>JAUESO010000617.1:65000-2747500 GCA_030914385.1 Drosophila antonietae
CATCTATCTGCTTCAAGCAATTCAATTGCCATTCGTAGCCAAACCTATTTTATCATCTAAATACACAATGAATTGTTTGTTCACATCGGCCATTCGCTTTGGACTTATGATCAGTTAGCTAATCACAAAGGTTTTTTTTTTTATAATTTTAATTGTATTATCTATCCATATATTATTTATGATGGTAAATACCGGCCTACATCCTGCCCCTATTGAATATTTAGTATTCTCGTATTAATTTGCTCGAGCTCATCCATTCTAAAGCGTTGGGGTATATCGAGCGTTAATAAGGTTGAGCTGCGGCTACGGAGCCAGTTTTTGTTTTTTGGTCAAGCTGCTGCTGGCCCACAAAGCTAAACACTAAAGACTTTCAAGCCCATAAATTTGCCATACAAAAGGCCTGAGCAATCAAAACAAAACGCACGGCCAAAAGCGGACTCTAAAGTTCGGCGGATGGCGCCGCGGGTCGCTCATTTGAATATTGATATGATTCAGATATTTTGAGCTTCTTCTTCATCTTGATTTTAATTTTTTTTTATATTTTTTTAGATGCATAATTAAGGCGAAAAATTAGCGCGCGTGTTAAACGCGTGTGCAAAACAAGTTAAACTTGCGACAGATCAGGTATTTAGTATATATAACTATAGAATATTTGAATTCGATATGTGAAGCTTCAATCGGGTCGGTGTCTCGTTGATTATCTTGATAAGAAATATATATATATCTTTCAGCTGAATTTACTAATGTCCGTTCTCGATTGCAAATAGTTTACGGAGAAGCAATCGAATCAAAGTGTATTTAGAATAGCTTAGGTTTTATAGAGCTGATATGCGTCAAAGGGATGAAAGGACAAATAGATGAGAAAGTGATTTCCAGCTGGACTTGGCTCAATATTCCCGTATGAAAAATGTATAATATTAATGTTGACAGAGTCGGATTGAGCAGATTCAAAGAGACAGATTTGAGAGACAAAATTGAATAAAATACAATTCGATTTCAATAGATCGATACTCACAATCGATAACTGCTCATCGAAAATAATGCATATTATAAAAGTTATCGATAATTAAAAGAAGCCAACAGCAATCGTATAGTTCTTCCCAAACACTTTAACAATTTATCTCGTTGCCTTCGCGATGCCCACAAATCGCGACACTTCTCTGCCTTCATCAGCGATCTCCGGAGTACTCAATCTTGCGGCTGTTAGTTATATCTGACAGCGATTTATGTGGAGCACTCGGATTACAAACGCCAGGCGAATATGTAAATCAAATCTATTTAAATGGCTGCGATACGTTTGAGATATGAGCACACACATATATATAATCTATATATATATAGTATATCTTGTATAGTCACATAACACTTCATTGCCAGCTCGTAGCGTTGTGTTTGTGAAATTCTCATTAAAAGATAAGGCAGCAGCAACAAGCTTGATAATATTTAAATCATAATTTATAGCCCGACCGACGATCGTCTATTGAATGTTTCAAATGAGTTCAACTCACATCAGGAGAGCTTCAGAGTCAAGAGAAGAGCATTAACAGTTTCACACCAATCATTTCCATAATCTATGTGGATAGAATGGTTATGATACTACCTCTCCCTCTCTCTCTCTCTTTCTCCCACTTTCTTACTCTCTCTATCTCTCTCTTTAGCACAATGACAGCATATTCAATGACGGAAATTCCACCCGAATAAAATCACCTTAGTCAGTTTGACTGTTTTTGTCTCGCCTTGGCCTATTAAGACAGCTCGGATCTTTGGCTCATTTGGCGCTAGCTAGTTGCGACTTTTGTCTTTTGCCACTCCAGCCACATCATAATGTGGAACTTCTTTCGATGACGTCGCGGTCCACACCCAAAACGCCTTAAGCTTTTTCCCACGCCCAGCTGGCAAGCAAATCAAAAAGCCAACAGAAAAAAAAAAACAAAAAAAAAAAAAAACAGAAATTTATAAACACAGCAAAGAAGAAAAAACTCCAAATCACAGCGGAAGTTGTGATTAAATTTTGTTGTCTGCTGTGCGCTTTGTTAGACATATATACTATATAAATATATCTATGTATATATATATTTATATACATTCAACTACATGCAAACCTAGCTATTCCGTAAGATTAACTTTCAAGCAATATGAGCCAAAAATTTGGAAATTTTCATAGCTGTTGGCGGGCAAATTGCCTGAGCATTCGCTTAATTGGCAACTAAAGGAGTTACCACAGGAGCTGCCAAAAACTGCGGAAATGCCATGGCAGCAACAAGGTGTCAAAATGGTTGCAGCTGCTACTGATGCTGTCACTATGACTTTTTGCGGCGTGGCCTAATGAGAGAGTGTGTCGAGCTATGCGAGGCTTGACTGTAGCCCGTTTAGCGGTTTCCCTCAAGCAAAACTTATGCCAACTGACGCCAGCTACCAGCTGACACTTAATTGCCAATGAGCTCCAGTTATTAAGTTATAACAAAATGCACATTAGAACTAAGTTTGTTCTTGGATATGAGCCAGTGAGAGTGCTGCACTTGGGAGTGTACGACTTGGAGATGCCCTGAATGAATGCCAAGGAGTTGATATTCCAAGCGTACTATGCTTTTTTTTGTTGCATATAGAAACAAATATGAGGTTATTTTGGATAGGTTGTTCAGGAATATATTTTTAAGACCCCATTTTCAGGGATACATTCCTACAGATGTAAAATTGTGTCTTTGTGGACGGATTGAGAGATAGATGGATAATCGGACGGATGGATATAGTGCGGATGCACAGATGGACAGACAGCCGAACAGAAATACATACGAGCGGGCAAAGGAATAGATAGATATACGGTCAGAGGGACGGACAGAAAGACAGACAGAGAGACGGTAAGAAGGACGGACAAAGCGATGGATAGGCTGATGGATGGACAGAGGGAAGAATAGACAGTTGGAGGAATAGTGGGACGGGCAGACGAATGAATGGATATACGGATGTATGGACGAATATGTAGACGGATGGATAGACGGATAAATAGACGGATGTATAAACGGTTGGATAGACAGATATATAGACGGATGGACAGACGGGCGGATAGATGAATATACGAACGGATAGACGGAGGGATAGTCGGATATAGAGACAAATGGATAGACGAACGGATAGAAGGATAGATGGGCGGACGGATAGAAGGATGGATAGACGGACGGATGGTTATATAGACAGATGCATAGACAGATGGATAGACAGACGGATAGACGGCGGGAGAGACGGGCGGATAGACGGACGAAAAGATGGACGCTCAGATAAACGGGCGAACAAACTGACAAATGGACGCAGACAAAGACGGGCGTACATACGTACAGACTGTCATGAGGATGGATCAACTCAGTTCATCAACCTGATCAAGAATATATATTTGTACTTTATAGCTAAGCAAACCTACCTACTCAACCAACCAGCTTGTAACTTTTTAAATTCAATTGAAAAAATAAATAAATAATAAATACGTCAGCTTTATAGAAACTTGAGCCCTAGCATCTGGCTTGACAAAATTTGACTGAAGTTAAAAGTCTGTCAAAAACATTCTGTTACAGATCTGAGTTTCTATAAGATATTCTTTTCTCTCTGCAAACATTTCACTTTTCTCTTTTATTGACTTCAAATTCAAGTTTAGTTTCCTTACTCAAAACATTCAGATCTTAAGGTCTTTGGCAAGTGCTTCAGAAAATCAAACTACTAAGCCCCGCTAAGCCCCATCTATACAAACAAGTGCAATCAGCTTTGGCCTTTGCTTTGTGATTTGCTTTGCTCTGAATGTTTTCATTTGTCAGATTTAAAATATTAGTGATATCTATCCCTCTCCCTCTCTCACTCTCTCTCTCTCTCTCTCTCTCTCTCTCTCTCTGTCTGCATATATTGGCCGTAAATGCTTTTTAAATGCTTGAACTTTGCATTTTTCAATAAGCTTAATATTATTTATACATAATTTGGTAAAAATATAATCATTTCGGCTTAAAATTTATGGCCAACATTTTTGCATGTGTTTTTTTTTTCCGCATTTGCTTGCCTGTGCTCTGGTCTCTGGTTTATTAAAGCTTTGAGCTTTATTGAAACTGATTTCGTTTCTTGTTTCATTTGGCATAGCAAATGCTTGCTAGTTTCGCACCCAATCAAAAATGTTGTCAATGCATCGTGCCTTTGGAGTTCGTTGGCCAAATGTATAATTCACATTAATTTTTAATCGTATTCGCTGCTCGTTCACAGCATGCAAAGAGAGTCGATTCGAGTGAATGGAGTCGTTGAGGTGTTGAATAGATTGAAACTAACAAAGTTTAGAATTCTTTGCCAGAAATTGCTCTCCGTGAACGAGCATTGGACAGTCGAGACTCAATCATGATTCATTCAGTTAGCTAAATATTGTGGAATATTTAAATTTGTTCGATTCCAATAAATGTTGCTCTCTGTCTCAGTCTCTGTCTCTGTTGAATTTCCATTTTCCATTTAACGGCAAACTTGACATAATTCTTGCTCTAGGGCCATAACCAGGCCCCAGCGGAGTCGCGGCATTCGGCAACTAAATGCTGAAGAGCAATTTAAGCATTTACAAAAATGATTGATTAATTGACTTCAAATAATGAACGACTCGCTGCTGATGATGAGCAGTTGTGGCTGTTGCTGCTGCTGCTGCTGCTCATATCAAATGGCTATTTAAATGCACCAACAACAATAGCAACAGCAACAGCAACAGCAACAGCAAGAGCAAGAGCAGTGCCAATAATGACTACATGACATAAGAATAACAACATCAACGATTATCTAAGCGACACTCAAACGCTTGCGGCCCTTGCCCAACTGGCTAGCATCGTTCGCCCCCCTCCCCTCTCTTCATCTCGTTCTCTCTGGCTAGAACATGGCCAAAAACCAGATTCAAAGCCAAAGCCAAAGCCATAGACCGAAACCCCTCAATCAAGCGCCCAGTTAGACCAACTCAAGAAGTGAAGCCGTCAACCCGTTGAGCAGACATCAAACATCAGCACAGCCCGCGGCACGCATCTAAACACATTGGTCTAATATTACCAGCAAACGTCTTCTAAATTGGAGGCTGGCAACTCATAAGCGTGCGAGGGTCGTTCCAGCAGTAGCAATGCTGCAACAACTATGTATTAAGATTCTTGCTAAGCAAGAGTTATCTATTTGAAGTCCAATTAAGCTATGGGCTGCTTATCGATAATTATCGATAAATTGTAGTTCATCAAACATCAGTGTGTAAGAGGTGAATCCAATCATATTTATGGAATGCTTAACTGAATATTTATTTTGTTTCTTCATAATTCATATCGTACTTCAAGTTGATGAATGATCGATAAAAAAAAACCGATAACAAACCTAATTCAATTTTAAATACACTTGCTTTCTATTTCATTTTCTTTGTATTGTCAAATTGATGTTTATTATAAGCCTATGAGCGACTATCGATATGCATACAATATTTCATTTTCTAATAATCGATTATCGATTAAAAATATATTATTTTTTACAATCACAAATAACTGCAGTTTGTTTATAAAAATATGAAATGTATATTGAATACTTTTTCAAGTTTTCCTATTCTAACTTTCTTCTTCTTCTGCCCATGCTAATTCATCTATCAAATTGATCGATTTACTTATATAAGTTATCAATTTATTATTTATAATATCTAATTTCTGCTTTTTACATTTTCTGTTTTTATATCTCATTAGCGTCGGCTTTAGCATTATCGATTATTATCGACGAAAGTTTTGGACTTTTATTTTTCTATTTTTTTTTCTTGGTTTTTGTTTGCTATTCCCCAAATGATTGAATTTATTCGGCTTCGGCTCTTGGCTTTAATGCGCCAATTGTTTGCACATATCGTCGAACAAATGACGGGCCATATTTTGCGGGTGGCGTCTCGTATTTGTTCTATGATTAAAAATAAATAAAGCATTACGGGGACGGGCGCACAAAACTATTAAAAGCTCGTTGGCAATGCCAGCGGGGCGGACTGCTGGCAATTGTGGGGCCACTACTCTGCCGCCTGCGGGGCTATCCATAAACATTTTGCGGCGCAATGATGTATAGACGTGTGGAGGGAGAGACAGCGTGAGAGAGAGAGAGAGAGAGAGAGAGAGGGAGAGGGCTGACTGCGGCACGGATGTGAGAGCTTTGGGGCTGCACAGCAGGTGCTTAAATGGCGCATAGTTAACGGAGCACCGGAACAGAAACGAACAGCGAACAATTGGCAGGCTGGCAGCGGGTAGCACAAGGCAACAGCGGCAGCAGCGGGAGTCAAGGATAATAAATTTTCGCTTGCTTTACCAAAAATACAAAGCAGCGCCCAGTGTGAATCGGCTGCCGCCTTTAGCCTCACTCTCTCCCTACCTCACTCTCTCTAACTCCCTCTCTCTCTCTCTCTCGCTCCCTCCTTGACGTTATTGTCACAGGCAGTTTTTGGGTGTTCTGTATGTACAGGCCTTTGCCCATTGCCACGCCCCAATCCGGTTTTGGTTTGTTGTGCAACAGCAAAAAAAAAAAAAGAAAAATAAAAAATGAAAAAAAAATACTGAAATGCTTCTGGTCAAAATAATAAATTTGTTCAGGTTAATAGAGTTATTTTAATTTATGTGATTTCATGCGGTTATTCGTGTGGCTTTTGCAAATGCATTACCCATCGTGGTGGGCGGTCGTGCCCACGCCCACCCGCTGACTAACTACAGCACAAGCAAATGCCCCCATGTATGTGTGTGTGTGTGTGTGTGTGTGCTACCCTTGACCATAAATATGCAAAGCATTCGGCATAATGGCCATAATAACTTGAATAGCTCGGGTCATTGATCATTCTTTGTTCGCCTAATGGAAATTATGGCCAACATCTGGAATATTGGAATATACGCGCCACACACACACACACACACACACACACGCACACCTGCCCGAATAGACCGCATGAATTACAGATTTAAATTGAAATATCTCTTTTGCGGATATGGATGCGTATAGTTTTTGTAAAGTCAATTGTCTTTGTCGATTTATTAGTTATAAATGTTGTATGTGAAACAATTCAAAGAGAGAGAGAGAGAGAGAGAGAGTTGGGAATGGGAGAGAGACTCTTAGATTCATATGCATTGCTGATCTTAGCTCGTTAATAATTGTTTAATAACTTTTAAATGGAAAACAATAAAATAAAAATATATATAAGAAAGAGTGAATATACAAAAATCTACGTTATTCGATAACTCTGCAAGTATATAGTTCTTAAAAATTTTAATATTGCAAAATAGCTGTTTTTAATCATTTTTTGAAAACTGTTCAAAACAAAGTCACTTGGCGCAGTTCATATATATTATTATTTTTCATCGAATTGTTTGCAATTTGGTATTTCTATATAACATCGCAAGGAATCACAGAATCAGTCGCGAGCCTTAAGTCATCTACTCGAAAGACATCACAAAGCAAGTTCTAGAAATGCTTTACCTTTCTTGCCTTGCTGGTATTAATTTGCTAATATATTTTTGGGCATGAAAAAGTTAAAAATCTATTTCGATTCAACTATTCGAAGTGAATTGACAGACACAGTTGGGCCGCCACTCAAATGCACAATCAATTACATTTTCATGGTCTGTCTGATCCAGGAATAGGTCTCCCCATTGGCAAACCCATTGCTGCTGTCGGCCATTGGCATTGCCTGTTCTATTGGTTGCATGTTGCCAACAATTTTCTTCGAGAATTAAATAATTAATTATATAATTGCAAAGCATTCGAAAAATCCAAACGTTACATTCTCACGCTTCACTCCAAAAACAAAAAAAAAAAAAAACAAAAGTGGACAAGGAAAAAAGATAGAATATATTTATTATAATTATGGGACAGCAGCTGGCTCGGACTATTCATAGTCATGTCTATATGTATTCATATCTAATTCAATTCATTTCGAATCCGTTTCATTTCCATTCCGTTCGATTCCGCTGCACTTATTGGAGATCCTTTGGCAATCGATAAGCATGCGTGCGCGTTTATTTTTGTCCCACCTCACACACACACACAATTCTAACAAATTGAGTGAGCCAGCAAAGTTGACATATTTAACTGGAGCTTGCTAACATGCCGACGGCCACGCCTACTTTGCCCACCTGCTGGACAATGGGGCGGGAGCCAGGCAGCCACCCACTCCAGCTAGCACGCCCACGCGCACAGGTGTTGCTGGCAAAAGTCGCAACTTTAACACCCACATTTATCATACTACAAATCATTGTAGGGCAGTTGGGTTGGCATTGCAGATACCCTGTAATTGGGAAGAAAGAGGCAAAGAGGCAGAGATTGAAGAAGTGGGAAGATTGAGAAAATGCATTCGAATTGATTTAGAGTTGACTGTATGTGTATTTGTCATACCCTGTATGTGCAGCAGTTGTGGTAGGTTGCTACCTCTACGGTTCCACTATATAAATACTCTATATATACCCCACCAGATACCCTATATAAATACCCTACATATGGCACTAAAGAGACCGTGAATTCATACCTATGTATACCAGTGGGGATACCCTATATAAATACCCTATATGTACCTCTTCAGATATCCTATATGAATACCCTAACTATAACATTTCAGATACTCTATATAAATACCCTAAATAAAACACTCCAGATACCCTATATAAATACTCTATATATACCCCAATGGATACCCTATATATACCCCACCAGATACCCTATATAAATACCCTACATATTCCACTAAAGATACCGTGAGTTCATACCCTATGTGTACCAGTAGGGATACCCTATATAAATACCCTATATGTATGTTTACAGAAATCGTCCAAGTATGATATTTATGATATTGACATAACTCATGAGCAGCGAATATATACTACATCACTGTCTATACAGGGTATCTAACGCGTCAAATTGGCGTGACAGCAGCTGCTGCAGAAGCGGCTCAGGTTATTCAGCCGGAATTGTAACTGTGGCCCGTTGGCAGCTATCGCTGCTGTCGTTAGCTGCTCCTCCTGTCAGTCAGTCTGTCTCTCACACTCTGGCACTCTCCCACATTCACAACTTACTTCTCTCGCACTCCCCCTCTCTCTCTCTCACTCTCTGTTGCTCTCGCCTGAAGTCTGACGTTAACAAAAAAGCTGCTCTTCATTTCGATTTCAATTATGCGCAATCATTTTTCAAGTTCAGAACGATGATACTACGCGCCCTTGTTACGCAGCGTTCCATTCCCATTCCCCATTCCCATTCCCATTCCCATTCCGTTCCGTTTCGCTGCTGGCACGCGACAAAAATTAATAATTGAGCAGCCGAGCGATGCCATTTGCTAAATTGAAGCCGGCAACGCCAAAGTGGCAAATCAATTTCGTTTCACTTTGATTTTATGCAAATCTTCGCTGGGGGAGTTCCGAGTTCCGAGTGCTGCGCTCGCTCTCTGACTCCAGCCAGCACTAGAAGTGCACAAAGCAGCAGCAACAGCAGCAGCAGCATTGCTGTCGCATGTTGCATGCAAATTAAGCGCAACACTTGTTGCTACCAACAACACTACAGCAAACCTCATCATCATTATCATCCACGTCCACGCCATCAACTCAATCATACCATGGAAGCCGCGACAGCCAGCGCTGTTGACCAATGTAAACGACTTACGCAATGCACTTGGCTATGGGAGTTGGCGGATCTCTTTAGGGTTTACTTTATCTATGTATATCTGTAAAAGTTATCATATACATGTATGTATATATAATCGTTGCTTGCCAAAGGCCAACAGAGTCCGCTTGGCTGCAGAAGTAGAAAGATCATTTTAGCCTTTTACTTTAGATAAACATATATATCAAGATTTAAGTATTTTATAAATTTTTTTACATTTTTAAATTTTTGTGTATAATTTTGTATATTTTTTAATTTTAAAATTTTCATATTTTTTAAATTAAAATTTTAAAATTTGGTATATTTTTACATTTATATTTTTATATTTTTACATTTTTATATATATTTTTTTTATATGTTTATAATTGTAATTTTTTTTTAAATATTTTTTATATTTTATATTTTTATATTTTATATATTTTTAATATATTAATATTTTAATATTTATATATTCTTTTTATTTTTAAATTATTAACTTTTATATTTTTTACTTTTATATTTTAATATTTTTATATTTTCTATATTTTTTAAATTGTCATATTTTTCTATTACATAATTATCTGTTTTTATATTTTTATTTATTTTTTTTTCTCATTTTTCATTCAATTATAGCAATATACTATTTGGGCAATTGCCCCAATTGAAAAGTTCGGAAACTCTGCCACGCCTCAATTAAAATAGTTAGTCTAGCATTTCATATGCTTTAAAACAATTTCTACTTTTGCAGCTTTCCACTTGAATTTGCTCGCTTCGCTGTGTCTTTTTTTTATTTTCATTTCTATTTACTCTTTCACGCTGCCAACGGTCAGCCAACTCTGCCTTTGCCTTGGCTTCTAATTAAGATGAATTAAGCAAAATCATTTCGATTAGAAACTGGAAGCAGCAGTAGAAAAAAATGAGAAACACCAGCTGCAGAGAGAGAGAGAGAGAGAAATGTTGCTAACTGTTCTTGAGCCGTTTGATGATCAGCCGATGAAAGACAACAACAACAAAGACGAAGACGAAGCTGAAGCTGGGAGCTCGAGCTGGAGATGATGACTATGATGATGGCTCACAAATGTCGCTGACAAACGGACAAACTTTGGCTGGGAAGGCAACGCCAGCAAATGCGGGCAATAAAGGGCTACGCCCGTTGGGGTATATTAGCTGAGAGAGCGACGTTGGCAGTGCCTGAAAGTCTTACGACTTGAACTTGAACTTTAATATAAATATTAATATTTCCATATGACATAACTGATATTTGTCTCAAGTTTCACATTCATTTATTTTGCTTTTGATACTTGTTTACGGCAATCCCATCTCGTAATTGTAAAATAATATTTGTTTATTCACATTTCGAGCGAGTGTAGTTTGAAGTTCGTTTTGATGCTGCGAAGAAGACTTTACGTATATATTTTTTTTTGTTTTTTCTGTTGTTTATTGTTGTGTGTACTTTAATTAATTAAGATTTATAAGCAGGCAGCCAGAGCAATTCAGCGGAAATTTAAATGCAAGACCAAGACAAGTGGGCTCGCTCGCTCTCTCTGGCCGCTCGCTTGGGTTGTTGTGCGAAAATTTTCACATAGTCTTTGGCCCCATTCGCCCGCGCTGCTGGCGTCCTGCTAAGTGGTAGTAGTGAGCGTTGTTGCCATGTATTTAATTTAATTGAATTTGCGTCGCCGTCAACGACGACGACGACGACGATGACGATGACGATGACGACGAACTTAACGAGCGAAACGTGGCCCGCTGGCCCCCAACTGGACCCAGCCAACCAGGCAGCGGGTCCAGGCTGGGCGGCATATATATATATATATATATATATATATATACGGGTATGGGTAATATGATAAAATGATTACACATCCGGCGCAACTTTTGCACCGAGACATTACTCATACGACACGTTGCCCGGCTGCGGCGGAAATGTGTTTAGTGTAATCCGGCGGGCGACCCTTAAAGCGATATCCACAACGAGATGTGCGCATGACATACGCTGTCTGACGACCCCACCAATGCAATTATGAAAATTTACGAGTTTTTGTTTAAGGCGACCAACTTTCAGTGTACAAAAGCGTTCTTCATTCTGCATGGCCTGAATATAATTTACGATGTGCCAAAGTTTGACCCGAGAGCGCCAAACAATTTGCAAAGCATTAAAAAAAATTTCAACGCAGCTCGCAAGATGAGAAATAAAGCTAAAACTGGCTGACGTCAAGGTCAGCTCAACTATCGTCTAAAGCAAAGCATTTGCTTATGAATGCCAAATTATTGCTTGGCTAAAGAAGTTTTGATGAAAGTTGGGTCAAGTGCTCAAAAGGAATCTGAGATTGATTGACTACGTTAGTTTGACAGAAGAATGTGAATTTAGTATGACTTTGCCTAATGTGCTGCAGGACTTGTCTTTAGCAATAGATATTATAAGTTAAAAGTTAAGGTTTTATATGCCCATTGTGAATGCAGACAGAGGCAGTTGATCTAGTCATATTCTTCTATCTATCTGTGCGTCTAGCTGTCCGTCAGTTTCTTTGTCCGTCCGTTCATCAGTCTCTCTGTGCATCCATGCGTAACAGACAGAAGCAGGCGTGGCAGACCCCATGTATATATTTATTCCTAACGAGTTGAATTGATCTAGCCATGTCTGTCTACCTATCATCATCCATCAGTCTCTCTGTCCGTCCGTCCATAAGCCTCTCTGTCCGTCCGTCCATCAGTCTCTCTGCCCGCACAACTGTTCATCCATCGGTAAGAGGCAGAAGGAGGCTTGGCGTCTGTCTGGAATCTCCCATAACTATATCTTCTTGATCAGGGCGACAAGCTGAGTTGATCTAGCCGTGTCCGTCTTTTGTCTATCTGCCCATCTAGTCTCTCCATCCGTCCATAAGACTGCAGTTCCTGAACTAAGAAAACAAAGTAAGAAGTCTCGACTGCGAGATACCCTGAACTCTGCGAAGAACTGATATTCTTCTTCTTTACACACGCATAAGAGCGCGCTCTGCTTGCATAATTGATGCCGTGGCTTGGAGTTGGGTTGGGCAATACTTTCTACGTTTATCACTCCATTTCTAGATGGACGATCTTTATGTAACTTTCAGAACGTAATAATAGCATTCGAATGTGTCTATTTCTCTAGTATTCGCAAATTCGTTTTCAAATAGGCTGCAAAGGAATCTTGGCATTTTCGATTTTTATCGATAACAAGAAAGTGGGATGTGTTATCGAAAAAGACAAAATGAATTCATGTAAAATTTCAATTCAATTTACTTTGATTCATATTCATATCATACACATAGCAATTGTAGACTGCGTGCAGTTAACTCTAGCACAAGAAACTCAACTTGTTTCCTTGACTAATCTGGGCTAAAACTTTAGACTGTTTAAACTATACTCAATTGGGGGTCAGCAATAGCTGTCTATAGATCTCTGCACACCTTATATATTTGCTAATATATCATTTATTAATATATAAAGTGAGCAAAGATCTATAGATAATCATTCATATGCAAATATGAAAATATTTGACTGCTTTTTAGCCTAGCTTCATCAAGTGCATTAGCTCGCTCTCAGATCATCAATAGCTTTTTCAGTTTCCTGTTAATATACATATTTGTGCTTGTTGTTGATTTCATTAAAATATTTGGAATATTTTGATGAAACTCTCAACACGAAATGATTTTTGACACTCTTCAAATCAACTCAAAAATTCAAATCGAACTTGTATAGAATATTTATGGTTGCTCTCAAATTAGCCAATGATAATTTTTTGTTGTTGCTGTTGCTATTGATATTATGCGTTCTGTGGCTGCTGTCTGATGATGTCTGTGTGTATGTGTGTGTGTGTGTGTCTGTCATATAGTATAATGCCATAAACTGGCGCCAAATCATTCGCAAGTCTCAATGACACCTGCACGAATTGTCGTGTAACGCTTTGAATTTATTTTTATATTATTTCTTGCTCGATCTCTCTCGCTCTCAATGGACGGGTTTTGTGCGTCTTTATGTTTTCGAATCGAGCAGCCGAATCAAAAGGCGAAGCTGCCATGGACCACGCGTCGTATGCGCAACGCGGCAGCTAAACAACAACAACAAAAATGAGAAAAAAAAAATGCGCGCGCGAGACATGAAAAAATGTTTGTCGCGTGGGCGTTGCGTCTTCAACGACGGCAACTGTCAGATAAAAACCTGCCCCACAGCTCTTGGCTATAACTTTGGATTTGTTTTGATTTTATTGCAACAACAGCAACAGCAGGCACATTGACAACAGCAAATGACAGAGAAAAATGCTAATAACAATAACAAAAACATAAAATGGGCAACGCACAGCTAAACAAAAAAAAAAAAAAAAATAAAAAAAAAAATAAATAAAAAAAAAAAAAAAGTTCGATTCGAAACGAGTTTCTCTATGCCCTGTACAAATCGCCCAGATGGGCATCCACATAACATTATTGTTAAATACGCTGCGTGCCCAATGCACTGCATCAGCTTTTATATCGCCCTCAACGTCCCTGCATTAGGAGCACAATTGTGTTTACCTAATCCAATATACAAATATTAGAGAATTTATGTTTTTTTTTTCCCTAGCGTATTTGATGCAAAATATTTTTTTATTTTAAAGAAGAATTTTGAATTTTATCATATAAATTACAACTCACATTTTATATTAGATTACATTTTATATAGAACATCTATAATTGTTATTTTACTAAAAATATATAATAAGTAAGGTTAAGTTCATTAAATTTGTAGATATATTTCTGATTTCTTATTAAATTAAACTTTTGCAACTGTTAATATATATATTTTTTTTTAATTCTTTTTGTTTAATTTTAATTTGTCTGTTATAAAATTTGAATTTATTAATATTTTTTCTCTTTCATTTAATTTTCATTTATACCTAGCAACTATTTTTTTCTTTAATTTATTATTAGTAATTTTATAATTGTCTTAATTTTGAAATAAAAATACAATTAATTGCTTTATTTAAACATTTATTTTATTTAAAAATCTAAAAAAAAAAATTATCCTTCTAAATAGCATACAATTTCTGAAATTTGTTTTCTTTTTTCAAAATAATTTTCTTACATATTTGTATTGGAATAAAAAAATATTAAAGAAAAATAAATATATAGAAAATACTCGTATAATTTAAATAAATTGAAAGTTTAATTTTCTTAACTTTACTCAAATTACATTATCTATCTTAAATAAAGTCAAATTAAAATTTTGACTATATAACATATATTTTAATTAGATTTTTTATTTTCTAGTTTGTTATTAATAAAAAAATTTATTTATTTATTTATTTTTGTTTATTATTTTTTTTTTCAATCAATTATTTTTATTGAATTTGCAGCTCCTATTGCAAGCCTTTTTTCCAGGGTATTTACTGCAGTTAGCCATTTTTTTTGTTCGTTTCATTCTGCCCGCTGTTGGCCAACTTTTTGTTCAAGCCTCGTTGCGTGTTGTTGCTTTTGTTGCTGTTTTCTTATTCAATGTTCGAACTGTTCAAAATGCTTAATTTAAAAACTAAAAGATGCCAAAGCAGAAGAAGAAGCAGAAGAAGAAGAAGCAGCAGCAAAAAAGTGTTTTAAGCACTTTTTATTGTGTCGCCAGCTTCAACTTTAATCAAGCTCGTCTCGTTGTTGTTGTTGTTGTTGTTGTATATAAATTCTATATAGGTAAATATTGATAAATATATATTTATATATTTGTATATATATATAGATATTTATATATATTTATATACATCTCTCTGTGGCGTCGTTTCTCAATATGTTTTTATGCGATTTTTATATATTCTTTTGCGCATTTAATTTAAATTTGATTGGCGTTGCTGTTGTTGTTGTTGTTGTTGTTGTTGTTGCTGTTGTTGTTGTTGTTGTTCTGGTTATTTAACTACCTGATTTTTATGGCATACAAAACACAAAATGTTCAACTGCAATTTCACGTTGTTGTATTTGGCTCTTTGTTTAGCTTATTTTTGTTATTTATTCTTTTTTATTTTTATTTTTTTTTATTATTTGTTGTAGGCGCCTCCGAATATCGTATTTAGCTGCCGTTTTTGGTCAAATGTCTGTCATTGAGTGTCTGAATGTTGTTTTATTTTATTTGATTTTATTTTTTAATTTATTTTTCTCTCTCTCTCTCTCTCCCATTTTGGGCATTTGAATTGAAAAGCGTCATAAATAATTTTCAACAACATTTGATAAAGGAAATCAATTAATCTATTGTAATCGAATGGCATTTTGTGGCGTCTCTGATTTGTCTGCGATTTGTCTCGCTGCGCGCATACGCCGAGGGCGTGAATATCGTGAAAGTGAGTTGATTTATCAACTGATTTATGTCCAACATATGCCAAACTTGGCTAGGAATGTCATTGGCCATGCACATTGGCAAGTGGCACAGACAGACTGACAATAATATGTATGCTCTATCTAAATATTTTAATTTATTAACTGTTTTATGGACTATTAAGCTAACAGCATTTGACCCAATTTGTATTTATTTGTATTTTTTATTTTCATTTTCATTTTTATTTTATTTGTTGTGTTGTTTCTTAAAACAGATTTCCAGTTGCCTTTCTGGAGAATTTTATGAACATTTGATAGACAAACTTAGGAATCGGCTAGAGATAAAGCAAAGGAATGGCGGAGGGGCGACAGCTCACAGTCAAGTTGACTTCTATCATGGATTAGCTAAGATTGAGGTGTGCCTATGCAGCACTGAATCTGTCTAGCTATACTAGCTCACAAAGCAAAGAGCGAGCGTATGTGGATTGCTTGTGGCATGATAAAGAGGGCAAAACTTTAGCTGACTCAGTTTTATAGCTAGACTCAATAATCATTTAGAAACTCTTCCATTTGAATAACATTAGTTAGATTCGATATAAATATAGATAGAAAACTAGCTAAAAAACGATTTCTCAAAAGTTTTCTCTTAGTGACTAGTCGAGCGACGTTTACTCATATCTCATGTACTTCAATTATGAGAGTGAGCATATAAGTATATCAAGTATATATAGGTATGTGTATAGAATCTATCAAGTAGCTAGCGAGGAATTGATTTCTCAAACATTGGCTAAGAGTGAAGGTATCTTGTAGTCGAGCAACGTTTACTAATTTCAAAGGCGAGAACTTTCATTCAAATATAAAACATATAATAATAAGAATATTATATAAAAATATATATCTGTTATCATAGACATTATTATAGATAAGTTTCCAGTTAAACACTAGTTTCTCAAATATTGTCACCCAGTGTAGGTATCTACTAGTCGTAAAACACTTACTCGTTTCGCAACCTCTTCTAGTTTACACAATGAATGCTTAGCTAGTCTTACGTTCACCACAATTCACAATCTTATTATTATTTTCTTAGGGCACTCGTTCTCAACTGTTTTACTGGCTGCATATTTGACCCTATCGCTTCGGCGCTTGTTCTTACAACATTTCCTGCTGCCAAACAGAGAGGGTGGGAGAGAAAGAGAGAGGATGAGTGAAATATTTGCATAGCAGCTCTCAGACTTTCGCCCTAATGCACTTTCACTTTCTCACACGCAGCGACTTCTCCGTTCTCCGCTCTCCGTTCTCCATCCTTCTCCCTCTCAGAATTTGCAGCTTCTCAAAGTTTTGTGCGTCTTGCTTCAAAATGAGGCTAAGTAAGAGCAAAGCCCAAACCAAACTTGGACAAGCAGACGCAGCTGTAATGGATATAACTATGTGAAATACAAATTTGTTTTCTTTGCTTCTTCTTCTTGTTCATGTTCGGCATTTGTTGTTGTTGTTGTTGTTGTTGTTGTTATACAACACTGTTCACATAATCGCACAATTTGCATTCGCAACTTCATTTGCCAGGGCACGCATCAAAGCAGCTGTTGATCTTATTACAGCAATTGCCGCACATGGGTGCTAGACAGAGTGTACGACTTGAAAATACCCTATAAAACAGTTGCTAAGCACTCGCAGGGCAACATTGTTGCCACGTTAATGCTCAGTACAAAGCGCTTCTCTATCTCTCTCCCTTCACCTTTATTTTGGCCTCGTCGAAAGTTCTAAGCCAAGTTGTCTGTGGAAGCAGTTAGCTTGCATTCTAATTAAGCCACAGATTAATTGTGCGCTCTGCTTGCGCTGATGCTGCTGCTGCAACTGATGTCTCAAAGGCGGACAGCTTAGCCGAGTTTAAGTACTGGCAGCAAGCTCATAAACTTGGCCAACGAGAGAGAGGGCGAGCGTCCAGTCAAGCTGCAGATGATTCACGCTGAAAAGAGCTCGAGCTCGAGAGCAAAATCTTCTCACAGTCAGGCTAAGCCCAGGTAAATACCTAAAAACTTTGATGTAAATATGCTAAAAAGTATCTGCACAACTTTCGATGTGTGCTCCAAAAGGAATTCAATGTACAATGGGTCTTAGGCAAAACTAGCTGGGCAACAGTTGCTCTCGCCGCACACAAAGAAAGGCTCAGCTGTGAGCAACAGTTGCTGCTGCCCACACACGGGGGCAATCAACACACGGCAATTGCAATTGCAATTGAAGGACTTCGACTTTAAAATAAAACACAAATAGAGCTAAGGCGAATGCTAATAATGGACAAGTGTGTGAGTGAGAGTGTGCGGGAATGTGAGTGTGTGTGAGTGAGTGTGCGTGAGTGTGACTGAGTGTGAGCGAGTGTGTGAGTATAAGTGAGTATGAGTGTGAATGACTGTGAATGAATGTGAGGGAATGTGAGCGAGTGTGTGTGAATGGGAGTATGTGTGAGTGACTGTGAGTGAATGTGAGTGAGTGTGTGAGTATAAGTGAGTATGAGTGTGAATGACTGTGAATGAATGTGAGGGAATATGAGCGAGTGTGTGTGAATGGGAGTGTGTGAGTGAGTGTGAGTGAATGTGTGTGTGAGTGAGTGTGAGTGTGTGTGAATACATGTGAATGAGTGTGAGGGAATGCGAGTGAGTATGAGTGAGTATGAGTGTGTATGATTAAGTGTGAGTTACTGTGGAAGTGAGTTGTGAACGAGTGAGTGAGTGTGAGTCAGTATGAGTGAGTATAGCTGTGAGTGTGGGTTAGTGAGCGAGTGAGTGAATGAGAGTGAGTGTTCGTGAGCGAGTGAGTGATTGTGACTGACTCTTAGTGTGCGTCTTGGCTTGGCTAAAGATTCCCACAAAAGCGTCAACGCACACGGGCGAGTGTAACAAATTGCTGTGCTACTTTAAATGTTATACTAAAATATATATCTTAAAGACATCTTTAAATGCCATATCAAATGTCTCTAAGTGTGTGAGTATGTCTAGAGTGTATCAGCAGCAGCAAAACAACAAAAAATGATTATGCCACGGCGTGGCCATAAAATATGTCTGTCTACTTTTGATTATCACTCACACACACACACACACAACAACCGGCAACAACAACAACAAAAATCAAAGACGATGACGCTTTGAGGCCAGAATCTGGCTTATTTTTTGGGTTTTCTGGGTGCGCGGCACAAAAGTCACATCGACAGCATTTGCATCCAGTTCGAGTCGTAGTCATAGTCGGAGTGTCTTTGGAGTGTATTGCAAATGATTTATGAACTGTTTGCCAAATTCGAACGTTGACTAATTTCAAGTGATTTTTTTTTTTTTTTTTTTTTGTGCCACCGCCACAATCAAAAATATAACAAATAGACGCAGAACGCGTTTTTTTCTCGTTGCGTTCCGCCTGCCAATTGAAAAATGTTTTGTTTTCAGTTGAAGCAGCTGCCGAGCTATGCTTTAATTCTGCATATCAACTGCACAATCGTTCACATCGATTGCCCATTTGCGTTGCCAACGCAATTTGTCTTACCTGCGCGCAGTCTTATCTTCTGCCTGGGCTGTCGGACTGACCGGAGTGCCGGAATGACGGAATGCCGGAATGCCGGAATGCCGGACTGCCCACCTTTCATATCATTTATTTTGCTTATGCAAAAAATTATTTACAATGGGGTATTTCAAGCTGTTGAATACTCTGTGAAGCGAAGCTTGGCTGGCTGGCTCTCGAAGTGATCGCTGAGGGGAATAGGAGTAGGGAGGAGGATCTTTGGTGAGAGCTTAGATGATGCAGATGAAGTGATATTTGTTAGCTGAAATGCAGAGGTATCTGAAGATATAGAAAGTGAGCTGGACTCAATGACTTAATGAGAGAGAGAGAGAGAGAGAAAGAGAGAGAGAGAAAGACAGAGTTAGCGCGAAAGAACAGCCGGTAGAGTTAGGCTCTACCAGGCCAAAGCTCTTCGCTAACTCTAAATATATGAACTGAGTATAAGAAGTTAATGTAAGCATTCATTCCAGACACAATCTAAATGGGCAACCCAGTGAGCTAGACAGAGGGAGACAGAGACAAGGAGAGCTTACACTAGCTCGGTAGAGTCAGAATCCTGACTAGGCCAATGATCGTGGATAACTTGAAGGAAAAGAGCTGAGTGTTTGATGAGAGAGCGATAGAGATAGAGCTGGAGAGTGAGAGAGAAAGGCAGAATATGTGTGTGTGTGTGAGAGAGAGAGAGACTGAATCAGGGAGAGGTTAGTCTAGCTAGGCAGCTGTTCAGGTAGAGTCAGAATCCTGACTAGGCCAACGATCATTGATAATTGTAGTCTAGCTGTTAAAGCCAACAGCTTCTGTAACAGATATTAAAGCTAGCTACCTCTATAGCCATCTACTCTTCTTCTGATCTATACTTGCTTTCCATTTCCATATACTCTCCCGCATATATACTCGCATTACATCTACTAGCCAGCGCATGACAAATGTTATCAGCAGACAGAACCGCAAGACAGTGAAACGAAACTGAAACTGAAACCGAAGCCAAGCCCCACCAAAAAAAAAAAAGTAAAATCTATTGCGAGATTCGCATACGCGGCGAGCGCTTATCAGTGGGCTGTCAGGCCCGTTGCCCGAACAGATCCCAAGCTGCCCCACCAGCCTCATTGTCTGAGGTAGCTGCTGCTGCTGCGGCTGCTGTGGCGGCGTCACATTTAACCTTTTTGTTTCTGTTGCGGCGATGTTTGCGAAATTGAAAGTTTGTCGTCGGCTTTTGGCGCCAAAACTGGTTTACGGGCCGCAAAAATCAACTGCAAGTTGCACCGCAGCGGGCACCCAACCTCAATTTCTGCTGCTCTGCGGTCTGTTGTAGGATCGGGCATTGGTATTGGTGGTATTAGTGGTGCTGGTGGTGCTGTTGGTGCTGTTGGTGCGACTTGATTTTGTTTCGCTGTGCTGGCCCCCAACTAATTTCGTTGCAACTCCTGTCAGGGCTGGGCAGGAGGCGCGAGGGCGACGTAACCACTAATTGTGCGCTGTGTGGCAGCAGGCAGGAGGCGTGGCATGTGGCTGCCAAGCTCCACTCCCAAAATGCAAAACAACAGCCAAAAAGAGCCAAAAAGAGGCGAAAAGCCATTTGCCGTTTGCTGTTAGCCGTTTTTCCACATCTTCGTTGCACGTTTGATATTTGCACAGGTTGCCGGGCAACTTTTTGTGTTGTCCGCCAAACCCGAAATTATTTACAAGTTTACAGCTCACACTTTGACCTTTTGCACAAGGATGACGCATACATACATACACCTGCCAGCGCTGCCTTTGGCCAAGTTTATGGAAACGCATTGCTCAGATTAGAACTTATTTCCGTCTTTCCGGACTATTTTGCCTCAGAGCCTCTCGCTCTGCTTTATTTTGTCTGGCTTTGGGGTTTTTGTGCCGCAATTCGGTTACTTTCATTGTTGCAAAGTTTTTGCGGCTTGGACTTGGGCTCAAGTGCACAGAGTATGTGCAGGCATCTTCGGGCAGCGCCAAGCTCCAAATCAAAGTAGCTTCCAACAATTATGCAGCGTGCTGGGTGTGGGGGCAGCCTCCTTCGAGGTGCTATAAATAATTACAAGCAGCTGAAAAGTTTCGCACGAAAACTATGGCTCGACTATGCAGAACTTGACCAACTGCAGCTTCAGCTGGCCAAATGCTGCGGTTCAGCTGCTTCAGCTTGTCTTTGGGCTGCCAGCCACCCGAAGCCAGCTGAAAACGTGGTCAAGAATCTGCGGCACGCCAGCCTGCCAGCCAGCCAGCCAAAGAGTTCTGCCAGCCAGCAGCTGGGCAGCCGTCTGTCTGGCCATTTGATAAATTGCTGCTAATCCTTAGCTGCAGTTGCGTCCCACTGAGTCTCGCTGCTCGCTTTCGCAATTCTAATATCCAGTTCATATTATACAAAAGCTGATCGAGCAGTCGCACAGACACAGATCAATGCCAGATCCTGGCCAACTGCCAAGCTCAGACATCATTGACAAAGCTTTATTAACCATTCAAATTTTCTCTCTATATATCAAATTTGAGCTGTTAGCATTTTGAATCTTTAAAGGTGTTTAAAAGTTTTCGATTATAATTCAACTCTCTTTTTATATTGAAATGTATGAGGTCTACAGGTCTACAATATGAGGTCCATACTGTGCGCATGTCTCAGCTCTCTCTCTCTCTCTTTCTCCTATTCTGCTCTCTTTCTCTTTCTCATTTTGCTCTCTTTCTTAATGCCTTTCCGTATTTTGTACCTCTCTTTTTCTCTTAATCTTCTTCCTCTTCCATTCCAATTCGCTCACTCTGCATCTATTTCCTTATCTCTCTGTTTCTTCCTCTCTATCTCTATTTTATCCTCGATTTTTCGCTCTCCGCATATCTCTCTCTTGCTCTCTCGCTTGCTCGTTAACTCCCTTCCTTTCTTTCTCCCTCTTTCACTTGATCATCGCTCACAATCGTATCTCTCCTTTTTCTCTCTTTCTCCCCCTCTCTGCTTGCAATCTTACCTTTCCTCTCTCTCTCCCTCTCTTTCTCTCTCGCTCCCTCTCTCTCTCTCTCTCTCTCTCTCTCTCTCTATCGCTTGTCTGCTTCCATCCTTCCTTTCTTCCGCCCTCCCTTGATCGTCTCTCACAACTGTAGCCCCCCTCTTTCTCTCTCTCCCTCTCTCTGTCTCTCTCTCACTCCCTCTCATACATTCTTCTCCTCTTAACGCACTCATTCCTCTCGTAGAGTATTAATCAGTCGAGCGTTCAAGCGCTCAATCGCCTTGTTTACTCATCATTTGCCGCAGCCACTGATTGCATTAAGATCTATATCTTGAACATGTGCGTATGCTGCGCATGAAATAACAAGCTCAACACAATGCTCAAGCGCCAGCGCCTCATGCTCCTTCAGTCTCTCCTCTCAAAAACATGTACTCACCGCTCATTAAATCCATTGTCTATGCCGGACAATATGAGCTGCTGGCATATACATACACTGCAAAGAGAGCTAAAAAACGAAAGAGAAAAATATATGAATGAATTTGCATTAGCTGGCAAAAACCAGTTTTGCTGCTTCAGCTGAATCTTTTCGCTCAGTGTATTTCTACTGGGCTTGACTGTTGATATGCAACTAGGCTCATTGCTTGGCTTGGTCTGTGTTTAATTGCGCCTTAATTAACTTGCATTGTTGAGGCCGACGTGTCGCTGCCTGCCAGCTTACCAGCCAGCCTGCTGCCCCCGAAGAAAGTGCGCTGGCTTCATGTTTGTGTTTGCCTTAAAGTGCTGTGTGTGTGTGTGTGTGTGTGTGTATGCCTGGTGTTGTTTTGAATGCCAACTCAAACAGTCAAGTGTCGTGCAGTGAACTGTCAATAGAGTGTACAACATTTTTTTTTCTTCTTCCTCTGCCTGCAGCCTACTCCCCATAGCCATGCGCCTATGCTTCTGTGCATACAAATGCTGGTAAATAGAATGAATTGTTGCTGCTGCTGTTGCTGCTGTTGTTGTAGATGAAGCAGACAAACAAGACGGCGAGCAACACCACCCTCAACAAACAGGCAAAGCAACAGCAACAGCAGCTCAGAATGTGACAACTTTGTCTAGCACCTTGGCGAACGCACGCTAATGAGACGAGAGTCCTGCCTGCTGCAGAGCTGCCTCCTGCTGCCCACTGCTGTCACTCGGCCGTCAACAAGAACTTCCTGCTCCGCTGAGCCTTTGTACAGCCAGCCAGCCAGGCAGGCTGTGCCCCTCGTGCTGACTAATCCATTTCCATTGAGAACTTATCTCAGCATCTCTCGACTGTGGCAGGCACCTTACCCCGTTTAGCATTGGCTATGGGACTGTGTGATTTATTTCATGAATGAACTCGCATTTCATTCCTTCATTCACAAATACTACGGCCGTACTACGTACGGTACATGCAATGGCATGCGCCCATTATGAGTGCCATGCCACAAGGATATGCTTCCGTCTTTGCCCCAAATAGAATGCTGAAGTCGACAACGCATCGCAGCGTCCTGGCTGCCAATTAAAATGCCACCGCCAGGCACATGTCAATCTATGTGAGTGTCTCTCTCTCCCTGTGTGTGGGTGTGTGTGTGTGCTGGGCTTTTGTTGCTGCAAATTCTGGAGGCGTGGCTAGCCACACAGCCCACAGCGAGGCTGGCTGTCTAGCAGACTTCGCGCTGCCAGCGAACCCCTTTAATGACGCTAAATCAAGCGTGCTTTGCATTTTTTTTTTTTTTTTTTTTTTTTTTTTTTTGAGTACAGCAGCAGCAACCGCATCCTCGCAGCATCCCAGCCGGCATCCTGCCAGCCAGGCAGCCAGGCTAGCTAGCCTCCCTATTCTGCATATCCTTTTGGCTGTACACATCCCCAAGCATCCGCTGTTTACACTCTCCAACAGAGTCGATATTTGTAGACATTTTCTTTCTTAGATTTTTCCTGAATTTCGTTTGAGATTTTATATTATTTTTAAATACTTTTAGATAAGTAAGTAAACCTGAATTGATTCCATTTTAACTCGACTTTGTATAAATTTTGCTTATATTAATTAAGATAAATAATTTACACAATTTTAAATTGAATTTTGTTTGCTAATTTTGAAAGATTTTAATTTGAGTTTATATTCACACATAATTTTTAGATTTTCCTGATTTTAGTTTGAAATTGATTTAATAAAATCTTGAAAAAAAAAAAATATTTTTCCTACATGCATTTTTATTATATTTTGTTTTATATTAAAAAAAAAAAAGAAGCAATTCTCTCAATTGACTTTTATTATTATATATTTTTTTTGAATTGTCCAAAGAGACTTAACGATCCTTTTTTCAACTTTTATATATAATTTTATAGTACTAAAAATTTACAAAAAATTATTTTATAATTTGAAAAAATTATTTACTAAACATTATTTTATAATTTTTATTTAATTGTTTTTTTTTTTTCTTTATTTATTTTTATCTTTATTTCGCGAAAAATTTAAAATTGTATCCGTTTTCTTTAATTTAAATTTTGTTGTGCAGTAGGATTTACCTCCAGTATGTGTGTGTGTGTGTGTGTGTGTGATTGGGGCAACAACCCATGTGACATGTACTCGAACTTTCGAGTGGCTGACGTCGCAGACTTCAGTGGGGGGATTGAAGTTACATAGTGTGGGCGTGGCCAATTAGCATTCGACATTATAGAGCAGCAGGCAAAGACTAATACAAATACCGAAGCAGGAGGAGGGGCAGCAGCAAAAAATAGTCGAAAGTCGTAAAGTGTTAAAGGGTTTCCCCCATTTGCTGAGGTGAGTCACGTCACAACAGCAACGTCGAGTTCGATGATGCAGAAAACGACAGCAAGCGCAGCTAAAACAAAAAAAAAAAACAACAAACATTTAGCTGGAACTGTAACTGGAACTGGAACCGGCAATAGCACTGGAACTGGAAGCAAAATAGGCAAAAAGGAAAACATGGAATGGAAAATGCCTTTAACAAAAAATATATAGAATGGCGAGAGCTGAGAGCCGCCCACGATGTGACGTGACGTTGACAAATGCTTCGACCAGCAAACGGGCTGCGGGAGGGTTGGCTGACAGCTGCTAGGGGGATGCGGCGGGTACTGGGTGGGCGATTTCAACATGAGTCAGCCGGGCGCAGGTAATCAGTGCACCTGCGCCGGGCACGCGACTAACCGACTATGCACCCCGAATACTGAACACCAAAAACCAAATACCAAAAATATCTCCGAGACGGAACTCAACTCTCACAGAGTCGCCCTACCCACCCGCGCACACGGAGTCAGCCAAGCGAAAGTCAGCGTAGAACCTTTTTTTTTTCCTTTCCTTTGACTTTGACTGTGTGTGCGAGGGTGTGTGTGTGTGTGTGTGTGTGTGTGTGTGTCTGGTGTTTGATAAGCGCAAATTATGCAAAGCACAAGAGAAACAACTACAGACCCTGCACTTGACGGGCTGCCCATTGAAGCATTGCAAATGGTTGTCTGTCGTGCACTTTGTCCCTCTAGACACACACACACACGCACACATCTATACACAGAGAGTGCCTCTAGTCTGTCCGGCCGTCGACTAATTGCCGGGCACGTGACGACGGCGACAGCGACAGCGAGAGTTTCGGGTATAATGGTAACCGAATCGCCGCCAGAGTAATGCGAAACTGATTGAATGTTGGCCAATACGTAGGCAGACATGCAGTGCGATCTTTAAAAGGCAGATACTGGTCAATGGAGAACTTAAGTGTTTCTAAAATATGCATATATGAAAGAGACACAGAGAGTGAGAGAGTGAGAGAGAGAGAGAGAGAGAGAGGGGGAGAGCGAGAGTCTAATGAGACGGGTCTAGCCGGAAGTCGTCGGACGTCCGTTAAGATATATCTTTGTCTATTCATATCAAAACCAAAATCTTTACTGTTTGATCAGTTGGGAGTTAATGGGTAAGTGTATAGAATCAGAGAAGTCTATAGGTTAACTGGTAGAGCTCTTGGTTTCTATGACTTCTTTCCTTTCCTCTCCGAAATCGAATTTACGACTATCAAAAAAGTTCACCTTCCTTTTCCCATACCAATTTTATATATATTTATGAATTTCCGAAATTACTTTGAAATTATTCTGAAATTATTTGAATCAAAATATATAGAATTACAAAAATTTATAGCTTAAATGGGACAGCTCATGGTTTCTATGGTTCCCCTCACTCCCTTATTCCTCAGGTTTCCTTTATTTTCCTTTCCTTTTTATTTATATTTAAAACTTTTTTATTATTATTTTTTTTTATTTATATATTTTGAATTTTCCAAATTATTTTGAAATTATTTGAATATTATTTTAATAATATATTTTAATAATTCAAAAATCTATAGATTAACTGGGGGATTCAAGAATCAAGAAACTTGAATCAGTTTAATTTTGATTAAATTGTTAATATCCAAAATTATTTTAATCACACTATATAAAGAAACACAAAAATCTATAAATTGACTGAGGCAGCTCTTGGTTCTTCTCTGACTTTCTTATCCCTCATTTTCCTTTAATTTGAAATTATTCTTAAATTATTTAAATTAAAATTCAATATAATAGTTAAGTAGCAAATAAATAGTTAAGCTAGATCTAAGTCTTCTTTTGAAATTTTTATTTTATTATTGCTAAAAATATAGAATCGCTGTAATCGATATATCAACTGAAACATCTCTTGATTTCACTGGCTGTTCCGTTACATATTTTCCATATATTTCCTTTGTTTTTCTTGTGCCAATATAATGATCATTGGATTTGTATTGAATTATTAATTTGAGTGCGTATTTTGTCCGAAACGATTATCAAATTATTTTAATCAACGTCGAATTTCTGGGCTCATTTGGACAATTGCTGGGATCTGTCGGCGCATAGTTTGAGGCGGCATGCAATGCTTTGATTTGGCCAGGAGGCAGCAACTGCGGCTTGTTTGGCGTAATGAGAGCAAGGGTTATGGACAACATTGCACAATGCACTGTCATAGCAGGTAGTTGAAGGTACGAGCCTGGCTCTGGCACTTGAGCGGGGCAGACGGCAAAGGCGACGGCAACGGCGACGGCAACGGCGACGGCGACGGCGACGGCGATGCTTTAATTGCTGCGGCAAGGTCGCACGCCCGACCAATGCCACGCCCAGTGCAGCAATGGCTAAGGACCCGCACTGCCCTTCACAAATTATACGACTAACAAATTATGATTGTTGAGTCTATCCATGTGTGTGTGTGTGTGTGGGAAACTGTGGCAGTGACAAGTCCAGAGATAGAGATAGAGATAGAGATATATGCGAGAGATGCTAAAGATGCTGGCACGTCTAATCCCCGAACAGCAGCCTCATTTCTGTTTGTTAATTACACTTTAGTGTGTGTAATTTTCACAGGATCTGACAGCCGGCCGGACTGCTTCACAGGAAGCCAGACTCAGACTCAGACTCAGACTCAGTCTCAGACTCAGACGCAGACTCAGTCGCAGGCCCATGCCAGGCCAGACCTGGACTGGCAAGTGATACAAAAGTATTTCACGGCGACGGCAGGTACAAAATGACTTCACACAAAACTAGATAAATAAATGTGCACAAAACAAACGAGCGAAAAATTCAAAGAAATCAATTGCAAGCCAAAAGACACGTCCACAGCCAGGCAACGACTCTGGCATCGACAAGATCCACAACACACAACACACAACATTCAACATTCGAGATGATGAACCGCACACGCACACGCATAAAACACGCACAGCAGTGAGCTCTTTGTTAATGCAGCAGCCCTGCCGACCTCTGCCGCTCCTGCGCAGCTGCCCCGCCTCCTGCGCCTGCTCTGGCCACAGCCCTTCCAGTTTCTGTTCAGCGTCAGCTACCGGAAATGCAGCACATTTCACAGACTTTGCCTAGAGAACGAGGTACGCAAGGTCTGTGTCACAGTGCGTGCTGATGCACTCGCTGCAGCACTCAGCAGCTCAGCAGCTCAGCAGCTGCGCAGCCGCAGTGCACTGTGGTACAGGATGGATCATAGCAAAGAGCAGCTGAGAGATATGCATGTCAATGGATCATAATATTTTGCAATCGATCGAAAATTATTATATGGCAGTAGTCGAGTATGCCCAAATATACCCTGTAATTGTGAAAAATTCTATTTTCATATTGTTTTTAATCGAAATCAATTGTTTCTAGGCTAATCCAGCTCATTGTATAAAAGTTAACTACCTCAATTCCTAAGGATATGTGAAAAGCAAGGAATAACAGTACATCTATCTCTCTCTCTCTGCATCTCGCTCTCCCACTCTCTTTCTCTCTCTCTATAGATCTACATGTATCTCTCAGATTTTTCGCATAAGCCAACTTTATCTTTTGATAAGAAATCAGACACTGTGCATACTAGTTGCTGCTGCTGTCCGTGTTGGCCTTGCCTGCCATGTGTTGCTCTAAGATAAAGCCCAGCCTAATCAAGCGGATTAATCGCATTACAAATTGTCCCCGGGCTGCATTTATGCCAGCCGACGAACATAATGGAAAAGTAAATGAAATAAGGCGCATTGATGGCATGCCACATGAAAGTGCCTCCTGCTGCTGTTGCTGCTGTTGCTGCTGCTGCTGCTGTTGCAGTCGTTGCACTTGTTCTCGTCCATAAATTCTTGGCCCCAAACAACTGGCTGACCTTTGAGGCGTTTGCAGTCTGCAATCTACGATCCATGCAACAGTCTGAGCGTTGACAAAGACCAGAAGCTCACGCAGCAGCAAACGGCAAACAGAAGCGAGAAAAACCAAAATGAAAATGTACAAAGAAAAAGCAATGCAATGCGAGCAGCGAGCAGTCCCACTGCAACAGCAGCCAGTCAGCAGATAGACGCAGGCAGCTGCAACGCACATGTGGCACAGTCGTCGTCGCACCTACTAAGTGAATTTAATTGACACCCCAGCGATGGCAAAATCCGCGCCTGCAATTAGCCCACAGACTAGGGCCTCACACACATATAGAGATAATGAGAACGAGACGGAGAGGGAGGGAGAGAGGAAGAGAGTGGGAAACGTTGCTGTTGGCATTTCCATCATTTTCCCACATGCCACTGACATGTTTCCCTGGCTCAGCTCAGCTCAGCTCGGCTCTGGCCAAGGTTATTATCACTTGGCTGCATTCAAATCTGCGCTGGCTCTGAGCTACTTTTCTTGCCCTACAAATTATGCACAAATTTGTATGTGCCGCCCTCGCTAGGCTCGCCCACTCACACTGTTTGGCTCAGATTGCTCCCCGGTGGCAACGCTGTTACCATTCTCAAGCAGCACAAGGTTGCCAATTGCTTGTGAAACCCCCATTGTGCGATCCCAGCAATTCACCTGAGTGTGCGTGGGTCTGTGCGCACCTGTGGGCTCACAACTTAAGCCAAAGAAATGGAAAAGTACGCACTCACTCAAGTTATGCGAGGCTCGGCGCATTCTGTGCCACATAAAACTCAAATGTAAACATTTACATATGTATATATATTTACATACATTTTATGGCTGCAGATAAATCATGAAGAATATGCCTATGAAATTTATTAGATACAACAAAATGTCAAAGGAATATTATTTGTATTATTTTTATTAATTTTTTATTGAACATAATTACAAATTATTCTTATTAATCTTATTATAAAAAAAATATTGTTTTTATATATACTTTTAATATATATTACAAAAATGTTGACTTCGCTTAGATTACGATATATAATAGATTATAGCCATACATAAAACATAATTTAGACAAGATTGTTTTATCAAGCTGAAGGCATTCTATGTGCTCCAGCTGAGCACAGATTTCTTCTACTTCCAGCCATCACTACTTTCACTGCAATACCTTTTCCGAGGAAGTCAGAGACTCTTTGGCAATCTTTGTATTGCCTTCTTTGATTTCTCCGATAGTTACTGCCAGGTCAGTCCTTTGTTCTGGAAGGAAGTGTGTTTCGGGCTCTGCTCGTTACCATCGTAAGTAACCTTGAATAGAGAACATTTCCTAACATGATTCTGCGATCTCTCAGTTCCGCTCAGCTGATAACGTGCTAAGCCAAAACTCTGGCAAATAATTTTCATTTGAAAGTTAAGAAATCTTGCATTTAAAAGTAATAACAGTTGGCCAAGAGCCAACCAATTACTGAGGTGACACAGTGCTACGAAAAAAAAAATTAAAAAAAATTAAATAAAATGGGATGAAACTGGTTCTGGGCATTGCATGAGAGCTATGGATAATGGTTGCCATAATGAGTGCATGTAATCTTTGGATTTCCTTCCATGAATACGTGAATGTCCAAGTTTCAATTGTCATTATTTTTAACTGAGGCGGAAGCTGCCACAGAGAAAGAGAGAGAGAGAGAGAGAGAGATGAAGACGAAGAATGCGAACGAGTCAAAGACTATGTCTAAGGCAAAGGTGTTTATTGTGCGCTTAGCTGTTTCTATAATTGTTGTTGTTGTTTCTTTTAATACACGCAATACGAAAATGACACAGAATACCAAAAAAAAGAAGAAGAAGAGTGTGCGTGTGCGTGTGTGTGTGTGTTGTAACAATAATAATAATAATAATATAAGAACTACAAACGGGGCACTGGACATGCTATTTAATAGCCCCCCCGAGACGCGACGCTGTGAGAAACAAAAAAATCTCTGGCTGAATAGAGCGCAAAAGAAAAACAATTCGAAAAAAGAAAAAAGATGTTGAGAATGGGGCAGAGTGAAACAGTGAAAATGAAAATAAAAATAGAGAGAGACGGGAGGGAGCATAAAGAAACAACAACAACGCAACGCAAACAGAGTGAGAGAGAAGAAATTATTATAAATTTTATTTAATTACGACAAGATTTTTGGTTGAGGTAAAACCCGAAGCACATGGGACAAATGGAAATGTCAGAGGATTGACCCGAAGGCAGCACATAAAACTGCAAGAATATAAAAGAAAGAGTGAGAGAGAGAGGGAGAGGGAGAGTGAGAGAGCGCAGCAGACAGCGCTAAAGTTCAGTAAACCCGCCCACACAGAAATCTGTTCAAACACGATCATTGATCATCATTCAAAAATTTGACTTTTAAATTGACATATTTCGCCCCGCAACTCCAACACTTTCGATCAAAGTCAAATCGAACTGTCTGATCGGGACGTCTGGCGTCTGTGGGATACAGCTGGCAGCTGGCCGGGCTCAGCGATCGACAGCGATCGTAAAATTACGAAATTGGAATTTGTCGGCTAGGCACAGAAGCCAGACCAAACCAAGTCAGGCCCTGGATCCTTTTTAGCTCGCACGATCACGTACAACCTTTTTCCACTTCATTAGCAGCATGTACACACACACACACACACAAACAGAGAGATAGAGAGAGATACAGATGTATCTGGCTGGCATGCATAGATGAATTGTAGGCTGCCATCTTATCTCGGTGTGCTCAGGCACAGGTCGCGCTTGTGGTTGATAGTATTTTCGACTGTACGCCTTTGCGACTGCTGCATTTTCACATACTAATGATGCTCATTAGATGTCGTTAATGCTCATCAAATGTTTCAGAAGGAGCTGAGAGTCGTACGATTCCCAGGCGACAGTTCGTTCGAATTACTCAACAGTCGAACAGCCAAAAGATTTTAGAAAATTTCTTTTACTGAGTGTGTCTGTAGCTATTTGTGGACGCACTTGAGACTCGGATTTGGTGTTGATTTGTGATGCACAAGTTCAGCTTACAGCTGGGGTGGGTCCTATATTTAGACAACAAATGTCTGCATGGCATGGCATGGCATGCCATGGCACTGCAGCCGGAAGGGAGCGATGTAGTCGAAATCGAAATGTTAACTCGGGCAGATATGCGCTATAACAACTATAACATAGTCAACTTTATGGTTATGGTTATGATCGTGTTCACTGAAAACTCATGAATCTAAAGAGAACTGCAAGTCACACATGAATTAGATCAAAGAGCATAGATATATGTATATACATATATGGGGTGTATATGTATGTGAAGAATAACTATCTGCTCTTTAGGGTTCATACAATGTTCTCCTTTGATCTATCGCCTTTGACTTGGAATTTAATATCGTATGATGACTATAGACATATTCTATATGTAAAGCATACGTTTATCGTAATAGCTTCTTGTGAATATCGTAATATTACAATATTCGTATTTTGATATTAAAATACATAAAAATGCATTAAGATATATGAAAATGCATGATACATATGCTTTAGTAAGGTATAAAAGATCAGCTGGTACAGCTAAAGAATCTTGTGAATATCGTAAAATTACGATATTGACATTGCCATATATCGATATTCAAATACATTTGATGATGAATTAGTATCGATTCTTGTGAATATCGTAATATTACGATATTCATATTTTGATAATATGCATTTGATATATAGTACTCAAATTTATTCTAAAATATTCGGATGATGCAAATTGTGATACAGTTGAATATCGTATTACGATATTGGCATTTTGGCAAGTGTATCTGGTTGTATTCATGATATATTATCATTGTTATAGGAACATTTTAATATTGTAAGACTACAATATTGATATATTAGCAATGAATTTCATTTAAATTATTTATGCAGCAGCTAATTCTGATAAATGAGGCAGTTGAAGCTACATTTGCATATAGTAATACGATAGTCAAATAACGATAATTCAGCTAATTTTACTCTTGCTACACAAGCTCATCTTTCAATACATTTAAATATCGTTACAATTTTTGATATATATATCTTTGATATACATCTCTAAATAGTTAATTTTGTACACAAAGTTTATGTTTAATATTTAAAATATATACTTAAATATCGTAAGATTAAAATATTGATATATTGCTATTGAATGTTGATTTGACGCACGTTTTTTGATATATGAGAAATGATATATAACGAAATTGAAGCTAAACTTGAATATATTCAGATGAATATCGTTTAGATATTAATTTGTTGCTAATACAATTCATTTGATTTTTGATTTGCAGCTACATTTGAATATCGTAAGATTACGATATTTGTAAAGTATGCCAAATTTGCGAGTTCAGTTCCAGACATGATTGCTGCCTATATATGAATGTATTTGTATATAATGTGTATATAAACATATAATTCAGTTGGCTTTTAACCTTAGCTGATTTCCATTGCAGAGCCCGCAATTCGAGCCATGTGAAACAATGCGGCCAAGCGACAAACAAACGGCATAATTACCAGCCTCCACTATTTCACTTGGACTCTGTTTTCCCCCATTTTTCTTTCGCTTTGTTGTGTTTTTTTTTTTTTCTTCTTTTACTTTTGATAATTTGTTGCCGTTTATACTTGCCTTCTGCTGCTGCTTCTTCCTCTTCCTCTTCTGTTTTTTTTTGTTTTTCGGGGAGTAGACCTTGTCGCAGCTCGCTTTTCATTTAAAGACGCCGCGTCGCGCCATTTCCCATGGCAAAGTAAAAGCTGCGCTTAGGTTAACATGAGCCGACTTAATTAAGTTACCAAACGAACGCGAGGGCTAAACGAAAACAAAAACAAAGAGCAAAAAAAAAAACATTGTTATAAACAGTTATGCCACAGTTCGAGTGAGAGTACATATACATAGGTGCTCTATATATATATATATATATGCTTGTATTTAGAGATCAACTAACTAACGACATCGCATAAATTGAATTGCTGCGAATTAAATCAAATGAAAACAAAAGTGCGCCGTGAGAAATGTTTTCCCATTTTTCATTTGCCAATTTGCAGCTGAATCGAAACACATACAAAATAACTGCAAAATGCCAATCATAAAATATATACACATCTATATATATATATATATATAGAGCTGGACAAATCACTATATTGGGCACGCAAAAAAACGAAGCGACGCTCGTTAAAAGCAGAGTTTGTTATTTCTAGGTGTTGCCCTGAACCGCATGCGGATCCTAAGAGCCACATTTACAAACACGGCCCACAGATTTAGCCCGTTTCAATAGCCATATCCACTCAATTTGCATGGCAGCTGCTTTGCTGCTGTTTCTGTCTCTGTTTCAGCTTTATTTTCTCTTTTTTTTTCGCCCCCCTCGCTCATATATAAAAATCTGAAATAAATCGGCGTAATTTAAAATTCAGTCAATGGCGTCGCAAATAAATCAAAAATTTATTGTAACGCATTTAAACGCATGCATATTTTATCTAAAAAAAAAAAAGGTAGAGAGTGTGGGAGGGGGGGGGGGGGGAGAGGGAGACTGTGTGAGTGAGCGACAGGCAGAGGGCAGGCGTTGCCCCAGTAACGACAAGATTGCGCATTTTTGAAGTAAATGATTTAAGCATTTGCCTTTACTTTGCCCACTTTAACAAAGCCAATTTCAATTTGTATTCGCTTGATTTCAAATTGAAATCTCAGGCATTTATCAAACCCTTTCAGCAGGATAACAGGGTATTTTCAAGTTATCCTGAACCCAAATGAAAGTGGTTATTTTTGATCAGCATAAAAATATAAGTTGATTGAGCCTTGTCCGTCTGTCCATCCGTATGAACGTCGAGCTTTCGGGAACTACAAAAGCTAGAGAGCTGAAATTTTACATTAATTAATACTCGTATGTTAGTTAGTAAGTAGTACGAGTTTGTTTTGTTTTTTTCTCGATAACTTATCCCATTTCCAAATTATCGATAAAAAATCGAGAATTCGTTTACATATTTTAGGTTTTTTGGGGATAACTTCTACAGCGTTTTAGCTAGACTTCAAATTCGTTTGTTTAGATAGATAATGTAATTCAGATTTTGGATGCCAGGTTTTAGCTGAGCACTGAACACTGACTTTAGATACATATACATATGTATGAATAGGCCAAATCGTTGTCAAAAGATGGCAAACCTTGAGAGACTAGATTCTCTCAACTAAACCAGTCAGAAATCAGAATATTTTTCGAGTCTGAGTCTGAATCCCTAGATGCTATGCCTAGATGCATAGCCAGCCATAGTATATTCAAATCGAACAAATATCTCTATTATCTGTGTTACGTACAGCCCATAATCAATCCTTGCTTTGTATTCCATATTTATTAGATTTGCTCGCCTTAAAAATATTTATTCAATTAATTTCTATTTAGATGAAGTTGCAAGACACTAATCTGTATATATTATAATAAATATATATATTAAAATTTTGTAAATTCATAAAACATGTTTATGCATAAAGTATTTAGCTCAGCTTATGCAAGTCTTGAATGATTTAAGTCACATTCAACTGTCACAGATTGAAAATATTTCAAGTTTAGTTAATGTGAAGCAACTGTTAATGCTGATAACTAAGCTGTTGCTTAGAGACCTTGAGCAATGGACGCTAAGCTTCATTATTTCATTGTATGCTTATGACAATCGAGTGTGCTGGACGGACGGAGGTCTCTTTGCAACAGCTTTAATGGGGCTGAAGCAAAGCAATTCGCTTTGCTAAAAAAATAATATAGACAAAATAAATGTAATGCGAGCGAGACTTTTTTTTTTTTTTTGTCTTTTGTTTTTTGTGGTTTCTTTTCAAGTTCATTGTCACTTGTGGCAAGATTCATTCACTTATGCAGCCACAGCTACAGCTGGAGATGCAGATGCTGATAGCAGCAGTCGAAGTTGCTGCGGCGGGACCCCCTTCAAGCTGGGCGCGCAAAGGCGACGCCAACGACCGCTGAAAATGCCATAATCCAATTATGAATTTTCACATAAATTTTTACTCAACCCGAACTCGAACTCGAGCTGAAAACTAAAACTGAAAAGGCAGCAGAGCTGGCGACACAACGAGCCAAAAAAAAAAAAAAAAGAAAAAGAAAAAGAAATGAAAATAGCTTGAAGAGTGCGAAGAGAACGGCAACTAATAATAACAATAAATTTTCGAGCATGATGCGATTCAATGAAAATAATGTCTGAATGGAGATACGAGTTGGAGTTGGGTTGGGGTTGGGGTTGGTCTGGGGCTGAGGCTGAGGCTGAGGCTGAGGCTGTTAGCGACAGATGAAGCTGTGGCTAAACTTCAACGTGAGCACATAAAGCGCTCCCCCAAAGCGCAAAGAGAGAGAGAGAGAGAGAGAGAGAGAGAGGGGCGAGGAAGAGAGACTGAGTGTTGTACATTATTTTTATCAGTCAGTCATAATGATAATGCTGTCTGCTTCAAATAATTACACTTAGCTCCAATGATAGAGTGCAGCATGGCAGGCGTGGAGCATTGATTCAACTTCTGGCTCGATGTGTGCTCAATATGGCAAAAGGCAAGGCAGCGACAGAGAGTTGAGTCATTCAAAGACATCAGGCAGAGGCAGCGACAATGTCAACATTCTGATTGTCAGCTTGCAGCAACAACATCATCATCATCGTCATCAACATCATAAAGATCATCAGGCATAGACGTTGAGGTTGTCAACTTAAGTTGTTTGCCCCTTCGCTGCAAGACGCCACAACAGAAGCCCAACGGGTATGACAATTTCATTTATTAAACATGTTTTTTAGTGCAGGATGCATTTTCGGCAGACAGCCTCTCTCTCTCTCTCTCTCTGTCTCTGTCAGCCTCCTGCTGCTCATTTCGAGTTTGAGTGGCGCCATTCAGAGTTGATTAAAATGTGCTTGAAGTAAGCAAGTTTTTCCATTTGTATCATTTGCATTGAGCGACGGCTCTAAGCAACTAGAACTTGCAACAAGTTCATTGCATTCGTTAGTGAATGCATATTCGAATCAAAGCCAAAAATAAGTTTACTTTTCCAAGTACTTGGACAACTTTGATAGAGCAGAAGCCAGCTAGCGAGCTATAGCAACTATATTCTCGCATTTCATGCAGCAGAAATATAGCTCAATAACTGCAGAGCAAACGCTGAACTGGCCCAGGCATATACATATGTATATCTGCCTGCCTTAATCGAGCGAATCATTTGCATATATGCATAGACTCGTTGCAGCTCTCGTCTGTGTCTCAGATTGCAGAGTTCGCCCCACACACAATTATAATCTTCACACTCGCTGGCACTTTCGAAATCACTTTCAATCACAGCCCCCACAGTACAGCTCGAAAGCACTTGCCCAAAAAAAAAGCAAGTAAGAAGACTCTAGTCGAGTCTGCTCGACTGCGAGTTACCCTGAACCCTGAAAAAAAAAAATACTCTTGGCTTGGAGGTGGGCCGGACGATCTTCATGAAACTTTCAGAATATAATAATATCACTTAAATTTGTTTATTTTCCAAGTTGCAAGCCTCAAGTATTGGAATTTCGTTTATTTCGAATTTGCCGGGAATTTGGGGCTGATGTTCAAAATCTAACAAAAATCGAAATTGTATTAAATTAGTATCTATATATATGCAGAAGACTGGGAGACTCTAACTCTAAAGATGAGCGAGATATAATTTTATAACTGATGCTCGATAAATGTTAAAATCGATAACTCTGAAACGGAAATAGTTATCGATTTGATCGATCTGAAGACTCTAGAGCAAGGAACATGGCTATATCAACTTTGCTCGTCACCCTGATCAAGAATATACTTATAGACTTTATGAGGTCTGCAACGCCTCCTTCTGCCTCTTACATACTTTTAACAAAACCAATATACCCTGATTTCTCACTTTCAATGGGCACAGTATATAATAAAAATAATAAAAGAAAAAAAAAAAAAAAAAACTTTGCCCTTCGTTTGCCTCTGCGTCCCTTCATAGAGATAAGTATATATCGAGTGATCTGCGAGGCAAGTGTCTCGGCTTCGCACTTTGGCATGACGTGGCTTCGACTCTTGCCAGAGGAGTTGCTGCTGCTGCTGGTGCTGGTGCTGCTGCTTTGTGTGATTATCAGCAATTTTCATAAAGAAATGGAAAATCGAAAACGAAACGAAACGAAATGAAATGAAAGCAAAGTGGCAGGCAACGTGGTAAAGTGCCAGGGCCACGGCTCCGTTTGCTGTTCCGGCAATGAGCTACGTGCCTTTTCGGCGTTTTCGCAGCCTCTTCGGCAGCCGTGACTGAAAAAACAAACAGCCAAAAAAATAATATACGTAATGTAGATGGGCACAGAGAGCGAGCATTTCCAGAAACAAACAATGCTCCAATTCAATTGAATACTTGGGATGGGAGATGGATACCCATTGGAGATGGAGAGACTGAGAGACTGGGAACTGGGAACTGGGAACTGTTGCTGATATGCCATGGAGCTGGAGGTCTGGTGGAGGTCTGTGATGGAGGGCGTGCGAACCTACGCAACGTAATTGTTGACACTGGCTGATGGGACAGAGGTAGGGGAAGTGGGGGCTGTGGCAACACCTCCAATATATTGGAGCCTAATCAGCAAGTGCAACACCCTCAGCCCATGACAAACTATTGTCTGGCATGCGGGTATCGGGTAACCAGTTTGCTGGCAATTTTAATTACTTACATTTCACTTTTTCAAATGGGCAGCAGCCGCTCAAGTGCAGAGACTGCCCCGGCCTCCTGCGCCTCCTGCAGCACTCATCAGTCGCCAGCTCCCAAACGTGCCATAAACCGGCACACGCACAAGGAGTAAGAGTCACGACTACGTCTCCAACTCCAATGGCAAGTACCCAGTACGAGTACGGGTTCGACTTTGAATCCGATTTCGTGTCCAAGCAGGGGGTGGCAGCAGGAGGTTGATTTTTAAGTAATTACCGTTCGTTTGCTTGTGCGCCCGTTCGCTTGCCATTCACCTTGAGGCAGCCCCAAAGCGCAGCTCAAATAACCCGAAACCGTTTTGCGAAATTATTTAGACAGCGAAAGTAATCGGATGGCCGGACAGCTAGACAGCGGGACAGGCCGAGAGAGAGAGACAGGTTGAGCGATAGGCTAAGCGACAGACTGTTTGACGAGGGGACCAGCCAGAGCAGCAGCTGAAAATTTAAATAAACTTCAGTGAGTGCAAAATACCAACACGTATGCCAGCGAGGCCACTCACTCACTCGCTCGCCCAGGAGGCCACCCACTCCCGGCCCGGGAAGCACTAAGAGTGGAGCCGACTTCATTAACAACTGCCGATTGGCATTGGGGCTCACCATTCCATTCACAGCTGTTGCCAGTCACGAGGCATTGAGCACTTTTCTAAGCCCGCTCAGACGTGGCTGGAGCTGGAGGTGCTGGTGCTGCTTGAGGCAGCTTTTGTGACCAGCAGGAATAGAGATGAGCGAGTGACGTGAAAGTGAAGACAGTGAAGTACTTCACTAGCAGTGATCTCAACAGTAAAGCTGTCTTAATTAGCTAAAGGGCGTTGCGTACTACTCACATCTACAAGAGTTTTCCAAGGCGTAAGCCAATAACTTTTCCTAAACCCGACTGTAGTTTAGTCTAACTAGCTGAGCTCAAGATCTGAACTTTGATTCTTGTGTCTTCTGGCTCAACTAGACCACAATCACTGTGACTGGCTGTGACTCACTCTGGCTTCGCTGTGACCGCTTCGCAACGTGTCGACAACGTTGGTGACATTCACGCTGTAAAATTCCCTTTTTGCCAACGATAATTACATGTCGTCTTAAGCGGGTATTGGGAGAGGGTTAGCAATGGCCCTGGCCATGCCAAATGGAGAAAGGTTCTATCGCACCAGGGGTGGCTGCTGCTCCAACTCCTGCTGCTGTTGCAGTTTGCCAAGTGTTAGTTACATGGCCCGCCATTCTGCTGGCACGTAATTTGCTGATTTTGAATTTTGTCTGCGAGGCGGCAAATGAAATGCTTTTGCATTTTAATGCGCCCAGACTGACAGCTGGCCCCATGACGTCCCGCCAGCAGCAGCAGCAGCAGCGGAGCAGCTCTTAAAACGGGGGGGAGGTCGTCAGTGGGCTGCGCCTGGCTGGGTAGGCAAAGGCAGGCAGCAGTTGATCTTTGTGCGTTGTTCTTTTATTCTGCTTTTTTTTTTTTTTTTTTTTTTGGGCAAACTATTTGTTGCTGCCGCTGTCAACTCGAGGCTGGCAACAGTGAACGAAGATCCAGCTCCAGCTCCAGCTCCACCAACAGCAACGACAACAACAATGGCAATGGCAATGGCAAACAGCCGAGCCCCGGGCCATTTCTCCCCCGAAACATATTTGCACTGTCTGGCAATTTTTAAGCAATTTCAGCTCGGCTGCATGACTTGACTCGACTTGGTCGCCAATGGGGATGTAGCCAAGGAATGGAGGGGATGCTGCCCCTGTTGCCATTGCTGCTGCTGCTGCTGCTGCTGCTGCATCCTGTTTAAATGTTTTGCCGTGTTATTCCGTTCCTTTTTCACTCACTCTCCCCCTTTCCCGCTCTCTGCAGTCACTCCAGTTGCAGGCAGCGCGTCGCTTAAATTAAAAATAAATTTCACAGTAAACACACATAAAAAGCGACGCTGGCAGCGCTCCTCATGGTATTTCATGAGGCTTCCAGCCTCCACATAATAAAAACTCAGCCATCAACCCCTTCCCAGCTAATAGCTAACATAAATATACGACTATTAAATACCCATTAGAAACTCTTTTCGGCGCTCTCCTCTACTCCCTTCACTTTTCCCTTCTATCTATTCTCGTATCTCGTCTCTTTTGTATATATATCGTATGTCTTCTATTTTCTATCTACTATCTACTATCATCTATCTTCTATCTTCTATCTTCTATCTTCTATCTTCTATCTTCTATCTCCCACCTTCCATTTTCCATCTTTCATCTTCCGTCTACCATCTTCCTTTTCCCTTCTTCCTTCTTCCTTATATTCCCTCTTCTCTCTTTATTTCCCTCTCGCTCTCTCTTCTCTAGCCAATATACCCCATACCCAACAAATACTACCAAGACGAAACAAGATACGGCCGGACGTTCAAAAATAGTGCAAATGCTTCGGCTGGCAGCACAGGGAATAGCCCTGCATAGGATTGGATGGAATTGGTTTAGATTGGCGGCGTCTTGGCTTTCGTGCCATAAAATGGGCTGCACGCCCTTGAATTTGGCACAACTCATTTGCAGTCGTTGCTGTTGTTGCTGTCGTTGGGGAAGAAGCGTGCCAAATGGCAACCGCCGCCATCTGAATGAAATACAGCTGTCCGGAATACGGGGGCAGAGCCCGGGAGCGGGCCCATGCCCGGGCCCAGACACTGGCAGAGGCCACCCCAAAGCGACATGGCTGATATTTTAAGCAACGTTGCATCCGCTGCCGCTGGCTGACAACAATTGGGAGGGTAGAGGAGCTGACGGAGGATGCAGGGACATGCAGCCAAGAGCTGAGATGAGATGAGATGAGATGGCGACAGCAAAAACGACTGCGGCACGAGTTTTGCAAATAGCTTTGACATTGACTGTTGCCTGTTGCCATGGACCATGGTCTAAGCAATGTCCCAAACCAGCAGCAGCAGCAGCAGCAGCAGCAGCTACAGCAGCAGCAACATCAACTGCGAGTATCTGTCTAATGAACAGCAAAACTGTCAACTAAATGGGGAGTTTGGCATTAAAGTGGGCGGGCCATGCATTGCGTACGCGTCGGGTGTAAAAGGGATTACATTAGATTTCATTTGATTTGATGAAATTGAATTCAGCATGCGCCCAACCCCGTACCAGCCCCAATAGCTTTGTAGAGTGGCAGCTAGAAATAGCCACACTCGAGGTACAAAGTCTGCTGATAGAGGGGGCTCTGGCAGCCCCAAGAATTTCTAATTGCTGTGGGGTGTCGCGTTTTAAACATAGAACATGGAACATGGCACAGCGATTCCCATCTCCAACTGCCAAGCGCCTGTCGCTCGTCGCATCTAAATTAGACACATAACGGAAATATTACATAGTTCTGCGAAACTGATTCCAATACACAAAAAAACAAATTTCAGAGATGTTTCATTTTTTATTTTTGTCAAGGATACAATTGCTAAGAGACTTGAAAGCCAAGACAGGGAATACAGTGGAAAATCAATCAAACTGTGCATTCAAATTGGGGGTAAAAAGGAATCAGCTGAAGAGTTTCCAAGGAAAACAGGAAATGAGCTATCGCTGAACGAAAAAAGGCTTTCAAATAAGTACGCTATGTAGATATTGAGAGTGGAGGGGCTAAAGCCAAGTCAAGTTGAGTCTTGGGCTAAAGTTATTCTTTAAGAAGTTGCTCAAGAGTCAGATCCCAAGCCTAATCAGAGAAATCTCATTCTAAAAGCAGTTCCTAAGGCTATAGATCAGGCTGCATTTGAGTCTATACTAAAATTCGTTGCTTCCATGACCTATCTAAACATAGCTGCTTCACGCTTGTCGTTGGTGTCATTGTTTATAAACAAATTGCGAGAGGCAGCGAACAGCAGGGCAAAAATAACAGAAGCGTTTAGGCTCCAGTCAAAGTGTGGAACAGCCTCTCGCAGCAGCAGCTCTCTCTCTCTCCCTCTCTCTCTCTCTCTCTCTCTCTCTGAGTAAATATAGATCAGAAAACATTGATATTCCCATGCGTGGACCATAAATTACACGACAATTACCGAAAAAAAATAGAAGCACACACAGACACGCAGAGAATCATACGAAAGAGAGAATATTGGATGAAGCGCAACGTGGCGCAAACACTTTATCACTAAAGATATACCAATATACCAAGGGGACTCAAGAACTAAACACCTCTCTCGCTCTCACTCTAGCTCACTCTCTCTTTCACACCTCACACGCGTAGTTTAAATTGCTCTGGATGCGTCGTGCCATAAATTTTCCACACAAAAAGTTAAAATAAACATTTCCTATCGAGAACATGCACACATATCTCTGCTCATTGTCAGTTAGCTCGCTCGTCCGCTCCGTCCGCTGTGTATCGATTCAATTATGCTTCATCTCAGAATCGGCGCATCATGCAGGCAACTGATTAACACGTCGCATCAACGAAAAGGGCTCCCACAGTGTCGTCTTCAAGCCCTGGCTCTTACACCTCCTTCGTTTTGCTTCCCCCCTTTTAGGTGTGCACCTTTTTGTCTTTCTTTCTTGTCTTATTTGTGTTGTTGTTGTTGTTTTTGTTTTTGTTTTTGGCAAAACCTGTGCCAGACACAAGCGCCCATTCACGATCGCACCATATGCCAGCGCCTCAAGCAAGATGTTGCCGGCTCTGATTGCCTGCCCAAGTCGGGCAGCAGTTGTGGGTGCAACAGCTGCGACTTTGATTGCGGCCTAACGAAAGAGCAAAACATAAAACCAGGAACAAGATTAGTCCAAGCACTAGTTAGCTCGATTAGCACATACCCTGTGTCTGTCGATGTTGCTCTCTGGAGGCATCTTTAGAGAAATTTTGAGCTACTAAAAAAGTAATTTGAACTTATATTTAGCTAGTTTTAAAATCGTTATTGATCGATTATTATTGACATTTATCGAGTTTTCAATATACATTTATCGAGATTTGCACATCTACCAATAATTATCGATATATACTATATATTTATACTAGGCTACTAACTCTCTAACGACAGAGCACTAGAGTAGTCACACTCTTATAACAACACTCGCTGTTCGATATATATCGATAAGTGTAATCGAAACTTATGCTAATATTTAGTTGAAGAGAAACTGCTACGCTTCAATATACCCACTTCATAATATCCATAGGGCATCAGATAAAAAGCTATAGATTTCGACTGAGTGTCATGACAGCATTGACCTCAGGCGAATTCTTCAATTTTTTGGGCAACAGTTGCTGCTGCAGTTGCCGCTGCAATTGGCCAAAAGCCCACGCTGTGCATTTGGCCTCCCCCACATCACCCAGCCAGGCACACACAACGCCGGCCATAAATTCACAATTAAGCTGGAACTGGCTCTGGATGGAGTCGGGAACTACCTCAGTGGCAAACGCCAAGCGGCACAATCGCCGGGCCCAAAGCCAGCTAAATTATAGGAAACAACGCCAAATGATATCCCCAGCAATCATCCTAATGATGAACAGCAGTTCGCCACGAATGGAAGCCAGCACTGCTACGACTAACACCCAGGCCGAGAATCGAACCGGGAATTATTAGCGTCAAGCGATGACTTCAGCCAGATAGCAATTGTGCAGGTCATGCGACCAAACTGGGCTAAAACTTGTCAAATAAATCGCTGTGCAAATGGAAGGTGCAGATATATGTATGCTATAGATAAGCTTGAGCATAGTAAAGGAGAGTGTGTGTTAGAGAGAGAGCGAGATATATAGATAGAGAGATGGATAGATAGATGGATAGATATATTAGAGAATAGAGAGAGGGAGAGAGAGATCTCGAGGGAGAGATAGTGAAGAAGAGAGAAGAGGGATACAGAGAGAGACAGAGAGAGAGAGAGAGAGAGAGAGAGAGGGACACAGAGAGAGACAGAGACAAACAGATAGATAGAGAGATCTGATAGAGAGAGAGAGATACATATGTTGTTGTCGTACCTACATTTTTTTAGATTGAACAATCAACATAGAATTCAGAAGCTTATAAATAAAATAAAATAAAATAATGTAAATAAAATAAATAAAAATAAATCAAATAAAACTAAAATAAATAAAACAAAATAAAATAAATAAAACAAAATAAATAAATCAAACAAATAAACTAAACTAAAATAAAGAATAAAAAATAAAAATAAATAAGTAAAATAAAATCAAATAAATAAAACAAAATCAAATTAAAATAAAAAAATAAATAAAAATAATTTAAAAGTAGTCGAACTTCATATACTTATGTTTAATATATGTATATTCTTTTCCATTTTTCATCGGAGAATGGCCCTTAACATTTTTTGTATGGATATTTAAACATTTATGAACATATTTCGTTCTTATACATTGACCACTCTTAGACCTTAGCTAAATGTAGATTGATTAATCTACTTTGATGAATATACAATAATTATAAATGCTCTTCCACCACATTCAACGTGAATACTTAAAGATAATCTACGTAATGTCCTACTCTACTAAACGATCATGGCATTCATAGAGCATAGCTGCCAAATTTTTGTGCTCTCCAACCAACATATTGCCTTTAGACTAATTCATCATTCTATCAGTCTAGCCTCAGCTCACACTGCTCTTCGCTCAGCTCTTTAACAGTGCCAACAACAGCGCATTAACAGCAGCTGAACAGTGCTGCGTTCGAACATGTTCGTGTTGCAGCCATTGGGCTCGATGCGCCGCCTTGGCGTAATCTCTGTCTGCACCCTCACCTGCTGCTCGCATTGCGTTTCGTTAGCTCGTAGCGTGCGTTTCGTGTCGGCGGATTCAAGCACGAACTCCGACGGTCTCGTCGTAATACTCGTAAAACTCGTAAAACTCTCTACTCCATTGCAGACAACGTGCGTTTGTTTATATACAATTACAAGAATTATTATTATTTTTTTTTTTTAATAAAAAGAAAAATACAAGAAGAAACAACAAATTCAAGAATAAATAAAATACAACAAATTTTTAATATGATATTCAACTGATATTTTTTTTTCAAGTGTCTCGCGAAAGTTTTTTGCTTAAAGAGTTTGAAAAGTAAAAAAAGAAATAAAACTGCGGTGTGGATTACCAGTGTGTTATCTGATGCAATTGCCGCAATCTCTGTAGAGTTATGAAGTGCATGCATTGGCGCCGCAGCAGCCGCAGCCGCAAGGTGCAACACTAAACAACAACAACAACAACAACAACAACAGCAACAAGCAGCAGCAACACATGAAATATTATAAAAATTGCCAGTGAAATTTCTCGAGCAGGATTTGTATTTTTTTTTACTGTGTGTGTCTGTCTGGCCTGACATTTGAGCTTGCAACAAGCAGCAGCAACAACAACAACAACAACAACAACAGCAACTGGCAACAACAACAATTGGCAACAGCCGAAAATGTGAGTAGCGCTTAAACCATAAACCGCTTTTTGGAACCATCCATGCCGCAGCATTTGTCACTTTTACTTTGCTTTTTTGTTGCCGCTTCAATTGTATTTAGTTTTTCTTCAACATGTGCGTAAATAATGCAAACAGCAGCCCGTACAATGGCCAGCCACTGCATGCATAGCCATTGGGGAGCTGCTTGGACTTGAGTCCCTAAACGAACTTTAACCTTTGGCCAATTGCCTGCCTGTGTGGGCATGGCTCGGCATCTGTATCTGTGTGGGCTGTGCCCCCCAGTTGCGGCTGACATTTGGCTGCCCAGTCGCCTTAGCAACTTGACAAGTTGACTCGGCTAGGCACAGCTTAGCAAATTCGAAAAGAAAAATAATAAGAAATAAGAAATAAAATTTCATTTTATTTAAATTTAACATTCACAATTCGATTCATCATAATTCAGAGTTCAGCCAGCAGTTGGCAGTAAATTCTTAAGCCTTAGGCTATTCACTTTGGCTAGCTCAGTGAGCTCTTGTCCAAGTATTTATGCAGTTGCCAAGGCTCTAGCCACATGCACAATATATTCCTTCTTTTTTTGACATCAAAAGAGTTTTAGATTTAGCTAGGAAAATGTATTTGTCCAAGCAATTTGAGTTATATTTTATATAGTCCGACAGCATCAAGATCATAGCTGAGCTCTGTTCAAAGCTCTGCTCAAATCTGAGCAAATTGACTCTGGCAACATTTAATATTAACTAAAATGCTGCTAAGCCTTAGCTCTGGATTTGTAGAATATAGTATATATGTATCATTGTATCATAGAGGAAAGGGTAAACTAGATTAAGAGAATATAGTATATATGTATCATATTCATCATATTTACATATATATTTCGATAACAATTTTTTTATTTAAGTCTACATATATATTTTTTTTAATTAAAAAAAATTTTTTTTATATATTTATTATTATTATTCTTTTTTAATTTTTGTTTTATTTAATTTTTAATTTTTTTTTTTTAATTTATTTTATTTTATTATTATTATTATTATTTTTTTTTTTTTTTGCCAAATTTCATATGAAAATTGAGACAGACAATTTTAGGTTTATTAATTTTATTAAAATATATAAAGCCATAGAAAGATATGAAGAATCCCATAAAGTATATTTATGTATATATATTTTTTCAATATTTATTTATTTTTTATTTTTATTCTAAATTTTATATGAAAACACATTGAGACAGATTATTTAGAGCATACAAAATCTATGAAAATATATGCAGAAATTTTGACAAATCCCATCAAATAGATTTATATATTTATTCTAATTCTTTTTTTTTTTTTGCTAAATTTTTTATGAAAACTTATTGAGCATGACGATAATCAAGCTAGCTTCATTAAAATATATGCAGAAATTATGACAATCCCATAACAAAATATTTTATTCTTGATCTTGTCGAGTGAAGCTAGCCCTAAGTATCTCTCGTATCTTCTCTTTGTCGCTTCAGCGCCGTCGGTGCCATGATCTCTTAGTGGATCACATTCGACAATAGTTTTCTAATTGGATTTTTCTATACTTATGTTCCTTACATATATAATCCTCTACAAATTGAAATGATTGAGTATCTAATGAGAGAACTTAATGTCTTGAATAAATGTTATTATATATATATTATAGAATTTTTTTTTATATGAAGTAAATCTCGATGTAGTTTAATAGATTTATGTTTGATTTAACGCATATCAAATTTATATGGATAACCTCAAATGTTCAACTAGCTGGCAACACTACGAAGTCAAAAGTAAATTTGTATGTTTATATAGAGCAAAGCTAGGTGCTAGTTCAAGCATTTATATAGTATAAGAAATTGATATTAGATTTGCTTGCATTGAACTTTTACATAGATAAGCTCAAACCATAAACTATCTGGCAACGTTGTCTAACCAAAGCTGCATATTGTATAAGAAGAAAATATATAGTAACATTTTAAATTGAGCACTTTATGATCAATTTCAATAATATATACATATATCTTATATATATTTTACATAGACTTGCATTATCAGCTATCTGGCAGCACTGCCCAACGAAATCTTCATAGCCATGGCTATATATGTAGCTATAGCTATAGCTACGGCCAAACTCTTGCTTTTCAAGCTTGCAGCCTTGGCTGCCTGGAACCATGCCCCAATTCTTTGCCTCGACCGATCTTTGGGCCACCTCGGCTACGAGTTTCTGTTTCGGTTTCGGTTTCTGTTGCTGTTTCTGATTCAATTTACTTTGAACTGAACACAATTAGTAACTGCGTCTTGGAAATGTCTCTCAGCGTCGCTCCAATGATTTATGATGACTGAGGCAAACACAAGAAATAGAAATAAAAAACAAATTAAAAACAAAAAAAGAAGGAAAAGAAAAACGATTATCGTAAGAGATTTCGTAGTTTTTTTTTTTTTTTGTTTTTCTTAATTCTACTTTTGGCTTGAAGAGATGAAGTTTGAGGCAATGCTTGGCTTGCAGTGTTGCTGTTAGCTGCTTGGATGTGCAGCTCGTGCGTCCTTGCTACACCTGATGTGCGAGGCAGTTGAGCCAGGTGCGATAGGTGGGGCAGGTGGGGGGCAGGCAAGTTTCGTTGTTGCTCGCTCATAATTTGGCCCAATTTGCTGGCGTTGCAAATTGCTAAAATGTCTGGCAACGACAGCCGGCGGAAGTGCAACATGCTCAAGTTACTGCTGCTGGTTGCTGCCGCACAATCAATACAAGTACAGCAACAGCAACAGCAACACTGGCAGTGGCAGTGGCAGCAATTGTGGCAGCAACTGCGGCAAGCGGAACCCTTCGATGCCTGTTCGATCGCTTTGACGCGTCCTCGTCAGCATGTCGAAAGTTTTCTTCATTTTTTTTTCTCGATTTTTTTCGTCTTGTTGCTTTGTTGTTGTTTTTATGAGCTGTGCTGTCGCTTTGTTAGCTCTTTGCATGCCACAAATTATGCTGCTGCCCCGCCTCAGCTCCTCTGCTCCTGTCAGTCATTCACAATTTCTGACAACTGATGCGATCAAAGCTGCAGGTTTCTACGCGTCGTCTCCATTTCCAATTCTCAGTGATTTTATAATGCAGCTGCAGCAGCTGCTGTTGCATTTTGCTGCTGCTGCTGCTCCTCCTGCTGCTGCGTCTTCAATAAGCTCTCATATCTTTAAGTAGCAGCGCTGTGGTCCATTGTTAATTTGGTTAATTGGAGGCAATTGAAAGCCGCTTTGCAGTTGATTAAGCTACGGTCGCATCTGGCAATATATATACATATATATATATATGTGCATACACTAGTTTTTTTTTTTTATGAGCTTATTGCCGTTGTCGCCAGACTAATTAAAATATTTGCACTCAAATGCTTAAGCAATAAATATTTGTCAAGCTATCATCATTAGAGCAAGACCACGACGACGCTGATGACCCCAAATGGCAGCGCACTTTGCCGCATGCCAAATGGAAATGGACATTAAAACAACAACAACAGCAACAGCAATAACAACAAATATAAATGAAAACGAACTCATGAAAATTAAAAACCAGAATGAAAATGAAAATTGAGCATGAGTATGAGAATCTATGTGCGGCACTTCTAAAGTGCTCCACTTGCTCAGCTACAACAGAGACGGCTGCGGGCGGGGAAAGGGGGGGTGTTTTTGCTATCTTTGGCTGCAGGCAGCTCTTAGCGTACCATAGGCAAAACTGGCCTGCATTTCGAATGAGCTTTAATGGCGCCGCCTTAATGCAAGTGAAGCGAGCGTTTCGATATCGTTCAAGCTAGCAGCTCTCCAGTCCCATCCCCACATCAGCCCCCACACCAGCTTGGCAAACAGCACACCAATTAATAGTCATTGATGGAACGCTCGATGGAACCAAAGCGCATTCAAGTTGAAGTGTAGCCCATTTCTTTCTTAAGGGCTGCCAGCTGCCCGAAAACTACTATATGCACACGTGTGTGTGTGTGTGTGTGTGTGTGTCTCTGCAACGAGGGTTGCTTTGGCAGTCAGCCCAACAAGCGATAGAGAGAGAGAGAAGGCAAAGAAAAGAGCGAAAAGTGGGCGAGGGCCATCAAATTAGCCCACAAATCCGAATGGCAAATAGAAAGCCAAATGTGAATTTCGAATGGCCATCAAATTTGGCCCATTGTTGGCAGGCGCTTTGCCAAAAGCATACAAAAAAGTGAGCATAAAAACATGAAGCGAATATGACAAATTGTAATATGACCAAAGCAAAAGTAAGAGACAGAGAGAGAAAAAAACTAAATTTCAACATATGGCCACAACTATAAAAAAAAACCCTAATTAAAATGTCCAAATTTGTTGGCTTAGTTCAGTTCAGTTCAGCTCAATTCTCTCAAATCAAATTTGTTCGCTACAAATGCTTGGCTAGTTTTGTTGGCTGCAGTAGTAATTCGCAGACTTTGCATATAGCTATATATTTTCTATATGCCTTTAAAGGCTTTAGCTAACACTGAAGTATTGGCTCAAGATATTTCCATGCTCGACTAGAGATACCCATTGAAACAGCGCCTATGGATATTAGAAATTTAGCTGTTATAGATATATATTTTTTTTAGCTTTTTTTTCTTTATGCAAGCTCTTCTTAATCTTAATCCTAATAGCGAATGGAATACAATAGAAACATTTATATTTTGCTCTTAACATATCAGATTATTCTTTTCCATTCTTTCTCTATTTCTATCTCTGTCACTCAAACCTATATCACTTTCCTTCTTAGCTCGGATATTTCTTCTTTCAGTCTATGATTCGAAATTTTAGTACCAATCAGTTTGTAGCATAGAGTTTTTATTTTGCTTTATTTCGTTATATAATAAAATTACTCTCTCACTTCAACATAGGCCACTCTAGCTCTCTCTCCCTCTCTATCTCACATGCTTTACATATGACTCTTTCTTAGCATCTCTCTTGTTTATCTCGAATTCATATTAAACATTTCTTTGTATTCATATTATAAGCAGAATATCGTTTATAAGTCTTACGAGCCTAACTTTTTGTTATCTATTTAATCTAGTAGCTCTTAACTAAGAAGTTTTTTTAATCTACCCATCTCTTCAAGAGCTTTCTCAAACACATTTACTACCAAAAAGTGCTGGCTTGGAATCCCTTAAAGTAGCTCTTATGTTGATTATGATCAGAAGCGAAGATTTGACGTTCTCTCTAATTTGCAGTTCAAATAGCTGAATATTCATTTCCAATTTGAATTATAATATTGCCAGCTACTTGGCATGCTCTCTCACTCTAACAATATGTCGGAAATTTCAATTTTAGATGCAAGCTCATCATCCTCGATAATAGCCTAGCTTGACTCTGTGTAACTCAAATCAGTTTTACCCTGTGTAATTGCTCATTATGAGCACCCACAATGCTGCCTTGGTATGTTACCTGCTCCTAAGAGAGATAAGCTGAGTGAGAGGAGGAAACGAGAATAGTTCAATTATATGGAACGGATACGTAGCACTTCCTGCCTGGCAGCACAGCTCAAGTGATCAATGTATTAGACTCCGGCACACACACACACACATCCATTTATAAAAAATTGCATCTACTGGCAACGCTTTAGTCACAGTTTAGCGAATAGTTCCCATTACCGTGTGTGTGTGTGTGTCTCCCATGCGATTTTCTAAGCAGCGTCTGCGACAGAACTTATGAAAATGTTTTACAATATCCTTTTTATGTTATTACAAGTGTACGTCCTTGTCGTCAGCTTTGTCAAAATGTCTGGCAACGCTTCTTCTACGCTGCTTTTCTTCCTTTTTTTTTCCCCCGGTTTTCTGTTGTATTTTTCTTTCTTTCGCCTTGACGTCTCTTCAGTTTGGCTGAGTGGGCGACGACGACGATGGCGTTGGGCAGGTTGACGCCTTCTCCCGTCGACAACTTCGCGCTGCGTTTGAATATGTCATTACTCGTCGCTGCTTTGCCATGGCTCCCTCCCACACTCTACGCTCTCTAACCAACAATAACAAGAGCCGCAGCAGCAGCAGCAGCAGGAGGAGCAGCAGCAGCAACTACAATGTCGACGCCTCGTCCTGCGACTCAGCTCTGCTGCTGCTTCAGCTCGTCAGCAAGAATGTATGCTGATATGTCGTTGTTGTTCGCACTCTTGTTGCTGCTGTTGCTGTAGTCAGCAAATGCGTGTGGTGGGTGGTTGGGTGGCTGGGTGGTTGGTTGGCCTGGCAAACGGAAGTGACAGTTGAACATTCATTCATTCATTCATTCATTCATGTAGTCAAGCCATGTGCCCAGTAACCAGCAATCCAGCCCGCAGTTGCCAGTTGCCGGTTTTGCCGGCTGCCGGCTGCCAGTTGCTGCTGCTGCTCCTGCAAAAAAATAAAAATATATATATGTATATATAAAAAAAGAAACCCTTCCCCCAAATGCCCCCAGAGCCCTCTAAGACGTCCGACGAGGCAAAAATCAAGCCAGCGACGAAGGCGAACATAAAGGAAGAGCTTGACGGGCCAAGTAAAGCACAAATTCTATGGCAATTTGAAGGCATGTGTGTGGGTGTGTGGTTGTGTGTGTGTGTGTGTGTGTGTGTGTGTGTGGTTGTCTGTGTGTGTTTGCGAAATGTCTTCGTGGCGCTCCTTGCCGGAAACACAACGCTATGACTGAGCGGAAGTTTTTTGGAAGCGCATAAAATTATTATGGAGTCGTCTTCCATTTTTTTCCCTCTCTCTCTCTTTCTCTCTCTCTCTCTCTCTCCCTCACTCTGCTTCAACTTTTTCTCTCCTTGTCGTTGACGTTGTCGTAGCGTCAATTGCGTCAGGACCTTTGGCTAGCACTTCATAGTCATGCCAAAAGCTTTTTATAGCCGCTGCATGCTAGCGCCCTGTCCATGCTTCCTGCTCCCTGCTCCCTGCTCCCAGCTGCGATTGGTTCAGCTTCCACTCCGCTTAGCCGGGGCTCTTTCAATATTTCAATGTAGTCTATTTCAAGTTGAAGCAGTTGAAGTTGCTCTCCATTTAGCATTTAGCATTTCTTTGTATCTCTCTTTTTTTGGCATATTATTTTTATGCTCAAATTTAATATTTACATTTGGCCCAAGTGGATTTGAGCCTTGGCCACAGTTTTATCAACTGACTGCCTCAGCCAGTGGCCCGCTCTGACCGCAAATGGTTGTCTTATATGTGTGCGCTATCTAAATATCTTAGATGGGGCAGCACTTGCTACCAACTTTGTGCCCTCCAACCAAATGGCATTTAGATAAGCTCAACTTTGCGAGCGTCGCCCAACCACAAGATATGCGAGAAGCGCTGGCAAATATTTGCGGCCATTCGCCAAAGGAATATTCCCACACAGAGACAAATAATTGCTGCCCAGATGTAGATAGATATACATATATATACATACATATACATGCTTATGTATATATAAAAAATCATCTGCCAGCTGAATGCAATTTAGATAATTCAAGCATTTTATAGGAAATTTATCAATTATGTAGCTAAACTTCATATGACATTGATTACGAGCACTTGGATTAATCTTACATTCCTATCATAGCTACTTACTTGAAGTCGAGCTTAACATCTTAGCTCAAGCTCATCAACTTTAAGTTAGAAATTGAATAAAATCTGAAAATGTTCCTTTCAATGAGATCTTGATGAAAATCTTGTTTAATTTCTAGTATATTTCAGTTGATTTCTAGCTTACTCAAATGTAATTCAAAATCTAATTTATGTGCGCTTTTTGAGTTATTCAAGAAGCTTTTTTAATACATTTATATATTATATAGCTTTTATGTGCATTTTGTGCATTTTAAAGAAGCTTGTTCAGTACATTTATGCGCTTTATAGCCTTAATGTGCTTAATGAGCTTTTCCAGAAGCTTTTTCATTACATTCAAGCACAAGGCAACATGCATAAACTTTTTGCTTCTTTTCAAGGAGCTTTTTAATTAAAGTCTTGCTCTCGTGTGCTATTTGAGTTTATCCAGAAGCTTGTTCATTTCATTCATAGGCAAATCAGGCTTCATGTGAGATTCGAGACTTTCAAGAGATTTTTCATTATTTAATTATGCATGCACTATGTGCTTTAGAGCTTTTTTTCAGAAGCTTTTTCATTGCCTTCATAGACAATGCAGTTTTCGTATGATCTTCTCAATGAGCTTTTTTTTAACTCGTACTTTCATGTGCTTTTTGAGCTTTTGCAAGCAGCAAGAAGACTGATTATATGTACTTTTTATTTGTATGCATTTCTCATGAAGCTTTTATATTCATATACAAATAAATTTATAGAAGATTTGTAAGTTTTTATCAACGATAAGTTGATTTGATTTTGTTAGTTGCGCTTTTCAAGAAGCTTTTCTTAGCAGACAAAAGTCAACTTCAATACTCCATTTGAGTTTGTCAGTCAACTTTTATATGCTATTTGCGCTCTTTAATAAGAGTTTTCATTGCAAGCTCAAAGTGTACATTCAAGCACGAGCACAAACTTTCAACTTTCAGTTTTCAGTTACTTTTTTTTTGTATTTTAAGCGATCTAAAGGATTTAGGATCTAAACTTGACAAGCTCGTAAAATGTTGCGAGTGTTTGATGAAGCTTTCTTTATAGCTGCGTTGATCAAATACTCGTCAGCGTTGCGTTCGCAGTGAGTAAATATTTCCTAGAATATTTACTATATTCGTCACAGCCCCACCCCACTCACCCCTCCCCCACAAGCATAAACTATGACTCATAGCTACTCCTGCTCAGCGCCTCCCCATTGCACCAGCTGTTCCTTATCTTGGCCGACTTCTTTGTGTTGCTCCAGTTAAAGTGTTGTAGTTGTTGTAATTGCACAACTCCCGGCAGCTCAGCTGGCATTGAAGTAGTGAAAACCGAATAGCGCAACCCCCCTGGCAGCATTGTGTCCATCATAACCCCTACCCCTACCCCTACCCCTACCCCCCCTTGGTCATAGTCTTACCCATTTATGCCACCCCTGCGGCCTGTGACTGGATGAGTCATGCGCTAGCCGCGGCTTTGTCTCATTTGCTATGCCTACTCTATTTTTATTCTCCCTTTTTGATTCAGCTGCGCTTGATAACCCCCCAAAAAAAAAAAAACAGAAAAAAATGTCTCCCTCTCCACCCCCCACCCGCTGCGTAAATTAGCGCATTGGCCAGCTGACTGGGACACAGCTGACACCCCTCGGCTCGGCTCGAGGGTTGACTCCCGAAAAATAAAGAATAAAATCAACCTCTGTATAGAGGCAGGCAGCCAAGCTTAAAACACATTCGACTGACAGTTCTCTCAATCGGTTTCAGCTATTTCAGTTCTCATTTATTTGTTCTAGCTTATTTTTATTTTTTATTTTATGATTTTCATTGTTGTTGTAGCATTTTCTGTTGAGTTTGTAAAACATTTCAGAGTACAACAAGGACAACAGGCAACCACTTAACGGTTGTTGCCACGTTCATCCATTTTGTAGCTTCGCGCTGTCTCTCTGTCTCCTGGTCATGTCCTGGAGTGCGTTTTTTCTACACCCACACACACACACACAGATATATACTTGTATTCAGATAGACAGAGCTTCGACTGATTCATTCGGCAGCGGGTCTTGGGTTCCATTTGGCTTGTTTCGCTTTCGTGCCACACGTTTTGTACCTTGTCGTTGTGTTTCTGCTTTTCATATTTGTTGTAGTTGTTTTTCTTGTACCTTTTGTTATTGTTTTTGTATTTTTTTTATTGCATCGCATGTTTTCTTATGAATACGTCGCATATATTTCACTTTTATGCCAAGCTCCCTGCCTGCTCTGCGAGCATTTCCGCATGCATTTTCGTTAGGCTCTGGCGCATGCAAAAGGATAATAGAGCCGGGCCCATGAATCATGGCATGCTGTTTATCAAATACAATCGTATCGGGCTTGCCACCACCAACAGCAGCAGCAGCAGCAGCAGCAGGTGACTTGCCAAAGAAACAACCCTATCTGTGGTTACTTATAGGCACCCAACCAACCAACCCACCCAACCACCTACCCACTCGACCCACACACTCGACCGTTCCCACAAATATGTCAATTTTTCAATTTGTTACGTGCATGCATTGGTAAACAAGTAACGAATGCAGCACAGCAGCTATGCCAGACTAACACATATCCTTGGCCCTTATACTAGCCCTTTTACTTAACCTTATGCTAACCCAAAGCGCTTAATAATAATTTGAAGTTGTCTCACTTTAATTGTTTCAACTATTTGCAAGTTATTTCGTATCAAGCCGCAAGTCTAATATACCCCAACTGCACGACTTGCAACAATATGCCGTAAAATACGTTGCAGAACTTATTGCAACTATTTGCAAGAGCTCAACTCTAGCTCTCGCCCTCTCCCCCTCTCTCTCTTTCTCTGTTGAATCTATCAGCATTTGTCTCCGGCTTGCGTAATTCAATTAAAAACTTGCATTAGCAGCATAAAACAAGAATGCTGTGAGCTGGAAGAACTATTTGATATATGTATAACTAAAAGTATAAATATATCTATTGTTGTTGCTCTCTCTCTCCCTCTCTCTTGGGCAGCTGCAATCCGTAAACCGTAAACCGTAAACCAGTTGCCAGTTTTGAGTTGTGGCCAAGCTGAATGGACGACAGCAATGCCAATAGAATATGTTGCATCAAATCTAGCTAGAAATTAAGTGCAATTTATGTGCAACTCAGTCGAGACCTTTCCGTTGGCTCTAGAGCTCACTAATCAATTTTCAATATGCTTAGCCATAAAAACTGCTGCAATTAGGAAACTCCCCTCACTCTCTCTCTCTCTCTCTGGTGATTATGAGAACTGCATAAACATGTCGATTTTATGCGAAAAATGCGTGCTTCGACTAGAGCTGGGATAGGCAATAGTTTCTAGATGCAAAGGCTTCTAAGCGGCCAAATACGGAAGCCGGCGCAAGCTAACACGACTCGTGCGTGTTTATAGCCAAACAGAGCCAACAACAATAGAAACAATAACAACAATTAATATGTACACAAGAAAAGCCTCAAATTAATAAGCTGACTGCTCGCACTCTCTCTCACTCTCTCTCTCTCTCTCTATACATACATGTATATAGATTATAGTTTATATATATATATATTTTTATTATTTGCTTGCAGCTTTGACACAGTCAGAGACAGTTGACGGAGCGACAAGGACAGCCTTGAGTGGGCTATGGTAAGTCTCTTTAACAATTACAGCCCATAAACGTGGCGAACATAAACAAATAATAGTCCAACTACTTGATCAACTTGTTTGCCATCAAAGTACAACATAAAGCAAAAAAAAAAAAAAAAACAACATTTTGGGATATAGCTGGAAATATGAAAATGAAGAGTTCATTAGAATTCCAACAGTTGACAATAGCTACTGAGCATTAAGAGATATATAATACTTAAACTAGTCAGCTAAGACTCTCGTTCTTCTTCTTATTCAGCTTTAAAATGAATCTATGCAGAGCGTACTACAGAAATATATCTTCTTTTTTTTAATGCTGTTGAAGCAGTCTAAAGTCAAAGCAAAAATCGATATGTTCTCGAAGTAGATATAGCTACTATAGGAGAAGAGACAAGCTGCTCACTTTCTGTCTGCTTTATGCCTATAGAAGTAAAACCCAAATATTTCCGTATATCATGTGAATGCACTTGCCGATAAGTCAAACAGACGTCTATCCATGTGACTCGTTCCAAATTGGATGAGATTTACGGCAACTGCAACAGCAACTGCGACAGCGACAGCAACAACAGAGCTCTGACAACTTTGTGGCTCTGACTGCCCACACCAAGCCCTTGGCGGGCCCGAAAAGCTTGGGCAATCGTCAGGGCCAGCATTGGAGCTGGCTGAGAGCGAGTGAGTCTGTCTGGCTATGCCTGGACGGCTCTGTCTGTCTCTATGTCTGTCTCTATGTCGCGCCCAGAGTTTGGCGTTCATAATAATTAGTTATAATCGGATTTTGTTGGACGGCGATGGCGTTGTCGAAGGTGTCGTATGGCTGCGCTATTGCAAACACGCCCACACATCATGAACGCCAACTGGACCGAACGAGCGGCCGATCGACCGTAAGTCAAATGAAAAACCATAAAGAAAAACTCAAGCTACAGCTTGAAACTCAAGTTTGACTGCAGCCGTGAGTGGGTCGCGCAGTTAGTTAGTTAGTTTTGTTGTTGTTGTTGTTGCTGCTGCGGTTGTCGTTGCCGTTTGTCTATGCTAGTTCATTATTATGCTCTTTTCTAACACGTTTCGATTCGATTCGTTAGCCCAAACTAAGCCAGCATTTTTCAGTCAAGCCCCCCCTGAAAGTCGCATTCAGTCGCAGCTCCAATCCCAAAACTCAACAAACAACAACAACAAAAAAAGAGAGAAATAAAATAAATAAATAAAAAATAAAACCTGTATAGAAAAAGTCTTTTATGTGACTGTGTGTCTGTCTGTGTGTGTGTGTGTGTGTGTATCAATTTATTGAATCGATTTGTGTTTGTATTTCTCTTCGATTTTAAATAGTTTTTTTTTTTCATCTTTCCATTCGAGCATTCACCTGTTTCCCCCCCACTACTGCACTTTCCGCGCCCAACTGCCGCGTCATGCACATGGGGGCTCCAGCGGGGTCTTTCGGTATATATAACTCAATTAGCTGCCCACGGCTGCACGCTGACAATGTCTGCATCCAAAATCCAAGGCCTAGAACAATGTCATGTGTGTCAAGCGAGGGCGCGCTTGCATTGCATTCTCCACACAATTGAGATGTAGAACTGACTAAGAGTATAAGACTATTAATTGAGCATAACAGAATTAGAAAAGTTGCACAATATAGAATGCAATTAAGTAATAAGCTGATCAGAGGAAACAGACAATTAGAACTTATAGAGAAATGTAGACTTTATCTGAGGAAGAGTAGAAGTTGTAGTTGTAAAGTATAAGACTGTTAGAGAATATTTAAGAGTATATATGAATTAAAGACATTTCAGTAGTAAGAGAATCGTGATTATACGAGTATAAGTCAGTAAGTATAAGTATAAGTATAATATAAGTATGAGTAAAGTAGAAGTAAAGTAGAAGTAGAAGTAGAAGTAGAGTTAGACTTAGAAGTAGAAGTCGACGTAGAAGTCGACCGTCTCCTTACGACAAGTCGACAAGTACGAAGTAGCGTCGCCGTCGCCGTCATCCACGTAGCAGTAGCCTTGGGTCAGCCGTCGACCCATACCGTCGCCTTCGCCGGTCGACGTAGCCGCGCAGCGGGGTTCGGAGTGCGCGTCCGCCGTCGCAGGGCAGTCCCGTAGAAGTCCCGCCGTCCGTCGCACGTCCCACGTAGCACCATCGCCGTCGCGTCAGCCGTACGACCCGCTCGCATCCGCACGTCGCCCGTCGCAGTCGCCGATCGCCGTCGCCGTGCAGCGCCGTCGCCCGTCCGCCGATCGTGGGCTTGTGCGCCGTCGTCGCCGTCGCCGCCGCCGTCGAAGTAGACGTAGAGGAACAATCAGACTTTATGGAAATAATATAGACGTAAAGGTCAGCTACAACTTTGGTATCGGGTATTGGAATGTAAGATTATAAGACGTTCATATACGATAAGCATAAGGAATGTATATACACCTCTCCCCCTGTTGCAATAGTTTTAGTCCCAACCCTTTTCGAAGCAAACCCAAACTTAGTTTCGTTTGTCTTTCGAGCAACTGGTTTCGAGTGAGACATTAATTGAAACAGGTTTAGTTCAGTCACGAATTATTAAAGTTTATTCTAATAGCTATTATGAATTATTAGGCGCAGTACACGTGTATAAGCTGTCTACCAAAAACAGCTACAAGTCTAGTGACGTGGGGTATACGACAAGGTTTATGAGCTGTGCTAGCCGAAAGGCAAATGAGCTTTAGGTAAAAATTCCGTTTGTTTTTCTTTTTTTCTCCACTCTCGGACATTTCATAACCAATTTCAACATGGGCTTCACTTGTTGTTGGAATAACAAAATGAATTGGTATGGATCGATCTTGGCCAGCCCACACGGCCTTTTCACGTCACCGTCTGGTGGCAAAAAGTGTGGCCAGAAAATCGTTATACGCTTTGTGTGTTGTGTGTGTGGGCGATCGAGCTGGGCTGGCATGGACCATACAAAACGATCGACGGGGCATAAAATATGTTAATAAGGCTTAAAGTTATACAAATCAAAAGATCGACAGAGAGAGAGAGAGGGAGGTAGAGGCAGGGAGTTGAGGGAGGGATGGAGCGAGACTTGCCCATCTGTTGTAATACAAAACCATAAACATGAATTTCTTCACAGATTTTGACAGCACTTTGCAAATGGAGCTGGAATGGAGTTCCAAACGGAGTTGAAGCTGGAAGCCGAGAGCAGGAAGCAGGGAGCTGGGGCTTGACAGCTGGCAAGATGATTTCCAAGTTGCCTTTTGCGTGTCATTTCGGCTGTTGCTCTAACGGAAACCCAGTGCGAGTAGGGATCATGCCCCACTCTCCTTCTCTCTCTCTCTCTCTCTGTGACTCTCCCTCGTTCAGCGTCTTTGTTCTGCCTGTCTTAATTTCCTGCTGCGCCCCTTTTGCTCGACTTTAGTTGTTCCTTCAGCTGCTACCGTCAGTTGTTCTTTTGGCGCTCTCGTTGCGTCGGCAACATCTTCTTTTCTACGTTTTGGGCCTCGCACGCTGCTTCTCCCCAGCACGAAATCAGTTAAGTTCAGGTGTTCAATTTACTGATTGAAATTCTCTGCTTCGATGTGGCCGGGCAACTTTCGTTCGCCAGCGTCCAGTTTCTTCACAACTTCTTCGTTTTTTTTTTTTCTTTAATTTTATCTTCTTTTTTTTTTTGGGTTTTTTTCTGATTTGTTGCTTGTTAAGAGCTTGGCGTTTTTTTTTTTTTTGCCCCTTGCCACACATATGATTTTGTTTAATAATTTTATGCTTGAACGTTGTAGCTTGTCAGGGAAATTATGTTAGAGTTATGCTAATGATGAGCCCGCGTATCCGCCGGAGCACAGTTTAGTCAGCCAGGCTGAATGGAGCTTTGCGAGCCAGCTAATCGAAGGGCAGCAGCAAAAAGGGCTGCCAAAGTGAACTGATTAAATGTCAAAACGATAAGCTGGCAAATGTTCGAGTCACCCTTTGCCCGAACGATCCCCTAGCCCTTTCAACTATGTGAATACATATAGAGAGAGCGAGAGAGAGAGAGGGAGGTAGAGAGCAGCCTTTTTATCTCGCATTTCCTGCGTGCAGGACTAAAACTCAACTTTTGCTGACTTTGTCGATATGGGACTATCTTGAATGGACCACCCACAAGGGCCCATCATCTCTCTCTCTCTCTTTCTGTCTCTCATTCTCTCTCTCTCTGTCTGTCTATGAGCTAGGGACTGCGTGCCATTAATAGGCGATTTAAGTTTATTTTTTGCCCGTTGGCCCCAGCCTTTTATTGACACTGGCCCGAGTTGCCCTTGAAGCACTTTGCATGGCGCCTTCCAAGTGCTCCACACATTTGTATTGAATACACTTCGGCCTCATTCTCACCCTCTCTCTCTCCCTCTCTCTCTCTCCCTCTCTCGCCTGTCTCTGTGGGCACTGCCTGAACTGTGGATTTGTTGGTTTTTCTTTCACTGTAGCCCCTTTTTGCGCATAGGCCTTGCCTTTTAGTTGATTCGTTCAGGCAAACAAAGTGCAATACACACTCGCACACACACACACACACACATACAGGGAGACACTCATTGGGGATTGGACACACAAATTGATTTTAATTGTTAAGCATTCCCTTTTTTAATTGTCCTAATCTCTGCCAAACTCTGGCCTGGCCAATATCCGTTACCTTTGTATGGCTGGACTTGCCCCATCTCGTCCCAATCCACTTGACTCGTTTTTTCCTATGCTCAACGCTTTGTCGTTGCCATTTTACCATTTTCTCAGCAAATGTCCTTTAAGAAGGCCTTTTTTTGCGCTCTGAAGGGTTAACCGGTCCCAAAAGGCCGCAGTCATGTGTGTGTGTGTGTGTGTGTCTGTGTCTGTGTGTGTGTGTAAGTCCGAGTTGAAGCAGTTTGGTTTAGCTTACGGTACAGTTGACACTTTAACTGCTGGTTAATGTGCCAGTTAGGATTGAGCTTGATTTGACTGCATGGGAGTAGAGGAAGAGGGATAGAGACATCTCTACTATGCAGTCCTCTCTCTCTCTCTCTCTCTCTCTCTCTCTCTCTTTCTTTCTTTGTGCTTACAGCATCTATTTCTTTGTTGCAAGCTGAGTTTCCATTCTGTACTCTAACTCTTGCCAATCCCCTCTCTAGGCAGTGATATCTTCATCTCTCTCTTTGTCTTTCACCTTGTCTCTTCTCTGAGTTTTTACCGTCTCTTATCACTTTCACGCTCGCTTTCTTTTTCAATCTTTACATCCTCTATCTTTCTCTTAATCTTGAGCTCTTTCAGACTTTTCCTACCTCTTCCTCGCATTGTTCCTCTCTCTATCTATCTCCAACTCTGTCTCTTTCTCTCTCTCTCTCTCTCTCACACCATATATCTCTCTATCACACTCTACATATATCTCTATCTCTCTTTATATCACTCTCTCACACTCTATCACACTCTCTGTATCTCTCTTTCTATATTTGTCTATCTCTCTCTCTCCATCTTTTTCTCCTTCTCTCTCGCTTTCTATATTTCTCAATCCATTCCCTCTCTCTCTCTCCTTTTCCCTTTCTCCCTCTCTCTTTATTTCTCTTTGTAGGTCTCCTTTTCTCGCTCTCCTTTTCTGTCTCTCTCTCAATATGCTTGTCCGTCTCTCCCTCTCTCTCTCTCTCTCTCTCTCTCTCTCTCTCTATCTCTATCTCCCTCTCTCTCTCTCCTTCTCTTTCTATATATCTATCTTTCTTTCTCCCTCCCTCTCTTTCTGCCTTCTCTCTATAAGTCCGCTTCACATCCTTTCTCACTTCGCTTCTGTTACCTAGAATTTCATAAAATTCGTCAATATCTCGCCTTTATTTCAAGCTGTTTTTCGGTTCAAAAGCTCTTCGCCACGCATTATACAAGTGGAAAACAATTAGTCAGCTGCCGACAATAGCTAATTGTTTAGCTGGTAAAAAAAAAAAAGGCGCTGACTCTTGGGGGGGCAGGGCACATCAAAAGGTTCAGATGTTGCCTCCGCCTCAGCCGTCGGCCCGTGGCCTCATTGACATTTCTCGTTGGTTGGGTGGTTGGGTGGTTGGGCTTTTGGCCTGGTTTGGTTTGGTTTGGCTTGGCTCTTGGCTCTTGGCCTGTGTGCAGCTGGAAGTGCGGCCTTAAATCTTGGCCAAGAAATTGGCGTAGAAAGTGGCTCAAGTCAAGCGAACTGGCCTAGCTGAAAAGTTTGCCATGGCGGGCGGTTCAATATAATATATCTCAAAACTTATTTGCACCAGGTGGGCCTTTTATTGATTTATGTGTGCGAGCTGGTGGTGGGGAGGGGGAGGGGGAGGGAACGGGTCGCTCGATTGGTTTGGCTGGCAATGAGGCCAAAACTGTAAATGACAAAAGTCTGAAAGCGAAGGAAGCTGAACATCCGCTGCAGCTTGCATCTAATAACTAAAAGATGATAATAATGCGAGCGGAGCGTGTGGAGCAACTCCACAAACTGGTTCGACCGGAGCGTCGAGCATCAAATAATTAGCATGGGGCCGTTGCTCGTTCAACGTTGGGCGATGGGCGCTGAGTCGAGAGCGCTTACATTCATCACAAAAATAACTTCATTGAAGTGGACTGACTTGAAGTAGCTTGCACTGTGGACCCTGAGCTCGGGCGTTGCCGCAGCACCTGTTCCCCAATTGCAGCCAACTATAAATATCGCAAAGATGTTTGGCATGCTGCGTAAAGGATGCTGTACGCATGCTGCAGCTGCAAACAACTTGTGGCCAGTGGCAGCCACTGACCAGTTCGGCAGCAGCTGCTACTAAAGGAAGCCCATTGGCAGGGAAATGACGCTGACAAAACAAGCTGCCCGACTGCCCGCCTCCTCCTGCTGCACTCCTGCTGCTGCTGCTGCTGCACCCGATTGCCTGCCTGACTGCCTGGCTGTGGTTTTTTCTTTTTTTTCTGTAGCCCCTGTTCATCGATGCTGTTGCCGCATCGATTGGTCGCCCGGCCAGCTAGAGATTTATGTGTGATAAGCGTCGCCTGAAAAATAATTACTGTATCTGCAGCTAGCTGGGGCTAGCCAGCTCTTGGCCAATGCAGCAAGCCAACTGGCAGCAAAAATTGAAAACTGGAGCGGAAAGCGTTTGGAGCGGAAATGTTTTTGTTTGTCGAATGATTGGCATTTCGGTTTCGAGCACAGACCCCATGCTGGCCAAATCCGTCAAAGCCATCAGCAGCAACAGTTCGAAGCGAATCGTCTACGTTTGATCTTGTAATAAATATTTAATTAAGTCGGATATACGCAATATAAAATTACAAAAAAAAAAAAAAAAAAGAGCTAAAATATATATGTGTGTGTATAGGATTAATATTTGTTATAGTTGGCGAGTTTCCACTTGAGCTGAAAGTGAAATCTCTGCTCAGCTCTGCGACATTGTTCAGCATTAAAAAAGTACGCTGACGATGTGAAGTGAACAACAACAAAAAATAAAAAAATAAATTGTAGCCAAACGGTGTGGGACTGGCGATAAACGAGCGTGTCTATAATCACTTTTAATTAGCGACCATCGTGTCGGTCTCTCGGGCAGCAGCTGCCAGCAAATGTTTCCCAGTCATAGCATATATATGTATATATATGTGTGTGTGTGTGTGTGTGTATGTGCATGGCCCGAAAAAACTCAGTGCATGGCTCTAATTTGAAGTCATTTCCAGCTCTTGAAGGCGGCGACCTGCTGAGGTTCGGCTTGAAGTTGGCCACTCTCTGGCTCTGGCTCTTAGGCAAGGGGGGGAGCTCGCGCTCTGGCTCCTAGGCAAGGGGGGGGGGGGGAGCTCTCGCTCTGGCTCCTAAGTCAAACGGAAGCAAACGCGGTAATCTTTAGCTTTGTGCGTTTTGGGCTGCTCTTTGGTTTTTATGGATTTCGTCTACAGCATGAGTTGCCGCTGTTGCTGCTGCTGCTGCTGCTGCTGCTGCTGCTGTTGCTTCTTCTTCTACAGTGTCGCTTTTTTTATGCGCTGCTATAATTTGATGTCTCTCTGTGTGCGTGTGTGTGTGTGTGTAGCGCCAATTTCCGTATAAATGCAATAAAAACAAATAACAGCCGCGAACTACAAGAAAACAAAATTAGTTGAAAAGCAATAGACGCCAAGTGGCGGAAGTGAACTACTTACAACCAAAAAGAATACACACACACACGCACACACACACACGCAGACATAACTTACAAAATGTAAACAGCAAATGCGTGAGAAAATCCAAGCACAACTCACAGCTGACTTAGCGTACAGGTGAAAGGGGAGGGCAGCCATTGGACCAGAGTTAGATATATGTATGTACATATATCGGTTAACATGATTGGCATCCAAGTTTGAAGTAAGAGTTTGAGCTCAACTTCAAGTTGTGCATTTAGTTTGCTTTAGCTAATCAGTGTGGCTAAAGTGCGCGATTACGATTGCAGCGCACGCAACACTGAAGCTGATTGTTTTTCATGTGAATATAGTATATATATATATTATTCTTATTATATATACATATATAAATGTAGAGTCATGTTAATCAATGGGAAAATCAATAATAAAAAAACAGAGTCAGCATTCATTGAAGTAGCTGCAAGAACAACTTGGGCGCGAGCTCTTAGCTATCTCAATAACTATTCTCTCAGACTCTTCAGAGTTTTCTATATAGTTCTATATATAGAAATTAACAATCGACAATCTTTATGATTTTTAGCACATTTTAGATCAATATTCTCAGATTTCTGCAAAGTTAGCTTTAATTTTATGTTTTTTTTTTCGTTATTTAATTTGAAAAAAAAAAATCAATATTTATATTTTTTATTTCTATTTATTTATTTAAAAAAATTTTTTAAATTGTATTTGTATTTTTTTTTTCATTTATTTTTACAATAATTATTACTATTATTTATTATTTTTTTTTCCATTCAATTCTATCTTAATTTTAAGTTTTTTTTATTGTTTTCTATATTTTTTACTTTTTAACTTTTAAAAATTGTTCAATTGCTTTATTTTTTTTATTTTTAAACAATAAATTTATTTATTTATTTTTATTTCCTTTTATTTATTTTAGTTTTTATTTTATTTTTTTTTTTTTTTTTTTGTATATTTATTGTGATTTATTTTTTTAATATATATTTTTTGTAATCAACTTAATTTTTTCTCTTATTTAAATAAATTTAATTTGAATTTTATTTACATTTTAATTTTTTCATTTTTTTCACTCGCTAAATAAGTTTTATTTGTAAAGTAAGAAGAGCTCACTCTTTATATATTGATGCATTCACTTTCCCGCATAGAAAAGCAATTTCTCAATATTTTTGCAGTGTTGTAAAAAGCCCTAAAATATGTTGTGCACTTCGAATTCTATTATAGCGCTCAATATTCATTAAAATATATGATTTATTTGGTTCATGTTGAAAAGTGCGAGGAGGGGGTGTGCGAGAGGGAGAGAGCTATAGTAACAGACTGCTCTCTCTTTTGTTGTTGCTTTTGCTTTTGCCCGTTTACTCGTCTAGCAAACCCTTTTTTTTTATTGTAGGCCGCATTTCATATTTCGCTGCTTCTGTTCTCTCTTCTTCTACTGCTTCTTCTTCTTCTTTTTTTTTCTTTTTTATATTTATGACGCTCGCACATTTTTAACATTTTACGAATTGCTGGGCTACATTTTTGCACATTCCCCGTTTATATGTTTCGGCGGTCGTAAACGTGGAGCGCCCAACCCAGTCCCAGTCCCCGTCCCAGCCCCAGCTCCAGCTCCAGCTCAGGCCAGGCCAGACCAGACCAGGGCTGTAAGCTCTGGCGCACTTGAGACTCCAATAGACTCGAGCTAATTTGAATGTTATTCGCCGCTTTCTTGTTGTTTCCTTGTTTTATTTTATGTCTTCTTGCTGTTGCTGTTGTTCTCAGTCGCACACGTACTGCGCTGTCTGCGAGTAAACATAAATAAAACGAAATAAAAAATGAAAAAAAAAAAAAAAATAGAGTAAAATAAAATAAAATAAAATAACACGCCCAGAAACATCAACAATAAACCATAAACAATAAACGCTAAAATAATACACGACAAGCTCTCTCAAAAAAGCGCCAAAAAAAAGCCAAATCATTTTCCTTTCATTTCACTTGTCGTGCCAGTCATTCAACTGTAACTGTAACTGTAACTGTAACTGTAACTCCCAGCTAGACAATGAAATCAACTCATTGCGTGTCTCCTTTCTGCTCTCGTTTTAGCCGTGCATAATGACAATGGTCGGACAGCTGAGTCTGGCGCTGCCGCTGCTGCTGTTGGCAGCGTGGAGCGTGGAGGCAACGCCATCGCTATACACTAGCTATCAGAATCAACGCTTCGCCATGGAGCCGCAGGACCAGACAGCTGTGGTCGGCGCACGTGTAACGCTGCCCTGTCGCGTCATCAACAAGCAGGGCACTCTGCAATGGACAAAGGATGACTTCGGGTTGGGCACGTCCCGGGATTTGAGTGGCTTCGAGCGCTATGCGATGGTTGGCAGCGATGAGGAGGGTGACTATTCGCTGGACATATATCCGGTGATGCTGGACGACGATGCCAGATATCAATGCCAAGTGAGTCCCGGGCCGGAGGGTCAGCCGGCCATACGTTCCACATTTGCTGGCCTCACCGTGCTCGTGCCGCCGGAGGCGCCAAAAATTACACAGGGCGATGTCATCTATGCCACCGAGGATCGCCGTATCGAAATTGAGTGTGTGTCAATAGGCGGCAAGCCCGCAGCCGAGGTAAGCAACAGCACTTGCACGACATACCCATGACATATCTACTGAGCGACGACATTGGGATGTGTCCTGGCAGCAGCCAAGCCGCAGCAGCCATGTTGAAAGCGCACTTTCACACGGACCCAGTCGAAACTAATCAAACAAACAATGGATTGCAGTCAGACCGCGCCATGTCATTGGTTGGCTCTGTTACTGCTACTGTTGCCGGACGAATCGCTAACTGACTGACTGACTGGCTGGCTGGACTAGCCCATCCGCCCCCTAATTGAGCTATCACTAACATACACATTGTTCTCTCTCTCTCCCTCTCTCTCTCTCTCTCTCTTTCTTTCCCGCTGCAGATTACATGGATTGATGGCCTGGGCAACGTACTAACGGATAACATAGAGTATACGGTTATACCGTTGCCCGATCTACGTCGCTATACGGCAAAATCGCTGCTGCGCCTCACACCCAAAAAGGAGCACCACAACACGAATTTTACGTGCCAAGCACAGAACACGGCCGACCGCACCTATCGCTCAGCCAAAATACGTGTCGAGGTAAGCGTCGTTGTTGTTGTCCGTACCCCCTTAGCTCCGCCGCCCCTCCCTTAAAAATTCCATTCAATTTCCATTGGCCCTCCTCCGCACCCAATACCAGCCAAAATACCGCTCAACCTGCCCTGTCAGTGTAGCGAAGCGACTGCAATTTCAGCATCAACATCAGCATCAGCAGCAGCATCAGCATCAGTCTGGTGCGGTGAATGGGCCTTGGTCTTATCTATGGGCCTAGCACAATGCGCTGACGCGTCACAGTCAACGCTTGAGCCAACTATCAATATTACGTGATGGCTGTGCTGGGCTTCATGGGCCCATGGTCCGGAAGTCCAGCCCATTCTGATTCATTTTTTTTTTTGTTTTGTTTTTGGTTTTGGTTTTGGGGTTTTTTTGTTTTTGTGAATGGGCTTCTGTGCTGGACACGGCCGGTGACAGTGATGGGCTAATTCATGGTGAAACATAAGGCATATGGTACAGGGAATGCTGAAATCCTTAGTTAAGTGAAGGTATGCAATGGCTTACATAGCCCTCTGTCAGCTGTCAAACTCCCCACCCACACACAGGGAACGAGAGAGAGAGAGAGCTCCGCATGGGCCCTGTCAATAGCTCACACTGAAATTCCGAGATTGCTGCCATCAAATTGGGGCTCTGTCAGCTGACAAATTCATAAAGCGCTCTCGAAACTAATTATGAATGGTGCTTAATGAAATGTCCCAATGGAACGAGCACAGCTGGAGCTCACACAAACGCGTATTCGATCTAATTAGAATAGAGGAATTCATGAAGTGGAAGAGCATGAGCTCTCGCCTGACGAGAGAGAGAGATCAAAGCATCTGTCAGAGAAGGAAAATCGAGCTGAAACTGTCATGCTGAAATATCATGAGACTGTGAATCTGTCAGGGAAGAAAAAAAGTCTACTTGAAATAGTTAAGCTCGATATTCCTACAGAGTTCGGCTCGACCCTTGCCCAAGTCTCAAGTCTCAAGTCCCAAGTCTTTCAAATAATTTCCAATATTAAATATGGTCTCTTTTGTCTTGTTATCTTCTCAACAGGTTAAATATGCGCCCAAAGTCAAGGTGAATGTGATTGGATCGGGAAGTGCTGTCGCTGGCTCCACTGCCGTTGGCGCCGTTCAGCGTATTGTGGAGCATGCACAGGTGCGACTCGAGTGCCGTGCCGATGCCAATCCGAGCGATGTCCGTTATCGCTGGTACATCAACGACGAGCCAATTATAGGCGGTCAAAAAACTGAGATGGTAAGTGCTCCAGCTACTGTCAGCCGTTCCCCTCTCCCATCCCCCGCCCCTTTGCCGGCTGCCCCTGTGTATTGCGCAATAGAAAAACGTGGCTGTTCGCCTGGCCACGTCCACATTCCAGCATCGGGCCGCATAATTAGAGCAACTTTGCTGCTGCTGCGATAAAAATGTTGTATAATGCTGGTGGGCCGGGGCGGACCGGACCGGACCGGGCCGAGCTATTTTGTCATGGCAATTACAACTGGGGAGCTGACCAGACCCGACCAAGAACCAGTTGCGGCGGCAGCCGGAAAGACATAACGTTCCCACAATTTGCCGTCATTCTTGGCAATCCTCAAACAGAATCTCAATCTCAAACGCAATCACAATCTCCATCGGCAGGTCATACGCAACGTGACGCGCAAATTCCATGATGCCATTGTCAAGTGCGAGGTACAAAATTCAGTTGGCAAGAGCGAGGATAGCGAGACACTGGACATAAGCTGTAAGTATAGCTCTGCCACTCCCACTCCGCCACCCATCCAGTTCATGCAGTGCTAACTCGACTGCTCTGTTGTTCCATAACAGATGCGCCCAGTTTCAAGCAACGCCCCCAGTCCATGGAGGCAGACGTTGGCAGCATTGTCTCGCTCAATTGTGAGGTCGATAGCAACCCGCCGCCGGAAATCGTCTGGATACAGCATCCCAGTGATCGTGTCGTCGGCACCAGCTCCAATCTGACCTTCAGCGTGAGCAACGAGACAGCCGGACGCTACTATTGCAAGGCGAATGTGCCCGGCTACGCCGAGATCTCAGCCGATGCCTATGTCTATCTGAAGGGTTCGCCGAGCATCAGTTCACAGCGCTCGCAGTACGGCCTGATCGGTGATACGGCACGCATCGAGTGCTTTGCCAGCAGTGTGCCACGCGCTCGTCACGTCTCCTGGACCTTCAATGGCCAGGAGATTAGCTCTGAGTCCGGTCACGACTATTCCATCTTGGTGGACGCAATGCCCGGCGGCGTGAAGAGCACGCTCATCATACGCGACAGTCAGGCCCATCATTATGGCAAATACAACTGCACCGTGGTCAATGACTATGGCAACGACGTGGCCGAGATTCAACTGCAACCCAAGAGTAAGTATTAACCTAATTGAAAACATAATACTCTTCACTTGGTTGAAGTATCTATCAATACAGTAGACTGATCCTGTTAGGCGGAATTTTTTTTCCCTTAGACCTTTCTCCCTTAGGCCTTTCTCCCTTAGACCTATCTCCCTCAGGCCTTTCTCGCTCAAGGCTTTCTCTCCTAGACCTTTCTCTCTTGAGCCTTTATCCATTAGGCCTTTCTCCCTTAGACCTTTCTTGGACCTTTCTCCCTTAGGCCTTTCCCGCTTAGGCCTTTCTCACTTGGGCCTTTCTCCCTTAGAACAGCTTATTTAAGGATCTATCAATATTGTAAATCGTTTTCCTATTTCAAAGGAGTTGAAGCATTTTCTGCCTTGGGCCTTTCAAGTTTCTCCTCAAGCTCTGACTAATCCTATTCCCCTTTGCTTTGCTTGTCTCGCCGCAGAGAGCGTTTCCCTGCTGACGACCATTGTGGTTGGCATTTCGGCTGTAGCTGCCCTCATGCTGCTCACCTTCATCATGATCATCTACTTCAAGTGCAAGAAGCGCACAAAGCTGCCCCCAGCCGATGTCATTAGCGAGCATCAGATCACAAAGAATGGCGGCGTCAGCTGCAAAATGGAGCCTGGCGATCGCACCTCCAATTACAGCGATCTCAAGGTCGACATCTCTGGCGGCTATGTGCCCTATGGCGACTACAGCACGCACTACAGTCCACCGCCACAGTATTTGACCTCCTGCTCGACAAAGTCCAATGGCAGCTCCACCATACTACAGAACAACCATCAGAATCAGCTGCAGCTGCAGCAGCAACAGCAACATCATCACCATCAGCAACAGCAGCAGCAGCAACAACAGCAGCAGCAACAGTCGGTGGTGCAGAGCCTGCCGATGACATTCCTAACTAACAGCAGCGGCGGCAGTCTGACCGGCAGCATCATCGGAGCACGCGAGATACGCCAGGAGAACGGTCTGCCCAGTCTGCAGTCGACCACAGCTTCTGTGGTTAGCTCCTCGCCCAATGGCAGCTGCAGCAACCAGAGCACAGCGACCACCACTCATGTGGTGGTTCCCAGTTCCATGGCCCTCAGCGTTGATCCGCGCTACAGCGCCATCTATGGTAATCCCTATTTACGTACATCGAACTCCTCGCTACTGCCGCCACCCACGGCGGTCTAAGCCGGCGCCGGCGGCAGCTGCCCAAGCAACCACTCGCAAGACTGATCTCAAGGGCAGCGGGCGCTGAGGCCGAAGCTGTAGCTGGGGCGAAGGGTAAGTGTGTGGAGGATCGTTCAAACGTTTTTAGCAACCAAAAATTCGAATTGTAGAAACTTAAGGAACTTAAGTAATGAAAAGAGCTCACATGCGCCGCATCTGATTAGGCAGCACATAACTAGGCTATAAACTTTCGGCAGATGCCAGCTAGTGGACTAGAACTATACATACATATATACAGATATATGCATATATACAGATATGCATAACTAACTACAGACATACTTAGTATTCTACTCTAATTTTAAATCGATATATGCACTATATGAATGCATTCAAGTCTTCAATTCTTCAACATTTGTTAGTCGAATGACTGTCAGATCTTTGTAAGTTGGCTGCGCGACTAGAGGCCAGTTATATATAGTATATATAGCATATATATAGACTTTATAGTTGATTGCGCATTTACAAGTCCTTAGAAACTTGCTGCATGTTAAGACAACGCCTTACAAAGATTATTTATTACACACAAATTCAAAAATATTCACAAAAGAAAAATTGATGAACAAATTATTAAAAAAAAAAGAGTTTTTATATACATAAAAAAAATAAATAAAAAATTACTTGCGTGCCTTTTGTTGTGCAAAAAAAAAAAAAATACAAAAAATAATAATTATATATATATCAAGTAAATTTGCTTTGCTTCAAATGAAACATTTTAAATAAATTTGAGCTCTCTGCCCTTACATCATATCTCTTGAAAACTTCCATATGCCACATATCCCATACACACAAATTTTTCCACAGCTCTAAAGTAGGCAACAGAAAGTTCAAGGCGCGCAATAAACAAAAAAAGAAAACTAGAAAAAAATACTATTTAAGCTAGCATATGAAAGCGTTAATTGAATGTGCTTGCATTGCTTAAGAAATTTATGCCAAAGTACCTGATAGTATTTAAGATGTGCATTTTTTTTGTCGCTCTAGTATTTTTTAAGAAATTTCTCCTTTTTTTTTTGGTTAGAATTTAAGAGATGATAAAAAAACAAAAAACTTAGCAGCTAAATACTCAATATATAAGCAGACGCCTTAACTTATGACACGCCCACATCAAGAAAAACAAAGTTAAGCAACATAGAACAACTAAAAAATAATATTAAAAACAGTAATGAAAACAAAACAAAAAAAAAAAAAACAAAAATAGCAAACAGAGTTTAAACAAGTTTCGTAAGTTCAATTGTGCTAAGTGTACTTCTAAGTGTATAACGGTAATTAATCAATATACATATATATATATATACATATATCCTAGCTGCAGTATGCCATTAACAGTTACACATAATTAGTTGATAACTATACAGATATATATATATACATATGTATATATATCTAACGTTTTTTTTTTTTTCGCTCTAAAATAATGTTTAGACTTAGGACAGCCTTTAGCTTTGTGTCGAGTTTTATATACTATATATAAAATTATATATACATAAATAAAATGAAAAAGAAAACTACTTTTTTTTTTTTTGTTCTTTACATAATTTTTTTTTATATAAATTAATTAAGCGAATTGAACAAACATGTTTTATGTATACAAAAAGGCAGTTGACAACGCAAAATAAACAGCGAAAACAAAACAAATAAACAAATATATATAAAAATATATATACACACACATATATATATATATATATATATATATATATATATATATATATATATATGAAAAGAAATAAAATAAAAAATTTATTGAAAAAAAAAAAAAGAAAATTGTTTGAAAGAGTTGTTGGAAAATTGTTTTTCTTTGAATCTTAAACATGGCAAGTTCAAAGCGAAACTGGGCAACGTTTGCACTGCCAGTTGGCAAAAAGTCAAATAAACAACAAATTTTAATTTGACCCACACGATGGCGGTGCGAATGGTGGTGGTTGCGCTTGGCGGCTGTTGTTGTATGGGATGGGACTGGGACTGGGACTGGGCTTCGGATTGCCAACTGTCGCGTCACAAAACTGTCAGCTGTAAAAGCTAAAAATCAAACAAACAGCAGCGAAATTAAAAAGCAACGCACCACCAAAGCCAGTACCGAGCATATGTGTGTGTGCGTGTGTGTGTGTGTGGGGCATATAACAAAGGGATCATGCTGGATGCGTGAATGGCGTGGCATGGGCCATGGGTCGTCTGTGTGGCCAAGTCAGTTTGCAGTGCAAACAAACGGCTCGCTAAGCTCGACTAAAAATGCTTAATGAGTGCGTAAGTAAGGGTCGCACACCCCCACACGCACCCTCACACACACACACACGCACACAGTCAGAGAATGACGTGCTCCCTGGCCTACGATCCGCAAGAAAATTTTGCGCCACGACGCGCATTAAACCAAATTAGTTGCTTTTGTCACAAACGACCCTACACAGCCGCAATCCACCCAACTCCCCAAACTCCCCTAGCTCCTCCCTCCTCATCACACAGGTCTGGCCTGGCTGAGCTATAACTATGCAAGCACTACGTGCACTTAGTCGTCGGAAGTTGCAATTGCGGTTTACTGTGTTAATTGGCTTGACATTGTTGTGGAAACTATCGTGAGTTGCAGTCGCACGCATCGTCACTCAATGAGTGTGCCAGTGAGAGAGAGAGAGAAAGAGAGAGAGAGATAGAGAGAGAGAGAGAGAGATGGAGTGGAGTGTTTGTGTAAATCAAGCCTGTGATATGCGCCAGAGAGCCTATACTATATGCTGCTTAACTACTCTGCCTGAATCGCGACATTTTATGTGCAATATACCCTGTAATCGGTGAGTAAAGCGAGTATATTAGCTGACGTAACTAGACTGCAGACAAGGCTGAGTTAGAAAATTAAAATTCGATTGTTTATTGCAATCGATTTCAGGCAATTGGAACAAAACCGATTATTATCTACAGGATATATCGATTCTGCTATAATGATCATGAGCAAACATTTACTGTAGCAGTAAGAGTAGGCCTATCGGCATTGCAGGCGATAACACTCTAACTATCGATGCTCAACAAGCATGATCGAGTAAAGAAAATGAGAAGAGAAAGACAAGACGAAAGCAGCAGATTTCCAAAGATAATTAAAAGAACAAGATATATTAAAGCCTTTATAAGGTATATAATTAATAATCAAATTCTTGAAACTATGATTCGTTTATGGGACAGCAAAGTTGAGCTAAAAAGAGATATTTCGCGTCGGCTATAGTTGATCATGATCAAATATATATAATTTATTTCATGAAATGAAACTATGAAAAGTTCTCAATTATTGTACAGCACAGATGAGCTGAATTGAACAGGAATATATATTGACTCTGCAATAGATTATCGATCATGCTCAATGATTTATATATGCGTTATATGTGTATTATAAGAAATGACTCATGATCGGGAAGGCTAGCTTGGCTGGCTAAGAAATCCCAAAAGAAAAAAAAACAAATTTGTATTTTTGTTATTATTATTTATTATTTTTATTGTAATTTATGTATTGATGTTATTTATTTATTTAGTTATTGTTTTTTTCTTATTATTATTTTTGTATTTTTTTTTTTTTAATTTAAAAGCAAATTCTATATTTTGTTTATTATTTTATTATAGATAATTTTTAGTTTATTATTTTTTCATTTTATTAATATTATAATATATTTATTTATTTTTATAAATTTATATTTATTATAATATATTTATTAATATTTTATTATAATTTTGTATTGATATTTTTTATTTTATTAATTAAAATTAATTATTAACAATTTTATTCATTAAAAAATATAATGTGTTTTATTCTAATATTTTTGTTTTTTAAATTAAATTTATATATTATTTTCTTGTTTTTTTTTTTTTTTTTTTGTCTTAAATAAAAACATATTTAATGAACTAATTTATTATTTTATATATTATTAAAACAATATGTAATATTTTGTATTTCATAATTTTTGTTTTCTTTGGTTTTTTTTTTATGTTTTTGTCTTTTTTTCATATTATAAAAATAAGTCCTCTAAAATATTATTGGTTTTTTATTAGTGTTATTTATTTTATTTTATTTTTTCTTATTAATTTTTTAATTATTATTATAATTGTTTTTATTCTTAATTTTTTTAAATTTTGTTATGTATTCATGAAATGGTTATTTATATAATTATTTTTTGTTTTACTTATCTTGTTATACATTCTTTTTTTTTTTAATTAATATATTTACTTATTTTTTATTGTTATTATATTTGCATTATTATTTTCTTGAAGCAGCTCTAATAGTAGCGCATTTGTCAGTCAGCCAAGTTAAGACTGCGCGCCAAGTTAATATTTCTTTTATTTGGCGTTTCAGAGTTCAGTTTCTTTTTCATTTTCATTTTAATTTTTTTGTTTTTTGGTGGCTCTGCTCACGTTTCGTTCTCAAAGTTCTGAGTTAATCATCCGCCCAGCGAGGTGGTGCTGGCGTCGCCATTTTGTAAACAATCGTTGGCTGCAGCGCGTGCATCTGGAGCTGGAGCCTGCCCCAAGCCAGTGACGCACGTCATCGCCAGCAAGAGACAAGAGCCGAAGAGAGGAAGGCCATGGCAAGGCAAGGCAAGGAAAGGAAAGGGAAAAAAAAACGGACACAAGTTGCACGAAGAGTTACGATTTCATTAACATGAGATATGGCGAGTGGTTGGTTTGCTGCCAGCCCCACTCCCGCCCCCACTCACTCTGTGTGTGACTCTAGTGTGGGTTGATTGGGGTCAGCTGCGAGTCGCATTGGGCTGTTTTATGGCTCAAGTGGCTGGGTAGTCGTTGTCGCAGTGCGTTGTGCTGTTAATTGTTAACGCAATAGCGAAGCGGGCCAAAGGGATGGCCAATCCCTCTCAGCTCATGTGTGTGTGTGTGTGTGTGTTTGAGCAGCGACTTTGTCCATATGATTAGGAAATGTTTTGTTTTTCACTAAGCACTAAAAATGAAATGGGCGAAACGTTACACACACACACACACACACACACAGATGCCATGTCGACCGCATTGGAATGAATGGGCAGCGCACTTGGGACGTTTGCACAGCCGAAACTTTTGGCTCTTGCTCTGATGTTGCTTAATGTTCTAGCAGCGACCCGTTCCGTGTAATTGCTCATGTGTATGTGTGTGTGTGTGTGTGTGTGTGAGTGTGTGGCTCATATTTGAGGCAGGCGAGTTGAATTTCTTGAATTAATAAAATGTCTTCATTATTTAAATTGCACGCACGACCACAGGCGTAACCCACCCGAATGTGGTGCTCAAACAAAACCCACCAACATATGTACACCACACAAACACAAACACAGACACACACACACACACACACACACGCACGTCTGGTCGTTTGCCGTTGTTGGTGTGGCCAAGTTAATTAGCAGCTGGGGAATTGTGAAATATATTAATATTGTACACTTTGGTAGTTGTGTCCTTTTGCGACCTACACCCCACACCATCTCCACCACGCTCCACATTCGAAAAAAAAACGCGCGACTGTCGCCCTTTTCAACCGCACTGGGACAAGGGCAACCGCAGCTCCATAAGAGTGCTGCGAGCTCTCCACCTCTCCCTCTGTCAACTATCGTTGCTGCAGCAATTACAATCGATGGCCGACCAAAAGGGATATGGCTTCATGCGCAACACATAAATAAAGCAAATTTGCTTATATAAAATACAAAAATATAAACTTAATTAATAAACAAACAAAGCAAGCAATCTTCATTCAGTTCACTTGAAATTTCAAAATACGCGCCAAATCACATTGCACGCAACTCACGCTAGATGGCGCCACGCTCGCTCAGCAAGCCGATCAACAGCAACTTAACGAAACAAACGACAACAAAAATAAATAAAACAAAATGTTCTTTAATAATAGAATTACAACAAATAAATGCAAATGGCAACGCTATCGGTGCTATTATCAATCTGATTAGTGTTTGTCTTTGTTAATTGATTCATTTGAGGCCGCCGGTCACTTCGATGGCAGCTCCATTCACATAGGCCGACTTCTGGGAGGCAAGAAAGGCGATTACTCGGCAATCTCGTCCGGCTGGCCCAGACGACCCAGCGGACAGCGCTGCACCACTTGCTGCTTGATCTTTTCAGGCACCACCGCCACCATGGGCGTATCTATGTAGCCGGGCAGAATGCAATTGACGCGAATACCAAACTTGCCAAACTCCTTGGAGGCCACCTCCGTGAAGGAGATGACGCCGGCCTTGGTGGCCGCATAGTTGGCCTGGCCCACATTGTTCAGGCGTGCCACAATGCTGGACAGATTAACGATGCTGCAGTCGCTCAGCCGCTGCTCGATCATCGCTTTGGCGAACTGTTGCGTCACCAGGAACGTGCCCTTCAGATTCACGCTGTAGACGTCGTCGTAGTCGTGCTCCGGCATCTTCAGCATGTAGCCATCGCGCGTGATGCCCGCCGAGTTGACCACAATGCTGGGCGCCTGCTGGAACTGGGCCAGCGCTGCGGCAACGGCGCTCTGCACGCTCTGCGCCGACGAGACGTCCACCTCGAGCGCGGCGGCACGCTCCGCGCCCAGCTGCTTGGCCGTCTCCTGAGCCGCCTGCAAGTTGCGATCCGCCGCAATGACCTTGGCGCCGTCACGTGCCAGTATGCGACAGGTGGCACGGCCAATGCCAGAGCCGGCACCTGAAATGCGCAACAAGGTTCAAAGGTCGACCAATTGGCCAGCACAATAGCTGCTGTGCGCCATACGCACCTGTCACGAATGCCACCTTGCCAGCCAGCAATCCGCTTGCCATAATGCCTGTGCGTGTGTGTGTGAGAGTATGGGGATTTGGGCCAAACTTAATCTAATCAGGGCCAATGACTTGGCGACACTCGAACGCAAGTAAACACAACACGCCACCTGCGCAGCTCTCTCGGCTTCAGTGTGACCAGAGTTGTAAACGCTAATTAAGTCGTATAAATGCGTGCGGATCAGCTGTTGAATAAACTGCGGCACAGCTGTAGATACTTGATAAATAAGTATCAAAATGCAGTGTTATAAATAATAAATTATAATTAAATTAATTATATTAATATTACATTTATTATACAATTTCTAAAAATGTGCATATTTATATTTATTACAGTTCAGTTGTAACTCATATCTGAGGCGCTGATCAAATTGCCTCATTTCTGCGCGGCTGCAAAGTATGCAATAGCTTGAGGAGCAATTTTACTCTTGCTCCACACTTAACGAAACATCAAACTAACTTAACGTAGACAAATTCAATTTTTATCTTGGTTTATTTTCAAGTTATTGCCAACTAAAATTGTTCAATTAAAAATATAAAAAAGTGTAAATCAACATAAATAGTAATTTTACGAAACATTTAAATAGTGTAAAATGTAAATTGGCATTGTCATATCCTTTACCATTATTTATATATTATTAATTATCATCAAATCTAAGTACATCATTTCGTTCTATTCCAATGGTATTAGATAATAGAGCTCTGGCTCTGCCCCAACTTCAGGCTCCAAAAGTGTTCCACTGCGAAAGCTGCCGTCACGCGCCAGCCCGAATTGCCTGAGCAGCTTCTTCAGGTAGCGCTTGGGTATGCGCACCAGCTGGCGCTTGATGATGCGCTGCACCTTCTTCCAGGGGCGACCGATGCCGCGATGGTCGTCGTCATAGTCGGCGGCTAGGTTTAGCTGCTGCATGAGCTGCTGCAGCTGCGACTCGCTCAGCTGACTGAGATCCAGCTGCTGCAGTGGCTCCTGCTTCTGTGCCAGCTCCTCATCCTCGGCCAGCTCATCAGCCGTTGAGCTGCTGCGCAGTCGTAGCTTCTGTGTGCCGCAGGCACAGCGGGCGGCACTGGATCGAACCGCCAGCACGATCAGCAAGATCACGCTTAACCAGAGCGACATACAGCGCATGTTGAACACTTTTGTTCGATGGCAGCACCGGCTCGAGGCTTAAATAGCTGCAGCGCCCGAGGGCAGCTGAGGCTGAAGAGGCTTCGTTGTATTGAAACTGAATTGGAAATGTGGGTCAAGTACTCTACGAAAGATTTCATTTATTCTGTTTTGGCCAAAGAAGAAGTGCGGCTTCAATTTAACATTAGCTACAATAAATTAGAAAAAAAAAAATTGTTGTTTGTCGTTGTTGTTCTTTTTGCTCGTTGGGGAGCGTAGGCGATGCTTGGCTTTGGGGATCCACTTCTGCTCGCTCACCCCCCCTCTCTCTCTCTCTCTCTGTCTTAGGCAAGTGGGAGACGTGGGCGCTTGTTCTTGTTCTTGCCCTTCTTGTTCTTGTTCTTGCCACCACGACGACGATTATTCAAGCGGGTGTTCTTGTTGCGATAACGCTTCCTGATCACGCGACGCTTATTGGGCCTGTTCTTGGTGTTGAGCATGACCTTCTGGCCGTTCTTGAAGTAGCGACGATAACGTGGTGGAATGCGCACACTGATCATCTGTCCCTGGCCGCGACGACCGCCCTTGCGGCGCAAATTGATGCGATTATTTTGGGCCTTGCTCTCGGTGGCGCCGGACTGATCGGACTGATCCTCGTTGGTGAACACCTCGTATTCCTGGGCGCCGGCTGCGATGGCCGCCTGCAGGGCCTGTTCGTCGATCAGCTCGGCATTGGCGGCCATGGCAATGCCACCGGCAGCTGGCTGGGCCTCATCATCATCGGCTGCATCGGCTTCGGCCTGATCGTCAGCCTGTGCGTCATAATAATTTCGGGGTGTTGGCGATGTTGGCGATGTTGGCGTTGTGGGCGATGTTGGTGATGTTTCTATGGTGCCCGTGGCCGTCGGTATGGTGCCAGTTGTCGTCAGTGTGGTTGTGGGTGAGGTGCCAGTGCCGGCGCCAGTTATAATGATGGGTATCACCGGCTGATTGTTGCTGCTGAACATGTTCTTGAACATGAGAAACTTCTTGAGGAAGAGACGTCCGCTGGAGGGATCTTTGGCTGACGTGCTGCTGCCGGCTGCACCCGCAGCACCAGCTACACCAGCAACACCACCCAACTTATCCTTGTCGGCATTCTGGTCGAGCGCCAGGGCGACGCTGGCATCGTTGGAGCGGGCCAGTGCTGGCTCATTGAAATAGGAGCCGCGGCGTGCCTTCACCACATGCGATGGCTTCTCGGCCTGCGCCGTTAGGCAGAGCAGGCTGGCCAGGAGCAGCAAGGATGCGACTGGATGCTTCATCGTTGCCAAACAAACGAAAAAAAAAAAGAAAAGAAACTGTCGAAACTACTCAGCGCTTGAGAACTTTTCGAACAGGAATCCTGATTGCCGTTGTGCGTGTTGCCTCTAATTGAATGCCCAGATCCGAGTCGTGTGCTCGCACTGATTGGTAATCAATGTTTGATACATTATCGCTCAAATTGTATGCCTTATATACCCGGCATGCCATCAATACTTATGCAAATGCCGATTGCCAAAATTCCATTGCGCGCACCGCCACCTAACTGTAAATGTGGCTAGGGACCGAATACACACATACACGTGTCTATGTGTACTCGTGTACACTGCCTATCCAGAGTTGTTCACAATTCACAATTGAATTGAATTCAATTTTTCGACCCTATCGAAAAACGCTTGCAGCTATTTGAGCATGCCATGGCCGTTGGCCGGGCAAATAGTTCTTCACCGTCATCAACGCCGCGTCGCGTACGCATCGCGTTCTGCTTATCATCTCTCGGCCAGGCCAGGCCCGGTCCGGCCCCGGTCCGGTCCGGTCCGGTGCGGTCTGGGCCCAATCCAAGTCGAGCGTTCAAGCATTGAGCCGTTGCTTTGACTGCTTTCTATGCGCATTTCGCCCTTTGGATAGCCGCGCCACACCCCGCACCGCACCGCACCGTCCCGCCTCTACCACAACACAATGCCCCCTCCGGCAGCTCTATTGTCGGCTGTCATCGCACTCGTACAGTTTAGAGCAAGAGTTCGATTCGGTGGCACGGCTTAAAAAAGTGAAAACCAATTCAATTGTGCGAGCATCGCAACTGAGTTTCTAATTAGAGGCACACGGGTTGAGGGTGCATGCCACTAGCTGATTGCCCCAGGCGAACTACTGTTCCAGCTATGCCTATGCCAGTGCGAATCCAATCCAATCGGTCAGAGAATGAGCGAAAATTCAATACTCACTTGGAAGACTTCCCAATAAATAAATTGATAATAATACATAAAAGAAATAAATCAAATTAAAATTAAAATAAAAATGTTCTGCAATGCAAATGCTCAAATTTAAATACTTTCAAATCGAACAGGAAGAGTCCACAGGAAGAGAGAGAGAGCACAATGTAGATTCTCCGTAGAGAGTTTCGAGGCAATAATTCTCCAATCATTTCAAATTGACAAAGAGTTTAGCCATCTGTTATATTATTGATATTGATGAACAAGTTGAAGAATTATTCATTATAGAGAAATGATCCGATCTCTCTATACCTAACTCTCTCTATCTCTCCGAGCTCCCTAGCTCTCTCTCTTTACCTCTATCTACCTATCTCTATATCTATCCATCTCTACATATGCCTTTCTCTCTCTCTCTCTATATATATATTTCTTCCCTTTCTCTATCTCTATCTATCACTCTCTAACACTCTCTCTCCTCTCCTCCTCTCTTCTCTTCAACTGGCTCTGCTTTTTCACTTCATATTTGTGTGTCTCTCACTCTGCTTCTTTTTTTTCTTATATATAGAGATCCTGCTTTCTTATTGTCCTCCTCTACCCTTCTTTCTCACCCAAGCCATTTCTCCCAGTCAACCTTCGATCTCTGTAACTCTTATACTCTCTGGTGATTGCTCAACTCTTTTTGCTTTCTCTCAGTCATATTCATATTCTTGTTTTCATCTCCCTCTCTCTCTCTCTCTCTCTCCTTTCAGTTAAACTTAAGAAATCATAATATGCAATTATTGTGGATTTATTTGTGAAATTCGTTCGTATATAGTCGACATGATTATTATTCAGCAAGGGATCTAATTGCGACGACGGTTCCTCCTTAGGCGACGTCGGATGCTGCGGTGGCGATTGTTGAGGCGACGGCGAGAATGACGGTTTCTGAGATTGGAGCGACGACGCTGGTTCTTACTGCGGCGACGCAGACGCTTGCGTGCTCGCTGAGCACGACGGATGTTCTGGATATTCTGGCGACGAAGACTTTCGATGCGCCTGCGCAGCTCCTTGTTCTCCTCGGCCTGGCGGCGCATCTCGTATTCCTGAAGGGTCAGCACTTGGCCAGGGCGGCTGCTACCGCGACGGAACAGGCTGAGGCCATTGACATTAGCTACATCAATGTCATCAACGTCATCGTCGTCATTGGCGTTCTCATCATCGTCATCGTTTTCCGCTTGCACATCGTCACCATTGTCATCATCGTTTTCGTTCACATCGTAGCCACGGGCCGTAGTAGGCACAGTTGGAGTATCTGTGACGGTCGACTCTCCACTAATCGTTACGGGTGACGGAATTATTTCTGTTGTCGTATCAACAGGTGGAGGGCAGTTGCCATTATTGCTGTTGGCACCCACAGCCGACAACAGATGTGCGAGGTTACGACCCTCAGCGCTGCGATCGGAGTTACGCTTGAACAGGCGGTAGCGCGTACCCGATAGATCGTCATCATCCTCCCAGTGTCCAACTGTGAATCAATAAAGCGTAGCAAGGATTGGCTAAACTCTCTCTCTCTCTCTCGCCCTCTGAGTTAACTCACCTGCGGCGTTAGCCAAAACTGCTGCCGACAGCAACAGCAGTGCAAATCCCAGAAATCTCATGATGATTGCTTCAAACTAATATTTATTGTGACGTGGATATGAGTATATCACCTATGTCAACGTTTATCCTGGCGAACTCTGGCTACCGATTGCTGCTTGCCTGAGGCAATATTGCTGCTTGACTGTGCCAATGTCAATGGCTAGGGAGGGTTATATACCCGAGGCCAAGCTCCAGTTCCCAACAACAAGAAGAACAGCAGCTGGATCAGCGCTTCAGTTAACAGTTCTTATTATCATTTTAGCATATTTGCAAAAATTCGCATAAATTTTTTGGCCAACACACCCGCTAGCCCCGCTGATCGTCATCGGCCACTATCGCTACATTCGCTATTCGCGAATGAACCAGATTGACCCAACGACAAAGTTCGCAATCAATATTAGTAGAGTCAACGCGAGTTAGACTCTCGGCCCGGACAATACTTAGTTAACAAATCCATCAACACTTTTCCCCTAATATATGCACAAGCTAATGAATTTGAAATTGGCAAATGTTAAGCGTAATATTGCGTTAGCTTCGGCAATATGAAGTTGCTCGGTATGCACAGATATAGACATAGATATATGTACATATATATGTATATTATGTATTCTTAAAGATAATTTATAAATGTATATATGTGAGCTGAAACACTGATCGACATGCTTGTCCATTTATCACTTGTCCTGGGTCTAAGCCTCTCAATGTGTCCCTAGACCTTAAGTTGGTTCACATTAGATCAATATATCATAGAAAAGCCTTAGCACGATTGATCACAACAATTGATTCGTTTTGATAAAACGGCTTTTGCTGCTGCTTTTGCTATAATATTTATTGCTATAATAACTCTGTTAACTTTAGCTTGTCTACTTCAGTCCTCATTAAAGCTGCTCTAGACCGACTGATCTATCAACTCTATCGCTATCGATTCCTAAGATCAACTCAAACGATTTCTGCTCCCGCTTCATATATCTGACAACGATTCTAGCTATGCTATGGAAATGCTCACACTTCATCATTAAATCGTCCTGCTCTAACACGACTGATCTATCGACTTTCTTTATCGATCTCTAAGACTAACTCAAACGATTTCTGCTTCCGCTTCATACATATAACAACGATTCGTTACTATAGAAACTCTCTTAACTCTAGCTATGCTACGGATATGCTCACACTTCATCCATATGCCTCAGTCCTCATTGCAAAGCTGCTCCAGGACGACTGATCCATCGAGTATAGAGAACAACTTAAACGACTTTTGCCTGCTCTTTACATATATCTGACAACGATTCGTTACTATAATAAGTCTCTTAACTCTAGCTATGCTACGGATATGCTCACACTTCATCGACTAGCTCCTCATTATAATACTGCTCTACGATGACGGATCTATTGAGTATAGAGATCAACTCTATCAATTTATAACTACAATTGCTCAACAAACTCCCAAGTTCAGCCCAAAAGGAAACTTTTTAAATCAATTTTGTATGCTATATAATTTCGAGAATGGTTTTCACAAGGATCGTTTCCTTACTATTGATGTAAATGGGGCTGCGGGGATATCTATGTACGGATGCGCACGACACGCCTGTTCTTGTTGTTGTTCCTGTTCCTGTTGGCCTGGAGGAAACGCTGGATCAGACGAATGTTGCGACGATTGTTGCGCTTGCGGCGCTGCTGCTGCTGACGCTTGCGCTGGCGCCTCTGCTGCTGGCGGCGCTTTTGACGGCGACGCTGCTTGGCCAGCTGCTGGCGGCGACGTTGCTCTGCTGCACGCGCTTGAACTGTTTGCGCTGGCGCTTCAGAGCATCCTCCTGGCTGCGCTGGGCATTGTAGACGGCATGTCCCTCAAACGCGGCCACACCGTTGACGTCGTCCTCATCATCATTATCAACATCGAACGAATTGTTCACCAGCTGATAGTTTTGCTCCTCATCATCCGCATCGTCATCATTCGCATCGTTGTCGTCGTAGTAGTTTCTGCCAGTTGGCGATGTTGTTGGCACCGACGGAGTCGTTGTTTCTGTCGATGAGCCAGTGGAGGTGCTTGGGGTTTGTGTTATGATGGTAGTGGTATCTGTGGGCAGCACATCTCCACCACCATTTCCATTTTCCGTTTCCATTTCCATTTGCATTGCCGAGCGCAGCGTTCAGCACTGCAGCCAGCTTTGTGGGATTCAGGCGACCCTCGGCGGGCAGATCGTAATCATTGCGCTGGCGCCTGAATAGCTGATATTGCTCGCCACGCCTCTCCTGCTGTGGCTTGGCTGTAACAGAGTTGCAAGAATGGAATGTTAGTAGTGCCATGTGGGGTTGGCCATGTCCAGGAGGCTTGACTTACCTAGCGCAACGGCTGCCAGGCAGGCTACAATTAGTAAACCCTTCAACATATGCATGTCCTTTGGCTAAATAGTATATTGTTTTGTGATTTGGCTGTGAATCTCTCTTGGATGCCTATCGCTGCCTGACTGACTTACAACGGCCATCTCTGGCATATTTATATGCCCCCACTTACAACTGGGCCCTGTAAAGTTCGACTAGGCCTAAAAGTTACATTGCCATCAAAATACAAAAAAAAAAAAAAGAATGATCTGATCAAATCAGTTGAGAGCAGAGCAGAGCAGATAAAAAGAAATTAGGGCTATGCCAGGGCCAAGCTTAACTGTCGCCAAAACCCTGCTCGACCGCTAGTTGTAAGACATTTAGCATAATCCCATAAATAACGCAAATGTTGACCCGGCACCGGAGCCGGCTAACCCCAGCCACGGCCTCGCTCCACGATCCCCAACATTTGCATAGCGATAGCTGCTGCTGCTGCTGCTGCTGCTGCTGCTGCTGCTGTAGCTGTATCTGCGAATCAAAATATGCGATGCGCATTAGCATATTCATATGGCCGCTGCCATTGTTCTCGACCCAACCGATCTGCTCCCAGCTCGAGCAGCGTCAAAGGGCGAAAGTGTAAGCAGAGTCAATGAACTTGGCCAAGCCACTTTTGGCCAAGTAAATTTTAATTAATAAATTCGATTTCAAATCACACATGATGGCAAGTGCGGCGTGGATCAGATAAAATCATCATAGATCATGCGAAATTCCATGAGATGTGAGAAGGAATTGAGCAATTTCAAGATCAAGCGAGTTCAGGAGTGGACGAAGCAATCTCTAGGGCAAGATCAGCTAAAGACTGTATTAAAATTAAAAAGAAAGTTAAAGGGAATGTTAAAAAATTCTAAAGAGTGAGTAGATTGTGGAAGGATGAAAGAGAGGAAATAGAGGTTAGAATATTTCCCTTGGGTATGATCAGCTGCGATCCTAGGGAAAAGAGCTTAGACTTATTAAAAACTGAAACTTGAAGAGAAGTAGAGTATGGAAGAGAAAAGTGCTTGGAGGGAAGAAAGAAAGGAAATCGAAGCTAGGAACATTTCCCTTGGCCATGATCAGTCAGAGCTAAGTAATAATCCGTCCATGAGCAGCTACGATTAGCATAAGTTGAAGCTGATAATCAAATTGAATAAAGATTAGCTCTTATTATTGCCAAGGAAACAGCGATCAGATGTAAGCCTGATCGATAGTAAGACCTCAGCTTTGCTCCATTAAGAACTTGATTAATTGTTGAAGTGAAAAAAAAATGAATTTATTGGGGGCGCACTTTGGCGGCCATTGCGTTTGCTCGTTACAGGGAATCGTTCAGTTGTGTGTGAGGCTGGTGCTGGGACTTAGGCAGCGACGCGCTGCAGGCTGCGACCGCGACCGCGACGACGGCGCAGCAGCTGCTGCAGGCGACGACGGGCGACGCGCTGGCGACGACGCTGACGCTGCGCTTGGAGACGGCGACGTTGCTGCACGCTGCTGCGACGGCGACGCTGACGCTGGCTCCTGATCTTGTTCTTGTTGCGACGATTGCGCTTGACGGCGCGACGGCGATTCTGCTGCCGAATGCGCTGCAGACGCTGACTATTGCGGCGCTGCGACAGACGCTGCCGACGCACCAGCTCACGGATGCGCTGATTGTGCTCGCGCTGCAGGCGATTCATGCGCCGGCGATTGCGCTGCTCCAGCTGGTACTGACGCCACTGCTGTTCCGTGGGGCGGCGCACATAGCCGGGCATGCCTTCAGCGACGGCCAGAGCAGCACCAGCTCCTGGCTTATCGGCAGCGGCGGCCAGCATGTAAAAGTCACCGTCATCGTCGTCATCATCACTGTCGCTAGCATCCTCATCGTTGACGACACTGCTGTCGTCCTCCTCGTCATCGTCGAGATCGTCGTTGTAGGCACGGGCATTGCCTTCGTCTTCTTCATCGGCCAGTTCGGGTGCATTGCCGCCGAAGGCACGTGCTGTTGTCGTAGTCGTGGGCGATGTGGGCGACGTGGGCGAGGTCGGCGACGTCGTTGTTGGATCTATGGCCGTGTCGGTGGGCGTCGTTGTTGGTGTTAATGTGATGGTGGTGTAGGCCTCGGTGGTTGTTGTGGAGCTGCCCTTGAGCGAGCTCAGCTTATTCAGCATGGACGAGGTGAAGCGTCCCTCGGGCACAGCCTGATCGCCACGACTCCCCGAACGCAGACCCAAGCGATAGTTGTAGCCCTGACGTTCACCTGCAACAAAAAGGAGAGAGCTTAGCCAGATCCATCCACTCCCATAGCCAGTGTGGCTGGCACTTACCGAACACCTCTGGTGGCGATAGCAGAGCGCATAGCGCCAGTGCCAGTAACAACTGTGGCAGGCAGTGCATGGTTGGAGCAAGTTATGCTAGAATGATGGGTAAATGAGTTTCTTTTTTTTTTTTTTCCTGGCAGGATGATGCTTGAAATCAAACTGGGAACTGGGAACTATGAGCTGGGCGACTTGGGGACTTGTTGGCTCTGAGCTGGCACTCGCCACTGACTGACATCAACTGGGCGCTCCACGATTATATACGCAATCGCTAAACATTCTGGACGGGAGTGTTGATGAATTACTATAATACCCCATGACCCCCTGAGCCCCGGGGCCAAGCCACCTCTTCGTCCAACAGTTGGTGAATTTGCCCAGCTACACGATGTGATTAATCTCGCCAACGCCTCCGGCAGGTCAAAGTGAATAGGCCAATGTATCCGCTGGTTAGCCCTATTGCCGTTTTCGGTATTAACTATTATGCTAATGCTAATTTACAGCACAGCTCCACACATCACACAGAACTGCGAACTCCCTCTGTGGCAGCGACTAGCGTCTAATATGATTGATTATCGCTTTTTGTATTTGAACTTTTAACTGTGCCAAGCGACGACCCGACAAACAGTACACGACATGAAATGCTTAGCGGCCCCAGCTGAGATCCAAAATAGTTTTCTCGAATTCGTTCTTTTTCTATTCTTCTTTATTGTTTTTCTTGCGTTTATTGTTCTAGGCACTCGAGCTGCAGTTTCCGCTGCTTTCTCAATCATTTTCGCTTTGCAATTATCAATTTGTTCCCATAATCAGGTGATTTTGCTGGGGTCTGCAGACAGTTGTTGAATGCGATCTATAATGAATATAAATTGGCATTGTTATGGGATCGATTAGACGAGAACAATGGGGCACAAAGTATGGTAAACAAGGCGTGAAGCTTGGTCAAGAACAAAAGCCAATACGAGCTGGAATTCACCTATTCTAATTTTAACTATAAATATTATCGTGAACCAAAAAAGTCCTGCTGGAGGACGAGAGCATAGGTTGAGGTTGAAATTCAGAAAAAGAAAATATTAAAAGACCTAGCCAAAGGCCTACTGCTTATAGACATGTGTTTTCCCCTAATAAGCCACGATTTTGTTTACAGTCACTGTTTACCCTCAGCCGTACCTTAAGATATACTTACTATAATAGGTAGCAACTATATATGTATGTGTGTGTGTATGTGCTGTTAGTTGCGGACAGGTCTAGAGGGATACAGTTAAGGTAATCCTTTTAGTTTGCTCTGATTCAAAAGTTAGCTATAAAATTTGTCTAATCTAGTTAGACACGTAATTCATTCAGTTCTCAGTTCCCCCAGTTCTACCTAAAGTACAGCTCTACAAGGGGATAGGTCTCAGATCTAAAAGGCTCTAAGTCGATAACTTGATTACCTAGTAATTTTAGTTCACTTCGAGCCTGAGAGAGCTGAGAGCTGATAGAGCTGAGTCTATTAACGTCTCGAGCGTATGCTTACTAGACCGCTTAGCTATTCATAAAGATATATTTGTGACATGAGTAGAATTAGGTCTATGCATATCTAGCATATAGCCCATAAAAGGCAATCTAATCGCAGATTGTTGGAGCAGCAATCTCAGAAGAGCTAGAACCCTTAAACCATATACGAAAACGCAGTTAAGAAAATGAATCAGTACGACTTAAAGCTACAGTTAGCATAATTTGTATATGTGTAGATGATCTTAAGTTATACCGAATTAAAAGTTTCGCATGATACTCAGACGGCTATAAACCAACTATGCCTAAACAAAATATATTACATTATGAATAATATAAAACTAGCAGAAAACTGCAAATGAACAAATTAATTAATTAAATTTGATCAGCCACTTGATAACTGTAAAAAAAAAGGTCTTCACGAGAGGCTTAGCTCGCTTCGTGCGAGAGTTATAAATTCTCGTATATTGCGCATACGCAACGTGGCCAGATTTAGGTCAAATCAACCTGAAACGCTGCGAAACTAGACGAGCAACAAAAATGCTAAAGAAAAAAGGCCGCAGGCAATTAAATCCGATTTGAAGCCATTTATTAAAATGAGCCAAGAAACAAGAGCCAAAAAAGAAGCAAAGTAAAATGAATAGACGCAGATGAAAGAGGCAACAGAGAGCAGAAATACTATATATGACTTGATAATATTATAGTGTAAGATAATATATTGATATCTTCAATCAACTGGAATAAATGAACTGCGCTAGTAATGCAAAGGAATGAGCTTAGGGAAAATTTGTAGTTTTAGTTTGCGCTAAGGAAAGCAAGCTAGTCAGGAAAAAACTCTGTTGAGGCTAATGTATGTAAGCAAGGAATTCAGCAAAAATAAATAAATAATAAAACTCAGTTTTCATTTGTTTTTATATCAAACTTGTTTGCATGAATCTGAAAAGGAAACGAAAAAAAATTCTAATTCGATTTGAGCTGAGGAAAAATTTGAATGAATCTGGAAAGAAAATCAAGCTGTAAGCAATTCAGGAAAAAAAAAAATAAATAAATAAAATAAAACTCAGTTTTCATTTGTTTTTATATCACATTTTTATTGTTTTGCGAATCGTTTTCAAATTGGTCGGTAAATGTTGTGTGGGTCCTGTTTGGCTCTTAACTATAATACTAGAGAGTTGTTGTTGGCTATCCGTGTGGGCCGTGTGGATTGGCTTAGCCCTGGTAGGCGACACGACGACGCTGGCCGCCTCGTCGACGATTGCCACCGGCTCGAATGACACGGACATTGCGACGATTGCCGCCACGACGACGTCCGCCGGCACGACGGCGCACGGGACGGCCACCGCGACGACGACGTCGCCGGACATTGCGACGTCCGCCGTTCTTGCGACGGCGCACAATGACACGATTGGCGCGCTCCTCGCCGACGCTCGAGTCGCTGGCCGAGCGCTCCATTAGGGCGACAACGGCGCCATCGGGTATGGCGTCGAGAGCGGCGCGTGGCACTAGTAGCGCCGCCTTGCCGGTCTTCTCATCGACAACGCTCTGGCCCTCGATTTCGATGATGCCGTCTGGGACCATGATGGCGCCGGCCTGATCTCTGGCCACCATCATCTGTGTGGGCTTCGCGTTCTTCAGCAGCTGCTGGCCATTGATGCCGGACGATTTGCGGGCCAGACTGGGCTTGGCCAGCAATACGGGCAGCTGTGCGTCCTCAGCATCATCATCATCATCATCATCAACATCATCATCGTCGTCCTGTTCGTCATCCTCATCGTTGTTGAGCAGCACAATGTGGCCGTTGCGCGCAAAGCCGCGCCTGACCGGCAGCTGATCAACATCGTCATCATCATCATTGATCATCATCTCATCATCATCATCATCAGCGTCATCATCGAAATTGTGCTGCAGACGTCTCAGTGGCATCTTGCTACCGCTAACCTCATCATCATTGTCATCATCATCGTTCTCCACATCGTCCAGATCCTCCACGATCTCAAAACCCTGCACCACAGCACCACCATTGGCACGTCCACGGGGCACACTAAAGAACAGATATGGATGCTGCAGCTTCTGCTGCTGCTGCTGCTGCTGCTGCTGGCGCAGTTGACGCTGCTGTAGGCGTGCCTCTGCAATTGCAGTTAACGAGGGTCAATTGATAAATTGCGTTGCGACTCAGTGCCGTAATTGTGGCGCATCATCACTTACCCGGCAGGGCCATGGCCAGGGCCAGCAGGCAGCTGAGCACGAACAGGGCGCTTAGCTTTGACATGGTTTGTGATCTTGTGATTCCTGCTAACTGATTCTGTGCGCTGCGCTGCGTTTGGTGTCCTACCTAATTGTAAGCAAAGTTCCAGAGAACTGTACAGAATCTCTGGACGTCGTCAGGTTTTTATGCAAAAAGTTCCCGCAAACTCTGTCGGCTCGAGCAGAGCGCCACTGGTACAAAAACAAATAGAATTTGAAGAAAAAAAACAACGAGCAAAAAAAAAGAAAATAAACAGCAAATGAAATGAAACCAACTCAAGAATCATTCTAGCCAAAAGAAATCATAAAAACACGAATAGAAAATCGAAGAGAATCATAGATAGCTCTAGACATTGACATAATTACGCCCATGGAATGGCAACAGCTGAACCCATAGCCACGGCATCCATTTCGAATTCGTCGGCATAAATTCAAGTGCCGAAATTGGTGAAAAGATGGCCAAATGCTGATCAAAGTTCACTGACCGCAGCAGGAACAAAAGCCGCCTCGCTCAACAGCCAAAAAGCCAACTCAATTGACCGCAACGGCAGCCCAATCAAAATGAAGAACACAAAAGCCAAAACATATATGAGGAGAAAAAAAGTCAAAAATAAATAAAAAGCTAAAACCTCAGAGAGTAGATGGGCGCAATACGAACTACGAAACCGAAGCGACGACGAACTGCCAAAGTTGAACCTCGTTACGCTAATGAGAATACAATCGCAGATACGTGAGCTCAGGCCCAAACCAAGCCGAGCCAAGCCAAGCTAGGTCAAGTCAAGCCAACTCAGGTCAAGCCAAGACAAATATCTGCCTAGCCCTGTGTGTCCACTGTACAGTGGTCAGTGGCGAACCAGCCAGCGACGCATGGCAACTGCTCGGAGCTCGGCCTGACCGCTCGGTCATATAGTCAAGTGCGACCTGGCCTGGTCTGGCCATGCCTAGAGCCCTTAATTAGCTAGCATCGTGTGAGCGGGTGTGCATGGCCAGCTGATACCCTGTCACATACTATAGACAGCTAGATTTTCTCTTAGGGCAGCACAATCTCAGGGCATATGCAAGTGTTTAGCTTGAAATATATATTTTTGCAACGACTAGTAAATACCCTGTATTTTGCAATCAAAGAGCTTAGAGCTGAGTCTATGACTTGGAGTAATTTGGCCATGGCTCTGGCTCGAAATATATTTTTGTTTCTATGTGTAACGACTTAGCAGATACCCTATAATCATATGGAACTAGATAATGCAACAGGCCAAAGACATAACATACTTGTCTAAGCAACGACTAGAAGATACCCTGTAGTTTGTAATAATCAATCTATGCTTTGGAGTAAGCATAATTTTATATTAGAGTTCATGTTGCTTGTCTAGTGTATCTTTATTAGCATGTTAGCAACGACTGCTAGATACCCTGTAGATGTCAATAAAGCTGCATAATCTCTGCCTTGGATGATGTGGACTACTTTTGATGGGATTTACTTGTCTCTTGCCTAAAAAATACTTTTGTCGTATCAGGAACGACCAGTAGATACCTTGTAACTGCTAATAAAAGAGAGAGAGAGAGAGAAAAGGCAAGAGAGGGAGCATTTCTCCTGCCTGAAATATAATTATGCTGTATCAGCAAAGACTAGAAGATACCCTATATAAATATTAAATATATGCCTTACGTAAGTCAGCTGCTAGATTCGCCACAGTCTGATGGGATATGCCTTTTTTTTACTGTTGCACGTTAATCTCATATGAGCAATCACTACTAGATACCCTGTAATTAGCAAACTGATTAAAATAAAGTTGTATCTATGCTATTAGGAGTAAGTCGCAGTGGGTCATGTATGCCTCTGCCTCGAAACATATTGTTGTTATATTGGAAACGACTGGTAGATACCCTGTAGATACCAATCAATGAGACTTAAACCAGCAATAACAAGACGAATGAAATAGTTTAAGTAAGTTTATTATTTTAATGACAGCCGCAACATGGAACTAGCTACGTTCACTGGCAGCACTCGATTTTGAGGTAGATCCGTAGTTTGATTCTACTGCAAAAGATCTAACACTCAAGTCCAACTTCGATTGGGCTCAATCAGATGTATGAATACATTACATAATAATATTCTTGAAAGCACCTGGAAACGTGTTAATGACCGTGGCTATAATTCTTTTTAGCTGCGTGAAGGCGGTCATGAATATTGCGACTACTATCCAGCACTTTAAGCACATAAGGAACCGCAGATTCCAGTTGCGGCGCATGAAGCCCGAGTTGCAGCTGAATATCAGCGATGTCATCAGCAGCACGAAGGAGAGCAGGCCACAGAGGCGATGGAGTAACAGCAGATAGTGCTGCAGTTTCAAGTACATCTTATGAAATATGAGATACATGCCCGTGAAGAAGGTGACCAGCAGCAGGATGCAGGCAATCAGTCCCAAGATGCTGTGTTTGGTGCGGCAATGTTTTTGCTTCTTATGCCTTATGTACAAGATCTCAGTGCTGACGCCCATAAGGCCAATCACAATGCCAACCAGGCCAAATGCCACGTGCAACGTTTGCTGACCCCATGCTATCGACTGGGAGATACACAGCACCATGCCCAAAGTGCAGTAGAAGGCGTGCCCCGATGTTTGCTTAAGCTGCAGGTTCAGGCACCTCTTCCCGATGATCAATGTGACGATGATTATTACGATGTTGGCAATGATATTGAAAGCGTACAGATGTAAGTTCGCCGGCATCGTTGGCCAAGTAAATGCCAACACAATATCGCCCGTTGCGTTCACCACAGTTTCGTTCGCGAGCTCAAATGGTTCATACGGAGCTGTAACAGATATATGCATTTTGCAACTCAACTCAAATCGAATCAACTCAACTCAGCATGCGTAACTATGTACACATATGTATATATATACATATATATATTAATATATTTATATATATACATATATAAATACATATATAAATGAATGCACATGTGTATGCATGTATATACGTGCATGGGCACATATATACTTAGACACATATATTTATATACATATGCATGCATGAATCGAAAGTGTCTATATATAGTTAGATATATATATAAATATGTATATATATTGATATATGTATATAATTATATATATATATATATGTATATATATTTGTGGGTATGTATTTAATTAAATAAATATGTTAATTAAAAGTGTTGGATATTTAATGTAAGTGTAAGCAAAACGTATGTGATTTTTAAGTCAACAAATTTGGATATATTAAATATGAATATATATAATACTTTTTGCTTCTAACTTTTATTTGGAAATCAATTAAACAAAATCTGGCTATACCACAATCTTCGTTTATTGATAACGCTTCAAGTATATAATAATAAAAAGAATTTTAATTAATTTATTAATTCATTTTATTTTGCAACTTTATGAAAACTATTCAACATAAAGCGATTCTTTCTTGTTCACTAGAACAGACGCACTTCAACTAATTCATTTTGATTTCTTTTACATAAAGGAACTTACTCAAAGCTTAATTCATAGTTTTTCTGAATATTTAAATTCTAAATAAAAATAAATAAAATATTACTTTGAGTTTTAAATAGTTCTAAATATTTAAATTATAAATCAAATAATAAGCAACAAACTTCAATAAAAAGAAATTTTTTGGCAAGCCAGACATGCGTAATAAATAAATAAATGCGTAATAGTAAAAATAAATAAATAAATGCCAATATTTATATATTTTTATTTATTTTTTTTTTTTTTATCCATCGTGAAAAGAATCATTATCTCTTTTTATTAACTATTTGGCTTATTTTATTATTATTTATAATATAGTATATGGCTATAAAAGATTAAAAAATAGTTTTGCGATAAAAATTTTGTATTTCAATTTTGCGTGTTTTTGTTTCCTTTTCTTTTTTTTTTTTAACAATTATGAATGATCAAAAATGAATAATGAATCAATAATGAAAAAAAAATTCATATTAAAAAAATTATTTTTGATTAATTGCATTTATTTTTTATTTTTAATATATATAGCTTATACAAAATTTTATTTTAATTTTTTCAGCATTTTATTTGTTTATTTTATTTAATTAATTATTTATTTATTTATTTATGTATTTATTTATTTATTTATCTATTTATTTTTATTTATTTATTTACATATATATTTATTTATTTATTTATTTTTTGTGGGTTTACTTTATCTTACTTTTTTTTTTTTGTGCGCTTTCATGTTGACTTTGTATTAGCCTTAAATAGAAAACCAAAGGTCCAGCTAGGGGCAAGCAAAAGTTATATAAATATGAGAGAGATGATCGCATAGAGAACTTGTTAAATGCAGTTGAAACATAAATACAAAATAATCTTTGTAATTTCGGTCAGCTCAGTCTAGTTCTTTCATTCAGTAGCCAAATAATTTTCTGATGCTTGGCAGCTATCTATGATGGCCCTATAGATAGAACTTGTGTACAAATGGCAAACTTTGAAATGAATATTCACATTTTTTTTATATAGAAACTGAAACTGAATGATTGAGATGCTACTCGAAGGATAAATCTCTTTCTTAGCTAAGCATTTCCATCATTCAGCTAAGCCTAGCTTCAAGAGGCAACAACTGATGACAATCTAATGGCAGAGAATGTAACGAGGTATAGAGTCTTGTCTCGAGTCTAATCGTGAAACTCAATCAAAAGTTGCGAATACAAAGTGAATAAATAAATGAATTCATAAAATGTTCTTCAATAAGTAAATAATCAAATTGAATAGCAGAAAGAGAAAAGAACAAAAGAATTATGTTAATTTTGTGCACATTTATTTTGTCATTTAGAAATTTTTAACTCTGGCTGCATTGTCCGTTTAAGGGGGCCCACATATCATCCAGTTCGCAGGCAGGTGACAGCAACGGAATCCGCATAACAACAGTAGGAAAGAAAAGTGCGAGCTGAAATTTCTGTAAGGAAATTAGCATAAAGAGAGTGGGAGAGGGAGAGGGAGGGGCAGAGGGGAGATTGGAAAAAGTTCAATGGTGTCAAATGTCAAAACTGCAAAACACATGCCGTGAATGGTAAACGGAATGGATTGAGTTGAGGCGAGCCTAGAGCGTAGGGCAGCTGGCATCGGGCATTGGACGTAGGGCAGCTGGCATCGTGGCAATGCCTCATAAATTGATTCAAGCTGAAGCTGGAGAAATCGGAATTAGACTTGAAGCAACTTGTGTTCTTCGAGGTGACTTGGCCAAGTTGAAAGTTCAATGCACGAGACAAACAAACAAAAGCAACCCAAATGGCTTGCTCGCTCCCTCTCCCTCTCCCTCTCCCTCTCTCTCTTTCTCTCTCTCTGTCTCTTTTTGGCCATTTCTTTTTATGGCTTGCACATAGAATGGAAATTTGATGTGAAATCAGGCAGCTAATTTGGCCAAGGCAACTAGCTAGCGGCCAGAGTTGAACTTTAAGCAAATGCAAATTTGAAGAAATTCAAATTAAATTATGAATCTCTTTGGCGATATTTACTGTTAGGGCGCAAAGCCTTTCTTATGCTGCGTATAACTTTTAGAGTTTTTTTTTTTTTTTTTGAATTTCTAATGGCGCATATTTTAGCCAGCATCGATCGCCACTTGCTGCCACTTAACTGATCATTCACCCCGCAACCGCAAGGCATCATTAATTGAGAGGGCATAGCCCCGCTGCCCCCGGGCTGCGTTTAGTTGTCATCATCAGCATCAGCATCAGCATCAGCAACGTCGATTGTCTTGGGTACCGGCTGGCCAGCCAACATTCAATTTGAGTCTTGCAACTGGCCGTGACGAATGATGCTGTCAACTGCGTCTTTTGTCGCGCCACCTTCAGCTCCATCTTCAGCGCCAGCTAGCTGAAGTGCTCGCATGTTGCCCTAATAATGTCCCATTGATTGCTCCAACAATTTGCCGCACTTACCATGATTATGCAAATTTTCAGCAATACCTTAGACAGCTTGAGCTACGAATCGGCCCGGGGCCATGTCCAACTCGAGTGCCAGGCGGCAGCTTCTCTCGTTCCATTTTACATTATCATGCGCCAAGTGGGGGCCAGTGATTGAATGCTTCTCAGCTAGTTGCCCCTAGGTGCTAAAGCTGAAATATATTGTTGTTATTGTTGTTCTATTTGCTCACTCACTCTCCCTCTCTCTCTATCTCTCTCTCTCTCTGTGCGTGTGTTTGTGTTAAGTGCCGACATCAACACCGCAACCGAGACCTTTGCCGTTGTCGAAGTCGCTGGCGAGGCCCGTTGCTCTAAGTGGAAAGTGATTATCCCGTAATGGAAAGCCCCAAGAACTGTGCAATAAACATTTGCCGAATACAAATTGCTTAAGACTCATTTCCCCAGCCAGAAGATCAAAGCATTCAGCTGAGATCTTAATTGCGGCCCTCGCAACTCGACCAATCTATCTTAATTATTTCTATCAATCGCTGTCATTATTTCGATGCCTACAAATGCTGCTCAGCTGTGTGGGAGCATTCAGAATGCTTATCGTAATGTTTGCTATGGAATATATAGCTTTTTTTTCTATTTATTTTATATATATATTTTTTTTTTGTTGGCCCGTATCTAACACTAGAGATTATTTGGCCATGGCTTGAAGATGAACTCAAATGTGCGCCAACTATTCTATAAATATATATTGCTGAATGTAAAACTGATAAAAATTTAAAAAATTAAAAATATAAAAATTGATAATAAAATAAATTAATAAATAAATAAATAAAAAATAAATAAATACATAGATTAATAAATAAAAAGTATTTTCTTTTTATTTACATATTTAAATAAATAAACTATGGAAATAAATAAAAAATAAATAAAACTCATAATAAACAAAAATAAATAAAAATAAATGCAAAAATAAAAAATAAATAAAAGAAATAAATAAAAAATAATAAATAAAATAAAAAAATAAATAAATAAAATATAAAAATTCTGATCTTAGGCCAATATTTCCTTTCTTTCATTTGAATGAATTTACAAAATTTCAAATAGAACTTACAAGTTTTGTGAATTCGTTCTTTTCTATTACGTAGATGAAAGTACTTTCCAGAGCTGAGTTTGCACGTTCATGCAAAGGTGCCTGCTATGACACGCAACAGCTGTGCCGCAGCATAGCTCGGCTGACTGCTATGCAACTGGCAAGCTCAACATGCTGTAGCAACAACAGCACTGAGCTTCAAAGCTCTGCAAGCAAAAGCTCAAGGATATCCTCAGGTTGCCTGCCTGCCTGCTACGAAACTCTTAGCACTCGTAGCAATTAGCTCTTTGTCTTGCTCTTCTATACAATATCAAGTATACGCACTATCTGCTCTGATCTTTATGCAAATCTCAAGAATTGCTAATACCTAATACCGTTAGGCGCCAATTAATATGCTAATATATGTGTGTGTGTGTGTGTGTGTGTGTGTGTGTGTGGATATGTGACCTGACTTTCTTTTCGCTCATTTTAGCCCATTAAATTCGGTCAAAGCCTGAGCGCCTCATCAATATGCAAAACTGCGACCCGGGTCAACGCACGGCATTAATTATGAATAATAATCGAGAATTGAGAAACAAAAGCACAGCAAAAATAATAGAAAAACTTAATAAAAAAATTAAAAAAAAAAAAAAAAAACAAGAATATATTAAAAAATATTTGATTTTCGAGTCCGTTGCCGTTCACGTCCAAGTTCACGTTGGGTTCACAGCGATTAGCATATCATTTTGAATGTCTTAGAATTCAACTCTTCACACACACACACACACACGCACACACTCAGAAGAACAAGAAAAAAAATGTAAAAAAAATTTATTCCATTTTTGTCACTTGATTGAAAATCATTTTTGGTTTTTTTTGTTTTTTTTTTGTAAGATTTCATTTCATTTCATTTCGCATTGCTCAATTATCAGTTTGTGCTCTCATTGGGGGGGAAAAAAAAGAAGAGAAACTAGATTTACTCGATGGACGACGATGGCCTGTCAGCCTCCGGCTCCAGGGCACGGCCCGCCTTGCGCAGCGCAAAGCGTCGATTCTGATGCACCAAATCGAAATAGGGCTGAAGATCGCCGTAGGAGACGTAGCGTGCATCGCCGAACACGGGCTGTACGTGACGCGAGACGCCGGGCTCCTCATCATCGCCCACAATGATGAACTCCTGCTCGGGAACGGGAGCTGAAGCGTTATCCGTTGCCATGGCCATTTCGCTGGCAGCGGATGCTGCCTCGGCTGTTGCCTTCTCGGGCTGCTCCTTCTGGTTGTCCGACGCATGGGTCTGGGTCTTCTCGGCATTCTCCATGGCCGGCGCCTTCTCCACAATTGTGCCGGGACGAATGCGTGTGGGCAGCAGACTGGCTCCGAGGCCAGCCTGCACTGGCTTGGCAGCGATCAGCACTGGCGTTGGCTTGGGCTTGGGCTTGGGCTTGACGCCCACGGGGGGAGCCGCCCACGGGGGAGCCGCTGCGCGATGGGGGAATCTGTGGTGGCTGGAAGATGTCCATGAGCGAGGCGTCGGCCAGCAGAGGCACAGCGGCCGCTGTGAGTGTCGGACGCTTGCGCTTCTTCTGCTGTGTAGCCGTGGAGCCACGCACGGGCACGCTGCTAATGGCGCTCTCGGGAATGTTGAAGATCAGCGGCTGAGCCTGGATGCCCTCGGCTAGCGACACCATCGACTGGCGGTCGGGGGCCGAGAGGCCCAGCTGGCTCCAGGGTATCGTGATGTACTGGGTGGGGCGACCCTTGCGGCGCAGCGGAACGGTGAGCGGGGGCTGTGGGTAGGGGCTGAAGGGCAGGCGCTGCTGCTGCTGCTTCTGCACCTTGGTGCTGGGCGGGGCCACGTAGCCATAGCTGGGATAGTTGGGACTGAGGCCAAGCAGCTCGGGGGCCACATAAACCGTCTGACCATTGCGATTCACCAAGAGCGTGGCCTGCTGCGGACGACGCACGGCTGCCCGGGAGGGGCTCTGGCTGACCTGCGACTGACGTATCTTGCTGCCGATCTCGCCGGGCGTCTGGCCAAAGGTGAATCTGCGTATCTGATTGATCAGATTCTGTTGGCCGCTCTGAATGAAGCCGGGCTGGTTCTGTGAACGGCGCGATGACTGCTTATAGATGACCGGCTCGAAGGTCTCCTGATTATCACTCTCATCGTCATCATCCTGCTCAACCTCAGCATCATCGTCCTCCTCCTCCTCCTCCTCCTCATCGGCCTGCTGTAGCACAGCCAGCGGCTGGCCACGTCTCAACGGCTGCGACTGCAACTGCGACTGCGACTGCGACTGCGACTGCGACTGCTGCTGCTTGCGTCGCACCACCTGCGTCTGGGCGGGTCGGCGACGTTGCTTGGGCTTCTGCTTTAGCGGCTGCTCCTCGGCGGACTGCTGATCGAGCTGCTCATCCTCGTCATCATCGTCGACTGGCTCCAGCGATTGATCCTCCTCATCGTTCTGCACACGATCGTTCACATCCTGATCGTCATCATCGTAGAACTCGTCGTAGCGATTGCCATTGTAGTAATCCACATCATCGTACTCCTCCAGTGATTCCAGTGAGTCGAGATGATTGTCGAAACGATTGGGACGCTGCTGAATGCGATTGCCATTGCCTTGGCGATTGCCATTGCGATTGCCCTTGCGATTGCCATTGCGATTGCCATTGCGGATGCCATTGCCATTGCCGAGTCCGTTCTGATTACCATTGCCATTACCACGTCTGCGGATCGGACGCTGCTGCAGGCGCACAACAATGTCGGGGCGCTGGGTGGTGGTGCTGGTGGTGCTGCTGGTGGTGGCGCTGTCACGCACTGGCGTATCGACCAACGCCGGCAAGCCGGGCAAGGCGGGCAGCTGCTGTCCAGCAGCGGCCAAGCGATCGTTGAACCAGCCGGACACAGAGCCGGCCAGCGTCGAGAAGGAGGAGCCGAGACCCTGGCCCGGATTCATGCCAAACAGCCAAGTGCCGGGCGAGCTGGAAGTGCTCGAGCCACCTGATGCCTGCTTGCCCTGCGACTGTGCCTGCATCTCCTCGACGGTGGCCTGACGCGGCTTGAATGCGATCAATGGATGAATGATGAAGTCGGCAACGGTGTGCGGTTGGGTGGACTGCTCGTCCGACGGCTGCGCCTTGGCAGCCGGCATTACGCTCTCAGCAGCGGCGGCGTTCGATGCCTCGGCCTGGCCAGCCACGGGCGGCTTCTCGGTGGGCAGCTTGGGCACCACGGGCGCATCCTCTGCAGCCATGAACACAAAACACGAGCACAGAAAAAAACACATTGAAGAGCACATGAAAAAAAATAATATAAGTAAAACACATGGACATTATAGCTTGTCTCAGGAAGCAGCTGGATCATTCTTCTTTTTTTCTTCTTTTTTTTCATTTTTTGAGAAGGGGAAGTTGGATTTGTGTCTGTTGCCTACCAATCAGTGCCATGTCCGCAATGGGCGACTCCGTGGACTGCTCGACGATCAGTGGCGACATTTCCTTGTCGACGGCCTTGACCTCGGCCCCGGTCACGGCTGCGGCCAGGACCAGAACCAGGCCGAGGCGCAGGCATTGCGCCAGAAATTTGCTCATGTCTGCGGACTGACAACTGGAAGCCAATCGGAAACACTCACACACTCACACTCAATCGCACTCACACAGGCAGAAGCTCTCACACATACACACTCACACACAGAGAGAAGCACTGTAATCGTTAATCGTTAATCGTTAATCAATTATCGTTTATTGTTGTTGTTGTTGTTGTTGTTGTTGTTGTTCTTGCTCGTCTTCAATATTGATTGCTCGCCTCCGTACGTTCCGCTTCGGTCCAGAGACAGACGTTTCTTTTGGCCAACTGTTTGAGCGTGCGCGCCGTCTCGAGCTTTTTATGTACCAGCTACAATTTGCCCAAGAGCGCAGCAGCCGGCAACCGAGAGAGAGAGCGAGAGAGCGAAAGAGAGAGAGAGAGAGAGAGACAACACTGAGCGACGCCGCGAGAGCGCAGCTGTAGCGTCTTTCAGCTTAACTGGCTTTGGCCGTTGCTTTGCCGCTGGGCGGTAAATTAATTTGGCGTGTGTTGAACTGCGGGTCGCAGGCCGCAGGCCGTCGAACGCGTTGACCCAGCTCGCTGACCTGAGCAGCTGCCAGTAGCAGTAGCTAGTACAGCCCGCGAGACCGTTGAACATGGAACTAGTTCAACGAGTTGATGATTGGATTAGAATAATAATGATATTGAATAAATTGAAGCCGAGTTTTGGATCTTTATCACTAGCTTATCGTATTATGTATATGGATATCTCTATCTCGCTCTCCCTTGTTACCCACTACGATTATATAAATTTTCTTTTTTATTTAATTTATATTTTTATTTTGTATTTAGAATACTGAAATAATCTCTAACCTGCAAATAAATATTTTACTAAAAAAAAAAAAAACTAGAAATGAAAATATAAATAAAATATTTTGTATTTAAAAATATATAATAGATAATAGATAAAATATTTTTTATTTAAAATGTTTATTAAATTATTTGTAATACAATATTCTTTGTAGGTTATGATACTGCTGCCAACAAATATATATATATATTTTGTTATATTTTCATGAAAAATCTCCAATCAGCTCAAATTCTATAGCTTTTTCTATTTCTCTCTCTATTTCTCTCTCTCTCTCTCTCTCTCTCTCTCTCTCTCTCTCCCTCTTCCTCCCTCTCTCTCTCCCTCTCTCTCTCTCTCTCTTGACAACAGAGCTATAAATCCATTAAATATATCTCTCTATTACAAATATTCTCATAAATATATATTTACATAAATAATCTCTAATTTACAGGGTATTTTCTAGTCAATCAATATATTTACAATTTTTAATTTATATATTCTTAAAGCTCTTCAGCAATAAAGTTAAATTTGCGTAAGCTAAACTTCTCCTACGCAAAAATTTTTAAAATTATTTTTTTCAAATTAATGGGTATATGCTAGTATAGTTTATTCTAGGTTTTCGCTTCAAGCTCTTAAGCATAAGTGAAACTTGCTTAAATTCAATCTCCCACTCGAACAAGATCATAGCTAATAAAATTTTCTTAATATATAAGAGTTTCCAGGGTATTTTCTAGTCCAGCACCCTACTCGATATTTCTGTTTTTGTCTTAAGCCCTCTTCCAAGTAAACAAGTTCTTTCTTCTTGGTTTCTTTTTTTTTTACAAATTTGATTCTCTAAGCTCATCAGCATAAGTTGAATTTGCATACGCTCAAAGGAACTAGTTCTCTATTAGTTCCAGCTGTAAAAGCTCACAAAGAATAAAAGCTCACCGCGCTAATGCGCTCCAAGCTTGGCTAATTAAATAACAGTTCGATTCAATTCAATTCCATTCGATGCGATTCGTTGCGATCCGAAATGGAATAAAGCAATTTGCATAGTTCAGAGGGAACTAATTCTGCTTCTTTTTTGTTCTCTGATTGGATTAAATGCTGACACCGATCTCTGTTCCAGTTCACGAGAAGTCGGCGTCAAAAACACATGTAAAATAATAGTATAAAGAACTTTCCAATAACTTTCTAGCTGCTGTGACCCCATCATGACCTCACGCCAGGTCGCAACTTTCTTCTACGTCCACAGGCACTCACACACACACACACACACGTGCCTTAATGAGTATTTATGCGTTTTTTATGGATTTCCATTAGCATAAGGCTGGCACTTTTCTGTTCCGATTTCAGATCCAGGTGCACAGGCCGCCAGCCCAGGCCCTGCCAGCGCGACCCTGTCCGGCCAGCTAATGAGCAGCCAGCGTCTTTAATCTATGGGCTGAGCTCGGTTCGCGGTTCTCTTTTGCATAATTTGGTTATTAACAATTGGTTTATGTGCCTCATAATAAAAAAAAAACTAAACTAAGAATACATATTTTCACCAAAGACGAGATATAACCAAAGCCTGGCTAGGCCTACGAAGTATTTGAATTATTGACGTGGCTTTTTCTTTGGGGGGTGTGGTGGGAAGAGCCACATGTAAAAGATGAAATAGATTTGCACATAAATAAATCTCAGGGCGTCGTAGGGCGTGGCAGCGAAAGCAGAAGAGAGAGACGGAGTGAGAGAGAAAAAGAGAGAACTTAAGTGATCAAAAATAGGCGGGCAAAACAACTTGGGAATGGGCACAAGAGAGCACGGAATGCCAAGATCAGAGCCAAGATCAGACGAGAATTAATGACTCTGACTAATTTGATCTATGCAAACAGAATTTGGACTCGAACATCATATCATTCACTTGGCGAAAACAAAGATCTCAAGAAGCCAAACTATCTAAGAGTATCAATCGATCTTGGCCAGCCATCCATTGTGTTTTTTGATTGTTGAGAAATGACACTCTATAAATCTAAAGCTATACAATGTAAACGATCTGCACACAATAGATACTATATATAGCAGTAACATTTCATATCGCATTTCTACAATTCTTTGCCCTTGTCCAACTTTTCCACATATGCGACTTACAAATCGCGAGATAAAAGTTTATTTATTTGTTTTGCTAAAAAATTAAAATGACATAAATCGTGAGCCTGGCCATGCATCATTCCGAACCGTCAAAATATTTATGAAATCCATAATGAAGCAGGGGGGGTCGAGAGTGTTCGATTGTAATAAACACGGAACGCCTTTCCTCACTGAGATTATGCATAGACTTTGGCTATAGAAAAGATTAGGCTTGGGATAATTCTCGAAATAAATGCAGACTGCAAGACTCGAATTGGAATCTTCTCAATCCAATGGCGTGTCTGTCAATGAAAGGAAGATGAGACGAACCAATGACTCCTCTATCATTACCGATCCTCTTCAGCTTGTCTCAGATGTGGGTTATTCAAAGCCAAGTGTGAAACTAATATCCATAATAAAGTTGTACAAAATATATATGAAGATAGATGCAAGAGGTAAAGAAGTAAGAGATATGATTTAGTGGCTGCAGCTCAACAAGTTTTTAAATCGATAATATTATAACATATAGAATAGTTATTACATATTAAAAGTCAACTTGATTTCTAGAGGGCCTCAAATCAATGCATTCATATACGGACAGACTGACGGACAATCGAACGGACAGTCGGACGGACAGTCGGACGGGCAGTCGGAGGAACAATCGAACGGATAGGTGAACATACAGTCAGACGGACAGTCGGACTGATTGCCGGATACACGGATGGTGAGATGAACAGAGCTATAGCAACTTAGCTCAACATGCTGATCAAGAATACATATTTGGGGTATACCATGCCTTTATAAGTCTGTTAAATAGATTTTAAGAAAACCAATATAGCTCCAGCTTCCATTCCTCAATGCCATTTCCAATGGTTTCACGGCACTACGGCTCTACGGCTCTAGAGTAACAATTAATTCTCTAGTCAAAGACCTTAATACCCAGAGCTTTATTCTATAAATTACTTAAAATGTTATATCATCTATAACTTGAAAATAAAAGAAATACAATAAAAATTATAAATCAAATTTAAAGGCAAATTATGAAAAAAAAAAAAATAATAAATGAATAAAATAAAATTAATTCGAAATGTTGCCCAAGAAATATATACATTGATACGCTTGGAGGTTGACTCGAGCAAAGAAGCAAATTCTATACACATATACATATACATATGTAACTCATATCAGATTTCTGTGAGCACAGATTTAAATCAAATTTAAATTTAGCAATTAGTATAGCAAAATGCTTTCACCAACTAAACTACAGCAATCAAAGCTGTTCATTAAGATGAGAGATGAGATACCTTGCCCAAGCTCTATGCAAATGTTTATTTCATTGGCATCGATAACTCTCAAGAATCGCTCGACTTTGCCATTTCTTAACAAATGCTCATAGATTAGTAGATAGTTAGAGCGATCTAATTATTTCCTGACAAGTTTAAATATACGCTGAATACATAGTAATATATATATTAGAGAGCTGCATGACTCCATTTACAGCATACGTCAAATCGAATGCATTCAAAGTGATGTCGCTTGAGTGAGTGAGCAGCACACAGTAAATTGGGTTAGTTTCAATTTGAATACGAGTTGAATTGAATATTGTGCGACTGAGTCTTAGGCGAGCGAACTCTTTCACTTAGAAGCTTTATGGCTTCGCTTTTATGTCACTCAATTCCATTTTGTCTTGTAGTGAATATATACACAGCTAGATGAGTATAAACTTTAGGCATTTGGTCGATACGTCTCACATGGACATTTTCCAGACATCTTTTGACTCATTTCATCTGGAAATATTTTTGAAATCTCTAAAATTGCAGCTCAAGCCATATTAATAAAAATAATTATAATTAAAATATACAAAAAAAAAAATAAATAATAAATAATAATAATAATAATATATTACAGATACAATTTTGGAATATAAGCTGATGAAAGACTGAAATAAATCTTGACAAATCTTGAGCTCAAGACTTAAAAGTGATCAAGAGGGCTATAAGGCTTAAGATACGTGCAGTTGGATGACAAATATGTGACTAGATATAACACTAGTCATTTCAGCAGTTTATATCTTTAATCCACTCAATGTGAAGATCTTTTTAGAACTTTCTCAACTCATTAAGCTAAACAGTGAAATATATTTAATATTCTGCAGCCTTGGCTTAAATCCAAACAAACGATTGAACTAGAGTAAATGGCTATAGCTTTCTAAAAACATTAATAATAATTTGATGTATAAAGTCTATGACGTTTGCATTTGTTTTCTATATTTAGCATATTTCAAAGGTTTACAGCAAATTAAATATGTCTGCATCTGATAGTGGAGAATATTACTGTGCGTTCGCAATTCGAATTGAGTACACAGATGATATTTATAATTAATATAACTGAGACTGATATGATTTTATAATTTATAGAAATCTAAATTTAATTTACCTAAGTGGTAATTAGGAATTTTGAATAGGTTTTTACTCCAATTCTAATGATGATGCGATATAAGATTTGTAATCAAATGTTTTTTTTTTATATGCCAAGAGGTCTTTAATCGCTTGCCCACCTGCTGTCTCTCGCTGCTTCTCTCTCTCTCTCTCTCTATAGCTCCCTCTTTCTCTCTCACTTTATATACACACATTTATAGATATCTATAAGCCTCATAATAGCTTAGCTCTAGCCCAATTAATAATAAACTGGACTGTAAACAAATCGAGAAATTTACTCGCAACGGGGAAGTCCGCCAGCTAGAAACTTGAAATCAAATGATTTTCTGTCAAAATATATATATATATATATATATCTCTTTAGCTATATAAACAAGAGAGAGGGAGAGAGAGAGAGAGAAGAGACAAGCAGACAGTGAACTGTGACACGAGTGAGTCCATTTGGGGTCGAGTCTGGCCTGGCCTGGCCGTACATTGATAAATGCGTGGTCAAGAGTTCTGGCCAAGAACTTGGCTTGACTTCTGCAAGATCTCACTTTTGACCCAAAAAACAATGAAAAAGCACATGTCTATGGGTTGACTTGGCTTCGTTGGTAACTTTCCGATGGCGACGACCTAAAATGCAAATTTGCGACTCAGTTCGAGCTTCTGGAATGGCGAATTGGTGCGCAAGGGGGAGGAGGGGGGGCAATGCAACCGGCGGTCAATGACACGCATGGTATGGCCTGGAGCTGGATTGCATGGCGAGTCCAGAGAGTCCATAGTCCACAATCCACAAGCCAGAGTATCAATTCCAGCCCAGCCCAGCCCAGCACAGCACAGTCCAGTCTAGTCCAGTCCAGTTGAGCTCCGTCCAAGCAAATGCATAAATTAACGTGTGAGGCATTTGCATAGTTTATTAAAATTTGGCATTCGCCATTTGGTCAACGGGCCAGCCAAGCGACATTCATTCTGCTTTCTTCTGGCCATTTTCATTAATTTTTCGCCTAATTTCTTTTGTGTGTGTGTGATTTTATGATGTCGGAGTGAAAGAACTGTAGCCCCGAGCGGCTATCCCGATATAAAATGTCTTTGCTTAGGCAACAGCTAAACCATTTAATAGACGCTCTCGCCCAGAGACAGATCAGATCAGAGTTGGCATCGACTACAACCATTTGACATGGCAATCAAACTGTTTACCCTCTTGGCTATTGGCCTGGCCCTGGCGGCCGTCATCGATGGTGAGTCGTTGGCCCCTTCTGGCCATCCCCTTGGCCACGTAATCAAACTTCTATATCTCGCTTTTATTTTTAGCTCGTCACGTGTCCGGACATCGCCATCAGCAGCAGCGCGGTCTGGTTGCCAAGCCACATGGCGCACAGACGCGCGTCTTCCCGGGCGCCGTGGCCATCAAGAAGCTGGTGCTGCTCAAGTTCAAGAAGATCGTGCCCATTTCCCTGATCCTGCTGAAGTCCAACAATGACAACGAGGCCGAGCTGGTGCCCGTCTATCCGACCGATCAGATTCCCGAGAACGTTCAGTTCATTCCCACGCCCAACGGCATCTCTGGCCACAAGGATGTCCAGGCCATTGCCATACCCAGCGAGCTGCACGAACAGCTCCAGATCAACGGTCTCTCCAACGTGGAGAACATCGAGGCTCTGCTCCAGGGCAGCTCCATCATTGGCGACAGCATCCAGACCGAGGATGGCGCCAGCCCAGTGGGCAACGCCATTGCCGTCGCCCAGCCCGAGGATATACCCCTCGTGCAGAACGACAACGATGACACTCAGCTGCTAGAGGGCGCCACTGTGCCAGCTGCTGCTCAGACCAACGCTGCCTCTGCCGGCGCCAGCACTCGCCGCCTCTCCAGCAACGAGCTGCTGCGCTCCGGCATCCGCAACTCTGCCCAGCTGCAGAAGACCAGCGTCGAGGAGATTCCATTGCTGCTCTATTCCGCCACCGATGGCAGCGCACCCGGCCAGGAGGTCTTTGGCGAACGCCGCTTCGTGGCCGCCACCCCGGCACGCCGTCGCCATCATCAGTTCTACAACTAAGACGTTCGGCTCGAAGAGCCCTCGATGCCGCCTATTTATTACCGCAACTACAATGCCAACACTAGCCGAGCCCAGCCCGGCCTGGCCCTAACCTATCCCCTATCCTATCCTATCGTATCTGTAGCGTTTCTTCTACCCCGGCTGTCACTGCACGGCATGCGGCTTTTTTTTTTTTTTTTGCTTGTGCTATTTGCTTAGACTGAACTGAATATAAATTAACATTATGAGAAATGACAAAGGCGCGCGATGTGTTGGGCTCTCTGCTTCCGGAGTTTCATGTGTATGTGGGGTGAAGGTGGAGGAACGGGGGCAGTGGGGGTCAGCCTTGTTTTTCCTGCGCTTATCACAATCTGAAGGCGACGACGACGGTGGCGCAGTGCCTGCAGTTATCAGCTTTGTTGTGCCGTTGACGTGACGTGTCCTGTGCCTGAGCCCATGTCCTGTCGTATGTGGCTGGCAGCGCCAGACAGCCAGGCAGGCAGGCAGGCAGGCAGCGAGTCTGTCAGAGAGACCTGTGCCTCTACCTCTGCCACTGCCTTTGCCTGTGACCAGAGCCTGTTATAAATTTCTCGTGTCCTCACGTGCACAAAGCCGACAACAAAAACACAAACAAAAGCCAAAGTCAACGGCACAAAAAGGCACAACAAAGGACCGAACATACATATCGCAAAAATGGACAACAACAAAAGACAGCCAGAAGATAGCGAAGCAACAGAGCCAGCGAACCGAACTCTAAATACGCTTAACGTATTACAAATGCGAATAAAACGTAAACCTACTGCTTTTTAGCCATTTTCAAGCTAAAATATATAGTAGTATGATAGAACAGATATAAAATAGTTTAATACAAATTATGAGAGCTTAGTTTCCTGTTCACTTTGGGTAAGTCATATTGAATTTAAAGCTAAAGCTTCTGCCCTTTAGCCGTTTTCAAGCTAACATCTTTATATGTCTCAGAGAAAAGGCAAAGAACAAGCTATGAAAGATTAGTTTCCTGTTCACATTGAGTATGTCGTATAAATAAAGCTAAAGCTAAAAAAAGCTAAAACTTTGATAGGCCTTATAAAGGCGAATCATAAGTCTAGTTAAACGAAACAAAATATTTTTTTAACGTTAATTTCCTATCAGCTATAATCTTTTAGTCTACATTTTGAGCGAGTCATAAATGTTAAATAAATTTATAAATATTTGTAGCTATTTTCCAGCTAAAATTATGATTAATGCTATATAAAAGAATATTTTTTTAAATTTATATCTAAGTTGCCTATCTACAAACAGCTTCTTATGGACATCTTGAGCAACTCTATCAAAAATAAAATCTAAAGCTATTTTCATTTAGCCGTTTTACGGCTAAAGCTTTTCTAAGTCTATGGTAAACGAGATAGATTTTTGTTTAACTTTAATTTCCTATCAGCTTGCTATAAGCTTTTTATATACATTTTGAGCAAGTAATAAAAGCCAAATATATTTATATATTTTTAGCTATTTTCCCGCTAAAAATATGATTAATGTTATAAAAAAGAAAAAATCTTTTTTATTATTTAATTTTAATTAAAGTTTCCTATCTACAGCCAGCTTCTTATCGACATCTTGAGCAACTCACCCTAACTTCCTTAACCTCCGCAAAATTGATTCCCCATTCCAAGTGGCATTAGCCCGTCTCCCCCAGAAATGTAATTATTTTCAGATTTTCTTTTCCATTTAAGCCACAACATGTTTTTACTTTATTTATATATACCTTAAATATAGAAAGAAAGAAAAAAAGAGAAGCTTTATGACATGTGTAAACGAGTCGAGTCAAGAAATGTAAATCGAATTTGGAAATTCCGTGCCTCGTGCCGCATTAAAGCTGCTCGAGTTGGCTCGGATAGTGTATATGGGCAAACGAATTTCTAAGGGAGCCAAGGCTCATCAGCTGAGTTTCGGGGCAAACGTAACATTGTGCTCTGCGGTACATTGCACGTAGCAGTTGCAGTTCCAGTTTACAGTTTCCAGTCTTCAGTCTTCAGTTACGGCTGCAGAGCCGCAGTAGCAGGAACAGGCCCATATGTCTGGACGGTCGGTCGACTGACAGCCTAAAAACCAAAAGCTGACACAAAGCACTTTTCAAGATTGTTGTAAAGCAAACCAAACGGAACAAAGGCAGGGCATACAAAGCGACAGATAAAGAGAGAGAGGGAGAGAGAGAGAGAGAGAGACGGGAACAATAAGGTGCTGAACTATAATCTATGGGGCTCATTAGACTAGGCTCTTAGGGGCTACAGCTGTGAGCAAGTCAACGACCGTAGTAGGGGGGCGGCACGTAGATGGTCACTCGCCGGTTGTCATTCCGGTAGTTGAAGCGGCCGCAGGGCGGCGGTCCGTAGTAGGTGAACGTGCAGATAGTGCAACAGTTGATGGGCGTGGCAAAGACCATAACCGGCGTATGCCTGCCGGGCAGCGGATAGGCCAATGGATAGCGCGGCGGTCCGGGCAGCGGATACGTCGGCGGACGTGGCACGGGTATGGGAATTGGCGCCGGTGGCGGCTGCGGTGGCGGCGGCAGTGGACGCGGTAATGGCGGCTGTATCGGAGCAACTGGTGGCAAATTTATTGGCGGTCCAGGCACCAAGCAGCACGGACCAGGCAACGCTGGCTGCGTCGGTGCAATGACGTATGCCTCGCAGCAACGATTCTGCTGGAAGGCCTCCAGGGTGCACGGGGAGATGCAGTTGTTGAAGAAACTACTGATCCAGTCCGTGATGACGTTTAACGTGCGACCCTGTCGCACGCTGGTATCGTACGTACCAAAGGATTCAATCGAGGTATTAGCCACCGGCTGCAAGTCCTCCAGGCGCGACGATCCATTTATGTACAAATACTCGATATTGTCCTCGACGCCGCTGCTGTTCCTTGGCCTGGGACGCCAGCGTTGCTGCTGCACCTTCTGCTGAGCCCGACTGCGCACTGCGAACGAAATGAAATCGAGAAGCGATCGGAGCTGGGCTTTAATGCTACCGCCCCAGAGTATGCAACGGTTAGACCCCAACACAAACATCGAGTGCGAAACGTGTAAAGATATCAGCTGAGTATGTAGCATTGCTCGAGGAGGCTATATATAACTATATCCGATCAGCTATTTCTGTAGATTCTAAAGTGAGTGAGTGAGTCCGTGAGTAAGAAATCGCAAATTGATATGCATAGAGTTGGCAATATTATCTCTAGAATAGTAAGTAACACAATCAATATTCGATATTTATATAGAAACATAGAGAGAAAGAAAGAGAGAGAAAGACAGAGATAGAGAGAGATAGAGCAAGAGAGAGACAGGCAGAGATAATTTATATAGGAATATTGGAAGTATGAGAAGAGAGAGAGAGAGAGAGAAAGAGAGAGAGAGAGAGAGAGAGAGAGAGGGAGAGAGAGAGGGAGAGATAGAGATTTATCATGAGAGGGAAAATCAGTCCGTCGGTTGGACATAGCTAAATCAAAAGCAATTTACCTTGAATTGTTATTTATTGATTTAGAATTACGAATTCCCGTCCATTATAGATCATTCATAGGATCTATCCCTTCTCTCTCCCTCACTCTCACTCTCGCTTTCCCTTTCCCTCTCTCCCTCTACCTCTCTCTCTCTCAGTGCATATTTGGTGCATTGACACATTTAAAATTAACAAATGCATTTTATTCGAGTGCTTAAAGTGATTTGTTTGCAAAAAAAAACAAAAAATAAAATAAAAATATTAAATAAAAAAGTAAAGAGTTCTTAGAGTGGTGTTGGTGGTGCTGTTCGTATTGACTGAATTGATACTAACGGCCAAATCCAAAGCCGCGATTGAAGCCGCCAAAGACATTGCTGTTGGCATTGGCATTGCCACCACCCCTATTGAAGGCGCCGCCATTGGCATTGGCTCCAGCTCCTGCACCATTGCCCCTGCCACCGGCGCTGGCATTGGCGCTCGCATTGGCCGACTGTCCATTCTGGCTAGTGGCACTGGCGCTGCTCGATGCCGAGTTCGTCACGGAGCCATTGGGATTACGCTGCGAGCTAATGTTCGCATTGGTATTGGCTGCGGCATTGCCCTTATTGTTGTTGCCCTGGAAGATCGACTGACTGTTGGCGCCCGATGTGATCGTCTCCTGGTTGCCATCGCGCACAATCTGTGTGTCCGTGTTGGCCGTATTGCTGGAGCTGCCATGCTGATTGTTATTGGTGGCCGTCGAGCCGCTGTTGGAGCCAATGGTCTCGCTGTTGCCGGTCTGCGTGTGCTTTGTATTCGCATTCGAGCTGGAGGCCTGCTGCTCGCCAGGACGGAAATTCAGCGCCTGGCTCTGTGCGCCATTCGAGTTCTGGCCGTTGCCCGATTGATGATTGGTATTTGCCGAGCTCACTTGGCCACTGCTGCCATCCTCAGCCAAATTGGAGCCGATGCTGCTGCTGCCCGCATCCTGTGAGCCGTCCGCATTCTGATTGGCAAAGTTATTGCTGCCCGCCTGCTGATTGAAGCCGGGTCCGCCCTTGGCGCCGGCATTGCCCGACGACTGCACCTGGCCGCGCTTGTTATTTGGCTGCCCGAAGCCACCGCCGAAGCCACCGCCGAAGCCTCCGCCGAAGCCACCGCCAAAGCTGGGTTGTCCGCCAAAGCCGCCGCCCGGACGTCCAAACTGACGACGTGGACGCTCCGCATCCTCATAGTTGCCAAAGCCGCCAAAGCCGCCAAAGCCGCCATTGCCAAAGCCGCCATTGCCAAAGCCGCCATTGCCAAAGCTATTGTAGGCCGGCTGGGGATAGCCGAAGGGCACAAACTGGGCATGTCGCTTGGGCCGCAGTCGACGACGATTGCCCGCCAGCTGTGGACGATAGGCGACCTGGGGTGTGCGGCGAGTGCGGAAACCGTTGCCAAAAGTCAAGCCACGCGAAGCAGCCGTCTCACCAAATCCACCCGCATTGGCCGAGGTCTGGCCAAAGCGCGTGCGTCCAAAGGCATTCGAGTTGCTGAACGTCTCCTTGACATTGACGCCGCCGAATTGCTGATTGTTGGTCAGGCTGTTGCTGTTGGCGCCGACACGTGCGCCACGACCCTGAGCATTCACTTGTGCCTGGGTGAGCGCATTGCTGTTCTCCACTTTCCTGTCCAGATCAAGGCTGAGCAGACCCAGGCCCAGGCGCACATCGCCATTGGCGCTGCGCTGCAGTCCGAGGCCCTGCCGGATATTATCCGGCGACAGGGAGGCGCCCAGACCCAAGTCGCCCACGCGAAACTGATTGGCCACGCCGCCGCTCACGGCGCCGTTCGCATTGGTGCGTGTGCGCGTGAACGTGTTGCCCAGCTGCAGTCCGCCCAGCTCCAAGCCGCGCGTCAGCGCCTGGCTATTGGCGACGACGCGCTGTCCGTTCTGGCGTGTCACTGCACGGGAGTTGGATATGCCCTGAGAGTATTCCACATCGTTGCCAAGTTCCACCTGGCGTTCGTAGGCATTTGTATTGGCACGAGATGCGGAGCCTTGACGTGGACGTCCACCTCCAATGAAGCCACCTTGGCCGCCAAAGGCGGGCTGACCGAACGGTGCAAACTGCGCCTCAACTACAAGAGAGAGAGAGAGAGAGAATGAGAGAGAGAGAGAGAGAGTGAGTGAGTGCGAAAGTTGAGTTTAAGATGCGAGCAGAAGGTAAATGCAAAAGTTTTGGCCCATCTGGCGAAACTTTGTTATTTGTTGTGCGATATTTAAGATAAACATATCACAAGATTCATGCATTTATAATCCCTCCTAAAACACACACACACACATAGACAGAGACAGCAACAACAATGGCCAGAGCTCAACTGGCTCAAAGAACTCCTCAAACTTGTTCCACACGCCTCGCTCTCGGCTCTGTTTTTTCTTCCATCTTATTTCTTTTTTTGTTTTTGTATCTTTGTTTTTTATCTTTGTTTTTGACTGATTCTAATTTGAATATCATTTAATGTGCGCGGTATTTTTCCCATTATTATTATTATTTTCAAATTCTGCCTGCGGTCTCTTCGTCTTTCTCTCTTTCTTTCTTTTATTTTAGCTGCTTCCAACTTTTCGTTCAACTTTTTGTTATGCAAACTATTTGATGTGAAGTCAAAGAATTATATATAGTATTATAATTATATATACATTGTATAAATTCTCTTGGAAGATATGAAATGAAATTATACATATTTTATATGCCATATATACTAAAATACTGTTCAGACTTATTATGAAATTTAAAGCAATTTGATGCATAATTGCTGCATATGAAAGATATTTAAGAACTTATAGAGAATAACAAAAAAAAACATGTTTGTTAAAATTGCAAATAATTTATATCAAATATTATTAATAAAGAATAAGTGTTTTTCAAATGAGTTTTTATAGCAGCTTTGTAAAAAGAAAGTCTTCATAATTTTTGAGATTTTTTTTAGTGTAAAAAAAAGAAAACTTTATGAATGTATTTAAATGGGCTTAATAATCCGTAAAATCATTATTATTAGTAGTATTATTATTATTTTTATTATTTTTAATTTTTTGGTATTTATTTATTTCTTTTTAAATTAATAAGATTTAAAAAAATAAACAAAACCATTATACCCTGATTTCCCATTTTTAATGGGTTCAGTGTATAAAAATACCTTGAAAACGATTTTTTCCATGAATTTCTTGATCAATTTAAACTTTGTCTTCATAAACTTGATTTTTTTTTTAAATTTTTTAAATGAGTTTAATTAGAAATTTTTATAGAAATTTAATTAATTTGTATAGAAAAACAAATATAATAACATATATATTAAACAAGTAAGAAAGCTGTAGTCGAGACTGCTCGACTACGAAATCCCCTGAGCCCTTCTTCGAACGAATCATATTCCAAGAATGCTTCGTTTCGATTCTCTACGCGTAAGAAACTATACATGCAAAAACACGAACACACAGACGCTTGTAAGCATGTATGTGTGTGAGCAATGCAGGCGGCTTGCTGTCTCGCTGCCTTTGTTGCTGCGCCACATAGGTTTTGATGAGAAAATTTTGATGATTGATAATTCTGTTTCTAGATGGACAATCGTATTGATATCTTCAGATTATGATTATGATATTCATATCTATATGCTAAACCAAACTGCATGTTTCTAGTATTTGAAATGCATTTTTTTTCACATTTGGGGGTGGTGGGGCGAAATGGGGACCGGAATCCAAAATCTGACAAAAACCGAAATTGTATTAAATTAGTATCTATATATATGCAGAAGACTTGGAGACTCTAACTCTAAAGATGAATTAGCTAGAATTTTATAACTGGTTCCCGATAATTTCAGTTATCGATAACTAAGCAAATATACAAGTTATCGAATTTCTGAAACAAACTCGTACTGCGCGCTCAATATACGGACCTAATACAAAAAGAATGAACTCTCTAGCTTTTGTATCTTCGGAAATCGACGCGTTCAAACATACGGACAGACGGACAGACGGACGGACGGACGGACGGACGGACGGACGGACGGACGGACGGACGGACAGACAGACGGACATGGCTATATCAACTTTTCTCGTCACCCTGATCAAGAATATATATACTTTATGGGGTCTGCCACGCCTCCTTCTGCCTGTTACATACTTTTAACAAAACCATTATACCCTGATTTCCCATTTTTAATGGCTCAGGGTATAAAAAAAAAAGATATACATATATATATATATATATATATATATATATATATATATATATATAATTAAATAATACATTTAAAGATATTGAATTTCTACATAAATGCATCAAACAAAATTTTTAATTTATTTTTTATTATATTATTTTATATTATTATTTAATATTGAAATATTTTTATTATTAAATTTTTTATATTAAAATATTTTTATTATTAAATTTTTTATATTAAATATTTTTATTATTAAATTTATTTATATTAAAATATTTTATTATTAAATTTTTTTAAAATACTAAAATATTTTTTTACTGATATTTGAGAATTTCACAAAAAAAAAATTTACTTTTATTAAAATAAATTCAAAGCTCAAAGAAAAAATACTTTAAAAAATATTCCATATATTCCATATTGACTTAAAATGTATTTTTAAAAATACAATAAAAAATAAATTTTAAATTTTGTTTGATGCATTATGTAGAAATTCCATATTCAATATTTCAAAATTCAAATTCAATATTTTCAAATAATACTCAAATGTTCTATTTACTAAAATAGTAAAAGTGTTCACAGTTGATTTGTCTCACATATTAATATTATATATAATATAGAAATTATATAAATATTATATAAAAATATATATATAATTATGCCCAATGTCAATTTAGGCAATTTCAGCACTCAAGGTCAACTGAGCAAGAATCAAGATTTCAGCACAGTTAAAATAAAAGTATTTAAAAATCATGTTTTTTCAAATTATTTCACACAAGTAATTAAATTAAATATTTTTGTAGCACTTTTTCAATTGAAACACTTTAATGTACGCACATGTTGCACTTTTTGCTGAGCGAAAAAAATAAATAAAACAAAAAAAAAAATATTTAAAAAAATGTGAAAAAAAAGCAGGTTGATTATATAAAGTGTTATATAATGTTATTGGATATTTTAACTGTCTGTTGTTGTTGACACATAATTTGGAAACGCGTTTAATCTGCGAGCGTAAGTAAATGTTTGCAACTTCACTTGCAGCGACAGAGAGTGGGAGAGAGAGAGAGAGAGTGGGAGAGAGAGTGGGAGAGATGGAATGTTGTGTGGGCGCTCATTATCCCTTTTTTCGAGCTGCGCTTTTGTTGCTGTTGTTGTTGTCCTTTTGCTGCCTGTCAGTATGCAGTGCACGTTGCCGCAAAATCCGGCGATAATTTCGCAATTATTGCTGTAATATCAAAGCCTAAAAGTACGCGACGCGCGTGTGTGTGTGTGTGTGTGTGTAGGCGTGTATTGGTGTCATTATCCTGTCTGCCCGCTGTTCGCTTCGCTATTGTTGTTATTGTTATGGCTGCTGCTGCTGCTGCTGCTGTTGCTGCTGCTGCTGCTATTGTTGTTAGTGCTGCGCCGAGGCACAAAAATATTTACCTTGCGGTTGACAAACTGCCAGCCAACACACAATTAATCCAGCAAATGCGTGCCGCATCCTCATCCTGGTGCCGCGTATCTATGGCTCGCTCTATAACTGTATAGCCACGTGTATCTGTGTAACTGTTATCCTCTGCCCGGACTCTCAGCAGCTGTGCTACCTAATTTACCGTTGCGAAAACAGCGCACGCAATGAGCGCGTTTTTGGCCGCTGGCGACTTTTATCGTGCGCGGTTATTGTCGTCTTTTCGACGTTTTTTGCTGCTGCTCGTTTTTTTTTTTGCTGCTGCTGCGCGTGTGTTTTGCGTTAAGCGTTCGCTGGCGTTCTAAGCCTCTCGCTGGTGTTGTAATCAGGCTTTAAACCAAACAATAATTAACGCGTTTTATTGATTAGCTGCCGACTGAGGCGTCGCGACGTCCACGTCGACGTCGACAGCAAGCTTATGCTGATTATTATACTACATACAAAATTATATATATATATCATTTTTTTTTTTTTTTTTGTTATCATGAAAAGAAATTGAATTTCGTACAGGTTTTTTCTGTTTTTCTGTTTTTTTTCGGGGGGGCTAGACTAACCTGGCTTGCGATTCTGCCCAGCTCGCAATTCTCGTTTAACTTGTTTCCTAATGCCTGAACAACAACAACAACAAACAATAATAACAACAGCATCTCTATAGCGTTTGCTTTGTGATGAGTTCATAAAAAAAATTACACAAAAAAATAAAGCGAAATTATCCATGTTTGTTCATGAACATTTTATCGCTACCAGATGTCTATCGGACTGAAGTTGATATTCGTTTGGGGGATTTTTGGGCTTTTGATTTGTTTATTTGTTTATTATATTAAAGAACTGATACGGAATATATGTATATGGAGAAAGCCTTCTTTGTTTGAGCCAAGAGAGCCAAGTCCATTTGAAGAGTTCCTAATGAAAGAAGATCTGGAAAAGTGGGTCAAAAACGTATGAAAACAATTGATTTAGAGTGGGTTCTTGAAGGGAGAGAGTGAGAGAGAGTGTGTGTGTGTGTGTGAGAGAGAGATAGAGTGAGAGAAAGACAGAGTGCGATCGAGAGTAAGAATCTTACAGTAAATCTCTCGCTTAATAAATATTTACTAACTAAGCAAAATCCACTTATCTCTTGATGAGAGCAAACGTACAGTAAAGCTCAGCTATGACTAACGTTTGCTAAACGCACAAAACAAATATTCAATCATAAGAAGGCAGCAAAGTACAGTAAAGCTATACAACAGCGAATGGTAAATGAAAGAATACGTACAGTAAAGCTACTCTAGCAAATGTTTGTTATTAAAAAAAAAAAACTTTTTTAGAAGAGACAAAATCTACAGTCAAACTCTAATGATATAAAGCTTTACCTCCTATATTCAACATATTCATAAAGAGAGAGAGAGAGAGAGAGAGAGAGAGAGAGAGAGAGAGAGAGAGAGAGAGAGAGAGAGATGAGCTATAGTTAAGCTTTCGTATAAGAAACGCTTGAAAGTATAGCAAATCTCAGTATATATATTTTAACATATTCCAAATCTGAGAAGAATTACAGTAAAGCTTTTATCTAACAAAAGTTGGATATCTTCTCAAGTAACAAGAAGTACAGTAAAGCTCGTCAACTCATCAAACAGAATAAACATCTATAATTCCCAATATCTAGTGAATGTTTCCATATTAAATTTAATTTCGGCTAGAAATTCTTCTCAATGCCACTTTATTTAGTTATCACTGTATTTAGTATAAGATTAATGTGTATGGCCATTTGATGATTTCTAGACTTTGAATACGCTTCTAGACGTAACTGAATACCCTCGGAATATGCTCAAAAGTAGTTGAAGTGTGAATATCGCGAGTAGAACAAGCTCTATTCATTGTCTCTAGACCATGAATACGTTGATCAGCTACACACGTAGGCTCAAGAGTCGGAAAGAGAAGCTGAGCACAGGTTTAGCTGGAAGTCAAGTTCAAATCAGCTACGCATCTGCGTCGCCATAAGACTCGACTAGAGGTAGTGGGAAGTTGTCATATGGTCTTTTGGCCACTTCAGGGCCAAGCGGGCTTGCGAGTTTCCCATTAACGTCAACGTACGCGCTGTAGGTCAGCCAAAAGCGTTAGCTATGGCTCTAGCTCTGGCCGGACACATGATATTTATTATTATTCGCATATTCATTATCCGAATTAGTCATTAAATTGTCTTTAACTTGTCTGTTGACAAATCTCTTTAGCGTTCGCGCAGCTCATCCCAGAACAATCCCCAGCTCTGTGGGCTGCGTTAAACAGCAGCAGCTCTGTTCACTGAAGTTAAATATGGAATATTTCATTTGTTTTCTTGGCTTATTTGATTCGATTTTGACCGAAAAAAAAGAAACTCTTTAGTAATTCTGTTTATATTAGGGAAAATTCCATCTTAAACTGGAACTTAAGCACAATTCACTTTACATATAATAAGATTTCACAATTTCGAATCTACTATAAACAGCGTTTGTTGAAAATAAAGAACATTTATATTAAAAGACATTTTGAATATACCAAAAAATCTAACTGAATCGCGAAATTCTTCAAAAATAATTTGTTTATCGAAGTAACTTATACTTATAATAATAATAACACAATAATAATAACATAATCCAAATAACATAATAATATATAACATAAAATTAATAACATAATATTAATAACATATTAATAATAACATAATAATAACATAACATTATCTTAACATTTACGTAAGTTAGTTAACATTTTTATTAAAACTTGTTCTTATGAATATAGAAAACAAGATTTCGAAAGCTTAAAGTTTGTTCATTTGCAAAATGCAATGTTTAAGGTTGTTTCTAAATATATCAATCAATATATATATATATATGTATATATTAGTTAGATATTTCAATATTCCAGCAATATGTACCATAAAGCAAGAATTCTTTCTAGCTTTGTTTCTATTTTCCATATTGTTTAATTTTATTTGCTTCTTTTGACACTAGATCTGAGCAATCTTTAATATAATTTTTTTATACAAATCTCTTTAGACAAATTAAAAAAAGTATATATATTTATACATGTAAATATATATAGATTTTTTATAAATATTTAAACAACATAAAAAATTTATAAAAATAATTTTTTTAAATATAAATTTACACATGTTTCATTCTTGTTCAAAAATAATCAAATTTTGTATTATATAACAGCAGCAAATGCTGATGGTTTAACCTTTCAAGTCTTAAAAAATATATTGAAAAACAAAATCAGATCGATTCAGTTATACTGTCTGTATAATTAAGCATAAATATAAATATAAATATAAATATACATATATTGTATTATTATTCGAAGCAGACTTGAAATATCAACTTGAGAACATTAAAACTAATATGAAATATAATAGGCAAGAGAAAAAGAAGAAGAAAAAGGCAGGGAAGTTAATTAATTGACGTCATAGAATCGGCTGATCAGCAAACGGGTATTTTTTTGACTGCTGTTTGTTGTTGTTGTTGTTGTTGTTGTTATCTTAAATTGTGTTTGATCAATTTTGATTTAATTATTTTGTAAATTTTTGGTGATTTTTGGGCTGGCAACTAGAGAGAGAGAGAAATACACTGAGCGAAATGCTTATTTAGAACAACAAGAACAATTGGGTCAATGCTGGCCAAACTTTCGCCAGGCAAGTGGGCAAGACAAAGAGTGGGAGAGGGAGAGCGGGAGAGAGAGTGAGAGAGCATCAGTTTTTTTTTGAGCCATGGCTTAGCGCTGTTCCGATACGCGTATAAAAAATTGTTTTTTATTGTTATTTGATTTCTAGCGTTTATCGGTCTGGTGGCATCTTTACGCTGACGAGCGCTTCGAGAACATCACAAACTCCCCCAAAGTCAACCCCCCCACACACACACACACAGACCAACAGCGCCCCTCTGCAACAACTTCTATGTTAAGCCCTGCCACGCCTGAATCGCTGCCTCTGCTGCTGCTGCTGCTGCCTTGAACGCGTGAAATGGAGTAGAAAAATTGTTTTTCTATCAAAGGCGAAAAATCGCAGCGCTCCGCCGCCCAACCCACCCTCACCCCTAGCCATTAGCTGGCAGCAACAATTTTGTTGTTTATGTTGCCATCGCATTCGATTCTCTATCAATTTAATGCCCGCAACGTCGCTGGACACGCGGCTTTAACTTTTTTCCAACTTTGTTTTAGATTTTTTTTTTTACTGTTGTTTTTTATTGTATATTTTTTTGTATACATGTTTGGGCTGTTGCTGGGGTTGTGGCGAGAACGCTGCTTCGTTTTTTTTTTTGGTTTTCTGCTTCTGTTTCGGTTTCAGTTTCGGCTTTTTGCTGTCCGCTCTTGTCTGGCGGCATTAGCACGGCTCAGGCATTGATTTGCGCTGCTAATTGAAGTTTTATTCCTCCCCGTTGGTGGCAGAGTGGCAGCAGGTGATACCAGCAGCAGCATCAACGGATTCCCACCTGAGTCGAGCTACACGAATCTGAATAGTATATCAAACGAATCTCGTTGCATATGAGGATGATGCGTCACATTCGCATATACATATGTATATGTGCAGCTAATCGAGGTTACAAAAACTTGCTTTGAAGATTAAATGCTTCGAAATGATCGGAAATTTACTTCCTTTAGTAAAGTACCATAAAATATGAGCTCATATTTGTATCTGGGCTTAGACTAGAGTCAACAAATGTTTATTCATGTAATATTATAGATGCTGCTTATATGTCGTATGATTGCGAAGATATCTACTCAGTGTGCTGCTGCTGAAGCCCTTGCCTTGAAGTTCCTTTGCCTCTAAACTTGGCTAATTAACTGTTATTATTAATTCAGGGTATAATGGTTTTGTGAAAATCTATGTAACAGGCAGAAGGAGACATCACAGACGCCACAAAGTATATATATTCTTGATCAGCAGAAAAAAATAAGATGATTGAGCCCTGTCCGTCCGTCCGTCCGTCCGTCCGTCCGTCCGTATGAACGTGGAGATTTCGAAAACTACAAAAGCTAGAGAGTTGAAAACACGAATACTCGTATGTTAGTTAGTAAGTAGTACGAGTTCGTTCTGTTTTTTCGATAACTCATAACATTTCCAAATTATCGATAAAAAAATTTGTTAACATTTTTTAGGTTTTTTGGGCATAACTTCTACACCGTTTAAGCTAGAGACTTCAACGCGGTTAGCAGAGCGCGCGCTCATAAGTGCGTAAAGAAGAAGAGTATCACTTTTTTTTGCAGGATTCAGGGTATCTCGTAGTCGAGCCGTCTCGACTAGAGCCTTCTTACTTGTTTTATTTATTTATTTTTATTTTTTTCTTATCCAATCTCATTTGGTATGATCTAGTAGAATCTAGTAAAACATCTGAGAAGTGCAGAAAAATCCCCCAAAGCTGTCGCGTATCAAGTAGAAGCTGCTTCACATAGCTCAGAGGCAGTTTTTGTGACTTTTTCTCTCAGTGTCTCTGCTAATGATCTTAGCTAGCTTAATATTATGTTAAGGAACAGTTAATAGAGTTGTTATACCCTAGGGCCATTGAATGTGGTCAAAGGTACTGTTAAATTTTTATCAGATTTTACATATCGGATCCATGTATTCAAAAATTCTAGAAAATTTCCACAGAGCATTTTCTAGTAAGGCTCCTTGGATTATATTCCATAAGCTTTATAGCCAGAGTTTCCACATATTGCATTTATTTGTATATATATTTTTTAGAAATTTTTCATTTTTGTCATATTTTTGTTATGGGCTCCATACAAGAAACAAATTCTAAAAAATTCGCACTAATTGCAGGGTATCTTCTAGTTAGGCACCTTGGATTATATTCCACACTTCTTTATAGCTGGAGTTTTCCAATTATAGTTTTAAGTTTCTTATATAAGTTTTCAATTTAACTTATTTTTATATTAAAAATAAAAATTCTAGAAAATGCTGAACTGTTTACAGAGTTTCTTATAGTTATTCATCTCGGATAAAGCTTCTCTTACTTGTTTTTGTTTTCTTAAGCTACCATCTCAGAAAAAATACAACTTTTGTTGTTCTCAGTAGTTGTTTTTATTATTTTTGTTATTGAGCAAGTTTTTTTTTTCGTTCTATCAATCTATTCAACTTTATGTATTTTTTTTTTAATGGGTTTTTGAGAGAAAAAAGTAAACAAAAGATTTTTGCAATAATATTGTGTAAATAAATATGTGTATGTATGTATATTGGTATAGATATATATGTATCTAGATATGTGTATATATATCAGACATGCATAGCTTCATATACACATATCGAACTCTGCTAAATTTGACATTTGTCGTTCTTAGTGTTTGGCGCCAGTCAATCGTATCCACATCTTTCTCTCTGTGTGTGTGTGTGTGTGTGTGTGTGTGCCGTATTTGTTTCTGTTCTTTTGTGATCAACATTTGATAATAACTTGTTTTGACAAATTTTTCCAAACTTGCAAAATTTGCAAAATTTGTTACAGTTATAGCCACAGATGCATTGCAGTTGCAGCTAAATATGCGAGTGTGTGTGTGTGTGTGTGTGTGCCATTATATTGTGCATTCAGTCAGCCATATGTTTGCCTATCTGCAAATACTTATGAAACATATATGCCAACCCCCTCTGGCCCCCTCTCTGCCAGCACCCTGCCCTGCGTCTACGTCTCTGTCTGGGGCTTCGTCGTTGCTTTGGCTCGTTGTCTCCTTGTGTTTGTTTTGAGTTTGCTGCTGCTGCCGCGTCTGCATTGCGTCTTTTGTTATTATTACATTTTCATAAATGCAAAAGCACACACACACACACACACACACATTCGCAGAACTCGTTGATAAATTTTGTAAAGTTTTGTCTGCCTCGTTGTCGGCATGCGGCTCGTTAGGGTTCTGTCTTGGAGTTGTCTTCTCGCCTCCCGCAACACACACACACACATGGCACATGGCACATACACAGCCAGATGTATTTGGCCTTTTTGTGGCTTCGCTAACTGCTGTCTGTCTGTACAGTAATTGCAACCTACCCCAAGTTGTACACCCCTAACCCCTAGCCTCCTGCTACTTCACTATTCCCATCCCCAATGCTACGCATGAAGAATTGCCTGAACTGCATGTTGAAATGAGATATTTCAATTTTGTATTGTAATTTTAGTAACTTAAATGTAATTTTTTGCAGACATGAGGCGCTTGTCAGGCAACCCAGCGCATTCAGGCTTTTGTCTGCGCACGTTTCAGCCACCCATACCCAAAGCCAAAGCCAAACCCAAGCAACTCCTGCCTTAGCTGGCTTTGTTGAGGCTAGAGCCGCCTGCCAGCAACCCGACGGCATCTTGAATCTTATGCAATTGTCTGCAACGGCCCGCCGGTTCAATACTTTGCAACAAAAGGCAGCTACCCCCAGTCTTCTGCCCAGCTCTCCCTCTGCTCTGCCTCTGCCTCTGGCTGCTAGCAGACAACATTATTTGTTGCTTCGCCTTAGAAAATTATGCACATAGCCAAAAACTCTGTGGAGCTGCCTTCGTGTCGTGTTTGTGCACGTAATAAAGTAGCAACTACCCCTCGTACCGACATCTACCGATGCCACATTTCACCCCCCCATCCATTCCTTTCCGTCATCTGGCCCAGCTGCTCTGCTCAGCCAGGCGGGCCCTTGGGGCAAGTGTAACTGCATAGGCGGCACTTTTTAAGCGCTTCGGCTGCCTCGACTCAAGTTTTTGGCAGCGCTTAAGAACTTAACACACAATGCAATGCAATACAAATAGAAGGGGTGGGCGCTGTGGCAAGCGCCAACTTCCGGGCATGCCGTACCCCCCCCGACCCCGTCCCAACCGCAGCCCACAGCCACGCTCAGTCGCACGCAAAAGTTTTGCCACAGTGACGCGCCGTCGTCCCCTTCACGAAATCTACTCGAAAATCTGTTGCAGTGACAAAAGCTGGCGCCTTTCTCTCTGTGTTGCCGCCGAAATGAGCCAAATTATGACAAATTGTTGGCAAAAGTATTTAAAATGAGTTTATTTCTGGCTAAAAAGACGAGTCAGCCCCAAAACGACCCGACATGAGTGCCCTCCATCCTCCATCCTCCATCCTCCGTCCACGTTCCCGTCCGCTGCGCGACCACAACTTGCGGTGAATATTCGACAACTTTGTCTATTTTTGGCCGCTAGGTGGCGCTGCAAGTTAACTGAATGCAAGGTATACGCATAACACACACACAAAGACAGAGACACAGAGCACAACAGCGCAGAGCACAAAACACAACACACAACCCACAAGACACATGACAATTAAAAGGTCGTTAAGCACGCGGTCGTTTGAATGCACAGGCGAAATGAGTTGTGGACGCAGAGCTGCTTGGGGTAGACCAACTGGAATGGGATCTGGTGAGAGAGAGAGCTGAAACAGAATGCGTAAGAGGTATGGAATGAGTGATGAGAGCACGGGAAGTGGGAAGAATGCATCATGGAAAGTCTGCTGCCTGAAGAGCTGGAACGCTTGCTGGAAGTAGATCTGGATGCTGGGTCTAGATAAAGGAGCTGGAATGATTTTGAACGTGGGAAGAGAACTGGAAAATGAAATGGAAAGAAAGTTGGAAAGAGAGTATGAAAGTGAGCTTGAATCAGAACTGGAAAGAGAACTGGATTGAGAACTGGAAGGAGAACTGGGTGAAAACCTGGAAGGAGAACTGAATTGAGAACTGGAAAGCGAACTTTAATGAGAGCTGGAAAGCGAACTGGAATGAGAGCTAGACATTGAGCTAGAATGCGAGCTGGATTGAGAACTGGAAATAGAACTAAAAAGAGAACTTGTAAGAGAGCTGAAAAAAGAACTGAGTTGGAAACTGGAACTGGAATGAAAGCTGGAATAAGAACTGAAATGAGAACTGGAAAGAGAACTGGAATGAAAGCTGGAAAGAGAATTGGATTGAGAGCTGGAAAGATAGTTGAAAAGAGAGTTGGAAAGAGAACTGGAAACTGAGCATGAATGAGAACTGGAAAGCGAACTGGAATACGAGCTAGAAGAGAACTTAAATAATACTTTATAGAATTTATGATTATAAGAATTTAGAAGTGACTTGGAATGAGACTTGAACTGAATAAAACTGAAAGAGAAACTTAAAGAGAGAAGAGTAAAACACTAACTGAAATGGAAAAACTGGAAAAATAACTAAACAATATACTAAATAAGAGCTGGTAAAATAACTGAAGAGCTGACTTAGAGGATTATTACTTGACTAGCCGGCAAATGATTTCAAAGAAACTGGAGCGAACATGAAACGTCAACGGAAACAGAGAGCTAAAATAAGTCATGGATATAGCTAAATTTGCTCATTGGATACTAAACATAGAGATCAAGAAGAGAATTGAGTAAGCTGGAGTTAATAAGTGATAATACCCGTCGCATAGTCGCATAGTTTCTCAGTATTGGACCTGGAAAGATACCTCTAAACATTTCCATATATAATAGTATAGGGAGTGCTAAAAAGCATCTCAATAAATAATACTAAAGTAGACGAGCAAATAGCGAATGAAGAGCTATCAACTATTAAAAGGAAAACAGCAAGAGTTCGCAAAGCCTACAGGCGGCTGTCCAAAAGAGCTGAGAAGCGAGATAGAAAAAGAGTGAGAGAGAAAGAGAGAGAGAGCGAGAGAGAGAATTTATCTAAAAGTCTCAAATAGCACCTGATTCATTTAGCTTCGCTACTGTACGTTAGCTTGCATTTCATTTGAGAACTTCCAGTAACTGTAAATCACAAAGGCATTGATTATCTGCTCAATTGTCTAATTGCATATCTTAAAGTAAATTATTTATATGAATGATAATTATGAATACCAAACCCAAGTGATTGTGAGTGGCTTTTGAGTGTGAACTCTGGCCATGAGGTCGACATTCAAAATCACTTATGCGAACGCATTGCACTTGTGCAAACGTTAAGGAATCATATATATTATCATATATCTTTTTGCCAGCTTTCAACACGATTTTTTGGGGCGTTGCATGGCGTTTCTTCTGCCTGTTCAAACAAGCACAGCATGTGCGCCACAATCACCAGCTAGCAGTTGGGAGAAGTCCCTTCGTCTCTCTCTCTCTCTCCTCTCACCCACTCCCAACATTTATCCTAGCCACACAATTATGACATCTCGCCCCTTGACTGGCTGTTCTGTCTATGTAGTTCGTGCGTAACATTAGAAAATTTGCTGTGTCGTTGGGTTGTCGGGGGTTTGTTGGGTCGTCGCTGGGTTGTTTTCGGGGCACGACCCCAACAAGCGACCGAGCTGTAAAACAAAAATTGCTGAAACATAACAACAAAATTAAATCCTTTCAATTGAACATGTACAGCTACAGCACAGACTGCACAGCCACGGGATCACAGCACCTACCAACTCAAAGTTTTAAGGTCTGAGCTGTGTGGAGCCGAGGGGCGGCCGAGTCCTGGAGTCGTCAGCAAATTCATCTTTGTTTTGCGTGTCTAAGTATGGTTACTGGTGCCAACTGGCTCGCGAGTCAACAGACGAGACGGCGAGCTTGAGGAGGAGCTGTGGATGAAGAAGGAAATGGAGCACTGTAGCGGCAATCATTGTTCAAGCCACTTCATATTTGAAAGTTGCGCACAAGTTGGTGTGCGATGAAGGGGGAGAAATGGGTGGGGGTTGCACAACAGTGCGTATGCTTCATATTTTTGTATTAATGCGACAAAATTGTCCCCACTGTCATCAGTGGCATAAGCACGGCAAGTGTCTTAAGTGCTGTGGATTGGTGGATGTGACAGTTATCGATGCGAGCCAAAGCGAAATGATGCTGAAGCTGAAAGCTGAAGTGGAGTGTCCGAGTGCCAGAGTAACACAAATGCGAGGGTGGCATATGGGCATTAGCATCACAAATACGAAAAAAAATACGCTCATTTCAGCTCATCAACAGGTGCAGGAGCTGCGGCCGGACCTGAGCTTCCAATCCGGGATGAGAGCCGAGCTGTTGTTGACCAGCGCCAAAGACGTTGCTGTCGCATAAAGCGAAATTGTTACGCAAATAAAAGCCAAAGACGATGACAACAAACGACGGCATCAACGCCAGCAATGGCGGCGATAAACCGAATTGACAGAGACAACAAAATGAAAGTGAAAGAGCCAGAAGTTGGGGAGAGAGAGAGAGAGAGAGAGAGAGACAAAGGCAAGTCGAATAGGAAAGACTCTGCCAGAGAAATGTGAAAAGAGTGAAAAGAGGGAGAGAGAAGCAGAAGGGTGAAAGAGAGACAGAGAGAGAGAGAGGAGAGAGAGAGAGAGAAGAGGAGAGAGAGAGAGAGAGAGAGAGAAGAGACTGAGACTAAGACTAAGACTGAGGAAAATGAGACTGCGACGGTAGACTGAGACTGAGACTGAACTCTGACTCTGACTCTTGACTCGGACTCGACTCTTGACTCTGACTCTGACTCTGACTCTGACTCTGACTCTGACTCTGACTCTGACTCTGACTCTGACTCTGACTCTGACTCTGACTCTGACTCTGACTCTGACTCTGACTCTGACTCTGACTCTGACTCTGACTCTGACTCTGACTCTGACTCTGACTCTGACTCCCCTGACTCTGACTCTGACTCTGACTCTGACTCTGACTCTGACTCTGACTCTGACTCTGACTCTGACTCTGACTCTGACTCTGACTCTGACTCTGACTCTGACTCTGACTCTGACTCTGACTCTGACTCTGACTCTGACTCTGACTCTGAACTTCTGACTCTGACTTCTCACTCGACTCTCTCACTCTCACTCTCACTCTTTTAATATATCTCTTCTCCAAAAAGTATGCTATAAAAAGCAAGTCCAGAGATTGATAAATATCTGAACAAAGATCGATTACTATAAATGACAAACTGCTTGCTCGGAAATCCACGTAAAAGTCTTGAGACTTGATCACGTTTAGAGTATTGCCAGTCAACAAAGTTGGCGCTGCTTCGTAGTCTAAGAGTTTGAGAGCTGTGGAGTGTTTGCCAGTGCCTAGGAGCGACTCGAGTCGAGTCGACTCGTACCCGTTCGTTGCGTCCTCCTTTGTTTTGTCCCCCCCAGTGACATAGGGACGACGAAGGGAAGAGACACTGCAGCATAAAAACACAGCGTTAGATAGTTAATTTGTTTTCACTTCAGCAACAATATCCAAGCTATACAGCTACGTTCATCTGTCCAGCTGTCCAACTATCCGGCTGTCCGGCTGTCCGGCTGTCCGGCTGTCCAAGCTGTTGTGTCCCGCTTGGCCTGGGCACCCCGCAGTTACGCTCCGTACGTTTTGGCTCATTTCATTTGCAGTTTGACAGCCCTGACGGCTGCTTATTTCACACAGACAGCTCAAAACAAAAAAAAACAAAATAAAGAAACGAGATGGAGATAGCAAGTGAAAATGATATATAGAGGGAGGGACAGATGCAGAAGGAAAGGAGCGGTAGAGCAGGGCTGGGTAGACAAGATGTGAGTATCCGCTGTCAAACTTAAACTTATCAAATGCAGCGCGAAAAAGGATTGTTGCAAAAAAGTGGGTGAATCGTGAATGGCTCTCGTGGGGGGAACCCGAGAGTGGGGAGTGTTGAGTGGTGTAAGGGAGCGAGGGTGGTGTTCGGGTGAAGCGCGCGACGGTTGACAATTGCAAAAAATTGTCACAAAGCGAATTAAAAACGCAAAAACCAGCCCGACAAGCGAAAGTCCAGATGTAGAGAGAGAGAGAAGAGAGAAGAGAAGGTTTGAGAGGGAGAGAGAGAATGAATTTTTGGTAGAGAGTAAGTGGAAAGACACCACTGAATGTTGAATGTAGAGGCAATGGCTAGAAGTTTTATGGCATGACAACAACAACAACAACAACAATAAGCAAATCATCAACGTAAAGGCGGCACGTAGCACAAGTGCGGGTGGCTCAGCGCCTGGTGCGAAGTGGTGTAGCCCCTTGTTATGGGCTGTGGGCAGCTGTCAGTGCAAATGTTTCAATTTGGCATCTTTGCCCACTTTTGTCATCCGCTGATGCCGACATTTGCTGCTGCTGCTGGTTGATGTTGTTGTCGTCCCAACAGCAGCAGTTGCTTTTGCCATCAACAACAACAACAACAACAATAACTAAGAGCGAGTCAACTACCTCCAACCACTTAATCCACGTGGGGCACATGCATATTTTAATTAAATTGTTTGCTAGAGCCACTGCCACTTGCTGCGGCTAGCAGCGGGGCGTGGCTGCTGCAGCACGTCTCCTGCCCAAAATCAAGCGGTTGCGGCGCTTCATCTTCTTCTTTCCATATTGCTCTTGTTCGTATTGCTAGCTCCGCGTTACGTTGTTGTTGTTGTTGTTGTTATTCAATGATGGGGCTAACATAAAGAAAAGGCAAAAGAGTTGAGCAAATTAAAAGTGAATGCAACAATCTCTGGATTGTAAGATCTCTTTATTGCTAAATCAAGTATTTGCAGGTAGTTTAATACACTGTAATAACATGAGAGAGAGAGCGAGAGAGATGAATACTAAGCAGCTCAGAGTTGAGCTAAATATAAAGTTTATAGATATTCTAAAAAATTATGTAACAAGTAGCATAAGGAAAATTTAAGGCAATGCGTTAAGGTCAAGTCAAGTTGATCTTGAGCGTGATATGCAGATTAGTATATAGATAGGTAAACCTAGGATAGGTTCCTAAATGCAGGCAGAATATTTCCCTGCTCCTCTTCGAGTTTTCAGTATTCATTGTGCCACAGAGTATCTGGTAGTTGGGCATACCTCATCTAAGAATATATCTCATATATATGCGTTTCACCTACAGAAGTTAATTGTAACCCAGTGAAACCAGTTTTTCGTGCATCAAGGCCGCAACAAGTTCACTTGATGAGTTGAATTCGTCGAAAAACCAACACAAAATTGACGTAAAGTTCACTTACTTCAACAAAGAAACAATTCAAGTTACAGTAGTCATTCACTAACACCGTCCTCAGATGACGCTCAGTGTCAGAGCTGTTTATCCAAGCGAGCAGAGCTCGCAATTCCCACGAGATTGCCTCTTATGCCCGGCGAGAAGTTCTTTAATATTCTGAAATAAAATGCTGCTACATGATAAAGCTGAAAATGCTATTCGCCCACTCTATTGGGTGGCTTCATTCATTACCCTTCAGTTGCTGCCCCGCCTCCTGCTGGCTTTTCTGAATAGAAACGCATTTAGTGCGTTTGTCGTGTTTGCCCTGAGCCTGTTTGTTTGCGTTCAGATCAATGATAAAATATATTTTATTATGCTCGCTGCGACAACAGCCAAACAAACCAAACAACCAGACAGTCAGACAACCAGACAGCCAGACACAACTCCTGCTCCTGCTCCTGCTCCCGCTCCCGCTCCTGCTATGGCTCCTGCTCTCGAGTCGATATTGTCGTAGTTGTCCGCCACTTGCTCAATATTAATTATGCAGCGCGAGCACAGCGAATACAGCCAAAACACCCATTCGTTATTCGCCATTCGGCCATTTGGCCATTTGGCCAGTTGGCCATTGTCATAATTTTGGCAAACGAACAATTAGGTCTGGCCCGAAGCCAGAGAGATTCGATGAAGCCGCTGCTGTTGCTCTGTGTATTCGCTGTGGCTGGCTCTATCGGGCTATTTTGAATAGCTGCAAAGTTGTGTCGATTAAATTTGTTGGCTTTTCTGATTATTTTGTGAACAGAACCCTAATGTACCCCCCTCTCTCTCTCTCTCTCTCCCTCTGTGTCTCTCTCTCTCTCTCTCTCTCAGTTTAGTTTGGTTTTTGTGCCTGTGCGATATTGATGAAGTGCAGATAGCTGACAACTGGCTACTGGTCAGCCAGTCAATCCGTCAGTCAGCCTGTCCGTCCGTCTATCCATCCGTCTCTTGGTGACAACAAACAAACTCAAAGCTAAAACCAAAAGCCAGAAGATAAATACTCAGCGAAACGAAATGATTTTCTAAGTAAGTGCAAATTGCGTTTTAATTAAAATGTAAAAATAAAGTACACAGCCAGAGATTGAGATACACTGAAAGAGAGCGCGAGAGTGTGCCGACTGTGGGGCTACGGCTGCGAAGGGAGTCTGGGGGGACGTGATGGAGTCTATGGGTATGGGTGTGTGTGTGTGCTGCCAAAGAAATAATTAAAATTCGAAAAGTTACTTGAAAATGTGTTTGCTGCTGCTGCGACAGCTGCGCTCTCTGTCTCTCTCACTCACTCACTCTCTCTCTCTCTCTCTGTCTCTCGCTGACTCTCTCCCCTGCCAGTGAGCAGCTACGTGCCGTGGTCTTAACTCGATCTAAGCTCGCAAAGTGCGTAAATGTCACATTTCCATTTACTCGCATTTTTCCGTATTTATATTTTGTTCGACTGGCCACGCCTCCCTTTTTGCACCTCGCCGCTCGCCGTCCTTTCTTACGGCCTTCGACTTGCCGTATCAGCATTTCCGTTCCGTTCTTTTTTTTCCATCGACTTTTTTTTCCTTGTCTTGCCCTGCTTCTTGGCAAATGCTGTGAAAAATTATTTGACAAACAGTTTTCCGCACGCTTTTCCACTCGTCTCGTTTGCCGCCGTTGCCGACCTCTGGCCCAGCCCCTGGTCCAGCCTTAGCCAATCTGGCTGAAAATCTCGTTATTTTGTAGCAATTTTTAGTGTCGTCCATTGGCCGGGGCATAAAAATGCAAACTTTTTAATTGGGTTTTTGTGTGATCGCATTCGGTGTGGTGCGGCGGGTTGGCCCGTTAACTGGGATGCCCGGGATTGCCAGCCGGATTGACATCCACGAAGTCCACGAGCCCTGGCCCAGGGCCAGGCCGGATGGCAGGGCGGTCGGTCCGTCGGACGGCAAAGCTGCGTTGATGGCACCAATTTGACGCGGACAGCAAATTTAAGCGGCTTAGCTTGACCAAAGCTCGTCCAGCATAAAAAAAAAAACAAAACAACAACAACAAATGAAAATAAACAAAAATAGAACCGAATACTAACCACAAAAGGCCACAAGCTGCTCTGCGGACAGACCAACCCCCTCCGCTATCCAATGAGGGCGTAGCTTAAAAATGGTTACTCAGCTAAGATTTGACAAGGATCTGCGTAAATTAAGGCCACAGATTTGCCGCCGACTTAGGTCTACCTGATCTGCGCTCAAGGCTGTCACTTTCACACGCCCACACACACATCCGCACGCCACGCCCACTCGGCAACACTTCTCGCAGCGTCATAAAAGTAATTGAACTATGTGCGGACAGGCATGTGAGTGTGAGTGAGCGCGAGTGCATATATTGATTAAGCAATTAGCTGAAATTACACTAAGTACACACACACACACACCAACAGAGAGACAGGCAGATACAACCACATCAAACACACACGCACACACACACACACAAGTCTATCTATGTTTCCATGTGTGTGTTGACGCCCTTTCAATCTTTGCATTTGGTGCGCTTAGCACTGCGCTGCGTAAACAACAAAAACGCCACAGCACGCACCACACACACGCACACAGTACACACAATATCTAGCCAAAGCCATTGCCATATGCTATTTATGCCCAGACACAACACAAATATACAAAAGCCAGCGCAACAAAACTTGGCCCAAACACTAAAGCCAACAACAGCCTGACGCTGCGGCACATGGACTAATTGAACAGGTTTGCACAGCCAACACCTGTTGCAAGCTACAAACTTTAGCTAGAGTTGAGGGTAAGAGCATAGAGAAGAGTGTACAAGAATCGTATCATATCGATACTGTAGACTGGTAGACATCGAGTTTTAGATCACCCTTCTTCGACTCAGTTTACTAAGCTCTTCTTGGTCATATAGCCATACATTCCATACTTCAGATCTCTTTCCTTGCAGAGCTTTGCTTAAGACATTGAATCACAGATATCTTCAGATTACAGATCTCCTCAGTCTACTGGGCACTTCTTTGTCATACTCTCTGCTAGCTCATACATCTCTCTAACTTTCTCATAAGCAATCTCTTGAGCTTCAGCTTCTTCAGCTCACTTTTTTCTTCAGTTGAGCCTTGCCAATCCTTCGCCGAGCTCTGCTAGGCTAGCGAAATACAGATCTCTCCAGGAGATGACTACTTACAGAGCTCGCTCTTCAGCCCTTCAGCATATCATTTCTTTCAGAGCTCTCTTCCTTCAGCTTTTCGCGCTCTGACAAGTCATTACGTCACAGAACTCTCAGGTTTTGCGAGCTCTACTAAGCCATCGCATCACATATGCTTTCAGTTTGTCGAGCTTTGCTAAGCCATTGCATCGCAGATCTCTCCAAAAGATTGTTTCTTACAGAGCTCCATCCATTGACTCAAAGATCTCTTCAGGTTGTTGAGCTCTGCTAGCTCATTGCGTCTTAGAAGTCTTACGTTTTCACGTCGCAAATCTCGACAATCCATTCAGTAATTGATCTCTTCAGCTTGCACAGCCCTTCTAACTGATCTCTTCTATGTCAAAAACCCACATATATCTTCAACTTGCAGAGCTTAACTCAGATCTCTCGAACTTCCCTTCATCTATCTTTCACGAATTCACACTCTTCAGCCAGAGCTCTTCTCAGTCAACAATACACACTTCTTTAGTTTTTCGATCTCTTCCAAGCCAAAGACTTTTCCGAGCTCTTCCAAGCCATGGATAGTCGTGTTTAGATCTCCTCAGCCTGAACTCTTCCAAGTTCACTCACACACCTCTTCAGTTTTCCGAGCTCTTCTAAGCCAAAAAACTCACATTACTCTTTAGCTTGCAGAGCTCTACCCATTGACTCACAGCTTTCCGAGCTCTGCCAAGCCATCCAGTCATAAGTCATCAACTCATATATCTCTCCAGCAGATCTTTTCTTATAGACGTCTCTCGTAGCTCTCTCAAGCCATCGAGTCGTAACTGTATTCAGCTTGTCGAGCTCTTTCAAGTCATCAAATCAGAGAGCTTTCCTATCCGGCCTCTTCTAAGCCAACGATTCACATATCTCTTCATCTTGTCGTGCTTTGCTCAGCCTTTCAAAGTCAACTCTGCAGCTACTCAAGAGTTTATATTTATTAAACCTACTATATACTCATCTCATTCAATACTTTATCGAATTTGTCACATAATCTATACGCAAGCTTAGTATACTCTTAGCTAGCTAGTGTATTCGTACTATAAACTGCATGCCGTCATAGAACTATGTCCGGAAAGTCTTTCACGTACTTTGTTTGCATTTTAGTGTTGAGCTTTAGCACAGCTTTTAAAGGCTGTGCCGCCGTCTGTCGCGGGCCCGCAGCCATGACTGCCGACTGTGACCTCGGCTCCGGCCCGCCCCTGCTCCGCTCCGGCTCCGGCTCCCGCTCATGCTGCTGCTCCTGCTCCGATTCTGATTCTAGTTCTGGCAGCCATCGCATGTGTTGCCATCGATTTGGCCGTTTAACATTTATCGCCCCCAACTGCTGTCGCTCTAATGACTGGCCCAATATATATGGCCGGCAATTTTGCACTGCGTGTCACCTGCGCTGCCCAGATAAATCGCACCGGGAGCCAAGCGTGGCTAAACGGCCAGCAGCTCGATAAGGCGCCGTCGGGGACGGAGGCCCCAGAGCTAGCTAGCTAGCTAACATCTCTTCTCGCCGTGTTAAACTAGAGCTGGAGCTGGAGAACTTAGCAAAAGTTTCACCAATGGCGATTTGTTGGTTTATGTGCTGTGAATTGAAATGCAGCCAAGAATTTCGTTGCCTTTGGCTCCTCCAACTCCTGCGCCCACTCACTCTCCGGCTGAGCTAATGCAAAACAAATCGAGGCCAGGTGTTGGCCACACTGAATGGGTGGCTCAATGCATATTATCCATATCTAGATATGTATATATGCTCATACTATACATACATATATATATATATGTGTATATGTAGTGTCAACCTGCCCATTGTCGAGCGTTATCAGTGGAAGGGCGGGCCGTGGCGAGGCGAGGAATCGTGCTCCTTCTTTGTTTTATCTGGTCCAAAACAACAACAATAAAGAAATTGCCGGCGCGCTGAAGCGTAAGCGACATCCCATGCCCAAAGTGCTATCTCTGTCCTATACTGCTGCTCCTGCTACAGCTCCTGCTCCTGCTCCTGGGCTTGGACACAACATTGTTGACCCCAGCTGGTCCGCTCGGTGTCCAACTTGTCGCTGCGATGATTAATGGCCACCAAACTGATAAATCAACTTTGTCGCTGTTGCTGTCACTGCACAAACACGCCGCAAAATGCTGCGCCCCCAACATAGACATACGTACACACACACACACACACATAGAGAGCGAGAGGGCGATACACACACACACACACGACACTTGTGCGCGCTTAGGCATGGCTGAAAACTCGATTCGATTCGTTTCAATTCGTCGCGTCTCACTTGAGTTTTAGCTAATGTTCAATGTGCCACGCCCACTCGCACACACAAACACACACATATATACATATATGTATATAGCACCTTATTGCGACATATGCAAACACACCAATTTTGACGTCCTGCAGCATTCGCTCTTTATCCACAAAATGCATTTCGTTGTCTACCGGAAATTATTTTCAGCTGACCAAAAACAATGAGAAATCCCATGCGAATACCCTGTAATCGAAAGAAAAGCATAACCAGTTTGACTTTCTTAAAACTCAATATATATTTAGTGCTTCACGAAAAAAATATTTATTCATACATTCATATTACTACAAAACGAAGTAGAATTGTAATTTATATTTATAAATTTAATTTTATTGCTTTCTTATTACATTTTAGCCTTATATGTTTACTTTTATGTGAATATATAATTTATGCATATTATTTATTTGTATGTATTTTTCCTTTTTTTTATTTTAATTAAATTATTAATTTATTCATATTCCCAAACTTTTCTTTAATCACATGCAAATATTCGATGATGCATTCAAATGGATTCACATAGTATCCCCTAGTCGATCACGTTGAATGCTATGAACTGCATTAGGGCACACGAAAAGTGCATCAGCTAGGCCGAGGGCTCTGTGTGATGGACCTGGACCAACAATAGACATCGGTGCATGGCCTTAAAGTCACGTTCCGCTGAGTTCTGCACGCATTCGCATTCAGAATCACGTGCACGTTCACATACCCGTTCACGTTCACATTCACATTCATTGGCATTGCAATTTGGCTCATTAGACACATTTCGTTGGCAATTAAGTAAATAATTTGTAAGCCGCAAACGTTGCAATAGCCGCGGCGGCTCGTCTGCGGTACGGCCTAGTTCACTCTGGGCAGTGAACCTGTACTGTGCCTACGGCCTGACCCTTTTCCCCTTTTTCCTTACTTTCCCCCGCTTTCCGGGCTTTCGCCTCAGGCCCCTAGCACCGGCGGCCGTTTATTATGTCGCCGTCGCAGTTACTGCTCGCCTGCGGTCGGCGCTGTGGTAATTTATGTTACTGCACCAAGTAAATGCCGCCAAAGCACAGCAACTCACATGAACACACACACGCATGCAAACACAAACACACACACACACACACACTGTGCACACATATGTACAGTGTTTGCGCTTTTGTTGTTCTGTTCGCCAATTGATTTGAAAGAGAGCACAAACCTCAACAACATTGCCCAATGCGAGAAGCGGCACAGTGGATAGCCCAACTCTGACCCGACGTACCTCCCTACCTCCCTCCCTCCCTCCCTCCCCGTCTCTTCGTTCGCTGCACGCCATTGTTTGCATATTCAGCCGAAAAGTATGCAAAGCGCATATTTAAATGCTTCAAACACATTTGAGGTTTTCCATCAACACATTCAGCTCTGCGGCTCAATAATAGAGACTTGAAATTCCGGCAAAATGTTCACTAATAGGCTTATTTCCTAATATCTCTGATCCTCTGTTTAAACCATAAGCGATAGGGAATGCAAATTTAATATTGCTAGTTAGGTATAGTTCGTTGGGCCATGAAATTTCTATTCATTTCTAACCATTACGACTGTCTGTATTGATCTAACTATATTAGTGCGTTCGTCTGCTCTGGTTTATCCGTCCGCCTGTCCCCATCTTCTAACCGGCCGTCTTTCTGTCAATCTATCTTTCTGTTTGACTGTCTGACTGCCTTAGCCTCTGTCCGCACGTCAATCGGTATGTCCGTCTGTTCGTTCGACAGTCCGTCCATCTATCCGTATAAACGGTTGTCCGTCGTTGCACTCGCTTTTCTCCCGTCCTTGCGTCCGTTCTTCCATCTACCCCAATTCTTCTGCCTGTCCGTCTTTCCGTACGTCTATCAATCCGTTATTCCGTTCGTCGGTCTAGCGTTCCAAGTGTCCTTCTGTCCGTTCGTTAGTCCGTCCGTCTGCGCCTTTGTTCGTCCATCTGTTCTTTTGTCAGTCCGTCTATCCGTTAGTCCGTCCGTTAGTCTATCTATCTGTCTGTCCGTACGTCTATTTGTAACACCGTCCGTCCCTTCATCTGTCCGTCCGACTTTACGTCTAACAGATCATATGTCTGCTCATTTGTCTGTCCGTCCGGGCATCTGTCCGTTCGTCCGTCTGTCTGTCCACTCGTCCGTATATCTCTCTGTCAGTCCGCTCGTCGCTCAGAGAGGTGCTTGAACAAATTTATATTTCAGCCCGCACATAATTTAGAATGATTGAGAGTAGCTCGTAGTCAGACATGCCCGGCTAGTGCACTCTCTCTTTTTTTTTTTTTTTTTGCGCTTAGTGTAAGCTTTTTTACCACACATGCGAAGTAGATTTAAGCGTTTTTATGTTTTTGAATGTGTTTGCACTTTATACATATTTTTTTGTCGTCTTTCGGGCAGATTCGCAATACGCTTAACTGTTCCATTAGTTGTGGTGCTGTTGTTGTTGCCCGCCTGCATCTCAACTGAATGCTGGAAGCTGGCCAACAATAAATGTGCAGCTGTCTCGGCTGCAATATGCCTGTTGCCTGTTTGCTTGCTGTCGCCCCTCTGGTGCCCGCCTCCTGCTAACCGTCTCCTGCTGCCTGGTTGCCTGTTGCCAGTTTGGCCGTCCATCACTCATGCAACTAATCTGTGAGCCCACGTTTTGGGCGTGGCACGGCATCCGATAAGAGCCATGTTGTTGATGTGTCCGAGCAGATCTATGGACATACGAATAAACGTGATGATCGGCCCAACTCTCAACATTTGTGAGAGCCAGCCAGCCGGCCGGACGGTCGGTCGGAAGGGAGAAGTGAATGGCACTGTTATCGTCATCGTTCGCTACTTGTTTATGCATGTCATTGTTTGTATGTAAATCCGAACTGGCTGCACCCCTAGGCAGACGCAATTTCAACATTCCAACACCCTATACATTCTCTGACCCCGAACGCCACGCCCCCCACCAACGTCCCAACAACGTCATGTACAAGTTCTGCGCGCATTGGTATTGGCTGCCTCTTAAAGTCTTAAAGTCTTCCGGCGTTGGCTCTGGCTCTGGCTCTCGCTTTGGTGCTGGCTCTGGCTCTGGCTCTGGCTCTGGCTCCCAATTTAATTGAATTATAACGTGGGCGTGCGCGTGGGCGGCATGCGGCGTGTGGGCGTGGCTGGGCGTTAGGTGGGTAACTTCAAAGAGCTGCTGATACGAACAAAAGTATGTTTGCCGCGTGGAATTTCTTAACAGTTCCGGGCACTGAAATTAGAAAACGACAACTTTCGCACAGTGGGACAAAATGCAAAGGTGGCTAAAGGTACAAATCTTAAAGTTGTTGTAAAAGGAGAAAGCTAGGGAAATGCTATGCAAACAAAAAGAAATAAAAAATAAGCAAAATTAATAAATAAATTGAAATAAAATTAAATTGAGAATAAGCATCGGCTTTGCTTTGCTTATATTTGGGATACTTTGAGGTCAATAGAAGTAAGGCATATATTTTATATATTAATATTAAGAATATATACAAATTTATGCTGAACTTCTAACGACCTCAAAGTATCACAAATATATCTATAATAAAAAGTCAAAGTTGAATCTTGCCTCATTGAAATAAAACAATATAAATAAAAATACATAATTAATATATATAAAAAATAAATTTAAAATTAATTAACGCCTTCTTCGTACATGCCACACAAAAGTAAGCAATTTAATAGAGTGCCTTCACATTGCAATTTAATTGATTTGGTGCCACTGTGCGCGGCAGGCATTGGCATTGCATTTCAAAGCAAGCGACAGCGATTCTGGCAACGTAAGCATTCCATGTGAATGCAGACGGCCATAGCTGCTGGCTGAACCTGTTGCAGGCAGCGCAGCAGCAGCAGCTGCTGTTGCTGTTGCTGTTGCTCTTGGTGTTACAGCTACTGTTGCTGCCACTGACACGAGGAAGAAGAAGAAGACGAAGAAATGTTGGCACTGTTGCACGCAGCAACGTCTCGGCCTTGGCGCAACGGCTTATGCAACACATTTCGTATCGTTTTGCCGCGACTTTGCCGTCAAGTCTTGGCCGCAAATTATACCAAGAAACTTGTTAAACTTATTAAAACGAAACCTCAGCATGAAGTTGCCAAGGCAAATACGCACACACACACACACACACACACACACACACACATACAGTGGTAGATACCTACTGCCTTCTATGTTATTAGCTTGAGGCAAAATGTTGAAATGCGAAGACGATGAGAAGTTCACAGCGGGTGGCAAACAGCTGGGCAAGGACATGTTTTTGTCATCTTTCATATACATATAAATATATATATACTATATACAGCTTGTAGCTAACTACAAAATAAAACAAGTAAGAAAGCTGTAGTAGAGACTGCTCGACTACGAAATCCCCTGAGCCCTTCTTCGAACGAATGATATTCCAAGAATGCTTCGTTTCGATTCTCTACGCGTAAGAAACTATACATGCAAAAACACGAACACACACACACACGCTGATCTACGCTTGTGGGCATGTATGTGTGTATGCATGTGTGTAAGCATTGCAAGCGTCTTGCTGTCTCGCTGCATGGGTTTTGATGAGAAAACTTTGATGATTAATAATTCTGTTTCTAGATGGACAATCGTATTGATATCTTCAGATTATGAATATGATTTCATATCTATATGCTAAACCAAACTGCATGTCTCTAGTATTTGAAAGCATTTTTACAACATGGGCGGGGGTGGTGGGGCGGCGAGGTGGGGGAGCGGAATCCAAAATCTGACCAAAAACCGAAATGTATTAAATTAGTATCTATATATATGCAGAAATATGAATTAGCTAGAATTTTATAATCCGATAATTTTATCGATAATTTTATTCCCGATAATTTCCTTTGCAAATATGCAAGTTATCGAATTTCTGAAACAAACTCGTACTGCGCGTGCAATATACGGACCTAACACAAAAAGAATGAACTCTCTAGCTTTTGTATCTTCGGAAATCGACGCTTTCAAACATACGGACAGACGGACGGACAGACAGACGGACATGGCTATATCAACTTTTCTCGTCACCCTGATCAAGAATGTATATATATTATGGGGTCTGCCACGCCTCCTTCTGCCTGTTACATACTTTTAACAAAAGCATTATACTCTGATTTCCCATTTTCAATGGGCTCAGGGTATAATGAGTAGAGCGCCAAGAAAGTAATCGAGCTTAGCTGTGTGTGCGACAGAAGCACTCTCAACATTAAGCTGCCCACTTGATCTGCCCTCAAGCATCATTTGCCAACTAATTTTGCATTAAATACAGTTGCTAATAATACTCGACTGATCGCATCATATCATAATATATTCGACATATCTAACGGTTCAGTTTGCTAAGGTAAATCTAGGCGAACTTTGGCAAGGTAAGATTCACTCAAGAGTTCAGAGTTAACCTTTGAAGGTAAGAGCAAACTTTTAAATAATTATAAGCATTGGTAAAATAGACGAAAGCAAAAAACAAAAAACAAAAAGTAAATAAATGATATATAACAATAAATGAATAAATAATCTAAAAAATTTTTAATAAATACATAAAATTAAATGTACAAATAAAAATAATAATAAATAAAATAAATACATAAAAAATAATAATAAAAAAAATACATAAATACATAAAAAATTAACTAATAAATAAAAAATTAAATAATAAATTGAGCTCTATTAATTATTATTTATTATTGTTATTTATTAATTTTTTTTTTTATGTATTTATTTATTTTTTTAATTTTATTTCTAATTATTTTTTATGTATTTATTTTAAGTTGAATTGGATTTAGAGTAAACAACTCTTTTCCTCTATACCTATATCATGGCAATATGTTATAGATAACATTCTGTTATTTACATACGCTTATCTCACAGCTTTACTCACTGGCCTTAGACTGTAGTCCATTTCGACAGCTGATTCATTCGAAGAATTAACTTTTTGATAAAGTATTGATGAAATATTTACTGATGAGTGTTCTGCTACTCTTTTAGGCAAGTTTGTCTATACAGAAACTAATTATTAATTATAAAATATATATTTTTTTTAATGTTAAAAAAAATTCTTTTAGGAAGGTATTTTAAGACTATGAAGACATTAACTTGTCTGTCAAGAACTCCAATAATTTTAAAACCCGATCCAAATGCTCTGAGTTTGAGGTTTGTGGACTGTAAAACGGATTGTTGGATTATATTATTGCAGTCTCGTCTCTTGAATGGACTGTGTTGGTAATCTCTGGAGTAAGTAGGATTATTTTTAGCAACTCCGTATTCCTGATTTTCATTATGAGCATTTTAGCCAGACGAAATATTAAATGAGCCAGCAGTAGAATTCACAGCTAAGATTTTGTTATTACAGACATCGCCTTTTGTTGACTGAAAGCGAACTGAAATTTGTTTGTCAAGCTAGAGCTAAAGGAACCGTTGCTGCAACGTGGACATAAAGGTTTTATGCGAGCAACAATTTAGTCGGCATAGCTTAATCAATAATAGAAAGAAATTTAAGAAAAATAAAATAAATAATAAAATATATGTAAATTAAAAAAAAATACATAAATTTGGTTAAAAAAATATATAATATATGTATTTACACTTTTTTCATATTTTTCTTAAAATTTTGTATATAGAAAAAAAAAATCTAAAAAAAAATTAGAAATAAGCCGAAGCCGGAGATGCGCTTATTGTCAAGGTTGACTAACATCAGGTACTAGCATATGCTTCCGTAGCTGTTCCTCTTTCTATCTTCTTCTCCTTCTCTTTATATTTATTTTATTTTTACTTTTGCCACATAACATGAAGTCGCAAGTGAATGAATCGATGTGGACGCGCGTCATTAATCAAGTTCAGGCAGTCGAGAGTCGTCTCAAAGGCGTCGCAAACAAATGAGCGTGGCACGGCCGCCTGGGGACGGGACATTGATGGTGACAGGCGTTTGGGGCGCTGCTTATAATTACCAGCCATGTTTGATTTGGGCCAAAGGCAGCTGCTGCTGCCGCTTAGACGAATAAGCCACAAAGTTTGGGCCCGTTTGAGACAGTGAAAGAGAACGTGAGAGTGTGTTTTCAGCATTTGTAATTAATACGCTAAGCGACGCGCACCCACGCTGACGGCAACTGGCAACTGGCAACTGCATAAAATTAATGACGGGCATAACATTTTGCTGCTGATGCTGTGCATGGTGGAAGGAAGAGTAAGCGAGCAAAGTGATTTTCGTGGCAAGGCAAGAAAAGTTTCAACCTGGCTGCCTGCCACATGTCGATGATTAGTGGCAGCAACTTGAGGCAGTTGCAGTTGGCCGCTGAGCCATCTTCGCTCTGGAAATTAATTGCAGTTAAATCATGTTAAGCCAGTTGCAGATAAGCCGCCGGCCACATTGCCTGCGCTTCATCTGCAACTTCTCAACTTATTAGCCCAAAACGCACAGGACGGGACGTTGAAATTGCAACTTGCTCAAGCGCCAATAAAATCTCGAAACACGGCAAAGCCATAAAACTCATTGTGCACAAATTGTTGCCACAGTCGCTGTCCAGGTTGCACAGCTGGCCAGAGATACCCTGTAATTGCACAGATGATGGATTAGGCGAGTGACTAGCTGCTTTAGCTCTTCATTGTCTGTCTATTGTCTTCTTTTGCTTTGCAGTTGCCTAATGCCAATTTGCCATTGAGCTAGCTACCAAGTCTATCATCCCCGCGCCACTCGCTGCTCAAGTGCAACAAATTTGCACAGCAATAACAACAACAACATGAAGAAACATCATAATAATATACGACAGCGGCAACTAAAAGTTATGGCTCAAAAGGCAGCCACGGAGTTTGGCCCAGCGCGTTGGGGTGGCTAAGCCCGGCCATAATAACTGAGTTTCTTTTTGGGGCGCCTGCAAGTTGCACTAAACATCCGGGAATCGTCGACATCGACTGCTTACTAGCACAAATTAACAAGTCAAACGAAGCTAGAGTCAGTCGAGCCTAGGACAACTCTGAAATATCCTAGAAAGAGCAGATGAGTGAGCCAACTCTTCTATATCCTATATACAACAGAGGAAGAGCTTTCTGTTTCTCTTTCTCTTTAGCTGAAGTCATGCTGGCCTTGGACGATATCCTCTAAAATACCCTGTAAAGAGCACACAAAGGAGCCAGCTCTTGTATACCCTGTAGGGCTTTTTCTTTCACTCTCGTTCTCCCTCTCTCTTTCTCACACATACACTCTCTTTCTCTCTTTCTGTCCATCCCTAGGTACCCTGTAAAGAGCATACAAGGGAGCCAAGTCATGCATACCCTGTATACGACAGGCGAAGGGCTCTGATTCTCCCTCTCTCTCTCTTTATCTCTCTCTATCTCTTTCTCTCCATACATATCTCTATCTCTTTCTCTCTATACATATCTCTATCTATACATATCTCTCTCTATACATATCTCTATCTCTTTCTCTCTCTCTCTCTCTCTGTCCCTCTTTCTCTCTCCATCTCCCCTTCTCTTTCTCTCTCTATCTCCCTCTCTTACACTATCACCCTCTATCACTCACTCTCTCTCTCTCTCATTCTCCCTCTACATAGCTTCCATTTGACCTCATCAAGTCCATCAAACGCACTTCCAGCATTACAGGGTATTCGAATGGGCAAATGCAAATGCATTTTGATTGTGAAGCTCTCCACACAAAGATGTTGTATGGCTGGCTGGGTGGTTCAGTGGTGTTGGTATTGCTGCCTTAATAATAGAAAAATATTCAACAACATTTTACAGCGCTGCGGTGATGTAAGTAAGGCAAAAAGTTATTACGGGCCAAAAATGCTGGCACGCACGAGCAGCAGCAGCAGCACCAGCAGCAACTGCAGCAAGTTTTGCTATATATATGTATGTACATATGATAACTGACACACACCCTACACCCACCCCCCTGCACCCCCGCAGCCCTTGGCTCTGGCTGCACATTAGTCGCTTGTTAAAGTTTGCCTGCACTTTGGAGGCGACTTCGTCAAGGCATCGCAGCCCCACTTTGCTAGCCCTCGCTAGCTGGCATTGCTGTGGTGCGCTGTTGTCCAGGCATTTATCTCTCCACTGGCAACAGGCAAATCCAATGAAAATGTATCATTTTCGCATGTGGCTGTTGCCGAGTTTTCCTTAAATCTTGTGGCATTCATTGGCTTAACAATGCCGCAACATTTATTGATTTAGATAGAATTTTTCAACCAGACTTTTTGGGGGCTTCTGCTCTCTCTCTCTCTCTCTCTCTCTCTCTCTCTCCTCCTTCTCTCTCTCTCTGAGTAAAATGGAATATGCTAAATGGGAATTTCTATGTTATTTAGTTTCAGTAATTTTTTCCTAATTGGTTCTTTGATCTTTCTGCAGGCAACAATTAGTATCAAGGTGAAACAGCAAACAGAAATAACAAAAATAATTTCTCTTTTGATTATTTGATTAAATATTAAGCAAACTTTTGCACAGCATAAATTGAAAAAGTTAATGAAATATTCGAAAAATATTTATGCATATGAAATAGCTGCAGAATATGCTTAATTACATCCACAGCCTATTCGATTGGCATCGAGAGACTTGAAATATGAATAGTAACTTCGCCTAAACAGACAAACAACTTGAGAATTTAGTTTTCTATCAGGGACCGATTATATTTTTATATATATATTAAAATAAATTTATATGAAAAATTTAAAAATTAATTAAATTAATACACATTCAATTTTTATATAAAAATCAATAATTCTTATTTTCATTTTTTATAAAAATTAAAAATAAAACTTAAAATTAAAAAAAAAAATGTAAATAACTTTTGAACAAAAAATTATTATTATTTTTTATTTTTATTATTATTAGTTTATTATTTATTTATGTGATAAAAATACACATAAATTATTATATAAAAATCAACTCATAATTTTTACTTTCAATGTTTTATTATAAAAATTGAAAATTTAAAAATGAAAAATAATTAGTACTTATAATATATAATATATATATATATATATATATATTATTATTTTTTTTTAAAATATATATTCTTTTTATTATTATTTTTATGATAAAAAAAGTAATAATAATAATTAATACACATGCATTTTATATAAAAATCAAATCAGTAATTCTCATTTTCAATTTTTTGTTTATAAATATTGCAAAAGTTAGACTTAAAATTTTATTTTAAAAAAATGAATCTTTTGTACAAAGGAGCTAGATCATTATAAAGTTATTAAACAAAAAATTATTTTATATTATTAAAGTTTATTTATGTGATAAAAATCAAAAATAATTAATACACATCAATTTTCATATAAAAATCAAATCATAATATATAGTTTCAATTTTTATTATAAAAATTTAATTTTTAATTTTTATTTTTTAAATTGAAAATAAACAACAATTAACTAAATTATAAATAGAATAAACAAGTAAATACAAAATTAGAAATTAGCCATAAAAACAAATCCCTTTGCATTGCTTTTGCGTGCACTTGATCAAAGCCTCAATGTTCAGAGTTTGCTCATAATTCAACTATTGAGCATATCAAATCGCATGCTGATTAAGTACTTGGCCTCGGCTCGCTCAGCATAATAACTTGGCCAACTAACAGACTCGGCCATTAAACTGTCAATGCCAATGCCGATTTTAATGGCCAACGGGCATGCCCGACTCGGCCCGAAATGTCCAACATTTTGCGCTCCAATAAAACTGTCAACATTATAAAGCGCCACTTAAGGAATGAACAAAAGCGTCGAACCAAATACAAAAAACAAGAGTGAAAAGGAAAAATACAAAATAAAAATAATAATAATAAAAACAAAAGCTGAAAAAAAGTAAGAAAAACAAACACAAATGATTCCGGGCAGCGTATAAACAAAATGAAAAAGAACAATAATCATAAAATTAAAGCCAACGCAGCACAAAAACCTCAACAACAAAAATATATATATATGTGTTGAAGAAAGGGAGAAACAGGCGAAAATTAAATAAATAAACAAAGGCAAAAAAAAGAGAAGAGGAAGAAACAAAAATACAAATATATCGCACAAAAATGTTTAGCATGACGCATGGACGTTGACATTGTTGTTGAAAACTGCCACTAAATGTCAGCAAATGAGGGTCACGCCCACCCACGCCCACCCACACACCCCACACACGCACACACATGATGTGGACAAACTAAATATTGTAATAAAAATGGTAAAAAAAAAATAACAAAAGAAAAAAGTGAAAAACTTTTTTAATGAATTGACCGTAAAATGAACTTGTTGATGAGCCTTATGAGCTGACGAGACCCGCCTGGCGCTGCCAGCCAGCTGGCCACCACCTCAACCGGTGTGGACCATCGAGTTAGCGTGGTCATTTGCAATAAAAAAGGATTATGAGCTGAAGGACAGCTGCGGAAAAAAAAAAAACTGTAGAAATGAAGTGAGCGAGGTAGACAGAGGGAGAGTGGGAGGAAAGGCAGAATGGAACAGAATGGGGAGTGTGGAAGAGATATAGCATATAAATATTTGCAAATGGGTGGGGCAAGGGTACCTGGAGAGAGAGAGGGACAAAGAGAGAGAGAGGGAGCTGGCAAGTGTCAGTGCTATTTAACAACTTGCCGCAAAGCACACACAAAAAAGACTGCGGCCCCGAATTTCAGATCCATGTGCGGGTTAACAGAGAGCAGAAAAAAATAAAATAAAATAAAAAAAATAAAAACATAAACCAAATAACCAAAAAAAAAAAAAAGAAAGAGAGAGAGAGAGAGAGCGAAAAAAAAGGTGCGTGTGTGTCCACCAAAACTTGCCCCGGGCCATGGCGCTGGCCTCGCCTTATTTCGGGTTAGCTCGTGCCCTTGACATCGTGCCCGGCGGCAGCAGCAGGAGCAGCCAAAAGGCCAACAACAACAACAGCAGAAAGCAGCAAAAAGCACATGCAACATATTTTAGAACAGGACACTAAGCGCGACAGCTGCCAGGAGAGCTCTTTAAGGGCCAGCTAACAACGGCCATGAAATTTATGGACCGTCCGAAAGGGTGCAGCAGGTGGGACTCAATGCGGAAGTGGGGCCATGCAAATTGGCGGCATGAACCGGAAGTTGACAGAGGAACATATTACTGAAATCAGACAGACCGATCGGGTAGACCGAACTAATGTAAGTTATAAGTTATAATACATATATGATTCAAGATGTAGTCTATAAGAAAATTATCTCCCATCAATTTGATATATTTCACACCTATTTCGTATCTTTTGTAGTCCATCTTCAATTCCCTGGTTTCTATCTCGTATCTCATGTGTTTTGTCTCTTATCTCCGTGTATATCGTATACCATATATTGTATATCGTGTGTCTTATATTGTATATCGTATATCGTATATTGTATAGTGTGTATCGTATATCGTATGGTGTATATCGTATATCGTACCTCTTATCTCCCATCTCCCATCTTCTATCTTCTATCTTCTATCTCCTATCTCTCCCTATCACTCTCTCCTATCTCCCCTCTCTCTATCTCTCTCTCTCTCTGTCTCTCTCCTATCTCCCCCTCTCTCTCTCTCTCTCTCTTTCTCTCTCTCTCTCTCTTCCACATGTTATCTCCAATCTGCTATCTTCTATCTACTTTCTTGTATCTCCCATCTTCTACCTCTCAATTCCCATCTCTTATCTCCCATCTCTTTCTTTATCTATCTTCATCTCTTTCTCCAACTCAATCTCCATAATATCTAAGCAGTTAACAACTGTCGTTATCCTTATTATTTTGTCTTCAATCTGGCATTCGTACCTTTACAAACGCTCACTCCATTTGTCGCAACGATCTTAAAATGTAAAATGTAGCATACATTACAGCGCCCACCAGCTGTATATATGTGTGTGTGTGTGTGTGTGTGAGTACAATCATCGTGACAAAGTTGAGACATTAGCAGACAGAAATTGTAGCATATATTTTCTCTGATTTGCCTGTCTCTCGACTGTCGCTGCTATTGTTGTCAATATTGTTGCTATTGTTGCTATTGTTGTTGTTGCTGTTGCTCTTTGTATGATTTTGCGGCTCATTTGCTTTTATTAAAATTTGCACGTTTTTCACGCTTATCAAACAACAGAGCACAGACTCTGAAGTTAAGGCTTTGATTGTGCGTAACCAGCACCCATACCTTTGACCCCCTACCTCACTCATCCACTGCCACTCCTACTTCCACGCATAGCCATTGTTGTCCCTATGTAAATGCCTCTGTGTGTGTGTGTGTGTGTGCGTGTGAGTGCGAGGTTTACTTTATGCTAATTTCAGAACAGAAATGAATAAATGTCTTTCGTTTCTTTGACTTTGCGCCGTTTTTGCCTTTGCCTTTATTATTGTTATGTAAATTTTTATAGTTTCCCCATCATTTAGTTGCCCTCACACACACGCAAGCACACACACATAGAGAGAGAGAGGATGAGAAAGGCCGTGTCCTAAACGCTTTTTCAATTCGGTTTCTTTTTTTTTTTTTTTTTTGAAGCAAGGCTCTGGCTGCGGTCTGTGGCTGTGCTGTTTCCGTCCGTTCCGTCGCTTAGCTTTTGAAGTAGAAAATTTAATTTTCATACAGACACTCACACACACACACACACACATACACACATACAGAGACAAGCGCACACAGACACATTGAATGGCAAATGCATACATTACTGAGCGCGCGCTCAAATGTAGGCAATGAAATTTCCGCTTTGCAATCCCTTTCTGACTCCCCAGACTCGACGTCAACTGCGACGTCAGCAGCAACAGCAACAGCGACTGCGACAGCGACAGCGACTGCCTTGACGGCAACCTTTTGTCTGTCATTTGTTCTAAAAATTGTATGCAATAAATAAAAATTACACGTTCAACAATTTTTATCTCGCTTTTGTGATCTGTGCGCCGGCAACGGCAACGGCAAAGGCAACGGCCAACAATGGCATTCGGGCCGCCACATCCGTTCGCCCTGGGAGCCCGACCGCGCCCCTTCGCTAGCAGCCCACGGTCTACCCCTTTTTGGACTGCCATCTAATTGGATATGTTGGGAGCGTTGTTGTCTTCGATTTTCAGCTTTTAGCTTTTGGCTTTTGGCTAGCCAGCGATAGAGATTGCGCTGGAACGTCTTCTGCTCTTTTTGGCCAGCAAATTTCTTGATAGTAGCCGAGGACAAGGAACAAGTTCAATTAGAAGAACAACAACAGCAACAAGCGAAAGCATGAACAGAAAAAAAGATAGTGAATAAAAAAAAGTGAGGGAGAGAGAGAGAGAGAGTGAAGGCATCAAGAAAAGCGAAAAGAAGCTGCAAAATGTCGTTGGCAACTCTTTGGTATGCGTCCTGAAGCCAAAGCCAAAGCCAGAGACATAGTCAGAGCTGGAGCCAAAGCCAAATCCAAAGCTGAAGCTATATAGAAAAGCGGCCTGGCCTGGCCTGGCCTGGCCTAGCCTAGCCCGGCGGGCAATCAGAACTTATGTTTACCCCAATTAAGGTGAACACGAGACCGTTTTTGCGATCCAATGAGTTAGAAACAAGATAAAGGACTAAAAGCCATACAAACGGCAACAATAAACCGGTCCTGGGCCCGTTCCCCCTCCCCCTAATCCAGCCCAGACCAGCACAGCCAAGCCAAGCCAAGCCAAGCCAAGCCGACCCTGGAACACAGTCTGGCCATGCATGTTTATGTGTCGCTGGCACAAACAATGTCCACGACTGGCAGCCGATAGGAGCTGGGGCCATGTCGAGAATACCCAGCCATGATTAAAAATTGTGCAAGCGTTCTTCATGTGCTGGCAAGGGAAAAGGGGGGGGCTCAGGGCGAGAAGGCTGGGGATCCAGCCGAAACCAAACGGCGCGCCGGCTGCCGAGTGGAGGGCGATAAAGGCAAAGTCGCAAAATCCAAAACCAAAGTCGTTCAATTTTATTGTCATATCAATGCGTGGCATAGCGAAGCGTGGACCCAAGCTGAGCGCGTGACACGAACCACGAAGCACGAACCACGTAGCTGATGTGAGTTCATTCACTTTAGCTAGCTGCACTCGACAATCTCTTGGCCTGACACGATATGAATGGAAATAATTACTGAACAAACACTTGATTAGAAACAATTCATTGAGCTTAGTCTATAGAGCTATTCTCAATCAATTCCATCCCAATAATATCACTCTTTCAATGTAAAATCGCAAGCCTCACGACCCGCGTGAGTGTCAACAAAATGGGACTCACGCACTCAGCGCTGGTGGCAACCCTTTAAGTCACGCCGCCCCGACTGCTGCCTCGGCGTACTTGTCCGTCTGCATGTCTCGTAATACTCATTAGACATAACGACCTGCAGGCAGCTGCGTTTCCATGGTCAACCACATTCTCATTCGGATCCCAGTCCATGTTTTGCTCGCTAGATTCTGACCCATCGAGCAGTCACGCAGCGCCCAGATCAAAGCCTAGTGGGGCGAGCAACAAGAGCTGGAGCTGGAGCAGGTGGATTTGTTTGGTTTTGTTTTGTTTTGTTTGGTTTTGTTGTGATTCGATTTGACTTGATTTGATGTGGTTCAGTTTCGCTTCGGCATAGTTTCTGCAAAGCGGGCCGTGCTCAAAGTGGCCTATCTGCGCCTTTCCACTATTTACACAGCTCATTTTATCTAGTTCGATTGGCAATTTATCTCAAATGCTTGTTGCCACTGCCACAGAGGCAGCTCGTTTACCTGAGAGCATAGCCGAGGTGAGTCGGAGCGAGGGCAGGCAATACTGGGCCGGCTTATAATTGGGACTGGTAACGTACACGCTATCGGTTTTTGAATCTTAATTTCTTTGAACAAAATCAAAGACCCGGTGACGGACGCAGCCAGCCAAAAGTTAACTAAGCAACACACAGGCCTCCCCTAACCCCACCCTCTCTCACTCTCTTTCTCTCTCTCTCTCTCTCTCTCGCCCCTCTCAACTGCCACTGGCGTGGAGAGGACGAAATCGCAACAAATGGAAATGTTGTCAAGCTTGAAATCCTTTTATAATGACAAAAGGTTTCACCTCTAAGCCGATTACAGCAACGTAGACATTCGACTGTAACACTTCGCTCTTGACGTGCCCGGAGACAAGGCTGCGCAGCTTACGTTTTAGGCAGCACACCTGCACCTAAAGCAAGTAGCTGCCGATACCAGGCAAGCCCCAGAGCGTGAGTGAACGAGATGGAGAACAGTGAACAGGACACACTTGCGCATATGAAACTAAGGCAGCGGGCAATATTTACTTTTCTAATTAGCTCTCAACATTTCAATTAAACAGAAACGTTCATAGGCTTACAGCTGCTAATATTGAAAAACTATCGATTACCTATAGCAACAATTTGGTGAGCTCTATAAATATATCGAAAAAACTTCTTAGCGAGGCTAACTAAATAACTGAAGGGATTGCATATGCTAGGCAGATAATGAATGAGGAGAGTGAGCGAGAGTTAATGTGTCTTGAGTTAGCTCTAAGCATGTTGTGTTCCAGTTCTATATATAGGCGCAATGGCAATGGCTCAAAGGAATCAAAGTTTTAATTTTAGCATTAACATAAACGATATTCAAGACAGTAAAATTAGCCAGAAATTTTTTTTATTATATTTTTGTTTATTATTATTATTTATTTTACATTTTTATTCGCATTCGTATTTTATTTTTTTTATTTTTATTTATTTATTTATTTTTTTGTATTTATTTATTTTTTTTTTTTGTTTAATACAAAAGCATAAAAATGAGTTTAACGTTTTTTATATTATTAATATTTCCTATTTTCTTTTATATATATATTTTTTTTTAATTTTTAAAATTTTTATTTTTATAAATTTTAATTTTTTTTTTTTTTTTTTTTTTATATATATAATTTTAATAACAAGATTTTTGTTCATTATATTTTTTTAATATAAAGAAATCACATTCGTATTTTTTATTTTTCATTGAATATATACGCATAAATATACGCATAAAAATGCCAAATAATATTTTATCACATGAGCATGAACGCTGATAAATCCATGGACGGAACTATCGATAGTATCGATGTTAGAAAATGTCGAGTGTAAACAAACATGGAAAGCAGCTGTTATGCGATGTTATTTCAGCTCACTACATACATACATATCTATTAATTATTCTAACGAACTGTATAAACATTGTAAATCTATGTATGAGAGTATGGCTGGTAAATTGCAGCTGTGAATCAAATTTCACGCTAGTCAGAAAACAGTACCATACAAAGTCCGATATATACAAAATATCTGTATACATTGCGACAATGTCTGGAAGTTGCAGTTAGATAGAAAGACTATAGCTTTTTGTTAGGGATGAATTCACAGCACATTTGCCAGTTCAATGGGCAAACAGATAGACAGACGGATAGATGAAAAAGTATATACATATATATATATATATATATATGTATATATATAGGTCTGTTTAGGAATATATGTATGTAAATGCAATACATTAGCTAAGGTCAGTCACGCCTCGTGGCATATACAAATTTTCATAGAACTCTCATAAACTGAGTTTCCATTTTCAAACGAAAAACAAATAAATAAATAAAAATAAAATAAAATAGTTTGAACAAAAACTAGAAGAAAATATTTGAAATACAAATCACTGAGAAAATTTGTACATGAAATACAAATCATTGAGCAAATTTGTATTGCAAATAATTTATTCAGTTATTTCTTTATTAATTTCATATATGTTGATATCCAAACACTCGCTATAGCAATCAGCATAGGATTATATATATATGTATAATCCATGGAGCTAGCTTACTGCAGATGTCGTTGTCAGTGAAAGGTGAATGGATATATTAGTTGAAGAGCTGAACTAGCTGAAGCATTCACACGCATATCGATTATTCCGTAAAGTTGGCCTCTGATGTTTGGCAATTGATGAACGAAAAAGAAGCAAAAAAAAAAAAAAAAAAGCTTGTGTAGCAAGCGAATGATTGAAAGATGTATGTGGAATATGGTTGAATGCTGTGAATGCAGTGAATGGGCATCGCTTAGATGGGTGGATTCGGGCCGTTTCCAGCCAAGTCATCGGTCTCCATGTCGCTGAAGTCCTCCTCCATGGCAAGCGGTGGTCCGCCGGGATTCTGAGCGGCACGTTGGGCCTGGTTCTGGTGCTCCTGGTGATGGTACAGCGCAAGCGGAGCATTGCGCATCAATTCCTGCGATTCATCGACCAAGTTGCTCAAATCCAGTTCGGTGTCGCGCATGGAGTGCATGCTGTCGCTGAGGCTGGTCAGGTCCGGCAGCCACGAGTCCGGAAAGAATTCGTCCTCCTGCGAGCCGTTGCTGGCCAAAGCATGGGCGGCCAACGGCCACTGAAGGCTATGGAGTCCAAAGCGAGACGATTCCGGCGGTGGGCTGCGATTGCGCAAGCCATTCCCGGTCCCGGTTTGGTTGCCAGCATCCGGTACTCCCGGCAGTCTCGGCAATCCCGGTATTCCTGGCGCCGGCTCTCCGTCAACCATCGGTGGCAAGTCAAAGCCAGTGGTGCGCACCGGACCATTGCCATTACCGGACCCAGCACCGCCGCCGATGCGCAAAATTCCAGTGCCATGCATCAATGCGACATGGTTCACCAGATTGTTCATGCGCACGGTATCGGCCGAGGGCACCGCAACGCACAGCGGACAGATGACGGACGTGGTATCGCCACGATGCTTCGACTGAAGATGCTTCACCAGCTCCTTGACGGTATGGCCCATCTTGCCACAGAATGGACAAGTGAAGCTATCGGCGCACAACTCCGGTATCTCCTCGCCGGCAAAGAACAGCTCACGGGCAGCACGATCTAGCAGACATTGGAATGGATGATTGCTGCTATGGCGGCCTGTCACCACCTTGTTCTCATAGCACATGGAGCACAGATCGTAATTGGCGCAGCGCAGACACTTGTATCTATAATGGACCAGATGCGTCTTCTCGCAGCCATCGCATTTCACGTTCCAATGCATGGCCATACTAGAGGGTGGGAGAGATGTGGAGAAAGAGAGAGAAAATTTAGTTTAGCTTGAAAATTTGGGCATTTTCTTTTGTTATAAATCTACTTTTGCTTTGTTGCAAGTGGGCTAGAATATGCAGTTTAGTTTAGCTTGAAAATTTAGCTTTTTTTTTTTCTTTTTGTCTAGTCCTGCTTTCAACTCATTTTGCGTTTTAATTGCAGCGCCCTATGATTTTCTTTTACTTACTATTTATATTGTTCTTCAGTTTAGATTAGCTTGAAAATTTGGCCTTGTTTCCTATATAGCTTGGCCTTTTTCAACTCACTTTGCTTATTATGTTTATTGTTATTATTTTATTGCTTATTGCTTATAAATTTGACCTTTTTTGCCTATCCAGCCAAGCCTTTTTCTTTTGCTTTCAATTCACTTTGCTTATGATTAGTATATTATAATATTTTCTTTTTATTTTTTGCATCTCCATCGGTTTGCTATGCAGCGCCTACTTCGACGACATTGCTAGGCTAAATGACAATTGACTCTGCGATGAATGTTATCGACAGCGATAATTCCCACCAACAAATTGATATTATTTCTTTATTTTTTTTAGAATCTGAGCCACACTCGCAGCTTTGTTTATTTGCTGCAACACAGCTTGCCAAGGCGCTCTCCCTCTCTCCCTCTCCCTCTCTCACTCTCTCTCAGTGCCGCTCTCTTGACTCTTTTTTGCTGCAGATCCTATATCAAAAGCTCCAACTGAGGAAATTTAATATAATATTATTCTCTCTCTCTACTTTATTTATTTTAATTTTTTTTTTGTTTTTTGCCTTTACATGACTTGTTGACCGCGTTCGACAGCTCGAGTGGCCCTGTCCCGTGTCTCCTTCATGTGTGCGGAATACATCAAAATTCGTTTCGTTTGTTCGCGCTTTGTACATAAATTTCATGCAAATTGACTAATTAATTTTTGCGCAATGGATTCTTATCGTGCAATGCCATAGAAACACACGAGCCACACAATATTTGCATAATGCACCCATGTGTGTGTGTGTGTGTGTGTGTGTTGGGGTTAAAGTTGAAAGTTGAAGTTGGCTTCAGGATGCGCCTAAGCGGCACAGGCACGCGGTGCAGGCGCCCACGCACCTGGCTGCAGAGGCAGAGAGCTCGGAACTAACCTCTAAGGCTGCACAGAGTTGCGAGAGAGGGACAGCGAGAGAGAGAGACAGAGAGCGAGCGAGACGGCAAGACTCTGGAGTGCACGTTGCGGCACAAACAACAATTTTAATGACGGATATTAACCATAACCTCAACTATGGCGACTAAGCTCAACGCCGCTGCTGCTGCTGCAACGGCATAAAATTTACAATATTTCCGTGTTATTTTCTTGTGTCCCGCTGCTGGATGAGCTGAATGGTGGCCTAGGGAGGGGCGGAGGGCCTGCCAAATATGCTGATTGCAGCAATAATGATGATTATGTTTGCCTGGCCTGCATGCACGACGCAAATTTGTTAGCCAAAGCGGAAGGAAGTCGATGCATTGACAATGCCAGCGACACGAAACAAACCTGCAAAAGCAGCAGACTAGCAAGAGGAAGAGACTGCAACAGGGACTGAGGCAGGGGCCGGCAAAACTGTTGCAAGTGTGCGCCACGACAATGTGAGGCAACAAAAGCATTTAACGACTTGCAAATGCGAGCAGCGGCCTGACGCCCTGACGGACAGACGAACGAACAAATGGACAGCCTTGGCTGGTAAAACTGACTAACTGGCATTTAAACAAATGCCATAGATAGAGCTTAGAGCTGAGCGCAATAGCAATAGCATAAAGGTCGCAATTTGAATACACTTGCGCTCACTTGATTTTATAATTAACATACTCACCAATTATCTAAAAGACAATTTACGCAAATGAAATTTTCACTGAACGGAATTGAAATTGAAAAATTGATGAACAAGCTGCGAGCACGAGGCACTTGGCTGCGTGAAAAGTTGTTAGAGAAAGAGCGTTTGTGTGCTGCAGCATCGAGTACTACATTCAGTATCGAGTTGTGCAACACTGCAGCAGAGTATCGATGTTGTTGCCAATGGGGCAAGGCTGTGCCCAGCGCTAAACAGTGTTGCATAAAGTGTGAAAAGCCAATTGATGTGGCACCAATGGATGATCTGCTGTCGTTTTGCAACACTGTTGCCAAATTTTTACTAAATGCAAATTGCAAATGCTTAAAAAACGGCACAATGAATGTGGAACCCTTAGAGATTTGATGGAGCAATGGCGAGGCAATAAGGGAGAATGCGCTGGAATGCATATGTGAGAATAAATTTTGATTTTACCCATTCAGATATATTTAAATTAGAATAAAATCTTATTTAATTTCAATAAGAAACTTGCATTAGATGAAGTTCTCTTGCGATTTTCTCGCTCTCTACTTTTTCTCTCTGTTTATTAATTGCATATTTCGCTCATATTTGCTTTCTCTATCTTTGTTTCCCTCATTTACTATATTTTTTTTTATCTCTTAAGCTTTCTGTGTCTTTCTTGTTGCTGTTCAATCTTTTTCTGTGCTTTCTCTCTCTCTGTTTGGCTGTCTGTCTCTCGTTATTTCTCTCTCTCTCTCTCTCTCTCTCTCTCTCTCTCTCTCTCTCTCTCTGTGTGTCTTTCTCTATCTCTCTACTTATTTATCTATCAATCTCGTGCTGCCTCTGTTAAGATCTCTCAATTTCTGCCTGTCTCTCATTGTTTTTTTCCTTGTTTGTCTCATTTTCTGTCCCTATCTTTCTCTCCTTTGATCTCACTCTCTCTCTTTCTCCATCTCTCTCTCTCTCACTCTCTCTCTATTTCGATCCCTCGTATAATGTCTCTATATTTCTGTCTGTCTCTCATGGTTTTCGCCTGTTTGTCTGTTCCTCTTTCTCCCTCGCCCCATGTCTCACTCCCTCTCTCTCTCTCTCTCTCTCTCTCTCTCTCTCTCTCTCTCACTCTCTCCCTTTTAACCTCTTTCAGTATTTTCTCCGTCTCGTGCTCAATATCTTTCTCTTCTTGTTAGTGTCTCCATGATTCTGTCTATTTCTCACGTTTTCTCCCTGACTGTCTCCTTTTCTCCCTTGTTCCCGTTCTCTCTCTCTCTCTCTCTTTCTACATATCCCTTCATATATCGCATGCATTTCAAGTCACAAACTTTATAATAAAATCAACATTCTATTCCAGAGTGTCTAGTGTATACGACGACCCTTGGCCTTTGGGCAAATTATTGCATTGCGTGCGGAAAGTTTTGAAGCACCTGCACCACCGAAACGCAGCCAACACCGGATGAATCGCTGCGGTCATATTAGCAAAGTGAATAGGTTTTTATTTGTAACGGAAATGTGAAAATTATTACCAGTTGTGTTTGTTGCTGCTGCCGTTCCGCGTATTGTTATTGTTTTACTTGCTGTTGTTGTTGTTGTTGTTCCAGTTATTTGCATAAGATCACGATAAACACACACAAGAATTTTCCAGCTAATTGCGTCGCATAGAGAACGCTTACAGCCCTATGCATCTGCGATGGGGCAACAGAGCGAACACGATCGCCCAGCTATTTCTCCCTGGAAGTCGACATAAACATAAATATAAACATAGCTCGCATTGCACATCTCTTGAAGAATTCGAGACAAAACATTGTATCAATTTGCCATGTTTATGCAGAGTGCGTGGCGAGTGAAGTTTGAGCTGGCGCCACGCTTATGATGGTATTTCTCGCATTTGACTAGGGAGTCAGCATGTGAGTCACCATGTGAATGTAGAGCAGCACCCTGTGCATGAAATTCATTGAAGAATTCCAGAAGAATTTCAAATTCGATAACTTGTAGATTTCCAGAGCTATCGATAAACAAATTTATCGGGAATCAGTTATAAAATTATATCTCGTTCATCTTTAGAGTTAGAGTCTCCAAGTCTTCTGCATATCTATAGATACCAATTTAATAAAATTTCGGTTTTTGTCAGATTTTGGATTCCGGTCACCAATTCCATTTATATAATACTAAATAAGAATAGATTTTGTCCGATTATAAACTGAAGCTTAACAGCTGCTTATATATACCAAAACTTCCGCCCTCCAAGACTTGCACGTATTACATTTAGCTTGAAATGTAAGTAGATTAAGACTGAATCAATAATCTCATTAATCTCATTGTTCATAGCCTATCCTGCAAATATCGCTGCGATCTGTGCAACATAAAAGACGGAAAGAGAGCAGAATCTTATGGCTGATGGGATTCGGCATTTGGCATGTGCGTTGGCAATCGATGCAATGGTTGACATTTGGCCTGCACTTTGAGCTGTTGATTTATGTATGTGGTAGTCAAGCGTCTTGCACTTTTGGAATTTAATTTAATTTATATTTCATTTGCGAGATGCAGCTGAAGCGCACCGAGTGGAGTCAAATCGTGTCTCGTGTGGTGGGGCGCGGCACGGCACGGCACGTCAAGTCCGGGGCCGGGGCCAGGTCCCCGGCCAGGGTCCAGCTCCATGGAGAGAGAGCCCGAGCTGCTTTCCGTTCAGCTTTTTATGCATGTTGCCATTAACTGGCTGCCCGACTGGCCACACCACCAACGGCAGCCAACAGCAGCAGCCTTTCGATTCCTTTGAGCTGACATGAAGTACATTAGTGTGACACGGGCATTCGCCAGGCACACACACCCAATCCAACTGGATGATAGTGGGCCACACAGCCGATGCTCCACAGCGCCACATTGCCGCCCCCACACTCATCAAGATTGCAACGTCTGTACGTTTGGATTGACTCGGCTTGTTTGCCTTGCATTTGTCGTGGGAAATCAGTTTAATGGAAATTATAACATTCGATTACTTTTCAAACTAAACTCAAAGCAAGCTCGCTCGCTCGCCCGGCCACAGTCAGATGTTGGGAATGCCGAATCTAACTGTGGCTGTGCCTGGGCGTCAGCCGTGAAATAGCAGGCAGCTCTAGCTCGGCCAGAGTTTACCAAATGCCTATAAGTATGCTACAAATAAGTGAAAATTGCCAAAGCACAAGCTGTCAAGCTGTCTCTCGCTCTCTCTATGTGTGTGTGTACATTTTATATTTTCTCCTCATTTTTCTATTTCGCTTGAGTTGAGTCATGTGACACAACAATGTATATTTATTTAATCAAGAAATCTCAAGCTATCAGTTGCAAAAGTCACATATACTATAGATTCTACATATATAGATTCTATAGGGTATTTAACTAATTCCATTTTTATTTTACTCTAAAACAAAAGCTTCTTATGATCAAATATAGCTTCACTCTTTGTTAACATTTTCTAAACTTAACAGAGATTTTATTACATTTTGATTGCGATTAGATTCTGTTGAAATTTTCTTCTGCCTTGCAGCGACGATCTTAGCAATGGAATTGCTTTCAGCAACTCGAGAGATTTTTAGTGTCAATGCTGATTTTCATTTTATTTATATTTTATATTTTTTATAATTTTTATAAACATTTTTTTTATTTATTTATTTTTGCTGAGTTTTTGCTGTATTTTGGTGCCCACGTGACGGCTACGTGATGTGTCCCGAGTGCAGGCAATGGCTACGATTTCAGCTCCTGCTAGAGTCACTCTCCCACTCCCACTCGCACTCCCCCTCCCTCTCTCACACTGTGTAGGTCACGTGGCGCACTTCAACACTCTCAGACTGGCTGGCAGCACAGAAAATGCAGTGGCAGCCGTCGATGTCGGGTTTAATGAAGTGCAACGAGCGTCGAGCAATTGAAATGCATTGCCTGCTTTTGGGTGTTTTACCTGACGTCGAAGACGACGCACAAATCACAGTGGAATTGTTATTGCAGCTGCTGCTGTTGTTGCTTACGGTATCATCAAGTGCCGTTAAACATGCCACACGCATCAAAGCGAAAATGCAGCAAGTAGAAAAGCAGAAACACAAGCTAAATGCGGGACATGTGGCATAAAAAGCCCCAGCTCGAGCAACACAAGTTCTAAATAAACCGAAAAAAAAAAAACAACTAAAAAAAAACAACAGCAACGAAAATAAAAATAACAAGAAGAAGAAGAAGCAGACACACACACACTCACATACACCCACACTCACACACTCCCACACCGACCCACTCAACAATTACTTTCAATTCCCATTCACATGGCCAGCACAGAACTGTTCCCAGTTACTGTTAAGCCACTGTTATGCCACTGTTATGCCGCTGTTAGCTGGCCATAACAATGGTTGACGTCGCTGCCTCTGCCGCTGTCGCTGCCTCTGCCTCTGCCACTGTCCGCGCCTGCGCTTGCGCCCATGCCGCATTGGCTCGGCTCCGTTCGCTTTTAGCACAGGCAACACGAAGAGCGCTGTCGAATATTTTAGAACATGTCCCAATAAAACCAGGACATTCAGCGGCACGCAGCCTTTGGCTGCAGTCCAGTGCCACGGACGCCGCAGCGTATGCCGTGATGCCAGCCGCTCCGCCAATGGCCAGCGCGCGAAATGTACGTAACTTTTCGGTTGCATAGCAATTAGACTGATGGAGCTGAGCTGCACTTGTCAGCAGTTGCTGCTTGCCGCTGCTCGAGCTTGATGACATTTGAAAAACTTGGTATCTGGCTGGCAGGCAACTTTGTCTTGGCCATCTCGGGCTACACGTCGTCAGCCGGCGGACAGCGGACGTCAGCAGTTCTCTGTTTATGTTGAGTTGTGCTCATTAGTGCAGCTCTTATGATGATAATTTGGATTAAGCAACAGCAGTCAGCGGTCTATGGAAATGCTATGCATTTCGCTTAAAACATTTAAATATGAGGGCATGCAAATATCCAAACGTCTGCCAATTATATATACAAATCGATTCAGTCTATATATACTATATATACAGTTGGATCTGTATATGAAAGTAATTCCCATAGCTTAGCATTTCGATTTTTCTCTGAATTGCGCTTTTTCTCGGGACCCATTTGAATTCTAATGGAATAATTATTGAGGAATATGTTAACAAATGCCATTTGTAAGTATTATCATGCTTTCGCTTTTTCTCTTCATTAAATTTTATGCCATATCAGATTAATACAATTGTCAAGGCAGTTTGCCGAAAACATTCCACGTCGAGTTGAATTTCATTTCATAATGTGAACTAATAGACATAGATAGGCAGAGTGGAGCAGTCAAAAAGGCATTTCTACTAGCTCAATTTACTCAGACAATTTGAATATAAAAGACACAAGACAAAAGACGATAATTTCTCTATAAGCTCAGCTATTTATAAGAGTTTATTGCTTCTTTAATAATAATATTCATGATATTTTAATAATGTTTACATATATAATTGTTGCTTTAAGTGATGGAATTATTGATAACATTATCATGAACTGTAGCATAGATATTGACATAGGAAGTAGCATTGTCATTGTCATTCTCATTCTCATACTCATTTTCATTCTCATTGTTATTGTCATTGTCATTGTCATGAACAGTAGCATTGGCATTATCATTAGAACTTACCTTGGTATTGACATAGGAATTAGCATTCTCATTATCATTTATCATTGTCATTGTGAGTGTCTTTGTCATTGCCATTGCCATTGTTATTGCCATTGTCATTGCCATTGTCATTGTCATAGTCATTATCATAGCCGTTGTCATTGTCATTGTCATTGTCATTGTCATTGTCTTACCCATTGCCATTGTCATTATCATAGCCGTTGTCATTGTCATTGTCTTACCCATTGCCATTGTCATTGTCATTGTCATTATCATAGTCGTTGTCATTGTCATTGCCATTGCCATTGTCATTGTCATTGTTTTTCTCATTGTCATTGTCATTGTCATTGTCATTATCATAGCCATTGCCACTGTCATTGTCATTGTTATTCTCATTGTCATTGTCATTGTCTTAGCCATTGCCATTGTCATTATCATAGCCGTTGTCATTGTCATTGCCATTGTCATTGCCATTGTCATTGTCATTGTCATAGCCGTTGGCATTGTCCACATGTCATAAGCTACATCTATATTTTTCCCACGGACTAACTACAGCACAAATATGGTATTTAAGCTCTGACTCCAGCATCCATATCTGTATTTGCACACACCAAATTTAGCAGCAAAGCTGCCATTAGTAAACTATTTGATGTAGTAAACAAAATTGTTTTCAAAATATGAAGTGACCTAATTGAAATTTGAAGCAACATGTTTATGGCTTTCGATTGGCGCGTGGGCAGCAGTGAGCGGAAAGTTTGGGACTCATGATTTTACGAGATGCGCAGCTTCTTGCCATTGAAGCAGATCCATACAATTCATTTATCCAATTAGCATAATTGAAATATATGCTCGTGAAAATTTGCATTTTACATTATGCTCGACGCTGAAAGCTGTTTTTCTCTAAATGCGGCACTGGATAGCGCTCCGTATCGGTCGGGCAAGCCTGCCCGAGCACTCGGCACCGCCCGCACTGTGTTACATATGTTGCATACTTTTTGCTGCTTAACTGCTGCAAGCTGAAAAAGAAAAATGTTGCAAAGGTGGGGGAAAAAAGCGCAAAAAAGAAAACTGGAAAGGCGGGAAAAAAGGAGTGGAAAATTGTAATAATAAATAAAAGAGAGACGCAGCGAGTGGCAACTCGTTGCAGCGGTTTCACACGCAATTAACATATTCTCTCTGTTTCATTAAAATTGTTGCGCTTGCAGCGGGGTTACGACCGGGTCGGGCCGCAGGACCCCGAACCCCGAACCCCAAACCCAGCCGCACAGCGAGGATCAGGATAGCGTCGGGATTTTGCTATGTTTTTTTTTTTTCTGTTTGCCTTTCTACACGTGCACTTTTTAATTATTTGTTGTTATTTTTGCCTTTTTTTTACCCCGCTTTTTTATTCAATTACCTGTACACGCACTGAGAGGCAGACAAACAGTGAGGAAGAGAGAGTTGGGGGAGGGGGAGGGTGAGGGTAGGTAGGGTTTGCTCTGTCTGCCAAATGTTAAAAAATGTTGCAATTTACATTAATGCCGCATCACTTTGCAGGTGCATTAAGCAATTAGCAATTGTAATTGATAAACAATTAGTGCGGCTCTGTGTGCATGTGTGTGCGAAACTGAGCCCATTCCACCCGTCCATTCGTTTAGTAACAAATGAGATAATCCCAAAAATATAATCACAATACATCAATTATTAACTATGACAACGCGCTGGGATCGATCGGACTCTAACATAACTAAATTTGAAGCTCAATTCATAAAGCATATGTGAAGTCGATTCGTTCATATATATTTAGCGCACATCGGTCCAAAACGAGTTACTGCTAACGTGAGCCACAGCTAGAGCGTAAATTACAAATACAAATAAGCATTAATGTATTATATGTATTTGCAGAGCGACAGCGTACTCCGCTCATTGTTGTGCGTGAGTATAAAGAAAAGTCTGAGTCAGAGCCCAGCGCGGCATAGGCGACAGTCCATACTCCATTCAAAATCTCATCAATTGGTCGCGCCAAATGCTGAGGTCTTCTAAAACTTTAATGTGCTTTGGGAAATATAAAAATGAATATTAAGTAAATTGAAATGCCTCCAGGTATAAAGCAGAGCAAATTAATTGGAAAGCAAAAATGTGCTTTAAAGCTCTTGCAAACTTAGACTTGGTTAACAAGTTTTCTGGCTAAATTGATTTAGCTTTTTTGCTTCTTGTACTTTAATTCTAAGCTCATTAAAGGCTAGCATATACTCAAAGCTTCATAAGCTGAACATTTGCTTATGATGAGGTGCCCGAACTTTTATCTATACACAATAAGACATTCATGGTGATATTTAAAAGTGATTTTCTTAATAATCAACTTTAAGCTCAAAGCGTATCCTGTTATCCTAAAGCTCTTCAATACTTAGACTTGACTTTATAGTTTTTATTATAGATCCAATCAGCCTCTAAATGCCAATTTGATTCGAAGCTCGCATTAAGACGTGAGACATCAGCTACTTTATATTAAATGTCATAGAGCTTAAAGCTTTGCTTCCAAAAGCCAAAGTCTCAAATTAAGTATAATAGAGCTTAAAGCTTTTCAAAAGCAAAAAACTCAATAAAAGCGTATTAAAGCATGCTGTAGATCAAGATTAAATGTTCATGATCAATCAACGAATAGAAAGCTCAAAAGTTGTGGCTTACATCCCATGGCTAAACAATTGAACACATATTTGAAAGCTCTCGAAGCCTTAGACCTAGATAAATAAACAGAACTATTAAGCTTGACATGCAAACAAATTATTCAATCAAAATTAAGCAACAAATTAAGTGTGCCGAAGCTCAAAGCTTTGAAGACCAAAAGCCAAAACCAAATTAAATCTAATCTAGATCAATAAAAGCCAATTACTGCTGAGTTTTTAATATTGTATGTATATTTTTTTAAGCTGAAAACTGAAAGCTTCTGCAGAGATCCACCGTATCGCGCACGCTCTGGCTCGCCACAGCTTTCTCTCGAATAATTGTATAAATAAAATTGTCTTTTGTTTGCAAATTGCTCAATTTTTTTTATTTTATTTATTTTTTTGTAGGCTCGATGTTTTTATGGACGCATTCGTTTTGCGCGTAGCGTATGTCAACAAAAACCCCCGTCGGATAAATTCAAATAAATTCGTAGTTAGTGAATTTTTGTCTATTGAAAAACCAGTCAGCTCGTTGTTGCTCCCCCGAGTGGGATGTTTCAGAGCTCTGTGTGTATGTGTGTGTGTGTGTGTGTGTGTGTGTGTGTGTCGTTGCGGCAGTATAAATGAATGCAATAGAATGTTGGGCCGGCTTAGTGTTGATTGAGCAGCCGAAGGTAATAAATCATTAACAATGCGCAAAGAGACGTTCCTCATATGCCTGATCTTGGCCGTCAGCTGCTGCTGGGCCTATCCGCAAAGCCAGGACGCGGATTCATCAAGCACATCAACAACAACAACCACGCCAAAGCCCAACTTGGGAGAAGAAGAAAAGTCAAGCAGCAGCACAACAACAACAACAACCAAGCCCAACGTTGAATCAGAAGAAAAGTCCAGCAGCACCACAACAACAACCACGCCAAAGCCCAACGTTGCATCAGAAGAAAAGTCGACAACAACAGCTCCGAGCCCAACAACTGAAAAGCCCAACTCCAAGTCGGAAGAGTCAACAACTGGCAGCACGCCAAGCACAACAACAACAACAGCAACCACAGCCAAGCCAGATGCAGCGAGCAGCACGCCCAAGGATGACAATGCCGAGGCCAAGGAGCTGCTGGCCAAATGCGAGCAGCTGCGTCGACGTCACAAGCGGGATAGCTCCTCGTCGGAGGAGGACGACGATAGCCACGAGCAGAAGGCAGCCAAGAAGGAGCGCAAGAAGCTCAAGAAGATGTGCAAGGACTTGAAGAGGCAGCAGGAGCGCAAGCAGCAGCGACAAGGATCAGATAATCTGCGAGAGCTATCAGAGGCGCTGCGCAGCTACCAAATGAAGCAGATGGAGCGCAGGAGGCATTAAGCGATTAATAATAATAGTAGCTGATGTAAAATAAATTTTTTTTTTTTATATATATATACTTCAATCCCTTATTTCTGAGAATAAACATAGTTTTTTTTTTTTTTTTTTTGCTTTCCGAAAAAGAAATTTAAATTATGAGCTTGAGTTTGTTTTCGTCTTCTTTTTTTGGCCGCTAATGAGAAGCTCAAACATGGAGCAATCGCCGCTTGATACCAGCTGCTCCAAAAATTGTAATGCCCCAACCAACAATAGACCAACTTGATTACGATAATAGATAAGACAAATGTTGAGCAGTCGACAAGCGCAAAGTCGATCAATCTAAATCTAGATGAATGAGTCAGTCAGTGACTAGCTTAGACCATAGCCAAATATAAATAGAAAATATTTCATATTGATATAGCTTCGATGTAAGTCCACTTCGAAACTTGTAAGCTTGGCCTTGATATTGTACATATCCAACTCGAGTCAAACCGGTTGATAAACATCATGTCGAACCTTTAATCGAGCTAGTTGCGAGCAACCCATAAACTTATACAAATTATTAATAAATAACGGAAGCTTATTATGTTTTATTTTAAATAGATTTCTTGGGAATTAACATAGCGCAAAATGAATTTAAACTAAAAGCTTAACTGGCTGAAATAGATTGGCAATGTATTGACAATAGATAAACTCCTGCTCAAGATCTGAAATGGTATTTGAAGTGTCTATAACTTATATATGCAACATATTTATTTTTATAGTTATTTTCATATATATATATATACATTAATTTTAATCGATTTCATGCATTTGCAATTAATCAACAACGATGTTTATCATGACACAAACATAAGCTGCGCTAAGGTCATTTGTGTAAAACATGAACATGGCACAGAAAGAGAGACTCCCAGCTCAAGCATATGTTTTGTGGAGTCAGGTCACGCCTCTTGAACAATTTATAATGTATATATATATAAATATATGTATTTAACTATAGCTACTAAATTATCTACTCACTTATTTTGCTTATAATTGAATTCATAGCTCAGCTAATAGCAGCTGCTTCAATAGAATCGAAATCGAAGTTAGCTGCAAAATAAACCTGTTTTCCCAAGTTTTTATTTTCATGTAGAAAACAACCTCTTTTTTTTTTTCATTTCATATAATAAAAAAGTTTGGCATATTTCATATATTCTGTTTTAGTAGGTTTTTTAATAGGCAGTCAAACATTTGCTGCTCACTGTGCATGTCATTAAAATAAATTAAGTTTAAGCGCTGCAAGAAAGTTGCGAAAAGAAAAATAAAATAAACAAAATTTATTGAAAAAAAAAAAAATAATATATTTTTTTTAATGTAAGAATTTAAATGAAATAATTTGATTTGTATATATTATTATTGTTATTAAATAAATGCTAATAATAAATATATAATTTATTAAATAATTTTTTTTTTAAATTAAGAATTTTAAAAAATATTTTTTTGTTTATAACTAATTATTGTTAAAAATAAAAATAAAAAAAATAAATAAAATTAATAGAAAAATATATAATTAATTATTGTAAAAAAATTAATAAATAAATAAATTGATAGAAACATATTTTAAATAAAATGGACACAATTTAACAAAAAAAAACTTGCATAATTATTTTAGTTTCATTATTAATATGATTTCATTTGTAATAATTATTAAAAATAACAACAAAAATTGATAAAAAAATTTATTTTATATGCAATCAATTTTTTTTTTACTATTAATATCATTTTTTATTTTTATTTATTATGATTTTTTATAAAAATAAAAAATAAAATAATCAAACTGAACAACAATATGTTCCATTTTTTATTATTATAAAAAAATAAAATAAAAGAAAGATAAACAAAATTGATAAAAAATATTTGTAAATAAAATTTGAACATATTTTGTGCAATATTTATTATTATTATTATTTATTTATTTATATACATTTTTTTCGGTAATTGCTTTTTAATTATTGAAATTAACACTGAAATTGTTCATTATTATTGCTAAATTTGTTAATAAGTGTTTTTAATGGCTAATTGTTTTTTTTTTTTTTTTTTTTTTGTGTGCGGCATATGAATTTCTGGCTAACTGCAAACAGCTTGATTTGCCTTAGCTTAATTAATGCCTCTATACGAATTATAGATATATATAGATATATATTTATTTACTGCATGCATATATATATTTATTTACTATAGTATGTATGGGTAATTTGTTCATCTTTAGCTTATTAGATTCCATCATTTGTGGATATGGTGAATGCAAACATTTCACGGTCCAAGCTCGTTTGTTAAATTAGCTTTGCCTCTATATAATATATGATTCTTCTCTTTTCTTCTTCTTCTTATTCTTGTTGATCGACCCCAATGCTAATTTGCATAAGCAGAATACAAAAAAATGTAAAATTGAGGAATGTGGATCGATTGTTAACGACTACAAAATACACGCTTCAAAGACAATTTCTCTCAGTTTCTCTCGAACGAACAGTTGAACAGCTGTAGAGTCGTATAGTCGGTCAGCCCTTGTAATAAGCCTAATATAATATAATGCCTTGCGTTGGCGAGCATAATGAAAAAGCAAAACAAACGAAAATTGGTAAATAGGCAAAAATGATAATGAAGCCAGAGTTCAGGCATTGAACTCTCATCAGAACATGGCCAATAGAAAGCTAAAGATGCTGGCCAAAAGTCGCTGAAACTGGCCGTGGCCGTAGTCGTAAATGGGTCGACTTGGCTTTTGAACTCGTGTGGCAGCTGTGGCAGCCAGAGCTGCGACTAATTATGCACAGCCCCAGAAGACGGCCCCAATTGGCGCCCAAGAAGCTGGCGAAAAGTGCCGTTAGCCAAATGATTTATGCACCGATCGACGGCGGCTAGAAGTTGATATAACTGGCAGCGCACAACGTCTCCCGATTCAGTTGCCGTACACAAAGCAAGCCATGAAGTGGGCAATCTTATCGTTACAATCGCTGCTCGTCCTGGTCCTGGCCATAGCCAGTGGCTATTCGCTGGTGAGCGGTAAATTTTTTTGATCCCCCTCCATTGAACAAGCAAAGGCAAAACTGACCAATCCACTCTCTTGCTCTCTTCCTCTCTTCCGTCTCTCGCTTTCACTCATTGAACTGTGAACGCAGCCCGCGATGAGCTGCGTCCGACGCAGGCGCCGCTGCTTAGCTCCACGGTAAAGCCAACGAGTGCACCCAAAACGGAGCAAAAGCCCACCAAGCCGCTGATGATCATCAATGCGCCGCCCATGAAGCAGAAGCATCTGGTGCCGGTCAGCGTGGAGACCGAACCGTACGAAGAGCAGCAGGAGAAGGAGACACAGGCCCAGGCTGTGGTGCAGCCGCAGCAGCTAAAGTCCTCGCAGCTCAAGTCATCGCTGCAGGTGCAGGAGGCCAAGCCGCTGCAGGTGACGGGCTTCATTACCAAGTCGGGCAACATCTATGAGATCGAGGACAAGCGCGGCCTGGGCCGCATCGAGCCACGCCAGGCGGACGATGCCGATGAGCCGCAAATCGTTTGCAACTATGGCAACGTGGTCATCTACAGCGATGTGCCCTGCGATCAGGTGACCAAGGTGAAGGTGGGCGAGGTGATGCCACTGAATGCTCCAGCCGAGCAGCAGCAGCAGGCCACCGAGGGTCCACTTGCCGCAGATGATGACGACGGCAGCCAGCAGGCAGCTGTTGCCCAGCCGCAGGCGGGTGACTCCAGCAACGTGCCACGCCAGCAGAACATGCAGCAGCGCCGTCGCCGTCGCCGTCCACAGCGCCAGCAGCAGCAGCAGATCCGACGCCGTCCTGGTAACAATGGCGTGCGTCGCATTCGCCGACGCAATGGCAACCGCAACGGCAATCGCAACGGCAATGCCAATCGCCGTGTCGTGCGTCGTCGTCCCAATCAGCAGCGTCGCGGTCAACGCCGTCCGGCCAACAGACAACAGCAACAGCAGCAGCAGCGCCGTCGCCAGCAACAGCGCCGTCGCCTGCAGCAGCAGCGTCGCCGTCGCCAGCAGCCGCAGCGTCGTCGCCAGCAACAAATGCGATTCATCAGCGAGGATAACGAAGTTTAGGCAGTGCCAACTGACATTGGCATTGGCTGGATATCTCTCAGCCCACAGCTGCTAATTAGCTTTGATTTCAGTGACGAAAAACGAATAAAATGTTAACCAAAATCGCAAATTCCAATCAGAATTTTAATACGCATACCAATCAGACTGACAACGAACATAATTCGCAAAAATATTGAGTAAATTCAGTCAAGTGTCAGGCATTGCATGACTTAAAGCACTCTTAAAGCATCATGTACAGGCAAATGAATCTGTTTTTTAATACCCCGACATACAAATGATTAAGAGCTTTAGCTGGAGTGTATAGGCCTTAGACTTACTTTTAATACTCTTGCAATCAATGCAAATATTGTGCTCTACTCTCATCTCAAAGCTCATACTCAAAGTTTCATTAAAGCTCTCAAGGGCTTATAGTATTTTTCTTGAAAAGAGTTTGTTTTCCTAGTAACTTTAGTCAAACTAATGTAGCACTCAAAGCAAATGCATATATTTTTCTGCTCGCATCTGAAAGCTTTTACCATTGCCTATAAGATCTACGAAAGTTGTCACAATATTTAAATTGACTTTATAATAAATTAGTTTTTCTCTTAACTAGTTCGTCTATTGAGGAAGCTTAGTTTAACTATTAGCATTTATGATGACCTTATTCAAGCTTTAACCCTTTGCAAGCTTTCAGAAACTTTAGACTTTGTTTTTCCTTATTTTTTATTCAATCATTTTAAGCTTAAACTTAATTTTAATCTTAAACTTAAACTTAATCTCAAACATAAACTTCAACTGAAACTTATTTGTATGGCTTAAAGCTCTCACGAACTCTGTGCTCTTCTAACAGAGATAATCAAAGCTTTCATCAAAGAACTCTTGATGACTTCGGCGTTATCGAAAGCTTTCAGAAGCTTTAGGCTTTTGCTTAACACTAGTTCACTTAATCCCGGCCTTGCCTTTAGCTTTCTGTTGTTCTCGTACTCTTTTCTCTAGAGCAGAGTAATCCCAATATTGTAGCTTGCATCGTTGTGACTTATTTTAGACTTATCTTAGACAAGCCTCGACTTAGCTACTCAAACAACTTGTCAAGCATGCAGCTGTACACTCATTTAAGCCAATTGTTATCAATTAAATGTGTATCACTTAATTCTACAATTATCCACATTGAGCCCAACTAAAGCTAAATAAATAGTTAACTTGAAGCGTTATGCAGCTTAAGCGACAAATAAATAGAAGCTCTCCATTTGCATTTCTTTCAGTGTAAATGGCCATGGAAATCATTTGAAATTCCATTCCAATTGCTTGGAATTTTCATGAATATTGATTGCTGTCAATTAACTATTGTGGCATACTTTTCGGCAGCGCTGCAAATTTAATGCATATGTATTTATTGAACTGCTGCTCACATTTCATGCATATATCAATTTCTAGTAATTGGTCGAATTATCAGCAAAAAAGTCTCTTGCACGCTTTGCCACATTAATTGTTAGTGGATTTTGCCAAACTCACAACTCGAGCTGCTGCGATTCCATAGCAGGAGGTGTGCAGCAGGAGGCGTGTGTGTGTGGAGGAGTGCTGCGTGTTGTTGATTGCGGGCTGCGGATTGCGGGCTGCTCTGACTGCAGCATCAGCGTCAGTTACAAGCAACGGAAAGCAGATGCATTTGCTGCGCTCGGGCCCAACGCACTTAACACATAAAACAAATACAACATCGACAACAACAACAGCAGCAGCAGCAGCAACAGTAACTACAGTCAGTCCTGCCCCCTATGCGACGAGCGCCAGAAAGTCATTCAAAAGTCAACCAACTTTCTTCGTTTTGAAAAACGTTAAAGAGCAGAACAAGAAGAAATACTTGCACACACACACACACACACACGCACACACATTCTCTCACATATATGTACGTAACGTCTGGGGGCTGCATGAAAACTTGGCAAGCAGCTACAACAACACGAAGCTATAAAAGCAAGTCGCCTGCTGATTTTGCTTTGTTCTTCGCATGCACACGAATGCCCACAATACCAACAACCCCAAGACCATGGCATCCAGCACCGACCGCCGCCCCCCCCCCCCCCCCCCATGGACCCCCTCCCAAGATCCCTAGCATAACCCTGTCATGTCATCATACACGGCCCGATCTCGACAGGCAACGGGGCTGCTGCTGCTGCTGCTGCTGCTGATGTTGCTGTTGCACTTCTGTGCTGCGCCTCTCCAAGGTGCCATCTAAATGTGCGGCACGTTGACGTTGACGTTGAGGTTGACGTCGCTGTCGCGTCGCTGTCGACGTCGCTGTCGTGGACCGAAGCTGTTGTGCGTTGAGCCTTCAACTTTATCACCTCATTGTTTTTGCACGCTGGCGCTGGGAGCTCATTGCCAGCGACACAGCATGCATGTGTGTTTGTGCCATGCAACTAGATGTCTCTCTCTCTCTCTCGCTCTCTCTCTCTCTCTCTCTCTCTCACTCGCTGTATTTGTGGTTTTTATCGTTGGCCCAACTGCAGCGACAGCCACTCAAAGGTAGTAATGCCGACATCAAGCTGACGTTTGGGTCGTAAAATGCATAAACAAATTCGAATGCCGTTGCCATTTATGGTTAAATCAGCAGCCAGAGCTGCCAGACAGTCAGCGGGCGCTGCCAGACAGTGATTATATATGTTTTTAGTGAGAGATATTTGTTGATGCATCAGAAAGTGTTTGGGCAATCTCTATGCTCTATGCTCTATCTATCTCTATCATCTAACCTCAACCTCTATTCCAAATAGAGGCTGAGCGGGAGCTTGCTCAATGTTTGAGAGTATGTAAATCTTATTTTTAAGCTATGCTGATAAATTATATAGATTTTATATGCATGACTCTATATATAGAGTTCTAGATATGTATATATATGGCTGCCTGTTTGAAGAGTCCCTCACATATGTTTATATATTTAAATATATCATTTTAGCTCATTTATGTAACCTAGTCCATCTCTAGTAGACTTGGGTAGCTCATGAGTGAGCCACTGAACTTGTTCCTACAATTTGGCTCATTTTGGCTCGTTCTTGTTCCTTCAATGTGGCTCGTTTTTGCTCACTAGCTCATTTTGGTTCACTCGTCATATGGTTCACTTTCAATGAGCCGTTTTTACTATGCCCTCGCACAACTTTTAGGGTGACCAAATAATATGAATTATATTTTCTATAATTATATTTGCTCATAGGCAAAAACTATCGATGACATTAAGCCATTAAACTATCGACTAACAATTTTCATAGCAACCGAAATCATGCTAAAGCTTGCCGCAAAAGTGAAATGAAAAATATAAAAAATGTTTAAATTAAAACATAAAGTCTATTTCGTTTCGATCTCAAGAGCATATACGCTGGCAGATTGCTTATAATTGAGAATGCACAAAAGTCAGTGCGCAACATTTGAGAAGCTTTTGACGATATGAACTAGCAGAAATTGAAGCAAGTCATGCAGCAGTCATGGCAGCAGAGTGATATATAAAACTATTTGATGTCCCTATTCAGGCTGTTTCAGAAAGAACTTATCATGTCTAAAAAAGTGAAGAATTGTGAGGAATGCCCAAAGTCAGTGTAAGTAAGATTCTCACTTAGATCTCGCAACTGTCTCAAACAATGGTTCCAACATTCCAGTCAGCAGAGCAGTTAATAGCTAAGAGTACCTGGAGACAGCGAATCAATGCAAAATCAAGGCAGCTCAAAGCAAACAGATATGTGCCTTGATCACAATATAAGGCTATATAAGGTTGTCCCAAAGACACTATGGACTTACGCTGGGAAACAGTCAGCAAGCATATAAATGAGATGCTATTGCATTACCAATCTTGGAATTATAAGAGGTGCTCCTTGGTATATGTCAAACTTTGATATCTATATTGAACTCAAACTTTCTCTTGTCAAAGAGGAAGTAGAAAGAACACTATATTATAAGAAATAAGCTACATGGCCGTTGTAATGTTCTAGCAATAAGACTTGTAGATAACAAAAAATTAAAAAAGATAAGTAGAGTGTGGAGTATAATATACATATAGATGTATAAGTTCACATGATTAACAAAGTTGCAACAATGTTTAGTTCCAGCTATGACTATTGTCTCAACTTCGTGCAAAGATCACAAGGGAACAGACATAAATAAATTGTAAACTTATATGTATATAATTATAGGCTAAGGATGCTTAGTAGACTTTCTTCTGGCATTCAAGGGGAGAACACAAGCTACGAAGCTAATATGATTAAGCTTATATTCGAAATATTGTTACACGTAGATTTATTCGCGCCAGATTATAACTCAGTGTCCCTTATCACAATTCTCGTAGCACAATGAAGCATAAGCCTTTTGGTTATATTTAGGTAAATTTGCTTATTGTTTAGTTAAGACAGATTGCAAATAAAGCATGAGATTAAAAAGAAAAGAAGATCGTTCTAAATGACATGGAAGTAGCTTAAAGATTCATATCATTCAAATCCTATACGCTTGACTGCTAAAGCCTGCTGCTCCCTTGTTAAAAGAAGCGAGAATCTATTTCACAACAAGTTTGCTTTATATGTCTATATACAGCTTCCATGTACAGGTGAGTGGCTAAGTTTTCGCTTTCATCTAAACGAGTTGCAAAGATTCTCAATTTATAGCCTGACGAGCGACTGCTGTACTTGGAGCCCATAGCCCACGGCTATGAGGTGTATCAATAACCTTGAACTGCTTTCGGCTTAAATGCTGGGAACAGCTCAACTGGCCAATAAACTAATATTGAACGGAGCAGGTGAGCTGGTGAGGAATGAAAACGGGAATGGGAACAGGAAAAGCAATGTAAAAGAGGTCCGAGGGGGGAAGCAAGCAGGAAGCGAGCAGGAGGCTGCGTGCCTGGGCACATCGTGCATTTAACTTTGTCAAACAAAAATCCTTTGGGCAAAGAGTTTGTCTGCCATACGCACAGACATTAGATAGCTGGGAAGCGAGCGAGAGAGAGAGAGAGAGAGAGAGGGAGAGGGAGGGGCGAAACTGTGTGGGTGAAGCTGAAGATATAATCTCATAAAGATAAAACAGTTTATTGCGGAGACGAACAAAATGGAGCACAAGCTAAAGTGGAAGATGAATTTTCAAATGCACATGAAGATAGCGAGAGCCAGACAGACAGAGACAGAGACAGAGAGAGCACAGATAGAGACGATATGATGCTGTTTAAGGAACCCATTGACCCCCTGCCGATATGCCAGCAAAGATGGCCGACGGCAGCCAGTGAAATGCGAAAATCTGTCAATTATTTAAATCGCCTGCCAAAAATCTGAGCACCGGCTCAAGCTTTGGCCCGCAGCCCAACTGAAGTGCTGGCGCCATCTACGGCCCGCGGGCGGTCCTCAGCGTTGTCCATTGTTATATAGTCGGGCGTCCTCTGGCCCGGCTGGCCAAACTATGGCCCCGACCGAAGCCGAGGCAGAGGCCGAGGCTTGTCTGCTGGTAATTAACATGAAAATAAGCGCATTAACATCAGGACGCTGGCGGTTTATGTTCCTGATGACTGAATGGAGTGGGCACGGCAAAGCGACCAACAAGAGGGCGCGCATATAGGGAGGGTGAGCTGAATTTGAAGCGGTTTTCGGCTAAAGGACCGCCAGCGCTTGCCACGGGCAACCGTCTAAAAACGTCTACGGCCTGGGTCCCTAATTATGAAATCGAAATCGAAACGAAAATTCGCTCAGCGAATTTGCCGTGAAAAACGTAAAGCGCGCAAATTAAAATAATAAATTCGCTAAATTAAAGAAGGAAGTCATTAAAGACGCTGCCAGACGAACGTAGCGACGGACAGGTAGACGATAGACGGATGAGCCACATGGAGCACCAAGCACCGAGCACCGAACAGCGTGCAGCAGTGAGCGATGAGCTCAACGCATTGAGCCTTTTGTGTCTTGACGACGACGTCATTAGCAGCATTTACACGTCGCACGCCGAAGCCAAGGGAAAGCCAAAGGATAATCAGTAACGACGACGCGACGCGAAAAGAAAAGCGCTGCTAAGACAAAAACTGACACAAATTAAACTGAAATTAGTTGCAACTCACTTCGCTTGAGACGCTGCCTCCTCAACCAGACGAGGCGAGTGGCAAGAGCTCTGATGTATGTGTGTTCAGAGTTGGGCAGACTTGGCTTGCACTCGGATTAGTCATTCCTTAATCAACGTATCTATCCCCAACTCTATCTCTTTCTGTATCTATCCCTAACTCTATCTCTATCTCTTTCTGTATCTATCTCTATCTCTAACTCTTTCTGTATCTATATCTGTATGTATATCTGTATGTGTTTCTATCTCTATCTCTATCCCTATCTCTATCTCTATCTCTATCTCTATCTCTATCTCTATCTCCATATCTATCTCTATCTCTATCTCTTCATCTCCACCTCTACCTCTACCTCTATCTACGTTTAAATCTCTATTTTAATCTTTATCTACGTCTGGATTTATTGCCCCTGCACCGCACCAATATCAAATGACAGCCCAGACATTTGGCATTGTGACCCACATTGTGGGGCAGGCAGCGTCTGGCCTCGCACCACAGCCTCTTGCGTCAGTTCATCAATTTGACATATTGTGTTCTATATTTAATGTGGCTGAATTCTATTTTGGTGCTCGACTTAAAGTCACAAATAAATGTGCGCATAAATATGTATGTCAAAAGTAAATCAAATATATTTCTATATAAATTTATATATATATATATATATATATTGTGCTAATTTTGTCACCACACCCCCGCCACCCACAGCCCATTCGCGGCTGGCTGAGGACAAGCCGAATCAACTTTGCCAACTGTTTCAACTTGGCTTTGGGTGGTGGGGCGGCGGAGTGATTGCAGCATTGGGCTGGGGATACTTTGTGTTATCAGCAGTCAGTTAGTAGCGGAAACTTTTTAAACGTTTTCGAAACAAGTTGAAATTTAAATAAACCTTCCAATTTTTGACGACCCCATACCATAACGCCGGCGGCCGTTGCTCCATTCCCGCCCTCGCTTTCATATGAATGCAAAGTTGAGACAACAAAATCGCCAGAGAAATGAAACTTTTTGCCCGAGAACTGTAATTTTGGCCTTTACTTTGCATTCAAGAGTTGATGCCACGATTCAAGTCTGCACAGACAGAGGGACTGAGAACTGAGCGCTGAGAACTGAGAACTGAGAACTGAGAACTAAAAACTGAGGACTGAGGACTCAGAGCTCGGAAGCTGAGAGCAACTGGCAGCTCAAGACGTAGACTCGGGCTTTCCACTTGCTTTTTGTGCCCATAAAATCGACTTAAATTTTTATTGCGACAAAAAACTGTTTGAGAAGTGAAAAGAAACGCGAGCGCAAAGTGCGCAAAGTACAAGAGCTTTCCAAATGTGCTCGGGTGGGCGGCAGGGCGGCAGGGCGGCAGGGCGGTGGGCATCGCTCACGCTATATAAAACGTGGTGGCGGGCAGCGGCCTGTAAGTGCAGTCGACGCCGTTGCTAAAATCGTATTATAGCATAGTATTTTTTTCACCTCCCACCTGCCCCTCCCAGCCAGGAAAAACACGTTCATAATGCGCCCAACTCCAAGACGACGCAAACCTATCCAACATACGTATAGAGTATTTTTATTAAATATTTTCAACGGGTCGTTGCAAAAGCTGAGCACGTTTAGTCAGACCTTATAGTAGCTTAAGCTAGTGAGACTTATCGAATCTTAAAATTAACATTATTTGGATTTATGGCTAAATAGTTCATTAAGGAATGTTGAAGGCTTAGACTTTGGCTAGTAATAGCTACCTTAAGTTCATTCTATATAAATTGAATCTCTAAAGAAAACCATTCTTCAGCTGAAGAGCTCAGGAGTTGCGTGCAGGGTATCTGCTAGTCGTGTCGATTATGTCTTATATCGGATTTCCCATAAAGATAATCTAAATGAAGGCCTCAGCAACTGTAGCTCACATCACTTTCTATGTTTGCTGGGTATCTGCTAGTCGTGCCGTTTCCATCTAACTCTTCTATATTACCCCTATTATAGAAGCCTTCGACTTGAAGATTCTGCCATTGAACAGCTCCATAACAGCTATTCATTTCAGTTGCTGTCTTTGCGAGGTATCTGCTAGTCGTGTCCTTTCCTTTACTCTCCAACTGAAAAGCCTTAAGCACAAAGTTATCTCAGAGCTTACTTACAAATGCAGTTTGAATAGGGTATCTCTTCGTCGTGCTTATCACAATTCCCGTTTCTTGCCATCATATTTTTCTTATTTCGGTTCACTCGTTGCCCAATTTCGGTGAGCACTGTTTTCGTACATATTTTGCCCAGCGCCGGAAAGTATGCTATGTTATAATATTTTCGCTCGGTCCGCGTTCGGTAAGCGTAGCGTGGAGATGTAGACGAAGAAGCAGCAGCAGCAGCAGTGGCGGCGGCATGCGGCATGCGGCATGCGGCAAGTGGCAAGTGGCAAGTTCAAAAAGTGCCAACGACGCCGACGATGAAGGCAACGAAATAATAAAAAGCAAACTTTTTACCAAGTTGACTTTGACACATTGGGCCAAGACAAACACGGAGTGAGATAGAGAGCGAGTGAAAGAGAGAGAGAGCGCTATTTATAGAGGTGGAGATAGTAATGCAGTAGTAAGCACATGGCTCAAACCCCCCTCCAGACCTAACAGCAATCCGTTAGCTCTTGCATGAAAATGGCATAACAAAATTGTCGGTTGGACTATGAAGGAAAACTAGCTGTGCAGCCAGCAGATCTTCCCCTCTCCCCCTCTCTATCTATAGTATTTATCTATGATATATACATATCTCTATATTTTTCTTGACCAAATAGCTAAGCCAATGGAAATCGCCAGCGACTTGAACCCGGCCAGAACAAGAACTGTCGAAGTAATGCGCGCTGAATGCATAACTCAATTAGCAAAGGATATCTATCTCTCTTTCCCCTCTCTCTCTCTCTCTCTCTCTCTCTCTCTCTCTCTCTCTCTCTCTCTCTCTTTCTCTCTGTCAAAGCAACATTGCAGCTCTCTTGCACTCGAATGACTTTGGTCCTCGCCGCAATTAGCGTCAAGTTCTTTGCTGGCTTTAGATCAGGCAAAAGTTGCGCAAAGCAAAATTAATGGGCTCGCTTGGCTATCGCGATGAAAGCCAGAACGCTTCGACTCGCTGATAAGCGTTGGCGATAACCGTCGAATAAATGGCGCTCATTAGCCACGGCCGGCCGTAGCCAACTGGAGCAACTATTTAAGCCGGTCGGACGACCTGTAGCCAAGCAGAGAGCACAGCAACCCAACGCAGCACAGAACAACTTGGGCTAAGACGGTAAAAGATGATACGAGTGCAGGGGATAAGAAGTTTGCTGCTGGCGCTGGTCATGATCAGCTCGCTGGTCAACGATGGCGGCCTGGCGGCAAATGTGAATCGAGAGCGATATGTCCAGACGAGCGCACTGAGCATGGGACCCAGCTCGGAGCGCAGCGGCGAGCCATTGTGGCAGGCCTCATTCGATACGAACGATGTGTACATCGAGACGCCGATTGAACGGCCCAATCTGCGGCGGGCAGCACTCGCTCTGCTGCAGCGGCAGCAGAACCAAAAGTCCAAACACTTCCCGGCAAATATCTATGCGGAACAACAGCGCGGTAAGCAGCTGGCACAACCCGAGCTGGAGTATACCGAGCTGCTGACACCGGCCGCCGGGCAGCCGGTGCTCGTACTAAATATACCCGCCTCGACGGAGAAGGAGCTGCAGCTCAAGTCGGATGAGCCGCGCCTGTTCCATCACAAAAAGAATTTCGGCTTTCACGAACCGAGAAACGGAACTTGGTTTTTCCTCAACAACACCAATGTAAATAATCCCCCTGCTGCTATCGGTGGCGGTACTGGTACTGGTAACGGTGGTGGTACTGGTAACGGTGGTGGTACTGGTAACGGTGGTGGTACTGGTAACGGTGGTGGTACTGGTACCGGTGGCGGTGGTGGTACTGGTACCGGTGGCGATGGCGGTACCGGTGGCGGTGGTGGTGAACGCATTGTGATACGTGAGGTGGTGCACTCACCACAGATGATGCCGGTGCAGTACGTCCAGACGCGCCTGCCCCAGCAGCCGAGCCTGGTTCAGCCCTACAATCTGATCGATTTCAACTCCGCTCAGTTCTATGGCAGCGGCATGAGTCTCGGCGGCGGTATGACCACTCCAAACGTCTTCACTGGCTACAATGACTTGAGTCGTTTCAATGGTCTCGGCGGCGCTGTGCCCCTGGTGCCCGTTAGCCTTGGCAACAATGCGATCGGCTATGTGCCGCTCAATCTGCGCATGCTGCGTCAACTAGCAGCGGACACTACCTCTGTACCCATTCGCGAGGGCGAAGATGAAGCGCCACTAGACATGGATCCCCAGGACCAGCATCAGCCAAAAGACACTGATGAAGCACTATCCAGCACCGACAGCCCGAAAACGGGCGATGGCCGTTTCCAGCTGCTGGGCCAGCGTCTAAGACAACGTCCGGCCCTCGCAGCCGCCAGTGAGGGCAGGAATCCCCTGATGACGTTTGCCAAGAACATTCGTCGCATACAGTACCTCTAAGCGATAACCCAAACTGACCCCGATCCCAATTCCCACGACTCCCATTCCCACTGACATACAATGCACTGAATTTACTTGACTAGCACTAGATTTAATTCCAATTTTTTTTTTTTCACTCCTATTTAATTAGTATTATTTTATTATTTTATCAAGCAAATAAAACAGTTTGAAATCTGTGAAAAAAAAGTTTATATAGATTATATTATTGTCTCTATCTCTATCTCTATCTCTATCTCTATCTCTATCTCTATCTCTATCTCTATCTCTATCTCTATCTCTATCTCTATCTCTATCTCTATCTCTATCTCTATCTCTATCTCTATCTCTATCTCTATCTCTATCTCTATCTCTATCTCTATCTCCATCTCTATCTCTATCTCTATCTCTATCCCTATCTCTATCTATCTTCTGCCATACAGTAGTTATGCAATCTTATATGCATTTTCTGTAAGCCAATTTACACTGAATTAACATTTTCAATGGGTTCAGAACTAAACAGAAATGGAATATCTGTAAGGGAATTAATGTTGCTCGCAACAATTTTCTATTATTCCAGAAAATTCTGGGAATAGCTTCAGCTTAAAAGATCATTTGCATTGAAATTCCACACTGCTTACATAAATCCATTTAAGCAGACTCTCAAGCAAGCCAAGTTTGTTTATTGAAATTTGAATTCGATTGGCACTCAAGTTATTAGCAGTAGTGTGGGTAGGCAAAAGCCACAAATCTGTTAATAACAACAGCAAATGCTGTAGAAATGAAGTGCTTATTATTAGCCAAGAGGCTGCATATTTGCCTTTGAGGCTTAATTTACGCATGTTTTCCGTTTGTAAACGGAGTCCATTTAGAATTATTAAGCATACGCCCAGTTGGCGACTCGAAGCCATAATGCATTTCGTTCAAATTTTAAGTAGATCGATTTAATTTGCTTGCATAACAATTCAATCAGGCCAACAGCAAGCCAACAATGGGAAGAATCAAATGCAGATGATGTGCCAGAGCAGAGCTGAGCAAGTGCTAATAAATTGAAATTGGACTAATGGGCGGTCGGCCAGCTTGGGCTGAGCCGTGAATATTGAAATATGCTGGCAAATGAAAATGGATATTCAGATAAATGCAAGCGAACAGACAGACATGCGGCCAAGATGCCAAGGCATCCAGTCAGTCAGACAATTGGACATTTAGCCTGGCTGTAATATGTCAACTATTTTCCAAAAGATTGCGGCCAGCAGCAGCGGCAGCAGCCAAGAGAAAGAAGTCTAACAGACGCACAGCTGCCCAAGGACCCTTAATTGATGGCAGCACTCATAAAATCTGTCTGTGTGTGCGTGTGTGTGTGTGTGTGTGTGGGTGTGTATTTGACAGCAACAATAATTGGCAAGTCGAAGAAAACTAACAACAACAACAGCAACAGCAGCAACAACATTTGCAAGCCATGCTACAATAACAAATTAAATAAATATAAGAAGCTTTTAAGTTAATAGAAAATGTTATAATTGAATTTTATCACAAGCAGCAACAACAACAACAACAACATCAGCAGCAGCAGCAACAGCAACAACATCAACAACATCATCAACAACCACAACAAAATTATAAATGATGGCAAATTGAAAGGCGAATATATAAAATTAATACAGAAAATATAATTTGAAAGGCTTTAGAATTAAAGTCCTCGATTAAAGCAATGTGAATTATATATACATAAATTATAGACATACTTATTTGCATTCTAGTTTGTTTATAAATGCTTGATTTAGTCATTATTAGTGTTAATTGCTTTGATTAAGCTATATGAATGCTAATGAATATTCATATTTTTATTGACATTCGTATTCATATTGAAATTAATAATCTTTATCAAATTCATATTCATATTCATATTCATATTCATAATCATATTCATATTCATATTCATAATCATATTCATATTCATAATTATTTTATTTTCCGTGAACCCATTGAAAATGGAAAATCAGGGTATAATGGTTTTGTTCAAAGTATGTAACAGGCAGAAGGAGGCGTGGCAGACCCCATAAAGTATATATATTCTTGATCAGGGGACGAGCTGAGTCGATATAGCCATGTCCGCCTGTCCGTATGTTTGAACGCGACGATTTCCGAGATATAAGAGCTAGATAGTTCAGTCTTCTTGTGCTAGGTTGTTTCAGAAATTCGATAACTTGTAGTGTTCCAGAGTTATCGATAAAACACTTATCGAGAATTAGTTATAAAATTGTATCTTTTTCATCTTTAGAGTGAGAGTCTCCATGTCTTCTGCATATATATTGATACTTACTATACTATTTAATACAATTTTAATACAAATACTAGAGACATACAGTTTGGTATGGTATATAGATATGACTGACATGCTTAACATTCAGCTTAGAATATTTATGAAATTTACCAAAGATTTTATATATTATTCTACTGTTTTGTTAATCAGTTCGCCTCGGGTTAAGGACCCTATGAGATCCTGTTGATTATTGACTCAACACTTTGCGAAATTGCAAGAAAACATTTTGGCTTGGGCGCCAAAAGCTGAAGCTGGCATTCAAAGCAAGATACATTTCGTGCAGCTACACAAAGATACAGATACAGATACATTTGCAGCTGCTGCCCAGCAGTCTATGGCTGTGTGTACTACAATGTACTTGACTGTCAGGGCTTCACAGCTCTCGCCCTCTGTCTGTCTGTCTGTCGCTCTGTCAAGCTCTGTCTGAATGGAACACTTAGTGCTTGGCTCTGCATGTGTGTGTGTGTGTGTGTGTGTGAAACACTTTTCAAGATTAAACCGAAAAGATTTAAGTGAATTATGTTAAAGTTATTTGCCTCTGTGTCTCACGCACTGACACTATCTGCCGCACATCCTTCGGCCGCAAAAGTGGTCATGTAATATAAATATGTGCATAAAAAATATGCCACACACACACACACACACACGCACACACGCACAAAAGATAGAGGCTGGCTGTGAAAACATAAATTCGTTTATTTATTTATACAACACGCTTGGGCTGTTGCTTTAGCCAGCCATAAGTATTGTATCTCGCAGATACAAACACACAGCTGTATGTGTGTGTGTGTGTGCATAGTTATTTGGCCTGCAACTTGATTTGCCAGTTTTTCGTTCGTGCCGCCTTCCGAGATTTATGTGCGCATGTTTATTGTCGAGTTTATTAGATTTGATTTACTGTGCCTACAACTTTCACTTGTGCCTCAGCTACTTACTTTATCTGAGCGTATGTGTGTATCATAGATACACTCACTCATACACTCATACACTCATATAGTCTCCCGCTTGATTTACGTGCCCGCCAGTCAACAGCTCAGAACAGCGCCTCTAATGATACCATGTCAAGGCATCGTCGCGCACGCAAGCACGCAATTAGATTTCGAGTGAAACTTTTTAATTGCATCCCCCATCATGGACTCATCATATAAAAGCGCAGTTGCCCAAGCCAAGCCAGTGCAGAGAACGAATAAACGATGCCAAGCAACGCTCGAGCTGCAGCCACAACTCAGCAGAGATCCCTGGGCAAATGGATGCTGTGCAGCGTTTATCTAGCGCTGCTGCTGCTGCTGCTACAGCAGCACATGGCGTTGGCTTTGCGCATCGGTAAGATCGAGTGATATCTAACAAATACCAATACCAATTGCATTTGCTCATTCGCTCATTCAGGCTATCGTCTACCCCAGTCGGCGGGCCGTAGTGCGGGCAGCACTGATGCTGGCAGCGGGCGGGATCTGTTCAAGAAATTCATGCTCTTTCGCGGCCTCTTCCCACAGGAGCCGACCCGCGAGAATATCATTGTGATACCGCAGTCGAGCCCGACCTTTACCACGCCCACCACCACCACCACCACGACGACCACCATTATCAATGACACGAATACGCGACGTTGGCGGCATTTGGACCAGCCAATGCCCACACTGCCCACAACTGAAGGGTCAGACGATGGAGGCTCACAGCAGCGCATTACCAGGCGCCGCAGACCCAACACGCGCAGCGGCAACAACAACAAAAACAACAACAGCAATAAGCAGGGCAGGCATAAGAAGAAGCGACGCCATCGTCACATACACAAGCGGCAGCGGCATCAACGCTATCGTCGCTAGCTGCCAGAAAGCTCTCGGCCAGGCGCACGAGCAGTCGAGCATAACGATCCGCTGAGCTGCCAAAGCAAGAAAACCAACAAAACTAAAAATCTAAAAAAAAAAATATATAAAAAAATATAATTAATGTAGTTTAAAAATTTTTTTTTATTATTTACTATTATTATTAAAAAATATATATATTTTTATTTTTGAGTGAAATAAACAGTGAATAAAATAAAATAAAACATCATTTACTATTATTATTAATTTATTTTGTCTCTATGAATTTGATAAATTTATTTATTTATTAATATTATTTTTTTTTTTTTTTTTTGAGTGAAATATTTTTTTATCAAATTTATTTTAATAATAAAACGTGATAAAATTATTTTTATTATTATGTTTTTTATCTGTATATTTTTATTATTTTAATAAAGTGTGCTAAAACTATTTTAATTACTTTGATTTTTTTTATCATGAATATTTTTATTGTTTATTGGTTTATTTCATTATTAATCATTTATTTAATAATATAATGAATTAAAGAATTAATGTGAGTTTCAATAGTCAAAAAATGTTCTGCGGCGGAAGAGGGCACAGAGAGGGTATCGCTCAGATAGAGCATATTCGAGGGCACTACCTTGAAGGTTAATGCGCTTCCCGGTTTCAAGGTGGAATTTAGCCCTAGAAGAGGAGGTCAGAGTGTCTGACGGTGCATAAAGCATTCTTACCTCCCTCAGCCCAAGAAAAAAAGCAAATATTGTGAATATATAATGCAAAATTTTTTCATATATATTTAAAATATATTTTTTCGAACTTCTTCTTCATATTTTTCATGCTTCGCAAAAAAAATATTTTTTTTAACAAATATTTTCTTAAATTTATACATGAAATTTTGTTAAAAAAAATTTTTTGTATCAAAATCTATCTTAAATATTATTAAGGAACAATATTTTTAATAATTTGAATTTTTCCCATTTTATTAATTAAGTTAAATAAAAGCAAATATGATGTATATTTATGACATACATAAGTAAATTATTAATTTTCATTTAATTGTATGAAACATAATATTAAAATACTGGTTTGCTATTTTTATTTTCTTATACCTTCCATTTTTTCGAATAAAATATAAAAATAAAGTATATTTTTGATATTTAGAATTTTTCATGTTTTTCTTTAGAGTACATTTTAGCAATATAAATTTATATTTTATTAACATTTTTTTTTTATTTGCTGTATGAAATTTTATAATGAAAAATTTGTGTATTTCAAATGCGCGCTCATATTTTTGGAATTTTTTCGTTTCGCATGAAATATAATAGATTCATGCAGTTATTTTAATATATATTTTGATATATTTGCATTGCTTGTAAATTTATTTGTATTATTAAGCAGACTTTATAAACATATATCTTCTATGTTTTTTAATTTACTTTTTTAAATTTACTTTTAAAAAATCAATATTAAATTCCACCAAATTGTAATCAATAAAAAAACACACACACACACAATCTTCATAAATAATAACTGTGCACATATATAAATATTTATTTTTATTTATCTACAAAGTAAATTGAATAAAATATCAATTTCTGTGTAGAAAAAATTGCATTTGCAGTTGAGCATTGAAACCTCAACCAATTGAAGAGCAAATAACTAAAAATGTCTTGAAACAATTTCTTAATTTAAACGACAATATTTGCTTACTCAATACGCAATTTAATAAAGAGGGAAAATATTATTGATTTGAATATTGTTTTCAAACAGAAATACAATATTGATGAATATATATTTCAGCTGGTGCTTAAACGCCAGTTTAAGGTCTGATTAGCATCTGATGTGCGACACTCACTTCGGGCGCTGCTAAATCTTCTTTTGATTCGTGGGCCAGTGAGTCGCAATGAAAACGCTGCACGTTCAACAAAATGGCAGACGCCGAATCTCTTATGCTGTGTGTGAGTGTGTGAAAACAATTGATAGCCCGTGCCGTAGTCTGTGACCGTAGCCTTTGCCTTTTGCGTCGCTGCTGGGCTCGTTGGCTTTGGCGAAGCAGTGAGAGGAGTCAACGAACGACTTGGTTTACAGTTTATATAAATAAAATGCAGACACAAAATATGCGAACATGATATCCTGGCCACGCCAAGTTCAAGGATGTCTGGCGCGCGTGAATCCGTAACCGTAGCCATCCGTCCGTCCGAACGTCCGACCGTCCATTCGACGGTGACGCCGCAGAAAGGCGGCCAAGCTGGCCCAGGCACGCAAAAGGTTGCGTTTCGGCCAGCAAGATTCAATAGGGCCAACAAGAATTTGTGTAAATTGGCAAATTACGCATAAATGGCGAGACGCCAACAGCATTCGCCGGGGAATTCAACCCGCTCGTTGTTTAGCCCCACATTTGCCGTTGTTGGTGTCGTTTCTCTGCTTCTTCTACTATGTATACATATATTTTCTTTTTTTTCTCTTTTGGCCTGTCATGGCTTGAAATTAATGTTATTTGGAAAGAACAGATCGACGACGCGACGGCCCAATAAAGCGTTGCCCACTGCCAAAACGGGTTTCGCGCCGCCGTGACCCCCAGCAAAGGTCAGCCGATAGTCCGTCAGCGTCAGCTGGCCCAGCAATCAACAGTTGACTTATGGCCAGCAGCAGTTGATGTTTTCGATCTGCAACAGAAGATTGCAAAAGCAATGGAAGAAGAATCAAATTTGCCAAATTTCATCCAACGATTAGCGATCTAACAAGTGGAGCAGCGCATAAATAAAACAAACTCTGCTTGAGGCAGCATTTCCGAGAACTTTCTTCAATCAGAGCCATTGGCAAATAGTTCTAGCCAAAGTGTTCCTCTTGCCAATGGCCATAAATATTGCATGTACTTGATATGCCTGATAAACGCCTAGTTGAGCTGCGACATAGATATCCATGGATTTATTGATATGCTTTTGGTCTAATGAACTCGCGCGACAAGCTGTCTCTAGATACCGAGATTGGAATAGATAGGAGATATCACAGCAGAGTATATTCTGGGTTCTTCTATGGCAAACAGGTGGAAGTGCAGGTGAATCTAACGTGAATAAAGTCTTTTTATACACGAGAGTAATGAATATCGAGCGAGCATTCAAGAGTTGCCAAGTAGAAGTTCGAGAGACTGAAATCTTTCAACAGCCTGACTAGCTTTGTCAAGGATTAGTCCGAGTTACTTGAGCTGTGATGCTGGACAGAATGCAAGAGGTATCAATGAGAGCAGAGCCTTATGGGACTAGCCTCTTTCAACAATCAGACTAGGCTTGACTTCCGAGCTACTTTGGTTACAGAGCTACGCCTTCTAACTGCATAAGCATGATGTGTTCAATAAGAGTTTTTAACGTGGAGCGAGGTATATACTTTAGATTAAGTTTTAGGCAAGACAAGGTACGTTAATATACAGCATTTTCGTATTCTTTAATCGGCCTTTACGGTATGAATGCTATTATAAAATAGAAATGCCATAAATATCGATTTTTATCGATAATAATTAAATAAGGAATAAGAATGCATCTAGTACATAGAACTGAAACTACAAGTCTCACTTTCTCTCCCCCTCTCTTTTGTATAGCTGTATTTCTCTCTATGTCTCTATATATTTATCGCTTTATCTTTCTATCTCTCTCTCTTTCACTCTCTCGCCTTCTCTCTCTCTCTATCTCATTCTCTCTCACTGTCCCTCTCTCTTTCTCTCTCTCCCACTCTAACTTATTCCCTCTCCGCCTTTCTCCCTCTCTCTACCTTCTCCTTCTCCTTCTCTCTCTCTCTCTCTCTCACTCTCTCTTTTCCCTCTCTCTCTCTCTATCTCTCTCTCTCTCTCTCTGTCTCTGTCTCATTATATTTTACAACATCAGTCGAATGGCTAGTAAAACTTATAGACAAGTCGACTCAGTCTCAGTGCCCTGGATCAAAAATACCTTAAGAGCTGTGTCACGACTCCCTCAGTTTGTAAGAAACATTTTCACAACAACTTGATGCCTACACCAATAGCTCCAACAGCCCATTTCCCCATTCCCCATAGACTTGGGGCATAAACAGAGCAGAGCCATGTGCCCATTGAGAAATGCTTTCGATTCCATTTGTTCGACATTGACAATTGGCGCGTTGCTTTAAATTTTTGACAGCAGCTCTTGCACTTTGGCTTAAATAGATTTGCAGCTTCACCTGGACTTAACTTAACTGCCTGAGCGAGCTTAAATTTTTATTGCTCCACACACACAGAAGAGAGAAAGAGAGGGAGAGAGAGAGAGAGAGAGAGAGGGAGAGAGGGAGACAGCGAGGCAGTTTACAAAATCAATATGTCAAGCCCTCGCTGCGCCTCTCGCTTTGTTGACTGCTGTGGTAAGGCTGGCGAAAGAATATTGAAAAAGGCGACGCTGGCAACACGACGGCAGCGGAAACTTTTTTCATTTTTAGTTTGTCAAGTTGCACACAAAGACCTTGCCGAACGGCAAACGAACCTGTCGATTCCAAGTTTTTTTCGCCCAATAATTTTGTTCCTTCTTCCTTTTTTTTGGCTTGAACTGCAAGTCGCTTCTGTGTGTGTGACCGGTACTTGCACCCAGCGACAATTCGGCGCTTAAGCGAACAAAGGTCAAAAGTTGAGGCAACTTCAGATTCATGTTAAGCGCCAGCCGACCGAAAACTGTTGTAAATTTAAGCAGCACGCCCAACAGGTCGTATGCGTAATAAATTGCAAATGCCAATGCAAGCAGAAGGCGGAGCAATCTACTATATAGCAAATGAATATACATATGTATATATGAATGTATATAAATATCTAGTATATATATATATATATGTAAGCTATGTGTACTATTATAAATTATGCACGCGGCAGGCCCTGGGCTAAGAGGCGTTTTGTTGTCCTTGCCATACAAAGGCAATTGTATAATTGCATTCTAATATGATGACTGCGGCACTTTCGCAGTGAATTGAAGCTGACAGAGGCAGAGTCGACTGCTCGATGCGCTTTTAGCATATTACAATATGAATATGTGAAGTGAATGAAGATTTGCCCGAGGTCTGGCTAACTGGACTGCAGCTGGGCAAGTCAATATGCCCGCCGGCTACACTGCTCTCGAAAAGTATGTGTGCGCGGCAATTGTTTTGCATAAATTGCTGGCGTTTTAATTAAATGCCAGCCAAGTGAGACAAATGCTGCTGCAGCTGCAACGACTCGACGACTCTGACGACTCTGACGACTCCGTTCGTTCATTCGTCTGGTTTTTGGTGCAATTATTTACAATGTCCATGAACTTTTGATTACGCATCGCTCCACTGTGCACTCGCCTGCCATTTGCAGGTGCAACAACAACAACAACAACAATTGCCAGAGTCATGTCTAAATTAATGCCAGCAATTAAAATGCTTAACACTCTGTCTGCCCGGCCACTGTGTGCTGATCAAGTCAGACGGGCAGGTCGTCTGTCGCTTGACCAACAGCTGCTGGTTTTACAGTTGGCCAACTGCTGTCAACAGCTTGCGGCAGCATTCTAAGTAGCTACTCGGCAGCCTCAGCCTCAGCCTCAGTCTCAGCCTCAGCCTCGGCCACAAAATCATCTTCTTTGCTGGCAGCCTCATAATCCCCATTCAGACATTACCCAGCTGGCTCTGGGCTAACATTGTCTCTCTCTCCCTCTGCTCAATTGCCATTTGCTTGTTTTCGGCTTATTTGGTTTATTAAATACCATTTTTTTTTTTTGCTTGGACTTTAGCTCGAATCCTTTAATGTTGATGAATCAAACTATTTGAGCAATTGTCGAGCTAGGGATAAATTCAAGAGCAATTGCCATGAATGAGCAGCAGAAATGTTTCTTTACACACACACACACACACATGACAAAGCAAAGCTCATAGCTATGCTCTGGCTTAAGCAAATGCATTCAAATGCAATTCTTTTATGAGGAATTTAAGAAATGCGCACGCACTCGAGCGTTAAGCTGTCAGAAACTGTAGCTACCTCGATGAGCATCTCTCCATCTCTCTCTCTCTCTCTGTGTGTTTCTATCTCTCTCACTTGACTCTTTTGTGCTGCAATTGTCCACTGTATATTCGATTTACATTGACAACAAAAAAAAACCCCCAGCTCGTTGGCTCGCTCGCCGGACACAAAAGCATTGCCTACTTTTAGGCAGCTGCAATTTAATTACCGTTGCAAAGTTACAGATACACAGATGTCCATGCATCCAATTGCCAGCCGAACAACAGGCGTCAGCCTTCACTCAGCATCTCACTGACATGAACCCCCCCCCCCCCCCACCATCTCTCTTTTTTTTTTACCCCTGCGCTTCCCAGCAGGCTTTTCTGGCCAAATTGTTGCTATAGTTTTTGAAATACAACCGTGGCGAGCAAATGCCGCTGTTTTGCAGCTACCCTGGAATTTGCAACTACCTAGGGAATGATGAATGACATTTGTTGAGATAGATAGACAGATGGATATAGATATATATATGGGTAATGGATATAAAGATACTTAGACTTATAAGTGTGCAGATGCATGTATAGAGTAGAATCCGGCTATAACGACTCTGCTTAAAGCGTTCGTATGATTAATGCGACGTTAACTCCAGTCCCCACACAAATCGTTGTGAGTTAAGTTATATGGTTATAGCGTCTGTCGGGTATAACGACGGTTGCTTGAGCGTCGTTATAAGCGGATTGCGCTGTATATAAGGAATATGAAGTTGATTGAAATAGAGGTAGATTGATATGATGATATAAATATATATATAGATTTATAGGTAGAGTGATAAATACATGAATGGATAGATATATAGATAGATAGATATATACATAGATAGAAAGGTATGGATAGATATGGATATAGATAGGCAGCTCTATGGATATGGATATTTATGTAGATAGATATATAGATTGATAGAAATATGGATATACAGATACATAGTTAAATAGATATATGAAAAGATTAACAAATTGATAGATAGATAGAGAGAGATATAGATATAGATATAAAGATATATAGACATATATATACTTATATAAATATATAGATGTGTAGATGTATAAATCTATATTATAGATCAATATTTTTTTTTAGAGCTATATCATTATTGTAAGCAGCTTTCACTACAAATTCTTATTGAGTCTGTTCTCTTTGCTGTTACTATTGAGATGGTCGATTAGCCATTATCGCACTATCGTAAGCTTACAACGATTCTCAAGTAACTACATAGAGTCACTATTAAATATTTTCAAATAACTATCGTCACTTTTAATGGTTCCATAATAATATTCGAGTCTATCGATAATTTTGCATCTCTAAACGCAAATGGTGTGATCTAGTATGTAGATATACGTTCATATATGTATATATAAATCTAATATATATACGTATATAAAGGTTGGTAAATATATTTATGTACCTCTAGTTTATATTATATTAAATAATATATATAATCTTATATATTCACAGAATCTTCAATTGAATAGACTTTAGCAATTTTGACGCGGGCTCTGCTGGATATAAATATATAGATATGTACGAGCTTCTATATATCTTGATATATAAGATGCATATGCATATGTGCTTTTCGTACAGCTCAACTCGGTGTCGACTCACAGCAGTTGGTCACTTATTTTTACCGTTATTTGCGATGCTGCTGTTGCTGCTGCTGTTATTGTCATGATTATTGTGCAAATAAAAGGAAAATCGCATAAAAAATTTGTTTCTACCGTTGCCCCGGACAACACGTGGAGTGCCATGGCTCTAACAAAAGCTGCCGCACACACACACACAGACACACCTACACACAGATAGAGAGAGGGAGGGAGAGAGAGGGAGAGAGGCAAATGCTGCACGCTTCGCTTAACTAATTAGGGTATGTGTGTGGAGGAAATGACGGACGGACTCGTTGCTGATGCTGCAGCAGCACTGCAACTGATGTTGGTTGCTGCCACTGCCACCGCTGCTCCTCCTGCTGCAGCTCCTGCTACTGCTGCTGCTGGTGCTAATTCAGTGCGGCTTGCCGGCTGGTTGGGTGGCCCATTCACCCGTGCGCTGGCAGCACAGATTTACCGTTTGGCATTGTGTCTGAATTATGTATAATTACATTTCAACATTATTCACGGTTTCAGGCAGCATCAGCAGCAGCAGCAGCTGCGCGCATGCTGCGGGCGAGCAAATGGTAATGGGTTCAAGCTCTCATCGCATCTCTCCTGCAACTTGCCACATTTCAGCTAAGAGATATTCAGCTTAACACACACACACACACACACATACACACTGATGCACAAAAAATAGTTTTTAATTGAAATTCGATTAATAATGATTTCTTTGCATTGGCGCATTAATTATTATTTTGATCAGCCCGAGGCGACGACAATTGGACAGCCACTCCCACTGTAAGTAAATACTTAAAAGAGCAGCGCATCTATATATGCATAGGCATAAGTCTCTCTCCCTCTCTTTCTCTCTCTCTCTCTCTATCTATCTCTCCCTCTCATATATGTGTTTACAGTTGCACTCTCGTTATGTGCGCGCTCTCGCTCTTAAAGCAAATATCAATTACAGCGCCCTCTCGCTCACACTCGCTGTTCTCTGTCTCTTTCGTATTCATACTCTGTTTTTTTACGATTTTTGTGCGCTGTTTTGTTATTGTTTATTTTTATATCCCGCACGCAGGACACAAGCCAATTTATGTGAAGCTCGGCAGCGAGGCGCGCCCGGGGCATATCAACTCAGCCGATGCGCTTGGCTGCGCACAGCGCTTAATGCAAAGCGGAATTAACCGTAATAATAATGATCATTAAAAATAAATTAAAATTTCAATAAAAAAAAACTGTAGATAAAAGAAATTGAGTCTGAAATAAATACAAAAACTATATATATATTGATAAAAAAAAAGTAATTAATAATTGTGAAATAAAAATGTAAAAAAAGTAAATAAAGTAAATTAATAAATGTGAAATAAAAATTACAAAATATTAATTACTTCTTGCAATGCAAAAAACTATGAAAATGTCATTATTGTTTTTTACAGAGATTACAAAATATTAATATAATATAAATATTTGTTTATTTATTTGTTTTTATTATTATTTATAATTATTTATTTATTATAATTAAATTAAGCAACATTATTATTTTTATTATAAATAGAAAATACAAGAGTGAAGCGAAAAAAAATTATGTAAATGATTAAAATTCAGAAAATTTTAAGCAAGTTGAGGAAATTTAATTCACTAAAGATAAATTATGCTACATATTTTTTTATTTTAATTTTTTTTTTTTTTTTTTTTTTAATTAGTTTTCACTATTAAAATATAAATATAACAAAATTTGCATAGTTAAATAAATAAATAAATGTAAAAAATAAATATTGAAATAAGTATAAAAATTCAGTAAGAAATCAAAAGTTTTTAAATTAGTTTATATTATTCAAAAATAGATATAACAAATTTAGCTTTGAGCTAATAAATAAATAAATGTAAAAAAATTATACAAAAAAATAAAAATAAGTATACGAATTTAGTAAGAAATCAAAAATTTTGTTTATTAATATAACAAAATTTGCCTTAAGCTAATAAATAAATAAATGTAATAAAAAATGTTTAAGAAATCCAAAATTTTAAATAAATAAAATATTAATTACTTCTACCAAAAAAAAAAAAATGAATATAACGTAAATTTTGTTCTTATACAGACTTTACAAAATATTGATTTAAAAAAAATATTTATGTACATGTATATTTGTTTTCATAAATGAAGTGATATTAAATATTAAGTTTAATATCTAAGGAAACTAATAAAAAGAAAAGAAATAATTGAATATTTTCTTTATATCGAGCACTATTAATAGTCAAATTTAAACGCAGAGTTATACAAGTGCATTTTTTTTTATTATGCTTTAAATGGTAAATAACAAAATTATGAACAACAAATTATTTAAGTGATTAAAATTTAAAAAAAAATTTTTTTGTTAATTTTAAAAATTTAATATATCCACGGAAATGTCATTCATTATACTATTTAATAAATATTAAAAAAAAAAATTAGTTTGCATTATATTATTTATAATATAATATAATATGTATGAAAATTTGATTTAAGCTTATTTATTAATTAAAAAAATAATAATAATAATAAAATGTTGCAAGAAAATACAAATTGTAAATAAGCAAACACAGAGAAAAAGAAAATAAGAAAGCTCTAAACGAGACTGCTCGACTACGAAATCCACTGAACGTTTCGAAGAACTGATGTATTCCGAGAATTCGACGCTTCGCTTCTGTGCACATGCATATAGAAACAGTACACATACATACATACGCATGTACACATATGTATGCAGGCGCCATGCTGTCTCGCTTGCTGTGCACGTGTTCTATATGATTGGAACATATCAGATGGATAAAACTTGCGTAAAGAAACTTTAGATGTTCGATTATGTTGAATAATATAAGAAACTATAACATGAATGTATTTGAAGTAAAAGCGAATATTCGCACAGTGTAATGTAATCAAGTTCATAGTTCAATTGGCGCTGTGTAGAGTGTGTGAGCGAGAGAGAGAGCGCACGAGAGTATGAGAAATATTTAATTTGTTGTTTCAATTTGGAAATTTTGTTGTATGCAGTTGCTGCTGCTGCTGCTACTGTTGTTGTTGTAGTTTCGTTATTTGTTGAATTAATTAAAATTCAATAATAAAATTGTTAAATGCAAAGCTGAATTAATGCAGAGCGCTCGATGCCGAGAAATGTTTAATAGCATAAATAAATAAAAAGGAGCACAACTGGTGCACGATTTCTGCTTGTTTATAAATATAATTAACAAATACACACACACACACAGACAAATGAAATGCAGTAAAATGCATATTTTATTCCATTCTTGATTCAAAAATTCACAAGTTGATTAAAATTAAATTGAAAGTAAAGTTTGATTATACAAAGTTCAATATAAATGTGCAAAAAAATAAGTATATGATGAATATAAATGTTGATTATAAAATTACAAATAATTGAAGAAAAAGTTAAGATGTGATAAGATTATAAAATTGTAAATAATTGTGCAAAATGCATAAATGTTAAGTAAAAAGACGAAAGAAATTATTGATTAAATTCCGTGTATAGGAGCTGGGCAAAGAGCTCGACAATCTGTGTAAACTCGTCCAGGTAACGTTGATAGATTAGCCAATTGGTATGCACTTCCTCATCGTAATCGGGATGATTGACGTCAAAGGTCTTTGGTTTTGGGCAGCGTGAAACGAGACCCGAAATACCCTGGAACAGATCCCAGAGGCGAGCGTGCTCCGCGTAATGCAGCTCGCTGACAGTGAAATAGTGTTGCACGTTGGTCCAGTCGTTACACAGGGTGGCCACGTCCACCATAGGTAATGGAAATAAAATTGGCATGGAGTGCGTTGCACTCCATATGTGAGAGGACTGAAACATCAATTCTGGTGGAGCGAGCATTGCGTCATCATAGGCGACCTGGGCGGCCGCATGCAAGAGCTCGACTGTCATCGGCTGAGTGAAGGTGTCGAATATAGAATCGCCAGGTACAGCAAAATAATGATGATTGCCCACATCCTCCACATCAACAAATATCTCACCCTCATCATCAGTGGCCTGAGTTGATGTATTTTGATTCGGCTCCGGTGCACCGGGCGGGCTCAGATCAAGCACATCCACCTCCTCGTCCTCCTCTTCTTCGCCTATCTCCTCCTCCTCAAGCTCCTCATCATAGTCGCTGCTCGAAATACTCATCGAATCGCTCATCTCCTCCGAAACATCATCGTTCACAACATCAATATCAGAGCTAAGTGAATACACCACAAATTTTCTTGTTGTTGCTGTTTGCATTCAATTACAAGTGCCCTGCGCAGCTTACCCATCATCATCATCATCCGCATCAACTTCGTCTTCGCCATTGGGATAATACTTTGGGCGCAGAAACAACTCCTCTGAAGGCGGGCGCTGATCAGCGTTCTCCTCGTTGCTAGTTGCCAAATGAATATAAAATAAATAAAAATAACGACAAATATTCGTTGCATTGCACTCTACTTACTTCCAAAGATTCTCTGTTTCAGTCATTTTAATGAAATTCTTTTGCAATTCAAGGATGCAAGCAGATTTAGTTTTTCACAAAAAAAAAAAAATGTTTTTCCAAATTCCAAGTTTTTGTCAATGCTAGCGAGCAGCACGTGCGCTGAGGTCGAAGTCAAATCCAAAGTGATGTCTGATCCAGCTCTGAGCTTGTACCTGGACAGGCTTTGCAGCACTGGCATTATTCAATTAGTATTTATCTATCGATAATGCATTTGCAGTGTTGCACAATTTCGCAATTGTTCATATTGGCAAATCTTGAAATTCATAGCGAATTGAGGGAATTTCACGTGCCACGGAATCAATTGTGGCTCTATAGACAAATCTATGTGGAACACTGCGAAAGCGAAAGGTAGAGAGAGCGGGAATACCAAGGAATACCAGCTTTATGCAGTGGCGCCATCAGTTGTCGGTTGGCATAGCACAGCCCCATGCAGCAGTGTTGTAAATAACATTAGAGTTGACAAAATACCAATATAGTACATACATACATATGTATATGTACATACATACATATGTGACTGAACATCCAACACTTTGGCTGTGGCCATCTTAGATCTGCTTATTCACATACGACTACCTTGTATCTCAGCTTTCCTCTCCCTCTCCCTTCCCCTTTTCCATTTCGTTTTCTTCTTTTTTTCATGTCATGTTTTCGTGACTTCTATTTCAAAATGGGTCAATTGAGCAAACAAAAGAAGCAACACAAAAAACTGCAAAGAATACGGAAAACAAAATTTACGATGTTCATAAGGTTGTACATGCTACATATGTATGTAGGTAGGTATGTGTATGTATAGGAAATAGGTCGGTAAAGGCCATGCAATGGTATATGGTACATATTGATGTATGTAGCTATACCAATAAAAGCTAGCTTTCGTATGTTTGTCTATTTTATATTTATTGATTTATGTACATACATATGTATATTTAATATTAGATATTAAGTGCATGGAATATATGTATAGGTAATATCTGTATTAAAAAAATAATAAAAATAATATAAATATCAAAAATAAATAAGAAAAATAAAAATAAAAAATTTCAAAACTATATTTTTTTATTAATTTATTTTATCTGTATTTAATATCTGTATTACAAATAAATAAATAAAAATGAAAATAAAAAATTAAAATAAAAATAAAAAATTTTATATACATATGTATGTATGGATATACATATCTTAATTAATATATTTTAATTTTTTTAAAACCTATTTTAATATTAAAAAAAAAAAAAAATACAAATAAAAATAGAAAATATAAATGTTTTAATTAATTTTTTTAATTTTTTTATCTGGACTTAAATAATTGCAAAAAAAATTTAATTAATTAAAATAAAAATAAAAATATATATATTTTCTAATACATAATTTTAATTTTTTTTTTTTTTTTTATTTTCCACATTATTTATACATATGTATGTATGTATATGTACATACATACATATATGTATACAAATTTTTTTCAAAATTATATTTAAGCATTTGACTTTGTCCATTTGCATAGAACTTTTTTCCAATTGAAATATTTTTGCTACAAACATTTTGCTGCTCGCTGAGCTGAGGCTAACCTTGAACAAAAATTCAGTTACATTTTTTTTTTTTTTTTGCTTTTTCTTCTTGCTTCTTGCTAAGCCGTTTGCGCAGGCTAACCTTGAACAAAAATTCCACCAAAAATTCTGTTACACATTTTGTTTTCCTTCTTTCGCTGAGCTATTTGCGCATGCTAACCTTGAATATGAATACATATGCATATGTACATTAGTGTATGTACATGCATACATGTGTGTGTGTGTGTGTATATATACATACATAATTCAGTTGCTTCTCTTTTTTTTTTTAGTTAGAACTGAAAGCGATTTTTTGTGCTTGCTTTGCTCTAACATTTGCGCTGCATCGAATTGCGATATTTCGCATGAATGCTGCTAGAATCTGGCGCCATTTGTTCTATAGAAATGTATGTACATACATACATGTATGTACGGCATTTCATATATTCATACATACATATACATATACATATACATATACATATACATACATATATCGAAGGTCTGCTTAAGCACTTGCTCTGTTTATAGCACAGCAGACACAGCGTCTGCGCCTATGAATTTTGCATTCGGAATTTCATTGTGAGTAATATTTGTAAACGAAATTTCTTAAATAACAAGCATGCATCAATTAATGAAAGACGAAACTTTATTTAAAATCTAAAGACTCTTGCTATTGTGGATTACAGCATTACGGAGTGGCAGATGGATGCAACAGTATAATGGGCGAACGTAGAGACGGAGCTTAGAGCTATGTACATATGTATGTACATACATGTATGTATGTACATATGTATGTATGATATGTGATAGACATATGGAAATATATGTACATAGAGTATAGAGAACAGATACATCTAACAATACATGTACATATGTATGTACATACATATGTATGTATGTTCCCACTCAAAATTGACAATGACAAATAGACATACATATGTATGTATGTATGTACATATAGAAATATACATATAGAACAGATATATGTATCTAACTATACTATATACTAATTATACATACATACATATGTATGTATGTATGTATATGCTGTCTATGATCTGCCACGCCCATTGCCGCCAATTACATGCACTCTCAGTTTCATTTGTTTCCAGATATTGGTAGGTCGACCTACGAAAGCATCAGCTTTGTGCGCCCAACAGGATGGCCCACTGTAGACCAGTTAGCGCTTGCATAAGTCTCTATAATTCTCGCTTTTCTTTTTTTTCCTGTCACTTTGGCGCATATCATAAATTGGTTCGGTGCACAGCATTTCCCATGTGGAAAATTGAAATGTGTGTTGCCTTAACCAACACTGGCTGGGCCTGGCCTACATACATATACATACATATATTAGATTATTGACTATGGCGGGTCAACAAAATGCTAATGATATCAAGTGGGGTGCCAATGGAACATGGAGAATTGGAAAATGTGATAGGGGTAAATGTGAGTTGGAAAATGGACAATTGGAAAATTGTATTGTGGAAAATAAGCGCTTTAAAGAGCTTATTTCGATCGAATTTTACATGCGAATTGTTCAAATGGCAATTAAAAATGCAATATGCATAAATGTTTAATGATAGCCGAGCAACAACAACAACTGCAACGAATAACAAATAGGAAATTTAATTAAATTTTACAATGCGTTTTGTGGCACTTCTTGGCCATTGGCTCGCTTGGCCATGACACCCGCCAAAATTGACATAATGACCAAATAATTTTCCAGTTCGCTGCATCTTAATGGCCATGCGGCCAATAGCAGGAGGCAGTGGGGCAGTGGGGCAGTGGGGCAGTGGGGCGTGGGGCGTGGGGCGGGGGACATCCACTGACAGTTGGAGAAATTTCAATTTTGCAATCGTTTGACAGGCGCAACATTAAATGCAAATGTTCATTATCAATTTGCAAATTTATTATGAATGTCAACATTAATTTGACGCTCAAATCTATGATGCAACATGCCCGGGGACACACGTGACACGTGACCGGCCGGGCCAGCGCTCTGGCTGGGGCCAATTAATCAAGCGAATGTGTTGCAAGAGTGGACAACAACGAGCGAACGAGCGAGCGAGCGCCTGGCACAAAGGTAATTTGGCACTTAAAAAGGGTAAACGAGCCACGAGCCACGGGGCCATGGGGCCATGGGGCCACGAGTCTCGCTCTCGACCCAAGCCAAAAATCGTACCTTCTTCAAAGGCACTTTGAAGGCCGCCAAATGTGACGAGTCTTTGTCCACGTTTGTCCCATCGGAGCGAGCCCATTTATCATCTGATTGACTAGATAATTGACTACACTGGAAGGCACCCAAAACTTGTCCCATTTCTCCTTACAACGCACCATCATCATTCATGGGCCGAGCCGTGTCCAGCGCGCTTGCAAAGTCAGCCCAAATTAATTTCCATCTGTAAGCTCTATTTACATTATTTTCTATTATTATCTATTAAAGAAAACTATTTTATTTATCTCTCTATTTATTTTTTTATTTAATTAAATTATTAAAAATTAATTTCTAGTTCTATTTACATATTTAATTAAATTATTATAAATTAATTTTTTTTAAATTAGTATATTTATTATTATTTTTTTATTGCTATTTATATAATTTATAAAATTTATTTATCTATCGATTTACATATTTAACTAAATTATTTATAATAAGTATTATATACTTATCTATTTTCTACATTTTATTAAATTATTCTAAATCATTTCTAGCTCTTCAATGCCTTTGAATTCCACTGCGATTCGACTCCGTGTGGCATCCACCTCAGTGCCTCAATGCCTCAATGTTGCTGTTGCTGTTGCATCTGTGGCAGCTGCTGGCTGGTTTTGGAGTACATTTTGTATTTGGGAGTTTCCTGTTTTGTTTGCGCCATAAATTGGCTGGCATAAAAATGGCAAGACGCCGGGACAGACGGGAAGTTGGCAGTCGAAAATATGGCAGGACACGAGCATTAGACAAAGCACGGACACTATATAAAAATATTATTGATTGGCATGCTGCAAGCGCAACGAGGGGGATGTTAGGCAAATGGAGACGCCTATTAGTAAGCGGCGGGTGTATGTGTGTGTGTGTGTGTGTGTGTGTTACGCTGGACAAACGCATGCTATAAAGCCATAAACGCCAAGCCATAAATTATGCTAGCCACACGCAGGGCCGGCACAGAGGTACAACAGAGAGGGCGTGGCCGAGGGGAACTGAGGGGACTGTGTGCGGGGCTTTGCTTGTGTGACATGTGTGAAAATGCACTTTGCTGTCACTTGACTCTTTGGCCATTTGGTACGCTGACAGTCGCTGACGAGCCACTGGCTGGGCTGAGTGCCACCAACTGTGGAGGAATCAAAATCCAACCACCTCCCACTCCACCTCAGCTGGCTTTTGCAATGAAATTTATTTATTTTCGCGTTTGTCCTCGTGACGGCCCTGCCGAGCTGCGTTTGGACTGAGCCTGAGCTGGGCTTAAATTATGTAGATGGCAGTGCGCGAGTGCATGGCGATGAGCCCGGCAAAAGATTACAGAATTGCCAGCCAGCCAGTCAGTTGGCAGCTGGAAAAATGGAAATCGGAAAAATGTTATGCTTTACGTTTAATCTAAAGTGCAAACACATAAATATAAGTCTGTTTGCAGCAAGAGCTCCCCCTCCCCCTCCCCCTCTCCCCACGCTCAACTATTGTGTGTCTGCTGCAGGCGCTTAACGAACTCATTGCGAATGCTTTATGGCTTTAACCTTTGACTGCATTAGCAGCAGCAGCAGCAGCAGCACTAGGCATGTTATACACTATATATATATATGTTACTGATCAGCGGGCAGCACTAAATTGATGATGTTGCCTCAATTGCTAACAGTAGAGCAAATGTTTAGATTCTATAATATATTAGAAGCAGCTTGATATGACTAGATTCTTCTGGTAGTAGACGTGACAGGAGGAGCTCACCTGCAAAAGTAAAGATGCTTGACTTCAGTCCAGATTCTTCTGAATTCATTCATCAAAAGCAGCAGAAGTTCAGCTGCTTCAGTTCAAATGCTTTAGTCCAGATCATTCAGTCTGGCAAGGCAGACTCCATAGTAGCAAAAATCCAGCTGCTTCAGTTCGATTGCTTTAATCCCGATTCTTCTATCAGGCAAGGCTAAAACGACAAAGGTGAAGTGAAGCTGCAGATGCTCGACTCCAGTCCCGATACTTCAGTCAAGCCAGGCAGATATTAACATGACCAAAAGAAGCAGAGGCTCAGCTGCAGCAGTTCGAATGCTTCAATCGGGACATCTTTCACGATTCTTCCATCTGGCAAGGCACAACCCAAAAGAGACAAGCTGAAGTCCAGGTTCTTCAACTGATAGACATGACTGAAGGACGATTCCAACCTGGCTGAACTACATATGTATGTACCTTTTATATTTGTCGTAGTATTCGCATGTGGGATCTGGAAAGTGTTGAGTGAAGCAAATTTTAACAAATTTGATCAAAGCGTAATAAATATGAATAAAGCTACTTGGCATAATCTATAAAGTTAAGGTTACTAACTAACTATAGAGTCTTGGCCAATAAGTTGATGCTATCGGTCATCAGCATTCAAAAGGCATTCTGGGTTTAAGTTTAGAGAAATCATGCCATTGAAGTGAAGACATTGGAAATAATTGAGCTGCATCAACAAGACACAGGGCTCCAGTTGAGTATGGAAATCGGATAATATACACATATGTATATAGTTTTGTCTCCTTATCACTTCTGGGCAACTTTGCTCTGCTGGCCATTTTGATGAGCTTGACTTGAAGTAGCTGCTGCTGCTGCTGGCCATCCCGGACTTGGCTGATTGTATTGATAGCATTGCTAGTCCTAGACTCGACTTTAGATTAGTTATTGCTTGAGCTTCCTTAGAACTTCTGGAGTCATTGCTAGTTAATCTCATTTGAAAATTTCGCTTCCGATTGAAATTGAGCTTTTCAGTCGCATGCCAAACAAGACTAATTATGACTTACAGCTTGGGGTGGGGCTCTTGTCTGGGATCTGGCGCATCTTATTTTATCTCTGGCATGTGAGTAAATTTTGTCTGAGAACCTTTTGCAAGTTCAAGTTGCTTGGGTGGCGCTTGGACCTGATGTGATAGAGTGCCGCGACACTGAGTAATCTATTTGGAGTCCGGGCGTGTGACACACACACACACACACACACAGGCGCGCGCAGCACTCACTAATAGTGGCATATAAACTCGCACGTTTTGTGCCACGTTTCGGGCTGCGTGTTGAGCGGGCGTTTGGCTGCGTTTGCTTTTGGGCTTCGCTTTTGTTTTTGGCGTTTTTACAACACGGCCAGCATAACAATGTCGCCCAGCAGCAGCAGCAGCAGCAGCAGGAGGAGCAGCAGGAGCAGGCAACGAAAAATTGCAAGTGGACACATGAATTATGTGCAGCACTCGAGTTAAACAACCGGCGGGCGCGTTAGCCAGCTCCTGCCGTCTCCATGCTCCTGTTGCCCATGGCACTCATGGCACTCAGCTCTCTCGGTTTTTAGCTTTTAGCTTCCAGTTCAGTTCGCAGCACAGCCCATAGCAGCAGCAGCAACAGCAGCGACGGCGGCAGCAGCGACGGCGACAGGCAAACAAAGAGCGACGACGGCTTCCTACTAAATGCACGAGTAGTTGGAAGTTCTTTTTAGCTGTTGTTGTTGTTGTTGTTGTTGTTGTTATGGCGCTTTTTTATACACTCACATGCTCGTTTTTGTTGGCTGCCCATTGGGGACGCGTTAGTGGTCCGTGGCCGGGTACAGCAGCCCGTCGAAGGCGAAGGCGGAGGCGCAAATGTCGGATGCGGGCTGACGACTGAGGACAGCAAACTCTCAGTGAGTAAGAGAGAGGCAGAGAGAGTGGAAGAGAGGGAGAGGGAAGCGAGCTGTATGCACTGTGTACAGCGTTGACTTTGCTTGGCTTTGGCTTGTTTTGGAGGTCACACAAACACACACACACACGCACACTTGGCGAGTATGTGTGGAAGCAACTGCCATTTGGGAGTTGGCTTTGCGGGTATTAAATTATACATCATTTTGCAACAAATGATGGTCGTTACGTTCGCAACCGACTTACACACACTCAGACACACACACACACACACGGGCACACATGGCATGTCTCATGTGGCAAGCAGACGCACAGAACTAGCAATTGTTTATACTCTGCCAAAGAACCCCATTGTTTTGTCATTAACTTTGTGGCTTGTGGCTGCTCGAGTTCGAGCTGTTTTTTTTTTTTTTTTGTTACGATTGTAAATTCTGTTGCTGCCATTCGCATTTAATTGCAGTCAGCTTGGTTATCAAGTTTTCACAGCTTCTCACAGTCGTCGCAAGCTCCCGGACGAACGTTGAACAAATACGCAAATTGCTGCTGAGCGCGCTGCGCATACGCACGGTTTGCGCTAGGCGGCGTTGCCAGACTGTTTTTCTTTCTTTTGTTTTGTTTTCCTTTCTTTGCTCGATTGCTGTGAGCTGAGGTTGGCGGTGTTGCCAGATTGTTGTTCGACTGAGGGAATGCTTTGGCAACATTTCCATTCACAATTGAAATGCGCTAAATGAATTTAATTTAATCAAAAATGAGCAATGAACAAATGAATAAAAGAGCAATAAAAAAATATTTAAATTAAATACTTAAAATAAAAAAATCTGAAGCACTCTATTAAGTCTTAATTATAATTGTTAAAATATCCCAATATATAAACACAAAAATGAAAAATCCTTGTCTAACTTCAACTCAAAAAACTCTTTCAAAGAATTACCTGAGTTCCGCTCTCTCAAGTTCTACGTTTGTGTCGTTACGGTAATAGTACTTAATTTTTAGTAATCGCCTCGTGGCAAGAGCATTTCAGCATGCGACGACTTTTGCCGTGTCGTGTTTAAGCCAAGCTGAGCTCAATCTGCCAGACAGTTAATAAAAATCAGTGGCTATTGGTTTATTATTATTTTTAGAGCACACGCTCTAAATGATTTAGGTTTTTGGCTGCAGCCAATTCAGCGCAGCCATATAATCGATCTTAATTACGAGAATTACACATGAGTGTGGGAGAGAGAGAGGGAGTGGGAGTGGGAGTGAGACAGTGTAAATATGTGCTACACTTCCTGCCAATATCGACAGCGATAGCTTTGCCTCCCCCTATATATATATTTTATTTTTTTTTGAGTCTGCTTACGCATTAATTGTTTTGGATTGCAATCGCTTAAGCAATACACACACACTCACTCTCTCTCTCTGTCTCTCTCTCTCTCTCTGTCCGTCTCGCTCTTTCACATATATATATGCTTTTAATTATGAGCACAAATTGGCAAAAATAGCAAGAAAATTAATAACAATTTGTTACGATTACGAGCAACGGCATCGCCGCTGATTAATTTATGCGACTGCAACTTGCTGCCATCGACAAGGCCCCTTACCAGGCACACACGCAGTCCGTCTCATCCTCATTCATTCCGTTTCATCCCATTCTGTTCCGTTCCGTTGCCAGTTTGTGCTCTCTGCTTGTCATTGCTTGATTTATGGCCGCTTAATCGCCGTCACCTCGTTGCATTGTCATCAGACGCCCACACACACTCTCTCCCACCCTCTCTCTCCACGGGTCCCTCTCTCTCTCTCACTCTCTCCCTCCAGGCGTAAATGATGTTTTTACAAATTTAATTAAAATAGCTACCAAGAATGACGCCATTTAGGATTGACATTTCCAATTTGCCATATTGTGCATTTACCTTTGGATCGGATTTGATTACGGCCAATCGGGCTTCATTATAACTTGGCTAATGAGCGCACATTGAATGCAACCAATATTGTGATAATCATAATAATAATATTATTTGCATAGCGCTGCACTTGTGCGTTATGCAAACATCCTCCTAAGGCAGTGCTAAGGCAAGACTCTGCCTCTGTCAGGCTTCACGACTGGAGCCAGAGCCAGAAATAATTAATAGCACAGCTCATGAGTTATTCTAGCATTATAATTGCTGCAAACAATACAGCAGCTGAACACGATTCTGATTCAAGAATCATACAGTGAAATAACAGGCAAACAGGGTACATATACAATGCCCTGCAACGGATATCGTCATGTCTATCGAGTGTCTGGATCTATCTAGATATGATATTTGTGGCTGTATTGTCATTATCATCAGCGCACTATTGTTATCTATTATTGTCATTGTCATTGTCATTGTCATTGTCATTGTCATTGTCATTGTCATTGTCATTGTCATAGTCATAGTCATAGTCATTTTCATTGTCATTGTCATTGTCATTGTCATTGTCATTGTCATAGTCATAGTCATTTTCATTGTCATTGTCATTGTCATTGTCATTGTCATTGTCATTGTCATTGTCATAGTCATTTTCATTGTCATTGTCATTGTCATTGTCATTGTCATTGTCATTGTCATTGTCATTGTCATTGTCATTGTCATTGTCATTGTCACTGTCATTGTCATTGTCATTGTCATTGTCATTGTCATTGTCATTGTCATTGTCATTGTCATTGTCATTGTCATTGTCATTGTCATTGTCATTGTCATTGTCATTGTCATTGTCATTGTCATTGTCATTGTCATTGTCATTGTCATTGTCATTGTCATTGTCATTGTCATTGTCATTGTCATTGTCATTGTTCTTTTCATCATAGATTACAATGTAAACATATGTATACCCACAGGTAATAAGCTGTTTTTCCATATAAAACAAAATAAACTTCTCTCATTCTCCCACTCACTTCACCTCACCTGCTTTTGCAGTGTCGAGCATGAAACTCACATATAGCTTGGACGACGACCTCAACGTTTGCATTGAGCATTTTAATTACAGTTTCATGCTGATTAATTTTCTTCGATTTCACCTCACACACCAGGCTCGCGGGGAGGCTGCTGGGGCGGTGGGTGGTTGGGTGGTTGGGTGGTTGGCCAGGAGTCGTTTGTATTATGCCGAACCTTTGAGAGCCAACCAGAACCGGTTCACTTATGTCGCTGTTGTTCTTTTGTGACAGTTTATTTCAATTTGCATCGTTGAATGTTTCAACATGGGCAACAGCATCAGCAGCACGTGGAAGCCAAGTGGAGCAGGCTAAGAGCAGGCAATGAATGCAAGCGAGCGAGCGTTGTCATTGTCATTGCCGTGTTGCATACCATACAATGGAGCGTTCAATTTCTTGCTTCTGCGGCCCCAAAATAGCCGCATGCAATTGATTACAGCAACGATGCGGCCGCGTGGATGACCGCTTGTGGCCATTGGCCATGGAATGAAATCGAAATAATGCGCCAGGTGCTTGGCTGCTTTAATGCTGGTCGAACGGGATTCGGCTTTGCCACTGGAGGCCTCTTAATGGCCAGCCAGCCAACCAGCCAGCCAGCCAGAAAATGGCAATTGTATCCTTGTCAGCCAGGACGAAGATTAAGCCTAAAATGCAGCTGGCTCTGGCCAGCGCCAGATATGCAGCAGCCATGCACAAACTTCTGCAGCCTTTTCGGCCTCTCCGGCTACACCCACAGCGCGGTTTTGCCACCAACTTGAATTGGCTTTCGCTCTGACTACATAAGACGCATTGTCGGCCGTCTGAGCGGCGTCTATCGCCGGGCCCCTGTAATTGGCTCGGGGAATAGCAGCAGGAATTGGTAATCGTGTCGCGCAGCTTTTAATCGAATTTCAAATCGAACGCAGCCAAACCAATTAGACGAAAATATGTCTGTGTGTGTGTGGGATGTGTGTGTGTGTGGGAGGGGTGTCTGTTAAAGGGGCAGCGAAAGAAAATTAAGGCTGCCTGGTAGAGGCGCGTCTTATCGCACTTAGCACAGTGCAAAGCTACATAACTGAACGGAAATTCGGAACTTGGCCGAAGACAACGAATATTGCATACACTTACCAGCAGCATGCGATGCTAATGAGCTGATTGAAATTTACTTTAGCTTAGATATATTGAGTGAGATTTTAAGTTATATGGAATCGATATACGACATTTCTACTACATCTCTACGTATGCATGCTTCGAAAATTATTTATATTTCTTTAAAGTTTAATAAAATTCAAGAAATCAATCAATAAAAGAAAAATCAATTCGAATCGGCTCAACTTTCTGTCTTGACTATGAACTAATGAATATGGAGTCAATAGGGAAACGCATCGGATAATTTGTAAATTGATTTCAATACCTCTTGCTCTCAATCAATAGATAAACTTCCTTTGATGTCAACTGCTGAAAATGAACTAGTTCCAATTTAGTTCCTTGGGTATGCTGCCAAATTGAAAGAAAGCCTGAAATTGACGAAAATTTATGCAGTTTAAATTCGAGTTGTTCACAGACGAAGCTGCTCTATCTTTAGGCCATAGTCAGATGAGTTGAGTCATTTTAGATGATTCATTCTTGTAAACCAAATGTTTCTGCTCTCTTCAGTTAACTAGTTCAACTTGAGGAACACTTGAAAGTCTAACAATCTATATATGTTTAGCTTGATCTGCTTTAGTTCATAGTAAGGAGAAAAACCAGATCTCTTTTGGATTACTCTCACCCATTCTCACTCAATATAGATGATTGATTTGAATTCAAGGAATCCAAAAGAGCATACTAATCTATATATAGCTCACTCTCTCTCTCTCTCTCTCTCTCTCTCTCTCTCTCTATCTCTCGCTCTCTCTCTCTCTCACACACTCTCTCTCTCTCCCTCCCTGTCTCTTTCTTCTCCTGCTCACTCTCAGCTCCATTGTGAACCAGTTCACAATTGCGATTCAGTTCCGCATGACAATTTACCTAGCTGTGTCGCCCAAATTGTACTGGTTAGGGTATTCAAATTAATGCCGCTCCAATGCTGAGCCAGCAAAAAAAAATAAAAAATAAAAAGAAACGAAACGAAGGCGATAAAAAATGTGAGCTTTAAATAGCAGCAGCAACTGAAGTCGTCAGGCTGATGAGGCAGGCTGAGGGCAGGGCTCAAAGCTTGCATGCTCAAAGCTGGATGCGCGTATTAAACGGACGAGGACAACAACCGCCGCAACAGCAGCAGCGATAAACAGGCGGACAGGCCAATTGCCAAATTTGTGGGCGGGGGGTGGGAGTTGTGTCGCGTCAGGTGTGACTGTAGGCGTGGCTGGTTCATGCAGCGGGCATGGAATATGTGTCATGAGCCATTTAAGCTCATTACGGGCATCAATTTGGGACGCAAAAATTATGCTCCAACCTTAAGTGTTTTCCACTTGCAACACGAATTGAAGCTAGAGTGTGGCGCAAAGTGTGTGTGCGTGTGTGTATGTGTGTGTGTGTGCTGCTGCTGTGTTGGCAAACAAATCTGCTTGTGAGCGCAAAAAAGTGGCAAATTGTTAATTTTAAGCTACTTTTGGGAGCAAGCGAGCGAGCGAGCGAGCGACGCAAATTGCCATGTGGCAAAAGTTGTTGCTGTTGCTGCAAATTTTCTTTCACTACTTCTTCTCCTCCTTTCATTTGACTTAAATGCAATTAACACACACACACACACACACCCAGTGCTTGCTGGTTAGATCAATGTGCTGCACGGGCCTAGCTTGGCTAACAATTGAATTGAATTTTGAAGTCGACTTGGCCAGCAGCATGAATTGTACTTTGTAGCAGATACGAAGAGAGAAAGAGAGAGTGAGAGAGAGAGTGAGAGAGAGAGGGAGATTGAGAGAGGCAAAGAGAGAGTGATAAGGAGACAGTAAGACTGAGAGTGAGAGAGATGGAGAGAGATACGCACACACCTCGCAAGCAGTTATATAGCCAAATGGATGGCTATATATTGTGGTCATGTAAGAAAAGGCACAGACAACAATAGCAGCAGCAGCAGCAACAACAACAGCAAGTGGAACAACGGCAGCTGAAGAAGAAATCCATAAAGCGCAGCAGCCATAACAAAAACGCGAAATGAATTTCACTTGAAATGTGAAAACATAAAAATTGTTTATGACTTCCGCTACGTTAAATGTGTGTGTGTATGTGTGCGAGTGTATGTAATGTATGTGTGTGTGTGTGTGTTAGCACAGCTGAACCAAGCCAAACCCAGCTGAGCTGAGACAACCTGCATTGCCTAGAGACTTGCACAATTCTCAAGCTTCTCTTAAGCTGTTTTCTTTTTCTTCGAGAACTTTTAACATTTTATTAAGTTTATAAAATATAAAAAAATAAAAATAATTTTCTGAAGTATTTTTTAATAATTTTATATATTTATATGTAAGAGCAAATAACTATCCTGTTCTTTCAATATTATTAAGTTAATAATGTTATTGTCATTTACTAAATAAAAAAAAAGAAAAAAAAAATTCTAAAGAAAAAAAAAATATTTTATTATATTATATTATATGTCTCAATTTGAAGTAAGAATCTAAATTCGTTGCTTAATTTTATATTTATTAATTTTAAGTAAGAGCTTGGCATCTTTACTAAATAAATTTCAAACCCTTTCTGTATGCAACTCTCTGGCATATATTGTTTATTCGTTGAGAGCTTGAAAACTGAACTGCATTCGAATTGATTCTTTAATTGATTAATTCACAGTCAAAAGTTTAATATTATTTGCAATCATGGCAAAAATTTTAGAAAAGAAAAAAAATATATATATAAAAAAATTAGAAAAATTTAAAAATATGTAGCTCATTATCACTCCCTGCCCCCCCCCCCCCCCCCCTCTCTCTCTCTCTTTCCCTCTCTCTCTCTCTCTTTGTTTTTGTTTTAGTCTAATATACAAGCATATATTATATATGTATATAGTTGCATGAATTTGTTACGTACCTCACCCAATTCATTCAACTTGTGTTGTCGCTGCTTATCTTCGCTCTGCATTTTTTTTCATTCTGCATTTTTGGTTGCACCCTCCATTCATTTGGTTATATGATCTGCGTTGATCTATGGGAATGCTGAGTCAGTTACAGGTTTTTAAGCACTCGATAAGCAGTGTGAGTGAGCTGCAGAACAACGGAGCACTGCACAAACATGCAACAAAAGAGCATGGGCAAAAAAAAAAAAAAAATACTGAAGAAAATAAACGCTGCACAAAGGAATTTTTAAATATTTTGCGCAGTCAACGAGCCAAACGCTGACCACGACAGTTCTCCAGAGCTGCACAGCATCAGCTTCAGCTTCAGCTTTAGCTTCTCAGCTCCAACTGCAGCTTGCAACTCCTGCTCCCAATTATAATTCCACTGTCAAGTGCCAGCTAACTAACAATGCGTACTAAGGCATGCCTTAGTTTGTGTCACCTACACAGAGAGAGAGAGAGAGAGAGAGAGAGAGAGAGAGAGAGAGTCATTCAGAGAGAGAGAATATAATAGTCAGCCAAACAAGTTGCCTTATGCATGAGAAGACGATTGTAATACAATGCTTAATATGTGTGTGTGCGTGTGCTCAGGCATATTTTTAATAATAGTAAAAGTCTTTCAAATCGTTTAGCTGAGCAAATTTGCTCTGTTATGCTGGACGAGCCAGTACTTTATTCAGTTCATTGGCTAACTCATTTGTGCAACTCAACTAGAATATATAAATATAATTTTTTGTTGAATTGTATGTCTTCAAGTTGAAATAACTTTAGATAAACAAAGTTGTTGAAATTTTCCTTCAAATATGTTATGGAAATGTTATGTGAATGTTATGCTGTCTCTTGCTACAGAAGTCGCTACAAATAGTGAACAAGTGGACTTTGATTTAATGATCTAACACATTTAATTACAGACTCTACCAAGCTATGGAGTTTATACCTATGCATAAGCTCACATTGATTGTGCTCTGCCCTGGAATAGCTAACTGTATAAACGAGCCTTACTTACGCAGTATTAGCTAGCATGTAAGTAGAGAGAGTATAAGTGATAGCAGCAGCTTAGGACAAAAGTTAAGGTATTTCCTAGTCGGTTAGCCTTCCCTTGGCCACCTTTAATTGCTTGTAATGCAATATATAATACTTGCAGCTCAAAACTATAATTTTCTTTTGATTTACTACTCTTGAAAAAAATGGAATATCTGTTACAGCTGACTTTTATAGTAGCTACCGATAGCCGAGTGTTTAGCTGCAGTTCAAAGCAAAATATTTACCTAAATAAATAATAGACAGAGCTGCGAGTTTCTGCTACGAATGCCATATACCATATGCATATGTATATATATATATATATATGTATATATATTTAGATGCGTTTGCTTTTGGATATATCGCAATGCTATAGACTCTGCTGCTGGCATGAAGGGAAAATATGAGGCCGCCATTTTTGTTTAGCTCTGTCGCCCGGCGGCCATTGATGGACTGGAGTTTAGTTCGAATGCCATTAACTAAATTGATTTGTTTTCAAATCCAAATCCAACTAGCACGCAAATGGTGTTGCATTAAAAGTTAAAGCAAATCCTTTAAATATGCTGCGGCCCAATACCTTCGCCGCTTTACTTTCTCTATTTTTTTTTTCGTGGCTTGCAAACGATTTGCAGAGCGAAAAAATGTCAATGCAAAATTTTAAATCAGCAAATCTGTTTATTATTTTAAGATCTGAACAAAATTTTACTTTCTTTTTCTATATGATAAATTTTATTTAAATAAATGCTATTACATTCGTTTGCCTCTGTGTTGGCAGAGAAAAAAGTGTAAAAAATAAAAATTCCCTTCAGTGATTGATGCAGCTTCTAGTCAAACACTGAACTAACGAACTAGTTCTATTTGGTTCTATATGAATCACTCGCAATATTAAATATTTCCATTGGAGATTTGTTTCAATCAGTCAGCTTGAAATGTGCTAAGAGAGAAAAGGAAAATCGCCTGATACGTTTGCTATTCAAATATTGAACTGATGAACTAGTTCTACTATATGAAACTAGTTCTATTTGAAATTTTTTCGCTACACAGAAAATTCGAAAAAAATTAATCTGCTACAAGTTCCCAAGAGTAGAAGAAGAGAATCTCTTGACATTCATATAGCTGTAATTCATATGTTGAACCGATGAACTAGTTCTATTTGAACATATTCCCATTTTAATTGTTGTCGCTTTCTTTTTTAATGAGCTGCTTCAAATTCTCTAGAATCTCATCAGAGAATCTCAGGACATTCATATAGCTGCAATTCAATTATTGAGCTGATGAACTAGTTCCACTCACACACATTCCAATTATAAATCTGTCTCATGACATTCATATAGCTGCATTTCAGTTATTGAACTGATGAACTAGTTCCACTCACACATATTCCAATTAGAAATCTTTCTAATGACATTCACATAGCTGTAATTCAATTATTGAACTGATGAACTAGTTCCACTCACACATATTCCAATTGGAAATCATTCTCTCTCTCATTTACAAAATTAATTCAATAGCCTACTTAAAGATAAAACGAATAAATTCTCGCTAAGTCCATCTTATTCACCTATTGAACTGATGAATTAGTTCCATTCATGAATCATTCTCACACGTATTCCAATTTGAAATTTGTCGCTCCTCGTTTAAAATCTGTTTCAATAATCTGCTTGAGATAAATATGTAGATGAAAGTCTTCTGACCGGCTGATACAGTTGCTATTCAAATGAACTAGTTCTATATGCCATTCAACCACTCACACATGTTCCATTTGTGCCCCCTGCTTCTGTCTCTGTCTCTGCCTTGCTCAAGATAAGCTCGAGTTAAATTATTTTAGCAAACGCTTTTTGCATACACAAAGGTATTTCTGCGGGCTCCATTCAATTTAAATTTATTACTTTGAGTATTGAGTTTTTGCTGCTCTGAAAGGCAAAGCAAAAAAGCGTACGACAACAGCTTCCATTTTTATCTATCTCTCTCTCTCTCTCTGTCCCACTCTCTCCCTTTCTCTCTCTCTCTCTTGAAGACCCACATGCGAACAGCCATACAATTGCATTCCCATATCGAATATCATTGAATATATCCGCTTATGCAAGTATTTCAGTGCCAGCAGCTGGAGTCGTCGTTGTGTTGTCGACTCTCGGCCAAAGGTAAGCGTATTATTTTTGCTTTTACTCAACTGGATGGCGCAATAAGCAGGCAGCACACAAAAACTGCCTGACAACTGGCCCTGCCCAATGGGCTGTGGACAGCGCGATAATATAGGAGAGCATGATAATATTAAATATGCATATAAATGTAGATATATATAACAAATTAAATATATATATATATATATATATATATAAGGGTATTTAATATGCAAATTGTGCAGACAATTATGAGATTTGTGTAGAGAAGTGCATAAAGCTTGTTCTCGAAAGTCTCTTATTAAAAATTCCCTCTGTCAGCTTTGAAGCTGCAGCACGACACGATCAGCCCACTCTATTAATTTCAGCACAGTTCATAACACATGTGCGGGTTAGTAAATTTCACAGTGGATTTTCAGCTCATGCCAGGCAGCAGGAGGAGCAGGAACAGTAGCAGGAGGAGGCAAAACAACGGCCAAACAACTTAAGCCCCATGCAATAAAACTTAATATGTTTTGCATTTAAATTTATGAAAAAGCAGCAAAGGAACAATGGCTGCTTAAGCTGGCAACATGCGCATAATTGTCGCCGCCATTGACAGAGACACGCTTTACAGCAGCTACTCCACTCTCTCTCTCCCCCTCGCTCTCTCCCTCTCTCTCGCTCACACACTCATACTCTGCTGCTCGCTCACTGTGTGCTGTGGTCATTTCTTGTGCACAAAAGTCAGAAAATTATTTTCTTTCACACTCTCTTTCCCTCTCTCTCTCTCTCTCTACTTTACTTTACTTTAATATTGCGTATACGTAATATTTCTACTATAGATAATTAAATATTGCAAAATATTTGCATCAACTATTTTTCGCCCTATATGCAAACATTCGATATTTAAGCAACAGAATGTGCACAGCTCGCATAGCTCTTGCCCATTGTGCAGGCAGCATGACCAACGAGGCGTATACGTAATAATAATTACGCATAGCGTTGCTGTTGCTGCTGCTGCAGTTGCTGCTGCCCAAGCAGCAATATTTATGAGGGTGCTTTTAAATGCGGCTGCTTCGTATGCATGCGGCCAAAGGTTAAATGGATACATTGTGAACAGCAACAGCAACAGCAACAGCAACAACAGCGGCAACAATACGAACGAATGCAACAAGTATTTTAAATATATTTTTTCAATTTCAATTAAAAAAAAATATATATATATATTGCAAATACAAGTTGCATTCGTTGTTATAAAACTTGAAGACTCTAACTCAAAAAATGATCGAGATATATTTTCTAAAAATATGTTTTTATCGATAACTTTTAAACGATAAAAGCTATCGGATTTCTGAAAATACTCGTACTGCGCGTGCAATATACGAAGCTAGCACAAAAAGAATGTAGTCTATAGCTCTTCTATCTTTGGAAATCGATGCATTCAAACATACGGACAGACGAACGGGCAGACAGACGGACGGACGAACAGATGGACAGATGGACATGGCTATATCGACTCAGCTCGTTGCTCTGATCATGAATATATATAGTTTATGGATTCGGCTACGCCTCCTTCTGCTTATAACTTACATACATTCAACAAAACCAATATATTTCAATGTGTTCAGGGTACACCAAGCTAGAGAGCTAGAGAGAGAGAGAGAGAGAGAGAGAGAGAGAGAGAGAGAGAGAGAGTGAGCGAGAGCGAAAGAGAGAGAGAGAAAGAGTGAGTCAAGTCAAGTCTAAGGATCAAAAGAAACAACAGCAACTGGAACAGCTAACTTGCTCTAGCATGTTCTATAGAGATATTTGGCTGCTTAGCAATGATCCGAAATTCGTAGAAAAACTGAATAAAATGAACAGCTCAGATTTTCATTGCTTTGAGCATTCAGTGCGTAGTTAATGCGCTTGCTATTTAATAACTCGCTTGCTGGTGCATAATATGAATTAACTTTAGCACACAGATGGAAGTACTCCTAGTGTACACATACACATACACATATAGAGAATGTTTTATGGCACAGCATGGGCGGTGGTGGTTCACCTCTGGCCTAAGTACCGCCAGCACGAAGCAATGGCGATAAAAATATGGCCTCAACAGGATTAATACATTATTTCCGCTTTTGCATTCTTCTAGGTAAAAGATGGGCAGGCGCAGCCACACAAAATGGCGCACACAGCACACGTGTGTGTGTCTCCGTGTGTGTGTGTGTGTGTGTGTGTAGGTTTGGGCCTGGCTTGTGACTGCGACAACTCCAAATCCTCAGCTCAGGCATTTGTTGTCATTTGTTGTTGCTGTTGCTGTTGTTGTTGTTGTTGTTATTTTGTGCTTTTATGATTATTGTAGTGGTACACTTGGCATCGTGTCCTCTCGTTTGTAGTCTTTGCCGCTGTTTGCTACTTCATTGTTGTTGTTGTTGTTGTTGTACTAAGCACTTATGCTTATGTTTTCGGCTCTTATGGCTCTTGCCCGTTGTTATCACAGTCTTTGAAGTGCACTTTGCTGTTTCATTTCACTATATTTGTTAAGCATATTTTTATTTACGCATATATATCTACACACACACACACATATCTCTGCATATATAAATATATATACATACATATAGACAGTAAGCTCACCTTAAAAGCATATTAACTAGAAGAACAGCTTTTCACAATGTCAGAAAAATTATAGCAAAATGTTATTAAAAAAATAAAATAAAAAATTATATATATAAACATCATATTCGTTGTTTATATAGCACTTAACTTTTTAACATATTTTTATTCATTTGAAGCTGCAAAAAAAAAAAAAAAAAAAAATCAAAATTAAATAAAATAAAATAAAATTTTGCTGTCTTATGATAATTACAGTTGAATTTTATGTTAATATAATTACTATTTATAATATTTACATATATGTATGTATATGTATGTATGTATATAATTTACATTTCAAACATATTGCAGGCCATTGGCAATGAGAGGTGAAGAGCATCTTTGATAGTGATATAGTTATTGTAGAACTAACCAGAGTCGATAATAGAGGTTGCGATTGGTCTTCAGAGATATTGATATTAATTTTTGATATTTTTATATTGTTATCTATTATAATTCAGTTCTAGATTTTCGCATTTCTCATACTCTTTAGAGCATTCAAAAGTAGTCCAGGCAGCAATGTGAATGTTTTACACTCTTTTTTTTTGTTACCTCCCCTACACATGTATATAGATGCTTGGGAAATATGCATGTTGGCTTACAGATGTAACTGAATGGTCCTAACAAGCCACTGCACACCCACTCATAGCCGCTCACACACACTCACACACACTCACAGAGAGATGGGTGCTTACATTGAAAAGCTGGCCAAGTGCATATCAATTTGTTGCTGTCATTTGTGACGCGTTTCTCGAGTGTCATTCGGCGATACAAAGAGCTAAGTCCACTCATTAGGCGATGGGGCGATGCTTGCTGATGCACACATAATTATTAATTTAATGTTAAGTATATGTTGGAGTATTTGCATAACATTGTCGAGAGCCAGCCAGCTCAGTTGGATTTAAATGCGCTAATTGTTTACTTATTTGCGAGGGCAAGGCAAGTTGAGGCGAAAGGAAAAATATATATATATAAATGAAATTTCAACATGCTTTTTGTTCAGATCTCTTTTGGCTGTGCGCTCTTTGCGCCACATTGCTATCTGTCTAGCTCATTTGTTATTGCCGTCTCTGTCTTGTTTTCTGGCCATTCATTCGCTTGGCCTCCATAATATAACAATAAACTGTAACAATAGCAATTAAAAATCGCTGAAAGCGGATGTCCTGATAAAGTTGCCAGACCCAGGCAGCGTATAGCCAAGCACCAATCTCCCTCCCCCCGCCCCTCCCGTGCACTTTTTGCCCTGCCACTTGGCAGCTCTGTCACCCCGTTGGGCTGGCTCCATTTCGGTGGCGGCTCGTCCTTGGCTCTGGCCGCCCATTGTTGTAATTATGCATTATGCTTTCGCTTCTGCGACCATTTTGCCTCAAATCCTTCGGCTCCCGTTCGTTTGTGGATTGCATTGCCCAAATGAAATACCATTTGCCGGAAGGCGTTCGCCTCTGGGCGTGCCAGACAGAAAAATGGATGAATGGAAAATTTCGTCATTCCTTGCACACTCACCGCCCAATATTCACAGTCCGACCTGCTCGAGCGCTATGTCTTCTTTTCGCCCAGATTGCTGGCTGGCTTGCCTGCAAATGTTGCAGTGTCACCTTTTGTGGACAGTTCGCATGGACGGACATTGATTAACGACAAGCGTCGCAGTGCTTGAACTTTTATTTTTGGGGCATATGATGTCAACATCTCAACGGCTCAAGGACGATAAGTGGCTTGGATTTTAGTTGAGCTCGGAATTGGCGCTTGAAGTAATTTTATTTTGTGCGAATCAACTAGATTTATAAATAAACCAGTAGAGGGGGCGAATAAGAGAGATAGGCAATTCAGCTTGAAAGGCCGGCATGCATTCATTCGTACAGATTTACATATATGCATATAAATACATTCACTCATTCATACATTCATTTATTTATACAATCATTCAGTCTTTCGTTCATTCATTCACACATTTATACATTCATTCATTCATATATTTATTCATACATTCCTACATTCCTACATTCATATATTCATATATTCATACATTCATTCATTCATTTATTCATTCATGCATTCATACATTCGTACATTCATACATTCATACATTCATATATTCATACATTCATGTATTCATACATTCATACATTCATACATTCATACATTCATACATTCATACATTCATACATTCATACATTCATACATTCATACATTCATACATTCATTCAATTATTCATTTACTCATACATTCATACAATCAATCATTCATTGATTCATTTATTCAATCATTCATACATTCATTCATTCATTCATTCATTCATGCATTCATACATTCATCATTCATGCATGCACTCAGACATTCGAATGTTACATGAATTCACATAAATTCATACAATCAATCATTCATTGATTCATTTATTCAAACATTTGTACATTCATTCATTTATTCATGCATTCACATAGGCATATACACATATATTCATACATTCATACGATTTGTAAGCTTCTTGTCATACATATACCAACACACTCACACTCACACTCACATTCGTAGAGAATTTTAAATTTGATTGTTCAATAATAAATTTGACATTCTGGGTTTGTGGGAATCCTGTGGACTTGCTCTGCTCAGTGCTTGATACGCTTGCGAGTTTATTGCTGCATACTTTTAGGCATTCGCCATTTGCATACTGAAGCCTAGGGAAATGGATAAATAAATACTTGAGCAGCTGAGCGAAGCCAGTCGATTATTTATATATATGCGTGCGTTCGCCTCGCTTCACATCGCATCGCATCGGATGTCACCTGTCAGCTGTCCGGAGTTGGTACCGAACATATGTCATTTTGAGCAATTCTTAAACAATTTGAATTTGTGAGTTCAGTATTCAGAATTCAGATTACGCATCCCGAGACTCGTTTCAATGGGCATACAAATTGATTAGACTATACACATGATCAGGCGCTCTATAAATCAAAACACTGTGAGGGGGCGCACTGTGAGTGGGCGTGCCGCATATGCAAATTGCCAAGCTGTTTGTGCCACGCACACACACACACACACATACATATATGTATATATGTATATACATTTGCTGTCTTCTCTTGATGCCCACAAACGTAATGCAGTCAATAAAATCGGGGCAACCATGTTGCATGTCCAACTGTCCAACTGTCCCATTGTGTGTATGTGTGTGTGTGTGGCATTTGTTTATAATAATGCGCAGCAGTGTGTTAAACAATTACATTAGACTGAGTGCTGGCCACATACGACTTGGCATGCCAAATGCCAATTTAATTGACAGTTATGAAGATTGTCAAACATACAATTATAACACTCGCTGACTATCTGCCCACATTGATCTGACCAACTCTGTCTGTGTGTGTGTGTGTGTGTGTATGTATGCATATTGTGGTTGCACACACACACACTCACACACTCACACACACTTGGAGTGAGGCACGTCCACACATATTATTAACATGTTAATCCAAATGTAATGAGCACAAGGATAACTCATGCCGATGCTATGTTTATGGTCGGAGACAGCTCGAAGATGTCAGCATTATTTCTGTGTATATATTAATATATGTACATACATATATATACACACACATATATATGTATGTATACATACATAACTACAGCATAGTCCATATTAATGGGCTTGCTTGGAATGCAATTAATAAACCTGTTCAATTAGCACAATTTGATGAAATATTTCACTTTTTATTGCAAATATTCAAAGCGCTGCCCATAAATGTCAACGCAATTAATATATGCGTATATCTGCTCAATTATTGTCATTAAGTGAAAAGTGTATGCAAAAGTTTTGGTTTTGCATTATTTAAAACTTATTGATTGCATTATAATGTGACATTTGAATAAGCTACATAAATATAGCTGACTTAACTATGCGACATGGCACAGTCTTTGTGACTGGAGTTGTACTCCCAGTTTAATTATCAGCGACTTTTGGCGGAATGAATAGTATTGATGAATATTCATTTCTGCTATAGATTCATGGATCGACTAGTATATCTGAATATTCATATTTGCTATAGATCGATGCATTTTTTAGCTGATGCGCAAGTGTACTGAAAAGTCATATTAGATAAATTTGCCATAAATTATTTTTTGTTTTGCTGTCATTAAATCATAGAATCATTGAATCACTGAATCATTGAATCATTGACTCATTGAATCATTGAATCATTTAATCGTTAAATTCTTGAATCATTTAATCGTTAAATCTTTGAATCATTTAATCATTGAATCATTGAATAATTGATTCATTGTATTATTGTATTATTGTATTATTGAATCATTGAATCATTGATTCATTGAATTATTGAATCATTGATCCATTGAATCACTGAGTGGAGTCACTATCATTGGTCTTGCAGCTCTAACTGCCAACTTAACACATTTGTCGAAAGACTCCGCAACAGCAAAACGTATGTAAAAGACTCAGGAGAATCAATCTAACACTTCGCAACATTAAATCTTTATTTTCCACAAAATATTGAGCTTATCTCTGAGAAAGACAGTAACAAATTGCATTCCCAAACAAATAAATAAATAAAACTCAAAATATCTACGCAAAATCAACAAGAATTTCCATCAAACTCTATCAAAATACAGAAATTTTGCTGCATGGCAGTGGCCAACTATAGAAGCCTTAACAAATACCAATTATACATCAAGCTTAAGTTTAGAAAATATCAAAAATGATAAGATAACGATGGCGATGCATATATATATATATATATATATATATATATATGGTGATGAAGTCTCTGTCTAAGGTCAGACAATTGATTTGCTAATGCTTCGTAAATATTGAGTGCTCAGCTCTTAAGCTGCAGCTCTGCTTGGAGCTTATGTAGGTAAAAGCTGGCAATTGCTGCGTTAAAAGCAGCCGACATTGTTCTTATCACTCAATACTGTTCAATAGCTATGAATATTTGGCCTTTTGTTGGCTAATTAAACGAAACTCGTGCAGCATTCATTCAGCTCATTCACGCAGCTTGGATAACATTTGCATTGTCTACATCATCTCTAGTCAAGCAGCCACTGCTGTATCATCTTAGTATTATTATTACTATTATTATTATTGTGGTTGTTTTTGTTCTCATTGTTGTTGTTGCTGTTCGTGGAATTGGTCTGGTCAGATGGTATGGCATTGCATCAATAGATAACAGAGCGTATTGTCCTACAGATTTTCGAGTTTATCGAAATTCCAATGAAATTCGGCCTGTCTGTCGGTTCTTATCAAATTGAATTAATGCGGCATATATCACAAAATCAAAACACGCACGCACACACACACACACACACATACATATTGTGTTTGTAGTGGTGTTGGCCAGCAAGTTTGGCTTATCATTCGATTTGTCTCGCCCGTTGATCCATCGTGTGTGGCATTGTATCCTGGCATCAGTGGGTTTTGTCTTGCTTGGGTAGAGAGATAAGCTAGGCCAACACTCATACACACACACACACACACACACATATGCACACACACACACACACAATCGTCTCTTTTCATTGCTGTTATTCACACATCAAATTAGTTCTATTTGCGGCTCGTCTGCTAGCTTTTAGTTTGTGCCACACATTTGTGATGTGTAACTATGCGTATGTGTATTAGTATATGTGTGTGTGTGTGTGTGTGTGTGTTGTCATATTGCCGGACAAACACAAAGCATACGCCAAAGCAATGCAAACATAATGAACTTGTCAACATACAACTCAACTCGAAATAATTTTCATTCGATTTGATTTTGATTACGTTTTATATTAACACTGTCCATAAGCACACACACACACACACACACACACACACATACACACACACACACACACATACACACACACACACACTCGATTGGCAACATCTACTCTCTGGCGATATTGTCTCGCATATCTCATTTGGTTGACAATTTGTCAGCTTATTGACATCTCAATGCTAAATTTTATCGAGAGCTGGCAGTGAAAAGCTCTTGACCTGCTTTATATCAGCGAGCAACGGCAACCGCTAACAGCCAACGACAACAATAACAACAACAACAACAACAAGAATCCCAGCAACATTAGCAACAACAACAACAGCAACAACAATGGCAACAATGAGCAAGTTTTGCATCGCTTGCATTTGGTAAATGCGGCGAGAGTTATGATGAGCTTAAATTCATAAAAAAAAATCGAGCACAAATAAGAATATTTGAGTAGGGAGTAACCGATAGGGAGATACCCTGTGAAAATATATGAGAGCGATGCGTTCGTGCAGATAGAGAGATGAAAGGAGGGTGACACAGAGAGACAGATAGAGAGAGAGAGAGAGAGAGAAAAAGGGAGAGAATGAGAGAGAAATTGAAAGAAATCAAGAGAGACAAAGATAGATAGAGAAAGAGTAACCAGTAAGAGTAAATGGTATAAGGAATGAGTACGATATAGGATAATAGGGAAAAAGTGAGAGGAAGAGAAAAATAATGAATAACAGATAGAGCTAGAAGAGCATGAGAATGCAAGGAGCTCTAAGGACAAATAGATCAAAGATGACGTTATTCCTTAAGAAAGACTATTTATTTTACCAAGAAGAAGAACAAATATTATTTTCTAATTCATATGTATCTCATATCAGATGAGTTCACAATCGACACTCTCTCTATAGGTCTAGGATTACAGGGTATTCCAATTGTAAGTGAAATGCGAAAGGGAATTGGATATTCGAAACGTTGACGAAATGCGGGTGCTGACAAAATGTTAAATGTGCAATCGGCTACGATTCGTGACGTCTGTCACATATCACACACACATACACAAATACATAGAGACAGAGAGAGAGAGAGAGAGGAAGGGTGAGCGCGAGGGGTCGAGAGGGCCGGCCCGCATGTGTCAATATATTTTGTGCTATTTACTCAAATTGTATGCAACAAGGACGGTGGGACCTAAGCCGATGAACTAAATTAGAATTCGAGCGTCATGTGCCAAAAGTGGGCGTGTCTGTGGGCGAATGGACGCTGCAGTAATGCCAGTCGACTGGAAGAAATATAAAATAAATCGAAACCAGATTGCAAAAATCAAAGTCAACAACAATCAACGCCAATCGAGCTGAGCGCGTATAAGCAGCCAAGAGATGCTCTACACATATTGTCTATATAGAATGGAATGAACAGTCGTATATACTCCATTTGCCATGCAATCACAGAGTATTATCAGAAAGAAAGCAGTGCAAAAACAACAAGCAAGCAGCAAAGCTGACTTGAGACAAATGCAGAGGGAAGCACACTGAGGACGTGCATATACAAGATATTATATATAGAGAGAATAAAATATATGTATATAGATAGCTGTAGCTGCAGTGCATGCATGCATCTTATAGATACGAGCATTGTTGACCATCATCAATGGTGGCCGACGGGCGCCGTTAAGCAGCTAGATAGAGATTGATAGACGGATAGTTATGGATGGCTAGAAGCTTGACAGCTGACAGCAGCTACAGAGTGAAAGAGATAGATAGAGACTGAGAGAGTGCGAGTGGGAGTGAGACAAGATAATGAGATTGTGCGATAAACACGTAACGTACGCTGCGTTTGCTGTTTGGCAAACGATATAATCTCTATGCCCCGACTGAAGGTGAGACGAGCGCAAGGCAAGCCCAAGCCTCACTCACAGTGTCCCAATCCCAGCGCAAGTCCATGTCTATTTGGGCCCTTTGATAAATATGGCTCAGCGGCGCATTCAGATTCACATGCCCCACATTTGGCATATTACTTGCCACAAGCTGAATGCCAAACTAAATGAATAACACAGCGTGCCGCTGCAGCGACAACTAGCTGCAACACACACGAACACACATTCATACATACACACACACATAGGTAGCTGGTAAACAAACAGTGAAAACATCTGGCAACGCTGACGTTGGCACACTTCAAGTTTATACATACATACATATATATAAAGTAGTAGAAGGAGAAGCAGCAGCAAAGTCAAATTAATTCAAATTGCAATGCAAACGAAAGTCAGCCAGCGAGTGCGAGTGCGAGTGCGAGTGCGAGTGGGAGAGGGAGAGCGGGCACCCACATAGTGCCAGTGTTTGTGTGTAGGTGGCGCTTTGTACGGCGTTCTGTAGTGTGCTTAATGCGGTGCTTGGAACGCGAGCGCGATTTCGTCTCTGCTCAGTGCAATAAATAGAGCTAGATTGGCAACAGCAACAAAAAAAAAAAAAAGCTAAAAGAAGCTAAATTCAAGAATAAATAAGCCGAAGTAAAGTGGGTTTGGAAAACAATATTTTCTTGATAATATTATATTAAAAAAAATTAAATAAATTTAAATAATCTAAAAAATCTTAATAAATTAAAATATTCTTCAAAAAATTTAAATAAAATTAAATAAACTTAATAATCTTAATAATATAATAAATAAAATAAATATAAATATCCTTAAATAAATATACATAAATTTAAATCAATAAAAATAAATTTAAATAAATATAAATCAATTTAAATAAATATAAATACATTTAAATAAACTTAAATATTCTTTGATAATCTTAAAAAAAAGCCATATTTGACGGTAAAAAGGCTAAGATGACAGCACTGTCCCTGCTGCTGCTGCTTCAACTACTTTTCCAGCTTCTGCTTCTTCTGTTTCGTCTTCTTCTTTTAGTTGTTGTTGTCACTTAACTTATTTCATTAGCTCCTAAATGTATGCAATTTGACATTTTTAATTTAAGTTTCTCTTTCGCGGCAAACCCGCTCGACGGCTGTCTTCACTGTATGTGTGCGTGTGTGCGTGTGTGTTCGTGTGTATCTGTATGTGTGTGTGTCTTCCAGGTGTGCATATATTTGATGCCATTGCTGCTAAACAAGGCCACATCATGGATACGTTAGCTTGAGGCACTTGCCACACTTAAAGATGCTCCAAGCAGTTAACAAATGCTGCGAGTCCTTCAAAGGTCGCCAGGCGAGCCACTTACTAGGCAACATATTCCTATAATGAGCAGATCTGAAGAATCTGAAAATTGAGCAGAGCTTAAACAATTGGCTTTATCTATGCCTATCTCACAGTCCCTCTCTCTCTCTCTCTCTCTCTCTCTCTCTCTCTCTCTCTCTCTCTCTCTCTCTTATTCTTGACTAACTTTAATGAACTTTGCTCAACTTTCTTTTATTCACATTTCTGTTTAAACAATTTCGCAGCAGCAGCTCATCTCTATCATATATATATATATATATATTTCTATATCTTAAATTCTTGTAGTTAAAGTTTCACTTCTACTTCTATTTAGACTAAGGCAGACGATGGCAAATTGTATTATTAACAGACTGGCCGCAAGGGCATGCGGGTCTCATCAGCTGGGTTGGTTCATCATTTGCCGGCACTAGTTTTATTTACCTTTCAACATAATCCTTTCAAGCTCTCGCCACACCAGCCCCAGCATCATCTCTCCAGTTTGCCATTATGCGTCAAGTGTACGTGCAGGCGACAATTATTATGCTCTGCTGCAGGGTATCAACAGCTGAGCATGAAGTATGTAACGTGGGTTAACAGATGGCATATGATGAATCAACTCAATTGAGACGCTATAGAGTGAATTTATTATGAGCATTTACCAATACTTCGAATATGCTTTATGTCTTTTTGGTTAAAGCAAATCTTTTATTTATATGTATATCTAAAAGAGCATCAAAAGTTCAGCTTGTTGTGTACAGCTTTGCTTATGTCTTGAGATAGTTGTTTGGTATTGCTGCTGCTGCTCCTGCTGCTGCTGCTGCTGCTGCTGCTCCTGCTGCTGCTGCTGCTGTGGATGATGAGTTTGCGTCGTTGCGTGCCTGTAGCCCGGCGCACAGAAGCATGCCATATAATTTCTTCAATTTTATAGTGCACCTCTGGCTCCATCGCTGGCTCTGGCACTCTCATCTGCTGCTGCTGCTGCTGCTGCTGCTGCTGCTCACATGCCGATGAAGTTTTGTGCTGACAATGCGCCCGCTGTTTTTGTCTTAAGCACATGGGGACATGGCGAGACAGGGGGCACAGCATGTGACAGCCACCTGGCACTCGCTTGGCACTTGGCAAAATTCTGCAACAGTTTGACGCAGCCAGCGCTACGCTCAATTTGCATATCCATGCGTCGGGAGCTGCGATGCGATTCATTCTGTTACCCAGCTATTTATTTTGATGACGTACATTGCCAATTGCTAGGCAATTGCTCGAACTCACACACACACGCACACGCACACGCACACATGCACACTCTTGCATGCATTTCTGCTGCATTGGCAATTGCAGCTAAACTTCTGCATTTGATTGACGCCCCGAATGGCAGCCAGCGGCACCCAATAGAGAAGATGACAACGCCTGCGAGCAAGCAGCCAGCTTATTTTGCTGATTTTGATTTTGTCGCCTGACATTGATTTGACATGTGTGTGCCATGTATGCGTGCGTACGCTTCTGTGTGTGTCTGTGTGTGTGTGAATTCGTTCTTGGAATATGTCATTTAAATAGCTCGAGGGCAGAACCTTTTAATGCTGACGCTGATTTATGGCAACAACGATGTAGAACAACAAATTGTATTACTTGCGATGCTCGTTCGTTAATGAAATGGGGCATATAAGTTTTGTGGTTTATTCAATTTAATTAGCGAAATGAAACGACACAAAGCTAAATATTCATGGATTTTTATTAGAGATTTATTAGGGAAAAAAATAAGAATTGCGTTTCCTCGATTTTACTCTGGCTACATTTTAGTCAAGCTTAAATAACCCCTAGAAATTATTAAAAATTAAAATAAATAAATTTAAAAAATAGAGAATTTTTTCCATATTTGAAATTCAAATCAATAGTTTTGTTCTTAGAAATTCTTGAAACATAAGCAATTTCTTCCATATTTCTGTGTTTAGTTTCTATTCTATTCGCACTGTAAGATGTCTTTATATCTGATACTAAAGCGATGTGGTCATGGCAGTGGATGAATGGAACAAACTGAACATACTTTACTTAACTGACTCTACCGACTTGACAGAAGCTGTCGGTAGTGTCAAAGTATATATTATAGTAGAGATTATAGTACTTCGCCGTAAGAGCTTGGGACTTGAAGGAAATCATTCCTATGCCCAAGTTCCATGTTCTTTCGGCGTTAATGACCATACATAGGAGAGCATATAGAAGGTCTTCACGTTGAAGTTCGAAGCGGAATAGTTTTGAACTTAAAAGCAGAGTTAGAAGTCAACCCAAAAAGAAAAGGAGGTGGATTTATAGTAAGCGCTAAGTTATTTGATTAAGTATAACCATGTAACCCATGATCAGTTGTTCAAAGTTTTTATACCCTGAACCCATTGAAAATGGGGAATTCTGGGTATCTAATGGTTTTGTTAAAATGTATTGTAACAGGCCGAAGGAGTTCTTGTGGGTGTTGTGGCAGACCCATAAAGTATATATCTCTTTGATCAGGGTTGACGAGGAAAGTGATTATAGCCATGTCCCGTCTGTCGTCCGTCCGTCCGTCAGTCTGTCGTATGTTTTGAACGCGTCGATTTCCAAAGATACAAAAGCTAGAGAGTTCATTCTTTTTGTGTTTAGGTCCGTATATTGCACGCGCAGTACAAGTTTTGTTTCAGAAATCGATAACTTGTATATTTGCTTAGTTATCGATAACTGAAATTATCGGGACACCAGTTATAAAATTCTCGTTAATTCATCTTTACAGTTAGAGTCTCCGAGGTCTTCTGCATATATATAGATACTAATTTAATACATTTCGGTTTTTGTCAATTTTGATTCGGTGTCCCCAATTCGCCCCACACCCACAAATGTGTAAAAAATGCATTTCAAATACTAGAGACATGCAGTTTGGTATGAATAGATATGAATATCATATCATAATACTGAAAAGATCAATACGATTGTCCATCGAGAAACAGAATTATTAATCATCAAAGTTTTATAGATGATATAGTTAGTCAAAGTTGGAAGCTAGCAGATGCAGGTGATTCTAACTTCAGAAGGAGAGAGAGAGAGAGAGTTTGAGAAAGCTAATGAGAGATAACAGCTCCTTGGATTATTCTGCCTAACAGCTGATATTTGACTTGATTAAACTCTAGAATTTTTCGGCCCATTGAATGGGTTTTGGCGAATGCCTAATTAAGTGCTCAGCTGTAGTACTTATGACAGAGCCTCGTTAAGGCTATCAGCTGAGAGATAGAGAGAGAGAGAGGGAGAGAGAGAGAAAGTGTGTTTGGAATGAGCTTTAAAATCAAATTAAATGCCTGTTGACATGCCACACGGCTAGACACACTGAAGTTGAGTCGTTCAACGTTGTCCTTGTTAGCCGCTGCAACTGGGTTTTGGCCTGGTCTGGTCTGGTCTGGCTGCTGTTGCACATGAAGTGTCCTGTAATAAATATCTTTCAAAACTTTGCACAGCTCTTACCAGCTGTGTAGCTCGGTTGCCACCCGAGCAGCTCATGTGTAGCGATAAAATGTATCTAATTTAAGATGTTTTTGCCGCCCGAGCGACTGTCAGGCGACGCACGCACCCACGGGCCCATGCGCCCATGCGCCCACCCGCAACTAACTGCTAAGCACGAAGCAGTAAACATTTTCAATTTGACAAAACTTTTTACCTTTGACCACAGCGCAGCATGAGGCCAGTCGGTCGGCTAGGCATTTGCCTGCCACTTGCCACCCAGCAAAGCTGTGACAATGTGAGGTCAATGCGGCAACTGACTGACAGACAGTCTGTGTGAAAATTACAAACACACACACACCACACACATACACAACACACACACACGCACACATTAGAGCAAACAAAGTAAATTTTCCAATTGCAGCAGCAGTTTTTGGAAATTGCCCATACGCCTCATGTGCCCTGACCGTTGCCCTCTCTAGACTTCCCGCCTTGTTAGTGCTCTGTATGGCTTTGTGTGCCTGTGTGCCTGTGTGCGTGTGAGTGTGTCTTCAAGTATGAAATTGTTGTGTTCACACTAAACTTAAGTAACTGAATTAAAATGCGGCTAATAGAGTAGCAGCAAACAAATGACAACGCAACAAAAGAGACTGCTGGGTGGCGGAGAGAACACTCGACAACTTAGCAGCTTAGTTGACAACTTTAAGCCTACATGTGTGTGCGTGTGTGTGTGTGTGAGAGAGAGAGAGAGAGAGAGAGAGAGAGGAAAGTGTGTTGTGAATGTGTTTGGCCACATGGTCAGGGGTTCCAAAAACCTTTGACAAACTGGTTCTCTAAGCACGACCACTACCTTCGCTCTGCACTGCCCTCTACCTCTGCCACTACATCTACCTTAACCTCTACTTTTAGTCTCTAGCTCCACCTCTGTTCACAGGGCTCTATCACTGCCCTATTTCCCCTCGGCCTCAGGCTCCACATTAGGCTACACCTCAATCTCTACCTCTAAACTCTACCTCTACCTCTACCTTACACTTCTACACTCTACCTTACCTCTAACCTCTACCTCTACCTCTACCTCTACCTCCTACCTCTACCTCCACCTCTAAACCTCCCACCTCCACCTCACCTCCACCTCAGTCTCCTTACACCATATTCCTCCTCTAGCCTAATCTTACCCCACCTCTAGCTCCACTCTAGATCAACCTCCAGCTCTGCCTCTGCCTCTATCGTTGCTTTAAACTCCGCTTCTAGTTCTACCTCTACCTCTTCAACCTCTACCTCTACCTCTACCTACCTCTACCTCTTGCCTCTCTGTACTTCCACCTCAGCCTCTACCCCACCTCAACCTCTACTCCCAGCTCTACCTCCACCTCTCTCTGAATCTCGCTCTTGCTCAGCCAATGTTTATTCTGCTCTCCGCTTGGCCTATGTCCTTTTTGAGCAACACTTCGAACTCAACTTAAGAAATATGAAAGGCATGAACAACAAAAAACACACTTTGTTTGACTGCTTGCAACCTGATGTTGCAGTAAACTGAAACCGTTTGGGAATTTCAGTGCTGAGCAAAGTTGCCTGCACTTTACCTTTTTTTTTTCGCACTCAACTTTGATTGCAATTTGTCATTAGTTAAGCGCATTTATTGCTATTGTTGTTGTTATTGCTGCTGCTGCTGGCTGCTGCTGCAACTGCTTGTATCAAAGCTACTTTGCAAGAACAGCAAACAGTGAAACAACATCAACAGGAAGTGAAACTTTTGTCGCCATTGTTGCAAAAGTTTTGCAATCGCCAGAGCCTCATATACAAGCACACGCATGCAGAGTGCGAGAATGAGCGACTGAGTGAGTGCGAGAGAGACAGAGAGAGAGAGAGAAAGCCAATATATATATATATCGCATAATATGCGTACTGGGGCTGGGGCGGCTAGCATAAATGAAAGTTATGCCTTGGCCGGCAAATGAACGCCAGGAGAGTTGAGCAGCCACGGAAATTTTAATGGCTCTCCTGTTGGGTATTTGAAATTGGAATTGCGATTTGGATTGGGCATGGGCATGGGCTAGGCTGGATCAAGGCTGTTCTATCTAATTATTAACTTGCTAGAACTATTACCAAACATGAGCAACAACAACAACAACAACAGTATAACAGAGAGCAGCAGAGCAACTATGACACGCTTAAGCCGCTTAGGCCGCAAGCTGGCAAATGAACATTGAAGGGCCAGCAGCAAATATTTTAAAAATTAAAGAGGAGGAGTAAGCTAAACTTTTCTTTCCCTTCTTATTTTCCACTTAATTTGCAAAGCTGTTAGAGGCTTAAAAAGCCGCGCACAACCTTGCACACAACTCATACACACTACCTCCTCGCCCACCCACATGCTTGTTCAGGCCGTCACGAGCGTGCGTTGACGCGGGAGGCGGGGTCCCTCGCCTCTCCTCGGTCGCAGAGGTTGCCCAGTCAAACGACAGGGGCGGACAACGAACACGGGGGCCTTTCGCCAGTTTAGAGAATACTAATATAAAAACTTAATAACGACGACGGTAATCGCACTTATTGGCCGCAACAACCAACGCAGCAAAGTTGCGTGCCACAACAAATTGATTGCAACATTGAAAAAATTATAAAGCAATTTTTATTTGCATTTTCTTTCTTTTCTCTTTTTTATCTGTGTCTCTCCTTCTTTTATAGCTTCAGTAATCTGTTCCTATCCCGCTCCTTCTTATAATCGCTCTTTTTTCTTCTTGCTTAACAACCTAACTAACTGATTTCATATTACGCTCTCCACTTGTATTTCTACTTTATTATCTAATTATTCAAATTTAACTGTTTTAGTGCGTATTTTTTTTTCTTTCCAAGCTTCATCAATTTAAATATATAGAAACCTCAAATAGTTGACAATGATTTTTTTTTAAATTTATAATAATCTTCGTACTTATCGACATATTTTTGTTTGAAGTTCGATTTGTTCATTGAGGTCCTCCCTCTCCTTCATGAAAATAATTGCTTCGAGTTATATTTTTAATATTATATTTTTTTAAACAACCGTCTTATATTATAGGAAGCCATTAGTTTCCCCAATTAAAGTTCCAAAAACAACAAAAACATTTAGTTTCACAAATAAGGTGAACCAGTTCAGTTTATTTCTCCCACTTCCAGTTTCCTTCTACTCTCCTCTCCCCAACTTTCACTCTTCTCTTCCTCTCCCCAAGAACTTAAACGTAAAACAACAACTAAATGGAATCGTGTGAATAATTTTGTTCCAGTTCCGTGTTTCATATGCATGTTAGAAAATACTTCAGCTCATGCTCTTTCGTTTTGAGAATTCGAATTTCATTTGGATTTGGATATCTAGTAGTTCAATTGCTTCTAAATAGAAATCTAATAAATTTTTAATTCATAAAACGTAATGCAAATAGTTCCATTTGCAATATTCAATCTGACTCCCATCAGAGTTCTATAAGATTTCAGTTCATATAGCTTATTGTAAATGATTCAAGTTCCATTTACATTTGACAATCCAGTTCCAACTAGTTCCATTGTTAAATCTAAAAGATTTCAATACATGAATACTTGAAGCTGCAACTAGTTCCAATCAGAATTCCAATTAGCATTGCCAGTTTAGAGCTCACTCGAACCACTGTGCGCCTTAGCCACGCATTTGTCCCGCCAGCTGCGCACCGCAGCATGCGTCTGAGATTTTGCTACAATTTTTTTAATATTTTTTTTTATTTTTCTCTTTTTGTGGATTGCGGAGAAAAGGGAAAGCTAAGTGGAAAACCAAAGTCTTGCGGCGCACACATATTTCGTGTTGCCAACTTAACACTTTTGCTAAGCACACATACGCAAATAAATTATGATATATATATATATATGTGTGTGTGTGTGTGTGTGTGTGTGTGCATAAAGAGTCAACGAGTGGCAAAAGCAAACACTTGGCCGTAAAGAAACCACTAAAAAATAAAAAAGAGCGAAGAAGCAGCAAAATAAAATAAAATAAAATAAAGAACTATAAAGTGTTTGAAAGCTGAGACCGTTGACTTTGCGTCGAGCAGCAATTCAATTTGGTCTGAACTAACCGAGTGTATTACTGTGAAAAGGGCGATACTTAAAATAAGCGAGAGCACATTAGAAAGCCAGACAGAAGAAGAGAGAGAGACAGAGAGAGGGAGAGAGAGAGAGAGAGACAAGCAGATAAGCAGCAAAACTTCGACAGACTGAGCAGAAATTTCAGTGCAGCAAAAATATTTTTAAAGTAATCAAAGAATTTATTCTTGGTAAATGATTGTGCAAATATTTTATTTATAGAGATATAAAGCAGCTGAAAGCATAAATAAACAGAATATACTATATATTATTTTAGATTTTAAAATATTATATTTTACTTATTTGATTTTATTTTTATTTATGGCCAAACTCGGAAAGCAGAAAGAAAGAAAATTTCAATTTCTATATGCAAGATTCAAGCAAGAGTTGAGGAAATTTAATCAGATATATTAGATTGATTGGGTGCATGAAAGAAATTTGAAAATTTATAAAATATAAATTTGAATTAGATGCCAACTCAGAATGCTTGGCTTAATATGCTCATTGAGACGTGGTAAGGAAGGAAAACCTATCAAGTTAATGAAAATATTAGCCAAGATATGTGCTTATAATAAGTCAAATGTATACACAATGAAGCCATGCATACGTCTGTTATATTTTATAAGAGTTACAAGAATCATAATAGTTTTTAAAGGATGTATGAGTCCAAATACTATATGAGAGATATGTATGTATTATGATATACTTGTATAAGAATATATGATTCGTTATAATATATGAGTCAAAGGTATAAGTAGAGAGCATTAGATAACTATTAAATGGAATACATGAGTCAGGATGCTTTATAAAGCACTGACAATGGCCCATTCTAGAACCAAAAGATGTAATATAAAAATGCTAGCACGAATACCTGTCAATCTAGATACTAAGCCTTCAATTGATCTTATCTATTCTCTCTGTTGGCACCGTCTCTCTACTAGTTCCCCATTCTTTACAATGACACTTTCGCTCCCTCTCCTTTTCTCTCTCTCTCTCTCTCTCTCTCTCTCTCTCTCTCTCTCTCTCTCTCTCTCTCTCTCTCTCTCTCTCTCTTAGACACTAGACAACTACACAAAGCAGTTATCGTCAGTTTCACTCAGTTCTTTTGAATAGCAGTTCCATTTCAGTCTTCTATCATTACGTATTCCTACTTAAAAGTTCTTCAAACATTTCATGTGCATGATTTAAATTAAATCTTCAGCATTTTCATATATCCAAACATGCTTAAAAGTTTATCCAATATTTGAATTTCTTTGGAATCTTTTAATGCTCGCCAAAGAGCTTTTATCCGTTTTGACCAGGCTGAAAGAAGTTGTGGGCGCTTTGGGCAACGCTAAGCCCAGTTACTTAACAATTGTCGTTGCTTTAGTTAATTTTTGTTTTCCAGCTGGAAAATTGTTTGCTTTTCATTTGCTGTTGTGCTGTTGTCGCCTTCCACTTTTTGCCTTCGTTTCTCTGTCCGGCAAAAGTCAACGCATTGGCTTTGAATGCAAATCGGCCAAGAGCTCCAATTTGCATGGCTTCCGTGTTGCCTCACATCATTCTCCTCATCCTTGCTACTGCTGCTGCTGCTGCTGCTGCTGTTGTTGTTGTTTTTGTTGGGTCTGCTGTGGCAGCGATAAGGATAAGCCAGCGTTTAGCCAGCCGCGAATGGCGAGCCGTCGCCTTGGCGCCTATCGTCCTTCAATTAGTTTAATAACATTGCAATGCTCTTATCTGGCCAACACTCGCGCAGTCCGCAGTCCGCGAGTCCAGGCAACACCTATCCAGCTGTCCGCTAAGCCTCTTTATCGCCCATTTCCCCTTTTTTGCCTTTTTTCTCTTTCCTCTTTGTGTCTTCATTCGAGTGCAAACACCGAGCCGGGAAATTAAAAAATTAATTTCGTACAAAATAAAGACTCATTCGCCCTTAAATCTGCGAAAATCGAGAATTAACTGCAAAAATATCTTCAAAAAGATAGGTAGAGGTAGAAGCATGGAATCAGACTGGAATTTATTTAAATGGGTTATATATACATACTCTATCACTCACAATTTGTAAAGGAACTCAGAGAGCAGCCGATTGCATAGCTTCTACAATGAATTCATTTGCGATCGGATGGAAACCTTTTTTCTCGCTCTAATTTTTCTCCGAGAGAGTTCCACGTCTGGTATATATGTATGTAGTATATTTATCATTTCAATATTTTGTCTTTCTCTTTCTAAAGGCTTAAGGTGATTGACATTTGCCAACATTTATTGGAGAGCGATCAGCTGGCTTGAAGCTCAAAGATTATTTCCGAAATATCGCCCTTCTATGTAAATCTCATGATTTATTTATATTTTCGCTAATCAATATTTGTATTTAAAGCTACCTTTCACTTTGATTCTATCGTTTTCTCTACCTCTCTGTACTCTTTCTGAGTTGGGTTTTCTTCCTCTGTCTCTTTTGCTGCTTAACAGTCTGTCACTTTCTCTTTCTACCCACTCGAGAGTGCACTCTCTATATTGCTCTCAAATTTTTCGCCATTTGAAGAGATATACTTTGCAACCCTTCATTCTCTATATCTTCCAAACTGTCTTTTGCTATGTTTATAATATATTTTCAGATACAGATATCTCTTTCTCTTCTTTACTAACTTTTCCTTTTACTTTCTCTTTCAATGAATATTTTTCTCTGCCAGAGATACAGACCCTCTATTAGAGACTATCTCTTCCACTGTATCTCTCTGTCACTCTCTTCCCTTCTCTCTCTCTCTCTCACTTTTGCTATTCTTATAATATATTTGTCATATACAAATCTTACATTACAGATCTTTATCTCCTTTCTTATCTCTACTATCTCTTTCAATGAATATTTCTCTCATCCTGAGATAGAGACTCTCTCAATTGGAACGTCTTTCTCTCACTCTCATTCTAACTCTCTCTCTTACTCTCTCACTCTCTCTCACTTTCTCTCCCTATCTCCCCCTCTTTTATGCACTCTTTTGCTGCTCTTATAATGTGTTTTCTTTCTCTCTTGCTCTCCTTTACTGACGTATCTACACTTTTCAATACATTTGCTCAACTATCGTATATCTTCAAGTCTCTCACTATTTTCATCCTTAATCAGGCTGTAGCTGCTGCTGATTTTCTTTAGCTGGCTTCGCTGGCCACAACAATGTTTGCCTCGACATACCTGCCAGCTGCCTGGCGTATCTTTAGCCTTTCGCAATCACCGTTTGCCAGTGCCTTTGTGTGAGTATCTATCGGCACACACACACCCCCTTCTACACCACCCGCCACTCACCCTGCCACCCTCTGCTTTTGCTTTACTAACACACACACACACACACACACTGCAAACGCTTTTCGCATTCGGCACGCGCCGTTGGGCTGCTGCTCATTTGGAGCAGCGCCAAATACCGTTGCCAGCGCTCCAAACTTATTTCACTGTCAGCCTCGCTCCCTGCGTCTCTCTCTGTCCTGCTCTTTCCTTGCCTGTCTCGCTCTCTTGACCAACTCCAACACACGAAAAGCAGCAGCAGTGTGCAACAAAAAAAAAAAGCAGGTATCTGTAATGCGCAAAGTGCAACCAAATGACCTTTTTAATTCGCGGCCATGCACTTTTCGCACTCATTCCTATACACAGCGGGCCACACTCTACCTCTCCCCCCCCCCCCTCTCCCCCCCCTCTCTCTCTCTCTCTCTGTGTGTTTTTTTCTCTTTCGTTTCTGCTCTTCTAGTTTCTGGCATGTCTGGCGCTTTGGGTGTTAAATGAAATTTGCTGCTTTTGGCGCAAAAGAAAGTTGCAAAGATTTTTAAGCGTGTCGCGTTTTCTTGTTGTTGTTGTTGTTGTTTACTGTTTTACCTGTCTGTGCCGCTGTGCATACCCACATACTTATAATACTCTCTGTGTGCGCGTGTGTGTGTGTGTTGTGTAAATGTGTTAATGCGCTTGCCGCGCTGCATTACGTGACACTTGCCCAGCGACAGTTGCCCTGTTCGCCTGCCTACGCTCTCGCTCTCCCTCTCTCTCTCTCTCTCTCTCTCTCTCTCTCTCTCTCTATCTCTGTCCCTGTCTCTAGCCTGCAAATGAAGTCTGCATGCATGTGTGTGTGTTTGTTGAAATCAGCTTAAGCATTAGTGTGGTGGCCATGCTGCTGCTGCTGGGCAGTCCCAGAGCTCGCTTCTCGCTTCTCTTTGCCCTGCCTGCCAGCCTCGTAGTCCTGTCTCTTTTCGTCTTTGTGGCTAAGGTCAAATCCATTTGACTCACTAGCAAATTGCTGCGCCACACTCCAGCTTCAGCATCGTTACACCTGACCGAACGACACACACACACACTCGCACACACACACACACGTCGCACAAAAAAGTGTCAACGCTGCATTTAAAAATTTTAATGGTTTCGAATACGCCGGCATTTTGCTTAACTAAAGCTGGCATGAGGCAGGTGGCCAAATGAAACATCTAAAACTAAAAAATAGAAAATAAAATTAAATGAAATCAAATAATATCAACTGTCTAACTTTAAGCAGAACATTGTACTCGCAACATTTGCAACATTCTGTGTCTGCCGTGAGAACTTTAGTTTCTCAACTCTTCGCTCTTCACACCCACTCAGCTAATTGCAAACAGACAGAGAGCGCATGTCGCACGTCAGAGACTATTAATTATTCGAAAACCCTTCCCTTTTTTTTTTAAATTAAACATTAAAGCCTTTTTTTTACTAATATATTGATTGACTGGCATGTGGAAAGAAACTTCTCGCTGGATTTCTCTCTTTAAGGCATTTTCATTCACAGTTTAAGGCAAGCAGCTTGAAGTTGTAGTGAATCTTTTTATGTTAATGAATAACTAAAAATTAGATATATTGTTTCGATATTAAAAAAAAATTCTTCTTTAGTAATAGAAATTATTATTTGTTTGTCAGTTAAATTGCATCTAGATAGAAGTGTTAGCACTTATTGCTTAAGATCTCTCTAGATAAGTTAACATAAATAACAGTTATTATACAAATTTGAAGCTTCTTTAGCTTGATTTAGCTTGATTGAATAACTTGACCTTGTAATGTCTTTCTTAGAAGAGAAAGTGTTGTAAGAGCATTAAGAACTAAACTATATTTATTCAAGGCTTATTGACACGTGACCTGCTCTACTCACATCTAAAATTGGAAATGTTATTTATGTAAATAACATTATATTATTTGATTTGAGATTGGAGCATAGCACGTGAATAACCTTTGAATGAATATAGTTAAGTTTCCACGCACTTAATAGAGACCGACTGCAAAGCAAATTGCAAGCGCCGAAAAGTAGGCAATGCTTTTTTCTATAACAATTTTTCTATTTATTTAATTTAATTTTTTATATATATATATATTTTTTTTTTATATCTTTATATTGAGTTATTAATTAATTAATTATTAGTTTGTTTTTTTTTTTGTAAAATATAAATATATTTTATTTAACAAATATTACTATTAACATTTTGTCTATTTATTTAATTATATTTTATATTTTTATTTCCTTATTTTGAATTATTAATTAATTTATGTATTCATAAATAAAAAATAAAGAAAAAAAGAATAAATAAATAAATATATTAAATTCAATTTTTTTTATTATTAAATTTATTATTTTTTTTGTTGAAATATGAATGTATTTTATTCAATGAATATTTCTATTGACATTTTTCTATTTATTTACTTTAATTTAATATTTTTATTTCTTTATTTTTAGTTTTTAATTAATTAATTTATTTATTTATTATTATTATTTTTTTTTTTTGCTAAAATATAAATAAATTTTCTGCTAACTTTTCTTGAAAGTTTTCTATTTATTTAATTTTATATTTTTATTTATTATTTTTTTCTTTTTACTATTTTTTATATTTTTATTTGCTCTTATTTTATGATTATTAATATTCTTATTATTATGATTTTTTTTGCTAAAAAAAATTCATATAAATTTTTTCTAAATATTTTTTAAAATTCATATATTGCTTCTGAACAACTTTTACATTTACTAACATTACAGCTATAACAAAAAGCAAATAATTCTAATTTTGTTCAAATTAAATCCAGTTGTCACTTTTGCTGCTGCTGAACGTGTTAAATGGCTAGCTTCAGCTGCTACAGAGCTCAACTTGGGCAACAGCCGTGATCAGCTGTGAGGAAAATGGAATTTATGATGCTGGAAAACTTAGCGAAGGTGCGCAGCAGACGCCCGGGCGGCGAGATCGTCAGCTGCATTCAGGCATCTCAATGGGGTATTAAATGTGAATAGCATCACGTGAGGCGCGCGCAACAGCCACGCCCACAGGGCCACACGCCCAAATGGCGACGGCCACGTTCATACACCTGTGTAATTGAGGTTCTCACGATTCGCATTTCGTTTTTATTATCCCGAAAGCCAAATGAAAATTCCACGGTGACGTTTTTTATGCTGTGGGCCGCCGAGGAGCGCTAATAAACAAATAAGTGGGCGGGGCTGGCGCAAAACAGACGCTCAATTAAGGCTATTAACATTACAGGGACACACAGGCACACGTACGCGCTGACGGACAACTGTTAAAGAGAAGCGAACCGAGTGGCTGACTGAGAGAGAGAGAGGGAGAGGCGTAGAGGCAGAGAGAGAGAGAGAGAGAGCGAGACAGTCAGCCATTGGCAGCCATTTGGTTTTATGGCTCGCTCTATAAAAATTCCTTAGTTGAAATTTATTTGCGCCATTAGACGCGCATTAGAGGCAGTCCCCAACGCAGCCAGCCACGCCCATTAGCCATGGGCGCAATGATTATGCAGCCTAGTAGCAGCAAGTGTGCTCGAATACCCAGCATCGAGGGATCTATCAAGGCAACAACGGAAAAAAAGGGTATGACAGAGGCTAAGGCAAAAGCCAAAGGCAAAAGTTGAACAAAGAAAAGAATTTGTGATTTATAGAAATGATATAAATAGAGTGTGAGAGAGAGAGAGAGAGACATAGATATATCCCTCATATCTATATTCATTTCAGCTTAGTACTCTCTGCTCAATGTTTTCTTTTGTATAGCATATCTGCTAGTTCATCAACTTGAGCCAAGTCAAAGGGGCAAACAGAAGCTGACGCTTAAGTTGTAGCCGCTGTGGTAACGTTACCCTCGGCGCAATTGAAGAAGTCTCTGCCTTGCAAATTCAATAAGTCAAGTTCAAGTTTCTGTCGCTCGCCCAATTTTGCTTTATTTATGAGCGATACAAACGAATAAATTAGGCACAGGCAAGCAGGCTTGCTCTAGAGGACGCTTATCGGCCTACTAATATCCACACACACAGGACACAGTTGAGACGTGCGTTAGGTTATTCGCTTGTTTAGTTGCCCGCCTCGGGCTGATTCCCGCTTAACCCATTTACGGGGGGGTCATTCGTCAAATCGGCCATAAAAACGCTTAAGCCTACAATAAAAACGAAGCACACAGCAAACAAAATGAACGATAGGCAAAAATAACAGAGCCAAAGAAAAGTAACTGCAGACAGAGAGAGAGAGAGAGAGCGAGCGGGGGTAGAGCAGTAGAGATGTGCGACCCTTCATTATAGGAGATCAACTTTCAATACGCCGAGATTGCGATGCTCTAAGCGCAAAGAGTTGTTAGCTTTTAGCTGAAGCTAAATATATAGATTATAGAGACTATATAGAGTATGGAGTATATATTTATAAAGAGAGAGAGAGAGAGGCAGGGAAGTAGAGGTAAACGCAAATCTGAGCTTTGCAAACCTTTTACCGTCCAACTCCATCTATAGAGCATGCCAGTCAATGGCAGGGCGTCAAGGCAACAACCGAACAAATGGGATGGACTAGGCATTTTGCTAGGGCTTACACGAAAGGTGCTTGATCGAAAGACAACAACAATACCAGCTAGAAACACACTGAACACAATGCAATCGATTATGTGAAATCCTAAGAGCACATCATTAGCTGTCCCGGCACAGAGCCTTTAGCCCAGTCTGAGCTGCAGTGGGGATGGGTCAGAGTGCGTGCCTAATGTCAGCACATAATGAATATGGCCTAGGCTCGGAAATCCGTTTCGAAAACTGTTTGCCAATTCGTCTCACTGGGCGACAGCTTAGGGCTAACGTTAGTTAGTGTGCCGCACAGTGGGGCCAAATCTGACGAACAATGATATTTGGCCAACGTGAACATCGAGTCTATTCATTATCTAATTAACATTAGCCGAGAGCCGGAATTACTTGAGCGAATTCACATGCATAACTTCTGATAGCGAATCATTTGATGCTTGACGTGGCACTGCGAATTCATGCGTTTGCCTTGCCTTGGCTACATTACGCAAACGGAGAATTATTGGCCAAGTGGCAAATGCCCATATAAATGGTCTTAAACAGTTTGTCCTCACACTCACTCAAACTCTTCACCTCCCTCTCTCTCTCTCTCTCTCTCTCTCTCTCCCTGCTGGCACCACATTTCCTTTATACTGACCCACATGAGCTTTGAATTAGTTGCAGCAGACGGCTAAGCAAATATTGCAATGTCTGTATGACCCTAACTTCTCCCCTCCCTCTCTCTCTCTCTCTCTCTCTCTCTCTCTCTCTCTGTCTGAGTCTTCCTAGTTTATTGTTGTTAGTGCTTGTTGCACTATGTGGTTAGCATTAGTTGAAGCCACGCGCATGCGATCGTAGCGGAAGACAGCAGCACGATGTTTTTTATACTCATTCATGAATGTGAAACGGGCATATTGGTTTAACGTCTTGAAGTCAAGATTTTGCTAATCTGTTCACTAAGGGCGTGGCAAATCCGCTATCTTAGAAACATTTCGTAGGTAGCTGAAATTTGCAATATCTACTCGGATTGACAGTTAAAAATCTATAAGATACGGCAGATATATATCTACGCCCATTTGGGGGCGTGGTGAATAGGGAAAAACTTAACAAATAAATTGCATAAAAGTAATCTGAAAGTACTAAATAGGCGCGTGGCGAATCGAAAAAAAATTAGCTCAGAGTATTCTACAGTCGGTGACGCCCGACTGCAAGGATCTTACTTAAGTCAATTTTAATTCTATATATCCCTGTATCTAGACAGACTTGATAGCCAGACTTGACTTGGCTGTAGGGTATCTGTAAGCCGAGCAGACAACGTCAGCTAGGACGACAGCGACAGCAACGGCGACGGCTTGTCTGGCTGGTTTGACTGCAGCAAATGCGCCTGTCAAGCCATTGCCACAACAAACACTCAAAGGCTGAAAGGCTTTTCGCTTACAAGTGGCAACCGGAAGTGTTGTGCGACTCAAGAACCCACTCAGCAGGCACACACGCACGCACACACACACACACACAGACACAGACACAGACACACATGCACGCATGAGCCAGGCGGCGAGTAACCGTTATGAGGATAGGGTAAAAACGCCAGCAGATGGCAGACATGTTGATAGGTGGAAATTGAGGCGATTTACTTTTCAAAATAGGCTTCATTCTGCACAAGTTTTTTTCTCTTCTTTTCTACTTTTTTTCGTTTAGCTAGTCCTGCTTCGTCTTCTTTTGCTTTTCACTTAAAGTACAACCAATGTACACACTGGCACACAAACTTGTTGAGGCAACCCTCGCAGCTTGACCCAACTGAATAGCTGAACAGCTCATCCGATTTGGGAACATGCGAACACCTTCGCCCGGCTGGGCATATAATTTGCAAAAAATTAACAACTCAAAGGTTATATCCCGCAAGCCAAATTAAGGACTTTGGCATTATTTATTAATCGTAAGCTTCAAGGCGCAAATGTAGCGTGCGGAATAATTGAAATTGTGATTAATATGCACATAACATAAATTATAATAGTGCAGACAGTAAAACGTTTACGAATGCTGCATAAAAAGGGCAGGAAGGGAAAATGAGGCAGAGGCAGAGGCAGAGGCAGAGGGAGAGCGTGAACGAGTGAGTGCCAAAGAGCAATCCAATTGGCCTGGCTAGATATCTTGATAGGCCAACATATTAAATGGCCATAAATAAAAGCAAACTATAAACGATAACAGCGTGCAATAAAGGCTAACAAAAGGGTATTGCCGTGTCGGCTAGACATTTGGTTTCTTGGCTAGCTGGCTTTTCAGCAAAATTTCTCTTAATTAAGCGTCGTCTGTTTTATGGACGCCAATTTCCTCGAAACAAAACTGGCTAAGAAAAACTTGTGCCGAAATTTATGAAAATGACTTTGGCCAAAATAAATAAAAGGGGGAAAAGGCGCGCGCACAGGCGAGAAATGTGTGAAAGGTGTTCGGCCAGAAGTTGGGCGGGGCAAGGGGGCGGGGGCGTGCGTCGTCTGGGCGTTGACCAACAAACTAATCACAATAATCACACTGAAATAAAATTAATAAAAATGCGTGGCCCGTTGGCACGACAGGCAACATTTAAGAACATAAATAAAAATTAGCAAAATCCAACAACAACAAGAACAAAGACTAAGCAAATAGCAAGATGTCGACGGTGCGAGCTGCAGTTGGACACGGACCGGGGCCAGGGCTTGGCTCTGGCTCTGGCTCTGGCTCTGGCTCTCGCTCCGTGGCTGTGGCTGTGGCTGTAATAAAAGCCACAAATATAAAGAAATTACACAAGCTGGCGGGCAGAGCTGTTCCTTTGCCTGCCACACACACACACACACACACACACATACACACGGCGGAAACTGACCAACTCGACGCAACAAAAATATGAACGCAGCCCGTAAATGACCCAGGACCCAGGACCCAGGATCCCCAACACAGGCCCAAACTGAGACCCAAATAAACCCCTCGAACATGCTGCTCACCTGGCTCACCTAATGACGACGATGGCTGCGTCTTTGGCTCCACTTGCTCTAATTGAAGTCAACGAAACTTCCGATCATAAAAATAATTAACTTTTAGTGTAAAATGCCAGCAAATGGAAATGAAAAAAGATTTCACATTGCCAGCCAAACAGCCAGACAAGTGGGCGGCAGAGCTGCCCAACTGTAGCACCTGGGATGTGGAAAGCTTTGATAGAAAGGCAAGAGATGAGAAAAGGGAGTAGTCGACTAGGAGATATATGCGATATGATATATGATATATGACATACATATTATATGATATATGGGATATGCGATATATGAGATATGATATATGATATATAATAAGAGATGAGAAAAGGGAGTAGTCGACTAGGAGATATATGATATATGATATATGATATATGATATATGATATATGATATATGATATATGATATATGATATATGATATATGATATATGATAGAGCTGAGAAAAGGGAGTAGTCGACTAGGGATATATGATATATGATATATGATATATGATATATGATATATGATATATGATATATGATATATGATATATGATATATGATATATGATATATGATACATGATATATGATATATGATATATGATATATGATATATGATATATGATATGTGATATATGATATATGACATACATATTATATGATATATGGGATATGAGATATATGAGATATATGATATATGATATATGAGATATATGATATATGATATATGATATATGTTATATGATATATGATATATGATATATGATGCAAAAATAACAGATAACAAAAACTTAATTCTGATAAAATCCGAATCAGATCCAATCCGAGTCGAATCTGCTATTGATCGAACCTATATAAAGGTACTGCATTATCTGCTTGGCCTACTTCTGCCTATTATACACATTCGAGAGCAGTCAATATAGTTGCAACTGTCATTTGCGGCATTTAGTGCATGACAAGCTCAAGGACTAGGCCATCTAGGCCATAGAGCTTAAACTGATCAATGCTCTGTCGGACAATTAATTGAAATGCCCAAGCAGTTCATACTTTAAGCCATAAATTTCTAACAAGCTACAACTTAATCAACTTAAAGACACAAATTGTTGGCCAAAGTCCAAATGCGAAGTCATTTAGCTAACTCGAGGGAAGTTTTGGCATAAATTGCATTTAATTTATGCACATTTTGCTGTGGCTTCGACTCCCCCTCAAATAAAACAATAATGTTGCAACAAGCTACTCGGGCTATTGAACAACAACAACAACAACAATAATAATAATAATAATAATAAAAGCAATAATGATAATTGACAATATTAATAAGGTTTGTGTCATAGATAGCAGAGCTTGTGGAAGTTAAATGAGAAGGCGAGAGTCAAAGATTTAATGGCCGCTCCTGCATGTCCTGGCTGTCCTTGCCGTCCTTGCTATCCTGGCAGGCACGTGTTCACTGGCGCGGCCAATTAGTCTTGAAATGCACGAAAAATTTAATTAACATTTTCAAATGCTTGGCATGCCGAGCTCAACTTTCTCACGCACACAGAGAGACACACACACTTGCACACACACACACACACACACCACACTCACCTGCCCACACAGCTACACCTGCATGTAATTTGTCCAACTGTCGTTTGGAGCTTAAGCAGCAACAGCAACAGCAGCAGCTCAGATGATTACTCTCTCACCAGCATCGGCCTTACGCCCAAAGTTCCTACTCAGCACTAGCCACGCCCCCGTCCTTTGGACTGCCCTGGCTACACCTGTCGCATATAGTTGCTGTGCAAATTCAATGGAAACTAGTTTTTATGACACATAAACTGTTACATGGCAACAATTGTGCTACACACACACACATACACACACAGCTGCGGTTGCTACGTGCTCTAATACGCCCCAAAGCTTTTGGCCCCGATGTTTGCCCAGCGGTTTTTGGGAGTAAAAAGTTCAAATGCAAAATGAAAATTAAATACAAATGCCAAGTACTCAACTACCAGAAACTGCGCCCAATCCAAATCTCTCCCCTCTCTCTCTCTCTCTGTCTCTATCTCTGGCTCGCTCTCACTCGTGTGTGTGCGACTTTTAGCCAAACAAAATGTTATATTTTGACAAACATTTGTGCCGCTTAAATTTGGTTGAATACACGAAAATGCTCGTTCGTTCTGCTGACTTTCAGACCCCAACGTTGCCCATTATCCAAAACTGTGAATCATCATCATCAGCATCGTCGTTATCGTCATTCTCATCATCATCCAAATTCATTGGGCACTTCGTCGTTGCACTTATGTAGTCAATTTGTTAATCTCAAAGTTCAGTTTTTGCGGCCAGGCCAAGTAATTCGATTGCAATTGGTAAAAGTCTTAACTCTAGTACAAGGTGGGCCGCTTGATACTCTGTAATTTGTCATTGTCATTGTCATTGTCATTGTCATTGTCATTGTCATTGTCATTGTCATTGTCATTGTCATTGTCATTGTCATTGTCATTGTCATTGTCATTGTCATTGTCATTGTCATTGTCATTGTCATTGTCATTGTCATTGTCATTGTCATTGTCATTGTCATTGTCATTGTCATTGTCATTGTCATTGTCATTGTCATTGTCATTGTCATTGTCATTGTCATTGTCATTGTCATTGTCATTGTCATTGTCATTGTCATTGTCATTGTCATTGTCATTGTCATTGTCATTGTCATTGTCATTGTCATTGTCATTGTCATTGTCATTGTCATTGTCATTGTCATTGTCATTGTCATTGTCATTGTCATTGTCATATAAGCTCAAGTTAAATATAATGGCTTTCTCATATCCATAGTCCTCTATTACTTAACCACATATCAAATAGGTTTCTTTGTTCGTAAGCTATCCTTACTTCTCACATAATATTCTCACATATTTCCATTGGAAGTTTTCTAAATCTCACAAATCGCTTTGCCAAACGAATCTGCGGTTAAGTTCAGATTTGCCAACTGAAGTTTGCAATTGATGGGGTCAGTGCAGACGGTTTATGATTGTCCAGTTCGTTGCTCTTACCACACACACACACACATACACACATATGCGCACACTCTCGATGTTTGTTTCGCCCAAGACGCAGATAAAATTAAAATAACACAACTACAACAAAAAAGTAAGCAAAAGAAAAAGAAACTTTACCTTGCCAAAGTTTTCCTGTGTGTGTGTGTGTGTGTGTCTGCTGGAACTCCCATTTCCTTATGAGTGTATATGTGTGTGTGTGTGTGTGTGTGCTTGTTTGCATGTGTCTACTGTACCAGCGAATGAGATTTTGTTAATATTTAAACAAAGGTCGCCGCCATTCGTAATGTTTTTGTTGTAGTTTGTGCTGTTATCGTCCCTTAGGCCTCACAATTTTTCATCTGGCATTGTCTGCTCAAAAATTTGCGCGCTCCTCAGGTTTGGGGTCGTTTTCGAGAGCTTGAATGGAAGGAAGGCAGAGTCAAGGAATGGAGTCGAGTGGCGGATTCATGGAGCTGAATGTATTTTGTTTTAGTTGCTAGCTTCACCTGCTGCTCGCATCGCCTGTGCCTGTATCCTGTGTCTGTGTCTGTGCCTGATGTCCTTTGTTGTCCTGCTTGCTGCTGGGCTATGGGTCTTTTATAGTTGTTGCCTGATTTGCTGCCACCATTTCGATGATATTTCCAGCTCGAAATGTGTTCCCACTAACCAAATAGTCAAAGGGAATTGAAAACGTAAGTAAATGAAGCTAACTTTTTGCGATTTCACTTACTCTCGACTCGAGCAGTTCGAGTGCTGTTTCGTTGTGTAGTTTTCGTTTGGGAGTTTCGGTTTATTGGAATGCGCAACCGTGTAATATTTGTGTTTTGTTTCCCACCTGTCTTTGTCTTCAGCTCTGCTCGTGCTGCGTCATTTGGCTTGGCTTTTATTATTATTATTTTTACGAGCGCGTTTTCTGTTCTTTCATTTTCATTTTCTTTGCGTTGTTTCTGGATTTTTTTTTCTGCTTTCTTTTTTTTTTTTTTTTTTGTCACAATATAATGGAATTTATTTTATGGCCAACAGGTAGAAAATTTGTTGTCCTCCTGCGTTTGGCTAATTTCGCTTTTACTATTGCCCTGCCAAAGGCCAAGGGCCAGAGAACATCGTATATAAGTATAAGTACGCGCATAATGTTGGCCATATGTTTTTCATGCTTCTTCTGCATATTCTTCTTGTTCTTTTTTCCTTTCACTTTTTCTCGCATTTCCTTCTTTCTTTTTTTTTGGGGGGAGGCCTTATGCTGCAATATTTTTTAATGCTCCAGCCGGGGGCGTAAAAGAAAAGCAACAACATGAAAAAAAAACATCGCGACATCCGAAGACAATTAAAATTTATTCAACGCTCTTAAAAGCGTGACTGAAGAAAATATAAACATAAATATGTAATAAGCGAAGCTGGCGCTGAGGCCCCGCCTCCCCCACAAAATAACAACACACAAAACAACAAAAACAAAAAAAAAACAACAAGAAGAAGAAGAAAGGGACGCTGCCTTAGGCCCGCCCCGCCCCTCACCTGTGGGCATTATGCGATTTACATTAGCGTGTTAATACAATTAAAAAGTCGGCTCAGCCAGAACAATGAATCTTCTGCTGCTTGCTGGCACTCCTGCTCCCGCATCATCTTGGGCTGGGCCCACCTGTCAGCAAAATGAAATAAAATTAAAAATGCTTTTATTTTGTGCGTCTATCCCATGGGCCTATCACAATTTCCAGCACCAGAGCTACGGTCGGCCCTGGCGCTGATTAGTTAAAGCCGCAGCTTAAAAAATATGTGTTATGGCCAATGTTTGGCTTTAGGGCCTAAGCGGATATTCTAGTAAATATGGCAAGTTTAGTAATCCTTGAAGGTATTGAAAATTCAAAATAGCTTAGATAACGTGGTAATCATGCGAGCCAAGAGCTAAAGAAGAGCCTAAAGACTTTATGAAAATCTCAGCACAGTTTAACTCGGACTACTACAGAGCTACTCCTAACTGGGAACTACTCTCAACTCTTTTAAGTACTCAGAGTATTTAATTTACATATCACATGAGATTTCCATAGCTTGCAAGTAACAAAGTAAAATAGCCTAGCTTTTTTCAGTGTTGTTTTTCGTTGAACTATTCGTCTGATGCTCTTCTTCCGAACTCCTTCCAGTGAGCGATACGATTGACGCTCCCTCAATGGGACATATGTAAAAGTCAACGATTGCGAGGCGATAGAGCACAAATTCATTGAAGAACCAAAGCAATCGATTGCTCTCTAAGATTTTTTTCAGAGTGTCAATAAAAGACGCCTATTTGCAGAGATATTAGACAAGCTGAAGAGAGTATGCCAGCAACTGAAAGAATTTCCATTTGATACTGTAAGGCAGTAAGGAATATGTTTCATTCTAAAATGAGAGTTAACAGTTTATAAGTTACTTAAGAGCGAAATCAACTGAGCGAAATTATTTGTAGCTGACACTGTGCTCAATAAATTTCGAATTTTCTCTCATATTCATATTCGAGTGTTTACCAATACATGCCACAAAAGACTTGATGGATAATCGGAGCGCAGCAAAGCAAAAGAAAACTATAGCAAGCCGATCAAGAACAAGCCGATGAAATTAATTTAATGAAAAAAATGTACAGAGATGGGGAAACAGTCAGGAGGTATTTGTGAGTCATAAGCTCAGCTAGATACTTTGGGTATATTTCGAAGCGGAGTACAGAGATGTATATGTATGTATGCTTATGGAATCATAAACTCATTGAAATTGTTTAGGTCTGTGTCTAAGACTTCTCACAGTACACGTGCGAGAGAGTTGAGAGAGCTTTGAGCTGTAGCAGCTAGTTGCCAAGCCTGGCTTGAAATTGGGATGACAATATAAGGTCTCTGGAGACATTTCGGAATGTTTGAAAATTTTGGTATCTCGTGCTCTACACTTAGTACTCATGTACCAAGCAGCTCCAATGAACTTTCTGAGTGTCTTACTCATTCGTATTGTAGCATCAATAAGGAAATAATATGGAAATCATATGAGCGAAAGCAAGGAAACCTGATGAGCCCAGTTTAGCTGTGACTTAGAAAAGTCAAATGACTCGAATTGCTGCATAGCAAAAGGTAAAGCTAGGCCAATCATAAAAGGAGTTCTCAAGTCAATGCCAAGCATAAAAAGAAAATAGTATTTAAATGTATTTTAGCTGTAAGTCTAAGGGCAATCACTAAACTAGTTGTTAAATGCATTTTAGCTGTAAATCCAATCCAAACACTTGAGTAGTAGTTAAATGCATTTAGTCTGTAACTGTTTTGAAGTGTTCGAGCAAAAGTTTTCCATGGCGCTCGACTTACAGTGAAGTTGTCATCAAATATCAGGCACTGCTAACTGGCAATTGACTGGACGGGCAACACCTTGACGACCAGACCAGAGAGCAGACCAGTTGCCCGAGCGACTCTCGATAGCCAATTTATGTCTCAGTTTATAGTTAAAAGTTCAGCCAAGTAGAAACAACAACAGCAACAGGAAGAGGAACAGCAACGGCAGCTAGGGCAATCGCCATCATCATTTTCATCATATTCCGTTTGCCTGCGTCTCAGATTTTCCTTTTCGATTGCGCTTTTGGAGTGAACAAAGTGGCCTAAGCAAATATAAATAGAGTCTGTCCATCAGTCAGAGCCTGAGAAGTTTCTGACAGGCTCTGCTTGGGGCCCACTTGATTTGGATACGCGCGTTGGGCAAAGCTTTGCCTGTCGCAGATTAATTTGCTTTAGTTTTTTCTCTCCCTCTCTCTCTCTCTCTGGCTCTCACAGCTAAGCGCTCAGTTTAACCTTTGTGCAGGTTGCTCGGCTCTCGCCTGCCATCTATCTTGAGCTCGTCAACTTTGTGTCACCTTTTGTGAACTGTCTGCCTGGCGTGCATATTTCATCTTTGCCCAATCTCGGCAGCTCCAAAATCAACAACAACTTTAAAACACTTTGCATTTATGCGACAAATGCTCGGGCTCTGAGGCTGTCTCGCGGCTCCTGCTCTAGCTGGCATGTATTCACTATGCTGGCTTAACCGATCCCAGGCCAGGACAGCCAAGCTCGCCCATAAATCATTCGTGTGCCGCGTTGCCGCAGAATGACACACGCTTGGACAGCGTGCCTATGCGCGCCAGCAGACCAGCAGGTGCCACGCCCATGCCCCCAAATGCCAGCACCACCGGAGCTCTTGTTTACAGTTTTCCACTGACCTGCTGTTGTTGTTGTTGTTGTTGTTGTTGCTGGCGTGGGTCACAAATTGTTTTGCTGTCGAGGATTCAACAAATTGGAAAGTGTTCACAAGTAGCTGCGCACGTGCCGCCGAAAATACCCAGCGCCGCCCACACATCGCTCATAAGCTGACCTCCCTCCTCTCTCTCACTCACTCTCTCTCTCTCTCTCTCTCTCTCTTTTGTTTGCCTGTGCAGCTGTCCGCAGCCATTTAATAATAAAAATGTGAATACAAAAGTTTTTGGCGGCTTTACGGTGAGCTCTCCATTATTTATATAAAAATTTAAATTAAATAAGATTAATTCGGGGCCACGACTCCTGCTACTGCTGCTGCCACTGCTACTCCTGCTGCCAGCTCAACAGCTCTCAAAAAAAAAAAAAAAAAAAAAAAAAATTCACAAGTTTAGCTCTAGTCCGGCCATGTCCAACTTTGCGGCAGTCACAGTTACGGCTTTCACTTTGACTTCGAGTGGAATGCCAGTTATTGTTGTGGTCTCTGCTCTGCTCTGCTCTGCTCTCAAAACACTCTTCTCTTTGTTGTCGTCGTTGTTGTTATTGTTGTTGTGCGCGTGATTTTGGTCACTTTGAGGCAACTTTTGCATAATTCCACTCAACGCCCACTTGAAGATGACTAATGATGCCGCTCTCCAGTGCAGCCCCACCCCCAGCTCAGCTCAGCTCAGCAAACAGCAGCAAGAGGCCAAATATGCCGCAAATATGTCACATTTGTCTAGTGACAGGCAGCCGCAGCGTCGACCACTTCAAACTTCAATTTGGCACCCTGAGAGAGAGAGAGAGAGAGAGAGAGAGGAGAGAGAGGAGAGAGTGTGTGTGTGGGAGACAAACAGTTGGAGCTTACGTGACGGTGATTTTTCTAAGCTGTCATCTGCACTGGACAACAGAGAGACGGAGGCAATTCCATGGCGCTAATTGTCAGTCGAAAACTATGCCCATTTAGTGGGCCAGCTGTTCTGCAATTTGCAAACGACTGAATTTCGTTAGCTGATGCAGATTTGATGTGGAATCGAATCACAAAAATCGTGTGATAACAAATCTTGTTAAATATTATAAATTTTGCACGTGCGCCACAAAGTATGCAATGGGAAATAATTGTTTGAAATTGCAATTGGAAATTTGTTTGGGGTTAAGCTAAAACAAATTAGAATTGAAACTGGTATACGTATTGGAATATGAATTCGAATTGGAATTGGTATTGGACCTGCAACGGCTGTGATTGATGTGCAAAATGCGAAAAATATTGCGACAAATCAAATTTTGAGGGGAAGTGGGCGCGGGGAGTAAATGGGGCGTGGCGCGTGGCCATAAAACAAATGCAACCAGGTGCGAAAAATGAGCATAAAATAAAATAACAGCAACAGAGATGAGAGAGCGAGAGAGAGAGAGACAGAAAAGGATAGCCTCAGCCCGATGCAATTAGTGACAGCCTGCTAAATGCGCCGCCAGGTGGCGCCAGCAGCCACCATTTTTGGTGTCAAGTTTGTTGCGCTAATGAACAACAAACTTGAACAACTTTTACAGCTGGCTAGCTAGCTAGCTAGCGGGTAGGTTAGGGGAAGCCAAAGATGAAGCAAGTGCAACAAAAATATCCACTAGAAGGCGGACAAATTAAATGAAAAGCAATTAAAGCACTTAAATGCAAGTTGGCCAGGTGATGTTTGCACTAGTTATTCCCCTCCATTTCATTTGCAGATGCAGCAACTGAAGAAGCAGAAATGAAGAGGAATAAGAAGATGAAGATGAAGCAGCAGCAGGAAAAAAAAAAAAGAAAACAGCTAAACTGAACGCAATTTGTAGCTGGAAACGAAATTGGAAACCATAACCGAAAAGTTGGACATGCAAATGAGTGGAAGACTTGAAGGGAAGGCACGACAGGAGCTGCAGGTAACATTCTGCGCATCGATTGGTTTCGCATCAGCAGATGGGATTATGCCGGTTGTCTGGCAGGAGGCGTGGCAAGCGACGACTGCTGCAATTTTCGATAAATTCGTGGCTCTGAAGATGTCGCAGGCGCGGACGAGATAAAGGCAGCGACACTGACAGAGGCAGAGACAGAGATGCAGAGAGAGAGAGAGAGAGAGAGAGAGGGAGGCCCTGCCTGAGACTGAGACTGAGGCAGCAGCGTCAGATAAGTATAAAAGTATTTCATTCATTTCCATAATTTTAATAAAATTGAAGAAAAATATTCAAGGCACTGGCACAAGCCAAGCCAAAAATAAAGAAAAATATCTGAAAAACGAAATGGAAAATGTGCGGCATGTAATGACTAGCTGGGAAAACCGTTTTCCGACCACTGCACACTGGTTCCAAATGATGCTGATCAGAAACTATTAAAAAATATCATTGTCATTGCCATTGCCATTGCCATTGTCATTGTCATTGTCATTGCCATTGTCATTGTCATTGTCATTGTCATTGTCATTGTCATTGTGATTGTCATTGCCATTGTCATTCTCATTGTCATTGTCATTGTCATTGTCATTGTCATTGTCATTGTCATTGTCATTGTCATTGTCATTGTCATTGTCATTGTCATTGTCATTGTCATTGTCATTGTCATTGTCATTGTCATTGTCATTGTCATTGTCATTGTCATTGTCATTGTCATTGTCATTGTCATTGTCATTGTCATTGTCATTGTCATTGTCATTGTCATTGTCATTGTCATTGTCATTGTCATTGTCATTGTCATTGTCATTGTCATTGTCATTGTCATTGTCATTGTCATTGTCATAGTCATAGTCATAGTCATTGTCATTGTCATTGTCATTGTCATTGTCATTGTCATTGTCATTGTCATTGTCATAGTCATAGTCATAGTCATTGTCATTGTCATTGTCATTGTCATTGTCATTGTCATTGTCATTGTCATTGTCATTGTCATTGTCATTGTCATTGTCATTGTCATTGTCATTGTCATTGTCATTGCCATTGCCATTGTCATTCTCATTGTCATTGTGATTGTCACTGCCATTGTCATTCTCATTGTCATTGTCATTGTCATTGTCATTGTGATTGTGATTGTCATTGTGATTGTCATTGTGATTGTCATTCTCATTGTCATTGTCATTGTCATTGTCATTGTCATTGTCATTGCCATTGTCATTGTCATTGTCATTGTCATTGTCATTGTCATTGTGATTGTCGATTTCATTCTTTCTCCTCTCTCTCATTATTCATGCTATTAATATCAATGGCCAATTCAAATGACGTAATTTCTGCATACGTTGCCTCACTGTATTGTGTCTTAAGCTGCTTCCCAATCTGGCTCTTACCTGTGAGCTGCCATCTAGCCCCCGCATATGGTACGTTGGCATGCATGTGGCGCCATTTGCCTCCAAATCCGGATCCATTGCTGTGCCAACCAAGCTGCCGGCCACCATCGACTGCTACCATCGACCAGAAATCTAGCAGGCAGCCCACCCAACATCCTAACCTCCTCGGCATCTGTGCACGCCCTGTCACCAAATGACATAATTCAGTTGCTGGCAAAGTTTTGACTGATGCTGATGCTGCCATACGTTGTCCTCGGCCCACTCTGCTGCTGCTGCTTTTGCTAGTCTAATTCCTCATCCTGCTGATGCTGCTGCTGCTATTGTATGGTAAAGTTGAACGTTGAATTTTGATGTTCGTTGATTGCCATCACCCATCTGCACACTTGTTTTCGAAGATATGTCACCAGGTGTAGCTGCGCATTTAATCCGACCAAAAGTCGCAACATCAACAGCCAAACGTCAGACGTCAGTATTTTGCCCGGACCACGGCCCGGCCATGGCTGCCCGCCAGGCACTTGTAAATGTCAAAAGTCGAGTTGAGCCGGTGCTGTGGCAGCAGCAGTAGCTTGTAACATGTACCTGGCGCTCATCCTACGGCTGCTGCTCACTCTGCTCCTGCGGCTGCCTCTGTCCACAATGCAAACGACTTTCACTTGAACTTACTCGTATTTGTGTCATGTCACCCATACGCCGCGTGGGCCACACTCAAAGCGAAAACAAAAAACAAAAAAACAAAAAAACAATGGCAAACACAGAAAATTCTAATATAACACAAATTAAAATGCTAAAAAGTTCAATGACACACGAAAGCGAAGCAAAATGCCCCTTTATGCTTCCTCTTCTTAATGGCTGAGCAGAGCGTCAAGGATCAGAGTTCCACATAAACCTCTTTTATTCCTTTTATTTCCTGTGAATTCCGGCATTTACAACTTGGTTACTAATTGGTCTTTAGATGCATACATCAATTAGATTCGCAGCAACAAAAGCGATAGCTTAATTTCTTCGTTATGCTTTTGGAAAGTATTTTTGAAAAAGATTTAGATATAATCAAAAAATGTAAGAAAAAAGTCATAGTAAGGCTTTAAGGATGTTTTCTTAGCCATAAAAACACAACAAAACAATGTTTTCATAATTTCAGTATTTATTACATTAGTTTTTAAGTATATTAAAGTTTTATTAACATTTTAGATATCTTATAAATATTGTATTTAAAAACAATAAACTTCTAAGGGTTTTTCTTGTATTTCTCTCAATTAGCTCGTTTCATTTCTAACCAAATGAACTTGGAAGTGAAGCGCTTACACTTAACATGACTTTGAAATCAATTGTTTGCCCATTTAGACTTCCTAGTCCTACAACTTTGTCTGGGCAGCCCTTTCAGAAGCTTATAAACAGAGCATCCAGCCGTCGTTCACTGCACTCTGAGCACTCTTAAGAGCAGCTCTTATTTCTGGCTGCCCTGTCGTTTACAAGCTGATGCGCAATTAATATGGCAAATCATAAGACGTCGCCAAGCGCAACCTGAGCTACTTCACACCCATTTGATCTTGGTCGTGCGTGCCGTTTGAGCACATTCGAAGTTAGAAAACACACACACACACACACGCGCACACACGCACACTCATAACTCTAACCCGCTGCGGGTCAAGGTTGATGCCGCGCTGGCCTCTGCATATGAGCGGCCCGCCTTAAATTTGTTGTGGGCGTGGCAGGTTGTTTTTTATATTTATGGCCACTACGTGTTGTAATGGGCGTGTTGCTTTCTGGTTTTCCATTTTTTTTTTTAGAGGTTTGTTTTTGCCCATTTTGTTTTTATTTTTTCTGTTTTTTTTTTGCTTTTCATTTTAAGAGCCAAAGCGACAACATAAAATAGTCGTCAAATTTATTAAGTGACATTTTGCCAAGGCAAAAAACAACAGCAGCATAAAAAAGACATTTGTCGGACAAACACACACACACACATGTGCTGCTAAAAAAGAGAAGAAGAAGAGAAAAAAAAAAACGCTAGCTAGGGGTTGGCTGGGGATAGAGGGAAAACGAAAAACTCATTTCAAGTTAATTAGACGAGCGCGGAATAACAGTATATGCTGCAGAGCAAAGGATACGAGAGGAAGGAAGAGAATGAAAAGTAGAAGAAGAAGAGCAAGTAAAAATAGCCCATAAAGAAAGATAAAGAGCGAAAGGGAGAGAGAGACGGAGAGAGACAAACCTATGCAGAAACAAAATTTTCGTTACGCAAAAAAAAAAAAAACATAATAAAAAGAGATAGAGACAGAGCGTGAGAGATAGTCAGAAAGAGAGTTACCAAGAGAGAGAGAGAGAGAGGAGTATAATGAAATTGTTGGCAGAATTGCTCGGGCTATAAATTAAATATTAATTAATTGGCCAGTCTGTCTGTTCGTGGCCAAAAAACGAGAAAGGCAGCAACAAAAAAAATAAATAAAAACGCAAAGTGAATGCGACAAAGAAAGAGATAGGCGAGAGAGAGAGGCAGAGACGTAGGCAAGGACTCGCTTGAAGGCCGCTCTGGCCTGGTCATGTCGCGGCGCTTATTTTGCATTTTCTAATTGCTCATCAGGCGTATGATTGTTACATTTGGGCCATGCCATCTTGGCTAATTGCATTTTATTTCATTTCGCTCGCCCTATTGACGACAATTTGCTGGCAATTCAATTCGCCTCACCTCCCCCTCTCTCCCTCCCTCCTTCACAAATACAAAAAATAAATAAATAAATAAATAAATAAAAAGCGAAAAATTTCCCAAAGCTTGTTAAAGAAAATTGTTGCTCCGCTTTGTCCGCTAATTGCATTGAAACAGTTTACATATTTAGTTGTCCCTTAGCGGGTCGAGCAACCATCTTGGGCCCCAAAAACTCCACTCACACTGTTTTCCCATTGCTTTCGCTTGGCTTGAGAATTCGATTTGTCGCTATGCTTTTCGCATTTCCCTTTGGCCAGCGATCCAATCAATCACCCCCAAACATCCTTTTATTGCATTGTTTCATTGCCCTTTATCCGCACAGACAGCTTAGAAAAATGAACAGCAAGCAGTCCACTTAAATAGCTTCATGACGTTTAACTTTGATCGATTGCCCCCGTAAATATAGCCAAGTTTATATGTATATAATATAATATAATCTGTGGGGCTACAGCCCCGCGTGACAGCGCATATAATGGCTTGATAAAGTCTTAAATACTCGACTTTTAGCACCATGCCAGAGGAAACGCTTCAGCAAGGTATTCACTGATTTGATTTGATTTTAAGCACGAATCAAAGCTAAAGCAGTGAATATATCGATAAATTACACATAATAAAGAAGTTTTTCTTAAGACTTCAATTGTCTCTTATACTTGACTGGAATTATTAGACGATTCAATCTGGCTCCGATCGATAGTCACAGCACATGCTCTTGACTTAAAATCATCGATAATTGAAATCGATTAAATCTATTGCTGAAAACGATTCAAATCAATAGCTGATATCGATTAAAGTCTAATGCTGAAACCGATTAAAAACTATTGCTGAAATCGATTAAAATCTATTGCTGAAGCCGATTAAAATCTATTGCTGAAATCGATTATAATCAAAAGCTGATATCGATTAAGGTCGCCAGCTGGCTTCACTAGGCATGACATTTTCAGCGATAAGTTTCGCACTTATATCACATCTACTTAAAATTTTAGATATGTAATAATTCTCTACCGATAACTTACTCCATTTACACCAAATCGATTCAGTTCTTAGCACGTTTTTAGCATTTCCATCAAATCGATTTAGATTTTCAGATATTCCACATCTTTGCTAGGTCTCTAAGGTCTCAGTCTCAAGAGCATATTTGATTAGTCTCCTAAAGATTCAACATTATATGCTTCTAAGATCTTCAACAGCTTCAAATAGAACACTCAGCACATTAGCTTATAAGAGAATTAGCTTTATTATCTGAGAAGCTGAGATAGATAACAGACATTTCATTTCAAGTACCGAAATTTGGATTTCATCACCAGAATTTTGTTCACTTTTTACATATCACTATTCAAATTTCTAAATATTATCTCCAGTTTCAAATTTTAAACAGAGATAGTCGCGTTTGCTGAAATACCAAGTTCCATTTGCTCCATCTGCCTGAGTTCTCAGCTAGTTGGAATTAACTGATTCGAAGTATTTACTATACTCGTTTCTAGCATTCAATTTCTCTCACTTTCTTTCACTCTTTCTCGCAGTTTCTCTTTCTAGCTAATTCTGTACAAGTTGTTCAGATGTTTCCGGAAATTGTTGGCTGACCTCATCGTACAGCGAGCTGTGATCCTGTCTGATCAGTCCCAGCAACTTGATAGCGCTATCACGCGTATTGTCATCTGGCAGCTGCTGCTTCTCCAGGGACTCGAGCAGCAGCTGCAGCGTTTGCCTGAGATGTGGTGCCAGCAAGGCGGCATTTGTCTCATAGAGACGACACATGGCCTGCACCACGTAGGAGTAGGCGGCGAATTCGCTCTGAATGGGTAAGTTCGCATAGAGCAATGCCAATGTCTTATCGTTCGATATTGAGTCGGAGCTGAGGATCATACGTGCCACAACCGCACTGACCTGCTCCCGCTCTGCATTCGACAGCTTCGAGCTGGCATTGAGCGACTCGATAAAGACCATGGACGTTGCCTTGACAATACCCTCGCCACTGTCGGCATCATGGACATGGTTGAGTAGCCAGTGCAGCAAATCGATGGCGAATTTCCGGGCATGCGGCTTCTCGTCCATCATACAATCGACGGCACTGTAGCAGAGCACATCGTAATACTGCTCGGCGATGACGCCCAGTGGCTCCATGCAGCGCAACACCAGATTGTATAGGAAAAACAGATGAGGCGTAATCTGTCCGGTTGGCTTGCACTGGCGCAGACTCTTCAGGAATCGATTGCTAATGCTCTGGAAATGCGTGGCGAACTGACGTTTGCTCATCGACTGGCCAAAGGTGGGCAACAGATCACCAACGGCCTCCATTACCTGCATCTCGGCGTACAGCGCCTGGCTCCACTGCTGCAGCATAGACATTTTCGTGTCCTGACCAATGTTGAACTGACAGCTCAACTTGCGCCGGAGAGTGCGACGCACAACGCTGATGATCATGTCGGTGAAGCCGCTACTTTCTAGCGCATCGGACTTGAGTAGCTTGAGGAACATTGTGATGCAGTTCATCACTGCAATCACATTGGCCGTCTCCTTGGCCGTCTCCACAAAGTCGACCAAGTCTGGCATCAGCTCGCGCCACTGTCGCTTCGCCTTCTCCAAGTCGCCCCTCTCAACGTGAAGTGCGGCCAATTGGGTCAGCGCCTCGTATGCAGCCCTGCGGCCCAGTTCGCTACGCGAATCGATGCAAATGGCAGCGCAACGTTCCGCCTGGGTCAAATATGGAACAACCGCATCGGGCACATGAACAGTCAAGGCCTTGAGGCACATCAAAGCCTCGTCGGGTGCCACGGAGGCGGATAGACTCTCGTTGCTGGTTAAGCTTCGGGTATTGCCATCGTTCTCCGTCTGATCGCCGTGACCATCGCCGATGCTGTCCTCCTCGGCACAAATGCTTGCATCGGCATCTGTCTCCACTTCCAACTCATCGGCATCCTTCTCCTCCTCGCTGTCCTTGCCATCCTCGGCACCCTCCTTGATGGCCGTGAAGATGCCGCTGATTATCGGCTCAATATTTTCGGAGATCTGCTTTGGTGTATGCTTGGCCAGCACCCCGAGCAGCTCGAATGTGAACACTTGTGCCCCGGTCTCATTCTGCAGCATTTCCATGAAACATTCCATTAGCTCTGGGGCACACAAAGCAAATTTCTCTGTATCAACGTGGCTCAACATGTTGAGAACCTAGAATAAGAGATAGAGAAAATGAAATGAGCGATTGAGAAGAGACAGTAATGAAGGGGAATCCATTGATAGGTGGCTAGGGGAGAGGGGAGAAATAGTAAACGAATTGAGAGATGAGAGAGAGGAGGAAGAAGCAATATAAGCAAAATCGAATGGGAAGGAAAACTTTAGGAAGAAGAGAAGACTATGGATATGAGTAGAGAACAGAGATCCCAGTGAAAGAGAGAGGGAAATGAAGAGAAACAGTGATAGAGAGAGATAGAGGGAAATAGAGAGAAAAAGAGAAAGAAAGAAGGACATTGGGAGAGGGAGAGCTAAAAAGAGATAGATAAAGAGACCTAGGAAGAGAGGGAAAAGGAGAGAGAGCTAAGAAGAGAGGGAGAGAAAGAGGGAGAGAAAGAGAAAAATGGAGAGAGAGCGGGAGAGACTAGGACCAATAAAAAATAATAATAATAAAATAATAAAAAAAAAATAAAAATATCAAGGTAGAGAGAAAAGCAATTAGAGTGAGAGAGGGAGAAATAAGGAATAGAGGAGGAGGAAAGATGAGATACTGCAAATTGTAAGAAAAGAAAACAAAAGAAAAGCAAAAGAAGAGAAAAGCAAACAGAGGGAGATCGACAGAGAGAGAGAGAGAGAGAGACAGTGACGGACAAAGAAAAGAGACAGATGGAGTAAGAACAAGAGAAAAGATTGTGAAAGAGGAAAACGAAAAATGAAGTGCGAATGTGAACAGGAAAAGGCAGTGAAGTTGATGAGTTATGAGGAAAAAGAGAATAATGAGACAGAGAAGGCGGGAACTGAAGGCAAAATAAGAAGTATAGAAAAGGAAAGCAAGTGGTAAGGCTATAGAAAAGGAAAGCAAGTGGTAAGGCTAGAAAGGCTTCAAGAGTCGAAAGCACTAGTCCTTTTATAGTCATTTTCTCCTGAGTGTAAGGCGCAGGATTTCCATATTATTTGTTATTACCAAACAGATTGAAACTAACTCAAAGATTATCATAGCTGCTAAAATGCAATCCATTTAAATGATCCAACTAACCTGTATTGCCTGAGATCGGAGCAGCGCTTCCTCGTCTGCGGGCATTCGTTTAGCCAGGGGCATCGTAATGGCCAAGACCTCATCGAAGTGCGGCTTAAACATATCCTTGGACATTTTGGCCAGCGAGGCAATGGCACTTAGCGCTAGCTGGCGCAACGATACGGTAATTAGTCGCACTTCTGATGAGTTTGGCCACTACGAACAGTGAGTGTCTGCCCTGGCGACTAACACACATAAGCGCACCGCAACAGAATGCCTGCTCTCCTGTACATCGTTTGCAATCCGCCTTTAGTGGGCGGTTCGTGCGAGAGCTCACGTCGCGCCTAGCATCTGGCGACATCTAGGCCATCTCCAGGGGCATGTAACATGCGGGTTGGGGTGACTCCGTCACCCTGGATCGATTCAGTCCTGTTCCGTGACAGTCTGTATCGGGTGGAATGAAACTCTGCAGCGCAGAGGCGCTCAATCTTGACGTGTGGCTCATAGCACCGTCGATGTTCTCGGTAGGATACATATCTCTCGGTCCCAGTAATGGCGAGTGAACATAAGTGGCGCCGATCTGATCTGCACACTCTGTGTATCACACTCGTGCATAACAAATCTGGAACTCCTCTTCCTTACACTTCACGCTCAGTCAAATGACGTAGAAGGATACTAGCCTGCTTCTCGACATGGCTCTTAGAGACCAGTAAGCGACTACATGCGTGTCAACCACTTTTGCTGTCTCCTCAGTGTGGCTACGGTACCGCCCTTGAGCCACTGTAGCGCAGTAACAGTTCCGCTGAAAGATTTCGAGACAGTAAAATATAAAAAAAAAAAAAGTTCACTAGACACTATACATCATATACCCAGCCTTTCAACAAGGGGAAAAAAAAGGGGGGGGGGGAGAGGAGGGAGGAGAAAAGAAAAGAGAGAGAAAAAAAAAAACGCAGGCTCGCTGCACCCGACATTCTCTGTGCGGGCCCACCCCCTGCTGCCCCCTATCATCTTTCCGGCTTCCATAGGGGCACGTCTGGCATCAAACATGGAGCGCGCCCAGTGCACGTCTCTGCCATACCACTAATCGTCGTATGCTAGGCATCTCTGGGACGAGAGAATGCTAGGAACACCCTAACGAAGATGAAATGAACCGATCTTGACGTCCGCTATCATAGGCACGCAGTGACGTCGTTCGCTTACGTCAGTGAGCAGCTACAGTTCCTCGAGCTGCTCATTGACTCAATCTACATACGCCTTCTCTACAGACGATGCATAGACAGACGATCAACACAGCACGTAACGTAAGCTACAATATTGAACAAAAGATAGCCGCGACTAAATCATAACTCGGAGAGAAGCTAATTTCGAAGATAGGAGCGTAGCTTAGGGGCGCATTACAGATACTACGTCGAACATCTCGCGTTCCATCAGTCTAGCTTGTCCTATCATGATCGTCACCTGACTGTCGTTGCTTTCTACTGGCCGGTTACTAATAGGAATGCGGAGTCATGACAATTCGTGGCCAAATATGGCACGGTAAGTTCCCAATTTGATCACCCACCCCCGGGCACACAACTGACATGATGCCTGCGCGCATGCCAAACCTAGCTATTGACGCTCTCCCATGCACTGACATAGTGACAGAGACTTCGTTATCCGCCGGGCCGTCGTCACAGCAGCTAATATTGCATCACAATGGTATGGCCATGCTCCAGGCATTAAGCAGATTTTCGGTTGCCTGCGTGCCCAGCTCTCCGCAGTCCTTGGCCTTCTGCAGAGCATTCATGAATATGCTCTTGGTACGCAGCAAATACTTTTCAAAGACATTCGGCGCCGTCTTCATCAACAGCTTAAAGCAAATGGAGCCCAACAGCTGTTCGCACTTTTCGGTGCTAACGCAAAGCCCATCGATGTGGTTCAAGATGCAATTATTCCACTCGGCCGTCTCATCTGTCGCATCCATCACATTCTCCATTACAACTCCCACACAACGTACAATTGTCAGATGCAAGCTGTCATCGTCGCTGACGGACATTGTTTTGAGCGCATTGAACAGAGCCTCCTGCGCCTGCCGCTGCTGCTCCAGCGTCAACTTCTTCCATATGCCCGCCTGGGCCAATCGAGTCTTGAGTATGTGACCCGAGCACTTGCGCATGGCCGGCACCTTGCTCACATTACCGACCACCATACAGAGCTCGACGGTGCTGTCCGGATCAGCATGGAGACTAGTCAGCTCCTCGGTTGATTGATGCATTAAGTCGGGCTGACTATTCATATCACCCAGCAGCTGGACCATTTGAGTGCGAGACTTCTCTTGAGCCATTATCAGCCAATTGAGGTTTCTGGTCTGGTTGGTTCTTAACTTTAGTGTAAATGAATCTCTGTGTTAAATTTGAAGCTGAACGGATGGAGCCACTGCACTTGGATATCTGCTATTTAAATTTAGTGAATTGTTACTGAAATCAATACGAAACGCAATGTACTGATTAGTTCGATAGTAAAAATGTACAAGAACTATCCCTACGATGGAACTTTTTTGGTGTTTCTGAAAAAAAATAATGAAAAAATAGAAATTTTAAAGCGCGTTGTTTGCTCGACTAACAAATGAAAATGATTTAACTAAAACCTACGGAGAATAAAAGTTCGACTTCAATTTATCCGACTACTTGGATTGATATTTATTCATCAGGTAGTAAGCTTAGTCTGATATTTTTTGAGCTCAAAACAATTGATCAATCTGTCAATCAATTATAATGCTTATAATACTGAACTATAATTTATTATATGGAAATATTACTTTAGCCACTCAAGAATGTGTATAATTTTGATTGCTTAATGCGTCAATCAATCGGACAGCCAATGTGTTTATCAACTTTATATAACTCTCAATCAATCTATCAGTCAATTGAACAACTTAACAACCAATTACTCAAATAACCCATAAGTCAAGCAGTCATTCAGTTAATATGTTGATGAGTTATTCAATCAGTCAATCTATCTGTAAATTAATCATATATAATTCTCCGTCAATCAGTCAATCCCTTTATCAGTCAGTCGATTGATTGCGTTCTACATACCATATAGTCCATCAAGCCATTAGTCTATCAAAGTCAGTAAATCTGTCAATCAGACAGATCAATCAATACATCCGTTCATTAATCATTCAGCCAATCAGTAAGTATGTCTCAGTCAATCAGTCCATCTATCAATCAATCAGTCACAAATAATTCTCAATCAAACAGTCCATATTAGGTTAGTTAAGCAATCTATCAATCATATACAACTCCTTTACATCCGTTTTAATATTTTTTTTTATTATAATGTAACATAATTTTTTTTTAATTCTTATTTTTATTATAATTTAACATATTTTTTTTTTGGTTTTTTTTAATAAGTTTTAATACTTTTTTTTATTTTTCGCAGCTGCAAATCAAGAAAATATTTTCAACCAAAACTAAGACAACGATGCAATGATTTCCGAATTTAGCGTCTCAAATTGAGGCATTAGTCGATATGTCTGGCGTGCACTATGCACTGGGTATACCTGACTCCACAATGGGTGTCTGCTTCTGCTCCATTTTCTCTGGCTTTGCCTTCTCCACCGAGTCTGGCTTCTGGTCCTGTTTCTGTTCCTGCTTCTGCTCCTGCTTCTGATGCGGCTCTACCACCGCCTTCATCTTCATCTTTGTCTCCTCTATCCCCTTGCTAACCTCCTTCGGTTTGCTCATTATCTTGGCTCCAGATTCTTTGGCGAATGCAACATTTGGTAATTGGAAATCTTTAAGTATTGGTGATGGTGGCGGCGACTGTGGACGCTGCAATTTCCATGGATAAGCACGACCCGAACGCTCCAGCAGCCCGCCCCTGGGTACCGGACGCATGGGCATCGAGATCGGTATCAAGCCGCTCTGCTTCAGCACAGAGCTGAGCTTGCCCTCGCTATTGAGCGCATGATAGAGCTCGATCTTTTTGCTTGCGATTAGCTCCACGGTGGGCCACTCATAGCCCTGGCAGATGCAGTTATCGTGCCAGAAATCAAACTCCTCGGTGGTGAATGCCATGTTGGAGATATCGTTGAGCTCGTGCTTCTCCACCAGATCCTCGTAGCGCAAATGGAGTACAATATTTGTCGGGGTTTTGCCCACATAATAGCCCTCGGCCAGCTCTGTGATGCCCATGATCTCGCCAATGCGATAATCGGGCGGTACAGTCATCGGGTTGACGTTCACACGCACAAAGCAGCTACGCACCGTCGCCTCGAAGTTGGTGCAGCGTAGTAGCTGTTCGATACGGTGTCGTGTCAAGCGCAATGCGTCCAGCTCCGCCAGCGTGCGAATCGGCATCGTTGCTGTCGTTGTTGTCGCAGCCTCGTCCATGGCCCTGTCCACCTCACCAGCGTCATCATCGACGCGTAGCGGTAGGGAGCGCAAACGTTGCAGTTCCCACACAATTTCTGACTTGGGCCGGTGCTTCCGTTGATCGGACGACACTGTCCATGGCAGCTTTATCGGCTGCATTAGCTGCACCATGTCCGTTGGATTGTACAGACGTGGCGAGTTATGTTTTGACTTGGACTTGGTCTTGCTCCTCACTTGTGGCTGTGCTTCCGACATCTCAATTACTCCACGCTGACCCCGATGTTTGCTCACTGTTCAGCTAGCTGTCTATTGTCTGTACCTTTTGCTAAATATGCCTCAGCTTTCTGAGTGTTTTATTATTTTTCGTTTCTACTGACTGCCTTCATCACAGGCGCCCGCCTACTTCGATGCTCTCTCACTGCTCTCAAGTACGTACGTAATGTCGTAACGCCATCCAACTTTACGCCAGCTTACGGTTATTAATTTGGAATTTCAATTGCTTTTGAATGGCGGCCAAATGTGTGGATGCTGCAAGAGAGCTGACTAAATGCTTTTCATTACACATATATATACTGACTTTTTGTTTAATGCAACCTAATGGGGTATATACGCTAAGAGTTGAACGCCATATTTAATATAATAATATATCTTTATCGATATACTTACTGGAGTATATTATTTTTGTTATTATTCTTTGATATTTTTATATATAAATAAAATATTTACAGGGTATTACAATGCCTAATTCATTTTTAAATTTCCTGTGCGTTAAAAAATATATAATTTCACGGTATCATAAGTTCGACTCCATAGGAAATTGCGCTGTGCACTTGAAGTTACATGGTTACAGGGTATCATGGGGTCGCTTCATACGTAATGTTTTTGTAAATTATGTGTTTTAATTTATAAGATATTATATGGTCCAATATGGTTAGAATTTTTGTTGTTTATCAAAAAGTATATGATTACAGGGTATCAGAAAGTCTACCCCAAGTAATATTTGACATATAACATTTTTCAGGGTTCATGCTAAATGATTTCAGAGTATTATAAGTTTGATTCCATATAGAAGTATTCTAATCTATTATGAGTCCAATGATTTAAGGATATTATTAGGTAACTCCATATACAATTTTTTGGTATTCTCAAAGTTATATGACCTTAAGATCTATATATACGCTCTATCTACTACTTATACTACTTTTTTTATACCCTGAACCCATTGAAAATGGGAATTCAGGGTATAATGGTTTTGTGAAAATGTATGTAACAGGCAGAAGGAGACGTCGCAGACCCCAATAAAGTATATATATTCTTGATCAGCATAAAAAAATAAGTTGATCTAGCCCTGTCCGTCTGTCCGTCCGTCCGTCCGTCCGTCCGTCCGTCCGTCCGTCCGTCCGTCCGTCCGTCCGTCCGTCCGTCCGTCCGTATGAACGTCGAGATTTCGGAAACTACAAAAGCTAGAGAGCTGAAATTTCACATGAACACTCGTATGTTACCTACGCAATACGAGTTTATTTTGTTTTTTCGATAACTCGTCCCATTTCCAAATTATCGATAAAAAATCGAAAATTCGTTTCCGTTTTTTAGGTTTTTTTGGTATAACTTCTACACCGTTTTAGCTAGAGACTTCAACTTTATAAATTTAGATAGATATTATGGATACGCAGATTTTGTAGTATTTCAGATTTGGATGCCACGCCCCTTCGCCCCCCAATTTGAAAAAAAACGCATTTCAAATACTAGAGACTTGCAATTTGGGCAAATAGATAGATTTATATACTCTTAATCTATTCTAAAAATTTCATGAAGATCGTCCATCTAGAAATGGAGTTATTAGCGTCCAAAGTTCAGCCCAACCCACCCCCAAGCCACGGCAGCAACTGCGCAGTTAGCAGAGCGCGCGCCTCTGAGTGCGTAAAGAAGAAGAGTATCACTTTTTTGCAGGGTTCAGGGGATCTCGTAGTCGAGCAGTCTCGACTAGAGCCTTCTTACTTGTTTTTAATTACAAGTTATTTGATTACAGGGTATTTTGTGCTCTACTCCATATATAATGTGTGTGGATGCATTTAATGACTTTTCTTACCCATTCTGTCTCTCTCCATCTCTCTTGCTGCTCCCTCTCCTTGTTCCCAACTTCTCCCTACCTCACCCTCTTTGTCTCTCTCATTGCTATCCACCACTACCCCTCTCTCGCACTCTTTGTGGACCATAAATGCCAGCCAACTATTAAGTTTGTATTAATTTGGTTTTTCTTATCCTTATTTTTTCTTTCTTTCTTTTTCTTTTTTTGGCAACAATTACTTGGCACATACGCTGCTTGGCGGGCCTCTCGGCTAGTGGCTGGCATGAGTGGCACGCCCATTTGGAGCATTTGCCATTAAATTGGCAAAAGATTTATGGAACAATTGCTTTAATTACAGTTGCAGCTAATTGTATGCAGCCCGGGGCAGATGCTCTAGACGAGGCACCCAGCTTCAGCTACAGCTTGGGTCGAGCTGATGCTCCTGCTCCTGCTCCTGCTGCCGCTCCTGCTGTTGCTGCTGCTGCTGCTGGCGCTGTTGAAATCTTTGCATGCTTTGTATGTGAGTCTGCATAAATAACTTAAATGTGAATCTCGTTGAGCATAAGGTGAGTGCGGAGCACATGGTTGGTAGAACCCATTGAAAATGCTGCTCACGCATTGATTCGAAACTGCCAAAGACACACACACACAGGAGCATAGACCAGCACAGTTTCAGCCCACACACTTAAGGGCCAACTCGTTTATGCAAGCGCAGTCATCATCATCATCATCATCATCATCATCATCATCATTGTTATCATCATCCACATCCGCATCCACATACTCATCCTCCATTCACATATCATCTTGGTCCAGCAACGTCAGCGTCGATGAGCTAGCCCAACTTCGATTCCTTCCCAGACTTCGATTCTTGCTCCATGTAGGGTGTGTGTGTAGGTGTGTGTGTGTGTGTGCGTGCATTGGATTTTTGGTGTCGGCTTTATGATAAATTTATAAATTAATTTTGTTGAAGAAACTTGCGAAACACCTCTAGTTGCTCGAAAGGATTCAACACTGTCGGCTTGGCAATAGCGTTTCGGTCTCATTGAATCACGTACCACATGAATGCTCATTCGTTTCTGTGGGCGTGGCAGTTCATGTATGCATGATAAAGCATCAGAGTTTATGCATAAACGCGTCAGCCCAGAAGATGAACAAATTTATGCGGACTCAAGACTCGATAATACCCGATAGCATGGACCACTCACTATGTTAGATGGTGAAAAACGAAAGCCCAAACAGGTGGAAGAGACTGCGAATGCGAATGAGATGTAGAGAAGTGAAGCGATGGATAGCGGGCAGGGAGAGAGACAAGACAACAACTGAGCGTGATAGAAAGCGAAGCACTTAAGGAATTTCAAATCAGATTAGAATAATACTCATGTGACGAGACTGTATGCAAAAGGGAACTATAAATAAAACAATCTAGGGATAGAGAGAGAGAGAGAGAGAGAGAGAAAGAGGCAAATATAAAAAGAAGAAGCATAGAGAGGGAAGACAATATAATAGAAGAAGAGAGAACGTAAAAAAATATAATAAAAGGGAGAGATGGTAAGGGTATGAGAGCCTCAACATGTAGAGAGAGAACGGGATCAATAAGAAGAGGAAGGGAGAGAGATGAAGGACCGAAAAAAGATAGGGTGACTTTGGAATTAACCACTGCGCGGGGAAACCGCTCCATCTCTCCGATCTCCATCGGCTCCTCTAGCCTCTCTCTCTCGGGGGCTCTCTCTTTTTAAAAAAAAATGCTTAACTCTCTAGTTCCTGCTGACCAAGATCCGGCTTCCGTCCTTTCGTTTTCCTGCCCCCTGTGCTAAGCTAGCGCGGCGGTTCCAACATCACCTCATCATGTATCAAAGCATAGCGCGCGTTTTTGTTCTTATTTCTTATTCAGGGCCGAAAGATGCAAGAAAATGTTTTCCATTTAGTCTAATAAGCAAACTAATGAAGACATTTGAAAAGTTTCAGCCGTAAAATTGTTGTCATATTCAGCCGAAATTGAATTTCCTTGTCTTTTGTTAGTAATTTGGGCAAGTGAAATTCAATTTTATTTAAAAGTGAGCCAACAAACATATATATGTATGTATAAAAAAATAAAATAAAATAAAGTTGACGAATGGAAGAGGAGAGATTATCCATTTGATGTCGTGCGGCTGGTTCGCGTGGTGGACTCGTATGCGAAGCCAGCAAGGCGAACGAACACCTTTCAAATGGCAAAGTTCTGCCCGTGGGCTGACGAGCAGTAGGCAGCAGCCACGCCTTGACGTTGACAGGCGCACACACAGAATGAAGAAAAGTTTGTCGGGCAACATGCAATGCGGCACCCTCATCCAGCTGGCTGACATGCCAGCCGTCCAGCCATTCAGCCATCCAGCCATCCAACCAGTCAGCCAGCCAGCCAGCCAGCCAGCCGAGTTATAATGTATATAGTACAAGTATTTAACACTGCTGCCGGGTATTTTGAAATCGGGCAGCGCTCGAGGTGGTAGGGGATGGCGTCTGTCTAAGTGAAAAACAAGCAAATAAACGAGCGCCTGCTGCTGCTGCAAACAGGCGAAGCTACAAATGAATCTAGGATACGGATACCCATGTCAAAAAATAAAAGTCCTGCATACGCCGCAAAAACCAGCCGCGCGGACCCCTCGCGTTACTACATGAATGGCGGGGGAGAGGGACGCTCGTCCTAAAACTTGACTAGGCCACGGGCAGCGGCTGTGGCAGTGGCAGCCACTGACTGGGAGCAAAGAAACTTGTTTGTTGCACAGAAACAAAAGCGTTTCCGCTTTTCATGTAAAATGACAGAAACAAGTGTTAATGGTTTTGAGCTTAGGCTTAAACAGAGATAGCTAGCGGCTGAGTCACTGAGCGGGACAGCGAATCCTAGATGAAACGAGCGTATATGAGTGGGATAGCGGATGAACCGTTGTTGTTGCAGGAGTTCTGTGACGTTTCAGCGTTCAACTTTTTCACATAGCTTGCAGTTTCACTGGATACTTTTGTATACCCTTTAAATGGGATATAGAGTGTAATTAGCCAGAAAGAGCTTGAAGTGTGAGAGAGGGAGGCTCTTGATAATTGATAAGTCGGAAAATGAATCTATGTCTCTGTCTTTGTCCTTCTCCTTCATCTTCTCCATCTCCTTCGTCTCCGTCTTCTTTTACTTTTCCTCCTATTACTTCGCATACTCCTCATTCTTCTTCTTTTCTTGGGCATTTCCTTCGTCTCCGTCTTCTTTTCCTCCTTCGCTTACTTCTCATACTCCCCATTCTTCTTTTCTTCTTCTTCATCTCCGTCTTCTACTCCTCCTTCTATTACTTCTGATACTCCTCATTCATCTCCTCCTCATTCTTCTTCTTCTTTTCTTCTTCATCTCCTTTTCTTTATCTTCTTCTTTGCCCCTTTTCCTCCGTCATCTCCTTCTCTTCTCTTCTTCGTATCCTCTCTTCCCTCTACCTCTACCTCTACCCCTACCTCTACCTCTAACTCATCCCCCATTATGAACTAAAACTCCATAATTTAACCGACTTTTCCCACCAATCCAATTCAGGTATTTCTTTTTCTTTTTTATGCTTTTCGAACTCGTTTCACTTAGATGAATTGTAAAAAATAAGATTTTTTATCTTTCACTATGAAATTACCTTAACTTGTGCTGCATGTGCTCAGTTTGAAAGTTGAACTCAATTTCTGTTTTGTGTTTTTTCCTTTTCTATTTTTTCGATTTTTGTTTTCTTTTTCTTCCTTTTTTTTTTTTTTTGTATTTTACTTTTTTTTGGATATTACGGAATTTTGAACGAACTGCAATAGGAGTCGTGCCGAGCTCAGTCAGCCATATGTGGATATGTATGTATGTAGTTTTTTTTTTTTAAATGTCTAACCGACAGACAGGGCCAGAGTCGAACCACATTCGAACCGCATTGCCCACATTTCAAATTTTACATTTCACATTTCGCAATTCACGTTTCACACGCTTCTCGCTCACTCTGACGGGCGACGGCGGCTTGTTGCTTTTGCTGCTTCGGTAGCTTTTTGCATTTTACCTACAGATTTTTCGTATATATGCATATGCAAATGCTCGGCCTACATGTGTCAGTGCTACTGCTGCACTCCGTTTACCCCTAAGCAGAGGCGTGGAGCAGGGGCACTGGCAGGAGGCGCGGCCTGGGGCAGAGACTCTGCCAGAAAGTTTGTCTGCATGTTGCCTACTTTTTTGCGCTCGTTTCTTGACTCGTCTCTGCAAGCGTTTGTGTGTGTGTGTGTGTGTGTGTATTTTTACTTCTTTTTTCGAGGAGTGTAAAATTACAATAATGAAAATGTATTTGCGAAACTCGCCTAATTAGTTGAATATGAGGCATGTTGCTATTCAAATATGCACATGCTCGACCGCTGGGCGTGGCTGGGCTTACGGTTTGCAGTTAACAGTGTACAGCTAACACTTAAAATATAACAGCAAACAGATAACAGTTTACTGCTTACGGTATGCAGCTAACAGTGCACAGCTAACACTTCACAGTTTGCAGTAAACAGTTGACAGAAAATATTTAACAGTTAACCGTTTAGCTAACAGTTAACACATTGTTAATCCAGCTTATCAGCTTACAGTTTAGAGCTAACAGTTAACAGATAACAGCTTACAGTTAACAGTTTTCAATTAACAATTAATAGAAAGTATTTAACATATAACAGCTTACAGATAACATGTGGCTAACAGTTAACATCTAGTTTACAGAATACAGCTTAACAACTTACAGTTTTCAGCCAACAGTTAACATATAATTAACAGAACACAGTTTACATTTTAAGGTGCAGCCGAGTCAAAAGGCAGCTCACAGTTCAATGAAAACCCTAAATAAGAATGAAAAAAAGAAAAAATGAAAAAAAGCAAACATAGAATTCGCAATTACTTAGAAGCGCTATAAATTTTTACGCAACGTCGCTTGCCAGCTAGAGTGTGTGTGTGTGCGGTTAGAGGGAGAGGGCGCGAAGGGTAGGGGTGCTGGTAGGTAGCCAGGGATCGATGGGGGGCAAGTGCTGTGGCAAGTGTTAAAGTTGTCTTTGTCGAGCATCGAACGCACCTGCTGCCCAGTCTCGGCTCAAAGCTCGTTTGACTTTTGTCGGAAAACTTTCTAAATACACAAACACAAACACACTTGCAGCTTGCTGTAGCTTGGCAGCAGGTGAGAGCATAAATTTAACACATTAAAGCAAGTTACTGTAATTGGCCGTGGCTGGCCCATGCGTCGTATGCACAAATGCGGGAACGTGGCACACAATGGAAAAAAGAACGCAAAAGCAGCAGCAGGAGTAGGAGGAGGAGTAGCAGGAGCAGCAGGAGTAGCAGCAGCTGCCATCAAATGTCTGTCAAACATGGGCAAATATAATCTGGCGCACTTTGACAAGCGCATTTACACAAATTACCGCATCAAAGTGGGCAATGTGGGCGTGGTCACACACGCACACACACACACTCGCACACACACACACACACACATATGTACATATGATAATCACAACACATCAAGTGACAATTGAAACCGCAAACAGACAAACGGCGTGACAGGGCAGCGACTGCCTGTCTGTAACTGATATGCCTCCAAGGAGTAAGTGGCAATTGGAGTAGCACCTCTTCATATTCTCTCTCGCTCTCTCTCTCTCTCTCTCTCTCTCTCTCTCTCTCTTGGTCTCTTTCACGCATTGTGCATGCGTAACATACGATTAACTGCGGCTGAGCCGCAATTAACTGTAAACAGTCGGATATACGCAGCTGCTTTGTCAAGCGGGCGGCAAGTGTGGGCGTGGGCGTGGCAGTGAGCTGGAAATTAAGCCTGTGACTACCGCAAGCCCCTCGTTCTCCGTTCCGTCCATGTGCCAAATATGCCAACACACTCACATATATCCTGTATGCGCCCGTACGGCATTCAATCATCGCATGCACCCGCTGCCACAGAGGCGCCGCTCGCATGATTGATTTGCCCACTGAATAATGAATATGTCACACAAATATATGAATATATATATATATATATATATATATATATATATATATTTGATATACGCATATGCCATGGCAAATATCAGCTTATGCGATCTCTAACCTAAATCAATTTGTATTTGCAGCAATCGCATTTCATGCTTCTTGACATTCAATTGAAAGCTTCAACTTCACTTGACTCAATTATGCTCTCAGCTTTAGAAACTAGACTCCACTCTATATATATGTATATATATGTATATATATGTATATGAATAGCATTGTCCATATGCTGAGTAGTTGCTTATTGATTAAGTACTATTTAGGCTGCTTATGGGTTACTTTAAGAACTGTTTTGTTTGATCAAGTGGCCGTGGCAGAGCCATAAACCACTTAAAGTTATCGATATTTATCGGCAATAAAAAGATATCACAATTTTTCATGTTGTGGGTGGGAAGGAGATTGGCTAAGAGGTAGATAGATTTCCTTGCTCATAGCCGATATCTTCATAACAAATTTGGCACTCAGTTGCTTTGATGGCCAAGTTATCGATAATTATCGATAATACTGTTTCAGCCATTTATTCTGCATATTTCAAGTGTTTAGCCTTGAAAGCTAAGTATAAGCATTCATTTTTCATATTTTCAAAGCCAAACTTTAAGGGCTATCAGCCCATCTTGACTACATCGACTCGACTCAGTTTCCTGATTAAGAATATATAGTATACACTTTATGTGTCACGGTTCTTTCATTTTCATTTAGATACTAAAACACTGTTCTATGGCAGTCAAACGCTTTCTAAATTATTAAGTCTCAGCTGAAGTGCCGAACTGTCAAAGCATCTTCTCACCTGCCTTAGCAAAATGCTACAAACTGATTTTTCTTGTTCTTCTTTTTTTTCCTTCTCTTTTTCTTTTTGCTGTGTCTGTTGAGTGTTGCTCGTTTTGAAAATATTAGCTAATGAAGTAAATATCATGTGTGTCACATTGAGTGCGAGGCCACTTAATAATAACGCAACGCCAAATTAGACAAACATCAGATGCGTAGCATGTGAGTGTTGGCTGAAGAAGAAGCAGCAGAAGCAACACCAACAAAAAAAATACTAATAAAAATTTACGGGGAGTTCGCCCCCAACACGCTTTATGAAGCTGCCCAGCAACGGGAGGTAGCGCCTCACATGCACTTGGCACATTTCGACAGCTATCTCTCTCTCTCTCTCTCTCTCTCTCTCTTCTTCTCTCTGTAGCTGTCCTTATTTCGGTAGCTTAGCCAACGGCGTATGACAATTGCAGCGCATTTCCGCTTCCGGTTTGAGCCAGCCCCACGACTAACTCGCACTCATCCACGCACACAAAAGAAAAGGCCACATCAATTTGGACGCGTGCACATTTATCCTAATCACACACAGAGAACGAGAGAGTGCGAGAGAGAGAGAGAGTGTGTGTGTAAAGGAGTGGGACAGTTTATTTATGTGCCTGCTTCTTTTGACGTTCTTTTATTATTTTAGTCGCTTGGCATGTCACACACAACCCAGGCCCTGCCCGACCTCACCCTAGCCCCAAAAACCTCAAGCTCGCATCCGCTGCTCACTTTTGTCGCAATTTAGCTAAAAGCGTCGTCTAAGAGGAAGTCCTTTTTATATACCTTACTGTCTCTGCTTCTACTACTTTTCCCTCTCTCTCTCTCTCTCTCTCTCTCTCCTTCTCTCTCTCTCTCTCGCTCTGTATTACATTCTCTTATAAAAATGAGATGCACAAGTGCGCAACGCCCATGCCCAATACTCCAGCCTTGGCTACATGACTTACTCCTGCTGCCACAACCGCACCTCCAACGCCCCATCCACACCCTTAGCCACTCTCCCCCCCTCCCCTTTCGTTGTTTTGGCTTCTTGAGCGCTTTTCTAGCGCTTCGTTTAAGTGGATACGAGGATTTTGTCGAGGCATTTCAACTGCCTTTCATAATACACCTAATCAGCGCCTGCCTTCCACATGCCATTGCCTCAACATTTCTCTCTAAGAAATTATTATTTTTTAATTATATCAGATTTGAGCAATTAGCCAAGTTAATGGCGACATTTGAGCTTTACAATTTCTGCTTATATATGTAATAACGCGAGTTTTTAGTGAAATCTTTTGTGCTTAGCTAAAGACTGTAGATAAATATTTTTTTTTTTTTAAGATTTTTTTCGGGCAATATTAAAAGCCTAAAGATTAATATATTTTGATTTATTTTTTTACATGTTTTAAATAACATTAAATTAGTATTTAACTTTTTTATTTCTTTTTTTAATTAATTGATTTAGCTTTAAAATTTGTGGTTTTTTATTTAATAAGTTCTTTTAAATATGTTTTTTTTTATTATTATTTAATAATTTTGTTTACTTTTTCTGCTTATTTTGTCCAGTTTCATTTGAGAATCGAAAATGTTCATGTTTTACTAAGTTTAATTTAATTTGTATTATTATTATTATTATAATTTTTTTTTAAATTATTTTAGTTACTTATTTTGATGAATACTAATCCTAGTTATAAGAAATATTTTTATATAATTTATATAATATATAATATTTTGTTGGCACTCGCAAATCGTGTTAGAAAGTCAGCTCAAGTCGCAAGAATGTTCGCTTCTTTTCTCTATATGCGAGTGTGCGTGTGTGTGTGTGCCTGTGTGTGTGTGTATATGCATGTGTGTACACATTTGACACATGTCGCCACGATGCTGGCAAGGACAAAAGACAACTGTTGCTGCCCGTGGCTGTTGGCTGTGGCTGCTGGCATTGCTGGTTCGTGTCTCGGTTGTGGCGGCCGGAAATGGCATCAATGTCAACGTCGACGCCAAAATTGCTGCCAGACACATGTCTTCATGTGCGTGTGTGTGTGCGTGTGTGTGTGTGTGTGTGTGTGTGTGTGTATTTGACATGTGCGTATGTGGTTGCCAGCAGCACGTTTATGTCTATGGCCGCTGACTGTTGCTTCACGTGCTCGTTTACAGTCATTTATCATAAAAATATTTTGTACTCTCGCATTTTTATAAACTGTTTTGTTTCACTCACACACACACACACAGACACATACATGCACACCCACACTCGCTAGCGCGACATTTTTATGAAGCTAATTTGATGTTGTCATTCTTCATTTCTTTGTTGGCTTTTTGTTGTGCCATTTCCATTTTTACTGACATGCTGCATCCCGATGCTGTGCTGGAAATTAAAATGGAATTGAAGGAGTCGAACCGCACGAACTACGGCCCGCATCGTAAAGCGACACCTAACGGCCAGCGACTGTAACTGCCGAGTTGATGACTGTCGCACGTAGCCCTTAACACGATATCGATATAGTTGGCTGTTTGCGGTTCCATGTCGATGTGAACTGTATCCAATTGATTGAAGTTAATGTGTGAATGAAAAACAGAGAGAAAGGGAGTGAGAAAGTGAGTGAGTGAGAGAGCGAGAAAGAGGAGGAGATTGGAGAAAGGGAGAAAGAGATTAGTGATAGAAAATGCAAACAGATTCAAAGTAGATATACTGATAGAGAGAGAGAGATAGAGAGAGAAAAGACAAGGGACAAAGAGATGGAGACAAAAAGAAACAGAGAGAGAGAGAGAGAGAGATCGATAGAAGTAGCATTAGAGAGAGAGAGAGAGAGAGAGAGAGAGAGAGAGAGAGAGAGAGAGAGTTCTACATGATCAACTGATGAAACTTTTTTCTATGAATTGCAAAGGCAATTTCCAGATGATCTAAATGCCTCTTGATCACTACAAATGGAGTTGCCAATGAATAAAAGTAATTCTTGGAGTTACCAGATATTTAAATGCAACCCGAATTCACCAGGTCTTGAGGGTCGATGGTGTCTAAGGCTTCTCCCAATATACGTGCGGGAGAACTGGGAGAGCTTTGATCTGCAGTCGCCTGGCCAGTTATTTAGGCTGACTATTCTCCCTTTATACTTTTTGTCCACTTCCAGAATTGTGTTTCCAATGTTTCAGATCTCATTCCATGTCCCTGATCAACGCTTAGCTATTCAGATCTCCCATTGAACTGAGGGCCCACAGCATGTATGTAGTACAAGCGCTTGCTTGCTCGAGTGCTTGAAGTATTCCTGCTTCCGCATAATCATAGTTTCATTATTAGCTCTCATTGATGAGTGGACAGCTTGTTCAGTTTACCAGCGACGCCCCTGTTGGGGCTTTTCTTAGCATCGACATCGGCTCGGGCTTTAACCGGCCCCAGGCCGCAGCTTAGGCGCTGGCTATGGGCATGGACAGCGAGGGGTTCTACGAGGGGCGGTTACAGTATTGTCCTGCCGTATGCTTGGCCGACTGCTGCTGTCTGCTGGCTTTGTTATTTTGTTATTCGTTTAATTAGATTTCTCAAGTAAACCGCAAAAACCGCACATTTTCTCAAGCAGCACCCGTTGCGGATAGAGAGGGGGAAGCGGGAAGCTGGGTAGAGCAAGGACGGGTTTAGGGGAGCGTCCAGGGGCAGGTAGCGGCTTTTCAAGAATGTTTTGCTTAGCTTCAATGCAGGCTGCAATTTCTGAACTGTTGCTCCACACAAACCGCACACAGATGGGGAGCGGGGAGAGAGGTGGAGCCCTGGCCATTTTCTTATTGGAAAGTTGCCGCCGAAAGGCTATTTTTCAACGGCAAACGCAACGCAACGGTGAGAACAACGGACAGCCAGCCACATCTGCATGCACACTACACAGTCTATATATACATATGTATATATAGATATATATATATCTGTATATAACTGTAACTTTTCATTTGTGCACTTTAATTTGCGGTGGAGCAACTCACAACTTTGCCGCCCGACCGCATCAAAGCAAGCTTCATGTTCGGCTTTTCCACAGCTCTCAGCAAATTGTAGGCAGACAAAAGCTAACAGCTGCAACACACACACACACAACAGACACACATCTACAGCTGCAGCTGCATTTTGTCCAGTTTTTGGTTCATTTGCCATACGCTCGCGTCTCTAGGCCAAATTGTCTAGCTAATAAGCCCCCAAACAAAACTCAATTAAAAATTCCCTAAACGCCAGGCTAATAAGAGCACAGCAATGCCTTCTCCTTGCCACGCCCACACACACAGCAACGCCCACGCCCGCGCTCAGCAAATGCAAATTATGCAAATTGCATGAAACTAAGATGCAGCAAGGCATACACACACATACACACACAAACACATACACACACTCGCGCCCTTCGAGCTGCTGACAACTTTTAATTGGTAACGAACACTAAATGCTCTGCATATCTTTTGCTAGAGCATTTTTTGAGCTTGGGTAAGGATAATGTGTCTGGAATGCTGAGCTTTTATAATAAATAAATATATATGTATATACATAGATATGATATGTAGATATGGGAAAACCGAGCTCCAGTAGGGCAGAACCATCTAGGTTATAGGACCTGGGATCTAGAATGTAGGATCTAGGATCTAGAATGTAGGATCTAGGATCTAAGATCTAGATATAGGATCTAGAATCTAGCATGTAGAATCTAGCATCTAGGATCTAGGATCTAGCAACTAGGACTTAGGATCGAGGATCTATGATATTTAGATATGGGAAAACTGAGCTCCAGTAGGGCAGATCGATCTGGGATCTAGGATTTAAGTTCTAGGATCTAGGATCTAGAATCTAGCATCTAGAATCTAGCATCTAGGATCTAGGATCTAGCAACTAGGACTTATGATCGAGGATATAGGATATTTAGATATAGGAAAACTGAGCTGCAGTAGGGCAGATCGATCTGGGATCTGGGATCTAAGTTCTAGGATCTAAGTTCTAAGATCTAGGATCTAAGTTCTAAGATCTAGGATCTAGGATCTAGGATCTAGAATCTAGCATATAGAATCTAGCATCTAGGATCTAGGATCTAGCAACTAGGACTTATGATCGAGTATATAGGATATTTAGATATAGGAAAACTGAGCTGCAGTAGGGTAGATCCATCTGGGTTATAGGATCTGGGATCTGGGATCTACGACCTAGGATCTAGGATCTAGGGAAATGCTGGAACGCTTAAGAATTCAGATGAACACAAAGAGTTATTCCAAATAAATTACATTCAAAATAACATTTTTATATCTTGTTTTCTTTTTGTCATTTACATATAATGTATATCGACTAGGGAATACCCTATATAAGTTGACAAGCTGTAGCTTATGATTTTGTAGATCTATCTGGAAGCTCAAGGTATAGCATGCAATGCAACTTATTTATTTATACACATATACAATTGAATTCGGTTTTAACGACGCTCAAAGGACGGCCGTTATACACGGAAGATGATATAGCCAACTAAGTTTGCTCATATAAGTTTAGTACCAGATTTTTTCACTCTCACGTTCACGTTTGATGTGCGAGCACAACTCTAGCATATATACGAATATATACTTAAAAGACTTGCTTATAGCGTCTTTCGTGTATAAAGACATTCTCTTGAGTGTCGGTATAAGCGGATTCTATTGTATATAATACATAAATAAATAATAAAATGATAAACAGGGTATTCGCAGTGCTGGCATTGCCTTAAGCATTTGCAGCTCGCCAAATTTTCTATTAACTAAGCGAATTAAGTATGACTGCGCTGCTTCATATAAGCTCTTGGCTTAGCCAAGTAAACCTCAGCATAAAATCAAAATATTAAGTCGGACGCTCCTCTCTCTCCCCACGCCCCTCCTCCCCCGTGCTCATCCCTCTCTATCATACACTCTTTATATTATTTAAGCATAGCAGCTGCAAAAAGGCAACCTTCAGTGTCTCTACCTCTGCCTCTCTCGCTCTCTCCCATCCCTCCCTGCCACCCTCTTCCCGCCACGCCCCACAAATTACGCCCGTTGCCTTTGTACTCGCTGGCTCGTGACTTTTTCGCCTTTGTTCTGCTTACCTTTTTTTTTCTCATTTCTTCAGTGTTTTTGTTGTTGGTTTTTTATTTTTTTAGCCAGGCCTGAATCACCTTGAGTTGAAGCTTGGTTTGGGCCTTTATTGAATTGTCCCTTGGCCTGTGGCTCCATTGCATTAGGGGGGAGTAGGAGGAGGCTTGGTTGTCCTCCATTCTACACCAAACTGTGCCGCTTGTCATTTTCTTTTACATTTTTCGTTGTTTCCCCCTCCCTCTTTCTCTCTCTCAACATCTGTATTGTTGTAATTTTTGTCGTCTGCTTTAGTTTGCTTTAGTCATTAATCTTCTTTGACGCGCTTAAATCACATGAATAACAAATTAGCTGGCATATTAGTAGCTGCAGAAAGGGCTGCCCCGCCCACACACACACGCATTAGGGTGTGGCATGTCAAATGTAAAAAAAAAAATTAAGAAGAGAATATATATATATATATATACATATGTATATAATAAAACAAGTAAGAAGGCTCTAGTCGAGACGACTCGACTACGAGATACCCTGCAACCCTGCAAAGAAGCTTATACTCTTCTTCTTGCTAACTGCGCAGAACTTTGGGCGCTTTCAACTCCATTTCTAGATGGACAATCTTCATGAAACTTACGGAATGTATTAATAGTATCTAAATGTGCCTATTTGCTAAATTGGAAATTGTCTCTGGTATTTGGCATCCAAAATCCGAAAATTACAAAACCTACGTATGCATAATATCTATCTAAATATACAAATTTGAAGTCACTAGCTGAAACGGTATAATAGTTATGCTCAGAAAACGTAAACGAATTTTCGATTTTTATCGATAATTTGGAAATGGGATAAGTTATTGAAAAAAACAAAATAAATTCGCACTTTGTAACTAACACACGAATATTCATGTTTTCAACTCTCTAGCTTTTGTAGTTTCCGATATTTCGTCGTTCATAGGACGGAGGGACGGAAGGACGAACGGACGTACGGACATGGCTATATCAACTTATTTGTTTGTGCTGATCAAGAATATACTATATGCTTTGTGGGGTCTGCGAAGTCTACTTCTGCCTGTCACATACATTTTCAGAAAACCAATATACCCTGAATTCCCATTTTCATTGGGCTCAGGGTATAAAAAGCCAGCGCTCTGTGTCGCAGACCCTTTGGGTGTTGCGGGGCCTTCATTGTCATTAGATATTTTGCATAATTCATTGGCATGTCTAACGGTGCGTATGCTTTATATGACGCCCACACTTTGGCTACCACACACACTCTCTTTCTCTCTCTCTCTCTCTCTCTTCCACTCTCTCTCTCTCGCACTCTCACTCTTTGTGCGCTAATTAGCAGCGCATTGCCATTGACGCCTTGCGGCATCACAATTAAACTCGCTTTTCATATGCATATTTACTTGACTCTTCTTCTTTTTTTTTCTTCTCTCCTTTGTTTTTTTATTTAATGCAATTTAATTATTTTATTCCCAGCCTCAATTACACGTAAGCGGGCGTGCGGGCAACAATTACAGCTTTGTGCCACTTTCTGGCTTATGTCTTCTGACATGTCAAAGCCCCTTCTGATTAATAAAATCCATTATTAATCGCATTGAATTGCCCGCAACAGCGAAATCTCTCTCTGACAATCTCCAACTACTTCTACTCTACCATTTATATATATATATATACATATATATGTATATAATTGATAAATTGTTTTCACACTTGCAGCATGTGCATTTGACTGCATTAATCTTCAGCTCGCTCTCTCATTTTTGAAGTTGTTGCAGGAAAAGGAACTCAATGCAATTGCTTTAACATATTAATGCACTCATGTTCCGATATACAAAGGTCTGTATCTATAATATATATATGGTCTGTATCTATATATATATAATATATATCATATAATAACAAGGAGAGCTTAAGATAGAGGCAAAGGCAGCTAAATGAGAAAGAAAGAAAGAGAGAGAGAGAGAGAAGTTGTTAGGCATAGAAAGACTATGAAAGATATACAGATAACGAGAGAGACACAGAGAGAAACAAAGGCAGATACGGAAGGAAAGAGAGAGAGAGTGAGAGAGAGAGAGAGAGAGAGAGAAAGAAGTTGCTAGGCATAGAAGGAGCATGAAAGATATATAGGTAACTAGAGAGACACAGAGAGAAACAAAGGCAGATACGGAGGGAAAGAGATAGAGCGAGAGAAAGAGAGAGAGAGATAGATAGAGACAGAGAGAGAGAGAGAAAAAGAAAATGAAGAAGATAGAAAAATGACTGCTACTTCATACTTCTCCCCAATCGATTAATCGCCATTTAAGTCTCGATAAATCATCTAAGAAAAAAAGTAAAATATTATCCACAAATTGAAGTTATGAAAAGCGCTTAAGGGCGCTTACTAGAGTCTTCATCACATTTGGGGAAAAATGCACTTTCCACTCAATTGATTACGTTCATTAGCCTTGGCAAACTCCGTGAAGCGTAAAATTTGGAGTGAATAAAAAGCTGGAAATATTTGTAGAAATTTTCAAAATGTTTTTATGTAAGATGAAAGTAGGTTTAAAGGGAGAATTGTTAAAAAAAAAAAAAGAATAATAAATTGTAAATAAATAAATAAAAGTTTGAGCTGCATTTTGCGATAGATCCGGAAAATTGCATTTCCCTTACAGACGATCAATCAGAAGCTGCGAGTCAGCTGGAAATGGAATTTCTAGTTACTTTTAGCTTTTTCTTTTAACTTTTAACTAGAAAGTTTTCTCGGCAGATTTGCTAAGGAAAATCTGGCCAAGCTGAACTACTCGTATTCACCTTTTATGGCTGCCGAGCAGCAGCAGGAGGAGCAGCGCATTCACATTCAGATTCACACTCGCACACTCGCATGATATTCATAAGTTGCAGTTAGTAACTATATGGGCGGTTGGTGGGCAGAGCAGTGGGGGCGTGTTTAGCTATCAGAATGCGGCCAACAGGGCGGCCATAAAGCAGCGCAACTGTTGCACGATTCCAAGCGGAAGCCACTTGGTAGCTTGGTAGCTTGGTAGGTTGGTAGCTTGGTTGTTGCGGCTAACTAGACGAGCATGCTCTGGCATAGTAAAAGTATGTACGAGTCTCAGGCAGTGGCTCAGGCTGTGCCTGTTGCCACATAAACAGCACATTTTATTAGATTACACATACGCCGCATCTGGCGCGGCAAGACAAAAGTTTCGCTGCCTGCAACTGCGGGCAAAGTGCAAAATTTTTATGACTCCCAGCGGATGTTTTGATACGTTTTTATGAGACGCGCGCGTGCTGTAAGCGGCAAATTCGTAGGCGATTCGCCAGCTCTCTACCACGCTTGCCCTCAACCCACGCCCTCCCTCTCCCTCTCCCTCTCTCTCTCTCTCTCTGTGTCCCTCTCATGTTTCTATCAGTTGTCCGCCCGGCTGGCTGAGCTCTGCCTTATCGCAGAGTTTTGAACATTCGCTTGATGCGCTTTAATAGAAAAATATGCCGCTGGCATTTGGTTTTATTGCAGCCAACGGGGCACGCACCGAAATGGGCAATCCGCAGCTCTCACTCCTCCTCAATTCACGATTCTCCTCGAGCAGCGCATCAACCCTTGCCTGGGACAGCCAGCCAGCCAGCCTTTGTGACAGCCAATCGAAATATAGCCCCAGCGTATTGTTTGACAATCACAATGCACAATGGCGAACAGGATGCGAAAATATCAAATTGAAGGAAACAATTCTAAGCCCGAGAGCTTAAAGAGGCTGGTGTTGAAGTGTATGGATATAGCTGAAAAGTGTTGCAAGTGATGGAGGTAGATTTGTTAAAGTTAAAAGAAGTTAAAAGAGGCTCTAGATGAGATGGCAATAGATAATGCTATGAAGAACTGAAATAGCATAATAAGGAAATCCATTTCTAAAGCATTTCCGTTGTTGTTCACTTGGAATGAGAACGTGCATATGATCTGAAGATGAAGATCTTATACAAAGGAGGCAAATAAAGTTACCCTAGATAGATGGATAATTGATGATACTAAATAGAACTGAGATAATATAATATAGATATCATACCTAACAGGATTTCCCATGTAACAGATCGAACTTAAAAAGAAGAATAGAACTCTGAACGGAGAACGGGATGTGCAATGAAAATTTGATCTGATTATCAAGGTCTTAGACAAGTGGGGCAAATATAATTAGATATAGATCATAGATAATACTAGATTGAACTGGTAACATAATAAGGAAGTCCATCTTTAGAGGATTTCCGTAATTGGGAACTGGTATAATACTAAAAAGTTCCGTAGTAGCAGATTGGATATTAGGAAAATCCCATTGAGAAGACCAGAGCTCCGAACTGAGGACGAGGCGAACAATGAGAGTTTGCAGATAGCAAAGATTTGTATAGATATAGGACATTTAAAGATGAAGATATAAATAAATATATAAATAATACAGTTGATTGATTCATTGAGCGCCCTGAAGCCATACGACGACCCTCTTATTAATTCTTGCTTTATATGAATGAAAAGTAAATTCGATAAAATATCTCTTACCCTACTCAATTTCCTGATTGACATATCTAGTAAAAAACTTCTTATTATCTAGATAAAAAAGGTATTTTTAAACTTTCACTTTTAACTATATCTCAGCTAAGCTGATGAGAGAACTCCACTACAATTATATATTAATTTCATATGTATAAAACTTCTCCTAGTATCTATATATATATGGGTATATATTTCCCTTATAGAGCTCAGCTTCCTTAAAGTTGTTCAATTTATTGTTGATTTGTTCTCTAGCCGAAAGCTAAGCATATTCCTGCCCGCACACACACAGAGAGAGAGAGAGAGAGAGAGCGCTTGTCTGCGCTTGCTTCATTCCCTTTTTAAACTTTTGGAGCTGCGCGCACACCCCTTCGCCTTCTGAGCTCCATCCCTTGCCAAGTTGCGCTCAGCAACTAACTAACTAACTAACTATGAATCTAGCCCATGAAGCATTCCTCTTTAAAACTTCTCAAAGTTTAGCACAAGCCAAACGCTCTAATACCACCTAACCCCACCCCCACCACCCGCCCTCTCGCTCATACTTGCGCTCAAGCCCAACTCCAATTGCCATTCGTCCTGCTCAACCCCCTTTTTGCAGTCTCCGCCGCCTACGCCACCCCCCCCCCTGAACATACTTTTGGGGCATGGCAAGTGGCAGCGCTGATTTACTTGGCAATTACAGCCAGTTGAGTGGCTGCGTGACGGACGAGGCAGTGGCCTGGCTAGACGCTGGGCGGGCTTAGGTGTGTGTATGGGGCGTACAGATGTGGGCGTGACGCTCGTTCAATGCAATGAACTAGAAAGCTGTCTGATTAGCGTGGCGCTTGGCATAAAGTTAGCTGCAAAACCAGGCATAGCAAAAGTTGCCACACACACACACACACTCACACACACACAGAGAGAGAGACGCACACACACACGTACGCAGATTTATTGAAGCCGCTGTCCGCGTCAATAATTTGCATGGGCTAACGCGTTGCATGGGCGGCAGTGGGCGTGGCTTAGTTGTTAAAGTCGAGCTATTGAGCAGGGGTTAAGTCGTGCTCAGCGTCAGTGCGAGGACAAACTCAGCTGCAAACAGCGCGCCCGACTTGATTCCAAAGTGTCAATGGCCGCTTTACCTGTATGTGTGTGTGCGTGTGTGTGTGCGTGGTAGAGAGAGAGTGTAAAAGCGTGTTAGCGAAACTTTCTACGTTTTTGCTCGAGTTACTTCTTTGCACTTTTTGCTTTTCACATTGCAACTTGCAAGGCACAAACAATGCTGCCAGCGTCGCAGTCGCCGTCACCGTCGCCGTCGACGCCAGCAGAGTGACAATAAATTGTTAAGTGTAAAAAGTTTATAGCATTTGAGTGAGTAAATGATGGCATCCGACTGGGAGTGCGAGTGAGCAAGGTGGAGCCAGCGGGTGGCTTAGCAAAAGTTACAGAGAGCTAGTGGGAGAGAGAGAGGGAGAGAGGGAGAGAGATTTTGTGCGTTGCCCCCTGAAGCGGCAGCTGCACTGCCAACGCCACATGCAGCAAATTTGTGACACTTTAAGGCAGCACCAGCAACAGAGGAAGAGGGAGAGGTAGAGGTCGAGGGAGAAACAAGAAGAGCGCGCAGAACAACAGCCACAAGTGCCGCTACTTATGAGCTTTGAGTTAGTTTTGTGTAAAAGTCGTTTCGAGTTTAAGTTCAGCTCAAAGCGATCAACGGATAGAAAAGCACACACACACACACACACACACACACAATTATTTGAGCATCCATTTTGCAAGTTCTCGCTTGAGATCGGTATGGAAGAGAACAGAAAAATCCAAATGCACCGACTTTTAAATACCCTATAAGCATGAAATGTAGATAGACTTGTCTATTTTCATTATATATTTTTATATTCATATTTATTATTATTGTTATTACTTTCATTATTAGTATTTGAATAGCAACTGCCATTTATTTAGACTGATCGATAGTTATCGATTAGCAATTGAACATCAAGTTACTCTCTGAGAGTTATCGTTTAGCAAAGTTCTTTTACTGCAGCTTAACATAAACAAGAGCAGCCAAGGTTAGAAAGAGAGAGCGAACGAAGAAGAAGCACGCGCTGATCAGCCAACAGCGCAGCAGCAGCGCGCACAGCTAAGCTAGCTCACTACAACCGTTGAGCAACAGTTGAGCAGCAGACGCGTCGTCTCTTTAATCATAGACGAAGCAATTGTTGTTGTTGCTGTGCGCCTATTCTTCTTGTTGTTGTTGTTGTTCTTTTAGCTGTTGTTGTTGCTGCAGCAGCAGAGCTTTAATCTGTTTGCGCTCATCAAATTTCACTCAACGCCACCGCAACGCTGCTAGCGCTGCGCTGCCGTCGCCAGCGTCAATGGCCGCCGCTGCGGCGCACCGTTGCCGTTACCGTTGCCGTTAACGTTGCCGGCATCGTTGCTCAGTCGCGCAGTCGTTGAACGTCAGTTGCGTTTTGTCCGCGCATTCGTCACGCAGCAAAGAGTGCACCAAAAGGAGCTCAACGGGCACAGCAACAACAACAAATCAAAATTAAAGAAAGCAAGAAAAAACAAGAAGAAGAAGAAGTAGTAGAAGAAGTGCCTTGCTCCAAGTAAATAACCATTAAACGTTGCTTTTTTTTTTTCTCGCCGCTTTTTGTTTTGTGTGCGTGTGCGTGTGTGTTTGTGTTTGTGTGCGTGCGCGTAACCCAGAATGGGCCAAGAGGATCAGGAGCTATTGATACGCGGCAGCAGCAAGCATCCGTCGGCCGAGCAATTGCACAATGTAAGTAAATAATGCGGCCTAGGCTAGACTGCGTTTGGTTCTCACGCTGACATATTGTGTGGCAGGCGGTGGGTGTGGTACTCTAACCCAAAACAGCTATAATAAAGCATAGCATATATACATCTCTATATACACACACACACATGCATACTGTATATGTATGTATATGTCTACAAAACCGCAACCGCATTACATCAGTCAAATTTAAAGCCAAGATTCAGCTATGTCATAGACTATCAAAATGGAAACAAACACACACACACACACACACACACACATGGACAGTGGCACGCATTATGCGAATCAAATGTTGCAGAACATGTGTAATCGAAGCCAGAAGCAACATGAATAACAACTATAGAACAATCTATAGTTTTGGCATAGAATTCAAACAGACTCGCTTTTTGTTTAACTACAGATAGATAAATACATGCACATACATGTATATATATATGCATGTGTATATACGATTATGCATATAATATTATTGACCACTGTTCGACTGCTGTTTAATATCCTCATGTGTTTGAAGCATGCTTTAATGTGCGTCGAGCGCTGTTAGTTGAAGCTTTATTACTCTTTTACAGTTATCTCAGATTATATATATATATACATACATATATCATTTGGTTTATCTTTAGGCACATTATGTGGGTTAGCATCATATCATATAGGTTTACGGGCATCATAGCATTATATAAATTCTTTTACATTTTAGCAAAAATCTTAACTTGGCAACTATTTTTAGTCAAGTAATAAAAGTTTTAATAATAATATTTAATAATAATAATAAAATGAATTTAAAATTAAGTTCGATCCTGAAAGTACTAGTAGCTAGACCTTGCATAAATGATTCACTGCAAAAATTAACTATGAGTTTCCTTGTTTCACTCAAATTTTGCAGACTCTAGAAGTAAAAATGATTCATAAGTGAAAGACGTACGAAGTAACTGCGTAACTAGATTTAAATGTCTATAAAAGTAAATTTCCAAGATTCACTAATGTTCAAATGTACTCAAAAGTATCAATGAGTATTCACTTAGACGAAAGTATCCTTAAAAGTATCATTTAGTTTCAATGATTCATTGGGACTTAAATATATTTGATTGTATTCACTACGACTTCAGGCATCTTTAAGTTTCAATGACTCATTAAGATTCAAATGTATGCAAACATATCTATGAGTATTCAGTCAGCTCTAATATATATGAAAGTATCTTCCCATCAAACTTTAATGACTATAAAAGTAACTCTTAGTTTCCATGATTCATTACGATTCAAATGTATTGAAAAGTATAAGTCGATACACACAGACTTGAATGTCTTTGAAAGTATCTTTCGGATGCAATGATTCATCAAGATTCAAATGTATCTATGAGTATTCACTCAGTCTTTAATATCTATAGAAGTATCTCTTAGCTTCAATGATTCACTCAGAATGCACTCAGACGTTGCCATGAGCTTGTACGATTCGAATGCATATGCATTCATGATTCACTCAGATTGGAATATCTATAGTGTTCCTTATACACTCATCTTTGCGTCTACTTCACTCTTGTAGAATGAGTATTCATATTCATATTTGAAACTATAAATATTCACGATTCACTCCATGTATTTCAATGTCTTTACAAGTTTGAGATACTTGTGTCAGATTTGAATGGAATAAAAAGTATCTATATAAGTTTTCGCTACGATTTCAATGTCTTTACAAGTATCTGCAAGTTTTCATGATTCAGATTTGAATGTATTTACAAGAATCCATAAGTTTTCGAAGATTGAAGTCTGTGGGCAGCGCCAATAGAAGCTGTGGTAGGTGTGGTGGGTGACGTGAGGGAGTGTGGGGGGAGTGGGGCGGCATGGTTTTGGTTCAGCAGCAAGTGCAGCGGGCAACGAGTGCAGCTCAGGTGTCAGCTAACAATTCCAACGAAGTTGTAGCAACTATATATATTTCTATATGTATCTACACAGCTGGTGTGCATCTGTATGTGTCAGTGTATCTATGTATCTACGGTGGCATATCTGAGAAGTGCTTAACGCATGTTTATGCTTGTTAACAAGAACTTGTTGTCACTGAGTTGGCTTCATTCTGTTCGCATTCTGGCAGCTCGGTTTTATTTTTTATTATTATTATTATTTTTTTTTTCACGTTGCGTTTGCTGTTGTTGTTTTATTTATTTGCTTTGGCTTTTATTGATATTGTATAATCTGCGCTTATCTGGGTCATTATTTGACTGTCCATTCAACGCATCTGTAGCTGTAGCTGTAGCTGTATCTGTATCTGTATCTGTGGCAGCATCAACTCTGTATCTATATCTTTGCATCGTTATCTGTATCTCTTCTTGGCACCTTGTCTGACAAGTGTCGCTATCTTCGCCCGTCTGTATTTATTCAAGTCTTTGCCTCGACAGGCTTAAAAGATCTCACAGCTGCCAGCCAGACAGCAGCTGAATTTCCTTGAATTTCCATACACCAAACTTGACTTTCCAAACATATATATATATACTATATATATATTTATATATATGTCAAAGTGCAGTCCAGTCGGAATCCCTCAACTGAGAGATTTCAATTAGCTTATTTAATTTCATAAAATTTTCTGCTTTATGCAATTTCATAAAATTCACAAATTTAAGCAAATATTTTGCCGTTTGCTCATTTGCATTTTCCGTCCAAAATTTATATTCAACATAATCATTTCTATGGATAACTGAACGCAAACAAAACAGGAAGTCGACTTAATTTCTAGACTTATACAAAAAAATTTTGTTTTTAAATATTTCTTTTTTTGTACTCTCAATTGAGCTAACTACAAATTTAACTGGGAGTTGTGTAACGACTGGCGAGAGCTTCAAATATATCTAGGATTTGGAGTATAGAGGAAAAATATGTCTACATAGATGGAAATACAGCCGAGTCTCGATAATTCGTACCCCGCTAAATCGAAAACCTCAATAATTCGTAAGAAACTGCTGGTCCCTTGAAAAAACTTCGTTAATTCGTAAAAATCCCATACATTCTGGTGCCCTCGTTAATTCGAAATTTTTCTGCATGCTCGGCCATGATCTTGCCTCTTATGATTCGTTTCGAAACCTCTTATAATTCGTAATTTCGTTTCGTAACCTCTTGTAATTCGTTATTCTTGATTTTGCGGGAAGTTAAACTACTGTTAGGTCTCGCAGACTATTATGGCGCCTTTTTGTCGCTTCATGTGCGAAATTTCGTTGTTCTCTCATTGGATTTACATTAGTTTGCTCATTTTATTTGAAGCGTGAAGACGATTCGTAAAAATGTCAAGCAAACGTTCTCATAGCGTTTTTTTTTTTTTTTCATATCATTTAATAAGCTCGGTATACAAAAAAAATCTTAATTTTTCGTTAATATGATTTTGTTTATGTTTAATTTTGTTTTTAAATATATAATATTTAATTGAATATGTATTTCATTTATTTTTAATAAGTTAAAATTGTTGAAACGACGTGAAATATAAAAACCCTTTAAATTTGATTTTTTTACACCGCGTTAAATGGAAACCCCGGTAAATCGAAAACCCCTGTAATTCGTAAAAAATTCGGTTCCCTTGCTATTACGAATTATCGAGACTCGACTGTATAATAAAGCTGAAATAGGGTATACAGATATATCAATGATACGTTTTATGTAGATAATATAGATGTATCTATGTTAGAGCTTAAGTAGCATGAATCTTTGAAACAAGTGATGTAGATGTGTCTATGATATAGATGTATCTGATATAGATATACATATATGTAATAAATATGTATCTTTTATAGATCAATTATATAAATAGTTATATCAGTAATCTATTATATATATGTATGCATATATGATTAATTTGATATAGATGTATCTTTGGCATACCTGTATATAGATGATGCAGATACATCTCTATGATATACATATATGATATAGATGCATGTATGAAGAAATGTGTATGATATGAATGAACCTGATATAGATCTGTATATCTCCAATATATCTCATAGATATGTATCTATGCATCTGTGTATTAATGATTTATCTCATACTGATATAGCGGATATATTATAGATGTTTCTATGATACTCAATATGGTTGTTTCTATGAAATATGCGATCTACAGAATCATATTGGATAACACTAATATAGATGATATTGATAATGTATCTCATATAGATGCATCCGATATCGAAAATATCTTATATAATTGATGTATCTGTAATTTAAGCTTCTCTCAGATATTTGAGATCTCATCTACTATGTGTATGTATCCAGCAAATATCTAATCTGTGACATGCCTGATACATATGATATATTTACATATATATCTAGATAATATCTTAAATAAATATCTGATCGTTGATATATCTCATTTGAGAGTGTTCTATGACGTGTCTCTGATATATATGATATATGTAGGTGCCTTTGCCATATATCAATCTGATATGAATCTATGCTATCTGGGATTCGATAGTAATGTAGTCATGATATATCCGTCCCAGACATACCTCTTAAATATATTTGATATATCTATGAAATTTATGAGATATAAGTATCTCTCATATATGTGAAATTTTTAAAATGCCTAGATAGATAGATGTCTTTATCAGCTATATTAAGATATCGCACTGTCTACCTAGTCTATATATAAAGCCTACCCAATCTCTAACTATAATATCACATATTAAATCTTGAGGAAATTTCTCTAATTCGACAACAATTTATGTAAGTTCGAACTCAGCGAAAGCAACTCCCAATCGTAAGCTCTTCACTTTCCGTCGAGCCCCAGCTGCAACCCCTAACTCTTTTCGCTACTCCCCGCTCAGCTCTCTGCTTTGTAAACCTTTCACCCCCTCGCCCTGTCCGACTTCCTTAGGGCTGAACTTCCCTCGCTAATGTCTTGCATTTCCATAGTTCAAGCTGTTGATTTTCTAATGCATAATCAATAAGTTTTTGCACTATTTGTGCCTGCGGATTTGACCAACTCTTACTGAGCTCGTCTTTACCTTTCAGCAGACAGCTGCTGTCTGTTTGACCCGCACGTGGGGCTTCCAAGAGAGTGAAGCCAAAGCTAAACGCCCACAATGTCCATTGCGGTTATGCTGCCAGTTCGCATCTCGCTCCATCTGGGGGAAGCTGGTCCAGCTTCGATAGCTTGAGGGGCTTCGCAGGCAATACGCTAATTGGCGCAGCTAATGGCAGGGGATAGGGGGAGCGGAAGGGGGGTGCTGCCTACAATATGGCAAGCGTTTGCGTCTCACCTTACACAATCATCCGAAATTTGTATAAATCATCAAACAAATTACATAAATATTTATTTAAATATATAAATTTTATGTATACATATATATATATATTTCGCTGGCTGGCGAAAAATGTCGTGCAGGCTATTAATACTGACGTTCGTCCTGGTCGATCTGGCTCTGTCTCCTCCTGCCACTCTCCGCCTGCTGCGCCTGCTGCTCCTCCTTCAGCTGCTGTTTGTGTCTGTTGCATTTCAATTTGGCTTGAGAAATTGGAGACGCCGAAGACGATGTCTTCGCTGAGGTAGACGCGAAAAATTTAATATCCGTTACATGTGGCAGTGAGCAGCGAGCAGCTGTGGGCGGCCGTGGGCGGCCGTGGGCGTGGCATGCGGCGCACTCTGCGGCCGTGCCAGAGCCCAAGCAAAATTGTTTTCACAACAAATGAGGCCGAAAAATGTTATTAAAAAGTTTTTCCTGTATTTATTTGCTTGTCTTGTCTTCTCCTGTTGTTGCTGTTAGCCTCCTTGGCGCTTCTTAAGTGTGTGTTGCTGTATTATCTCTCGGTGTCTGGCAGCTTGGCCCCCGGCTTATATTTCACATTTCATATTTATTTAATTTTCGTACTTTCTTGTGTTTTTTGTTTTTTTTTTTGTTTTTTTTTTCCTTTCTCAACATCGTTTTTGCATAACTTTACGTGAAATGCGTTTCCTTTGGCTGCCTGGCAACGCCGCAAGCATAGCACTTCTCGCCGCCAGATGTCGCTAGAGTAAGGTATATAAATATATATATAAATATATATATTATATATATAGATTAATTAGTCTGCCAAGTTTAGGAATATGTTTAATGGACTCGGCACGTCCATCGCAACTTAGTTTTTCCTTCGCATACAAACTGGAAAATCGAAAATGATTTACATATATTCAAATATATAAATGTATTTATATTCAACTGAATTTTAATTCCAAGAAGAAGACCAGAAAACATGGTTGCAAAACTACTAAGAGAACAAAAGCGTTAAGTGATTGGAGTAAAGAGAGAGAGAGAGAGAGAGAGGGGGGGAAGAGGGGGAGAATGAAAGAAACTGAACAGATGCTTTAGAGATAGGGGGAAACGGACCGAAAGCTATAAAGGATAAAGAGAGAGAGAGAGAGAGGAATATCTTGTGAGAGATAGTGAATCTCTGAGAGAGAATGATAGATACTCTAAGAGAAAGAGAGAAATAGACTCTGAGAAAGAGACTCAAGAGCAGAGAGAGTGTGCGAGAGAGAGAAAGAGACAGAGAGAGAGAGAGAGAGACCGAGAAAGAGGGAGAGATAGACTTAAAGGGAAATAGAAAGACAGTGAGAGAGATGGAGAGACTCAGAACAGAATCATACTGAGAGAGAAGCAGACTCTAAAGGAGATACAGAGAGAGAGAGAGAGAGAGCGGTAGAGAGAGATAAAGAGAAAAGAGCCTGTGAGTATCGAAGAAAAACAGAGAGCTGTAGCCACAAAAAGAGAATGGGACAATAGAGAGAGGAACGAGTGGGATAAACATAGAGGAAGAGAAATGAATAAATGCAGTTAGAGACAGATTGATAAGCCAATAGAGACTTCAAGAGAAAGCCTAAAGGCAGTGAGAGAAAGTGAAACTCAGAGAGATAACGAGAAAGAGAAAGAGAAAGAGAAAGAGAAAGAGAAAGAGAAAGAGAAAGAGAAAGAGAAAGAGAAAGAGAAAGAGAGAGATGAAGCGATATTTCAGTATATTCACAATCCAAGAAAAAAAACTCAAGTTAATTTGGCTGCATAAGAATCACATAGAAGAGCGTTGCTTAAATCGGATTTTTATATATTTTGAAGAGCTGGGTGCATATGTTATATAATATATATAATATAATATATAATATGCTATATAATAATGTCATATTCCACAAGTTTAAGCTATGATTAGAGATTCCCTCAACTGCTCTCTAGAAGTCAATGTTAAGGAACTGGTGCAAATTTCTCAAACCTAAAGCTTTAAGCAATCGAGTTCAAGGCCAAATGGTGCACAGCAATCAGATGAAATGTAAAAGTAAAAGTATTCGAGTTTTTCGCTCGCATACCCTTGCAAACTCTTTATGATAAACAATGAGAAATATACTCGTATCTTATTGAATGAGTGCGGCCGAGACCCGGACGCAGTCAAGCAAGTTAACTCGCTTGATAATCGAAAAGAAATGTATGCTAAGTAAATTACGAGATGCCCAATTGCTCAATTGCTTGACACTGTGGGACACGGCGTGGGACGGTCGGGAAGAGACAGACATGCAGAGTGAGGCAGTCAGGGAAACATTCAGATGGATTCAGTGCACTCGAAAAGAGGATTTAAGGACAAAGTTTGGCATTCGCTGGGCGAGTCACCTTCAAATGGCCATCATGTGAATGGGCCTGGTGCGGATTGAGTGGTGCGAACCCAATTCGACAGCGATTCACAGTTTTCAGTGCCGGGGCAATTGTCTTACAAAGTGGCAACAGGGCTGAGCCTTCGACACAGTCTGCGGCTTATGGACGCCCTAATTTGCACATTTTAAATGGTCTCGAGTCTTTTTATGAAACTTAAACGTCCACGGCTCGGTCCTCGGCCGCCCGCTGCCTTGCGCAAAAAGGTCGTAAGTGGGCGACGGACGGGATTAGCACGGCGAGAAAGATTTACGCGCCGTCGCCCTTTTTTATGGCCACGAGTGTTGGCTATTCGCGCGAAATTGAAAAGTTTTGAAACCTTTTTGTCCAGCCAGCCAGACAGACAGCTCGACATCCAGCCAGCCAGCCAGCCAGCCCATTCCATACTATCCCATTTCATACCATTCCTTTCACTCTCTCACAGAACTGTTTTGTGTCTTGCAGCAGGGGGAGCAGGGAGCAGCGGCAACGCCAGCCACAAATGTGGCGGCAACAGCGCAGAGCTGCATTAGCCAGAGTTTTGGCCAGGCCAAGAACTATGGCACACTTAGCCCCACGGACGATGGCCAATTGCCCGAGACACTCACCTATGCCTGGCACAATGTGGACATATTTGGGGCAGTGCATCAGCCCGGCTCCAATTGGCGTCAGCTGGTGAACCGGACACGCGGCCTCTTTTGCAACGAACGCCACATTCCGGCGCCACGAAAGCATCTGCTTAAGAATGGTAAGACCCAGTGAAAACTCCAATCCCCATCCAGCTCGAGTTACTCACATTTGTCGCTGCCCTTACAGTCTGCGGAGTGGCCTATCCGGGCGAGCTGTTGGCCGTAATGGGCAGCTCGGGTGCCGGCAAGACGACGCTGCTGAACGCTCTGGCCTTTCGCTCGCCCCATGGCGTCCAGGTCTCCCCATCCAGCATGCGCCTGCTCAATGGCCAGCCCGTGGATGCCAAGGAGATGCAGGCACGCTGTGCCTATGTGCAGCAGGATGATCTGTTCATTGGCTCGCTGACCGCTCGGGAGCATCTCATTTTCCAGGCCATGGTGCGCATGCCACGAAAGCTGACCTATCGACAGCGTGTGGCCCGCGTGGATCAGGTCATCCAGGAGTTATCGCTCAGCAAGTGCCAGCATACGATCATTGGGGTCCCGGGTCGGGTGAAGGGTCTGTCGGGCGGCGAGCGCAAGCGCCTAGCCTTTGCCTCCGAGGCGCTGACAGATCCGCCGCTGCTCATTTGCGATGAGCCCACGTCTGGTCTCGACTCCTTTACCGCGCACAGCGTCGTCCAAGTGCTGAAGAAGCTATCGCAGAAGGGCAAAACCGTCATTCTGACCATACATCAGCCATCGTCGGAGCTTTTTGAGTTGTTCGACAAGATACTCCTCATTGCCGAGGGACGTGTCGCATTCCTTGGCACACCCGGCGAGGCTGTCGACTTTTTTTCCTAGTAAGTAAACCCAAACTTATTGAGTTTACAATAATATTTCTCGCAATTCAAATATCGTCTCATCTCTCTCTGATTCGCAGCGTTGGCGCCCAGTGTCCGACCAACTATAATCCGGCGGACTTCTATGTACAGGTTCTGGCCATAGTGCCGGGCCGTGAGGTGGAGTCGCGCGAACGCATTGCCAAGATCTGCGACAATTTCGCCATTAGCAAGGTGGCACGCGACATGGAGCAGCTGCTGGCGGCCAAGGCACTAACACAGCCGCTGGAACAGCCCGAGAATGGATATACGTACAAGGCCACATGGTTTATGCAGTTCCGTGCTGTGCTCTGGCGCTCCTGGTTATCCGTGTTAAAGGAGCCACTGCTGGTCAAAGTGCGACTCATACAGACTACGGTAAGAGGCACTTGAATTTTTCGATGTCTGATGTCGGCCGACTCCGATTTACAATATTCGAAGTCAGATTTACAATGTCTGGGTCAAATTTCCGTTATCCGTTATCCGAAGTTCGCATTCTGATCTCCAAGGTCACATGTTACAGATTTACAGATTTTAGGAGGTCAGATATTTATTGTCTGAGTTCAGATTTTTGTTATCCGTTATCCGATATCAAATATCTGATCTCCGATGACGCATACCCGACGTCTATAATCAGATGTCCAAAGTCCGAAGTCAGATTTCCCATGTCTGAAGTCAGATTTCTGCTATCCGTTATCCGTTATCCGTTATCCATTATCCGATGCGTGATATCTGTCTCATATCCAATGTCTGAAGTTAGATTTGCAAAGTCCTACATCAGATTTCCTTTATCCGGTATCCTATGTCCGATATCTGATCTCCGTGTTCACATATCTGACGTCTAAAATCAGATTTCCACAGTCCGAAGTTATATATTCAATGTCTGAAATCCGATTTCCGTTATCCGTTAATCATTATCCGATGTTCGGTATCTGATCGCCGAGGTCGCACGTCCAACGTCTGAAGTAAAATTTCTCTTGCCCGCAATCCGATATCAGATATATCTCTGATCTCTAAAATCCAAAGGCAAATTTACGATATTCGAAGGCAGATTTCTGTTATCTGCCATTCCATGTCGGATTCTGAGATATTTTTATATATTTATAGTACATTTTTAATTTTAAAAAATTAAATTGCATTAATAAATTACAGATGGTAGCTGTGCTCATTGGCCTCATCTTTCTGGGCCAGCAGCTGACGCAGGTGGGCGTAATGAATATCAATGGAGCCATATTCCTCTTCCTGACCAACATGACCTTTCAGAATGTCTTTGCCACGATCAATGTAAGCCAAACTCTCTTTCCCTCTCCGTCTCCCTCTCTCGCATATGTTCACTCTATCGATTGCTTTTCCCGTTGGCCAGGTGTTCACGTCGGAGCTGCCGGTGTTTATGCGAGAGGCGCGCAGTCGCCTCTATCGCTGTGACACGTACTTTCTGGGCAAGACCATAGCGGAGCTGCCGCTCTTCCTAACCGTTCCGCTGGTATTCACGGCCATTGCGTATCCGATGATTGGACTGCGAGCGGGCGTGCTGCACTTCTTCAACTGCCTGGCGCTGGTCACACTGGTGGCCAATGTGTCCACCTCGTTTGGCTATTTAATATCCTGTGCCAGCTCCTCCACATCGATGGCACTGTCGGTGGGTCCGCCGGTCATCATACCGTTTCTGCTCTTCGGCGGCTTCTTCCTCAACTCGGGCTCGGTGCCTATTTACCTGAAATGGCTGTCGTATCTGTCCTGGTTTCGGTATGCCAACGAGGGCCTGCTGATCAATCAGTGGGCCGATGTGGAGCCAGGCGAAATCAGTTGCACCTCCTCGAACACAACGTGCCCCAGCTCCGGCAAGGTCATCTTGGAGACGCTCAACTTCTCTGCCGCCGATCTACCGCTCGACTATGTGGGCCTGGCGCTGCTCATTGTGGGCTTCCGTTGCTTTGCCTATCTGGCGCTGCGACTACGTGCCAGGCGCAAGGAGTAGGCGCTCAACTAAATACATATATTTTATATACATATTTATATATATCTATATATATGAACAGTTTATTTTTATTACACGTTTTTTTTTTTTTTTGTTTTTTTGTTGACTCCCACAAAATTGCTGATAAAAATGTATATTTCCTGTTAACAGACATGGCATTTCAAATTAAATCTACCGTATGTACACAACAAAACACAATTTTGGTTTATTATCAACAAAGACACGGCCGACACATATGCATACTGGTTAGTATTGAAGAGTTTGAATTGAGCGCGCCAAGCAAAATCCACCAGCGCGTACACACTCACCACAGGTCGCATGTAACTCACCACAGCCAAACACGCGAGCACAGCGGCGTTTGTGTGTGTGTGCGAGCGCGAGACAGCAATATTAACCAAACAAAAAATGAGCGAGACAACCAGAGTGAGTCGTTTGGCTTTAAAAACGACGCAACAAGCGAGCGCTGGCACAGCTCGCTCTCATTGTGTTGTTGCTGGCACACTAGCACACAGTGTACATACATATATTGTTTGGTGAGTGAGTGAGTGCATGTGCGTGTGTGTGTGTGTGTGTTTAGTTGGACTGACTGGCAGAGTAGTGGCCCCCGTTTGTTGTGCTGTGTCTGTGGTTAGCTTGCCAGCTCCAATCTGAAGCAGTGTCGCCCAACTAAGTCTTAAGTAGTTAAAATTAACTGTCGCGTCAATATACATATTACGCTACGCCTAAGATCAGGCTGCCGTTGTCGTCGCTGCCGGCGCTGCTGCCGTTGTCGTAGTCGCTGCCGTCGCTGCCGTCGCTGCCGCCGCCAATTGGATCGTCGCTGTCGCCGTTCAGCGGTCGATGTTTGGTTCAGTTTAGTTCAGTTTTAGTTACCGCACGGCATAAGCGTCGCTGCTCCGCACAAAAATTTATTTTTAAAACAAAACCAAAAACAGCGGCGCGTCCCGTCACCTTCGTTGCCGTCGATTCCAGGTGCTAAACCCAAGTGTAATTACTAACTGCACAATTCCAATTGGATGTGTGCAGAACTCAATGTGAATCGCTTGCGTTGTGGCCAATTGATTTTTCACCAAAATATAGCGTTGTTTGAGTTTTGAGCACGCTACCTCATACCGCCACGGCCTCCACGCCTCCTTGTGTTTCAAAAGGCAGCCGGCAAGTGGCTGACCTCCCGCCTTTCGTCACTCTCGCTCCCGCTCCCGCTCCCGCTCTCTCTCACCCTTTCTCTCTCTCTCTCTCTCTATTTCACTCTCGTACCTCAACACAGCCAGCATAGACCCTAACCTCAAATCAGCTGTTTGCTTACAACGGACATCGTGCGCAACGCGTCCAGCGAAGAAGACAATAACAACAAGAAGAAGAAGAAGAAGAAGAATAAGAGCAAAAGCAAAAGCAGCAATAATAACGGCAGCAACAAACATAAAATGGATATACAAACGCTCTGCAATGAATGGGATGAACTAAATCGTGAATATGCCGAACTTGAGGTGAGTTGTTATTGTTGTTCTAAAGAGTAGTAGCAATAGTAGTAGTAATAGTAGTAGATGATGTTGTTGCTGCTACTACGTGAATCAGCTGGCTCATTAACAATATACGATCTTTTTTCTTTTGCAGGAATGCAACAGACGCAACATTGAGCTGCTGGAGCAGCTGCATCAGCATCAACAGAAATGCTTTAACGAGATCAAGCATCAGCGATATCGCATGAATCAAATATCAGCATCAATGCGACAGTGAGTATAACATAATAACTGTACAAGCATGACATACTTACCTACCTATGTACATACATACAGCGCGTAAATACAACCCTTATATAATTATGTACCTTATGTATACATATATATCTAACTGTACGTTGGCTAACGTTCGTATGCAACAGGCTTCCCATAGGCTAGCGATGGCAGCGTGACACGACACTTTTAATGCCATTTATTACGGTCATAATGATAAATGCATTAGGTAATAACTGCAACCCATCGTTAGCCGTAACAACTGAAACAAAAACAAACAACAACAACAAAAAACACATTTGCATTTTCCGTCTCTAATGCCCATCGCTAAATATAAATGCAGTGAAGCGCTTGCTGCGCTTCTCCAATTGGAATCTGAGCTGAAATCAATTACTATTATTCTAATCAGATTCGCAGCTGCGTAAGACAGAGAAAGAGTGAAGTAAAAAAGCAAATGCTGAAACGTTGCCTATCAGCGCAGGTTGTGAAACACATGTATGTCGCCCATTAGTCAGTAAAAAAGGCTTGCTTATCAGTAGCGGATCCATTGCCACGCCTACCCCTACCTAACACAACCGCCTCAATCCAATTAGCAACAGCTGTGTTGGCTCCTAAAGTGCGTATTATTTCTTCTAGTTAGTTTTCCAATTAGTCTTTACAGCTGTATGTCCGCTTGTATGTGTGCGTGTGTGTGTGTGTGTTTGGCTCTTCTGATAAATACCTGTGATAAAACCAAATACACGTAGACTTTGCGCCCGAACGGGCGTTGGGCGCATTTATTGTCAGCGCAAATGTCATAAAAAGTTTATTTTGTAATTGAAAGTGAACCTTTGCCCAGTGAGCAGGCCACCACACACTCTCTCTCTCTCTCTCTCTCTCTCACTCACACGCTCTTCCTATTCGATAAGTTGCAGTTAGTTTCGTCTACTCAGCTAGCTGCCCTTGACCCTGTGCTGCTGCTGTTGCATGAAGCGTAAACTGAAAAGCCAGCAAACATTAAGCGACAACAAAAAAATCAACAAAAAATACAACAAATAAACAATAATAATAAACAAAGCTAACTGAGTGAGCGCACAGTGGCACAAATGCGTTAAATAGCAAAGTGTATAGGTAAACACAAATTGTTTGCAAATATTTGTTCCTGTCTATTGAAATTATTTGCGCATTCGAAATGCTTTGAACAAATCATGCATTAATTAGCAATTTATTGTATGTATGCATAAATATATTTTGCGCATTCATTGTTTTCGTCTGCCTGCTTGACAGCTGTGCGCCCACTGTGCGCGCAGGCAAGGCCAGTTTGCCTGTTTTTGTTGTTGCTGTAACAGTTGTGGAGTTTTGTGTGCTGCTGGCGCTTAATTGTGTGCGTATATATGTATGTGTGTCAACGATCGCCAGAGAGCACATGTACGAAAATGCTCTTTGCACTCGCTCTGACGTTTCACACGCGTTCGCTAACCAAAGCGTTTCACTCTCACTGACACTGACACACTCTCTCTCTCGCTCTCTGTGTATATGACTGAACGGTTAACTCAAACACTAGTTTGTGTGCTTGTTTGTATATACACACATACATATGTATGTATGTTTGCATTTGCTGCCTGAGCGTTTTTAGACGCGCGCGTTTTGCTATGCCTTTTTGCCTCCAAACGCTTGACCTTGCGCTTGGCTAGCTGCCAGCTTTAGTCAATACAAATGATGCAACAACAAAATAACAATAAATTAAATGATTTCGCTTTGTCAAAATCGTAAACACGAGAGCTGTTACTATAAATGAACTCTAGAAAGTTCGAGAGAGCAAAAGGCAGAGCGAGAGAGAGAGAGAGAGAGAGTAATAAATAATCGCAACCTGTGCAGCCCTCAAAGGGCATTTAACTAGTTGCGCAAATTAAACTTAATTGACAAATGCAAAATGCAAAATGAAAATAGAAATGGGCACCCAAAAGCAATTACTGTTATTGCTGTTGAGGCTATTGCGTGTGTGTGTGCAAACAAATATAAACAAAGTAGAATAAGTTTTATTTTGTTTTTGTGTGCGCTTGCGCAAAGCTGCGTGCTTGCGCAAGCGCACGCTTTTGCGTTTGTTTGTTTGTGTTTGCTTTATACTCAGCCGTTTTGGGCGGCTAAAAGCGCACTCAAAAACGCGCGCGTTTCGCTGGCGACTCTTAGCGTGCGTTCAAATGGAACCAAAAAACTGTTAGCCCAAGACAAATACAAGCAACTATTTTTAGTTATTTGTGCTTGTCTAGCACCAATCTATGTATGTCGATGTCTGTATGTATTTATGTGTGTTTTTGTCTATGAGAACATGTCGCCTTTTAGCCCCATTTCCGGTGTTATATAACACACCTGCGGGTGGAATTTACGAATCAACTTTTCTTGTTTATTTTGTATAGTTTTTTTTTTTTTTTTTTTTTTTTTTCCATACATCAAGTACACGCAGCAGTAAGAGCCCGATTATTATTTGAGCAACTAAGTAACCCCACATTATCAGTTCAAGTACTTTTTTTTCGCATTCCCTAAGACGGGACGGTGGACTCCCGCGTTTATCGCTTATTAGCGCGATTTTTTGTTCTATATACATATACATAACTGTGTACGCATGTATGTCTATGAAATATATGCATACATATATTAGCTATGTTTGCTTAGGTAATGCAGCGAGTATATTGGCTTTGAGCAGAGTGAAATTGGCAAATTTTGCAATTTTAGAACTAGTCGAGATGAGTTATAGGCGAGACTATAACTGGTTGAAGAGAAAGAGAGATTTGTAGATGCTAGGGATATGTAGTTGGGAATCGATTAATTCTTCTAGGCAATTGAGGATACGCGCCTTTGAGGGCGTGGCACAGCGAAACATCATCTGGAACCTTTTAAAGAGTAAAGCTAGCAGACTTCTCATTCAGCTGCCCTAAAGGTCAATTCCCAATGTGGGCGTGGCATAGTCTTTTATATTTTACATAATATTTATGCTTAGTTCCGGAAACTTGGTATGGAAATACTTCTCTAGGCAATCCTAAATAGATCCAATTAGTGTATATATATATATATATATATATATATATATATATATATATATATATCTATATATATATACTATATATATATATATATATATATCTATATATATATATATATATATATGTCTATAAGCTTTTGGGAGCATGATATATCGGAAAAATCATTGCGAAACTTCTATATATACTATAATAGTTCGATAATTAAAGTTACTTTTTTAGCTTCTCTATAGATTGAGTCCATAATGTACGCCCCTCGGGGGCGTGGCACTTTGGAAATACACAGTTTTTTCCTTAGATGTGTAGCTTAAGAGGCAAAATTTCTAATAGTTAAAATTGACTTAAAGATTGCATATAATCATAATATATAATCCCGCCTATCGGAGGCATAGCAAATCAGAAAGAATCATAATTGCTATACCTATAGCTAGAAAGTAAAAATTTAACATATAAATTATTATTGAACTGCTTCATGAATCTAACACTAGAGATCGGCGCAAGTCGAGAGAAATACCATAAAATCCTATAGAAACTATATAAACTTATGATATCTATAAAACTTTCATCTAGAGCTACAACATTTGCCAGTTCGATATCTACGGATATCATTTAAAAACTTATCGAAAATGACTTGAATTGTTTTTCAACTCTTGGCGAGTATTATGCAGTCAGTAGCGGCCGTCTGGAAGAGTTTTACGTATTATTTATTAGATGTTTAAAAATAGATAGATAAAAATTAAAAAAAAAAAACCACAAACAAAGAGGAAAATTTAATAGAAATGTACCCAGAAGTAATACCCATATATATGCATGTTATGTCATATACCCTGTCTATATGTATGTACATATATACCCTGCATTGGCGCACATGTTCGTGTGTTCCTCTGCAACTGTCAATTATGTCTAAATTGAACTTTGACGTGGGCTAAATTGGAATTGCCGTGCGCCGTGCGCCGTACGCCGTGCGCCGTGTGCCGTGTGCCGTGTCTATAATTGATATCGCTCGACCAGAAACTGCTCCATAATAATAATGAATATTATATATTTATGCAAATTGCATATGTCGTAGCCAGTCGCAGTCAGTCGTCAACTCCATTTACCCGGTTTAACGATCACAATTTCCAGATGAAATGTCAAATGGTATTACGAACCGATTATACAGTGGGCGTCTATTGATTGATTTAGATGTGCATGAGAAATGTCGGCTGTATTTGAATTCGTTATCTTTATTGATTTATCGTCATGTTATCGGTATCGTTATCGAGTTGGTTTATTCCAGCTGTTGTGTTGGCCATAAAATAGTTTTATTGCTCAAGTCTTTCGTTGGTTCTTTGGACCTAGAATAGATCCAACTACTGTACCATATCATATACCATAATGTTCTATAGAATTATGAATTATACTCATTGCACATGTTTATACAGGGTATATTGGTTACGTATAAGTTGATATACGTATAAATACTAGCTAGAATATATACTTTCAAGATTTTCCAGATATATCTTTATACTTGTCTCTATATTGACTCTTTCAGATACAAAGGTCCCGCCGAAGGTGAGGAGAAAGAGAAATTGGATAATCTGATAAAAATGTCGCTGAAGCGCAAGGCGCAATTACATGAAATAGAACAATCCCTGCCGGCACGATCCGGTCGCTATCTACAGGTGAGCTAAGGTCACACTAACCCCACTAGAGCTCAGCCCCTCAACCTCTCACTCGCTCCATCCCTTTTCGTTGCACTCTGCAGATCATATTGGGCGATGTGAACGTCTCGATTTTGAACAGAAACGACAAAGTTCGCTATAAAGACGACTATGAAAAGTTTAAGTTAATACTCAACGTAATCGGACTGATAATGGCATTTTTTAACTTGATATTTAACTACAGGTGAGTGAACAGACACACACACACAAACACACACACACAGATAAAGATATAGATTGATAAAATAAATTTAAAAAAAAATAAATAAAAATATATATATAAATTTAAAAAATTAAAAAGATATAGTAAAATAAATAAGTAAAATATTAAAAATAAATAAATAAATAAAAATAAAGTGCAAAACAAAAACAATTAAAAAATAAATTGAAAATAACATAACAAAAAAATGTATTTAATAAATTCATAAAAGAAATTGTAAATTTATAAGAAATATAAAAAAAAAATATACAAAATAAATAAATAAAATAAAAAGCAACAGAAAATTTAAAAAATAAATAAAAAACAGTTAGCAATAAACAATCTTAATATAAAAAAAAAAAAACAAAAAAAAAATAAATAAAAACAATTAAAACAATAATAAGGACGTCGAATAAAAATAATTACAAAAATAAAATACAAATAAAATAAAAAAGTATATAAAAATTAATAAATAAAAAAAATAAGAATAAGAATTTGAAAAATTAAATTTGTCTAAAAAGAAATACTTAAAAATAAATAAATAAAAAAATAATGAGTATGTAAAATAAACAAAAATATGTAAATAAATAAATAAAAAATGTAAAATAAAAAATAATATGTTTAATAGAAAATAAATAAAAATTAAATTAAATTAAATTAAAAATAACTCAAATAAAGTAACAAATAAAAAACTTCAAAAAATATATAATTTAATAATAAAAAAAAAAATAAAAAAAATTGGAATATACAAAAAAGTTGTAAGCAATAAAATAAATTTAAAAAATGAAATGCTATACAAAACTGTAAAAATAAAATTTAAACAAAATAAATAAATAAAATAAAAATAAATTAAAAAAAAAAAATATAAAAAAAATAATAATCCTTGATTTCCACTCGCAATTTTCTGTAGAGCCTTGGAACTGGCTTTCATCTTCCTGCTGGTTTGGTACTACTGCACGCTGACCATACGCGAGTCCATACTGAAGGTGAACGGCTCCAGGATCAAGGGCTGGTGGCGCGCCCATCACTTCATCTCGACGGTGGCCGCCGGAGTGCTGCTGGTGTGGCCGCAGGGCGAGCACTGGCAACTCTTTCGTCTGCAGTTCATGTACTTCAATGTCTACATCAGTGAGTAAATGTATATATATATATGTATATGTGTGTGGATATATTGATTGGTTGCCTTTGTGCGCAGGCATCGTTCAGTATTTGCAGTTTGGCTATCAGAAGGGTCTGCTGTATCGGCTCAAGGCGCTGGGCGAACGCCACAATATGGACATTACCATTGAGGGCTTCCATTCGTGGATGTGGCGCGGTCTGAGTTTCCTTTTGCCATTCCTGTTCATTGGATACGCCTTTCAGGCCTACAATGCCTGGACGCTCTTCAAACTGGCCTACTATCCGCCCGATGCCCCCTGGCATGTGTCCGTCATGTGCGGACTCTTCCTGCTGCTCTTTGTGGGCAACATCACTACCACGCTTCTGGTGGTGCCGGAGAAGATTCGCGAGCGGGCTAAGGAACGCTATCGCCTGCAGAGCATGGGCAAGTCGATGAAATTGCGCAAGGAGATGAAGGTGAGTGTGAGCAGGGGAAGGGGGAGGGGGAGGGGGGGTATGATGAAGGAGATGGTATTATTATTTGGGGAGGATGAAACTGGAGGACATGCAACGTCTGCTTAAGGCAGTGCAATGCGATTGCATTTGCTATCAAAGACGAATTGAAATTCTTAAAGCATTTATCGATATTATTTATTTACTTGATCGATAAACGATTAATTTGCATACAAATCTTCATTGAATTTAAATTAAAATTAAGGCATTTATCGATATTATTCCTTCAAAATAAATACGTTTCTTATTAATCGATAAACGATTAATTTGGAATTAATAAAACCTTCATTGAACGTAGAACTAAAATTCGTAAGGCATTTATCGATATCACCTGGAGTTAAAATTCGTAGGGCATTTATCGATATCACGTAGAGTTAAAATTCATAAGGCATTTATCGATATTATTTATTTACTTGTTCGATAAATGATTAATTTGCATACGAATGTTCATTGAACTTGGAATTTTAACTAAAATGAAGGCATTTATCGATAATATTATTTTCAAAATATATGCGTTTCTTATTTATCGATAAACGATTAATTTGCATGAAAACCTTCATTGAACGTAGAATTCAAATTCATAAGGCATTTCGATATCACGTAGAACTAAAACTCGTAAGGCATTTATCGATATTACGTGGCTCTATCTATCGATTATTTAATAATTATTCAAAATATTGCTCTATACATTTTTCAATATTTATCTCAGTTTATGATTTTCAATTTCAATTTTCATCGCAAATCAATATTTTACAATTGCTCAATTGTTGCAGCATGCATTGAGCTCAATCAAAGTCAAAAATAGCCGTTGTAGTGCTCTTGACCAGTTCAATTAGAGCACGATATAGAAATAGATATTAAATGATTTCAAGGTTGATCAATAATATTGAATGAGCTTAAGAATATTTAGGATTCTCAATTCTTTTTTTGCAATTTTAATTTATTATATCAATTGAAATTCTCCCACAAAGCCAATAATCTCTCTGGAAGCTGCATCGAAACTTTAACTGTAATTATTTTGTTTTCTTCTCTCTCTTCCACTCTCTCTCTCTCTCGCTCTTCATTCAACCATTACAGAATAGCGCCAGCGATTTGGATATTTCAATCAGCTCGCAGACAGCGTCAGCGGCGACAACGCCGACAGCAGCACAGCCAACGACAACGACGACGACGTCAGCAGCAACAGCAGCAGCAACAGCAGCAGCAGCAACAGCAGAAGCAACAAGAGCAGCAACAACAACAGCAGCAGCAACAACAGCAGCAGCAACAGCAGCAGCTACAGCGACAGTAGCAGCAGCAGTAGCAGCAGCAGAGGCAGCAACAGCAGCAGCGACGGCAACGCCAACGCCAACGCCAGCGGTGGCAACGCCATCGGCCGCTGAGAAGAAGACGAACTAAAGCATAGCGCGCATTTGTGAGAGGTCTAGAGCTCAGTCATAAATTTTATACACATATAATTTTCGACCCCAAATTACCCCCCTAACCCCTACAATCCTCTCCACCGCCATCGTTATTATTTTATTTTATTTTATTTTTTTCTTTCTTTTTTTTTCGTTTCTTAGTTTGCACATTAATTTATTGATTTTGCTTTAAGCTGAAGTTTTTTGGCTCTCTTTATTATTCCCATTCGGCTTATTGCAATCATTGATTTTTTTTTTTTCTGTATGTTCGTTCCGCTTTGAACGGTAACTTAAGCAAGACATTCACCAATTGTGAAGCGTAAAAAAAAAAGAAAAGAAAAACCAAAAAAAAAAAAAAAACACAAAAAAAACTTAAGCAAAAACAAACTCAAAATAGAGTAACATAAGTTGTGTATATGTATTTACACGAGCTATGTACAATTTAATTTTTTTTTTAATATTCTTTAAGATAATTTTTTTTTTATTTATTTTTTGTTTACTCGGCTGCTTGTATTGAAAATTGAAGGAGAAACGAAGTGAAGTGAAATTGTAAATTGTCCTGAGTGCAGGAGAAGCGAATTGATATTGAATGAAAAGAAACTGCACTCACTACACAACAAAAATAAACAGAGAAAGCAAATTGCAAGAAAAAATATTAACTGTGTTTTCCTCTCTTTGTACTCAGCTGGGAGGCGGGCTGTGTGTGCTGCTGGGATAACTGTTTTGTGCAGCGTGTGTGAGTGCGAGAGTTTGAGAGTGTGGGCAAGTGTTGCTCTTTTTGTGTGCACTCGCCTCTGCCTCTGTGTGTGTGTGTGTGTGGAACAGTAATTAAATCGATGACACTGACCACAATTTATTGAATTGCGTGTTAAGCAGCGGCATTTAAAGTTGCTCATTATGGTTTTGGCCATGGGCAAAATTTCTGCAAATGTGAATATGCAAAAATGTTGATTGCTGCCTGGTTTAGTGGTTTATTTGATTGCGGCTAACGTGCTATCTGTATGTACATAAATACATTAAAATGTCTATTTAAATCTTTAGTCTTTGCCATTTTGCAGTAATTCAATTTTTAAAGTATTTTCAAAACTTACTAAATTTGTTCAAGTGTAAGCAGTTGCTTTCTACTTCATTTACTTCAATTCTCTGCAGTTTTGCATCTCACTCCAATGTATACAGAGCGTGTGTGTGTGAGTGCGAGTGAAGACAATTTAATCAGCTGCTCTCGTTTTATGCTTAGCTCGCAACATTTTGCAATAGCTTGACAAATACTACCTACTTCTCTCCCTTGCTCACTTACAAATGCTCGTATGCTTGTATGTTTGTATGTATGTATGCACGTGTTTACACATACGAAAGACCATTTTGTCAGCAGTTCTCTGCTCTCCTTACTCTCGCCCCCACCAATGAGTGCTTATATTGCTTAGCATGCTCGCATTTACAATTGGTGTATGCATTTACCGTTAGTCAACAGCTCCATTGCACAGCTTAGCTCACACCATAATTGTTTGTGTCTGCTTGTCTCACTCACACTTGTACGATTCTCCAGTCACTGCTACTTGATTTACGTAAATTCCGTCTCGATCGCACTGCATGCAGACAAAGACGTGATTAATTTCAATTTTGCTTGAATATTATAATAAGGTAAATACTAATTGCAGCATTTTGTTGATTTTGCTAATTTGTTGAAAATTTAAAATGTCAGCGCCGACCTCGAACTCGAACTCGAACTCAAACTCGACCTCGACTTTACTTTTTATATATTTTACTTGTGTTTCTTTTTTATTGTGGCTTATCTCTTGTGCGGGCGGCGATTTGAGCTTCGCTGTCTGGTCTGACAGACTGGGCGTGTGCTTAGGCGGCGCATGCAGTGACTTGGTTGGGTGAGTGGCTGGGTTGAGGCGTCTGTAGGTTGGTCTGGCCGAGCGACTCTTGTTTTACTGATGGCCATTAATGCGGCTGTCGTCTGCCCGTTTGCAACAAAAGCTCTGCAATGCGGCAAAAGCGGCGGTTTTTGTGCACCACGTTGGTTGGCGCCATTTGCCGTCGCCCGCGCTCATACCACACGATGTGAATAGGTTGGTGAGTGAGGGTAGGCGTAGTGGGGGGAGTAGCAACCACAACCACAGCGCAGGCGGTCATTGAGGGTACATCCTGTGCCGTTCACTTGTCGCGCACTCCTTCCCCATTCTCCATGCCATACGTCCACATCCATGTCCTGGCCATTTGCTTGTCGCGCTGCCGCAGCCTAATTTGGCGAGAGTTCATTAATTGCGTAAACGGCGCGCGCTTTTAATTATGTCGAACGTCGGCCCTGACGCGCCATTTCCTCCCGGCAGCGTGGCCCAGGATGCCATGGCTTCAAGGGCGCCTGGCAGGGGCAGCGAGAGAGAGAGAGGGGGACGGGGGGAATTCTGGTCACAGACCGGGCGTATTTTGTGCATTTGTGGCATTGTTTGCATTGTTGTGCAGCAGCCAGTTGCTCGCTGCCGCATTTTGGTTGCCTGTTTTTCTGCGCCACCAACGGAATTTACGACTTTTGGTTGATGCAGCCGCAGCGCCCATCAACAGAGAGGGGGAGAGAGAGAGAGAGAGCGGGGGAGTAGTGGGGTGTGTGTACGTTAAGTGGGCGGCTTTTGGCCGAGCCGTGCGATTATCATTTATTGCAACCGCATACGGGAAATGTCATTGGCATTGTGAAGCGCGTAATTCGTTAATTTGATAAGCATACGCCATGTTGAACAGGCGATTGAAAAGCCCACTACGGCTATGGCCACCGGCAGCAGAAATTGGCATTAAGGCAACGGCTAACAGCAAATTAATGCCAATGGCTTTGTTTTCAGCCAGTTCAAGTGCACACGGGCCGTTCGACAAGTTCCGGCAGCCAAAGCTCTCTAGATATCGAGCGTATTTAGAGAGAGTTTGTTCCGGAATATAGTGAGGGCAATAATTGAAGGTGCTTTTGGTATAGCCTTATATAATATAATGTTAGATATCTTTTTGTTAGATATCTTTTGAATATCAAAGTTCGAGACGCTAAAAACTCGACCGAGATTTGTCTTGCTGTTGCAGCTATTAGAGAAATCATTCCGTAAGTTCCTATCTTCTCTCTCTCTCTCTCTATATAATAAAGATAATTTTCTATTTATCTAACTGTTTCTTAAAATATTATCTCCAACGACAAAGCCCTGCGCAATGCGTAAGAATTTAGAGAAATTATTCCGGATTGAAGTTTAGGTATTAAATGTAAAGCTCTTTGGATAGCATCAACTGGTTGAATATAATATCTCTTTGATAGATATCTTTTGATTATCAAAGTCTTAGACGATAAAACCTCGACCGAGATCTGTTTTGCTATGACAGGAATCATTATAAACATTCCTTAACTTCCTTTCCCTATATAATACATCGTATCTTATATATAACATTATTTCAATGTTTATTTAGAGAGATTATTCTGTATTGTGGAGTGAGTGAGATATACATATATATGCAAAGCTCTTTGACTATCCATAGCTATACCTACAGAGAGTCTTATCAACAGTAGATGAAGTATAATATCTATAAGTCTTTATTGATAAAGGCTTATCCAGATTTATTGTACTATATATTGTATAATCTACTATACTATACTATATACTATAATATCATGGTCTCTTAATCATACCTCACCAGCCCAACTATAAATATTATCAATCTCTATCTGATATATCTATTACATGATCGTAATATTTATTAGAATATTACTTCAGGCAACTCTCGCATTCACTAGCTGAGCTGTTGTTGTTGTTGTTGTTGTTTCTGTTGTTGCTGTTGTTGCTGTTCAATTATTCAAATTTAATTTATTCATGCGCGAAAAATAGCACTTAATCAGCTTTTGATTTATTTAATACCCTGTAGAAGCCAAAGCGAAAAGCATGTCTGAGTGGAGAAAAGTTTATATCATTATTAATAAGGTATTGAGCATAAGGAAGGTCATGAGAAATCAATAAATATTGAAATCGATAGAAATAAATAAAGAAGTAAATACAAAGAATATAAAAGACTTATAATAATAAATAATACATAATAATAGATCAAATAATAATTTAACTAATTAATCAAATAAATTTATAAATACAAGTTACACTTATTTATAAAGAATTTATATATAATTTTAAAAAGTTTATAAATAAATAAATCGAAAAAATAGAAGCAAGTGTTTCTTTCACTCTCTCTTACCCATTTGTTGACTTTCTCGCTCTTTAGGTTTTGTCATTTCTCACTTAATATACATACCTCTATCTTTTCATATTCCTCTCTCTCTCTCTTTCTCTCTTTATTTATATATCTCCATATTTACAGATATATATATTAGATACCCTATCTTCTCTATCTGCGTCTCCTTCTGTCTGTCTCTCTGTCTCACTCTCTCTCTTCTCTCTATATCTCACTCTTAATCTCTCTTTCTCTCTTTCTTAATCTCTCTGTCTCTTTCCCATTTATTTCCCTCTCTCCCTCTCTATTTCTCACTCTCTCTCAATCTCTCTGTTTCTTCCTTACCCATTTCTTTACCCCTCTCTCTCCCTCTCTCTCTCTCTCTCTCTCTCTTAACCTCTCTGTGTCTTCTTTCCCCATTTCTCTTCCTATCTCTCTCTCTCTCTCTCTCTCTCGCCCTTACCATATCTCCTTATAACTCTCTCTCTCTCTCTATCTCTTAATCTCTCTGTTTCTTTCTTATCCATTTCTTTTCCTCCCCCTCTCTCTCTTTCTCTGCCTGTCTGTCTCTCTCTCTCTTTCTCTCTCTCTCTGTCTCTCTCTCTTAATCTCTCTGCTTCTTCCTTACACATTTCTTTCCCTTTCTCTCTCTCTCTCTCTCTCGCCCTTACCATATCTCCTTATAACTCTCTCTCTCTACCTATCTCTTAATCTCTCTGTTTCTTTCTTATCCATTTCTTTTCCTCCCCCTCTCTCTCTTTCTCTGCCTGTCTGTCTCTCTCTCTCTCTTTCTCTCTCTCTCTGTCTCTCTCTCTTAATCTCTCTGCTTCTTCCTTACACATTTCTTTCCCTTTCTCTCTCTCTCTCTCTCTCGCCCTTACCATATCTCCTTATAACTGCTCTCTCTCTCGAAGCTAATCTCTTAATCTCTCTGTTTTCTTTCTTACCATTTCTTTCCCCTCCCCCCCCCTCCTCTCTCTTGCCTGTCTGTCTCTCTCTCTCGCTCTCTCTCTTAATTTCCTCTGCTCTTCCTTACACATTTCTTTCCCTTTCTCTCTCTCTCTCTCTCTCGCCCTTACCATATCTCCTTATAACTCTCTCTCTCTATCTATCTCTTAATCTCTCTGTTTCTTTCTTATCCATTTCTTTTCTCCCCCCCCCCTCTCTCTCTCTGCCTGTCTGTCTCTCTCTCTCTCTGTCTCTCTCTCTAATTCTCTGCGTCTTCCTTACACATTTCTGTCCCTTTCCTCTCTCTCGCTCTCTCGCCCTTACCATATCTCCCTATAACTCTCTCTCTTACCCCTAGCTTCTTTAATCTCTCTGTTTTCTTTCTTACCATTTCTTTTCCTCCCCCCCTCGATCGCTCTGCCTTGTCTCTCTCCCTCTCTCTCTCTCTCTCTCTCTCTCTCTCTCTCTGTTCTCTCTCCTCTAATGTCTCGGCTTCTTCCTTACACATTCTTTCCCTTTTCTCTCCTCCCTGCTTATCACTTACCATATCTCCCTGTAACTCTCTATCTCTCTCCCTCTCACCATTTCTTCCCCTCCCAGCTCTTTCCATCTCTGCCTCTCTCTCTCTCTCTCTCTCTCTCTCCTTTCACCTACCTCTCTTTGTAGAAACAACTCAACCCTTAGCCCTAAATATACCATATATCGACTCTCATCTAATACAGGGTATAAACATGTGCTGTAGAACTTGAACAAGCTGGTCAAAAATTATTAATAATTGACTGGAATTAAACAAATCGTTGTGCACGACAGCAGAAGGGCCGCCTGCTGCACAATGAGCTGCATAAAAATGTAAAACTTGTTGTAATCGAATTACAGCAGCAACCAAAATGGAACAACAATTAAAACTGATAGCAAATGAATGCAAACATCAAATTTACCAACAACTGCCAAAAAAAAAGGGCCCACAACAGCTTCAAAGTTTATAATGAAAATGAATTTAGGGTCAGTTGTTGTTGGCTGAATGCAATGTGAAGGAGGCAGGATGAGTAGAAGCAGGAGGCTGAGTAGCAGAAGTTGCTCCAAAAAAAAGTCATCAAAGAAATTCAATTTGATAAAGAATCAATGGGCAAAAAAGAAACTTTTGCCCCGACAAAATATAACAAAAATGAAAAGAGAAAGATGATGAAAAAAAAGCACGATGGCAAATTAAATCGAGCAATCAAATGATCATAATAGGTTAATCAAGAACAGGAGCTGGGCATCCTCAGGGCCTTGGGTCTGCTCTGGTCTGGTTTGGTCTGGCTTGGCTTGGTCTGGTTGGCTGCCTCTGCGTTCGCCTTGCTTTAGTAATTTGTCTGCTGCTCATGGCTGTACAATAGACAAATTGAAATCGCAAAATAGAAAAATGGCACTCACACACACAGAGAGAGAGAGAGTGAGAGAGAGAGAGAGCGAGGGGGAGGCATTGCAGGTTGACATACAAGCAAATAAATAAGTGCACTCAAGTATGTAATATGGCCAACAGGCAGCGCACCCTGGTCAGATACATAGATAGACATTGTCTAGCTGGCGGTAAATGCTCTAGTTTCCACATCCGCATCCGCATCCGCATCCGCATCCGTATTCGCGTCCGTTAGCCACACCACCACCCCCATTTGGTCGCATCCCCCATCTCTACGACAAGCAGCGACAATCGTGCGGCAAATGTAGCGGAAAATCGGCAACATCGTCACAGTTAGCCCACAAAATTGCTAGTTTCGCTACTGTCTCGACATTGGCTACAATAATCAGTTGCCAAAAAGTTGCCTCAACAGTCACAGCAGCTCCTGCTACAGCTCCTGCTACAGCTCCTGCTACAGCTCCAACTCCCACACCCGCTCCGAGCAGCAGCTGATTTATGGCCGCCTCATGCGCTCTCCACAAAAACCTTTTACATTTATGCAATTGTAGCTTTAGCGTATATCATCTATATATATCGTATATATATATCTTTCATATATCTTACATCATTCTTAGCTTGAAGTTTGAATATAGCTTTAAAGCTTTTATTATGAAAATCAGCTTGGAAAACTTTGGCCAATGAAAATGAGCAATCAGAGTATAATGGATTTGTTAAAAGTAAGCAACAGGCAGAAGGAGGCGTGGCAGACCCCATATATGTATATGCTTGATCAGGGCGATGAGCTGAGTCGATATAGCCATGGCCTGCAACACTTTCTCAATTTAAGATTCAACCAAAACTTACTTTTCAGTCCAAGTTCTACGAGATGAGTTGCTGAGATTTACGCAATTCGATTTGACTGTGCGTGTAATATCCGATTCGAAATCGCCACGAGGAAGCTCCATTGTCGAGAGAGATAGATGTTCAGGCAGCTTGAAGTTTTGTTTGAATTATGCGGCGCATTAGGAGTGGGCCGCCAGGGCGATGCACTGGCAAAACTTTAACACAAATTGAATTATGCAGTCGGCGAGCGGCTCTGGGCGCTGTGGGCGTGGCTGGCTGGAGGACATTGCCATTAAGCGAGTGCCGGATCGAGCCCGCAGACAGCGCAGCTGACTTTGGCAAATGTAACTGTAATTTATTGAAATTTGTTGGCGCCACAGACACGAGTAGCAGGAGGAGAAGGAGCAGCAGCAGGAGCAGCAGCAGGAGCAGCAGGAGCAGCAGCTCGCCACAAAAGCCATCCACAGCCGGCAAAAAGTTTTGGTCACGTTTTTTGTCACGCTGGTCGCCAAAAATTGCACCGGCGGTCAACAGTCAGACGCTTTCATAGTTTTAGCTTTTTTTTTATTTTTTATTTTTTAGCTAGCATCCACTCAGCGCGACCCACGCAACAAAGCAAGTTCACCCAGCTTCTTTCCATTTTTTTTTTACTCCTCTTGTTTTTAGCCGCACGCGCCATTCAGTCAGCGCTTGTTGTTGCTATATTTCATACACTTACTTAGCAGCATTATGAATATTAAAAGAAAGAGCTTTTAGCGTGCTTTACGGCTAAAATGAACACACACACAAATCTGATCTGAGTGAGTGGGATTACTGCTCACATACATATAACTCATTATGATATATATGCACATACATACATATATTAATATAATTCAAAAAGAAAAGTATTTAGCTAGAGCTAGAGTTGCAGCTAGTTGCAGCTAGTTACAGTATATTTAGCTAGCCAAGAGCAATGTTTGTTCAGCTGCACAGATAAGCATTGTTAGCTCCCGCTTTAAGCCATATATGTACATATATACATATATATGAAATATATATTTACAAATGTACTTGCATACTAGGGTTGTTGAATATTTTTAAAATATCGTATCGATGATATTTAAAGTTTTGAAAAAATATCAAAATGATATTTGATATTCAACTTTAAAAATATCGATATATCGATATTTTCGATATTTTTAAAACTTTTTCCTACAATAATTTTACAATCCGACCAAAAAAAAAAAAAAAAAAAAAAATAATAAGAATAACTATTTTAATATAATAATAATAATAATGACCAGTATTAAGTACTCAGAGTTTAATACAAAAAAAAAAAAAAAAAACGCGTTCTGATATGTGAGAATCCGTCATACGACTTCGTGAGCCGCAAACAACTCATTTTATTGGCGAAGCAAGTCGCTCCAAAGGCACCTAGCTACCAGGGGCTGATCGTAATTGATCTTCGATGGCCTTATGAGAATTCCAAAAATTATCGGATTGCTTTCCCAAGAAGTTTGTGGCAAGCTGCGTTACATCTCAAGTTCCCTCTTCCGCAATGTGTACTTTCAATATTGACCTATTGTGGTCGTTTTCGAAGCTATCACCTTGGTCTTCTAAATTCATCATAATGTTGTTTTTTATATGCATTGCCATATTTGATGTGTTACAACTTGTTTTTATTATTTTGGGGCATAAATTGCATTTTGCTGTTCCATTTTTGAAATCTGAATAATTCGTTTTAACCATTTTGATTCAGAATGTCTCACAATTTGTGTGACCAACGATATATCAAATATATCGCAAAAATATTCGATATGGCAAAAAAAATATCACGATATAAATATATATTTTTTTTGTATAAAAATATCGATATATTGATATTTTGATATATTATCAACAACCCTATAGCATAATATAGTTATATGTAGTTAGTTAGTTATTTGTACTTTTGTAGCTTTAGCATTTATATTAACCAATTTAAATGATGCAATTCCATATGGAAAGCCTAGTCATGGCATAGTTAATGACGATTATGGGTTAGGGTATATGCAAAGTGAACTCTTTGGCTGTGCTGCGGTTGCGTTAAAACGTTGTTCGCATTACAGTTGGCTCTGCCTGCTGGTTGCCGTTCATTTAATTGCTGGGCCAACGCCCCTGCATATCGGAGCCACGTTCTCCTCCTGTTTGCGGCGTCAAAAATAAAAAAAAATAAAAAAAAAGTTAGCGACATCAGTAGCCGTGGTTGCATGCGCAAAAGTTTAAGTGCCCCACTTGGGCAGTGGCTCTGTGTTTTCGGGTAACCCACAGCGTCAGGCTGCTTCTCCTGCTCCTGCTGCTGCTGCTGCTGCTGGTGTTGTCCACAATTTCGCTTGTCTTGCATACGCTGCGCTTTTCTATTAAGCAACCCGGACTCGTCTCATTTGTTGGCTATTTGTCCGGGGCCACAGCCTACGCTGTCCCGGTCTGACATCGTAAAAATGCCAATGAGCCGACCTGAGCGCACGGCATTAAAACTTTTCTCATTTATCAGACGCCGTTGGGGTGCCGCCTACCCGCCTACCCGTCTCCTCCTGCACCTACCCCTCTCGCCCACCCACTCCATGACGGTCGACAGGTAAATTGATTGTCGCCGCCAACGAACTTCGATGGCTGTTGGTCACCTTCGCTGTCGGTCGCGCTCGCTCGCTCCCAGGCCGCCCGCTGTTTAATTGCTGTAGTACTAGTTGGGCTGGCAGTACCACGGCCCCGGGAGCAACGCGTCAATTTTAAAATCGACAACAATGCCCAGCAAAAGTTTTGCCATACCTGGGCGCAGCAGGTGTGGGCAGCGATGGCCGGAGTCGGAGCAGCTGAAGTTGTAGCTGGTTAATGGCCAGACAAACGAGCAGCCGGACAAGTGGCTAATGAGCAGCCAGCGGCATGAAAAACAGCTCCATTTACGGCAGCAGCCAAGCTGGGCATATGCAAGCGCCAACCGAGTGAGCTGTGGACTATCGATAATTAGCAGGAAAACAAAATATATATATATCGATAGGCGGATGTGGATATTAATCAATAAAATGTGACAGGCGTGGAGCAGATATATGGCGTATATATGTAGTAGATTAGTTATAGCATATATCTGCAGATGAGCCATAATGTAAGCAAAGATATGATGAGAGACTTACTTGATATATATAGAGAGAGATTTAACGACGAGCGGATCGATGAACGAACGGATAGATGGACAGACGGACGAGCGAATAAACGAACGGACGGACAGACCTTCTAAAGGATGGATCCACGGATGGATGAACCAACAGACGGAAAGGGACTTGGGCAGATAGAATGAACAGAAGTACGGACAGAGAAACACTCAGATGGACAGGCAGACAGACGAACGAACGAACAGACGGAAGAATGAATAAACGGACGTAGAGGTATTTAGACGGACAATAGACTTACGGACAGTTGGACGTGCAGACGAAAGAGCAGATTGAAGGACAGGCGGAAGGACAAATGGACGTATGACGGAATTGATGGACGGAAACGTACTCAGAGTGACAGGCAAACAGACGGACTATTAGACAGATCGACGGAGATGTACTCAGATGGACGACAGACTTATGTGCAGTTAGACGTACAGAGGGAAAAGCAGAGGAAATGAAAGACAAGCTGAAAGGCGGAGAGGAATTCAGACGTAGGAGCAGGCAGAGAGGCTAACTGGTTGGCAGACATGTGAGTGATCGAACATTCAGCGAAAAGAACAGAGGGAAGGATAGACGAAAAAACAACGTGAAAGACAAAGGCACGAATGGACAGACGTACAGGCGGAGCCGACGGACAGGCAAGCTGATTCGGATGCATACAGCAAGACAAACAGACGGAAATGGCAACATAAACACAGTTCAGCGTTCCGTTCCAGAATATATCTATAATTTATCCAATGCAATCCACGCCCCCATCTGCCTGAAGAAGAATTGAATTTGCTAACACAACGCAGCATATTCAGATGCTTTTATTTATTATGCATTTCACAAAGGAAAGAATATGAAATTAATGATATATAAAAGGCGTCGCCCAAAATAAGTGAAAGTATAGATCATTATACTATCTAGTCTAGAACCCTATATCTTGAACTATACCTAAATCTAGACCTAGACCTAGATCTAGATCTAGATCTGCATCCAGATCGTCCAGCTCGCCAGAGGCAAAAGCATCCTCGTATTTCTTCTCGACATCACTCTCGGGAGCAAGTTGAATCAGGTCATCAATGCGTAATATAGTGATCGCGGCTTCAGTTGCGAATTTGAGTGACTTGATCTTTGATATGGCCGGCTCCAGCACGCCAGCCTTTTTACTATCGCGCACGACACCCTCGCACAGATCCAGGCCCATCCACTTGAGATCGTCTAGCTTGCTGCACGTTTGGCTAGCGTTGTGAAAGGAGCGCAGCTGGGCCACCAAATCGGTGGCATCCTTGGCGGCATTGAAAGCCAAGGTCCTTGGGATAACGAGCATGGATTTGGCAAACTCAGCAATGGCCAACTGCTGGCGGGTTGCCAGCATTGTGGACATGTTCTCCAAGTAAATGGATAGAGCTGCCTCTACACAGCCACCGCCAGCGACGACTTTTTTGCTTGCCAGCACGCTCCGACCATGCTGAGAGCGTCGTCCAGCGAACGTTGCATTTCATCACAGTAGGTGTCGTTGGGGCCACGCAAAATGATGGAGGCGACAGTGCGTGCCTTGGGGCCCTTAATGATGATCAGATCATCATCACAAAAATGCTCCTCTACCACCTCAGCTGCCTCGCCCACCATCGAGGCATCGAAGCACTCCTCGCCATCCATATTGCTCAACGAGGTGAGAAAGGCGGCACCCGTTGCCTTGGCAATGTTCATCAAATCCCTCTTCTTGACACGACGCACGGCCATGGCACCGGCCTCCACAAAGTACTTCATACATAGATCATCGACCCCGCCACTACAGAAGACGACATTGACGCCGGTGCGCAGAATCATGGCAATACGCTCCTTGCTGATATCGAATTCACGTGCACGAATGCCGTGCAGCTTATCGGGATCATTTATCAAGACCTGAATGCCCAGCTTGAGCTTGGTCTTCTGCAGCGAAAAGTCAAAGCAGGCGATTTTCGCATTGACCACCTTCTTGGGCATTTGCTGCGAGGCCAAGCTACAGTTCAAAGCGTATCCCGGCATCAGCACCGACTCGCGAGCCGACTTTGCCATGGATCTTCAGTATGTTGAGCGACTTGATGGCATAGAATTGGCGTCCCTTCGCGTCGGTGTACCTTACAGCCTTCACAGCATCCAGCACCATCTCAGCAAAGAAGTCTGCATCGGCTCCAATGATCTTCGAGCTAACCGAAGTCTTGGCAATGCTAATCAATGAATCGCGTCCCAGCTCGGACACTGGCATAGTCAAATGCTCGGATATATACCGGCAGGCATGTTTGCAGGCCAGGCGATAGCCCTCAATAATCGTGGTCGGATGAATATTCTGCAGAACCAGCTCGTTGGCATTCTGCAGCAATTCGGCTGCCAAAATGACAACCGATGTGGTGCCATCGCCCACCTCCTTATCCTGCAGCTGGGCCAATTCTACCAGCACCTTGGCAGCCGGATGATCCACATCGAGCAGACTCAGAATCTTGGCACCATCATTGGTAACGGTCACATCGCCAATCTCATCGATCATCATCTTATCCAAGCCCACCGGACCCAATGAGCTCTTCACAATATTCGATATAGCCAAGGCGGCCGTAACGTTCCGAGTGCGCACACAATCGCTGATATCACGTCCGGCATTAATAGCCAAAAAATTCGACATTTCCGACATTTTTCGTAACGAATTAAAAAAAAGGTTTTTTTTTTTCAATTTTTTTCTCTTTAGAAAAGACGTAAAAAAAACGCGCACAGAAAAAAAAATGTAAATAAAAATGAAATTTTTCAGAAAAATTTTAATTTGTTAGAAATTTTTGTAGACACGTTTCGTTAGAGCTCTCGATGAAAAGTGACGACTTGAATCTGGATGAGAAAATATGCGTGTGAAGTTTCACATGAATCTCGCCTACTTTAATCGGACGAAATGGCAACATGCGAAATGCCTGGCAGCGCCTGGCATTTGTTTACAATTAACCAAGCAGGCGCTGGAGTGACGCATGGGCGTGGCACTGCCCACAATTCGCTTAATGAATTCGCGCATTAACAACGTTTGTTGCCTTGTGCGACGCATTTGCCGCGCTAATGGCAAAAACAATAAATTTTCACCCAGCGAGAGAAAGAGTAAGAGAGAAAAGTAGAGAGAGAGAGACAACACACAGTGAGATGTACGCCTCGCAGCTGATGCATCCTTACCAATGCCGTTGATATCCTTTTGATCCCTTTTTTTTTGTAAATGACTTTCAGCATTTAAAATGCGCCAAAATGAATTGGCGGCAATTCCCCGAACAACGTGCTGCCTGCGGCCAGGATCGACAGGACAGCAACTGGATCGGGCAGCGGGAGCAGAACGCTTTAGTTTAATTAACAACAACAACAACAAGAACAAGGGCAGCAGCAGTAAAAACAAAAAAGAAGAAGCACAGAAGATGCCTAGCGAAAATAATAAATAATAATAACAGTTAATGCGATGCTCCAAGTGTTGATGGTCGTGGCAGGGGCGCAGCAAGGGACTGAGTAGGGTATTCATGCCACGCCTTGCTGCACATGTGTCAATTAATTATATGTGAAAGCAAGAAAACAAGTGGACACTACAGATACCCTGGAATTTGCATGTGTTATGGCTACATTTTGGTGTGGCTGTGAACTTGGCCAAGAGCTGTTAGCCGAAGCTGAAGCTGAAGCTGAGGCTGTGGCTGAAGCTGGGCTAAAGATGAGGCTGAAGCTGAGGCTGAAGCTGAGGCTGAGCTGAGGTTGAAGCTTAGGTAAAGCTGGGGCTGAAACTGAGGCTGAAGCTGAGGCTGAAGCTAAGCTGAAACTGAGCTGAAGCTAAGCTGAAACTGAGCTGTAGCTGAGGCTGAAGCTGAGGCTGAAGCTGGGGCTGGAGCTGGGCTGAAGCTGAGGTTGAAGCTGGGGCTAAAGCTGACTCTGAAGCTGGGCTGAAGCTGAGCTGGGCTGAAGCTGGGCTGAGGTTGAAGCTAAGGCTGAAGCTGGGCTAAAGATGAGGCTGAGGCTGAGCTGAAGCTGAGCTGAGCTGAGCTAAAGCTGGGGCTGAAGCTTAGCTAAAGCTGGGGCTGAAACTGAGGCTGAAGCTGAAGCTGAGCTGGGCTGAAGCTAAGCTGAAACTGAGCTGAAGCTGAGGCTGTAGCTGGGCTGAGGCTGAAGCTGAGGTTGAAGCTGGATCTGAAGCTGAGCTGAAGGTAAGCTGACTCTAAAGCTGGGGCTGAAGCTGAGCTGAAGCTGAGCTGAGCTAAAGCTGGGGCTGAAGCTGAGCTGGGCTGAAGCTGGGCTGAAGCTGGGCTGAGGTTGAAGCTAAGGCTGAAGCTGAAGCTGGGCTCTAACTGAGCTGTAACTGATCTGAAGCTGAGGGTGGAGTTAGGGCTGAAGCTGAAACTGAGGCTGAGGCTGAAGCTGAGACTGAGCTGAAGCTGAAGCTGAAGCTTAAGCTGGGCTGAAGCCAGTTAAAGTGGAGCTCAGTTTACTCTTTATATATGCTACATTAGATATTTAATGGATTTCTAATTTTGTTTAAGGAACTTGGGCACATTTTCTATAAATTAAGTTTGAGTTCTAGCTTAGGCACGCCTTGGTTTATGGAACAAATTCAATTTCCATATTTTTACAATAAAAAACCTATATGAGTAATAGAATTGTTATTAAACTTACTGCTTACTTTAAATGATCTGATATTTCCTAATAAAAAATTAAATTAAATAAAAAGAGACCTGCTTACTCTACAGGGTATTGCGCACGTATAGTCTTCTTTTACGACAAACGAAATCCCACATCAATAACATAATTGATATTATGCTTAACTTAAGAAGCCAGCTCAGGCTTTATGCAGTTTACAGGGTATGACGCACATCAACCCAATTTCTCTTGAAAAAAAATGTTAAAAAAGAAACCCCATATCAAGCATGCAAAGTGATGCTGGGGCTTATAAACTACACTGAGTACCGGACATACACACACACACACACACACACACGCACACACACGCGTGCGCACACACATACACTTTGATAATATCACGTTAATCATGTTGACGCGCCTCAGACGCAGCTGGCCCCGGACTTCAATGTAAACAACAACAAGGACTACAAAGGGCAAAAGTTCGCGAAGGCCGCCTTGAGATATTCCCACAATTAATTTAATGCTCGACGCTTTTTTGGGGCGCCAGCCAGCTGCATGTGTGTGTGTGCGTGTGTGTTTCGGGCTTTATTATTAAATAAAAAAATTAAAACAAAATTACATGTGTTTGAAATAATGTAAAAGGCGAAATTTAAATTCAATGTTAAACGTTGAAAATGCAATTCTGAATCTGCTGTTATATAGATATATATATAATCTGTCGGGCCTTTTGATTATGATAATCAAACACTTGTTTTATCTTTCTTATAAGCCAAGTAGAGTTCTCTAGACGGGATGAAATGTAAAAGTTTCTAGGCATAACAAATGCATTAATTGCATTACTATTAGACTTTTAAGAAATACATAAAAAAGTATATTAAATAGTTTATTAAAAATATATATATGTAAGCCATATGTGAAATAATATAAAAACTGAAATATAAAAAAAATAATAATAAAAATAAAAAATAAAACAAAATGAATCCATATATCAATACTAACTGATATTATTACAAAAATGTTACGTCAAAATAAGAATTAAAAAAAAAAAAAAATTAATAAAAAAAATACTAAATAAAAAAATATAAGTAAATAAATAAAAAAAAAAGAAATAAAAAAAATAAATTAATATGATAGTAAAATAAATTAAATAAGTAATTTTTAAACGAAATTAGTATCTGGGACAAATTCATAAAGTAAACAAAAAAATACCAAAGGAAACAAAATTTATAAATTTATATTTTTATTTAAGACAATTTATTTCCTAACGATAAATTCATTAATTATCTTTAAAAGAGTCAAAAAAAAATACTTTATTTTAAAATTTGTAATTTAAAGTAAATAAATAAATAAAATATTTATGATACTTATATTGACATCTTCTTCTTCTTCAAGTTTTTAGTTGCAATGAATATGTTCCACATACTTTTTTTTTCCTGTTAACCTCCTCTAACTTGCTAAAGCTGTCTTCCAGCTGTCGTATTGGTGTGACATTATGACATTGTGTTAGTTTTCATGTTTTTCATTGACAGTTGCAGTAGTATTAAAGAGAAACTGACAACTAGCGCTAATCGAATCAGTTAGCATTTCAGTGACAATTAAAGGATGTGTCATTAGAAAAGAGACAGCCATAGGTTTTGCTGAACGTGGTCTCGGATGTCGCAGAGTGAGAGTGAGAAGGCTATGTCCTTCACACAGAGTTGCTATGATATTGATGAACGAGAATATGCAACGGAGAGGCAGTTTGACAAGTGAGCCGAAATAGGGCACTTATCAGAGACGATTGAGTAAGAAAGACGTTTTGGTAATAGAAGTCGACGACAACGAGAATTCGCTGTCAAGCAAACATACTATGGAGGGCGAGAATAACAACTTTAATGCTACGACATATGTATGTATATATGTTTGTTCTTCTTTTTTTGTTTCTCGTCTTCTCGAGCTACCTTTCAGCTTGAAAGCAGGAGCTATTCCACATAAACCTACTGGTTGGAGTTCTTGAACTGAGCGTTGCCAGGCTTCCAGGCATCCAGGTCATTCTTTTTCCGCCGCAGAACCTTTTTGGCTTTTTTATGGAATTTATCGAAACTATCTGCTGCTGCACAGTTGCTATAGAATTGTCTTAACTTTAACTACATCGATCATTTTAGCCGCTGACATCTTAAAAGACATACTAAGTATCTATTTAATTAGCACTTCACACCAAGCTGCAGTTACCATTGCAGGGCATTGTAATTAAGAGAGGTAGTTTGTTCAAAATGTTATAAAAGATGTGACTTTTATAAAGAGTTGAGTTCTCCTTTTAAAACGTGCGTGGGTAGCTCTATACATACGCTTAATAAGAATCAACTGAATAATGTTTCAAAACTCTTGAAAAGCTAAGCGTTCAATCGCGATAGCTCAACTTTGGCTATAGATAACACTAAATGTGTAACAGTAAAGCATAGGATAGACAATGAACATGTTCCTGGATAAAGTTTTTATTGTATTTTATTTTTCATTAATTTTTTTTCATAAGATATATATAGGTAAATGGTAATGCCAACGTCTCTTGTTGTATGTTTAGGCACTTTAATTGGCAATTCTTATAAAGCATATTTGAACTGAAGTCAACTGGAAAATTGCATTGAAATGTAAAAGGAAATATTTTGCCATTTTCTGATTATCTCTTGTTTGAAGCAAGCTCAAATAAATGAATATAGATATAAATGTATATATATATGTATGTATGTATATATATATATTTCTCGCTTTGATACTCTTTGCATGCAAATAATGTAGCTCGTAACTGACTCTGAGCACCAAATAAATCTCATATTTTAATCTGTGAACAATTTGCTGAAAGGCAAACAACAATTCTGCAAAAGTTCTTTTGAAGCAGCAATTTTCTTATGAGAGTGCATGGCCATACAGATGCAAAGGCATATAGATAAGCAGCAATACATACACACATATACATATATAGAGATATATATAGATTTGAAGTAGAATCATTTGGCTGCCCCTTCAGCTATGCAATGAAATGCGACATGTACATAAATAAGGCGGCCAGACGTCCGACAACAAAAACCAGCAAATAATAAAAATAAAAGGAAATCGAGAGGCAGGCACTAGGACAGGGGGCGTGGCAAAGGCGAAGGCAACCACAGCAAATAGTCAAGCTAGAAAAATCCTAACAACAAGGGCCAAAAGCAGCCTGGCCCAGATGTGAGAGTTGCAACAGTTTTTTTTTTTTTTTGGCTTTTTTTTTTTTTGGCTGCAGCAGACAACGAATGGCATTTGATAGACAGGCAACAGCAGGCCAGCTCCAAGTGCTGGCCAAGCACCTGAACAATGCAGGACATGCGAATAGGTAAAGGCGTGTGTCGAAGGGGCGTGGGCGAAGGACAGGCGAGGGAAAACAAGCTACAAAATTTTAGCAAGCGAAACAAGTGAAGCGAACTGACAGCCAGTTTGACTATCGATAGTTGACAGCGGGTGTGCGAGTGTGTGTGTGTATGTGTGTGTGTGTGTGTGTGTGTGTGTGTGTGTAGAAATCTGATGCACTGCATAAGTAGTGAAATGTTTGTGCCTGGCCCAGTAGCAGTAGCAAAAGTGAATGGCATAATTAAGGCAAAGCATTTTTTGAAAGCGAATAGGCATTGCAATCAGATGAAATGGTAAAACAATGCGAAAAGCTTAAAGCACATTAAAGCAATTGAAAGCACATGAAAGCTTGCAAGCCAGCGAAAAACATTTCCCATACAATTAGGCTTATGAAAAGACCAACAAAATATTTCTATTACATAGAGCAAACTAGCTCTAAATTGACCAAGTTCATCAAACAAACTCGAGCTTGTTTATTTGCTTTAAGTTCTAGTCTCTTACGGCTAAAAAGATAAGACAAAAAACCCAAGTGTCGAACGCTGTAAAAAATTTACTTTTCTGGAGAAATACCCATATGCATTTTAAGGCAGTTGCTCTTCAAAGCGACAATCAATTCTACATCGATAAATGTCTCCGACTCTGCATCGACTGCTCTCGCATCTGAGTTCAGTCAAGATATACAAATAGTAAATATCTTGATATAGTATAGATTCGTGTAGTTCACTCAGCTGAGCTCAACATTAATCAATAGAGATCTTAGTTGCTCTCAAATCAGATCATCGATCACTGTGAATCTGCCGAGCTCGTTGTAGCTCTCACATCACATTTTTGCAACGATCGCTGTTGCTCTCACATCAGACCCCACCATACGTCGCTGTAGCTCTCTTATCTGAGTTCAACATAGATCCTAATACCTCTGAAATTTCAGCTGAGCATCGATCGCTGTGATTCGTACATCAGAGTTCAGCAGAGATCGTTGTAGCTCTCACAGCAGAGCTGTGCATCGATCACTGTAGCTCACTCATCTAAGTTCAGTATCAATGACTTTTCATCTCTCTCTCTCTCTCTCTCTCTCTCTCTCTCTCTCTCTCTCTCTCTCTCTCTCTCTCCTCTCTCTCTCTCTCTCTCTCCTCTCTCTCTCTCTCTCATCTCATCCCTCTCCCATCAGCATTTATCACTCAACCATCTGCTGATTCTGCTCGCTCATCTGTGATCTTATCACTCAGAGATGAGAGAGAGCAAGATAGAGCAGTTCAGCTTAAGCTCAATTGTTACTCAATCTCACATCTTTATTACACTATTAACAGAGTTTTCATTTCAGATCTTATGTTATATTCTTATAGTAATCCTTTAGCCTTTCCATATTGTAAGATCCACATATTTTACATACAAGCCAAATTTATTCAATCTTTGCTGCGCTTTAAGATTATCGCTTTAAACTGCTCCATGCGGCACTCACTCCACAGAGTCTCCCGCATCGCGTGCATTGCTGTTTGAGTTTACAATTAAAATTCAATTCTTTCAGCTTCGTTTTTTTTTTTTTCTTCTTTTTTTTTATTGTCGTCTGTCTCTTAAGCCACGTCACGCTGACAAAATTTGGTACAAAAAAATATGGAACACTAATTGATTTTATAGCTGCATCCATTTCATCCACGTGTTAACTTTTATATGGCTTCATAATTCAAATATGAAAATCTGATATATATATGTGGATATATATAGGATATATATATATATATATGTATATGTATAGATATATATATAGTTGTTTTTCTTTTTTTTAAATCTCTTTTTATAGAAACGCCCGCTCAAGTCCTTTTCCCTGTTGCCCGCTGCGAGTCGCCTGCTCGCTTTTATTAGCCTTTGTGCATGCCACAGATTTTGCCCTCTCTCTCTGTCTGTCTGTCTCTCTCTCTCACACTCTATCTGTCGCTGTACATTGCTGCTGCACCTTTATGTAGTTGTCATTTGTGCCGTGCTTGTTGTTGCTGTTGCTGCTGTTATTGTCATTGTGCTGGCTCACTGTTGTGCCTGCCCGCTTTTCTGTATCAAACAGCTTCACTAGTTTTCTGTCTCTCTCTCTCTCTTTCTCTTTCTCTTTCTCTTTCTCTTTCTCTGTATCTCTAAAATATAAATATGTTCCACGGCTTTACGCCATTTTTATACACTCACCGCTTACCACACAGTGCCCCAATACCGTCTTTGCCCCATTCAATGCCAGCCTGGGCAGCGACTTCCCTTTTGAATACCCTGTAGCTAGTAAGCAAGTAGTGGATGGCTTCGATACCTTGTAATAGAACTGGATGAAAGCAGGCTTTCAATGATACCGATAAACATCGTAAGACGTTACTATCGCTAGCAAATAAGTTTAATATATCATGCACGACATAGAATTGGTCATTTTTCGATCGATAAGTACTATAGTTATCCATAACAGTATTATTGTTGCATTTCAGTCAGCTTGTTATCGACAAAAACTATTAATATTATCGATAGCTACTATTAGCGATAGCTTCTCATATATAATATTAACTATGACTTGAACGTTGTATTCCTTTGTTATTTCTATGAAGTCTATCGATATCGATAGACGATTCAGATAGACTTAATTCATATTCTCTCTATTGAACTTGAAGAGCTCAAGCTATGCAGCTTCACATTTATCCTATAAAAAACAAACGATACCTATTCAAAAGAACGAAGTACACGAATTACATATAACATATAAATCGATAAATATCGATAACTATTTAGTTCACTATATCGCAAGGCGTTCAAAACTTGAACACAATTTTGATCACATATCAAATTTGTTGCAGAAGTGAGCTAAGCGGACAGCTGCCAGTACTTCTTACAGGGTATTCGATAGCCGTGCTTTTTCACCTTTAACACTTTTACTTGTACACTTATTTTTTTCCCTCTCTCTTTTTTTTGGCTTTGTCGCGTCGTATGTTTTCTATGTGTTTGTGTTATGCAGTTGACGTGTGCTTATTTTCTATTCCGCTCCATATGTCACGCCAGCTCTCAGTTCTTATTGCCGCCCGCACATTATATATATATATTATATATATATATAATATATATATATATATATATATATTAGTATATATATATAGGACATATGAACAGAGCATGAGGCCTTGCAATTGTCGCTCGTCGTTCGCTCTTTCGTTTTACTTTCATTCTTTGCCAGCTTCGAAGTACCCTGTAAATTGGATATGCTAATAGGTGAAGAAGTTTGATGGGATTTCCACTGAGAATTTTAAATATCTTTTAGTGTAGTCATCAACATTTCGGCAAAAGTTTTGAAGAATTTGCTGTTAAGAATTAATTTTTGCGTAATGTTTAATAATCTATAAATTTTTGAAATTGTTTAGAATACTTGGAAACTTCACCGAGAAGAGTTTAATTCATTTAATAGAACTACATTAAATATAATATATCTATATATACATTAGCAACTTTCTATAGTAGCTGAGTGAGCCAAAAAGTTCTTGAAGCGTAAAAATTACAGGGTATTAGCACTCTGTCTGTTGCCTAGTTCAGTTCCTTTTTTTCGGCCTGTGAATTTGCAGCATTGTTAGCGCATGTGTGTGTGTGTGTGTGTGTGTGTGTGTGTGTGTCTATGTGTTTGTCCGTGTTTGTGAAGTTTTGTTGTATAAATTGCGTTGGGAATAAGAATTGAGTTCTAAAGAGATTTAATGGCGTGCACCGTCTCGCATCCTTCTGGACTGTCTCTGCTCAGATCTCTGGCCCATTGTTGGCCAAAAGGAAGAAAGAAATTCTAGCAGCAGCAACATCTCACACAATCTATGTGTGTGTGTGTGTGTATATATTTTCAGCTGCAATGCCAAAAATGGACTTTAAAGCATTTTGGCTTTGTCAATTTTGCATTTCCGTTCGGGCCAACAACTGAAGGGGTGGCTGCCCCTCGAGCACCGTTTTGTGTTATTAATGCAAACGGCATTTCATATAAGAATCTATCTCACTCTCTGTTTGCCCTCCTCTCTCTCTCTCTCGCTCTCGCTCTTCCTCTCTCTCACTGTCTCTGCGGAAGTGACAACTAGGCATAGCTTAATTTGGTCATTCCGTATGGACAATGGCTAGCAAATGTTTTGCGAGTTCAGGGATTTCCACAAAAAATGATTGAAATCGTATAAATAAACAAACGTTAAAGAGCGAACCAGCAACAGCAACAAATACCAACTGCAGACATAAATGAATTAAAAATCCAAAAACGAGCAAAAACAAATGAAATATCAATAAAAAATTATGCTGATCAGGCGAAAACTCAGTTAACGTATTCAATTTATTGATTGCCACATCGTTGCAGTGCCATAGAAATCGCTCGAAGTGTTTGCGTTTGCGGCTAATTGTCAAACATCATTTGCGGCTAACTGTCAAGTTTTGCATTTAATTAATATTGATATAACTCTATATGAATGAACAAGGAACAAGTAAATGTTTATTAGGCAGCTACTAACCGATAAAGCCTTTAGGCTCGTCCAGCTGTTTGCATGCGGTTTGTTTGCCTGTCTAACTGAATAAATGCTGAACTCGGATTTATTAAGTCTTTAAGCTAGTTGCGTGCATAAAGTGTTCACTCTTGCTGCAGTTAGTTCAATTCAGTTAAATCATCAGTTCATCAGCTAGACAAATAGTCAGTCCGTAAATCAGCAAGTCAATCCAGTATCAATCAGTCAACTAGTCAATCAATTAATCTGTCAATGGCTACTCATCACGTCATTCAAATCTGTCAGTTAATACGTCAGCAGTTAGACAGTCAATCATCAGTAACTTTGACAATCAATAATTCAGTCATTTAATCAGTCAATTAATCTATAAGTCCATCAATCATAAGTCAATTAGTTAATCTATCAGCTAAACAATCAGTCAGTTAGTAAGTTTGTCAATCAATTATACAATCAATTACTCAGCCAATCAGTCAGTTTATCAATCAAACATAAATCTGTTACTTAATCGCATTCAACCAATCAATCAATCAATTAGTCAGTCCTGCAATCAGTCAAACACTTTGTGAATCAATCAGTCAATCAAGCATTCAGTTAGTTCTTCAATCAACAGTCAACAGTCAATAATTAAATACGTCAATCTTGGAACAGCTAAACAGTCAAGCAACTAGCCCTTTGAATATCAATCAATCAATCTCTTTATTTATTCTCAATTCAGTCAATCAGCCAAGCTGTCTGTTAGGGTAATCAATGCATCAATCAATTGACGTACCATTCAATTAGTCAGCCAGTCAATCAATCAGACTGTCAATCACTCAGCTAGTTCCTTTTTCCATCAACTAGTAAGTCAGCTAAACAATCAGTCTGCCCCTCAGCTAGTTCCATGTCCCAGCATCACTTGAATGTCAATTTATCAGTTGATATGCTCGCAAATCAATCAATCAGCCAGTCAGCTCGTTGTCCCTCAATCAATCTATGATAATGGAATCATCAGGCAGTTGATTAACTGCCTATTTATCTATCAGTCAGCTTGGCTGCGTATTAGTCGGTTAGTCCATCAGAGAATCAACTTATGTCAGTCGATCAATCAGTTACTCGATATACCAACAAATCCGTCAATCGATCAAGCTACGAGTATGAATAGAATTTGTCTGCCTGCCTGAATAAAATCTGATTTAGTTTTGGAGTTACATATCTATAGATACACATATACATACAATTATTAAATTAAATTTATTTTTAATTTTTTAATTTAATTTAATTTTTTATTCATTTACTTTTTTTCTCAGTATCCAAAACCTTAAACTGAATAAATTCTTTGTAAGGTCTATGACTCTGTCAGCTCTTATCTATCGTTATCTTTTGACATCCACTTCATTTGCTTGTTTCAACTGATAAGAACATGCTTGACTTTACGCAGCTCTATGAACTATGCTAACGCTGCAGCACTCTAAATCAACTTTATTTGAAGAACTGACTTTAACTGCAAGTGCATTAATACAATGAGAGACGAATGTGCGATGGGCAATTGATGCAGATGCAGCGTGGCTGCTCCACTGCAACAATTACCCATATAGAGAGAGATATATATAGACATATATATATGTATGTGTGTGTTTGTGTGTTGGTCTGTGCTTATCATAGGAATGTATCTCATGGCAGCTGCTGCTGCTGTCGCTGCTGCTGGTTAGCAGCTGCAATCCGTTCAACGAACTCCTCACGAGGTCGCATCTCAGGCAGCCGCCACAACACACGTTAAAAGTAGGAGCATTGCCCGGGCGCCTCTATAGACGGGCGTCGATGGGAGTGAGAGAGGGTGGCTTTAGAGAGATAGGGTGCTGCAATAGCTGTGAATGCTGTTGGGTAATATGAAAATTGCACTGGCTGTTAACCCTATTTGCAGTTGCTTTTGTGCCATAAACCCAGTCAGTGTAGAGGTGGCTGAAGCTGAGGCAGCACTCACCCAGCCGCCCCCTAAGCCCATAGCTGTTGTTATTCTTGCTGTAGTTTGTTGTTGTTGCTGCTGTTGCTGCTGCTGATGCTGCTGCTGATGCTGATGCTGCTGTTGTTGTTGTTGTTACTGTTGTTTATGTTGATTTCGTATCATCAGAGATTTTTAGCTTGTTGGCCAGCAGGCGGTCGGTCGGGCGGGCGTAGGCCATAAGGGTACTCTGGCAAACGCGTAGCATACTTTTCAGCGCTGCTGCGTTGCTGATTATGTGGCGCCCAGAGGCGGAGCCCAAAAGCATATGCAAGCCAAGCACAAAACAAAAATATAGCCCCAGACCCAACCAAGAGCCCAACCCCGAGCCCGAACACAGCCAGACCTGGCCAGATAGCTGCTGTTGGCCAGGGGTACGTTGACAGCGACTGCATCCATATGCGTGCGCTTAAGGCCAGGACAGTTGAGCGCCAGAGCATGCATGGGGAAGGGGGCTGGCAATGCGAGTGGAATTGGTTGCTGGGGCTGAGGGGCTGTGGGCTGGCGCTTGCTTTGCTGCCTCAAGAACGCATTCGCCTCCGTTGGCAGTTTTTCAACGTGCTTGGGTTTTATATTTGGCCAGCGGCGTGTAAATCATTTTGTATGCATTAAATCGTCTTCCACGCAACAGCGAGACCCTCACTACTCGAGTCTAGGCCAGCGCAGCGCAGCGCCAGGCCAAGCCAGGCCAGGCAAGCGTCAGCGCCAGCTCCAACGCCTAAGCCCAGGTTCTCCACTCCCCAGCCATTTGCGAGCTGCTTGTTGCCGCTTTGCTTTTGGCTTTGTTGCTGCTGTTGTTGTTTATGAATTCGCTGCTCTAACTAAGAGTATTAGCAGCGAGTCTTCAGGCCTGCCTGATATTTCTGAAAGCCTGCAAAGTTATATCTGTTTAATGAAAACTCCGATTTGAATTAAATAACATTTTTTATATACAAAAATTAATCAATTTGAAACAAACTAAAGTTTCAGTTTCAGTTTTTTCAAGAGCCTTTACCAACTACACTCATTTTTGTGTTGTATGTGAAAATTAATCAATTTGGGACAAACAAAAGTTTCAGGTCTGTAAATTTGCAGTGTTTCAAATACATTTACCTGCGCATGTTTTCAACTCATCTGATTAGAACGAATAAAAACTTTGATGTAAATTAAATGAATTTGGGCAATTTTGGCAATTAAGCAGAAATTTCAGGCCTATAAATTTACATTAAATATATTTTTAGATTATTTTTTTTTCGTTGCTTTAAGCTCATTTTAATAAAACAATTTTTTTTTTTTTTGTAATTATAAATTCAAAAAATTCAAAAAAAAAATGTCAGTGAAGAAGTTTTTTTTTTTATTATTTAATATCAGTATTTAATATTTGGGTTCTTTATCTATATTGAAATTAAAAATGCTTAGTAGCAGATTCTTCCATCATTCAAGGGAGGAGAATACACAAACTACGAAGTTCCTATGATTCAATTTATATTCTCATGAGACAGAGCAGAATACGTTATTTGATTGAATCCAAAGTGTATTTGTCAACGACCACAAATCGAAGGCAACATATGATCCCAATAATATACCTGAGTTCTTTAGATGTTCTACCTTGTTTACAAATATGATAATTGTTTACATAAAAATTGCATATGTTTTGCATTTAACAAAATTTATTACATTCAAATCGATGCAATCGTTGCTGAAATATAATATTCGAAAGTTTAAAAACTTACAAAAATATCAAAATCAATTCATCTAGGCGGCACTCTCTATGTCAGAAAACTCTCAATTCTCTGTTCTTTATTAATATTAGCGAATTTCCTAGTGTAACTAATTCATCTTAGTCTCGTCTCAGTTGCAAAGGGTATTTGAATGACGGTTTGTAGCTGGGAACTGGAGTTATTTTACTGTTTTAAATATGATTCTCGTTTTACCTTTGAGACGCTTTTTGAGCGCCTAACACATGACTGGCCACGCCCACACAATTCCCAGCTACGCTTTACATTTAGTTGCACACACGCGCACATAAACACACACACAAACACACACACACACACATACGGGTAGGTATAGAAAATGGAAGCTCTAGGAATACCTGTCTTATTTTGAAGCTCTCCGCTCGACTCGTGCGCTAAAGTAATCAAATTGCTGTACCCAACTGAAATTAGACACGCATGTGTGGAGCTACAACAACAACAACAACAACATAATAGCAGAGCAACAACAAAAAGTGAGTGCATAATGCAAAATGTCGCCTGGTAATTTCATTAACTGAAAGAACAAAACGTTACCTGAAGTAACATTAAGCATTTACTTGCCCACACACACTTCTCTCTCTCTCTCTCTCTCTCGCTCTCTCTCTCTCTCTCTCTCTCTCTCGCTTTCCCTCTCACAACCTGTCCTTTGCTTTGTAAAGGCGTAAAAGCAAAGCCAAATCAGAGCAGCGAACAGCACGTAAAAGCAACGCTGACTGCAAAAGCAAAGTTTCGCAAAAGGTGGCAAATTCTACAGCTGGGCAAAAGCGAAGTGGGGGCGTGGCTGAGGTAGGTGCTGGGGCAGCAGCTGGAATAGGGAACTATGTTGCAGCGTGAAGTGCTTGTAGCACAGCTAGTTCACTGAACAATAGTGTTTGGTTACTTTTGCTTTCATGGCAAATAACATTAAAGCATTCAACGAATTGGCTCTAATTCAATTCAGCTAATAAGTGGAATCTGTCAGGTCGAATTAGACGAGAGCTCTTGGAAAGGCACAGCAAAGGCTGCATCAAGGGCGAGTGGGCAAAGTGCATCTGGCAATGATGTAAATTGTTATTTCAACTACAACTACAGAGTGTGGCTCAAGCAGTTTATCAATCAGTTAGCTTATCAGTACATCAACTCGTCCGTTGGGCAATCAGTATACCAGCTGATAAGTTAAGTAAACAGATGGTCACTGAAACATTTCCATATTAATCAATCATTCAACTAGTTAGTTGATCAATCGATTGGTCAATCAAATAGTCAGTTCATCGGGTAGTCAATATATCTGTATATCAATTAGTCAGTCAATCAGCAAGTCAATCAATAAGTCCATTAGGCAGTCAATTAATAAGTCCATCAGGTAGCCAATCTGTCAGTCAATCAGTTAGCAAGTTTGTCAGTCCATCAATCAGTCAGTCCATCATTTAGTTATCTGTTAGTCAATCTGTCAGTCCAACAATTACTCAATTAATCAGTACGTCCATCAGTCAGTCAATCAGTACGTTAATCAGTCAGTCCATCAGTTAATTATCTATTAGTCTATCAGTCAATCAATCGGACTTTCCATCAAACACTCAATCTGTTAGTCAATCAATCACTCAGTCAATCAATCCATCAGTTAATCTGGCAGTCTATCAATCAGTCAATCACTCAGTAAGTCAGGCAGTCAATCAGTCAGTCCATCAATCAATCAGTCAGTCTGTCAGTTTATACGACAGTCCATTCGTCAGTCAGTCAGCTAGACAGTCAATAAATCTAATCAACTTAAGGCCCATCAGTTTATATGTTAGCAGTCAATCAATTTGCCAGTTAATCTGGCAGTCAGCAATCAAACATGAACTTTTCAGTATGTTTAACATCAAACAGCTAGCACATCAATCAGTCAGTAAGGCCGGCAGTCAATCAGTTATTCCCTTAGCATATCAGTCAATCAATCACTCACAGAGCCGCAAAGTCATATAGACTAACAGCTAGTCAGTCAATCACTCATTTACCTCACCACTCAGTCCATTAGCCCATCAGTCAGTCAATTAATCAATCATTCACTCAATCTGTGCACTTTCGAATCATTCTCGTGAACTTTCTAGCCAACTCAAGCCAAATTTATAGATTCAATTTGCCGATCATTAAGATGTATTATTCTTTGACTATCTCTCTCCCACTTCCCCTTTCTCTCTCTCTCTATTTTCTTGGTTTCTTAGAGTTCTGAAGTAAGCCCGCCTGCTCTATCAATATTTTGGCAAAGCATTGGCCGTTTGTCTGTCAAGCTGCTCTCTTTATTATCGCAGTCAACACGCAGATACCTTTTGGGCCCAAAGCCCTATGCGGTTGTCAGCTAACGCTCCTTTTGGCTATTTCCAAAAGGCACTTTAATAAAGACAAATGCCAAACTGTGCCCAGCGACGACATTCGACCTGCACGCCGAACCCAACCTCCAGCGCCCTCGGGCAACTTTATTAATGTTTGCCCAAAAAATAAAAGTTAAAAAAAAAAAAAGGGAAAAACCAACTCAAACATTGGCGGCTGTCCCCCTCTCTCTCTCCCACTCTCTCTCTCTCTCTCTGTGTCAACTGCTGGCTAATTTGTCTCCAAGGAAATCAGCTGTGGGCTGCTGGAAAAACAAACAGGGAACAAAAAAAAATTTTTTTTTTAAATAAATTTTATTATGTTTGTTTTGAATATGTTTTCATGTACCGCAACTTGAGGAACGGGCAGCTGAGGTGAGCTCTGCCACTGACAATTAAAATGGCCAACCAGTGGCCAATGCGACAAATATTAAAAATATAACTTTAAAAAAATATATTCAAAAGGTGCCTAAGTATTAGTGTGTGTGTGTGTTTGTGTGGGTGTTCCTGTTTATGTCGTGCATTCAAATAAGTTTTGAGCTAAGTCCCACAAGTGCCCACAGCTCTGGCAGCCGCACCGACCTCTAACTAGGCTAACTTTCAATTAACCCAGCCGGGAAAGTAATAAAACTTGAAAAAGTATTACATACATACATACATATATATATAGGAATGGAAATAATTGTGTGTGTGTGTGTGTGTGTGGGCATGCGAATGTAGGTGTGTGAGCTTATCTTAATGTCAAGCATCTACTCAGTTTACTCTACTCTGGCAACGCTCTTTTTTTGATATTGCTCTTCATTGCGATTCTCATTCACTTCAGTACGCTTGGGTTCAACGATTCATTAAATTTCTCTATCTCTCCCTCTATCTTTGATTCTAATTTTACATTTTCTCTTTGTCTTACTTCTGTCTCATTCTAATTCTCTTTTGTTTAACTCTCTATTTTCAGTTTCTCTGTCCTTCTCGCTCTCTGACTCGCTCACTTTCTCTCTCTCGCTCTCGCTCCCTGTATCTCTGTCCCTCTGACTTTTTGTGCTTCTGACTCTTTGTCTCTCTGTCTCAATCTCACTATCTCTCTATTCTATCGCTCTATCTCTATTTCTCTCCCATTCCATAATTTTCGCCTTCAATTTCTCTTTTGGGATCAATCTTTTAATCCCTCTCTCTCTCTGTACCTATTTCTCCCTCTTCTCTCCCCCCTCTACGCTATTCTCTCTCATTTACCCTTCTAACACGCAATTCCTATCTATCTCAATCCCTATCTATTGAATTTAAAGACATTAGCTTCTACTTTAAAAATGCATCGCTTATGGACAATCGGGAAGAGCTAACCCCCATTCATTAAGTTCGCAGTTGTTGTTTTTAAGTAGTCTTAGCTTAAGTAAGAGCATTACTGAATGGGAATTACTGGGGAAAAAAAGTCGACTGGATCAATGCCAGATTGAAAAGAACAAAAATAAATGCCTTCAGCGAAATATTTTCAATTATTTTGCTTTATTGAAGATATGAAAAAAATATATTATATATACAAAAAATATATATAAAAAGTGTGAATATGAAATGTAAAAACTTTATAATAACGTCGCGACGTGTATTCTGTAATGTGTGAAGCTTAAGCTTAATGTTAAATGCAAAATTAGTCATTATATTTTTTATTCAAAATCTAAATTATATAAAGTGTGTACTTTCATTAGAGAGATCGCCTTAGTAAATTTAAAATTTCCATCTTATTTTCAGTACTCAAACTATGTTTAAAAAAACGAAATCAATTAATCGATTTTGATCGAAGCTATCGATAATACGAAAATGAGCTGAGTTTCTTAAAGAATTGGACGAACATGCGAACGAATGGACGGAAATACGCAAATAGCTATGCAACAAAATGCAGCTAGATACTGTCATGAATTCTTCAGTCTGTCATATACCTTTTTCACTTTAGACATAGTTCACTGTAGCTATGCATATTCTTAGTTACTATATCATTCAACGGTTTTCGAAATTTTGTCATCAACAAGTTTCAAGCTGCTTTGGCCCGCACGAAAAATATGAATATGCAAATTCACGTTTGTTAGGTTTGTAATATTTAGGGCATTATATAACACATACGCCTAGTTGGCTCTCGATGCGCCGCATATGCGAGCAGCTTAAGTAAACACAGTGTGTGCTTGTGTGTGTGTGTGTGTGGATGGCTGTGTGTGCGTGTGTGCCCCAAATGTGGCGTGTTGAGTGCCTAATAAAATCATAAAGTAGCAGGTGTTTAGCGCTCCACAAAATGCCAAAAAAAAAACACACAAACAAAGAGAGAGAGAGAGATCGGGCGAGGTAGAGAGATACATAGTAGTTATGCCGTTATGTCCGCCAAGCGTCAAATTTTGATATTATTAATAACCCTTTTTCTAAATGAAATTTTGTGGCAAACATTTCGCTTGTCATTTTGCCAGGAAACGAATGACACAAGTACATCACATGCCTCCTTCGTTCTGGCCAACTTATTGTTGTTAGTTGGTTGTTGCCAAGGACTGGCCTGGCACAGCGTTACCTCTACAGCTACACCTATGCCTTCACTTCACCGACCGGAGTCGGTCCCTCCCCCCAGCTAACCCATTCCACTCTTTTCGCTCCATGGACGACGCTGCGCTTTGACAGCGCCGTTTTGGTGCTTTGATTCGCTGCTCCAAAAATATGGGCGCCTATGAAAAATTACATACATATGTGTGAGTCTACCTTGTGTGTGTGTGTGTGTGTGGGCGGATGTATGTGTCTGTGGCATGTCATACATCTTTCGTTCGTTTGTTAATTGAAAAATGTTGGCTACATGAAGAGCCTTCGCTGCCAAAGTTTGCTGTACGCTGCACAGTGGAGCTTCGATAAATAATTTATAAAAAAATTACAAATAAAAATACAAAAAATAATTAATCATATAAATGTTATATAGTATTATATATAATACAAAAAATATGGAGAAAAATATATAATAAAAAGTATAAGTAATTCTCGCAAACTCATTTCATACCACTGTGCCGCACTGCACTGCTCGCTGGGCATATACCATCAAAATCTTGTCAAAGACACACACACACACACACACACATTGTGGCAGCAGCAGCAGTGGCTCAACGACTGCCATTTGTTTGGCAGTCATGTCTTGTAAATTATAATTTATAGCTTGTCGCCGCTTCCCTGGCATTGCCCCACAGTTGAAATTTTCGCTCTGACTGAATAAAGTCGGGCAGCTTTAACTGTGTAACACTGTACAGGTTAATACGTCAAGCGTAGTTAAGCTATCACAGAACGCAAAGTAAGTCAGCGAATGAATTGCGATGATGACAAGCTAAACAGTGGATTTCTATGCGCTTCTCAACTGATGATTGAAGTAGAGCTGCTCATAGAGCAAGAGGCAAGAGTGTGAAATATGAATAGAAGCGTTGAGCGTATTTCTAATCAATTATAATCGAAATGAGACATGCTGAGAATCGCCTCTCTAAGCTGAGGAAAGCTGAACATGAAATGTGAATGGAAAATATCGAAACAAGTTTGATAGAATATAGCAATCACCTTTCTATGTGATTCTCAGACAACAACATGAGAAAAACAGCAGGCAAGGGAAGAGAAATCCATATGCACGCAAATGAGACTGAAAACTAAAAAGAAACCAAATCGGTCTTCTCTGCGATTCTGAAGTGGTTTATATGTATAAGCCTTGAAAATCACAAGGAAAGGCGTTTCTTTTTTCTAAAGCATCTGAAATAAACGTAAAAACGTTAATGCTTTAAACACAGATTAATATAAAATTTGTTTTGAATTCTTTTTTTTTTTTTTGGCTTTTAAAATTATAGAAAATTTGTAGAAAAAATTATAATGAAGCTAAAGGCAGCCAGCACGCTCACTGTATGCAGTGTCTTAAGCTTTTGCATTTTTTCATGTTGTTCCTGTTAATGTACTTTTATGAGCCGGAAATTGAAAAAAATAGATAGAGAGAAACAAAGACATAGACAAGAAGAGAAAGTGAGAAGGGGGGGAGAGTGAGGGAGAGGGAGAGGGAGAGCAGGCAGGCAGCTTATGCACACACACACACACACACACACACATATAGATAAGACGTGCATTGCAGCAGGCAGCTTAATTAATTAGAAATATGCAGCAGAGCAAATTGGCTTGGATAATCCAGACGGGACAGGCAGCTGAGTGGCAGCAGGAGCAGCAGCAGCAGCAGCAGCAGCAGCAGCAGCAGCAGCAGGAGCAGGAGCAGCAGCAGCAGCAGCAGCAGCTAGAGCCAGGCGCAGCAAAAATATCCGGCACGTCTTCTATTTTTTTCTCTCTCTCTCTTTCAAATTGCAGCTGCATGTCACTTATATCTCTTGCAGCATCATGGCGGGGGAGGGCGTGGTAGGCGTGGCCGTTTGAGCAGATTGAGCGACTGACTTGTGTGTGTGTGTGTGTGTGTGTGGCCTAGCAATTAATTAGCAACGGAAATTGCGCTAATAAACTAACAAATTTACGAGCTACATTCACGCCAAGCCAAACCAAGCCAAGCCAAGCCAGGCCAGCTGGCCAGCTTGCCAGTTGGCCACGCCCAACGCCCAGCGCGCTGCCGACAAGCGGAAACAGTGAAGTGGCCATCATTAAGAGGCAAAGCAAATGGCTGCAAGAGACAAACACAAAAATAGAAAAAACTATGTATATACAAAAAAGTACAAGAAATAAAAAGCAGCAAGAGCAGTTTGAAAATGTCCACATAGCTAGAGAGAGAGAGAGAGAGAGAGAGTTAGAGGAAGTTAGAGAAATGTCTGTAATGCGCGACAAAGCGTTGTTGCGGCTGCTGCTCAAAAGCGGAAATCAAATAATTTAAATCGCATTTCCGTTTGGCCGCAAACAAACTGAAAAAAAAAAAAAAAAAACAAACAAACACACACTCACACACATGTGACTCTGTGTGTGTGAGCAAAAAGCCAAAAACGCTGGCGCGCATTTCCTTTGAGCAAAACTGGCTGCCAGTCAGCAGCAAAACATCCGCTAGCCAAAAAGGTGCAGCGCAGCATGTCTATCTCGCTCGCTCTCACTCTCTCTCTCTCTCTCTCTCTATATGTTGCACATTTGTGAGCTGTCAGTCTGGTTATGGCCATGTGTGTGTTGGCCCAAAGCTAACTAACTGCGCTGACAGCTGCAGGTCCTTCAGCTGGAGCGTGCCCAGTGACAGCGTTGACAGCAGCGAAAAAGCAAAGGTGACTAACAGGCAAGCACACACACACGCACACTCACACACATCACAACTATCTAACTGCCACACACACACACACACATATATTCTTTGAGCAGACATCATGCTCGGAGAGCTCAGCTTAGACAAATACGAAACCAATTTGATTTGATCGCACTTGTTAGCCACGAAATGAGGAATTTGTTCGCATATTGTGCATAGTTTCGTTAACCGCACACTGAAAGCGTTCGTTGCAGCAGCTGCCAGAAGGAGGCCACACACACACACACACACACACACACACACACACACACATGTCAACTGAAGCAGGACAACTTTTTGAGCAAGTCTCTTGACAGCATCAGGCATCGAGCGCACGATGTTAAAGTGCCTGCAAGGACAGCACCCATAGCTGATATACTACTTTGAAAAGAAATATAAATTTAAAAAATAATATAAAAGAAATACAAGAAATTTATATTTATATACTTTATGAACAAATATTAATTTAATAAAAATATAAAGAATAAATAAATAACATAAATATACCGCAAAAAAAAGAGAAATAATATAAAATTAAAATAAAAATGATAAAATAAAATACTTATGATGAAACACGTAAGAAAGCTCTAATCGAGACAGCTCGACTACGGATACACTGAACACTGCAAAAAAAAGTGATACTCTTCTTCTTTACGCGCGCTCTGCTAACTGCGCAGTTGCTGCCGTGGCTTGGGGGTGGGGTGGTCTATATTTTAGACGCATATAACTGCATTACTAGATGAACGATCGTCATAAAACTTTCAGAATATATTAAGAGTATCCAAGTGTGTGTATTTGCCAAATTTCAAGTCTCTAGTCGTTTTTCGCATATTGGTGGCGAGAGGGGCGTGGCATCGAAATCTTAAAAATACGAAATCTGCGTATCCATAATATTTATCGAAATATATTACAAGTCTCTAGCTGAAACGGTGTAGAAGTAACGCTCAAAAAACGTAAAATAAGTAAATGAATTTTCGATATTTTATCGATAATTTGGAAAATGAGCTGACTTATCGAAAAAAAACATAATAAACTTGTACTGCGTAATTGACATACAAGCATTCATGTGAAATTTCAGCACTCTAGCGTGGCGAGAACAACAAGTTTAACGCTACGACATACAGATATATACAATATACAATATATATCTAATAGATATCGCACATATCTATTGAGCGCTTCTCAATGTCGGCTAATAAGAGTCTTTCTTTTACATTTTCATTTATTTCGCTCTGGGTTTTTGGCTCGATGCTTTGACTCTTATAGAGCAAAGAGTCTTTTGTGCATGCATTGGTTTGTATGCGTGGGTAATCTTCGCTAAGCACGTCAGAAGAATACGTGAGTGAATGTATATATACATATGTATGTATATTTGAGAATCTGAAGATCATTTGCATAGACTCCATAGACACCATCTGCTCACTCACTGAGCCTCATTGTGGAGAGTGTTAATCGTATCGCTCTCTAAACGTTACACTTAGGGAAAGAAACGAGACCGAGAGCGAGTGAATATATTCTTTAACACTTATATTTGCGAGCTATGATGTCTGCTATATATATGTGTTTAGTGTTGTAAAATGCGTGTAAGAAACTTAATCTGACAGCGCGAGAATCGCTTCGCCGCTTGAATTTCACAACACTACGAATAAAGACAGAAGAGATGAGATAAACTTACGATTCCCTGCACTCAAAGTCTACAATTGAATAATAGCAAATGAAATGAGAGTCTGTAATGCCCAGTGGCTTACTATTCGAATCAATTCCCCCCGTTCCACAACAAAAATTCCCAACTTGATTCACTTGCAAAATTTGTGAAACGTAAAAAAATGGCTAATAACAATCGTTAATGCAATTTGCCAAGAAATTGAATTATGCATTCGTCTAGCTAACACACAAAAAAAAAAGAGAGGAGAAAAATAAAAATACCCATAAGAAAATATCAAATCGAAAAGCCATTGGCAGCGCACTGTTATCAGCTACAACAGTGTTGTGGCACATTCAATAACCACAAACAAAAGGCAACCCTACTGGTGCTGGTTCTGCTTGAGCTTAAGCCATGGCTAACAGACATTACACAGCTCTGGCTGTGGCCAAGCCATCAAATGTAACTACATTTTTGATGCAATCATTGAGCGGGTCGCTGACTAAAACCAGGACGTTCGCTCTAACTAACCCAGACACGACTTCTCTATATGTTTGTTTGTCTATATATGTATATATATGTATGTGTATATCTATATGTATATATTGCCCCCAAACTCTGATGCTGCTCATCTGCATGCACAAATGCAATTTCACTTGTATACACGCTTACATAGTTGCACACACACATAGAGAGCAGTGTATGTGTGTTGTGTATGAGCTGATGCTGCTGTTATTTCGCAGCGGAATTTCATTTATTCGTTTTTGGGTTTTTCGTTAGCCCCTGTGGGCTGTGCTTTCGCTTCGTTTGATTTTCGCTGCCGCCGCCGCCGCCACCGCTGCCTCAGCCTCAGCCACTACCTGTGCTGCCTGCCTCTGGCAATTTGCGAGCATGAGCAGCAGCAGCAGCAGCAGCAGTAGCTCCCACATGCTTCGCGTATTACCAAGTAAACATTCGAATCGTTTTTACAACTGTTGCCAATCTGTTGACGTCTCTGCCGCTGTATTGCCAATGCTATATCCACAAGTTTTGGATCCAACCAACTGCCGCTGCTGTTGCTCCTGCTGCCTGCCTGCTGCCTCCTGCTGCTGCTGTTGCTGTCAACTGGAATTGCCTTCGGCCACTTCAATCACATTGGCATAGCAATTTTTTATGCTTCGTCGCCGTGCATTTCATTTTTTTCGTTTTTTATTTTCATTTTCAGTTTCGTTGATATTTCGCTTCGTTTTTCCTCTCATTACATTTCATCATTTGTTTTGGCTGTGCTTTATTTCCCTTCTCCCTTTTTTTTTCTCTTATTCATAATTTGCTCCCAGCTATATACACAATAATATTAATTTCAATTACATTTTTTCTTCTTCCCATAACCCTCGCTGCGCCCACGCGCAATGTCAATCATATTCATGTGTAAATTAACGACAACAACTCGACCTGATATCAAATATTATGAAATATATATAAAAAAAAAAATATATAAAAATATATAAAAACTCTTTATTGAGATCGGAGACCAAATCGCATATTTTATTGAAAAATGTTTTTTACAAAAAATATAGAAATATGAAAGAAGAACAATTAATTTTGAAACACAAAAAATGTTTTACAAAAATCGGAAAACAATTTTAATATATTTATTTATTTTTATATATATATAAATATATTTTCTTTGTTTACTGTCCTTTGCTTTATAACTGAAGCGTGCTTCTGTTTCTCTATTTATTAAAAGAATTTAATACATATTTATATTTTACTATTGCATTTTTTCATTATTTTCATATAGAAGAACATTTTTCAATACATCTCAAAAAATTCAAATTGTCAAGTTTATGAAAAATTCAAATGAAATTTTTAAATTAATTTAACTTGTAAATTTCTTGTAAATAAAATCTTAAATTTAAATTAAATAAATTAAAATTTATTATTAAAATTAAAATTTATTATTAAAATTAAAATGTTTAAATTTTAAATTAAATTCAAATAACTTTTATTTTGATTTTAATTTCCATTTTTATTTCAATTTATTTATAATCTTTATTTTAGTCTTAATTTTCAACGCAATATATTATCATCAAATATGCTATATATACATATATATATATATACAGGATATGTTCACGATAAAATAAACTGTTTTTCATTTATTATTATCCATATACAAATTCTTCATGTGTATAATCAATCTAGGGCATAAATATATAAATATATCCATGCCTATAATTTACTTCCCTCATACATATTCAGTAACTATACTAATTAAATAATAATATGTTAAGGCCATGTCAGGCCATGTCGGATCCCGCTCATTTCGCCCAATAATGTTTGACGGCAATAAACTGAAAGTAAATGCCGAAAATTCAGTAAATGGCATTCAGGCCAAATTAGAGGGCCGTGTTTGGTGGGCGTAATAATAGCAAGCGATTCTCTGGCATTTAGCTTAACGAAATTGTAGAACACTCAGCCAATTGCTGTGAGAATGGCCGAGGGCTAAAGAACTTTGTGCCATATGTTTTGCTGTCGGAGGATCCGTGCAGCATATTGAGGCAAGCGAACGCTCTGCACTGCTGCAGGCGACCGCAAGACAAATGCTGTCAGATACTTGGTATTAGCCTGGCCTAAACCAAAGCACGCTGCTGTTGTTGTTGTTGTTGTTGTTCGCCTCGTTATTGTTGCTGTTGCTGTTGCTGTTGTTGCTGGTGTGTCTTTTGGTTTCATTACTTGAGCAACTTTGTGATTGCGTTGAGCATGCAGTGTCCTGTCGAGTACGAGGCCAAGTTGATGGTTAAGCTCCTTTAAGACAGCACAGTATCTGCATGCCGCAAATTTCTTGTTCGTTGTTGTTGATGCGGTAAACAGTTAGCCCCATTTACGTTGCCCCAAAGTCTACAACCTCCAACCGCCCCCCACACACATACTCCCCACTCATCTACTATCTGAGCTGCTGCTCAAGTGTGAATCATATTTTGTTGACTAACACGAAAAGGGATTGCTGTTGTCGAAGCAAACCAAAGTGTTGCAGCAGCACAAATTCTGAGAATGATCTGAAGTATATATTAATATTGACAGCATGAACATATGAGGATAGGTTCAGCTAAGCAACACGGCTTGATTTAATAACTGATCGGATGATGTGTTATATATAAGAAATATCTTTAAAATATATTTATGAAACAAATATGAAGATATGCAAGGAAGAAACTTGAGATAAGTTAAAAAAGGAAGCATGTTTCCTATATACATAGAATATTTCTTTAGGTATTATAATCTATTAATTATTTGATTTTCAAGGAAGAAACTAGAGAAAAGTCATACATAGGGATCTAGGAGCTGGGAGAAACTAAATTTATTACTATAGGGATCTAGGAGCTGGGATCAGCCTTTTCCTATATACAAAAATCTTTTAAGCTATTATTTTTCTAAAATATTTTGAATTGAACGAGAGAAACTGGAGATACGTTAAGCTAAGGCAGTAGAAAATTGGACATCAAATCCAATATAAGAAGTATTTGGAATATTATTATAATGAAAACAAAGAAGAAACTGGAGATAAGTTAAGCAAAGAAAATAATAATATAAATTAAATAATAATAAATGCTAAGCACGAGCTGCAACATAAATAAATAATAATAAATGCTAAGCACGAGCTGCAACATATATAAGAACTCTCTCTAGTTATTATTTATGAAAAGTTCTATTATAAAAGACAAGTAAGAAACTAGAGATAAGTTAAGCTTCGATTTTAAGCTGCTTGAGCTGTTAGCTTGAAATGTATACAAATGCCGATCGTTAGCTATATAATATATACAAAATATGGAAGATTCATATAATGAAATACAAGAAAGAAACTGGAGATAAGTTAAGCTTAGATTTTAAAACAGCTCAAGCAGCTTGAAATCGGCAAATATGCTGATCGTTAGCTATATAATATATACGAAATATCTAAGGCTATTATATATGGAAGAGACATAATATGAAATAAAAGAAAGAAACTGGAGATAAGTTAAGCTAAGCAAAGCTAGCATGAAACTAGCTCAGGTACTACCTTTAGTTATGCTTTTTGTGAAGTAAGAAAGAAGCTAGAGATAAGTTAGTCTAAGCTTTAATACTAATAGTTAGCTTTGTCATGTATATATTTATCATTTGCTTACAGGATATCTTGTGTGTTGGGTCGCTTGCTATTGTCCTTTGACAGGGCGACGTGACCCACAAAGTAGACAAAGCCAAGCCAGCCCAAAATTGTATTGCATATTATGCAATGGACAGCAGTCAACACCACAAGCCGTAGACAGCTTGGGCTGGGGGCACTGCAGGCAGCCAGGCAGCCTGTCGTATAGACCGGATGTAGGTGACGGGGGCATGGCCATGGGCTGATGCTGCTGCTGCTGCTGCTGCTGTTGCTGGTGTTGCTGTTGCTGACTGCTGCACTTCCGCTCTACGCTTTACACTTCAATTATCTTCAATTTTCAGCAAATGTCTCAAGAACAATAGCTGTGCTGATTGGAATTCTTTAACTTGCTGCATGTGCCACAAAGTGCGACCCTCAAACCAAGCCTCGTCCTGCACACTTGTGGCCTTTGTCTTACGAGTTGCTCGTCTAGCTAACTTTTGTTGTTGTTTAAAGCATTGTTTCTCGAACCTGGTCGACTGCAAGACAGTTACAAATGCGACAACATTGTTGCTCTGGCTGCCACGTCAAGGGTTGCCCCCAAAAAAAAAACAAAAACAAAAACAACAACAAATAAGGAATGAAGTAGAAGCGAAAACTAAGCTCAATTGCTGCAACAGCTGTCGTCTGCTGCAGGTTGCCGGTGCGCACAGCAGCAGCAGCAGCAGCAGCAACGTTGCTGAGTCGCTCAGGGGTGCTGCTGCTGGGGCATCTAAATCGAAACGAGGCATTTCTCGCCTCGCTGATGGCATTCACTTTATTTGGTTTCTGCTCATTTTGTTGCAATTGTGTGCGAATTTGTTGCAATTTGATTTTCCATTACGAAATAATTTGCACAAATATTTGCCCTGCACGACAAATGGGCCAAAGGCCTCGCCAGCCAAAAAGGCGCTTCAACTTGATTGTCATTTATTTCTATGCACTTATAGCGTAGCAGGAGAAGACATTAGATCAAGCAAGAAGTTTATGGTTTTAGCTGAAAACAAATATTTTATAAATTGGGATTACTTTTAAATAAAATAAGTAAAAATAAAAGCGTATGCAATGAAATTTAATTTAAATTAAACTAAAGTAGAAATAAATAATATTAAAAAAAAAATTAAAAATTAAATTAAATAGTAGCAAAAAAAAAAACAGTTGAAAATAAATTAATAAAAATAAAGCAAATATAAATAAACTTAGTAAAATGGGAAAAAAAATAGTTAAAAAAAAATAAATTAATAAAATTAAAGCAAATACAAAAAAAAAACATAAACCTATTAGTATAAAATTAATAAATAAAATAAAACTAAAAAAAAAAACACACATATTAATAATAAATTATTCAAATTAAATATTTTCATTTTCAAACATCTTTTTTAAATCACATTTACAAATACAAATAAATTATTTTCTTTTCTAATATATATATATAAATTTTTATATAACATTTTTAAATGATATTCAAATAAAATATTTTAATTTTAACTCATATTGTGTTATACAAATTGTATAAATTATATTCAAATTCAACATTTTTATATTCAATTATTCTCAGCAAAGAAACAGAAAGCTTTTGTTTTTAGGCAAAAATATTCAAGCCTACTTTTGGGCGCCAATTTTTATCGAAGCTTGAATTAATTGAAATTTAGCATTAATTCTCTTAAAATATCTTTTACAACTTGCCAGATTTCATTTGTGATTAATTTAGATTAACAAACCCACTCGGCGTTGCTTACAAAATTAAATTAGGCTCTGAAATTTGTTAAAAATATAATAGAGATTTAAGCAAAAGCAAGAATAAAACTGAAATATCTGAAATTCCTCAACTCTTAGCTTAGTGTGTAGCTAAGATACAAAAAACTGAAAGAAATTCAATCATAAATGTTGAAATAACTCGGCAAGAAAAGAAAAGTATTTGAAATGTAGCGGGAAAAGTATGCATTTAGCCTTTTATCATGTCGAGACACGAGCTTACGAGCTGTGACAATTGAAATCCTGTTTGTCAACGTCATTAAAATGCCAAGACAAATGTGATTTAGCCGCTGCCATTGCTGCGGGCAGCCCAAACCAGTTGGAGGGAAAGGCAAACAAACAAGCCAAGCAATGAAATCAAACAGCAGCAGCCAAAATGTTGTGGCTACTCGTCATGTCTGTGTGTGTGTGTGTGTGTGTGTGGCAAAAGAACGAATCGTGAAAGTTGACAAAAGCGAAACGAATCAAAAGCTAGGTAGACTATAGGCAACAGTATTGTCATTGCATATTGATTGCGAACGGACTGCAGCCCTGATAACCTCAGTACAACAACAGCTACAGCAACTACTATTCCCTACCATCAACCAACCACCCACTCACCCCCCCCCCCCCCCCTTCTCACCTTCTCTCTCTCTCTCTCGAACAGTCTCGCCCAGCTGGGCGAGCAAATCAAATTGATTTGGAAATCCTTTGCAGCAAATTTGAAAAGGACTACAGAACGAGCACAACGTGACGTCCAACTAGATCGAGTCTGTTGCTTTGATTTTGACCATTGCAATTTTCAAAGCGGCTTAAAGGTGTTCATTCCGTGTCATTGCCCAAACAGTTTTCCAAGCAACATTCACACACACACACACACACACTCTGGCACAGAAACAACTTCTTTTCATTTGCCAACACTGTGTGCGCTCGCTCTCAAAAATGGATTCAGAAATGTGAACACCAAATTTTCATTTAAGCAACTTTCACTCAGCTTGAATAGAAAACAAAAATATCTGCAGCTGCCGTTTAATTTGTTGAATAGCATGGCATAGAGCTTCTCGTAAAGGAAAGTGATATATGTGATAGACTCGCAGATACCCTTGCATAAATATATCTTAATTATTGCAACCTGTTGCATGTATGAAGTAACAAGGCAAGGTAAAATTGTCAGACTAATTGATATCCTGCAACAAGTCAGGTATATCAGACTCATAGATACCCTGTAGCTAAACAATCATGCTGTCTGTTGCAACAGTAAGTCATAAAAACCAGACAAGAAAAAATACCATATATCAAGCAGATACCCTGTAACAGACATATGTATATAAAGTAATATAGTGATAATTTCAAGAGCCCAATAGATACCCTGTAGCAAGCAGATACCCTGTAACAGACATATGTATACAGAGTAATATAGTAATACTTTTATGATCACTACAGATACCCTGTACCAAGCAGATACCCTAGAACAGATACCCTGTAGCAGACATGTATAAAATAAGACAGAGTTAAAAGTATCAGACTAATAGTTACTCTGTAGCTAGGCAAAGTCAAAAATTACTGACTAAAAGATACCCTGCAGCAAGCTGTTGTTATAGAAGTGACATATGGAAAGTGCTTACGGCAGGATATCTATTAGTCTGTCACTATACTAATAGAAATTATAAAAAACTATAGAAATTACAGGATATTTATTAGTCAAGCACTGTAATCATGTGTGCAGCTGGATATAGGGTATCTAAAAAGTTGCTGTCTGTAGTGACAGACAAATGGATACCCAGTAGCTACCTACATGGCTGCAATATTTGACTTATGAATACCCTGTAACAACTAAGTTCTAAAATGTTGCACCTCGCTGTTGGATATCTATTAGTCTCGTGACAGACTAAAAGATATCCTGTAGCAAGCATAACTTATAGAAATAACTGCATTGTAATAACAGCTAGCTACAGGGTATCTTATAGTTTGTCAGTCCTAAGTGGTATATCAAGTTACTATTGCTTCCAAACCAATTTCTCTAAGGCAGACGAGTCTATATGGAAACAGCATTTGCTGCGTTCAGCTAATACGAGCTACTAACTTGACCTAATTACACGTATAATAAGCTCACTTAAATCATTGAGCTTATTGATTGAGGGGAAGAACTAGAGAGACGGGAAGAGGCTGATAGAGAGAGGGGGGGAGACAGAGAGATAAATTTGAAATCGACTTACTCCACACATATCTATATTTAAGATGTAAATAATGCAGCCAAAGTGAATTGATTCTGAATTCTTGATTATGGTCAAACTTTTCGCACTCTGCATAAAAATGAAAATCATTTTCCAAAGCGCCCGAAACTGAAGATTAAAGTGCAAAACTAAGACCAACAATTTTATATGCATTCCAGTCGATGTCACCTTTATTTTGTTGCGGTTTATGAATGCAGAGAAATGGGGAAAAATATATATATATATATATATATATATATATATATATATATATATATATAAAATATATAGTATAAAAAATATATATATAAAATGGCAACAACTGCGCGATTGTTGCATGCAAGCGTTTTGCGGTTGGTCAACCACATGCCTCCTACTGAGGTTGTTGAATTTATGGTCCCCGGGCAGCTGAAGAGCAATCAAAAAAATAAGCAAACCTGCAGCCAGCGCTTGCTTTTGAAACAATTAAAAAATTGTCTTGCAATGTGGAATGGGTTTTTGGCTAGCTATTCAAATTCAAAGCATTTATTTATTGTCCAGCCATTAGTTTTGCAGTGAAAATCTAATCAAGCTCACATACACACACAGACGGCTTTGCCTGCAGCTAAATCAATGAATTGAAATATAATAGAATATTTATATCATATATATTGAACATGAATTTATTTAGAAACGAATTTCTCCATGGACACAAGATAAGTGGCTTAAGTGTGGACAATATGCTTGATGTCCTCGACTATGTTTGTGTATACCCTAAGCTTATTGCATACTGTGTGAGTTAAGGGCTTAATGCGTATGTAACGGGCAGGCAGGAGGACAGAAGGAGGAGGAGAGGGCTTAGTGGGCAAGCAAAGCGGGAGCAGGAGGTGGAGCTTAGATTGAATTGCAATCAATTGTTGTTGAAGTTTTGTGTCGAGCAAAAACTCAGCTAACCGATGGACAGGACAATAGAGAGAACAGCTCCTAAAACATTAGATTTAGTTTATATACTTGTTGAAAAACTAATATATATATAAGATATAAGGTAAGATATAAATATTTGCACAATAATCAAAACTCTCACATATCTACTAATCGCTTTCACTCACACTCTCAGAAAAAAACTCAGAGAGCAATCGATTGCTTCGATTCTTCAATGAATTCGTTCGTAATCGACTCGCAATCGTTTTCTTTTCTTTTGTTTCGCTGCCACGATGCGTAGTTTGACTCTTATAGAGCAAAGAGTCTTTGGGACTTTTGTTCAAAGAATACGTCAGTGAATGTATGCTTAGGTATATTTGAGAATCTGTAGATCGTTTGCATATATTACATAGACATCATCTGCTCACTCACTGAACCTCTTTGTGGGAGTGTGAATCGTATCGCTCTCAAAACGATGTTCAGGAAAAATAACCTCACACGAATTCGGTTTAAGGCTCTTGGCAAAAAGAGCTCAGAGAGTGAGAGCAAGAGCGAGAGCACGAGCTAGAGCAAGAGCGAGAGCCAGAGCTAGAGCTAGAACGAGAGTGAGAACGAGAGCTAGAACGAGAGCGAGAACGAGAGCTAGAGCTAGAACGAGAGCGAGAACGAGAGCTAGAGCTATAGCTAGAGCTAGAGCTACAGCTAGAGCTAGAGGTAGAGCTACAGCTAGAGCTAGAGCTAGAGCTAGAGCTAGAGCTAGAACGAGAGTGAGCACGAGAGCGAGAGGGAGAGCTAGAGCGATAGCGAGAGCTAGAGCTAAAGCTAGAACGAGAGCGAAAGGTAGAGCGAGGGCGAGATTGAGATTAACATTAAGTAAGAAGCTTTGCAGCTAATCTAGGGAACAAAAGGAGAAGGCTCATTGGGTTAATAGTTACTTGCTTTGATATATGCATATATATATATTTATATACAGGTCACACCAGCCAATGCTTCTCATGGAACTTTATATATATTTCGATTTCAAATGCTTGCACAATTTATAGAGAAGATCAAAGTTAGTATAAGATTTTTAAATTCTAACTAAAAAGCTACAGAATATAGTGTAGAACTTCTCTCCCTCTCCCTATCCTTCTCTCTCTCTCTCTCCCTTAGAGTCTAACCTCTCTCAGGTCTTCAATTGGCATCGAAATGGCCGCAAACGGCTGCAGGCAGAAAAAGATCTAAGCGAAATTTGCATTAAAAAAAAAAAAAAAAACAAAGCAAATACTTTTTGCAAACAATTCAACTCGTCTTTTATTTTTAATTAGTTCTAGTAAGTAGACTTAAATAAATATTTTAATTGTCAGCAGTCGACGCTATATAGACAGTTAGAAGTTACACTAAATATACATACATAAATATATTTATTTATAGATAAATCTATTTGCATGGCAGAAAAGTTGTTATTTGTGCAGAAAATGCGGGACTTTGTTGCATATTGTTGACGTCTCAAATGTTTTAAGCAGCTTACACAACAGCATTTTGTTGAATGCACAGCTGTAAAAAGGAAAAGAAAAGGTGAAAGCAAAAAGAAAATGAAAATGTAATCGGGAGTGCTCGACTGAGAGATTCTCAGTGCTGGCACTCAGGCAAGGTTTTGCCGGTAGTGTTCTGAGCACTACCGTACACGAATATCTTATAAACAATCAACATGGTAGAGCATGACATCAAGTAGAGCGACTCACCTCAATAATATACTGAAGAGACCACGCATTCTTCTGCCTGTGCCGCTGGGAGTGATTGACTAGCAAATTACGAGATTTGCTAATCAGTCAAGTCTTTACGAGCTCTTGTCAGCTCGTCGATCTCAGCAACATGCTACGCCTTCTGTTAGCGAACCAATATACCCTAAACTCCTATGTTCACTAGACTCTGAACATAAAAATAGTGAACAAGATAGAGTAAGTAGCGTTGGGAGTGACCGCCGAAGAGATACCCTAAGTCTTTATGAGCTCATACGGAACGAACGAACGATCGACTCAACTCATCAATTTGCTCAATATACCATACTTTTCTCTTTATGTTACATGCATTTTACGAAAACTAATATACCCTAAATTCCCATTAAAGTATGTCCCAGCGAGTGTAGCCGACTAACAGATATCCCGAGCTGCTCATCAATCAAGTTTTTCCGAGCTCTACCCATACACTCATACTTTCATACATATCCTAAACTTCCAAAAAGCATAAATATCATGAACAAGTTTGATTGAATTCCCCCTGGAAGCGGGAGTCGGAAAACTACGAAGTACCCCGAGTCATTCAAATCTTTACGAAGTCTCCCAAACCTTGGCTCTCTCAGGATTCGGTAGACTAAGAGCTACCCCTGTCATTGCCTATCATTCAAGTCTTTATGAACTATCCCAGTACTCATACGGATGGACAGACTCGATCAACTAAAATCCCTGATCTCAGTAATATGTCAAGCATTCTTCAAGAGAACCATGAATTCCTATAACTTCTGGACATAAAATTGATAATCAAATTAGAGCAGGTTCTCTCAGGAGTCGGTAGACTAAGAGATACCCCTGTCATTGCCTATCATTCAAGTCTTTACGAAGTGTTTCCAACTTTTGTGGAGCAATAAATGCTGTTTCTAGTGGGAACACACTTATTATGAACTGACAGACATTCGTTAGATCTTCAGCTCGTCAGCTTATCAATCTCATGCCTTCTCTAACAAAAGCAATATACCCCAACTGCTCATTTCAAGTATATTCAAGCCACAACATTGTGAATAAAAGCGCAAACAATTTTTCTCAGGCAGCTAATTAGTGCAATTACGAGTATATTAGCCAAGACTTTTCAATAGAAAATCCCTCAATGTATGTGAGCGTGTCTTCTATATTATTGAAGCATATTCATTTGTATGTCTAGCAAGCGAATGGTTGAGTGGTTAATTCGCTGCTGCTGGTCTGTCGAAATTGAGTGTAAATGTCGCGGCAACTTATGCCACACACGTAGACGCACTTGCTTAATATCACGGCAAGATATGCTGGGAGCAACGGGAGCCGCAAAACCAAAAACGACAAAGGCATGGTGCGCGGTCTCAAAACTCATATTTGCCACAAGTCAGCAGCAGAGAATGCCGAACCAGGCTGAGGTGTGAGGATGTTGCTGCTGCTGCTACTCCTGCTCCTCCTGCTGCTGCTGCTGCTGCAGGCAATCTCTGTGTGCGGGTGTGCGGGTGTGTGTGTGTGTGTGCGTGTGTGCGTCACTCTTGTAGTGGCTTGCCCCAGCTTGCCCCCGCCACATGTGGCACTGTCGTGAAGGTGTCGTGTTGAACATGTTAGGTGTCTTGTCGCTTATCATGTTAAGTGGGTGCACCCACGTCTACGTGCCTCGCATCTCACTGGCGTAACGCCTGTCTATGGTAATTTTCATAGAAAATATGTAAAATTTACAAACAGACAGACAGACAGACAGAGAAAAAGCAAAGCAACTGTAGAAATTGGCAAGTGACAAACGTTAGACACAACATTTGCCACTCGTCTTGGGCGCGCTTCTTGGCTACTGCCACTTGGCCTACTCCTGCCAGGCTAATTTCCTTTTTAAAGTGTTGCGAGACTCTTGCCAGGACAAGCTCATTTGCACCTCATTAAATGCTGCCACTCGACCTGATGACGACGCAAAATCAACCCCCTGCCCGCCCTCCCCCCTCCGTTCGTCCATTCGTCCGCTGCCCTCTTCACAGCTGCCACATGGCATATTCTTAGAAAAATGCAAACACAATCTCTCCCAGAAAGAAAACGAAACGAAGAGGGTGCAGAGTGAAGACCTCCACTCAAGGCAAAAGACACGACTTGAAAGAGTATCCTGCGCGGCAACAAAACGAATCAAATATACATTTACCCGGAAATTTTACAATCCAATTTCCAAGGCGGCTCAGCGCTGCACTTGAGTCGAAGTGTCGCTTTCTCATTTAAAGATCTGACTTTCCCGGAACCAGGGACAGGAGCACGCTGCTTAGTTGAGACTCTTAATGAATGATTAGCATTAAGACAAAGAGAAATTATACAGTTATCTGTAAGTGGCTGGGAGATGGAGCGAAATCAAAAGAGCTTAAAACATTTACTGTTATATAAATGAACCAGTGAAGTGACGAACTGTTATAACTGTTCAACTAGTAAGTGTTGAGCTGAACTCTAGAACTAGAGTATATGAAGTACAAATGAACTAGTACATGTATGAACTTTTCCTTAACTGAAGTAGAAAATGCATGGAACTTGTTAAAGTGAACTAGTACATAGCTGAATCATTGTGCAAATGAACTAGTAAGTAGAGGAGCCTATAAATAATTGAAGACGCGAATATATGAAACACATATGAACTAGTACATGCATGAGCTTTCCCTTAACTTGTCAAAGTGAACTAGTACATAGCTGAATCATTGTGCAAATGAACTAGTAAATATATGAACCTATATATAGTTGTAGTAGTGAATATATGAAGTTTTGCTCAAGTGAACTAGTTCTTTTTAAAAATTAATCAGTATATATTTGAACTGTAACACACACATGCCTGTCTGTATAAAGCAAAAATAAAAGTTCATATTTAGTTCATAATGATTCACCGAGGAACTCATGAATTGAACTAGCGTATTCACAACTCATGCAACTCGTTCCTAGGTTGTTTACAGATTGTTAAGTCAATCGTGAGATATATACAAAGAAAAGTCGGATTTTCGCTTTCAGTTTAATTTCCATACAAATAAGAGTAAATCGAAGAAACACAACAGAAATTTGCTGATTAACTGCAGTTGCTGCAACTGTTGCTGTTGCTGGTGTTGTTGTTGTTGTTGTTGTTGTTGTTGTTGGTGCAGATGTTGCTGTTGTTGTTGCTGTTGTTGCTACTGTTATTGTTGCTGTTGCTGTTGTTGTTGTTATTGTTGCTGCTGCAACTGTTGTTACTGCTGTGCTCAGCATATTGCTGTAACTGTGACATTGTTGTAGCTGTGGATGCTGCCGTTGTAATTGCTGCTGCACCTGCAATTGCAACTGTTGCTGTTGCTCTCATTGCTATAGTGGTTACAACTGTTGCTGATGACGCTGTTGTTATTGCTGCAGCTGCTGTTGTTGTTGCTGCTGATGCTGCTGCTGTTGTTGCTGCTGTTGCTGCTGTTGCTGCTGGTTTTTGCTGCTGCTGTTGCTGCTGCTGCATCTGCTTATGCGTTGCGGTAGTTGACATCATTCGCCATCAGGATGATTGACTGGCTGCCTCCTGGCACTGATGTGGCAAGGATCCAGCCTGGAACTGCCTGCCTGCCAGCCACTTGGCTCCGCCTAACAATTGACAGTTGCAATTAATGTGGCGTACACTTTTTGCTGCACTTGGTAAAGATGCATTGTAGACAGCCAGTCGACCCAACGTCAACCCATCGTGAACCCAACGACCCAACGACCCATCGACCCGTCAATCGTCAACCGAACAACCAACTCGATGGCCTCGCCAAGCGCTGTTAATTGGCATGCATCAATGCATCGATGACGTTTATTAGCACTACTCAGACACAGCACACACTCCACTGCAGCTGCCACTGCCACTGCCACTGCCACTGCCTCTGCATCTGTTTCTGTTTCTGTTGCTGATTGTGATTCCATACTCCGGACACTATACTTCAATGCCACTGATGACATTATTGTCTACGTCTCTCTCTCTCTCTCTCTCTCTCTGTGTACGTGTGTGTGGCAAATGATGTTAATTTGATTTAATAGCAGCGCAACGTTCGCAACAAAAAATGTGTAAGCAAATCTGATTCGCTGAGAAGCGCAAAGGAACTAGTTGAAATGAACTTGGAATAATATAAACAAATATTTTACATTTTTTTTTTAAATATTTAGTTTAATTGAAATTGATATATACTGGAGTTATTAATACGTGAGTTAATCAGTCAGGCAAAGAACTAGTTCCAATGAACTTTAAATAAGTGATTCACATTGGCTTCAAAAGAGATTCTATATGGAAATGGAAATATATTCTGGGTGCCAGGTGAGTGCTACATACAAATACCTATCTAATGAATAAAATAACTAGTTCAAATGAACCATTTGAAGTTTATTATGAGAAAAATATATTTTTTATTTACTACTTTTATATCAAAATTAAATAAAAAACACAAATTACTAAAAAAATAATAAAAAAAAAATATATTTGCGAAATAATTTTCTACAGCGAAAATTCTATAGCGTTTGCCCAGCCTTCCTCAATATAAATATACGCTAAGCAAGGAAGCTTGAATGTATTACCAAAAAAAATAAATAAAAAAAAATTGAAATATCCTATAAATAGTTTTATTAATAGCTCCCATTCATTTGCAGCACAATCAATGCAGCCAAAATTAATTGAAGCTCCATAAATATTTTACATGTTGGGGCAAAAAAATTGAATGCAGTGAAAAGTGATGAAAAAGGCAAAGATAATGGGAATGAACGAATTTGAAATACACTCAAAAAATTGATTTATATGATATAGTGATATATATGACATAGTATAAGTATGAACAGTCTAGATGGGAGTGCACGACTGGCAAATACCTTATCTTGAGGCCCTCTGCTCTTCAAATATTGCTTAAAAACAGCTAAAAATATAGAGTTATCGAAAAAATATAGAACTTTAGAACTATAGAACTATAGAACCATGGAACTATAGAACTATAGAACTATAGAACTATAGAACTATAGAACTATAGAACTAGAGAAATAGAGAAATATAGAAATATAAAAGTATAGAAACATAGAAATATAGAAACATAGAACTATAGAAATAGAGAAATATATAACTGTAAACAATTAAACAAGATTCTATAGTCTGCGAGATGTGTTCAAAAAGTTCTGCGAATATTTAATTATCTAGTTTTTGGTCGCATTATGTTTGCAGCTTATAGGAAATATTGACTCAACTGGAAGCTCAACAAGAAGTGGGCCAATACTATGCCACCAGCCAGCAATATGATGACAGGCCAAGAGTATCGGCGTGCATAAAATGCTGTTAACTGAGCTGTGGCATATCCATCAGCAAATTATTGATCAGCGACAAGTTATTGTCCAGCCGCGTGCTCTTGGCGCCTTTTTCGCCACCCAGTGCTCCCCTTTGCTGGCTTATGCAATTCACTTTAAGTGTGTTTTGCTGCCACGACGGCAAGCGCCAGCAGCCAAGTTTCAAAAGCAAATTTCCCAGAGGATGCGCCGCGACGCTCCAGCTGAAGCTGGCTGTTTGGCTGTTTGGCTGGCTATAAGCGTCATTGGAATTCCCCAAAGCCATTAAGCGCAAATGTATGCAACAACCAGGCAAAGGGAAAGGCTACAGGAAAAAAATAAAAAAAAAGCGAAAAAGAAAGCAAGAAAAAAATGAAGCTGAAAGCTGAAAAATGTCAGACGCAGCGCGAGCTCGAGCGCCAACAGCCCCAAATTCGAATCGCATCTACGTCTTGGCAACACTTCATTAGCAAACGCTAAGAGCTTCGGCTGCAAGTGAAGCGCTCGCTGCTCTATTTGCTCATGGCTGTTGGCTCTTGGCTCTTGGCTGCTGGCTGTTGCCTTGGCCAACAATAATTTAATTTCGCAACACTATTGGCTGCTTTGCAGCAAAAAGTAATTTCATTGATTACAAACGAGAGAGGGGCAGGTGGGAGAGCGAAAGGATAACAAGCAGCAGCAGCAGTAGCAGGAGCAGCAAGAGCAGGAGCAGCAGCAGGAATCAAGCAACGACACCAACCACTTGGGATTGCCAGCTATGAACACAAAAAAAAAAGTAGAGTAAAAATAAAATAAAATAAAACCAAAGTCAAGTAAATTGTGGCTCGCGCCACGCCTCCTAAATCGATAATAAAATCGATGAGTAAATCATACACTATAATGATAGAGAGCTCGATCAATTAATGCCACATTCGCAATGTCCTCTCGGCATATGGAAAAGCTGCAGAATTTAATGACAATAATTACTGCAATAATTATTACTTAACAATATTTTATGCCACATTTAATTGAAAGTCAAATGACAGAAGCTTTAAATTGCTGACTTAATGTAATGCACATATATAAAGATATATATTTATAGATATAGTCAATAATACATATGCATATAGTATAAATCTTATTGTGGTTGAGAGATATGAAGTAAGCGTGCGGATGACTAGAAAATACCCTGTTCATACAAGCAGTTTGACGAATAGAAGGGTGGAACAAAGGAACGTAGAGATTGAAGAAAGGAAGGTTGTAAAAATTGACGGACGGACGGACAGACAGTTACAATGGAAACGGAACAGACAGACAAATTAATGGACTGACGAAGCAACGGACGGAGAGACGAACGAATGGACAGGCAGATGGACAGCGGACGGCGGACGGACGGACGGACAGACGGAGATACGAACGGATGAACAGACAGACGGACGGTGGATAGACGGACGGACGAACGGACGGAGAGACAGACGGACGGACGAACGGACGGATAGACAGACGGACAAATGAATAAACTGAAGGATAACAGAACAGTCGCAACTGACGGACGATACAATGGACGTAGAAGACAACGGCCGCACAAAGCAACTAATGTCCGAAAGGACAAAAGTACATACGGATGGACGGAAGGGCAGACGAACAGACGAACGGACGGGTGGACGGACGGGTGACGGAATAAAAGCATAGTAGGACAGGAGGACGAACGGACGGACAAATAAAAGGCCAGAGGAACAGACGGAAGAACGGAAGGAAAACGGACTAACGAACGACAGATGAACATGACTATATACTCTCTATATACTCATATATACAGAAATATTTGGGCTATGCCACGCCGTTTTCTGCGAGAATTCCCATTTGCAATGTGTTCAATGTATAATAAAATCTATGCAGAATGCTTCACATAAAAAAATAGCTACAAACGAACCAGGGCAATGACAATGTCAATGATAATATGCCAATGATGAGCATTTGACTTTGGGGCCAAGTCAGAAACATCAGCTCGAAGATGCAAATACGAAACTTGGCTCTTCAGAGCTGGTTGCGCACAAAGCATCTTCAAGGCTTTGTTCTACTGGGACTGGCACTACGGCTGCTACGGCTACATTCCCATCTGATAATAAACTCGTATAGACGCAACGTTTACTGTTTTAGCCGTGCCAAAGTGTTAGGTGCTAGAGGCGAAAATTAACTTATCAAACATACATTACAAGCCCAAAGTTAACATTAACAGCATTAACATTAACACGCGCCGCCGTTGGCCCCATAGCGACCGTCCGCTCCGCCTTCCTTCCAGCCTTTACCCACTTCACTTCACTATGCTATTCCCTTCTCCTTTTTTTTTTTTCTTTTGTTGTAGCGCCATTTGCCCTCGTTCATGTCGATTGTGCGTCCGTTGAAGCTTCAGCGCGCAGTTGTGAACGCTTCGAGCGCCGAGCTGTTAACTGTGAGCTTCTAATGGCACAAAATGTTCTCTCGAATTCCCCGAACAATTGAAAGTTGTGGCAAACTAGTAAACGGCACAGGCACACACACACACACACACACACACACACACTCACGCACATTCCTTTGCTAGGCTTAACTCTGTGCAGCTTGGCGAGCGCAGCCTCTGGAGACCGCGTCGCTGGCTTCGCTGTTGATTGAGTTGCGTTCGATTGGCAGAGACCAGACCAAAAACATTTTGTCAGCCCATTGAACCAAGCGTCTGGTATCGTAATAAATAATTAAAGCCACCCACTACCAGAACTCTAGCAACAGCCCCAACACAAACTATGCCGATCCCCGCAATAGCACTTACACTAAGTACCTACCGACCGACCGCTCGCCTGAGTGAGAAAGTGAATGATAGATATGTATGCATATTTAACTGATTGAAATGGGAAATTTGAACAATTTTATGAAAGCTTTATTCAAGTTTTGCAGTTTCATTAAAGCTTGCATACATCAAGCTTAAGCTCTTCGCAATCTCAATTAGGTATGTGTGGAGAATTTTGACCTACGAAAGTAGACCTAATTAGACCTTCATTTTAATGAGCTTAAGGTCTACTAAGGCTCAATCACACATATGTAAAAGGAACCTTAAAGCTCCACAATTATATTAAAGCTCAACTTAGGCTTGAATATGTTTCGCTTAAAGCTTGCTACAAATGCTTGGCTCTAAGCAAGCGATAAAGCAAAAATTGTTTCAAATTAAAACTCTTCCAAAACTCTATTAAGCCCCAAGTCTAGTTACACAATAGAAAGCTTTACCAAACAACAATTGCTTAACGAAGCGCTTAAAGCTTTCTCAAAGCACCCGCAAAGTAATTACAATAAGCCTTCAAGCCTGAGAGAGCTACAAGATATCTTAATGTGCAAAAATCATAGACACTGCTGAGCTGCCATAACATGGCCCATATTTTTCTAAAGCCATCAAGCTTTTAGTTTAAACAGAAATACTGAAATGCTGAGAGCTTTCAAATGGCAGCCAAAGTAAGCTGCTTTCAGCTGCCATTTGCATATGAATAACAATTGGAGCAATTGCCAAAACATAATCCGAATATGATCCAGAATCAATAAGTAGTCGAATAGCAATGCCAGACGCAAGCAAAGCTTTGAGTTGTAAGCTCTTAATGCGCACGCGTGTAAGCTTTAAGCAAAAAGAGCAGCAAAATGAGACAAATGGAAACAATAAAAGATAAATAGGAGGGAAAAAACTGGAAAAATACAACATAACATAAGCTAAGCCCGATGAAAATATGGAAACCCTGACAACAGACCCATTCAGTGATTGCCTTGGCAAATGCCAGCTAAACCTAAGCCGACTCCAGTGCTAGAAATCAATGTTTGATGGCTGCTGCAGCATTTGGCACATAATTTAAAGGCCAACAGCGGCAGCGACATCAGTTGGCTTTAATAAAGCCAAAGGCGAGCGAGTCGGTGCGGTACGGGTCAGGCACAACATATACTACACTATATATTGATATACATGTACATATCTATTTATATATATATATGTATATATACTTATATATAGATTTTGTTCTTTGCTGACTGCAGAGCAAATTCAGCTGGCGCTGCGACGGCCCCATGGACTGACTGCATGGCATTTTAGTCACGTAGCAACACGAAAGTTATCGAAGATTTAAGCGCACGTACATGATGTTGCTTCCTAGCAAGCAGAAACACTCCTAGACATGGAAGACGACATAGGCCACAGCTTCATGTGTGTCCGTGTCCGTGTCTGTGCCTGTGTGTGGAGATAGAGCAAAAAACCAAAAGTCGTCATCAAATGCCGTGAGTTATTGTAAAATTCCAGTTACGTTTTAGACTGAGGTGGCACGTCTCAACCCCACAGAATCTCAACCCTCAACCCTCAACCCCCAATCCACACAGTTTAACAAGCGACAAGGACAAGCCGAGCGACAACAGTGCCAAGTGCTTGTCAAATTGAAATTAAAAGCCAAATGCTAAAGTGGTTTAGGCCAACAGAGCCGTTTGGGCCCTTTTTCGTCTACATTGTATAAAATCAATAAAACCAAATAAAATACGTGCATGTCGCTGCTGCTACATAACTTTTGTTCTGATTCGCTGACCACGGCTGACCGCTGTTGACCACATACCAGTTACCAATAACCAGCTAGCCAGCTAGCCAGCTAGTCGCCCGTCTGGCCTGTCTGGCTATATTTTGCGGCTGTCTGTGCGGTCGCGTGACCTTTTCCCGCAAATCGAATGAGAAAAGGGATTCGATACTTTCACTACACAACTACATTGTTCAAGTATCGAGTTTTGGGTCAGCTGGCTTGGCCCCAGCCTTTTTGGCCGAAAGATGCGTCCTGCGGCACTTTTTGGCCAAGTGCCCTTACCATTCCAAAGGCAAAGTCCTTAGCCCATTTGACTGACACTTTTTATGGCAATGTGGCACAACAAGGACTGGCAAATAGGAGCGCATTGTTTCCACTTAACACAGCCGCAGGCCAGAACTTGTTCACTTCTGACTCGAAGCAAGTTTTTTTGTGGAAGACTTCTTAAAGTTAAATTCGCCATAAATGTTTCATTTGATGGGTGGTTAAGCACTTCGCTGTAATATAAATTAAATAACTATGCTTTAAAGCTGCGCTCTTCTATGTGATTCTCATGGGCTAAACTTTGAATTTGAGCTTAACTTTTAGATATTTACTATCTATACAACATATATGCTGTATATATAATCTATATAATCTATAATCATTTAAATATATCTTCAAATAATACTTATTTTACTTATATACATATTTATAAATATTTCTAATGGCTTAAGTCTTTTTTAATATTTTACTATATTATAAATTGAGTTAATATGCTTTAAAGCTACGTGCACTTCTATGCGATTCTCATGGGCCGAACTTTGATTTATTTGACTTTTAGTTGATTTTCATATTCATAATCAATCTTACCACATGAGTTTCACAATAAAAATAAAAATACATCTACAAATCATAATAGTCTTACTTACATATGTATCTCTTATATTTCTCTTCTCTCTGCTCTTCTTTACACACGCATTGTCAAAGCATAATGTAATGCACGCAACACTGGCGCAGACCAGCTGGAAGTTAATTCTGCTGTTGCTGCTTTGTACACCATGTGCTGCACGCCTAGCTGGGTCACACTTAATGCTCAAGACTTGGCAGCATTGAATCTGGCCGCGGCCGAGGCTATTAAATGCGTCTTAGCAAGAGCAAAACTGTTGCAGATGCCTGCAAGCATTCGACTTAAGCCATTGAATCCCCTACACCCACACTAACGGCAGCTGTTTACCACAACAATATGCTCTCTCCACACACATTTCTATGCACCGTTATGTTGTGCTAGCTGCCGCTGCTGCTGTCGGTGCTGCTGCTGTTTGCTACTGTTGTTGACATGTGTGCGTAGAAGTCGCCTGCGGCCAATAGCAATGCAATGACAAATAGGCGACAAAACGAAATGAGAAATATGCAGGCATTTCGAGCGTCCAGCGCATGAGAGCAAGAGAGAGAGAGAGGGAGGGAGGGAAGTACGAGAGCAGACAAAGCAGAGGAGATGACGCAGTGGGACAGCAGCAAATAGCAACAGCACCAGTTGAGATTAGAAAAGTATTTGTTGAAATCAAAAAGCCAGAGACAAGCCGAGACAGCCAGCTGTATGCTTCATGACAGCAAAGCGAGATAGAGCGATAGATTCACAGCACTGCGAGCGCACAGAAAGGAAAAAAAAATGAGAATATAACTGTGCGAATAGAGGCAGAGGCGCAGTCACTGACATCTACAACTTTATAGTGTTTGTTGCAATGCAGGACAATACGCAGCAAATATTACAGCAACAACAAAGCAAGCGAGAATGCACTTTGACTAGAGTAAGCAGCGTGACGCTACCCTCTAGCTCTGATTGTTTCTATTATTGTGAAGGCCTGAAAATATAAGAAATGCATTATTTATTAAATTAAATATTAATACAAATATAAATATTCTCTATGAATAAAAGTAGCAAAATAAACAGTTTACAGTTAAATTTGTATATCTAACAACTGTTGACCATATGCCTACTTTTGCCTACCCACTCACAGGGTATCAAAGAAAAAGACAATATAAAGTAAAAGCAATGTCGACAGCAGACAAAGGTCGCATGTGCGAAAATGAAATACCCCCGCTCTGCATTCGCCACGCCCCTCTACGACAATGCAGAGGGGCTTTAACAAGGGCCTGCGCCAACTTTCAATTAGTGCTGCAAACTAAATTAAGCAATAACTGTTTTTTTTTTTCTTTCTTTCTTTCTTGCCTCTCTTGCCTTTTCGTCTTCCACTGTTCGACAGGCTTTGCCCACTGCACGACGATTTTATGTCTTCGACTTTGCCAAGGCAACGGCATAAATAACAACAGGCAAATGCCATTGCAGCCGCCATTCGAATTGCAAATTCCAATAGAAGTAGTAAAACAAAAGCAAAGCAACAACAAAAACTAACTTGAAAACGAAGAATGAATTAAAAAAAAGAAAAAGTGCTGCATGAGAACGAAACTCAAATGCTCTGCAAATTTGAGTTGAGTAAAGGTCTGGTATGAGTATCTTGTATTTTAAATGAAAATACATTGAAGTAAATGGAAAAAAATGAAAAATATTTTTTAAAAATATATAATAAATATATAAATAAAAATATACAAATATATATAAATAGTGTACTATGTAAGAAGATATACAAATAAAAAATTAAATATATAAAATAAATAAAATATATTAAAAAAATATATAAATACTGTTACACGCAATATATATTTATATTTTATTGGAACAAAAAAAAAACATTTTTTATTATATAATAAAATATAAAATATATTATTATAATTATAAATAGAAAGTATTTTTTTTAAATTAAATAACAATAATATACATAATATATTTCTAAAAGTTTTTAAAACACTTTTACCTCTGGATCTAGAATTCAAGACTATATAAATGTATTAGAAAAAACAATTTTTTTTAAACTAACATTTTGTTTTTAATTTTCTTTAAGTTTTATATTGTTTCAAACTTTAATTGAAAAAGTAGCATAAAAATACATGATTAAAATTCTCTCTCCCTCTTTCGTAAACGTTTATCGAAAAATAACTGGAGTGAAGCTCAACTAATTCTCAATATGTTGTGAAACGGACTCCGTCTGAGAGTTGTCACTGTGGCCGCCCCAACAGTTACCACAAAGTCACAATGCCCCGACCGCAGTGGGGCACTAACTGGGCATAGATGAATGGACGCACGGCTGACTGAGTGGATGGATGTGCTGGGACAAGGCAATGTCGCCAGCATCGTCGCCTCTATTGTTAAATGCATGAAAAATAGCCAACACGGCCGCTCATCAGACGCCACCTGCAAGCAGGTATCTATCTACCCGTGTGTGTGTGTGTGTGTGTGAATCTTTGTGTGTGTGTGTGTGTGTGTGTGCTTCAGGTGCGTCAGGTGCATAACTCATGCGCTGCGTAGCGTCGGCGATTTATGGCCAGTGGCTGCAAATGAACAAAGCGGCCAACTCTTTTGACAAATTGCATTGCCGCCTGTTAATTGAATTATGAGCACGAGAGGCGCTTGGAAATGGGAAATGGGCACACGGATTCAGGACGACAATGGCATGACGAGAGCAAGGCAACGAGCACAAGGCCAACGATATGATTAAGACGTTTGTGGCCAAAATGCAACGCGTTTTAATTAGCTGCCCTAGCTAACAGCTAACCAACAGCAGCCTTGGCCAACAACTTCAGGCAACTCCTTCAGCTGGCCAACACTTGGCGCTAATGAATTAGTTAGCTGTAATGCGCATCTAACCCATCAAAGGGCAACGGCTGCTCGCACCACCGATGAATGTCCAAATCAATTTGTCGCCCAGGTGCGCGCACAGGTGCTTAACATGCCGATTTGCGTTCAATTAGGCCTTGCCACTTGACCGAGTTCGCTCTCATGACGCCCCCATGCCCCCTTTGGTGCAATGTCATCCATACGCAGCTCGACCGTATCGCGCTGGCAGATGAATTGCATTCGCTTGCAACAATAAAAGCAACGAGCAGCGAGTGAAAGTAGCGAGAGCAGAGAGTGAGAGCAATGAGAGCGGCGGTTGAGAACAACGGAAGCAATGACTGATATCAGCAAGAACAGCGACTAAGAGCAGAGAGAAGAGCGAGAGCAGCGAGAACAATGAAAGCAGCGAGTAGCAATAACAAAGTGAAAAGCAAAGCAATGAGAAGAGAAGAGAGACACAAGGAGTAGCTAGAATAAGGGAGTGCCAGCGAGAGCAGCGAGTAGTGAGAGACAATGAAAATCAGCGAGTAGCAGCGACGAGAATTTAAGCCAAAATCGACGAGTAACACACGTGGTGGACCAGCGAGTAGCATAATGAAATACCTAGAACGAATAACTCATTACTCTCATTGAGTAACGAGTAGCAATCGAGACGAACGAGTAAGTGTATATATATATATATATATATATATATATATATATATTACGATTGACGATTACACAATCTCTAGCTAAATATCCCATGGCATAACTCAAATGCTCTTAGTCTTACAATGCCAATAGAAAACATTTGAAATGCCTTTAAGCAAATATCTCCAACTCTCTATTATTTAAGGCAAATTTAAGATTTAAGATACGTTCACAATTTCTAGCTGTTTATTCGACCGCAGGATCTACGCAACGCGACCAGTGCAGATGCTGCATCAGCAAAATTATCTCCAATTGCATTGAACCACAACGGCGAATCGGAAGCAAGCCAACATGGCCCCAGCCACCTACCCCCATCCCTACCCCTGTCCCTTTCCTTAGCTCTACCTCTATACCCAACCCTACCACAATCCCTACCCTTTACACCCACTCTCTCACCTATTCCCAGTAACATAATTAGGATTATCCTGTTGCATTGTTATGGCTCACTTAACAGGCATGGCATGTGGTAAGAGGGTGTGAGAGTGAGTGAGCAGGAGAGTGAGAGAGAGAGTGAGAGAGAAGGCATGCATATCGTATTGTCAGTGAGAGCAATTACTAAAATGATTTGTGCTGTCGCTGCTGGCGTCGCTGTCAACGTCGCTGCCACTGCACAGCATGCAATTACCCCGCGTCATTTACCAGCCCATCCCCCCCTCAGCGCCCATCATCTGCCATCAAAATTTTAATCACTGCTGTTCTCTGCTGTTCTGATTAATTGATTTAAGCCGCAAGACAGTGCCGCGCAAAATCCACAAATATTTTATACACATACTCAAGAAGTAACTGCGAAAATGTCTTCAAGCTCACACACACACACACACACAAACACACACACAAAATCGCGCACATTATGAAGGCATTTTATGTGCTGTTGCGCTTGGAGCGACGGCTGGGGGAGCGGGCAGTTGGGGTTGCGGGGCAGTCGCATATTGAGTGTAAACCTATTAGAGAAATTACCAACGAAATGAACTGAAGCCCATGAACCTGGCCGAAAGGCCAATCTGCAGGTCAATTCAATTACTAACGTTCGCCATTGACCAAGGACGAGGGCAGACACAATAATTAGGGGAAAAAATATATATAGAGAGAAAGTAGAGTCAGCTGAAGTTGGTTGTGCTTGAACAAAAACAATTTCAAGATTTCTTTTATATGTATTTATTTTTTTATTATTATTTATTTATTATTTTTATTATTTATTTATTTATTTTCTTTTTTTTTACTGTTTCTATAGTTTTTTTTTTTTCATTAATTTTAACATACATATTTTTATTAAAATTGTATTATTAGTTCTTTTCGGTTGTTTTTTATGCATTTGTTTTTCATTTTGTTTAATTTAATATTTTTTCTATTATTATTATTTATCTTAGATATTTTTCTTTGACATTTAAATTTTAAAACTAGTTTTTATTTTTATTTTGTTTGTATTTTTTTAAATAAATTTTTTTATATTTATTTTGTTATTATCAATTTTATTTTTTTTATTATTATTTTAGTTTTTTTTTTTTATTTTAAAATTGATTTTTTTTATTTTTTTTTTATTTTATAATTTTTTATTAATATTGTTTTTAAATTTTCTTTTTTAATTTACTTGCATTTAATTGATGCAAATTTGCTTTAATTAATAATTTAAACTTATAATTTTTCATTTAATTTAACAGTTTTGTTATTAAGAAATTACAATAAAAAAAAACACATTAAATATATTTGAATTATTTACTAATATATTTACCAAGCATATTTACATATATATATAAAAAAAAAAAAAAAAAAAAAAAACATTAAATTTTTTTAGAGTTATTTAATTCATAAAAAAAATTTTTTAAAACATTAAATTTCTTACAAATTATTTAATTCATAAGACTTAACTTTTTTTATTTTATTTATTGCATTCTTTTGATTTTGTAATATTTTATTTTATTTATTTTATTTGATTTTACTATATTCTTGTTACGGCTCGCGCAACCCTCGCCCTGCTTATGGCTTTCTGAGCTGTAATTTAAGGCACATATACTTTTGGCTGTAAATATTTAATGCGTTCGCCCGATCATTTTCAAAAAAAATAAAGAAAAGAAAAGAAAAGCGAAGTGAAGCGTAGAAATTGTGGGCGAACGGCATTTGGCCACGCCCACAGCGAACACGACTGGCATGAAAATTATTAAATTTTACTGCCCATAACTGTTGCCGGCAAGACAAATTAGTGGGGGGGGGGGCGCGCGCTGGCAAAAGCTAGGCATAGGGGGGGGTGGGCGTGGCAGCGCTAGTTGACCACTAGCCAAGTCATCTATGTGTGTGTGTGTGCGCGCGTGTGTGTGTGTAGGGGCTCCTTTACGCACAGCGTTTTAATGTTCTGTTTGTGTGCTCATCAATATTTATTGGGGTTCGAGTACGTGAGCCGCACACAATAAGCATCTTGGCCAGCGCACTATGGGTAAAAAGCCCGATTTTTTGGCATAAATTGTCCCTGAAGAGATAGAAGCTTGAAATTTTGCATACATATTAGTATGAGTATTTTATAATTTCGGATTTTTTTTTTCCAAAATTGAACCACCGCCGACACCCCCTCCCCCTTCATTAATTTAGTTTTTTTTACGTTTTTTGGGCATAACTTCTACACCGTTTTAGCTAAAGACTTCAATTTATATATTTAGATAGATATTATGGTAACACAGATTTTGTAATTTTCAGTTTTTGGATGCCACGCCCCCTTCGCCCCCATTTTGAAAAAACGCATTTCAAATAGTAGGGACTTGCAATTTGGCACATACATAGATTTAGATACTCTTAACCTACTCTGAAAATTTTGTAAAGATCGTCCTTCTAGAAATGGAGTTATCAGCGTCCAAAGTATAGCCCAACCCACCCCCAACCACAGCAGCAACTTCGCTGTTAGCAGAGCGCGTGGTCATACGTTCGTAAAGAAGAAGAGTATTTTTTTTGCTCAATTAATTTAAGTTTATCTTCCGATTTGTTGTCTTCGCTTATTTTGTTTGACTATATAATCATTTATTGCACTATATTGTCGCTTGTTGCTGTTCCACACTTCCAGCAGAATGGAATTGCTGAACTCATTTGTAGCTGCAACATGTCGATTATTTCATAAAGGGGCAAAAACGGGCAAGATGTCTTTTTAATATTGGATTTAGCAAACATTAGTACACAATTTGTGATTTCAACATTTCAAATGCATTTGACTGGTTAAAAGTTATGTCTGACGAAACGCAAATATAAATATTAATTTTGATCTTAAAAATGCTCGCAGCAACATGTTGCACAATTGGCCAATAAATCACAGAACAACAAAATAAATTGTAAGAATCTCATTTAAATACCTCCCTGATATTTTTCCATAACAAAACTTTTTCATTATTGCAACCTACAAAGATATATTCACGTTGAAAGTCGATAATGATATCAAGCGCTTTTTTCGATTTACCAAGCAACTCTCAATCAGCTAACTTTGACGAAGCTCAAAACATTAATGGATGTCTAGAAAATTTTATAAAAATTGTTTTAATGTCTACTGGAGTATTATAAATGAGAAAAATAAACCAGTTGGCGGATACTAAACAAAAAAAAATTTGCATTAATGCCAAATTTCGGGGTTTTTACCCATAGTGCAGCGGCTGCAAAACGTTTTTTTTTTTTTTTTTGTGCAAATATTTTGTTGCTTTCGTTTCTATTGCTCTGTTATTGTTCGCAACGAACTAAACACTATATATACATATATATATATTAATATCTTCATATAGGTCTATGCTCTGGCTACCCACACCCCTCGCTCTCTTCAATTACCGCCGTTGGGTGGCATTAATCACTTACCTGAGATTACCTGTGCCGTCGTCGACCGATTAACGTTTCATTTCACGCATTAATTAAGCCTTATCCCTTATTAAGTTCACTATTTGCCAACATCGTCCCCAAAAAGTAGGCAATACTATTAATTGATATGCCACATTATATAACAATGGCAGCAATGAGCGAAACCAAACATAGCGAAACGAAGTGGAATGGAACGTTTCGAATCTATTCGCCAAATTTAAGCCGATTCCCATTGAGTGTGGTGCGCGTGGTGCGGGTAAACGCTTCAAGCGGCTTTTGTGCTCATAAATAAATAATGCATTATTATGAATAGGCATATCATAGATGCCATAGACAATAAATGGACGAGCTCATAGAAATCGACATCAGTATATATGTACATATATATATCAATAAATATGTACGAGTGTTTGACTGCAATTGTTCGGAATGACAAAGTCTCGCATGAAAGCGGCGTAGGCTTAAGCACGATATATGTATATATATAGATATATATATATATATATATATATATGTATATGGCATGTAATAGGCAGCAATAGACGTTTACATTTTGATTTGCATTGTAAAAATATTTCATTAAAATAAATAATAATGATGAGCACAATGCATTGCACTAATTACTTGTTCATAGCCAATTAACTTCATTATGATATTTACATATATTTTAAAGCAACGAAATGCTGATCTTGAAGCTCAATTTTTTGGTTTTGAAGAAGCGAGTTCAAGGATCGCTCAGTGCGAATTGAAGTATTTAGTCAATTCTTATTTTGTCAAACTGGCAAAAAGTTTGTCAAACTGTTTTTCGGTCTGTCTAGGTAGCCTTTGGCCCTATCCCTATCTTCCTTCTTTCTGTCTGTCTGACTTTCATACTTTCTTTCTTCATCTTTGGCATATAGCAGACTTTCCTCCTGCCTGTCCTTCCTTTTGCGTGTCTGCCCTTCCCTCTGCCTATCTGTTCTACCTCTTGTTCTTCTGTCCACCCGAGCTTCCATTTATCGGTCTCTCCTTTTGTCTGTCCTACTGTCTGTGCACGAGTTAGTGTCCTTTCATCTGTCCTTCTGTCCGTATTTCTGTTTGTCTTTCCTTTAAATCGTCCTTTTGTTTTCCCTGTTTATAGTTTCGTTTATCCGTCTCTCCTTTCCCGTTCTACCTTCTGTCTATCTGTCTTTCCGTCTGTCCTATTGTCTGTTCTTCCGTCTAACCGTTCGGTCAGTTTAGATCTCCTTTGCCAGCTCTTGCTTCTGTCTGTCTGTCCTGACTGTTATCTGCTCGTCCTTCCGTTCATCCGTCTATCGTTCTGCCTGTCTAGTCTTCCGTCCATTCTACCGTCTAAATGTTCTTTTGCTTTTCCTTGCTTGTCCTTCCGTTTATCCATTGCTCCTTGTGCCCGTTCGTTCTTTTGTCTATCCGTCCTTCCTTCCGTCAGACTGTTTTTCCGTCTAATCTTCTGTGCATCCATCCTGCCTTCTGTCTTTCCTTCCTTTTATTCACTTGCCCTTCCTTCTATCCTTTCTTTCATCCTGCCTGGTTTACCGTCTCTCCACCCATCAGTCAATCTCTTCTTCCATCTATCCAACCGTCCTTCTAACTCTGCTTCTTTCCCCCACCATCTGTCCTTCCGTCCATCTCTCTAACATTCCGTCCGCATAACCTGTCATTTCTTCTGTCTAGCTCCCCATCAAAACATCAACAACAATTTCCTAATTTCCCTATCGATAACATAAGCAAATCGATAAATATTTGACAAAATGCATGCATGTCAATTGTTTCAGTCATCAAATTGAAAATTCCACATAGATCAATGGGCAAAAGCTGCATGGCTATGCATCAATGAATATTGTACAACAACAGCAATATTTAAGCCAGATATTTATATATACATATGTATATAAAATAGGCGTATTAAATTCTTAAGCTGACTAAATGCGATTTGCTGACAGATTTTGAAACGATTTGAGCGATTTCTGTGCAGCTGCAGTTGCCACACATGGTTCTTCTTCTTCTTCTTCTAGCTGTTGTTGTTGTTGTTTGGGCTTGAACAGTGGCAAACTGGCAGCTGGTATGCTGCGTGTCCTTGGCTGGCTCTGGCCTAGCCTGTCGTGGCCTGGCCATGGCAGCTTGATTACAAACTAAGCCGTTTAGAGAGCGGTCGTTCGTTCATTCGTTCATCGTTTGCTTTATACAATCAGCTCGATGCCAAGAGGAAGATGACACAACGCACACACACACACAGCCAGGCACAGGACAGGACAGCTAAGGACGGCCGAGGACAGCCGGGCAAAAGACGGCAAGGACATCATCGCTCACTGATTGCCAGGCGCTCGAACGAAATAACGAAATAACGAATTATGTGTTTGCATAAATAAATAAGTAGATGCTTGGCGAAATGGAGCTGACTGAGCTGACTGACTGCCTGCCTGCCTGCCAGCGTGACTGTCTTCCTGCCTGCCAGGCGGTCTGAGTGTCTTCCAATTGAATTGAGAAAATGTTACCTCTACCGCATGCACCGCAGCCGCATTCCGCTAAACTGGCGCTGGCAGCGCTGTCGTTGCCAGCATTGTCGCGATGTGTTGTGAAAAATTCGCTCGCTTTATTATAAACAAATAGCTGAGATGCGGCAATGCATAGTATCCACCTACCCCTCGAAACAACCAGCTACCCCCTACCCAGCTACATCCTCTCTCTCTCTCTCTCTCTCTCTCTTGTCCCCAGTTTCGATCGCTCTGACAATGACACGCTCGCCATTATGTGGCAAGCAGGAGGCGCATCTATGCGCCAGCCAACGGATGTGCACAGTCAGGACGCATGCCGCCCGCAGGACGCGGCCTGCTGCTCGATGGCTCGATGTCTCCATGGCTCTATGGCTCTATGGCTCCATGGCTGATGCAGCCAGCGAAATATTGTCGCTTGCAATAAATGCCAAGCATCCGCTGCGCCAGCGACAAGGACGCCAACGACGACCGCCATTATGGCGCTGGCGCCATTTTGTTTTGCTGCAAACCGAACTCACTGCCTCACCACCCTCCACCCCTGTTCCTGAGCTCACAATCCAAATAACGCGAATGCGATAAATAATGCAGCTTGGCAATTGGCGTTGCCTCGGCCCCATGCCACGTGCCACCCACTCCTCATGCCGCTGCCACTGTTTTTTATGCCTTTCGGATGGTTGGTTGTTCGTGCCGCGCGTTCCGCTTTAAGCCACGCCGTGCCGCATCGCATCCGACTGCACTTTAAAGGTGCAGCGCGCGGATGTGGCATGTCGCTTATCAGTTTATGCGACGCTGATTTTGCGCTCACTTCATTTCGATCCACTCACAAATCTGAGTGTTATGTGTATTACATTTAGTGTCGCTCGTTTGATTGGATGCATTTGCCTGGAATATGCACCATCCTGCATGGTTAAGTAGAAATAAAATGACTTTTCATGCTAAAGCCAAGAGACCTTTCCATGCGATTCCGCCAAGCAAAGGGCAAAGGATCGTTCTATTCAATTCAGTCTCTTTATCTCTCACGTTTTCTCAATGCTTTCTCTCTTCCCTTCCCCTCGTTCTCTATTCTCTATTCAGCTATGCCACCCTTACCTCTTTCCCCCTTTCTCACTCTATATCTATATCCATTTCTCTATATATCTCGTCATCTGTCTTCATTTCTCTTCATCTTTCTTCATCTCTTCCCATTTCTTCCTATCTCTTTTCGTCCCTACCCATCTCTTCCTATCTGTTCCCATCTCACTTCATCTCTCTAATTGTCCTTAATATCCTTCATTTCCTTAATTTTCGTAACCTTCATCTCCTTCTTGTTCTTTTTGACCTTTTCCTTCTTCTTCTCCTTCTTCTTCTTCTCCTCCTTCTCGTCCTTGTCCTTCTCCTGCTCCTTCTAATGCTCCTGCTCCTTCTCCTTCTCCTTCTGTTTCTCCTTCTCCTTCTCCTACTCCTTCTCGTTCTCGTTCTCGTTTTCGTTTTCATTCTCATTCTCGTTCTCCTTCTTCTTTTAATTCTCCTTTTCATTCCTATCTCCCTTTTATCTTCTCCTCCTTCTTCTCCTTACTTCCAGTTTATCCTTCCCTTTTACCCTTACTACCGTTTTCTCCTTCTCCTTCCCCTTACTTCCATCTCCTCTTTCTTTCTTTCTTCTCTTCTCTTCTGCACTTTCACTTTCTCTTTCCCTTTCTACTTCTCCTTCGTTCATTCTCACTCTTTCGCTTTCTCATTCTGCCCCTCTCTCTCATTCTCACTGTCTTTCTCTCATTATCTTTCTGTTTCTTTCCTACATAATCTATTTTGCTTCTCTCTCTCTCTCTCTCTCTCTCTCTCTGTCTCTCTCTCTCTCTTTCATCCCAATAAATCATAATAACCTAATCCACTCCTTACTGCCCTCCACCCTATCTTTTCCTCCCACTCCACTCATAGCCCAACATCACGTATACGCCCCAGTCGCACTCTACAACTGCACCACTGCATTCCCCCCATGGAATACGATGAATGTAGTAAGTGCTGTGAAGTGTTTTAGCTGTTTTAAAGTTGTGCTCGAGCACAAATGATTAAATTGTCCACTTGTGACAATTTGCCATGTATGAACTTACAGCAGAGAGGCAACACCTTTCGCTCCATCCGCAGCTGTCCGGCTGCCGTCCTTTGTCATCCTCTATCATACTCTGGCGACCTGCAAGCTGCAACCTGCAAGCAGCATCCCAGTGAAATGCGCTATTGTCGCATGTTTTGCTTTTTACCTTTGACATTTGCTGTTTAATTAAAACATCAACTGAAGCAGAAACAATGAATAATTCACATCATTATGACGTTGACGATGGCCACACACGGCCCGCATATGAGCTGGATACGTATGCACACCCACCACGTGTGTGTCTATGTGTGTGTGTGTGTGTGGGTCTGTGTGTGTGTGTGTTTGCGGTTTGCCATTAGTTTTTGCAATCACTTGAATTCAACGTCGGCGACTTTTATGCAAATTGCTTCTGAGGTGCCAACGAAAAAACAAAAAAAAAAAAAAACAAAAAAAACCAAAATGCTGTCGAGCTTTTGGATGCGTAAAGCGTATAAACTATGTGCAGCCAAACATGCTGTCCCTTTCGCACGCAAGCATGTGCCTTAAAGGCTTTAAAAGCAATTTGTGGCATAGCCGAAAAAAGGCTAGAAGAGAGCCAGATAAATTTATATAGAAAATATATATAGAATATATATGAAATACATATACTAAAATATATATAAAATAAATTTTTATATTTTTAGACATATATATATAATTTTTTCATTTTTTTTTTATAATTTACTTTTTTTTGTATTTGTTTTTTGGCTGTTTTTGGCCGCGCGTGCCATTTATAGTTTGGCGCGTGCGAATTTAATCAAAAGTCAAAGCGAGCAGGATGCGCCAGGATATGCTCGATGCGTGTGCCTATGCGTGCGTGTGTGTGTGTGTGTGTGTGCTGACCCACATAAAGGAAAACACTAGCAAATAACTGCGAGCGAGCCAGCGAGCGAGCGACGCACACAAAAAGACTCATCAAAAACTCATAAATTTGCAATTTTCGACACATGACAAAATAAATTGTAAACAAAGCTGCGCTAAAGCATGAGCAACAGCAACAACACACAAACAACAACAACAACAGCAACAGAATGAATAACAAACATAAAACACAAAGGCATACAGGGCGTATGAAAAATATAAAATGATTTTTGTTGCTGTGTGCTTTTTTTTTGTCAAAAGTTTATAATAAAACTGATGGCAGCACTAAAAAGCCAAAGCTAATAAATTGCAGCTGGAACTGGAACTGGAACTGGAACTAAAGCCAGCAACTAAGCTAAAAGATTGTTCAGAATTCAATTCAAAATTGTTGATTGAACTAAAGCTGCTAACGGAGCTGCAACTGCGCTTGACAACTGGAACTGGAACTGGAACTAAAACCAGCAACTAACTGTCATGTAAAACCCAAAAAAAAAAAAAAAAAAAAACTAAAACTAAAACTGGAAATGGAAATGGAATTGAGACATAAAGCTGGTACTGGAACTAGCGGGATCCAGAGCTGCAATTAGAGCTAAAATGAGAAACAATTATGATGGATTTTATGAATAATAAAAAAAGAGAGATCCAAATAAAAAGAGTCTATGGCAGAAGCAGTGGCATCTGAACGGAGTGAAAAACTGCGAGCACTGAGAAACAATTAAAATTAAAATAATATTTATTTATTATAAATTATTTGTAACAATATCATTTGTACTCTAATTATTATTATAATAATCATTTTTTAAGTTCATAAGTGTATTATTCATAATAAAAATAAAAAAATACAACAGAAAACAGAGATAATTCATCTGAATTGGATCAGCGATCAGGGAATCGATAGCTAAAGTCTTTTGTCAGTCATGAATTTTGAAGAAATATCAATTATTAAATACACTTTTCAATCTCCCTCAGTGAAGCCTCATTTGATTTATCTTCTCTTTAAAGTTTTCGGGAGAACCCTCTATATAGAGTGAGAAGTAGGCACAAAAGCCGACTCTCTCTCTCTCCCTGTCTGCTTGAGTATTTATCTATCTTTGTCTTTATCTGTCTCTGTCCTTCTCTCTGTCTTTCCTTCTTCCTAAATACTCTTATTATCTTTCTGTACCTGTAAATCTCTATCTCACTTACTATCTTACTCTATTTTCTCTCTATTTCTCCCATTCTCTCAAATTATATTTCTCTACCTCTTTATTTCGCCTTCTCTTCCTCTCTATATAGAGAGAGCACGAGTTCTTCTCTCCCTCTCTAAATAGAGTTCCAATTCGATTTTCTCTCTTTATCCCTCTCTCTCTCTCTCTCTCTCTCTCTCTCTCTCTCTCTCTCTCTCTCTCTCTCTCTCTCTCTCTCTCTCTCTGTCGCTCTCCCTTTGCATCTGCTTAAGTGTGTAATGTAATTTTTTTTTTTATCACAAGCGCAGCTTGAATATCAGCTTTCACTTCGCTGGAATCATGCTCAGCTTGACGAGGGATTTTTTCATCTTATTTGTTCTGACTGAGTCACCCCTATAAACATACATATGTATGTATATACTTATATACATATACATCTCGATTGCAGCTTATATGCGAATTATACAGAGTATTTACCCGCATTTTGAGCGAGATTTTCTTTCAATCAAAATTCAACGTTGCGACGTTCGATTCGACTCTGTTGCTGATAAATCAAAGTTCACATTGAAGGCAATCAGTGCCAATGCCAGACTATAAGATACCTAGTACAATATTGTATTTGAATTGCAATAGGGAATACCCTATAAAGGAAGCAGTAATATAATTAACTAGGACACTCACTAATATACACTGCCTATGCAATTACAGGGTATCTTTGTCAATTGAATTCATATGAATTTTGCATTCTTGTAGTTTCACACGACACACGCTCTTAATTAATAATATTTAGCCCTACGGCGTTGCGCCTTGCATATGTATGTATGTATGTATGTGTGTATATATTGTATGCAAATATTTATATTTTAATTGAATTCAGTTTTATTTTATTTTTTTTATTATTATTATTATCATTAAGCAACAATGAATATCATTTATAAAGCACATACATATGCAATTGCACTATAAATAAGTTACATATATATATATACATGTTTTTTTTTTTTGCATATATTATCACTCGATATCAATTTGCTCCTCACTCTGTTCCATTGTCGCAATTGGAATGCATTGAATTCTGAATTGAGAACTGTGACCCACGGACGTTGCGTTGTGCGCTTTTTGCTGGCAATTCGAGAACGAGAATGAGCAGTATATAAATTTGCAGTCAACTGCGGCGTCGACGTCGTCAAGCTTATAAGCGTTTTGCAACCGCAAGCACGAAATAACAACAACAACAACAACAACAAACAGCAACAAAGTCAAAAAGCAATAGGAAAAAAGTTCAACTAATTAGCGCAAGTGACTTTTGGATCCGTTGCCGTTGCCGTTGACGTCGCTACCTTCAATTGAACGGTGTTGTTATTGTAGCTGTTGAATAGCATAGAAGAAAAAAGGTTGTACTTGTAGCAAAAATAAAAAAAAAAATAACGCGAATAAAAGTGGCAATTAACACATTTTTCATAGAGCGTCGCAACCGGTTCAATTTCTAGAATAGCAGCCGAAAAGTGCAGAGCGAGTGAGTGAGAGAGAGAGAGAGGGAGAGCGAGAGAGACGCTGCCACTGGCGTACGGACAGACTTAACTTACACATAATACATAACTTTATCTGTGCTGCATACAAACATAGACACACACACACACACACACACGCACACACATATGCGCGCTTTGTGCTAATCTTTAAATTGAAAGAAATCTCAGTGGCAGCTTCTGACGCGCGCGGAGGAGCTAGCGCTATGTGGAATTTATTTTGTTGCCGGCGCTTTTAGTTGGCAGGCAACGTGCGGCGTGAAGAGATCTCAATTATAAAATATTTTTAATAAGCAAACAACAACAAAAATTATAAATAAAAATAAAAATTACATATACATTATCAAAAACAAAACAAACAAAAAACAAAAACTTGTAATTAATGAAAGTTATAAATACTCGTATGCACTCTCGCTCTCTTCCACTAACACCACCCTATCTCTCGCCCTCTCACTGAAGAAGGTCGTGCAACAGCGCTCAGAGTCGATGCGTCTTCTAAATACAAATACTATTGCAAATATAACGGCAAATGTGCGATAAGGTAACACTTAATCACACACACACACACGCACACTTCAAACAGGAATACTACTCACTCACTCACACACACACACACACACACAATGGCATCGGCGATAAGCACCGTTACTTATCAACTTTGATATCGCACTCTCGCGCTCGCTTGTTCTGCTCTCTACCTCTCTCGGTTGTCGGTGCGACGTTACTCTCACGCGTAACTGTTCATTGGGCAACAGAAGCGTACGCACAGTTAGAGCACAGCTGTTGTCGTCGTTCAAGTGTCCCGAGCAATGAAGAAGCAGCAACAACAACACACAGAAAAAGAAGAAGCAGCTGAACAAGAACAACAACAACAACAATAACAAGAGCGCGCACAAAGTTCGACGCGCAGTTTGCATTGTCGATTATGCAAAGGAACAACAACAACAAGAGCTGCCACACACACACGTGTGCTTACATACATTCATACATATGTATACAAAATACAATTGCAATATATATTTCTCCTACTGCATGTGCAAAGCAATTAAAACAAGTGCTCTGAAACAATAACAAAAAACAATACAACAACAAAATATAAATAAATGTTTATACACATTATATAGCTACATACATACTTATATAGCTGCATAGGTAAATGTATCGCGTCGCTGCTTACAAAATCAACGCTTAACTCTAACAACAACAACAAACTTTACAACACCTACACACACACACACACACAGACACACACACATATACGCGCGCTAAACAGAATTACAATGGCCAGAGATAGGCTGCCAGAGCTTTTGCAGGTGAGTCGCTGTGTAAATTGAGTTTTTTTTTTTTTTTTTTCAAGTTATTAGCGCCAATATTTTTCCGATTTTTTGTGAGAGCGCAAGTACAGTGTGCCAAAATGCAAAATAATAATAGCAAAAAAAAAAAAAAAATGTTGCATAAGTGCTTCATAAACAACATCCTGTGGCGCCCATTGTTAGGCAATACAAAAGAGCAAAAAAATAAATAAATAAATAGAGTAAAATAAATAAATAAAAATAAATTAAAAAAAAATTTTTTTAATTGATTTCTATTTTCGTTTCGTCAAGTTGCTTTTTGTAAAAGATTTTTGTGATTTGATTTTTTTTTAATATTATTTTTGCCGGCATTGCCAAACACTACGCCACATTCCGCAGCCGGCATTAGCACTATCTTGTCATGGACGGTGTGTGGGGAGGGGCGCGCCAGGTGGTACTGGCGCTGTTGTCATTGTTAAGCTTTTATCAGATTGGCCCACAGATAAGAGCGATAAAGTAGCCCTCATGTGAGGGCCATCCCCCCAGACCCTCTCCCACACACACACACACACCATCATTTCCAATTTGCTGGCCACATTTTTTTTTTCCTTTATTATGCACAACGCTGCCAGATTGTGCATTTCGCGCCTAGCGTGCCCAGCCCCTCATCGCGCGAGAGAGCAGCGCAGATCGTTAGCGACAAAAGAAAAAGAGCCGAACAAGAAGAAGAAGAAGAAGAAGAAGAAGCAGAAAACACATCTAATTTAAGCACGAAGTTTTAGTTAGAGTCGCGTCGGCCGCGCTGCAGCAGCGATGCTCGAAAATCGATTTTGTTTTTGTTTTCATTTCTATCGAGCTCGAGCTGTGCTAACTGTTTGAGCATTTCACGTTAACTATTTTGCAGCGCTCACTGAGCGCCAACTCAACGTCTTCCTCATCGAACGGATCGCTGTTGCTTAGCGCCTACAACGCCACCACCGAATCCTTAACCAGCAGCAGCAACAACAACAATAACAATAATAACGGCAGCAGCAACAGCGGCGTAGACAACAACAAGGAGCGCAGCAAAATGTCGCAGCAGGGAACAGATGTGGATGCCATTCTGAATCCAGTAAGTATGTGTGTGTGTGCGAGTGGAACCTGTGAGCGTCTAGAAAAATGAGCGGATCACCATAAGTGTGTGTGTGTGTGGATATGTTTACTATGTGTGCGCGAGTGGAACCTGTAAGCGTCTCAAAACTAGAGCGAAGCGCCTAATGCGTATTGTGCGTATCGCATAACGCATAACGCAAGGCAATTATTATGCTGTGCGAATTATGAATGAAATTCACATAAAATGCAAATTAAACATATGCAAAATAATACATAAACAATCTTAGCAAGCTGCAGACTTAGATACGATTACCATGAGATAAGTGGAGTGTCTCTCGCTCTCTCTCTCTCTCTCTCTCTCTCTCTCTCTCTCTCTCCGTCTCTCTCTCTCTCTCTGTCTATCTTTAGCATTTTCTCTGTGTCTGGCTCATGCTAGCATGTCGAATACTTAATTGATTGTGTTACAAATTTATAAGTGGAACCTGAGCTGGGTACGTTTTGTAAGGCGGCACGCTGTCATCGCTTACCAGGCCCAATTCTTATTGGATTCTAACTGTTGTTTATCGCACAATTGTTGATGGCCATGCGAAATGAATCAGCGAATGAGCGCGTCGTTCACAACAGAAATGAATTACTCAATCGAACCGCGTGATAAGCCAAATGCTGGCTTATAGCCAAACAGCGTCTAATTAATAAAATACATACATACATCTATAAATATAAATATAGAGTATATGTTAATGTCATATGTGAGCGCCAATTGAGATTTTATTATATTAATAATTATATTGATAATAATAGAAAAATTATATATAACATAATATAATCTTTAAAATATCTAATGTGCCGTTATGTTGCAGAATCTTCGATAATTGTATATAAATAATTACTGTTCAGCCTTATTCCTAAAAAGTTTACATTTTTTGCAATTTAGAAGACTGAAGATCATATGATAGACAGTAGAATCTGGTTATAACGACTCCGCTTATAGCGTTCAAACGATTATTGTAACCAAAATTCAAGTACCCAAACAAACTTTTATAAGCAAACTTATATGCGTCTTCTGAGTATGACGGCTAATCGGATTATACTGTATTATGTATATTATTGAAAATCTTAAACAATTGTACATATAAATAATCACTGTTAAGCTATATTCGCAACGCAACTTTCGATAATATTATTATATATACTTTTTGTATAATATAATCTTTGTTCGTTATTGTTGCGAAACGCTAAAGAAATCTATATAAATAATCATTTGTCAAGAAAATATTTGCCTCCAGCTTCCATTTCTTTCACTCGCACTCAAAACAGTTATTAATAATATTATTATATATGTATTATATATATGATATATTTCTTAGAAGATTCAATGAACTATAATACTGTAGAGTCTTTAACAATTATCTATAAATGGTATATCTGTTGGGCTCTACAATCCCAATAAGTTTAAATTTCTTCAACATTTACAACTGAAATCATGAAATTTAATATCCTGAATACTATTAAGCCCAACTAGTCTTCATTTAATAGAGCCAATTAATTTCTTAATCGATTATTGATGCGATTAAGCTTACGGTTCATTCTCTCTCTCTCTCTCTCTCTCTCTTTCTCTCATTCTCTTTCTCTTCCTCTCGCTCTTTCTCTGTGCGTGTATGTGTATTTGTGTGTATGTGTGTGTGAGCAGTATAATTGTATAATCCGTTTATAACGACACCGTCCGGTTATAACGACGAACTTATACAAACTTATATGATTAGAGAGCCTTCCGGATATAACGACGCTACATTCAGTGTCATTTTAAGCGGGCTCCACTGTAGATAACTGTATATTTTATCCCCATACGCTTACCAACACTAATTGCAGTATTCGGAAATACGTTATCAATTATCGCAAATCGTGACCAATCTGGAGGCCATGGAACGCATGTCCCAGACCATACATTTGCGCACCTTCAGCGGTAGGTACAGTGAACACACAGTAATGTCGACAATGGCAGCTAACCATATGTACACATGTCCACCAACCACCATATCCTCCACAGAGAACGAAATGGATGAGCTGCACAACAAGAATCTGCGACTGGGCAATCATCTGATGAGCCGTTTCAGGGATTTCAAAACGAATCTGCCGCCCGAAACGGATTACTGCCTGGAGGCGCGCATGAAACGCACCCTGTTCTATGGCCTCTATCAGACATTCATCAATCTGTGGCAGAAGAACGAACAGTTTCTGCAGAACTATGAGACGAAGGTCAAGAAGAATCTGCGCATGCACTCCAAGATCAGTAAGTGAATCGGAATCCAGTCGATTGCAACTGAAATTAATCTCATAATCTGTCTAGTCAATGCGGAGGCCAGTGAGCAGGAAATTGAGCTGCTGATCGAGAACAAGACAACGAAGCTCTTTGTGGACAATGTGAGTGCAAAAATATTTGGGGAAAAAAAAAAAGAAAGAAATATATAAAAAATCAATTTTAAAATACATTATTTTAGATACTGCAAGAGACTGATAAGGAACGGCAAACGCTGCGTGATCTGATGGATCGTTTTAATGAGCTGCGCAAGCTGGAGAAATCCATTGAGGATGTCCATGCGCTCTTCATGCGCATCCAAACGCTCGTCATGGAGCAGAGCGAGACGATACAGCGTGTGGAGTTCCATGCGAATCAGGCGACTCTATACACTGAGAAGGGCGGCACTGAGCTGGACAAGGCCAACGAATATCGGGAGAAAGCACGCAAGGTATTGCAATTGGGACAATTGAAATAAATAACTTAACTAAATTGTTTTATGGAATTTGCATTTCTTTTGCAGAAAAAAATAATGCTCATTGCCATACTCGTTGCAGTTGTGTTAGTTTTAATACTTATCGGTATTTATTTGTGATGCACACAAGCGCAAAACTATATATATCTATATAATATTTTTTTTTTTCATATTCTTAGGACAAATAAATTTAATTTTGCTACGCTGGTTTTATTTCAATTGTAGACATTCAAATACTAAACTCACCATACTTAAGCCGCGCGCGTATACAGGGTTGCATTTGCTGTCAATACGAATGTCTTTAAGCGAAATGACATATTTATTGTCAGCTGATTTTTGTTTATAAATAATGAACATTTGCTTAAAATGTTGCGGCATATGTAAAATCATTATTAATTAAAGCCAAAAAATGTTAGGCCAAAAATAGAAGTGTAGCTCGTGGCATATATTTTGCATATTTACAAAAATGACAGTTTGATGATATTTTACACTGCTTGCGCTGTTAACGTTACAGTGTGCTGTTAAACGCAATCATCTGTTCCGTTATGAGATTCGACATTTTGAAAACGCAAGCGGAGAAGTTTTTTTATACTAAAGATATCTTGTGTTAATAGTAAGTAATAAAACTAAAGTACAGTATTATTTCAATTATAATTACTTTTAGTTTTTGTGTGCATAAATTGTTTGTTCAAAAAGTGATTTTGTATTGAAATTTAAATTGATATAAAATGTATTAGGCAGTGGTACATAGGTTTAATACGTTAAACTGTCTAGCAAGCTGAGTAGTGTTGGCAGACAAGTGCCATGTTTAATGTGTCATTTTGCAAAAATTTCGCAAATGTGGATAACAACAACAATCACATTTAATTGCACAGGAAATTCAAAATTCGAGCTAATTGAATCAGCAATGTGTATGCATAAATCTGTAACGTAAGCGCAGATTGAGTAACGTAATCTGCAAAACTAACATGACCCTGTTATTGATATGTTAACGGTCCAAATAGCCATTTAACATAACATAATACGCTGCTGACAAAAATGCAAAACAATGAAGATAAATTAAACACGAAAACGACAACAAAACATAAGCAAAATAATTAATTAACGCATATTGGGGGTAAGTGGAGAAATGAATGTGCATAGAACAACGACGTAACCCAACCCCAAACAAGCAAACAAACAACGAAAGACAAACAAACTTCTTTTGACCCATTGGCGAGCGCCATTTTTTCGCTGGCGTCGCACAAAGTTTGCGATTAATCTGTGAATCTGGCGATGCTCTATGCGATGCGCAGAGCCAGCGATTACAGCATAATAATAATAAAAATTGCAATTATTATTACCATTTTTTTGTAGCCTGTGTGGATTAGCCGTGTGGCCGGGCCGCAATGGAAGACAACAACGGCAGCATGTGTAAAAGTGTGAAATTTGCGACCGAATCTGTGACCGTTGTCAATGAGACCAGCAATGGTGGCAAGGGTGTGCACTTCAAGCTGGCCAGCCAGCCGATCGCAGCGGCCGAACCCGAGGAGCTGCTCGGCTCGGTGACGACACAGAATTGTCCGGGCACGCGAGCAAGTGCGCGAGTCATCCAGAAGATGAAATTGGATTTGACGCGTCCGATGACACCGCCGCCAGTGGAGCGTGAGCACAGCAAGAAGGAGGAGAAGGCCGCCCAGAAGACGCCATCACAGCTGCGAGCGGCCAGCAAAACGACGTGGACTAATCTGGAGCGCAATTGTTTCTTTGATGCATTGAATGAGTTTGGCAAAGATTTCGAGGCGGTGGCCAATTGCATCAATGCCAAGCTGAAGCGTCGCAACTCCAGCAGCGACTACAGCTTCAAGACCAAGGATCAGGTGCGCCAGCATTACTATCAGACATATCACAAGATTGGCAAATATGTGCGCTTCACGGATGGTAAGTTCCTGACCATAGCAACTATATCGATCAGTCGCCTTCACTTATATTTGCATTCTTCCCTCCAACAATAGAGCTCAAGAAGCCCGCCCAGGAGCTGTACACGCTGATCAACTATGGCGAGATGCGGCGCAAGCTGCAGTTCCTCACGGAGAAGCATTTCATGAAGCTGAAGCAGCTCATCTACCAGGGCCACATCACGGTGCGCAGCAAGGGCAAGAATATACGCATCAAAACGCCCTCCTGCAAGGCGCTGCGACGCCTCAATCAGCTGGACGGTGAGACTTCCACTGAGATCAATAGCCAATCCATATAAAAATCATCTCTTCTCATTCTCCTCCCACAGATACTCTGGAGGACATACGCCTGCCCAGCAAGATCGAGGTGCTGGTCAATCCGGCAAATATGGAGGCCTTTGGCCGTGTCCAGTCGCTGGCACAGAATCCACGAGGACGCGCGATTGTGCCGCTGCACAAGAAACTCATCACGTTCATCAAGACGTTTCAGTACAAATGGCGCAGTGTGGACGCCCGGCTGGCAGAGGAGCAGTTGGCCGCCACCGCTGCCGGCACTAGCACCAGCACTAGCACTAGCACTAGCGCCAGTGCCAGTGCAGAGCCGGCCGAGACGTATACGGAGCCGACCATTTGCTTTCTGCCCAAGCCGGGCGTGCCCATACATAGGCCATTGCTCAGCATTACGGCGTACTTGAGCAGCGTCAACATCTGCCTGGCCGCCTACGAGGAGCGTCTAGGTGTAAAGGTGCGCAGCGAGACGCTGGACAGCACTGCAGCGGCGGCTGCAGCGAGCGCCAAGCGAGCACGCACTGAGAGCGGCTCGGAGAAGCTTCGCCGGAGACAAAGAAGCTGAAGCCGTTGTCCAGTCCGGCGCACGACAAGTCCATGGATGAGCTGGCCGAGCCGAACCCAGTGAAGCTGGAGAGCAGCAGCGGCGACGAGCTGAGCGAGGAGATCAACGAGCTGCTCACCTCCACGAATGCTGGTGTGGCAGTTGAACCAGTTGAGATCGTTGCTCCGCCGCCACCAGCGCCGCCCGCACCAGCTCCAGCTCCAGCTCCACCACCAACACGAGCCAAACGCAGCGACGGTCCTGGCGCTGGCGGCGGCAAAGCCGCCAAAGCGGCAGCTGCAGCGCGCAATTTCAAGCCGCTGCTCAGTGACGATGTGATCAAGCGCATACGCCGTGGCTGGACGATAGCCAACTCGGCGGACATCACTATTGGCGATCTGTATGTGGTACTGGGCCAGGACTCCAAGCTGGAGCTCGAGTATTATTGGTGTGAGCCGAATGAGCAGGGCACACCGAGTGGTGCCTCCACAGGCGTAAGTACGTCGGCGTCCTCCTCTTCCTCCTCCTCCTCCAACACCACCACCACCACCTCATCGTCTTCAACATCGCTGCCCTACAATGCCAACGACTGTGATAGCGTGGAGCGCGTCAAAGCCATCAGCACGGCGACGGTTAGCAACAAGCTGAAGCATCTGCTGCTCGTGGCCAATCTCAGCGAGCGTGTGCGCAAACGCCAATGCAGCTGTGGCCACAGCTGTGATCGCAAACGCGATCTCATCACCAAGGCACGCTGGCTAAGCAATCTGAGTGGCTCCGGCGCCGGCGGTGGCACAGCTGCGGCCAGCACCAGCACCAGCTCCGGCGATGGCAATGGCAATGAGATTGTCTTTCGCACGCCCACATTGCCAGTGCGTCGGCCCATGGTCAACATCATTGATCCAGTGCGTCAGCTGAGCAAGGTGCGTATTCCAACCAAAAGAAAAGAGAAATAGAAATAGAAATAATATCAATTTTCTTTTCCCTTTTCGCAGCTCACGCGCCAGAAGCTCTCCAGGCAGGTGCTGGTGCAGCGTTGCCTCCTGCCGCCCTCTTCAACAGATCAGCCTTACGATGTGCTCAGTCTGCGTAATCTGCAGAACGGCTTGAAGCCCATCGAATGTGTCAGCAGCACCAGCAACAACAGTGAGATTAACGCTGTGCTCTCCAAGCTAAATGCGATTAGCAGCAGCAATGCCAGCCAGCAGAGCCAGGCGGAGATTGAGGCACACAACAGCAACGCCATGGATAGCAGCAGCGGCAGCAGTAGCAGTAACAGCAACAACAACAACAATGACTATAATGACTACAACAATAGCATCGACTGCAGCGGCTCGGGTGTCAGCGGCCTGGACATGCCAAACTTGGACTTCTCCACGGAGCCAACAACACTGCCAGCGACAAGCACCACACTGCCCGTGGATGTGCAGGATGAGAGCACCAGTGAGATGAGCAAATTATATAGAATTCATATAAAAGATGTGAAAGCTATTTAAGAGAATTTTTAGATAATCAGAAGAGATGAGGAAAGTGCATAGAGAGCAGCATTTATAAAGTTTAGATCAGGCTACAAATACTCTTCGCTTTTAAAATTGTTGCCAGGCTTTTCAATTCATGTTTGGCCTTTGTCCTAGAATTCGCAATCAGTTATAGCTTAGCAATTGTAGCAAGGCAACATTGAGCCTGAGCAAATACTATAGAATTTATGTAATTAGAAGAGCTTTAAGAAAAATAACTAAGCATTGTTAGATAAGTGTTAAAGACGAGGGAAATGAACAGAGATCAGAGTTCCACGAACTTAAGATCAGTCTTACTGATGTACAGGGTATATGAATACTCCTTTAAGATTTTTGCCATGCTTCAATTCGTGTTCAACCTTTGTTTACTTTTAAGATAGATAATGTTTAGCTAAAGTGTTGTTTGTCTTCTAATTCGAAGAAAAGGCCAACGGAATAGAATCTTTGTCTCTCGCTCGAGCTCTGAGCAAGTGACTTCGACTCTTTTTCATTTTGATTATCGCTTAAGCGCCTCAAGTTGAACAATTTCCGAAGATAGCATAGTGAACCTTGACTTTCATAGCAATACATATACACAAAAGACTTTTTGCTTGGTAATCGTTCGTTCCAATAGCGAACGAGCTCTTTGTCAAGCTAACGCAATCGTTTGCTCTCTGAGTATTAATAGTAGCTTTGTCTATTCTAGAGTATTTTATAACTTATATAAATATTTTTTTTTTTTACTATTTATGAAGTTAATCTTAAGCTCTAACTCTAAACCTTAATCAAATGTGTATATAGTAGATATATACTCTATACCCCTAGATGGATCATAACTCTAGAAATTGCAAAATAGAGCTGAGTTGTGTGTCTGCTTGGATATTTAATTTCCAAACGTTTCTCATGTCTCTCAATAGTCTCTCCTCGCTCTCTCTCTATGATCTATGATCAAATGCTTACTATATATTTCTCTATATTATTTAGCTCAAAACTTTTTCAATGGCAGCGTCAGTCCGATGCATTTGCTGCGCGACTCCACATCCAATGCCCGCTGGCTGGAGGAGAATATCAATGATTTTTCGCTGACGAGTTTGCTGGGGCATCTCGATGATTTTGATGCGACGCGCGATATACTGGTGAGTGCTAAATATTCAAATAATTAATAATCAAATACTAAAGACTATATATATATATTTAAATGTGTATGTTTGTTTGCAGGATCCCTCGTCGAGCATGTCGGTGATTAGTGAGAGCAGCGTGGATTATCGTCACAAGTTTCAGGAAATTTCAGCATTGCTGCAGCAGCAGGAGAAGGATTAACATAATCTTAAATGACCTCAAGGGTCACACACACACACACACACAAAAACTCACACAAAATGTTGTGGTTATTGAATTTTGATTTGTTTTCGTATTATTTATCAGTTAGAGCATAGAATATGCTATTGCAAAACAAAACAAAACAAAACGAAACGAAATGAAAAAAGAAGAAACTAATTCTCCCATGGATATTATTAATGTTAATTTCAACATTTTCAATATGTATCTAAACACACATATATATACACCTATATATATATGTATCTATATTTTTAACAATCCATCAATCTTTATGCCTTGTGATTTTGAATTTGTTCTTTTACGTTTAATACTTATCTTAATATTATCTAATGCTTGGAAACATACACACATACTCGATATTTATTTCATATATATATGTATCTATATATACTATATTATCCTATGCCTAAGTATTACAAGCACTCACATTGTCTTACGTTCGACCCAAACGAATGGGTTTCAATTTCATTCATTTTTTTTTTTTTTTTTTTATAACTTTTTGTTTTGGTTGTAGCTATTAGATTAGCTTAGTTCTTAGAAATTTAGTCGCGAATAAGTTGTATTGTAGTTGTAATACGAAATATGCATACAAATATAATCATAATAAATATCAGTTAACCCTGTGTATATACGCCCGAAGAGCAAATATGCATTTTTATTATATAATTTTATAAATTATCTTATAAAATAAAAAAAATTTAAAAAATCCTAAAGCTGGAAATGAATGTAAATAACATTCTCATATACAGCCGGCAAAATTAAAAATTACGTAAACATCTTACGTCAATATTAATGAATTTAAACATACCCTTCAAATGATTTCAAGAAATGTTAAAGTTATGGGTTCTTTTGTATTTTAGTACATTTTAGGCATACGTTGCTGTTAGGCATACGTCATTTGTTGTGTATGCAAATGGACACACCTTTAAAGCCCTGACTGTTTTGCTACAAGCATTTCCTAAATAGATGACATTATATGTACGTACATATTTGCATTCATATATGTACATATGTACATGTATGTATGTATGTGTGTACATTGTTATATTTCCAACTAAATCGCTGATTCGCTTTGCAATCAACACTCAAGATACCGATTGTGTACGTATGTATGTATGTACATATGTGCGTGAGCTTGCAGTGGGGGTGCAATGAATGAGAGCGCTTTTAAGAAAATGAGAGTGTTAAAACGTTAGAGTGCGAGCAGCATAGCAAGGCAGATGAAGAGAGTGAGAGGAGAGCTGGTAAATATAGTTCCGATAAGCAACGGCAGTTTGCTAGAGTAAATATCAATCGCGTGTTCTTTTTGTGCTTGCTGTTATTGTTACTGTTGTTGTTGGTATTGGCTTCGCTGAGAGCGTGCTGACAAATCCCAATGTCTGCGTCTTAGCTTACCGCTATGAAGTGTTAATCATTTTTGTGTTTGTTTTGTTTTTGTTATACATAGGTGTGCTTTTTCTTTTTTCTGTGCTGTCTTCTTATTACTAATATTTTGTTTTGCAGTTTAGGCGTTTTATGATGCGCCAGTCGAGCTTGTCACATTAGTCGTTTGCCAGCCGTGCCAGCGATAGTTTCGAGCACAAGCAGCGACCGCAGCAGCAGCAACAACAACCACAACAACAACAAGAACATGGCTAAGAACAACAGTGTTAGTATCTTTGATTTGACCCACTTGAACGTATAGAACTATATCAAATATATTATTATAATTTTTTACAGCCGCAGCATATCTTGAAGTTGAGCGACGAGCAGCGCCGTCGTTTCATAGAATCGTTTGATTGGGTATTCAGTGACATAGACGGCGTCATCTATAACATAAGGACAGATATCCCGAATGCCAACCAAGCCTATATGGCCCTGGAGCGTGCCGGCAAACGGCTCACGTATGTGACCAACAATAGCATGCGCAGCCTGGATCAGACGGTGCGACGCTTCGCCAAATCCAATTTGCAAGTGAAGCCGGAACAGATATGGCATCCGGCCCAGACGCTGGTCTACTACCTGCGCAGCATCCAGTTCGATGGACTCATCTTTATCATGGCCTCACCACATTTCAAGGCGGTGCTGCAGGAGGCGGGCTTCAAGCTGCTCGAGGGCGTAAGTAACTGTGGCTACGACCGGATCAAGTTCTATTCCTAACTGGCATCTGCATTGCCATTTTAGCCCAATCACTTTATCAAGGAGACCTTTGAAGATCTGGCGCAAAACATATTCGACAAGCAGCCCGTGCGCGCCGTGGTCATCGATGTCGACTTCAATCTAACCACATCGAAGCTGCTGCGCGCGCATCTTTACTTGCGTAATCCAGACTGCCTGCTGATCAGCGGCGCCACAGATCGCCTGCTCCCGGTGGGCGAGGGTGTGAATATCATTGGCCCCGGCGCCTTTGCCTCCATGCTGGTCGAGGCCAGCGGCCGACAGCTGATTGCGATGGGCAAGCCGGGTCGGCCGCTGGGCGACATGCTCATCAAAGAGTACAATATTACGGATCCACGCCGCGTGCTCATGATCGGCGATATGCTGGAACAGGATGTGCGCTTCGGCCGCATGTTTGGCTTCCAGACGCTGCTTGTCCTAACCGGTGGCTGCACGCTCGAACAGATGCTGGCCGAGAGAAATCCCGATCTGGTGCCAGACTACTATGCCGACAGCGTGGTGGACCTAGTGCAATTGCTGGAGGAGATTACGCCCAAGGCGCATGGCTAAACGTAGGCTAGATTAACGAATATATATACATATGTATATATATTCTTCTATTTATATATAGTTTAAGGGTTAAAGGTGTCATTGTTATATATATATACAATTTATTCCTAAGTATTCCTAACTTGTCTATAAACCGGTTCCACCTACATTTAGTATATGTATTATATATATACTATATTTTTGATAACATATTGCTATGAATATATACTCAGATTTCCTTCAACTGTTGTTTCGACTCGGAGTTGTGCAATTATTGAATTCCTTAAGTATTCCTTCCCCTACTTGCCCATAAAACTATTCTGCTTTCTTTGAGTATATATATTATATATACATACAATTGTTAAGATAGTGAATTTAATATATACTCTACGCATATACAATATGTATATTCTTCAATCTATTCACCTCGTTTGGGTTTCCGCCTGAACTTGAAATGGGAATTTGCTTTCCGAAGTAGTTTACACTGTTTCTCTACCTCCCTGTCTCTCTCTCTCTCTCTCATTTTTCCTTCTCACTCTCTCGTCTCTCTCGCTCTGTCTAGCTTACTATTTTGCTCCCTCTCACATTTTAATATATAAGTATATATCTATGTATATAAACTACTGAGTTTATTGCATCTACAATTCTAGGGTCTATTACTTATCAAAGTTACAAATGATATATGAAAAGTGTGTAGGCCTCCTCCTCCTGCTCTGTACTCCCTTCATATCCAGCTTTACTAGGCTTGTCGCCTCCTCCTGATCCTCCTCCTGCTCCACACCCTTATCATCCACTGATACTGCTCCTCCTGCTCTGTACGCGCTTCGTGTTCAGTTTAGTTGTGCTTGTCGCAAAGATCGCCCAGGCAATCGCCCACATAGTCTGGCATATTGGCATGACCCTTGGGCAGGTTATCCACGTCCGCCTTGCTGCTGCCACCGGTGAGCACCAGCAACGTCTGATAGCCGCTGGCATGTGCAAAGCCAATGTCACTGGCCAAACTGTCGCCTACGAAGAGCACGCGATTGGCCGGGATGTGGGCGTGATGCTGGCGCAGTAGCTGACGCAGTGCCTCGCCCGGTTTGCCCAGCACCGTCGGCTGACGTCCCGTCGACTGGGCAACAATGTCAATGAACGGTCCGGGTCCTAGGGAGAAACACAATCGGAATTTAACCCACCTGCCCTAGGCTAACCCACAGCTAAGACAATACCCACCAATGATGTCACCATTACCAAATGGTATCAGCGCATCGGCAGCGCCGGCCAGGAACAAACACTGGGGATTCTGCAGCTGGACGTGGGCACGCATCAGCTTGGTCGCCGTCAGATTGAAGTCCACATCGATGATGACCGCCTCCACGGGCTCACCACCAAAGATGGCCTCACGCAGCTCGGCCAGACTTGTGATGACGAAGCCCTCACGCTGCGATTCAATCAAAACCGAATTGAATATCTGCCCATAACTCAGAGCCTCAACTCACCTCTTGGCTTAGCCGAAAGCCAGCATCGCGCAGGAGCTGCTTGAACGGCGGCGTGGCCAGACAATAGATTAGCCCGCCAAAGCCAATGTCCTTCAGATGATCACAAATGGACTGCGCCGGATGCACAATCTGTTCCTGTTGGCCAAGAGTAATTGAATAATTCTCCGATCTTTGATCTGAATGCACTTACCCTCTCCACATGCAGCTGCGCCTGCTGGGCAAACTTCTGCAGATGTTCCGCCACGGAGCTGATGCTGTTGTTGGTCACAAAGGTCAGTCGCTTGCCACGACGCTGCAGCTCCGTCAGTGCCTGTGCCGAGCCGGGTATAAAGTCTCGCAGCGTATACCAGACAACACCTGCAAATAAGCCCAGTCTGTTAGAACTTCAGACCTTTAGACCTTTGGTGCTTTGGACTACTAGACGAATAGATTCCTTGATTCTGAGTCCTTTAGTCCTTGATGCTATTAGTTTCTTAGAGCTTTAGATTTGGAGACTCTTAAACTGTTGGAATTTAAGCCCTTTAAACTCTAAATTCCATATTCTTTTAGATCCTTCGACTTTTAGATTTTTAGACCCTTAAACCGTTGGAGCTTTACACCCATGCACCTTTAGACCTTGAGACATTTTGAGCTTCATACTATTAGAAATTTAGATCAATACACTTAAACTCACATGCTTTTAGATCCTTAGGCCCTAAGATTTCAAACTTTTGCAGCATTAGGCCTTTGGACCTTTAGGCCCTTAGACATTTGAAGCTTCAAACTTTCTGATCATTATACCCATAGGCCTATAGACTTTTAGACCTTCGATCCTTTAGACCTTACCCCCCAGATATTTAGACCTTTAGACTTTTGTGCATTTCACATCATTTCTCAACGAATTGTGAGTGGAATGAAAGGATATTTGCCTCTATTATAGTATTATAGTTTTTTTTCTATTCAAAAAGAAATGCGAATCTTGAATTTCCACGATTTATATTCGATTTTTGATTTCTTTGAGGATGGTGGTGTGAATGAAATCCTACATCTGATGGCTTTGACTTTAGAGATAAGCAGATAAGCTATATATTATCGAATTTTTGTAAAAATCAGTTATTCGCATTAGTTATTGAACAGCCCTCGCATGCTTTGAACAAACCATCGCAATCACAGAAGACGACATCGAATGAATTGAAAAACTTTTCACGTTCCGCTGCGCTAAGCTGCTTCAAGACTTTGGGCTGTCAAAGATAATGAAAGATTTGTGATATTTAGAGGCAATTAAACGATTCCAAATAAATCAAGATTCTATATAAATGACGCACGCTGTGGCAATTTGGCTTAGCTGAACGCCAAGACGTCGCGACGACTTGACACAGACGACGCAGCATCCCAACTACTTACCGAACTGCAGCTCATTTTGCACTCAGGGAAAAAAAAAAAAAAATAGAAGGGAAAAGCGGGTTAAAGTTGAGTGAAAGATATGTGAGATTATTTTTTTGTTTTGCTTTGCTTTTGTTATATGCTCAAGCCGCGACTTATGCAAATTTGCATTGAAGCGTTGCGTCTAAAAACAGACCAAAGCTCCAGTTACCCTCGACTAAGATGCTCGACAGACCAAAGACAATTGACGTAGTCGGACCAGTACCCAACGGGGCTTCAATTTAGCTGCCAGCGATTTGATTAGCGCCGATCGCGCTGATCTCCTCGTATAAAGTGTTGTGCGCTCGATATGCCTCAATTGCTTGCATCCAGCAACAAGACGCTGTTTAGATGTTGTTCCAATTGATTTGACACCATGCATACATACATATGTATATGCATATATAATATGATAATATATGTATATGATATGTACAGTTATGTAGTTAGCGCTTGCACTTCCGGTTCTGCTCGCTTACCTGACCTGTAGCACTAGAGCGTACGTTATGCAAGATCAACACAGTTCGTACTAGAGATAGCATATATATCATCTATCCTCACTATCTATATTCATGTATAGTACACATGAATGCATTTTCAATTATGTTTCTTAAGTTTAAGGAATTACCTTTAACTGATAAATGTATGCATACATCTGGAAATAAAACCACATATAAATATAATACTTATAACGGGCTTATCAGTTAACGATAATTCCTTAATCTTAACCCTTCATGTGGCCTTGTTGCATATCTGCAACACATCGTTTACATGGAATTATTTCTTAATGGGTATCAAGCAAGTGTTATGGGAATATTTTTTGTAAAGCACTCCCTCCCCACCTCTCTCTATCTCTATCTCTATCTCTATCTCTCTCTCTCTATCTATTTCTCTCTCTCTCTCTCTGTCTCTCTTACTATATTTAACTCTTTTTCCCTACCTCTCTCTCTATATAACTCTCTCTCTATCTCTCTCTTAATCTATTCAACTCTTCTTCCCTACCTCTCTCTCTCCCTCTCATACACTCACGCACCCTCCCACTCACTTTCTCTGCTCATCTCTCTCTCTCTCTCTCTCTCACTACATTCTAAATTTAGATTATACTAGTCCAAAAATCGAAAGATTCCTATAGTAGTCATATAATATAATAGTTATTTAATATATATATATATACATATATGCATCTATATATAACAAATACTCTAAGTATCTGAAACTCTACAATCTCTATATATGCTATAGATCAACAAATACATATATAAATATATATATGCATACATAAATCTATGAATCCTCTCATATGTAACCCATCAATTACATATAATACATGCTAACTTCATATAGAATTTCAGACTCTTAATCTTCTCCAACTTCTTTTATACGCCACTTTATTATCCATTTCATAAGAATTTGCAGTTATTTATTTCAATCTTATTATCATTTATTTCTCTTTGTTTGGTTTATTTTTAACAGTTTCAAGTCATTTTTTAATCTCATTTGATTTGTATTTGTATTTGTATTTGTATTTTTTTATTTTTTATTTATTTTTATTTTTTTTTGTAAATTGTTAACAATTCGATGTGTAAATTTATATTTAGAACATTCTGTACAATGCATCTTTCTCGTTTTCTTTTTCTTCCTCTCTCTCTCTCTCTCTCTCGCTCCCGCTCTATATCTCTTTATTGTATATAAATATATTTATCAAAATAATAAAATATATTAATTGCATCTCTTAAACTCTAATATTCTGTAGTATAAAACATATTTTTGTTGTTGATTCTTTTTCTGGTGCTGTGCAAACTTAACACAAAATATATCGTATGAACAATTCACATAAAGCAGCACGTACTATACATATGTGTGTATAGGTGTGTGTATGTGTGTGTGTGAGTGTGTGTATGTGTGTGTATAGATGGTTTAAGGTACATTGGATTGTTTATGTTGATGTTGCTTATATACAAATATGCTAAGCACACGCAATCTGATAGTTTTTGGCTGAACAGCAGATACTGATATACATATATACATATATAAATATATATGTATGTGTATATATATATATATATATATATATATATATATCGACACATCGTCTTAGGAACAGACGCAAGATTAGATCGAATACAAACACTGTGTATGATTAGATAATTTGAAATGATTTTTGAAAGCGCAGCAATCGCCAAAGATGTACAAATTCCCTAGGCCAAAGCGATCGAAGCCATTAATATTTATATATGTATATATACATATATATGTATATATGTCCTAAATATTTATATATATACATAGAGTACTTAATGCCAGTGTCGAACAGTTTAACAATTTTTGGCATTTTTATACACAATTTAAACAAAACTTGTTCTGTTTCGTGGTGGGGCGGGGCTGAAAGATTGTTTCGCTTTGTCAAGAGTGGGGGAGTGGGGGAGTGGGGGAGTGGGTATGTTGGCTGGATGGAGCTGGAGCTCACATTTGAGCACCGGGCGCACATGGTTTAAGTACGTTACATTGAACTCTATGCATGTTACATGAATTATATACAAAAGTATATACGTTATATTGGTTTCTATAAATATAAATCATTCACAATACGATCCTTAGAACTAAAATGCACTTGATTCGATGCTGGCAAACATACACTCTACAACAAAAGAAAAAAAAACTAAAAATTTGTAAATACAAATACTGGCAAATACAACAAAAATTGATGGACATGCAGTTGTTGTTGATTGATTGATTGATTAGACATAAGTTGTTGCATTATCGCCATTGCCATTTAGACGCAGGTGCGTCGACTGTTGCTCCCGCTCCCGCTCCCGCTCCCGTTGTTGCGCCAACTCCTGCGCCTGACTCTTCTCATAGTCGATAATGTGCTCGCGCAGCAAAAAGTTTTCGCGTTTGATGCGCTTCAGCAGACGAGCCGAGACATCGGGCACAGCCCAACGTAAAATGCCCTGCAGCATGCTAATGATATTCTATGGGATAAAAGGAAAACGAAACGATATTATAAATAAAAATGGTATATTGCAACAATGTCGAGACAAAGCAACAAATCTCACCTGATAGATGACAATGAAGGCCAGCCGTGCCATTAGGATCTTCCAGTAGATCATGGGCCGTTTATATGGTGGGTTCACCCACGGATCGTTGCGGAACTCAATATAATGGCAGAGCGTTACATTTGCCTTGTTGCTAACATCCAGCAGAGTTTGCGTCTTATAGTCCTTGGTATAAAATGCGGCCAACGTAAAGTTCAGATAGCCATTCAGATCGGGATCATCGTGGGTGGCTTTGTAAACGAGTTTCGGTATAAAGTTTGTGCTAAATGCAATTATCATGGCCTGCACGAAATGGAATTGTGAATATATATTTTAAAGAGAGATAGAGAGTATGAGAGAGAGAGAGAGAGAGAGAGAGAGAGAGAGTATAATATACTCACGCTCGAGGCGACCGAGATGTGTGTGACGACGGCCATTATATTTTGCCAGACGCCAATATTATGGGCTCGCATGCCCACGGGACGCCGTATGAAACGCAACATTTTGATGGCATCCAGACGCACTTCTATCACATTGTTAATCAGCGCCAAAAGTGGAGCCAAGGGAAATGCCAAGCTAAACAACGTGATGAAGCCATACTGCACAACTGCATGGATGTGAGTGAAAGAGAAAAAGAAAGAGAGAGTGAGCCATGGCTTATTGAATAAATTCATTCATTCATACCCATCTCCAGATACTCCGTATACAATGAATTATTGTCAGCTGGCAGCAAATTGAAATCTTCAGTAAATTGATTAATCGACGGCACCTTCTTTGTATTGTGACGCTTGAAGAAATCGTAGTTCTGACTGAACTCATTGAAGACACGCATCAGATATGGTATAAGCATCTCGACAATCGCATTCACCGCCTGCTTGCCCACCATTATGATGACCAGCTGCATGCAGAGCTCCATTAGACAGCCACCGGGATTGCATTCCTCCTGGCGAAAACTAAATATCCGATTGTATTTCGATGGATAGCCAACGAATTTGCCCTTCAGAAAGGCTATATAGAATAACGATGAATAGTAGTTAACAAATTGGAACACATAGTTCTTGATGGTAAGACTCTCGTCGTATTCGGTTTGTGTGCGACAATACTCGTAATTGGTTAGACTAATTGCCAGCTTGCTATAAACCAGATCCAGCACCGATATAACAATTAGATCTAGGAAGCCAGCCGTTATGGGCAACACCATGATCTTGTACGTCATTGAGTTCTCGCTGCCAATGATTGAGCTGGAGGCACGTTGGGCCATGCGATAAATGATGATAGCCCCCACGCCGATCACTGATATGCACATCTGCCAAAGTAAGAAATTGTAGAAATATCTAGGCATTATATATGTATATATATATATACGGTTAACATACAAACAACACCACAATGCTGTAGCTCGTAAAGTTGGGCAGAAACTTGAAGCTCCAGAAGGGCACATCGGGATCAAAGATATTTTTCGCATCCAGCTGCTTATCCTGCAGCTTCTTCGATTTACGTATTCTGGCCAGATACTGGGGACGCGGATGCTCCACATGATGATTGAAACCGGTGAGACCCCAGCGATGCACCAGACCAGCCGAATAACGTTTCCACAGCTCCAAATAGGCCACCGCCCAAATGGCCAACACAAAGGCCACCACCATCGTCATCTCGTTATCAATCAGATAATTGAACTTGGAGGATGTGCACGTCTCGTTCAGATGCCAAAACTTACAGCCACGATCACACTGCGGACACATGATCGTCTCGTTGCCATTACATATGTCATAGCTAATCGGATCACTGCTCCACGTCACGAAACCGTATAGAAAGAAGAGAATGCCCATTACGCTAATCGGTATCAGCATTTGCGTATAGAAACCCAGCCAGGCATAGTAGAGCGCCACCTTGGCACCAAAGTAGTCCTTGATGTTGTCCAGCGGCTGCAGTCTGCAAAATTGCCAAAGGGAGAACAATAGAGAAGTTGCTTAGGTGGTGATCAGATGTCGATGTGCTTACTTCTTCCAATTGCGTAGACTCGCCCATTCCCGCAGCAGATCATCTCGTTTATTCTTCTGAAATGTACGAAACCGTTATATATATATATATAGAGAGAGAGAGGTATATATCTTCTATATCGTCTCACATCGTGCAGCGTGTAGGCACAGAGGTAGACGCCATCCTCAATGAGCTTCTCAATGCCCAGACTCTCGGCCGTCTCGTCGCCCTTCTTGAAATGCTGTCGCTGCATTATGAAATTGATGATCGAATACCGTGTGCTGGCATCAAAGTAATTTGGATGCTCCTCATCGTATAGCTCTAGGTATTTCAGAGCGAACTCCATGTGAATGCGTTGACCACGCTCCGGGAACACATCATTGTTTAGCTGCACCGAGCTGAACAGTCTGCGGCACATGCGACTCCAGCAGGTCTTCAGTTCGCGCGTGCTCTCTTCAATGATCTGCTCCTGTCCGGGTATGATCTTCAATGGCATCTTGATCTTCAGAATTTCCGCATAGCGATACAGCACCTCCATCGGTGCATGCACTTTAGTAAAGTGCACCCATTGCTCATTGTATGGCTCCAGCTGTAGGCCTTCACGTTTCAGATTCTCCTCGAAGATCTGACGTTGCGTGTCCGCCGTTGGGCTTTTGTCGTCGCCATTGTATGCCAGCACAAAGTCCACGCTGCGTCCATCCTTGAAGCTGCGATAAGTCTGCCAAGGAAGAGGTTAAACAGGTTAACATGGCGATCAATCAATATCAATTAATATAAATGTAAATCACTTTTTATACTATATACATATATTGAGTATATATCAGGGATCGGGTTTATACATATGTATATAATGGTGCGCTTTAGAATAAAAAACAAATAATAAAAAAAAAACACAAGAGGAAAACTGATCTAGCATCAATTTCAAACTCACGCAAAGGAAGTTCAAAGTAAACACAAGAAAATTTCAATTTTTGGAAATAAAATTAAAGGAAGAAATAACGCTATATATGTATGTATGTATGTACATATATACATATATGTATGTACATGCATACATACTCTGTATACTCCTGAGCCATGCACATAGCATACATCCATTAAAAACTGAGAAATATCCACAAAATTAGCAATATAGTAAAAAAAAAACTTTTCACTTAATGTTTGATAAAAACTGAACTTAAAGTTAATTTATATACAATTTATAGCTTATATATTTATATATGTATGTATGTATGTATATACATACATATATATTGAGGTAGTACTATGTATGCTAAAAAATTGCCATTACCCATTCCCGCAAGCAAACTATTGAAAAAAGAGAGAAAAAAGAGAAAGATAATGGTGAGAAAACGTAGCCACGTAGCGCAAGTAAACAAAAACAATGCGAATGCAGCGGAACGATATGTGATGTACACACACACGCACGCACGCACGCACACAAACACATAAATGCATGCATGTGTGCGTGTGTGTATGCTTGTGCAGATGCTGTCTAAAAACTGTTCGATTTGTAGCCAAGGCGAAGCTCAGTGCGCAGCTAACGGTAGACACAAGTGAAACGACTTGGAATGGAATGAAATGAGAACGAGTGACAGAGAGAGAGAGAAATAGAGAGAGAGAGAGAGAGAGGAGAGATGAGTGTGTGCTGTTTCCATGAAATGCTGTGCGAATCAATCATGTGTATGCGGCGACGCTTGGCGCAGTGAGAGTGTGAGAGAGTGAGAGAGAGAGAGAGTGAGAGCGATTGCAAAGTAACAGAAAATGCAAACAGTGCACGCCATTGAGTAACTGTTATTAGTGAATATATCAGCATATTGCCATAGAGTATTTGCACTTGTTGTGCTATTCGTTGATCGTATGTTGATCTTTTTTTTGTGTGTTTGTTTAGTTTTTTTAGTTTATCGTTGTTTACCCTCAATTTCCACTGGGAGTATGTAATTGGCAATTTCTTATCTTTATTAGAAACTGTGCTACTTTGCCTTAAAAGGCGTCTAGAGACCTCATCATCGTTGCTGCCGCCATAGCCATAGCCACCGCCGCCGCCGCCGGCTGCCACGCCAATACCGGTGGGCAGATGTGTGCGTCCATTTTGCAATGCCAGCACCTGGGCAGCAATAGCAGCGTCCGTATGATCACCGCCAGCGCCAACACCAACGCCAGCACCATTCAGATGCTCCAGCGCCGTCGATTGCCGATACCCCGGCTGCCAGGCGAGCCTCATTGGATCCATTGCGGCGCTGTTGCGCAAACTGTTGCGCGTCTCATCGCCGGCCAGATCCACCGCCGAGTGGTAAATGGTATTGCGGGACTGCGATAGCGACTTGCGATGTGCTGCCGCTGCCGCTGCCTCCGAATCGGCCAGCGAGATAGTATCAAAGTAAAGACTCTCTCGCTCATCCATTTCCGATTCGGGATAATCGTAGTCGTGGGTGCGCACTGCAAACAGTGATTAGCGATTAGTGCAATGAACCAACACTAGTACACACAGATGTACACACATACATACATACATAAGTGTATACATATACATATGTATATTCATATAGAAAGCAAAGCATGATATCATATACATATAGTATGGTCATGAAATGTTATGCTCGTGCTCGAAAAAAAACTTCATGGAGCTGATATGAAGTTCGTGAAAACGTTGCGCTAATCGATTGATAAAAGCAATTTAATCAAATAATACGGCACAGTGGGGCAAATACATACAATACCAAATCGATTTTGTGAGAGACGAAAGATTTCGGTATTCATGTTTTCTTTGTCAGAAAATAAAAATAAAAATAAATAAAAATCGAATACTGTATATTTTAATCAATCTATATAATTATATCTAATATTATATATTATTTATTATTTACTATACTTATTTGGCATTTGCAGAACGTGGAGAGTGTATAAGCAATTCATAATCTAATCTCTAATTATGAAAAACCTTAAACTAAAACATTTTGGAAAACTCTAGTCAGGTTGCCCGACTAGTAGATACCCTGCATCACGAAATGAGCTGGATTATTGCAGTAGACAAAATTTTAATTTAATTTTCTACTATTTGCTATAAAAAATTGATTTTAAATTTAAATATTACTAAAAAATAAAATTGTGTAAAATTTGACTTTAAATTTAAATAAAACCAAAAATGTAAATTGTATAATTGAATAAATTATATACAAAATTTGAAGACTATTTTGAGATTTACTGAATTTTGATGAAGCCTTTAATTGATCAAAATTTTGGACTCTTGACTATATACAAAAGATTTGTAATCATTAAAAATGTTCGACTCTTGACTATATATCACTATATACAACATTTGGAGAGTCTAGCTCTTAAGAAGTACGAAATACAATGTTATAACTGAATTCTAAAAAGGATATTAGACGATAACATTTAAATGAATATGGTCATCTATTTCCGCAAGCAAACTCGATCTGCGTGTGCTATAAAGAAACCCACAGAAAAATGTTCTACTCTTTAATCATGATAGGTCTCGAGATCGACGCGTTCATACATACGCAAGCATGGACGAACAGAGCTAAATCGTTTCAGCCTGTCCTGCTGATCAAGATTATGTATATACCTTATATGGGTATGCTTCCTACTACTACATATGTACATTCCAACAAAATTGTTTTACACTGACTTTACATTTTCAATAGATAACAACAAATTTGAATTGTGATTTTGTGACACTTGACCCACTGTGCAGCGGCTAATTAGAAGGCGAAATGTGGAAACTTATCAATGGATGGCAACGGTGGCAGCTAATATATGCTACTGATATTACGTTAAATGGGGGTCATTGAAATGCGGTCAATTATATAATGCTATGATATATGAATGTCTGTCTGTCTGTCTGACATGGGTGTAAGACCGGTATCAAATGGATGATTATCCATTTCCGGCCTGCAACAGTGCAAAGTGAGCAAATCAAGTGTAAGTGGGGATGACTTAATGTAGATCGGGTGCTGAGCATACATATGTACATATACATATGTATACATATGTATAGAAGATGAAGCTATGAGAGGACCGTCTATAAACAAATGAATAAATAGTTAAGACCTGTGTGAAGCAGAACCGAATAAGTTTAAATAATAAGCAAACGAACAAACACGTAAAAAAAAAAAAATAATAAACAGGTCTAAAAATATATACATAAATATGCATATAAATTCTAATTGCGTGGAATTTTGCATATGAATAAAATACGAGTGGAGAGAGTAATGGGTGAGAGAGCATATTGATTGTGTTATTTTTTAACAGATGCCACACATGCAAATGTTAAGCCAGATGGCCGGCATGTATGCACGTACATATGTATGTACATGTGGATATAACGTTATTTATTTACCCGCTGAATACATTGTTGTGGCACAGAGAAGGACAGCTGCGGTGAGCGAAGGAAAGCAAGAGCGGGAGATAGAGAGAGACAGCGAGGTAGAGCTAGGAGAAGGGAGCGACAGAGCGGCAGCAAGAAAAGGAAGCTGAAGATTAAGGCCAGCCAGATGGCAGCTTAAAGTATCGAGTATTGTGATTGGTACCCGTTACACGTAAGACGTTATACGATTAACGCTACACATTACACGTTACACGTACTCGGATCCAGTTCACGCTGAATGCGCGATCGTTAGTGCACGACGAGCAGCTTTTGAGGACGACGTGCCAGGCATAACGGTAGACTGGCTGAATGGCCGCAAAAGAAAACAGAGACCTTTCGTTAGCAGAAGTTTTTGATAAACAAATTTAACGCGCTCATGAAGAGACGAAGAAAAAGAATTAGAGCGTGCGAGAGAGAGCAAGTTTGACCAATGGCCAAATGATGTCAGCTAATAAAAGCAAAAAATAAAAGCAACAAGATTCGTATAGAGCTAGAAAAATGCGTACGCGCGCGTTGTTTGACGATTACTGACCAAACTCAGGCAATGCGGCGGCGGTCTACACGGTCTAAGCAGACCAGCAGCTAGAACAAAACAGCAGCTACAACAACAATAACAACAAGAATTGATTGCCAAAAAGGCAGCGACAGCGTGCATCGAGCTGTAACCGATACACATATGGAACGAGCGCGCACACAAGCACACATTTGAATTAATTTGAATACCTACATACATACATACAGATACACCAAATATAGACGTCTCTGTATATGTATTTGCATGGCCGCAAAGGTCAAGTTGAAGTGTAAATGATTTGTGTTGCAAAATCAAAATGCAAATTTGAATAACGTATAAACACACACACTAACACACGCGTGTGTATGTGTGTTTATTTATACCTGTGTTTACATGTGTGCTTAACTAGAAATAAATATTGACGCATGGAATTCAGTCATTATTTCAGTTGTTGTAGTCAGTTGCAGCTGATGCTGTTTGTATTTGTTATTGCTTTGAAGTTAAGTTTTGGAGCTGCTGAGCAAATCTAGCCGGCTATTAATAATAATATATCAACAATCAAATGTATACATACATATGCACATATATACTAAACTTGTTCATTGCCATGTCTCGCACATGCTGTGTCTACAGCCAATAATACCCCTACCTTAAGAGGTATGTAGAGAACTGCGTGGGAGGTGAATGATAACTACATCCGAACAGATTGAAATTCTATGCATATTTGTGAGCATTCGCGTTTTGGGCAAATTATTAAGAAATCAAATGACGACCTTGTTAGTCTGTGATGAGCTCTGCTGGCTGCAAACTTGGTTAGAGACACGGATTAGTAGTAGCAGTAGTAGTAATTGTAGTAGATGGGCCTAAAATTGCGGTCTTGTCGAACTCACCTCGGCCTCAGGTAGCAGCTGACTGTGATTCTGGCTAGTGTCAGCTCCACGATGCTTTCGTTCTTTCTATGTTGTATTGTTATTTATATCTATGCTATATTAACGCAACTATAAACGTGCAGCAACAGACGCCACCGTTAGCGTCTTTGCCGTTTTGTTATGGCTAAATTACAACTTGTATTTCTTCGCACTTGACTATTGCAGTCGAACTATCGACATATCGATAGTATAATATGAGCAGTATCGATTAATTGCATTATGTCAACAAATATTTCACAACCAGGGATATTCCCTATTAATATTAAAAAATTTATTGTAAATTAGAATGAAACAGCTTTATTTCTAAATAAAAATATACATTACATAATAATTGTCATTAATATTTTAATAATTTCAATAATTACATTGTAAATATTGGAGAACACCCTTGATAAACATAATATCGATATCGTTTTAGTTGTGTCAATTTAGACACGTCATGGTCTCCAAATTATCAACTACAAAATAATAAATAAACACGAAAATAGAAATTTTTATGATCTCCCGATATCAACATGGTTTACATAGACCGCAGTAAGTATTTTTATATATAAACAAATGCATAATATTTCAATTATATTGCGATTGCAGATGGTCGTGTGTGGGCAAAGCGTCCTTGGAATCTGGAGCGTGTTATAGAGATATTCGTAGGCCTTTGGTATATACTAGTGCAATTGTAAGTAATATTGCCATGACTTAAACCCCTCGTGCTCTAACAACTTGTTTATGGCTTTATCTTATAGTGTTAAAACCTTATTCGCGCCTTTTAACGGTGGGAATGACAATAACCGCAACACTGGACGCTATAGTGGTGGCGGCTGGGGCGGTGGAGGCGGCGGTGGTGGAGGAGGAGGAGGAGGTGGTGGAGGAGGAGGCGGTGGTGGTCTACGGCCCAACAGAAGAATTGGACGGATACAACGGACTATGGATTGCCAATCGTGTTCCATGGGCGGTGGATGAGGATAGTAGCGGCGACTTGAAGTACCAATTACTCAGTCGCCGCTGAGTTCAGCGTAGTCTGAAAACAAATAGTGATTGCTCCATATCTGTATTAAATCTCGCAATTTCTTTGCGCATATGACGCAATATTCATAAACTCTTAGTTTTGAGTGGAATTTTGCTGATACGGTCTATACGGATATTATAGCTTATTTGTTATTTTTAGCTACGCCTCAAACAATCAACGCTCTCGATTTAGGCTAACATTTTAATTTTTTTTTTTCGATTTCAAATTTTAGTTTCTTAGTGCTAATAATTTAGTTTACTTATAATATAAATCGAATAGGAAGAGCGCTAAAAAATTGCTAGTTAATGCAAATTTGTTTCGAATACAAATTGAATATTTCATACATTTATATGAATAAAAAATAAAGATAAAAAAGCTTTAAAAAATTTAATTTTTAAAATTATTATTATTATTACTGAAATTACAGCATGTCATTTAAATGCAATAATAAACAAAAATCATGATTGAACTGAATCCAGTTCAGCTGCAAAAATCGAACCAGTGTTCCGAGAACATGTGTCAGTTGAAACATATCGAACATTTGACGTTTCAATTTCATTTCGTTGCGGTAGCTGACTGAACGTCCAGATAATCGAATTGTACATTCATACATACATGTAATGTGTATATGTTCGTAACTTTTTTTTTTGAGAATTTTTAAGCGTTTATCTTAGTGTTTTCGGAAATTAATAACAGCGCGAAATATTAAGACGCCAAATTGTTAAATATCACATGAACCAAATTTTCTAACTTGTTAAGTATGGATATGGGGGCTGAAAAAGGTAATTTTGCAAAAATGGTGGAAAAGCAGCGTTAGCGTGCTTATGCGTCCACAATTTTTTTGTTTTTCAGACGAGGCGTTCAACAAGGAGCCGGATGGTGGCAAAATTACGGATGCGCTCGCAGACTTGCCCACAGATCCGAAAACAATTCAAGATAATGAAGTCGATTCAACATGCTCTGTGGAGGAATCATCCGCTGCGCCGCCCAGCGAACCAGTATCAGAAAAGCCAGGAACTCCAATAGAGGGTAATCGTTCACCAAGTGCCACTCGAAAGTCTCGCAGCCGTAGCCGTAGCGGCAGTGCTATTGATAGCTCCCGACGCTCTCGCAGTCGGTCTGGTTCCGCACGTTCGGGCAGTGGATCGCCCCAACGTTCTCGTAGTGGATCTCAGCGCTCTCGCAGTGGCTCTGGATCTAGACGTTCACGCAGTGGATCTGTTCGTTCGCGAAGCGGTTCTCGCTCTCGCAGTGGCTCCAGACGTTCACGCAGTGGATCGAAACATTCACGTAGCGGGTCTGAGGGGGGAAGGTCGCGTTCACGAAGCGGATCTAGACGTTCTCGAAGCGGATCCAGACGCTCTCGCAGTGGATCTGGATCTGCACGCTCGCGCAGTGGATCTGCACGCTCACGTAGTGGGTCTGCACGCTCACGCAGTGGCTCGAGACGCTCGCGTAGTGGCTCCAGACGCTCACGTAGCGGATCTGCGCGCTCACGTAGCGGATCTGCTCGCTCTCGTAGTGGATCTCGCCGTTCGCGCAGTGGATCACGACGTTCACGCAGTGGCTCCAGACGCTCGCGTAGTGGATCGGCACGCTCTCGCAGTGGATCTGCACGCTCACGTAGCGGATCGCGACGTTCTCGCAGTGGCTCGAGACGCTCACGTAGCGGATCTGCGCGGTCACGTAGCGGATCTGCTCGCTCTCGTAGCGGATCTCGACGTTCGCGCAGTGGATCCCGCCGTTCACGCAGTGGCTCTGGTTCCAGACGCTCACGCAGCGGCACACGCTCACGCAGCACTTCGAGGCGTTCACGCAGCGGCTCCAAGGACTCTCGTGCTGGCTCCGTTCGCTCGCGCAGTCGTTCCAACAGCGCCGATTCGTCGCATAGTCATAATAAATCAAAAAAGAAGTCTGATCGCCGTTCGCGCTCAAATAGTGTCGCCGACTCGGTCACATCCCAGGATGCGCTGAATCGCAAACGTACTATCACTAGCGACTCTGAGGGTAAGCTTTATCAGTATATACATATATTTGAATCTTTATTATATGATGACCATCGTTCCACACAGATGACGCACCAAAGCTACAAAGGAAACGTGTTAAGATCACCGACACAGACAATGAGGACGAGGATGAGAACGAGAAGAAGGGCGATGAGGATATGGCGGCTGACAAAGCACAGAATAAAATAGTGGAAAGTTCTGATGATGAGAACACGCCCATTTCAAATGAGCCAGAGTAAGGCAATTATAAACGATCAAACCTGAATAGCTATATATATGTATATATACATTTTTGAAATGTATTTAGGAACAGCAATTTCATATCCGATTTTGATGCCATGCTGATGCGTAAGAAGGAGGAGAAACGTGTGCGTCGTCGCAAACGCGACATTGATCTGATAAACGATAATGACGATCTGATTGATCAATTGATAATCAATATGAAGAATGCCTCTGACGATGATCGTCAGCTGAATTTGGCCGGCAAACCGGCCACTAAGAAGATTTCAATGCTCAAACAAGTGATGTCCCAGCTAATTAAAAAGGATTTGCAATTGGCCTTTTTGGAGCACAACATACTCAACGTACTGACAGACTGGCTCGCGCCGTTGCCAAATAAGAGTTTGCCCTGTCTGCAAATACGTGAAAGCATATTGAAACTCTTATCCGATGTAAGTATATGGAAACTATATAACTTTTTAATACATACATTTATATATAACTATCTTCCTCTCTCTCTCGTTCTCCCAATTGCCATGACAGTTCCCAACCATAGATAAGTCATATTTAAAGCAATCGGGCATCGGAAAAGCCGTCATGTATTTGTACAAACATCCACAAGAGACAAAGACAAATCGTGATCGGGCTGGCCGCTTGATATCGGAGTGGGCCCGTCCCATATTCAATCTGAGCTGTGATTTCTCAGCAATGAGCAAGGAGGAGCGTCAAGAGCGTGATCTGGCCCAAATGTCACGCAATCGTCATAAGACTCCAGACCCGCAGCCGGCATCAAGCAGCCATCCACCAACACTACATCATACCTTCTCGAGTGAGGACAAATTGCTGCGTCCCGGCGATCCCGGCTGGGTGGCCCGCGCCCGTGTTCCAATGCCTTCCAATAAAGATTACGTTATTCGCCCCAAATCAACAGTTGAAGGGGAAGTTTCGGTAAGTTCCACATAATTATCAATTTTACGTTATTTAATTTGTCAATTTCTCTGCAGTCTTCGAAACGTAAACCAAATCGTTATGAAAAGCATATGAAACGTTTCTTGGATTCAAAGCGCTCAAAGGAGAGTCGTCGTGCCGTCGAAATATCTATCGAGGGCCGCAAAATGGCGCTTTAAGTTAAATAATATATAATAAGAAAACACAATAAGTTACATAATTACAACAGTAAGATATAGATCATTCAAAGACACAGTGAACAAAAGGATTGACGATGCATATACATAAATAGATATATAGCATATAACAATGAATGCCTTTCTATAAATTTACGTATGTATGTATGTATATAAATAATTACTATTGAAATTTAGCTGAAGAAATCTATATTCAATTTTCAGAGTTATACATAATTGACAACGAGCTGACAGGCTTAAGTAAATCAATGAGTTCCTCAATAGCCGTATATAGAAAACCATCCACATCTGCCAATTGGAATACTCGCCCGCACAAGAAACTTAAGTCGCTGTTGTCCTGTGATACGCTTTTGTCACAAATTGTCTCAAGCAAATTAAATCTAATGAACGACACAGACACACACTCACAGACACACATACACACGCAGACTTAGGCACTCTCGAAGACTCACCCACTCACGCAGACTCAAACACATGCACGCACGCACACACAAATACACACACACATGCACGCACACACACACGAAGACACACGCACACACAAAGTCACACACACGCGCGCTCTCACATACGCAGCTTCGCACGCATGTAAGCTCACACACACATAAAGGCACTCGCGCAGCCTCACAAGCGCGCACACTCACACACACACACAAGAAGAAGAAGACCTTTTAGAAGATGAAGATATTGAAACAACACAATTCATTTAAATATACCATTTTTGTTGCTTAAATTGTGAGTTAATAAATGCGCTGGAGCCTCAAATGACATCTCATATACATACGTTATCTGCATTTGAATTTTCTCTTTATGTGTATTTGAGCACCTGACTACGTAGTTATTGTAAATTTGTAAATTCAATTTGTCAATATGGAATATCCTTAATCAAGGTAAGTGCTAATGACGGCAATTGCATTGATACTAAGTGCAAAACCAACATGGCTGCACACATGCACCCACACACACATACACACACACACTAACTACATATATACAGTGCATCAAAAAAGTCTTCGTACAAACAACAGCATCTTTACATTTTCTGCACAAATGTAGCATAGATACAGAAGAAAAAAAGTCAAAATTGAAATAGCCTAATTAATTAATGAATTTACTTTATTTAAAAAATAAATATATCTATATTATAGTTTACGAGTTCGAACTAAAAACGTGAAAGTAAGCCAGATTTTTGACTACAAAAGTTTTCGTACAGTCCAACAAAATGCTTTAAAAATAGCATGAAAAAAATACTTTAATTTAGGCATTATTAATACATAGGCTAACTTAATTACAATTATTATTACTAATTTTTATATGTATAATAAATCAATTGTTTCCCAGTTTGCTGTCACAGCCTGCTTCTTAATTTAATAATTCCCAACACTTCATCTTTATCTCTTACGGTAGCTTAAATTATTTTTCTATATATGTACATTTGTTTGTGTCCTATAGATACTAGCTGGCCTGTAAAACAATATAAAAGTGAATTAATATTAAAAGTCAAATTAAGGGCATTTTGACTAAAATTTATGAAATAAGTAAAGCAGCGCACAAACACCCTGTAGAAAATTGGCCAGCAGTGGCATTAGCGCTAGCATTGACTGCGCAATTGAATAAGAAGTTTTGATTAAAATGCATTCAATTGACCGGTTTACGTGAAATACATACATAATATATATATTTTTTGTAAATCTGTTATTTATTTAGTTAATTGAAACTGGCTTGCAGCAAATTTAATTAATTATTTATTTAGTCAATTGAAACTGGCTTGCTGCAAGATTTCTAGCGGGTTCATTGTTTTGATTTCCTCCTCTCACTCTCGCTCGCTCAGCAGTAGCAGCTTCTTCTTCTTCATGCGTCGCCCGCAATAAAAAACCCCATACATGCATACGACTGCGTCTGTGTGTGTGTGTTGAGTATGAACATAGCTGAATTGTTGTTGGCGCAACTATTATCTGCACTGGAATCAGCAACACCCAATGAGACAACACACATCACACTTCATGTACATATGTAGGTCGCGTTCACCTTTTATTGTTATCGCAGAATACGTATTAAACCGGTTGTACTCCACTAATAAGTGTTCAAACGCCTGCAGTACGTCCAATGTAGAAGTCGTGTTCCTTTTTGGCTGCGCATTGAAGAATCGAGAGAGAACAAAAAATAAATAAAAAAAAAATAAACATGTCAGATTTGAAAAAAATGGCTAAAATAGGAATCGTTGGCAGGTAGGATATATCAAGCAAATATATTTCAAATATAATTGCATTTGCGCTCCTCTAGTGGCTTGATTGGACGCTCATGGTCCATGCTGTTCGCCTCTGTTGGCTACCAGGTGGTGCTCTATGACATCCTGCCGGAGCAGGTGCAGGGCGCCTTGAAGGCCACACAAAAGGAGCTGCTCGAGCTGGAGACGAAGGGCCTGCTGCGTGGCAAGCTGAATGCGGCGCAACAATTTAGCTGCATTTCGGGCACCAATGACATCAAGGAACTGGCCAAGGGCGCCATCTTCATACAGGAGTGCATACCAGAGAAGCTGGACTGGAAGCAGGAGCTGTTCAAGAAGCTCGACGATGTGGTTGACAGCAATACAATCCTTTCCAGTTCCACCAGCACATTCCTGCCCTCCCTGTTCACCGCCAATCTGAAGCACAAAGAAAACGTAAGTCGGACAGGGATTATACATACATATAAATATACATATATATATATATATACCTTTAATGACATTATCTTTTCATATCATTTGCTCTAATCTTGTCTTGATTTATTGCCATTTGCCTTAGACTGTTGTCTCGCATCCCGTCAATCCGCCCTACTATGTGCCGCTGGTGGAAATTGTGCCGGCGCCCTGGACCAAGCCCGAGGTGGTGCAAAAGACGCGCGAGCTGATGGATGAAATTGGCCAGAAGCCTGTCACATTATCTCGGGAGATTGAGGGCTTCGCCCTGAACCGCATCCAGTATGCCATTCTAAATGAAACGTGGCGTCTGGTCGAGGCGGGCATTCTCAATGTCAAAGATATTGATAGCGTTATGAGCGATGGCCTGGGCATGCGTTATGCCTTCTTGGGCCCGCTGGAGACGGCGCATCTAAATGCCGAGGGCATGGAGAACTACTTTGAACGCTACTCGAAAACGATCTATGCCGTCAGCGAAACAATGGGCCCCACACCCAAAATGGAGGGACCCACGGCCGTTGCCATTGCCCAGCAGCTGAACGAGATGGTGCCGCTGGACAAGCTGGTGGAGCGACGCACCTATCGCGACAACTGTTTGACGCATCTCAGCATTCTGAAGAATAAAATCAATAAGAAATAAATGCATGTCTTCAAGGTCAAATGTGAATTATTATATTATATTAATATGTAGGAATGAATCAAGACAGACGAAGATATGGCTAGATTAGCTCAGGTCCTCGTTGTGATCAGGCATTGAATCTTATATCTAGTGAAAGCGGATTTGGCCATGCCTCTTTTTGCCAATTTATATATATATAAAAAAACGGACGGATTCTTATACTATATATGTATATATATATAATCTAATTTCTATCAAGAGAGAGAGAGAGAGACAGACATCACAATTTGGCTGGCATTTCATTGGGCAGCTTTCTTAGAGTAGTTGGCGGTTCGCATGTTGGAGCTAGTAGCACAGGAAGTGTTTGAATAGCTGCTCACTGGCTTCAGGGATCGGCGTTGCAGTGGACGCATTTGTGGCATCGGTGTGCTGGTGCAGAAGAGTTTGCTGGCCTGTTTGCCTTTGGTCGCCAAAGGCGTGTCCTGAACATTGCAGCGAGGCGTCGTTGCATTCAGATGTGTTATGTCCGTCAGTTCCAGTGACGGCTTTACCATGGGCACAACCCGTTTAACTGGTTTGGTGTTCGTTTTCGATGACGCATTCAGTTTCATAACCGATTCATTGATGGCCGTCACCTTGGTGCGGCCAACCATGTGACCTCTAATCTGGCTGGCAGAGGCAGTCGATGCAATGCCTTTGCCTCCTACTCCTCCTGTTGAAGAGATTGAAAAGGAGTTGCGACGTTGCCTAAAGGATGACATGGCATTGAATTTATCGCCCACAGTTGGCAGTTCCTTCAAGGGCAAGACGTGACTGCCGTTGACATTGCCATTGCCCTCGACAGATGATTGCTTCACGACGGACTTCGAGCGCTCCTGTTTGGCCTTGTCGTGAATGGACAGCGAGGATGAACGTCGTCGCAGCGTGTTCTCATTCTCATTTCTGGCAGCCGTGTTGGCCACTCGTACTGTGGACGGATGCACTATACAGTTGGGTAATTGATTGCCGCCCGTCGAGTTGACCACCAGTATAACCGTTTGGCCTGATGGATGCTGATTCGTTTCCGACTCGTGATGCTGCTGCTCATTGTCATTGATATGCTGCTTGGTTAGATTATGCCGCTCCAGCAGCTGATTGATTTGTTGAGCTAGATTATCGCCATTAACCACTTCGGTCACATACGCATCGGATTTTTTCTTAAATTCGGTTTCCCTCATCGGACTCGTCGGTTTATCAGCTGACTCCGCATCGTAGGTAGCCGACGAGCAGGTCATCGCATCGGGAAACTCTTGCATAACGCCATTTGCCTTCAACTGATCCGCTGCATCTGCTTGCCTTCGCTATATAGATTATGATTGGAATATAATAGATTAGCTGGAGTGTATAATTGGCTGGTGATAGTTCGTACCTGTTGCTCTAAATCTAAATCAAATGTGGCCTGACGTGTGTATAGAACCGGCGATTCCTTAGCTTTTTCGCTGCCATCTTTTACAGTTGGAGGATTGCATTGGATGGCGGTGCGCAGTGATTCAATTACCACATTGAATTGCTCCCTCTTTGAGGGCTCAACGTGTGCACAAACTAGCGATTTTAGCTCTTGCCAAAGCATTTCAATGTCAGCTGGAGCATTGTGAGCGCTTGGCGTTGTCTGTGCTGGGAGAGGTTCTGGTGCAACGGTCTTAGCCGGCGAGCCCAACATTGCAATGCGCATCTGCTTGAGGCGTACTTCGAACTCTGTATTGGAACATGTGTAGTCAGTTAGATCGGCAGGCGGCATCGTGGTTGGTATGGGATTGGGTTCATCTTCTATGAGCTTCACTGGCGATTCAGCTGCAATCATTTGCAGATTCTCGGTTAGAAAGCAACTATTAAAATAGGAGCTATTTCCACACGACGCAACATTTACCAACTGATTATGCGTTGGTGTATTCATATTTGATAGCCGTGTTGCATTCAGCTTGGCAAGCTGCTGGAGGCTGCGGTGGCGCGATTCATTACCAACTGAAGAATAGCTGCTGACATCCGAATTGCTCGGCTCAGATGCTGTGGCAATTGGCGAAGAGTCATTGATGAGGTTTTGGTCCTCAAATAGTGGACTAGGTGTATTTTGAATATCATTCTTGAAGTGTTCGCCCTGCATAAAAAAAAAAATAAAGAAAATGGCTTGTCATCCTGTTATAATCTATATATATCTGCGCGTGTGTGTGTGTGTGTGTGTGCATACACACCTTGATGCAGGCTTCTTTTTCGATCGAATCGAAAGGATCGTATGGTCCCTTGAAATTATTTGATTGAATTGGTATATCTTCAATGACCGTCTCATCTTTAACAGGCTCATCCCAGCCGGTTAAATCAATTAGATTTCCAATATCACACATTTTATTTGCAGTATATAAATGAACTAAGCGCAAGTCTTTTGAAGCTATGCACAATTTCCCGCTTTTACTTAAATTTAGAGATGTAATTTTTTGCGAATATGCATGATATCGAATCATTTATCGAAAGTTTAAAATTTGCAGACCGTTGCCAATAAATCAAATAACAGCATCATTTTTTATTAAAGTCAATGTTAAGTAAGAAAAGACAAAAAAGACATACTTGAGAACAACAACAAAATTAATATACATTGATTATTAGATAAAAAGAATATTTTAATAAGTGAGATAACTTTCCTTGTCTGATTTTACGCAAAACGGATAACAACTAGCTCAGATGAACATTCTTTTGTTTATCGCGAGAGAGTCAAGAGAAATTCTTGTTCTATTCCATCATTTTCGATATATTGTCTTAAGCAAATGTGGGCATAGTGAACATAAACACAATGACAAATTAATTATAAAAAATCCACACATACGGTTCGGATTTCAAAGTACAAGTACACATAATATGCATATGTGATGGCAATTTACAACTAATTACTAAAACAATACCTTGATTTTTAAAGGGAGCTCCGGTCTTGTTGATTGGATCATCAAAGCAAATCAAAACATTTCTGATATTGGAATTTGCAAAGTTGAGTAAGAAATAATTAACAATCAAAAAATAAAAACAGGATGCAGCTTCCAGCACAAGCATGGATCTGGTCAATCCTAATTGTGTTCGTCACATTAGAGGCGCAGGCGCAATTAAATCTGGATAAACTCGATATGCAAAGCCAAATTCCAGAGGATTTGTTCAAAAACAGCAGCTTCACTCAAGCCAAGGAAGCTTTTCGCAAAAAATGCATCGAAGTTTCCGGCGAAGAAAATGGCGAACAAGCGTACGCCAACATAGAGACCGGTTTCTCAACGCTCAGCGAATGCATGAACAACATTGTCAACTATACGACAATGCAAAAGGAAATCCAAGAGGCGAGTCCTCAGGGCGAACTGGACGTCGTCTTCAATAAGTATTGCGCGAAGCGTACGAATGCAACAGAGTGTGTGGACGCGTTTACAAGCAAATTGGAGCCGTGTCTGGATAAAAATGAACTGAATAGCTTAGATGTGATCAAACATATTGTGAAGAGTCTGTTAAACTTTGTCTGTCACAAGGATGGCGACCAAATAGCATTATTTATTGCCGAAGAGGGCTTCGAATGCCTCGAATCGCAAAAGGACAATATACATCAGTGCTTCAATAGCACCTTCTCGTCCTATTTCGATGAGATCGACAGCAATAACAAAATCAAAACAATACCCAAACTGGTTGTCGAGGAGAAGCAATGCGGCGACATCATCACATTTGAGAATTGCGTTGTACGTCATCTGGAACACTGCTCGAAAATCACGCCGGCCAATCTCATAGAGTCCATGTTCAATTTCATAAGGAACGAGACTCTGTGCCGTAATTACCATCAGATGGCATTGACTGGCAGTGCGAATGCGTTCGCCAATATAACGCATATAAATAATACACTTATCTTTACAGTCATGATCGTTATTCTCTTTAAGTTTTCATCTTTCAAGTAATTTCTTTTCTTATTCCTTTTCAAAAATCAATTGGATTGGAATGGTGCATGTTTCTAAATCTAAGAACAACATATGTATGCTTGCTTGCCAAAAACAAAAAATATTGAGTTGTCAATTGAGTTTTTTTTTTATCTTTCGGCGAATAAGTAAAATTTATTCCATAAAAAAAAGCGATCGAACAGAACTTATAGAATATCTTCTTCACAATTTGTATTATAAACATGATATGTTTATTATTATTATTATTATTGTAATCTATATCAAATATCGAATATTTACTATATATGAAAATCATGGAAATCTCATAAACATATACAAAACAAATATTTATGTAGAGGTAAAGGTTCAAAGTTTATAACAATTTGGAGTGTAATTGGAAATATACACATATAAGAAAAAAATTTAAAATAAAAAAAAATAAAAACAGAATTTAATAATAATCCGACAATTGATATCTGTACAAGTAAAACTTCACAAACATTCGCAAGGATTCCATATCCGTTGATGAACACAATTTTTATTATTATTTTTTAAATGTGAATTTGAATAATAAATATCGAGTAACAATATGAAATGAGTAATTTCTTACAGAGGGCGGCAAACGGTTGTTTGGACCATTCCGAAAGCCGTACCATAGTTCACTACTGCTTGCCATCATGTTTATCGTATGGACTATCGATTACACACTCTCATTTAGATACAGCAATCGACTTTAATTTCCGTTTGATTTAAATATATGTAGCTAAAATAATGCAATGCAACGAAAGACGGTTTTCGTGCCAGAACGATATTCACATAACGATAAACACATACGCATATATAATGAAGGATTAACTTTTTGCTTTATTTTTTTTAATGATTTTGTTTTTTTACAATCTTAATATTTGGCAGAATGTAACTTACTTTCTACAAGTATTTTATAATAATATGACGAATACAAATGTATATATTTATGCAAATTAAATAAAATAAATATGAGCCAAAATAACAGATAAAAACTAAAATACATACACAAGCTTTACTGTTTTTCAAAAATTACTTTGCAAGCAAAACGAAATTGAAATGTATCAGAAAAAGTGAAAAGAAAAAGAAATGAATATGTAAATTAGCTAATGCATTAATTGAAAAGTAAAAGTGTGCTCAGAAGAACTCGTTTTTTTTTTCTAAATCAAACTGAATATATTAAATTGAATTTAGTTCAGCAGTTGACCCTTGGACAATGTATTTTGTCAGTATTTATTTTGGTATGATTTAGTGGATTTGCGCTTAACAAATGCAATTCTGGTATTTTGATAGATCAGTTACCCTGCCTCTGCCATCTCTAATGCGCAACTGGCTTACCTTCAAGCATAGCCTAAACCAAGAACGGAATTGATCTCATTTTAAACTGCACAAAGTCAGCAAGTGATTAAAAATGATTATACTAACAAGTTAAGTTGTACAGGAGATATCGTCAGATATCTCCTGCTAAGATTCACTGAACAAAATGGAATTCGTCGATGGCCAAACACTGGAGAATATGCAATCGGCAACATTGTCGCCTCAGATAACAACATTTAACATTGTTATGACGGCAATTTCAGCATTTATGCGTTTCTTGACCATCATAATGAACTGTTGCCTGGCCTATGAGTATTGGAGTGACGAAGCGTACACCTACTGCCATTGGACAATTATGTCCATAATAGTTCCCATGGTTTTAACGACATTAATCTATGCAAATGTGTAAGGATTTCTCCCGTTCTCTATAGTTATATCCTTTGGAATGTATTTGTTTCGCTTTCTAGACTGATCACTAGCAAATCGAGCCAAAAACCCGTTACCCACGCACGCCTTATTTGGAGACTTGTGGTTTCATACCTTTTTCGCGACATATCGACTCTTAATTGGTCACTGAAATACACCGAGGCCAAGAGGCGGGACGACAAGCTGGCCGAGATTGAGTAAGACTCGAAATAAACATATATATATATGTATAGAGTCGAAATAATCTCTACAATTATAAATGCTCGCAGATGTTATCGCAGGTATTTAACAGAGGAATGCAACATTGGTTTCCTGCGGCTCTTCGATTCATTCCTGGAAACAGCACCGCAAAAGGTTCTCCAGCTGGCTATAGTCTTGCAGGATACGAAAAACTTAACGTGTAATAAGTATTACAGCATATCGTAGTTGAAATTTTAAAGAATTTCCAATTTATAAATTGATAATGTCAAGATATTTGCAGATGTACGCGCGCTCACATTTCTGGTCTATTTCCTCAGTCTCGCCTGGTGCTTGGTGGCCTATAATCGATCGAATCGTTTGGTGCAGCTGGACAAATACGATATAGGCACCAAGGGACTCTTTGTGCAGTTCTGGTTTCTACTCTGCCTGACGGGTTAGTTTGATTGCAATCAACTAGAAGTTTCCATATGTATATATCTGCATGCTTTACGCCCATTCTTTGAAGCTTCGCGCACCATTTGCATTGCTTATTTGGCCAGCCGATTTCCCATGGAAACGTTTGCCGTCTGCCTGTTCCATTTGCTGCTTTGTGGCTCTGTTGTCTTCATAGCGGACACACCAAAGTTTGCCAAATCTACGCTAACCAATTACATTCTCTGCCTGACCTTTGGCGCGGTTTACATCTTCATCTTCACGCCCGTTTCAGATGGACCCACAAAGCATAAGTATATCATTTATCTACTGCTATGTTTCATGCAAAATGCCTTTGCTTGTATATTTTGGATTCCCTTAGCTTTAGCCAGTTTGATTAACGCTTTCTATATCATAGGCGTAGTGCTTATGATTTACTATTATCTCGAATGCCATCCGGGCATTACGTCTGCCATATTTTAAGCAAAAAGTAGAAAAATCAATTAAAATAACATAAAATCTTCTTATTTTGTTTATTTAAAATGTAATCAAAATGAAATAAATGAATGCAAATGCAAAAATCTATTACCTAAAAAATTGTTGTTTTTTTTTTCCTAATTAAAACGTAATAAACATAAATAAAGGCACATTTTTGAATTAAAAAATCCTTTTTTATTTAGTTCAAATTTCATCAAAACAAAACAAATAATTTGTTATTGAATAATTTAAAAAAAAGGAATATAATTGTATCAATTAAAATTTAAAATTTATAAATATAATTTTTATTTAATTAAAATTGAACAATACAATACAGAAAAATATTTAAATTTAAAAATATTTTTGTGTTAATTTGTTCAAATTTATATTTAAATCGAAATTTATTAAATTTAAAAATTTAATAAAAAAATCTATTAAATTTAAATTTCTTTTCTTTTTTTTTTTGTTATTTAATTAAAATGTGTTCAAAATAATTTAATAAAAAATAACTAAATTGGAATTTAAATTCAAATTTAATTAAAATCAATAAATTTAATTTTTTTTTTTAATTTAGAGCTTTAAACTTTTTTTTTTAATTTTTAACAATTTAAATTTTAATCAACATTAATTTTTCTTTTTGAATTATTTCAAGGAAAAACTAAAATTCAGTAAACAAGCAAATTTATAATTAGAAATTGATTTTCTTGTTATTTTATTGCAATTTCATCAAAATTATAATTTTTTCTGTTTATCATAATTAAAATGTAGTTTTCAATAAAAAAATCAATAAGAATTCAGTTTTTTGTTATTTGTAATGAATATTTATTTTTATGAAACTTTTTAAATTTAAAATTAAATTTAAAGTAGAATTTGACAAGCATTTTAAGTGATACAAAATCATTCTTATTATATATCATTATAAAAAATTCTTATTATTATAATTACAATAAACAAAAAAATAAAAAAAAAATATATGAGCAAAATTTGCTTTCTCTTTATTTATTGAATTATTAAAGAAAACAAATATTATTTTGACTTGTAATTGATCTTTAATTAAAATTATAATATTCTTATTGATTTTCTTTTTTTTGGGCTGCAAAGCGCATGCGCGCACGTTCCGCCGCTGGGATCAAAGCTTCGATTTGGGGTTTTTTCTACGCCGCGCAGAGCTGGTCACATTGTGCGAAAGAAATGGCTTAGACTAGGTGGCAGTGACTTAGGTAGGTAAATTAACTTTCACTTCAAAAATCAAAAGTTGCGCAGATCAATAAAACCAGAAATCATAAAACGGCAAAATCACTAAAATATTAAAAATCGTATCGATTGACAGATGTGAGCCTAAGTGAATAATAGCCTATGGAATATATATGTTATTAATATGGCATCAAAATATGAGCGCATTATCAGTGACTGCCGATCGAGGAATATATTGTGGGAAGATGCTGATTTCCCAGCAATACAATCGTCGGTCTTCTACTATCAAACGCCCCCATTCACATTCCAATGGAAACGCATCGCGGAGCTGAACAATGCCCAGGCGGCATTCCTCAATGAGAATGCAGAGTTCGATGTGGTGCCTGGCAAGATGGGTGATCGTTGGCTTGTCTCCTGCCTGGGTGTGCTGCACTCGTTGCGGAATCTATTCTATCGCGTTGTGCCCGCCGATCAGAGTCTGGACAAATCGATGGGCATCTATCGCTTTCGCCTGTGGTGGTGCGGTGAGTGGGTGGAGGTGCTTGTCGATGATCGCCTGCCCACGATCAATGGACGGCTGGCATTCATGCAGCCTCAATCGTCCAACTGCTTCTGGGCATCGCTGCTGGAGAAGGCCATTGCCAAGCTGCATGGCTCCTATGAGGCGCTCAAGTATGGCACACGCTCCGATGGCCTGACCGATCTGCTGGGCGGTGTGGTCAAGTGCATGCCCATTCTGGCTGATACGATAAGGCCGCAGACCCTCAAGGATCATCTGGCCACCACATGCATAGTCACCTGCATTGCGGTCAAGAATGCCGCCGTGCAGAAGAAGAACACAACGGAGAGGCTCTCCAATGGGATTCTGCTCAATGCCAATTACAGGTGAGGACTATACATATATCCATATAGATCTCATACCATATATATATATATTGATTTTAGACTCTCCTGCCTGGACAAGGTGGAGACGGTTATGGGTGATTCGGTGCAGCTGGTGCGCATCAAGGACACGTTTTCATCGAAACCCTTTGGGGAGAAGACCAATTTTACTGGAGATTGGTCGCCCACATCGAAGACCTGGGAGCGTGTCTCGTCCACGGAGCGTGGACGTCTCTTGGCCCAACTGGAGCTGGGCGAATTTTGGATCTCGTTTTATGATTTTGTGCACACATTCACAACACTGGAAATTGTTTACCTGGACTCGGATACGGCGAATGGGGAGCAGATGTTGAAGGGACGTCCACTACATTGGAAGATGAAGATGTATCAGGGACAATGGAAGCGTGGCGTCACTGCCGGCGGTTGTCGCAATCACGAATCCTTTCACATCAATCCACAGCTGCTGGTCTCCATACAGGAGAAGCAGGACATTGTCATTGCACTGAATCAGCATACGGCCGTGGAGCCAAAGGTGATCGGATTCACCATGTACATGTGGAATCGAGAGTACAGCCTGAACGAGTGCCTGCAGAAGGACTTCTTCAAGAACCAGGTGAGCTTCCTCAACTCGGACTACGGCAATACACGGCACGTCAGCTACCATACGCAACTGGATATCGGACACTATGTGCTCATGCCCACCACATATGAGCCGGCCGAGGAGGCACAGTTCACGGTGCGCATATTGGGCACATCGGCATTCCGGCTGTCATGCCTCGAGACACAGACGATGATACTACTCGATCCCTTTCCGGCCCTCAAAACCGATGACAATGTTCAGAAGATCAAGAGCATCTGCCAGTACGAGCCGGTCTATATGCAACTGGCGGACGAAAACAAGACCATCAATTGCTTCGAGCTGCACGAGCTGCTGGAGGCGTGCCTGCCCAATGATTACATCAAGGGCTGTGCCAACATCGACATTTGCCGCAAGGTGATCGCGCTGCAGGACAAGACCGGCAGCGGACGCATCACCTTCCAGCAGTTCAAGACATTCATGGTGAATCTCAAGTCATGGCAGGGCGTCTTCAAGATCTATACAAAAGAGAAAGCGGGCATTCTGCGGGCCGAGCGATTGCGCGATGCTCTCTACGACATCGGATTCCAGCTGAGCACCGACATCATGAACTGTCTGATACAGCGCTACATACGCAAGGATGGCACACTGCGTCTGAGCGACTTCGTCTCGGCGGTTATCCAGCTGACGACGGCCTTCAATCAGTTCCATTCGAAGAACTACAACCAGGTGAATGTGATTGAGGTGCATTTGCATGACTGGATCAAGAGCATACTGAGCTGCTAAGAGCTGCATCTATATATATATATATATATATTATTATTAATTTTTTTTCTATAAATTATTTATTTTTAAAATGGGACACAAAACAAATTTATATATATTTATATATATACTTTCTATGTATTGGAACATACATAAGTTGTTGAGAGCGCAAAGTGTAAAATAAAATCAGAAATCAGAAACTTAATATATATATATATATATATATATTAGTTTTAGTTTGTATATTTATATACTTAAATTCATTATATATATATTTATAGATATATGTTAGGACAATGTTTCTCTTCTCCTCTCCTCTCCTCTATATGTTTTTAGCAGCTGAATTTGATTTGGATTAGTTAGCATATGTCTATAATATTTAGTTATAGCGCAATAATCATATTTAGCAGTAATACAACAAGTTGAGTTCTAAATTAGTTCGCTTAAGCTAGGATGGCATACATAACTGTATCTCCCTTTCTTTCTCTCTCTCTCTCTCTCTCTCTCTCTCTCCTCTCTCTCTCTCTCTCTCTCCTCTCTCTCTCTCTCTCGTTATATGTATGATTAGTTGTGTTTAGTTGAGTTGATTTGAGTTGTGTTTAGTTGATTTGAGTTGAGTTTAGTTTAGTTGTGTTTATTGGACGACAGGCATTCCATCGAATCAGCTTTCTCCATGCTTTTAATCCATGCTTAATTTACAAAAAAAAACAAAAAACATAAAACTTGATTGCGTTTTGATTAACATTATTGCCGTTTTGCTGCGAATTACATCGGTGTGCCATTATGGGAGGAGGCATCGCTGATGCGACGCGACAATGTTGTCTTGCGGCTGATGGAGAGTGAGTTGGGCGCCGCTTGGCTGGGCGCCAGGCTGGCACTGTAGCTGGCCGAGGCGATATTGGAGATATCGTTTGTGGTCGGCGACGTGGCGAGGGCACGCATTGGGGAGCGACGCAACGAACCGGTCACTTCATGTGGCTCCTGATAGCCGGAGTCCATGTCATCATGATAGGAGTCCATCAAGGGTGTGGGATCTTCATAGTCGTAATCAACAAAGCCATTGTTATCGAAGGACTATGAATGAAGAACAAACCAAATTTTATCTCTCAGCCTTCACGTGAATCTGAACGCACTTGACGTACCTTGACAAAGGATTGGGATTGCTTGGCGTAGCCGCGGAACACCTGATTGTGCGCCTTGCTGCGATAATCCACGGACTCGTAGTGACCATCCTGTGAGTTCTCGATTATGAAATGTCGGGTGCCATGCGGTGTTAGGGTGGCCCACAGCAGACGACTATCATTCACCAGCTGGCTCTGGAGCAAATCTCGACTGTTGGCCGTGGCGCAAGGATAGAGTATGCCGCCCGATGTGAATGCATTTGATTTGGTTGCTTCGCCCAAAGCATTAATTGCTGTTTGCTTGATATTTGCATCGTGATACGAGAAAAAGGTGCTGCATTTCAATAAAAAAATATGAATTTACGTTAGCTTCAATCGGAATGTAAACAAATAATAACGTTAACCAGGGCTGCAAGCTCTACAAATCTGCAGATTGCTGGTTCAATGAACAAGGCTTAAGAACAAAATAAACTTCGCTTCATTCACTAAAACAACCCTGCTTAATGTCATATTCAAATAAACTTACTCTTTGCATCGAATTACAATCAAGGCCAGAAAACAGCCCAGCACAAAGATGCCAATGCACGACGAGACGAAAAACCAAACATTTTCCATACTCTTCGTATCGCTGCGCACCAGCTCCATTAGCTCATTGCCACTCTCATTATGTTGATTTTGGCCGCACATGAATGCCGCAAAGCAGGGCTGCGACTCATTCGCTGGTAATAGTATATCAATGCTCTTCGGCTTCGAGATCAAAAACGATGGCAACGGCGGCGGCGGCATCGATAATATGAAATCGGGCGGCGGGCCGGCCAATTGATCACAGCTACCCACACAATTGCCAAGTAATATATTCATGTTTACCTGCAATATGTAAATAATAAACATTTTCCATCACTCAATATCTACATATATGTATGTATATACATGTATGTAAGCCTGCGACGCCATCATCAGACGAGCTTTATACAAATGCCTATGTATGCGTGTGTGTGTGTGTGTGTGTTGCCGTGCACATACTTACACACATACACAGAGCTGCCATAACAAACCGTTAGGGTTGATTTCTTATTAGAAAATGCTTAAACAGCAAAAAAAAAAGTATTTACTTTGGCGAAAGTTTATTCCAATTTGTATTATTTCAATTGGTAACTCTATATGACAGATATATACAAATATGTATATGCATGAATGTATATATATATAATATATTTGATGCGACCTAAATTCCAAAATAATAGAATTACTTTTCTTATCAATCAAAGCTTTGTTTGCAATTTTGCATATATCAAATATTTTTGTTAATCTCCTGTTTTATATTTCCATATAATATGCAAAACGTTTGACACCACACTTCACTTGTAAATACAACATTAATTGCAACTTGGAACCAACCTTAATCCAATAAGCGTCCTTTACCGTTGAAATCTTACCTTGAACTAACTACCGAAAACAATTGCAACATTCAAATGCTCCCAGAGCCTCGATGCGCGCGCGCATCTCTCCCATCGAATGTGGGTAACAAATAACCCCTGGCATCAGGCCTTAGCCACACCCAGACCATATACACACACACTCTGGATGTATTCTTCAACATTCTTCATTTTTGCTGTGCGAAAAGAAATTTGTAAATCTGTAAAAATCAAGAAATTCCTTTAGAGCGCGGAGCTTCAGTAAAAATAATAGCACAATGGCAATGTCGAAATATCTGTGTTTAAAGCTCAAATAGAATGGATTCAAGTCAACAAAAGTTATATTAAATAACTGAAAAAAAGAAGCTAACATTGATAAGTATGTAAGCAAATCTATAGCAACAATTGAAAGCCGTGTAATGCCGGTTAACGTGGAATAAACCACAGAAATGCGAAATCAAATTATACAAGTTAGCAACAGTTTATTCTACGATTTTTTTTACTTTATTAAAAAAATAATCTTTTATTAATAATATTTACAAGTCACACAAGTAAAAATAAAACATATTTATATTAATAATTAAAAGCCGCGCAACGCCGTTTAACGTATGCCAAATCTGATGAAATCAAATTAGACAATTTTGCGCAAACTTTATTCTAATTAGAATCTGTCCACTACAGACGAGCTTAACTTCTCTTTCAATGAACAATTATGAAATTGAAACATTTGCAGAAATAGTAAAAATAAAATGAATTTTTGGTTAATAATATTTACATGACAAACAATTTTGCAAAGCTAAATCAACAATTTAAAGCCGATTATCGTATGCCATGCTGATGAAATCAAATTAGACAACTTTGCAAAAAATTGTATTCTAATTAGAGACTGTCCAATACATGCGAGCTCAACTGCTCGCTCTGTCTCTTTCTCTCTATGCCTAATTATAATTATATATGTATGTATGTACCTAATTCTCATTATATGTGAACTCTATTATAATCGTTTAATTTATGCTACATATACGCGTATGCACATTTTAAAATTAAGTAATTGGAGCAATGGAGCAATCCCAAATTATTTCTTATCGCCATAGGTCATCACGACGCCCATGATCAGAGCCAGGACGGTGAATCCTTGGGCGGCGATACGAGTGCGCATCATAAACTGCGACATTCGGCGATTGCCGGTGCGAAAATTGTAGAGGCCAACTGAGAGAGCGGCTGTGGTCGCCAGGCAGCCTATGAAATTTAATGTTTATATAACAATGCTTCGGAGCAAGTCTAGTATATATGTATATATATAGAGTTGGCATACCAATGGGAACCAATGGGTTTTCCTTGATTTTACGCATAAATCGTTCCTTCGTCGTTTCAATTTCAACAACTGGACCCAGATCCTGACGTAACTGTATCCAGTCGAGGTCTTCGTTTGGCAGCGGTATCTCCGATTTGTTGGCCATCTTTTCAATAATCTGAACGTAAGCTTCTCTGCAATTAAACAATATGTCAGATCTAATACCGACAATTCATATTAACACAATTGCACACACTGCTATATCAACATATGATTATATACGTTCTCGCCGATGGACAATTGACAAGTGGAATGAAACAGGGCTGTATTTATGCCCGGTTTCCGATTAAAATATTTCACTGAACTAGTTCACATTTCACACGAACTATATAATTTTGATTGTTTTCTCAAATTGTTGTATTTGATACACATATGGTTATATGACATGAAAAAAATTAAAATACTAATTTTTTTAAGCATGTGATATAAACTTAAATTCATATCAATCTTTCGTTTAATTATTGTATGCTTTTTTTGAATCATCTTCCATCCCTAGTCGGGTTGAATATGAAAACAAGGGCTACCAAACTTGCATATCGTTTATCGAATCGGACTATCCTTTTTTTCAAATTATGTATTTATATATTATATTTATATAATGTATATCATATATAAATAAATAAATATATATATATTATAATATATAGATAAAAATATATTTAAATATATACATACATATATATTTTAATATATATAAATATAAATAATACAATTTATATATTTATTTTATATAATTTAATATTTTCTATATATTTTTTTTTTTTATTTAATCTTAAATATTTTGTTATATCGTATACCTTATGTATACGATGAAAACTAATCACATACATATGTACATATGTACATTAAAATATATGTACGTTAGTTTCATGTGTACATACATTTATTTAAAAACACCCTTGTGATGATCAAATAAAATCGAAGAAAATTTGTGTGTTGGGTATTTCTGACCTCACTAACACGTTCACACACAGCTGCATTATTCCAACAATGTGTCTCTCTTTTTAAAATGAGAGAGTTGGGAAGTACAGTCAGACGAGGAACGCAAAATGAAACATGTGTATGTAGCGAGTATATCATTGTGTGTGTATATCAAATAAAATACATGCATTTTTGTGTTTGTGTAAAGGCGAAAAACAAACGCACACACGCAAAACAAATGTGAATGTATTGTTGGAATGGACTGGGGATGTATACATGCATACATACATGTATGTACATTTGAGCGTACGTGCATAAATAAATATGTATGCACAGGCACGTACATATGTATGTACATGCATACGTACTATGTACATAATTACTTACAAGGGTGTATGCACGTTTATATGCATATTGTATAAATATTTATACGTACATATGTACATTTATTTACATATGTATGTATGTATGTATGTACATATGTATGTATATTTATTTGGCTTTATTCAATATACATACATATGTACATACGTACATACATACAAATGATTTATTGCGTTTCTTTTTGAATGTTATTTGGAAAGCTTATAAATAATAATTATTGTAATTAAATAGTAAGGCAGAAGATGCTCCACATGGATGTAAATATATATGTACATACATATGTATGTATGTGCATATCAATATAAACAATATACAACATACAATAACTAAATACATATGTTTAGGTTTATTTTTATGTACATTTAAAGTAAGGAACATATCTACATACATATATAAATATGTATGTATGTATGTATGTATATACATAGTAAATGCGTCGCTCGTAGGTACATTTGTCTTAAGACTCATACATACATAGATACATATAGTGTGCATATGTTTGCATGAACCTTAGTATAAAAAGTAGCAAGCCAAATATGTTAAAAGGCCTGTTTCCCTCCACCACGTGTATACACACACACATACACACACACACACACAAACACACATGCGCGCATACACACTCTCACACACGCGTACATATCCACACACTCAACACTCATTGGGCACCAGGAGAGAAAGTGTGCTCAGTAAACTGTACTCAGAGCAGAGCACGCCGCTGGTTGCTTGCCGTTTGCTTGCCTGCTGCCTGTTCTCTCTCCCTCATTCTCTCTCATTCGCACACACAGACAAGAGTTACTCACACAAACGCACACACTTGCGCACTCAACGCATACAGAAGTCTGGCGCTAGCCAGGCTGGGCTATGAAGCACAGTAAGGCAGAGACGGCTATTCAATTCAATAGCCTTTGCATTCGTTGTTGGTACTCTCTCTGTGTGTGTTTTCAATCAAGCGAGCGGCGCGCGAACCTCATCTTTTCCGCATTGATACCAACAAAAACACATTTACTGCAATAAAGCTGCGTTTGTGGCGTCGTTTGTTTATTTTTTACTAACTAAAAACAAACAATAACAACACAAGAAGCACCAAACTCCAAACTCGCGTTACGTTACGTTTATCGTTCCGTTCGCTGTTACGCCGATTCACCGTAAGAATCGGTAACAAAAAATTTTCAAATTTTACCGTGTGGCGTCTAGTTCCTTCGTCGTACATATATAAATCCGTATATATACATATATTATATATATTTATATATATGCATAATAATCAATATAGCGTACATACATATGTACATGGAATAAACGAATGCGAGTTGCAATTGGCTTTCAACTTATTTTAGCCATTGAGTTTGTGTTGTGTGCAGTGCAAAAATTTGTAAGAGGAAGAACGCAGAAAAATACGTACATATATAAAACTATTGAAAATATATAAACTAAACTCCTCGCCACCCTCAACCCCCTCAGTACGAAACATTCGCACAGTAATCGGCCAAAATCATGGAACACTTTCATCAAATACAGGTAAGCTTTAGTGCACACGCATACACACATACATACGCCCATACGTACATACATACACACACACGCACACACAACCACAGCAATCGACATGTCTGTATATTTTTATATGTATTTACATACATATATTTGCACAAACTATTCTGGCGTTCATCGTCTATTTTGCTCACATTGCGTCTACAGACATAATTTATTGTAGCATGTTAAAGATTTTTTCCCGCCAACAACAAATTAAATTGGCAAACACGCACTACTTTTAATACACACACACGCAAACATACGCTTCAGCATATACATATGTACATATGTATTTGTGTGTATGGATGTATACATATAAAATGAGACGCATGAGAGAGTATGGAAATTTTACAATGGCCGAGTTGGAATCTTAATGCATACATACATATGTACATAAGTATCGGTTAGTTTTTTCGTTTTTATGTACATCACAAGCAAATACACACACATACATACATGCACAGTTGAGAAGAAACTAAATATACGAACACTAAAAGGCATCCATACGACGACGCTATGTGTACATACATACATACATATGAACATATAGACATACAAGAAACATTTTTATTTTGCGTGCGCATCTACGGCCGCCATTTTTTATTTTATTTTATTTTGTTGCTCAGTCGGCGTTAACTATGCATTTTGTTAATTTAGAACAGCCGAAATTGCATAGTACACGCGTATTTATGTGCATACAAATGTAAAGCATCTGTGTGTATGTACATACATACATACATATGTACATATGTCTGTATCTTTAATATTATAAAATTGGAAATGACATGTGCCTCGATTTTCGAATGCTGAACAGATACAAACAAGACAGTTTCTTAGTGTTTGTGCCTGTGATACACACATATGTACATATATATGTACATACATATAGTAGCTATATATATTTATGTATGTATGTACAAACATACATATGTATGTATGTATGAAAACTTGAAATACACATGTATGCAACAACATCAAAGCTTGCGTAATCTGAAATTGGCTGTACATACATATGTACATACAAACATATGTGTGTATGTGTATGTACATACAAACATATGTATACGTGCCTGCTCCCCATGTGAATTCTTTTCTTTGTATAGTGTGTCTCTTGTTTTAAGACAACTACAACTGGTATGTCTATATGTGTATGTGTACAAAACTCGAAATGCTTTGTCAGTTCTCTGTACGTACATACATACACACATATGTATGTATGTATATATGTGTTAGTATGCGCACAAACAACTTTACATTGTAAAGAGCATTATATTTTATTTTCTCACCGAGTCTCTCTCTCTCACGTTCATACATACGTACATCAAATATGTACATGTGTTTGTATGATTTGACAGTGTTGCCGTTTTTTGCATGAGTAGTTAAGACACCCCTGGCATTGAGAGAATAAAAGAAGAGCCGATAAATGTTCATGAACCGAATGAACCTGCTCTTTATTAAAAACGTGCCGTTTTTTCAAAAACACTTCTCTGTGGTTGCATTTGAGCGACTCGCAAAAGAAAATCAGCTGATTTCTTTGACAATACAGTGCAATTTGTTATTGTTTATATATTTATATACGGTTTCCCATTTGTGTGAACATGTAATCAACTTGCTTTTATGCCGAACATTCACCTTCCTTATATGAAAAGAATCACAATTTGTTTACATTTTGTACGCATTAATTGCCAATAAGAAACGTAGCTTTTGTATTAGTTGACAAAAAGTGAATGGAATCATTGAGAATTGGAACATGCAACGCAGATGTTTGCTGCTCCAACCATTTGGAACTCGTGCTCATGCGCGTTTCACCGTTTACTGTGTGAATGTACAAGCCTGCGTGTGAGTGTATGTGTGTCGGTGTGTGGATGTTCGTGTATGTGTATGCTTGCGTATGCATGTGTGTGCTGCTGAGCGTGAAACCCGCCAGCGACTAATGAGAGATCGTTTTTGGCGCCAAATGCCACACAAAAGCTGTGCAAGATCTACTACGACGGTTCTCTTTAAAAATGCTTTATATTTTGTAATTTATTTTATTTTATTTTGTAGCGTGTGTGTGTGTGTGTGTGCGTGTGTATTGCGCTCCCATTTATAATTTTAATTGCAAACACTCATTGAATTGTTGCGAATGAATGTATGTATGTACGTTCTTACACACACACATCAATGAATAAATGAATGTATGTATGTATGCGTGTGCTTTTGGGGCATGCTAGGTCAGTTATACAGATGCTTAAATAATAACATTATAATTTAAATTTGAGTGTTGATTAATATATCGATTATTGCCATCCATTTGCAGTTTGATGCGGTTTTCGTGTAAATGAGAACTTAATGATAATAAATTTGATATAAATATTCAACTATTCGAATGTAAATTTGTAATGTATTTGTTTATAAATATCTGATTGGGTGATAAGTGCGACGCCAATATTGTTCTTGACTTTGCTTTTGTCCTTGTTTGATGTTTTTTTTTTTTTATTTATTTATTTGTTTATTTATTTATTTATTTTTTTTTGGCAATAACTTGTCCGTTTTGGCCTCGTACTTATTCACACACTCGCACACACACACACACACATACACACACACACACCTACACCTACACTTACACCTAAACACATTCATAACCAAAAACAACAACCACAACAACAAACTATTGATTAGCAAACAATTCAACACTATCAGCAGCAACTGGCTGCGCAGCAACAACAACAAGCGGCTGCAGTACAACAGCAACAGTTGCAACAACACCAAGTGGTTGTCCAGCAAAATCAACAGCAGGCACATCAGAATAGCTCCAACACCACCGCCGGCGTTGGCACCCAACAGCTATTCACATACAAAATGGCCAGCAGTTTCCCTAATCCAGCCACAACAATGGCCCAGGTTGTTGCCACCTCGAATGCGGCAACCACTGGCTATGATTACCGCCTAAATATGGCACAGGCAGCGGCAGCTGCAGCGGTGCCCGGCTCCCAATGGTGGTATCCAGCCGCCAATCAGGGACAGGTGGATGCCAACACAGCGGCACAGCTACAGCAGCAACAGCAGCAACAACAGCAGCAGCAACAACAGCAACAGCAGCAGCAACAGCAACAACAACAGATGCAACAACAGCAGCAGCAACAGAATGTCATCAATTCAGCTGGGGTAAGTTGATAAGAATAACAAAAAAAAAAAAAAATCTATTTTATATTTATGTATATTAATATTCATATTTGCATTTGCATTTGCCTTTCAGAGTCCAATGGTTAGGGGCAAGGCTGATGCGAAACCCAGAGGTCGAATGACCGCATACGCATACTTTGTACAGACATGCAGAGAGGAGCACAAAAAGAAGCATCCAGATGAGACAGTGATCTTTGCTGAATTCTCAAGGAAATGCGCTGAGCGCTGGAAGGTAAGCAATGACCCCATCAATATCATAGTTGAAGTCTACCAGAGTATTTGCGTTTCATCTAGACGATGGTTGACAAGGAGAAGAAACGCTTCCACGAAATGGCCGAAAAAGACAAGCAACGGTACGAGCAGGAGATGCAAAACTATGTGCCGCCCAAGGGTGCGGTTGTGGGACGTGGCAAGAAAAGAAAACAAATCAAGGATCCGAATGCGCCAAAACGTTCATTGTGAGTTCGTAGCAAAATTGATTATACTAATACTCTATACTAATGATCGCCATTGATATGGATATATATCAGAGAATAACTAATTTCATTGTATGTATGTAATTTGTTTTTGCAGGTCTGCGTTCTTTTGGTTCTGCAACGATGAAAGAAATAAAGTGAAGGCTCTTAATCCTGAATACGGTGTTGGTGACATTGCCAAAGAGCTGGGCCGCAAATGGTCAGACGTTGATCCCGAAGTGAAGCAAAAGTACGAATCGATGGCAGAGAGGGACAAGGCACGATATGAGCGAGTAAGTATTAATATAAATATAATCACCATATGAATGAATAATAATTAATATTTGTGTTTAGGAAAATGACCGAGTACAAGACAAGCGGGAAAATTGCCATGTCAGCACCCTCGATGCAAGCGTCGATCCAGGCGCAGGCACAAGCAGTACAGAAAGCCGCGTTACTCGCTGCAGCCGCTCAGCAGCAGCATCAGCAGCTGGATGAGCAGCACGACGACGATGATGGTGACGGTGATGATGACGAGAATCAATAGGTTTAGCAGTAAAATACTCTTCACTATTTATACACTATCCGTTGGTCATCACGAACAAGGAAATGGCGTCAGCTGATCGATAACCAGATTAACTGATGCGTGTTGAACATATATATATATATATATATATAATATATATATATATATACACCAGTATATATTGATAATATATATACATAAATATATATATAGAAATATATTAATTTTTTTTTTTTTTAATAATAAGTAATCAAATTTCCATGAATTACTGAAGGAGAAAATCACAAAGAAACCTTTTATAAGTTTTATTTTTAAGAATATAATATATAAGTATATGGTTAGATTAAAATGACATTAATATGTGTCTGCAAATCTTAATTTTGTGCTTCAATGATAAGTTTCTCCTCTAAAACACTAAGTACGAATTATTTGATAACTCTCTGAAGAAATTCATCCATGTCATTCTCAGCAAACAAACAAACAAAACACACACACACATACACACACACACACACACACATACACACACATAGACATTTAGAGACACTTAGAAACGCATACATACACACGTTACCACTAAACATGCAAACATATGTATATACATATATTACGTATATTATTGGTACATATTTCCCCCATTTATTAAAGTTAGATGATTCACACCAATAATGAAACTAAGAAAATGATAAAAAAAAAAACAAACAAACAAACTAAAACTAAAACTAAAAAAAAAATGAAACAAAACAAAAAATGATGCGTTTACTCATTGCAGTTGCAGCTACTCAATGAAACGTGATAATTTGAAATACTTAACTCAGTGGCGGGTGATATCTCTCTACATATTTATGTATATATACATATATATAAACGATATATATATATATATATATGTACGCATAAATTATCATACAGTTTCAGATATACTACTACTGAAAATTGATCGCAATGGATATATATATATAGTGTCAGCATTTAAAGAGAATAATTTTTTATCAATATCAAATGAGACGAAAAGCATTCAAAATTTTATATTTTCATCATCGGTCCAAATCGGAAATTTCAACAACTATTTGAATTGCGTTCACAAATGTGCTAACAACATTTCCAATTGAAAACTGTTTTGATCAAAATTTTAAGTTTTTTTTTTTTTCGAATTAAGTGAAACTCCTCTGGCTGGAGCTGGTTTTTTTCTGTGTAAATACATAAGAACCTAATTTTAGATGTTAGATTTCCGATAGCATCCAGATGTATTATGAATATAAAACATTGTATGTTTTTAGGCTGTTAAACATATACATATATATATATATACAGAGTAAATTGTATTGCATTAAATGAAAGCAAGAAAGCGGAATGCGGAATGCGGAATGCAGAAGCAAAACACGTAAACGGACCACTTGACAACGCGCCCGTTGTCTTGGCCATGTACATACATATTGAAGTATTATTTAAACCATTGGGCTTATACCAATATCAGATTGTGTCTGTAAGAAGTATAATAGCTTTAACGACAAGACAAACAACATATACATATATGTAAACTAGGGGAAAGTATTGCCAATGCCTTAGAGGGAGACCATTGTATCTAATCCACAGAGACATGGGATCCTTTGATGCAGGCCAATTAACTCAGTTAAAACACACACTCACACACACACACATATGTATGTATATGTATATATATATGTATATACAATATAGAGTAAATTATGCTTTTTTTTTTTTTTTTTTTTTTTTTTTGATAAGACGCAATCGTGTAACTCTCTTACTTCGATGTGTGTGGCAATCTATCAATAAATAAATACAAGCAGATATCGAACAAGATCTGGATAATATCGAGAGACTTCCTAATTCACATATGTATGCATTAGACTAGTAGGGATACATATTAGTTAGAATATGGCGTGACAAATCGACAAACCGAAACAACAACAACAACATTGACAACTAATATATATGTCTATATGAATATACATATATATATATATATATATATATATGGTAACATGATAGTTACTGCTTTATAAAGAATACCGTACGCCTGATGCACGGGTCACGTATATACATATATACATATATATATATATTTATAATATACCTCAAAATGTATGTACAGATATTATTTTCGTGAAACAATTTAATTTTTATTTTATTTTTTTTTTATTTTGGTTTTTTCCTTTTTCGTTTTGTTTTGCCAGAGAACAACTCGCCACCGAGATGATATTCATAGCAGTGTAGATTATGACATATATATATGAATCGCGATATCATTTATATATGTTTTAATTTTCGATTAAACCGTAACTCCTTGACATCATTTACTATGACAATTCCAGTTCCCCGTGCTTGTTATATAAGAATGAAACTAAACTAATGCAAATAAACTTTTAGAAAAGTGATACTTTGTTTTTAGTGTATGCGATATGTATGATGTGTGTACGAACGTTCAGGCACCCAACGTCGGTTCTCCATATTTCTTTTAAGTTGCCCCAAAATAAAAAAAAAATAAATAAATAAAAAAAAAAAAAGAAAAAAAATCTTAAAATTCCCAAAAAAAAAAGAAAGAAAAATAATTTTTGATTACACATTAATATTATTATTTTTATTATTATTATTATTATGTATATGTAAGTGTGAAATACATTAGCAATACTATGGTAGCTACTAAGGTATTTTTTTTATTTAATTTTTTTCTATGAATTTACACAATCCTGTAAAAATAGTTAAAAATAAATATAATTTAGCTAGATGTACGCTTATGAAGGCAAAATTCTAAAGGTTTTCCTTATGTTTCCTTTTGTGTCTGTTTACTTTTACTTTTATTGTGTTTTTTCTATGCCAATTTCAGATGAAGGGAAGCAGAACAATATCATATATGATTTTCCAATTATGTTTTGTTTTTGTTTCGGTTGATTATTGCTGTTGATAGTGTTCTATACCTTATATTCTATACATATAGAGTTATCGGACTACAAATATGTCTAATATATAGCTATCCATACAGCGCGCCTATCAATGCTAAAAATGTAGAGTCCAAAACTGAAGATTTTGAAAGAAAATTCAAGAACTTTCCGATTTTTGACAAATCAATTTGTATATAGTGAGAGATGAAATCGACAATATATATGCATTATGCTCTATGCACTTTAGAATCGCATCTTTAAAGTTTACATATGTATACGCTCTTTGGGAGTTCCGAAAGGTATTTTTCGATTTCTAATATATGTGTGTAGTGTCCCTTCCGACTGGTCAGTTCTTAAATTGCTCGACAAGGGTTTACATATATGCTATATAGCAAATGTCAAACATTTTCAGACAGTAAACTGATATACTCTGCTCGCCCACTGCATGAGATTTATCAAGCAATCGATTAGAGCGAGACAGCAACATTGTGCGCCATCTTCTTCTAATCGTTACATACCCCGAAGAAACTTGAGCTGTACATTTACTAAATTAACTTTATTACATGTTGTTTTTAGATTTAAAAAAAAAAATAAATAAAATAAAAGTAAATTTTGTGCAATCAAGGTAAGATATTTAACATAAGATATTAGCTCGGAAGTGTGAAAGGGATAGCACTAACATATAGTTAAAACTTAAAATTATACAGAACAGAAAATAATTTTGTATTTATATTTTTGTTTAGCTAAAATCGTAAATTCTTCACTTTCTTTTAATTAATTGTGTGGAACTTTTAGATTTAGCAATAGATTCAAGACTAGCTTTAAGCTTTTTTTTTCAGATTTTTTTTACATTTAATAGAATTTTAGTATTCTATGGGTAAGTATTTAAACGTAAGTAAAAAGAGAGGGCTTACATTCCCTCCCCCCCCCTCTCTCTCTCTCTCTTCCTCTCCCTCTCGCCCAATATTTTGGGTGTTCTGTATAATCTTTATTGGATCTCCAACTACAACTCTTTCTCTAAAAAATTTAATTATTAAAAATAAAATTATCGCTCTATAGTCAGATTCGGCTTATATCTAATATAACTTCATTTGTGTTTAGGCTTAGTTCAAGAGTTTAATAGAGTTATAGAGAGACATCTTAATACATACATAGATGCCAATTTGAGGTGTTATTTCTAGTGTTTGATTAACTTTGTATTTTGATACATAGCTCTTAAAATAACTTAATTGCTATAGCTGAAAGTAATTACAAGTTGAGATAGCGCCATTGAATCAAACCCAATAATAGACATTGCCTTAATCGTGATTAGTTTCCTCATTTTATTACACGATTTTGCTTTTAGTATTCGTGTGGTATAATAATAGGAGTATTTTGTTTATTTGCCAGTTTCAAAAGTTTCGGTGTCTGTTTGTGTTTTGTTGTTTCTGCCATATGTTTTGCAGCTTTAGTGTGAAATTGAACTGAAATTTGTTAATTGAAATTGTAATTGTAATTTTTAGATTGTTCCTGTTAAGTTGGCAAAATTGATTTGGATTATGCAGCTTTTTCTTTTGTCTGTCCTTTGTTTGAAAAAATAAAATAAATTTAGAAACTGAAAAGTTAACATTCGATTCTAAGTTCCTTGTAAAGAACGCTCCCGGCCGTTTATCCTACACGCATTATTATCAATAATAAATAAATTATTTTAAATAAAGGTCTTGATGGAAACTAGCTTAATTAATGATAATGCTGGGTATTACTTGCTGGGCATCTATCTATCTATCTCTTTATCTCTCTATCTCTGATGCTCTTTACATCCAGAGCTCGCCGTCACAAATCTCAATGGCCATCTTCTTGCGGAAGTACTCCATGTGCTCCTGCGAGAAGGTGAGCGGCTTATTGCGTGTTATATACTCAGCGAACATGCAACTGAAGACACCGCAATCACTGCCATTGGTCTGATGGGGCACATTTTGGACATTCTCAATGGTAAAGTCGCTGGTATCAAACGGTTTCTTGCGCTTATCCAGCGACTCTTCGAGCAAGTAATTCTCCAGGGCGTTCAACACCTCCGAATTGGGTTTGCCCATCGAATCGTAATACTTAATAGATTTATTTTTCATGTGGATTATGGCCATGCACCAATGGACGTTGCTGACATGCACTGGCACCGGAATTATGTCCTTGCTGAATATATCGACCTTGCGAGTCCAACGTTTCACATTGCCATAGCCGCCCTGCAACAGGCGCGGTATAAAGAATGTATTCATAGCATACACGCTGGGCAGCTTGCCCTCGCTGCGCTGGGAGCGATCAGTTAATAGATTCATATAGAAGTTAATAACTTCGTCATTCAGCCAGGAACTGCCAGATAATGTGCGAATATCGTTGCGAGTGATGCTGAGACTGAACTTGGAAATAAGTACCTAGAATGGGAGGGAGAGAGAGGGGATATTTAATATAAACATTTATATAAATATATTATTATAGTTACCTGGTCGGGCTTGCCATATACCAGTTCATTATAGCGCTGCTGATGGGCCTCATTCCATGGAATAAATTCTGGCTCGCTATCCTCATCGAGTTGATATTTATCTAGCACAAATAATGTCTGGCCAATATAACGACGCTTGGCCAAGCTCTCACGCAGTCCTTGCTCAAAAGCTCGACGTTCCTCAGTTGTCTTTTCAGCTCTGCAAACACATTATACATATATTAAGATCGTTCATTAACTGTCTGTATATTTTTACTTACTCCTGAAGAACTATAGTCTTTGTATGATTCACTTCCGATTGCGAACGCTCGCATTTCTCGCTAAAGGTGTTAGTAAAGTTATCATTGAAATAGATGGATTTATTGTTGCGCATCTGAAGCGCTTTAGTGCGTGACATCGACGGCTCTTTTGGCGGCGGTGGCATCAATTCTGATCTATAAAAACAATGCAAATATGTTCAATTGGCAACATTCAAGTAGTCCGTTAATTATTTCATACTCACTTATTAATTTCTTTGCCAATATGCTCATTTATAGTTTCTATGCCTGACGGCTTCTCAGCTTTTTTGGCGGTGCTGGTGGTAATAGCAGTGGTGGAGCTGTTAGGGATCTTGTTGTTGCCGGGCTTTATGTACAAGTTGATGGTATCTGAGGACAGTTTCTTGCCCAATGTGGAGGAAGTACTTTGTTTAGACTGTTGCTGCGGCTTCCAATTAGAATTTATCAGCTTAGCGAAATCGGAGCGTTCAATTGAGCTGATATCGGTCTTGTTCTTATTATAGCCATGCATCCATTCGGGGCCCTTAAGGGTAAGCGGGCGCAACAAGGGCAGCGGTGGTGCCTTAGCCTTATCACTCAAAGCGGCGGTACGGCGTGCATAATCGCGCTCATGAAGAGTTAAATTATTGATCAGATTGATGTATTGATTATGCTCATTGCGCTGATCCTCCAAATTTAAAATGGTATCCTTCATGATGCTCGAATCAAAATGATTGCTGCTGTGTCCATTTAAGCGCACCTCCGATGACGAGAGGCTGCTAGAGGGGCGCTGACTATTGAAGCCATTTGTGCCGAAACGCACTGCCTCAGAGTACAACAAGTTGTGACGTCTGGTTGACGAGCTGCGTCCCAATTCTTGTGCTGGACGCGCCGTTGGTTGGCCGCTTGTGCCAAGACGATCGGCAAATGTTTGGTACAAGTTACTCTCATTATGCTGCTGATCCTCCGAGTCGGATAGATCAATCGTTGTAGTGGGCAGTAGTGTACTGCGCACACTCACTTGACGTGTCGGTGGTGTATTGAATATCGAGAGACGCTTCTGTGACTGGGAGGCATTGCGATTGCTGTTGTTATCTTGCTCCTTGCGCTGCACTGTTGCGGTTGCCATTTTGGAACTAGTGTCAACTGTGGAGCATACAAAACAATTGTAATAAATGACGGTCTTTTATAACTATCGATATATAGTCTGCTTTTATGTTATAATAAATTTATAGAATTATTAGAAATTATTATTAGTTTTGGTTCCAACAATATATACATTTTTGTTCACATCATATTTAAATTGTGATGATAATGATGAGGAGGTCGAAGGGAACTCAAATACTTTGATATTAATAAAGATCACTTGTCAAATATAATCTCATCTTAGCAGAAACGGAGATTATCCTAATCTATTGAGAATTATTCTAAACAATATAAATAAAATAACATTTCTATTGTGTTCTATGTTGTCCGATTGTTCCTTAACATCTGACTGTCTAGATAATATATTGTTTATATTTATAAATTGAGCTGATGATGAAGGAAGCTGAGATGTTTTAAATATAAAATATAATCTCATCTTAGCAGAAACGGAGATTATCCTAATCTATTGAGAATTATTCTAAACAATATAAATAAAATAATATTTCTATTGTGTTCTATGTTGTCCGATTGTTCCTTAACATCTGACTGTCTAGTTAATATATTGTTTATATTTATAAATTGAGATGATGATGAAGGAAGCTGAGATGTTTTAAATATAAAATATAATCTTATCGTAGCAGAAACGGAGATTATCCTAATCTATTGAGAATTATTCTAAACAATATAAATAAAATAATATTTCTATTGTGTTCTATGTTGTCCGATTGTTCCTTAACATCTGACTGCCTAGATAATATATTGTTTATATTTATAAATTGAGATGATGATGAAGGAAGCTGAGATGTTTTATGTGATATGGAAATTTCCTATTTCGATGCGGAACTTACCGTCATTCGGCATAAATTTCGGAAATGTATTATCTACGCGACGATATTTGATCGACTGATGAGCTCCAGTGTCGTTGCCCAAACTTTGATGGCTGCAATATAATAGGGAGAAAGTTATTTTAATATAAATAATTAGATCACATTGATTGGCTTACTTGCGCTTTTGAGTGGTTTTGGTTTCCTCTTTTGCAGTATTGGACGACTCCTTGTTGCTATTCTTGCGGCCGCCTCTCGGCAACCAGTGACGTATCCAGTTAATTATATCAAAGCCCATCGGATCGAGATTTTGATTCTGATTGCCTTTTATTTCTTTGATTCTAGATGATAATGTTACGACTCTTAAATCGATCTCATCTAGCAATGCAGCCTTTTCAGTTGCACCTGACGGGTCAGTTGTTATGGAATTCAAGAGATAATCACGAACATCGTTTAGTTTACCCTTTAACAGGAGAACGGCCCATAGGCAGCTCAGATGACGTTTGTTGCAGATGTCTGCAATGAGGTCCAATGAACGCTGCACGGCTGTTAAGCGCGCATCAGATTCTTGTTTCGACTTCGGATCCAAAACGACCTTAATCAGTCCCGAATCCTCTGCATCCAGCAATTGAATTTCAGTATCCTCCGAGCCCGCTTCCTCTTGCTGTTGTGTTGATGTAGAATTGTTGTCTGAAGTAATTATGTTGTTGTGAGTTGGTGTAAGTTCAGAGCCATTTGTCACAGATGCAGTATCCCAATCAATTGGGAGCCCAACGCCGTTGAATAACAGCGCCTGCTCTGGATTACAGTTGGCACCGTCGGCCGCCACAGTTACTTGACTTGACAGTATATTGAATAATTCGCGCACACTGACAACAGTGTGCACAGCTACAGATCGAATATGAAACGAATTAAAATACAAAACGTCAAACTGTCAGATGCACTAGTTCTCATCATGCATAGGAACATGGCCGCCATGCGACGTTGTTAGCACCAGAGCCCTAGTGCATCAGCAAATTTTGCGCGCCGCTTGAGCACAAAAAAGATTGACAGAAAAAAAAAGTATTGAGAGAAAATGCAACTAACACGAAATTCCGCACACAAAACACACGAAATGCTTATGATTTAAATAAAAGAACTTGCCCTAAAGCTATTGCATTGCATATTCATCGCGCACTTTTAACTAAACTACAAACATTTTACAAGTTAACTTAATTTAATGCCGGTTGATGCTATTTGACGCCGCTCTTAAAATTTGCAGTCGCGATTTAAAACTTTCGCGTTCACTTATTTACAAATGCACTATATGTTTTATTGTTGAATGCCCATGCACTTACCAGTTGGTTTAATGGTAAAAATGAGAAATTTACAAAAGAATTAAACTTCGAAGTTTTTCTTTTCAGAATTAAAAATCTAATCGCCTTAAATTAAGCGTGCTGACAGACGGGCTGACATATCCACAAAGCAACCACATCAACACAAAAACAAAAAATGGCAAAAAAAAAATGACAAAAATACTAAAAAAATACTGAGCTGAAATTAAAAATCTTTTTTAATTGTAGTCTTAAAGTATTTAATTTAATAATAATTTTTGAAAAATAATTTTCTTAATTGTATTCAACATTAATTAAAAATAGTACATAATTTATTGTAAATGAAAAATGCCAATTGTATTTTGCAACACTAAATGGCTGTGCGAAGACTTATCGAATATCGATAGCTCGATTCCTTTAAACACATGTGCCGCTTAAAATTGAAAATGTTTGCGCCATTTTGTTTTATTTATCTTTTAAAAGAATTTATGCTACAGCTTATATATTAACATTTATAGATACATATATTTTTTTATTAGAAATCTCCAAATGTTAAGATGCAAAATAATGCATCGCACTGTTAATCCTTGCTTTGGCAACAGAAAAACAAAAAATTCCACAGCAATATTGTAGTTCCATACAGAGCCCCCGCAAGGCCCACAGTTGCCTGGAACGTGTAGTGGACGACGACCCAATGGGCAAGAGCACCCCAGATGAGTATCAGCAAGCCGTTGGTGAAGTGCACCGGCCGGCGAATGGCCGTCCAATTGGCGCGCGTCATGCCCAACTGGAAGACCATCTCTTGCAAAAAGGCTGTCACGACCTGGCCGAAGCCCAAGAGCACAGCCGACACGCTCAGCAGCAGCTTGGACGTGGAGAAGCTAATAACTACATAATTGTTTATGGTAAATAGTAATAAGTGATGCCTCAATTCAAATGCTTACAGATGAGCGCCAGACACTTGCAGATGCTGCCAAATGTGAACCACTGCAGCTTCCTTTTGAACAAGCTCGAGCCAAAGCGCGGCGTCATCAGCGAGAAGCACATCCAGGGAAAGGCCAGCAGCGAGAAGAGGAATGGTATTTCAGCATTCTTCAATGCATGATGGCTAACAGCCAGGCCCGGCAGCACCGTCAGGCACATCACATAACTGAAGATGTCCGCCGAGATGAGCAGCGTGGTGGCATACAGCTGCGGCACCAGCAGCGCCTGCTGCAGCGGCATCACAATCTTATCCAACAGATTCCACCACAGATGCGATGTAACCGCCCGTGACATGCGTCGAATGCGATGCTGTCAGCAAACAACAAAAGATCAGATCACATCAGATCGGATCGGATCGGATTGGAGATGCTCCATTGCTTACCAGATTCGCATAGGCCTCGGGCGATGGGGAGGAGCTGCCGGTGGCGCTTGGCGCATTTAGCGGATTCTGCGAATAGAGGCGACCATTCGATTGGGACTTGTGCAGCATTTGGGACTGCGATATGGCGTAGTTGTCGATGGTGGCATTGCTGGAGCGCATGATGGACACTGTCTCATCCTCTTCCGGTATTATCTCCATGATTTCGACGCCATTCGGATTTACATACGTGACATATGCCTCATCCGTGGCGAGCATATAGTTGCTGTGCGTATCGACGACGGCGGCGGCGACAGCTGATGCTGGCGTTGTGTTGCTCATCTCTGTGGCCGGATTGCGCCAGGACATGGGCGTGTCCAGGCCATCCATTTGATCGGCCACAAAGATGGCCGCCAGTGCGGCACGCAACGGCAGCGCACCGAAACCCGACTCTGCCTTGATAACTGAGATCCGTTTGGTTGTGAATGCATCCTCGCGATGCTTGGTGATGATCAGGCTAAGCGGTATGAGATTCACCAGCATAGCCGACATCAGCACAATGGACTGCGCGGTGCCGTACAAGGTGCGCAGGCTGGTGAAGACGAAGGACAGAAAAAGCTGGCAGAAGGCCTCGCCGCACAGCTGAATTGTCTTCCGCACATACTTATCCTCACGCGGACGCACTGCCTCCAATATGACATGCGTCTTCCACTGATACAGACTGGCGCCGATACCTAAGAGGCCGTTCGGGCATTTCAAATCGATGCTGATGGAAAATAACTATGGACTTACCCGCAAAGCAGCCGTAAAAGACAATGGCCACGGTCTGTGTGGCGGTAGTGACCACCACCCAGGCGGATGAGAATAAGATGCCGCTGATCATGAGCGAGACGCAGGTAATGAGAGTGGCCAGCAAAAAGATGCGTCTGTATTGAACGGTTTCGCGTGCCCGTCCGCTATACTCTGTGTCCAGGTGCTCCATAATGGAGCGACACAGCTCCCCGGTGGCCTGGTAGACGATTGCTGGCCAAATGCGCAGCACCAAATCCTTGTCCGATTCCACGACGTTGCCATACAAATAGGCTGGCGTTGCTAGAAAGGCCTAGAAGCGAGGGTGAGAGATAGAGAGAGAATTGAGAGAAAGCAGACGAGGAGAGAGATAGAGAGAAGGATGGAGGGAGAATAGAGGGTGAGTGAGAGAGAGGGTGGGAGGTAGGGAGAGAGAGCTGAACTAAGTGCAAGTCAATAAAGAGAGATCAAGAGAGAGTGAGAGAGAGAGAGAGAGAGAGAGAGAGAGTGTGAGAGCGAGAGCGAGTCAGCTGATATTTACGTGTATGGCAAAACCACAGAGCATATACTTCTGTTGTATGTGCTTCTTGACCACCCTCCGCCGCTGCACTCCGGCGGTGGCTCGGGCAGTGGCACGACGTACGGGTGCTGCAGCCACTGGTGCCGCTGCCGCTGTTGTCAGTGGCATTGTGGTCATGCCCGCCGCTGTTGACCTTCCCGTTTCCAGTCCTGTTTCCGTTGATTTTTGCGCTCCCTTTCACGTTCTCGTTCTCGTTCTCCTATCCTATCACTATGGAGTTCTTTTGGAGTTCCCTTTAGAGTTGCAAACGTTTTCTGATGGATGATCCCGTACCGTTTGCTTTTCGTGTGGAATTTGTGTGCTGGTGCTGTGTGAGGCGCGTCGTCTGGCCGTTAGCATTCATCATTTACCAAACCGAAACCCGTTTAGATAATAGCGAAAAAAAAAAATAAATAAAATAAAATAAAATTGTGATAATAATCGCGCTTATCACGCTGAAGATATCTCCAGCGTACCAACACCCACACAGCCGAGTGTCTGTGTGTGTGCATGGGTGTGTGCATGGATGTGCATGGGAGTGTGTGTGTCTGGCCGAGATTAACGTCAGATATATACATATGTAAAAAAGAAACAAAAAAAAAAAAAAAAAAGAAAGAGTAAAATAATCGTTTGTCTTTGTTGACGCGGTTGGCTTTCCTGCAGCTCCGGCCAGCCAAACGCCAGCAGAGGATTATGTTTATGACGCGCAGCATACGATCCGAGCCATTCCCGAGTGAAACAAGTTCCATCTATTTGAGTGCAACGTTGCCAGCAATTGTGTAATAACACACATACATACAAATAGTACATATATGTAGATAGATACATTCATCAACAGTCTGATCTAAAGAATGAGAAAATAGAACTCTTCATTTCATTCAATTTTTAGATCAGTCCAAGAGGCAATTTCTATTAGTCTTACTCCTCTGATATTTTTTTTATTACCTAAACTAGGCTTTCTTTAAATTTTTATAAATAAATATATATATTTATATATATATATTTTTTTATAAAATTTGCTTACTTTATAAATATAATTTATCTAATGTTAAAGCAGCCTAAACTCTTGGTATGCATATGAAATACAATATATGTATGAACTACGGTTGCTGGAAAAAATTGATATATATTTGATATATTTTATTGTTTTATTTTATTTATATATATTTTTATTAATTCTTAGGTAATGGACATATGAAATGAACTATGAATCCTTGATACTCTTTGAAATCTTATAATTCTTATTTATTTTTAGTCTAATAGCGAATATTAAATCAGCCCAAACTGTTCTGAGGCAATAGATAAGTCTTATAATGTGTATATATTATAAGAAATTCGCATCTAAAATGTATATTCATATGTACATATATATATATTACTTATTTAATTTATATATTTTGGAAATGGAATATCTAGCCTGAAACATTAAGTATGATTTCTTGATTTCTATATTTTATAAAACTAATATCGAATTGCTAAATTAGCCTGAACTGCTCTGAGGGAATGAACATCTTATCTTATAAAATGAAATGCACAAACCTTGAAAACTTGTAATATGTTTATATACTTATTTTTATTAATAATAACAATTATTATTATTTTCTAATTTTTATATTTTATAAATCTCTTATCTAATATATACCTAATCTCTTGGTAGGCTAATTACATATTCTCATTATCTAGTAGCCACAATTTCATAATGCCCAACTCTCGCCTTAACAAACTTGTTTTAAGCGAAAATATGTTATCAGTCCATGATGCCAACTGCATGATCCCTGCTCAATGATTCATGGGAAACGTATATTACTTTGAGCATACTTCAAATAGTTTTTCGGCTGGCTAATCTGGGGAATAAACTGAAGCAAACAGCTTCTAAAGTAGATAGTGAAATAAGCTAATCCAAATACATATACATATACATATACTATATGAATATGTTTATAAGACATGAAGGAAAACTTTTTATATGCAAATTGTTTTGAGATACGTTGAAAATAGTTATTAAATATAAAATTATGAAATTGCTGTGATTCAGACTTGTTGTTTTCATCACATCGCTAGGCATGTGGCAATGTCAACACATGGCTATAAATAAGGGAGATAGGTGGTTGGGTGGGAGGGTGGTTGGGGGTAGGTGGGTGATTGCTTGGGTTGGTAGGGGACGGACGAGTCCGATCGGGGCCCAGCCAAATTCAGATGCATCGGACAGTTGCTCAGGTTGACCTCCCATTGCGCTTATCACGACAATATCTTTACACACTTCCGTTTCACATCCGCGGACACTGGGCGTGGCGTGGCTGCCTCTATTCGCACAGCTGAGTCTTTATGGGTTTACAATTGTATTTTGCGATGGTTGGTGACGTTAAAGCAACACAGCTTTTATTTGCGCTATATACTAAAGTCGGCCTGGAGCTGTGAGATAGGGCCGAATCGTAATTAGGTGCTAGGGTTGATAAGCTCAGCATCCGGCGACAAGATTCTGCTATAAAATAGAGTGTGGGTAAAACAAGTAGCTCATACAACGATCGACCGAAGTTAGCCACAGGCAACACGATGACGACAACAACCAGAACAACACTCAGAACAACGATGACAGCGAGACACGGATTGTTCTCGACAGCCACCTCAGTGCTATTGCTCTGCGCAGCCCTGGTAAGTGCGATCTGGCTGAGAGTTTAGGATGTCGATAGCTGACCTTTGACTTTGCATTGATTACAGCTGTTGACCAAGTCCTGCGGCGTTCATGCCGTCAGTGGCTCTGGTAGCGGCGATTTGGCCTGGAGCGAAACAACAACAGCTGCTGAGGGTAGTGGCTGGGAGGTGACAATCATTACTACACCACAACCTGACGATTCCACTGTGCAAGAGGAAGTGACAACGGATGCCGTAGAGGAGGTAGATACAACAACAATTGCTGACGAAACCCCATCAGAAGGTGGAGAAGAAACAACGGCTGCTACTGTTGAGGATGGAAGCAGTACACTCAATCCCAACGAGCCGGAGGCAGAGACCACAGTCGATCCCAATGCGGCGGAGCCATCAACTTCAGATCCCAGCGAACAACAGCCCACTGATAGCCCCAGTGCAGAGCCCTCAACTTCGGCGCCCAGTGTGGAACAGTCCTCTAGCAGTCCTAGCGAGCAGGAGACCACCGGCAGTCCTAGCGAAGAACCATCAACTGCTAGCCCCAGCGTTGAGCAATCCTCTGCCAGCCCCAGCGAACAGCCATCCACTTCCAGTCCGATTGAGGGTTCGTCCCCTGCCAGCCCCAGCGAACAGCCATCCACTTCCAGTCCGATTGAGGGTTCATCGCCTGCCAGCCCCAGCGAACAGCCGTCCACTTCCAGTCCCAGCGAGGAGCAGCCAACAACAACTCCGGAAGCTGAGCCAATTGATTCCACAATTGCACCAACACCATCGGCACCACCCGCATTCACATGCGAGACGCCCGGAGTATTCGCCCATAACAGCGGTGACTGTCAACGCTTTCACAAATGCGTTCAGAATGCTCCTTTAGGTGAGCTGACCGAATACGATCTGGAATGCCCCCCACTGATGGCTTTCTCGCCCACCTACGGCCGATGCTTGCGTGATGTTTCGGCATGCGAGAATGATGCATTCGTTTGCTCAGCTCCCGGACGCATTGCAGGCATTGATTCCAGCTACTACTATAACTGTGTGGTTAGCTTGCGCGGTGGCTATCATAAGTATATTGTGCGCTGCTCGCCGGGTCAAAGTTTTGATGCATTGGTGGGCCGTTGCTGGCGTTACGATTGGACAGTTTACCAGCCCGGACAGGCATATGAATCTGAAGATTTGGCGGCCATCAAGCGTGAACAGAAATTGCTGAAGACCGAGGAGAAGCTGCGCAAGAAGGCCGAAAAGAACAAGGAGAAAGAACGACTGAAGCAACAAAAACTGGAGGAGAAGCTGGCCAAAAAGGCAGCCAAGGAGAAGGCCAAGCAAGAGGCCAAGGCCAACAAGCCTGTATCTATTGAGAGCGTCGAGTCTCCCGAGGTGGTCAGCATCGAAACCTAATCAAGCCCAGTAACTCAGTCCAGTAATATCGTTCAAATCTATGTTGGTGTATAGCGTAGTCTCATTAAGTTATGGTTGTTAATTTCAATTTTTTTCCCTCGTTTCGCATGAATAAAGACAAAAGTTCTTTAATAAAAGTGTTTGAAATGCTTTTGGTCAACCAAGAGCGGCAGGGACGGTGCGTTTATCAGCTAATCAGACGCAATCTTAACGATTGTCAAAAAGTTGTTTGTGGCCGACTATAAAAGAAGCGAACCTAGTGCCCATCCAGTTAGTCTGTCGAAACAAATAACGAATCGCAAGAGATAATACCATCAGAGGAACTAATTGAACAATAAGCCCCGAATATGTTTAACATTCATTTGGCACTGAGCGCCACCTGCCTCGTGCTGCTTGGAGCAGTCCACGCCGACTACAGTCATCCTTGCGCGGGCACGGGCTTCTTCGCTGACGAGGATAATGATCACGAATTCTATGCCTGCGTTCTAACACCAAATGGTGACTTTACACTAGTTCATATGAAGTGTCAGGATAATATGGTTTTCAATTCGGAAATGGATAAATGTGTTGATTTGCAATCGGATGCAGTCCCAGCTGATGGCGGCGACATTGAGAACCCCACAATTCCACCAGGTAATTTAGATGAGAGTACTTCTGAGTCTCCTCCGGATCCAACTTCCGCACCCAGTGGTCCAACGGACGCCCCCGGACCGAGTGGACCAACAGACGCTCCTGGACCCAGTGGACCAACGGACGCTCCCGGACCCAGTGGACCAACAGATGCTCCCGGACCCAGTGGACCAACAGATGCTCCTGGACCCAGCGGTCCAACAGACGCTCCCGGACCCAGTGGACCAACAGATGCTCCCGGACCCAGTGGACCAACAGATGCCCCTGGACCCAGTGGACCAACAGATGCTCCCGGACCCAGTGGACCAACGGACGCTCCCGGACCCAGTGGACCAACAGATGCCCCTGGACCCAGTGGACCAACAGATGCGCCCGGACCCAGTGGACCAACGGACGCTCCCGGACCCAGTGGACCAACAGACGCTCCTGGACCCAGTGGACCAACAGATGCTCCCGGACCCAGCGGACCAACTGATGCTCCCGGACCCAGTGGACCAACAGATGCTCCAGGACCCAGCGGACCAACTGATGCTCCCGGACCCAGCGGACCGACTGATGCTCCTGGACCCAGTGGTCCAACTGATGCTCCCGGACCTAGTGGACCAACAGATGCCCCTGGACCCAGCGGACCAACTGATGCTCCCGGACCCAGCGGACCGACTGATGCTCCAGGACCTAGTGGACCAACAGACGCTCCCGGACCCAGCGGACCAACTGATGCTCCTGGACCCAGCGGTCCAACAGACGCCCCCGGACCCAGTGGACCAACAGACGCTCCTGGACCCAGCGGACCAACAGATGCTCCCGGACCCAGTGGACCAACAGATGCTCCTGGACCCAGCGGTCCAACAGACGCTCCAGGACCCAGTGGACCAACAGATGCTCCCGGACCCAGCGGTCCAACAGACGCACCCGGAACAGGATCGACCACTCCGGAGCCTGAAATACACTGCGCAACAACTGGATTTTTGCCCAAAACTGGAAACTGTAATCAATTTGTAATTTGCTATGAAGACGACTATGGCGATATATACCCGGTAGTCAAATCGTGCCCCAATGATATGCAGTTCGATCCGGATAAAAGATTTTGTTCAGCTTCATACGACTGCTCCAAGCCTTCAGCATAATGGTGACTGCGCTCCAAGCAGGGCAGTGAGAAATAAGTGAAGAATTTGAGAAATTAAATAAATTTCCCACTGTGTGTACTATTAAGCAATGCATAACTATAGCGACATTTTTTTTTCAATCCTTGTGGAATTTTTTTTGTATTTTTTTTTTTTTCGAAATGAATAAACTTTAGTCTAATTGATGTTAATTGATTGGAGAAGAGATATGCCAAATCAGAAATCAATTCGCCTTTAATAGGAAATACTCAAGTGACAGCGATAAGAAGACGTTTTAATTTTGAAATTCCGCCCAACAGACTGTCTGCCATATCTTATCGATGGCATTTGATGAGGTCTTTCAATATTTAAGTGCTTAATTTGACAACGAAGTGTCGAGCTACTGCAGTGCCACGTTGGTATTGAAACCTGATTCTGAGAACATGATTACATGTTTTTATTGGCCCAACGATAATTCAAACAGTGTCACGTATGATCCGCGCTTATCTATCTGGATAATAACAAATATCTGAGTAACTGGAACCTTGCACTCAGTTTGTCTTAGTTCCATTTTGCCTTAATCTTTTGTAACGTCTGCTTAATTATACAGTTTGATAGCCAATTCTATTAAATTATACCGAAATCAACATCCTGTATTCGTCAAGTACAACAGCAACAATAGATTAGGAAATTTTTTAAAAATGTGATCTATTCTATTTGTATACTTATCTATTTATACCCAGAACTCATTGAAAATGATAACATAGGCTATAATAGATTTGATAAAAAGTGTGTAAGTGACAAGAGCTTAGTCATGCCTATCAGAATGTCCGTCCATCCATATGAATGTGGAAATGTCGCAAGGCACAATTGTTAAAGACTTGAAATGTGAATGCATATACCATAGTTTTTATAATTTATCCTATATCCTTATTATCGATAATAATCATGGGATTCAGGTTTTTAAGCATAGCAGCTGAAAGATTTCAAATTTATTGTGCATATAAATAGATATATTCCTCCCATATTATTAACCAAGACATATTTCAATTACTATTGACTTCAGCTTCATACACTTACATACATCTACGTGCCATTATAATTTTTTGAAAATTTCATTAGTAATGTGCAATTGCAACAAAAGTTATTCAACAATGTATGAAAGAGTTTGGAAGGCCAAGGCCGTGTATGGTTCAGGGTATTTCCTACACGGGCATTTTTGCAAATTTTAAAGATTCTTAATGCCAAAGATTATTAGGTTGAAGATTATAGACTTTGTATTTGAGTATATTGTCATATGAGATTTACTAAGATACGCTACAGATATGTTGCTCAACTAAATAGTAATTTGATGCAATCTCATCCTCTCACTACTTAACCAGCGATTCAGATAGTTGTGCACAATAAAAATTCTAATCTTGACTGAGCAATGCCTTAATGTTAAGTGTAGGGGTTAGAGAGAATCGCAGCAGCCGTAGAGGTAACACATTATCTATAATATTTTTAGAACCATTAAAACAAAAAAAGTACCTCTCACAGATTCAGTAAGAGTAAGCAGATCCAATGTGCCTGATGTGCAGCAGGAGGATGGACGGAGCGAGGTGGGCATCTGCAATGAGTATAATAAATATGCAAGTAAATCGCACGGCGGCCACAACTCGATGAATTCTCAAATGAGTGAAAGTCGTCGTCGGCGCTGGGACTATTGCATAAGGCAAGAGGCAAGAGAAGCGAGGGGGTAGTCGTTGGCCATAGAGGGAAGATGAAGACGTAGCGGGAACTGTCGGTTGGTTGGACAATTGCGCATGCGCGTAACTCGTTAAAATGATTTCCAACGCTGGCGACAATTAAAGCAGGCCGAGCTAGAGCTTTATCCACTTCAATCCCAGTCGGCAGTCGACTGTTTGCCAAGTTGGCTGTTTTCGTTTCAAATGCAAAAAAAAAATACACACACACACACACATACATTTTTTTCCGGCACTTTTGCATTGGCCGCAGTCCAGGCACGTAGCTGTTGCCGGGCAGCCAAAGCTCATCATGATGATGATGATAATACGTTAGAGCAGAGCTGTTAGAGCAGAGCTGTTAGAGCCAACCAACAAAATGAGACGAGCTACTACTACGTGCAACACACACGGGCCGACACTGTGCCATTTGGCCCTAAACGATGCTCGTATACGCTCATGGCGCAAATGTAACTCTTGGCCATTATTATTAACAACATTAACAGCGGCAATATCATCCTCAGCTAACTAACTGCTGCAGTTGCGGCTGATGCGACTTTGTGCCTAAACAGTGGATGAGACTTGTTTCTCGCTTTCTTCTGGGCAGGTGTTGCGTCGCTGACCCAGCAAACAAGTAAACAACACTAAACAAATCACAAACATTTCGTGCGAACCTTTCTTTTATTATTATCATATATTTTTTTCTTTTTTGGGGCACAGAAACTGCGCCCAAAACGCTGTTGTTGGGTGGGACAGTAAAGATAAATGACAAGATACAATTGTATCTTTATTTGAATGTTGCTCATACTCGCACTTCTTATGTAATTTGCGCATTTACACATTATTTTGTTTCATCTTGTCGCCGTTGTCATTCATTGCCCAAGCATCAAAGTGAGGAGCAGAAATAGCTGCTAGCCCAGATCGGCATTCAAATGTTGTACGAAATTATGCGATTCGCATCAGGCAAATGAAATCGACAACAATCCCAAGCGTTTGTTTAAAACGAAATTTACAGTCCATTACGTTGAAACTTTTGGATATTGGTCGGAGACAAATCGAGGCTAGCTGAAGTTCTTCATTCTCTCTTTGCATAATACATGCTCGGGGTTCATCAATTATAAAGTTGAATTACGTTTATGGTGAATCTGAAGAAGAAATCGAATTTAGCTCAACGATGGATTAACTTAGCTCTAGCTGCAAGACTTGGGAAGCTGTGGGTCAGCTTAAATCCCATGTCCATGGCTGAGTGGCTAGAAAATGTTATCATCAGTTAAGTAGTTGAGAAAAAGATGGACAATGCTTCACTTATTTTTGACATGTCTTCAAGAGGCTGTGATATATGTATGTATATACCATATACTTTTGCTCTTGGTGTGCCTCTATGAATGTATGTATAATAAAAATTCCAAATTTCTAGCTTAAGTAACTGTGAATTAGTTTTGCGCCTATGCGGTTAGACGGACGGACAGACTGGCAGACGACGGACTGACGGACAGATGGACGGACGGACAAACAGATTGAAGGACGCACGGACAGACTGCCGGACAAACGGACGGATGGGTGGACCGATATACTCTTCTATATAATATACTCTTTTCACTTCATGAATGGGAATAGAGATGGGCATCACTTCCAAGTTGAGCCCATGAGACGAGGGTGTGCAGCTCTATTTCCTATCTGCATGTCAACCAAAATCTTTTCGTAAAATTTCATCTAATGATATCACACAGCTGCCCAATGCTGACAGATTCAAATTTGTTGATCTTGAATGATTAAGTTCGACTGTCTGAAGGGAAACAACTCTTAATAATTTACAAGCGTTCTTTAATTCTATATATGTAATTAGCAAGCAATGGTTAGTAGGGCCGTTAAATGAAAGGAAGTCGAGCTGCTCTAGTCGGGCAGATACTTTGAACTCTGCACACACCTGTCACTGCCGGCGCTTACAACACTCAAACTGGAACACAAATTTCCACAATCATCAATCATCGTTTTTGAAGGCATATGGAGCAATGACTCCGCCGGGCCATAAAGCGTACCACCAAACAGTCATTTTCTGTGGATGTAATGCTGCTTCGATAAAGCCTTCTGGTTTATCTGCACTGCAGATGCAATAATTCTTTCTGCATATTTACATAAATATATATATTTTTTTGCGTAAATTTACCGAAAAAGTAGCAGCATCAAAGAGTAATATTTTGAATGGAAATTTTATACAAATATAAATATTAATTTATGCAAATTCAATTGAAAGTATATCAACGCGAAAGAGCAGAGTATTTTCTCCTTCTGCGTATTCCTTTCTTAAGTCAATCAATCTTCAAAATTTTGGCCCTTCTTGGCTGTGAACTACTTTGAATATGGATTGCTCATCATTTTGATCATAAATTGCAATTTATTTACTTGTTATTTTTAGTTTATTTTAATTTTCTGTGTAAAAATTTGAAAAAATTTTCTTGTCGCAATTTGAATTTCGAATTGCATTTTGCTAGCTCTGAATTTGTTTTGACAAGGATGTCTCAGTGGCTCAATGGCTCAGTTTCAGTTTCATTTGGAGTTTCGTTTTCAGTTTCTCGATCTCAATTCCAGTTTTATTTTTTTTTTGTTTTTGTTTGAAGTCCACGCGCGGCCGTTGTCACATTTATTTGCAACATTTTGCATGTTGCCTTTGAGCGAAAACCGCCCGCGAGCGCTCACGTAGCGCTAGAGACAGACTAGAGAGACATACACAATGCGACTCCAGCTCGCTCTCTCTCCCACTCTCTCTCACTCTGTCGCACTCTTTCTGTTGCGCTGTACGCGTCGATCTGACGTTGCGACGCGTCGCTTTGTTGCTTTACCTGCCGCATTTTCCACGAGCGCGGCTCAGTTTGTGGGCGCCTGCGCGCATGTGCAGTTAGTTTTTGTCTCTGGCATCGATCGCTTGGCTAGCGGTTAGCGAGATATAGCAAAAAAAAAAGAAGATAAATAAAACAACACATTATACAAAATACGATCAACGAGATACGAGATACGTGGGTGCACATCAGCGAGCCTCAATCCGTGCCGAATTACCAAATAAAAACAAAATAGTGATACAAAATATATATATTTATATTTATAAATTAAAAACAAAAACAAAAATCGAGTGCAAAAAGTTTCTAAAATCGAATTAGATATACATATATTTTGTTAAATTTTTTTTAAAGTGCTATTTCATTTGAAGCATCAAAGTGATCTTAACATAAATCAAAGTAAATAAGAGAAACAACAACGAGTGTGTTTTTTTTTTTACCTGTCCTGTGTGCAGGATCAATCAATCAATCAGCGTCGACTGAGAGAACGAGAGAGAAGAGGAAGAGCGAGAGAGAGAGAGAGAGAGAGACCCATCTGGACTGCAAGTTGTTGCGGCGAGGGCTCAAATACAGCTCCTCGCACTTGAGACTTTTCCTGGGAAATTTGCTGTGCCGACACTGAAAATGGTAAGTGTGAAAATGAAAACTGGAAATGGAAAGCAAATAGTAAAAACAAATGACGCATTGCGCAGCCCATTTACCAAGAATTTTCACATGGCTAACAAAAGTTTATGAGCCTCGGCTATTCGAGTGTTCGAGTCTAGGGTTAGGTCAGGTTTTCTCTGCTCGCAAATGACTTGCTAGAATGTCAAGGGCTTGTTAATCTCCATTCCGAAATGGCTTTTATGGCAACTACTGGCTCACTGGCTGGCTGGCTGCCTCAGGCCAGCTAATCACTTTCCACCTTTTCTCATAATGCGCTGATATATGGTATAAAAAGGAGTATATGGTGTAAAGTATAAAAAGTATTATAGCAAATATACAAATTCTTTCAGCTTTCATTTATTTTTTGTTCAGTTCAGATATAGAGGCTGCACATCCGTCTTTGTAGCACATTCTGGATGTCTTACGCGATCTCTACACAGCTTATAACATTTCTAGCAGCTCTTCTTCACACTTTTATCTCAGTTGAAATTTTGAAATTTCTAGAACTTCTTTACTTATAAGGTTAGCAGCAGACGAGCTGCAAGAATCGTAATATGACTGGAAATAATTTGTTGTTGTTGTTTTCTTAAAAAATTTTAAAGGTACTTAAATTTTTTTTCGTTTCGATAGTTTTGTTATGGGTAATACCGTAAATTATGTAAATATACATACATAAATATTTAGAAATAAAATTGTGAACAATAATCAATTTGAAAAAATTGTACATTATATATTTAATATTTCATTTAAATCCAATATTTTAAAATATTAAATATTTACAAATATTTATTGTATATGTAAAAAAAAGCTAAACTTTTTTTTTCTATGTTTCAAAGACAGCTTAAATATGAACACATTTCCATTTTGGGATTAAGCTTTCAAAACCTTAGTAGCCTTAGATTTGATTCTGATTTAAGATTCATATTCCAAAATACTTGGCAAAGTATAATTTACAGAAGCAAAGTCTGCAGTTGTCTCGTTAGTTTCCAGTTAGCAAATTTCCACTTGGAAATCTCGATTCTCTATTCACTTATGTAGCTAGAACTTTCAGTTAGAATTGTGAACTTTTCAGTCAGTTTGAAATACATTAGATATCGCTTTCACGTTTCAATATTATGACATGTGGTATATGCAATTTATCTTATCCACTGGCAGCTTAAGCTCCCGTTGCTTCCGTTGCTCCCGTGCCTGCCGCCCAGCTTAAGTGGCTCGTTAGCTTGAGCGCGTTGCCTGACAACAAACTATTTGTTGCACTTGTAATTTGCAGTTGTGCTCATGACAATCTATGAAAAAAAGCCAAAAAAAAAAAAAAAAAAAGAAGGGTAAAGCAGTTGGCTAAAACGCTTGCATTTGCTTTTCACTTCCCCAATGAGCTTGGCAATTAAATGCATTATCACATCAACACGTTCATGCGTCGTCTAGCCAACTGACAGTCGCTTTAGCTATCTTATTGTTGTTGTTGTTGTTGTCAGCAGCTTAGCCAGATGAAATTAAGATGCCATCATCGTGCAATCGCATAATTGTGGCCCGTGTCAATGACATTGTGGCTTCTATCGGTACGCAGAGTCCCTCGACTTAACTGGAATGCAAACGAAACACAAACGCTTACACAATCAGCGCCATTTCGAGTGCTACAATTACGCGCAGACTACATACTATTCATTATTCATTATATGCATATATCGAACAAGTACTATGTATATATGTTGTGTTATGCATGTCGCGTATTCCCTAAAAAAAAAAAAACAAAGGAAAACACAGAAAAATAAATGAAAGATTTGGTGCTATATCGCATAGCTACACATGTGTGGCAGTTCGCTTTGGTGCTCTTCCAATTTGGTGTTTCACTTTTCAATTGAAATGCATTGGCCGGTGCGCGCACCTGTTACGCACGCACAGGTAAACCCGCCGCGCCGCCTGCGAACCGCAACCGGGCAGAAACAATAACATTAAGTTTAACAATGGCAATACCCAAAATGTAATATATTTAAACATAATTTTTTTTTTTTTTTTTATCGTTTTTTTTTTTTTAGTTTATTTTTTTGGCTTTTATGTAACACACACCAAAACGCGCCCGTTGCGCTTTTCGCATGCCAAAAAGCCGAAGCGATCTTTCATTTCTCTACCAACTGCCTGTCCGTCCACCATAAGGCGTAATTGGCAGTTGAACTGATCGCTAATGCCACTGATAAGCCTAAAGAGCGTCATGGGAATTGAAATTAGAGGCGTTATTTGAGTTCAATTAGTGATTGACGACTGACCCCGGGCAACCTACGTGTGGGTTCCACATAGAGTCGGCATTGATTTGATCTCACGATGATCCCTAACAAATGAGATGTACATGCGCATGATTGACACGTTGATTTCTATGTTAGATCTAGGCATTGTCAGGTTTCTATTAAAGTTTGATTAAGCTGTCAATTGCCAATTGAATGTTTGCATAGTAATGCGAGTTGCCATAAAAGTTTATTGTGCAATTTGCCTTTCAAGCTATGGAAGAACTATATAAAGCAAGTGAAATAAGTTTCATTTTAGAGTTATATATGCAAACTGCATGTCAAATTTATCATAGGCGTAGCTTTGCGACTTGCTATAAACTGATATAAAGTGCTTTAAACTTGCTCAACTGATTCTAATATATTTTAAGATGTATGCGAATTCTGAATTTAGCATTTAGTTTGTAAGTTGATTTGACTTTATCAGCAACCTTTTCGATTGAAGTTAAATTCAGCTGAAGTTGAAATCATTTCTGAAATACGAAAATATGGAATAAATGCATTTCACTTGTCTTGCCTTTAATCTGGTTTGCTTTTACAAACTTTATGTTAAATTTACAAGGCACTTCTCATATTGAAGCTAACTTGCTATAAAAGTTTTCTGTCAACTCAAAGTAGGGCAAAGCATTTAGTCTACACTTAATTTAATTTTGATTGCTTTTGCAAACTACATGCTAAATCTACTAAAATATTTAACATTAAACATAGATTTTACAGTCCACATGTTGAATGATTGCAGCAAACTGACTTGGTATAAATGTTTTACAAAGGTTAGGATCTAGGAATATGTTAGATTTAGCAGTCAATACTTACCTCAATGCTAATCTAGCTTGATTCGACCTGCTTGAAACAAAGCCCATCAATTACATATTGAATATTTAATATCTCTAACTGCATGTTAAAATTAACCAGCTACATGGCATATGCAAAGATATTTTCACCTTAGGCAATAAATCTGTCGAGTGAAATTTTGCTAAAAATTTCGTTCGATTTCCGTTTGGCTAAAGTCTTCCGCTATTCCGATTAGAAAACTGATTAGGCTTAGCTAACTTTGATTTGCATTTAGCAGAGATTAATCAGTGAGATTTCCACATTGGAACGATGGACAACTGTCGACTGTCGACTGATTATGATTATGCAAGCAATCGTCATACAGAAATTACGCATACGCCGCGTGTGTGTGTTACATATATGAAGTAAATTATATGAGCTTATTAATGCATTCAGTTGACACGCTTTTGATTCAAGACGCGGCCAATTAAGCCACTGGCCGAGCAGCTATCAAATTAACGACAGCCTGAGCAGCTGAGCAGCTGAGCAGATGCGAATGAAAACAATCAACAATAACTATAACAATGCCATCAGTGTCTGGTTTACATTATTTATAAGCACTCTAGCGTCGCGCCATTTAATTATAACTAAAATATATATGATGCGGCTTTGCGGCCATTTGGCTTACCTCATTATGCTCACTTTTTTATGGCTCAAAATGGAGATAAAAGCAGAGAGAGAGAGAGAGAGAGAGGAGAGAGAGAGAAAAAACCAACAATGAACAAAAAACAATTCAAATAATCAGTTGCAATTTCACTTCAATTTTAACAACTTACACAGAGTGTCAGTTATTTATGTGACTCTAACTCCAATTCCAACTCCAACTCCAACGCCAATGGTGACTGCGACTCGTCTTGACTTGTCTCGTCCGGCCTCATAATTGAGGGTTGTCCAAGTTGCCAAGCTGTTCCCACAGTTCCAAAGAAAATGAACAACAAACATGCAACAATTTTCGGCATTTCTCTAGATAACGTGCAGAACTTGCATAACTGCAGTGCGCGTGGAAGAGGAGATGTAACTTAAATGTTAACTGACGCCCAGCTAGCTGACCATTTGGCCATTTGCCCAGCGGCCCATAAAAATATGGCTTAATTGGCATCACTTAGGCCGCGCAGCTGGATCTTAATTACCAAAGGGCAGCTGCTGGGCCATGCCACACACATGGGCGCCAATACAAATGCACGCATACTCATGCACATACGCACACACACACACACACATACGCACACACATCTAGTGCGGTGTTCGCATTTGACCCCAAAAAGAAATGGCCACAAAAGAAAACCGAAAAAAGTTCAACAACAATAGAAAATGGTTAGAAACAACAACAACAACAGCAACAACAACTTTTACTTTTGTTTTAATTTACATTTTCAACACTCAAGTTCACAATGTGTCGCCTGGCACAGTGGGCCGAAATCAATTTGATAATGCTTCCAAATTTAGAAGATTTTTATCAAATTTTACATAATAGCGAAAGTTTTGATTGAAGCGGTCTATGATAAATAATGAGAATTATGATAATATATTACGAAAAAAAAAGAATAACAATGACAATGATAATAATAATAATGAGAATGGAAATCATGGTGAAAATGCTATTAAGAATGATCATGATAATGATAATAATACAAAAAAATATTAATGATAAAAAATAATAATAAGAACAATGACAATAACTATGGCAATGACAATGAGAATGATAATAATAATGATAAACTTTTCAGAATGATAATGATAATAATAATAAAATAATAATTATACAATTAATAATAATACTAATAACAATGACAACGAGAATGATAATAATAATGATAAACTTTTCAAAATGGTAATGATAATGATAAATAATAATAATAAAATAATGAAATTAGTAATAATACTAATAACAATGCCAATGACAATAAGCATGATAATAATAATGAACATAGCTGCTGCTGAACACTATGTTCGGTGTTGCATAGAGAGAAAATGACGAGTAGGCAGAATGTAATTTCTGGAAGGCATTCTGGAAGGCTGCGAGAAGAATTTTATAGACAGAAAATGAGAGAATAACGCAGGAAGTTCGTTGTAGAGCGTGGCTAAGAATGTTTAATATTACGAAAAGTGGGCAGTCATCGACGTACATATAATTTGAAACCCCGTCCTTCTAAATATTGATTGCTGTGCGCAGTAATAGCTTATCAGGTTTTTTTCTTTCAATTACTCATCTCATCTTTAAGGTCTACAAATTGATTTAGTTAAGTAATTCTAGCAATTCTTTATTAGTATTATTATATATTCAAATCTGTTTCGTTTAATAGTATAAATATGATTTATCTAGGCTGTTCTTTGAGGCTCAGAACTTTCCTCAATATTAATAATAATAATAGTACAAAAATAAGTTGTGTGAGATACATTTAAGTATTTGAGAGATATTTTCAAAGCAAATATATAGAATATATATATATTTTTTCAAATATCTATATTTGAATATATATATTTGTATGATGAGCTCAAGTCCAGTTGTTAGGTTTGTCAATGTATATTTTTTTGTAAATTTGAATTTGTATTTGCTATCTTGTTTCACTGTGTCTCGTTGGAGTAGCTGCTTTCCGGCCGCCTCCACTGTCTTGGCCAATTGCCTGCCCCCTGCTGCACGCCTTCAGTCGTCTATCCGTTCGTCTGTGCGCCTCCTGCTCAGCAGCTACGTGAATTTCGCGAAACTAAAGCAATGCCAGAGAGCTGCACGAAACCGGGCGACCGGTTCTACACACACTAAAAGAAAAGAAGAAAAAAAAGAAGTTTATTTTCCAAGCCAATGCGATGTGCACGTTGTCACACGTCTTCTGGGGCTGGCAAAGACTACTCAGCGCCAATGCCAGCGCCAGCGCCAGCGCCAGCCCCTGCCCCACCCACTCCTCAGCCACCGTTAGCGGGACAATGAGACGGGCAAGTGCTGCTGCTGCTGCTGCTGCGACGGAATCTGAAGCTGCGCGTGTGAAAAGCGCATAATTTTTGGACGCGGACAAATTTTCACTTTTTGTTTTTGTGCTGATGTTTTTCCTGAGCAGCGGCAGCCTTTGCCGCTGTGCACGGCCTGACGTGCCGGCTGTAGTTATTTTAATTTTAATGTTTTTTTTTTTCGTTTTTGTTTTTATTTTCTTAACTATTAAATTTGCCGTTGTTGTTGCTTTTCGAACTGCCTTAGGTGGCGCTGCGGTTGCCGCCGCTAGTTAGCTGCGGCGGCTGCTGCTCGTCGTCGTCGTCGTCTTGTGGGTGACTGGAGCGCCATGCGACAATGGATATAACAATAAAAATCCACAATGCGCCGATTATGTTACCAATCTTGGGAGCTGTTATTATCATATATGTATGTATTATTACTATGCCGTCTCTTTCTCTGTGTGTATCTTCTCGCCATTGCATTTGATGTGAGAGCTTCGCTGCGCCAATCGCTGGGGTCTTGGCCACATCACATTCGCTGGCCCATTGTGAGCTGCAGCAACTCTCTGTGCCATGATCTTGTCAAACTGCTATAGTTAATTAATTAATTGTCTTTAAGCCAATATCAGCTAATTAACTAATCTTACGGGTCTAATGCATTTTATATATTCGAGATGAGCTTCTTCCAAAATTTTCAATTGTCTCTTCTTTGGGAATAAAAGTCTTACGATTGTCAGCTCTGGGATGTACGTGGTATAATTCATATGCTATTTATGCTATTTATTTATATATAAAGAAATCTAAAATCTAATATGGAATATATTCTATAGATACATAAGCTAAGACATTTGTGGAACATATCTCGCATATATATGCGAAAGTATTACATACAGTAGAATCCGGCTATAACGACTTCGCTTATAGCGCTTGGTTATTATGACGAAAACTTATAGCGTCTCCCGGGTATAGCGATGGTCGCTAAAGGCGGATTCTAGTGTACTATGCAGTATGTTATATGTTATATATACTATAATATATAAATTCCGATTTGTAGTTATTTATTTAAATCTTTGATTAATATCTTTCAAATATGTTTATTAGAGCACAAACTTTCATAGATATATATGTATCTAGAATCAGAATTAAAACAAAATTAGACATAAATTATTATGCCATGAGTATTCTTTGCATGTCCTATATACAGAATCGTATATATTAGATAAGTATATAGAAATATGTCATTTCTTAAGTCTTAAGCTAAGAATGAATATAGATATAATCATATAGATCTGTGATATATGATATATGGCCATATAGAACATCTAGCTATCAAAGCAGCAATTCGTTGGCATTCCAATTGGAAGCTTTCCTGCTGGAATTGGAAGCTTTAGTTAGGCTAGTTGGGAATGGGAAATGGGAAAATATAAATATATATGCATATGTATATTTGTATATATATTTAATTGTTATCTATAATAGTTGCTTAATTATTTAGTTAATCAACAATTAGCTTCAGTTCAAGTCTTATAGCAAAAATAAAAGCACACATTTCTCTCTAGGACCTCGTCTTGCATTTCATGTTGTTTTCCTAGTCTACACTATAACCGTGGGATATGCACAATATTTACAATATATATACTCCTATATAAATGACAATCATAAGCAATTGATACTCGCAATGAATGTGCCACCGCAACAGGCAGTGTTAAATGCGGTCTTCCGGGAGTGCTGAATGCTGACGAGCTGACTAGCTGGCTGCTGAATAGCAGAGTTACTGAATGAATGGTCTGGAATATGACAATTGAGCATCGATTGATGCGATTATGCAAAGACAATGCAAATTGTTGGTTACATCGACACGTCACACAGTCATCCAGACAGACAGCTCAGCTCAGTTCAGCTCAGTGCGATGGCGCCATCTTTTTGATGCTTTGCTAACTGATCGATCTGTGGAGCATAATGCCTCCATTGGGCCCAGATGCAAGGCAATAATTTGTTTATAATGCGATTACGCGACAAATTACAGAAAAACTCGTTAATTACTCGCGTGCTGTCACAATTGTTGACTCTGCTAGAGAAATACCCGTCCCCCTCTTCCTTACCATCTCTCACTCTCCCTCTCCCTCTCACTCACAGTATTTTTCGCAGTTTCTTTCTTTCCGCATTGCTACTCCAACTACGACTACGACTACCGATCCGCACAACATTCGCGCATTGCTCACAAATTATCTGCATGAAACAAATTGCGCAAAATGTCGTTTCTTATGGCCCGAATGGCACCTGACAAAGCACACAGAGAAGCGCAACCAATCTAATTAACCAGCTTCACAAACTTATCACATTCGAGTGGTTTCACAGCTGGAGTTGTAGTTGAAGTTGGGGCAAGGCCATATAGTACCTAGGGTCACTCGATTTCAAAGCTAACGCAACTATAATTAGAGCATATAAGTCAATTAGAGTTGGTACTGCATGGGTTAGCTATGTATATATATATTGAAATAATAATGAGAATGATAATGTCACTGATAATAGTAATGAAAATGGAAGCGATGCTGAATAATGATAATCATAGTGAAAATGGCGAAAAGGGTTAGTCATTTATCTATAGATATATCTCAGCTCATATCTATAAGTATTTGAATATAATATCTCTAATAATCATAAAAAAATAGAATAGAGAAATAGAATAAGTGGAAATAAATTGAAAACCAAAATTCAGACAGTTGCAGCTGTGTTAGATCTACGATATATAGATCTTGATCAGCAGCAATAGCCAATGGTCTAGCATTGTCTGCTCTCAAGCTCTGGCTTATGAAAACTTTTAAAAACTTAAGATTTAGAGAGTCTAAAAGTAAACACAAAACAAGTTAATTAATCGATAACTCTTTGTATTTTCATCAAATCCATGAAAAGCGAGAAATCTTCAGTTATTTCAAGTATTCATAAAAAGTAAGAAGATCCAAGTTGTACCAATATATTGCTTGTTAGATAGTAATATGAGCTCAGGCTGTTTTCTAAATGTGCGTATTTTCTAGTATTTTTTGCTTATAAGATAATTCTTAGATCTCAAGAATTTCCAATCTTTCTATTGTTTCCAATTAACTGAAGGGAGTGTAAGTCTCTCTCTTTCTCTCTGTCTCTCCCTCTCTTTCTCTCTTTCCTTCTCTCTCACTCTTACTCGCTGTCTATCACTTTTTCCACATATAAATATATAAAGAAAATTCTATAATATATTATTATCTATATATGTATATATAACAAACTGTATTGGCAGCCGAAAAAATTCCAATGCTATTGATTCTGATTAAAATACATAGATATAGACTAGGTGGGGATATCGTCAACTGCTTTTAATTATGCGTCAACAATTGTTGATTGCCTCTATTTGTGTATCATCGCCATCCAATACTAGGAATCGTCATTCTTCTGTCCATTTTTTGGTTGCCTATCTGGCATAGTATCTGGAATGCCAAAGCTAGATAAGTGAGGCCCCAAGTTATTTGTGTCAGTCACTCCACAACTGCTATTATCGGGTATATATATATATATTGGGGGACATATTAATATATATATTTTAATGGGAATTTCGCCAGAAGCTCGCTGTCACGTGATCTTCGCTTGTGGCCCAAATTCCGGTGCATAATATCGTCTCTTTGAGTATTGTTAGTTTACTTTTTTTCTTCTTCTTTTACCTATTTGATATTTTGTGCAGCGTCATTTGGAAAAGTTTGCAAAATGATATGCAACATTGAGACAACAGAAATATCCGCCCAGATACTTTCCGTGAAATAATTGAAAGACGGCAAAGAAAAGTAAAAAAAAAAGTCAAGTCAAATGAAAGACTTTGGTTCTCATTATTGTTATCCAATTGCAATTAAAATGTTCATTATTTGGCTAGAAAAATCATTTAAAAAAAAAACCAACGAAAAATTGTATCTTTGACAGGTGACAGGTCATACAGGCGAGTGTATACTGTACTTGGCATATGCAATTTTTGGGGCGAGAGTAAAAACGTTTGGCCGGATTTTCATTAGCCCAAATTGTATATTGCTTAGAAGAGCTGACTTAAGGGAGAGCATGCTCGACTTGAATATACCCTGCTATTTCAAGCATTCTCTGCTTCTTTTACATATAGTTAGCTTAAAATACACACACTCTATTACAGTCATCCCTACATGCACACACATCTATACAAGCATTCACACACACACACACACACATGTGCGCATGCGCTTAGACGCAGCCGCTCGCGCTTGGACTGCAGCTGCAGCTTTGTCATGGGAATTTAATTATTAAAGAAAAAATTAATTACTTAATTAAACTGTAACTTTTATTTTCATTTTTTATTTGTGAAATTATTAATCACTTGACAAGTTTTATTTTTGTTTTCAAAGAGAAAAGCTGCTACTGCACTTAGGCATCATAGGATATAGGTGGAGTAGTTGGCATGAGCACTCCAATTGAAAGGGGAATATATAACAACAACAAAAAATGTAATTAAATGGCAAATGCTCATGAATTTAACAATAGCTAGCTGACATCAATAGCTCAAGTCATTGCTTAAATAGAGCTATTGAAAAAAATAACACTCTTGTCTGGTCATCACATCAGCTGGCTTAGCTCAGCTTCACTTGATGCAAAGCAGCTATAGCTGACCTATAATTGTCTGTAGATATTTCAAATATATATATATATATATATATATATATATTATATATTTCATTTTCATTCAATATTTATGCTCTGCGCTTCTTTGCTTGAATGCTGCCTTTTTTTTTTATGGGTCACATTTTGCATTTCAATAATCATTTGCACTTCCACCTGACACATAAAAACTCATTTGTCTGGGCGTTGCTGGGCTTTTTTTTTCTTTTTTTTTTTTTTCTTTCTAAATAATATTTATGGCCCATGCGCTGAGTATTTTCATAATTAATTTCTTTCAGCTGCGAGAAAGAGAAATATGCTCGGGGCCTAATGTGAATTATTGCGAATGTTGTTGCAATTGCAATTGCAATTGTTGTTGTTGTTTGGAAAACCCAATGCCGTTATATATATGCCTAGATGCATTTATATGGATATACATATATATATATATATATTATAGTATATAGTTGTGTGTGTTTGCCTGTGACAGTTTTTGTTGCTGCCTTTGCCGCCTCTTTTCACATTTTTGATCGACAATTTCACTTTTCGTTTGCCGCCGCAAGCGAGGAGGAAGACCCAAGCTCATATAGCCAAACACACACACACACACATACACATGCACATGCACATTCATAGCACTTATAGTACAGACATAATCCATGCAGAGAGCCATGCATATATAAGGTCGACAACAATTGCGGTCGCTGGCAGCGTCGACAGCTCAAAGATTCCCAGGCGCATTGTTGAATCGCGTGCAGTTTTTTCTTTTTTCTTTAGATTGAATATATATATGCATATATACATATGTATCTATGTACATATACATATGCACATAGATTGTCTGCCCGCTGGGGTCGTTTGTCAAACCTTATGGCGTTTTCAAGTGCAAAGCCAAGGTTGCATGCGAAGGAGTTGAGTTAGTGCCAGCAGTTGGCTCTATTATCGACACGAAACGGGTTTACAGCAAACAGAGAGAGTGAGAGAGAGAGAGAGAGAGAGAGGGAGGGCGCGAGTGGGAGACTGTGTGAGAGAGAACGTAGCAAAGAGGCAGCTTGTTTGAGACATCAGCTGTAGCTGTTGCTGATGCTGCCAACTGTTGCAGAATTTCACTTTCTTTCGAAATTGCGCTGACCCCGATTTATTACCAATGACAACAGCAACAGCAACAGCAATAGCAACAGCAACAACAGTGTTAGCTTGGCCATAAGCCTCACAGCCCCCGCTGCTTTTGTTTTATTTCATTTGATATCTTGTCACAGCGCTTCTAATTGAATTACGTTGTCTGTCTCCGTCGCTCCCCCTCTCTCTCTCCCTCTCTGTCTCTCTCCCTCTGTCTACCCTCTTAGCCAAATCCATCCCTGGCCCAAACATAATTATGAGAAAGTCCACGCCCATTGTTGTGCGCACATCAACTCGTTTTCGGCTGCTCACCCACTGCCATTGCCATTTCCACTGCCATTGATAAGTTTTCACATAATTAGCTCAGTTGGCTCCGGCTCCATAAAATAATCCAGCTACGGTTCAAAGTTGACCAGAGTCACGCGGAGTGGAAGCTGTGCCCAAATTTCTACATACATATTATGAAAATTGGGTTATTAGGATTATCGTGAGCTCAGCAATTGGCCAATTCCACTTCAAAGAAAAGTCTACGAAAAACTGAGAGCAAAAAAAAAAAAAAAAAACAAACTGACAAAATTACCAAATATCTCATTTAATTAGTTGTTGTGGGCGTTGCTGCAGTCATACTTTGGTATACTTTTATTTACGTTCATTTTTCGGTTAAATTGAAGTTTATTGTAAACACTGCAATTGGAGTTTTTCTTACTCGACTGTCCAATTGGAGTTTTAGTTGTTACGTGATTCTTACTTGACATGAAATCATGTCTGTTTTTGCACTCTTACTTTCTATGTCTCTCATTGTCTTTCTATATCTTTCGATATTTCTCTATCTCTTTCTTATTCTCTGTATCTCTCTATCTCTCTCCCTCTCTCTCTCTCTCTCCTCTCCCCTCTTCTTTGCTTCTCTCTCTCTCTCTCTCTCTCTCTCTCTCTCTCTGTTTTCTTTCAGTCTCTTTCTGTCTTTTTCTGCCTCTTTCTGTCTCTTTCTGCCTCTATTTGTCTTTTTTTGTTTCTCTCTTTTTCTTATTGACATTATCTCTATTTATTTCTCTTTATCTCTCTTTGTATTTCTCTGCCTCTTTCTGCCACTTTGTGTCTCTCCATGTCTTTCTCTGTATCTCTTTCCGTCGTTCTCTGCATTTTTCTCTCTGTTTTCTCTGTATCTTTCTCTATATTTCTCTCTCTGTCTTATTACGGTCTTCTAAATTTGTCTCCCGATGTTTCTATCGCTTCCTCTCCCCTCCTCTCTCCCTCTCTCCCTCTCTCTCTCTCTCTCTCTCTCTCTCTCTCTCTCTCTCTCTCTCTCTCTCTCACTCCTTTTTCTTTCTCTCTAGTCTTTCTCTATGTTTTTCTTTATCTGATCTTCCCCCACTCTTCTTTCTTTCTGCCTCTCTATCTTTCTTTATTCTATTCTTCTTATTCTCTCTCTCTCTCTCTCTCTCCTTCTCTCATAATAAATTTCACGTACTGAACTTTACAAAACTTATATACATACACATGTAATACATATAATATATGTATTCGCTTCTTTCTTAAATCATCTTTGATTTCCATCTAGTCAAATTAGATATGATATTGATATTGATTATATGTTCACTTGAAACCATCTTAACTGGTTAGAGTTCCATTTGACAGCCAGCAAATTGACTTCAATTTGAAATGAAATTGAAATCCCAAAGAAAAATGCAATTAGTTTTGGGTTTGCTTACGTTATATGTGGTTTTTAAGCAGCTGCTGGCGATCGAAATGCGGAATCGTTGCAGATAATGAAAAGCCAACCACAATCCGAGAGAGAAGATGCCATGAGCTGGAGTCAACTAGCTGCTGCTGCTGTGTGTGTGTTTGTCTGTGTGTGTGTGTGTGTGGGGATGTCAATGAGCGGGACGTATGCCGAAAGTAACCATAAATAATGTTAAATTGACATTTAGACGCACATGGAAGGAAGTTCAACATATTTGTGGGTATGCCGTGTCTTGTATGAAGCTTTTTTTTATTGTGGTCTGGCGCCGTTGCATGGAAAGCACAAGCCAAAGTTAAAGCCAAAGCCAAAGCAAAAGCAAAAGCAAAAGCAAAAGCATTGCAAAAACTTTGTTGCTGTTACTTGATGATAATGATGACGCCATCTGGCGGCCGGTAGCCATTGGCCATTGGCTTGGGTCAATTAACAATTTGGGCCACGACCCTGCCTCCTAGAGTCGAGTGAAAGCCGCAATGGGCCGCAAATTCATTCGTTATAGCCACAGTTACACATATTTCAAATCATATTCAAATTTTTGCTAGCACAAATTATTTTGTTGTTATTAAATTGAAAATTAGGCAAAATGAAAAGATCAGAAATTATTTTTCATTTCATAGGAAGTATTCAATTAAAATGCTATCAAATATTTTAATTTGAAAATATTTTGCTAAATAACTTTTTTACTTTTTATTATTTTTTGTTCATGCTCAAAAATTTCATACATAGAAATATAGCAGAAGCAAAACAATATAAAAAAATTTAAATATTTTTTAACTTTCATAATGACTCAGATATTTTGTCAATGTATTTTATGCAAAGGCTCCACAGTGCGTGTGTAGGCCAACATTTAATTGATTTACTTAGGCACTCTCAGTCATATATATATATATATATAGAGTTATATATATATATATATATATATATATATATAGATATATATATAGATTTATAAATAAGTATATATGTATATATTCTGTCATTCAGCTTGATATCTGTTGTTATCAGTATCTGACATTGTTGTTATTTGGCTGTGCTTGGTTTTGACGTTAATTGGCTTTTAATCTAAGGAAGCCTCTTCAAGTTTTTAGTGAGAATGGCGCGAGATTAGTAGCGCGCCTCGAGTTATGTGCCGAGCCCGAAGAATTGTGTGAATGCGTATTTTATGCTGTACTGAGTTATAGACTTGTGTATAGTAGTATTATCACTAGCTGATTCATTTATTTTGCAATTATGTCGTATCTATGTGAATCTGTCATTGGTCATCGATTAGTCAGTTGGTTTTCAATTGAAAATACGTCAAATGGGCGGGCATGGGCTGATAATCGATATCAATGGGCCCGCTATACAATTCATTATATTTCTATCCTTGATCATCACAATTATGAAATACTTCAGCTATCGATGCAAAGTGTTAATAGTGTTCGAAGTTGGCTTAGCACCAGGCTAGTTCTCTGAGCTGCTCCTTATGCAGTTAATAACTTAATTTCGCGATATCTTTGTAGCTCTATGGCGAAAGAGCTAAACAGGTAAGGCAGTGTTTACCTGTACCACTCACCTGTTGACTTTGTTTTTCTTTTTTTTTTTTGCGCCCGCCAGACCTTGGCCATGAAAACGGACTAGCCTAACCGGCTCGACTGTGCGTTGGCTTTAATAATGGATCTCGATCTCGCTAACCGGATCAATAAGGCCAATCATTTATCGGCCCGCTCCAATTTGGCCAAAATTAATGGTTGCCATCTCGCCGGTAGGCATTCGATTTATGAGCCGAAAAGTGAAATGGAAAATTGATTGTAGACAAGAGTAGAGTGCACTGAACGAAAGTTTGTGTTGATTCAAGTGATCGTGAGATATTCTCTGAATAGATTGAATACTGAATATTAGATATACATAAATATGTTAGAATTTTATGCGATTTTCAAATTCGTTGAATATATTTGTAAACATTTTGAAATAGAGCAGAAGTAGAAGGATTTTTTATTTAATTTGTTTGTCCTCCAGCTCTTTACTTACTTTTCTTTTGTCTCAGTGAGCATGAGTAACTAACCTCCATTCTCAATTTTACTGCTCTTCTATGCGATTTTCAAATTTATTCGCAGACCTACTGAAGTAGAACAGATGTAGAAGGATTTTTAATGAACTAGTTTGTCTCGTACCTCAAAGTACTTTTCTTTCAATTTTATTGCTCTTCTATGCGATTTTCAAATTAACTTAAATTAATTCAATTTGGATTCTGAAGTTGATGTAGGAATTGGCGTAAGTTTTTCATTTCAATTCATATTTAGTTTTCTCTTCTCCCAGTGTATGTTGAGTTTATGCGAAACAAGGTCTCGTATTCAGAAGAGCAACGTGCTCTTCTATGCGATTTTCAGATTAATAAGACTTACTCAGTAAAGCTTCTCTTCTGAAGTAGAGTAGAAGTAGAAGAACTTTCATAGTATTTCCATCTCGTGTTATTAGTCTGCATTTATTTTATATGGAACGAAGTCCCGTTTTCAATCGTGCTGCTCTTCTCGGCGATTTTCAAATCAATGGGACTCATACAATTTAGATTCTCTTGTGGATGGGTTAGCAGTCTCTAAGATTTTTGTTTCATTATGTTGTTATATACTTTTCTCTCAGTGTATGCTGACTTTATGTGGAACTGACTCTCGTTTTCAATTACGTGGGTCTTCTATGCGATTTTCATTGAACTTATTCAGTTTGGATTCTCTTATAGTCGAGACCTGCCTGAGGTGGAGTAGAGTTTGCAGATTATTCAGAGACTTGTCTGCAGCTGGATTAGGCATGGGCGTAGCAGTAATTAATTTCTTCACTTCATTTATACTACATATGTTTCTCTCACTGCACACTCACTGTCAACCACTTGTCATCTCATTGCAGGCAACTTGCAGCCGGCTGACAGCTGCTTTGGGCCTGATGCTGACAACGCTGCTGTGTGTGAGAGCTGCCGTTGCGCTGTCGCCGCCGCAGCCAGCCGATCATTTGGTGCCACCGCCACCGCCGGCGCCCATTGCACTGCCCGCACCGCCATCGGCGGCGTTGCCCGTGCCGCAGCGGCTCACACATGCGGGCTACTCGGAGCCACAGCCACCCGAGGGTGGCTTCATGACGCGCGTCGCCCGTTGGTTTGGCCTGGGCGGTGCCGGTTCAGCGCCGCGCGATCAGCAGCTGAGCGCCAGTGCTGGACTAAGCTATGCCTATCCGAAGCCAGTGCAGCATTTCAGTGCAGATGGCAAACCGTGCGGCCTGTGCAACAAGTATCCCTGGGTGCCCATGTTCGGAGAGCAGCAGCATCCACCGCAGCAGCCACCGCAGCTGCATCAACAGCAGCTGCCTCAACAGCACATCTCCGCCTGGCAGCAGCAGCAGCCTCTGGCTCAAGCGTCGCAGCATCGCCAGCGCGCTGTGCAGTTCCAGGCGCCGCCACAGAGCGTCTTTCTGCCTATCTCGCTGCCAGTGCCCGGACTGAGTCATGTGGCCATGCCTCCACTCTACAACGCGCAGCCATTCCGGCCGCTGCCACAGCATCAGCAGCAACAGCAGCAGCAGCAGCAGCAGCAGCAGCAGCAACAGCAGCAGCAGCCTCAGCTCTATCCTCTGGAGAATGTTGGCGCTCACTCGGAGCTGCGACCTGTGCCCGCGGTGCCATCGACAACACCTCAGCCGCCGCCACAGCAGTCGAGCAGCAGCAGCTTTGAGATTGTGCAAAGCCATCAGCTGACGGACTTTGTTACCTCCGTGGAGTATCCGGCCACCTATGTGCAGTCGCATGCCATTGATCTGGGTCAGACGGCAACGGCAACGCCAACGGCCACGGCGCTGCCCAAGAATCATAGACCGTTGCAGCAACAATGGCAGCAACAGCAGCAACAGCAACAACAGCAGCCCCTAGACATCAGCACCGTGCGCTATCAGCTGGAGGATCTGAGCAGCGGTGCAGTGCATCAGCATTTGCCCGCCTCGCAGCTGCTCACCGAAATCGGACACTTTACGCCCATCACCGTTGAGACGCCAACGACGCAAATTCCGGCCGCTGACAACTATCCGGCCGCCTCGTCACAGCAGCAGCAGCAGCACGAGGAGGAGCAGGAGCAGCAACATCTTTACTATGCCGAGCAATATCAAGATCTGACCGAGACGAGCACCGTGACGCCCGTATATGATTCACTGGTCTATACCACGGAGCAGCCGGCGCCATCGGCTGCTGTTGAGCTGAACAATCATCTGGTGTCGCATGGGCGTGATGGGCGGCAGCGGGAGACGCCTAAGCGGCTGCTCGACTCGCCCATTAATCATGGCCAGGCGCATGGTGCAGTGCCGCCACGTCCATTTACCCGTGATCCCGCCGAGCTGAGTATACGTCTCGGGCAGCCAACACAGGCGCCGACACCGACATCCACGTACGGCGCCATCGATGCCAGCGGCCAATTTGCGGGCATGTCGCCGCCGGGGCCACAGCAGGTGATCATACCGTATACGACCAAGCAGAAGCCACGACCCTTCGAGCCGATCAACTGGACGCCCGGCTGGCGGCTGCGTCCCAGCCAGGAGAACGAGCTGCACGAGCAGCAGGAATCGCAGCTGGTGAGCACGTCCACGGTGACGGCGGCGCCGCCACCAAACACGCGTCGCACCACCAAATACCTAACCAAAATTCTGGCCTCCAATCTGCGCGAGCTGCTGAAGCGGGAGCGCGAGACGAAGCGACGGCCCGCCCACTTTGGCGTGGACATCTCGAAGCTGCAGCACAACATCGACGGCTGGACGGAGCAGGAATACAATTCGCTATCGCATCGCCCCAGCACGCCAACCATACGCGGTCGCTCCAAGCACATACCCACTGAGTATCTGACCACAACGACGCCAGCGACGCCGACGGCCACGTCGACGGCTCTGCGCCAGTCGAAGACGACGCGTGGCAGCGTCGGCGGCGGTGGCGGTGGCTTTGAGCTGGGCGGCGGCGCCACCTCGAGTCTGGGCAATGCAGGCGATCTATCCACCTCGATTAACAATCTGGAGCAGCTGCATCTGCGTCGCTTCCAGCCTGTCGAGCACAATCATCTGCTGCCCGACTATTACGAGTCGGCGCATCGCCAGAGCACAGCGCTGCGCAGCACTACGCCCATGCCCACGACGACGACGCCGGCGTTCACGGCTGAGCCGACGCCTGATATGGTTACGCCTCTGTACATGCGCACCACGGCATCCACGCCAGCGCCCGTCGAGCTGTGGAAGCAGGCCAAGGTGGCCATACTGCCACAGACCAATGAGAAGGTCTACGTCGTTACGCCACAGCCGCGTCATCAGCCACAGCAGCAGAGCGAACTCTCCGCATCGGCCTCGGTGCCGGCTCCAGTCTATCAAACGCCAGCGCCCAGATTTCCACGTGTGCGACCCACACCAGGTGCAGCAACAGGTAAGATGGATAGAATTGAATCTAAGGCAATCGAGTCTAGTTCTTCTGCTTGAGATCTTGGAATCTGTATAATCACTATTGCAGTTGGTTGGATCTAAAAGCTAATTGAGTCTGATTCTCCAGCTTGCTCACGAAGTGAGTTGAGTATATTGATTTTATCCGTCTGTCTGCATATTGGGCGTTTCCGTTAGCCAATTCGCTATTGAAACTGCTTGAATCTTAGGTTATGTCCTTCTGTCTGTTCGCTGCTGAAGTTAAAGATTTTATATTGGGGTTACACATAGTTTATGGAAGTTCTTTTGAGACTTCAGAAAAACCCGACCTCCTTCAGTTATAAAACTAGAACTCCGACGTTTGACTGTTAGTTCATCCTATATGATCTGCTCATTAGGGGAAATGTGGAAATATGCCTATATGGCAGCTGTTTCTCAGCTATTTTTTAGCTTTTTTCAGCTAGTATTCTGCAGTCGGCACATAATGGCCCTACAAAATATATTCATATATTATCTGATATCCCTATCTCTCTCTCTCCCCCTTAATAACCTTTCTCCAACTATAGTAACCAGCGAAATAATGGCTGCCACGCCCACGCCCTCAACGGAACAGGTGCGCAACTATACACCGGACATATTTGGCTTGAAGGGTCTGTCCGCCTATGTGCCAGCGGAGCCTGTGGAGATCATTGATGGCAATTCCAAAGTAAATCGCAATCGCAGCAATCGTTGGCTCTGATACGTAATCATATTGTTTGCTTTGTCTCAAACACACACACACACACACACACACCTATGCATATCACTCATAAATACATTATGCAACACTGTACCATTCCACTCACATACGCATTCGCATCCGCACACACACACACACACACACTCAGGTAATCACAATTGTGACAGCGGCGCCGGCAGCGGCTGCGCTGCAGCGACAAACACCAAAGTCCACGATATCGCCAAGACCCAGATAGAGCCGACGACGCAGAACGCAGCCCAGGACACGATGGCGGCGCCAGGACTCAGCAGGAGTTGCAGCGCCAGGAGTTCCCAAAGCAGTTCTATTGACCAGTGCGGCGCATCTATTGTAATATATTTCCACAGGCCAATCGGATGGATGCACCTGACTTATCGTGTTGCGAACTTAATTTGTAAGCCTAAACCAATTTTAGAGTATTTTTGCATTTGGTAGCTTTACACGTACACTTAGTTTTATCCATATTGGTAATGTGTTTTACAGCTAAATATATCTATAATTTTTTTTGTTTTTTTTTTTTTTTTTGTTCGTGACATGGACTTTAATTTTACTTCATATATACAAATATAAATAAATATATATATAAATATATAGACATATATATGCATATATATGAACGTAGCAATATGGAAAGTCTAGTTTGGCCACGCCCCATGGTCACGTGCACATGTGGGCGGCGGCGCAGTGTGTGTGTACGTATGTTTCTAATTACTTAAGCGGCATAAAAATAAAAGAGAAAACAAAAATAAACTATTAAAAATGCTATCATAAGACATATATAATGCGAATCAAAGTCACTTTTATGTAACTAAGCAAAGAAAATTGCAATTTTTTCAATATATTAATTAAAATAAACGTTTATATGTGTACGTTCCACGAGTTTTTATTGCATTTAATATCAAAGCAGCCTAAAAGTATGCACCGAAAATTCGCACTTTCTGTATGCGCAGAAATTTTTTGATGCGCTCAAAAGTATGCTATAGTTTTTGAATGCATATACGGCTTTAGCAAAATTGTCTTCACATTTGAGAAAGCTAGAAATATTTAATGTCCACAAAATTGAGAACTAGCTCCAGTAACAATTATCTAAAATTGCTAATCTATATATTGATACTCTATTGGAGTATTAATTATATTTTGCGCACTTTTCAAAGTGAGCAACAAAACTGCAACGACTTTTACTATCATCCGCTAGCATATAATATGGAGACGTATGTGCATGTTTTACAAAAGAGCTTAAGAATTACAAAAAAAAAAAAGAAGTTATATATCTTATATATTTCGCTTGATTAACTGGCCAGCTTGCGTCTGTGTCGTCGCCACAACGCCTCAAAGGTCCACAAAGCGGCCGCCATGAAGGACAATGCGTCAAGGCAATGGAGCGCCACTGAGTAGTTGAAGCGATCACGCACAAGACCTGCACGAATCGGATAGAAATTAATAGATATAGATACACACAGATATCGACAGATAATACCCACCCACAAAGGGGCCACAGATGAGCGTAAACAATCCCGAGATGAGCAGCTGCAGGCCAGAGGCGCCCGGCAGACGATTCAGCGGCACATAGCCGGGTATGATCAGTGGCCAGAAGATGGTGCGCACACCCTTGCAAAGGCCAATCCACATGAAGCAGGCCAGAATGCCCATGTAGGATCGCGTGCAGGCCACTGCGCTGCGTCCGATGGCGATGCCAACGACGCCGATTAGAAAGAAGACGCGATTATCCCAGGGTATCTTCTCGGTGATGAATGGTACCAGGAATCTCATAGTGATGTCCAGGCCGGCCATCAGGGACATGGCCACTGTGATCTGTTTCGTATCGAATCCAAAGTCCGTCAATATGAACGGCGTCAGAATGGCAAAATTCAGCTCCCCGAAGTTAATGACCGTCAGTCCGGCGACCAGATTCACGAACGTTATGTCCCGCAGCAGATCCAGGTCAAAAAACATCACAATCTTCTCTATGCAGCTCATCTTGGCCTTCTGCTGCAGCTCGGTGTCATTGTTATTATTCTGCTCCATTTGCTCTACTTGCTCTACTTGCTCCATTTGCTGGGCGGCATAGAGCGCCCGCTGCTCGGCACAGCTACAGCACAGCTTCGACTCCAGTATGGATTCTTCGCGCTCTCGCCGAAAGTAATTTGGTCGCAGGAATTCATCGTCCTGCTGCTGTTGCTGGCGCTCCTCGCTGATGGGACTATGCAGGCGCTGTGTATGCTCCAAGTCCTTCGAACTGGACACTGTGCGAAAGCGCATGCGTCCCGAGCTCAGCGAGTGCTTTGACCCATACCAGCCGTCATTTGCCCGCGACAACATGGGCGTGCCGGGCTCAATGATCTCGTAGCCCGGCCGCTGAGCATCGTCATCCTGATACAGATACTGGCTGGAGAAGATGCCGCCCGGCTCGCGCTTACGCTGCAGCGCACAATGGGCGCACAGAATCTCCGGCTGCTGCTCCACTGGCATGAGTGCCCCAGTCGCAGCCGCAGCCGCTGTCGACTCCATTGCATCCCTCTTCGTGTGATAGCGCACCGGCTGATAGATCAGCGCACTGGGAAAGCTGTGCAGCGCGATGGCGGCAAAGATCAGCACCGTGCCCTGGACATCGTAGATGCTCAACAGAAACGTGACCAGATAGGGGAAAAAGATCGGGCCCAGCCCAGTGATTGACCAGGAGAAGCCAGCGGCACGGCGGCGCTTCTGCTGAAAGTACGTGTTGATGGCCAGCGAGGAGGCCGACACGCTGATGCCCATGCCAAAGCCTGAGAGAGTGGGAGATCGGTAAGAGAAAGTCGAGCAAGGAATATTCAAGCTCTTACCATAAAGCACCGCATAGGCGACAATGTAGCCGGCGAAGGTCTCACAGAAGGCGGTCAGAACAATGCCCGTGAAGCAGAGCAGTGCACCCGTCATGGCCACCTGGCGGAAGGTGAAGCGCCGAAACATTGGCCCATTGAGCAGACCCGTGCAGGCCGAGACAGCGGGATTCGTATTGATTATGGCCGTCACCTGAGAGCTGCTCAGGCCCAGATCGATGAGACGTTCGCGAAACATTAGGCCGAACTGCTGCAGGCAGGGATAAAGTGACATCTGCAAGTGCGTCGAATAATTGCTTGGAATATGAATAAGTGTTGAGATTTTTACCTACATTGGATAAGCCAGCGGCGACGCACACCAGCCACGCATAGCCGCCATCGGGCGCCACAAAATTCTCGCCCAGATCACTCTTGTCCTTTCGATTGTAATAGCCACGATCACGTTGGGCGCGTCGCGGCAATGGCTGTGTTGTATCGCCATAGACCTTCTGCTCCTGGGACACCATCTTGTCCAACTGCAATCTGCAATCTGGAATCTGGAATCTGCAATCAATGCCAATGGAGATTCATCAGTGACGCAAGTCAAATGGAAATTCTCATCGAGCCAACGACGTCAATTCCCAAACAATTTAAAGCCAGCTCAATTGCCATAGCCATAGCCAACGGGCATTTGTCACAATTAACTGCGCCGCTGCTGTACGAGGCAGCAATCAGGTATGAGATCGCATTTGTTGCCGGGTTCATGGCTATGGCGTATGCCATGAAATCTTTTGACAGTCTTATCAGCAGATTTGGCGAAACCAACCTCAGTTTTAAGGAGCGAATTATGAGCGATCTAAATGAATCATGTTCTCAAAACTATAGAGCCAGAGAGACTATGACTAGAATATATACATATATATGTATATATACCTGTTGTATAACTAGCTCAGCTGCTGATCGACTCTTATCTCTACCTCGCTGCACTTCTTTAGTTACCTGTGTAAACTGCAGGCCAAATAGCTCTATCAATAGCACTTTTCTTGATCTTATCTTTATCTGTTAACTGTAGAGCTTTGTCTACTACATAGCTACTACATAAATTGACTAGGAGAGAGATAGCGAGGGAGAAAGACAGAGAGAGAGTTAGACAGAGTTAGATACAATCAAGTGGTAAGAATAGTTCTTTTGTTCGATCAGTTGCCTGAGATCAGTTACTGATTTGATTGATTAGATTGGCTTGTTGGTCCTTTATTTCTTTGCGCTTGACAACAGCAGCTGCCCAGAGCCACGCCCCCTTGCGTACAGGTGTGGCGTTGGCGATCTCAATGCGATTTGCCACCAAACTCATGAGCGGAATTCGTGATAAGAGCGTGTTACAGAACCAATTTAATCGTATCATGTAATCAGCCATAGATTGATATATCTCTATGCAAGTGTGTGAATAACTTGCTGATAATATATATTTATAGTATTTATATATATGTCTCACTAATTGCTTTGGTACGTTCCTCTGGGCCAATGCGAATGCAATTTTGGCAGTCGAACTGCCTCTTGCCGCCTTTTGCCTACCACTTTGACTGTGCAATTTTATTTTTAATTGTGCACTCTCTCTCTCTCTCTCTCTCTCTCTCCTTCTCACTCTCACATTTACAAAAAATAAATAAATAAATAAAATTTTGTTGTTACATCTTATTTAGTGGCTTTGACTTTGGCAGCTCATCAAGTTCAAAGCCGCCCCACGCAACGCCGAAACCGAAATTCGAATTAGAATCTGCTTAATATGCTGCACTGCAATTGCACTTGTCCAATTGGCATGCTGCTTCAATGCTTAACAATGGCTAACGGTTAGCGGGTTAGCGGGCTGGCGGGCAAACGGTTATCGGCTCGCGATCTCGACGCTCTTAGCTGCTCAAACAAACTGAAAACCGATAATTGCTCGAGGACGGCAAATCAGCACAAATGCCAATTCAATTGAGAGACATCGAACAGCGTGCTGTTAGCGCGCTGTTAACTAACAGCTGCTACCGCTGTTAACCCCAAGAGATGCGACTGTTGGCGAGAGATTTAATTTGTGTATAGATTTTATTTAATATATTAATTTATTTAAATTCATATTCAACTGTGCAATAAAAAAAAAAAAAAAAAACGACATGTAATCCAGTAAATATATTTATATATATATATAAATGTATATATATTTACTGAACAATATGTACTCTATAATTAACGGTTAGTTTGCCCTTAAGTCATATAATTGAGCGATATGTATATGATTATTTATGAGCTTATTCACACATTGATCCGAGAGATCTGACAATGTAGTTGGTACAGTAAAAGCTCATCTGATCTAAGCTGATCTAAGAATGTTAGTCAAATAAAAATATGTCAGTTCAGTTCACAATTAATCAAGTGAATTGTTTAAAATAAATCGTTTTTTTAATAAAAAAAAAAATATAGTTTCATTAAATCTAACATATATGTATATATATATACATTTTTATCTGGACATAGAATTAATTGCTAACTATAAGTACTTAAGACGTTGCTTACGCTAGATAATATCGCTTAAAGTTATAGAGTTATGCTACGAGCTAAAGTTAGTGCGAATTGCTTAAGATAATACTATAGACAAGGTAATTGAAATGGATGTAGAGTTGACCTGGCCCATGTTTACAGTGGTGGGCCGCATAAGTAGCTCAGTTGCTGCAGTAGGGCTGCCCCAGCTGATCGCTACTGTTCCGGCGGACTGTACGGCTTGCCGAGGGCCCGTCGAATCGCCGACTCGGCGATCCACATGAGCAGAGCGATGAGTGTGAGAGTGTTGATGCAGTGAATGGTTGCGCTATAGCCAAACGCATTGGTGATGATGCCTGTGAAAGTGAAAAGTCGAGATTAGAGAGATTTCAATGTGCCGTTTCTACGGGTATACTCACCCAGTAGGGGTCCCATGGCAAAGGAGAAGATGGTATTGAAGATCAGCTGCAGTCCGGAGGCGGCGGGCAGGCGACGCAGCGGCACATAGCTGGGTATGATCAGTGGAGAGAAGATGGTACGGAATCCCTTGCCAAAGCCGATGAGCAGAAAGACGGCCACGATCACATTGAACGACGAGGCCATGGTGACAATGACACGGCCCACAGCGATGCAAATGATGCCAAAGGCAAATAGCACTCGATTGTCCAGGTTGACCTTTTCGAGGAAGAGCGGAGCCAGGAAGCGCACCGAGATGTCCATGCAGGCCAGCAGCGACATGACCAGGGAACACTGCTCATTTGTATAGCCATAGCTGTCCAGAATGAACGGCGTTAGCACCGAGAAATTCATCTCGCCGAACATCATGATGCTCATGCCGATGACCAGATTGACAAAGGTCACGTTGCGCAGCAGATCCAGATCGAAGAATTTGGCCACCTTTTGGCGAAACTTCATTTTGCGCTTGGCCACCTCCTCGGCTTCCTCGGCGGCCTGGAGTGCCTGCTCCTGCAGACGCAATGCATCGGCCGATTTCTGCAGCAGAGCCTTGTCCTCGGCGCAGGTGCAGTTCAGCAGCTCCTCGGTGCCGGGCTTGGAATAGATGCTTGTCTTGCTCGCATAGCGTCCGAGATCGCCGCGTTCGCGATTGAAATAGTTTGGCTTGGACAGACCCATGGCCGACTCCTGCTGCCGCTGCAACCGATCCGCCTCGTTGGCCTCCTCCAGTTTGTTTAGATTGTCGCGACTGAGTTTGGTGGCTGCAGCCGCCCCAACACCGATCGAGGCCTGGCGCAGCAGCACCTGTCGCCGCTCGGAGGCCAGCGACAATTTGGAGCCGAACCAGCCATCGTTGGCACGTGCGAGCATCGGTGTGCCCGGATCAGTGATCTCATAGCCGGGATGCTCCGGATCGTCATCGTTGAAGAGATATTGTGACGAGAAGATGCCACGCTTGGCACGCTTCTGTTGCTGACAGTACGAGCACTCGTAGTCGCTCCACGGATCGCTGCCCGTCGACAACAGATTGCCATTGGCCTCGATTAGCTCCGGTTGATCCTTTTGATCGACGGCATCCGGCTCGACCTTCTCCGGTTTGCGCACATGCCGCATCACCGGCTGCAGTGTAAGGGCGCAGAGCACCGCATTGAACGCAATGGCGGCATAGACCAAAATCGTGCCCAGCGAGCCATAGTAGCCCAGCAAAAAGGTGGACACATATGGAAAGATGATCGGACCCAGCCCCGTGATCGTCCAGGAGAAGCCCGTGGCGCGTCTGCGGCTATGCTTAAAGTATGTGTTCACAGCCAGCGAGACGGCGGCCATGGCCATGCCCAGGCCCACACCATAGATCAGCGACAGGCAGATAATATACTGCCAGAAGGTGGTGCAGAAGGCCGAGCCGAAGATGCCCAAGAAGCCAAGAGTTGCGCCCGCCAAAGCCACCTGACGGAAGGTAAAGCGCCGAAACATTGCTCCATTGAAAATGCCTAGGGAAATATAATTGCAATTAAATTTAGCAATAATTGAATTAACAGATGCTGCTCACCCACTACCGAGGACAGAGTCATCACCACATTCACAATGATCGTCGTCTCCTTCGCATCAAAGCCCAACGTAGACATGCGCGCCCTGTAAATCAGGCCGTATTGCTGCAGCGCCGGAAACATAAAGAACTATGCATAGACGTTGGATTAGTTGATTTGCCCTATGTATTATAGTTCTATCTACTCACATTATTCAGACCCGCAGCCACACAGATGACCCAGCCCCAGCCGCCATCGGGTGCCACGAAATCGGGACCCAAATCGCTCTTATCGCGACGCTTTGGTTTCTTTGGCTTTGTCGTCTCATTGTAGACGCTCGCATAATTCTTCTGTGTCAGCGTGGATTTATCCATGGTAGTGATATCTGTAAGCTGCTAAAGTGAGAAAATGCTTTTAGTTCTATATGACTTTTATGTTTATTATACGGCTGAATTAGATTGGATTGGTTTGAGGCATATTTTCGTCCTACTCGCCTCATAAGGCGTTAGGACTTTTGGACTACACCAGGAAAGGACGTACAAAATCTGACATTCTTCTATCTGTTGTAAATGCTTCTGAAGCTAAAGCCTTGGAGGCTCCACTTGTTGCCTTTCTGGATATATCTCTAACTATATATCCAGAGTGACAAATCAGGAATTTCTTTGTCTCTAGTAATGTAATAATATTAGACTTGTACATCTATACTATATAGAAATATTTATTCACATGCCTTAAGCTCAAAGCAGAGACACCGATCTAAATAAATTGCCATTCTAGGACTCAGCTTAAAGTACAAAATATGCGAAACTAAACAAAGATTCAGATTTTGATGAGCTTTTGGCTTGATAATGATCTTTGCAAGATGTAGAAATGAAAGGCAAGCTGTAACTATCCGAAATATTTGCTCACTCAAGGGAAATTATTTTCCTTATGAAATTTGTTCCCTATTTCTCCCTTGCCAAAGATGCATATCTTGGATATATTTTGTCATATTCAATTAGATTATATAAGCTTAAGTCAACTGCGCAACATGACATTCAATTCGCACTGTCAAGGCTAAATAAATACTCAATATACCGGAAGTCAATGAAGACTTTGCTGAGACAGCTCCAAGACTAATATTTGCGAAAGCTATTGAAGAGCCACAGGTTGGGCGCATGCCAAAACATGAGCTAACATCTCTCTCCCTCTTCTCTCCTTCCCTCTCTCCCACTCAACTCTAATTTCTAAGCTAATATACGTGGAGCCATAGCAGACGCCTTTATGGATCGATCAACGCTTTCTTGAAGTCGCGTTAATGTCTAGGCAAAATTGTCGCCATTTCTGGGATAGATAATTGCGGTCTATCAATGCTGGTAGGCTTTGACTCCTTGCCGCATGCCTTGGCACACCTCATCATTATTGTTATTGCCATTGCCTAATGCTAGATAATGCTCTAATTGCTAATTGGCATTGTCGCCGTCAACAACGTTGCCAGACCGTCCCCTATATGCTAGCTATGCTAGGTATTATTATTATTATAGTTGGAACGGGCCTGGGTCTGGCTGTCTTAGACATGTGCTTTCTATATTGTGTTGATTTTGCCATATGGGCGCGACGTGACCAAAAACCGCGTCGATCTTTCTACCGATTCGTTTTTTCTTTTTTGTATTTTTTTTTATATGCAAAACACGATAGTGGTTCCAATCGCTGTTGCTTCTATGCAGCAATCGAACGTGGCTTGGGAAATCACTTAGCGGGTGTGCCCGGTTCATTGAGATCAATGCGATGCCATGAAGCTGGCTTAATGCCTGTGGCTGCAGCCAGACAGGAATTGCTATGGTTCCAGGCATAGGGGCAGGAGGTGCAGGCAGACTGTCGCCGTCATTTGGGTCCTTCATAAAAATGAAGAGACAAAACAAAAGAAAATCATTCGGTTCGGTTGTAAAAATAATGAAGAGTCTATAAGGAAAAGAGCAGTTGGGCAAAGCCCCTCTCTCCCTCTCATCTCCCCCCTCTCCAACTGTCGCCCTCATCCTCATACAGTTCTATTTATGCAGCGATAATTCGGAGACAGACCAACCAAGCAACTGGTGCAACTGGTGCAGCATTTGGCTGCTGGCACTTGGATGTCTTCATCGGAGCTGTAGATAGCGAGTTGTTGCATTTGTTGTCGTGGCTGCCGCCGTCTTGTTTGCCATTGAACTCCATCGAAGCGTGCCATAAATTGACGCCCGCTGTCAGAGATTCCGACAGACAGTGTCAGTGTCAGGGGCGTAGTGAGTGAAAGAGTCTGTGAAGGAGAAGAGAGTGTGTGAGAGGGGGAGAGGGGGGGGGGCAGACCATGACCAAGATCAAGTCTGAGAAAAGGGGAGCAGCACTTAACAGCCTCACGCATTCATGCCATCGATCAATGCCCGTGTAGGCTGACAAAATGAGACAAGAGTAATGTAGACAACTGTAGCCGGCTGCAAGATACCCTGTAGCATGTTAAAATATTAGTATTATAATCAGTCATAACTATGGGAGGTAACTATGTGCCATCCTTATAAGACTGAAGTTCGATCACTTTTGTTATCGATTATCTGAAGCAAATATTATCAATATCAATCAAAGAATGCCTAAGAGTATCTAAATAGGAAAAACTGGAACATTCCTATAGGTTCCAGTTCAGGTCCCTAGAGTACCGACTCTTTCATCCTGATCAATATATGCATACATAACATACAAACATACATAATCGATAACTCTTATGATGGATTATTTAATCAGAATTTGATATATAGAAGTAATTTGTCATTTATGATATAGATACCAGGCCGGGTCTCTATAGAATCTTCTTTGTACGCCAACTTTATGACATCTGCCACACCCACCTTTGGCGCTCACATAGATTTTAAATAAGAAACATTATACCCCGTTGGCATGATGTCAGGGTATATGCAAATAACTTTCGCTTAGCACACGCAACAAGTCCAAATATTTAGTTAGCCTGAAGACCAGACCCCAACTGACACCGCACAGACTGACCAAGAGATAGACAGAGAGAGAGAGAGGGAGAGAGAGGGAGCACCAGACAGAGAGAGATACTTAACAAGCGTTATCAACTCGACCGGTTTGCTGCTAGTTGTGATTTGTCGTCGCTTCGATCGGGGCTATTTAATGGTTTTACTTTTCGCAAGTCATGCGGCATGGACAATAATAAGTACGCCATTAGCATGACAAAACGCAAAGGCGTCATCATCATCATCATCATCATCATGATCATTATCATCCATCATCATTATCATCATGATTATCATGAACACAGGCTAATGATTCTCATTCCGCATACGTCAGAGTTCATGATCATCATGAGGGACACTCGATTTCAAGCAAGCCACGATGACTATTTGCAATTCCTCGATGTACTCAAAACTCTCTACTCGAGAGCCCAACGGTAAGCTCTATTATATATTTTAACTAATTCAAAACGATAAGATTCATTCATAAGATTCATTCATGCTGCAATTATATGATAGGTTTATGGTAATGTAATCCAAAGAGGAACTCAGATTATAATGTATTAAAAAAATTCTATATTTTAATCAGGCCGATTCCATAAATTATAGCTACTATAATATTATAATGAGATACTATTTATAGAGTTAGACTCTGGGCTGACTGGTTTCAGCTTGTGACTTTTTGTCTAAGCTCTACACGAGAAACATATAATAATGCCTATTTAAATAGTTAATTATTTAATTATATATAATTTTTAAAAGAAAACAAAATTGTGATTAAGCTCGAAGTAATTCAGATTTTAATTGGTGAAATAAATATGAAAAAGATTATTTTTTGCTGGGTTTCTGAGTTTGCTTGAATGGAACAATATAATGTAAATATATATATAGGAATATATATTATCTAAACATGTGCATATATGACGTGATATTGTGAAATACATCGTTAAGTATGTTCTCCAAGTTTCCTTGTACTGTCGTGATTACCTTCTACTGTGGCAGTAGTATTTGTATCAGTGTAAGGCTGAGAGCTTCTATAGAGTTCTATAAGTAATTGAGTGAGTTTACGTCTTATCGTCTGTAGGGCAAGACAAATATAGCTGTTGCTGAATGTTATCCCAACTGTTGCTGAATTAGAGCGAAATGATTATTTAGACCATGCCAGGAACAGACTTGTTATGGATAACTATCATTCACTTATAAGAATATATTATAATGATGATAATGCTGATAACCCAAAATGACATAAAACAAAAATATATGAACATAAAAAGTAAATATGTACATATATATGAACTTGTTATAGAGCTGTAGCTCTTCATATTTTGCTTTAAGACTCAAGTTGCCAAATCTAATCTAGCTGAGATAGTTGAGCAGATGGGCTCAGATCAAATATTTAAAAAAATAGATAATTACTACTTATAGCTGAAATATTTGATATCTTTTGTACTACATATGTATATCTGATATATTTGATATCTTTTATATATGCTACATGAATGTTACTTTAGTTACTTTATACATTTTTTATACTTTGTATGCTTTATGTACTTTATTTATTTTTATATTTTATTTATTTACTTTTACCTAATTATTTTTTCCCTTGTTAGCCAGTTTCATCAAAACTCTGTTCTGCCCACGCGAATGGGCGGCTCTTATCAAACTAGCTCACTTCATTATTATTATCTAACAAATGCCGTTATATAATATATCTATATCTATATCTACATATATATATGATGGTTGTTTATTATGATTTTTTTCGTGTATTGATTATGGATGCATAAAAAAAGAACACCGAGTGCTATAACATGTGGAAACACGCAGCAGCTAAGATACCGGCCGCGCCCTGCCGCATCGCTATCAAGCGGCCCGATGCGGCTTATCATGCGCCGTCCGCCGATGTTGGTAATTAGTCTATGCCGTTGACTCATTCGATAGATAAAAGACATAGACTATAGACATCGATATTGGCATCGAGGCTGTCGGCGCTATTGATTAGGTCATTGTAACTAGCCCTTTACGCTGTCTCTCGCCCTCTCCCTTACACACTCTCTCTCTCACTCTCTTGTTAGCTTATCAGCAGGAGGCGCGGAGCCAGAAGATAAATAGTAAAAAAACACTTGTTACTCAAGTTCACATATTTGTCTACTTAAGGGAACAGCGTACAGATGGAACACGACAACAACAACAGCAACAACAAGAACAGCAACAAGGTGTAGTTCACGTTGTATCTTATAGATACATTGGCTTGTATCTGTATCTTCTGCCGAGCGGAAGTTGAGACCATGTTTTCTTTTTCCCTTTGCTTTCTATTATTTCGCCAGCCAATTGGCAGCTTGTTCGCCATTTAATTGAGATTAATCGAACGGCGCAATTTTTCAATTATACTCGCAAGGCACTCAATATACACTTTGCGAAAAGTAATAGCAAATATAACTATATTTCATATATATTATATATGTATGTATTTCATAATAGAGCGTGTCTTGCACTCAAGCGCTAATAGATTTATATAACTTTAATATATATATTTACTTAGATATATTTTCGCTCAGTGTAGTCGAGTCAAGTCAATTGCGCTCAGCGTTGACTTTCGTTCACTTCGAATGCTAAACAATTAAATTGTGTCAATGAGCGTTAATTGAGGCCCATAGATATGGGTACGAGTTACAGCTAGTTATTGATTGCACTCTAATGGCTTTTATTTTTCGGGACGATCTCTGTGTCTTTCTCCCTCTCCCTCCACGTATATACATATATACAAAATAGATAAGCGAACACTCAATCTGAGCAAACAAAATGAGTTCAATCAATAGCTTGGAGTCGACGTGCCAATAAAATTCTGATGCACTCTGTCTCTGTCTTTAGTCTGATTGAATCAAATACGCTAATCTTTGGGGCTGGAAGTCTGGCATACAGCAATTTAGTAGTTTAACTAAATTTATATTGTAATTGTGCTCAGCTTCAATGACTAGCTAATACTCGTTCATGGAACATATGATGATGTGATCTGTACTAAGTGGATCAGTGATATTTGGTTGGCAAAACTTAGGTTATCCTGGCTAGGCTTCTAGCTGGGTTTATCGGATTACTAGTTGAAATGAAATGAAGAGAAAGAAGAAAAAGAAGATATAGATACAGATAGTACCCAACTGTTGACCTCTACTACAGACACCTATAGCAAATGGACTAATGCCTATGCTTGGAAGATGTCTATAATGTAGCTGGAGTAACACACAGGGTTTACTTATCTATGTAATAATGATTGCTAGAGATGATAAACTTAGTGATATACCTAATTATTGTTAATGATAATTATTACTCAAGTTTTGTAGAGTTAGCTGACCTGCTCAGATCACAGAGTTGACTTTCCTAACATCTGATTGCAATTACGATATACATTTATCTAAACAGTTTAGTTAGACTTGAAGGGCTTCAGAGGTCTGGCTTGGCCTCATAAAGATTCTTAACGGTACGTAAGTCCTTCCATTGAATTCATATGTCTTTTTTGATACATATTAAAAGTCAAGGCTTTAACTTCATTGAAGTCATAATTATTTATCTTTATACGTATATGTTCAATATCATATATTTACCTACAACATTTTCAGTGTTCTTTATAATTTATGAGATAATGCCGAGACAGAGGAATTTACAGCAAGCTGCACCTAGCACAAAACTAATATACCCTGTTCACGCAGTGAGTGAGTAGAAAAATAGCTATCTGACTGTAATTAACTAATTATAGTTTTACGATTAATAGTTTTCCTTGTTAATTAGAGTCTTCCCATTGCTAGTTTGCCTAACTAAAAGATGCAATTGATGCAGTTTAAAGTTTTAGTATTCAAGTAGATCTCAAAGTGGAATCAGCTATGATTTGCTGAGTTATTTAAAGTGAAATTTAAATGCAAACTTGACTTGAATTTGAAATGAAAGTTCTGTGTTTTGATGGCAGAGGAAACGGACAGTGAGTGAGTTCAGCTCGACTGGGCTGGATTATGGATTAGCTCTGCCATCAGCTTAGATGTGCAGTGCAGCGCATTAAATATTTCGTGTCATTGATTACGGCACACGTGTTGTAGTCAAGGTTTCTGCTCTTGTTGTTGTTGCTATAGAAATTGCTATATTTAGGTGCATTTTGATTATTGTTATTGGGACTGCGTGCTAAGTCTGTGCTATGCAGTTGCCGTTGCCGTTGCCGTTGCCATTGTCGTACAGTCACGCCGCACATAGGCCGCAGAATAATCCCAGTACCCGACGCATTCTCACATGTGTCGACGAGCCGGCCCCTCCTTTGTCCCGCTTCGTGCCGACGACTTGGCAGAGCTGAGATTTTGGTTTTGGTCTGAGATTTTGGTTTCGGTATTGGTTTTCGATTTTCGATTTTCGGCTGAGTGTCGCTTGTTTATGCATTTAATGCGCATTTCAAGTCATTTCTCTAGACTGAGTTTTGCTTGAGTTTGTCCAACAATTCAACAAATAAATTCACGTACTTCAATTTGACGCGGCTAATGTGTGTGCCCTAAGTGTTTCTGTGAAGGGAATGCGTTGGAAATTCAATACGTTCTGCAGTCAGTGCCACTTGAGGAGCATCCAATAGCGGACTAAACCCAAAAAAATAAAGAAAATAAAACAACAAAATCGTTGACCCATTAGCCGATGGCAATTTCCCTGTCAAACATGATGAGCGACCTCGCCGCAAACGCACAAGTATCAACAACGGACAACAATTCCCCAAGCTGCATATAGTTAATCTATGGCATCCCAGACATCTATAACGATCGACATTTATCGCCTCTGCCTATCTTTATCGACGGTCGATCGCATTCATTGCGATAACTGAGCCGCACATTCATTCGACAGCTATTTTGGTATTTCACCGATAATAATCAAAGTCTAAGCTTCTAATCTTCATAATGTCCGCAAGTGTACTAAGACCTAGTGCACACTGAGAGCAAAAATTTAGTGAACTTTGAATCTTTGTGTTAAATCAATTAAATATTATATAGATCGTATGGTTCGTATGGAATAATATGTTATAGCTATATTGAATCGATCGTATTATTTGTATAGGACAAATTGAGTGTATAGAACGTAAAGATAGTATAATATATAAGTATAAGTATAAGTATATGGATCGTGTTGTATCATATAGATCACATAGATCATATAGATCATATAGATCATATGGATCCCAGAATTTGCTAACACTATAATGTTAAAAAAGTAATCAAACTTATACTAGTATGTTGAAATGGCAAAAATCAAAAGAAAATTATAAATAAAACTTAAAAACTAAGCTTTGATTGACTTAAATTTACAGACCATATAGATCATATAGATCATATAGATCATATATATCATATATATCATATAGATCATATAGATCATATATATCATATATATCATATAGATCATATAGATCATATAGATCATATATATCATATATATCATATATATCATATAGATCATATAGATCATATAGATCATATAGATCATATAGATCATATAGATCATATAGATCATATAGATCATATAGATCATATAGATCATATAGAACATATAGAATATATAGATCATATAGATCATATGAACCATAAAGATGACGTAGATCACATAGTTCATATATGTATGTAGATCACATCACTAATAGATAATTCAATGTTTTATTTTATCATTATTTAATGATAATGATAAGCTAAGCTTTGCTTAACTTTAACATCTAAAACACGACCGAAAAACTCAGGAATTGCTTTGATCGCATCACAACTTTTAAATGCTTCATGACTTTAACTTTAACTACTGCTAATTGCAGAGTAACAGGTTCTCAAAATGACTTGTCATATGCTGTTGTTCCTCTTTCGATTCGAAATCCCTTTCTATTTGAAATAATACTCTGCAGTTTCTGCAGTTGACTACGCTTATTGAGCCTCAAGGCGAAACGGTTTTGTAAACGATAAAAAAAAGTACAGCTCAAACATTGATAATTTGATTTTGTACAGAGATTTTTTTTTTTTTTTGCTCAGCTCTTGGCTAACTCAATTTGGCCAGGGCACACGGGAAGCGCCACTGGGACAGACATGCAGGAAGGGCGCATGCCCCAGCCTAACTTCGTTCTTGTAGTATTAACACTTGTTGCAATAGCTGCTGGTTAACTTACGCGACAGTTTATCACTTCCGATGTCAGATTTCGCCTTTGCTTTCAATTTAATAACGTGTATATTTGTATTTTGTTTTTCTATACATTCATTAGTTGACTGATAAATGCATACACACACGCACACACTTAAAATAAATTCACAGCAAAAAAATAAAAAATATGTTTGCTAATAGTTATTTGTTTATTTCACAATGGTGATTTTACACAGCACAGAGCACAAATACAATAGGAAGAACACAAAGCCCGGCTTGAACAATGTAGATGTAAATGTTGCTGTTAATATAAATGTTAATGTTAGCGGCAATGTTAATACACATGTAATTATACGTAAACACACACATACACACACACGCTGCTCGGGCTTGGCCGAACGTGTTGTTAACTGTTACGCGTCCAGCACTCGACTTGCTTGCCAGCAGATATTGCTGTTGGTTTTATAGCGCGATACCCCGCACAAAAATGTGCTGCTGAGCCGCGGGTATATCACACACACACACACACAAAGAGTGTACACACTCAGTGGGCATTTTTATTGCATTGCAAATGTCTATAGGTTACCTTCAGAAGGTGAGTAACACAAATCAATTCTGTGATATATTTATGGCATATAATGAAATTTATTAAATTATTGAAACAATAATTTATTTTGCTTAATTATATTGTATTATTATTTTATATTTAAATTACATTTTATCTACATTTATTAATTGAAACATCTGTCTATATACACATATGGCAGTGTATGTGCACATTGCTTACAGGGTATACAATCAATCGTGTTTCACTTGCTGATTAACAAACTCTTAGCGCATTGGTTGGCAGCACCATTCACTCACTCACTCACACACATGTAGACTATGTTGGGGAGAGGAAAGAGAGCAGTGCAATTGGCACATTAACAGTTAACCGTATGCGTAGGCTGCTGGCTGACAAACCGGGCAGCGCAGACGACAACAACACGACCATGCACTTGACGACGACCATCAACCTCCACCAATCGGTGTTTCTCTTTGAGCGCTTGATTCGCACACTTGTTTTAGCAGCAAAAGCAGCGCAGCAGCAGCACACTTTGTATGTGAGATAATCAATGCGATCGTTGACGCTGGCAGCGAGACTGGACAGAGGCAGCTACAGAGACAGTGGCAGCGGCAGCGGCAGCAGCAGCAGTAGCGGCACTTTGATTCCCTTGCTTGCCGCCTGTCGAAATCTTGAGGGTTTGAACTTTGACCAGCTGGCAGAACCGGCCACACACACAAGCATTAAAAAATGAAGAAGTTGCGAGAAATAGATAAAAATCAGGTAGTTTGACTGACAGATCGATCGATGGTTAATTAACTTTTAAAGAGCAACTAACGTTGCCTGTCCTCAAGGCTGAGTGCGGCAGATTGCCCAATTGATTATTGATCCCACATTAATATATAATCGCCGGCAAATTTGCTGCAGGTGTATATGGTGCCAATTGCAGCGAACAATATGTACATATGTACATATATATTGTATAAACATGTAAGGTTTGATATATAAATATACTAACGGTAGTATGAGTAGTATGAGCATTGCACAAATTTCTCACCCACTCCACGACGCTCTGAGCGCGGCTTTGCTTAATGATGACGCGTCGTTAATGCTTGCTAGCGTTACGCTCTCTCTCTCTCTCTCTCTCTCTCTCTCTCTCTCTCTTACTTGCTTGCCTTGCTACCTATTCTCTCGCAATTTCATTCATACGCTAGCGCCATAGCTTCTAAACAGGTGCTACGGAATGCCGCATTAAGTCAATTATAGTACACACAAAAGGTACAAAGTAGATAATTAGTTAAGTGTATATGTTGATAAGTATGTATGTGTGTATGTAGGCTTATATATATGTCTCTCTCTCTCTCTCTCATTCGCTATGTTTCTATACGGAAATTGTGCTCGACTATCGCAAATAAAATATATATGTATATAATACAAATACTTTGCTCGCATGTCTGTGATTGAAGACTTGAAACACAACTATAAATATTCTAATTCACCATGAGAATTCATAATATACTGTGTATATAATATATACATACATAAATATAATATATATATATATATATATATATATATACATATATAAATAGTTGTATATATATTTGTCCAAGATAATAAAAACAATGATATAACAAACACAAATTTTTTCATGTCTGTCATAGCGCCGTTTACCCAACTAACAATTACAGGCTCTGTTTATAGGTCTATAATAGAGGTGAAAAAAGATTAGAACTAGTATATTAATAATAATAATACAGTTTGAAATCGATTTGCAAACTTGATTATATACCCAGTGTATAAGCTTTAAGTTCAATAAGTTCAATTGTATTCAATTTCATAAACTACATGTGTTTATATAATATATAAGATAACTGTATAATGTTCTATCAATAATTTAGTTATCTGTAATAGATTTTGCATGCCCTGGCGATATGGAATTATTAAAAATTGTTAAACATGTGAAATCCATGAGTAATATCTATAAAATATAGTCTTAAAGAAGGTAATCTTATCACATATTTTTAAAATGAATTGTTCCTTAAAATGATTATATAGTATTAGACTAAAGATTCCTGAAATTTATTTATGAACAGACTTCGTTCCAGGTTTTTTAGCTTCAACTCATGGGGAACTCCAAGGTTTTCGCTTTGCTCTTGCTAAGATCTAATCATCTGATTACATATTGATAATGGTTCTATTTCTGTCTGCTTCCAGGCACTTCAGCTGAAATATACATATGTACATATACGTATATCCATATCTGCGATTCTATGCACTTGATAACGATAATCGAAATTCAATTCAAATCGAAATACATAACAAGCGCAGACTTAAGCACTTCGAATATACATACATAGGTATTTGGAAATTCCGTGGCTCTAATCCATCTAAACAATTTGTAAAATGAAATTGTGACGATTTCTGAATGACTGCTAACTGCTCATAAAGATATATCGTTGAGCTCGGGGCGGCTTTCCCTACCTACCGAAAACATTAGCAAATATTTACACTGTTCTTATTATTTTATAGGTTATACTTAACTAGTATTACTGGGTAGTTTGTCGTCGGATTTGTTGACTTTCCACTTTGCACCGAGCAGTTGACTCATAGCATGATTTGATTATTTAGTCTATCAAAAGCTTTTTATTTTTTGGATTTTTATAATCATTCACGAAAGTGAAAATGAAATGAGCATATTGATTTAGTGGGGGAGTGTATGTCGTGTTCTTCGTCTGTCCCTCTGTTTGCCCGTCCGACTGTCCCTCTGTACGTCCGTCCCTTTGCCTGTCCGTCTAATACTTGTTCGCCCATCTGTCCGTCCGTTTGTTCATCTGTCCATCTATTCATCTGATCGTCCGTCCATCCATCCATCTGTCTGTCTGTCTATCTGTATGAATACAAAACATATCAGCGCTATTGGAAATATCCTCATCTTATCTTAAGATTTAGCAGTTATGCACATTAGGGGCGTGACCAATCCGGCAACAGTCCTTCCGCTATTTCAGAAACCTTTCTACTTAAACTACTAGAGACTTAAAATTTGGTATGTATAATTGCGTTGACAGTTCAAGATCAAAAAGATATGGCGCATATAGTCTCATCTATTTGAAGCGCAGAAAATGTTATAAAACTTTCTTTTCTACAATTTTCGTTTAGAGCCACAAACACTGTGTAGATCGAAAAGATATATATTTAGACTAGCTAATAAAACAATTATTTAGTTAGTTATCGATGACAAATTTAGCAAATAATCATCATTATTGACATTCGCTTTTCGACTTGCTAAAATTTACAGATATACAACTTGGGCATATCGAAAAAGTCAAAATCTGACAATGTCTTGATATTTAGACCATTAATACTGAAGAGTATTAAGCTGTCGGTAGCACTCGATTGTAATATTCTTATTTGTTGATTTATCTTTTTTGTCAAGTGCCCAAAAGTTATTAACAAAATCGAGTTGGCTGCTCGCTTATTAACTATCGTGACTGGTCGAACTCATATCAAATCTTATATCTTGGGCACAAATACATATTTTATTGATACAGTCAATGGGGCTATCGGAAATTTTATTGCTCGGCGAGTCCTGATTGCCTAGGCTCAGTTGCGATATTTGTGTTCCTCAAGTTCGCGTTAATGCATTTCATGTAAATTCCTAATTTAACTGCCAGACGCGTCGCAGCCCATCGGGATGCACATTTGTGCGTTTAGTTTATTGGCCGAGTTGGGGCAGCCAGCCGGCAAAGGCAACGGCTGATGACGATTGCCAACGGCCACAAACCGGTTTCCAAGCAAACCCAAGCAAACCATGCCAAAGCAGAGATCAGCGACCCAGCTGATTTTGCTGCCCACGGTCAGAGCTTTTTCATTCAATCTGTCTAATTCGAGCGAGCCAAAGGGCAACTTTATTCGTATCAGTTCGGTTCCACTGGCATCTTTACAGACACATAGACACACACCTACACACACTAGCACACACCTACATGCACACGCACACGCACACGCACATGACAACTATTTCGCAACATTGCCAGCTTCGACTTTGGCTTGAGCTTCGACTTCGGCTGCAGCTTCGGCTTCGGCTCGACTTGCTATCCAATTACCGACAATTGCATGACACATCGCTCGCTGCTGCTGATGAGCTGCCAGCATGACTTGGCATAAAAATGCTGTGGAGGAGTGGGGGACTGGGAAATACCCTGAAATCAGTGTAGAGCTGCTTTGCACGTGCTAAAGCATAAGTCTCTAGTATTTTTTATCTTATTTATTTATTTATTTCTGTATTTAATTATTTTTTTATTAATCAATTAATTTTTTTATTATTTATTTATGTACTTATTTTTATTTTTATTTATTATTATTATTAATTAATTTTTTTTAGTTCCTTTTTTGTTTTTGAGAGTTTAAGGGAAGGTGTAAGAGAAACTTAGGTAAAGCCATCAAAAATTAAATATACCAATATACCCGACATTAATATATTCAGTGAGTTCAGTATACAAATAGACGTCAAGCCGAAGATTAGATATGCTTGCATACTGAGTAATAATATTTATAGCATCTGTGCGAATTATTCGGAAAATAAGCAATGAAAAAAAAAAATATGATTTAGATAAAATAAAATAAAATAAACATATATGATATGATATGATATCTAACTAAACGAGGTCTGTTCAGAAAGTATTGCAAAAGTTTCATTTGCCTGGGCTAAGTATATTCTAAAATATATATTTTGGAAGGAAAAACTTTGTATATACTACTATACTATACTAAGCCCCAAAGACCTTTTTCTGTTCCCTGTAGAGATCCATGCTCCAAATCTTGACCGAACTTCTAAGAGCATGCTCGGAAAACTACATATCATATTATATATATTTATTTAAAAGAAGTCCAATGTGATCTATAATCTAACCTAAATATGTTTTCAAATCCATCTTTATACATTTACTCAACTCATCTGAACGCACAGCAACAGCTCAAGCAGCTACTCCTTCAGGCGTTACTAATTGCATTGAAATGTGTCATACGGCCGATGGGCTTGGTCGTGTCTAGAGCCACAATTGAAATGCTGGTCAGTAAATCAATTGTTAATTGATTGGCGCACGCGTCAAATTTGTTTGTGATGCTAACAAATCAAAAATAATAATAAATATTATATAAACAAATAATCACAATCGCGTTTTGTCAATTGTTCAGCTTAGGCATATTATTAACAGTTAAAAATAATTTGCTACATTCAATTATATACAAAATGTACAAAATGCACTTTTAAACTAAATCACAAAAAAAAAACAAAAAAAATTATATTATATATAAAACATATATACGAAGACAACAATTAACAAAAAAAAAAATCTTGGCTAGACTAAAAGTTACATATGTGCATGGCTAAGGCGGGGAGGAGGATGATGAACGACGCATGATGGGGTTGGCATGGGGGGCGGGGAGGCATGCGTCCAGCTGGAGCTCACTTGAAGTCAGCATCGGTGACTGGCGGCGATTTGCGACGTCGGGAACGAATCCAGTCCTCGATGTACCACAGGCTAATGGCCGTAACGCAGAGCAGATTGAAACAGTTAAGGACGACCGGAGTGCTGCGTATCAGACCTGGGGTAGTTGGACAGGGCGAGGACATTGGGTTGATTAGTAAATACAATAGGAGTGTGCAAGGATCTGATTTCCAATAACTACTCACCGATCATCGGTCCGAAGACCATGGAGAATGTGCCCGACATCAGCAGCTGAAGTCCGGCAGCGGCTGGCAAACGCTTCAGCGGCACATAGCTGGGTATGATCAGGGACCAGAAGACGGTGCGGAAGGCCTTGTTCAGGCCCAGCCAGAGAAAGATGCTGATCATCACATAGAAATTGGTGGTCATCGAGAGCAGTGCTCGGCCCAGGCACATGCCCAGGATGCCGACCACAAAGAACGTTCGATTGCTCCAACTGAACTTGGCCGTGATCAGCGGGATGAGGAAGCGAATGATCAGATCGAAGAAGCCTAGGAGCGACATAGCGAACGCTATCTGATTGCTATTGAATCCCAAATTGTTTAGGATGAAGGGCGTGAGGATGGCGAAATTGATCTCCACGAAATTGATCAACGTAATGCCCACGGCCAGGTTGACATAGGTGATATCGCGCAGCAGATCCAGATCAAAGAATATGACGATTTTCTGGTAGAACGACAGCTTCTTGCGCCGCTCCCGTTCCTGTTCGTCCTCCAGCTGCTGTTGCTCCTTGGCCGTCAGCTGTGTGGTCGCCTTCAGCGGCTGCATTTGCTCCCGATTCTCGATTTCGTACTCGTATTCGGGCTCGTCCTGATCGTGTGCCTCCTCCTTGATGCTGTGACTCACAGAGATGCTGCGATGCTGCCGGCCGCAACCCGAGTCACGGCTGCTGAGTCGTCTCAGCTCCATGTGGCCATTCTCGCCCTGCTGCTTGTCCCACGTATTGACGCGATTCCGTGTGCCGCTGCTGTTTAGGGACGCCCGGGAGCCGAACCAGCCGTCGTTGGCACGTGGCAACACCGGCGTCTCGGGCTCCACCACATGCTTGATGATGTCGTCGTCCTCCTCCTCAGCCAGCGCCTGCGTCTTTTCCGACTGCAGCGCCTCCGCATCCCTGTTCCGCTTCACCACATGCCACTTGACCGGCTGATAGATCAGCGAACAGGCGATCGTGTGCAGCGAGGCGCCCGCGAATAGCAGCGTCGTACTGACGACTCCAAACTCCCGCAGCAGGAACGTTGCAAAGTACGGGCACACGATGGGTCCTAGGCCGGCGACACCGAACTGGTAGGCCGTTGCCGTGCGACGCTTCAACTTGAAGTACGTGTTGACTGCCAACGAGGAGGCTGAGACTGTCAGGCCACGGCCAAAGCCATAGATGATCGAGAAGCTCAGCAGGTAAATGGTGAACGTGTTAGCGAACACCATCCAGAACAGACCCATAAAAGTCAGCACCGACCCGACCAGCGCCACGACACGGTACGTGAATCGACGGAACAATGGACCATTCAGCAGACCTAAATAAACCAGAAGTAGACTTTAGATAGAGACACACAAATCGTGAAGTTAGCTAAGAGAGAGAGAGAGAGAGAGAGAGAGAGAGAGAGAGAGAGAGAGAGAGAGACAATAGAGAGAGGCAGTAGAGTGAGCTATTGTGGGGAGTGTCGGACTGCGAGATACCCTGAGATTCCAGTGACTGACTACGATCGACTGCTTGATATGTTAAATATTTTACAAAGTTATTGCTTCTATCATTCTGGAGCAGTAAGAGTGCTCTAGTCGGGTATGCATGACTACTAGATGAAATATGGCGGCATTTTCATCATTCTTGACTATTAAGATTGCTCAAGTAGATACCCTGTATTCTTCTCAAAGCTATTGTTTCTATCATTCTGGGCTAGTAATAGTAGTAGTTGGGAATACATGACTATGAGATACCCTATAATTGTATTTCCATCATTCTAGATAAGTAGAAGTGCCCTAACCGTGTGTACACGAGTAGATCTCCGAAAATTTCAATTTTCTAGCTTTTATACAATATTACTATATCAATACGTTCGGATAGAGTGACATGGCTAGATCGACTTGGCACATCGTCCACCAAGAATGAGTGAGCACTGGCCATTTGTCTAAGCTAAAAGCATTCCAAATGCAATCAAGTCAATCATAGCATCATATAGCAAAACACACAGTCAATATGCCCACCCCAACATTTTTAATAGGGTATTTCTAATGGAATTCCCATACTAACTTAATTCTTGCAACTACATTTGGTTCTTCTGACTGCTAGTTAGTACACCTACAACTGATATACCCTTTGCTCATTTACAAACAGAGTATAGAAAATGGAACTCAAGGCATTTACAGTACTTGTTAACTAATTGACTGGCACTCGCTGCTAATCCGTCAACTCACCTGTAAACGCCGAAACGGCAATTTGTGTGTTGATAATGGTGGTCAGCTCGGAGCTGGTGATGCCCAAACGCTCGAAGTGGACACGAAAGATGACGCCGAACTGTTGAGCCAGGGCAAACGTGACCAGCTATAGGGGGGCAGAGAGAGATGTGATGTGAATCTGTATACATATATATATATATATAGAGAGGGAGAGAGAGAGTGAGAGAGGGAGGCTGAGCTGGAGCGCAGCTACTCACAATATTGATGCCGCTGGAGATGGCCACCAACCAGCCCCAGCCGCCATCGGGCGCCACAAAATCCTCGCCCAGATCGCCCTTGTCTCGTCGCTTCTTCTTCTTCTTATTGCTGGACTGCGTTGCTGTTGTTGTTGTTGTTGTCGCTGCCTGCTTGGGTGGCTGTTCGTCATACTTGGGCGGCTGCTCCTTGGCCACGTTAAGTCTTAGAGCATTGCCATTGCTGTTATTGTTGTTGTTGTTGTTGCTGTTGGTTGTGCTGCTGCTCATGTTGTTGTCGTTGCTGCTGCTAGGCGGGCTGCTGTTGCTGCCATTTTTGTAATCAGTCATCGTTAAATAGTGGAGCCTTATGCTAGCATCACTGGGTGGTCACTCGTATCGACTCGTATCGGCTGCTGCTACCAAAGTCTGCAACAAGTTGTTGTTAGATTAAAGACAGCTGTGTGTAAAGGAGAGAGAGAGAGAGAGAGAGAGAGAGAGAGAGAGAGAGAGAGGCAGCGAGCTGGCTATCAAAAGGCATACAATATTTGACTTGCCAGCTCATCTTGTCTACAGATCATGACCTCTGGCTCAGCAGATGCAAGTTTCTGTGACTCTCTCGATAACAGCTGCTTGGCCTAGCATAAAGCTCTCTCTTTCTCTATCTCTCTCTCTCTCTCTCTCTCTCTCTCTCTCTCTCTCTCGCTCTCCATCATCTATATATTTAATCAGCCTCAACTTAGTGTCTCACTCCCATAAGTTCAGTGCAAATAATACAAACTTTACCAACTCAATTCGATTGAGAACCTCATCATTATCATTGACACGTTATTAATTAAAAGCTTTTTTCTTCGACGACGTTACGTTAATGCTCTCAATATTGTTGATGGCATGAAAACAATAAAACTGAACGAATATCGACCCAGATAAGATTAGATGCTAGCCCATGCGAAACATGTTATTAATAGAGCACACATATTTTGCCAAATAGAACGTGTTTATTCAACTGATTTTGCGCACAGACATGTTAATTAAGCCCTTGTGCAATAAACAATAATCAGCTGAAGCTAAGCAGTTGTCTGCAGTTAGTCAGATTAAACATATCGTAAATTTTAGATCATATATCGTAGCTCTTAAACTGTATATTGATTAAATGCATTGGCAATCAGCATCAATGAGTTTAGTCTATTATTTGTGTATATCGCATATCGTATATCGTATATCATATATCATTGAAGCGAATATCGTATATTGAGCAAACGTATTGAGTCCCAATATCAATTACAATCACTTTTGCCAGTTAATTTATGTAATACGTTGTACGATTAGAAATCGAATGTTGTATGCCGAATATCGTATATTGAGCAAACACATATTTGTTACATATTTCGCATGGAGTATTGTCACCTAACAATAATTACAATCACTTCGGCCTTCGTTATGAATGTCGTAAGGTGAATATCGTGTATCGTATATCATAAATTGTATATCGTATATTGTATGATGCTCAAACATATTGATTGACAAATAAACAACAAATACAATCACCACAGTCTTTGCGTTACGAATAGCGTAAGTCGAATATCGTACAGCGTATATCATAAATAATATATCGTATATTGGTTAAACGTATTGTCAAGCAACAGCAATTGAAATCACTTCAGTCGTTTAGATACATATTTCGCATACCGTATGTGGAATATCGTAAAACGAATATCGTATATTGGACAAACGTTTTGCTAGCCAACAATAATTACAATCACTTAGGTCTCTTCGTTGTGAATAGTGCAAAACCGAATATCGTATACGGATCAAGCGATTTGTCAACTAACATCAATTAGAACTGTTTGCAAAAAAATTAAAAAAAATAAAAATAAAAAAACCCAGCATCGGCGTGAAACGGCCCGAACTCAATGTGGTCACTGAACGCACTGACCACAAATTATATTTCAATTGCTCTCTTTTCACATAATTAAGCTGAACACACACACGCGCACACACGCACACAACAAGTAACACCCATTATATAAAATTATTGGTGTCGTTCTTGTCCTTATCGTGGCACTGCAATATTTTAGAATTGATATCGAATTGGCTCTCATATCGACGCGGTCCCTTGACAGGCCGACGAATATCGCATTGACCAACTCATAAATGCCAATGACGGCGATATCATGTCAGTTCATATCTTTGGCTTTACCATTGACAGCGTCAACCGTAGAAATTGGCACACGGTGATAAGCCAGGCCACACAGTTCCACTTTTTAAGTCAGTTAAAATGCTGCTCACTTTCACACTCTCCCCAGCTCCTTTACCGTAATCTCGATAAAATATTAACGATTCACGCTAGGGTTACGTAGGGCACTATCAGAACTATTGCCGCTTGAGCTATGTGTAGCCATGGAGCAACCGAGCTGAACTGTCAGAGTCAGACTCAGAGTCAGAGCTGGACATTATCCAGATGATAAGCTAAACAGCGAGAATCGAGCTTTGGAACCGCTTACGATTAACAATAATAATAAAAAAAAAAAAACTATACAAAGAGAGAGAGAGAGGGAGTGAACGTATAGTAATAATACTGAATCACTTCGACTGTCGGCTATATGGGAGGTCACTAAATATTGAAATTAAAATTGTTCGCTAGCGAACTGTAATTATTATTAGTTTTCCTACTCAAATAACGCTTTCAAATATAAATATATTTTATTTTCATGTTGCTTACAGACAGCGCTAAAAGTAAAGAACTAATACGAAATTTTGGTAAGCAATACTATAGGTATATAGTTGTATATCTATGATAACAAATTTGAGAATGAATAACATATTTGTTGGCATTTTCTAAATAAATTCCATAAGGAAAATCATAGAATGGCAGATCTATAAAAATATAAATACATCATATATAATATTTTAGTTGTTATTTTTGTTTCCTTAGTTTCTTTAAAGCTCAAATATAAATTATATTTATACAATTTTGCCAGATCTTGTCATATATAGAGCAGAATATACACATTCTATAACTCTATTAGGTAAGAATTATAGAATGTGCATAAGCTAACTTTAGTTTACTTTTCTTTACTTTTATTTCAGCAAAAATCAAGGAAATTATGTATAATATAGTATATATGTATAATAGTTTCTAGTTTTTTTTTTTTTTTTTTTTTGAAAATTTACTTAACAATTCTATAAGAAATTCTTGGAGGGCAATCATATGTAGAATATATAAATAAAAATGTGTTCTTTGTTTTTCTTTGCTTCAGCGAGCTCATATAGGAGATCTGCTATAGAAAACTATCTAGAAAACTATATATTCAAGATTTTTTCTTCTTTTTCTTTTCTTAAGATTCTTTATTACCCATATTTGCCATGAGTTATATCACTTTATTATCGTTTCTATAAATTTGCCCAGTTTCCGCGTAATATTATGATTTATATTGAATTGACTCATTACGTCTAATTATGAGGCACAAATTACGAAGCAATTTTTTAGTAAATCAATTAGAGCTCTGCAGATTAAATGAGTTATAAAACCGAAACGAAACTGACTTTAATACAATTTATGATGCGAGCAAATTGTTGATTTGGACTCGTTAGACTCTCTAGATAGCATATGTATAGAGAGTCGCACTAAACAGCTGATCTTTTAGTTGCTGACATAATTATAGTTTCTATTTTTTTTCGTTTCTTTGCTGTTGACATACATACATATGTAAAACGTTCCCAAAGCAATCAATCATGCGTGACGAATACATATTGGCAGCCACTGTTGTGGCACTTGGGACTCAAGGCAAACGAAATGAATTGTTGTTGATATGCATATGCATATGACACTACTGGAGATATTAATCCTAATGATGATATGAACCATTCAATCACATACACATGTATGTGTGTATGTGTATGTGTATTATGAACGGAAGTGGGCCACTGTGCGAAAATCAGCTGGCCGCCCAATGTAAAACTCGCTTTTATTGACAGCGTTAATCAAGAATATATATACATATACATGTGTATATACATATGTATATTTATTTATATATAGTTATAATCGTGCATAGTGTATATACCAGTTGCGAATCGTTGAATGCGAGGAAGTCGTAAGTTTTGTGATTATGAAATTCAGTTTTCGATTCGAACGTACAAAAGTTCATGTTCCAAGTGTAAAGATTTCCACACATTGCATGAAAACACGAGATTAGAGTGAATTATGCTAATATAAAATGTGTGAGACGCCACAAGTTGTCGGCCACTGTTCAAATTAACTTTTCAAGTAATCAACAAACGGACCGAGAGACGGAGAGCTAGAGCTGGAGCTGGGGCTGTGGCTGGGACTGGGGCTGGGGCTGGGGCTGGGGGGCGGTGCCTTTTGGCAACAAGGTGTTAAGCCGCATGCGCGCCGACGCATTGAGCCCGTGCAAAGCTTTTGACGACTTGTGATTGATGGCCGCTTGAGTGTGCGCTGTTAACGGAACGACACCTGAGGTCTGCACCGATAATATGCCAAATCACGCATTACACCTGACAGCAAAACTAGATAAGGCGGCGCCGTGAGAGGTAGAGGATAAGGCATGCACGTGCTGTTGCTTTCCCTGGTCAGCTATTGCTGACCCTGGCAACTGGCCAATGCCAAGCTCTTTCACCAAATACAAATCACAACAAAAGCACACACACGCACACACACACGCACACGCACACAGCGTTTGTTAGCCGGCATTCCATTGAAATGTCTCGCAAATAGAAAAAAAATAAATAAAATAAAATAAATATAAATTCAACTTTTAACTAATTTCGAGACTAACCAACAACGAACGACAACTTTTCCGCAACGTTCTCCAGCGCGAACTGAACCAAACAAATTTGTAAATTATAGTATTAACAGTCGCAGGCAAACCACAAATACAAATGCAAACACAAACACCAAGACCAATACGAATGCAAACAAACGCACACACACACAGACAGACACGCGCTCTCATCTATATACAAATAACTTTTCTCGCTCGCTCTTACACTCCCTCTCTCTCCCTCGCTTTCTCACTCTCTCACTCTCTCTGTCGCACTCTCTTTTGTGTTTCATATTATTTGGCATGTGGAGCAACATTTTCAAAATATATACATTTACTATGTATGTATGTATGTGTATACATATATATACATTCGCTTATCGGCATGTGCGTATTATTTTGGTATTCATTCGTTTTCGATTTTCGATATTTTGTATTCGCATTTTGGGCTCGACTATTTCAAAATATACAAAAATATACTATAAATCATGGATATGAAAAGATCATTTCATGCACTTCGACTATTGAACACTCTTTCAAATAAAGCTTAGGATCGATCTACTTGAAGTTTTCTCTGTCATCTACCATCATAAGTAGCAAATTGTTGATCTTGCTGAAGTTTCTTAGTGTATGATGTATATATGATATATGATGATGTTCAACAACAAATTTTCCATGTAAATAATGTAAGTTATACATATGACATATAATACACATATGATATGTGTATGTTATAAGCGATCTGTCATCTCTGTTAAAAGATATATAACTTCCAAATGGGTCCGTCGAATATGGACAATCCTTTATATGGCTTACAGGACATACAAGACATACATACATATATAGAATAAATGTCACTTAGAGATACAGTTACGATATATGTATATATATATAGAACTGACTAATAAGTATGACATAAATGACATATCTGATATATGGGCATATATGGCAGATATGACACAGATGACATCTATGTATGTAATATTTTAAAAATGTTATTTTTGTCATAAATGTTTAACATGTAAAACATCATGCTAAAAAGGTTAAGGTTGTTATACATGTTATACATTTTATAAATGTTATATTTTGTATATAAGTCATACATGTTATACTGTTATATGTGCTATACATGTTATAAATGATAAAAATATGATATATATGAACATGTTTTACATGTTATATGTGTTATACATATTATAAATGTTATATATATGTTATATATGTTTAATATGTTAAATGTTTTACACATGTCGTGTACTTAATACATGTTATACATTGTAAATATGTTATAAATATTTTATTTGTTATACATGTTGCATATGTTATATATTCTATATAATAAAAGTGCATACCCTTTTGTAAGAGCATAAAATCGAAGGAAAAAAAACTATATATACATTTTTTTTCTGATAAGAATTTTTGCGCCTTTGCGAGCACGATTATCAGTGAATAGACTCACATATACTCACACTCACACTCACATACATACACACACACTCACTGGGACACCTAAATACATATTCATAAATACATTACGATAGAGGCAACGATTACAGTTTGATTTGAACGCCATGCGCACAGTGTGTCAAGCGAGCAGCAAAAGTGCTAAACGAAAACAACAACAATAACAAACTATCAAAGTCAAAGATTACAAACTATAAATTATTGGAAATAACTGCGTTCTAATGCCAGCAAATAATTTTCCCATTTCAATTGAAATTTATTTATGATGGGCTCTACGCACCACTGTGTGACTCTGGCGCATTGTCTGGCAATAAGCCATTGCCAAGGGTAATGCTTTTAGCCAAATTGAATATCAGATGTGTATCTAAGATCTTTAGGCCCCAGCCAAGCCATGCCACATATTGGTTCGATGGCAAATGGAATTTCGCATTGTATCTGTAGCGCTCTCTCTCTCTCTCTCTGTCTCTATCCCTGTCTATTTCTCTTTCCCTAGCTCTCTCTCTCTCTCTCTCTGAGAGCTCTGTTCGACATAGGAAAAAATACTGTGGTATATATGATTATCAAAATATAATTTTATTAAATTAAAAGCGTTCAAAAATTAAAAATATTATCAGTACTTAAAAACGAACTTTTGCTAAGAAAATTATAAGTGGGACTAAATTTATAATTTTAATGGGGAATTCCTTCAGAATTATATTTAGATTTAGCTTGCACTTGAAATTCACATCTAGATTCAGATTTGATTCACATTCAGATTCAGATTTTCAATCAAATTTATATTCAGATATAGACTCATATTCATTCGGATTTTGAATCACATTCATATTCAGATATTGAATCAAATTCAGATTCAGATATAGAGTCATATTCATATACATATGTATTGAGAATCAGATTTTGATTCAGATTTTAAATCAAATTCATATTCAGATATAAACTCATATTCATCAATGTATTCACATTCAGATTTTGAATCACATTCATATTCAGATATTGAATCAAATTCAGTTTTAGATTTTGAGTCACATTCAGATTGAGAAACTGAATCAGATTCATATTCAGATTTAGAGTCATATTCATATATGTATTGTGAATCAGATTTAGATTCAGATTTACATTTTGAATCACATACAAATTCATACTCATATTTGTATTGACATTCATAATCAGACTCTGATTCATATTTCGCCTCAATCTGATTCAGATTTTAAGATTTCGATTTTTATGCAGATTTTGATCAGATTCAGATGTGAATTCTGATTTAGTGTTAGATTCATATTCATATTTTTATTCACACTTACATTCAGATATTGATTTACAGGCAGATTCAGATTTGGACTGAAATTCAGATTCAGAAACACATTTTGATTCAGATTCAAATTGAGACTTAGATACAGTTCAAATCAAATTCAAATTTTGAATCACACTCAGATTTAGGACTCAGATTCGGATATATACGAGTTCAAGCATGCATATATATACTTTCTTTCACTATATAGTTTATAGTCTTAATAATCATATGAGAAGTTTGGTTTTAATTCACAACTTGTATATTCTATATTTTGAGACAATCGAATGCCAATTAACACCTGATATACATACATATGTATCCATATATGACGATCTTTATCAGCATGCAAACACACATACTATATATTCATTTATATTTTATATTTTGTTTACAACTCTTTAGCATTGGACTTGCTGATGTTAGCTCGTTCAGTTAGATGGCCTTAGCTATAATTTATATCGTAATTGGGCGGCTTCCTCAGTGGTCTAAAAAATAGAAGAAGGAAAAAAAAAACATCCATTTAACTGTGAACCTTTGGACATTCCGTTTGCATTTTACAATTGCTGTCGATAAGCTGAATTCTAATAATTGCTGTTTGGCGTTCTTTGGGGCGCGGTGCAAAGAGCAAAGTGGGTGTGTCTTCTGCTCAGTTCCTCCAAATCGGGGCCTAACACATGGAATATATATATATATATATACATATGTGTGTGGCTATATCAATAAAGACCTGCCCCCAACAAAATTCACGATTACCAAAATACAAACACATTAATTGCAACAACAAATTCACATTGACATATATATTCATCTATAATATTCATATATATGTATATACATTTTTTACAAATTAAAAAAAAAACTTTGAATATTTCATTTGCTTTACTAGTTTCCCACATAAAATGTATCGTCAGAGTTCATCATAGTTAGGAGGCCATATTCTCGTCATGTTTAACAGTTGTAGAGGCAGTTTTTTTCTTTTCTTCATTTTTGTTTGATATCGGCAAAACGTACGATTGATTTTAGGGCAGCACAAAGTCCAAGGAGCCGAACTGCGCCTTGACTCAGCCCCGCAGCACGTTGTCGATAAGCTGATAATAGAGCGATAAAATTATAGACAAATTGTTAAAAAGGAAACGCCGCTCCCAGACTTAGTCGTTGCACCTTGATCGAGAAACTGAAATAAGTTGATTGTTAATATCCAATAGGCGTAATTCCCATCTCCAGCTAAACATCAGTGTTATGATCTGGAAAATAGCCAAACTCGGTATAGAGAAGACCAAATTTGAGAATATTACTTGGTTGATTTTAAAAGGTTTTGATACGACATATATATGAACCTGATGTCCATTTATTATCTATCATTTTTAATTTTAAACATATTATAGCATTCAAAGATCGTGTATCCATAGCCAAGTATCCAAGTTCGAGTAATTCGTAGTTCTATAGCTAAAAGTTATAAATGCTGGAAATTTAAACTATTGAACTACGAACGTGCTCTAGTTAGGGCTGCCTGACTAGGAGATGCCCTGAACCCTGTATAGAGATGCTGTTTTTTAACCGTTCTAGGCATTGTCTTCTCCAGTGAATATATTAAATATCTGAAATATACTAGAAATCTATGAATTCATTAGAGCAACATCCCTCATTAGTTTCCATCTTTTGTGGAACGCCTGAAAACGAAATCATTCGATAGATTTTTATCGAAAATAATTAAATGGAATGGGAGACTTACCGAGAAAAAAATTAAATTTAACTGTATATATGAACTAAAAAAATACATTTATACTAAAAAATACTGCAACAGGATACGTATAATACCTACTCAATATAATATTAAGTGTGTTTCGAGTGATATTCGAGCTTGCGATCCAATTACTAAGAGAGACGATGCGGGGTTTTCTTTTAAAAGGAAACTAAATGTAGACACAAAATTTAAGAATAGAATTTTAAGGTATTTAAAGTATTTTCTCTATGCGATTATTCCTGTTGAAAGAAATGAAGGAAATATGCTGCCTACTTTGTGGCGCAGCCATGAAATTGTCTTGGGTTACAGCAATAATATAAGCATTATATTTTAGAGCTATTGTAATTAGAGACATGCATTTCAGAACATTTACTCGATGATGGTTTCAACTTATACAAATTTATGATATAGCCAATATGCTAGAGACTTTAAATTTGACAAACATATATAAAAATTAGATGTTCACGCCTATTGGGCGTTCCGAAGTTCATGCCAGCGCAAGAGGATCAGCGCCTTTGCGGAAATACCTGTAAATTATATATTAGAAAAAACTTTATAATAATTATTATCATATTCTTATATTTCAATACATTCCAGAGCAAAATATTATATATGTACATATTAATGTATTATATATGTACTTATTCTTGATGAATTTTGTCATTCTTATTTGATCATATTGCAAACTTGAAAGTAATCGAAAAAAAGAAACGTTCTAAGATTTGCAATATATTCAAGAAAAGAATTACATGCCCCGGGTGAGGCTCGAACTCACGACCTTAAGATTATGAGACTTACGCGCTGCCAACTGCGCCACCGAGGCTATGGGAGGCTGCAGCACTGCTGCATAAATATAAATGCATATAGTTTACTTTAAATTGATTATCTATTTGCAGCATCTTATGTTCATATATTGTGTTGAGTTTGCGCTGCACTCGCTTCGACACTTGGTATCCAAGGAGTACATGGAAATCACTCCTAGCACACCAAGTCGCCGCAGCCAGGACAGAGCAATAGCTGTAATAATATTGTCAAAATATTATATATAAATATATATATATATATATATATATATATATATATTTTTTTTTTTTTTTTTTTGTGCATCAATATTTAGTTCATTTGATTTCATATTCTATTTGATTTGACCAACACACACAAAGTATTGCATACTTCTGAGCGCACGCTTGAAATACATCATTACATACTCTTGGGCACTTTTCGTTGTACTCTGAATAGTTTTTGTCCAAATATTTAATTGTACATAGTTATGAGATATTCTACCCATTTTATATTGGCAGTACACGACCCTAGAGCATATCCGAACTACTCTATAGTTGCATAATGTCAATACAAATTGAGAGACCATCAGCAAAGATCCAAAAAACAAATTTGTGGTATACAACGAAAAAAAGTTTTTGATTTGAAAACCATAATATTAAAAACACAACTTCACTTTTTTTTCTTTCTATATATCATTTTTCACGTTTTCCCGATTTTCCATGTGATACGTTAAACCAATTGTTCAATGAGATGCAAAATAGTGATAGCATAAAGGTAAAACACCATTTTACAATTCATGAACAAATAATTTAACTGTGATATGGGACTATAGTCCGATGTTATTTCAATGAATTTTCAATTGTTTCGTTCATCAGTTAATTGAATGAAAAACCATTGATATCTGTGACTCCGGAACTTGTGACTATAATGGAACGCGCGGCCGGGGGCATCGTACAAAGAGCACGTGAATATCACGAGAAATTCATAAGCAATTACTATATATGATTGTACAGACGTAAGCATCACGCGAATCAATCAATATACACAGAGGCAATCAGTGATATTGCTAGTATGCATATATATGTATATAATTATGGGAAGAATGCTTAAATGAATATCGAATTCGCTAATTCTCTCTGAGCTTATTGTCATAAGTGAGGAAGAAGTGCACACATTTAAGCATGCCACACATAATTAAATAAATATATGTATTATAACCATGCAAATAAATATGTATATTTATTATATTTTATTTTATTTTATTTTTATTTTATCATAGGTAGAGGTATAAGGTAGACCCATAAATGACTTATACACGACATATAAACTTTTTTAAACAGCTTATATATGCCATATATAAGGCATCTATAAGCATACATATGTATATATTATTATTAGTTGTAGTATTTGTAGGTATAAACAAGCATAAGTATGTATGCATGTGCATACATAGATACATATGTCCCTTAATGCCGACGATTGTTGACCACATATTTTCCGATCCATATATATACATATGCTGTATGTAATATGTATGTAGGACCGGCCCGGAAATATAGTCAGCTAACTGTTGTTCTTGTACCCAATGCTAAACCAATTTGTTGTCGTTGTTTTGCTGTTCTTTCTTATTGCTGTTGTTGTTGTGTTGTTGTATTTGTCGCTTCAGACAACGGAACTGAAAGTATATCACTCTGTCAATCACACACTTTATCAGTGCGTCTATGCGTCAGACCATCAGACTGTCAGTCCGTCAGTTAGTTAATTTCCTTTTTCGCCCGTTGCCATGCACAGTTCATTGCATGGGGGCGATTTGTTAAGGCATGTGCTTAGCTAGCAACAACAACAACAACAAGAATCAAAGAATATTCGTCTATCATCAAATATATGTAATTATGTGGGTATGTGGAACAAGGCAATTTATTAAACATATGTATGTATATAATACACACAGCCTAAAATATATAACGAATGCAAATAGTGAGTGTAGTAAATAAATGAGTAACTTTTTAATCTGCGCTACTCTCTATGACGAAGATTACTCATTTGCAGCGCATTACATAATTCGTATTTGCCAAGTGAAGAGAAGCAAAACAAAAAGGACAACAAAAACCTCAACCACATTTAGCTACGCCGTTAACTGCATACACTACAGCTCTCTCTCTCTCTCTCCCATCATGCCATACAATAGCAATTGTAGCGCATTGTACGATTCGTATTTGCCAAATCAAATTAATTCAAAAAACAAAAAGGAAATAGAGCAAAAAAATGAAGAAAATTACGTGAATACACTTCAATTGATTTAGCGACACCGATAACTGTACACACTCTTTCTCTCTCTCGCTCACTCGCTCCCTGCCATGGGCCCTAGCTCTTGCTGGCTGTTCTTACATTTGCCGCGATTGTTGTCAAAAATGTTAATTTTCAAAGAGCTTGCCTGTAAAACGATATATGCTAATGCAAACACACACACATGCAGACATATGTATGTACATACATACATACATTCGCATGTATTGGTATACATTTTACTGTTGTCCTCTTACAAGACAATAAAACTATTTAAGCACAAGCTGTTCGCGAAACTTCTAAGCACCCACAGCTAGCTTACGCCTCTTGTTCACTCTCGCTCTCTTTCACTCCCTGAGATTATGTGCATGAACGTACACACACAGACACACACGGATAAACACAAACATAGGCACGTACATCTGTTTGCGCATATGCGTGTGTGTCAATGTATGAGGTCACCGGAGGAGGAGCAACAAGTAAAAGTAACAACAACAACACACATCAGGAAGCAAATGTAGCAAACAATCTGCCGGCTACATGGACTTACTACATGTCCATGAGGCAGGCTTGTTTGTTTGCATTCTTTTTTTCCCCCTTGCTCTCATTATCGATTCTTTAAGCCTTTTCTTTTTTTTTTTTTTGGGAGAGCACATTCGGGGCGCCACCAGAGCAGCTTAACGGTGTTGACGCGGGTGGTTCGGTCGGTCACTGTTGGATTCGGTACTCATGTATTGACGCTATGCACGTGAAGTGTGTGGCTTTACAATATACACAAACCCCGCATGCATATGCGTGTACATGGGCCCAAGCATGCGTGCGCTTTATGCGTAAGCGTATGTCGCCGCAATAGACCGAAAAGCACGTAAAAGACACGAAACTGGACGTTCGAGTAAACAAACATGTGAGTGAATCGCATGCGATTTTCATTTGAGATTTTAAGTTTTCAGATTCTCAATGTTCATTTCCATTTCAGTCTCTCAATGTCGACAAATAGTTGACGGTTTTTTTTTTTTTTTTTTGTTTATATAGAAATTTAGATATTTTGTTTATTTTTATTTGTCCATTTTCCTGGCATATTGTTAAGTGATGTATGTATGTATGCTAGGTGCTCTCGAACAATAGAAAAAATAAAAATAAAAGCTTTGAAAAAAAAAATATTAAGGAGCGTAAAATTTTCGAAGACTAAATTTTGGAGTTTTAAGTATAAATGGCATGCATAATACATTTATAAATATATACATACATATGTATGTATGTATGTATGTATATACATCTAATTGAAATACATACATATATGAGATATTTGAGATACATAAATGACTATTAACTGGTTACAGATTAGCTAGAGTAGAAATACAATGGCGAAATAGCAGTATAGTAGACGATAACGTAGTCTGCTGATGATAGAACCCCGGAAGGTTCTTGAAATACATATGTATGTATGTACATATGGAGTTGAACAGACAACCTGCATGACCTCGAGCCTGCAACATGTACAAAAGTATACACATACATACATATGTTCATATATACATATATAGAACAGATTCCATGAATGTATATATGTACACAAAATAAGTATTCAGGTTTTACAACTATTATATTAATCCTAAAAATCCCTGTGGAAGTATGTATATGCATACGTATATATACATACATATATATATGTATGCCTATGTACATAGGCAAACAAAAAAACTCTTCTGCACTCTTACACATACATACAAACACACCGAAGATCTGCAAGGCAAAAGCAACAAGTTATAAAACAGCGGGAGTGAGCGAATGGATTGCGTTAATGTTAAGCAGACAAAGAGAGCGGGAGCGCAAGTAACAGAGATAGAGAGAGCGAGTGGGAGAGGGATAGGGAGAGAGAGGAAGACATATGTAGGAGCGCGTTTGCGCAACTGAGTCAATGGATAAGCGAACAATGTGTTGAATTCACAACGCAGGCAACAACGGCAGAGTGCACCTTGCAACAAGACGCCCAGCAAGAAATGTTACTCCAGCCATGGCCAAGACAAAGAACAAATAAATACATGCATACATACATACATATGTACATACAAGCTTGCATACACGTGCACGCAAATATGCGTATGTATCGTAAATGTGTGCATGAACCTCAACAAAGAAACAGACGAGGAGGAGCTGCTAAAAGTTAGCAGACGCGTAATTAGTCAGAGCAAGAAAAAAAGAAAACAAAAACAAAGCAAAAAAGAAAAAACTCAACATTGTTTTGTAGGATTTGTTTTGTTTTGGGGTTGCGCTTTTGGCAGCGACATCACAGAGAAGGGACCAGGAGGAGCAGCAGCAGAAACAGCGACAAACAGCAGCAGAGTAGACAATGCTCTCTTTGGCATTAGAACGCGATCTTGACATACACTGACTGACTCAGCAGCGCAGCTGTCCCACACACACTCGTTCTCTCCAATAGAGTCTACTTCACGCTCTCTTCCGCTCTCGCTCACGCTCTGACTTGCTCTCTCTCTCGCGCTCACAGTTTACGGCTAGGCAGACAGCCAGGCAGGCAGGCAGGCAGTCAGGCGGCGATGTCGACGGCCAGTCAGTATCGATTGAACAGTCGCGCGTAACACATCGAACCGATGCGGAGAGCCCGGCTAGGCCCCCACACCCCCGTTTGTAATAAATAGCGTTGCACGAAGCGACCACGCTAGCAAACGGCAAGAATACGCTGAGAACGACGGAGGCGGCACAACCAGCCAGCAACGCGAGAGAGGCAATAGAACACAAAATATATATAAAAAAACTAAATAAAAATAAAACACAAAAACTAACGCAAAGGAACAACAAAAAAAAAACAGACAGTTGGAACAGCTGGAAACTAAGGCAAAATTTGACGAAACGTAGACGAGCCTAAAAGAGAAAACAAATATTACCATTCAATATTTTACACATTCTTCTTCTTCTTTTTTTTTTTTGTTACGTTCGTTCGTTCCAAATTCAATTTGTATAAATTTTGCGCGTTTTCGTCTTTAGACTGAATGTTTTATTATAGTTCCGTTTAAACGTGCCCTTGGTAACATAATATATATATTACTATATATTTAGAGGTATATACAATACATATTAGGTATTTCGCAAAGGGTGAAGTGGAGAAGGGCGAAGGGTTTTGGGGGGGAAGGGGGGAGTTGCCCCTGGGGGGGGGGTGGAAAGGGGGGGGGGAGTAAGGGGGGGGGGAGAAGGGGGGAGGGGGGGGAAAGGGGAAGAGGGGGGGGGGGGAAGAGAGAGGGGGGGGAATGGATGGGGGGAAAAGTGGGGGGGGGGGGGAGGGGGGAGGGGTGTGTTTTTTTTTGGGGGGGGGTGGAGGGGGGGGGGGGGGGGGGGGGGGGGGGGGAGGGGGGGGGGGGGGGGTGGATGGGAGGGGGGGGGGGGGGGAGGGAGGGGGGACTTAGGGGGAGGGGGGGGGGGGGAATGGAAAGGGGGGGGGGGGAAAGGAGGAAGGGGGTAGAGTGACCAAGAGGGGGGGTGAGAGGGAGTGTGAAAGTGGGGGGGGGGGGGTGGAAGGGGGGGGAAGCGAGGTGAGGGGGGGGAAGGGTGGGGAGGGGGGGAAAAGGGGAAAGGGGGGAGGGGGGTTGGGGTGGGAGCGGTCCGAGGAAATCTGGGAAGTTGGGGGGAAGGGTGGGTGAAGGAGGAAGGAGTGATATTTTGGAAGGAGAAGGGGGGGTGTTAATTTTTTATATGTTTTTTATTTTTTATTTTTTTATGTTTTTTAAATTTAAAATTGCGAATGGAAAAAACGTTGCTTCAGATAAGCAAGGATAAATGCACCAAGCAAAGCGCGAGAAATTTGATTAAAATAAAAATATATGTATGTACATAATATATATATCTACCAAAAAAAAAATACAATAAAAAACAAGTTACATGAACAAGTTATAATCGAAAAAGAAAAGAAATAAAAACAAGAAACAAAAACAAGTACATAGGTAATGCTACAGATTTGACATCATTAACATAACACAACACACAACACACACACACACACACACACACTTAAGCAGCCAAGTAAATAAAAATAAATTAGCAACTACAACAAAAATAACCTTGGCACTATGTTAGAAAACAAAAAAAGGAGCAAAGTAAAAAGTAAAAAGTAAAAAAATACAAAAAAGAAATGATAAACTCAAATACACAATAAGAAAAAAAAAAAAAAACATTGTTTTCAGAACATTTTATCCCCTAAATTTTTTTTCAATTTTTTTTTTGTGCTTATGTCGACGACAAATATCGAAATACGAGCAATATTCTAAAAAAAAAACGACAACAAAAACAAATAAAAAAAACCCAACGCGACGCTCCATAAAAATAAAAAAAGAAAGCAACGAACAACGGAACGCAACGCGCGAAAATATTAAAAGAAAACACAAGAACAAGAACGGAATGAAGCAGATGCAAAGAATATAACAAAAAATATAAAATAAACAAAAAATATAAAATAACAAAAAAATAAAATAAAAAATTATTCATAATTCTTTAGATACGTCGATGCACGGCTATATAGACGAAGGACGCCCATAACAACAACAACAACAACAACAACAATTGCACACCTGATACACCCTAAAGCAGTGAAAAGAATATAAAAATAAAAAAACAGAAAGAAAGACAACAAAGACAAGATAAATCAGTCAAGCAACTAACAACAATGACAACAAAACCACCAAGAAAAGTAGCACCTGATGGCGGCTGGGGCTGGGTAGCCTGTTTCGGCGTTAGTCTGGTCAACGTAAGTCTCATTTCAGCTCATCAAAACAAAAACAACAAGAACAACTAAATAGATCGTTAACAGTTAGGATAGGTTAGTTTTTATATTATTTTTGTTTGCAATGTGCGTCATTTACGATAAGATTTGGTCTATTACTTATATCTAGAGGTCTGGTTCAGTTAAACCATTCACTAGTTCATACGATATATTTTAGCTTAAAAAGTTCAGGAATGGGACTTTCACTTTGACTACTGTCGATACTAGACTATAATTTTGACTTATTAATGTATGTATATCGAGTTCAATTGAATCATTCACTAGATCACACGGTATCTCAGGCACTGAATAAAGTTAAGGCTTTAACTCTTCACTACTCAGGATTTTCGATTAAAATGTTAATTTTTCAATAATTTTCACATTTGAACACTTAATGGACACATCCATGTCTAGTTCAGTAGAGCCATTTACTAGTTCCGGCGATATATAACGTATTCATGTTTATAGTTTTATCTGAAACTATTTTCGATTTCTGGCATTATTAATCTTGCTTTTTATCATTATTATTTTAATTAATTTCATATTTCATAAATTTCACTTAATAAATGCAATTGCTAATTGTTATGATGCCAGTAATGTCATCAACTGTGTCATTAATCATCATCACCTTATTATAAAACAAAAAGATTATATGATGCCAATGACAAATTTGAAGCATTATGAAATGAAAGAACTTAGTAGGGCGCATTTGCAGGCACAGCTCTTATGTAAAACTTAAAGAAGCTTTTCGTACTTTTAATCTATATTGACAGCAACTATATGGATATATTTATACATATGTCAATATAGACCTAGTATACTCTCGATGGTATCTGACACATTTAAGCAGCTCAACGAGTTGCAAACAATTGCGCTTGGCATTCAAGCAAATAATATATTAATAAACAAGTAAACAAGTGCCATATAGAGGACGGGCATGCACGACTGGCAAATACTCTGCCTCCTATGGGCATCGTATCTATATCACTTGCTGATATCGCTCAGTTTACCATCTGAGTTAGATGAGAAATAATATTTCACTCACTTTTCGATTGTCTACTGCTATCGGTTGATGGCCAATAAGACGCATGATCTTCACAGAGCGCGTCTTCCAACGGTTTTTCAAATCACGTAGACGAAGACACGTTATGCGAATCTCATATGACTCATGTAATACTCTCACTGCTCAGAAGGTCTCTTATCTCATATGACTAAATCACTTTTTAATATAATTTTCACTGAATAACATTAACACATAACAAAAAAATCTTCATTTATAAGAATTTCAGCACCGTGAAGCATTCGACTTTGGATTTGTACTGGATTTCTGTAAAATATGCAGTAGCAAAAGCAAAGTCTAAGGCCCGTCGGGAAAGGTCTTAATATAGATACATATACATATATAGATAATATACGTTGCTTCATTAGAAACATGAATTGTGCATAGAAGCGCTTTTGACGATCTATGTATATAGAAAAGTCGTCAAAATGCTGTTATGCAAAATCCATAGGACTAATCAAAATTTATCTTGATCACACTATGAAAATTCCTTGCTATATCAAGGAACTGATTGGACTGAGAGGTGAATCTACCTCTTCATAATAATAAAAGAAAATCTCCATTTATAGTAATTTGAGTGCCATGATTGCAATACTTTGGTTTCGCTCTCGAATCCTGAAAACAGACGAGCAACAAAACCAATGCATTGTAGCTCCCGGTACTCAGTCAAGTTTCGATTCACTGAAGTATTAGATATGGCATTAATATATACATATGTATGTAGATACTCTACGCTGCTAACGTAGAACCATGAGTTCAACGCAACGACACCTTAGACGATATTAAAAGCACGCTTAAGTGTCGCTGCGATGAACCCATAGGACTAATCCAAATTAATTTTGAATTTGTTATATCCCGATTCACTGAAGTAGATACTGTACGCTGCTTACGTAGAGCCATGAGTTCAACGCAACGGCATTTCAGACGATATTAAAAGCACGCTTAAATGTCGCTACGCAGAGCCCAAAGGACTTATATAAATTTGTCTTGAATTGATTATATCAAGGAACTGATTTGATTTCATTTGAACTTTATGGATTCAGCACTTCATAATAATAGAAGAAAATCTCCATTTATAGTAATTTGAGTGCCGTGAGTGGAATACTTTGGTTTAGCTCTCGAGACCTGAAAACTGACGAGAAGCAAACTTCCAGAACGCAGTCAAATCTTGAGTTAGAATTTTAGATATGGGATTGTAGTAATTGAAGTGCCGTGAGTACAATACTTTGGCTTAGCTCTCGATTGGATATCGACGAGAGCAAAGCCAATGTATTGAGACTCCCGGACTTAAGTCTTGATTCACTGAAGTAACAGATATAGGAATGATATATATAATAATGAACGACTTTTACTTAAAACCATGAACTTTGCGTTTTATATGCGCCCACAGGACTAAACCAAATTTATCTTGATTTCACGATAGGAATTCCTTGCTATATCAGGACACTGATTTTAACTTTAAGTATTCAACACTTAAAAAAAAAAAAAAATAAATTTAAAATAAATTGTAGTAGTTTTAAGTGCCGTGATTTCAATACGTTGGTTTCGCTCTCGATTTCTGAAAACATACGAGTAACAAAACCAATGTATTGTAACTCCCGGGACTCAGTCAAGTTTCGATTCACTGAAGTATTAGATATGGCATTGATATATACATATGTATGTACCATAAGTTTAACGCAACGACACTTTAAACGATATTAAAAGCACGCTTAAATGACGCTACGCAAAGCCCATAGGACTAATTCAAATTAGTCTTGAATTTGTTATATCCCGATTCACTGAAGTATTAGATATGGCATTGATATATATGTATGTACCATAAGTTTAACGCAACGACACTCCAAACGATATTAGAAGCACGTTTAAATGTCGCTACGATGAACCCATAGGACTAATCCAAATTAGTCTTTAATTTGTTATATCCCGATTCACTGAAGTAGATACTGGACGCTGCTTACGTAGAACCATTAGTTCAACGCAACGACATTTTAGACGATATTAAAAGCACGCTTAAATGACGCTACGCAAAGCCCATAGGACTAATTCAAATTAGTCTTGAATTTGTTATATCCCGATTCACTGAAGTATTAGATATGGCATTGATATATATGTATGTACCATAAGTTTAACGCAACGACACTCCAAACGATATTAGAAGCACGTTTAAATGTCGCTACGATGAACCCATAGGACTAATCCAAATTAGTCTTGAACTTGGTATATCACGATTCACTGAAGTATTAGATATGGCATTGATATATGTATATGTAGATACTGTACGCTGCTTACGTAGAACCATGAGTTCAACGCAACGACATTTTAGACGATATTGAAAGCACGCTTAAATGTGGCTACGTATAACCCTTAGGACTAATCCAAATTAGTCTTTAATTTGTTATATCCCGATTCACTGAAGTAGATATAGCATTGCTATATATGTGTGTAGATACTGTACGCTGCTTCCGTAGAACCATGAGTTCAACGCAACGACATTTTAACGATATTAAAAGCACGCTTAAATGACGCTACGCAAAGCCCATAGGACTAATTCAAATTAGTCTTGAATTTGTTATATCCCGATTCACTGAAGTATTAGATATAGCATTGATATATATGTATGTACCATAAGTGTAACGCAACGACACTCCAAACGATATTAGAAGCACGTTTAAATGTCGCTACGATGAACCCATAGGACTAATCCAAATTAGTCTTGAACTTGGTATATCACGATTCACTGAAGTATTAGATATGGCATTGATATATGTATATGTAGATACTGTACGCTGCTTACGTAGAACCATGAGTTCAACGCAACGACATTTTAACGATATTAAAAGCACGCTTAAATGACGCTACGCAGAGCCCATAGGACTAATCCAAATTAGTCTTGAATTTGTTATATCCCGATTCACTGAAGTAGATACTGTACGCTGTTAACGTAGAACCATGAGTTCAACGCAACGGCATTTCAGACGATATTAAAAGCACGCTTAAATGTCGCAACGCAGAGCCCATAGGACTATTATAAATTTGTCTTGAATTTGTTATATCAAGGAACTGATTTGATTTCATTTGAACTTTATGGATTCATCACTTCCTAAAATTAAAAGAAACTCTTCATTTGTAATAATATACGGTCCCTGAGTCCAATACATTGGCTCTGCTCTCGGCTTTTGGATATTGACGAGAAGCAAAGCCAGTGTACTGAGACTCCCCGGATTCAAGTCTTGATTCACTGAAGTAACAGATATAGGAATGATATAAACAAAGTGAATGAACGCTGTTTAGTTAGATCCATGATCTTTGCGCAACGAGACTTTTGGCGATCTATAGTAGAAATACGTAAAAAGACCGCTGCGCAGAGCCCATAGAAATAAACGAAATTTATCTAGATCTTGTTGACATCAAGGAACTGATTTGATGTTATTTGAACTTTATGCAAAACTTTAACCTAACTAACAAAAAACTTCATATGTAATAATATAAGCACCGTGAATGCTATATATTGATTCTGCTCTCGATACTGACGACTGGCAGAATCAATATATGGCAACTCATGGGACTCAATCAGTCAGCATTAGATATAGGATTGTCATATGATATATACGAAGAAATGGTACGCTGTTTACATCGAACTGTAAGCATTGAGCATCAACACTTTAGACAATCTATATCAAAATCACGTTTAAAGGGTGCTGCTCAAAGCTCATAGGACTAATCCAAATTTATCTTGAACTCACATAGGAATTCCTTGAATTCTTTGATAATAAAAAAATGTTAATTTGTGAAGATGTAAGCGCCGTGAGGCTGATACTTTGGTTTTATACTCGATTTCTATAAACTAACGAGTACAAAGACCGAAATATTCAGCCCCCCCCGGCCCTACCAAGTCTTGATTCACTAAATATAAAAAGAAATATTTTAGATAGATATAAAAACTTTACTATTTCCGTAACCACGCATAAAAAACTGAGGGGCAAAGTCTAGCTATGATGACTCGACCAAAAAGTTAATGAAATTTGAAATTACATTCGATTTTATACAGATTAAGAGATTATATATAGATTATACTAGAGCTGCATGTATGAAAAGATTTTAGGGTATGTAATTCGAATAATAGAGGATTTGAAGGAGATTTTCATCGATAGTCGATGGAAAAGACAATTTCTAAGGCTAAAAACATAATAAACTATAAAACCAGCAAAACAACTCCCGGCAAATGACGATTTAGTTCTTCGCTAATTACCTAGTAACCCATACAACGATATAATAATAAAAATCTAACTTTGATAAGATTATCAACTCTCAAAGACTCAAATATTGGCATAAATAAAGTCTGTATACGACAATTCCCCCGATTTAACCGATTTAACAAAAAATAAAAACAATACACACAGAGGAAACACTCGAAATTTGTTGGGCACACTTTGACATTTTAATGCGCAAATTAAAATTTAAAGCAGCCTCGTAAAACTTAATTGATGTCAAATTCTAGACCTGTTCATATTTCCAACTAAACAAGAAAAAATAATAATGAGAAAATGGAAAGAAAATAAAAGCAAACACTACGTATCAATAATATGCATTTTTATGGGCGTATTACGAAAACAAACAAGTAAAAGTGCTCTTGAACACAAATAGGCGACTAGGAAATACTCTACCCGATGTTATATTTCAATTATTCGCGATATGGAAGTTTAGTGTGATAGATGAATATCGACATAGATTTTGTCGAACATTTTCTGAATCAATCAAAAATTTAAAGACTATATAAAGATTATAATGATATATAAAGCTATCGAACAAAAATACGGTATATACAAATTTCTAGCCTCTAGCTTAGCTCACTCGTCCTACATATATAAAAAATTTAATAAAACTAGAGATATATATATATATATATATATATATATATATATGCTTAATACCTTAACTTACTTCTAACCTAACATAATATTCCCTAAGTTCCCATCCTGAATAGGGTTTGAGCGTATAAAAAAAATGGAAAACAAACCAAACATTATTGGCATCGTCATCATAATCAGCTTTAACGTATAGTTGCTTAGTTATTGATAACGCAAATCAGTCGATTATATGACCAAGTCCAGTGGCTGGTTAATCAGTTCGCTTTACGTTATCATTCGCAACACGTCTAATCGCATTTAAATCATTGACGATGCAAATTGGGGCCCTATTGAATTGATTCTAATACAATAATTGAATCAGCTAAACTAATTAGATAAATATCAAGTAATTCTATATCTCACAATCTCTCGTATCTCTCTCTCTATTTCTCACATAAAAAAACCTAATCATCTCATAAAAGTTATTGTCAAATAGTGCGTGAAGCTAATTTGTGCGTTATTTGTTTATAGATCACGTGAGATGCGTCTATTGCAAAGATAAGGAACAAATTAGAATAGAATTCTGATTAAAAACTGTTGTTTGCATTGACTTTGGAAAATTTGATAGGACAATATCGAAGCATGAATGCTCTGATCTATATAAAAATACTTGAAAATGTTTTCTAACTTATTTCTAGCTCTAGTTGAGCCTTTAAAGATAGAATTAAGAAGCATAGCAAAAGTAAGGCTCATTAAATGAATAAATAAATCTAATCTGAATATACAAAATTTTGTTAAAATTCTGTGGCTGAAAAAGGAACTCCAACGCTGTAAAAACTTTAAGAAAGAAATAATCATTATTAAAAAATATTGATAAATTGCAATTCAAAGTAAATGAAAGTAAAGTCAAATCAGTATCTAGGATTTAGTATTCAAGTATCTACTACCAAAAGTATTAAAGTATTATCTAGGAATTAAATAACTAAAGTATCTACTACTAAGAATTTTAGTACTATTTAATTATTGAAAATAATATTTATATTTGACAAATTTTTTTGATTAATTGAAAGAAAAAGTAAATACTTTGACCTCCATAAAAAAAAATAAAATAAACAAATTACGAAATTATATAGAAATAACAAATATGAATACTATAGAAAATTAGATATTTATGTTATTATTATTATTATTATTATTATTATTATATTTAGTAAAATGTCTGTATGGATTAATATGAAATTCACATTTATATTATTATCATTATTATTGTTATATATTTAGTAAATTAATCTTTATGGATTAACATGATATATGGAATTATATGATATTCGAATTAAATATCTACTTGAATGTTAGGATGCAAATATATTGCTTGCACAGTACCAAAAATTTCTTTATTAAATTGGGATTCGAAGCCAAAAAAAAAAAGTTTTGAATTCTGCGTTAATACGAAATTGTATTGCATCATTACTCTGCAAGCCAGATCCACATTCGTGTGTGAGCTCATCGTATAATTGCCGCATTTAGCCGGAACCAAGCTAATCGCGTCGATTTTCATATAATCAGCACTAGATATACATATATATATATATATATATATATATACTATTTGATGTTAGCTTTAGTAAAATACAAAACAAATTCATTTTCCAGCCGTTGATGCTAAACGTTGCCAAGAGTTAAATAAATAAACGTCAAAGCATAAATATTGAATGCAATAGATGAGCTATGTATATATAAATGAATATATGAAAATATTTTGTAATGATATTGCATTGTGATATATCTCATACACATTGTATAGGATCTAAACAACTGGGTAATGCTCATTAGAGTTCTTGAAGATATATATTTTATATGTCTATACATGTCTTTAACTTAAGACTAAATCTGGAATTTTAGACTTTGCTCAAAAACTCTCAAATCTAGAGTTACTTTTCTTGAAGATATATGTATATTATATATGTCTATACATGACTTTAACCTAAAGAGTTAATCTGTAATTTTAAACTTTGCTCAAAAACTCTCAAATCTAGAGTTACTTTGATATCTCTAGAGTCGCTTGAGTCTACCGTGAAGAGTTTCGCATATAAAAAACTCTCAGTTAAGGAACCTATATACTCTCTTCTTTTCTACGTTTTTGAGCGGGCATGCGAAATTTAAATTGCAAAATCTTTGCGTGGACTTTGTACACACATTTAGCTGTTGTCTGGCTTTTTTTTTCACCTCACAACGCAAAACGCCCACAAACTCGGAACTTTCTTTCACTTGTCTCTATAGATAGTTGTCATAGATGTGTGTGTCTGTATGTGTGTGTGTGTGTCTGTGTAACAGTGTTTACCCATAAATTATATCGATGCGGGGCTGTTTGACTGTTCCGTTTGCATTTCCTTTGTCGATTCTCAGTGTCAATACTCAAATTGAAGCTTTGCTATTGACAATTTGCTAGCTGTTGTTACTATTTGTGATAATACCCGAGGCAGGCAAACCTAGCCCCGCACGACAAAAAACCAGAAGTAGAAGAGGCAGAAGCATTGCCTGTTGGTTTTTATGTCGTTGCGCCAATTTAGCGAAATCCAAGCGATATAACAAATATCGTCATTGATTTGGGTTTTATTTTTGTGCTTTGCTTTTTTAGCTTTTGCTTTCAGTTTTAGTTTCAGTTTGTTGACAGATGTATATTGGTTTGATAGAGATAAGCAATTTGTTTCATTAATAGGAAGGGAATATATCTGAAATAACTGAAAGATTATGCATTTAAGGTACTGTTATATGCGTGTTGACACAGCAAAACCATAAATATCTAATAGATATATTCTCCAAGCGAAGTAATTTGATCAGATCTCCAGAACTAGGACAGATTCTTTGCTTGAGTTTTAGTCGAAAATTATTGAAGGGTATTTTGCAGTCGTTGCTGCCCAACTCACTAATTTGTTTTCATTCATTTTTGGGTATACTTTTTTGTGTTTCTTATCGACAGTCGAGCGATTAACACCTCGGCACGTTGTCGCTAAAGTTCTCAGAAGCCCAAACTCAAGTCCAGGCCAAATATCGTATATCGAAACGTCATTTAAATCAAATATTAGCAAACACATATATCGTATATATATATAAATGTAAATACATATATGTTTTATATATATATATATATATATACATTTATTTATATAGCTACTATTTATAGACCTCTTGTGTCCCCAAAAGCCGGTTTCAATTTGCTGCCCTCGATGATGAAGTCACAGCGAAAACAAACAATGGCCTAAGGAACGATATATGTCATTTATTATAATGCTAATTATAGCAGGGTAATCCATAAAAATAGTTTATATAGAAGACGAATATACAATATATAAATATGTATACATATTTAGATATACAATATTTATACTCTTGTTTATGATCGAAATTTAATTAGATTTGCATTATTAATTAAGGCTTTACATACACTCGAATAATTATCTTATGAATATTCAGCTCGCATTTGTCAAGTGATGCGAAGCAGAAGCTGAAGGAACTGAACTTTTAGTGTGCATTGAACTCGATTCACATCGCAAATAAGATAATCTCGCTTTGGCTTTGCATTTTTCGAGTGCTCGATAAACAGGCAAAGCTTTTGCAATAAATCCCAAGGTATATACACAAAAGTATGGAATACATAATATAGATTTTAGCTGTAATAATCATTTGACAAATCAATTTTAATCGAAAATTCAACAAACTTATCAATTTCAATTCAAAGGAAACTCAATCAAGATATCTAAACTCTCTAGATAACTTAATTGCGCCTTATCTCATACATATCTATCATATATACATACATATGAATCAATAAATAAATGCTGCAAAAAATTTCAGTTTTCAATGAGCTCAAAATAAATCTAAAGAGCACTTATAGCAGATATCCATAAATGAATGAGTAATACAGAAGTCACATGCCCTTCATTCACCTAACTCTAAAGACTTCCGTAATTGAATGTGCCATGAATTCAGCACACAGATATTCGACCTTTCATAATTATATATGCAAGAGCTAAGTGCTTAAAGAGCTGAACTAACTTTTCGCCGCAATTATTTTGTGTAAATTAGTCGAAATCCAATTTACACAAATATTGTCTAATTGCTGAAAGCCTGAATTATATATGAACCTAAGAAACAGGCACAACAATGGATAAGAATGCTCTCTAGCTCTAGTAGTAATGGAGAGTGCATGACTAGCAGATACTGGAACTGTTAAAAAACTTGAATAATTACAGAAAATAATATTTTGAAATGAAGCAAATGGAATGAGTTATGGAAAGATAGGAATGTGTTATTGAAAAGAAATGAATGAGTTATCTAAAGGAAGGGAATCAGTTATCTATAGGAATGAAGGAAATAGGAAACAAAGCTAATATAGGAACTAACTAATAACTAATATGCAATATTACATTATGTTTAACACAATAATTAATATGTAATATATTAAGATTAATAAATAGTATTTATATATATAATTATTATTATTATTATTATTATTATTATTATTATTATTATTATTATTATTATTATTATTATTATTATTATTATTATTATTATTATTAAAATTAATAATTAATGTCTTACATAATAAATTATATATAATATATTAACAATAATAAATAGTATCTATATATAATGGACAGTTTGACAGATGTCTAGAATCAGCTTGTCTTCCCTATAAAGAACTTATAAGGGTCTGCCATACTTTCTGCTGAAATTTGCATTTTCAAAGGGTATCAAAATTAGTCTAGAAAAATTTATAATTTTTAATTTTAAATTTTATATAAACTGAATTAATATGATAATTTCGATGTGTTATAAACTCTTAGCATAATCATAAAAATGTTTAATAAACAATTAACGAACTAAGCCAAAAATGTGCATAACCTAGAAAACAACCTACAGTGAAGAAGCGAATTAGCTTTACAATTAGAATATGCGAGAGTTAGAATACTTCCATTGAATGGCGAACTAAAATCGGTAAAGCAAACATAAGTTTGCTTTAACAAAAGGAAATCAAGTAAAGTAGTGAAAATGGCAAACATTGGCAGGTAAATGCGAAATGAAATGATTGCAGAAGAGGATTTGCGCTAATTGTTTCGAAGACATGGCCAACTGCAAATGTTAGCCATAATTTGTTTTGGCCATTTGATATGAAATTGATGCTAATGCCAAAATCACGAAGTAGACGTTCAATAAACTGAAAAGAAGACATGCAAACGCTTTACACTGCTCTCTATACTGAGATCTGGGCTTCGAGTGGCAGCAGCACGTGTGCACATAGCAAATCGTTTATGGCGTTGTGGTTCCCTTGTAGCCCTCAGCGTTAGCGTGCCACTAGCCGTTGGAGCAGTTAAGCAGCATACAATGTCAATAAGTGAACAATGCGAGCTGCTAGCCATGACGACAACTGATCCCAATAGGGTTTGTAGTTACAGTTACAACAAATTCAACAACAACTGCAACAAAGCCAACTATGAACGTGCAGCTGATGCTGTCGATCACGTGACTCTCGGTTGCAACTTGTGTCTTGCTGATTACTGCAGTGACCGCTGCTGTTTTCCTCTGCTGTTGCTGCTGCTGCTGCCGTTTCTTGCCACACAAAAAAAAAAAAAAAAAAAAAAAAAAAAAAAAAAAAAAAAAAAAACTTGTTTGCAGTCCAAAAGCGTTCACTCACAATTGTCTCTAGCTGTTTGTGTAATTATAAATATATATTGAGAGAGAGAGAAAAATATGTATATATATATATATGTATATATATATATACGTCTTTGGATAAATCACATGATTGCGATCATGCGAAGCGCGAGTGAGCCGCCAGCCGGGCCAAACACCCGCTACGCTGGCCAGCCTTCAATGCGTCAAGCGCTCAAGCGTTCAATTCAACTCCAGAGTTCAGTTCGCCATATATACATGCATATATATATATATATATATATATGGCTGTATAACTGCTCGACATTTTAATTGAAATGTTTGACAGTGGAAAGCAGAGACCCAGTCACAAGTCACATTCACAGTGACTGCTCTGTGTCCGTTCACATAGTGAAATGTACTTCACAATTAATTGCTTCAATTGCCAACACACACACACAATCGTATGTACAATAAATTCAATTCAAATTTATTTAACATCGATCTTTGAAACGCACAGCCTCTAACCGCCCTACACTCTGACGCTGTGTTATCCCTATCTCAGGCTAAGGCAACCAGTTCGTTCCCCAAGCCAATGCCCATTAAACAAAACGCATTTTTCAATTAACGCAAATGAATATGAGCAACAAATGAGAAACAATATACAATATATATATATGTACCTACATACATATCTTTATATATATATATTTAGGGCAGCGGAGCTCTCTCAAGTTTAAGGCGATATTGTTAAGAGACTCGACTCGGTTAAAGCACACAAAGTGTAAATTTGCTTTTAATTATGAACGAGTCAACGAAACAAAACATCAAATACTGAACGGCAAAAAATGCCATTGAACTTAGCCATAACTCAGCGCACAGCTAAGTAGATATACTACATTATATTAAACTAAATATAAATACTAGATATTGTATATATACATACATATATAGCTTAGTTAGTAGCAACAAGTATAGGGAAATTTTATATTTACAAAAGGTTAATCAACTTATATTTGTAATACGCGACGCATAGATTAGATATGCAAGTGAAATAAATATATAAATTTATAAGCGGAATTTATGGGGTAATTTCCTAATTTATATAGATAACTCTTAGGGATCTATTAAAAATAATTTAATTTTATATATATTCATGAACCCTTTGAAAATGTGCTTTCAGTGTATAAAAGTCTTGTGAAAGAAGGCGTGGCAGAGTCCGTAATATATTTTCTTGATAAGGAGCACAAATTGAGTGCAGCTAGATATATCTGTTCTGTCACTCGTTCTACACTTATGCTAGATACATGTAGATTATAAATATATTAAAAGTAATAGATACATGTAGATTATAAATATATTAAAAGTAATAGATACACAAAATTGTAAATATATATTGCTATTCACTACATACGATCTACGAATTTACCATTCATTCCTTTTCATTACACTCATTCCATTTCAATTTGATCAATAACAATCAATCATTCCATTTGGCTTGAATACCACAAAAGCTGAAGACATTAAATTTAATATCTCTCAGCTCATGTGATGAAGGCAAAGATTTTCTACATTTCTTGTTTATGGATATAGAAACGGGAATAAAATAAAAACATATGGGCATTTCTCCAGAAAAGTCAACTTCGATCCCTTGGTTCCTTGTAATTATATTGAAAACGCATCAATTATAGTGCTGAAAACAAAACTTTCTTTATTTTACTAAATTGTTTATCCTATAGCTCTTCATTTGCACTTAAATTGCTGCGTTTTCAAGATAATTACAAAAAACCAAAGGGTCGAACGTTACAAAAAGTTGACTTTACTGGAGAAATGCTCATATTTCGATTAACTGTTAATGAGAATCATATCTAAAACAAAAGTTATTCAATAAATAGTTGCAATAGTTGCTTGTAATATAACTATAAAAGTGTAGAGTGATTCTGAAATATCTTCTATTCCAAAATCACTCCACACTAGATTATCTATCTCGTCTGTAGCTACTAGTCAGGCACTCAATATATTCAACTCGAAGTGCATCCTTAAATGAATGCTCAATTTTTCGTAGCACTCTCTGCTGAACTTTGCTTTTCGTTTTATAAATAGTACCTCTAAAGGGTAATACAATTATTGCTGCTAGCACAGCTTCAGTGAACCGCAAATTGACTGGAGAGGATGGACGCTAACATCCAAACCCAATTACGCCCTGTAACAGAGTTTTGAATGATGGATACGTCAGCAAATGAAATTCCACGCATTGAGTGGTAAGAGTAGAGCAGAGCAGCGCGGTGCTACTACTAGGTGTGCCAGCTTTACTGCTTTTACTCGGAACGAAGCCCGCTCTAAAATTAAAATAAAATAAAAATAAAAAAAAAAAAAAACAAAAAACGGAAAACATCCCAAGTTAAAAAGCACAAAAAATGTCACGCAAAAGTTAATGGGAAATCAATAGAACAAAAGCAAAAGCAATGCCAATGACCAATGACAATGACGATGATGACGACGATGACGCCGACGCCGACATCGAGGACACGAACAGCCAAATGGCTATGGTTCTTTGAAGCTTGATTTACGGTCACCACAAAGCGGCTACAGCTAGGAAAACACCTAAAACTTGCGAACCGAAACGACTCGACTCGAGACGAGTCGAATCGAATCGAATCGAGTCAAATTGAGTTGCTGGCGACGTCATTTTCTGTCTGTAGTTCTTCCCCATGCCCAGACTCAAATAGCTGACGACGTCATCAAGCCCCAAAAAAAAGTACAAATAAATAAATAAATTGATAACGACAATTGTCACGCAATTATCAAAGTGTCTGCGACAAATGCTCATATCTTCAACGAAGACACAAGCCAATAATTAGAAAAAAAAAAACTAAATAAATAAAATGTCTATATATATGGTATATGAAACTTAGCATTCCCTCAGGCACGACGCTGGCTCGTGCTCATAACTGAACTTTGACCCAACGTTAACTGACCTGTCAGACGCGTGCACGTGATAAGTATTCTAATTCCGAAACTTATTTTCATACTAAAGATTTCGTTGGAAATCAATGCAAAGACTATATACAATTACGATATCCGATATCTATGATATTATTTAGTTACTCTATCTAGAATATTCAACGAATATAACTGTTATCTATGGCATTCGATATCCACGATATTGGCATACATAATATTATTCATCCAAGATACTCGAAATGTACTATATTTGTTATATACGATATTCCGCTACGATATTAGTTATTTACGATATTCATTTAAAATATTAGATATTTACGATATCGTACATCTACGATAACGAATATCTACAATATCCGATATCTCCGATATCTATTTACGTTATTAGTTATATACGATATTTGTTATATTTGAAATTATTTATTCAGAAAATTAGTTATCGCATATCTACAATATCCGATATATTCGTTATTCGTTCTTCATTACTCCGATATCTCTGATATGCATCTATAATATGAGTTATTTACGATATTAGTTATTATTATTATTTACGATATTAGTTATTATTATTATAAGTTATCATTATTTGTTATTTACGATATTGGTTATTTTCAATATTTGTTATTGATATTCATTAGTTATATACGACATTATCTATACACGAAATTAGTTATTTACGATATTAAAGTCTACGATATCCCTCTTCTTTTATAAAATCATCTAAATAAATATGATAAATGCTAAAAAAAAATCTGAGAACTAAGATTTAGCTTAGCCCAAAACCCAAAACTATATCAATATTATTTATGTATATATATAGGAAACTATATGGAATTGTAGACCTTCAGTAACTCAGTTTGCTGTCAATCACAGCGAATACAACAATTGAAAGTATCAGTAGATCGGCAATAATAATAGGAATATATTAGTTATATATATATATATATAATATAACAATGCATTTCCAGCTAAATTCGCTTTGAGCTGCCAAATATATAACTGTCTGACTAGCAAATATAAATATGTATACATATATTACATAATGATTTATATGAGCTGCCAGCTCGACTACCTAAATTAATAGATAAATGTATATAAAACCTGCCTGACTGCTACATACTCTATATAAATTTGCAATTTGTAAGTTTATGGTTTAATATTATATATTCAGTTTAGGTCTAATGCCAAAGCTAAATACGTATATATATGTATGAACGAACATCCAAATATCACGTTAATTTCACGCAAGTGCTCACGGCGACTACTTGTAAATTAGATTGGAAAATATCGCACAAATGTTTACAAATAATAAAAAAGTCTAGTACTTATATATATACAATATGTATATGTAGACTCAATAGTCGCACCCTTTTCAATAACTAGGACAAAGATGGGGGCGTTCAGGGGCGTGTTTGTTGGTCAATAAATCTAAATCTAAAGCTGATTTGGAGCGTTTTTGCGGCTCAACGATTAACGACCCGATTTTTGTTTGACTTTTGCTGTTTTGCGCGAAAAAAAAATCATCCATATAGCTGTATATATGTATGCATATATATACTAATGTATGTATATATATTTGCATAATACAGCAAGAAAAAAAAATAAAAAAAAAAATACAAATATAATGGAATAGCAAGTGTGAATCGAATGAGTCAATGTTTTGAAAAAAAAGAGTCAACAACAGCAGCAAAAAACACTTCAAACATTTGAAATGCAAAAGTCGAATGATGATGATAATGCTGATAATGATAAGCCTATACCAATTATATAATAGTAATGATTTGAAAAAATAAGAAAACTATATAAACTATCTCTCAATGTGGGACAAATGATCATAAATCTACATCGCAACAGTTCTAATCAAACATTAAATAGTGATTATAATATATAAATATAATAATGATAATATAATAACTACAACAAAATCGAATCATATATTAATGTATTAAATAGATGCATAAATTGGTGAACGGATGATACAGATGAGAACTCTAAGTGAGACAAATACTAATTATATAGAAAGGCATATGATATATGATAATACTATGTAAATATACTAATATATATAATAATGTTATGTATAATGAATATCCGGAATGTACTTAACTTACATTAGAGAAATATAGATACGAAAATATAAAATGTTAATATTAATAGACTAATATTAAATATACTAATACAATGCTATATGTCATGTTACTATGGATTATACTAAGAGTTTAGACTAAGAATTATATGTATGCCTGAACACTTTCAAGCTCAGATCATTGAAATTCCTACTATGACAATCTACCTACTGTCAAGGATATAGACAAACTACTATATCATATACTCAACTCTAGACTAGTATATATATAGATAATCTAAACAGATACAACTGTAGATGAGGATATAGATAAACTAAACTCTGATTTATGGATACAACTGTAGGCACAGATATAGATAATCCACTAGCCAAGGATATATACAGTCTACTATATCATATACTCAACTACGTATATATGTATATACTTAACTATCTATATCAAAAGTACAACTAGTTTACACTTTAAATCTTAGATCATTAAAATTGTTGCCAAACTGATTTTAATGCGATATTATCCAAACATATATGGTAGTCGACTATATACATTTCATATGTGTATTTGGTGCGATAAGCAAACTGAGCTAGTGCGAATCGATTGATAACATGTCGCGATCACATGCGATTTGACAAAATCAAAGTGCGCCCAATTATAGAAACCCCTTAAACGCGATCGCTAGGCAACAAACTAGTTGCTATTCGAGCCATTCCTATTGGCATTATGACTATTGGCTATTGGCTATTGGCTGTTGGCCATATCTATTGCTATTTAAGGAGCGTGTGTTTAGTCTGACATTACGCGAGCGCGTGTTGCTTTCTAGTTTCAATTATGATTGGTGATAATTCAATTATCGAGCAATTAACGTTTTGAATGAAGCGCCCATAAACATCTAACACGAATTCTACAAATTTCGGGACGGCGGGACTAGGTGCAGCAGCCAGGGGTGGGTTGTGGTGGTAATGCCACGACTGCTGGACTGGAGGAGTGAAATGAAAAGCGATACACGCGAATGCCAAAATCAATAACAGTCCTAATCAATAAATAATCGTTGCAAAGTCACAAATAAAGCACTTCACGAATCATTATCATTATCGTCGTCGTCGTCGTCATCATCGCCAATAAAAACAAGTGTAATATTCGAAGCGTCTATTTTAAGGTTGAAAACAATAAGAAATTTGTCAATTAACAAATTGAATATGGAATGAAAGTTTAGGAGAAATAGCTCGAAATCAACTAATAAAAGCAAAGCAGCAAGCTTATATAACCACCATCTTAATATAGGGCTTCCCTATAGAGAAGTCTTATAATATATAATATGCATAAGAGATTTAATGCCGCTTAAGTTCTTAGAACTTATGAAATCCTTAACTTATCTAACAAATATGCCAAATCTGCAATTGATTGCATATCGAATTCATAGAAAGAATATATTATCGAGAGATAAATGAAATATTCATTCATTCAAGCTAGTTTCAATGTTAGCTTGAAAACGAAGCGCGTGAATATAAAGCAATGAAAAAATATCCAGTTGAATACAAATAAAGTTACTGTCTGTGGAGGGGGATGGGGCATGAGCATGGACATGGAGTTAGCTGGTGTGCTTGAAGGTTTTTGGGACTGTCGAATCATTAGCCTGTTGCATGATACAGTGAAGGGCATTTAAGTTGAGGGATTGACAAATGACACAACGTTAAGTGCATTGATATATACATATATACATAATTCACATTGATACTAGAGAAACATTGACATTAGTTAGGAATACGTAAGGTGTAGATATAGGTATAGGTATAGATAGATTCTGTCTACTTACCTGGCCTTATCGCAATTACTGCGCTACTGCTGATAGTAAGTCGAAAATATGATGACGTTGTCCTCGATCGCATTGAATTCACATTTTTGTTTGGCCGATAAATCACGCGGCTCGGCGCACCCGATTAGCTTCAACAAATTGGCCAATATAAAAAGCGGGCTAAGGTCGTATATTATGGGCTCGCGTCAGTCGTTCGGCTATACTATAGCCATCCATGGCTTCCTTAGTTCCAAAATGCATCTGTCATAAAGTCTGTAATATATAATATGTTCATAACTAATATTTTACAGTTACGAATGCACTGACTCACCCAAGTAATGTAACTCTCCTAAAGCTAAAATGCTAAAATCATTATAGTTATACATAAAGTAAAGGGAGAAATCGTAAAGAGCGGGGGGAGTATTATGGGAAGTATATTCTAGCAAAGGCATTGGATTTTGTATTTAGTTAGATAGGAATACCGTTATATTGACTTACTTGCATGATGCGATATCATTTAATATGATAATCATTCAATCAATATATGCTGTCTTATATATTACAATTAGTTAATACGTTCAGTCTATCAATAAATCAATCAAACAATCAATTCAGTTACAAACTTAACTGATTGACTAAGTCAGTCAATAAATATATTATTACTTACGAATACTGCTCAATCAGCCAGTCAATGTATATCAATCAAACAGTTAATCAATCTATCAATCAATCAATAAATGAATATATATATATCATTGTTTTATATATACTGTTTAACCAGTCTTTCATCATATCAATCGATCAACTAATCTGTCTAATATACATTGTTTATTTAGCCAATAAGCCAATCAATCAACAGTCAGCTAGCTAGTCTATCAATCAATGCATCAATAAAATGATCTGTCTTATATATATTCTTCTGTAAGTTGATGTGAATCGCTTAATAAGTCAGTCAATCAACCAGCCCTTCAATCAATCAATGTGGTCATATATATTTCTTAGTCTTTCTCTATTACTCCAACATTCAGTCGGTTAAACAGTCAGTAAATCAATAGACTAGACAATCAATCATTATCATAACTGTATATATCCTATCCATATATATATATACCTATATATTCATATCATGTATTTATTTCTGGTATAGAGAGTAACTCGCTCACCTGTAAATTTCCCTACCTCCCATATATGCATGAACTTCAGTTGCTCTATCAATTTGAGACCGGAACCTTCCAATACCTGTTTAGATAACACCATTCTTTTGTTTGTGCTTCTGTGCTCTTCTATAAGAGCTTAGTGCACGTCACTCACTCACTCAAAGCATCTACTTAGCCTCAGGGTTGTGTAACCTTCTCTTGTCAGTTAGTTAATACCTATAAAGAGATAACATGCATTTCATATACACTTCTCTCTTACTTACAGTTGGCGACCCGCTCGATTGAGCCGTCGTTTGGCCTGCTGTTTGGGGATACGTTGCGTGATCTCAATGTGGGCACCACTGGGGCAGCCGTCATCATTAGCACGATGGATGTGTGCATGAACTTCTCGGGCCTGTTCGTTGGGCCATTGCTGAAGGAGTTCTCCTATCGCAAGGTGGCTATAGCTGGCTCCATACTCTGCGGCCTGGGCCTGGCCCTGACCTCGCCGGCAACGACAATGGCACACATATTGAGTACGTATAGTGTTATCAATGGCATCGGCGTCGGGCTGTCCACGTCGGCGGCCTTTGTGGCACTGAATCATTACTTCAAGCATAAGCGCGGCCAGGCGGTGGGTCTCTCCATGGCGGGCACGGCGATGGGCATGCTGATAATGCCGCAACTGGTGCGAATTCTGCTGGAGGCTTATGGTTTTCGTGGTGCGGTCCTTTTGCTGGCGGGCGTGGCGTTGAATTCAATTGTTGGCTCGGTGCTGCTGCAGCCCGTTAAATGGCATATGAAGGAGGAGTTTGATGATGAGGAATTGATGTGTATCTCGGCGCTGCCGACGCCGCAGCCACAGCTGACGGCTGGCACTGGAGCAGCGGCCAATCCGGCGCCGACCTTCAATGTGATCAAAGAGGATGGCAATGAGGAGGATGCGCTGCCAGAGCTGAATACGCTGCTCTTCAACAAGCATCATCATCAGCATGGTCATCCCTCGATACGCAAGAACTATTCGGAAATGGCCATGAATACGATGAATGGCTCCAGGCTGGGCCTGACCAAGCGGCCGACCTTTCCACGCATCATGTCTCTGGCTGGTGTCCAATCCGCGGATGTGGGCAGCGGCAGCGGTGGCTATCCCTCACAGGCGGAGATCAATACAACGCAGTTGCGCTGCCGCAAAGCGTCCGTCACCTCGAATCTATCCTATATGGACTTCACTGGCTCCATACTTCAGGTCCATTTGAATACCGGCGACGATGAGTTCGAGCGCAATGATCTGGAGCTGCGACGCATCGGCACTGCCACGGGTAGCATCATGGGCGGACATCGTGATAGCTTCATCAAAATGAAACCCACCGAGCTAGAGAAACAGCAGACCGAACTGGCCGACGAGGAGGCCAAGAAGAGGGCTAAGAAGCCAAGCTTCTGGCGTCGCTTTGCCGATCTGCTCGACATTGCCATGCTCAAGGATAAAATGTTTCTCAATCTGCTGTTCGGCCTGTCCATCTTCTATGTGGCCGAGATGAACTTCAAAATGGTGACGCCCTTCTTCTTTGCCAACCTGGGCTACTCCAAGTCAGATGTGGCCTTCTGTCTATCGATTACAGCCATCACGGATATTGCAGCGCGTATTGTATTGCCGCCCATCTTCGATAGGACCACGATCAAGAAACGTACCATCTTTCTGGTATCTATTATCTTTGTGGGCATCACGCGCTCCAGTAAGTTGAGATTGGAGTAGACATCAATGAATGCATATATGTATATATATAACATTTGTATTTTCTTCGTAGTTATGGCTGAGCAGAAGGATTGGACACAGCTCATGCTCTGGCTATCCATATGCGGCTTCTTCCGCGGCTCGGCGTTGAGCAACTTCACGCTGACCGTCTCCGAGTATTGTTCGCTGGAAAAGCTGCCCTCGGCCTTTGGCTGGCATCTGGTGGGCAAGGCATTGTTTGTCATCAGCTTTGGACCACTGATTGGTAAGATCTACATATATGATTATATAAATAAATAGTTTTTCATCAATATATTGTGATTGCTTTCAGGTCTCATTCGTGATCTTACCGATAGCTATCCCATTTGCATACACGCGCAGACCGTTTGCATTATGATCTGTGCCGTGGCCTGGGGCATTGAGTATCTGGTGGAGTTTATTCAATCCCGTCGTCGCACCGCCGATGCGGCTAACTTGCCCCCACAGGAGGGAGCAGCTGGCACAACTGGAGCTGGAACTGGAACTGGAACTGGAGCAGCGTCAGCGTCAGCGCCAGCCGGACAGGATGTTAAGCTGTAATAAAAAGGCCAAAGATCAAGAGAGAATTAACAGAGATGCATAATAAAAGAAGAAAACACTCATCAAATGCAAACTACTTAATACTTAATTAACATTATAGATACTTAATAAAAGTATGTCTTTTGTGGGCTATTTCCTGATGTGCTGATCAAGCCAACTAAATACGAAATAGCCCACAAAATAAAAATAAAATTATAATTTTAATAATATAGCAACTGTGTAACCCAACCCTCTCCCCCCTCTAATTGTATTAAACTCTCATTTGCCAGTCCTATATATATATATATATATATATATATATATATATATATATATATATATATATATATATACATATTTATATATGTATGTTAAGTGCGTTCCACTTAAGATCTGTTAATGGAACAGCCTTTAATATCATTCATACCTATTAGTCTCTATTATTTTATCTACAATTTTTTTTTGTTTACTTATTATATGAACTTGTATGTGATAGTTCAAAGATAGTTTCTAAGTTAGAAATAAAATCGAGCATATTTTACAATGTACACAAAAACATAACTGTACAATTTGAATATGAACAAAAGGCATTAAAAAAAAAAAAAACAAACAACAACAATACAACAAACAATAAATCAAAATCTGGCTTTAAAATTTATACACAAATTTATATATATACATACATAAAAGTATATAAATATATATGTTTTTAAGAATTGATGACCATGGAACATCCCAACATGAACTACCTACATATACATATATTATTCAATATATACAAACAAACATAGATATATATATGTATGCTTATACCTTAACTAACTATAGAAAGAACAACTGCAAACACTGTAACTGGAAATGGAATTGTTTTACCAATTTACACCAAATTCATTATGCCTATTTGTAGAAACATTTACAAACATTTACACGAAACAAAAGCCAAGTTAAGTGAACTGAGTTTAAAAACAAAAAGTTAAATTGAAACACGATTTATACATATATATAAATATACATATAAATATATGCCTCTCAGAAAAAATTGCTGATTCCCAAGAGGATGTTCAAGAGGCATTGAATATGAAGAAAATGAGATTGAAGAGATGAAAAGTAAATGAGATAGAAATGGAGCTGAAAAGGTACAAAGGAATGGAGAAAGATATGGAAGTAGAAAGAGAAAGCTAGAAAGAGAGAGTAAGATAGAAGATAGAAAGAGAGATAATGTGGTAAAGAGCAAAAATAGATAGAGAGAGAGAGAGAGGGAGAGAGTGAGTACTAGAACGATAAGGCACGAACGAGTATGCGGTGTATAGAAAAGAAGTGATATATCGAAATGGGGAAAACAAGAATATCTATGCGGGCAGAGATAGAAAGAGACGGAGAAACAGAAAGAGGGGAAGAAAATCGGGACAACGATATATATGTATACATAAGAAGGCAATACAGATATATATTTATATATACAATATAGAGAGAAAAAGAGAGGGGATAAGAAATAGAGAATCATATAGATAAAGAAAAAGGGAGGCAGCAATAGAAAGAGATAGATAAATAGAGAGGGACCCATAGTGAGCGATAGAATAACACGAAGAGGAAGAGAAGAATATGTATCTATAGGAGAATACTCTATTCGAATTAAAGCGAAAGAAACCATACAAAAAAGGATAAAGTTAATGAAATGGAAAGAAACAATGTATTACATATGTATGTATATTCAATTGAATGCAAATAACCCACCCAAAGCGAGCAACAAAATGTTAACTACAAAGATATGCATCCGCATGAGGTTCTCCATTTAGCCAAGAAAATGCCAGACAACTAACATGAGACACAATATCTATCTATCTATGTATACCTAGGCAAATGCTTAGCTGAACATGGAAAATAATGCCTTATTGTAAGATATATACATATATATATAGATCGAAAAATGACAAGAAATTTATAATAAACTGAACAACGGTAAGCAATAAACATTGCTAAAGTATATAGAAGATGACATGACCAAGAAGCATACTGTTAAGTTTGGGCTACAACTGTATATGGCAGCTATATGTGCCACGCCCACACACACACACAGACAGAGAGACACTAATACAAAGTTATGAAATGATTTAGTTCATTAAGAAACTCACAAAACAGTATGTACTTAAGAACTTGAAAGGAATATGTTGTATGTAGTATATAAAACCAGATTTTTTTGTAAATTAAAATATATCTAGATATATCTAGAGCATATATATGAGATATGTATTACAGTATACTTGTGTAGTAATAAAATTATATTTAGAGAAACAGTGTTATCTTTTGGATATGCATTGACGATATTGCCTTATACATAACATATATAAATATATATATATATATATATATATATATATATATATATATATATATATATTTAGATGTTTATATGTATGTATATAACTAGATGATATATTATAAAATTGAAATAAAGTGATATAATAACAGAGAAGAGTTTCAATTGAAGCAGACATCTCTTATATATAATGAAAGATTTCATATGGAAGCCGATGTCGGTGCAGGTATATCGCCTAGTCGAGCAGCGACCTATTGGAGTAAACAGCTGAAGGCCGTTTGAAATAAAAACAAATTGTCGAGCGATAATGTTAGTTCCGTAGACTGAACTCGATTGTAAAGCAATAACTGTCTCTTTCCATATGGCAAACACTATGACGAAATTGATAATGATAATGTTAATGATAATTATTACAGAGCACAGATCTTGGGCACAGTTGCTTGCCGGCCATAAAATTGGCGAGGAAACCAAACAAAAGAGTCTGGGTAATAATGCGTGAAGAATAAATTTAAATTGGTATAAATTATACGTCCACTAGTCTCCAGCGACATTTCTACTGAGCCTGGGGCTTCGGGCAGTTGCTATAAATCTCACGGGGATTTCAGGGAGATGGCACTTTATCTAAACAACCAGAGCATACGTTGTTCGCACTGTAAATAGTTAACTGATAACGAAAAATATTCTAAATGATAGCTGTTGATTGTTGATACCAGGAATTCTTCGGGCTCTAATTGCATGTTTTGTCAGAAAGAAGAAAAAAAGTGGAAGAGTTCAAGCATTCGACTAGGAAATACCCTGACATATAGGGAGAGCTGTTTTTCCAATCAGTTTAGAGTGTAGCAGAGTTATAGAATATAAGAAATTTGTTCATCATTGGAATAGGAAAAATTCCAATTGAATCATCGATTTATCATCTATAAGATGCAATGAGCTATCGAAAAGATAAGATAGACTCCTACAACCCAGACTATATTTCAATATGCTTTTCAGATTTCAAGTTTACAAGATCTCTCTGAGTTCTTTGAGGACAGACGGGCATAGCTAGAATGCAGCAGGCTCAGCATCCTGCGCCTCCACTCTCACATAAACTTGATACCCAAATTGAAAATTTTCAATGAGTATAGAAAATACGCTGTGGACCGATGGTAAATAAAAAGGTTGATGCCATCTGAGCGAGAATACTGTGTGAATGGGGCTTGAGACGAAAGTTTTGATACGGCCATCATCACAGTGTAAGGTGCTGTCCATGCATCCATAGAGGCACACTTTTAGCTGGCTGTAATCTAATCTATCTACAGATTTTATGGCTTTAACGAGCATCACAATTCAAACTAATTGCTACTGTCAGCAGTCAGATGCTGATGATTAATAAACAAAGCGGATGATGAGATCTTCAACTTAGTTTCGGCGCGATTCACTTACCGGACGACTTCCGAGCAGCTAAGATGACAGCAACAGCAGCAGGAGCAGGAGCAGCAGCAGGAGTAGCAGCAGGAGGTGCACCGGCCAAAACCAAATGCTATCAATGGGTGGCGCCCGATGGCGGTTGGGGCATCCTCGTCTGCATTGGAATGGCGTTGCCATTTGTAAGTATGCACTGAAAAAAAAACAAGAAAAATATAAATAAATATATGTATATGTATATGTATATGTATATCTAAAAATATATATTTATTGATATATATATATATATATATATCTAATCTAATCTATCTTGCAGATCAGCGGCTTGGCAGCGCTGCCCTCGTTTGGCTTAATCTTTGGCGATTTCCTGAAGAGCATCGGCGCTGAGACGAGCGCCATTGCGATCATTACCAGCTCGTTCTTTTGCTCAACAAGCTTTGCTGGGCTCTTTTCGGGCTCACTGTTTCGCAAATTCGGCATGCGACCCGTGGGCCTGGCCGGTGGTATCCTTTATTTCCTGGGCACGGCCATGCAGGTGTTTGCCAAGACAACGCTGCAGCTGACGTTCGCTTTTAGCTTGTTGCAGGGCACGGGATTTGGCCTAATCATACCCACCAGCTACACGTCGTTTAACAATTACTTTGTGAAGAATCGCGTCATGTGGATGAGCTTTGCCCAGTCGCTAATTGGCCTTGGCTCGATGATATATCCCATACTGATGCAGATGTTGTTGCAGACGTATGGCTTCCGTGGCTGCCTGCTGGTGCTAACGGGCATCAATGCGCACGCCGTGCTGGGCATGTTGCTCATGCATCCCGTCGAATGGCATATGCGACGCGTGCCTGTTGAGGAGGAGGAACAGCAATTGCAGCCCGTGCAGCCGACGGTCACGGTGCATATTCAGCCAGAGACGCCATTGATGCCAATACCAGAGCTTGAGTTCGGACCAGCCAGGGACAATGGAACTGCTGTACCCGAATCGCTGCCAGTTTCACGCTTGGGCTCACGTCGTGTCTCGCACGTGGATGAGCACATGCTGAAGCTAATCTCTAGTCGCTCCTCCAGCATCACCAGCCTGGGCAACTGGTCCGGCCCGATGGTTGTCACTGATGCATCTCCTCAAATGCATCACAGCCTGCAGGCATCGCGACGCCATTCCGTGATCAGCAGCCCCATTGCCAATGCTCCAGCTGCCATTGCCAATGGCACCACCGCCGAGGATAGTGCTGTGGCCAAGCGCAGCTGCTGCGGCACCATTGCCGATTTCCTCGACCTAACGCTCTTCAAGCAACCCATCTACGTTAACATCGTTCTAGGCATCACATTCGCTTTATACTCGGACATTGCTTTCTTCACCATTCATCCGTCTTATCTGTTCGAGCTGGGTTACAGCAAGGTAAGTTACGAAAGTTATATAAATATAAATGTAAATTTGCATTATTTCTGTCATTGTAAACGTGCTCTTACAAGACCTTGCACTGCTGGCCGCCATTTTGAAGCTACGCCATATTTGTTTCTCTCTCTCTCTCTTTTCATAGTCAAACGCTAAAATTTACTTTACAAGCAAATGTGTTGAAGCACGTGCTCTTTATATATTTGAGTTTAGCTTATATACATATGTATATGTATATACATACATATGTATGTATATGTAGGTGTGTGTAAATGCACTTTTTGAGCATATGTATTATTTTTTCACAACTTTAGCTAACCTGCAGAACTTTAATTAGTATTTTGTTTTAAATTGACATTTAGAGCTGGTAGAGCTGCTCACAATTCACAATTTTAGCTGCCAGGCGTTTTGCGTTTTCATTTTCCTTTCTATTTCCACTTAACCTCAAATATATAGAATTCCTTTAGCAATTTTACAGCATTAAATTGCACTTTTATAAACGCACAAATTTTTGCTGCTCTCTCCACCATTTTGTATCTCCGCTTTTACGCATGCTCCTTATATACTTTTCATTTGCTTTGCTTTCGCATGTGCACTATTTGAAGCGACGCCATATTGCTTCATATTCCAACTTGCAGCTAAAATGTAATATCAAGAATTTCTTTTATGATTTAATTGTATTTCATTCACTTTTCTATTTTCACGAATGTGTAGAGCAATTTATTATTTATTTATTGTAATTATTATTATTGTTTTATTTAAGAATCACTTTCATTTAAGCAATTTGAAATCTTTGCTGTCACACGTACGGCTTCCTTTTGCATTCTGATTTACAACTTCACCTAACCACACATTGATGTGCTCAGCCGCCATCTTGATTCTTTCCTTTGCAGATATTTATGTACTTACATGTTCTCAGCAAAAATTTAAAGTCTTTATAATTCACTTTGAAAAGAAACTTTTTTTTTTTGTATTATAGAGAATTTTTTAGTCACAAGTGTAGTCTCCTTGGCGCCGTTCAGAAGTAAAGTGACGAAAATTCTCTTGACTTCTGCGAAGTCGAAATTCCTCTGCCGGCAGAATTGTGCGCCATTTTCATTATTGCTGAAGCTCTCAGCCGTTGTCTCATTCGCTCACTTTCTATTTTCACGAATGTGTAGAGCAATTTATTATTTATTAATTGTTATTATTATTATTGTTTTATTTAAGAATCATTTTCATTTAAGCAATTTGAAATCTTTACTGTCACACGTACGGCTTCCTTTTGCATTCTGCTTTACAACTTCACCTAACCACACATTGATGTGCTCAGCCGCCATCTTGATTCTTGGCTGTCACAAGTGCAACTTGATTTTGCAAACTCCTTTTTAATTTCACCTAGCCGCAAACATCCAGAAATCCGTTAAAGATTTTTAAATTTTAATTTCACCTTTGTATGCGCTCGAACGTGTAGAACACGTTGGCGCTTTGATTTTTTGTTTTCAGAAGCGCGTTTCCTATATTTTCATAACTAACACCTAATCTCAGCCAAGAATTTCGTTAGAAATTTAACTGCATATTCTATTCACTTTTTTGTCAATTTTAATACTCAAATGCCATGCGTGCCCTTATGTTCTCTTCATTTATGTATCCATGTATACATGTATACATGTATACATGTAAGAAAACGTTCTTGCTACCTGCTCTTCTTCTATTTGCATTCTTTATATTTGGATGCACACACACACACACACACATATGCATGTGCTACTTGTGCCACAAAAGTCTCAACTTGCCGCCCGCCATTTTTGAATCGACGCACGTTTTTCATTCTCTCTCAATTTTTGCGCAGGCCTAGCGCACGATTTTTTAAGATTTTGTCGCGCTTGCGCTTGCGCTTGCGATTTCTGGTAAATGAGACTGCGCCAGCGCATTCAAATTAACATTTGCAGAATTCAAAGAAGAAAAATATGATTATGGGTGCTCCAAAAAAATAAAAATTTGTTTCTAGCTCACTTTTCTCAATGTTTTTAGCAATGCACTTTCAATTATAAATATTTATGAAGATATTTATGTACTTACATGTTCTCAGCAAAAATTTAAAGTCTTTATAATTCACTTTGAAAAGAAACTTTTTTTTTTTTGTATTTCAGAGAATTTTTTGTCACAAGTTTAGTCTCCTTGGCGCCGTTCAGAAGTAAAGTGACGAAAATTCTCTTGACTTCTGCGAAGTCGAAATTCCTCTGCCGGCAGAATTGTGCGCCATTTTCATTATTGCTGAAGCTCTCAGCCGTTGTCTCATTCGCTCACCGTTGCAACAAGCTAAAACGGCTCACAAAAAAAGAGAGAGCAATAACTTTTGGCATTTCGAAAAAGAACCGTTGCTTCTTGGCGTTGCCAGCAGTCCATACTGGCTTTTGCGAAATTTGAAAATTGTATTTTTCATACTGTTTATCGGTTTGATATATTTTTATTTACAGGTCGATACCGCAAATATCATAGCCATCGGTGCAGCTGCAGATCTGCTATCACGTATATTTCTGGCAATCACTGCGATTTTCATACAAGTTCCCGCACGTTACATTTACTTGGCCGGCTCACTTTTCACTGTTTTTACCAGATTTGGTATGTGACATATGAATTGAATGATTGTTTGCCCACATACATACATATTAAACTACATTCATATTTATTGATAATTGCAGCTTTCAACGGCATCACCGATTTCGTAGGCATGGCCTGCATAACAGCTGTGCTTGGCTTCTTGCGCACTTGGATACATGTTCCGCTGCCATTGGTGTTTGCCGATTACTTGCCAAAAGATCGGTTCGTTTTCAGTTGAACAATATCAAATTCCCAGAACTAATGAGTGTGTTTTCTTTTTGTTTCACAGATTTGCCAGCGGCTACGGCCTGTTTATGTTTACGCAGGGCAACGCTATGTTTATCATTGGCCCAATCGTCGGTTATATACGAGATCGCACACAAAACTATCTATTGGTTTTTCACATTTTGAACGTATTCATGGCCCTGTGCGCTGTGCCATGGATCATTGAAGTATTGTTCGTTAAATTCCGTCGGCGTAACAAAATCGAACAGAATAATGTGTCTGAACATGATAATGGGATGAGGATTGCGCAGTAAAAACTGTTTTGCTGTTGTAATTTTATGAATATGTAGAATTAATCAATGCTAATTTTTGTAGATATAATTAAAAAAAAAATTAAGCGAAAACTATTTTGTTTTTCAAATTTGAATTTAGCTGGAAAAGCTTTGCCAGATGTTTAAATTATCGAGCAGTTATCGAATATTCATTCGAATTCAAATCTAGTATTTTTTCGGCAGCTGAAAATATTCTCTCAAAAATGTATATATTTTGTTTATATATTTATTTATTTTTAATTCGGTAAGTTTATTTAATTTTCCAATACGCGCCAGCCAATTTGAACATGTAAACACACTCAATTAATGCATAATATTCGTGCTATCGATTCACAGCTTTCGTAGCTAGCAGCTTTTGCTTGTTACCAAACAGCTGACAGCGACACCATGCCTGGTCACACTCACACGACACATCCTATTTGTTTTGCTTGTTTCTCTTTTGTGCCCCATTTACTTTTGCTGAACCCCATTCCCCCCTTCACTAAAAAAAAAAAACTCAATTAAGCTCTGAACAAATGGTACTGCAACAAATCAAAATGCTCCTGCTGGGGATCATAACGCTATTCCGGCGCGCCCTCTGCTGCTTCTCGCGACGCCGCAAGCACAGTCACGGCGCCGCCGACCAGCTCCAAGCCGTCACAATTGGCGACTTTCCAGCAACAGCTAAGCCGGTAATGTCGGGTGGCGGGAGCGCTGGCGGTGGCAAGGAACGCGACTGGAACTCGTGGGACGACAGTCCACGCACCGTCGAGGAGCACATCGAACAGTATCGCCAGCGCATGGCTCAGCCGCCAACGCCGCCCAAAGAGGAGCCGGAGCCAGACTTTTTCAGCGTAAGTAAAACCCCGAGGTGACCCAATTAACAAGTTCTCAACTCTATCCCTGTACATGTGCAGGAACTGACGCCGGTGATCAAGCCGCAGCTGAAATACTATCTGGACGAACAAGCGTCGACGCCAGCGCCAACAGACTTCTCCAGATTGAAGGCACAGGATATTGTGCCCAAGTGTTAAGTACGTAGAAGGAGACGGTGAGTGCACCATTAGAGCCGTCAAGACTGATATGACTGTGTTGCTTTGCAGGCGATATCGAGGACTGGGTAGGGTAGGGTAGATGACAATGCCGGGGGCTGGGAGGAGCTGGATACCTCCCAAACGAAACAGATTATGCGCGAGAAACGGCGCGAGCTGCGACACCAGCGCCAGCCCCCGCCCAAAGCGCCGCAGCCGAGCATCGGCGCCCAACGCATCAGCGATGTGCAGCGCATCGCGTAGTCCCATGGCATCCACTGACAGCCACTGGCTTCTGTTCTAATCCATTCCTTGGTCCGTGGGCCAATAATTTATCGACAAGCAGACAAACTTTTTAGCTACCAATTGGCCTTAGTTTAATGAACCCCATCTTGAGTTCTCATTTTTTTTTTTCTTTCAACTTTTTTTCGCCATGGTTGGGCACAATAAAGCGCCAGCCACGAATCTATGCCTTTCACTCGCACTTCCTCCAGTCTACGCCGCCGCCGTTGATTGCATTTCCTGACGCGCTGCGGTTTGCCATTGCCCAATCATCGGTGTCCAATTGGTTTGGACACGCATCGGTAGATCAGCCGCTGGCATATATAGGCAGCCGCTGCTGGAGGCAGCGCTTCCAAACGCAATCGCAATGTTGTTGCTGATGTTGGTGATGCTGGTCGGTGCGGTCGCTGGCGGTGGCTACGATCATCGAGTCAACTATTGGCAGGCCTTTGCGCCGGGCAAGCTGCTGCAGCGCCTGGATGCGCTCACCAGCGACGATGTGCAGCCGGGACGGGCTGTGGCTCTAGCGGCACAGCTGCCTGTGGCCCAGGCCAAGCTGGACGAGGATGCGAACGATGGCGAAGTGGATGAACTGGAAACGGAAACAGATGCCAGCGATGGTGATGATGTGGACGAACTGGAGGCGAGTAGCAGCGTTGAGGGACACTCTGGCGAGGATTATGAGCGCAATTACGAGCAATTTGTGCGCCAGTATTTCGATCGCCTACCCGACGACAGTGACGAGGATGCGGCCGAGCAGGATGAGAGCGTCGAATCACAGGCGGAGGCAAGCAATCTGCAGCAGCAGCAAAAGCCCAAGCAGAGGCAGCAGCACTGCCGCCACGTTCGGCGCAATGGTCAGCTATGCGAAATCTGTCGGGAGCCGCGCAACAACGAGGTCTCCGAGACGTGCAGCTACTCGCACGAGGAGCAGCCAGAGCAGTATGCCTACGGCAGTGGCAGCCAGTATAGGCGCTATCGGGACATCAAGCCCGAGGAGCAGGAGCAGGAGCAGGAGGAGGAACAGATCGCGGAGCAGCCAATGCAACCGCCGCCACGTCAGCGGCGCAACGAGAAGCGCCACACGACAATCGTGCAGCCCGCCGATGGAGGCACCACTAGCTCCAGCGCCAGCAGCAGCCTCTGCGAGCGTCGCCTGGTGGGCAAGAGCGTCTGCTACGAGTGCAAGGATGGCGGCGGACAGCAGCTGCGCCGCTGCTACGATGCAGAGCTGAACAAGCTGAGCAAGAGCAAGAGCAGCGCCAAGCCGCACGCCAGGCAAACGCAGCAGCAGCGGATCTACAAGCGAACCATTAGCTACAGCTATGCTCAAGGTAGTCCGCCGGCTGATGGCAATGTCGATGGCAGCACCACATTGGCTCCAGAGGTGCTGGCTATGAATAGTACCGTTATGCCAGCGCTGTCAACTGTTGCCTCCATGCCTCCTGCTCGCCGCTTGACCAAAGTCGTGCGTCGACGTCGGCCAGCTCCTGCAGTTCCTGCTGTTCCTGCAGCTTCTGCTGTTTAGTGTACGTGGCGTGGGCAATGACAAATCTATAAATGTTTTTTTTTTTTATTATAATCTAATCTTTATCTAATCTATATATATACATGTATATATATATACTTTTATAAGCTTGAATAAAAGAATTTAAAAATACGTATAAAAATATATATATTCATGAAATTTCATAAAGTCCATCAAATTAGAGTAAAAGTTTGCCGAGTTTATGTGTTTAAAAAGTGATTAAAAAATAATTCAAAATTCTCTCAAAAAATTCAAAAATACAAAAATTTGAAATCCTAAAAATAAAAATAAATAAAAACAAATAGGAATATTTCATACAGCTCGAATTTGAACTAGATATTAAATATAAGAACTATGGGCTAAAAAAATAATTACATCCAAACAAAATTTGTTTTAATTAAAACAAAAAATTTGTTTATTTTGTCTAAATAGTGTTTTAAAATTTTTGAAAATATATTTTAATAAGGCCTATATCAAAAATAACTAAAGAGAAATTCTGAAATTTGTATTCAAATTGTAGACTTATAAAAATAATAAATAATATTTTCTATCTAGAATTATAACATAGAAAAACGAATAAGAATATTCCATCTGTTATTATTTACTGAATGAAATTGAGCTTTCCAAGAATTCTTAATCTATCTCTCTCTTTCCAAGAATTCTTAAGTTATCTATCTATCTCTCTCTCTTCCTATATCACTCTCCCTCTCTCTATCTGTCGGTACCTCTCCCTATCTCCTTCTCTCACTGTCTCTCTCTTGTTCCCTCTCTGCATGTGTTTCACAATCTCTCTACCTCTCTTTCAATCTCTCACATTATCTCTCTCTGCATATATATATATTTCTCTCCCTTCCTCTGTATATATATATCTCTTTCTCTCTCTCTCTTGATCACTCTCACTATCTCTAGCTCTCTAACCCCCTCTCTCTCTCTTGATCACTCTCACTATCTCTATCTGTCTATCCCTCTCTCTCACTCTCTCACTATCTTTCACTCCCTCTCTCTCCTCCTCTAACTACATTAGCTTAACGTTTCCCGATCAGCCTTAGAGTCTTTATGACGCATGGACTTTGCTCAAAAAATAAAATAAATAAATAAACGAAAATAACTGAGATCACATTAGTTCGATAAGCCTTTGGGTCCACGTGAGCGCGCTTATCAGAGCCGGCCCAAAGCGATTGGCAACTATAATTGATTTCAGATTGTGTGACAATATATATACATAAATATATACACGTAGACAGGTGAGCGGGTGAGCGGGTTGCGACACCTGCCCCCTTGGAGCAGCTGGCAAAAGTGCTTACGACTTGAGATTGCATTCCATATTTAATTGCTGCGCTAACAGAACGGCGATTTGCTTCAAATAACTCAAGTTTCTAGAATAATACAAAAAAAAAAAAAAAAAAAAGTGGGAAATTTTGAAATTAGCAGTTAAATTTGTTTGTTGTGTAATCTCAAATGAAATGTTGCACAGTTGATTTTTGTTTTGTTTTTGTTTGTTTCTTTCTTCTTATTGTTTTCTTTATTATAATATATTACTTTTTACTTTCATAATACATATGTTATTATTATTATTATTTTCTGTTTGCTTGCTCAATATTTCTGATCTATTCGCTGGCCTCATTGCACTAAGTTAAACAAAAATAAAAAAAAAAACATACATATATTTAAAAAAAAATAAGCTCAATTGGCGACGGCGCGCTTCAAGCTCTATTGCGCTCTCGCTCGCGCGCTGTGTGTGTATGCAAGTTTGTCTGCCATCTCGCTCTAATACGAGACAGAAATGAATAAGCATATATATAAGAAATATATATATATAAGAAATAAACATACATATATGAAAACACAATTAGAGCAACAGCAGGAAGCAGAAAGAAGTTTGCTTTCGACTCGGGCAAACTCTGTATGCAAAAATAGATTTCTATTTATATAAATATATATATAAGGTATATGTATAGGCGCAAATATATATATATATATATATATATATATATATATATATGTATATATATATATTACAATATATTTAGTTATTGTTATTGCAAATGTTTCTTGCACGCTCAACTCGGCGCCAAATCGCAAACGTAAACAGAAGAGGCCAAACCTTTATTTATAAAATAAGGTGTAGTTTTTTTTTTTTAGTTTATATAATTAAACAATACATTTTTGTTAAAAAAAAGTAGATATATATATAGGTATATATATATAGTTATATATAAATTAACAACACAAAAGGTGTTGTGTGGGTATGTTGTTGTTGTTGTTGTTTCTTTTTTTTTTTTTAGGTTTTCTCTCTTTTTTTTGTTTGTTAACTTTTTACGCTTAATTACAATAGCAAAAAAATAATACAATAATAATAATAATAAAAAAAAATTCTAAAAGAACGTTACAAGAACAATTTGCAGCTCGTTGATAGTTGTTGTTGTTGTTGTTGCTGTTGTTGTTGTTGTTGCGCCACTTGTTTAAGTTAGTTTCAGGTTGATTACGGCAAAGACACATGCGTACGTATTGCTTACATTCCGATTGTTTTTGTTTTTCTTTACAATTTGTTGTTATTTTCCCTTTCAAGTTGTTGTTGTTGTTGTTTGTTGTTTAGTTGTAGTTGTAGAATTGAGTTGTTGTTGTTGCTGTTGCTGCGCAATTCAATTGCTGTTGTTGCTGTTGTTGTGATTGTTCTGATCAACACTATCCATGTTGGGCACATAGTCCAGCGCCATCATGCAGGCAAACACGGTCATCACCATCTTGGGCTTGACCTCGGTTATGTCCTCGGGCAGGGCATAGACACGGGCGCCAATCTTGCGCGCCATGGATATGGCATACTTGGCATTGGCCAGGTTGTCCTAAAAAAAAAAAAGAAGAAAGATATGTAAAATTTAATTAGATATTTGCTGATTGTTTTATTGCTGCTTGTTGTCCCACGTACCTCCTGTGTGCCGCTGGTGCGCACCAGCTCATAGTTGATGCTGCCCTCCTTGATGGCATCGATCAGATCGATCACGATCTTGCCATCGGCAATCGCTGGATCATTGAAGTTCTTCAGCTGCGACTGCTTGCCGGCATCGGAGAGACGTGTGTTCACCCACTGCACAATCTCCTTCTCAATGATGGGATTGCCCGTATTGGCCAGTCGCGAGAGAACGGACAGAGTGTACGCGCGCATCAGCTGCCAGATCAGAGCTGTGAATGAACGAGAACGGGTTAGACTTGGATGAACATTCAGTAATTTCAATATATGCACATGTAGAAAATTCAGAGAGTCACCTAATACCTGACTGACATATACGCTGTCTAGAATTTGTGGTTTGCAAATATTTGAATTGTTTTAGAAGACAAAGCCTAAGGCTGTTAGAGACTATGTAAGAAGCTGTTACGTGTATATCTTAAAGGTACAAAATTCTAGAATTTTAATAACCAATTTTAGATCATGACAAAATAAGATGATTTTTCAAACTAAAATATGATGAGCTTCATTCTACTCAACTCTTTAGCTTTCGTAGTTTAAGAGAGGTAGTTTACGGAGATCAGAAGATGGAATTATATCATCGAAGAATGTATGTATATACCTTAGACTAAACCTACATATCCCCTCTTCTCTCTACTTCCAATTCTGGAAGATTTGATCGGATGAACATGATTATATCTCAGACTTATCTCGTTCTGAAGCTTTCATTTGCCTTGCCCTAACTTTTCATCTTCATATGATATCTTCATGACATATGTATGTATATATATTATGATCTCAGCTTATAGCCTGAACATAATAGTTTTTAGATTCCTCAACAATGTCAATGTCGAAATACCTGTGTCTAAAGTTCCTTAAGAGAATGAACACTAAATGAATGTTGGTCGGAAGGGATGTTTGGAAAGCTAACGAATGTCGATCTATTTCAAATTCACTCCAGTAAAGTTAATTTCTATAGGTATCTATATCCCTCTCTCTCATTCTCACTCGCTCTCTTTCTTTATCTCTCTCTCTCTCTTTCTAGGAAAGTCTCATGAGCTTTGCTGCCTCTTCAGTAATGTAAAGATCTATTGTTAACTCTATCTCTGTCTCTCTCTCTCCTCGTCTCTTCCTTTCTTCATAACTCTCTCGCTCTATATCCTTCTAGGAACCTCTCCCTAGCTTTGCTGCCTCTCTCTAGCTCTGCTGTTGAGCTGCTTGATAAACTATCTCTCTCTCCTCTCTCTCACTCTCTCCGACGTACCCAGCGTGAGCGTTGCATTGCCATCATTCAGATCCTGTCCAGCAATGCCAACCAGCGAGAACTTCAATTGTTTGCCCAGGTCAACGGCATAGTTGCAGTTCTCCAGCTTCTCCATGAACTTGCGCAGCGGCGTGAAGCGTTTGTGGACGCGACTCCAGTTGACAATGCCCGGCTTGATGACATCGAACAGCTGGAAGATGACCAAGCCATCGGCCAAATCCGAATACAGCCAGTTCACATGTGGCGCCACGCCCATTGAGTTCATCCAGTTGCGATACGCTGAAGAAGAAAGATGAGATTATATAAGGAATGTCAACATCGACATGACATCGACATCGATTCACACTTACTCTTCTCCTCGCGCGTCTCCTCAATGGACTCGAGACCCTCGATCTGTTCGGGCTTGTCCAGGCCGGGATGATTGTTGAACAGATTGGCCACAAAGGCCAAGTTCAGCTTGTAGACACCGTTGACAACATCCTGGGCGGTGAGGAAACTGCGGCAGTTCAGCTTGGCCGCCTGCTGCAGCATGATCTCGGCACGCTGCTGCAGATCGGACTCGCGCAACGCATCCAGATTGACATTGGCCTCATTGCCGGCAATCTGCTTCAGCAGATGCGAGTAGATCTCCGAGTCGACAATGTCCGACTGGAAGTTGGTGCAGCGGCGTGAGATGCCGGCACGCTCCAAATGATGATTCACCCAACGCAACAGTATGGCCTCTGGCGACATTTTCATCAAATCCTCCAGACGCTCATTGTCGAACAGCAAACCAGCCAGGCCGGGACAGCTGTCCAGGGTAATGTGACTGAACAGGCCAATGCGAATGATCTGCCAGAGCAGACCGAGCACCAAATGCGGCTTTCCCTTGGCCAGATCATGGGCATCGATGTTGACGATGTTGCAGCCAATGGCCTGCGAGGAGACGAGCGCCAGAGTCAGATTCTCGAACTCCCGGTAGACGGTGAGGTTCTTCTTGTTGATGGCGCGCTCGTCGATTGTGTCGGGGCAGGAGTGATTGATGATCTTGCACAGCAAGATGCCGTCGTTGATCGACTGATAGAGGCGTTTGCCCTCAGGATCGATGGGCAGCAGATGCTGCAGATCCTTGTCGTGGCCCAGATTTGAATTGATCCAGTCAGAGAAGGCCAGCTGCTCCTCGAGGCGCACCGAATGTGTGGTGCCCTCGGACGATATGCTGGACATGCCGCCTAACGTCTCCAGATTCTCCTTCTTGGACACAACCGTTTTGAATGTGCTGGCCACATCCTTGGATTTGAGGTCCAGGCACAGCGTCTCGAACTCATCCAGATTCAATTTGCCCTGATGCGCCGTGCGCTGTTTACCTTTGAACTCATCGATCATCTCGCGCACCTGATAGCCGGCCAGCTTGAAGCCCACCTGATTGAGGGCATCCTTCAGCTCGTTCAGATCAATGAAGCCATCGTTGTTCGCATCCAGCTGCAATCGAACAAGACACATATAGAGATAGGGTTAATACGATTTAGTCTTAACAGCCCCATTTCGCACACATTACAACTACGCTGACGATGACTAAGACCATCTTACTCATTGGCACATTTCTAGTATCGCTGCTGCTGCTGCTGCTGCTGCTGCTGAGTCAGCGCCTCGAATTTGCCTGTATTGACTAATGGCAATGCTAAGCAGATGCCAAGCACTCATCGATCGATCTACAATAGTGCCGATGGCATATGTTTCTTTTGAATACACAATTACCTGAGCTCACCTCGGCTCGCCTCGCATATCTAAAGAGAGCAGCGATCACATTCCCATTCCCATTCCTATTTCCATCTTCCGCCCCACATTGTGATGGCTTCTCTGCTATCTTCAGCGCGCTTATCAGCCGTCTTGATTAATTACCTGCCCCCCGTCTAGCCCTGGCACCTGTGCTAGCCTCCCAGCCATCACAGCAATTAGATCATTGGTAAATAGCTTGCCAAGGCTTTCCCGAAGCCATCCCCCCACCGACCACGAAGCGACCCAAAGGCACTTGCATATCATTTCATAGTCTCTGGAATTGATTATCGGACAGCTCAACTGACGTATGCGTCCATATATATGTATATAGAGCGAGCGATATCTATGTACATATTTATATGCGTATGCGTAATTGAACTATCATTGTGACAGCTTAAGTTAGCAAATCGTGCGCAATCGTTATCGATATCGAAATGCCTCAAATGTTGCGATCATCATCAGCATTGAAGTGGCATGCGTAATGCCGGAATGTCGAATATCGCGAATAGCGAATGTGACAAGGTTTTTCCCAGTTGCATGTATTATATATGTAGATATATATGTACATATATATATGTATATATATATATAGTATATTTTATTTTATCATTACGTTTTTTGTTTATATTTCATTTTATATCGTTTTTAAGATACTTTTTTTGTTGCATAATTTTTATATTTATATGTATTATTTTACACAGGCCAAAATTGTTAAGGGAATGTGGGAAACTTGGATTAGTCAATATACAAAATTTCACATTTATTGTATTCAATTTATGAAAATAAATAAATTTATATAATTAAACAATTTAAAAAAAAAAAATTGTTATGTATAGTTATTTATATTTTAAAATTAAAATTATTACAAATTAATAAAACCCCCCCTTCCCTCTCTTTCTCCCTCTCTTTCTCTCCCCCCTGTCTGTCTCTCTTTCCTTTCTTTCCCCCTTCCCCTTCCTTACACCCTTCTGCCCCATTACCCTCTCTGTACCTACCTCCTCTCTCTCTCCCCCCCCCTTGTTTTTCCCTTCATCTCTCTTGTCTCTTCGTTCTCCCCCTCTCTTTTTCCCGTTTTTTTTTTTCCCGAGTATCTCTCCCCCTCGACGGTTCTACTTTCTCTCCCTCTCTTTTTCCCCTTTTTTCCCCTTTATTCCTCTTTTTCCTTTTTCCCTCCCTCTCCTCCCCCGGCCTCCTCTCCCCCTTTTTTTTTTTTTCTCTTTCTGTCTCCCCACATGTTTGTTTCCTCCCTGTGTTTCTCTCCTCTCCTTTCTCTCTTTTGTCTCCCTTTCTCCCCCCCTTTTCCCTCTATCCCCCTCCTCTGTGTCAACCCATTTTTTCGTATTTTTCATATTTAAAATATATATATTTTTTTAAATTTTAATACACATGCATTTCATATATTTTTTAAATATATAATTTTTTAAATATTTCCAATAATTTCCAATAATTTCCAATGGGGAAATAGAAAATATCAAATCAAAGCCCATCCCCGTTCAGCCCAACCCCACAGAGCTTTTATGGTATCTGTCGAGTGGATGATTGATATTAGAGAGAATATATTTTCGTTTGTGTTTTTTGATTTTTTCTTTTTTGGCCACCTACATTGGAGAAGTGCAAACATTTCGATATGGGCTAAGGAACCGCAAGCGTTTCTGACTCTGGTGTGAAATTCTCATCATGGCCAGATATAGGCATGTATAAATGGTATGGCTTGTATGCCTTTGTGTATATGGTATTTGTGCCGTTTGGCTCGATGGTGATGATGACGATGGCGATGACGATGATGATGAAGTTGACGGTTTCGTTGGTTTGTTTCGCGTTGCCCCGATAAGATAAAGTTTTTGTGGCAAAATGGCAACAAAATCGAAAATAGCACCAGTTCAGTTATATGGTAATGCTTACGACCAAATATATATATATATATATATAAGTAGGGGGAGAAGGAATGGAAATGAATGACTGATGTGGTACCTGCACGGGTGGCCTAAATGGTCTAGGCCAAATAGTTTCGCTGTGATAAGCCACGCACAGGCCAAATAGCCAACATGGAATGACTGACATGAAACGGAAGTTCGATTTGGGCCCTCTTCTGGTCAGTTGATTGTGATTTTGAGGCGCGTGAACTTTATCAAAGGTGTTCACTGTAACTGTCTATAAAATACAAAAACAACAGAACGCATAATTGTTGTCGTTGCTGTTGTTGTTGCTGTTGTTGTTCGGTGCTTGTCTGCGTTATCGATTCTGAAACGACCATAAAGTGTTCCCGACAACAATGGCAAACGGCAACAAGCACACAACCACTATGGAGAGCAAACACCTCTTGATTACGTGAGTTGTGAGTAATAAAATAAAAATTCTATATGAAATTGGTTGAGAAAATATTCGGAAAAATGCAATTTAAATGAGCTGGTGGCGCCATCTAGATGTCGCATGCGTATCTAAATGGCAAAGAACATGCAGGCAATGCAATTCGCATGATTATGTGGCGCCATCTAGATGTCGCCACTATATATATACACACACACACACACACATAGCTACTTGAATACATACATTGGGCAGCATCTCCTCTAGATTCTGCCTGAACTCCTCGACAGCCTGGTGATGCTCAATGTTTAAGATATCAGCCATTTTTTCTTTCGATATTATTTATTTCGTTCGACTTTGCTTTTGTATATTCGATTTTTGAATGTTCTCTTAAATTCTTGCGTTTAGCCACTTAATTGCTGGGCAAAATAAACAAAAACAAAACAACAAAAAATTATGCGTGAATTAAGTAAATTGACTGAAGACAAATACACACGCACACACACACACACACACACGCTCACGCCGAAACAAAAACAAAATGCACAGTTCAAGGAAAGGAAAGAGAGAAAGGCAAAGAGCACGCACACACAGACACGATCTAATTGAGAGCGCGGCACGAGTACGACAGGCGACAGAACTGAAACACCGTTATATGCGAGACCAATGAGAAGAGCTCGCGAACCGTAAATGCAGCGAGAGCGCGTTGGAACTTTGGCACAGGTCGCGACCGAGCGAGAGAGAGCTGGAGTGGGTGAGAACGAGAGCGAGAGCAAGAGCGCACTAAGGATTTATGGGAAATACACTTGAATTGCAATTGGAATATACTCTGCGTTCCGGCGTTTTGCTGTGGGCGCCTCTGGACGAGCTGTACTACTAATTGAGCGCCTGACGCAGTGCGCACTATTTATGCCTTTTCTTTTATCAAAAGGTAGGCGGCAAGCACAGCCGGCAGTGGCAGAGGCAGAGGCAGAGACAGAACCAGCAGGCCCACTCTCGCTCATGCGCCCACCTCTCCCACAAATCGAACGCACAGCAGTTTATTTTTTCTTTTTTTTTTTTTTTACATTTATTTCCCTCTATCTCTTCTTCTTTCACAGTTGATAACGGGTGAGCGAGCAGCCGGCGGCAAATCGATCGGTGAGAGACCAAACCATATTGAAGAGCGCCTGTTTTTCTGCCCTGAATCATGGATACTACATATGGATTGCGTTGCTCTTGCAGCAATGTTATTGTGGTTGCTTTTTTAGTTGGAATGGTCATTATTGACAAATGGTAGTTAGTCACATTGCTATATTATTATATTAATCAGGTTGGGTTCATTTACTCTAGCCGAGTTAGTCATTCCCACTTAATTTGCATATTTCAATACGATTGTGTTTCGATTTAATTAGCCTGATTTCTTGATTTCATTAAAAAAGGAAAAAGAAGAAACAAAGTCATATGAGCTCACAATTAGCTCGTGTGTGTGTGTATTGGTATTTTGGTCATTCGCTCTGATAACAGATAGCCAAGTCAAACAGCCAGCCAATCAACTCAACCAAGCGAACAAGCCAACAACAAGCAACAAGCAAACGCTCGATACCTTGCTCTACATTGAATTCCAAAAAGTCAGCTAGCCAATCAGTCAGTCAGTCAGTCAGTCAGTCAATCAGTCAACAAGAATTGTAGCGATATCGATTAAGCATATCAGATTACATTCGATTATCGTCAGTTGTTGTAATAGGGTTGTCACGACATTCAATCAGTTAAGCTGCACTTGTCAAAGATTCTATTTAGTGTTCAACACCCATAACGTAAGCCTTATCAAAATATACTCAAAATTAAACTGATTTCGCTTAATCTGTTTTCAGATTTCAGATTTGAGATTACCAGCAAATATAGCAAGTATAGCAGCACATGGCTAAATCTTTGAACTGTTATTGTCATGTTATTGATCTCACATCGAGCTGTTATTGTTCTGTTATTGAGCGAACTGCTCTTTAAGGAGGAGGAGAGTTAATTCGACTAGATAAAAAAAACACTTTTTCAACAAACTTTGCATATTTTGCACATATGCTTAGAGCATTCGCCGCTTGCTCGATTGTTATGTAAATGGCCTACAAATCTCTTTCTCTTTTTTGTTTATTAAACAATTTGAATATGTTTAAACTTCTTTCTATGGCAACTGTGGCAACCCTTGATTGAGTGCCAAAAAAAAAAAAAAAAAACAAGTAGAAGGCTCTAGTCGAGACGGCTCGACTACGAGATACCCTGAACCCTGCAAAAAAGTGATACTCTTCTTCTTTACGCACTTAGAGGCTCGCGCTCTGCTAACTGCGCAGTTGCTGCCGTGGCTTGGGGGTGGGTTGGGCTGAACTTTGGACGCCTTTAACTCCATTTCTAGATGGACGCTCTTCATGAAATTTTCAGAGTAGATTAAGAGTATCTAATCTATCTATGTGCCAAATTGCAATTCTCTAGTATTTGAAATGCGTTTTTTCGAAATTGGGGGCGAAGGGGGCGTGGCATCCAAAATCTTGAAAACTACATAATCTGCGTATTCATAATATCTATCTAAATAAACAAATTGACTCTTTAGCTAAAACGGTGTAGAAGTTATGCTCAAAAAACCTTAAAAATGTAAACGAATTTTCGATTTTATTTATCGATATTTTGGAAATGGGATGAGTTATCGAAAAAACAAATAAACTTGCTACTGCGTAACTAACATACGAGTGTTCATGTGCAAATTTCAGCTCTCTAGCTTTTGTAGTTTCCGAAATCTCGACGTTTCATTACAGACGGACAGACGGACGGACGGACGGACGGACAGACGGACGGACAGACGGACAGGGCTAGATCAACTATATTTTTTTATGCTGATCAAGAATATATATACTTTATGGGGTCTGCGACGTCTCCTTCTGCCTGTTACATACATTTTCACAAAACCATTATACCCTGAATTCCCATTTTCAATGGGTTCAGGGTATAAAAAAGAACCTTTAGCAAATTGCTTACGCATCGAAATAGTATCTCTGTCCCAAATACCTTACGTAAGTCAATGTATTTGAAGCATATATGTAAGCGCTTATAACTTATATTGAAGTACTTCAGATATCGAGGAACGAAACGATTTGAGAGTGCTCCACCAGTACGACGGGCATGGAGAGCGTACTGTGGCACTAACATTGCCGTTTAAACGTAATTGGTTTTTTAATAGCCATTGTATCAGCCAGGGAATTATGTACCAATTGCCGTGCGCCAACTCTGATGTGTTGTTAAACATAAATCTAAAAGCATTTTGCCCACAGATAAGAAACAAATTTGTCGATAAGACGGCAGTGAGTTATTTATTAAAACTCGAGACTAATATATATGATTCCTATTCGAAATATGTATGTTTCCTTGAGATATGCTCAGTTTGACTGATGACGCATCGCACAAAGAGCAAGCATTGTTCTAGCCAAAAGTCTTTCAAGTCTTTCAGCTCAACAGGCCAAGAGCCAGCTGTTTAAATTTACTCTTTTGATGGACTACTTTAAACTGTGACTACGCCTGTGACTGTGACTGTCACTGTGACTGCACTTAGATCATTCTATTCTCTTCATTGTTCTACAGCACTTTCCATTCCACTCCACTCCATTCATTTCAGCTGACAATGGATTTATACTCGCATCGCGTACAATTGTATTTAAACAGCTTTCGAGGTAGCTGCAATGCATTCATCAATTGTTCCAATTCATAAATATGCTTGAGCTGCAAAATAATCGATAACTCTTTCGAGTATAAAATATATAATATAATATAATATCTTATAAATAATATACAATATATTTTCTATTTCCATTTGCATAAATATAATAGAAAATTCAAGTAATAAAAACTAATAACACTTTTGACATTGCAAGTGTTGAATCTATTTTGAATACTCTGAGATGATTGCGAATGCAAAGTCAGGGTAGTTTGGTCTTGTGTAAAGCTATGTAATTGATGAAAGAAAACTTAAATATCTTGTAATGATCTAGTTCTAGATCAAAAGCATGAGCTGAATAGATCCAGGCATGATCTATGACTCTAGCTTTAGTGATCTTATAAGATCACTGCTTTCATTCTTAGAACATCTCATAAGACACATTTAATTCTAGGCCAGGATTGACTCAGCTTGTCCTAGAGTCCTAAAACTGAAGCTTGAGCTAGCTCAAGAGCTAAAACCAGCTTTAGAGCTGTAAAGCAAGAAACGTACTCTTCGAATTTGAAAAATATTTGAAATATTGTTTTAAATTACTAAAATATAATCATAATTTTAAATATCTCTCTATCTCTTTGACATCTATCCTACATGCCATTATTATGATTCGAAATTGAATGTAAAAACTTCATGTATTCTACAATGAAGTTCCCATAGTTTGAGAATGCTTAAAATAGTAAATCTGCCTATGGGTTCAGGGTATATCCAAGTGAAGCACGCCCACTGAAAAACACACACCAATTAGTATTTTTCTAAATTAATAACATATTCTAAGAATCTACACTGAACTGTGACAAATATGAGTCAAATAGACATATGTGTGTCTCGCTCCTCTCCCGCTCTCGCTCTGTTAAGCATATGAAAGGTACTTGTTTATTTTGTTCATATTCACCTTCAGCTTTGGCAAGTTCAAGTACGTTTCTTGGCCTTTCCACTGTCATTGCATAGCACAACAATGTTGGTGGCTCTGTCAACGTAGTAGAACGAAGTAGAGAGAAGACAGAAGACACACAGAAATACCAAGAAGACGGTAAGTTAGGTAAAAAGGTCAGAATGGAACGGCATACGGCGAACACTTACACACACACACACACACACACACACACATACACACGAACAGTAATTATGATTCTTCTTGACGACACGCGAAAGTTTAGTTAATGAACTTTTGCTGTGATTGTCATTTGGAGTCAATTTACGGCAAATGAAGTTCATTAGCGGGCCAAAGATGCTAAACGCTGTTTGCTGACTTTACCTCTACCCTTGGCCACTACCACTGCCGCTACCTCTTTCATTCTGCCTTTTAGTGGCTCAGTTATTACCTGTTTGAGCGTGCGTTCGGGTCGCGTCTAATGACATGTCGCAGCTTTAATGGCTGCCCTCTGTGACGCAAGCAACTCGTTTGTTTTTTTTTACCTCCCCACCCACCACAGGAGGAAACTACGAAATTGCCCTCAATATAATGCACAGTTATGTATTCACACACACACACATACATATAGCTCTACATATACATATATGTATATATGCATTGTATTTATCGCATTTGTACTTTGTTATGGTTTTATTTATTGTTGTTGTTGTTGTTGCTATTTTTCGCTTTCGTTGAACCGGTTTTGTGGCCTGGAACCAGTTCACTAGATAAATTCCAATTGCTCATGCCAGGCACGAACCTTTATGGAAACGAAGGGGGAGGCTTTAATGTTGGCCCAAACTGCATGCAGCTACAGTTTCAGCTTCAGTTTCAGCTTCAGCTCAAACTCCAACTGAAGCCCGACCTCGACAACAAAGGCGGCATTACATCAGCGTTTGACGTTGATTGAATCGACAACATCAGCATAACATCGCCAACATCGCTGGCTGACTAACTCGAACATCATTGAAAACATGTTAATCAACACCATGCGCTGTCACAGTGACTGTCAGAGTCAGAGTCAGAGTCATAGTGTGTAGTACTTGAGTATCTAGCGAAGATATCTATCCATGCCGCAGAGCTCATTGGCAGTCGATCGTAAATAGTCAAAGGAAATCAATTGAACAAAAATTAATAATGAGCCCAGCCCATGCTAATGCATATGCCAATGTATTTACAGTTCTCGCTGTCTCGGCCAACTAAATGCCACCGGGGAAAGACAGTCATAAAAAGTCGTTGTCACCCGACAAAAGTGAACAGAGTTGCCAACTCAATTGTATACAGAACATGTTGTTGGACCTACAGAAATGTGACATGTTTTAGCAATATTGTTTAGCTACATGTTTGCTCTATACATGGAGTGGGTGGTTCAATAACTTTGGCGAATTTTTAATGGCAGCGGATCATTTGATAATAGATTTAGATACTCTGAGCCCATCATTGAAAATGGGAAATCAGGGTATAATGGTTTTGTTAAAAGTATGTTAGAGGCAGAAGGAAGGCGTGGCAGACCACATAAAGTAAATATATTCTTGATGAGAAAAGTTGATATAGCCATGTCCGTCTGTGCGTCTGTCGATATATATATCAATGAATCGATCTCGGAAACTATAAGAACTAGAGACTTCATCGATAACTAATTCCGTTTTAGAGTTATCGATTTTAACATTTATCGAGTATCAGTTATACAATTATATCTTGTTTATCTTTAGAGTTAGAGTCTCTAAGTCTTATGCATATATATAGATACTAAGATAATACAAATAGATACTAAATTGGCAAATAGACACATTTTAGTGCCATTATTATATTATGAAAGTTTCATGAAGATCGTTCATCTAGAAATGGAGCTATAAGCATTCAAAGTATAGCCCAAGCCACGACAGCAACTGCGCAGTTAGCAGAGCGCGCGCGTTCTTAAAGAAGAAGAGTATCACTTTTTTTGCAGGATTCAGGGTATCTCGTAGTCGAGCAGTCTCGATGAGAGCCTGCGTGTTTTTATATTTCTTGTAGAGTTATGTTGGTGTTTATATTTCTAACTAAAGTCGCTTCATTCCATTGAATGTTTCATGCATTCCTTTGACTAATTCTAAGAGAGGCAATAAAGCATCTCAATCAAAGACAACAAGACTGGAGTAACCAACCCCAAAATGTGTGAACTCAAAAACTGAAGCGGTCCATGATATGATTTGACAAAGAGGCCAGCGAAGGAGCAACTGGCACAAGTTTACAAACCAATTGAATTATTAAAGTGCTTCGAGCATGGGAAGAAGAAAAACATTGGCATAAGCCCCCAATATTCAATGGGTGCTAGTTAAAAGGGCAGCAAATAGATATATATATATATATATAATATATATATATATATATATATATATATATATATATCTGTACATGAATAAATCACTTCTTGAAGCGAATGGGCAAATTGAATGAAAATATTGTATATATTCTATATTCTACCAAAATGTATTCTTATTAATCTATATTATTATATATAAAACATAAATAAATTATTTATTATTATTCAGTATTAATAATTATTATCAATAAAATATAAATAAATATCTATACAAATTATTAGCATACATTTGTTTTTATATTATTATTTTTATTCATAATTAAATTATTATTACTCAGTATTTAATTAATATTTATTGCATTATTCTTGTCAATAATCATACTAAATTACAAATAATTTTATTTTATTTTTATTTATTTAATAATAATAATTTCATATACATATTATTAATTTAAAATATGAATAATAACAATACTTATTTATTTATTAGTAAGAATACTACTCTTATTTTTATAAGTAATAGTAATTAGTAATAAATTAGTAGATGACAGCTATTTTTAATAATAAATTTACTATAGCAATGTTGCAAAAAAAAAAAAAAAAAAAAAACTCTCTCTGTAATTTATTTATTGACAATTTTGTCACCTGCATCAGCAGCGTCCAGTGCGTTGTCAATTCGTGTTGTTTGTTGTCTTCATCAACTTTATTGTTGTTGTTATTGTTGCTACTGTTGCTGTTGTTGTTGTTGTTATCGTGAAGTCAATTGAAATTTGTAACACGTACAGCAAATTTGACTCTGTGCGCGCTTGTCGACTCGAGTTGAATCAAGTCGATTCAACTCGAGTCGCGCTTGCATGTAATAATTTTTATGTAGAAATTGGCAATGCGACCAACAAGATAAAGAGTCGAGCATTATGCACACAGAGGCAGTTAGAAAGAGACAGACAAAGCGAGATAGAGAGAGAGAGAGAGAGAGAGAGAGAGACACTACTTACGCGGAAAGCTAAGTGAATTGTATAATCAGTAGTGACACATATCCGCCGCATAGACAAGCCCAATGACCACTTGCCCCTGCCGTGGCTCCACCACATTTTGTAGTTTTATTTGCTATTTTTTAGTTCATTTCATATTTCGTGCCAGGCGTGGCCGCTGGACTGATTGCAACTTGTTGTGTGTGTGTGTGTGTGTGTGTGTGAAACATAATACAGCATGTATATTAGTCATAAGGATAAATGATATGTATGCCGCGACTAAATGACTCAGCCAATTGGGGAAACTACGCGCAGACGGAACACATAATAGAGTCGAGACTTACAAATTTTGTTGGTGGATGGGAGCGGAGTTTAGGGGACGGCGCTCAGCACACACACACACACACAGAGCCTGAGGGCGTGTATTAATTAGCGTAAACGCTGCTTGGTCATATGACAAATGAACAGTTAGCCTAGCTGCGTTGCTGCCAACCCCAACAAATATTGGTAATGAGGCAGTAAATCGTTCGTTGTCTCTGTTTACATGACTGACGCCCTGACTCCTCCTTCTCCTTCTCCTTCACCTTTCCCATCTCCTCCTAAGCCCCTCGCTCTTTCGCGCTTTGTGCAAAGTGAAAACTCGCCAGGCAAATAAACTGATCAAAATATATACATATACGTACATATGGGTATATGTATATACTTTGGGAATGCAACCACATATTTCTGTGCGCACACACATATGTACATACATATATAGATATATGTACATTTATAAACGTTGTTATCGTCGCCATAAAGTAACTGGTAATCCGAGTTCAAGGAACTCTGCACGCAAAAAAAAAAAATCAAAAACAAACCAAAAGAAAGCTTAAAAAAAAAAACTTTTGCATAAGGACAAACGACAAGTGACAGCGCCAAAAACAGAAAAAAAGACAGAGAGCGAGAGAGAGACGGGGAGACGGACAGAGTTGCCACACAGCTGGCATGCGATGCAATAAACGCATTAAAAATCACTTTCGCTGCATTTAGTGCACAGTGGTGCCAAGGTCATTATGACCAAAGTGAAATCGTATATAAAGCAAAATAAGCTGGGATGTCTTGAGGAAAGCAAACTATATAGATGCTATATATAGATATATAAGGAGTCAAACATACACAAATAAATGTAAACAAAAAAGTATATATAAGGTTTATTTGATAATAAAAAACAAAAACAAAAATCAGGCAAAAATTAAAAATAAATAAATTAACTAAAGAATGTATATATAAAATATATATAACAAAAATAATAAAATAAAAAAATAAATAAAAAATATTAATAAAAAAAACAACATATATACGTATATACATATATGAAAGTATAAAATACATAAGGAACATAAATAACTAAAAAGGAAAACAGCTTCAACAAAATTATTTTTATTTTAATATTCGTTTTAACTGAATTTCATATTACGTTCAGCAGTAAATTTTGTTGTTCAACATTTAATGCTCGGTCGCACGACTTCTCATCTTTCATATGATTTGGGAATTATATTATAATTATATAACGTAAAACCTTCGGGATTAAATCTTGCGCTTGATTTTTAGTTAGAAAAAAAGCAAATTGTTATTGTACAACTTATATAATTACATAATAAATAAGCATTTATGCATATATTATAGTTATTGATTTCTTTATGCTTATCACGTATTTTACAGTTAGCAGACATACACACACACACACACAGTGTGCACAGTAAATATGTAAATTTGCTTTCTTCATTCCAATAGCACTGATGTCATATGTCATATGCACATGCATACATACATACATATGTACATATTGTATGCCTACATTCATTGTTATCTACATGACAAACACATACATAGGCGAAATCGTTTGTCAATTTGAATGCAACACGAACCACTGTGCTGCTCGTGTTGCACGACTTTTGAATGACACTGTAAATCGTTTTGCATATGCATTAATAAAACGACGCAACGTCATATGGGCTTTGTCTAAATGCACAGAATGCTTAAGTGGATATTCATAAGTAGCATTCTCCTTAAATGCGCTTCCCCTACCTACCTCCCTCCCTCCCTCACTTATTCCCTTGCCATCGCCATCGCCATCGCCCTCTCTTCATCTCTCTTGCGCTCACTTGGTGTGCCCTTTGCACTTAAAGTGCACTTGATAAAAGCCATGCCCACAGCTACGCAAACAACAACAAACGCAATTGTTGTCGTTGCTGCGAATGGGCACAGAAGAGAAGAAAATGAAAACAACAATAACCGAGCAGACCTAATAAACGCTGCTCGATGAATTATGTGCTGCCCGCCTCTCTATTCAACTTAAGACATGCAAGCTGTAAGCGGGCTGATAAACCATAAAAATATGTATGCATCTATGTAGCATGCACACACACACACACATGTACATACACATATGTATACGATTACAGATGTCTCTCACTCCCTCGCCCACTCTCTCTCTCCTTCTCCTTCTCTTAAAATGCAAGACTTTGCAGCAATTACTGCTGACACTCCCACACACACACACACACATACACAAAAACAAACAACAGCTATAGGCTTTGTGCGCGAGTGTGGCAACTCTGTCTCTGATTGACATAAACAAAAGCAAAGTCAAAAAGCAAAGCGGCGGCCACTTAAATGCGGAACAAGTCCCGGCCTCGCGCGCTCTCTGTCACTCTGCTGTCGGGCTGCTTGCATTAGTCATTCGCCGCAGCAGCAAAAGCTCTGATTAATAAAATCAACAAAAACAACAACAAAATCTACATTTAAGTGTCAATCAGCGCGAGAGTCAGTATAATTTAGCCTGCCACCGCCTACGCTGCATTCATTGTTATTTTAAGCAGCGCTCCTCTCTCTCTCTCTCTCTCTCTGTCTCCTCTTGCTCCTCTCTCAGTGTTAGTTTCATTTGTCCTTTTTATCGTTTCGCTTGCCACGCATATTTATGAGTACATTGTGTTTTGATTAACGCTACGCGCGTGCGCTCCCGCGCCGCTTGCTTAACTGTTAACAAACGCAAATGCATTAAGCGGCGAGTGGGCGGCCGAAGACGAAGCAATAGCAATTACAGTTGGCAAATCGAAAAGCTACACCTGAAAGCTATTAAATGTGTGAGACACACTCTCTCTCTGTGTGTGTCTGTATGTGTGTGTGTCTGTATATGTGTGGGTGTAAGTACTCTAAAGAAATTGTACACAATTACTGTTGCCCCTTGAACCAGACAGCGGGGCCAAAGCAGCGTTGCTGTTAATGTACAGTGATCGTTCGCTTAGTCAGACAGCTCCAGGGCTGCGACTAGGTCAGGCAATATGTAAATTTAAAGAAAATAAATACTATTGTATCTGTAAATATGTATGCATTTGGTTGTTTATTCTCCATAATACAGCAACATAGCCTAAACGTGCACGTTCGCCTAGCAGAGTCTTTACTGTAGTTGCTCTTCGACTTTGGCTTGCTGTTGCTTGCTTGCTGCTGAGTCGTAGTTTTTCACGCTCTCCCATCTTTGCCAAAGCCTCCGTTGCTGTCTCCCTCTCTGCCTCTCCCTCTGACACTGCTCGAATCTTTGCATGTGTGTGTGTGTGTGTGTGTGAGTATGTTTTTATTTTAAGCTGAAACTGGTTTTTTTTGTTTGCCTTCTTTGCGCTCTGTCGTGTTGTCATACTATGAAAATACTTTAGCCCCTGCATACCCACATACAAACACAGCTCTGTGTGTATGTGTGTGTGTGTGTGTGTGTTATTCAAATGTTATTTTCGCGAAATTCATATGGAATTCCAAGTAAAGTGAAAGAAGCATGCGTTGTTGTCTTGCCCGTTGCCTAGTTTGACGAGGATTAGTCATGTGGGTGTCGAAGGTGGCATTGGGGGGGTTACGCAGACATTGAACTTGTGCGTCAGCACGGGGCAAGCAGCGCATGCGCTGTTGCTGCCGCGCTGCTGCTTCTGCTTCTGCTGCGGCTGTGTCTCTGATTTTTTTGCACTCTAGCTAGCTCTTCTGCATGCCACGGCCACAGAGTCCAAGACATGGCGCGGCCACCACCCAAGGGAACTCGTTTTTCGTTTTTCCCCCATGCACGGCACTGCGCTCCCCCACGCACACACACACATACACATACACATATGTACATATATGTATATTTATATGTGTTTAAGTGTATGCATGCGCTGGCTGGCGCATTACCGTTAGTTGTTGTTGATGTCGCTCTCTTCATGGGGGGTTGTTGAAGGCCATTGTCGCAGTCGACGCTGACGCGGACGCTGACACTGACGTTGACGCCGACGCCCACATGCACCGGTTAACGGTTTTGCGACGCAGCCTTTAAGTGACTCATGCAATTGGGATACGAATTTAAGCCCAGCCCCAAAGCCTTTTACACTGATGCCCAAAAGTTATCCTACACTTGCATATATCGATCTAACATAAGTTTTTTTTTATATATATAGGCATATGCATATATATATAAATTAATATTTAATTACATAGTGGTATATGCAAGTTATGCTAAATGCCGTTTAGATTCTTAGCTCACCTCTGTAAATTTCTCTTTTATCTCGGCCTTTTCATCATTGGATAAAGTTTTTGTAAATTTGTTTAATGTTGCCATTTTGTTGTTGTTGTTATTGGTGCTGCTGGTTGGTCGGTTGTTCTCGTTGGTGTTGCTTTTTCTTAATTGTTATATTGGCTATTATTTAAATAAATTATAGTTAATTTCACTTTATCGCTACAGTCGTGTTGCCTTTGCCTCTGCCACTGCCTCTGTCGCTGTTGCTGTCGCAGTCGCCGTTTTGCCGCTCTCTTATTGTTTTTTTGTGCGAAAAACTGCGCTTGCTGCGTCGCTGCGTTGCTGCCGACGTCTTCAGTGTTGTGTTGTTGTGTTGGTGGTGGGTTTGTTTGCCCGCTGGAGAAGAAGGAGCTGAAGATGGGCTTGGGGGGAGCGCAGCAGAGTGACACTTTCTTTTGGGTGGCGTTGGCGGCGGCGGCGGCTTTTATTTATGGCTGTTATTGTTGTTAATTCTTTTACACGCTACTGCGTTGAATAATTGCTATTTTGCTATTTCGCTATTTATTTTCCAATTTCTGTGTTCTCCTCTTTCTCTCGATCTATGTTTTGGCACACGATGCACGACTTTTTTTTTTTGCACTTAACAAAATATATATATCTATATATAAGCCCAACAAATCTGGTCCCACTCTCCTCCACTTGTATTTACACGACGCTGAAAGCTCAGCTTATTGCTTATTTTTGTTATTATTCGGTTGCAGCGGGTTTGCCGGCTTTTGTTTGCGTACACTTTGTTATTTAGCAATCAATAACAATAACTCGACAACTTTATATATTGCTGGCGGGGCACACCAACCATGCGCAAGAAAGTCTGAATTAAAACTGATATGGCGTTTAAGAGTGTGCCCGCTAGTTACTGAGATGAAGATATACATAAAATACTAAAATTTACATTTTACAAAAAAATACCCTACGAAATTTGAAAATGTTATAAACGGTTACAAAAATTGTGTAGTGCTTGATCAGAAACAAAAGCTAGCAAATTGGATTGTATGTTGAACATAACTTAGCAACTAGAGTTAAGAAATGGTATTGAAATCGTCAATAATATTTGATTTAATATTGAATTTATTGATTCATTAAAGATTTAACATGGGAACAGTTATTGGCGCCAATTGAAGTTAGCATAATTCTGTTAACGCAAATTTGAGCTGCAAAGACGGAGATGAGATAGAGACTTTAATTTTAAGTTTGATTTTTTAGCTTAGAAAGCAAAACGTGGACAATTAATTGTTACAATGTTCTGTTTTTATTTAGCCTATTTGTATTTCAAAGCCATGACCTCATTTGAACATTGTTATGGGAATAGTAATGGCGCTAAGTATAGTTAACATTATACTTTTAGTGCAGCAGCTGATGCGCGAAAAAGTTTGCAGAGTTTTCGTCGTATACAAACGCTATAAGAAAAACAAGTGGCAACCCTGTGCTGGCGCAAATAACAATATTGTGGTGTAGCTGACAATTTATGTGTGTTTGTGTCAAAATAAAATGCACATTAAGCAGGTGGGTATTTCATGGCCTACTATGTGCCCCTCCTCAACTAACTGTCAAATATTTCCAGATTATTATACAAGGCTTCAAAAGTTACAAGGACCAGACGGTGGTAGAACCATTCGATAAGCGTCACAACGTCGTCGTCGGACGCAATGGCTCTGGCAAAAGTAATTTCTTCTATGGTGAGTGCAATCCTAAATACGCACATATGGTAGCTCGTCATTGATTGTGCCATCTATCTCCACAACAGCTATACAATTCGTGCTGAGCGATGAGTTCACGCATCTGCGTCCGGAGCAGCGCCAAGCCTTGCTGCATGAGGGAACTGGCGCTCGCGTTATCTCGGCCTATGTGGAGATTATATTCGATAACTCGGATAATCGTGTGCCGGTAAGTGAAATGCGGTAAACTTAATGAAATATCTATTTACATTGCTCAATTGATTACAGATCGACAAGGAGGAGATTTACTTGAGGCGCGTCATTGGCGCCAAGAAGGATCAGTATTTTTTGAACAAAAAGGTGGTGCCGCGCAATGAGGTGGTCAATCTGCTGGAGTCGGCTGGCTTCTCCAGCTCCAATCCCTACTATATTGTCAAGCAGGGTAAGATCAATCAAATGGCCACCGCCGCGGATTCCTATCGGCTGAAGCTGCTGCGCGAAGTGGCCGGCACACGTGTCTATGACGAGCGCAAGGAGGAGTCCCTGAATCTTCTACGAGAAACCGATGGCAAAGTAGAGAAGATCAGCGAATATCTAAAGCAATTGAGGACAGGCTGCAGACACTTGAGGAGGAGAAGGAGGAGCTCAAGGAGTACCAGAAGTGGGACAAGACACGCCGCACCCTCGAGTACATACGCTACGAGACGGAGCTAAAGGACACACGGCGCGCTCTCGAGGAGCTGCAGCTTCAGCGCAAATCCTCCTCGGACAAAAAGAAGAACTACAACATCGAGATACAGAAGGCGCAGGAGAAGATCAAGGAGGTGCAGAAGAACCTAAAGGAGGCCAAGAAGAAGGTGCTCAGCACAAAGGAGGAGCGCTCCGTCCTGATGACCGAACAGCAGCAGTTGCTGCGCGAAAAGACCAAACTGGATCTGACCATTGTGGATCTCAATGACGAGGTGCAGGGCGACAACAAGTCCAAAGAGCGCGCCGATCAGGAGCTCAAGAATCTCAAGGTGACGATAGCGGAGCGTGAGAACGAGCTGGACGACGTGAAGCCCAAGTACGAGGCAATGAAACGCAAGGAGGAGGATTGCTCGCGCGAGCTGCAGCTGAAAGAGCAGAAGCGTAAGGAGCTGTACGCCAAACAGGGACGCGGCTCGCAGTTCTCGTCGCGTGAGGATCGCGACAAATGGATACACAATGAGCTCAAATCGATCAGCAAACAGACCAAGGACAAAATCAATCATCACGCTAAACTGGTAGAGGATCTCAAGAAGGATGCCACGTCAGAGAAGGATCTGGGCACCAAGATCGAGGAGCATTCCTCCGAGTTGGAACAGCTTCGCCTCCAGATCGACGAGCACAACAAAAAGTACTACGAACTGAAGAAGACCAAGGATCAGTATCAGTCCATGCGCAACGAACTGTGGCGCAAGGAGACCCAGATGACCCAGCAGCTACAGACCCAAAAGGAGGAGCTCTCACGTGCAGATCAAGCGCTGCGCAGCATGGCCGGTAAACCCATCCTCAATGGCTGCGATTCGGTGCGCAAGGTGCTCGATAGCTTTGTGGAGCGCGGCGGCCAGTCGGCGGCTATTGCTCGGGCATATTACGGCCCGGTAATTGAGAATTTCAGCTGCGACAAAACCATCTATACGGCCGTGGAGGTGACTGCAGCGAATCGTCTGTTCCATCACATTGTCGAATCGGAATACGAGGGCACACAGATCCTGAAAGAGATGAACAAACTGAAGCTGCCCGGTGAGGTGACGTTCATGCCGCTGAATCGCCTCCAGGTGAAGGTGCACGACTATCCAGACGATCCCGACTCGATTCCAATGATATCGAAGCTAAAGTATGATGAGCAACACGACAAGGCGCTGCGCTATATATTCGGCAAGACGTTGATCTGTCGTAATCTGGAGCGTGCCACGGAGCTGGCCAAGAGCACGGGCCTCGACTGTGTCACGCTCGATGGCGATCAGGTGTCCTCGAAGGGCTCGCTCACCGGCGGCTACTTCAATACGTCGCGATCACGCCTGGAGATGCAGAAGAAGCGCACGGAGTACACACAACAGATCACCGAATTCGAGAAGAAGCTGAGCAAGCTGCGCAATGAGCTGAAGTCGACGGAGAACAACATCAACTCGATTGTGTCCGAGATGCAAAAGACGGAGACCAAGCAGGGCAAGTCCAAGGATGTGTTCGAGAAGGTGCAGGGCGAGATCCGGCTAATGAAGGAGGAGCTGGTGCGCATCGAAAAGTATCGGGCGCCCAAAGAGCGCTCGCTGGCACAGTGCAAGGCCTCGCTGGAGGCGATGAACAGTACCAAGGCCAGTCTGGAGGCTGAGCTGAAGCAGGAGCTCATGTCCACGCTCTCCGTGCAGGATCAGCGTGAGATTGATCAGCTGAACGATGATATCCGACGTCTCAACCAGGAGAACAAGGAGGCTTTTACCCAGCGCATGCAGCTGGAGGTGCGCAAGAATAAGCTGGATAATCTATTGATTAACAATCTGTTTAGGCGACGGGACGAGTTGATACAGGCGCTGCAGGAGATCTCTGTGGAGGATCGCAAGCGCAAGCTGAACAATTGCAAGACAGAGCTGGTGTCCACGGAGAAGCGCATCAAGAAGGTCAATGCGGATCTGGAGGAGATTGAGAAGCGTGTCAACGAGGCCGTCCAATTGCAGAAGGAGCTGCAGCAGGAGCTGGAGACACATGTGCGCAAGGAGAAAGAGGCCGAGGAGAACATCAACAAGGATAGCAAACAATTGGAGAAATGGACGACCAAAGAGAACATGCTGAACCAGAAGATCGACGAATGCACCGAGAAGATAGCCAGCCTGGGTGCACTGCCGCAGGTGGATGCCGCTTACACACGCATCTCGCTGAAGAACATCTTCAAGGAGCTGGAGAAGGCCAATCAGCATCTGAAGAAGTACAATCACGTGAACAAGAAGGCCCTGGATCAATTCCTGAGCTTCTCGGAGCAAAAGGAAAAGCTATACAGGCGCAAAGAGGAGCTGGACGTGGGCGATCAGAAGATTCACATGCTCATCCAATCGCTGGAGATGCAGAAGGTCGAGGCCATACAGTTCACCTTCCGGCAGGTTGCCCAGAATTTCACGAAGGTGTTCAAGAAGCTGGTGCCCCAAGGCGCCGGATATTTGATACTCAAGACGAAGGACAACGAGGGAGAGGAAATGGAGAAGGAAGTGGCCAATTCGGATGCCTTCACGGGCATTGGCATACGGGTCTCCTTTACGGGCGTCGATGCCGAGATGCGTGAAATGAATCAGCTATCCGGTGGCCAGAAATCTCTGGTTGCGCTCGCCCTCATCTTCTCCATACAGAAATGCGATCCGGCACCCTTCTATCTATTCGATGAGATCGATCAGGTGAGTCCCGTTACCCGCTACCCGTTGGCCTGTTGCTTGTGCATCTGCTAATCTGTTTCTCCTTCTGCTTCTCTGATAGGCCCTGGACGCCATGCATCGAAAGGCTGTGGCTGACATGATACACGAGCTGAGCGACACAGCCCAGTTTATTACCACAACATTTAGGCCCGAATTGCTGGAGAATGCCCATAAGTTCTATGGCGTACGGTTTCGGAATAAGGTTAGCCACATTGACTGCGTGACCCGTGAGCAGGCCAAGGATTTTGTCGAGGATGACAATACGCACGCCTAGACGCGTCTCCAGCTCTCTCTCTCTCTCTCTCTCACACACTCCCTCTGTCATCGACCCTATGCCCTCTCCCTCTCCTACTACTCCCTCTCTTTCTACACACATTCAAGCATTTCTTAGTGATTAGGCGTAAAGTTTATTTGTTCTTCAATTACTTGTACTACAATTAGAAATTTGATTTTAAACTTGATTTTCCTTAATAACTACATTTGCAAAGCCTTAAGTTTGTCTATATTGTAATAAGAGCAAAGTCTAGCGATCATCTCCACAGTATATACATGTACGTAATCATAATAAATGGTAAAGATATATATTTATGTAATGTATTTCAATCAATCAAATTGCTAGCTATTTCATTCCACACAGATATAGAGCATATAAAAACGTTCGTTTATTGACTAAATATATTCATTCCAATGAATTGCATATTAACAAGTATATATATAAAAAAAAAAAGAAAACATCAACTCTTAATTAGTATAAATATGTCTCAATGGGTTGTGCTAAATGCAGCATCAATCAAACAATTGGTTAACACGATTGCCTGGTCCCGACGTCATCGTCCTTGTTCTCCTCCTCGATCCGTTCATCAGTCATCCTCCATTCTCCATTTTCCATTATAGTTCTTTCCTCCTTCACTCTCCATCTTCTATTCTCGTTATTCCCTTTTCCATCCTCCTCATTATCTTCTGCTTCCGCTCATCTCCTGGGTTGCATTAATGGCAAATATAACGGAGAAGCACATGCCTACCGTTTCCACCTCTAGTAGCGAGATGTTGTATCTCAGTGTGAGCCGCCAGAGTACAAGGTGATTAAGCAGCACCAACAGGGCCAAGCCCAATGTCCACCAGAACTCATCCGCAATGGCAATGTGCCACAGGCAGAAGATATTCCATAGTACACAGATTGCGAGATTATACTTTTCGAGCCGGGCCAAGACAGTGGCCACAGTCGACTTCTCCTTAAGGCACCGCACGCTGCCCAGTATCAATAGGCTGATGTACAAACTGAGTACAATGGGACGCCAGCTAGAGTTGCCTGCAAATATTGGGAGCGAGCTGCCACTAAAGATGCTCTGTAGTTGGCCAACAATCAGTGTAACAAAGATGACCGGTGCATAACGTAACGAGAGCTCACAAATGCGTCGCTGCACCTGGCCTGGATTGGGATGCGTGCAGTGCAGGATAGAGAAGATGCTGTGTGCAAAGAATAATCCATATGCGGCCAGAGCGTAGCGGCCAATGCTGTAGTGCTTCAATGCCCACCCGGAACTGACGGCCAGCACGAAATTAAGCAGGCCCAGGGTTAACTTGGAAGACAGGGAGCCGATGGCGCTAACAGCCATTGCGACAGGTGCTCAAAACAAACAAACAAATGAAATTAAAAATGTTTTTGTTATTGTCTTTGACCGAGGTGCCGCCGCAACGTATCGATGTTTGGTCGAAGTAATCGATAAAGCATAAATGGTATTTAGTGCTGGGTAATGATACAGCGGCCGTTGAGCAGTCAAAATGAGTTTACCGAGGCATATAATTAATATATGTCCATATTTATTTATATTTATAAAGCTATAAATATTTGAAAATTACAAAATAATCTTAATGAAATTGCAAAGCATAAGCAAAGTGCAACAGCACGAAGCAATTTTAATAAGAAATTCAAAAAGTTCACTGGTTCACGAACTACTTTTCCAACACTGGTTAAGCCGGATGCAGTTTGTTTGGACGCCCGCGATAGATTTGTATTTTTATTTGTATTACTTTTTGCTTTGCTCTTCTTTCTGCTGAGCTTTTACAGTTATTTAGTTACAAAAAAAATCGCCAACAAAATGGCGGATCCGAATGGATTCAAGCTTTTCAGAACAGTCGATCCGACGACCGTCAACGTGCCGATCAAAGAGAAATTCGCCAAGCTGACGCTCTCCTCGAACAAAAAACAACAGTTAGCAAACAAAACGCCGCAACAGAAGCCCCAATTAGAGCCGCAGTCAACTAGAAGCAACAGCAACGTGAGCCGCCAACTGTTGGGCGAGCTAAATGATATTGCGGCAGTTAAGTCTTACGAGCATCCACTGCTGCGCAGCGATTCCTCATCGTCCCACACAATGGGCCAGGAGCATACCCCGAAAGCAGAAGACGTCAGGTCGCAACTCGATGTCTCCGACTACATGGAAGCACTCCAGCTGAGTGGTGATGGCTGCACTCAGCAAACAGTCGACGTAGATGTGGAAGCCCTATCCACTCAGGTATCCAATTTGACAATGCAGCCCGAGGAGAGGCTGCCGCAAGAGCAATCCATATGCATCTCATCGACCACTGCAGAGAGCGACGACGACGACGACGGTAGCGCCTCGTGCATTACCATATCGGATAGCAGTGAAAGTGAGCATGAGCAGCAGGAAGCGGCTCAAAACAAACCGGAGCCGACTAGCATGACGGTCAGTGAGCAGCTGCCTCCAAACTCAATTCTTGACCTGTCGAATGTGAAGGTGCAGCGCATAGAAGCGTTTCTACGTGACGTCTCCTTCGAGCGCCGTGAGATCATACGCCGTGGCAGCGTGGACATGTTAGGCGACATCACACGGTTGGCCAGTGCGGACACGGAGTCCATGAGTCTTGGTGAGATTGACTGCACAGAATTACTCTCTGTGTCCCAGCACCAGGCTGATAGTAGCAAACGCCTGGCGGATAATGAGACGGAGATCAATACGATGTGCTCCGTGGAGCAAATGGATAGCAGCAAACGCTTGGCGGACAATGAGACGGAGGTCAACACAGTCTGCTCCGAGGACAACAGCAAGCGGCTGGCGAATGACGATACAGAGGTAAACACACCCAATTTGGAGGAGCCGCTATCCGACGTATCTGGCCAACAGACGACTCTGGATGAAACTATACCGGAGACTAGCAGCGAGCTGGAGCAGACGCCGCCTAGGCCCACCACAGCTTCATCGGCGGAGCCAGAGGAACTGGAGCATACGCCTGCCATACAAGTGAGCAGCATTAATATATCGGCCAAGATTAACATTAAGATACACATACCCACAATGGACTCCAGCTCGGAGGCGGAACAGAGCATTGTAGAAACTGCGGCCACGTCAGACGAAGGCGCAGAGTTTTGCCGGCAACAAGAGCAGGAGAAGGAGCGCGATAGAGAGCAGGATGGGGGGCAAGAGGAGGAGCTGGAACATGAGCAGGAGCGGGAGTGCTCTGTGCTGGGCAGCGATGCATCGGAGGATGAGCAATTTCTGACGCAAGCTGAAAAGCTATTGAATCAACTGTATGGAAAATCCTGGCAAACGCCGGATGTCATACGCACGCTCAAACGCTCTAGCGGCAGCGGTGGGAAAACTCCATCCGTTGGAACGGGTAGGCGTGCTCCGCTCACCGAGATCAAGCGAAAGCCCAGGCAGCCCATAGCGATGCCAGCTGAGAAGGCAGCGACTCGGACAACTGCCCAGGCCAACGACAGTGCAGTGGGCGACTTTAGCATATGTAAATATATAGCATTATATATATATAGCTGCATATTTATATTGATTGATATATTTTCGATTCTCTAGTCAGACGCGCTCTGAACTCTAATAAATTCAACTCCACGCACCTGCCCACGGCCACCTGCAGTGAGCGACGGCCGAATAGGCCACGCGTGCGGACCAAACACATTGACGAGGAACGGTGGCGGGCACTGATCGATACGGACAGCGGCACGGATGCCTCGGATGATGACGATGCCAATGCCACGGAGAGCAGTGAGGATAGTGAGGATGAGGACGGGGACGAGGGAAAGTCTGATGGACGTGTCATCTATTTAGATCTGACCAAGAACGAGGCCGAGGCGTTTGGCAATCCGGATGAGGCGAACACAAAATGTAAGTGTGCTTTGCTAGGGATTGAAATTGGGGGCTGAGCTAGTAAGCCTTGGATATTAGTTTGAACATTTAAACATAAGCCTGTGATAGCAGGCACTCCTGAATAGTTGAAAAATTTAGTCGATGTGAATACAAATAATCCCGTAGATGACTCTTCACACTGACCATTATGTCATGCAACTCACGAACCACTAGTTTCTCGCAAGAATTATATTTGTTTTACTTTTTATAAGTAACAAATATTGGAATTTATTTTTATAATACACAGCAACACCATCTCCCAAGCGTTTGGGAGCATTGGAGGATATACTGCGGACGTGCCGAGCTACCACTAAATCGAAGTTGCCAGCAACACCCACAACCACGACGACACCAGTGAATCCAATAAGACGGCAGCTTTTTACACCAAACACAGGTTACGAAGATCCCACCGAAGCTAAACGAATTGTGGATCAAGCGCTCGACTTAAATAGTCTAGATCAATTGGAAATTATCTATTTGCCGGGCTCGAATGTGCACAAGCGTATCCAGGAAGTGAAGAAGCAGCTTGGCATTGGAGTGCTGACACCTAAAGCGAAACCCATATTCAATTTACCAACACCGAAGACAGCGCCGCCAACCAGGACAATGGTTCGTGCCAAGAAAGTTATGACAAATAAAAATTCCAAAAAGAGCCCGCCGAGGGGCCCATATAGCTTCCTCAAGTCACTGGAGTCAGAGGTCGCCCGTGAGCTCTCTGACAAGAAAGCCCTATTTTACCGTGAGAACTTCGCCAAGAATAAGGAGCACCTGGCCCTCGAACTCTATAAAATGTACAATGCAAAGGTATTCCACAATCAACTAGATGTGTCCATCATCTGGTCGCCCAGGCTGCGCAATACAGCTGGCAGGTGCAATAATAAGCGAAGGTAAGTAAAGACAAGCAGAAGTGCTTCAATCGAGACTGCTCGACAAGAATATGACCTGGGGAAACCAATGGGCTCTGGGCCATAGAGAAAGATCTTATGCCATACTCTAGTTTCTTATTTGCTTGACAGGCTGCGGGCGCGTACCTGCGTGATTGAGCTGAGCATCAAGGTGCTGACCAGTGCCGATCGGCTACGTTGTACTCTAGTACATGAGCTCTGCCATGCTGCTGCATGGATATTCAACGGGGCCGGCGGGCACGGCGTTGTCTGGAGGAGCTGGGCAGATCGTGCTCTTAGCAAATTTCCGGAATTGCCACCGATTTCGGTGTGTCACCAGTACAAAATTGAATATAAATTCACATACAAATGCAACGCGTGTAATATGTCGTAAGTTACTGTATAAATAGTCGGAAGAGATTCACTTACAATCTGACATACGTCTCCAATTGCAGATTAAACGCCCACTCCAAGTCGCGTAAGGTTGACCAATACTGTTGTCAATTCTGCCAGGGACCCATTGTTCTATATCGCAACAAAAAGAACAAGGTGGGCGGCATTGTGCAGGCACCGGTGCGTGAAGCTACGGGATTTGCGAAATACGTGAAGGATAACTTTAATAAACACAAAACTGCAAATCTAACGGCTGCTCAGGTGATGCGCATCCTAAGTGCCGAGTATGCCAAGGAGAAAAACGAAGCTAGGGACAACGCGGCATCGAATGCCGTCGCTGAGCAAATGGACACTTTGATCTTAGATAGCAATTAGGAAGAAACGAATCTGGACTATCCAATGAACAAAAAAAACAAACCATAAACGGTTGAGATAGGATAAATTGCAAGTCAAAATTCACAGTTGTTTGTATTGATTTACAAGCACCTATATATTTTTTGTATATTTTATATATTTTGTATTGTACGTTAAGTACTAGTTTTTAATTAAATTAGGCAGCTCCAGTAATCACATTGTGTTTGTTGTTGGTATTGTGTTATCAATTTTAGTGTTGCACGACTAGGCGGCAGCATCGATAGACACTCGATACTATCGATAGTCTACAGAACCGGCAACAGTGACGACAAAATCGATTTTAGTTTTCGAAGCACCTGATTTTGATGAATTAAAAAGTACAAAATTAAATGCACATTTCACAGTGAGCATGTTAGTAATTTATTAGTGAAGAGTAAACGCGTCATTATCGCTCTTTCTCGACTTTGCCGCATACTCAAACGAGGCAATTGTGACATCAACAAACGATTGTCAATGCGCTTTGCGCTGTCATCGCTAACACACATACGCACGCAATCGTAAACATTTAGTTGCAGAACCGAACACGTCAGCTACGCGGATGCGGATTGATTAACAGCGATTTGTTTTGATCATTCCAAATCAGTAAATTTACTGCTCGAACTACACTTATTACAGCCAGGTATTTTTAGGTATTCGTTAGCTGACTCAATTACCGCTGCATAAAAATGGTAAGCTCGCACACACACGCACACAAATACGTGCACATACGTCTACGTCGGCTGTTTTGCTTATCTCATTTGTATTTGATTAATCCCAGGTACTCATTGCTGCAGGTGTCTGCACAAGAAATGGCAAAGGTAAGTCACTATTAATATTATTTAATTAAACTGCTTATAACTCTAACCTCACACTCTTTACACTCCAACTCGCACACATGCATATGCACACACACACACGCTTGCAATACGTAGTCATATTGTCACGTCAGTTCGTGGAGATGACGAAGGCGCGCATCGAGGGGCTGCTGGCAGCATTCCCCAAGCTGATGACAGCCGGCAAGCAGCACACGTATGTGGAGACAGACTCGGTGCGTTACGTCTACCAACCGATGGAGAAGCTTTATATGTTGCTCATAACCACAAAGGCTAGCAATATATTGGAGGACTTGGAAACATTGCGTCTCTTCTCCAAAGTGGTGCGTTCAGACAACTATAGAATTGTTATATCAGATTTAATTGTGCATATATATTTACGCATAGATTCCAGAGTACAGCCACTCGCTTGACGAGAAGGAGATCTTGGAGAATGCCTTCAGTTTGATATTTGCCTTTGACGAGATTGTCGCCCTTGGCTATAGGGAGAGCGTGAATTTGGCGCAAATAAAGACATTCGTTGAGATGGATTCGCATGAGGAGAAGGTCTACCAGGCTGTGCGTCAGACACAGGAGCGCGAGGCCCGTCAAAAGATGCGCGAGAAGGCCAAGGAACTGCAGCGTCAGCGCATGGAGGCCACCAAACGCGGCGGGCCCTCGATGGGCGGCATGGGCGGACGCAGCGGCGGCTTCAGCTCCGACAGCTTTGGCAGCAGCGGTATCAGCACTGGCAGCGGCGGTGGCAGCGGAAGTGGAGCACCATCCATTGAGATGGACACCAAGCATATGTCCTCTTCTAACAAGGCGCCTATGTAAGTGGAAATTGATATAAGCTCTAGAAATGAGATATCATCTAAATTTACATTGTTTCTCTCTCCCTCTCTCTCTCTCTCTCGCTTTCACTTTCGCGCTTGCAGTAAGCCCGTTTCGCGCAATGCGCTTAAATTGGGCGGCAAGTCCAAAGATGTGGACAGCTTTGTTGATCAGCTGAAAAGCGAGGGCGAGAAGATTGCCAACCTGGCACCCGTTGTTGCTGCGGGCAGCTCCGGCGCAGTGGCCAGCGCCAGTGCAGCGGCAAAAGCTAAAATCTCAGCGGATATTCATACAGAAAGGTAACGCAATGAATAGCTTATTCTTTACCACTTCTCAATGTAATCTATATATATATATATTTCTTCCGCAGTGTCCATCTTAAAATGGAGGATAAGCTGGTGGTGCGTCTGGGTCGTGATGGCGGTGTACAACAGTTTGAGCTTAGCGGCTTGCTAACGCTGCGCATAACCGATGAGAATCTGGGACGGATCAAGGTGAAGCTGGCCAACAACGATACACAGGGTATACAGCTGCAGACACATCCAAATGTAGACAAGGAATTGTTCAAGACACGCGCCATGATCGGACTCAAGAATCCAGCCAAGCCGTTCCCCCTCAACACCGATGTGGGCGTGCTCAAGTGGCGCTTCATTTCACAGGACGAATCGGCCATTCCATTGACCAGTGAGCTCATCCGTCTAGACTACCTTATGTATTCGTAACTAAATATCTATGTATATCTGTCTCTCTCTTATCCATTCCCATGCAGTCAACTGTTGGCCATCGGACAACGGCGAAGGCGGCTGCGATGTGAACATTGAGTACGAACTGGAGCAACAGCATCTGGAGTTGCAGGGCGTCGTCATAGTTATACCATTGCCGTAAATATAATCACATATGCTAGCCCTGTTTAGATTAATTAAAATCCCTTTTGGCATTGCTGCAGGTTGAATGTCCAGCCATCTGTGGCCGAATACGATGGCACTTACAACTATGATGCGCGCAAGCATGTGCTAGAGTGGCACATTCCCATCATCGATGCCGAGAATAAGTCGGGATCAATGGAATTCAGCTGCAGTGCCTCCATACCGAGCGACTTCTTCCCCTTGCAAGTGTCGTTTGTCTCAAAGACGCCATATGCGGCAATTAGTGCACTGGATGTCGTACAGGTGGACACTGATGCGTCTGTCAAGTATTCAAGCGAAACGATTTTGTTTGTGGAGAAATATGAAATCGTTTAAACTATATATATGTATAAACATAACACACACACACACACACACACACACTGGCATATACACTTGAGAAATACACACACACACACGTACACGATGAAACACACATGAAATGAGAAATACACTATCGGCAGTAGTAGTATATCTAGTATCAATACATACCTTTATATTTTTGAGCGATATTTCGCAATATGTACGATTATATAAATGTTAAAGCTACATACATATATATATATATATTTCGATCCAATACACGCATCAGGCCGCAATACGGCTAACAGTAATTCCAAATGGGCGTGCTCCACAACCATCATCATAGAGTATATAACATATAAGATAAAATACATAACTATTTTATGAAATGCGCGGAACGCAGCTTATAATTTGATTTCAAACAAAAATTGTTAAATATATTTGGCATTGTAAACGTGAATTTTATTTAATGCAGTCGTCTGCATGCAAATTGCAATAAAATAGATGTCAATAACAAATCGTTTTTTATTCTTTTATTTTTTGTTTAATATGATGCATTTCTTTATTGCATTCTGAATTTTAAATCTATTAAGTCAAAATTTAAATTAGCTTTTTGAAACTGAACACAAGTGTTGCAAGTGCTGGACCTAAAGTATTTTGCAACACTTAAAGTCAATCTGTGGCCACCCACATTTATCGATAGCCAGCACTGTCGATAGTCCAGTTCGGAATTAGCATTGTTTTGGTTTATTCTTTGTTTTCGTTTTATACAGTTGTTGGCAAATTAAAACTCAACAAATGGAGCAGCAGCTGGAAAAAGTGTTGAGCGAAATGTACGTCTTGCACAATAATCCACTTTCCCAGACCATTATTAACTTGCTCCTTTTGCAGCTTAACACAACAAGACACCGTGGGTGCCTTACTGGCGAATCGGCAGGGTCTCTGCTTGGGCGGTGAGTAAAGTAAAAATACAAAAATCCACTATCTACATACAAGCGTGTGTGTGTGTTTGTGTGCACGCCCATATAAGTATGTTTTTAATCTGTCGTAAACCAACTTGTCTTTTATTTGTATATTGTTAATTGTTTTTGCCGTTTCTTTCAACTTTTGCAATGCGCAGCCAAGGGCAACATTAATCCCAACGTCTCTGGCATTGGAATGGCCATATCCGAGCAGGTGGCCAAACTGGAGCCAAACAGCACTGTTCCGGCCACTGTTTGCCTGTACAGTGGCAATAAGTAAGTCCAGTCCAGTTAATTAATTCGCTCGCCAATTTTTCAATCATTGTCTCTCTCACATTGCAGGCGCTGTGTCATACAGAAGGATAACGAAATAACTGGCATCATTTACAAACAAACAACACCAGCAGGAGCAACAGCAGCATCGACGTCGGCCAGCAATTAGCAATGCGAAGCGAGTAGAGCTCGTATCTTAGGCCAAAGTGAGACAAATTTCTTCCAAATGCGCTCGAGTATTGATTGCAGCAATAGCCGGCGACATTCGTAGCCTTTTAGCCTTTAAGAGCTGGCCGCGTTTCGTGCACTTTTTGTTGATTTGTTTTATAATTCCTTTTATTATTTTCCTCTATATATTTTATGTATATTTAATGAATACAATTATGATGAACCCGCATCGTAGCCAGAGTTAAGCAACCATCAATTATGTGCTCGACCAACTTAAAAAGCTTAATTCAAAACATTTTAGCTAGCATTTGTGTATATAGAAACATTTTGTACGTGTAAGCCTGAACAGTGATCAAAGCATAAATTACAAATACAAAACATGTACATCGCAATAATATTATATATCGGAATAATATTATAACGTGTTATATGCGAAATTAATAGATTACTCTCTTTTCCAAGTTTTCTAATTCCGTTGTGCTGTTTACAGACTGCCTTTGCAGTTGTATTAGTGTGAGGCTTGCTTAGAGCTCTTATCCGTGTGAGTTTGCGTCCTGACTGCTGCCTCTCATTTTTCGCTGGCATCCTTCGTGTGAGATAGAGTAAGACAACGATAGCTGTTGCTGAACTCAGTCACGACACAGTTGCTGAGAGCAAGATGGCGGCTTAGGTCAGTCGAACAGGGTTGTTATGATTGGTCAGTGGACGAAGAGAGGTGACTAGAAATTCCCATTCACATTATGCAAGACGGTGGCGCACTGTAAATTAAAAAAAAAAAAAAAAAACAAATAAAAATGATCAATTGAGATGGCCAAACTTGACAAACACATTTACATATATAACTCAATTCTAATCAAAACGAATGCTTAATTAAATATTTATTAGTGAAAGTCATTGTACATTGATCAAAGGCCAACTAACTGCAAGCGCCAAAGTCTCTTTGGCTGCATTTTCATATTGTGCAAGTCTCTGCAAGCTCTTGGCTTGGTCTTTCAGCTAACTTACCTGCCAGTCTTATAATTACTATTTACTCATCTGTGTGCGTCTTTGTATCTGCTCGTAATTACTCAATCATAACGGCGCCTGTTCGTGCTGCCTACGAGCGTCTTTGAATTTTCCGGATTGAGCAACATTGAGGAAATGCAGCAACGCCTACATCATAAAAGAGAGAAATAATAAAAAAATAAAAAATGATATATTGTCGTCATGCAATATGCAACATGCAACTTGCAACAAGCATAACAGACTCCCCAGCAAATTGCCGTTAATTTCAGCTCACAAGTTTTTCAGCATTTTCACATTAGTTTGTGTATTTTATCTTTTTTATATATGTATATATTTTGAAAGTCGTGTGACAAGCTGGCCAACCGCCCATCACACACATTAAACATCGAGTTGATGCACAAATTTAGTTTTACAGGTAATTTTCGGCAATATGTTTGGAGTTGGCGTTGGAGTTTGGTTTGACGGCGCCCCCAAGGGTGTTGGCGTCCAAAACGAAACAAGTTTCTTTATGGCCTCTGCCAATTGCCAAACACTGCAGACAGCAGACAGCAGCCACAGAGACTACAGTCATGATTGCCTATGTTTGGCAGCGACGAAGAAGAGTTGGCCTTAAATATCATGTGTCAATTTCGAGAGAATTGATTTGGCAAGAATATATGAAGCTGCTAAAGGAATAATGCATAAAACCAATATACTCGTTTAGCTTCATGAGCGAGCATTGAAAGTGGAGAAATAAATAAATAAATAAATGGAGAAAGAAAGAGAAAGGTAGAAAGTATGAGAGGGAGAGAGAGCTATAGAAGATATAAGTATTAGACAGTGGGAGAGCAAGAGAGAAAGAAAGAGAGAGAGAGAGAGTGAATGAAAGAGATAATGACAGGACGAGAGAGCGGCAATAAAGCAGAGTCAAAGTATGAAAAAGCGAGAAAAGGATAGATAACGAGGTAGAAAGAGAGAGGAGGATAGATAGATAGGGAGAGCGAGAGTATGAAAAAGAGAGAGAGAGTCAGAGAAAGAATGAGAAGAGAGTGAAGGAAGAAAGAAGAATCAGATCGCGCAATTAGTAAGGCGAAAAGAGATCGAGAGAGAGAGAAATAGAGGACGCAATAAAATATTGCCACAGAGAGAGAGGGAGAGAGAGAGAGAAAGAGAGGGAGAGAACTAACACAGGGATAAAGAGTGATAGCACGAAAGATAGAGCGCTAGCAAAGAGCAACAATGAAGAATAAGGACAAATAGAATCGGAACAGAAAGACAGAAAGAAATCGCCAATAGTTGTTTCAGAGCCGAAGAATGAGATATCATGAGTAGCAGATGGAGTAGATGAAAAAAAAAGGAAGGTAGAGTCGCTAAAAGTATTGTTAGAAGTGTTTTGCATCAACTGGAAATTAGTTAAGCAATATGTAGATATTAAAGGAGTAGCTTTAATGACTATTCGCGTCAAGGAAACATATAGAAATTTCAGTCAAAAAATTGAATCAGTTAGACAGATGCCGTAGCAGCTCATCCGACTGCTGTTGGGAATGTTTCGACTCAGTTCAAGATCTGTTCAGGCGAGCTCCATGACATTGTGCACCAAAAAGTTCATTGGAAACAGATGTAAACCATGAGCAAATAATCATAAGTGAATGCAACTGTTGGGCAAAGGACAATACGTGAGCTTGTGTATTTGTCGAGTTCCAATAAAACACATTGGCAAATATATGTTGATTCATATGTATAAATATGCAAACTTAACGAAGACAGAGAGAGAGAGAGAGAGAGAGGGTGATAGAGGGAGGGTGGGAGGTAGTGAGAGAGATATACGAAAATGTGCTTCATCAAACAGTTCAAGTTTAAACAAGCTTTGTGCGAATTTATTTGCCTGCCTACAATGTACATAATTATAGAAAAATGCAGGTAAGCTATTGTTTCATTGTACAGGTAAGTATGTGTGTGTGTGTGTGTTGCAGCCTTGAACTTTCACTAACAACGGCGCCGCCAGTGGCAATGCAGCGTGGGGCGTTCCACTTGTCTGTGGCCCAGAAACTCTCTCTCTCTCTCTCTCTCTCTCCCTGTCTCTTCCTCTCTCTGCGTGTGGGCGTGAAAGGTAAATACGCATCGAACGCTCACGCATCAGCATGTAAAACTCGTTGTATTCGAATTGAAGCGACAAACAGCAGCAGCTGCTGATAAACACAAAATGAAATTGGCCGCCAAGGCGGGTTTATTTAGTCGGCCAAAGCCACCGAAAGCCTTCAACTTGACTAAGCGCGTTCAATCGAGTTCAGCGGCCGACAAGCAGCGAGCTGCACAGCAGGTTGTCTCACTTTCGCTTTCAAGAAGTTTCGTGCGAGGCAGCAGAGAGAAGCCATGGCAGACGATTAAATAAGTTAAGCTAGACAGTGAAGCGTTTAGCTAAGTTGGAGACAGTTTCGAAATTTTTTGTGAGCTCAGACTAGTTAGCCATTAATGAAGTCAATCTTAGACCTAATAGCTAACAGCTGGACTAAACATAGGGAAGTTAATCCAATCGATTAGATAAGTTTGTTAGATCGAAGAGAGAAGCGTATTCACTACTAGATCACTTTTTCTCAGAGAGTAAACCTGTCAAGCTATCTATAACATATATCTTACAGATTGTCTTACTTTCGCTTCTAAAAAGTGGCGTACAACAGCAGAGAGAAGCCATGCCATGACAGATTAGATAAGTTTATTAAAATGGATTTAAATGAAAAGAGATAATAAGAATAAGCATCATCTATGTCTGACTGCAAAGAGAAGCTTGAACATTGGATTAGATAAGTTTGTCTCAGACAGCAAACTCATCTAGCAGCGAAGAGCTACGGGCTAACAGGCAGCTACTCCACAGAGAAGCCATTTTCATCAAGTAGATAAGTTTGTTGGACTAAAGCGAGAAGCGTATCCACAAATTTAGATAAGTTTGTCTCAGACAACAAACTCATCTAATAGCTAACACCTAACGGTTTGCCTCAACAGAGAGAAGTCGTTTCCATCGCTTAGATAAGCTCATTAGATTTAAGCGAGAAACGTATTCATTCGTTTAGATAAGTTTGTCTAGCTGTGAATACCTGTCAGAGCTAACTGGTTGCCTAACTTTCGCTTTCAAGAAGTTGCTTAGCTCAGCTAGGACAGCTAGACAAAAGAAAGAAGTCGATTAGATAAGTGGCCCAAGGCGAAAAGCAAAGCAAAGCAAACAAATTGCCAATTCTCTATCCGGCTAGCCGCAGAAAGAAGCCAACAAATCAATTAGATATAATGATAAAAGAACGAAGCTTCTAGCTTCGAGATTGATGCGGATAGACGGACAGACGGACATGGCTATATCAACTTTTCTCGTCATATATATACTATATGTGGTCACGCCACGTCTCCTTCTGAATGTTACATACTTTTAACAAAACCGTTATACCCTGAACTCCCATTTTCAATGGGTTCAGGGTATAAGAAGAGAGCGAAAGATCGAGCGGCTTTCGATGCCTTTCCCTTTTGGTAAAAGCGACAGCGAAAGCGAACTAGATGGCCCAAGCTGGGAGCAACAGAGACGCATTGCACAAGCTATATATATACATATGTGATTATATATATATGTATATATGTATATATATGGCGCCTTTTGCCTCTGCCAAAAATAACGTCAAGTCTTGCAACATTTCATTAGATTTGTAGCTGGAAATTGTTGACTCTTGACCACATGCTCATTTACACAGCATTGCCAAGCGGACAGATAGACATATATATCACGCAACTATATATATATATACATATATATATGTATATATGTTCACGTGAAGAATTATGTGACCACAGTTGCCCCTAGGCGACTTATGCTTGAGTTATGCCGCGCATAAACATTTTTTTTTGTTCATGGCAATATTTTTCAACGACATGATAAATCTGTTAGTCGTTTTTTATTGATATATATATATCTATATATATATGTATCCATGATCAAGCTGTATGTCAGCAATATAAAATTTATTGGCCAAAATTGCATAGATAAGAAATTGATAAGAACTTCTCTCAATGGCAATTCACTGACATTGGCGTATTCTGTTTGGCCGGATTGCATGCAAATTGCATTATTCAGAATCTCATGTATGGAGAATTATGTCATATGGGGGCCGCCGAGGCACCAAACTTAGCTCGAGCTACAGTGCGAGCCAGAGTCGAAAAATAATCACGTCACCAAAGACGACAAAATGACGACATTTGGCCGGCGACGCGACGTTAGCATCGGATTTCAAATATGTACAAACTGCCGCACACACAGAGAGAGAGAGATACACACATTTGGTATTGTTTACAATTGATTTTTGTTTTATTTATTTTCGTTGTACGTTTTGGTTTCAATGTTGTATAATGGACAGCATCGGCGCCAACAATTGCATTTGCTGTGCGCTTCCATAACAAATCACGTTCTGTTTGGCAGGCACGAGCTATCACCTCAGCTGGCATACATCTGCTACTATTACTATTATTACTACTACTATTACTATTATTATTTATATTTATGGCAAACAAGTAGAGGAAAATTAACACAATAAATTCGTTTATAAAATGCTGTCACTGATATCAACTAAATATACTTCTATTTATGTTTATATTACGACACATTCGCAGAAAGAAACAAATAAGTATATATATGTATATATAACAAAAAAATGCTCACACGTATGATTCACGCTGAACTTGTCTTGGCCATATTTGGTTAAATCGAAAATTTATTGAATTTTTACACGCATTTACAATACAGACAAACGAGCATGATTCACGATTTTAGTCATAAATTTCATAAAAACAAATCATTTTTTTTTTTTTTTTTTTTTTTGTTTATCTCAATCTGATCATTAAATTTCTTAACACTTACTGCCCATTTAAGGCAATTTTCGAACCTTTGAAATTGCGCGCCAAATGCACTGCAGCCGCGCCCATTGCCCAACACTGATACTGATAACGCTGTTATCAAACATTGCAATTTACTATCGATAGGCCGATAAGTGTGCGAAATATTGTTCTTGTGCTATTTGAATTTGTTTAGCCTAAGCATTATATACATTGCACACATTTATATTTATATCTAATATAGCTAAATTGTGTATAAATAGATAATGGATAGCAAACAGTTTGTAATTTATTTGCAACGCAGTTAGATTAAAGCACTCAAAATGCAATTTTCCTAAGGTCGCCTGCACCTGCACCTGCCCGGCGCACTATTGAACATCTTTTATCTAGATAGTTGATAAAGCATCTGTTATCTACCTATCGTTGTCTATTTTTGATATGTCAATTGCATAAGAAACACACACACACACACACATATATATATATGCATGTATATGTATGTATGTGTTTGTATATTGTTTATCATCGCTTATTTATTTACATGTTTTATTCAATTTTATTTTATTTTATCTTTATTATTTTCTCATTCGCTCGCGTGTATATGGAGCATTAGGGCGCGGGTGTAGATCATGCCATACACACACTCACACACACATACACTCTACATTGTTGTAAAAATTTTGCAGTCAGTATACAATCGCTAGTTGTCTAAATACATCTCGACAATGTCTATTCGACAATTTAAAACAATCGATGCGATTTTTAGCACAAATGTGCCAAACACGAACATTCAATTTATATTTAGTCGATCGCCTTCATACGTCAAATGATAGCACAGTTCGACCCCACCGCTTGCCTCTCCTCCATCCCCTTCCTACTCACACACTCCCCACACCAACCCTCTCAGGCTTCCGTCTTTATATGGGGGGCTTTAGAGCGAGCTGCACGTTTCTAACACCAACGAAAACAAAAAACCAAATAAAAATTGAGTAAAATTAAATTAAAAAAACGCACACACACACACAGCTGCAAAAGTTGATATTCGGCAAAAGTTTGTTAAGTTGCATTGCCAGTTGGCGATTCAGCGAACTTGCCCCAAGTGGCACAGCCACTGACTGCGTGGCTGGCTAGCTGATTGCTGCAGAAGTCATCTGCACACAATTTGGTATTTCATCATCTGGAGAAACGCTTTCTACTTTCACTGCAACACACACACACACTCACACACACACACATGCAGTGACCCAAATTGCAGCGCTGAGCAAAGGGCAAACGGCATACAGCGCACAGCTTCTGGCCAGCTGCTGAAAATCGAGTTTACCTTGAACTCAATTGAAATGGGAATTGGGTAATGGAAGAAATGGCAGAGTTTATAAAGTGCTTTAAGTGCTTGCCTAACAAGCTGCATTGTTCTTTAAATGTTTGACTGTATGTTCGCTTGTACCGCTATCCTTTCATCTGTCTCTCTTTCTGTCCGTCTATTTCTCTGTGTCCATGCCCGTAGGTGCTTTGTGTATTTCTGTTCCCCTGTTTGCTTGTCCTTCTCTACCTCTGTCCTCTCTCCGCCCACCTGCTCATCTATCCGTCCGTGCGTCTCTCTGACCGTCTGTCCGCTCGTACTGTCATCCTTTTGTGCTTCTGTCTTCTGTCATTATATCAGTCTGTCCATTCCTCTGTCTGTCCGCCCACCTGTTCATCTATCCGCCCGTTCACATCGCCATCTATCCGTCCGTCCACCTGTTCAACTATCCTTCCGTCTGTTCTTCTGTCCATCTCTCCACCCGCGGCTCTGTTCGTCTGTCTATCTGCCTATCCTAAGAACCAAAAGCTAGAATATTTGTTATATGTATGTTCATTGATTCTTCTATTGATATATCCATTTTTTTTTATTGTTATCGATAAGTATCATCCATCATTCGAAATTGTTCAACCCCGAATTATCTCAATTACTTATGGATACTTTTAAATATAAATTCATGTAATCATACTTACTCAGCTCAATCATTTTATGATCGATAACTCTGCTCATGTTCTTGTTGTCGATAATAAGTAGTCCTTTGATTTCGTTTTTATTAGCTTGGATTAGCTTAGAAACCATAATAGCTGGATATTGACCATGCCGGCTGCTGCAATGAGTACACTAATTTGCTATATTTTGGTTTGCTGAGACTTCCACTTCCACTACCACTCACATGCATACGATATACTAGAGGCTTGGCATACACACACGTCTGTTTGCTATTATCACGCTCTAAAAGTTTGCTTAAGAAAGCCAAACTGGAAGAAAAGTTATTCAACAATTAAGCTCACATAGCAAAGCCCACCATACAGGCGCACCTCAAGCGCAGTTGCTGCGTAAACTGCGCAGTTAGCAGCGCGCGTGCTTAAACCTGTGCGTGTGTGTGTGTATGTATGTATATATATATATGTGTGTGTGTGTGTGTGCATATATTGTTTGCTATGCGTTGTTTGCTATACACGCTGTTTGCTGTGTATGCTATAAAAGAAGCGTAGTATGATTGCCATAGCACGCAGTGTTCAGGGTATCAGCTGGTCAGGCACAGCCGTCTAGAGCAGCTCTTACTATGCTACTGCTATACTATATAGTATATAGTTCTATATGTATATCTATGCATGTCTCTGAAGTGCTTTGGCTGCTAATTGTTTTCTTTTTTTTTTTTTTTTTTTTTTTTTTGCGATAGATTGCAAACGCTTTAACACTTCCTGGTTACTTAGTTGAGCAAATATCAGTCGATGGCACGCACCCGCTCAGCTGAGCACACAGTCGCAGTCGTAGTTGGAGTCGCATGTAAAGCAGAGACGGAGACAGAGGCAGCCTGTTCACAGCTGGCATTGCTATACAGCAACAGATGTTTATTGCCATTACTATTATTATTATTATTAATTTCATTACTATTACTATAATGACGATTTTCATTATCTGTGAGCGATGGCTGGCTTTGGTGAGCTTTCATCTTGCATTGACCTCAAAAAGTCGTGTCGTGTGGCCCAGATACATATGTATGTATGTATGTACATACATAGGTGGTGGCATGGGCGCACTACGGATGATGGCTATGAAGGTGACACGAGCATGGTCATGTAACAGCTGTTAATCAAAAATAATTGAAATAGATTATTGTTATTATTATGCCTATGTTGGTGGCTGTGAGAAATACTCGATTCCCTATTATCTCTTCGCTGCAACCGCTGGCCAGCCCTATATAAATAGCTAACTAGTTCGCTCGGGCTCAAAGGTCAACAGCGGCTACCTCAAATCAATTGTATTCAATTAATGTCCAGCTTGAGTGCTAAAAGGAAAAGAAAAGAAAAGTATCTCATAACTTAATTTGAACCGTAAACAAATTGTCGTTTCATAGAGATTATGCAAAATATCATTTCAAGGCAACTAGAGAATTTCCTTTAATGCCAGAGCGCAGTTCTCCAGCTACGAGGTCTGTTCGAATAGTAATACAAAATATGTGCATTTTTTTTATTATCTTCTATTTTTTAGATTCACATTTCGAGTTACAACTTTTCATACTGAACTGATCGTCACTCCGAAGAGAGACTCCCATTATTTCAAATTCTTATCTAATGGTGAAATGCATTAAGGCACTTTAGACCATCCCCATCTATCTATCTATCTATCTAGTATAAGATTGTATATTGTATTAATATATTGTAAATTAAATTATGCGCCGTGGGAACCCTGGACAATTGACATAAGTGGTTACGTACGAAATCAAAGTAAATTACGTCGTTGTCTTTTGCAGTGACAGACTGAAGTAAAGCTTTTTTTTTTTCATTTCAATCATCTGTGAAACATTTTATGATTCTTTGCTCGATCGTTTTGACGTTCGAAATGCTTGTAAATTCCATGCTGTTGCTTGCATCCGAATCTAAATCAGATTTCTTCAAAAACAATCCGTTTTTAGTGCTGCAGAGCCGTCCACATATTCATGCTGGATGGCTGAGTGCAGAAGAGAATCCATCAAGTGATGTCTTATATAAAAAGTATCACGATCTCGTTCACTTTCTCGCTTTATCCCTTGATCTCTATCGATATCCCCCGCAATCGCAATCTCGATCTCCCATTGATCTATCAATTCATCTTCATTTCGATCCATCTTCATCAAGATCTCCCATCGATCTCCTCATCAATCTGCATCTCGATCTCCCTCTCAATACCCATATCGTTCCCCACTTGATCTCGATTTCGATCTCCCATCGATCTTAATCATCATCATCATCTTAAATCGATCATTCCTTCGATCTCCAATTCGATCATCGATCATGATATTTCACTCGATCTCCATCTCGATATCCCATCGATCTTCATCTTGATTTACCAATTGATCTCCATCTCGATCTCTCAATCGGTCGCCATCTCCTTTTTGTTTCCCATCTAGATTGAGATATCGATTCGGATCTCAATCCCCATATTAATCCCGATCCCAAGCTCCATCCATAGTAGATCCCTACTACATTCCCAATACCATTCTTTAAATAAAAACGAAAAGTGCATGTTTTTTTTTTTTCTGTAAATGTCGTTTGAAAACAATTTAATGTTTCATTTATTTTCTTCATCGTTCTCATTTCATTTTTTTTTTTTTTTTTTTTAATTTTGTTTTTGTTTTGATTACTTTTTTTTGTGTGTATTTCAATCAAGAATTGCATTTTTGCATTTTTGCATTTTACATTTTGATTTGCAATATAAAAATACATTCGCTTCCGCCGCACATCTCTCGATTGGCTGCTGCTGCTGCTGCTGCTGCTAGGAACATCAATTCTACAGTAAATATGCGTGTAATTGTTGTTGTCGTTGTTGTTGTTGGAGAATCTTGCTTGAAACGTGATCGTATATATATATATACGCGTATATATATATATAGTGTTTGCAGCATTTTTGTCTTGGAAACAATCATTACAAAATAGTAGTAAAAATCTACGAACTACTACAAAAAAAAATTATACATATATATGTATATGATATATATATATATATATATAGATATATATATATCGATTACAATATTTTATAATGTGTTCTTAAATTGTAGATCTTTAAACTAATTAATATTATTGTTGTAGTAGTTGTAGCTTGATGTTGTTGTTGTTGTTCTTGTTCTATGTAAAAATTATACACTTGAAGAAATTTTTAATGAACTTTTTGCATATACATGCTCTCTCTATCTATCTATATATATATATATATATTTATAAATTGGCATGAATTTCAATCAAAATAAATAGTCATATGATAAAAAAAAAAAATTTTTTTTTTTACTTTGTATCAGAGTATAAACCTAACATAATATTTTATATATAAAATTTTTTTGCTCTTTTTACTTTGACTTTGATTATTTTTCACTTTTCTTTATGAGATGCTTCATTCGTATTTAGGGTCGAAAAAAAATAATTGAAAAAGTGTAAATTTTAATTTTAAAAAATTAACTTAAAACAATTTATTTTAATTTAATTTAGTTTAAGCCAAAATTAAAAAAAAATAGTGGAGTGATCAGTATTTTTTTTACATTTTTGCGCGCAGTGTAAATATTTATATATATATATAGTAATTTATATATATATATATATATATATATATATATATATATATATATATATATATATATATATATATATTATTTCAATAATTGTTTATTTTCCTAAGCATTTTTTGTTGCTTTTGTTTTTTGCTTTTTTTTTTTGTAAAATATGTGAGAAAGTGAAAAAAACATCACAGCTAAAACTTCAGTACATTTTTCTTGTGGTTACTTCGAAAATAATATATATAATTACTATTATTATAAAAAAAATTATTTTTTTTTTTTTTTGTTATATATCGAAATTAGAGAATAGTTAGCGGAACTAAAGAATGATAGTAAAAAAAAAAAAAAAAAAAAAACAAAGAACAAACAACAAAATGTGTGTGTGTTCATATAAATATATAAATGTATATGTATATGCTTACAATTTATAGTTGTGCGTATATATAAGTATATACATATATATGTATAGATAGGATCTATGTACATATACATATACATATACTACTATGTATGCAATTATATATATCGTATAACTAAAAATAGACTTCGCTCTATATAAACGACATTTTGTCAATTTTGTTTGTTTTGTGCTTTGTTTGTTTTGTTTTCGCTTTTCTATTCCATTATTGTTTGCTTGTTTTTTTATTCTTTCCTTTATTTATATATTTTTTTTTGGTTGATTTTCTTTTCGTTTTTATTGTTTCCTTTTTTTTTTTTGTTTGTGTGTCTGTGTGTGTGTGTTTATGATTTTCGTGTTAGGATTTCATATCTCAGTTCGCATTTGCGTTTCCCAGACGCTTTGCCAGAATGGGACGTCAAAGCTTTTGAGTCTAGTCGAATAATAAGTGTGTGGGGGGGGGGGGGGGGGGGGGATTTGGAAGGGAAGGGATGGGGCTGGGATGGGGATTGGGATGTGGAAATTAGATGAGGCGGGCTCATAAAAAAAACATAAAGTTAGATCAAGACGGCATTGAAAGAATTTAGCAGGGCTAACCCTAGATAGGAGGGGGAGAGGGGGATGGTAGATAGGTTGAGAGAGGAAGCTAAGGATAAATGGAGTGTGTGCGCTTGTTTGTGTTTGTTTGTGCATGTGTATAGGCCAGGAGGACAAAGCAAACAGAGGCTGAGATTAAATACAAGAAGCGATCGTCCGTTGATGATCGCCCCAAATTGAACTAAAACTAGCAACGTCTTATAAACTAAAAGTACTTGGGTTGCCCCGCCCACAGATCTGATCCGAATGTGAACATGGACATTCTCTCTTCTTGACTGACTAATCCTCCCAGCCAATGCCGGCAGCCAGTTCACGGCGTACACGCCACAGCATCAGTTCCATGCAAGCGCGTGAGTCCTCGAAGCTGCTGTGCCCAGTGGCACCGTCACCGGTCTGGATCTCACGATTGAGATGCGTCTTGGTCAGATGGCGCAATGCCCGACGATAGGGGAAGCCGCTGGTGTGCGGGAACGCAATGGATGTGTCGATTAGTGTATGGTGAACGATGCGCAGGGCGCGCAAATCATTGTCCAGTCCATGGCCGATCAGTATGGTATCGGCATCGATCAGCTCCAGCAAATCGCGCTGCACCTCGGCCAGCGACTTGCAGCCGTTCGCTTTGAGATCCTTGGCGGTGACGCCCGAGAAGCGTGTATTATAGTCAACAATATCGGCATCGGGACGCACATAGTGCTCGTACACCAGCTGCCCGTTGAGGGCCACCAGCGAGACTTTGGTCACGTCTAGGCCGCGGCCCGTATAGCTCATCTCACAGTCAAGCGCATAGACAGCGGGCGGTTCACGGGCGCGCGCTGTGTTTGCCCTGCGCGAACGTGTGTGAACGAAATCATGATATGGCCCATTCACGCCCACCACCGATCCGGTCCAGACGTGCACATCATGATGCGTGCAACCGGGATCTTTCTCCTCAATGCCATTGCAGCAGGTCCAGCGACTCACCCAGTCATTGCCGTCGTAGCAGCGATGATACTTGCCCCAATGATAGGTGCACTCCTCGCGCGTCAAATACTGTCCGCTCACATCGTCGACCAGGAATTCGCGCTTGCAGCGCACACACTGCTTGGCCAAGGTGCGCTCCACTGTGGGATAGTTGCAATATAGCTCCAGGCCATAGGTGCTCTCGGCGCTTGGCGCCGATTCACATTCACTGCCGCTCCATTCGCCGCCCGATTCCGAGTCAATCGAACGGGGCGATATATTGCCAGAGTCTGTGGATATTGCTGTCGGGCTGTCGCTGCTGCTGTCGTTGTTGCTGCCACCATTGCCGCTGCTGCTGCTGCCGCTGCTGCTGCTGCTGCTGCTGCTGGTGTGATGCCCAGTGCCGCCACCAATGATGATCTCCTCGTGCACTTCGGGGCCAATCTCCTGGCCATTGGCATATTCGAAATTGCTCGTATTCAAGCCATCGTGACAATTGATAACAGTCAAACTGCTCTCCGCCACGGCCATCACATGGGCGGCCGCAAAGCTCATGTGCGGCAAGCACTTGAAGATCTCGATGGCGCCCTCGTGCACCACACTGGGCACCGGAAAGCCGTAGACACGCAACAGACTGTGATCGATCAGATAGCGACGCAGCTGACGCATTAGTGCACCATCATCAATTTCCAGGCGTTCGTATTGCCGCAGTGGCGGCACCAAAAAATTCAAATTCTGACGTTGAGCCTTGTGCAGTTGGCGTTCCTCGCGCTGCCAGCTGGTTATTGATTTGACGCCAGGTCTATTGATGTGACCATTGTTGTACCCATTATAGTTGTAGTTGTGGTGGCTGTTGTAGCTATTGTTGTGGTTGTTGTAGCTATTGTTGTGGTTGCGTATGCTGCTGCAGCTGCTGCCAGTCGGTGAGCCGCCTGGCGAGCTAACGGCTGACGAAGAATTGGAGCTGTTGCACTTCATGCTGTTGCTGTTGCTATTGTTGTTGTTGTTATTGCCGTTGCCGTTGTTGTTGCAGCTATTGTTGTTGTGCGACTTGTTGTTGTAGAAGTTATTGTTGTTGTTGTTGTTATTATTATTATTATTGTTGCACTTGTTTTGCTTCGCTTTGCCACGCTTTGAATTGCAAGTGTTGCCGTTGTTGTTGTTATTATTATTATTGTTGTTGTTGTTGTTGTTGTGGTTGTTATTATTGTTGTTGTTGTTGCGCCACTTGCCCTTGCACTTGCCGTTGGCTTTATTGGTCTGCTGCTGTTGCTGCTGCTGATGGTGCTGTTGCTGCTGCTGCTGCTGCTCCTGTGGCACCTGCACCTGTCCCGACGAAGATCCTTGCACTGTCTGCCTGGCCAGAGCCTGTTTTATAGCCAGCTGTGCCTTCTGTTGACGTTTCTGCTGACGCTTGCCAACAATGTTGCCAACTGTATTACCGTTATTATTGTTGCCAACTCGGCACTTGGGCTTGTTCAGATGCTCGTCGCTGGAATTGATATCCTCGCTGGTTGCCTCGCTGCTGGTGCTGTTCCGATGTCCAGGATTATGCTGGCTCAGGAATTTCTCTGCAAAGAGCAAACACAGAAAAGAGAAAAGATGAAAATCCGGCCATGTTTTTGTATGAATTTTGTTAACTTGCGATAGTTACTTAACGTTGTTTAGCAATTGTGCAATTTATTATTTGCAATTGTTTAAACTATTGCAAATAGAATGAATTTTGAACTGGTTCAGAATATCGAATTCATATGCTCTGACTCACTCTGATGAAATTGTAAACTGAAAGTTTTCTATTGCTATAAAAACGAACAGATCTCTCATGGCTGCCTGAATTTGATTTCGTTTTCTTGGCTTACTGATTTTGACTAGTTAAATATGTATATATATTATATTTTCATATCTGAACTTGTGAGCTGAATTCAGTTCTTTGTTTATAAATCATTAATTGTGGCTCACGAATGAACTAATTTTAGGTTCTTGTTTATATATCATTAAGTGTAATTCAGAAATGAACTAGTTTTAGGTTTTTGTTTATAAAATCATTAGGTGTGGCTCTCAAATGAACTAGTTTTAGTTTTTGTTTATGAATCAAGTGTGGCTGACGAATGAACTAGTTCAACTTCTTTCGCCGTGAACCACTATATTCTCAGAATTGTTGAGCAAATCATTGAAGCTGCTCTATGAGAACATTAAATGTAGTTCGCTAATGAACTAGTTCCAGTTCATTGTTCGTAAGTCACTATTTTTTCTGCACTGTTGAGCAAGTTTTAGAAGCTGTTATATGATAATATTAAATATAGCGCTCAAATGAACTAGTTCCAGTTCTTTGTACGTATTTTTCTAAATTAACCTAACCTTTCAATTAGCTCGTTCACAAATGAGCTAGTTTTAGTTAATTAGAAAAGATTAAATGCAGTTCTTATTGCAACTAGTTCATATTCTAGTTCTTTGTGTACTGATCTTTTTATCTCTATTTTAAAATATTTAACTTATAAATTATTCGTTCACTTAACTCGTACATATATTGAATTATCTACTTTGTTCTGCATTTACGTATAAATAGCTTCTGATTAAATGAATAAGTTTGCCGTCTTTATAATTACGCTCTCAAGACGCTCAATTATGAACTAGTTCGCATCAGCTAACATAACACAATATAGTTCTGAAGCGTGTTAGCTCTTCTTTCATTCCAGTCCACATAAATTAAAACACATTAAAACTAAACAGATTTCCATTATATGCGCTCTGTTACGCTCATGAACTAGTTTGTTCGCAATAAAGCCAGCAGCTAGTTAACTTCCACGCCCACAACGCCCCTCCCCCGTAGCAAGCGGAATCCCGCTGACAATCTGTGCACAAATTTCGCATGTGAATAACCAAACATCTATGTATATATATGTATATATAATTATTTTGTCTTTTTTTTCAGGTATAGTAAATTTGCTTGACGTCAATTTACGTTTGCTAATTGCTGAAGCTGATAACAATTTCATGTGCGTGTGTGTGTGTGGTGTGTGTGTGTGTGTGCGTAAGCATGCGTATGCTTCTATGTGTGTGTGCGTTTGTTCATGAATCGTTGTTATCAGCCGGTCGGCATCGTTGCTCGCGCCACGTGCTTCACATTTTGTGACTTTGCTCAGCATTCATAATACAATTTATTGCCAAAAAGAAATAGAAATAGAAATAGGCTCAGCCATGAATACCCTGTAATGTAGCTAGACTAAACAGAAGTATGGCAATTATATAAAAAAAAACAGCTTCAAGGCGTATCTATGCGCTGAGCAAGTTCTACGCAAAGCTTAGAGAGCGAGAGAGAGAGATGGTGAGTGGGAGAGGGGCAGAGCCATATGTTTGCTTTTGTTTCATGGAGGAAACACACAAGAAAGGGGCGTGACCGCCTGCTGCTGTTACACACTCACACAAGATGACGATGACGATGATGATGATGACGATGATGATGATGATGTTGAGCTATTACTCATGATCAACATAATTATTACGAGCCGAAAAACGACTTCCGCATTTTGGGGCAGTTCATTCAAGCCGAAAGCGGGAAGGCGGGGTAGCACGCTGTTGTCAAGCGCTGGGAGGCTGGCAACAGGCAATGGGCAGGGGGGGCTGGAGTGTGTGTGTGGTTATGTTTTTATTGTTGTTAGCGACACGTGGCTAAGCGTCAATCTGAGCTAAACGCATTTGTAGTTAGAGGCCAGCTGTTGTTGCTTATCTAAGTGCCAGCGGCGACAGGTTCTCTAGTGCTTAAAACAGATACAAAACAATAAAAACAACAAACAAATTGTTATCTATTTATGCATTGCATTTGCTGCTTCCTATTTGCACAGCCAATTTGTTAAGTTTTTGTTTGCAAATTAGATTCCCACGACAATTTGATGCTCGATAAATTGAGTGTGATGAGAAAGCGAGAGAGAGAGAGAGAGAGAGAGAGAGAGAGAGAGAGAGAGAGAAAAGTGCAGCGCAGCAACTTCAGTTGAAGCAAGTCATAAGATATATACATATACATCAATATATATTATAGTCACACATATCATATCACAGTTTGTTGACTCTGCGTACGGCCGAAGGACATATCGGATATCCAATATGTACCCCTACTATATGTGGAGCTCTATTTAGCATCATAGTTGGCTCGCTGGTTGGCTGGTTGGTTGGGCGCGTGACTTGCGTGGGCAATTGGCCAATAAGCCAAGCCAATCGCTAGCTTTGCATGTCAAGCAAATTTCTCCGCATCAACTCATAAATCACGCATACGCAGCGTTCGTTGCCAAGCGGGCTCCCAGCAGCAGCAGCAGCAGCAGCTGGTAGCTGCCAATTATTGTTTACATATGTGCAACACGTACTTTAACACGCATTGAGAACTGTTTGGGGCCCAGCGATTAGATAAACGAACTTCCCGAACACACACTCGCACACACACACACACTCTGCGCTTTATCGCGCACAAACACACGCGCCAAAATCTTCAACAACCTTGAAAATCATATAAATATTCATGTGTGCGCGCATAACAAGTGTAGATATGCGATTAAAACGTAAACACAACATAATTATGCGAGGTGCGTTTCAAACATATTCGCCGATAAGTGACTGAATGAGAGAGCGGTAGAGGTAGAGAGCGAGATGAGTAAAATAAGTACAACTCTAGTTATCTCTGTTGCACATGTGAGCAAACAAAAGTATTCTAATGGGGAATACTCGACTTGAAGATATCTGGAGTACGAACTCAAAGGAAGTTCTACTACTTGTAGTGAAATGTAGTGATAGAGATAGAGATAGAGAGAGAGAGAGAAAGTCTATATAATACCAACTGCGTGAGAGGAAACAAAGAAAAAATGATAAGGATGGGATCTACATATATGTATGTATATACAGATAAGGTAACAAGGCTAAATAGAATTTTCTATGGATTCCTAAAAAAAACTTTATAGATACTTTATATACTAGTTATAGATACATAAGTAAAAATATTATCTGAATGATATAAGCTACAAATAGACTTGAAACTTCATGTGAGTAAACAGGTTAATATAATGTCCTATATTATATATATTATACCCAAGCCTATATTCTCTAACTATATAAGTACTCACAGTATATACTCCAACAGTATTAAAAAATACCAAACAATTCCATATTTATATATATTTGTGTATTTATAATTATATCCAATCAATCAGAAAATTTATAAAAAAAAGTTATAAAAAACTCACGAAAAGAAGTTTTGAAAATATTAAAAGAGAGAGAGAGAGAGAGAGAGAAAAAAATTGTTATACAACAAAAATGGGAAATTGTAATCTGAGATATGTATGGTTAGAATGCTATAGATCACTGGCTAAGTGCGATGCGAATCTTAAGTGGAGATTAATGAATGCGATACGTTGAATGTCATTGGTTGAAGGCCCGCCAGACATTTGACAAGCTATTAAGCTAGCGAAGATTTGCCTTGTTCTCAAAGATCTGATTAATGTCATTCTAGATGAATGCGACGCTTGAGACACGGGCCCAAAGTCATTTAAATGAGCTTACAATTCACTCAGGTTTTATTTTCCTTTCTTATTTTTTGCATGCATAACTTGGCGACTGTTACAAAACCAACAGCAGCAACAACAATAAGAATATTAATATTAATAATAATGATAATAATAATAATAATAATAATGATCTATTAAAAAGTTCCTGATAAGATTGCAAAGCGTATTAAAATGTGGCTACTGTGGCGAGCTTTACGATCCGTTTACTGATAATCTATGCATAAGCGTAGTATTTGTATTATATAGTATTTGTATAGTAGTAGTAGTGGTATATGCAGTATATCTAGTATTAATGTATAAGTCTAGCATATTTTGTATATGTAGTACTTGCAGTATAACCAGTATATATAATGTGGTATATGTAGTATATGCAGTATATACAATGTATGAAGTATATGTGGTATATATGGTATATGCAGTATATGTGGCATATATGGTATATTTTGTATATGCAGTATATGCAGTGTTTAGTATATGTTGTATATTTTGTATATGTAGTAGATGAACTACTATATACAGTATATGGAGTATATATGGTGTTTGAAGTATATGTAGTATGTTTGGTATATGTAGCAAATTTAGTATAGTTAGTATACACAATGTGGACAGTATATGTAGTATGTGCATGTATATTTAGTATATTTCGTACATGTAGTATATTTAGTATTTTTACTATATATACAGCTTTGTTGATATAATTGATATATCTCTATCAATAGAGGTCAATTTGTAGATATTTGAATTTATGATTTCAACAATTTCACTCAGATCATTATCAATGCTGTTCAGTGAAGTTTGAACCATACCTGAGTAAGTCTTTAATTTAGTGAGCAAGTGGACAAAATTCGAGTCGTGCTAGTTGCCAAGGCGATAAGATGTTGCCAATGGCATTTAGTTTCGACTGTCTGGCTGGCTGGTTGTCAAGTGGACTTCACGTTACCAAGCACCTAATCAGCGGCGGCTATCCTCAAAAATAAAAACCTAATTTAATATATACTATAAGCATACTATAGTTAATATATACTATATATAGTATATATATTCAATATAATATAGAAAAAACTACTCAAATTTGCTCTGGCTCAACGTGAGCTCATTGCTCAGGCACGCTGCAATTGGAATCATTTGGGCATGGAAAGCTGCAATCGACTTGCAGTCGATTATTTCATTTCATTTCATTTTTTTTCACTCATGATAACGTGACCCAGATTTTGTGTGAGCGATGAAATTCAGCATGCTGCGAGAGCTATGCACATATGTAGCATATATGACAATCCATAGCGGTTGCCACTGATAATTCCCAGGCAAAGCCAAACGCAGCTGGCGGTGGCCTTCGAGCCGAGTTCGCATTGCCAAATGGTATGCCGTTTCCTGTCCCCCAAGCCAACAGCCAAGAGACCAGGCCAAAAACTAAGCAAAAAAAAATAAAACATGCTCAATTCGAGTCAACACGCGCACACACAAAGGGAGGCTTAATTGTCGCTCACATGAAAATATTGGCCTGAACATGTATGTTTATGCGAGAACACTTTATGCTGGTTAGTTGGTTTTATGGCTATGCTAATGCGTTAGTTGTTGCTGTTGTTGTTGTTGCCCTGCGAGCTACGTACGTGACGATAAGTCGCACTTGGGCAAGATTTAGGCGCGTTTTACATTTTTAACTAATATGCATTTTTTTTATTATAGCACGCATTACGAAACCAGTGAGAGCTGAAGCACGACGAAGCAGATACTCTGTAAACTGAAGAGCGACTTGGAGAAATATTTAATGTACAAATATTTCATTACATTCACAATTGATCAAAAAGAAAAACTCAATTTAAATGTTCTTCAAAAATACCTTTTTAGTTTCTCTATAAAATATGAGCACCTAGTGCATGTAAATACAGGGTATGCGAAATGAAGCATGCCAAATAGCCATTGAGGTCAAGACACCATAACACAACGACGACGACGACAACGACGAAGATGTCGTGTTGTTGTACATAGTCGTTTCGCATAAGTGAGAGTTGTAAAAATATGATAAGTATATAATGTATATATATACACATATACACGACATATATATATATACGTATATAGTATGTAAATGCATATTGTTGTTACATGTTTATGAGCCACGGCACGCAATCTTGAGCGATTGTAGTTAACAATAGCCATTATCATTCTATAGATAATGTACGCTGTACGCTGATCTTATGAATTATTGCAATCAAATTGCACGAGATAATCATAAAACTGCATTTCTGTATAGATAAGAACAGGTTACAGATAATGTAAGTCAGTTGCTAGCGATAATTGTACAGATAAATGGCATGGGGTATATACATACATATGTGAAGATCTGATCGAAATGTAAATGAAGTAAATACAGATATAGATAAAGATACAGATTGCGATCAAGATAAAGTTAAGATAAGTCAAATATATATATATGCAGGAGCCGAGGCGAGTACAATGGTAGATGTTAATCTAGAATCTATAGATACATATGAAACTATAGATACATTTCTAGTACAAAGCTATATATACTTATGAAGATATAGCTAGGAATTGTTACTGAGGAAGATGCCTAAGCAGATACACTTGCTGATAGAAAGATATAGATACAAATGCATATGGATACATATGAAGGTATAGTTAGATATAGATCCTTTTGTAACAGATACATTTGCTGATAGAAAGATATAGATACATATGTATTTTAATGCATATGAAGATACAGTTAGATATAGATACAAATGCATGTAGATACATATGAAGATACACAGATACACTTGCTGATAGAAAGATATAGATACAAATGCACATATATACATATGAAGATACATATGTAGATCCATATACGAAAGCAGATACAGCTCTAGAATGCATATGCAGGCAGAGTTACAAAAAAAAAACATATGTAGATGCAATTAAGGTTGCAGATACATACATAGATATAGAGAGATAGGCACAGACTTAGATACAAATATAAGCCTAGGGTAGATACAGATACACCTATAGATACCTAGTTGATGAATAGCTAATGTATTCGAGATAAAAATACACTTTGGCATATCTCAAAACTTCAAAAGCTCAAAAACATTTCCGAACCAGATAAAGATACGTTCGGCGAGTATCTGGCAGATCAGTGAGCTATTGCCCAAAGGCGAACGTGTTAACCTTGGCCATTGAAGCTAACGTGCGCTGTGCGTATCTCAACTGGAAAAATCTGAACAGAAGCATTGGCCCAGGGGAGAGAGAGAGAGAGAGAGAGAGAGAGGGAGAAGCTGTGTAGCCAGCCGGCATCAAAAGGAATTGAGCATGCTGCCGGGCCGCAAACAATCAAAAGAATTTATGTGCGCCTTCTTTGCTGCGTCTGCTTCTTCTTAATAGCGCAAGATTTCTGTGCCAGAGCATTTAATAGGTTAATAATGCGAAGACTCAGCGCAACTTCATTGTGTTGCCGCCTCAGCTGTGTGTGTGTGTGTGTGTGAGTGTGTCTATGCCACACCGTTAGCCGCTCTACTCTCCACATTCCACAGTTAACATTTGTCTGAAGTCTGCGCGCTGCCACTTAAAAAGGCAACGAAATGAGTTCAAGCTTTTTGCGCCATCTTCGGATTACCCAGCGGTACCCCTACCTGCCCCCGCCTTCCCTTCTACACCCACACGCCACTTCCCCTCCCTTAGCATCGCATTAACCTTAAAGCGATGCAACGAGGCGTGAAGTGTGCAGCAGCTGCAGCAATTTCTTGGCCATATCGCAATAAGTTAATAACGCGCAACCTAAGCTCAAATTTTTTTCAACCGAATTTTTTATTTAATATCGGAGGAAGCTGAGAAGGTCTCCGTTTTATGTAGCAGAGGAATTGCTGTTTGTTTTTTTTTATTCTCCCTCTACAATCTGTTGTCCAATGTGAATTACGGAAGAGCAGAGACGAACAGAACACATAACAGATAATTATCTATGTAGTTAAATTTAACACCTTAACTGTATAGCTTGCTGCGAGGCAAGATGTTGACTTCTAGAAGATGTGGTATGCGAGATTCGAGATATGATAATATGAGCTATATATTATGTGCTCCATTAGCTAACGATCTAATGCCAGATTGCATAAGAGAAAGTTGACTTCAGCTGCCACCTGCCTGGCAAGACTTGAGCTTGCAACGGAAATACATAGTTTTAGAGTGGAAGAACTTAAGATATTTGGAAATTTTAACAACTAACGGCTTTTCTTAATATGTTGTCTATATTTACACAAATTTAAATAATATTTAATAAGAATCTCTATTCTTAACAATCTGGCAACGTTTAGGCACATGGCACAAGAAGCTTTAGCTATAGCAACTATATGAATTGATTGTCGATATATATATATTCAACGACTTCCAATAAGAAATAGTTGAGTTTAGAGTTGTTTCCAGCATCTCTTTATGGTATATTTCAGTAATCTGGCAACGCTCAGGTAGTTTCAATAGGCAAGTTTTTGCCTATATGGTATCCTTAATAAGAAGTTCTTCTTAACAATCTGGCAACGTTTAGGTATAGATACATATATAATATGACAAACAGCTGAATCGAAAGTTTTACCCAACTTCTAGATATCATCAGCACGTTGGCAACGCTCAATACTTGTATACCATGCATCAGCTGGCAAGCCCCCTCTCGCTTATAGCTCAGCTAATTTTGAAACTATTCATCAATATTTCTACTTAAAAATCAAATGAGGCGACGGCACTAGTTCAGCTGGGTTCGAACTAGTTCTAGTTCGCTTATCAGGCAATGCTTTTCATAGAGCATGCATTGGCTGACGCCATAAATGCTTTGCTAATGACAAATGACATATATAACATCTTAGATTTGAGTCGAAGTAGAGCTGCGGCTGCGGCTGCTCCAAGTGCTAATCAATGACAAAAATACAAATAAAAACAAACAAAAAATAGAGAAGAAAACGAACAAAAACTTATGTAATGCCCGAGTGTAGCAAATGAAATCAAACTGATTGTTGACTTGGCTATCAGTTCAGGGCGTTTAAGCGCTATTTATTCCAGATATGAACGGAAAATCGTGTGGGTGGTTGGCAGGCTGTGGTGACGAGGGTTGGGCGAGGGATGGACGAGCGGTGGCAGCGGCAGTGGAACCGCAGCGAGTGGCGCCAGCTTTTTATTTATTTTTTTTGCTAGTGTCAAAATCTGAAAGATCGAAACGCTAATCAGACGATTCTACGATTCTACAAGTATTGCGTCTTAAATTGTTGTTGGCATTGCTATAAATAAATGCCATAACAGCGCTTTACAAGCGACAGCAAATGGAAAAAAATAGAAAACGAAAACAAAAACAAAGGCAACAGCTAAAACTAAAAAAAAAAAAAAAAAAAAAAAATTTTACTGGAAAGTTTTGGTAAGACACAAAAAAAAAACAATAAAATTGATATATAAATAAATGAAGTAAACAAATAAAAATAATTGAAAAAGCTGATTGGAAATAGTTTTGAATGGATTTCAAGCATTGCAGACATATGTATAAACATATGTGTTTGTATATATCTGATTTATATAAATATAAATTCGAAACGCTTTTTGTTGATATCATTGGCTTAATAATATCGCAAGTCTTATCATAACTCTGCCATGGCTGAGCGTGCTGACAAATGCGAATTCCAATCTAAATATTTAGCTTTTTTTTTTTTTAAATATTATTTATGAACTGCTTGTTATATAAATAGAATTGCAATGAATATTATTTGATGATGACAAATTCATTTTTGGAATAGAAACTAAAAAAAAAAACATGATTCTCATGCTGCTCAAGCTTTATTACTAATAAGTATATTTAGTGTATGATATATAAATTTTACTTGATTTATTTTTATTTAATTTAATTAGATTTTATATTGTCATTTGTTTTATAAGAAAAATAATAATAATTAAAAATAATATTAAATAAATTTTTTATTACTTTAAAACTATTTAATTTTTTGTTTATTGTTTTGTAAATTTTTATAAAATTATTTGTTTATTATTATTATTTTCTTCGTAAATTACTTCAAAATTATTTAATTATTTTTAACTTTTTAATTTAAAATTAGTTTTAAATTATTACATTACATTTTTTATTACTTTTAAATTATTTGATTTTTTGTTTATTATTTTAAAATTATTTGTCTATTATTATTATTTTTTTAATTACTTCAAAATTATTTAATTATTTGCTTAATATTTTTATTTTTAAAAATTATTTTTAATTTATTAAATTAAATTTTTTTGATTACTTTTAAATTATTTAATTTTTTGTTTTTAATTTTATTTTTTTGTACATTATTTTAAAAGTTTTTGTTTACCTTTTTTTTTGTAAATTTACTTCAAAATTATTGAATTATTTGCGTATTATTTTTATTTTATTTATTTTTTTAGTCTTAAATTATTTACTTCTTTTTCTTATTATTATTATTTTTTTATTTATTTTTTTATTTTTAAATAGTTATTACTTTCATAAAAAAATAATATATCTGAATATTTTTTTAAATTTAAATTTTCACATTTTTTATTTGATTTATTCTTTTATTTCTTTGTTTGTTTATTTATATTTTTGACGATTCAAGCATTATTATGGCACTTTACGAATCGAATCATTATCATGATCATCATCAACATAGCTGACAAACAAAAAACTATCTATCATATTTCACCCTGCACATCTCACGGTCAGGGTATTTTATAGCTGAGCTGATACTTTTTTTTTTATATTTATTTTTTATTATTATTATTCTAGCCTTGTCCACAGCTTCCTAAACTAACTAGATTAGATGCTATACTTTCTCAGCGTGCTTTAAGCTGTTTTTTTTTTTTTAGTTTTTAATTATTTTTGGCGTTCTGAATTTTAATTGATTTTTGGCTGTGACACATATTTTTGCTTCTTACTGAAAGCGAAAGTCAAGCTAGAGGAAGATTGAAGTGAATATATATAAATACCACAAATACCTATACACATATACATATATATTTATGTGTGTGTGTGTGTGTGTGTGTGTGTGTGTGTGTTTTGGCAACGACTTTAATTAAGGTTGTTGCGGTTAAGCTTAAGCGAAGATTTCCTGCAATTTTCTTATTTATGATTCTACATTTCAATTGCAAAGTGGAATACCGCGGCGAGGCCTGGAAATAGTTTTTTTTTGCGAATCACAGAAAGAGAGCGAGCGAGAGAGAGATAGAGAAGCCCGCATACTTCACCTCAAAATATTTTATATATACAAAGATCCGTGGCTAAAAATATGCAACTTCCGTTCATTTGGTTAAAGATTAGAAATAGAAACCACAAACTATTATATATTGAAATATAGTTTATTGAAGTGAGTGGTGGGGTGGGTATGGAGGGGGGTGGGGGCGAAGGGTAGTTAGCCTGGAGAGCCCTTCATAAAAGCAATGTTATTATTGCTTAGATAGGCAGCTCGCTGGCTCCGATATAGATAAGTGCGCGAATAAATAATACAAAATTGATTGAGTGAGGTTGAAAAATAAAATTGCGTTTTACAATTTCTGTTTGTTTTTCTTTTGGCTGTATTTCTTTTTTTCTTTTTCTTCTTTTTATCATTTTATTGTCTTGCGGTTTTTCCAGCTGTGATTTTCCCACAGCCAATTGCTATTGAGTACATGGCCATGCAAGATGTGGTTGTTGTTGTTGTTGTAAACCGACAATGGCAATGGCAATGGCAGGGTTATGGGTTTTGAAATAGATCAGTGTTCTCACTTGACTATATCCATATATAGATATGTATATACATATGCATGTATATCTTTCTCTCTCTCTCTCTCTCTCACAAAAACCGCTAAACAAGATGTTTAACTATAGCTTTTCAAGCTGCATGCTGCCTTGCTATCACAATTCTAACTATGTGTGTGTATATAATTATGGCTAGCACTGTTTTAACCCAGCTGCTGCTGGGTGACCCAATAAGGCGGGAAAGTCGATAAAGTTGACCCTAATTAAAGTGAGTGCGCGCAATCTAAGTGCGTTGGCTTTGAATCAAGATACGAATACACACATATCTATCTCTCTCTCTCTGTGTGTGTGTGTGTGTGGCAGCTGATTAAGTTAGTTTGGAGAAATCTGGCGATGACGTCGCAACAATCACGACAACGTCGACTGTGACCGATGAATCATTGTCGTGCGATTTGCTCGGAATTCTTATTATAAGCAACAGCGTGTATATACTATAAACATGAATCAGCTTTTGATTTAAATTTTGCTTATTAGACTCACCTTCGATGCATGAAGAATTTACATAGCGTTGCCAGGACGAATTATTGCCAGCGACTGCTGCTGCGGCTGCAGCAGCAACTGCAGCTGCATTGGCGCGTTTCTGCATATTGTAAGAGCCGCCGTTGCTCGAAGCTTGAGTCTCCTGGCGCTTGTTATTATAGCGCGCCTTGCGTGCTGCTCGACTGTTGTTGTTGCATTGCTGCTGCTGCTGCTGTTGCTGCTGTTGCTGTTGCTGCTGCTGATAGTTGGGTGCATTGGCTGTGCCTGTGGCTGCGGCTGCTGCTCCTGCTGCTGTTAGATTGTATTTCTGTGCGCAGCGTTTATGATGATTGCCGCCGTTGCCGCTGTTGTTTTGGTTGTTGGTGTTCGTGTTGCCAAAGCGCTGCATGTTGTCATCTGTCAGAGAGAGAGGGAGAGAGAGAGAGAGAGAGAGAGGAGACTTATTAAATATGCTTATTATATAGAAATAGAGCAATGACAATATGCAATGTGGGTAAACATACAAACCCCCACCCACCCACACGCACTGGACTTACAAATCTTGAGCAGATGCAACTGCAGAAGGTCTTCAAGAAAGACATGCATTCTTTTGTTGTTTTTTTTTGCTGTTTCTTTTTAGCTGCCTAATGCACAACCAAATTCGTATATATTGTGAGCGAATTGGGCTTGAATTGTACTCGAATGCTTTACGGGCCGCACTTGGCGACAGCCGACACCCGTTATTAGATATGACTTTCGCCAGTGGCTCACAATTCGCCCGCCTGCACTTGGCGTGCAAATCAAACTAAACGCCGTGTTTAGCGACGAGCGCGATATAAACAATTTGTGTGTGTGTTTGGCCTCAGTTCAGTTTCTTTTTGTTTTTCGTGTGACTTGATTCGGTTTTCTTTCTCGCTTTGGCCGGCCAGCCAAGTGTGTGTGCACTAGTAGAGAAACGGAGCAGCGAGCAAGCCGAGGACGGAGGGAGGCAAGAACAAAAACAAAAACAAAAACAAGAAATATGAACAAAAACAACAATAAAAAAAAACCCAGTTATACAATTCAATTGCGCGCGCGGCTATCGATGACGACACACACACACAGAGAAATATTGTGAATCATTCACAGTGACGACAACAATCACAGCAGAAACAACAAAAACAGCTAAAGCAAAAGCTTGATAAGCGCCGAACGTTGCGCATGTCTCGTTGAACGCGTTGCAATTGCTACTGTTCTTTACGCTGTTGTTGTTGTTGTTGCTGTTGTTGTTATTGCTGATTGTGCACGTGTTGTTCACCTGGCCGCGCACACACACACACACGCACGCAACGTTCAACGTGCGCCCAACTGGGTAATTCTTACAATGCGTCAAGCTTTGGCTTTATTTTCAATCTCTCTCTCTCTCTCTCTGTCTCTCGCCCTTCTCTCTTCCGCTTGCTTGTGCGCGCTCTCTCTCTCTCTCTATCTGCTGTGGTTTCTGTATTTTCCGTCACAATTTACGAATTCTTTCGATTTTGATATTGCACAGATGAATTTCGGATATTGATAAAAATGTGGCGATTTTTACAGAAAATTTGATTTTTTGTTGTTTTTTGCGATTTAGCTCTTTACGTTTAAGCACACATCGACAATGTGCAACATTCACAAAAACACTTAAAACGTTATGGAAAATTTTCTTGTAGATTTTTATAGAAATTTAATTACCTAGTTGTATATGTGTGTTGCTGACATCTATCGGGTTACTGCTTATAATGAAATTTCAAACCGAATACCCAAGAAAATGTTTGCTTAGATTGAAGTGTTTGGAGAAATTCTAAATGTCAATTGATTACATATACTCCATATATATACACAAAATGTTCATACATATAAAGCTCAGTAGACTTTGGATTGAATTCAAACTAACTTGGATTCGAAAAAGTGAAAAAGTCTAAACAAATGGAAATTGCTCGACTTGAAGATACCGTAGATAATGCACAGAGCTAGTATTTAAAGCCGTATATGCTTATTATACTATTATATCATACATAGCTAACATACAGGCACATAAGCTCGTATGCTCTCTTGGAGTACTCAAATGTTGGCTTACTATACAAAATGATTTATTGCATAACTTTTGAACTAGATGCAATTTTGTAATCACATTTTCAGAGCGTGTTAATAACTATCTAAAGTATATATATATCTAATATTTAAAAAAATTTTTATGTTTTTATACAAATTTGATGTGAGCTGGTTGAGTTTCCATAGCTCTCTAATATATAGCTATTCTGCTATTTAAGCTATGCTTACAAAACGGAAAAAATGATAGATATTTATGGAAAAAGTAATACTTGTGATGAGTTATCGATAAAAAAAAGAAATGATAAGTTCTTACAGCAGAGAGGAACATAGATCTACAATTGCAAGTTTTTGGTTCTAAAAGGCTTAAGAGAGAAACAGACGAACGGACGGACAGTTGAACGGACGGATAGCTAGGCTTTCGGGCGAACTATCGGACGGAATATAGATTTACAATTGCAAGTTTTTGGTTCTAAAAGGTTTAAGAGATAACTCCGTTTATGCATAGGAACAGACGGACGGACGGACAGTTGGGCGGACCCTCGGACGGACGGATAGCTAGGCTTTCGGGCGAACTATCAGACGGATTGCTCAACAAAAGCAAAAGACAAGCATGGCTAGTGCGAGTCAAATCTAAAGACACTTCAAGCCGCCTGCCACGCCTCCCGACGCCTATTAAAGACACTCTAAAAAACAACCCATTCTCAATGTTCAAATCAAGGCAATAAAACGTGAAGAACTTGAGAATTTCGAAAATTTGAAATTCCACATTTTGGAAATCTTCAAGTAAATAAGATTTGTTGTTTTGTTGACTCACTCGCATATGCCGCAGATGGTGGCAACAATTCTGACAAGTACATAAATTTTTGCCGCTCATCATTGGGGGCGGGCACGGGCACACTAAGCCCCGTCCCCCTAACCCTAACCCAGCTCATCTGATCGCTCCCCCGCTGGCTTTCACTGTCATGGAATTTGCGCTTAGAAAGGCAAAAATAACGGCACACACAAAGCCCACGCTTAATAAACAAAAACAAATAAATACCAAAAGCGAGTAGCTACACAAAAATTTATAAATAAACAAATACATATTTATATATATACATATATATATTTATTTATTTAAAAACAAAACACACGAAAAAATTGACCAAATAAAACAAAAAGAAAAAGAAAAAAGCCGAAAATTAAAAATTAAAATAAATATAAGAAAAAGGCAGACCCAAAAGCGACTACAATAAACAGGTACCAGCTCGTGCCTAGCGCCGCTCCATGTGACTACGTACGTGTGTGTGTGTGTGTGTGTGGCTATAACCCACCCACCACGCCTACCCCGTCATCCGTTGCGCCAATACAGTGAAAGATACTTGAAATTGTAGCGTAATTTTTGCCAAAAAATTCAAATTCAAAACAAAAGCACCCCAACACTATGCGCCTCTGCCACCCCCCCCCCTCTGCCGTTCCGCCTCCGCTGCCACGCCCCAATGTCGAACTAGCCCCAGGTTGCCGCTCTCCACTTTTTATAGCACCACCGCCCCCAGGCCCCGGCCGGCAGTTATGCGCTTTGATTTATGAAAGAAAAGACGATGTCGACGACGTCGAACGAAACGATCCGATACGATCCGATCGGATCGGTTAGCATCGCGCCTGAATGGAATTGCGTAGTGGGTAAACTCAACAGCAGCAGCAACAACAACAACAACAACAAGAACAAGAGGATGAAGAAGAAGCAGCACGATAGCGACAGCTACAACAACAACAACAACAACAGAATATGATACTTAACAAAAGACCCACAAGCTGAGCACACACAGCACACGTTAATACTCTGCTCGGAGTTGGAAACTTCAATTGAAGAATGAATCAGAAATTATTCAAGTGAACTTGAACTATATTTTGGTTGTGTTAGTGGATGTGTGTGGGTGTGTGCTTGTGTGTGTGTGTTAACTATGCAAACTTATGGCTAGCTTAGAATTACATTTAGTCATAAGTAAGACAATATATGAAAGTTTATTAGCTGGTTGCTCTCTCTCTCTATCTCACCCCTTCTCTTTAAGTTTCTCATGCTCTCTCTCTTCTCTCTCTCCCTCTCTCTCTCTCTCTCTCTCTCTCCTCTCTCTGTATCCCACTATCATCTCACTATCTGTCTCTCTCACTTTCACTCTCACTCTCAATTCCATTCTGTCTTTCACTCTCAAGCTCATTTGCTCTTTTACTCTCTGTCTTGCATTGTCCCTCTCATTATAATTTCTTACTCTCTTACTCGATCATTTCTTCTCTCTCATTCTCTCTCACTTTTTTCCCTATATTTCACTATCCTTCTCTGATATTTTCCTGTCTCTATCTCTCCTCACTCTCTCTCTCTCTCTCTTTTTTCCTGTCATTCGCATTCACTCTCATTCGCACTCTCATACTTTATCTTGCTCTTTCTCTGGCTCTCGCAGCATATCTCAATCCCATAGAGATATATTTTGAGGTTGAGAGTTGCAGCTCTTTCTTTCTACCTTTTTAACTCTTTTTCTGTCTGTTTCTTTCATTTTATTATTTGTTCATTGTCTTATTCTCTAATTCTCTCATTTTCTCATTGTCGCGTTCTCAGAATGAGTAAATAATTCCATCATTCTTCTCTTGTCTTATTCTTTTATTCTATAATTCCCTCTCTCTCTCTCTCGCTCTCTGTCTGTCTCTCTCTCTCTCTCTCTCTCTCTCTCTCTCTCTCTCTCTCTCTCTCTTATTATCTCTTTTGTTTACAATTTATTTGATTAGCTACATAGAACTAAGTGTGTTAATATTGATTATCATGAATTAGTATATGACGAATTCATGATATTAAGAACTCTTGAGAAAAAAGCCCCGACACAAGCAATAATATCGCTCGCTCTTGTTGCTGTTAGGCAGTTTTTTTTATTGTAAGTAACATAACTATTTATAGAGAGTAACTAAAAATACTGACTATATACATATGTATGTATGTGTGTGTATATCATATATATGTATGTATGCACATTCCTTATATACATACATGTATATTTTGATGGCAATGCTCAAAGTTTATGATATATTCATTAGACTCTAGTTCCTTTGCTCTTTCACTATCTCTCTCACTCTCGTCTTTCTTTCTTTCGCTTTCACAAGCCAGTTATCGAAAATATTTCGCATATGAAATTAATGCAAAATCAGCCATTCAAATGTGTCATAACTTTTAATATGATATCAACGCGAGTTCGTTGAATTGCCTCAGATACAGACACACACACACACACACAGAGAGATATACACACACACACTCACACACACACAGACACACACACTGTAGGCTTTTTGCCTTGGCATCCCTGTTTTTTTGCATTCTGTTTTGTCTTTCTTTTTCTTTTTTTTTTTTTGCATCATTTTAGCCCATTTGGCGGCACGTCTGCAGCTTTGGCAGCGTTGCCAAAACGGAAATGCATCGCAATGCAAACGGCGCGTGTTGCTATTTGTGGCAACAAAAACACACACAGCAGCATCAACAACAACAACAACAACAACAATAGCGACAACAACAGCGACAACAACAAACATGATCATGACGCCAGCGACAATGATCATTGGCATCATTCATAAGTTCACACAGATACACGTGCGTGCGTGTGTGTGTGTGTGCGTGATCAAAGTTGAATGAATCCAACAAAGCTGCAGAGACACAGAGAGAGAGGGAGAGAGAGAGGGCGAGAGAGGGTGGTGTGCGGGAGAGAGCGAGACAGACAAAGGCAACGATGCCAGCAGACGCCTCGAATTACAGCAACGGCGGCAGCAGCAGCAAACCGAAACCAACAAAAGAGATCATTAAGGGAAGAGCCATCAAAAGGAGACGCGAAAATTGAGCAAAAAACAAAATGAAGAAAATAACAACAACAACAATAACAACAATAACAACAACGACGACAATGAAAAAATGGCAATTTTTCGCATGGCAACACAAAAGCCACAGTCGACGTTGGCGACGAGCGCATGCGCATGCGCACACTCAGAGCTAACCCCTCTCGCACACCCTCTAGCCAGCCACTGGCTACGGCATCCGGCTCTACCCTTTAGCCGGGCAGCTGCCTGAGACAACTTCACACATGCTCGTAGCGAACATAGTTGCTACGGATCAAGGACAAAACTCGAAAGTTGAAGCGAGAGCAGGCAGCAGCTGCCTTAGAAAACTCTTACAGCTCTAATGGAATTGCCCCATATAGACAATTTCCCATAATATGTATATAGACGATGTTGATTAATGAGAGTAAAACTAAATTATTGCCTATTCGTAGGTCCCTCACAGTTCGCATTAGTTCAGCAATGACTTGCCAAAACTTCTGGACTGCGAACTTGTGCGATGTGTGCTAAGTATTTAAGATTCTGTCGCGTATTTCGACCCTAAACGAGTTTCTCATCAGCAACTCGTAGACAAATGATGGCTTATATACAAACATATATACATCTGTATGTAGTGGAATGATATATGTGTGCGGCTATATAAATTGTTTGTTTTAGGGGTGCTGAACTTCGAAAAGCCGCCTTTAGTTGCAAACTTGTTTTCGAACTTCACGCACCCAAAACAAATAAAAATATCATACAAATACAAGTGGCAAAAGTCATATAATAATAATAAGTATAATAATAATACTAGAGAGGCATAAGTAAGATTAAGACTGTGGCAAAACGGCTGTAGACTCTAGAGTGTGATATAGCATATAGAATACATGAAGAGTCTAAAGATTAAAAAAATATTATTCTTTCTGTTTAAAATTTATAATAATAATAATAATAATACTAGAGAAGCATAAGTTAGATTAAGACTGTGGGCAACGACTGCAAAATGCTCGCTCAAGGTCTAATAGGTAAGATTCAAGACTGAAATTTTCAACAGAACTTTGCTTGATATAGTCTAAAGGAAGGATTTAAAATAAGTGTATTCAAATAATACCTACAGAGCTTAGATTATAGCAAGTTTAAAGGAAGAGTCTAAAGATTATTGTAAAGTATTGATTGAGAAGAATATATAAGATTAACGACATAATAATGCTCATACATATTATATTATTTCTGTCTCAAATTTCTTAATTCAAAACTAATATACCCGCCCCCTTTCGACATCATCAGCGAGCATAATAAACAGCCGGACTTCAGTCGAATCTTCTCATATTCTCATCTTATCGCTACCTGATGCTTCCTGGAATCCTCATTAGTTTGACAGAGATTGTTTGGCATTAATAGGAAAAGCTACAGATAACTTGTAGATACGAGCAGATAAATAGGTAAGCTTTGCTGCTTCTAAGAACCTGAGGGATTTATGGAGTTTTCATTTGTGACTCTTCCATATTTGAATGGATTTGTCAATGTTGTCGTCCGTTTAACAAACATTTTGTTTCGCTTTCAATGCGATGCGATTGTAAGAAGTAGTTGAACGATTTCCGAGTGAGCTTTAGCGTTATTAGAACCGGAAATTGTTAATGCCACTTTAATGTATTGTATAATTGTGGCCGGGCCATAAAAATAAATCCACTGAAAATGAAGCCATTCGCATTCAATTGCGTGCCTCGGAGTCAAATAGATTAACGCGCCGATTGCACAGAGTCGGCTCGGACGGCGGGGGCCAATGAATTGAGATTCATGTAAGACAAAATACAGGAAGAGATACGGTTTTGAAAAACGTTTGATGAATCGATTGAGCGGAGACGAGACGAGACGAAAGTCTGTGTGTGTGTGGGGGGCGGGGTAATGGGGGCCGGCTAGGCATGTGGGGCGTGATTAACCAGGCCAGGCCGGGCCGGGCCAAGCCAGTTGCTAATCAGGGGGAAAATAGCTCACGCAATGCGACGCGACGCGATGACGTTCGTTGCTCGTCAATTATTTATTTAATGCTTGATTGCCCCCCTGCCACGCCCAACTATCAAAGTCACAGCCCCGCCTGCCCCCACACAATTGCTGATTACAATTAAAATAGGAAAAGAGCGTGGAAAAGATGAGTGTGCGTACGTGTATAAAGGGGGGGGGGGTCAGATGGGAATTGGAATGGGAGGAGGGGTGAGTGCTACGCAGAGGGTGGGCGCGTCAATCAAGCGCACTTTAATAAACGTTCGCAGTATTATTGTTGCTGCTGTTGTTGTTGCTGTTGTTTGCCAGCAAATCGATAAACAAATCACTTCCGATGACGACATTGAGCACATGGCGTATGCGCAATGTGCGCCAGCGTCAAAAGCAAAGAGTTAACGAGAAAAAAAGGAAATAAATGCAAGTGCAAATGGAAATTAGAAATTGAAATAGAAGAGACAGAAGTAAGGCTAGTTAAACTTAAGCCACGCCCAACGCCCACGCTTTTACATACAGCAGTAATCATGCGTGGGAACTGTCGCTTATCATTCCATTCTCCCCCTCTTCTTCTGCCTCTGCTCTACTGCTTTCTGATAGCTAACGACATGAATGGCCATGGAAATGGCTCGATCTCGATCACAAATTAAGTGAATGAAATGAAATGAAATGAGCAAAGTTATTCAATGGCATATGACTTTGATATCAGAAATATATGGGAAATACAAGTGTCTGATATAAATATATGTATGTATATGTGGTACATGGATAAATCAGTTTTCTGTAGAATTAAAGTTTCATTTGAATTGAAGAACGAGAGCGAAATGTCGAAGAAAATATAGTTATGTAGACTGTTATCAAGGCCTTGAATGTCAAGAGTGATATATACTATATCTGTATAAATATATGTGTACATATGTTCGTAGCACCGGACATGGACTATGAAACGGTACTTTTCTCAACGAGAAAGTAAATGGAGTGCCCAGTTTTTCTCTAGAGTAGAAAGCAAAGCAGAGAATTACGAAAAAAAAACGTTAAATAATCAAAGCTCATTTTTGAGAGAATTTATTTTAGTGAAAGTTTGTAATTTATAGAAATAGTAGTAGATATATAGTACTGTGTAAACTTTTTGAAACTGAAAATATGTTTAATTTTAAAAATGTTGTTTTTTCATTGTGTTTTACCATTTTTTGGATTATTTTATATTTATTGAAAAAAATTGTTATCGTGATTTTTTTTATATATTTTATTTTTATTATTCATTAAAGAATTTTGTTTTTTTTTAAATGTTTTTTTTTTAATATTTTATTTTTAATATTTATTAAAAGAATTTTTTTTGTTATTCTTTTATATTTAATTTTTATTCTTCATTAAAAGAATTGTTTTTATTTTTTTATCATTTATTTTTTAAATATATTTTTTATGTTATATTTTTAGATAGATAATTATTTAATTTTGTATATAATTATTTTAAAAATTATTTTATTATTTTTTATATATTTTATTATTTTATATTTTATTTATTATTCATAGGAAATTATACTACAATAAATGTTAGTATTAAATTATTATTATTATTATATTTAAATATATATATATATATTTTTTAAATTTTTCTTTATACTTTTTTTTAAATCCATCAAGGAGCAACTTAAATTGCTTCGATTTTAAACTTTAGTCACAAATTCTTAAGAAATTTAAAAAATATGTTTGCTATGATCATTTACAATATAAATATACTTAACTTTACCATTAATTTATGCTATCTAAAATGTAGCGCTCAGTTACATTACGATTTTCATGAGTGCAATGTCTCTTGTGAAACTTTCTAGATGCATATGGAGTGAATCGTGTTATCATTATGACAATCGCATTCAACTAATTATTGCACTTATCAATTACTATTCAACCCAACTTATCTACTCCCCCAACTCCAACTGTGCTCTAATCACCAATCTATATATTTCGTAAGCAATCTAATGAACATTTCGATCAATTGGGCAACTGGGCAACTGGGCAATAGACCAACTGCGCGCCATAGTCTGCGTCATTTGGCCCAATCCCCCATGTGGAGGATGAGCTGAGGCAGGAGGCGCGGGGCCAGCTTTTTGGCACTTGCAGAGGTGGCAAATATTCGGCATATCATTCGGAACAATTGTTATTAATTTGAAACATTATGAGACGTTGTGTTTACACAAACCGAAAATACATTAGAAAAAACAGAGAGAGAGAGAGAAAAAGTAAAAGTGGCCAGAGCGGGGGCGACTACAGCATACCTTGCATATGAATCATATAGTAAATGAAGTAAGCACACTAATATGCTCTCACTTTGCAGAAATTCAAGGGGTAGCTGCTTGGAAAAAATAAAACTAATTGCTGAAGAACTTGTTGTTGTTACGCCTTTGCTTTTTTAATTGCTTTGAAAAGATTTATAGTTTCAGTTTGTACACATAGTTATCTGAGTATGATAAATCGAAATTTGTATATATATATATACATATATGATTGTGCCTAGTTCTGTAGGCCGTAGGCCAACCGCGTGCTGGCTGTCACAATTTTATGATGTTGACAGTTTATAGAACAGATTCAACAATAGCATCAAAGGGCTTAACAAACTGATCTATGTGTACATTAAGATAAATACTAGAAATTTATAGGGTGTGGGCGGGGGCGGCAATAGCTGCTATATAGTATAGGCAAATCTATAATTCCAGCTAAGATTTGTGAACATTTGCAATTTGAGTCACTTACAACTGAACAACACTGGCCAGCGTGCATTATACAACACTGTGCGATCAGCTGATTGTGTCTAGAGGCAATGCAATTGCAGACGCTGCATGGATCAGGATTATGAATACAAACTGGCTAGAACTATGAATCTATATGCATGCATATTATATTTATATATCTATATATACATATATATATGCTTGTTCGTTTCACTATTTCCATTTGCTCAATCGCAACACCCACGACAAATGCTTGGAATCGCTTCAGGTGGCGTCCACGGCGAAGAGCTGTTGTTGAATGTTGTTTTGATTTGTGCTCATGACAAAATGATTTCATGCTTTGCCTTTATTATGCATATTTTGTTCTTGCTTCTTCTGCTTCTTCTTTGACTTGTTGTTGTGCTGTTTTGTTTATCGGCGTATTTTGTTTTGGTAGATCTCGATATTTTTTGGCAGCAAGTGCCAAAAATTCATATTCATTCATACGAAATGTACGCAAAAGTTCTTTATCATATACAAAAGAGCGGTATTTATAGAGTAAGAGCGAGGCAGAGACAGAGACAGAGAGAGAGAGAGTTTTTATACATAATACATAATTATAATAATACATAACGAGCATTATAATCGACATATATAAACAATGGTATTAAACGCTGCTAATGCCAATGCTGACGTGTCTCTTTGGCTTTCTGATTGTCCAATTGGGCAGTATACCCTGTATTTTCTAGCGCAGCTCAAAGGGTATCAGGAAAGCGTATTTATTGTTTTGGGAATAGCAGATGGCCTCAGATTGATATATAAAGTTTTATATAAATTTTGTTAATTTAAAAACTTTTTGAAATGCACAAAAAGTCTTTCAAAAATAATAAAAAAAATTTACTATTAATATATATTGTATATAAATAACAAAAAAATATTTTATTACTTAAAAAAAATTATATAATTAAACATTTTTAATGTTTTTAATTGTTTAAAAAGTTTTAATATAAAAAAAAAATATAGAAAAATATAAAAAATATATATACAGCTTTTAAAATGTTTAAATGCATTTCGTACTCATATTTGTCCTATTTTCATATATTTTTTAAATTTAATATTATTTATTTTTTTACGCTAAAAATTTATTTTACGTATTTTTAATTTTATAAAATATTTTAAAAATATATTTTGCATATTATTTTAAAATTTTTCCTTTTTTATCTTTGGGTTTATAAAATATTTTTTTATATTTTTTTTAATAATTTCAATAATTTCTTAAGTTTTTAAAATTATCTAAAATTATATGATTAAGTTTTTTATCCCATATATAAAGGGATGCTAGACTTATTAGGCATTATAATTATTCAAAATGTAAATAATGCGAAGAGCATGTATGTGGCATGTATAAATATATATATGTATATATATTTAATATATAAATACCTATAGATAATTGCTGGATATCTTTTAGCCGAACGTTTGGTATGCTTGTGCCTAAGCAAGATGGGGGCAAAAAACTATATTTTAGGCATGCTCTATGCAAGCATGTGTATGCTTATATACATATATATATATATATATATATATATATATATATATATATATATTATAAATTATAATATATATACATATATATAATATAGAAACCGCAACCGCAATGATTTATTTGTGCACAGCGGGCAAACGACAAGCGGCGAAACGGCAAAAGTAATCAAAGTAATACAAACGAGAGCAAAATATATATAAATAAACAACAAACAAGAGCAGGGACAGAGACAGTGGCACAGAGGGGGGAGGGAGAGAGAGAGCGAGTGGGGGAGGTGTGACAAAGAGGATGTAGAAGCAGCAGCATCGAAATAAACAGTGCGAACAGTAAACAACATAAGTATCTGTATCTGTATCTGTATCTATAGATGTATCTGTATCTGTAGCTAGCGACTGTATCTTCCATTTGTTAAATAAGTCTCATTGGGATCTAGATGAAATGCTTAAAACAAGGGCAAAATTCGTCGAAAAATTATGGCAAATTTTGATGCATGCCGGCAGCTGGGTGAAAAATAAAACCAAAGCAACAACAACAACAGAAACAACAACAACAACAAGAGAAATAGATAATAAAATAAACGCCATGGCATAAGTTTTTTTTGGCTCTATTTGCAAGCAAACTCTTATTTATTTAATTTTAAATAGAAAGTAACCTCAATTGCAGCCGTAAAAAACATAAGTAAATACCATGAAGCAAAGAAGCCAACAACAGTAGAGACAGAGAGAGATGGAGAGAGCGAGCGAGAGAGAGAGGTAGAGTGAAAGGCAAAAATACAAACGGAAGCGCATATACAGACATATAAGAAAAAATAAAAAGTACATGTTGGGAAAGTTAGTAGATAATATAAATATATATCCATATATACAAATTTATATATATTTAAATGACTGGCGGAAGTCATGTGGGCCATGAAGATGAGAGTACGTTGATTCAGCAAACAAGTAAACAGGTAAACAGGCAACAGGTAACAGGTAACAGGTAACACGGCCAAAAAAAAGACAGTGGCAAACGAATGAACGCGGAATTCCTCATGTTAATTCTAATATTAGCTCATTGTAAAACGTGTAGTGCCTGATAAATCAATTGTTGATGCCCGAAAAAAAATACGCACACACACACACGCACGCACACGCACACACTTGCAGCTTACAACATTTGTAATGCTGTTCACACACCCCACAGCAACTGCGATGAGTGTGCAAATCAACAAGTTGGCAAAAGAAACAACAAACATAACATGAGCATATAGCAAACACACACACATACATTTCTCTCCCTTTCTCTCTCTATCTCTCTAGCTGTGTGTGTGTGTGTGCAAATCTGCTGTTTATGGCCTGTCACAACAATTATTTGAATTTCGCTTTGAATGAAATGTCATCAGAAATGGGACATCAAAACAAAAACAGCGCAAAAGAAAGAGAGACGACATTTCGAACGTATCTGCATGCGTATGTGCTTGCAGAAATAGAAATACTTAAAACATATAGAGTAAAACGGAAAGAACAAGAAACAAAATAAATAAAATCTAAGCATGCTGCAGTCGTGCCTCAACGACTGCACAATGCTCGCCCAGACATTAAAGAGGAATCTCCAGAAATTCAACTCCAAAAATTCAACTGAAAAGAATTCAAAACTGTTACAAAACTAGTTTCAAAACTGTGTAGCATATATTTCAATAACTTTGAAGCTGCCAGCAAAGATTTTGTTGTGCTTAGCCACGCCCACTTCAGTTGGCCTGGCTATATAATTTGTGAGCAAACTTAAGAATGTCTTGAAACAATTTGAAAACATTTTAAGCCACGCCCCAAAAGGCACTTAAAAGTTTCCATCTCCCAATGTTAACCATGCCCCATAATACGTTTTACCCAAGCTTAAGACAATTCTAAAGCAATTTCTAAACAAATCATAAACTTTCTTTGCCCATTTGCCACGTCGATATTGATTATGGTGTTATCTAAGCAATTGATAAGCTCAGGCTAACATTTATATGGAAATTTCAATACTCTACACAAAAACTACTCACTTGTTGGCCAATGAGCGAGAATGCGTCTAATAGAATAGAAAAGTATCTCTAGATTTACTTGTGCACAGATTCAAAGCTGACAATAACATTGAGCTATTAACAGCTGGCTGTTAACCCAGTTCGCTGAATTTGTTTTCTGCTTTGTTTTCAAATCAGTTTGTTTATAAATAATATATAATAGTATATAGAAATATATATATAGATATATATGCACATATATTTATACATGTTGTTTTTTTTTTTTTTCAATTTCATCATAAATTATATTTGGTTGCTGTGGCCTGTTTAGTTTATCAGCTAATCAAGCAACTAGCGTTAGTTGTAGCTGCTCAAAATGTGCATTTTAGCCAGACAATGTTAGCATTAAAGCTAAACACGTTCTCTAATAAGAATTCAATAAGCTAAACGAAAGATTCCTTCTTTTCTAGCAAATTGATGTCACAACTTGTTGACCAAATACATATAAAATACAATTGTGCGTGCGTGTGTGTGTGTGCGTGTGTGTTGCCAGCAACATTTGCTGTTGCCACATGTTGCGAGAGAGAGAGTAAAAGTGCCTTCAATTAGCCTCAATTTCGGTTATGCTTTTTCACACTAACAAAATGTGACGCGGCGCTAACAGCAGGCAACAACTACTAAACACACAAGTGTTTAGCACTATGCCTGTGTGTATGTGTATGCGTGTGTTGGTGTGTTTGTGTGTGTTGCAATTATGTGCGCGTGAAAACGTGTTAACAACGGAAAACAACTCGCAGCGCATTTGAGTTATTGCTTTTTAGGCGACAGCTGCGCTTCACTCAGCCGGCTAGAGCTCGGCTGAGCTGAGCTGGCTAACTGCCTTAGCTAACTTGGCCGATTGGCTTGACTGACCCTTGACGTAAATTGTACTTGCTTTTTGCATATATATTATATATTGCCAAATCTAGCTGCAAACACAGCGGCATCGTTTTTGTTTCACTCTGTTGTTGGCATTTGGCTTGGCCAAATTCGTTACACTCAATTTGGGGCATGCGGCTACTTGTATAACACACTTGACAGCACGCACTCAAACGGCAGTGCCTACCAATACTAATGCACACACACAAACACACACAAGAGACGACGCATTTCGCATGCAAAACGAAAGTCTCCAAAAAGCTAAAAAAAATCGCAAACTTTTAGCTTCTTTTTCGCATGACTAGAAGAAAGTGGCAGCGCAGTCAGTCAGTCAGTCAGTCAGTCAGTCAGGCAGAGTTGTTGTCAGTTGGGCTATAACAATTAACAAAGGCCAGACAAACCAAATGTGAAATGCTGCTAAATAATTTCACTCAACTAACAACTCGTAGTCATCTGTCTCGCTCCAGCACTCAATCACGCTCTCTCGCATTGAAGCGTTTAATATGCAAGCTGTTAAGTGCAAAACTTAAGGCTTATTATGAAGTTACTCAGTTGCTCATTGCCTAACTGTGACGACTTGAGAGCAGAAAATGGAATTTTAATCATTAACTCGAAATGAAGTTAAATTTAATAGCACTTCTTAATTATAAATAATCTGTTCCAGATCAGATATCATACGAATTGTTAGAATAACAGTTGGCAAATTCTGTTAATATTTAACTTTAAGTCATAGATTAAAGTGAGATCTTTGGATTGAAAAGATTCCGGGTTCGAATTCCAGGCGTCTGCTTGGACTTAATAGAGCATGTTCTTGGACCAAGGTCTTTGCTGCTATAAAACAAAGTTCGATTCGAATAGTAACTATAAACTGAATGTATAATTAAATATAATGATGATGGCATTGATAATGAGAATGACAATAATAATGATCATGATAAAAGCGAAAACGAGTATCGATGACAATGCTAATGATAATGATAATTAAACTGGCAATGACAATGATAATGACTGCTGTTGATGATAATGATAATGGCAATGAGAATAATGATAATGACAATGACAATGACTGCTACTGATAATAATGATAATAATAATGACAATGACAATGACAATGATAATGAATATTACTGATAATAATTATAATTGCAATTAGAATAATGACAATGGCAATGACTGCTACTAATGATCATGATAATGACAATTAGAATAGAATGCAATTAGAATAATGACAATGACAATGATAATGACAATAAGAATTATGATAATGGCAATGGCAATGACAATGACTGCTACTAATGATCATGATAATGACAATTAGAATAGAATGCAATTAGAATAATGACAATGACAATGATAATGACAATAAGAATAATGATAATGGCAATGACAATGAGAATAATTATAATGACATTGACAATGCCAATGACAATAACCATGATAATGATAATGATGATGATGATATTGAAATTGATTTCTTTGATAAATACAACAAAAAATGGAGATAAACTACCAGGTGCAGCTGCATTTACTGCACAACTGCACACTTTCTTTAACTGCAAAAGGTGAAAAGGTCGACCTGGCACAAACTAACTATAAAGTCTAACGGGAGAGTCGTCGCATAGGTTTTGCTACAGCAAAATATGATGCATTGAGAAGCACATAGAAAGGCACCAACTTGCCAGCAAATGTGGTAGACAGTGTTAGAGAGGTAGTTCTAAATGTAATAATGTCAAATGACATTAATAATTTTAGCTATAAAACAAAAATGAAAAACTCGAGAAATAACAATGAGTTAATAGATATGAATAAACATTATTATTTTTATTATGATCATACATTATTATTATTTTGTATCATTACTATACATTATTATTAGAGATTATTCGTACAATTTATGACTTTTCATTATATTGAAATACATATTTGATATAGCTTCACTTATCTGCTCGTCAAGACAAATGACTTTCAATTATTCAAATGAAATCAATCATATTGCGTTTCATTATGTCTGGATTTAGTGAGAAAAACTAATTGGTGTGTTGAGTCAACGAAATAATGGATATGGGAAGAATTAAAGAATATATGTGTATATGCATATAAATTTACTTGATCAAGTTGCACGACAATTAGATGAACTTCGTCTTGCGCTAAAGAAACTTTATTCTTCTCGCTTTATTTGAACACATGATTGAAAAGTTTGTTATATAGATATATATACATATATATGTATATGCGTATATATATATACATATATAGATTTATAATGCTTAAGATTTGTTTTGTGGCATGTTGCTTGGCTTTGAATCGCGGCACGTTCAAACAAGCTGCAACAGCTGCTGCACCAAGGCAAAGTGAAAACGAAGCCAGGTTAAATAAGAAGTTAAAATATATATATATATAAATATATAATAATAAAAAAAAAGGTACAGCAACAAAAGACAAAAATGTAAAGAAGCAAAAACTTTCGCTTTGGCTTTGGACTTGGCCATCAGCAGCTTGGCCAAGAAGAAAACCAAGAAAAAGCAAATTGACAAAATAAAAAAAAATAAAAATAATAATAAATAAAAAACGAAATGAGATAGCAAAAGTGATCTCTGTGTGTGTGTGTTGGCCAAAGCCAAAGCTGGCTTGAACCGGCACTGTGTGAATGACGCGCGACTCTGCAGAGCTCTTGGCCACGCCATGACAATGGGCCACGACCTTTCTTATGTCACGTATTTACCGTTGCTTCCATCTACAGCATTTTTTTTGTTTTTCTTCGTCTACTTTATCGTCTTCTGGCATTTCTTTGACTTTTCACTTTTTTTTTTTTTTTGCTGGCTTAATTGAATGCAAATTTTTTTGTTTTCGGTTTGATTTTTTTGTCGCATGGCCGATTATGTCACGACACGCGGCACGCAGCACGCGTGGCACGACTTGAGCCAGCCACAGCATCTTTAGCCGGCAGCTGCTCAGCCAACAAGACCAATTGAAACATGTAAAGGCCATGACAGCTGCGTGATTTAAACTTTATATAGGTCAACGAAGATATATAAGTATATATATTTATATATACCTATATCTTTAGTCATTACTTGAGCACATTTTGTGCTCAGCAAAAGTGAAATGATGAAAAACGAAATTTGTAAATGGGAATTTTAATTAAAAAATGTGCTAAACTGACAGACACGCTGTACGCGACGAAAGTCAAAACAGTTATAGCTGCAAAACGAAAGCAAAAGTGAGAATTTCTCACGCGCAAAACTGTGGAAAATTAGTGATGAGAAGCAGAAAGTAAAAGCTAAAAAAAAAACAAGTAAATTTATTTAATTTTTGAGCTGAAACTAAATTGTTGAGTTGAGAAAGTTTTACGAGAACTGGTGAACTGACGAAAAACTAGAGTTAAGCTACTTACAGGGTATGCCAAGAGCATATAGCTATATAAATATGTATAATATATATATTACTATAAGTTCTTAGCATACCCTGTAAGTAGCTAAACTCTAGTTTATATATGCAATTTTGATATGTTGTTTTTGATGCCCTGTAAATAACTATAATGTAGTTTCTAGGGTATCAAAATAAATTAATAAAAAAAAAACATACAAAATTTCAGATATATAGCTATGTTAATAAATAAATCAAAGTTGAGATAAAAGTAAAACAAAACTACTTTTCAGGGTATCCTAAAAAAATAATTTATTTATTTTAGGATGCCCTGTAAATAGCTATCAACTTGAATGGAAAAGTCTCACTAAAATGTCCATAAATAATATCAACTAATCAGAGGGTATAATAGAAAATATATAAAAAATCAATAGACGTTTCTATATGTGTATATATCTCCATATAGCACTACAAAAAAAAAACTGTGTTCTAGTATCAACAAGAAGTGCGACTAAATGCCAGCGAATTAGCATAAAAGTTGAAATGAATTAAATAAATAAACGCGCAATATGAATGAACATAAACAAAAAGTAAATAAACAACAACAGCAAGAAGTGAAACATGTTTTTCTTTTTCTTTCTTCTCTTTTTCGTTTAATTTTTTACCAGCGCTATCAATAATCAAAATCATATGATGATAATACCGAGTGCTCAGCAAATTGTGTAACAAAATGCCAAAATCAAAGAAGAAAACAAAACAGCAAATTAAATAGATTAAAGCCATAAATTATTGTATAACAAACATGAGATGGGCAGCTGAAGAGAAAGATAGAGAGAAATGGCAAGAAATGGCGCAGAGTCAAGGTAAATCGAAAACGAATAGCGAAACACAAGAAAACGATGAACTCGCCAAAGACTCAGATAACTTGCAACGAAAGCTCAGCTCTGACACTATTTGAAATATGCACAGATTTGAGCTGAGGTGAGCAAAGAGTTTCAGATATTAGATGCATATATGTATCAAAGAGTTTTATAGACCTTTTATATAAGAGATCCATATCAAATCTTATTCAACTTGGCCAAAGGAAAAACCCATTGCAAGCTGTTTCCAAATTTCGCATACATTGCAAATGGAATGAAATGGGGTTTATGCGTGTTTATAAGAGGTTGAAGAAGGCGTGGGATTTGTCATTGTTATTATTTTTTTTCGATAACTCATCTAATTTGTAACGATAAGAATCGATATTTCAATCGAAATCGAGACTTTTAATTTTCCAACAATTCTGTTCATGAAAGCATAGAAAGACGGCAATACTATACAGGGTATCTGCTAGTCGTGCGAACCTCAATGAAACACACTCTCTTGTGTATAGAAATTATTATCTTGAACTTATGGCAGAGATATATATATGACATGATAATAATAATGGCAGCTCAATTACATGAAAAAAACGTTTTAATGCGAACAACAGTGCGTATAATTAATATGAATATATATATATATATTCTGTATAAATATAAATATATATATAAACACATTTCCCTGTCGATTGCGTGAAAGCAATTGACTGGAAATTAAGGCGGTTTTTTTTAGATTTTTTTTGTCTAAGCTGCAGCTGTCATCGCATCTGCGTTCTCAAGCGCCTCTAATTACACAGCGTCAGCTTAATCTCTAGCAGCGCAGAATAACAACTATATTATTTAGATTAAGACGGCGGTAAAAACAAAAAAACGAAACCAAATACTACAAAAAATTGCAAAAAAAAAAAAAAATCAACAGCTTATAAAACGTCTCGTATCGCTTGATCATCATCATTGTTTGGGTGGGCCAATTCGCAGTAGTACGTAATGCGCATCTGTCTAAACTAGTTAAAATACTTTTTTAAAAAAGTCTAATAAAATAAAAACAAAAGTTCCACCTTAAAAGCGACGACAACTGTAATTAGGCATAGTTACAACAGTTGACAGAGCGTTCAGCATGCAACTTGCTGGCTGCAGCTGAGTCGAGCATAACTGACTGACGAATGCCCGTCGTGGCAAGTTTAGAGCTTGTGGTAGACAAAGCCATGCGCCTCCAATAAAATATATATATATATATATTGCTAGAGCCTGCACTTGACCCAACTATTAATCAATGTCAAAGTAAATTTCGATTTTAGTTCAATAGATTATATAAATCTAACATATATTTAACATTTAACAGACACTGTTGACAGGCAGTTAAATTTCATTTCAGCTTCAATGCATAAAATGTGTTGATAAATGTGGCATAAACTTTAGCTGGCTGTTAACTTACAGATATGCCATTGTTTTTTTTTTTTTTTCGAACTAACAGTCACTTTTGACAGGCACTAAATCAAGATAAATGAAAAGTAAACTTTAACTGGCAGTTGATTTGCCATTACTACTCTATTGATTTCAATGCTAACAAGTACTTTAACGTGCTTCATTAAAAACAAAAATCAATTTTTATTAAATTTTGCTCTGTCAATATGTTCTTGAGAGTTAACAGGCACTTTGGCAGGCTGTTAAAGCTTTAACGTTCAGCTATTTCAAGAACTGAGCTATCTGTTATCTAGCTGTAATTTGTCTTGGCATGTTAAATATTTAACATGCAGTTAAGCTTAAGTTGTGCGAGTGAGCTCAACTTTAACTTACAGTTAATTTGTTTGCTAAAGCTTAACCTGTTATCTATGTGTTAATTATTTAACATGCAATTAACAGCGTTCAAGCTCTTCATGTAAAGCTAAAATGAACTTGAGCAGCTACAAGTTTCCTTCATCTTTAGCAACTTAATTCTATTATAGCTACTTTTAGCAGCCACTGTCAGCGCTGCAGTTAAGCACACTCGAGTGAACTCAATTTGCGTGTGGCCAAAGATAGCAACAACAAAAAGCCAAAAGTCAACAGAAATAGCTAAGCAGAACAGCGAAATAAAACTAAATAAATAAATAAATAAATGATCAAATAGCAGCAAGGCAAATAAAATATAAATTTAAATAGAATTGAGACAACTAAAACAAAACCAAGAAAAATTTTAACTTGGTCTGGCTGACTGTGTGTGTGTGTCAAGGGTGTGTATTTATGCAGCCTCTGCGCTTATTTACATTCACACACACACACACTTTATTATGGAATAAAAAAAAAACAATAGACCTTTCTCAACCAAAAAGAAAGTAAGTCAGCCGCCAAATGCTGCGCTGTGCTAATTTCCAATTAGTTTTTTCGGCGTTTTTTTTTTTTTTTTTTTTTTTTTTTTTTTTTTTTTTGCTTTTGGCGACAGTTTGAATTGGATTTTTTCTGCTTGGGTATGAAAGTTGTTCGAATTATGTAAACATCTTGTTTTTTGATCGTAACTAAAAAAAAAAAACTTGATTCAAGTTATTTTATCTTTTTTTTTATAGGTTTTTTTTTTTAACTTTTAATTTTAGCCTCAAGACTTGTTGATTGAATAACTGTAAAATGAGGTTAAGAAAGCGTATGAGAAGTCGTTGATAAATCAGATACGGTAATAGACGGGAAAAGAAGAATATTAGTGAACTATGATTATATATGTATATACGCTCTACTTCTCATGTGCCATCTCATCTCATCTCATATAGACTATATATACAGGCATATTCTAAACACTTCTTAAAAAATCGGAAAGAGATGGAGCGATATATTTATATATACATATATACATATGTCAGGTTTGATGTTAATATTATGCGATTGGTCGGCCGACATTATTATGTTTACTAACATTATTATGTTTACATTATTACATTACATTATTATGTTTGCTAATTGCCTACGGCGAACAATTCTGTCAAAGCGTTAATGCCTCTGCAGCATCAATACCATCTCGCTCACACATATTCTATTACAATAGAATATACAGTGATCTCTTTCTCTCTCACTGACTCTAGATTGCACGCACAATAATTATATCCTGCGTAACTCTTTCTTCAAACCTCTTTCAAACACTATTTGCTCACGTACGCCAATTAGAACCTTTCGCAACATTTCTGCACATTTGCATCGAACTACGCAGAGCATTTGGCGTATGCATCTCCTATTGTATATAAATATAAATATATATAATATATATGTATCTCTTTCCCTTCTACATTTATAATGTATATACATATTATATTTCAATATTGTATGCCTAATTTGTTCAACGTCGTTATCATTCGAGATACTGTACGAAATTGTGATTCTGAACAGAAATACGAAACAACGAGGGATAGGTCAGGCCCGGCATGCCAGCAGAAGCACACACACACACACATATATGTGAATATGTATATAGAGTATATAAAGTATATATTATATAGAAGTAGCTGTACATATATGTATGTATATATATATAACATATTTAATTTACTCTCTGGAGCATTTAGATGGGATTTTACGTAATTACTTAGCTCTCCGTCTTTGCTGCTGAAACACGTTTTCAACTTGTAGTTTTGGGCTATTAATATATATACTATATAAATAATACAAGTCTATATACATATATGTATATACTATAAACAGCACGCGTCACATTCTATGGGAAAGACCCGGTTCGAACAGAAGAAGAAGCAGAATAAGAAGCAAATATATTTGCATTACGAATTGCAGCTGTTAAAACTTGATGCCTTGAAAAGCCTGCTAAACTCTTTTCTTTTCTTTTCATTATATTTTTTTTTTAGTATTATTTGGTTAGCAAATGTTGGAATTATGTGTCACAGTATGGCTATGATCTATGCTATTTAGGTATTTGGGTTAATAAATTTGGAATTGGAATAGTTTAAGCCAATATTTATTTTAATTACAATTAGAACGCCAAGGCGCTTAAAGAAGTTCATATTTGTATGTTAATGCTAAAATGTTAGATTGAAGTAGGACAATCGATAATGCAGATGTCAATTTGGTAAAGCGGGATTAATGTTAATTAACATGAATTCCTTTAGGAATTTAGTTAACATACAATGTTATGCGACACTCTAATGTATTATGTTAATCAAATAATGTTACGTCTTTCATTCATTCATTCCTGACAATTGGCTATCAAACTCAATATAATATGAATTCTGATTGTAAACTACGTCTCAAGTCTCATTGAAAATCTTTTGTCTACAATTAAAAAACTTAAGAGCCATAACACTGGCTTAACATAGGCATATTTGAAACTAACACACTCAACTTTCAGCAATGCTTATTGAACAATTGCTATACGATTTCAATTGCCCAAAGTTTGACTCATTGCCTGGCTTAAAGAACAAAATCTATCTGAATACACAGTTTATACAGAGAGTATATAGAATATATAGTATATCGCTTCTATAAATTCCATATCATGTATCAGCCATGGCCAGTGCGATTTCCGTAAAACTTGATGCGTCACATTGTATTCAAGGGTAGTAAATTGAGTCATCGATTGCATTGCTCAATCGATATGAGATTCTTTGAAAGATGCTGCACTTACGTTTGCCTTTGGCCAGGCCGCTGGCCACCTGCAGGAATCCGTAGACGGCAATGATAACACAGGGCAATGCTATCACGCTGAAGGACACGTAATCCATGTGCTCAAAGTAGTTCGTGATTTGCTCCATGCTGTTGTTTGTTTGTTTTTTTTTTTTTTGGTTGAATTAGTATTAACTTGTTTTGAGTTTGGCACTGCTCACTGCACACTTAGCACATAAAATAAAATACAAAATAATTTCTATCGAAAATTATATAAACAAAAATTTTTTCTTTATTTTCTTTTTTTTTTTCTTCTCTCTGTGATGATTTTTGCTGGGCGCAGGCGCGCGCGCTTTTCTTTTCTTATTTACTTTTCTTTTATTAATTAGATTATTTAATATTTTCTGCTTTTACGATTTCAGTGTGTTTCCAATTCGACTCCCGTTGCATGCTATCCAATTGGATTCTTGGCAAATTTCGCTATTCACGTTTCGTAAGAGTTTTGCTGCGCTGCTGCTGCTGCTTCTGCGGCTTTTGTTACTCTTTTTTTTTATTCTGTTTTGTTTTTATTTGGCTTGTGTTTTTTTTTCTTTTCAAACGTTTTTTTCTTCCTCGTTCACTACTCTATGCTACTTGCGGTAATTGTTGTCTGTGGCAACCTGTGCTGCGTATCCTTTGCTTTGTTTACGTGCCAGTGTTGTGTTGTTGTTGTTGTTGCTGTTGTTGTAATGGCTTTTGCTTTTGCTTTTGCTTTTCTCGTTACTGTTGTTGTTGCTATTGGCAGGCAATGTTGTAACGCCATGTTTTGTTTTGCATGGACCCGTTAAATAACTGTAACAGCAATTCCACAATTGCATTTGCCGCAGACTGAGCGCAAAAAACAAAAAAAATGAAGAAAGAAACCCCAAAAACAAATATAAATATATCTATATATGCATATATTTATATATGTATGTATTTATAAATCAAATCGAATTCAGAAATTCGCGACGGCTGGGCATATATAATTTATGATTTCGTTTATATTGAAATGCACACGAAAAAACGGGGCCGGAATTAAGAATCGCGATTTATGCTTGTGCGCGCGCCGACCAACCGTTCACACGTCCGTCTCGTTCGGCTTTGTTTTTGCTTCTGCTTCTTCTGCATCTTATGTTAAGCTTAACATGTTTGCTTTATTGACTTTCTTGCAGTGACGCTGCGCTGCGCTGTCGCTGTTAAAAGTTGCAGAGAGTTTGTCTAAAATTAACACAAGCTCATGCTAAACGCGAGCACATGTCCATGTTATACTCACAATGGCACTGTTAGCCAACGAAAATGAGCGTAGCATTATGTTATTGGCGAGCGAGAGTCAACACTCGCAAAATGTTAATGACACCGTGGAACACAAACGATTTGTTTTATTATTGCAAAGGTCAATGGATAGAGTTCGTTTGTATTAGGGTATATATTTATAAATATAAAATATGCAGCGTATTTGCAGTGTGTTTACACTTAAGATATATCAAATTTGAAATTTAAAAATGTAATATTTTTTGTAGATAAAATGAGTAATGAGATAATGCATATTAAATATATGTATAGAAATATATATATTCCTAGATCAAATATTGAATATATACTTTTTATCAAATTCTTTTAAAACTATTCATTTCCTCACACTTTAGCTTGTGCTGATTAAGCTGCCAACCACTGTGCCATGCTGAGTCAGCTCTTTTCATTTGGCTTTTCTCTTGCACAGACTCTCCCGCTCGCGCTATCACACTCACTCTCTTAGTTGTGTGCTCTTAAAGAAATAGCACGCGGCTGCGATCGTAATAAGAAAATGCCAAATAGCACGTGAGTCAAGCTGATTCAGAATGAATTTTAGCTAAACTTGTTTGAGAATAAACAAAATTTTAATGGAAAAAATATATATAAATAAATTTAATTTTATATAGGTGTGTGATCTGAAATATTTATATGATTGACAATAATTTACACATATATACATATATGGATATATCTCTGGCTGTTTATCGCAACAATTCAATTAACTCAGAGTCCATTGTACTTAACCGCATTTAAAAGCATGTTAAATATTTAGCCTTCGGTTAAATTGTGTCTCTATTGATCCACAACTAGGCTAAGGGTTGCCCTTGTTCAGCATGACAACTTATTCGCTTATTACCCACACACCCTGGCCCCACTGTGCACCACTTGAGGGCGCAGCCTTTGTCAGCAATGCGATCCCCACAAAGGGTTGCATTCGAGTGCCATTGAGTTGCGTCAAGTGGGCGCTCTTCAGCTCACTCACTTGCATTGCCAAGTAAAGAAGAAGAAGAGCATTTGGGCTAAATATATCTATTATGCATCAATATGGCGAGGCTTTTGAGTATGCTTCACAGGTAAGGGGTATTACACAGTCGATTGCATCCCATTGCAATGAACTGAATTGATTTATTTTTGTTCCTGCTGCCAGCCGATTGCAAATGGACACGTACGCCTTTGTGTGGCTCTTGCTGTTGCTGCCACAAGGTAAGGGGCACACAGAGAGAGAGAGAGAGAGAGAGAGACACGTACAGCGAGTCACTTCAGACATAGGGGTTGGGGCTAGCGTGTGGGGGGTTGACTGCTCTTAGTAACAACAGCAAACGTTGGCCTTCCAAACAACATTGCAAGTCCTTTGCTCGAGCTGAATGCGTGTTTGGTAATTAGTATAAAACACAGACAGACAGACAGATAGCTATCCATATATCTAACTATGCATATGTCCATCTACAGTCGCCGGCATAACTATTTTGACAAACAAAAATGTAGGCCAATAAGCTTATAACTTTTTTTAATGCCAATAAAAAAATAAATAATATTTATGCTGAGAAGATATGAATATCTATTGTATTTTAAACCCAAAGTGGTTTGTTTTAATAAACATTACCAATACAAAAAAAAATCATGAAATCAAAATGTACGGTGGCAAAAGTATTTTGACATATGAAAAAGAATGCAAAAGTTCACAATATTTTATGTTTCCACTTAATGTTTCTCAAAATTAATAAAAAATATATCTTCCCTTAGCACTAATGACTTTTTGGAGACGTCTAGGAACCGAATCAACCAATTTATGTATATAGTCCAACGAAATATCCTTCCAGAGGTCTCCAATCTCAGAAATAGTGTCCTCTCGTGTCCTTGTGAAATCTACACACCGCTGTCGCTTGATATAAGCCCATAGGTTTTCAATTATACTTATATCAGGACTCTGAGGTGGCCAATCTAGGACATTAAGTCCTATTTCACTTAAAAATTTTGAAATAAGTTTTGCCTTGTGGCATGGCGCGTTGTCTTGCTGGCTAATAATTGCTTCTCCGATTAGTTATCCCCTGAGGGAAATTCATGATCATTAAGGACATCCAAATATTTGTTTTTGGTCATAGTTCCATCGATAGGAACTGAGGTCTCCGATGCCATTATAGGAAACACATCCCCAAAACATTACTGACCCGCCACCATGGCTTACTCTTTCACTTGTTGGTATCCTTTTTTGGTTGTGTTACTTTAGCATTTCTCACAAAAACTTTTTTTTTAGAGCAGTGGTAGTTAAATGAGCTTTCATCACTCCATAAGACTTGATGCCAAAATGACAGAGGCTTGTTAACATATTTTTTTGCAAACTCAAGCCGTTTTAGTTTATTCCTCGCACTGATTTGAGGGATAACTCTATACACATATGTTCCGTAGTTTGCTTCCTGGAGGCGCCTGCGAATTGTCCTTTCGCTAATAATGATATTTGTTGTATAAGCAATCTCCTGGGAAACTGTTTTGGGCATATGTAAAGGATTTTTTTTTTAAATGTCGAAGAATATAAACGATCCATGACTTTATTTGTTTTTGCGAGGTCTGCCACTCCGCGGCAGATTTTTTGATGGTTGTGGTATTTTTTAAATTTATTTTTTTGATAATAAACAGTTTGACGAGAAACACTGTATAAGATACTTATATTTTCCACAGAAATACCAGCGTTATACTTCTCCACCATTTGATACTTCACAATGTCACTTAATTCTTTTTTTTTACTCATAACGAAGCAAAATAGAAAGCAAAAACGATTTTTTACGTCTTAGAATAAATGATAGAACAACAAAATCACGTGGGTTAGCTGTAAAGCCAGTAGCAGACTCAATAATGACTAAATACTTCGAATGTCAAAATACTTTTGTCCATCTCTTATCAGCAAACGAAAGACAATAAAGCAAAAATTATGAAAACGCAAAGTGCAATTGAAAAAAGCCTTTGCATTCTGTTTTATGCTTATCTGCTTTATGCTTTGCTGTTAAAAAAATAACCGTTTTATATTCGAGTTCTTCAAAGTAAAACGCAGAATAGAAGAACAAATTTTGTCAAAATAGTTATGCCGGCGACTGTATATACATACATACATATATGTATGTATATCGAGTGCATGTGAGCCACGTCAGCTCCAAAGTTTATCCAATACCCAATTGCCAAGGCCTTGACATTTCAGTTTGATTAAACATGGAATATTTTTACTTTGTAGTTTTATCAGAAATAACTGTCAAAGTTAAGTATTCTATATAGAATTATATATGCTGTAGAGAGCTATAAAAAGAAGTGGGGCAGCAAATTGTTTGAAATTTTTAAATGAAAAAAAAATAAATAAATAAAATAATATATATATATATATATTATAAATAGAAAAAAAAAAATTAGAAAAAATATCATAAATAAAAGTTTAAAAATAAACAAATTATAAAATACAAAATTTTTAAATACAAAAAAATTAATTTTAAATTTCCAAAGGATACAAACAAAATTATAAAAGAAAAAAATTTAAATAAAAAAAAACTAATTGTTAAATTTCCAATGAACAAAAAAACATTTAAAATAAAAAAAATTTTTTATTTCCAAAGACTCAAAAGCAATTTGAAAGAAATCAATTTAAAAAAAAAATAAAATAAATAAAATAAAGTTTTTCTAATATGAAAGTAACAAAAATATAAAATTTTCTTATTAATAAAAAAAAAACAATTTATTTGAAAACTAAAACAATAACTTGACCAAAAGTTTTCTAATAAGAAAGTAAAAAAATATAAAATGTTCTTATTAAATAAAAGAAATAATAAAAAATAATAATTTAAAACTAAAAGAATCAAATAATTAAAAAAAAAAAAGTTCCAAGTAAAAAATCGATAATAATAAAATAATTGAAATTAAAACAAAATAAATTTAAAATTAAATTTCAATTAAAATACATTAAAGAATTTCTTAAACTATAATTTAACAATATATTTAATATGCAAAATGTATAATTATTACAAAAAATACTGCAAATATTTTCTTATTTGAAAATAGAATTCAAACCAAAATAAAAAAGTCTATTTCTGTCTACAAAAAAACTAAAAAAAAAATTGTTTTTAACGTTTTTTAAATACGAAATATCGAAAAAAAAACTAAAATAATAAAAAAACTAAAAATTTTTAAAACAAGTTTTTTTTTTTAAATATGAAATATTGAAGATGCATTTGGTCTATGTATCTATATAAGTCAGCTACATCTAGAAACTTTTTAATGTTTTTCATTAAAAAAATACATATATAGAAATATAGAATATAGAAATATAGAAAATCAAACATTATAAATATTGTAAAACATTTTAGATTTGCAACTGAGTCACGTTGAGAATAAGTGGAAAATCGACCAAGTCAACAATTGTTTTATTTAATATGATTATCATATATAGCTTAATCCATTTCCGAATCTCACACATACAAGTAAATCTACATACATACATATATAAGTATATATATACATATATATGCACATACATATATATCAGTCTATTCAGACAGCTGCTTACATATGTCAAAACTGGCAGCCAGGTGTGCGTATTTTCCAGGTGTGCTTGCCTCGCTCTCTCTCTCTCTCTCTCTTGCTCACTCTGTCAATCTCTTTGTTTGTGTGTTCAATTGATGAAGCGATCGTTGCCCATAATGGGGCATCTTAACGAGCAACAACCTTAAGAGCGCGCGAGTTATGCAACCAAATATGCTCATGCAAATTGCACAACCACTTGCACTTATGCATGAGAATAATGATAACGACCAGGTCAGCATAATCATGCAGAAATATTTAAAAAGAGATCAGATTACCCAAAATATAAACAACGTAAGCGTCGCCGCCGTTTCCGATGTAAATTGCTTAGTTAGCAACAACAAACATAAGCAAAACAGGCATTTGCATATGCCAAAGAAAAAGCAAACAATAAATATACATAAGTAAAAAGGGCATTTGCATATGCCAAAGAAAACTTTACAATCAGTCTTAAGATTCATTCCAACGAGAACAGAAGGTTTTTATTCAATTAAAGACAAGTTTTAATATCCAAAGATATTAAGTGTTTGTTCTTAATCATTATATCCATATATCAGAAGATATTTTGCCAAAGTGATTTTTCAGCCTTTATTTGTGTTTGTGTATCCGAAGATATACAAAATAAAACCATAATTGGCGCAGCCGAAATCGAAACAAGTGGTTTCGTTCGAACCGAAAGCAATAACATTTCATTTTTGTTCAGCAAAATAAATAAAAACAGAAACAGTTTAAAACACAAAATTGATTCGTGAATTAACAATTAACAGAACAAAGTGACAATTTTATGTACCCAAAGTACTCGAAAAACAAAAACATACACAAATACGACGAGAATCGAAGAATCGCAAATACAACGATGGAAAGAAGAAATGCAAACCTAAGAGGGGTTCATACTCCAACAAGAGGCAGCCCTAAATCTCTCCGACAACAATACGAACAACAACAACAACAACAACCAGGCCAATGGTTGTCAAACAAGACATCATTCAACAATTTCGCCAACTACGACAACTGGATCACCAACATGATGTGTTGGCCTTCATCAAATCCGTTGAATTCCTTATGACGCTATGCCAAGGAAACGAGCTGCTAGTCCAATTCGGCACCAGCATCGTCGCCAATGAAAAGGTCTCAGGAGCAGCAGCAAACTTCATCAGACAGTTGGGGATGGAGCCAAGCTGGAACAAATGAAGACTAAACTGATGGAACAAATGCGGCCGAAGACGACTTACGAGGATGTATTCGACAGATGCAGATTCATTAAAGTAAGTAGTTTAAGAGAACTGTTCCAAGAATTTGAAAACGCAAAATGCGAAATAAATAAAATATACATGTTTGATGAACTAAAACCTACAATATATGAGAACGATAAAGTAGATAGAGATTTGTTAAATATATTAATAAACAAAATAGACACTCCATTCAGAATTCATGTTGATCAAGGTATTTCTATGCATGCTCTACAAACAAAATATTCAAACATTAAAGCACTAGATGATCCCAGAGCTATAACACAAAGATATAGAAAAACATCTAACAACACTTACAATAAACAAAATAACGCTAACACCAACACCATCTATAACAAGCCAAATCAAAACAGCCAAACCCCTAATAACAGTAAGAACAATGATCAAACAAATCAACAGACATATAACAGACCACAACCCAATCAAAACCAAAATCCTAGACCAAGTTACACCAACAGAAACAATGGCTCAAGACAAACAAGAATGTCTCATATGAGCGTTGATACCCAAGGGAACGATTCCACTCCTATGGAAATCGGAACTTTAGAAGAAAATCAGGCAGAAGAAGTAAATTTTTTGATACCTGCCTAGGGCAAACCTACCCATAATAACGTGGACATAGGGAAAGAGGAAATAAGATGTTAGTCGACACTGGTTGCAACGACAAGTATCTTAAAATCAAAAATTCTTGAACAACAGTACCCTAAAATTGAACTCACAAAACCTTGTTCTTATAAAACTCTTAACGGTGTGAATATTGTAAAATACGCAATAACTACACCTTTCCCCAAAGAGATCCCCTACTTAGGAACACTTCAGTGGAAACTCATAGATTTCCCAAACAAGAATTGTTCAGCAATAATAGGACAAAACTTTTTAAAAGCCTTTAAGGCTCAAATCAACAATACTGAAAGATACGTAAAATTACTGGATAAGAAATTCTATTTCTTGGACTACGAATATCCAGAATCAATGCACAATGCTTTGTGCCCTACAACCTACAAATATAGATCATATACGAGACCGCCTCAACCTCGCACATTTAAATGACGAGGAACGCCAAGCTGTCGAAGCTCTACTCGCGGAATCCGATGATCTATTTTTTCGGGAAGGGATGTTTTATCAGCGACAAACCAAATCTCCCACGAAATTATCACTACAGTGGATAGGCCCTTATATTCTAAATATATAGATATCCCCAAATCCACGAAAAAGAAATAAATAGACAAATAAAAGAAATGCTTAAGCAGAATATAATAAAGAGAGTAACTCTCCCTATAACAGCCCCTTATGGATTGTTGAGAAAAAAACTCGATAATTCAGGGTCCAAAAAGTTCAGAATCGTTATCGATTATCGTAAATTGAATGAATTCACGGTCGATGACAGATTTCCAATTCCCAATCTTAATTCTTTGCTAGATAAACTGGGTAGATCACAATATTTTACAACCCTCGACTTAGCGAAGGGCTTTCACCAAATTCTCGTTAAAAAGGAAGACAGACCAAAGACAGCATTTTCAACACCGTCAGGTCACTACGAGTTTATCAGAATGCCGTTTGGGCTCAAAATGCTCCATCGACATTCCAGAGACTTATGAACGAAGTCTTAAAAGACTATATTGGCGAATATTGCGTCGGTTTATATGGATGACATATTAATTTTCAGCACGTCTCTCCAAGAACATATGACCATATTAAGAAAAATATTCAAAACTCTGAAAGAAGCCAATTTAAAAATCCAAGTAGATAAATGTGACTTTCTAAAGAAAGAAACACAATTCCTCGGTCATATCTTGACCACTCACGGCATAAACCGAACCAGAAAAAGTAAACACTATTCAAAACTTAAAATTGCCCAAGACTACAAAGCAGATCAAGTCATTCCTAGGAATGACAGGGTTTTATAGAAAATTCGTTAAAGATTATGCAAAAATAGCATTCCCTATGTCAAGATATCTGAAGAAGACGAGACAATCAACACTGACGACCCCAAGCTACATAACAGCATTTGAAAAGTTGAAAACATTAGTTTACAAATAGTCCAGTCCTACGATTACCCAAATTTCTCAAAAAAGTTCACTAATCACTACATGATGCTAGTAATTTCGCGGTGGGAGCAGTCCTTTCTCAAGAAAGCCACCCCAATTGCGTACGCATCCCGAACATATAAACCAACACGAATGTAATTTATTCAACCATAGAAAAGAGCGTCCTAGCCATAGTGTTGGGCCCGTAAAATATTTTCGACCTATGTTTATGGTAGAGAATTCAACCTCGAAAGCGATCACCAACCGCTATAAACATGGCTGATGGCCAAATATACAGGCAAAGACATAAGCCAAGATTGCAGAGATGGCTCATTAATCTGGGGTGGAGTACAATTTTCACATAGAATACATAAAAGGGAAATGTAATAACATCGCTGACTTTCTGAGTAGGATTAGAGAGGACGAAAATAAACCTAATGGAAGTTGAATCTACTGATGAAGAAGACAGAAGATCTATAGCAGCTCAAACGATTCATTCTAAAGAAGAGGATCAGGGTTTTCGACAATGTCTATACTAGAAACAGCAGTTAACAAGATTCAATGTACAACTAATTTTTACAGAAAAAAAAACTCGAAACCACCCGTTTCAGGTGTTGACAAAAAGAGAATTTTATATTAGCAAAAAAGACGTTGAAGACAACCAAGCAATAAACATCCTCCGTCGGGAATAACCACGGGAAAAAATAGAGTTTTTTCACACATTAAGTGACCATGAATTTTACCAATTACAAAAAATAATAGCAAAGGAATACACTTCCAACCCAAAATAAAATTTGTAAAGTGCACTAGGTTTCGTTAGAGATATCGAGTCAGAAGACGAACTGCATACGCAAATAGCCTTATTTCACAAGAACGAGAGTGGCCACTGCGGGATAGTTTGCCTACTTATCTAAAGCTTAAGCTCGAAAATTTACCATCCCCAACCTTAAGACCCATATCCATAGAATAATCAATAACTGTGACGTCTGTAGTGGTGGGAAATACGATAGAAAACCCATAAAAAAAACAATTTTTATCTTACAGAAACACCAAAAACTTGCAATGAGATAGTACACGTAGACACATACGTAAATTCAAGCAATCCTTTACAATATTCATTGACAAAAATTCCAAAACACGCCACTTGCTTCCCACTAAACGATTAGAAATAGCGTTACAATCGTAGAACATATGCAACAACTTTTTGTCAATAAAAGGGAAGGTCCATAAATTCGTCTTCGACAACGAATTTAATAGTCTTAACGTCAGGGAATTTCATCAGAAAAAGAAGGTTAGAATATCATTCAACTAAACCAAACAGTCACACTGGCAATAGTGATGTCGAAAGACTTAATAACACCTACAGAGAAATTCGTACACTAACACTAGAAAGAAAAGACCTATAATCGAACAAATGGCTAGAGCCGTATATTTTTACAATAACACATACCACACCACCACGAATCACACCATTTGAAGTACAAAAATCACAAAGTAACACTCACTCTAAATTGTACGAAAGAATGTCAGAAAGAAAACATCCAGAAAAATAACGAAACTAAACGATAGTAGGGAAACTTACATAGAGAATAGAACAGAGGGATTTACAAAAAATTATAAAACCTAAGACACAAAGAGGAACCCAAATTCAGAAAAGCAAAATTTACGAAACATCCATACAACAACGTTAAAAGACCTACAAAATTTTCAGATAATCACAACAATCATCATCATGGTCCGGTTGCCAACGCTGTCGAAAGCAATGATCCAATATAACCCCAATCCTGACTGAAAACGGTTTCGTATCATTAGGAGAGAGCACAGTGGAACTGGTCAACAATTCTAAAATGGTTCTACATATAATAAACACACAAGAATATTAGAATTAACAAACATAATACAGAACAATACAAAACATCTTAGTTAAGCAAAACAGACATAGACTAGACGCAGAAATAGAAACCATAAGAATTAAAATAAGATCAATAACCCCAAACCCAATAGCAAGACAAAAACGCGGTCTCATTAACGCTATAGGAAAAACTCAGAAGTGGCTTCACCGGCATCATGGACGATGACGATAGGGAAACTATTATGAATCATCTCCTTAACAATCAAGAAAAACGAACATAATATAATAAAAAAACATTAACGAACAAGTAAAAATAAACAATGAACCTTCAGAAATCAATTAACACATTAAAGAAGTAATACTAGACGACAGAGAAAAAATAACCAAAAAACTCTTAACAACATAGAAACATTCATAATATAATTAAAACAGACATAATGTATCACGATCAATTACTAAAATTGAAATTCTTGCATGATAAAGTCGACACCATCTTAGACATAATAGCGGTCAGCTAAATACAACCTCTTTCAATCCTTCAATACTAACAAACGAAGAATTCACACTATACAACATAGACCTTCTACAAAATTAAACTAATCCCGCATGGGAGTCATGACCTACGAAATAAGATAATCATTGGAATCAAAATACCAACTAACATCATAACAACTACAGTATTTCTGACAACCCCACTAACAAACCAGAAAAAATAAAAGAATCGACATGAGTCCCGAAAGAGTGGTAAAAATCCAAAACAACACTTACACATACGAGGAACACAAAACAATAAACGAGCTGAAATTGAGCTCTACTGTATCATTAAGAAAAATTGTAGAATGATAGAAGACGTAGAGTTAATAAGACGAAATTAAATAAATGAAGGCACATTACTAATAAGTAACGCAGAAAATAATGTAATTCAATATAGTTTGCACGAATCCACCAATAGTCCAAATATTAAAAGGTAACTTCCTCATAGAATTTACGAATTGTACAATCTTCATTGACCACACCTACTATAAAAATAATCAAGAAATATATATACAATCGTTCTCTAATGATGAAGAAGAAGTATAATTCATTTAAACTTTACAGAGAAGCAAACATTCAAAGAAATTATATTAGAAGAAATAAAAAACACTAAAGCCATAAAAGAAATCAGAGCACAAACAATAATTTCCCAACAGCTTCGGCATAACAATCAATTGCTCTTGTATTCCTCTTCATAGGAATATATACCTATAAAAAATGTAAAAGAGGAATCCAGGAGAATCCCTCATCAAAAAGGGGAGGAGTTATGCAACCAAATATGCTCATAGCCAAATTGCACAACCACTTGCCACTTATGCATGAAGAATAATGATAACGACCAGGGTCAGCATAATCATGCAGAAATATTTAAAAAGAGATCAAGATTACCAAAATATAAACAACGTAAGCGTCGCCGCCGTTTCCGATGTAAATGCTTAGTTAGCAACAACAAACATAAGCAAAACAGGCATTTGCATATGCCAAAGAAAAAGCAACAATAAAATATACATAAGTAAAAAGGGCATTTGCATATGCCAAAGAAAGAACTTTACAATCAGTCTTAAGATTCATTCCAACGAGAACAGAAGGTTTTTTATTCAATAAAGACAAGTTTTAATATCCAAAGATATTAAGTGTTTGTTCTTAATCATTATATCCATATATCAGAAGATATTTTGCCAAAGTGATTTTTCAGCCTTTATTTGTGTTTGTGTATCCGAAGATATACAAAATAAAAACCATAATTCGCGCGAGCAGATGTCCTTGCACAATGATGCGTGATGCGTGATACTGTTACAAGTTTCGTCATGCGGCCAACAGATGGCGTCAGGCAAACATCTGTTCGCTTGCTAAATAACTGTCTGTCTCTCTCGCTCTCTCTCTCTCTCTCTCTCTCTCTCTGTATAAATCTGAATGCTATCGGGTTGAGCTCAGGTTCAACGAAACATCGCTGCCAAAATGTTAATGACTCGATGCGATGCGATGCGTTGCGACGCGCAATTGCAACCCTCGCTCGCTCACCCTCTCCCTCGCTCTCCCACTCCCTCTCCTCTCCGTCTTTCTCTCTAGCTCCCTGCCTGCTGTCTCCAGGCCCGATACGCAGTTGGCCCCCAAAGTTTAGCTGCTGTAGCTGAAGCTGGCTTGGCAACTTTTTGCTGTTATTTTTTGTTTTTTCGTTGGTTCATTGAACCGTCGCAGCGAAGGACTTCGCCTGGCACAGCCCCACACCATATAATCAACCCCCTCCGTTGTCCCCCCCGCCAATCATGTGCTTGCTCCTATGCACACCCACACACATTTCCTGTTTTGGCTTGTATCTTTTGCAATTGTTTTTGATGGCTTTTTAATAAATTTACTCCAAATTTATGCGCTATTCGAAATTTATACAAATGCAACAAGTTTCACATTTAATAATATGTCACTTGTTGTTGTTGTTTGTGTCAGTTGGCAAATGCGCAATTTCATAAATAATTGTACAATATATTTATTTATTTATTTATTTGTTATTCTTATTAAGTTATTTGTTCACGTCGCGACGTGTCTTTTATGTATGATTTTTGGGGCGTGGCAAAGACATAAAAACAGTAGCACTTACCCATAGCATATGAAGAGGAAAAACAACAAATAAACAGAAATTATTAACTCACCTGAAAAAGAGCAAAAAAAGGAAAGAGGAAGAGAATATTAGTAAATATAATATGATTAACATAAGCGATATAATTAACATGAAATTGGAGCAGCACAATGTTAAGCACCTTACAGATTACAGTGCGCTGTTAGCTGAGCTATCCTAGCGGAAGTTCTGTTATCAAATGACTTTTTATGGCTTTTAATTTGTATTTTTGGGGATTTTTGTTAGGGAATAGAATGTGTAAGCCGTGCTAGAGCAGACGACGACTTGCCTCAGCTGATCAAGGTAAAGATTTTAACTGGGGAATATACGTAATTCTAAGTATATTCCCGCATACCAAATGCAGTGCGAGCTTAACATATATGATTTTCTTATTATCGTTAAAAATATATCATTTGACTTGGATTTCCAAGCTCCAATACTGGAATCATAAAATTTACTGTTTGTTGATTTGTATATTTCAGATATTGGATACTTAACTCCCTTATTTTCAATTTATATAGAGAAAAAAACGTATTTCAAATGCTTGTGATTTGTGTTTTTGCAAATAGACACATCTGGTTGTCATTAGCACGCTCTGAAAGTTTCATTGAACAAGTTTATCTAGAAGAAAATTTATTCAACAATAAAGTTTCCGTAGCAAGCGTGGCTCCCTTAAGAGAACGTGTGTGAGTGTGTGTGTGCTTAGGTGGGTATGCACTGCATGCTATAATAGAAGCCTATAACGTTTGGATTAGCAGCTCTGTTCAAGGTATCCTCTAGTCAGGCACTCCCGAATAGAGCAAACTTACTTGTCTACTTAATCTGTAGCAAATTGACTTATGAACAGAATGAGGAGGCTTCATGAACTATAATGCTATACATATATGTACATGTACTGCATAGTATATATATTAGAATCCGGTTATAACGGCGTTCAAGGGATCGTCGTTATATATGTATTACGTCTCCTTATTGTTACAATTCAATTAACAGCCTAGAAGAAAGTTGTGCAAAAAAGCTTATCGATGAAACGAACCGTTGCTGTTATTGCTTCTGGCTGTTAAGGCATTAGCAGCGGCTGCTGCTGTTACTGTTGCTGTGCTTGTTGCACTAACATTTGCAGCGCTCGCTAACATCAATCATGCAGTGTGCGTGCCTATGTGTGTGTGTAGGAAAGAGAGCGAGAGAGAGAGGGAGAAAAGCTAAACGATGTGTCGTTGCAGGTGTTTGAACTTTCTGCAGCAAATTTCATTTGATGGCTGCTCTGTTAATGTGATGATAGCAGCAGCGCTGGCAGCGCCGCCGGCAGCGACGATGGCGACAACTGTTGCGCGTGCTGCAGGCCATTGGGCGACAACAACAACAACAACAACAACAAGTTCGTTCAACTGGCGCAATTTCAAAATATTGGGCAGGCTAGGTTTATTGAACCAACTTTGCACATACATAACGAAGAGACTATATATAAATGCATGTATGCGTGCGTGTGTGTGTGCGTGTGTGTGTGTGCGATAAACGATCTGTGGCAGCAACAACCTCAGCCACGGGCGCATTGCTGTCCTTGCCTAGCGACAACGACGCAACTTGTTGGGGTAGGCGACATTTCGGCTGCGTCAGCAAGGGAAGGACGCAAGGGGGGACGGCGAGGCGAGTGCGCTAAATAATAAATAAATTGTAAATTATCAGCATATTGTGCATGTTGTCATTCAATTTGCATTGCGTTGCATTCTTGGCTCATGGTCGACTGTAAAAAAAAAAACGAAAACGAAAACAAGAATTTTTGTTCGCTGTTGTTTTTCGCCTCGTTTCCTGTCTGTTGCTCTCTTTGTTCATCATTTGCCGATTACGCACAGGAAGTAATGCACAAATACACACACACACACACATCACACACACACACATACATCACTCATCACACACACACACACAGATTGAGCGCACCTGCGGCACGTGGCTTAACTGCATTTCAGTTTCAGCATTGACTAAGCTCTGCTTGCGGAAGCACTTGACTGACTGCGCTCTCGTCTGATTGGCGCAACGGAAGTCTTATTGGAAATGACAGTTTGACATTAAGAAGCATTGCATTTGCGTCTTTCTCTGGCACTTCAAGATCATTATTAATATTTGATGACAACCGAAGAAATTCTTTCAATTTTGTTTGTGCCTCAAATTAAATAAAAATATAATGTAATTATTTAAGAACAAATTATAATAAATGATGAAAGCTATACAAAAATACATATAAAACAAACGCATAACTAAATAAAGTAAAATTCAGTTAATGTACTTAAAAAGCAATTAATGAATTGAGAACAAAGCATAAATTAAAAAAAATATATATATATTTTGACTACACAAATAATTGAGTCATTTTGCTATATACAAAATATTATATTTAGCCAAATAAATATATATTAAAATTTATTTTGAAAATAACATTTTTTTTAAATAAGAAAAGAAATATAGTAAAAACGCGAAAAATATATTTCGAGCTATTTACTGACATATTTATGTATTATTTAAAAAAAAAAATAAAAAATATATATATATATATATATATACATATATATAAAATATAAAAAATTTAAATACATTATAAGAACTTTTTATTAAAATAATATTTAAATTTAAACGATTCGAATAAATTCTTTTAAAATAAAATACAATATAAATATTTATATTTATATTTTTTGTTGTTAAATTAATATTTAAGTTTAAATGAATTAATTCATATTAAATACAATGCAATATAAATATTTATATATATATATATATTATATTATATATATATTTTTTTAATTAAATACCTATATTAAATTTAAAATGACTTAATTATTAGTAATAATCTGTGTATTTTTTTATTTATTTAATATTTAAATTTAAATGAATAATTCTTATAAAATATATACAATATAAATAGATATATAGATATATATATTATTTATTTTTTTTATTTTTAAATTAATATTTAAATTTTAATTAATCTTATCAAATATAATGCAATATAAATATTTTATGATATATAGATATATATATATATTTTTAATTTAATATTTTAATTTAAATGAATACATTCTTATAAAATAAAAACAATATAAAATAAATAAATATATATACAGATTATATATCTATATCTCATATATATCTCTCTCTCTCTCCTCTCTCTCTCTCTGCCTCTCTCTCTCTCTACTCTCTCTCTCTTCTCTCTCTCCTCTCTCTCTCTCTTCTCTCCTTTTTTGTTTTACTTGCACCCTTCCTCTTTCACCGTTCCGTTCCTTCTTTCTCCCCCTCCTCCTGCCCCTTCCACTACGTCCCAATTGCTTTTTCTTCCACTCCTCTTCCCCTTTCCTGGCCTGCCGCTCTTCTCCCTCTTTGTGCTTTTTTCTTTTCCCTCCCTCTCTCCCCTCTCTCTCCTTCCTGCCCGTTTTCTTTCTTTCTGTTTCTTTGTTTTTTTTCCCCCCTGCTGCGTCCTGCGTCCGCTTTGCGCCTTCCCATCTCCCCCATCCCCCCCTCGTCATCCACGTACTTCCCCCCCTTCTCTGTTGTGCTCTCGCCACCCGTTTCTCCGGGCCTACTCTTTGCCGTATTTCCGCTCTCTCTGTCTCTCCCTCTCGCTCCCCGCCATTACGCTCTGCCCCTTGCGCTCCATTGTGCGCCCTTGCTCCCTCCGTGAACTTGCCATCAAGTTCCATTGACATTGCTGTTAATTGAGAGCAAAATAAAAATAAATAATGAAAACAAAAAGAAGAAGAAGAAAAAAACACAACATTTATCAAAATGCGCGATTGTTGCAGCAGCAGATACGGCGGCGTATGCGTAATATAAGAATTATCGCTACAAATTGGCGATAAGTTTGAAATGACAAATATGTGTAAATATAATTTCAGCCATGAGCAACAGCGGGTTGAATGGGCAACACGTTCAAAAGTCACAAAAAAAAAACAAAGGTAAGATTACAGCGATAACAGCAGCAGATGGGCCGAGTAGAAATGTTGAGGTAGCTAACAGTGTTTGAGTTTGTGCATTAACAGCACACTGTTAGCTAACAGCAACAGTGGCAGCTGGGCAAGCTAAAAGCTCTGCGCCAGCAGCCACCAAAAGCTCACTGCTTGAAAGGCTTTGTGTGTGTGTGTGTGTGTGTGAGAGAGAGTGAAAAAGAGACAGCGAGAAAGAGTCATGTGCGAGCGTGAGAATGTTTGTATATTTGCCAATTGAATTCTACTGCGCGTTTAGTGCATTGAACCTATTGTTTATTCAATTTTTGGGCAATTCATTTGGGCTTGTTCGATATGCGACGCTAAACAGAAACTGCTGATAATTTTTTAAGATAGCGCAAGTGTGAGCAGAGTGAAAGAGAGGTAGGGCGAGCGGGTGGTAGATAGAGCGGTTAAGGGGGAGGAGTAGAAAGCTCAAGGCGAATTGCAGACAAATGTTCAATGCCAATGCCAATGCCAAACTGAGAACCCAACAGCCCCGCGCCCCTAGGCACACACACACACATACACAGTGGGGCGGCATATGTATTTAACCTCGAAAACAACAAACTTTTGGCTTTCAAGTTCATTGCCGTGCTTTAACCTCTTTGAGTACGTTACCTCTCTCTCTCTCTCTTTCTCTCTCGCTCTCTGTGTAGTTGTTGCTGTTGTTGTTGTTGTTGATCTTCGTCTTTTAAGTGCATGTGTGTTTGCATTTATGATTTTAATTATCATTTTCTTAATGGCGCATTGCTTAGCAGATAAATACATGTATGTATGTACATACATATGTATGTGTGGGAATAGCGAAACGCGTAATGCCTTGTTTATCCTTGGGCCCGGCATCAATTTGCGGCATCATTGCCGGGTTGTCGACGACGCCACTCGAATTCAATATAAATCTTTTCCTACTCACACACAGACTCAAGATAGATGCCTAGATAGATAGATAGATAGATATGTATGTAGATACAGCTCGCCGGGGCGTACATGTGTGAAGAAAGATCGACAATTGTCGTTTTCGGCATAAGTGATTCATGGGACTTTGCTTCTCGGAAATATGTGCTTTACAGTGCTTAAATATAATATAAGCGCGTGAACATTTCCCCTTAGTGGGCATCTAGCAGTGACTACAGACTGATAAGTGTTTGCTAGAAATATTTTGCGTTTTAACTGGAATTTTAGAGTTGATAAATAATACTACATAAATGTATATTAATTTATATACCAAGTGATATGGCATATATCCATGTATATCACAGATAACTTGGTCAATATCCTAGGACAATAAAAATTATATTGCTCTCAGTTCAAACTCATATTACAAAGAACAAAAAGTAAACTAAAAAATTTATATACACCATTTTTTTATGAGTGTAAATGAACTAGTTCTTTAAATAGCTTACATCAAAGTTTAAGTAAAAACAAAATCTGCCTAATTATGCATGTAAAATTTTTTCTACAGCAATGAATGAAATAAATGAAGAGAAATGAACTAGTTCGTTAAACAGCATACATAAAAATTTTATCAAATAAAAATTGAACTTGAATAATCATGTACATATGTAAAATTTTTTCTATATAGCTTTTTTTTTTAATAATGTACATATTTACAATGATTCCTGCTGCAAATTTAAATTCAAAATGAACTAGTTCCACATCTAGCTTATAAAGGGATCTAATAATATAGATCTTTTATGAACTATGAACTAGTTCATTATATACAAATTTAATATAAATAAATATTCTGCAATGTATACAAATATTGCAGCTGCAATTCTACTGAATCAGCTCAAATGAACTAGTTCTTCATATATGTATGTAGCTCATCTAATGATTGAATAACATATGACATTTACGTCAATTGAACTGTGTACAAATTAAATTTAAAAAAATATTTATCCAATATTTGTATATTTATCTAACTAACCGTCCCATCACCTATTTGCACATATGTATGTTTGCATGACTTGTCCCACTGTACCACGCTGTGCGCTCTGCAATCAGCTGTTTTCTTTACAAGCGCGCAGCTGTTTGCTTTGTTGTTGTTGTTGTTGTTGTTATTGTCGTCGTCGCTGCTAGTGCAAAACGTGCAACGCGATAACGTTGGACTCTGCTTATGTGCTGCGCGACTTTGCAAAACAAAAACAAGCCAGCAAAGAAGAAGATGAAGAAAGCACACACAACACATACACAGAAAGAAGAAGCTGAGACACAGCGTAGAGCACGAAGACAAGCGCAAAAGCAATAACAAATTGACAAGAGACTCACATGTCGTTGTTGTTGTTGTTGTTATGGTAGCTGGTACAGAGATTGTAGCTAACTGTTCATCGTAGTAGTAGCTGTTGTTGCTGTTGTTGTAGCTGGTTTTGAGCAGCACTGCTGCGATCGTTGCATTCGTTATTGTTGCTGTTGTTGCTGCTGCTGCTGCTGTTAATTTCGGCACTCGATTCTTGGCCCAATGTAAACGCGCATTTGAATTGTAATACATTTTGCCCAGCTGCCTGTAACGGTTGCCGTGGCCATATCTTTTTTCGTTGCTGTTATCGTTGTAGTAACTGTCGTTGTTGTTGTTGTAGCTGTATGCATTACAGTTGCCTTTGTGCTGCTTGCGTCGCTGCTCCTGCTCATCATCGGGCTTGCGCTTATACGCAATAGCAGTACCGTTAACATTTGCGCTCAGTGCAGAGACGGCGTTCGCTGCTGGCACCATGAGCTGCATTCTACAAATTGCGCTGACGACGATACTCTCTGTCTTGCTCGTCTTCTTCTTCGCCTTCTTCACTCTCTTCTTCTACGCGCTGTTGCTGATATTGTTGTTGTTGTTGTTGTTGCAGTAGTAGTAGTAATAGCAACAAGAGCACGCGCATAGTTTTTGGAGGTTGCGGGATATGGGAAAGCGAACGTGTAGACTGCCAAAATCACAATATCCGAATATCTCACACAAAATGTATCTCGCGGTTGGGCGGACTGTCGCGCGGCTGACGTCAAAATTTGGCGGCGGCGCGAAATTCGTTTTACGCAGCACTTGAGAAATTGCTTTAGTACACACAACAATAGAGAGAGAAAGACAGATAGAGAGAGAGATGGTGATGACACGGCACCGATAAAAAAAAAAACAAAGTAACAATAAAAAAAACAGTTATACGATTGATTTTAGGGCAAATCCGTTGGTTTGTTTCCTTTGAATGTTTTCGCAAATGTCAGTTTCTAGTATTTGACTTTTTCTTTATTTAATTATTTTTTAAATATTTTAATTACTTGTTTTGTTTTGGTTCACGTTGATCACGTTTGAAGTTTCGTATTGAAAACTAGCGCAAGAAATTGCATGCCCAGCTGCCTAACTTGTTGACCAGCAACAACAAAATAAACGTCTGCATCCCGTCCGTCGTGTATGATTGAAGCTCAGAATGGACGGGCAGCGGTAGCAGCAGCAGTAGCAGCAGTAGCAGCAGGCAGCAGGCAGCGCCAGCAGCAACAGCGCAGCGTCTCTCTCGTGCGTGTCTGTCTGTCTGTGTGTGTGAGCGAATGAACTTGCGCTGTCGCTGCCCACGGTCGCCGCTGCATGTGTAATTGTAACAGCGACGCCGGCGTCGAGGTGGCTCTGGTAAACAAAGAAAAAGACAAACGCTTGCGCTGTCGGCGACGACAACAGCGCCGCTAGCTGCGCTGCTGACGCATGTCTCCAATTGCGCCTAACCCAATTCAAGTGTCGTCATTTGTTTTGCGGTCATGGAGCGGCAGCGCCGCAGCAGCATCGGCAACAGCGTAGACAATGGCCAAAAAGCTTGCAAGCTGCAGCAAAGAAAGCTTTCACAGCAATCACTGCACCGTGTGCCTAACTAGCTGAGTGAGCGAGCGCACATGTATGTATGTGTGCGTGTGCGTGTGCGCGCGTGTGTGTGTGTGTGTGCCTTAATTTCTGCATGCTTAACATATGTTAGGATGACAGCAATGTTAATTTAAATGCTACTGTTGCCAAATTTGTCATTCCTCTGATTTCGTTGATTTTGAGCAAATAGTCAAGCCGCCATTAATATAGGGATTAGCGATGAATCGAAACAATTGACATTCGCATAATCGATAAGTGATGTGCGATAATTGAGCTGACTAATTACAGCGAGAAATCACAATTGTCACAATTGTCGAAAAATAGCAGAAAGAAATTCATAAAATAAATTTGAATAATAACTAAGAATTTGTAACAGAACCCACCTAATTGCACAGGTGAAGCGGAATTTGGTAGTTTCCTTGTTGGTTTTGTTAATTTTTGTAAATCACATTTATTTTGCAGACCCACGAGGATCAGCACTAAAAAGTCAACTGTGTAGAGACGCCTGCCGGCGGACATCTTTATAGGCAAATATGCAGGTAAATGAAAATGAATGCATGAATAACAATTAAAAATACATTGCGGCTAGCCAAAAGGTAGTTAGCCCACCTGCCTGACGGCCTGCCTGCCTGTCCAGGCTAACGGACATGCAGGCGCGTGTCGCTGAGCACGTGGTTCGCATGAGTCGTGACCCACGGTGCCTAGAGCTTTCTAATGCGAAAAAAACTTTACTGGAGCTTTGATTTGAAACTTGGATGCGTGTGAGAGAGTGTGAGAGAGGGGGCAGAGGCAGGCAGTGCGCGCGCGCAGCTCTGCTGAGCGCTGGGCAGCGCTGCGATAAGCGCAATTGGCTTTCTGCTTTGTGCTCACAATTCTAAACAGAGCCCAACGCTTTATGGATTTTCATTTCTCTTTGTTATTTACATATTTATTTAGTTTTTTTTTTTTTTGCATTTGGCCCAAGCCATGTGTGTACGCGCTTAAGGTGTGTGTGCGATTGCCTTTTGGCCCAGAGACGCGCACGAGCCAGCTCCCGGCACGTACGATCTTAGCAAGTGTTTGGCGTCTCTTTAGATACACAAACACACAGACACATACATATGTAGATACATATGTATGCATATGCGCATCCAATGGATGCACTTGTTGGGCCCACACTCCCCACGCTCCCCAGCCACAATGCCATTGCCAATTGCGTTTCAATTTCAAGATTTGTGACAGCGCAACTTTATCATGAGCAAGTCAAATGCATGCTCCAATGATGAGTCACGCGCTGAAGCTCACTATAGATGTGTGTGTGTGTGTGTGTGTGTGTGTGTGTGTGTGTGTGTGTGTGTGTGTGTGTGTGTGTGTGTGTGTGCGTAGCTCCCCTTTTCAGCGAATTAGGGCACACGCAAATGAACTGAGCAGATCAGCGCAGACAAAGAGAGGCCGAGAGAGAGAGAGGGAAACAGGGAGACAGAGAGGGATGGAGAGAAACAGGCCGTACAGAATTGGAATTGTGTCAGTGTGTCATGCTTGACTCTTGTTTCATGTTGTTGCTTTTTTTTTTGTTGCTGGGACGCGCGCGTTCACGTCAAATGCTCAGGTAAAGGCAAATAACATAAGGAAGTCAAGCAAATAACGCGACAACAAAAAGGCAACAATAACAAAGAGTCAACAAAAAGTCGATTAACTAAAAGTCAAATAAAATTTGAGAAAGACTTGAAAAGATATAGTATATATATATATATGTATATATATAATAAGAAATTGTAATTCGTATTATTTGTATACCCTGAACCCATTGAAATTGGGTAATTAGGGTATAACGTTTATGTAACGATGTATATAATAGACAGAAGGAGGCGTGACAGACCCCTTAATGTAATTAAAAGTATTATTGATCCGAGCGACGAACTGAGTCGATTAAGTCCCGTCTATACGTTCGTCCCCCTGTCCGACCGTATGTGTGAACACGCCGATCTAAGAAACAATAAGAGCTAATTTCTTGTTGCGCTGTCTACAAATTTGTTTAGATATAGCCTCTTAGCTTTTCGACTTGAATTTTGCATGAAATCAAGGAAAACTTATCCGGAAAATACCTGAAGAATATTCAAATTGTTAGAAGTACAAATTTTGTAACTTTACGCCAAAAATGGTAAAACTAAAATTGATTTGATCTTATATATAGCTAGGCTGCATGTGTATAGATATCCAGATATATATTATTTATGTATATTGAATGCATTTCCTAAGTATTTCAAGGACAATATTTTTTCGAAATAATTGTGTAATATTTATCTCTATATACTCACCCATATCTTCGATACATCTACATATATCTATATATATATTTTTTAACGATTTCGGAGTCACTCGTACTTTGTTTTGTTTCGCTTTGTTTTTGCCTTGTGGCAGGTCCGCTCGCAAACGCGTTCGTTTATCAACTAAGCGACGACGTGAGCTTGAAACGTGCAAAAAAAAAAAAAGAAGAAAAACAAAAGAAAAAAAATCCAAAATAATAACAATAAATGAAAACTGAAAATATACTCACGAATACTGCAAGAAGTAGTCTGAGCATATACAGAGCTTTCATTTTCATTTGGAAACAGAGCTTAAACATCATTTGCTGCATTTGTGCAGAAATTTTCTTATGTGATAAGCATAGCTTGGAATGAAGAGAGAGAGAGAGAGAGAGAGAGAGAGAGAGAGAGAGAGAGAGAGATAGAGAGAGAGAGAGAGAGTGGGCGCGGTTTGCAGATGATTCTTATGAAATCTAATTTCAATCAGTTTGTTTTAAGGAGAAGTTGGAAGTTAAATGGAAATTCTTGAAAATTGCATAGAAAGGCGATCCATATATAACAAGTAAGAAAACTGTAGTCGAGACTGCTCGACTACGAACTCCCCTGAGCCCTTCTTCGAACGAATAATATATAAGAAACTATACATGCAAAAACACGAGCACACATACACGCTGATCTATGCTTGTACGCTTGTATGTGTGTGAGCATTGCAGGCGGCTTGCTGTCTCGCTGGCTTTCTTGCTGCGCCACATTCGATAACTCTGGAAATATACAAGTTATCGAATTTCTGAAGTTCATTCGTTTTGTGTTGGGTTCGTATATTGCACGCGCAGTACGAGTTTGTTTCGGAAATTCGATAACTCGTATATTTCCAAAGTTATCGATAAAAAACTTGATCGAGAACCAGTTATAAAATTATATCTAATTTATCTTTAGAGTTGAAGTCTTCAAGTCTTCTGCATATATATAGATACTAATTTATTACAATTTCGGTTTTTGTTAGATTTTGGATTACGATCCCCGATTCCCCCCACACCCCCAAATGCGTAAAAATTTTATTTCAAATACTAGAGACATGCAGTTTGGTTTAGCATATATGTATGTAGATATGAATATCATATTCATAACCTGAAGAGATCAATACGATTGTCCGTCTAGAAACAGAATTATTAATCAATAAAGTTTTCGCAGCAAAACTCATGTGGCGCAGCAACAAAGGCAGCGAGACACCAAGCCGCCTGCAATGCTCACACACATACATACATGCCTACAAGCGTAGATCAGCGTGTGTGTGTGCTCGTGGTTTTGCATTTACAGTTTCTTATGCGTGCAGAAACGAATCGAATAATTCTTGGAATATATTCGTTCGAAGAAGGGCTCAGGGGATTTCGTAGTCGAGCAGTCTCGACTACAGCTTTCTTACTTGTTTTTTTTTTACATCAAGTTAGCCTTGCAAAATTTTCCAAATGAACATTTGAGGGATAAAAAAAATTCAGTATCAGTCTACATCGTGTTGTGAACGTATCAAAAAAAATTTGTGCTTTTCTTCATAAATTGAATTGACTGTATATTAAATTAAATATATTATAAGATGAATCCGCAAAATGATAAGGTTGGTATTCTTTAATTTATTAAAAAAAAAAAAAAAAAAAAAACTAGCATATGATTTTAATTATAAGCTAGATTTATTTAATTTAATAAAACCATTATACCCCGATTTCCCAAAAAAAAATAAGGAATTCAAGTAAGAGTGGTCTGTTCGGAAATGTCCGACTGTGGTGTAATGCTCACATACCAGGTTTTTTTTTTTTTTATTTTCTTCTTTTTTTTACATCAAGTTAGCCTTGCAAAATTTTCCAAATGAACATTTGAGGGATAAAAAAAATTCAGTATCAGTCTACATCGTGTTGTGAACGTATCAAAAAAATTTTGTGATTTTTTTCATAAATCGAATTGACTGTATATTAAATTAAATATATTATAAAATGAATCCGAAAAACAATATTGAGGCTGGTATTCTTTAATTTATTGATAAAAAAAAGGAAAAAAAATAGCATATGATTTTAATTATAATAAATAAATAAAATGTATTGATCAAATATTGAATTGGTTGTGTTTATAGAATTCTATGGACGATGCAAAGCCGGTGCCACAGATGAATTCGCCTAACGATGCTAATAATAATCGCAGCCCACTGCAGAATTCGCCTAACGATGCTAATAATAATCGCAGCCACAGCAGAATTCACAGCCGATCTCATCGCAAATATCGCCTTCAAGCTCTGAGAATGGCAAGCAGTCCCGAAGCCAGGCATCAGACGAGCAGCCCTTTTTTGCTAGCAATTTGGCCTACTATCCTGAATTGCCGCAGCCTTCCAAAGCCAAAGATGTGAATAAATATCTGTCATATGAGGATTGGAAGAGCACGGCTTGCAGTACCTTAGCGGTAAAGAAGACGAAGAATCTGCAGCAGCAGCAGCAGCAGCACCAGCAGCAGCACCACCAGCAGAAGCAACTGCTGAAGCAGCAGAAACAGCAGGTGAAGCAGCAGCAGCAAAAGCAGCAGGTGAAGCAGCAGCCAAAGCAACAGCATCAAAAACAACAGCAGAAGCAGCAACAGCAAAAGCAGCTACAAAAGCAGCAGCAGAAGCTGCTGCAAAAGCAGAAGCAGAAGGAGCAGAAGAAACTGCAGAAGCCGAAGCAACCGAGGCAACATCAGGTGGCAAACCCGATGGGAGCAGGCCATGAGCTCCAGAAGTTCGATGCTAATCCGTATTCCTGGCAGTTTTTGAACGGCAATGAATATTCATCGACACAGCAACCGGGGCAACAACAGATGGCAAACCCGATCGGAGCAGGTCACGAGATTCAGAAGTTCAACGTCAATATGAACCCCTGGCAGCTTTTGGGCGATAATAATTACTCGTCGACACCGCCGCCATCGTACGGCCAGCCGAAGCAGGAGCAACCGAAGCAAGAGCAGATGGTAAAGTCAATCAATGCAAACTATAAGAGCCAAAACCTCGCTAACGATTCGAATATTTTGCAGCTTTTTAACGACAACGCTATGATACCGCAACCGTTCGGACAGCAGAAGCAACAAATGAACCCAGAGCAGCTGGTTGGGGCAAACTATCAGAACCAGAACCTCGATGGCAACTCGAATATCTGGCAGCTTTTCGGCGATAATAATTATGAGTCGACACAGCCACAGTACGGCCAGCCAAAGCAGCAGGAGCAAATGACTCAAGAGCAGATGGTAAAGTCAATCAATGCAAACTATAAGAGCCAAAACCTCGCTAACGATTCGAATATTTTGCAGCTTTTTAATGACAACCCTATGATACCGCAACCGTTCGGACAGCAGAAGCAACAAATGACCCCAGAGCAGCTGGTTGGGGCAAACTATCAGAACCTCGATAGCTATTCGAATACATGGCAGATTTTGAACAACAACCGTACGACACAGCAGTTATACGGCCAGCCGAAGCAGCAGGAACTGAGCCAAGAGCAGAACCAACAACTCGATGGCAATTCGAATATCTGGCAGCTTTTCGGCGATAATAATTTGGAGTCGACACAGCAACCTTACGCCCAGCCAAAGCAGCTGCAGCAGGAGCAACTGACACAAGAACAGATGTTGGAGGCTATTAAATCAAACCATCAGAAGCAGAACATCGATGGTAATTCGAATATCTGGCCGGCTTTGAACGAAACCCGTACGACACCTCTAACGTACGGACAGCAGAAGCAACAAATGACCCAAGAGCAGCTGCTAGGGGCAAACTATCAGAACCTCGATAGCTATTCGAATACATGGCAGTTTTTGAACAACAACCGCGCGGCAGAGCAACTTTACGGCCAGCCGAAGCAGCAGGAACTGACCCAAGAAAAGATGCTGGCATCAATCCGTGCAAACTATCAGAACCAGAATATCAATGGGAATTCGAATATCTGGCATCCTTTGAACGAAAGTGGTTACTCGTCGACAAAGCAATTGTACGGCCAGCCAAAGCAGCTGCAGCGGGAGCAACTGACCCAACCCCAAATGGATGAGTCAATCAAGCCATCAAGCCATCAAGGCCAGAACTTCGGTGGTAATGCGAATATCTTGCAGCTGTTGGGCGAGAAAGTTTACGCGTCGACACTGCAGGCGAACGGCGAGCCACTGGTACCACTGTCTATGCTGGCCGAAATGAGCGGCGTGAATTTGGCTTGCGTCTTTATGACCGCACATCTCATCCAGAACAATCAAGATCCCAACGAGTACAGCGTGCTGACCCACTTCAAGGACAGTGAGCTGCGCAGCTTCGTTGTTTTGAGCGACGAGGTTAAGCATGTGCTCAAACGTTATGAAATACGCGAACACAATCTCGATAATACTGTTCCAAATTTGGCCTCGCCAATGGCTGACAATCTGCCTCAGCCTCCGACCCAGTGGATGCCCAATAGAAAGGTGAAGCCCAAGCCGAAGGAACTATTGCAGAATCGTCAGACGGTAGATGCCAGAGGCCATGATAAATTTATCAATCCCAATCTTAAGCTGGTCAGTGAATGGCAGCCGGAGACTTCGAGCTACAACTACAAACTACAGTCACCTTAGACATATTAAGGTACTTAGGACTGAGATTCGTAGAGAGGGGTGCTTAAGGAAGATTAGCGACAGATACAAAACAAATAGAAATTTAAAGACAAAAAAAAAAAAAAAAAAAAAAAGCAAAAAAAAGAAAAACAGAAGCATTAAATGATAAAGAGAGGCAAATAGAGAGGGAGGGAGGGAGAGTAATACAGTTAGAGAAAAAGAGAGGGATGCAGATATAGGAAAAACAAGTGACACGGAGGGGAGGAACTCAAGAGAGAAGGTGGAAGAGAGAGAAAGCATTACAGAAATGTATTAGAGGGGGCCAGTGAGAGGAAGAACGAAATAAAAGAAAAAGGGCTTCAAAGAAAGAGGGAGAGACAGGACTTATTTATACAAATATTATGAATGAAAAAAAGAGAACTTTAGATAAAGAAAGAGGGAGTGAGGGAGGACTCCCTCTCACTAAACAAATTTTGAGAGTTTGAGATAAAGGGAGACACAAAAGGAAAGAGAACAAGAGAGTATTATAAAATAACAGAATTATACCAAAATTTTTAGTGAGACAGTATTAGAAAAATATAAAACAGATAGTGGGAGTGAGGGGTAGAAATTATATATTTATATATATATATATATATATAGACGGAGAGAGAGAGAGAGGAGAAAGGAAATAGAGAGAAGGCGAGAAAAATACTGTATACAGACTGTGAACAATAACTAAGCATGGATTCTAATAAAACCGACAAAAACGAGCTGTGTTATTATGCTTACGTATTGATTAACTATCAATTATATCAATAATTTGTGAACAATATGAATAATAAAACGATTGAAAACTTTATCTCAAACAAAGATCATTCATGTCTGTTATTAATCAAGATGTTTTTAAGGTATATGCATAATAATTTGTTTAGTTATTGCTAAGATGATCATCGTCCTAGATACCCTCGACATTATCACTTTATTTTTTTATTATACATATATAAATATATTTTGCTTTATAGGGCATTAGATCTGCGACTCATGGAAATCTTCTTGGTCTATCAATTACACATGTCAACATGACTTGGGTCTTAGGCGTGCCGAACAGAACATTTTAAAATGGGATTACCCTAGAGCTAGAGAGTGAAGGTGGTGGGGGAGTGATGGGTATGTAGATATGATAAAAATAATTTGAAAGTATGGCTTAGACCTCCACTTTACATACTCTGTCTTTCTCTAATCGACGCACTTTCGTGAAGCTTTCCACTTTCTTCAAGAATCAAATGTCATTAGTCCAGTTTATAGAAATAGAAGTGTAGTCCCATTAAATTTGGTTGGCTAATGCTGTTATTGTATACCTTTTATATATGCATATATGTTTTCATTCAAGTTTGATTGGACTTTCAATAAATGCGCAGAATTTAGTTCAAGTTTAATGTATTTTTTTGCGCAGCAATAAAAATTTGTTGGTGATTCGCGGAGCACAAGTGCAGATTGTGCTTATACACACAAACATATACCTATGTATATAAATATGTGTATATATAGGGTCTATCTGCAATCTGGTGGCATGCCGCTGCTCAAGAGCTAGCCAGATGGGTATGTGTGCGAATTGTTGTAGACAAGGTAAATAAGGCGATGCTACTTGAGTTTTGACACAGTTCGAAAGCGTTTCGAATGTGCTAGAAGACGCTGTTATCGACTATCTATTGAGGTTACAAGCTGCCTGGGGTACTTCTAGTTTGATATCTACGCGCTGCACTTCGATTTCGTCGCACTCGTGCTCTGTGGACATAACTATCTAGCTCTCAAATTGACCAATCGCCAATGTTTGCCAAGTTCTGGATTGCAGTTAACTGGCATTTTTTATGCCAAGACAAGTCAGTTCGAGTGCCTGAAGGCTAATACATAAGTATACCAATATATTGTGTACATACGGCGTACTTTACACCCTTCTATATCGACAGACATCCATCTGCTTGGCACAAAGCGATGATGACGATGAAACCTACGTTAACTTCAATATGGTCAAGCAGGGATAATCAAGTAGATCTGAGTTGCATATTCGAGCATCCCGAAAGAGTTCGAATAGTGCATAGGCCAAAAAGGAGCTAAAAGTCAAGAGAGGGAGTTCTGGTCTAGGAAGGTAAGGCATGCGTTCGTATGACCAAAGAATATGACGCTCTAGGACGCCATATTTGAGGAGATTTTCTAGTTGATTATTCTAGATCAAACTACGTTTAACAAGTCTTGTAAAAGATAAAGTTTGATATTGATTTAATGATTTGAAGCAAACGTAATTAGCGTGATAGACAGACAGTTAGATGGAGAGGTCTAGATGGGGCCACGTGTACGGACGGACGGACAAATAAATGGAGAGGTCTAGATGGTGCTAGATGACCAGATAGATGGGGAGGTCTGATGAAGATCAAAGAGACATCCTTTTGCATATATAGATAAACGCTGACGCACGAATAGAAGGATAGAAGGACGCATGGACAAGTCTAGATGAAGCCGAGCATCCGTCAGACAGAAGGACATATGAAGAGGATTATATGAAGATGGCTGATTGATACTGGTTAAGAATGAATCGACTACACTTGCTATCTATCCTAATTTCCCATTCTCAATAAGTTTAGAGCGTCATAATCACATCTCAAACAACATCATTCAACATCACTCAGACAGTACGAAGAATTTCATATGAATCATATCTGAAATATACTATGCTCAACTCCGCTTAGGAGAGAGCTAAACATATACAGAATCAAATATATAATAAAATCAGTATCCAGAGCTTAATGAAATACCCTTCAATATCTATACAAACAAGGTTGCTCTTTGATCCATGATTTGAGTAAAAATCAAACGCACATTGTGCATAATTTGACTTGAGTTGTGACCACGCGTCGTATAGTCGCAGGTTATCGCCTACCTAAGATCAACGCGATGTGGCCTTATCAAGTCGGCTCGGAGACAGCGGCAGAGCTCAGTTCCCATCTACATCAAGGTTAGCAGCTTAATGAGCTGCTTTCTCTTTCTATAACAAGTACGTCATGGTTTATGGGGAGCTTATCACCTCTGTGCATGTTCATTGTAGTTTAGACTCATTGAAGATGACAAAACTAGACGATTGCCAGACTCGGCTTATTGTGGCTGTGAATCGAAGATAATCATATCGACGCCGTCTCAAGCTCATTAACTCTGAGTTGCTCACAGGTTGTGTGTGTGTGTGTGTGTGTGTATGTGTTGGTTTGTGTTGAAGCACGTAGCAGCATGTCATGAGAATCGCTGAGAAGGGTGCCATTCGTTCTCTTATGAACAGTTCAGCATATCTGATCAACATAGCGGCACGAACTGTTTCCCCAATGCACTTTGGCCGCAGATGACGTAATTGTCGGCAATTGTTGATTGCACGTTGAAAGTAATGCACAACATTTCATTGAGTAATTAATGAGCAATAACAATCAAAACAAAGAGATTCACTGTAAGTGCAATCAGTGAATTTAATAGATAGCCAGCCACCTCATTACTCGCACTCGCCAGCCTCCTCCTCTCAGATCTCGCGTGTTGTTGTGTTGTTCTGCAGCTCACCAAAAACAAACAACTCCCAGTCGGGAGGGTTCGAAGAGGAAATACCCTGAATGAGCTTTGCTTAGGGTATGCGGTAATGGACAGACGGATGGAAGGGCAGACGGAGGGATGGAGAGATGGGGAACAGACGATCTGATAGAATGTTGGCTAGACAATCGGATGGATAGACACACGGATAGGTGGGTGGAAGGACAGACGGACAGAGGATAGACAGATGGACATACAGACAGACGGATAAGTAGGCATGAACGTCGAGATTTCGGAAACTACAAAAGCTAGAGAGCTGACATTTCACATAAATACTCGTATGTTAGTTACACAGTACGCGTTTATTTATTTATTTATTTTTTTTTTGATAACTCATCCCATTTCCAATTTATCGATAAAAATCGAAAAATTATTAATGTTATTTTTTAAGCATAATTTTTACTTTGAATTTGCATATTTAGTAGATAATTATGGATACTCAATTTTGTAATTTTCAGTGTGTCGAATCCCATATACCCTGTCTTAATACTTCAAATGGATTCAGGGTATACAAAATCACAATCATGGGTCATTGGCAAATGTCACAGTCTCCGCGCCAACACATGCATAAGCACACACACCCCCACACACGCACACGCACACTCTCAGTCACATGACACAGGTTATCAGGCACGGACTTGAACATTGTGTACTATAGCTATTGTCTGCAAATCAAGCAATCGATAGCTAGAAAGTGAAAAGTTGGAATTCAATCAAATATTCAAAGCGCATCGGAAAGACGTCTTTACTGAAATTGCGATCTAATCAAATTTCTTATGCATTCACTTTTATTTCGAATTGCAGCACAAAAGAATTGCCTAGATTGACAACAAATTTGATATAAATTGTAAATTATCGGACAGGTTGCTGGTTCAAGGCAAGTTACTAAGGGCATGGCTCATACACATACATATATATGTATATATAGTTAATAACTGATAAGCCCTACAAGCCTATGGAAACACGTGCATGACTCGAAGCAGGCAAACCCTGTGCAAGTCCAAGTTACGTTCCATCTATCAAATACATTGTAAATGGGTGTGTTTATGTATGCATTTAGCGATTAGGCTTATTGTATATATTTGAGATTGCCAATATAACTTTGGGCAGAATTTTTGTGGTTCTTGAAGTCAGTGACTAGGCAGAACTTGTAAAGTTTTCACAGAATCATAGAATCATAGAGTCATGGAGTCATAGAGTCATAGAGTCATAGAGTCATAGAGTCATAGAGTTATAGAGTCATACAGCATTTATCTAATCAAACCAATAGGATAAATGGTCCTATTAATATATATTTAGATCGCATTTCTATTTTCAGTTCAATGTGCCAATGATTTCGTAAGTTCCGGTTGGTTGCATCCCAAAAATCCATGTGCTCTACACATATTTCCATAGGTCCACATAGCTATACTATAGATATACTATAGCTATACTATATATAGATTATATATATAAGTAAATTTTATAAAAAACGCAGAAGCACAGTCTCGACTACGAGATACCCTGAACCCTGCCAAAAAACTAATACTCTTTTTCTTTACCGCGCAGTTGCTGCCGTGACTTGGGTTGGATTGGGCTATATTTTGGACGTATATAACTGCATTTCTAGATATACGATCTTCATGAAACTTTCGGCATATTGAAAAATTAGCTTGTCTATATCTAAATATATATATAAAATCTCTAGCTCAAACGGTATAGAATTTATGCTCAAAAAACCAAAAAGTAAACGAATTTTCGATAATTTGGAAATGGGATGAGTTATCGAAAAAACATAGCTAACATACGAGTATTCAAGTGAAATTTCAGCTAGATAGCTTTTGTACTTTCCGAAATTTCGAGGTTCATACGGACGGACGGACAGACGGACAGGGCTTATTTTTTTCTGCTGATCAAGAATATATATACTTTGTGGAGTCTGCGACGTCTCCTTCTCTCCTTCTGCCGGTTACATACATTTTCACAAAACCAATATACCCTGCATTCCCATTTTCAGGGTGTAAAAAGAAAGATCAGCATCGGATCCCGTGAAAGTTTTTGATTGTTTATAAATGTACATATATATTTGAGAGACGTATGCCGGAGATGTTTATCACTAGACTTAAACCATGGCAGGGCTATACTGTCTATAGTATGTAGTATAACTCTTGGATCGATTCAGTCAGCTCTCCTCGAGGACGGGGGGAAAGTGTGGAGGTATCACATAGCTCTTATATATACATTGCGTCGCAGTGCCCACTCGACGATTTATTAGATAGATTAATTGGCAAATATTATGATTGTACCACGACAGTTCAGTTGAGTCGACTGGACATCTCTAAATAGCTAGGTATATACATATATATATATATATATATATATGTATGTATATATATACGCTATGTATGTATATGTCTGTCCCTCCATATCATGTGCATTAGACTTAGCGCGTATTGATTCGCCGATTGCTGATGTCGGCACGAAGTTAATGTCGACCCAACTTTGATAAGCGCCGTGGCAAAAGTCGATAATCAGACTTATATTTAGAGAAGTCGCCTGGCCCGGCCACAGTTTTCCATGCGACACAGTCCAAGGCAGCAGACAGGTAGAACGCATTCGCTCAAAGGATATCGATACAGGATACGACGGACTAAGCAAAGTCAAAGTTTAATTGCTTCGAGGACTATTTCAATTGAGATTTAAGGACATCAGTTAGTTTCGATTCGTAATTTAAGAAGATTTGGCTCAAGCACACAGCATGAAGCTGGAAGGCGAGAAGCGCATCAGCGAACCGCCCAAGTATCTCAACGAGGACTTCTTCAAGGCCGCTCTCGAGGATGGGCTGCGTGATATGCGCGTCGACATCAAAAAGATCATATTCTCCGAGTCCAGCGGCGGTGGCGGGGAGAACTATTGCAGTAAGATCTATAGGGCTCGAGCTCTCTATCGCAGCAGCAAACGTCAGCTGGACGAGGAGCTGGCATTGATTGTCAAGAGCATTGCGATAACGCCGGCCACACAGTTCCTCGAGGAGCTGGCCGTCTATCTGCGCGAGAAGATATTCTATTTCGATGTGCTCGGCAAGCTGGAGGTGCTGATCGGTGACGGCTCAAAGTTTGGCGCCAAGTGCTTCTATACGACACGCGAGCCCATTCAGACGATCGTCTTTGACGATCTGACACAGTACGGCTACAAGCTGGCCAATCGCCAGAGCGGCCTCAACGAGGAACACTGTGTGGTGATACTGAAAAAGCTGGGCAAATTCCATGCCAGCTCCATGGTGCTGGCCGAGAAGGTAAGCCAAAAACGGGGTAGAAACCCTTCCCAATCGCTTGATTGGTCTATATAGTTTGCTTTGTCTCTGACAGGAGCCCAGCGTGCGGGAACATTTCAGCAGCGGCATGCTGGACGAGAACTACATACGCACCAATGAGCGCTTCATCAACTTTATGACCCTTCAGCTGCGCACGCTGGCCAACGTGGTGGCCAAGTGGGCTGGCTACGAGCAGCTGGCGGAGAAGCTACATCGCCACTGCGACAACATTAAGGAGAATCTGGTAATAACCGGTCGGCCGATACCGGGCGAAATCACAGTGCTCAACCACGGCGATCTGTGGGTCAATAACTTCATGTACAAATACCACGATGAGCTGCCCACAAAGCCCATCGATGCCATCTTTGTGAGTGCCCACAAATTGGGATCTACTATGAAATCCTAACGATCTCTCCTCTCCTAGGTGGACTTTCAGAACAGTTTCTTTGGCAGTCCTGGCTGCGACATCAATTTCTTTCTCAACAGCAGCGTCCAGCTGGATGTGCTGATGCACAGGCGCGAGTTCCTCATCCAGACGTACTATGCCTCACTGCGCGAGAGCCTGGAGCGCATGCACTCGGAGTTTGTGCCGAGCTATGCGGACATTAAGCACGAGATCAATGCCAGAGAGCTGTACGGCTTCTTTTCGTCCTATGCCTTTCTGCCGATGGTCACCATGCGCAAGGAGGACTCCTATGACATCAGCATTGAGGCCCTGACCGACCAGGACTTTGCCAAGAAGAAGGTCCAGCTGATGTTCACCTCCAACCCACGCACCACGGACACCCTGCGCTATGCACTGCGACGTTTCGATGAGCTGGGCATCTTCGACTGAGGTCAGGCTAATGCTAATGCTAATGCGAATGCTTTATTTATATTTATAAACTTGCATCTGGTTATATATATATATATATATATATATATATATGTTTTTTTTTTATTGTCGGCTAAGATATACATATGTTGATATTTTTTTTTTATTATTTAAAAAAAATATAAATATTTTTTTTTGTATTTAATCGAAGCGCAATTTTTTCATTACACAGATTTATATAAATAAATAAATACACATACTTATATATATATATATATATATGGAAATGTTTATTCGCTAAAATTCCCAGGTCGAGAGCCATTTGAGGTTGTGCATCGTCGAGTTGGGCTCATTGGCCAGCGGTCCGCTCATGCCGTAGGCCAGCGGCGAGAAGAGCACGAAGCTGTAGACGACCGCCGAGAGCAGCGAGCCGAGCAGCGCATGCTGCAGCCATCGGGGCAGCGATCGTATTATATAGTTGAACATAATGCCTGGAGAAGGAGATGCGAAGAAGATCATGAATAGAGAAGATGAGTGTGTGCGAATACTCTATGCTTATATGAAATATAAATCTTTGCCCCAAGAAGGGAATGAAGATGATGATGAAGGTGAAGAGCTAGATGGTGTATGCTCTGTACGAGTCTGAAACGTAACTCCTGTTGAATATAAACCCTGAAGAAGGAGTTAGGAAGACGATGAAGTAGATAATGTGTCTGACCTTCGAATACCCTATACCAATCTGAAACATATATTTACTTTTGACATTCTACCCGATATAGCTGATGATTAGAAGAATTAGTTGATGCAGAAGCAGATGCATGTGCCCGACTGCGGAATACCCTATATGAATCCAAAACAAAGCTGCAGCTGAACATTATTCAAAAAGACGGAAATTAAATGAATGATGAAGATTTTTATCTTCTAGATGACGAATGTTCTATACTAGTTTGAAATCTAAGTTTAGTTGATGAAGGCTGAATGACTCCGCCTAGCTAATACCTTATACTAAGTCTCAAATATAACTAAGAATGTGTTTGACTGTTTCGTGAAGTAGTAGTATATGTAATAGTACATACCCTATACTATATATTTAGTACATAGAGAATTTTCCATATTGAATACATTGAAAGTCACCGATTTGCAGATACCCTAAGGTACCCAAGTTGGCATATTTTTTGACTACAATATAGGCTAAAAGTAGTCGACTAGCGTATACCCTATATTTAATTTAAAGAGTGCTGACGAAGCGTTTGTCAGTTCACTTTCCGAATACTATTAAGAGACAACTTTTCATATAGTATATATAAAAAGTATCTGACTTATAGATACCCCATATTGACATGCAATGCAATTGCAACTGAACATAATGCCTGAAGCCAGAGTAAGCTGAAAGTTATATGTAGAGTGGAATCTAGAGAAATGTGTCGGAATGTGCCTGCATTCTAGATACCCTATACTAATAAGCTCGACTACTATAAAACTAGAAATTGAGCTGCTTTTGAACTTGTGTGCATATTTTAAACTATATCTGCGTTAATCTAACTGAGATCCTGAGAGCAGTACTGATATCAGTTAGTCCAAGATAAAATATACAATATATAGTAAACATTGCAAGACTTACCTGTGAGCAGCGAATTGAATATGAGCGCTGGGAAATAATGATGGAAGTAGAGCACTCGACCCATGGCCCAGAAGGGCAAATAGTGCAATAGCCAGCCAATGAATAGCCAGGCAGCTGCCTGCAAGGACATGCGTTGCTGACTCTGAACGGGCACTGTGGCGATGTCGGCTGGCTTCGGTACACTCTCCGGCGGACAGCAGCTGCACAGTTCCTGTGTGGCATTTAGCTCCACTGCAGCGGCTTGACGGGCGGCCAGACCCGCGCGTCGTTGCTGCACAATGGCATTGCACAGAAAGATGATGATGAAGAGCAGCAGAAAGACGAGATTGCTCCACCAGATGAAGGGATTGCCCAGCAAGTAAATGCGGTAGCTGCTGCCCGAGAAGAATTGACCCTGAAAATACGTGGAAATACGTGGAGTATTTTACTATTGCCTATTTATGTGGGAGGCCTGGCATACGATGGATGTGGGGGAGTCGTACTCTGAGCTATAAATCATCTAGCTGTGCATTCTCTTACCCGATAATTAATGGGCCATTGCCAGGGTCGACTTGTGACTTCACCCTCCTTGGGCTTTAGGCCTGCATTGCCCTGCAGCATCACCGCATGCGACTCCAGAAAGCGCGCAAAGAAGCCTGGCGCATAGATGCTAAAGCTCACGCTGGGCACTAGAAGAGGCAGAGATCAGTTAGTGAGAGAGAGAGAGAGTGAGAGAGAGAGAGAGAGCTCTTACGTTTCTTATGCTGATTATCCTCCACATTCCATTGGGCATTCTTGTCGCGTATATTGAGATTGCAGGAAACCTCCTGCTGCTCAAAGCCCCACTTGGGCAGCTGCTTGCCGCTGGACGTGAGCGCACAATTCTGCAGATAGTGCACGAACATGAGCCGCGAGGTCACCGTGTGTATGGTGTCATTGACTTTGCCACCGACAATTAACACGCGCCACACATCGTTGACATCGCCCACGCCGAGCTGTCAAATAAAGAAATGAAATCATGTTTTAATTTTTCTTATGAGTTATGAAGTCAATGCAAACGCACCTCGCCATAGCCAGTCACTTGTAGATGCTTTTTGGTCATTGGCGCGGGTTCGTTATGCGAGTGCAGATTCCGCTTGGTCACCAGATGCTCCAGCCGCAAGAGATCTCCGTGGCGCAGCAGACGCAGCTTGCCCTTGGGCACCTCCTGCTGATTGTATGGCTTTACTAGCCAGATGTTGTTGTCGTCCTTGTGCGTGTACGTGGTGATCTGTGGGATATGGAGTTCAGGTCAAGGCTCTTCCATTAATTCACTCATCCTGAAAGAACTCACCTGCTGTTGCCTTGCGCCGTTGCCCTTGGGATAGAGATGCGAGTGCGAATGCAAATATCCACCGCCCGTCTTGTGATTCTTGATGGTCACCAGCGAGCCGTAGGCAACGTCTCGCGGCATGCTCGCATTGTATAGGGAGTTTCCAATGAGTCGCGACTGAAATGCCGAGCTGTAGAAGCCATCGCCATGACCACTGCGATTCAGGACGCTCAGATGAATGTAGAAGAAGATCGTATAGAGTACCACGGGCCAGATGATGAGCGCAATAGCGCGACACGCAATCTGCTTGACCGTCTCCACAATGGGCTTCTCGAGGTCGCCCAGGATCAGCCAGAGCTCGCTGGCCGTGTGCAAACCCACCAGCAGCACCACGAACAGACCCACAAACTTTTACGCTTATTGTGCAGGAGAGCATGGTGCCAGTGAGCAGCAGCCAGAGCCACCAGCGCCACGTATAAGAGCCACCGGCGGCGGTGCACTTGGATATCTTGACCATGCCCCACACCGAGCCCATCATGAAGAACAACAGAATCGGATCCAGCAGAATATACTGATTGAGTGTCAGCATGCCCACATCTGTCGAGATAATTTGAACTGTGTTAGCCATTCGAATATTGAATGGGGTTCGTCGCTTACCGAAGATGAGGTAGGCAGCCGACAGCAGCGCCGCCTCATAGGAGCGCGTCAGATCATAGACCGTATCGAAGCCCATGGGCATGATGAGAGCGCCGAGCGTAGTGCAGAACTGCAAGATCAGAGTTTAGCTATAAATTCTCGAGAGAACTGCCTTAAGCCTGATACTCACATAGCGCATGCCCTCATAGCGCGTCCCATTGTATTTGTCGCCAGGCTTCTCGAAGGGGAAGGTGCCATTGTAGCCAGTTAAATAGCCAGAGAGACCAATTAACATCTGAAAGAGAGAGAGAGAGAGAGAGAGAGAGAGAGAGAGCGAGTGAGTATGAGAGAGTGAGGAAGGTACACATTTAATGAGAGCAAGAGAACAGGCTAGAGAGAAGAAAAGAGCGCTAGATAAACAGGTAGATGGAACAGGGTGAAAGAGAGGGAGACAGAGAGAGAGAGTGAGAGATAGAGACTGAGAGAGAGAGAGAGAGGGAGGGAGGGAGGTAGGGAGAGAGAGAGAGAGAGAGAAGCAAACAAAAAGAGGCAAGGAGGGAGAGGGAGAGATAGAGAACAGTAGACAAAGAAAGAATAAAAAAGAATGAAAGTAGTTGAGATGAAGAGAGAGAAGGAAACAAAAAGAAAGAATGAAACTGGTAGAGAGAGAGAGAGAGAGTGAGTTAGAGTGAACAAGAGACAGAGAGAGAGAGAGAGAGAGAGAGAGAGAGAGATATATAGAGATAAAGGTAAGGTGAGAGAGATATGGAGATAGATATACAAAGACTCTTTAGAGAGAAAGTGATGGCGAAGATGGCGAGAGAACGAGAGAGACAGAGAGGAAATTCATAGAGAGACAGGGAGAGAGAGATAGAGAGAGAGAGAGAGAGCTACAGGCATATGGAATGAAAGAACGAAAGACAAGAATAGATAGATAGATACAAAAGATAGATGGAGAGCGAAAGTTATATACATAAGTAATTAGATAAAATATTGCGGAGGAGAGGAAGATAGAAGAGATACATACAATAAAATATATTTAGATATGGAAATGCAGAATGATATATGAATAAATAGATAGTTAGATAAGATAGCGATAGAGAACAAAAAGAAAGACAAAAGAGAACGAATTTTGAATTTTAGATTCTTCTCACCTTTCCCAGAGGCGGATGCACATCGAAAAAGAAAGTGCGATTGATGTACCAGCTGCCCATTTTGCCAAAGTGCGTCTCATCCCAACTGAGAAAAATGAAGTTCCAATCAGATCCAATTGGACTCTTTCAATTGCATTTATCAAATACTTACCAAATGTGATCCGGTTCGGTTACCTTGTAGAAGCGTGTGGCAAAGGTGATGAGAAAAACGAGACCCAGCAATGCCCACCTGCGCCTGCGCACGTAAACAATGGAAAAATGGAGTTTAGTGTATCGAGTTGAGTTTGTTGCTTCAGTCTTTTGTTTTAGCGCATTCTCACCCGTTGTCATCGCTGGCCTGGGCTGGCTTCGTTTTGGCCACCTCTTTGGCTTTCGCCGTGCACTTTGGCGCCTTAACAACACTCGCGGCCATATTTCCAGTAAGTCAATTTATTAATAAAAACATTAAGCAAAAGTGAATATAATTAAAAAACTTTTTTTTCTTTTCTCAACTGTTGCACACGTCAACAGCAGCGGCAGTCAAAGCTGGCATCCATCCAACAAGAATGCTTTCTCCTTTGGTCTTCTTTCATTCTCTCGCAATCACAACAGTTTGAGCCAACAGTCAACAGAAACCGGTCTTGGCCAGCATAAAACAGCTGCTGCAAAGCTTAGAGCTGCCTTGGCCAAAATGTTATCGATAAGATGGCTTAGCAAAGCTTTGATAGGTATATATACTATATACATATAAATAAATAAATAAAAATGTAGTTGTACGCATGTAAAATATATTTAGAGAAATGCAATTTTTAATTTAATAATCAATTTTAAAAATGTTTATAAACATTTTTCAATACATTTCCGTTGCATACTTTAGAGCTGAGCTGAAACACCCTGTGCTTGCTGTTGCACCTGTTGTTGCTAGAAAAAGTGTTGCATACTTTGCGGCTGTTCTGTAAATATGCTGACGACTGTTTGAGCTACTTGAAAAATCCAAGCTGTGATCGACTAGCAGCTACCCTGCATTTCTTATATATTATTTATTTATTTATTTATTTTATTGTTACTAAGAATTAATTCTAAATAACAATTTAATTTTGAGCCAGAGCGACAGAGGCCTTCAGGCAATCTTATATATACAAAAGGCAAATGTAAAGAAAAAACGAAATGAAAATTCTTCTTAATGCATAAATTAGCTTTTAGTTTTACGATGAGAATAAAGTGCTTCGAAGATGGCTTGTGCCACCAATATCTGCGGAATATTGCAGATAAACTGGCAACGTATGTTTATCAGATAGCTGACATATAAACTGCCTGCCAATGGCAACGGGCAGGATACTCTTTCTAGGGTTTGCATTAATTTATCATGCGACTTGATATTACTTTATGCGCATTCAAATGCCAAAGCAAAGCTTTTGTAGTTTGGAATCAAATAATCGTTACCTATGATTGAATTCTTAGGACAAATTTCAGCTAAAGCTAAGCTACATTATAATTAATATACAGAAAAACGGACAGCTCTCAGTCAATTCAATTGTTGAAACTGAACGATTAAGAGTTCTTCACAATCAACTAAAACTATATATATTTATATATTGCGCTTCTATTGCAACTAGATCAACTAATGACTAGTTTTAGTTAATTCTAGCTGATCTAGTTGCGATATATATATTATTTAGAATTATGTTCTAACGGAATGGCTATACTCAACTAGCATATATCGCCCATCATATCGATTACTCAACATATTTGTTAAGATATATACATTGAGAGAGAGAAAGATAGTGAGAGAGAGAGCTTAGCTCCAAAGTATTCATAACTGCTTGCTAACTCTTCCATTAGACCAATTACAATTCTTCACCTCATTTGGCCAACAGAAACTACATTCACTGGACCCTAGGCTAACTGTGTGTGCTTTCTAAGGTCAACTCCATGTCAGTGCAGGGCATATGTAAAAGCAGTCAAGAGTGCGGCCTGCAAGCGGCATTTGGTCAACCAGCTGAATGAGTTATTAGCCAAGCCAAGTGCGGCCATGTTGCGCCCCCGCTGGCCAAATGCGATGCATTTATAATGAAAATTGCAGTTGCGCTGGCTAAAGCTGGAACGCCGACTGAATGCTGGCCAAGTTTTATGCACATTTAACACTTGTAAATGGTCAGCAATCATTTGAGCCGCTTACACGATGTCTCAGCACCGGCTGGGCCAACCACCTGCAAAGCCGCGCCTCTACCTCTGCCTCTACCCCTGCTCCTGTTGCTGTCTGCTCTGCTCCCTTTTGGCATTTTGGGCCACGTTCTTTTGTTGTTTGGCCAGCTAAAAACAACAAGCAACAGGCAATGATAATGATGATGATGATGATGATGATGACGACAAAGCCTCATTGGCTTGACTCGTCTCGCAGGGTTTCGCTTTCAGCCAAAGGGGCGCGGGCAAGGCCTGAGCTTATATATATATAGAGTTTTTTTTTTAGACGTAGCAGCGGCTTTAATCGCTTTGATCTTGGCGCACAACAGTTAATTGCACGCTTGCTGCACAGTGGCTTGGTGCTGTTGCCATCGCTGCTGCTGCTGCTGCTGCTGTTGCTTGCAACGGCAGCGTGGCAATTTGTAAGATAGAAACGTTGCGAGGCACGCCGTGTGGCAGCTTCAATCAAATTAATTGCGTGCTGCAGCGGGTTGTTGTTGTCGCTGTTGTTTTTGTTGTTGTTGTTGTTGCTGTTGTTGTATGTTTTGTGTGACACTTACAGGGTGGCGGACAAAAGGGTTGCCCACAGCGACTTGTTGCAACATGAACAGCTGAGCATGCGACCGAAATTGTTGCCATCAATTTGAGAGTCTCTCATTAAACTTATGTCTAATTGCCCAGCTGCCTCTCCCTCACAGTTGAAAAAAAAAAAAAAAAAAACTAAATACAGTAGTCGCAATTAACTTAATTTCGTTTCGACTCTGGCAGCTCACATTGCTATTAAAATTCTACTTAAATACACTATTTTTGTTGCGCTGTGTGCATCTGCCTTAAGCATTAACCCGGCGTGGCTCAGAAATTGTAGCATTGCTTGGTAATTGGTCATCAGCTTAAAAAGCCTTAAAGCTTTGCATGAGGTTGACTTGTTGCTGCAATTTGGCAAATATGCTTTTCATTTTGTTCACTAACAGCTGTAGTAGCTGCAGCGCGATCTGTTCGATAGGCAGCCAAAACTTTACACTAATCAAAAGTTTTCAAGTTTACAAAGTTTTTGAAGTTTTTAAGTTCACGTTTTCGACAAATTTGATCAAGACAAAGCCAAGCTTCATGTTTGACCATAACCTATATATTTTTAGATCGCTTTTCGAATAAACTTGACGATTTTATACAAACAATACCAAAATCATGTGAAACTGAACTGCCTTCAGGAAGCTGATTCCATATTAAGAATAAAAGCTAAGCATAAGAGCGCTTGAGTCGGGAATGCTCGACTAGAAGATATTCATTAAGTTGGGCTATACTATGGGAATTTCAATTATATCGAATAACAAAATTTCTAGAGGGATTTTCAAAATTGAATTTATATATTGATAAAATCACATATAGGAATCTACACTAACAAGTCAAGTCTTTAGATATTGTGGCCTATAGGATAAGTTATATAGGAATATTTTCAGATTTAGAGATTTCAAATTTTATTATTATTATATTATTATTTTATTATATTATATTATATTATAATTTATTATACGAATGGACGCACAGTCAGACCTGGCTGGTTCGCCTCGGGCTACTTGATACCCATTAATTATATTTACTTGTCGAATTTGCCACGCCTCCTTTTGACTGTTATATATGTACACTCTCACACATTCTCATTTTTGGGGCATATTCCATCTTGCATTCAATTGAAATAAAAAGCAATCAATGTTTAAATTTAAATAATTTGATATTATATTTTTCTGGTTTATCTCTTTTAATACACTTAGGCGCTATCAATAATAATATTAATAATAATAATAAAAAAAAAAAAAACTATTTACATATTTGAATCAAATTGAATTTAAAGCTATTAACACATTTTCGATTTAGGCTTAGGACTTAGGGGCTAGATTAAGATCGAAGCTGCGGGCTGGCCACGCAGACGTACTCGTAGATCAGAGCCGATCGTGTGGCGGCCAGCGTGCAGCCCGCCCGAGCTATATGTACAAGGCTGAGATCCGGCCAGGCCGAGTCTCGCTGTGGCTGCTACACGCGCGACTGATGCGGATTGTAGACTGGGACGTTGTGGAAGCTGATGCCCGCATAGAGCGGCGCCTGGGCGGTGGCTGGAGGCGCCGTCACGGCCAGCATCGATTTGCCGCTGGCATAGAGATGTTTCTTGGGCAGCGCCGCGGCTGACGACTTATGCTGCGTCATCAGCGAGGAGCTGGGCGAGCCACCGGCTACCAGGCGACTGCGATAGCTCTCGCAGGTCTTGCGCGACCACACCCACATGCCGGTCAGTGTGCCGCCCACTAGCTGAAAGAAGATGCGCACCAGCGCTGGCCAGGCGCTCAGCTGAGCCGGCTGCTCGCAATCCTCCGGCGTCGCACAGCTGGGCACTGCGTCCACGTACCGCTCACAGAAGGCCGCCACCACACCCGCCGCCGTCGGCACGAAGAAGAGCAGCGAGAAGATCACAAAGCGTTTGCGTATCTGAGCGAAGCGCTGATGCGCCAGCGTTGGCTGCAGCTGCTGCTGCAGCGAGTGCAGCGAGCGGGAGGCGCGCAGCGTGAAGTAGAGGCCGAGGAGCAGCAACGCCAGCGCTGGCAGCTCCACAAATCCCGGCGCCGTGCACATGCCCGTCAGCTCGCTGGGCCGCACACGCTCCAGCAGTAGTGCGGCGATGGGCGGCGCCAGCGGCGGCACCCAGGCGAGCACATGGAATAGTCCGGAACGTTTCTCGAGCGCCTCGCTGGACCACTTCTTATGCGAGGACAGATAGAAGCAGAGCGCAAAGATAAGCCACCAACTGGCGGCGCACAGGCTCAGATACGAGGTGCTGATGTACGAGGCCAAGCAAGGCGGGGTGAGCGCACAAGGCGCTCGACCACCTCTGCCGCCCGGCTCCTGCAGCAGCGCCAGACTGCGCGCCTGATGAAAGACAATGCGCTCCAGATAACAAACGCTGAACAGGTTGTAGCACAAGCAGAGGAACAGCACCGGACGCTCCGGATAGCCAAAGCGCGTTGGCTCCGCCCAGAACGTGACCAGCGCGAAGAGCGTCAGCACAAAGCACACGGCGGAGAGGCCCAGGACGAGACTCTCGGTTAGCTTCTTCTGCTGCGTGGAGTGGAACGCATCGCGCTGACACTGCGGCAGACACTCCTCGGCGCTCAGCGGACTCATGCTGAAGTTCTGCGGACAGAAGCTACCGCCGCCAAGGCTGGCTGCTGAGCCTGGCAGTCCGTTGCTGGACGGCGATTTGCCCAGCTGTGCGGACATCTTCCAGGCCAGCCAGGACCAATACATTTGCTGCTGCTGCTGTGGCGCCGGCGGCTCTGCAGCTGTTGTCGGCTGTCCATCGGCATTTGGCGCTGCCACGCCCACGCTGGAACTCTCACTGGCCGCCGCCTCCTGCGGTATTTGCATGCAGAGCTCATGGTTCTCCGGCTGTGGTAGCGAATCGCAGGTGAGAAATTGCGGCCACAGCTGCATCAGCTCTGGCGCCGCATTCGCTGCACACTCGCCCTTCACTGTCTCGCACAGCGACTTGCAAGCAGTCACGGGGCGTGGCACATCCGGGCTGCAGAGCGGAAATAGCGCCGAGCAGAGCAAAAAACGTGCTCGCCGCGAGCAACCAGACTCGATCAATGGCAACAGTTTGGCTATCTGCAAAGAGAGAGAGAGAGGGAGATGAGAGTGAGAAAGAGTCTATTAATTATTATGAATTTTCGCATAATAACAGAGGCTAATAGAATTTAAGAGAGGCGTAGCTACTTTTTACACTTTATCTAAAATGCCTGCGGCATAATATAGGCATAGTCATGTATACCCTTCCACTACGCCCAGCCGTTACTCTACATCATGTTGCACACATCAGTCTTTTAGATAATTGTCTATCAGGCAACACTATTCCATACTGTGAAGTAGTAAAACCTTCTGTTCAATATTCAATAACTGTGGAGGTTGACAAGAACTGTTCATGAAGAGCAATAGATTACTTGACGAGTCAAATGGCAAGATCAGAGCGAATAACTCTACGAACATATGTATCCATTTATGCTATAAAGTATATATAGTCTAGTTTGATATTTGGCTATAAAATCGTATCATATGTTGTAGACTTGATCTTAAGCTAATATTCATAAGTCATAGAATTAAGTTTAGTATTATGGAAAGCCAGAAACGAAGACCATGGGAAGGAATGACACCAGGAAGAGGTCATAAATGAACATCCTGTATTAGTGGCGAGTAAGGCGTGTAAGGAAAGAAGTCTTACTGAATAATCAACATTTGTTAGCAGCTTTAACAAAAAATCTATTTTGATCAATCTTGTGACTGTTGGGCATCTAGACAGTTGGGTTTCATGATAGTAAGTAATCTAGATATATAGTTATAGACTTTTGTCCAAGTACATCGAACTATACAAATTTGTACACAAATAGTTCGCAAAGTCAAAAAACAAAATCTGATACGATACGCGTATTATACCCTAATATATATTATATCAAACTAAGTAAATATAGTATATAAAATTCATAGCTTCATATTACATTGCCAACTCTTTTCAACTTTAGTTAGCTCCCTTTCCGAATGCCAACTGGCTTTAGAGCTTTTCAAATTGGCATAATTAGCTCATTTTATTTGAAAGCTGGCAACATAATCTTCATAGATCTGTAGCTTTATCAATTAAGGCTAAGGAGTAGTTGTGCCTCAGGCAAACTTGAAAGTTTGCCGCTAAATAATTAGATTGAAGTGAGCAAAAAAGAACGCAGCGCAACGAACGCAAAAACCTAACAAATATTTGCGCCAAGTTAAACAACAAATACTAAAAGAAAAAAAAAAAACTCAATTCTAAACAATAGAAAAAAAAAATGTTTAACAATAAAATTGTCGGCGTTCCCATTCACACCTCACACCTGGACAGGGGCGTCGGCGCCGTTGGCTTTTGTTAATTGTTATTGTTACTATGGCTGTTGTTGTTGCATTTGTTGTTGCTGTTCTTCATTGATGTCTATAATTTTATCTAATAAAAATGCAATAAAATTGTAGTCAAACGTAGACGCGCTTTTCGCGTTTATCTCTTTGTTCTTTTGCCGACTGAATCGCGTCTAGGCACAGCCACAACAACTGCAATAGCAACAACAGCAACAGTCATCAAATGTTAACAATATATAATTGGAAAAAAGTAAACGACGGCAAAAAAAAAAAGATTAAATTAAATATTATCTAATTGCATTTGTTGCACTTTGTAATGCGAACCTCAACAGCAAGCGAACTCTTTTATCTAGTTAGAAAGAAAGACGAAAGAAAAGACAGAGGGAAAGACGGTGGGAAAGACGGGAGGAAGGAAGGAACGAAGCCAGAAAGGAAGCAGGGAAGGAAAGAGGAACGGAAAGAAGGACCAATAGAAAGAATGATGAAGAAAGAGGAAGCACAGAAGGAAGGAAGAACGCAAAGGAAAGAATTGAAAGTTGGAATGAAATGGGAGAAGGAACGAAAGGAAACGAAAGTTGCAATGACGGAAATAAGGACGAGGGGAAGCACAGAATACAGGAAGCACGAAACGAAAGAAGTTCAGATAGAATGAGGGGCGGAATGAAAGAAAGAAAGAAAGAATTAAGCACTGAACGAAGGACGGAAGGAAGAACGAAGGAAGAAAGAACGGCGAGAAGAAAGCGCTGAAAGAAAAACGGTGGCAGCTCAGAAAGAAGCACCAAAGGAAAAGAGAACGGAAACGTGGAAGGACGGCAGCACGGAAGGATGTTCAGAAATATGACAATAGAATGAAGGACAGATAAAATACTGTTAAAAGAACAGACAAATGGATGGACAGACAGACGGACAAACGAACATATTGCAGAATGTAGACTATGGATAAACGTAAAAGAGAATAGATTAATCGACATACAGAGACAGAGAAACAGAGAGACAGAGAACCCGTAAGACTACAATAGATTCGTACGGCAACGTCTTCAAGATTATATAGAGTTTTCGTTGTCTGTCACGCATACTACGCCCAACATTTTTATCTTTAAGGAACAATAGGAATCAAAAGAGTTATTCGAGCAACACTTATGTAGTCCAATTATGAAAACAGTTTGCCTACTGGCATTCACATGACATTAACATGTTATGTCGCATAACATTGCTATAACATAGGCAAAGACAGTTTTTTCTCTGACTCTAACATGACTTGCCTTCAGCTGCAGACCATTGGATAGTCGATGCAGTGAATGCAGCTCTTTGATAATATTGTTGAATTTCCCATTAGCCGATGACAAATGTGGTTTGTGTGAAAATTAGCGACAAACTTCGCACATGTGAACGGCAAATGGAATGGAGGGGCCTAACGGCAGGTGAGTCAATATCGATATGGCTTCCCATGCCCGTTCGCAAGTGTTAAATGCAATTACGGTCTAATTACACGCAATGCATCGAATGCCTGCAAATGGCAAAAAGCAAAAAGCAAACCAAACCGTTTCCGAGTTGCGACTATTAATTGCAAAGCCAGAAACAACTTCAATCGCAACGATCCGCGAGCTAAAGCAAAAAGAGCAGAAAGAGGGAGACAGGAAGAGAGAGAGAGTGAGTGAGAGAGAGAGAGAGAGAGAGACAAGAAATTATGATACATAATAATAAAGGCGAACGGGGTCCAGACATGTCCGTCAAATGATGACGCTGACACTGACGATGACGAACCCCGAACGTCCCGAGCGAGGCATAAAACATTTATGAGTTTGCGGAATTTGTGTCTAGAAGACGACCAAAAAGGGTTACGGATTTGGGCCTGCGCTTAACGCGTATCTTAGCCACACAAAAAATAAGCAAAAAAAAAAAAAAAAAAAAAAAAAAAAAGACTGCATCAAATTAGTGAGACGTTTTCTCAGGAAAGAGCCCAAAAACGCTAAGAACAACAGCCAGAAAAAAAAGAATGCGCTGGCTTTGTGACTCCCAGTGCGGCACTTTGACATGCATTTGATGGGTTGACATGCGGTCCCAAGACCAAGTCCCGACCGAGCTTCAACTCCAACTCCAACTCCAACTCCAGTTCCTGCTCCACCTTCGCCTTCGCCTGGTCTGGCTTGGCGACCAACATTCATCGAGCTTGAGTTCGGGTCTCAGTTTCGCATTCATTCAGCTGGCACAGCTTTAGCTGTGCTCTGGCTCGCTTTTGTTGTCTTGGCCAACATACTTCTTGTTGTTGTGGCTATAATTAAGGTACATTAGGGCAGTCAATAGCCACACAACACACAGTGAATCACTGTATTGCCGTTGGTCATGTGGAATATATATATATTCAGATATATGCATGCAGCTTTACAATATGAAACAGATATATACGAATACAGATATGAATATAGAAAAATATATATATATCTGAACTAGTCTAGCTACGATTTGAGCAACTCTTCATAGAACTTTTACGTTATTCGAACTGCTTGCGAGGTATTTCCAAGTCGTTTTCTATTTGACTTTGATTCTCGCTTTGATTTTTCTGTTCAGTTCTTTTGTTAACTTTGAGGCTGCCGCCCGTGAACTATTGTCAGATTGAGGTAGCAACCATCTCACTTGCCCTTTCTCTCCCAATCTCTTGCCTCGCTCAATCGTTCTCTGTTTCTGTTTCTGTTGTCTATTATGACCCAGAGGCAATAATAATTTAATGATGCTGCAGTCAGGCTTCAACAATGCCAACAAGTGTCAGGGCCCCATCATCATCATCATCATCAGCATCAGCATCAGCATCAGCATCAGCATTATCATTATCATGATTATCATCGTCGTCATAGCCCAGGCCGAAAACTGAAAGGCAATCAACCTAATAGACAGGCCAACCGCATTTACAGTCATAGACACAGGCTGTTCAGCCTCAGAAGGAGAGAGGGCAAGAGAGAGAGAGAGAGAGAGGCAGCCATAGAGACAGAGAGAGGTAGACTAGCTACGAAAGCTGTTTCACGCTTTTGAGCCACAAACAAACGGCCGGCCAAGTGTCTGAAATGTGTTATTAATGCCGCTTTGTGCTGTTCTTTTTTTCGTGTTTCTTTTTCTTTTTTTTTTTTGCTGCCAAATGTAAAAGGGCAAACCCGACTTGGCCACAGTCTCTCTCCCAACTCCATCGCCGTCTACGTTTCCGCGCCCCATCTTCTCATGCGGCTAGCCAGCTGCCTGCCCCAATGCCCATACCCGAGCCGAGGCGGTTTTGCGTCTGCGCATCGAATGCAATCTGCAACGCTGTGAGCATTTTTTGGCCACGCAGTTGCCGCAAAAAAAAAAAGAAAAGAAAACAACAACAAAATGAAACAAAAAACATAAAAAAAAGAGGCCGCAATTCGCTGCGCCGCGCCGACGCACAACGCAATGCACACCCGACAAAAGGCAACAAATTCGTTTTGCCTGACTGGCATAGAGCGTCAAAATAAAGCGACAAAAATTAGTTAAAATTTAACAGAGATGGCAAAGCTTAAAGAAATTACGCTTTTAAAATTAATTTTGAAATTTTTAAAGTAATTTTTATATATTAATTTAATTTAAATAATTGTATATACATTTTATATGTTTAACTATTTTAATATAATGAGAATTTCATTTTGATTATTTAAACAAATATTTTAATAAAAAAAAATATATATATATATATATCTATGCATAGTCAGATCCGATCATTCACTAAGTTTTTCATTGTATTCCAAAAATATTAATATATATTTTTTTTAATTTATTTATATATATATATAATACATTTATATTAATAACAAGAAAACTTATGCGTATGATTTAATTTTTTTTTAAATTTTTTGTATTATCCAATTAAAAAAAAAAAAATATATATATATAATACATATTTGTAAAACACGTTTTTCTCTAAACTGAAATCGACATTTTTGTTGGCATTTAAATGCTAAGAATATAAAAAATGCTTTCAAGCTTAGCGCGAATTAAAAAAAAAATCGATCATGAAATTAACTTTTGTGTCATCGAGCTAAACTGTGTGTGCGTGTGTGTGTGTGTATAGTGAAAAAGTTATGCTTAATTTGTTTCAGCTAAAATTAACAGCTTTTTTTTTATAATGCTTTCAAATCGAGTTTCGTTGCGGCTGTGATTTCATTTTGGCATTTTATATAAACTTCTCTAGGGTATGCTAACTTTGGCAACAAGTGTGTTAGGCAAGTGGTCTTTGAGCCTATATAGTGAAGGGCGAGAGAGAAGAGTTGAAGCTTTTCTAACTCAATTTTCTAACTGCGCGTTGCTCGAGGAGTTTCAGCTTGAAAATTAGCTTTAATTTTGCTAAAATTAGGTTGAAGCTAGGTTTCACTATATCTCTTTTGAAAGACAGAGAGATAGAGAGAGAGAGAGAGATAGAGAGAGAGAGAGAGAGAAGTGTAAGCCTAGCATGAGCAGAGCTAAGAAGTTGAGGATTGGAGTTAAGGAATAGAGCTTGGGAACAGAGCAGAAGACGCGATTAAGAAATTATGATTTATTTATGAAAATCTTTTTTTTTACATGTAATTTCCAAGATTAACTAACTTTCAGCTTTATTATATTTCTTATGCAAGAGCATTTCGTATTCGTTATGCCTTTCATATAATATTTTTTCATATATATATATATTTGACTGGCGGCAATTCCTTCAGTTCAGCCTGTTTCACACATTTTTTTCACATTTCATTTTATTTATTTATTTATTTTTAATTTTTCGTGTTGTTGTTTCTTTGACGATTACGACGTCTCGAGCAAAGCTAAATAACATTTAATCTTGTTTCGGTTTGATAATGTTTTCGACTCGACCGTCTCGACGCTGGCTTGTTGCCTGGCCATGTTCACAATTCAATTACAAGTTAAGGAACAGCAACAACAACAACAACAACAACAACAACAACAACAGCAGCAGCATGAGGCACAGTTGACACCTGAACGTAAACGCAAACTTAATGATTTCTCGATTTTGATTAATGATTTCGGCGCAACGAAATCAAATGAAATGAAAGCAAAGCGAAGCGAAGCCAAAAAGGCAAAGCATTCATGTTTGCCCCAACGATTGTTGTTGCTGCGGCACTTTGGCTTTGAATATTTCGAAAGGGACAACAACAACAAAGCACAGAGCTAGCTAGAGCTATAAACATATACATACAAGTGTGTATATATATATGTGTGTGTGTGTGTGTGTGTGTGTGCATCTATGCTTGGGGCCAGAGTCTATCTAGGCTTGGCGGCATCCTCCATTCATTAACGCTTAATGCCTTTAGCCATGATCCTCGGCTCGCCGGCGACATTTAATGCGCCCAGACATCTGCATAATCTGCTCTTAAGTAATGGATTAATTTATAATTTTCTACGCTACGTCGTCGTTGTTGTCGGCTTCGTTTGCTACATGCTACATGACTGCATGCTACGTGGCCATTGCTACCTGCACTCCGGGTGCCCAAACTCCTCAGACTCCCAGGCCGAGCATACAAATTATAGGCTTAAGCGCCAACCTAACTCGACAGCATGGCCGTGGAACTGGAACTGTTCTGCCTTTTGGCTCAACCAGTTGGCCTGGCACCTGCCCCTGCCCCTGCCCCTGCCCCTGCCCCCTGCCCCTGCCCCAGCCACAGTCCCAGCTCCTCAGCACCTGCAACTGCAATTTGTTATAAGATTAGCCTGCTGCAAGCCAAAAGTCATCTAAGATATTGAAAGAAACAGTAGCTAAAAGTTGACTGACTGATATGTTAGGCTAGATCTTAGCTCTATATTACTACTACTATTATATATATAAACTTCTATATATAATAATTTAACTAATCTCTAAGCAATTTCAGTTCATCTTCAGCTGCTATTTTTTAGATCTTTCCTGCTTTACTTTTGTTATACTATTTATGCCAAACTGTTGCCATATAATATTTGCGTTCCCAGCATTTGGCTGCGTGACTGATCGCCATAATCATTATTATGCCAATCATCATTAGCGCAGCTCATCATGAGCATAATGATCATGATGATGATGATGATGCGTGAGTTCTAACAACTTCAGTCAGCTACTTGAGCTTTCAGCGTGCTCCAAAGACAGCTAGAACTATGAATGAGTTCGATGTGTGTGAGCTAGAGGTGTATATATACATGTGTGTGTGTGTGTGTGTGAGCATCTTTGCAGCGGTTTATTTTTTTTGTGTTATCTTGAGGCTGCATCTAGGCGGCGACTTTAGCCTCCACAAATTGCTCAGCTGCCACAAGTGACAAGTGTTGCAAAATGCTTGAGCAAAGTACCGCAAACTAGAGACACACACACACACACACACACACACACATGCACACAGTGAATGGCTCGCACAGCTATTAAATCTTGAAGCTTGGCAGCCGCGCTTGGCCCAGTCAAAGTCAAGTTTGGTCAGCCGACAAAAGCGTCGTTCACGATCTTCATATGAGCACAGGACGGCAGCGTTTTATCTTGCTGTCAGTTGTTGTTGCTGTTGTTGTTGTTGTTGTCAGTGCATTTATTTGATTTGCGCTTTATTTGATTTAGCTGCTCGCTTAACGGCCACGTTGCGAGCCATTTGATACGAGCCAAAAGCCAGGCGGGGGTGTCTGAGGAGAGTTTGAATTTAGTTGTGGATTATCTATCGCATGTGGCTCTGGGGTATTGGAAGCGGCAGCAGCGGTCGCTTTGAAGTGCGCCAATTGATTTAATTTGTTTTTGAAAGCGCTGCCTGCAATTAGCGAAGCTCTGTTCGCGATCCCCAGCTAGAAATGCGAACTCAAATATGAATAATATGCGCGAGTGTTTTTTTGGGCCAGCTGTGGAGTTGGCGTTGCTTTTTTATTTTCTCATTTATTTTTTCTCATCTTTTTTTTTTTTTTGTTTTTTTTGGCCAACAGGTTACCGTGAGAGGCAAATTTGGAGCTTTGCTGGCCGTCAGGCGTTAATTTGCATAATTAAGACGCCGCCGCGTGACAACGATGCGATGATAAATCGAAGCCGCCGCCATCGAGCGGGGAAAAGCTAAAAAGCAAATGCAAAATCCGCGATGACATCATAGCTGCTGGCCAAGCAAAACTCTTAGATAGATCGATCTGAAACAATCAGGCCGACTTTTGTCTCTATAATTAAGCCAGCTGATATAAGTTGCAAGCGGCAAGCGGCACAGTTGGCTCAAACATGCGGCGGGGCATGCAACTGTCAGCGAGCATTGCCGACATATGAATGTCTTCTCACAACTAATTGACGTTTTGACTGCCGACGATTGTCATTCAAAAGCCAATGGAATGGCCAGCCAAACGAAATGAAACGAAACGAAACGAAATGAATTGAAATGAAATGAAATGAAATGTTTGCCGACGTTCTTGGCTTTTGCCTGCCTGCCAGCCAAGCGGCCAGTCAGGCTGGAATGCAGCAAAGAAAAAAACGCTAGAGCTTAATGGCAGCAACAGTGCTAGAAGCAGGCAACTGCATCACAGGCACAGTGTGGACTCATACAAATAGAAGCACTGTAGTCATTATATAGTATAAATGGAATTATATTAACTTGTCTTAAAACGTAACGAGCTAGGCTAAGTTTGAAAATTGATCTATACTTATTCTTTAAAGCAATAATATTTTAGCTTTAATATTATGACATGTTTCATATTTTATTTTATAAGGTCGCGTATAATATTATTTATTTTTATTATGATTCAAGCCACATAAGCTGACAAATATGATAGCAAAGATATAGCTTAAAGAAAGATATAGCAAAGATATAATAAAAGATAAAATAAATAAAATATTTTGCAAGAAAACATTCAAGAAGTTAAACAATCTAATTTGTATATATATATATATACATATATAATAGAGTTAACTGAGCAATAGTTGGAGAATTAGAGAGTTTCATGAAAAAAGTTGTAGCTCCGAGACCTGGAAAGACCTCTTAACTCGTTGTCTCATAGAGTCAAAATATGTGCAATTAATTTAAATTATTATAGCTACAAGATCTTAGAAAATCTTCATATAATTTATAAAAGCCATGCAAGAATTCCAAAAAAACTACAAAAAAAAAATAATATAAATAAAAAAAAATTTAAAAAAAAGGTCTCATGTTCATAAAATTTAAGAAATTCACTAATAATTATTATAATTGTGCCTAAAAATTATAAAAATTCTCAATAAATTCATATAGCACAGACTTTGAATCAAGATTCCAAGTCAAATGTTCAGACAATAACTGCAACTTGAGTAACTTTCATAGCAATCGATTCATAAAATATATATTTTTCCACATGGTAAGCGTTTCTAATCAGCTGAGCCGTGACTGTGGCAACTGCAGCATCGACTTCACTTGGCAGTTCGATGCGAGGCAGCTTTGCCAGGCTTTGGCTACAGTTCGCCTGCCATTGGCAGCAGTTAGACAAACAGTCAGCGACAGCGGCGGCTAATCTTTGGCAGAAATCTGCCAGGCAGACCGACAGACCGACAGGCAGACAGGCAGACAGGCAGGCTGGCAGACTGGCAGACACAGAGACAGCTCAAAGGAGAGCCACAATGGCAGCGACTGCAACTGCAACTGCAACTGCAACTGAAACGGCCGCTGCTGCTATGGCCGGGCAGCACATGAAAGCAATTGCGCTCAGTTCTGCGCACGCTACAGTTACAATTGAACGTCTCGAGCCATTGTACATACATATATATACACTATATATAGACAGGCTAGGCTGGCAGGCTGGCCGGTCAGCCCTGACCCAGCCACACACACAACTGGACGATCGCTCGCTCGGCTTAATGTATTCAATTTGAGCATGGAGTCGGCTGAGTCGACTGAGTCGACTGAGTCGGCTGCACTTGCGTCTAGCTTGTCTCTCGGTTTTGGGGCTGACAATTTTGTCAGCTTCCCCAACGCATGGATAATACATCCAGCTTACATGAAATTTTGACACAGAGAAAGAAAGAAAGAAAGAAGGAAAAAAAAAAAAACGTGCATTGTGTGAGCTTTGCAGCTGCGCCACGCGCACTTGCCATATGCCCATGATTCGGCGGGCGGCGGGCAACGGGCGGCCGGGCGATGGCTGGGAAATTATCTTTAGCCAAAGCAATTCACGCGAGCTCAGGCGCGCAGTTCAATTAACTTAATTGCCATGTAATTACGCGCTGCAACAGCAACAACAACAACAGCAAACAACAACATCGGCAACACTGGCACAGTTCAACGTCATCTTCAGCCACGGCGGCATTCAGCATCCTGCTGCAAAACAAAAGACTTAAGACACAAACCTGCTGCGCCGGCTGCTGCGACTTTGCCTGCTATATTTTGTTTTTTATTCCCTCCTCTTCTTCTACATCTTCTTCTTAGTTTTTTTTCTCCGTTTTCTGTGTCTGTGTGTGTTTTTTTTTTCTTTTTTATATTTCATGCCAACGCGATTTTTGTTGTTGCTGTCTGCATTCTGTATACCCTGGGACAGACAGTCGGACACAGCTATAATTCGATTCTGTATGCCGTGAAGAAGAAGACATCCTTGGCAATATGCTTGACTGCCAGAAGGCTCGATTCTTTGCTTCATTGGTGGCTTAATACTAATGATTGTTGCAAAATATTACAAGAATGAAGACAAAATTCGTAATGATAATAATATTAGTAATATTCATGATGACAATGATGAAAATTAGAATGACAATGATGAAAATTAGAATGACAATGACAATGACAATGACAATGACAATGAGAAAGACAATGACAATGGCAATGGCAATGGCAATGGCAATGGCAATGACAATGACAATGACAATGACAATGACAATGACAATGACAATGACAATGACAATGACAATTACAATGACAATGACAATTACAATGACAATGACAATGACAATGACAATGACAATGACAATGACAATGACAATACTATTGATCATACTTTTGTTTCTATTTTGATAATTATAATCATGACAACATTAGTAGTAATGATAATAATATGAATCCCAATAATAATGCCAATGATTATAATAATAATGTTTTAAGGCAATGTAGCATAATAATGATGCTGATCATGATGAAACCATTGAAAATGGGAATTCAGGGTACAATGGTTTTGTGAAAATGCTTGTAACAGGCAGAAGGATACGTCGCAGGCCCCATTAAAAGAAGTTGATATAGCCATGTCAGTCTGTCCGTCAAATATATATATTTAGATACGCAGAATTTCTCATCAGATTTTGAATGCCACGCAAATCAAATACTAGAGACTTGTAATTTGGCAAATAGATACGCACTAGATTTGAATGCTATTAATATATTGCTAAAGTTTCATGAAGATCATACATCTAGCAATGGAGTTATAAGCGTTCAAAGTATATAGCCCAACCCACCCCCAAGCCACGGCAGCAACTGCACTAAAGAAGAAGAGTATTAGTATTTTCTTGCAGGGTTCAGGGTATCTCGTAGTCGAGCCGTCTCGACTCACTTGTTTGTTTTTGCTTCTTTCGCTCAGTGGCATCGCATCGTTACTCTGACATTCCTGCCTGGCTTTTTCCCTGGTGCGGCATTTGAAAAACGTTGCTGCATTTTTTGCGTGCTTTTGTGCTTTGGGTCGTCAGCGTCGTTCGTTCGAGCCGGGCCAACTAATTGTTGTTGCCAGGACGGAAAGCGGGCACCCGGCCACTGCCATGGCCATAGTCACAGAGAGTTGCAACGTTGCCAAAAGCCATTGTGAATGTTGGAGGCAAGCTTTTGTCAAAAATGTTTTCGTCAACATTGCACAGTGCTTCATCATTATATCAAGTCGTTGCCAGAGTTATGCCGGCCATCGAATGACAAACGATCCATAGTTAACCATCATACACACACACACACACACACATACACACACAGACACGCATCCACTTTCAGTGGCATTTGAACTGTCAGCGCCAAACTTCAAAGTCATTTGTCCATGTGTAACTGATGCATTATGCTTGGGCTGCGCATTGTTGTTGTTGTTGCTGTCGTTATTATTATTATTATTATTATTATTGTTGCTGTTGTTGTTGCTGGTCGGCAGCACTCAAACATTTGACATTATCATTGCTAAGTCCCCTCAAATGCCGCCCTGACATTCTTTGAGTCTTTGTTGCTGCTGCTTCGTCTTTTGCTTTGCTTCTGCTGCTTTCATTTTGTTTTTGTTTCTACGAACATTTGCCCACATAATTACAATACAAACATATATATATGTGTATACATGTGTGTGTGTGTGTATATCTAAAAACGTAACCTGGTAGCTTCAGCCAACAACAACAACAACAACTTGGCGCTTCGCATTTCAGCGTCTGCCTGATAAGCGAGCGACTCTTATCAAAACGCCGCCACGGATTAACTCTGGATGAGTTTTTCTTTGCTAAGAAAACAACAACAATGCAGCAGAAAACCCTTTTTTGTTGTTGTACAGAAAAATGATAGGTGATAGCAATGCAAACACATTAAGTATTTATCAAACGACAAAAAAAAAAAGCAACGAAATTAAAAAAAAAAAAACAGTACCAAATTTAATATAAAAAAAATTAAGAAGAACAAATTTTGTTTAATATAATAAAAAATATTGAAATATATATTTTTAAAACATATTATTAATATTTATATATATTTCTTTGCAATATTAATAACTATATATATCAATAATATTTTCATCAATTTTTATGCATTTATTATTGATATATATAGATAGAAATTCTATAAAAATACATAAATTTCATATTTCATAAAATTTTATTTAACTAGTATTTATTTTTCATGCCTTTTTTCTTTACTCTCTGAACGACTTCGAGGAATCATATCATATCTACTTCCATTCTGCATATTGAAATTTCTTGTGTTAATTTTGATATAAAAATACTTTTTTTTTTGCAATTGTTTACTTTATGCTCTATTGTTGATTTAGATATTTGGAATTGGATGACATCAACGTGCTCGAACTGAAAACTTTGATCCGAGTCTACGGTCTGGCTACGATTTCACAATCTGTCTGCAATTTCATTATTATTATTAAAAAAAAAAAAAAACTGTGTGAAATAATTTTTTGCGCTTAGTTCTTTAATCAAATTGTGAAGCAATTGTGGGCATATAGATATAGATATTGATATTGTGACTGTGCGTGTGCATATACATATATCAGATATATGGAAAGCGCTCTTTGATAAGCGGCATAATTGCCATAAACATTTATGGCTGCCTTTGAAGGGGGCGGGACAAGGCTGGGCTGGCGGAGGTTTGGCCATCTAAAATTTCTTCAGCTTGAAGTGTTCCCTTTGGGCTTGTTGTTTATCAGATGCCTCTGACACTGCCATAGAGCCCTACCCAATGCTAGCCTAGCAATGCCTAATGGGCTCTGATTTTGAAAATCAAACAATTTTATTGTCGCCATCGTTGACTTTATGGAGGAAACTTTGCGGCTTCATGTGATGTCTATGTCATGTGTGTGCTGTGGGGAGACTATTGCAATTAATAATCGTATGAGAAGAGCAGCGAGTGGGGACAGAGGAAGGGACTGGGACTGGCACTGGGGCACTGGGGACTGGGACTGTCGCTAGGGCTGGGACTGCGGCTGGGACTGGGGCTGGGTAAGTGCTGCCTTTTGGGCACATCGGCAATTTGAGTCTCAGATCTTCGCTGTGTCAGCGGCTAATGCGTTGTCCAAACACAGCGCCCAAAACGCTGTTCAAATATTTACAATTACTTTACATAAACGCTATAAAGCGCAACAGCTTTGGTTGTGTCGCTTGTGTAGTGGGGAGAGTGGCGGGTAGAGGAGCTAGAGTCTAGAGTTTCCCCCCTCTCTCGCACTCATCTGTCATATTTAAGGCATAAATCCGACGGCCGACGGGCCGCAGCTTGTCGTGCTGCTGCTGCTTCTTCTTTTTCTTCTTTGGCTTGTTGTTTTTTCTCCCTTTTTTTTTGTTTTTTTTGTTTCTTTATCGAAGGCGATATGACAAACATGACAGCGAGTAAGGCCGTCTACCGCTCTCTACCGCCGCCCGCCCCTTATCATCCACTGCCCCAGGAACACGTGAAATGATAATGGACAAATAAAAATCTAGCAGACGACATACAGCACGGCCAACAACTGACTGGGTGACCAGGTGGGGTGCGGCTGCATTGGGGCATAAACAAGTCAAGTCGAATAGCCTAGTCAGATCTCTCCACATGCCGCATGCCACACACACACACACACACACCCACCAGACCCTTCACAATCCACCTCTTGCACTTGCGCTCACTTCCATATCTCTCCATTTTCCATACTGCTGTCTCTCTCTCTCACTCTCTCGCTCCCTCTCTCTTTCTGTTTCTATTTGCTCTGTGGGCGTTACGACCGAGTGCCGACAAAGTGCTCGTCAACGGACAATTACAAGCAAATTAATTCAACGTGTGCTGCAACACCATTACCAATTGCCCCCTTCCTCTGTTCCCCTTCCCACTCATCCATTACGTGGTCCCCTTTGCTGCGCCCTTAGTTAAAGAGCGCACCTCTCTATAGATAAACATCAATCGAAATTGAGGAACTTGGACACTTGTTAAAGTGTTCCATGGCAAATTGGTTAAATATTGAGTAAAGTATTTTTCCCAATTGACAGGAATACAAGATAATCAATATATTTGATATATATTATATAATTATGTATATATCGTGTGCATTATAAGGTTTCATAGGAGTATTTTTGCCATATTTAAATACATTTTGATTATTTACTTTATCTAGTATTTCTTTCATGTTATATATTTAGTATTCTGCCTGTACACATGTACTTGATCATTCATTTTTCCTTTCATTTTCCCAAATTTTCAATATCAATTTGAAGATAAAGAAAACGTTTGTCTTTGCGTTGGGAAAATGATTGGAATTTTGTCTTTTATTGCTTTTATTAACATTTTCGGCTTTGGCTTTGATAAGTTTGGTTCATGGAATGCATTTGCATCTGGCCACACAAAGCTTTTGATGATTGTTGTTGCTGGTGTTTCAGTTGGTCTTTTCTTTTGATAACTTTAGGTTTATATATGTAGTTGCTGTTGTTGTTGTTGTTGTTGTTGTTGTTTTTCCTATTTCTATCCGCTTGCAGTTGAAAAGTCTTTGATCTGCTTTTTATATGCTTCCGATTTAATTTCATTTTATTTCGTTTGCTGCTTTCGTTTTTATTGCCCACTTGAAACATGTTCGACTTTTGTTTGAGTTTCATCTAAACAAGACACAGATACACATACACACACAGACACACAGCCATGCACACGCATCTGTGGCTGCAAAATTGAACATTTCGTTGATCTAAACACAGACAGAGGGAGTGTGAGAGAGAGACAGGTAGAGTGAGAGGGCGCACAAGATAATGGAAGTCAGACAGCAGGAGAGGCAGACAGACATCCATTTAGGGCATAAGAACGAACATTTACAACAGCGCCAGGCGCAGGCTGCGATAAGAAAGGCAAAGTAGGCGGCAACGCGAACCGAACGCCTCCAAAATATAAAGGCAACAAAATGAATGGGCAATGCCCGACTACTAGATACTCTGCAAGCAGCTAAAGAGTATTGTAGAACATTGTTAATAATAATTTGTCTGAATTATATAGAAATCTATTCTATATCATATAACTGATTAAACTCTCTATGCTCAAGCAGTCTACCTTCCCTTTGCCTACATTGTTACAGGGTATGTAACGCCGACATAGTACACCGTTTTATGACTTTTGATACTCTGTCGACGTCGCAGCAGCTGCAATCAGCTGCTGTTTCTATTGCCCGAGAGCCGCTGCACTTAACGCCGCTCAGCATCCCAATGACCAAATGACCAAAACAGAAAGCGGCGCATGCTCAGAGGCAGTGGCAGTGGCAGGGGTAGGGGTAGGGCATGAAATGCAAGATATGCTCAAAAGAGCCCGATGAACGCCGCAACAGGCAAAAAGGTGTTAATGGACTTTGGCCAAAAGAAAGGCCCCGACCATGACCCCGACTACCGTCCGACAGACGACGGCCGACAGCCGACGTCCGACATCTTCCGACCCCTGCAACGCCGCAACATTTGTCTACGCGTCGCACATTTCTCACTTCTTTCTTTATTTTTCACTTCTTTCTTTTTCACTATTTCTCTTTTTGTGTCTCTCTTTGTGTGTGTGTGTGTGTGTGTCGCTCCCTATTTGAAACTCGGCTTTTGTGGATCGCGTCAGCTCGTCTCTAGATTTCCACTAAACGTTTGCCCCATTACCATCAGCATTATCCGGCTCTGGCTCTGGCTCTGGCCCCGGCTGCTGTTGCCGTTGCTGTTGCCGTTGCTGTTGCTGCCTCATCTTCTTCAACGTCTGCTACAGCTTTAGGCACGCACTCGCTTCGACTATTTCCATGGTAAATTATGGCCAAGAATGAAGCTGACCTCAAATGCACTTACTGCCAAAAAAAAAAAAAAAAAAAATGCTCAACTTTAGTTCCAGTTAACAATTTCTTGCTCATTTCGTCATTTCATTTCATTTTTTTTTCCTTTTCTTTTTCTGTTGTTGTTTTTTGCTCTTTGTAGTTGCCTCTTCACATATTGTTTGCTGCTGCTGCTGCTGCTGTTGCTGCTGCTTTTCATTTTGTTTTTTTCTTTTTCTTTTATCATTTTATCTGGAACATGCAAAGGCGACGTCGACGTCGACGTCGCAGCCACTGATAGCAAGCAGCGTTTTACATTGAAAAGCAATTAAATGTTTGCGGCTGTCGCTGCTCCCAGAGTCTTTTGACTGATAACTTGGGTGTGCGAGTGCATGTGTGTGTGTTTGCTGACTTGTCTAGATATGCTTTAAGTAATGGAGTTTCCTTACAATAGACCTGGCCCAGCAATAGGCAGACGAAACATCCTATAGATAATAAAGCAAAGAGCTCGAAAATATCCAAAGTGAAGGGACCATAACTAAGTTATCAAACGTAAGGATCACTCTGGCTTATAGCGAACATTACGATATAAATTGTACATTTTAGTAAATTTATAGCTAGCTATAGACTAAGAGTTCAGTTGGTGTAAGTTAGGATAAGTCCTATAGATGTTAGATATAGGCAAAAGAAATTTCTTGAATCAAATCACAATGAGTACTTCGTGGTATATTATCTTTTGGTATATTATATAGAAATATTGATTTCAATTAGACATTTGATATGAAGTAAACAGATCTTGAGCACACATCAGGGCAAGGGATACGAATAGCTGTGGAGAAAGTTAGGTTTTGCGTTCTAAAACCTTTTAGTTTTTAGATCTATAAATGCTTTTTTAGATATTGCATTTAAGGGAGCAGATAATAGAGCAACTGCCCCATAGATCCATTGCTCAGCTGGCCCCAGACATCTTAGTCAACTAAACTGGAAATCCTTAAGGTGCATTGTCCTCTGTTCTATATATGTATGACATGCAATCCATATACATATATGCTATCTAGCTCATTTATGGATTAGCAGTTTCTCATCATGTTTTCAATTAGCTTAGTTAAACTATGGAATCGATTTAGATGGCTTCTTCTAATTGACTTTTCGCCGTCTCTTGAGACATTGCTCTCTCAGTCATTCAATTTCAATTTATAGTTTATTGTTGGTTTTTCTCTTGCTTTCGTCGTTATCTTGTGTACATCGCGAAACGAAAAAGCCAAAACGAAAAGCCACAAAAAAAAGAACTCTATATATATATAAACATTGTTTATATATGTTTGTGCACACATATAAAAATATAAAAAAAGAGTGAAGAAGAAGAGGAAACAGCTAAAAAGTGGAGGCGCTTTGATGAACTGCCGCCAGTTGCCGTCAACGTCACAGCAACTGACATAGCGTCGACTTTGACTACAGCTGGAGCTGGAGCTGGAGCTGTAGCTGTAGCTTTAGTTGGAGCTTTAGATGGAGCTGTGGCTGTGGCTCTGGTCATGTCCATATCTACAGTTACAGATCCGTCTACGTCTCAGGCGTCGCAGTCCGATGACTTTCGCAATGCTTTGTGACTTTTCAACAATTTTGTGTGTGTGTGTTTTTTTTTTCGCACGTAAGCGTCAAGAATTGTTTTTATGGCCACACACAGAAAGCCAAACGCTTATCGGCGCACAGGCATCGGTACTGGCACCGGCACCGGCACCGGCACCGGCACCGGGAGCGGCACTGGCACAAAGCTAGGCGGGAGAGGGTGGATGTTTGGGTGGTTGAGTCTTACCTGCAGCTCAGCCTCCAGCTGATTGGTGTGACCCGCGAGATTGGGCAACGCGGTCATATTGTAGCCAAGCCCCTGGCAGGCGGACACCGCGATGCGCTGACACTGTAATCCATTGGAGTTGCCGCCATTGGCTATGCTGCCCGCCGCTGCTGCCTGAGTCTGGCCGCTGCACTGCAGCAGGCCGGCGAGCAGGGCCAGCAAAAGTTTAGCCGCCAGCATTACGCACTAAATGCTCGTATGCTCGGCTAACTAAGAAGTCTTGTCACTGGTTTAGCTGGCCGTACACTAGGTATATATATATATATATATATATATAGCTAGTTCAGGATTCGTTAGAGGCTTACAAATCAATTTGGCCTCATCGTTCACAACATGCGAATCTTTCACTCGCGAGCGCTGCTCTTATCAGCGAGTCACGTGAAAAAAATAATTAAATGAATGGATAAATCAAGAATTTGACTCGATTTATAATTGAATTAGAACTATCTTTCCGATTGGTCAAGCGCACAACGTGAAACGTACGTAAATTGTCTGCCTTGAGATGCGACTGCAACGCGTCCACACTGCTCGATGTTTCAACGTGGACTGAACGAAGCGGCCAAACGAACTGCGGCTCGTCGAGCTCAGCCGCTTGCGAAGAGAGTGAGTGAGTGGAGAGAGCGATTGGATGAACAGCTGAAACTAAACTGAGCGCGCACACCAACAACAAAGCGTGTGAGAGAGTGAGAGATAGATAGAGACAGATAGACAGCCAGAGAGAGAGAGAGCGAGTTGCTTGGGAGAGTGAAGCCACAGTTAGGGCGCTAGACAATTTGAATTTTTGTTCGTTTCAGGTGCATTAAATATTTGCATTGTCACAGACCAAAATGTATGTAATTAAGCAGCAACAACGACAACAGCAACAATAGATGCTAGCATAACAGTGATTGTTATACGCCCGCACATTTTGTATAACAATAATGTTTATGCTCAACAGTTTGTAATTGCCTCTGGCAGACGAAACAGCTGATGTAACTGAATCTATGTGCAATTTTCAATGAAATGAAGTAAATATATAAATAATTTATATTACTAAGAAAAAGGCAATTGTAATTAAATTATTGAAAAATTATATTAAAAATTGTATTTATATAAATATAAGCTAAATTGTTAAATTTAATTTTTTATTAGGCATAAGGCTTAATTTTAATTATCTAATTAGTTAAAATACAGAAAAAAAAATTCAAAAAATTATAAATAATTGCATGACGGTTTTATTTTATTTATTAATTAAGTTAAAATACAGAACAAAATAATAAAAAATAAAAAAAAAAAGAAATTGTAAACATAATTATGCATGAAGGTTTAATTTAAATTATTTATGTAGTTTTAATACAGAAAAAATATGTATATTAAATATATATTTTTTAATATGGTTCCAGGATTTTTTATTTTTTGTTTATTATTTACTTTAATATATATTAAGTATGTATTTAACTACAGTAAATAAAAAAAATTATTATTTATTTATTTACTTTAATATAAATATTGAATAACAAATTTTATTTAAATACAAAATTATTTTAGTTTATGGTAAAAATTTTTAATATATTTAACAAAAAAAAAAAAAAAAAATATATATATATATATATATATATATTAATAATATTAATAAATTTTATATATTTATTTTAAGCTATAAATAAAAGTGCATTTAAAAAATATATATGTATATAATAATTTATAATATATAAATATAATTTTTATTTCTAGTTTGTTTATAGTAGTATTGTAATAAATATATATTAAATACTGCAATAATTTTTAATGCTTTATTATTATTTACCTTGCATCAAATAACTAAAATTAAATCAATTTTAAATGAATACAACTTTTATGATATTTTTTATTTCATTTATTTATTTTTTCAAAGTTTCAAATGCAATGTTACCGATCGAGCATCAATTTCTTGATGAGTCTACAATTGCCGATCGATGATCGATGATCGATGATGATGGGTGATCGACAGCAAGCTGACCCACCTGTTGGCGGCAACAGTGGCAGGTGAGCCACGCAGGCGGCGCGGCGTGGCAATCAAAGCGCCTCTCAGGCGATCTCTCAGCTATGCCGCATGGACAGAGACAGCTGCGTGTGTGTGTGTGTGTGTGTGATTGGCTCCTTGTTTGTGGGGCGAATGAGAAATTTGATCGCACGACACGACCACAGCAATAACAACAACTACAGCAACGACATCAAACAAAACTGAAAGGTGGCCCCTTGCAGCAAAAAGGTGGCGGTGGTCTGCCATGTCGCTGGCCGCGTGGGAGCGGCACCGCGCAGGGGGTGCAGGGAGAGAGAGAGGCGGGGCAGCTGGGCAGTTGGGCGGCCTCCGTTTGCAGCAGCAGCAGCAGCAGCAACGACGTCGGTGTCGGCAATCTTTGATGTGCGCTTTGATTTCCGGCACTGAGATAAGATTCTTTTTTTTTTTCATTTCATTTCATTTTATATATATGTATATATCTTTTTCTCTCTTTACTCATTGTTGCCCCTCTTTGGTGGGGCGCAGAGGCGGCGCTGCAACAAATCGCAAATCAAAACGAATTGCAGCAAATTTTGCGCCAACGACGGCGCATCAAACGCAGTTGGGCGAAGCGTAGCGAGATTTTTATCGCCGCACCAGCAAAAGGAGGCGTTGCACATGGCTGGCAACGTTTGGTGGCAGCAACGGCAGCAGCACTTCCACAGTCATTGCCACGGCCAATGCCAATGTCGATGCCGTATGCCGAATGCCGAATGCTGAATGCTGAATGGTAAATGGTAAATGCTGGCATAGAAATATGCATAGAATGAAGATCGTTGATCAATTGCATGTTGCAACACCTGTTGTGGCTGCAAGCACTTGGATTTGTGGCACGCTCAATTGACAGCAAATCGGTGCGCACACTTCCGCAGTGCAGCTGCCCTCTGCACTTGCCCCTACACTGTCAACCACTTTCAGCGATCTTTCAATTGTCATCGAAGCTAATACCCATGTAAGCCTCCATACCCTGCCCCCTGCCCCGTCGCCTTAAGGCCCCCTCTTGAGCTGCTGAGCAATGGGACAGACAATAATACGACTACTCGACAACTCTTATGTTCGGATCGCTGCACGGGTTGTTTGTTGATCTTTGAAAATCCGGGCGTATATATATCTCACTCTCTCTATATATATATGTATCATCAAAGGGATCAATCTGGCTGCATGTGCTGCATGTGGCAGGGGCAGCCGCTACCCTATAATAGCTAATGTAAGCACTTACTTTTGGCCTCCTCGGCTTCATCTTTTGTTTACAACTTGTGCCCTCCCGTCTGTCTGTCGCCCTCTCTCTTTCTGCCCTACTCTTGCTGTCTCTTTCGCCTATCTGCTCGCTCTTTTGATGTGAAGTGTTTGCATTGAGTGCCACGGCCTGCACCCAAGTACATACATATATAAAAGACGAAACGCTGCAAGGCATTTCGATTCAGTCGATCATTTTGCATTGTCTCCAGAACACGAAGCATACGACTGAATAAGCATACACTGCCTCAGGCCAAGTACTCGCAAAGCTTATAACAATAACGTTTTGTGTTCAGCGATCTTGTGAGTGGTATTCAACATGTATAGAAAATACCCTGCAATATATACGTATATATATAAGATCTAACTGCGATGTTTTCTATTGGATTTTTCCGCAAAGTTTAGAGTTTAAAATTAAAATACTATTCTCTGACCTTTGACATTTTGAACGCAATAAAAATAAAAAAAAAACAAAAACAAAACTGCGACAAAGACGCATTGCCAGCTATTAAATTGTCTTATGCATCTTCAAAGAGTTTCCCGCTCTGTCACCAGATGCCAAACATAAAGCGACCGCATTTGCAGGTTGCTTCTCTCTCTCTCTCTCTCTCTCTCTTTCAGTTCGCTCTCTACGCTGATGCCCCTCATCTGCTTTCTGACTCTCAGCCGGCTACATTTCAATTTGAAGTGGGGACTGCAACAATGTTTGCTCGCTGCTGTCAACGTGGACGTCTGTTCTGCATCTTGGCGCATCTTGGTCCGCCACTCGTTGTTGTCCTCCTCATCATCATCATCATCATCATCATCATTATCATTATTGTCATCATCATCTTTATCATCAATGGCATGTGTGTCTGTATTAGTGTGTATCTTTGTCATATACTCGCTCAAAATGCATGAAGAGTATAACATTCTATTAAATCATCATCCATCAATACTTTGGGCATTAGAGTGACCAAATAAGATAAACACAGCTATTGGTAAACTCTATTTTAAGCCAAGCTATGCATATAACGGACTAATACTCGCCTTTCAGAAGATCAACACATACACTGAAATATTTGTATATAAAAACTAGAGTGAACAAATTTGATAAAAATGTTCTTAAAATGTTGCCTTATAGCTCTCAAGCCATTAATTTTATTGACCATTGCTTGCCTAGAACAAATTGGAGTTTCTAAATGTTTTGGATATCAACGTAAGCGACTAGAGTGACCAAATAAAATTTAAAATACATCTGTCACTGGAAAGTCGTTGAATAATCTGCATTATGTTCATTTTAAATCACGTATATTATATATATCATTCTCTATCTACTCCAATCGCAATTAGAGTGACCAAATTTTTAGTCCAACTGTCTCTTGAGAGAATCTTAATAATATTCTTTATGCTTACTCAAAAACACGTTTATAATTTGTATTGCCAGAGCTCAGATTCGAAATTCAAATGGAAATTGAGATTAGGGTGACCAAATATTGCATTTTGAGTTCAGTTAAGCTGATGTATAATTGATGAATTATTTATGCTTAGAACTAGAAGATATACTTATATACAACTATCCTATATTACTATACCAAAGATTAGGGTGGCCACATTTTTAAACATATACTATTTCTCAATTAAAATTTTGGACTAACTTAATTCAGAATGCATGTGAGTTCATTTAAATTGAAATTCGTAATTATATAAATTATTATTGGCTGTGCATGGGCGAGCGGGTATTCGTCAGTCGGTTACAGCGTTTAGTTGCCTCACTATTTGCCATTTGCTTTGGCTCTTGATTTGTTTGCTTTGCCTATTTGCGCTTTTCCAATTGCCATTTGACATGGATTTCCACCAGCAGTTTTCAACACCATTTCACCAGGCCCAGTCGAGTCGAACTAACATCAGAGTTCCATAAAGCCGCTGACGATGTTGACAATCCATGGATGAGGCATTCCCTTTCTGTAGTCGCCGGCGCCGTTTTCAACTTCTTTTTTTTTTTTTGGTTCATATTTTTTTAGATTTTGTTTTTTTTTTTTTTTTTTTGCGGAGTTGTCGTTGTTGTTGTGCCATTAACTAGTTTTCTGGTCGGCTGAGTTCAAAAGCGCTTATTAATCTGTGGTACTTGTGTTTAGTGCTTTTAAATACGCTTTGAGTACTTTATTTTAGTATGCTTGATGTTTTACCGACGACAACGCTGCAAGTCACGATGTTTGGCTTTTGGCTCCGCTTTTGTCTCCCACTCTCCAATCCTCGATCTACGATCGACGAACGGCGATCGGCGATCTCTGTTGCCTCATCGATCAAATCATTTGGCATCGATTCCGGCTAGCCATAGTCAAAGCCATTGCCACAAGCACGGACCTCACATTCGGACAGTTGGATAGATGGGTTGACTGCCTTTGCTATCTCTTTGACTGGCGCCCGTTTGCAATTTAATATGTGCCGACGGAACGTTGGGGGTTGGGGGTTGGGGGATAGTTTGTAACCCCCCATATGAACAGCAGCAACCTTTTTTGCTGAAGCCATAGAATTAATGCGATAATTACAATGCAAGAATCATTCCAAACAGTGGCCAGCTCTACACACAGGAGCGAATGTTCGAGGCGAGCGTGTGAATTACCGCAACTCAAGCCAAGTAGTCAGACAACGACAACAATATTAACAACGACAACAACAGCCACACCAGTGGCCCCGGCTCCCCCATGGACATTGGGGCATCTAAAGTTACGTCGGACACTGGGAATGGGCCTAGGGAGTGGGATTAGAATAGAGCATAAAACGGAATGGAAAGTATCTCTCTCTCATTGTTGTTGTACTAGTTGTTGTTGCTGCTGCCACACGTACTTAACAAATGTGTGTTGTATTCGAATGGCTCTGGCTATATGACAATCTTACATGCACACACAGTTGGTTGGCAAAGTATTTCAACAGCTAATTGAGAAGAACTCTAAGAACTCATAATGAAGTTTGGTTATGAAAATGAATGTGGAATCCAAGTACAACAAAAAAATTGTAAAAATTTATAAAAATTGTTTACACAAATAAATTTAATAAAAACATTTATAGTTCAGTTAAGGCTTGAGTATCTGTAAAACTTTCCATAGTTTATTGGGCACATGGTAAAAGCTTTACAACTAATACAAAGTCAAATTGTAATCTGCTTGACTCTCAATTGAACTGTCCTTAAACGTGTGGCAGGCACTGTACCATGTGAGCTGCTGAGTTGCTGCTTGAGTTACACAAACGTTTGCCGCATATCATAGACACTGTGCCCAGTGTGGCGTACAAAAATCGCTCTGCCTGCAACTTTGTTGACTGGAACTAGTTATATATAACATGTATTTAAATATATATATCAATATACAATTTGAATTTATGAAATATGATTAGCAAATAATCTGCATACGTGTAGATCGAAATGTTTATTCCGGAACAGGTTTCGGTTGATAACAATAGATACGCGCTTATCTACAGTTTACATTCTGCTGTTTCTCTGCTCGCTGGGTTCTGAATTTCCGCTTGAAAGACGCTCGTCTACAATCTTTGGCAAGCGATTAACTACACAATTGGCCCGATCGCATAATAGAACCAATTGAAACTGATATGCCAGGCAGAGCCAGGCTGAAAAACACAGACAAGCAGCCAGGCAAGCAGTCAGGCAGACAGTCAGGCAGGTAACGGAGCCTGGCGCTTGCCTGAATATCACAGGATATGAGCACAACAACAACAACAACAAAGGCCACTCAACTCAAAACAATAAAAAAAGACTTAAATAAAATAAAAAAAAAACACAAAACGAGCACCCGATCAACTGAAAAAAATAGTTAAAGGAGCATTAAAAAAAAGAGACAAGAAAATTGTATGGGTAAAAATAAAAATTAAATGCAAATTAAATTCAATAAAAAATACTAAACTTAAGCTAAGGAACAATATGTAAAATTTAATAAATAAAATAAAATAAAAATATATTCAAAATAATGTATATGCATATACATATGTAAATTATATAATGAAAAAAAAAAAAAAAATGTAGATTACAAAATGTAATTAAAAAAGTTTCAAATAAAATTCAATTAAAGCAAATATACATTACAAAATTTGACTCTAGATTTGTCAACACATTTAAATAAATAAATTAAATGCACATGGAGTTAACAAAAATTTTTAAAATGTTGTTTTCAAGTAACAAAATATTTTGTATAATATTAAATATATAAATACACACATTATATTAATTAAATATATTTATATATACATCTTTTTTGTATATTATACAAAAATATACAATTTAATATTATTTATTTATTTAAACAAAATTTATTTTCTTTATTAACTTTATGATTCAGTCAAAAGAAATTTAGTTAATTAAAGTAAACTCTGCTACTTCTTTACTTTTCTAAATGCATGACTCAATAAAAAGCAATTTAATTAAATAAATTAAGCTCAATTTCTTATAAAATACAAGCAAATTAAATGAACAAATAAAAACAAAACAAAATTGAGAACTTTTCTTTCGAGTCTCGCCATTGGACTTTAAAGCATGTGCGCCGAAATATAATTTGCCATATCCTGCACACAGAAAAGAAACATAATATATATATATTTATAAAACAAAAACGAATAGGAAGTAAATATGATGGCGACGCCGAATGCTAAATACACTGCAAGTAGTCAAATTAAAGAAATCATTTGCAATTTAAGCTTACGAATTCAACTTCATTTGTATAATGAAACGAATTCAAAAGTTTTTTTTTAAATTTATATATAAATATATCACTTTATATATTTCTTTTTATTCAATATTTATATATGTATATACTTTATTGTGGAAAATTGTTGTTTTGTATAAGTTCTCTGATATGCCCAAAGTGCTGTGTATTAATCATCATTGACGGCGGCAAAAGATCAAACAGATTCTGGGGTGCTAATAAAGTTGCCGTGGCAACAGAGCTGCTATTGTTGTTGTTGTTGTTGCTGATTGTTGTTGTTTGGCTTATGTGTGTATTGTATTATTGTATGTGTAGGTGCTAATTTAGCGACCCCCCGCACAAATTCACAGCACAAGCGACGCAGTCGACGGCAACGACGGCAACGCCCAGCAGCGTCGACTGGGCTGGCTAAGAGATTTGCATTTTCAAAAGAAATAAACTTCAGATAAGAAACTAAATGTCAAAATTATCTACACACATGAATTGAACGCATTAAAAGAAGGACGCGACTGTCAATGTGGACTATGCTCGAAGCTGTGGGATGCGGCTGTGGAGGTTGCTTTTCAAGAGTATTCCGCATGATGGAGGATGAGCAAGTTGGCTTGCCGCTGCCTTATGCCTTTTGGGTCTTCTGAGTAGCAGCGACGGCAGCGACGATGGCGGCGACGTTTGCAGCGGCAGCAACGGCCAGCCAAAGTGCAAATATGTGTAGGCACAAAAACCACAAAAAGCCAACCAGACAGCAGCAACAACAACAACAACAAACAACAGCGAGAGCAGTAAGAAATGAACGAATGACTGCCTCGCCTTACCTCGAGATGCCAAAGTGCATCAGGCAGTAAAATGCAGAAAATTGAAACTGGCTTTTAATGAAACGAAAGCGCCGCACCGCACAGGATCGTAGGGGAACAGCAGCAGCAGAAGGTATAAGGCATTGGGCATGAGACCCCCACAAGCAACGAACACAAAGAGTCAATTAATTAGTAGATGGAGCCATGATTATCGCTATATTAACATTGCAGTGCAGTGCAGTGCAGTGCGCGAGAAGAGCTGAAGCCAGCCAGAGACTGCAAGACCCAAAGGCTGCCATTTACTTAAGATAAAGGCAAACGTGTGGCACTGCGGCTCTGAGTCGGCCTCTGGCTCTCGCTCTGACTCTGGCAGCGTGGCAGCTGCATCAAATGGGAAACGACGCACAGCTCAAGATTAAGCTGCAAGTTGAAGCTGCTATCGTGGCTGGGCGTTCATTAAATGATAAGAACGGGCGGCAGGCAACTGCCAAATGCAAATGCAATTGTTGCCACATTGATAACGTGAAAGAGGCAGCGCGAGATTGCGTGAGAGTGAAAGAGATATTAAGGTGGCAGAGAAAGAGAGAGAGAGAGAGAGAGAGAGAGGAGAGAGAGAGAGAGAGAGAGAGAGAGCAGGTAAGACTCCTTTGAGCCGCCGCTTAAGCCTCTCAACGTCAGGCAGTAGTTCAAGCGTGGCTACATCAATTTTATTGAAATTGTTACCAATTTAAATTCAATTGGCCACAGTTGCATCGAAAGCGATTGCGGGTGCTAGCCATGAGCAGGGAAAGACAAACGGAGAGAGAGATAGATAGAGGGAGGGGGGAGAGATAGAGAGAGATAGAGAGGTCACATGTCGGCAACAGATGTTGTAAATGGAATAAAGTTGTGGCGATTACATTAGCAGCCTCAGTTCCAGTTCTAACATACAATACCTTAACATAGTTTTACGATAGTTGTAATCGATAGTTATAATCGTTGTTTAATCTCTAAGAGAATAAGAATAGAATTGACGTTTTCTGATACTATAATAAATATGCAATAAGATAAATTCTGCATCGCATTTATTATTTAAAAGTGAATGCACCACAGCTACAAAATTGGCAAAGCTCTCAATCGTTCACTCATATATAGACTAGCTATAATTTTCTTATGGCAGTAGATATTTAGATAGATGTTAGCCATAATTAGGTCTCTAGTTTGATTGCATATTTTAGTTACATTAAAAAAAAAACCGCACACATTCAATTGTTAAAAAACAACTTTGGGCATTGAAAATCTTCAAGTTTAAGTTTTTAGCACTATTTATGTCCATTGATTTTACAGTTCAATATCATAACGATTTGAGTAAAGATAATTTTGTTATTTATTTTGATTTATTTATGCATATTTTTATTAATATATATTTTTCATTTGTACAGGAATTGTGTCTTTTATAGAGTTGTTAGTTTCCCCTGTCAAAAATGCTTCGTCGTCATTTATACCATCCCCGTTACATAGATCCCATGCTAAGTGATCTTTAAATCTGAGACTTAAATAGTAGCTAATAGTTGAAATGTTGATTTGGGGAATAGCTGCAAAAAGCAACTATAAACGCATACAGGTCCTTCAAAACCGAGCTATGCGGCAAATTGCGAACTGGCCCTGGTATGTGTGCGGCTCTACCCTGCATCGAGATCTGAATCTGCACACAGTAGAGGAACACACGAGCAGATACAGTGACAGACTAGCGAGACAACTGCTCCCTGTGAGACCACTAAGTCGACTAAAACGCTTGGGATTCGCCAAAAATATGAACTAAATATAATTAAATTAAAAATAATTTAAATAGTTATAAGTCAATAACAGAAGGTTAGGTCCTATATTTTAGTCTTTAATGTGTTGTTAAGATACTACAATTGCAATGTAATGCAATTGCGATACTATTTGTAGAGAATTCAAGTTATTTAAAATTCGAAATATTCATTAATATTAATAGTCTAAATTCCCATTTGCAGTTTGGGCGCAAGTAAAGAAAGAAAATATACATGAAACTAAATGAAAAATTTAAAGACTCGGGAAGGTCGTTGAAGGTTTGATTATTTGAAATATGCGTATAGAAAACAAATCTTTAAATCATATAAGTTCTGAGCACAATGCTTGCATACATACGGGAAAATGGAGGGACCGGGGAGTCGGGGTACATCGACTGCGTTGCTTGTTCCATTTAAGAATTTAAATACTTTATGGGATTGGCAATTGTTTGTTAAACACATTTTAATGAAACCATCATGCTTTGAATTCGCATTTTCTATTTTCGAACTGCTCAAAAATATGCTTTAAATTTTCAGTTCCACATGTGTGGTATACTTTGCAGCGCAAGCTAATTCAGCACTTGACGAAAATTATATCAATATTATTTATTATAATATTGGAGAATTTTTAAAAATTAACTTTTCTATTTAAATTTGCATGCCACACCAAAAATATACATAAGTATATATATGTTTGGTGGCCAAGCAACTAATTAGTTCCGTGCGCTAACTTAAGTAACATAACTTCAGTGGTAACGTTCAAAGATATGCTTTTGATTTGCAATTGCGAATAGAAACTAATTCTTAAAGCCGTCTTTGGAGCTGAAGACAATTCGATCAAATGAAAATGAAATAATGATAAAAATAAAAATAGAATGTCATGCACAAATTATATTAATTTGAGCTTGAGTTTTTAATAGAAATCAATTAAAATATTTCCACCATTAATAGTCTGCCTGAAGGCCTTAGTTGCACTGACTTTAAGCTAACTTGTTATTTAGAAATAATTCTCTGTGACAATTAAATAAATAAATAAATATTTGCAAGTTACTTAAACAAAATTTCGTATTTATCAATTATCAAAGAAAGCTGGATTACAAAAATTGTAATTAAAAGTTAGCCGGCGAGCCCATGAGGGCAAAATTTTTGAAGACGAAATCTACAAAGGGATTATTGTAGTCCCGTATGACTTTATAAATAAACAGAAAAAAAAAATTGTAATTGAACATGGAATAGTATCTAGACAAACAAAAATTCTGTTTATTTAGATAAATTTGTCAACAACCATTTCCAAGACTCAAGCCAATCCATTTTCACTATACCAAAGCATAATTTTCAGCATATTTTTAATTAAGCAAATTTAATACCATAAATTTCTGCTAGAGGGCGTCTGCTATGAGCACATACAAATCTATTGCATACTTTTAGGCAGCACGGTAAAAATTTATTGTAGAAATTTTCCTAGATTAAATCAAAGCAGTATTTGAAAATTATTTAATTTGCTGCTGTTTTATAGAAATATATTTTATGCTCCATATAAACATTTGTGTTTAATAAACATATATATATATATTTAACAATATAAATGACGTTTTCATTCACGCCAACCGCAAAAAAAAATTGGAAGCGAAAAAACTTTGAAACTTGTTTCGTCTCCGTTTTGAGTCCATTAATTTGCATGCATAAGGCGCTTGCCTCTTGTAGCTGACTGGGAACTGGCGGTGGGGCAGGGTTGGGGGCATTCAAAAATGATGGCTGTGCCAAAATTCACACATAATTACAAAGTGAGATCGAGGCTGGGAATATGAGATGGGCTGCTGCCATTCGCCCCTTGCAGTTTATGCGCATGATTTATATATGCAGTCAGGGCCAGCGCCTGGGTCTGGGCGGGCGTGCTGCAATTGCCCGCTTGTGGGCGTGGCAAGCAGACCGCTTGTGACTTTCGCAACAACAAAAGAAAAAGCAACAAAAACAAAACAAACAAACGAGGCGAAAGCAACGTGCCAGGACGCAGCAGCAGCAATCGTTGACGGCCGGCATTTATTTACTTTTTGATTACGAATACACGTAGCAGCTCCGCCGTCTCAACTCAACCCCGCAGCCCTTTGCCCCTCCCCGCTCACCCAAGCTGTTGGCTCCTGGCTGCTGTGCGAAACACTTAAACACGCCAAAAGTGAGCAAAACAACACTTGCTCTATTAACGCGTTTGCCTGCCGCTTTTGCGTGGAGACCAGTTCGCCAAGCGGTATCCGGGCGCGCGCGCGACTGTCTGAAAATTTATTGAGAAGCATTAAGAGGAAGCCGCCGCCGTTGCCGCCGTTGCTGCCGTTGCCACTCGTTGTCCGTTAACGAGAAATGACGGCCGCAGTCGCCCAGCTTAGCCCAATGCATACGTGGGGCTAATTTGCGGTTGCCCGAATGATGATTTACATAGGAACAGCAACTCGCACAGAAAGCGAGAGCTCCAAACAGAACCCAAAATCAAGCCAAAAAACAAAAAACAAAAAAACTTCAACTCTGCACATGCAAATTATAGAAATTTCATCGCCGCGGCGCTGGCAGCTTAAACAAATATTGAGATAGTATCGCGATAACTGGCCAGCACTATCATTAGTTCTGCTGCCACGCATATTCAAATGCAATAAATCGCTAAAGGTTCTCAGCCTCTTTCAGCTTCACTTTTTTTGTATAATCAAAAATAAATAAATATATAACTAACAAGAAATGTTCATTAGTTATAATTGGCAAATATTGAATACACTAAACGGAGCAAATTCCTGAATTTGTTGATAAAATATTTGTATTTTTTAATGATTAAAATTATTATGTAAAAAGAATACAATTATAAAAAATCCTATTTCATATTACGATTTTCTTAAAGAAGAAAACGTTTTTTTTTTGTTGCTTTCTCCTTAATAAATTTGCGAAAAATAGTTTGATGAAATCGGGAAAATATTCTGTATGAACACTATAAAATTTAATACACAAAATCAGACGTCTTCAGAAAATGGAATTTATTTTAAGAATCGAAATTAGAAATTCTTTCTTATCTATCTATTCTTTTTTATATATCTATGACAACTGCATATATGATATGGCAAATATATACATTTGCATATAATATAATATATATACATAATTATATGTATACATACCATATTTTATATCTTATATTTGTAAAAGATACGAAGCATAGAAAATATTATTGTTGTTGTAGTCAGTATAGTCTGTATATAAATATCATATAATATCGCAGATATGTTTTTGAATTACAGCCAGTTCATATAGCTTATATACTAATACAATATAAGTAATATATAGTCAACAGGCAAATGCCCCTCTTAGCATACGTAAAGGCAAACTGATTCGACTCTCCTAACTTAGTGTAAATCGCGAAAGGGTTTCGTATTTTTCCGTTTATGTTTTTTTCTGTATTTTGTTCGATCCACATGTGGAATGCAACAGGAAGGCAAGGGAAAAAACGCAAACTCTTTGCTAATTTTATGCTAGACGGCGTTAATATCAAGCTGCCATTTATGGCTTCCGTTTTGGGGCAGTAGCCACATTTAGCTGATGAGCCAAACAACAGCTAGTTCAGGATACAGAGAAAGAAAGAGAAACAAAGAGAGAGAGAGAGAGAGAGCGAGCAAGAGAGTGAGTGTGATTGAAGCTGCCTGTAAATAGAGCTACTTAATTGAAGGCGCCAATAAGCAGCGGGCGGTGGTTTTTGGGGCGTGTGGGCGTGGCACTGCTTGAAGTCTAAACGCAATTGCTGACCTGCTGTGCAGCTGTCGGCTGTTAACAAGGCGAGCAGACAATAAAAAAAAAAATGAGGCGAACACGAGTTCGTTGCTTAAGTCATTCGCTGCTCAAGTTCGTTGCTTAAGTCATTCGTTTCGAACTTTTTGTTTTATTCACTTTTTTTTTTTTTTGCTGTTCGAGCGTTTTCAATTAAAAGCGACGCTAATTTTATCGAACAATGCAGCAAATTTTATGCGCATTTAACAAAGTCGTAATTGATTGTACAAAAGTGAAGGCGTGAAATGCCGCCAGCAGGCAGCCAGGCAAGCCGATCGGCCAGTCGAGCAGCTAAATTGCCAATGAGTGCGAGTTCGTGTACGAGTTCGCTTACGAATGTGAGTATAAAGTACTCATTGAAGTACTACCGGTGCATAATTCGCATTATCCCAGACGCTTGGCCACAAAAAGAAAGTGCAGCCTAATCGCTCAATTCACGCGACAAACAACGAAGAAGCAGAAGAAGAAGCAGCAACAGCAGGAGAAAAAACATGGAGAAGCTGAAGCAAAAAATGGCAACAAGCAAATGTTTTAAATATTTTTGGTGCATTTCGTTTGGCCTGAGAGAGGAAGCTGCGAAATTATCTTGATTGACATTTTATGTCTTTTTAATGAAAGCCAACTTCAAAAGGACAACACAAAATCGTTCGCATCGCACAGCCCACTTTTGCCCCGCGGCCGCATTGTTGGTGGGCGCGCATAAAAATTGTTAACAGTCAAGACAATCAGTCAGACAGAGACTGAGAGAGATAGAGAGAGAGAGAGAGAGAGAGAGAGAGAGAGAGTGAGTGAGAGATTGAGCAAGAACAAGTGTGTAGCGTGTGCAGCCACACAAAGAGCCCACGAGATACAATTGTATCTTGCGCTATCTTTGCGGCCAGGTAGAGCTGACAACGCAGCTGTGCAACTAATGTACTTGTCCAGCCACAAAGATGAAGACCTGCCAACTCTACAACTGCTAAGAGAATAGTACTAAGGACTAACTAGTAAATACCACGCATAAATATGCTAGAGTAATTGAAGTGAAGTAGTTCATGTGTTTTAGATTTCCTATAATTCAAAGTAATATTTGTTATATATTTCTAGATAATTCCTATATCATCTTGCACTTCTCTAGAATATATTTGTATACGTTTATATTATGTGAACTATTGAGCTCTTATTGAGCCATTTATGAGCATCTTTTTGTGTATCCTGAAGTAGTAAAACATTTAATTCTATTCAAGTATTCAAGTAGCTAAAGTAGCTTTCTGCTGCAACTCTTCCAACGTAGATACCCCTTTCTAATGCCTACAGTCACTGGGTATGCAGTCAAATGCAGCCAATCTAATCGTTGCTGCATTGGCAAATGTCAAATGACCGCAGTCTCATTCATGAGAGAATCGAAGTCGGGTTTTGCCTTAGCGAGTTTCATTGATAAACAAAAAAAAAAAAAAAAAAAAAGAAAGAAGAGGAGTAAAGCGGAGGGCAAAGGAACTCAAGACGCTGCGTGAGAGCGATAAGGCGTGGCCAGTCTCGGATACGGATGCGGATAGCATTTGGGTTGGCATTGGGTACGTACGATTATCGTGTACCGGGCTCGAGTTCGGGTTCGGGTTTCGGTTTGGGTATTTGCGATATGACGAAACACGCGTGAAGAGCGATGAGTGTGGAGCGTCAAACGATTTTGTTATCGTTGTCGCCAGTAACAGTTGCATGGTTTAATTAAAAGGTTATTCGTGTATGTCGCCGTGCGACTGGACTCTAACCCGGATAACCATGTAGATAACACCTAAACAGCAGAACAGTGTATGGCAAGTAAGCGAGCGAGAGAGTGAGAGAGAGAGAGAGGCAGAGAGAAAAGGGCACACATACACACACTGGCATTCATTCATTTGATTGAGTTGTTTACAGGCTGCGATTGCTTGCTTATCTTAAAGACTTTTTTAAGAGCCGCACTCCCTTCATTTCCCTGCCGTCCAGCAGCGACCTTGACGGTGGGCTGGCAGTTGATCAAAACTGAAAGTTAGCCGCAAAGAAAAAGCGCATCATCCACAGCTTTGGGGTCAGACCACAAAAATGTGCCCACGTTCGTGAGTTGGCCAGGTAATTGTTGCTCCACTCCAGCCAGGTGAGAATTGACAAATTTCCATTTCGTCAATATAATCAATAAAGCAACTACAGCAGCAACAGCACCAACATCAACTCTTATATTAAAAACAAGTCAAATTAATCGAATTTCCAGAGCATGGCTCATAGATACCCTGTATGCAGCAGTGTATTTTACAATGAAGAAATTTGAATTCAATTCAAATTAAATTTGTTTTTTCTTTCTCAAGTTTTATTTTTCAATATTTGTCAGAGTCTAAATATATTTTGGGATTAAGTGAAGTTCAAAGATTTTGCGTATAATGAAGGCTTAGCTAAAGTTTTTGTATGTAAGCCTCAAGGCTTAGTTTATGTATGTTTATCGATAATGATCGATTATTGCTTATACTCTTAAATATGTAAACGTTTGATATGCAGCTAACAGGGCTTACAATGCTTGGAAGGAACATTTTGTAGCTTTAGCTCTTCAAATGTTTTGACCGAATACTACTTTGGCTAGAGCAATATCTTTTAAGTTTACCGAGATCGATATTTATCGTTAAAATTTGATACCTGTATATACACAAAATTCAATTCAAATTATTGATTACCTCCACGATCGCTTAATTATGCTGAAGTGGAAGATTCACAAAAGTAAATATTGTTTATATATTACAAGTATATATACCTGCAAGCATCTAAAACAATACTCCATATGTAGCTTAGCTAAGTACAGGGTATGATAACGATTCCTACATTTAAAACAAGTGCAGGCTCTGATATAGAGCTCACACCTCGAAGCATGCGCAGTTGTAGTACTTGCTGTTGTTGTTGTTGTTGTTGGCATCAAGGCCGTTACTTGAAAACCGCTTTCAATTAAACTGGAGCACACTTTTGCCTGCGGTCGAATATAATTATGATCAAAGCAGATCATCATGAGGATCCCTTGCGGTTGCGCCCAGAGTGAAAATGAATTTCCAATGTGGCTCGCGGCAAAAATCGATTCGAATCGAATCGAATCGCCTGAAAGCACTTGCTCATCCCAAACGAAGCGAAGCAAAATGCAAAAAAAAAAAAAAAACAGGTAGTTATTCACTTTTACCCAGATCGCAGCAATCGTCCAATTGCCACTGTCGCAGCGCAACGTTTTAATATTGAAATTGAAACTCTTCTTAATGGAAAGTTATGGCCCCAACAGCATTTATGAATATTGGCTGCTGTAGCTGCTTCTGCTGCTCCTGTTGCTGTTGATGATGATGTTGCTGTTGCTGTTGCAGTTGCTGTTGCTGTTGATGCTGATGTTAATGTTGATGGTTGCAGATTATGGGTCCACCAGCCTAGCCATTGATAACATACTTACAGCCAACCTATAGGCGGCCAATTAGCTCAAAACCGAAAGAAAAATGCTGCAAGCTTCAAAAAAACAAGAGCAACAAAGACAAAGGCAACGTTGTATATGAAAAGGAATGTGTTAATAATTATTTTGTTGGCAAAAGGAAAAATTATTTAATTTTGTTTAAGAATTAATTGAAAATCACCTAAATTGAACTTGTTGATCGTGGCATAGAGCAAAGGCTCAGCTCTCAGCTACGACTGAGACTCGCAAAGCTGGAGCTAGGTAGAGAGCAGAGAATACATATTTCTTTATATGTCAAATATGAATTTAAATAATCTATCAAAGAGATATTTGTACGATCTTCAAAGAGTGTTATATCATAGCAAAAATATAGTAAGTAAAAATAAATACGCGTTGCTTTTACTGAAAGGATTTATCCCAAGCCCAAGAGCTTCATTTGATTGATATCTGTTGAAATATTATTACAGAGAATCTATAGCTTAAAAACTTTTTTGGTTTCCCATTTGAATGTGAAATTCTTTAGCTGAACTTGAAAGGTCTTTAGGTCAGACATTTCTCTTAACTGAAAGCAACATTTTAAGTCAAGGAAATTTAATTGAGGAAATTTCAGTTGGATTTTTCATAGATGACACTGTGAATTCTCTGTTAAAGAGATCGATGATGATGATGCATTGACTTCAGTTCTCTTTAAAGAGATTAAAATTCAACAATTCAATATCTTAGCTCAGCTAGTCTTAAAGTTAGAAATAATTCATTATTGATTCCATTCATTAACCAATTCCCAATTTCTAGTTCGTGCAGTCTTTGTCGGCTACAAACTGCAAAAGTGTAATCCAAGAGGAGGCTATAGCCTCAATCATGTTTTACACATGGCCTCGACCCTCCAAAGGTTTTTATATCTTTGAATTGCAATTGGGGCAACATTGTTTGGGTGCTGGAGGGCATCTAATAAAAGCAAGCAAGCCGCCAGCAAATTGGCCAAGATTGCAGACGTCTGCCCTGCTGTCCAATATGTAGCTGTGCTTTGGGCTACTGTGCAGGGATTCTTTTTGTTTTTGTATTTTTTTTTTTTTTTGCCAGCTGCAGTTGCTGCGTGTCGTGACCCGAAGTCTTGTCTTGTAATGGATTTTCAGTTACGCGCGGATTGCGTGTGCACCAAGTTTTTGAGGCTCTCAGCTCTGGTTACAGTTTGCGTGTCGTTGGCATTGCCAATGCCATTTGACTTGGTAGCTGAGAGTACCATCGGACATTGGACATCACACATCGAGCATCTGCTTCATGTGGCCCGATTCACTTGCAGTTGGCCAACAATTTGTTAACAATTAGCGCGCCAGCCCCACCAGGTTCGGTTCTGCTGGTTGAGACTGTTGCTCCTGTTGCTGGTCCTGCTACAACACAACAGCTTCAAGTCTAAGCGCGCTGCTACACTTGTTGCTGCCCCACAAATGTTGCCCATTTATGGAGGCCAAACATTAAGAGCCGCATTCCACTTTGGAGCAAAAACAACGCCGGTGGTCGGTCGTGCCAGCTTTTGGTTACTGCCATATCATATCATATCAATCATATGCCGTCGTTTCCATATGCTAATGATGGCAATTAATCAATGAGAATCAGTTAAGACGACTCACGCAATCAGCTCATTGAGTCGAAGAGTCAATGTCAGCAGCTCAGATCGGTTCCTTCTGGCCTCCTCCTTCGACTTCTACTTCCACTTCCACTCCTGCTGCTGCTTCTTCTTCGTCTTCGTCCTCGTCTTCAACATTTTGTAGTTCTAATGATGTGCTAAGCTGCAAATATTACGGCTCATTACAATGAAAACTAATTGCATTTCGAGAGCCGCATCTAATTACCAGTTGCCAACGCCTCACAGCAGGCAATTTTTATTTTAGTCTGCACCTGAAACTATTTGTAATGCCAACTACTCTTGTATGTCTGTTGGTTTGGTTTTTTGGTCTAATTAACTCGACGGCCCCACCCACGGCCAACTATTTGGCCGTGCACGTGGCACTGTCTCGGGCGAAACCAGTTCCATGGAATTATGTGCTGTGCTCACATTTTGCGACCCGTCGCCAGACTCGTGGCCAGAGTCATGCAAATAATATATAAGTTACTGTGTCAGCAACAGGTGAAATTGTCGCCGTGTGCCCCAAAGACTGTTCGAGCGACCAACCGCCCCTCCACCACTCCACCTCACTCGTCCATAAAGGTAGCTCTGCCCAGCCACTGGGCAAGTCCAAGTCAATGTCAAAGTGTTGCCTGCCTGCTTGCCTTACAACAAAGTTAATTGCGCTGCACGCGCACGCCAAGACTCAGGTCTCCAGCTCTCCAGCTCTCCAGCTCTCCAGCTCTCATCTCCCAGGGCTCAGCTTCGCTCGACTTGACTTGACTTGTCTTGACTTGGCTTGGCTTGGCTTGGGTTGGCTTGACTCGACTCGTGTGTGCCATATCAAGTTTCCCCCGTGTCAATTGTAGAGCCCTGTCGCACTGTGGGATAAGACAGTCGAGAGAAGAGAGACATTTCCATGGCTCATTGATTTAGGCATCTTATGGAAATATAGTTCTAAGCGATTGCTCTTATATATATTCTAGTCTATATTTTATTTGTAGTTCATTTCATATTGAAGCCATAAGAGAATAAATATCAACAATTTACGATCTTTGCTCTGATCTAAGTGCTCCTGGTGAAATGCCAGACCGAGGGTTTGTTGCCAACTCAAAATTTATATAATAACATAAACAGTATAATAATATTATATATTCATTTCGATTGAAATGTATTTCAAATGGATAAATGATCTTTTTATGCAAAACTTATCAATCGATAACTCAATAGATGCAACGACAGATCACAAGGTTTTGTTTTTCCACATATTTTCCTGTCGCTTGCGCCACTGTGCGCCAGTGACTGCCACCGCCGATGTGGTTGTCATTAGTCCGCTGCACTTGCTGTTGTAATTGTGACAGGAGCAACGAGCACGGATCGCCGAGAGGGCCAAGAGACAGTGGGCAGCCGGCTGGAGGCAGTGACGGCGAGACGAAGTGCATGCAATGCGATGCAATGCGATGAGGTGCGGTCCGGTGCGGTGCGCGGCTGGCAGCGCGATCGTCGTGAGTGCCAGAAGCTGATTTCAGCGGCGGCGGCTACCGATAAGCGGCAACTGCAGCGACTGACAGACGCGTTGATTGGTTTTGCTTGCAGAACGCGTGCAGCAAGACTTACAGCGAGAACAAGAGAGAGAGAGAGAGGGGTGGCGGGGGGCAGCGCAAAGGGCAAGAGGAGATGGATAGCTGTGGTACAGAGACATGTAAATTGCACGCGAGTGCAAGACACAATAAAAAAATAAAAAAAACTGGTACAATTTTCGGTATTTTTTTTGTTCGAGTTAATTTTGTAGCCCAGTTGTCAGCCGTTGGCCCCTGCCTCTGCCCCTGCCCCTGCCCTTGTCACAGCATCTTCTGCTGTTACTGTTGCTGTTGCTATTGTTGTTGTTTTTGTTGTTGATTATATTTTGTTGATAGTTACAGCATGGGAACGCCCCGTGCTGCGCGCTTGTTTGTAGCCGCATTTGACAACTTTTTGCATAATTACAGAGCCTGGCGGCTATCCTCGGCTCGATTGCTTAATGGATTTGAGGGCCATTCATAAATTGCTGGCCAAAGTATCGATACTGCCGATGTATCGATAACAACAACAGCAACGGAAGGTGTTGGCCAATTCAATCACACGATACAAGAGATAGTAAGAGAGCGGGTAAGAGAGGAAGGGGAACAGCAAGTTTTTTGTTTTTTTTCTTTTCTTAAAGTGCTGTTGCACATTGATTTAATGCAATGCGAAAACAAATTGTTATGTTTTGGCTGCCGCAACGCGGCCGCAATTAATCAAAAGTTCTCGCATTACAATTAATCAAAAATGCACTGCAAATATGGTGGTTCGGTTCCTGTCTCGGCTTGTGTTGGCCATAAATATCACTGTGAATGTGGCCAATAGAATTGACGGCGGCGTCAAAATGCGCACCTTAGAAGTCGAACAGCCGCTGACAGCCGCCCATAAATCAGCGAGACGAACCAATACAGAGAGATAGAGAGGTAGAAGAGTGAGAGAGAGCGAGAGCTTGATCTTCATCAGAGTGGGTGTCGAATGGTTCAGCTCGAACCGGGAGCTGAAACGTGAGCTGGAGCAGAGACTTGAGATGGACGCGGCTTTTAGGCTTTTATGTGCACATCAGGCGGCAATTTGATGGCCATGAACGATTGACAGTTTGCTGTCACAACAATTGATGATAGCCAAAAGAGTGAGACAGAGAGAGAGAGAGGGGGGGTGGCAGATAGAGAGGAAGAGAGTGAGAGAGGTTGATCGGAACGGAGAGGGTGGGAGGGAAATGAGAAGAGTAAACAGAACAATTTGAGCTTACAATGAAAGTTATTCATAAAGAGAAGAGGAAATATATATAGAGAAAAATAATGTTTAATGGACGCATACAGAGGGAGAGAGATAAAAAATGTTAGGGAGAGCAAAAACGATACAGCTGAAATCACATACAGATTGACAGAGGAACTAGAACTAGTTATGCCGAGAGGGGCAGGAAAAGAGAGAGGGAAAGAGAGAGAGAGAGTTAGTGCTTCAGAGAAACAAAGAGAAATGGAAATGCAGAGATGCCGAGGGGAGCGAGAGGGTGAGAAAACAAGGGCAAAGATGCATATATATATACATGTGTATATCGGTATACTTTGGCGTCTGCGTTTATATGATTCTCTCAATCTCTGTTCTTCTCAATGAGAGAAAAACGGAGAGAGACAAAGAGACACGGAGTAGAAAGAGAGAGACAAAAACGACGCAGAGACTGATGGCTGATCTAGAGGATATAAATGGAAAGTGCGATGTAGAAGCAGAGGGGCAGATAAGGAATGATCAGAGCTATCCAGGTATGATAGTTAGGTAGAGATAAAAATCATAGCTTTTGCCAATTGAAAGAATTATGATATGATAAAACAAAAGATAGCTTAAAACCACTATAATATTTATACCAATTCCGATTAACACTTGTTTACTATTAGCATCAGAGATCAAGTGATCTTTGCAATGAAGAAAGTATATGTGGTTGCTGCTCTCTGCTCTATACATCGTCCAAATCTTTCTTTAAATTTGTACTGTGATCATCATCGTCTGATCAGCTGATCATCTTAAACTATTTTAGACATAATCCCAACTACTGTGAATATTGCGGATGTTCAAAGTTGAAAGAAATAGGAAAACTTTCAACTTTCAACAAACTTTCAATGCATGAGACATACATAAATTATCTATAATTCTTATATCAGAATATCTATGCTGCAGTATCTATAAGATCTTACATACAAATTTTCTCAATCTATCTATGCTGCAGTATCTAGAAGATCATACATAAAAATTTTCTCAATATTTGCTTAATATTCTCAACTCTCAAGTTCACGTTGGTTCTCAATAAATAACTTTCGCCTTTACCTTCAACATTATTAAGCAGAAATTAAAGAAAAAACGACATCAAGATGACACAGTCGAATTTTGATTAACATTAAACTTATGCAAAGTGCAAGAGCAATAATGAAAAAAATTAAAAACAACAACACTAACAAACATTAAGGGTTAAAAACGTCTTGGACAACAACAAATACCTGGAAGCTCGACCTTGGCTTGGGGCGCGTCAAAAATCGTAACGCCAAGTGTCTGAAAGTTGGCAAGAAGCTAAAAAAAAAAAACAACAACAACAACAACAAAGTGAAACTGCGAATATTCGAATGATCGTCGCGTCTGGCCGAAAAGGAGTTCCAGGAGCTGCACGAAAAAAAAACACATACAGAAAAATAATAATAATAATAAAAAGAGAGAGAAAAAAAAAAAAAGAAAAGGTAGACGCTGGCGATGGCGAAATGATGATGCGATGTCAAGTTATTGACAGGCCAGAGTCGATATTAATGACGACTTCATCTCGCGATTCTGGCACCGTTCCGCCCTGTGTGAATGCATTTCGGATTGCCATTTCGGATTCGGGATTCGCATTTCGCATTTCGGATTGTGAATTCGTTTTGTTGTTCAACGTGTCTTACTAGCAATTATGAGAGCGGGCACAAATATTATTCAACTAGGCTTCATCTCTTCCTCCCTCCCTCTCTCTCTGTGTGTGTGTGTCGCCCTCCCTGTCTGTCTCCCTCGCTCGCATGTTTATAAGCCAACATGTCAACATAATTTATATTAAATTTTTGTGTCAGATAATGATAGCGCCTGCTGCCGATCGCTAAATATATCTGCATGCTGCATACATACATATACATATATGTTGTTGCTCGACCTGTCTCCAGCTCAGTCTCACCTGAGCCACCGAAAAAGGCTTAAAACCCCAACAGCAGCAACAAGAGGCTTTGCCAACGGTGGCGGCATCCACAGAGCTGCTCTTAATGCCAGAGCCCAATGAGCGCTGTGGGCTACAACAGCTAAGTCAAGAGCTTTGTCTTCATGGCAATATATAGTTATATCATGTTGAGAATTCTCAAATGTAATTCTATAAGATATCTAGGATCTGTGCATCAATTGTTGTAATATAATACATACATATATTATGTTAACCGATTTAATTTGAATTTTATTAAATTTTCAGCTCAGAAAAAATGAAACATCAATATTAAATATTATTTTATGCTCTTGAGCACATTGCACCAGCATTTGAACTAGTTCATCTTTGATAAAGTTAGATATTCCATTCATAAATTATATATCAATAGATCCCAAATAACTGGTAGAGCATACATGATCGACCATGCCCGTTTAACCGTTATTGTGGCCTGTTCAGGCGGCATTAAGCGTGCCGAAACGCCGCGAACCGGCCCGGTTAACGTTCGAATGGAACGCGAATAAAAAAAACAACAACGTTAAAAATAATTCACAATTTATATATGAACAATGCGAGCACGCAAACTTGCCACAAAATATATTATAGGAAAATAACAAAGTTGAGGAAAAACACAGCCGGAAAACTCAAAAATTGTGCAAAGCGAATTTCTATTGCGCCAACAGAGAGCCGATGCGAATCAAATGTTGAGCAAATCGGTTAAACCAAAGCGAAATGCGAAATACGAATTCAATTCGGGTCTAAACTGTGATACAACTGGCCCATAACTGGGATTCAACTTTGACCAGATGTTTGGATGAATACGACAAATGCAATGCTATGCAATCTCCCGCTGCTGCGGCTGCTGAAGTGTTAAATGAGGCACAGCGTGGTCAGCTCCGCTCTGGTATCGTACCTCAGTTCGGTTCGGTTCGGTTCGTCTTGGCTCACTATTGGGCCATTGAGGTGCGAATGTCAAACGCTTTGACACGGTTGCGGCCTGGCGTGCAGCCAGAGTTGACTCCGACAGCGTTTGGCTAACAATGGCCAAAATGCCAAATGCTAAATGCTTTCGAGTGTGCTGCAGCGACCTTCGGTGACAACGGGACGTTGGCCATAAAGGACTAACGGGCATTAGCAGTGGAAGTGTTAATAGTTAAATGCAACCGGGCGGGGTGTTAATGTGACCTGACCCTGATCAGTCCACGGCAGGTCAGGCAGGCAACATTTGTCGTTCACCTCCTAGGCAGGCAGCGCTGCTGCTGCAAATGGGAGCAGATGGGAGCTCAACTGCTCCAAAAAGCAAGGCACACGAACGGCTAAGCAACCGGTTCGCAGCCGGCACGCGACAGCGCCAATGAAACAGAGAGTGAGAGAGAGACAGAGAGACAGAGAGAGATAAAGCTGAGGAGAGAATGGACACAGACATATAATCAAAAGCAGCTGCCCGTACAGCAACAACAAGATGCAGAAGAAAAGGAAGCTGAAAAGAAACTCAAATGAAACGGGGGAGAAAAGAAAAAAACTCTTCCCAGTCTCTGTCGAGCGTCTCAGAAACGACTCAACACTCAAAACTCTTCCCAGCTCAAAGAGAGCTGGCGAGCGAGCGAGCGAGCGAGCGAGTGGGTCGCGTTGCTCTGAGTGAGTCGCATTTGATGTTTGAGCAACTGTGTGATCCTTGAGCGGATGCTGTCTGGTTGGCTGGCTGCGCAGTTTGCACCTTTTGTCTGGAACACAGGTAGCTGCTGTTGCTGCTGCTGCTGCTGCCGTTGCTGCTGCGGCAGGTGAGAATCGTGCCTACGTGCTGCCCTATAAATAGCGTGCACGGCGCAGGGAAGGGCATCAGAACAGCGACAGAGCTCGCAGAGCCAACTACCAAAAGAACAGCTCAAACTTCAAACTAAAGAAGCAAATACCAAGCCAAAATCAAGATGGCATTAGGCAGCGAGAATCAAAGCCAAAGTCTCTCCCTCTATCATCAGCAGCAGCAGCAGCAGCGGATGGCGCCCTATACCAAGCCCAGCAGCTATTTGCAACAGCAACTCGATGACGATGAGCCGCTGCAGCTGCTGGGCGGTGGTTCGGTGGTGCGTCGCAATGCTAGAGAACGCAATCGTGTCAAGCAGGTGAACAATGGCTTTAGCCAGCTGCGCCAGCACATACCCGTTGCCATCATTGCCGATCTGAGCAATGGCAGGCGCGGCATTGGACCCGGCGCCAACAAGAAGCTGAGCAAGGTCAGCACCTTGCGCATGGCTGTGGAGTATATTAGGCGGCTGCAGCGCGTCATCGATGACAACGATCAGCAGCAGCAACAGCATCAGCAACAGCATCAGCAACAGCATCAGCAACAGTTGCTGCCACAACAGCAACACCAGTCGCAGCAACAGCAACAGTTTGTCCAACAGCAGCAACATTTTAGCTACCAGCAGCAACAGTTGCAGCAACAGCAACAGCAACTCTATGCACTGCAACAGCAGCTGCAGCTCATCTCGCCCAGCTCCAGCACGTGCTCATCATCATCTGCCGCCTCAACCAGCAGCTCCAGCTTCGATTCATCCTATTTCGCTTGCGCACCCGCTCAACTCAAGCAGGAGGAGACGAGCGCCGGCAGCTACGAAGATTATCCCAACAACTCGTGCAGCTCGGGCGGCGAAGAGGATGACATTCTCGACTATATATCGCTCTGGCAGGACGATATATAAACTATATAGTCACCATGCTCTTCATCAATAACAACAACAACAACAACTAGTCAAGTTTTAATCACCTCAAGTATTACCTCAGCCAACGCTCAAGTATTTATTCTATTATTAAGCACAATTTTTTTTTTCGAATTCTTTTTTGTTTTTCAAACACTTTGTACAAATTAGTTTTAAGTGCGCTGAATGTGCCTGTTCTTTATATAGTTTATAAGACTGCCTACACTTAAGAACTAGCTTAACATGGAAGACATTTAGTTGTAAGAAATTCCTTTTTTTTTCTTTAAGCTTAAGCAAACACATGGAAGACACTAAACTGATAGTTATAGTAAAAAATTATTTAAAAAAACAAAACAAAAATGTTTATCTATTTATTGGGGAGGGGAAAATCTTAAGAGAAGATTTTAAGACGTTGTAGCCTTTGGTTGGACATAAAATACTGAAATTAGTTTAAAGAAAGGAAAAGTTCTATTCTATTCATTAAAAAAATATATATTTAAAACAAAAAGTTTTAATTGAATATTTTTCTAGGTTTTATTTTGCTTTGCGATATAGCTGAAACTCATAAATTTGTCAATGATTTGAAAATTATATTTTCTTACAAATTTAATTTGACTTGATTTTAGAGACAGACATATGAACTAAAGAGTAGAGCCTGCAATTCTCTTAAAGTATAGATTAATGAAGAGTCTTCCCCTTGTCCATGGAGGAAATTTATATTGTTCTATAAAAGAGAAATTTTCTTAGTTCTCCCAAAAGAAAAATTCTAGGCAAAAATTGTATAAGTGATTTGAAGAAACAATATAATCTCTATACTACATATTGCTGAAATACATATGCCAAATATTAATGTGATACTCTGTATATATTACAAATAAAACATCACCTATGTACGAGAGTTGAGTTCGTTAAGCAAATGCAATGAATATTGAATTTCGACTATGGTTTCAATTTACAATCGATATGGCTCTTCAAATTCCGCAAAATAAACTTCCTTCGATTACCGTTACGTGCTTCTACTGACGACAAATTGTAGCCGAAATACAAAATGACTGCGCAGATTATGCAAACGATTTGGCCTGGCCAAAAGAGCGAAGAACGAAGCGCAACAGAGAAGTTAAATTACTTTAAGCATTTTTGCATATGCGAAGGTTAAGCAACGAAGTTGTTGCCGCCATTTCCAGACGATCGATCGATCGCTCGATCGATGCTTTCAATTGAACTAATTTTGAGATATGCACAAAATGCAGTAACAATTTTGCATACAGAAAGATATACCTGTATATATATACCTATATATATATATGTGTATATATATAAGATCGCCCCCGACAAGCGAGCAAGGCAATTGTCTTTGGAGCTGTGCTCTTTGGGGAGCGCTGCTTGGAACGGAAGCTGGCTTTTACAATTCGCGATGCTTCAAAGCAGATAAGCAGCAAAGCAAAGCCGACAAGCCGACATACACAGATATAAATATATATGTATATATATATATAGAGAGAGAGAGAGAGGTGTATATATATGTATTTGCACAGATCCGGGCTAAGCGGATGCGTCTGTTCTAGTCAAGAACTTTTGTGCTTAAGCAACAAAAGACTCCCACGCGCATTTCCGCTGCAGTTATTGCTATCTCACTCCCACTCTCTGTCTCTGTTTACGTCTGCCATTAATAGATAAATGAATTGGCTTACGCATTTCCGTCACTTGTCGTGGGGTCAATTGTGGGTCAAGCAGGGCGCAGGGAACGCATTGTTTTGAATGCCAATTTCGAGAGCTGTTGCTGTGATTGTTGTTGTTGTTGTTGGTTTCTTGTTGCAATCAATTCGCAACGCAGCCAGCAGCTAAACGAACGGTTTGGCAGTTCATGCAACACAGGCAACAAGCTGCAGGTTACAGCTTCAACTTTTGCTTCGGTTTCGGTTTCTGTTTTGGTTGGTTTTTTGGGGGCTGCATCTTCATGGCGCATTTATCGAATTGTTATTTCCGGTTTTTGTTTTTGCTTTTCTTCTCTCATATACCCTGTGCAAAAACGAAAGTCTTCCTTAAAGTGTAATAACCAAATATTTATCTTAACTATTGAGAATGTTAGACACATTTGCCATTCTAGTAGTGAAAGGCAACAGGACTCTAACATATATTTCAACAACAAACAACAAGTAAGAAGGCTCTAGTCGAGACTCCTCGACTACGAGATATCCTGAACCCTCCACAAATAATTTGTTACTCTTCTTCTTAACTTTACTCAATAAGCAATAAATGAAGTTCAAAGCTGAACTTGGAGACATACTTGTAAGATATGCTTACGCTAAAGGCATTTTGACAAAAGCATATTATAACCGAACTCTCACTTCCTGTACCCTATTCACTCATAGAAAGCATTGGGCATATTTGTTGTCAATAAAATAAAATGTCTATATCAAAATGTAATCTCTAATGAACTTTAATTCCATTTTCATTAGAAATTCAGCTCTGAAAATTGACAACATTCACACAGGGAAAAGAAAATCAACTGCAACAGGCAAAAGTTCATCCAACATTTTTCCAGGGTAACTGTTAGTCATTTCAATAATTGCATAACTAAACGCTACACTTGTTGCACTTGAGCTGCAAATAATGTATGCAGCAAAGGCACAAAATCCAAGCCCAAAGATGAGATACAACAACATCATCAATAAGTTTTCATTTTTTTTTTCGGAGAAGTTTACGAAGGGGTTAGGAGAGAGAGAGAGAGAGTGCAGAGAGGGATTTGGGTCTCTGGTGGCGGTCGCATTGGGCGACATACGACAAAACTGGTGCAAAATCGAACGCTCTTTGTGTGAACTTCATAAAATGTTTGACTACGAGCGCGCCGAACACGAATGTATATACATATATATAAATATAAAGTTATGTGTATATGTATATATATATATATAATGTATATGTATGTATGCATGCAGAATTGCAGGCAAACAAATGCAAGACCCTGGCTGCGAGTCTTTACATGCGCCTGCAAGAGACCCCGAATAAATTTATGATTTATTAAGGATGCTCTGATTACAACACGCCAGCAAGCAAGAGCGAGGGCCAGAGAGGCAGCAGGAGAATAAGAGAGGGGCGGCGGGAGCTTTGGGTACCTGCAAAAGCAGCCTGACTGATGTCTCGTAAATAACAGTCGCATAAACAACAACATGAAGAAGAAGCAGCAGCAGCAGCAGCCGAGGCAGCAGCAGCAGCAGCAACAAGTGAGTTATTTGTTTAACATGAACAGCGAACACGTTTTTGACTCACAAATGTTGACAAAGAATAATGTAATTTATGTTCAAGCCCTATATGCTGACATTTTTTTTTCTCTTCATTTTCAGAGCAAGATTTCACCCATAATAAGAAACAGACAGAGAGAGAGAGGGGGGACACTGCGAGCACTTGTGTCAACTAGATTAAACCACATTGCAATTACAGATATTTGCACCGATAGCCGGCTATGATGATGGCATGTCACGCCCCCAGCAGCACTTGAAAAGGGCGGCAAGATCTGAGCAGCAAATGTTTCACAAGTTTCCCTAGAACAAGTGCATATCCACTTGTCGCTCTGCTCGTGCTCGTAAATTAAGCGCTTTGCGTTTTCTATATATATTTTCATCTTTTGTTACAATTTTCCACATTTTCTATCAATTTCCAAATCGAACAAAAAAACAAAAAGGAACCAACGCCCACAAAAAGGACATGAAATAATAAAAGGAAATAAGATGGAATTGTTAAGGACAATTGCGTGTTACGTACATTGCGTGATCGCTGCGGAGTTGCGTATGTGTGAGTGTAGGCATAGGTGTTCATGTATGTGTGTGTGTGTGCGTGAATTTCATAGTTTGAATGTCTTTCAATATCTTGGGATAATATAATATAAATTTGCTCTTCTTCTCCGTCGTTATTCTCGCAGCTAAGCTGATTAATTTTGTTTCTTTTAGTTTAGTTTTCCAGCTGAAATGTTAATAACAGGGAACGACAATCGTTGTTCCAATTGTGAATGAAGTGAGCGTAGCTAAGTGCAATTAAATTTACTTAACGATTCTCCTAGGGGATTAGATGAGCGAACGATCGCAGTAAACGGAATTGCTTAGAGCACGATTTTTAGTGTGACAATCATATTAAAGATTGAAGAGCATTAGTTGAGGTCTTCAGAGCGGCTTGGGCGGTAGGGAATTAGAGACAAGTGGAAATTGAGATTGTAAGAGAGAAGGAGAACCTAGAGATAGAGCTGGACAAAACAGAGATTGAGATATATATGATAGAGATAGACAAAACATAATGTGGAGATAGGGTTAGAGGATGAGAAAAATAGAGAATGAAAGAGAAGAGAGAGAGAGAGAGAGAGATGGAAATATAAATAGAGAGAGAAAGAGAAAGAGAAAGAGAGAGAGAGAGAGAGAGAGAGAAATAAATAGGTAGAGATAGGAAGGTAAAGCTCTTTAGAAAGAAAGAGGGATAGAGTGAAATGCATGAGTGAAAAAATACGTATATGAATAGAGATAAAGAGAGAAATATAGATATGGAGATAAAGGTCGATATAGATAGATAGATAATATGTCTAATATACCTCAATAGAGATAGAGATAAATATATAAATATATACAGAGGCTAACAAAAAGAAAAGGCTGGATAGAGAATCAGGCATAGAGAGAAACAGAGTGACAAGAAAAAGAAGAAGAAGACTGACAAACATAGTACCAGAAATGGAGAAAGACCATGAGTGTCCTTTTTTCTTTACTTCTTCCATATTCTTTTCCCTGCCAAGCGCATTCTGCTTTAACTGAATATTCCTTTTCGCATTTCTGCATTTCTCTGCTTCGTCTGCAACTCGCGGCTTCCATCAGCAATAAAATATAACTTCATGAAAAATTGCATTCTTTACTCACACTTTCGTAATATGACAAATGTCATTCTAATTCTCTCCCTCTCTCTCTCTCTTCTTCTGTACTCTTTTGATGGTCTTTAATTGAATGCAATGCAGAGAATTCTCTTCTGTGCTCCTGTGGCTTAATTACCGAAAGGGCCAAGACAAATGTCTCAATTGGCTTGGGGCACTTTCTCTTGCGCCTTCTTTCATTCTTGCACAATTTGGGCCAAGGAAATTATTTTAAATAATTACGCAAAAAAAAAAAAAAAAGAAACTGAATTTTTGTATAATTTTATTTGTTCTCTCTTTTAATTGTAGTCTAAGCGAGAGAATGTTTAATTGCGACGTCAGACAGGGCACATAAATTGTATTACTCGGGTGAAATTTAGCTCAAGCTGCAATTAAGCGAGATATGGCTAATGTAGAAGAAGCTAGTCAGCGATGTTAGGAAACTATTTGATGAAGAATACCAGAAATAAAGCTTGGAATGCCGCTAATTTCCATGCAGAGCTCAAATAATTTTATTTTATTGAGCTATGTTTAATATATAAATATTATAATTAAGAGCATTTCATGAGACATGAACTGAATCAAAGGAATGTTTTTTTTTTCTCTCTGTTTGTGTGTGGCATTCAGTTGGCTGTCTCTAGTGCCTGGCTGCGTGTTGATTTCACTGCTTTTAACTTATTTTTCTTTTTTTTTAGCATTTTATAATGAAATTTACAATATTTAATTGCTGCAGACTGAGTGCCGCAGTGGCCGCAAGGCAGCAAATTCCAAAAGAACAGAAGCAGCAGCAGCAACAGCGGCGGCAGCCTAGAAAATGACGTATGTCATCAAGACACAGTCTGGCCAACATCATTCCATTACATATATATATAAATATATTTATTGAAACAGAAAGAGAGAGAGAGGGAGAGAGAAAGAGAGAGAGAGATGGGAACTATAAATGTAAAACTGCAATGTGCTGCGTGACTGTCCCAATTAGTTGTCTTTCGGACTCTCGCAGTTGCTGGCGAACTGTCGTAATTCACTTTTGATTTCATATGCATTTCATCAAATTGCCGCTGCGCACGCGCAGATCGCCTCGAGTGTCTCGGACAGTTCCAGACCTTGGTTTGATTTGAAAATTACTTAAAGAAATATAAAAAAAAAAAACCCTGCAAAATATTGACTAACTGACGCAATGAGAAACCCTCTTAAACTGGTTCAGCACACAAAGCCAAATCCGAATCCGAATTAAAATCCAAATCTGAAACTGTAACTCCAAAAAGTCAAAACTAAAAATTTACAACTCAAAAAAGCCAAAGAAAAAAAGACTCCAATTTAAACTACAGCCATGCTGTAGAGCTTCCTCTACCCTGTAACCGCTTGTCCCTCGCGTTTGCTCCTTCGTTTAGTTTGTGCCATTCTCCGGTCAGGTTGTCATTGCCGCGCGTCGTCCATTTGAAGTGAGCCGCGGCGCGCGCGCTCTCGACTCCAGCGCCAAAATTGCAATCTTTTTGAAATTTATGATGAACAAGTATAAAGTGGCAATAGTCAAAGATTGCACGACTACCTAGATACCCACTCTATTGATGGCTAGTCTAGTCAAGATCAAGCAGGCATGGCTTCAGCTGATATCTATAGCATGTAAATGTATATATGATTTATATTATTTTAATGTATTTTCAACTTCCAACTTGCTCTTTCTGTTTATAGCTCTTTAAATCTAGCGATTCTTGCCCTTAATAATTGTAAATTCTTTTGACTTCTATGTATACCAAAAATATTTGGTTGTTCTACATATAGCTGACGCCAGGCAAAGTCTGCACTGCTGTCAGCCCATTATATTCATGGTTCTATTAGTTTCTTAGCCTTAGTTAATATAATATGGGATAACCCTTTCAGCCGCCTTAGCTACAGGGTATAAAAAATGAACACTGTCGCTTTTTTGAACATTTTAATTATACACAGCAAGCCGCAGCAAGTCGCCCAGTTTCAGAGATTTCCACAGACGATACAAACAAACGGCGCCCCGTTTCCATTCGGAACCGGTAGCCCAAAGCTACATCCAATATATGTATATATGAATATACATATATTTATATATGTATACATATATATATACATCTTTTTTTTTTGGTGGGGTAATTAATAAATTCGAAACGCTGCCACAGGATATTTGCATAAGAAATGATGGCAATGAAATACTATGACCACACCGCGCCATATGACAGACGATGACGACCAACTCAAACTGGAACTGGAACTGGCACTGGAACTTGCACTGGAACGGGAACGGGAACGGGAACGGAAGTGAGAAACTACGAACTGGTAGCCAATTTCCATGGAACACAAGGTCAGGCTCTGTCTGTGTCGGTATTTAGTGCTTTGAAGGCGCTTCCGTCGAATCCAGATCCTTTGAAGGCTCCGCATTGCATAAGGCAAACATTTCTGATTCAAAACTCCATATCTAGTTCCAGCTGTGGTCAACATTTATGCATATAATTTAACGCCTGCGGGTGACAAAATGCAAACAAATAGTAGCATGGGCCAAAACAAAATCGAATGCGAAACAAAACACCAGAAAAAAAAAAAATGAAAAAGAAAAAGTAAAATACAAATTCTGGACGCAGCGTGTGGCAAATGTCCGAGAAACCGAGATACGAACAAAACACTCTGGGCATTGCATATCCTTTGGCAGGATGAGGATCTTTAGGACGTGCTGCGGTGCACGTGTGTCTGGCAAAGCTAAAGAACTACAATGGGCATTGCCCAAATCAGGAATCATGGCCCATTGTCCATTGTGACAAACTGACAATTGACAATGATGATAATGAAAAGTAGTCGACGTAAATTGCATAAGGATCGTCCTCTTCCTTCATTCTATTCATTATTCTGACAAATGCACCTTCTAGTGTAAAAGGAAGAATGTAAGGCGTTTGTAAGCCTCTTCAGAGGTTGCGCCCAGAAATGTATTTCTAATTGACCCAGGAGCTATCAGCTCTCGCTACTCTTCTCTAGCCTCGGGGTCGACACGCGGCAGGCGCAGTAGCCGCACTCCTGTCACCAAGCAAAAAAAAAAAAAAAAAAAAAAATCCTCTAAGGAAACCTTTCAAGTTTGGCGCACATCTTACATGGAAGCCAGTGGGTCGCCCCTCAAATACAATTGCCATTTGGCAATTCGCTTGAGCTGCCCTAATGAACGGTACCAAAAATCAGATCCACTTGATGTCGAGAGAATAGATTTTGAGAAATGATCCTGCGTTGGGGCAGACCTTAAGTGGGCTACTCCCAGAAATGGTTCGTTACTTTTTGCTATTGTCAAGCAATTTACTGTAGGGGGAAAGAAATTGTTACAAAAACCACGGCTAAGTGCTCTCTTGAGCACGAAGAAGTGCAGTCACTTTATTCTAGTCGCTGATCATCAATCATTCAGTCAATCATCATTCAGTCAGTCGGGATTATAATAACAATAAAGAGACTAGATAGTCAACCATTTCGTCTATCCTTAAAATATCTTTAGATATGCATTATAGATCTCTATATATCTATAGATCTGCTATAAACTATTCCATATCTCTTCTCAACCATTTCCGATCTCTTTTTGATTGTTTTCAGCTCTGGAACCTTCGAATTTGTTCTACATATGAGAAAATGAGATTCAAATATACAGTTCTATAAACAAAATCTGCTTTATCTTGCAACATCCCTTAGCATTCTCGTTGTTGGCTGAGCCGTGTGGCGTGCGTGTGAATCTATTTAGAAGGCAGCCTCCTTTTTGCAGCGATCGATCCAACCATCGATCCTCTAAAACGAAATTCAATTAAGTAAATCGAACACATCCGAATCGATTTGTTTTTGTTATTTTTCTGATGCTGATGCGTTTCTACGAAAAACGTTCTGTTGGGACTTAACGAGGCTGAGCCTAGCCAAGCCGTATGCGAGGCACCTGTGTGGCTTCCACTATCGATCGGGTGTGAAAAATGGAAGCGAAGCGCAAAAACCGATTCCGATGTGAAAGAGCGGGAAGTGGCAAAAGGGCTACGACTACGAGTCTCGATTGTTATGCTGATGAGTCGAAGCCGTTTTATAGGGAGGCGAGGGCGTTCAAATCAATTTCCAGTCACTCAGGCAGTCAGTCAGTCAGTCAATCAGAGATCAGCAAGGGTAAGCGGAAGCGCATCGATGGAGAATCTGTTGCTTTTATTGATTTTGAATTTGATGTGGGTTTTGGTTTGCCTTTTTTTATCGGCTCAGGCCACAAATGTGTCGTGCGGTACTTTGCGTGTTTGTTTAGCTGTTTTACAGCTAGAAACGGGGTTTTCGTGTGTGGGAAAGTCGATTTTCTAGCGGTTTCCGGTTTCCGTTCGCAGTTTTTCACGTATGCAAATATTTGACCAACATTTCGCTACGGTCTCTGCGCACATCCTGGCCAAGCACAAACTGCAATTGCCTAAACGATTAATGGACATTTGATCAGAGCGTGACGACAGATGGAGAGAGAGCGAGCAAGAGTGAGAGCGTGAGAAGCTGTGGATGATGCGCAATCATTAGTAGAAAGTGGGGCGTGCTGTGTTGCAATACAAAAGAATCGTAACGCACTGAATCGAATCAAATTGAGTTTCTTTTATTTCAATTCACTTGATCTTATAATAAGGCGGCAGCAGATCAAAAGGCAACGCCGCGTGCACCTGATCGGCACATAGAAAGGTGCTAAATGGGGCGTACTAATGAGATCAGTGCACACAGGACAATGCCAGGATGCAACGATTAGAAAGCGATTTATGACAATTCACATGCCACAAACTGAACAATCGCCCACAAATTGTAATTGTCTAACAAGGATCTCTTTCTATCAAAGGACTCGCGCTGCAACTATCACATTTTATTAGCTACGAACAATGCCAACAATACAATTGTGAGTCATGAATAATGATATGTATTAAAGCTGGCTTTTATTCCAATAGAAAGTCAAGGAGAAATGATCTATGATGTAAATTTAGATAGAGCTGCGGCTATTGGCCCTGATCATGGGAGTTTGGGATATTTTTTTAAGCATATAGAATTCGCTGGGATCGTTGCAATGAAGTATTTATTATTATCGATCGCAAAGACTTATTGAGTCGATCTAGTCCGTCTGTCTCTTTATTCGTTTGCCTACCTGTTTATCTATAGCATGCTTAGAGCGAAGTGTTTGATGCTCGATCGGAACGATAAACTATGTCGATCTAGCCAATATGTCTTATTCTTTCTTTCTATCTCTCTCATTCTCTCTCCCTCAGTCTCGCTCTCATTCAATCTATTTCTCTTGTCTGTCTGTCCATCTATCTCGCCGTCTCTCTGTCCATGTATCTCTCCATATCAAAACGTCTATTTCATAAGCTAAAGACTTGAGTACTGCAATGTCTTATAATTAAGGAGTATCACTTAGCGGTGCACTCCCCACCGGAATACACTCACTTGTGTATATATCCTTTTTTTTTTTTGCAGCGTTTCTTCCGTTGTGGCCGCCGCTTCGCCACTTCGCCACTTGTCACTTTTGGCCACTCAGCGCGACTCGTTGCGATGCTGTCAGTAATCGGATCTGTTCAGGATTAGTGTCGCTCACTTCTCAACGTTGTAAGCTGCACGCATTTTGGAGTCAGTCGATACACTTTGGCTGTGCTGAACGTCGCCACCACCCAGGCAGGCAGTGCAATAAACTGCGAATGCCATGGAAATGTCTGCTAAAATAATTTAAATACTAAATTCTGACAAAGGCGCATTATACACAAGCAAACACTCACACACACACACACACACACACGGATGCACATGCTGAGTGCATTACAATGTCAATCCCCCAACTTAGGAGTCTAAAGCATATCAACTTTATGCTGTTGTCAACCAACATGTTTGCAACTGCTCCATTGGGATTATTTGTCATTGTTGTACTTAGATGCTATTTGATGCGAAGCTTTTATTTGCCTACAGAGGAAATATATCTTGTTTAATGACATGATTTCTTATATAGAGCTAATATACTACTGTAATCAAGTGTAATTATAGCATGGCCGATGTGTTGGGAAATCAAAAGTGGGATAATGTAGGTTTTATATTACTACTAGGAAAAATTATTAAAGGAAGATCGCAGTCTTTTTTAGAATCTCTCAAAGATCGTGATAGGATTATATGTATACAAATATATTTAAATATTCTTTCTTTTTTATCTCGAATTTATTCATATTTATATGAAGTTGCTTCAACACTTTATTGATATATATATGTATATATCCCATAAGATCTTGCATTACGTAGACAGTTAGAGATACGATTGAATAAAATTGAATTTCTTATTAAAGTGTTCCAAAAGCATATCAGTTACATGAAGCGAACTTGAATTGGGCTCACATTCTAGCACATCAAAAGTCATGTGAATAGAGCCTTTATATATCCAACATCTATATCCATTACACACTGCACTATGAACTGAATGGCAAACATTCTTGACTTGATGCAAGGCACAAAATGTTGTTTTTACTAGCAAAGTCAGGAAGCACTTGGCTTCGACTAGGCCAGAGCCAGAGTATTTACACAGGCCGCGAAAACGTTTGTTGAATTTGAGGTCGATTTTTGAGGCTGCTCTCGACTGTGAAGTTGAGCATTTCGTTTCTATTTTTTTTTGCGTCGAGTCATCGATAGAGGTGCGAGAACGTTTAACGCCCAGACGGCTAGTAGTTTTGTAGTTGCTAGGTCGAGTTCGCGTTAATTGGGCAATGTTTGTGCCCGGGGCACACGGGACGGCTGCAAACGATTCGTTAGCACATTTGCGGTTGCAGGCCAGGATAACAAGGATAAAAAAAAAATAGTAAAATAAACTCGCGACTGGCCACTGGCGACGCCAAAACTCATACTCCAACTCATACTACTACGCATACTCCCACTCCAATTTGTAATCCTGCTGCTGTCCAGCCACGTACTGTCGGCACGCTACAAAGACGCATTTCGGCGATCTCTCGGAATTTGAACATTTTTGGAAAAAAATGCAATATAATTGCGCTGATTATGAGATGCCGCCACAGCAATAGGGCCTTCCAGGAAAACCGCAGACCAAAACCCTTTCGAGCTGAGAGCGAGAGAAGAAAGTTTAACTAGAGATAGACTAGAGATCCTGATCACAGCGTGTGCTGTGGCTTGTTTAAAAAATGTTTACCAAATGTTTTCTTTTGTTTCTTTACTTTTATCACACACACATAATCTCTATATAGGTTATGTTTTATTTTCTTTGGTGGGCGTGTGACTATTTTTATTGTGATTTGATTGGATCGAAACACTTTCGCCCAAATAGAGCAATAAATTCTGTTTGAGTTTACGCCCCCTCGACACAATTTATGATTTAATTATTGTATTTCTGGCCATGTCGTGCTGCGCGCTAATCGCTCGCCTAATGCACCGCGACATTTATCAGTCTTTGATCGCAGTTTGACAAAAACCCTAAATAGAGCCGCTCGGCCGCTCGCTGATGCCTAGCCAAAGTCAGGCGGCCAGGCGGATGCATAAATCGATATGAAAATCACCAATTATCTTATGCAATGCAACAGATCAGACACAGGCCAGAGTGACAGAGAAAGAGAAAGAGAGAGGCCGACATAGAGAGTGAAAGAGAGAGAGAGATATATATATATAGACAGGACGGAAGAGACACGCACACAACTCATAAGCATTGGCAACTTGTTAAGCGCCCCGCAAAACCAGGCCGCAGCAACAAATATGAGGGGAACGTCTTGGCAACGTCTGCAGCATGATGATATACAATAATCGAACAGTGCTCGCGATCAGAACATTGCCACAAACGAACCAGGAGACCAGAAGACAAATGCCACAAATGATCGAACTACAAATGCGCTTTAAGGTTTTATAGAGAAAAAAAGCTGCTTCAACTGGATTTTAAATTTAGTTAGATTTGCATTCCTTTAAGCGTAATTTGAACTTCAATTATCCGAAATTCGAAGTACGCATTACATTAATGTAAGATCTTTAGTAGTCATTAAATAGAGTTAAATAGATTTTTGTGTTTATAGACTATAAAATATAAGATCCATTTGTATTTAGAAATTTTTTGCAAACTTTTAGACAGATATAATATGTATGTAAAAAATCAAGAAGTGTTACTGGAAAAAAAGCTTCTCATACTTATATATAATATAGTTGTAAATATATATAGTTCAATATTTTTTTAATATTTCTACATCTCACTAATCACAGTATCTTGGCATGCGAACATATGAGCTGATTTATATCATATTTGGCTTTCGTAATGTAGGTTAAGCAAATTTATTTTAGAGACCGGAATTATTTTGCAAACTTGGATCGTAGTTGAAATTCTGACCGATTTTTTTTTTTATAATATAATATAAAAAAAAAAAAAAAAAACATAAAATCAATAAATATTCAATTCTTCACATGTTCTCCTATAATATATATTTCTAAACTAACTTTACACAAACTATATACATTTTTCTATGGACTTTCGTAGTTAATTCAATTGACTTTGGCTCAGCTCTGGCAATGATGCAAATGCTGCCAAGCTCAAGACGACCAAGTCCAAGTCCAAGTCCAAGTCAAAGATGATGACCGACGCTAACGACGACTCCTACAAGAGCTTGTTAGTGTGCGTGTGTGTGTGTGTGTGTGTAGTGGGCTCCGTTTGGATGCTGGTTCAGCGCCCTTTGTATCGGTCAGTAAAGGCAGCAACAAATGCGTTCATTTCCCTCTCAAGTCAAATATACAATGATATAATAAATTGAATGACATTCATAAATAAACAATATATAAGAGCAACAGCAACAACAACAACAACAACAACAACAACAGCAACATGGATGATGATGACAACGTTGGCGCAGGCGTAGGCTGAGGGTCTTCAATGCAACTGCTGCTGTGGCTGCTGAGCCTTTGGGGAAGCAGCGTAATGAAGACATTAAACGACTTGCAAAAGTCTGCAAAATGAACCGCTTTCTCACACACAACACAGCACGACACGGCAGAGATGCTGTAGAGCGGGAGCGGAGGTGTTACATGCAACAACAACCAACACAACATCATTATTAACAATAACAACAACATATCGAATGGCAAGTGCATGGCGATCAACTAAGAAAACCGCTAACCGGTAGCTGGAAGCTGGAAGCTGGTAACTGGTAGCTGTTAGCTGGTAGATTCAATGCCAAAGCCAAAGCCAAAGCCAAAGCCAAAGCCAAAGCCAGGGCCAACGCCAAATGCATATATGCAAAGATCTCCTCATCAATGTTGATGTCTCATTTAACTAAGCAGCGGGGCTGCAGACATCACTGCATAAACAACGCACAAGCATTTGCCCAAAATGCAATCATAATAAATGCGCTGCTTGGGTGGTTAAAGTCGACGATCGCAACGATCACTGCACGGATCATCATCAGCATCAGCATCATCATGATGTTCATCAGCATAGAGGCAATCGTTGCTGCTACAGTTGCAGCATCTCCATTTGACTACTCGGGCGGCCACACATTAACATACAGCTCAAAGCGTGCGGACAGGGGGAGGATGCCTTTTGATGAACCTAATTGACAACTTTTTGTCAGCACTGTGTGGGTATTATGATTGCTTTTATGTTAAACTTGCGATTCGAGCAGACGAGCTCCCCTTTAATAAAGTTCTGTGCCACATGATGGTCCCCTCTCATCGACTGTTGCTTTGTTAGTTAAATATTTTAATGCCGTTTCGGGTGCATTCGTTATATGTCGTTGATCTGTCCATCAAAGCGCATCACTTTGATTGATTTGATGTAGAGCAAGCCAGCCGCAAGACAGCCAGGGCTGGGCTGAATGCAAAATTAAGGCAATGGCAGCGAGCAGAAAAGCAAAGGACTTAGGCGAAACGAACTTGATTGTTGGAACAAATGACTTAGGCAACGAACTTGATTGCTGAAACAAATGACTTAGGCAACGAAACTCAGCAATCGCTGAGAGCCAAAGTCTAAGATAACTAACTTCAACTTAGAACTTACAGAGTGAAATCCTTTCGACGTAATGAAGACTTAGGCAACATAGAACTCAGACAATCTTGAGCAAACCAAACGACTTAGACAACAAACTTGTTTGTTGTAGACAAAAGATTAAGGTTAAGTTGGTGAGAAAAAATGCAGCTTTTTTAATTAGCGAAAGAATTTATTCACCAAATTTGCGTATAATAAACAAAATTTCATGAATTAAAACAAAAGATTTAAGCAACGAACTTGACAATGCAAGGCAATGACTTAGGCAACGAACTTGCTACTTCTCATACGAATTTCTTTTAAAAATACAATAACCAAAAGACTCAAACAGAATAACTTAAGCAAAAACGCCATACTGTTCTAGCTCATATAGCTGTTACTGGCTGATTAACTTTAGCCGCAAACCCCGAAAAATTAAACCGATTTTCGAGTAGGCCAAGCGGCTTTCGATTCACACATGCCATGGTGACAAAGTCAACCGAAGATCTGGATCTAGATCAGCAGATTGTGAAGATTTCGTAGATGCTGACAAAGATGATGTTGACAAACCACGCTGAAGGCTGACAATGAGTGACAATTCGGTCCTTAAATTGGCTCAATTTCTCTTCTGCTAACTAGAGCGATGCACTGGTGCGGCGCAGATTAAAAAAGATAACCACATCCACATCCGCAGCCACAGTCACAGTCACATTCGCAGCATTCATAGCATTCGCAGCGTGTGCCGTCGTTGTCTGGTGGTGCAGCTAGCACAAAGCGTTTTGCACGCCTCCAAAACACAATGGTCATCTTAATTGCCTTTGACAAACTAGAAGAGAGTTAAGACGATTTGTTCGGTGTCCGCCCCTCAAGCAACGCCCACAGAAACGCACGCGAGCCTCGGCTGCCTGCTTGCCGGCTGCTTCTCAAGTGTCGCCTGGACAATGGTCGCCCAAGCAAACAAAGGACAATGCAACTAACACACATGCGACAATTGCTACCTAATGCACAATTGATACGACTCTCCTCTCTCATGTTTTTAGTGCGAAATATAAAAGTAATCGAAGGCGTGCGAATCGATTAGAAGACCAATTCTTCCAAATGTATCAAGTAGGAAAAATTCTGAAAAAAATTGTGGTTAATTCCATATAAAATTTAGATGCAGCAATGAAAATGTTATATATTGTGAGGCTTTTACATCGGCATATTCAAGTAAGGTAAAACAATTTATTTGAATTCTTTTGATATGCAAAAATAATATACTATACACTTTCCAGTTCCATTAAAAAGTAATATAGAAACAATGCTTGATCTACATAGTTGGAGTCTTCAAGCAGCTTTGAGATATTTTATATACATATATATGTATATAATATTCGTATAAAGTCAGATCAGCAACACAGTTGCTATGCACCGCTGTCTCCACTTATGCCCGAGGCACTTAAGGCTCTCAGCTGTGCGACAGCTCCTGGAATTCGCATGCGCACAAATCCACAGGGAAAAAACTTCAAATAAAATGCAACAAAAAGAAAAAAAAATAAAATAAAATAAAATAAAAATACAATTGTAATTATGCTCGCGCCCTAAAAAGTGGGCGTTGCACAGTAGTCCCCGGCTGCCAACGCCGTCAAATCGCAGCGACAGACGCAGACAGACAACAGTGAAAGCCACATGCCAAGTGCAGCGCCTGCCGCCAGGACAGTGGCACAAAAGTTGCTCAAAAGTCACGAACTTTTGCAGGATACAATTAAAAAGTGAAATATCTAATACATGAGTAATAATAATGTTCTGCTGCGCCTTTAAGTTCAAGGCATAGTTCATAAAATTAGTAAAAACTATGTATATAATATATATATATATATATTAAAGTCCATCCAAATAGAATGCAACAATCTCTCACTCTCTCTTTCTTTCTCTCTCTACACTCTCTTTATAATTTTCATGACAACCAAATGGCTTTTGTAGCACTGTGCGAGCGTGTCGTATGATGAATGCCCAGCTTAAGCTTTGGGACAGTATTTGATGCTTTTCTCACGCTGTGTGTGTTTGAGGCGTCGTCTCGTATGTTAAACTGTCGCTCGCAGCAAAAATGGCAATTAAACAAATTGCGTGCCACTAAATAAGCAGCAGCAGTAGCAGCAGCCATAGCAGTAGCAATAGCAGCACCAGTTGAAGCTGCTGCAGAACTTTTCAAGTAAAAGTATTCAGAATTATTTAATTGTTGGCGAAACGACTTAATTATTTTGGCAGCCGGCCCCAGAACTAACTGCAGGCATTATATGTGAATATATATAGCTGGTAGACATGCCACAGAGATGGATTTTATATGCACTTTCGTGCGTCTGTGTGTGTGTGTGTGTGTGTGTGTTTGCAGTTGGCAGTTTATATTTGCCCTGGGGGCTTGCCTGCTAAGTTCTGACTTTTTGCTTTAAGCTGATGTTTATCGCCTGCTGCTGCGACTCGTGTCGACGGCTCAGGTTACACACAAGTTACACACATGCACACACATTCACACACACACACCTACATGCATATATACACATGCATAGAGCATACATTATACACGCTCTTATTTTGCATGTAAACAAATCCTAACATATCCTGGCAGCAGCCCTAAAACTAACTCATTGTTCTCTGTGCTTGTGTATGTGTGTGTGTGTGTGTCTTGCGTGTATTTTTCCCATTTCACTAGAAAATATTCGTTGGAAAAACATAAAATTGTATTTGAAATTTTGCCGACAACAAATCTCACGCCTAACAAGGCTCTAAAGCCGCATTTAGCTACGGCTAAGCCACAGGCTCAGCAGCATCTCTCTCTCTCTCTCTCTCTCTCTTACTTTCTCTCTTTCTCTCTCTCACTCTGTCTTTCACCTCTCTAATCTAAGCGGCATATCTTTAAGAACATTTTGCATAATTTGCGGCTAGCGTAATGCAAATCCTATTTGCATTGCCACCACAACTAGCAGCAACAGCAACCGCCCAATTATGACATCTAGCAACCGAAATGATAATAGAGTTTGCATCGCAGATCTTAACTCATAATAGGTAAGAACCTGTAATACCTGAAGAAAGAGAGTAGAGACATCAGTTCATCTGCTACTGTTTTGGCTCTGCACTGTTTCCTAATCCATTTGTCATCTAGATCATCTAGTTCTGCATACGATAGACCTAGACCACATGGAAGCTTCTTCAGTTTTAAATGCTGAGCAGGTATTTTAAACATATTTGGTATTAGTTCTGTTCAGATTGATTCAATTTGATACAACAAGATAAAACTATAGTTTATGGGGAATATTTAAGACAGAAATATCAATTATATATGAATGAGATGATATAAAAAGCTCTTTTGCTTTATATGTAATCAATATTGAGTTGAAAATTTGCCAAAATTATTTTAAAGCTTCTGAAATTGGTACTACTATAACAATTGAATGATCTAGACCATTCCAGATTTATCTAAGAAGTAGCTAAAAGCAAAAAACAAATACAACTACATTGTAGAGTCCATAGTGGAGTCCATAGTCCTGATCCTTGCCAACTTCTATTGTAAATCTCTTGAGGTTGTGGTGCAATATAGCCAATTTAATGTCTGTGATGTTACAAGAACTTCTAAACTAGTTCTGTCTTATAGCTGCGACTAATTGGGTAATGTTCAAGCAGACTTAAGATGCAAAACTCTTCGGACGGTTTTATGTCTCTGGCAACAATGTTGCAGAACAACATGTTGCCAGCGCTTGATTACGTCTTTGTGTGTGTGTGTGTGTGTGCGTGCGTGTATTTGACTATGTGCATATCTGTGTCTGTGGCATAATCATTATAATCATCAATGATCCAAGCTGCAAATGTGTTGCACATGTCGGGGGCGTCGCTTGTCAACTGGATTCATTTTTGTGTGTGTTTTTTTTTGTTGGTTGTATTTGATTTCGTTCTTGATTCCATAAGGCAAGGTGTGTGCGGCGCTTCTATGTGTGTGTGTGTGTGTGTGGTGTGTGCGATGGGGTTAGCCGAGTGTCGTATTTGCCTGGCACAGGACGTGGACGTGCCTTAGCAGCAGATGCACCATGATTGTCTGACGCGCAATCCTTGCAGCCCTTTTTTTTTTTTTGTTGTTTCCAAGCAGCTGATACATTCAGTTACAACAACAACAACAACAAATCGTGTAAATTAATATTTTCTTGGTGTCGCGCAGTCCTTTTTCGCCTCCGGCTTCTTATCACTTGAAACGAGGACCTAGACGCACGCGTTTGCACATTTGCCTGAACGTCTTCCTGCCCCTGCCACAGTCCGTGCCCAGCGTAACGGCTCTTGCTTCATATTTTGCAGCTTGTCTATGCTCTATGGGTCTACGGTGTATGGGCTAGAGCTATAGCTGGCTGGCGCGTGTGTGTCGTCCTATATGCTCGGCCGTCTGTCTGTTTCCTTATAAATATTTATTTATTTGTTTGCATATCCTTCAGGTTTCTCTAGCTTGGCGTGTAGCGCGCGCTCCTCCGCGCTGTTTGCACAGCTTTCAATTGACATTTGGCTTGATGCATTACACATTGCGGCGGGGATTTACATATGAATTGAGCGAATCGAAAAAAGCAAGAAGCCAATATGGAAATAAGGCAAATGAGGGCAAGAGCAAAGTAAAAGACGTAGCTATAGATATTGATAGTAATTATTGAGATATTATGATAATGATTGCTTGATGGACTGCATATATATAAATGATAAAGATATTTATAAACTAACGATTGATGACTAATAAATGATGGCTGATGACTGATGTCTAAGGACTGATGAATAATGGCTAATGATGTAAAACTGCTGAGTGATGATTGGTGACTGATGACTGAGAACTAATGATTGAGAGCTGATGACGGGGAACTGATAAATAATAGCTAATGATTGAAAACTGATGACCAATGGCTGATAGCTAATGAGTGATGAGTGATGATGATTGATGATTGATGACTGATGACTAATGACTGATAACCAATGAGTGATGATGATGATGCCTGATGACTGATGACTGATGATGATGATGACTGCTGAATGATGACTGATGACTGATGACTAATGTCTGATGACTGATGTCTGATGACTGTTGACTGTTGACTGATGACTGATGATGATGATGTCTGATGACTGATGACTGATGATTGATGACTGATAGCTAATGACTAATAACTAACGAGTGATGATGACTGATGACTGATAGCTGCTGGCTAATCACTGAACACTGAATACTGATGATAGATATATTTCACGCCCCTTGTTTTCGATTCTTCTTTATAATGTGCTTTTTTGATGTAAAAATACAAAATCGAGTAATTTATATAATTAGACAACGTCGTAAGCGACACCAGAGACAAGCTTTCAGTCAAGTAAGTATTTAGTGCCAGTTATAGCTGCCACACTATGCATATGTGATAGTTACGACCTTGCGACTCGATAATGATGCTGTTGATAATGAGCATGATCTTCATAATGATAATGGATATGCTGATGGTATCGACAGAGAGGCTTGATTGATATATGTATGTATGGCTAGGTTGTCTGGCTTTAGTATTTATTTTTTTGCTTAAATATTGAAAATTGATAACGTTCATTAAAATCAATAAATTTATAATTGAGTATTTAGTGATGGAAGCGGGGAGCGGGCAATCGACAAGGGGCACGGATGGATGGATGCGTACGTACGTACGTACGTACGTATGAACTGGCCCAGTGACAGGCCAATTACACGCTAATCAAACAAGCCTGACAACAATTCCCATTGCCAGGGAGCGGTGCTCCTTGGAGGCTGTATGTAGAAGATGAACATGATGAAGAAGCAGCGCCAACAGCAGCAGTAGCAGCAGCAGAACCTAATTGCAGTCAGTTATGTGTCCTTGCGCTTGACAAATTCCGCCTTGCTGCCAGAGGCCAGAGGCCGAATGCAAGCTATAAAATTATATACACTTTAAGAAAATAATGGCTAGAGTTTTTTAGCCTGACTCAAAGTTGGCATGAAGTTGGTTTGAATTCATATTTAAATTTTTCTAAATTTTTGTAAAATTAAATTTTTTTAAATTATGATAATTTTGTACCATATTTTTCAGTTCCAGCATTAATAGTATTAGAGTTCACATGGATTTAGCTCGAGTACTATTTAGGCTAGACTATTAAAACAGGAGTAAATAAAACATATTTAATTCAATATTTTATTTCTGTTATTCTTCGCAGTTTTATAGAAAAGCTAGAAGATCCTGAAACTGAGACTCAAATTGTTTCGAAACTACTTTCAGTGTATAGTTAGGAGCTATAAAATAGCTAAATAGACGCGCAAAAGAACCCCGTAGACATTGTTGTGAGTCGGCAAAATGCTTTTGTACTGCTGCATTGGGTGGGACGACAAGTGTTTAATCGTTGCTAATTATACCAACTAGGCAGGAGCCAAGCCTTCGGCTGCCGACTTCAAACTGGCGACTGCGCGTGTCACAGCCATAGCCCCAATGGCTCCACTTGCCCCAACTGGCTCCACTGCCACTGGAATGAGCTACAGGTGAAGCTGGGGGTAGCAGTCTGTGCTCTGTGAGCATTGGAATGCCAAGCGTCAATTTAATTATGCGAACAATACAAATTGCGGCGCACAAAAGAAATGTTTATGTCCGACGCAACTGGCTCAATGCAACAAATTGCTGCAACCGCTTGCCACAACTTGCCCTCGAAAATAATTACAGCTAGCAAAAAGTCGGAAGATACACAATAAGAAAAAAAAACAGTTAACGGAATGAGCAAATTAAATACTCTAGAAGCTAGACAGAAGCAGAAGCGTTTAAGGATCAGCACTAGATCAAGTATTGATTTTGATTTTATGAGATCAAACAAGAGAATATGTACATATAAATACATAGATCATGATGATCTATATTTTAGTAACTGATATTACAGCTCATTGATATTTACAGTTTGTTCTAATAGAGTTTTTTTTTTTTCTCCTAAAACTAACCAATTTGCTTTTACTTTGGCTAACAGCTCTATATTTCTTACATTTAATATTATATTTAAAGAAAAATTCGATTGCAAAATACTCTTTTTAAAGCGATCTACCGATCTATCTTTGATTTTTCCATTTCATATAAATACAAAATTTGATTTAGTAACTGTAGCGCACTTCAAAACTGATATATTACTGCATCTGACTGATTCTAGCTTCACAATTGAGAAATATATCCTTTGTGATCAACTTTATAGCGTCTAGTAATACTAAATATAAAGACTGACGGAAAGTTGGACAGACTACATCAGAATAGCAAACTTTTCCTTAAAGTAAATAAAATCCAAATATTCAAAATAATTATACTAAATTATTATATCTTACTCGTTCACCGATATATCTACATCTATTATCAAAAAGTCTCATTTTTCACATAATATGCATGCGACTCTCTAAATATGAGAGTATTGCAAAATAAATCAACAACTCTTGGCGGCGCGACAAATTAACACATAAATTCTAGCGCATTTATGAGTCAAGACTCAGATATAGACTACATATGCTGTTCAGCTTCCCCCTCACCAGTTGTGGCACCCTCAATGCTTCCCCCATTTCTATGGGCAGCCAATTAATAATATGCGAGGCAACTGACACGATGACAACGCCAGATATGCGTAATGCATGGCGCATTACATGCCGCTTATAGCAGTTACTGCCCCTTGAACACTTTGCGCTCTCCCTCCCTCCCCCCTCTCTGTCTCCACCCCTCTCTCTCTCTCTCTCTCTGGCTGTACGTGTGTGTGTGTGTAGCTGTGATCTTGATCACGTGTCGGCGTCGGCGCTGCGATCATTGATCATCGTCAGCAAACAAGAGAGGGGGAGGGGAGAGGAGACTATGAAACGCATTGGCTTTTACCTTCAGCTTTGACTTTGGCCGCTCATTTACCCCCTCTCTCCCTCATCCATCCCTCATCCTTCCCTGGACAGCACTGATCTACACTCTTTGGAGCTTTACAATCGAGGAAGATCAGTTGTGGCAGCAGTTGCATTGCATTGCTTGGCATTGCTTGGCATTGCAGTCCCCTTCTGAGATTCGAAAATTTCATTTTAATTAAATTGTTGAATGCTCAAGTGCAACACTAAGCTGCCATTTAGCTGCACTCTATCTCCCTCAGCCTCTCTCTCTCTCTCTCTCTCTCTCTCTCCGTCTCTCTTTAAGCTGCGATCATATCAATGCAACGGTTTATTACTCGATTGCTTCAAAAAACCAAAAACAACAAATATTAAGGCAAAAAGAAGGCCGCAAAACGCAAAACATTTCGCGCCTCAAATTACATTTTAATGAGCTGTGAAAAATATTTGGAGCAATACGTGAAAAAAATATGAAAAAAAAGGAACCATCTGAAGTGAGAAAACAGAAGATAACCTCAAAGCGATTACTGATTTGGGATTTGCTGCTAAGTGGAGGCAAATTGCTGGCAACCAAAAGGGGAAAGTGCAGAAAAGCTTGCAGCTTTCAAGTATTTATTATTGGGCGAAATTTAATATGTTGTAATTGGACTGCTTATCGGGCATCAGCAGTCTCAAGGAACTGGGTAACTATATATGTTAAAGTTGTCAGATTTGGTAAGCAACTTCTGCTGGGTGCGTAATAAGAATAAACATTAATACTTTGTCTCTAAATGTCGTTTGATGTAAAATATGTGATTTGGATTAAAATTTCTGGGTATTTTAATTGTTTATTTGTTCTCAAAAACTATAGTCAATCGTGTGCTACATATATCAATACATTTTATAAATTCTCAAGAAAATTGGGAACTATATAAATACTATATTTCATTTGAATCCTTTAGTTTATATATATATTTTTTTTTTTTTTTTTATATATGTTGCATACTCAAATTTTGGTATTGCGTTTGATATCTCAAACTCGACGAACTCGATGGGTATGCAGATAAAATCCAATTGGTGTATGGACCTTGAGAATATTCATGTCTCTTAGATAGATTTCTACTATATATACCATAATTAAATTCATTCGAATAATCAGTTTATTCCCTTACTAAATAACTCTACAATATTTATATATTCTAGGGTATTACAATGGCTAGCTCTCATAGTTTTAGTTTTTTGCCAACATGCACTTGGTGAGTGTTTAATGGATTTCATGCGCATTCGATTGATTCCCAGGGATTGCAGTTTCAGTTTTTACTGCACTGTAAGAGAACATGTCTTGCAAATGGAAGGATGATCATCAAAAGGATGCCACAAAGGATCAAACAATAAGCTGATGAGCCAAAGGCAGAGAACAAAGCACAATGCACTTGACTTGGCCGCCAAAAACACACACAAATTGTAGACTGGAGTTGTTTTTTTTTTTTTTTTTTTTCATACAATGCCACTTGTTGCGCCAACAACGGCAGCAGCCACAACACTCGAACTTGCCACTTGGCATGATTGACTTATCAAAAGGAGTAGTTGACTGAGCAGCAGCAACAACAACAGCAACGACAACGAAATGAAGTGTTGACAAGTGGCAAGCAAAAGGAATGTGTGTGCCCCGTGAATCAATGAGCCAAAAACTGGCTGACCACGTTTATAGGGAGGGGGCGGTGGCAGGGGGCTGCTTGTCAGTTATTGCATGAATGAATGAGCGCGCTTCAAGCAGCAGCACCAGCACCAGTCGCATCATGGGGCGGCGTGTTGCATGCAACACACTGCAAAAGCCGGCAACAGGCTGAATTATGCGCACGCATTGTGCGCACGTCATGCAGCCAAGCCGATACCTGGCCTGGTCTCGCCAAGCCGGGCACAGCCTGGCAGCCGTTGCAACATCAACAGCAGCAACAGCGGCGACAGCAGCAGCAGCATCAGCAGCAGCAGCCGGTGGCAACGGTGGCCGCAACACTTGTCCGCTCTGACTTTTCTGACGAAATTTACAACAAGTGCGCGCGCGCTTGCTCGCTCGCTCGCTCGCAAAATGCTAAAGAGATGTTGACGTTGACGTTAACTTTGACGTCGACTTCGACGTGCACGTTGACGTTGACTTAAACTTCAACTACGTTTCGATCTCTCTCTGTCTCACACACTCTCTCTCTCTCTCTATCTCTCTCACTCTCTATCACTCTGCATATGTGTGTGTGTGTGATTTATGATGTGCTTCAAGCAGCAGCCCGCAATTCGATGGCCCGGCGAAATGGCATTGATTGCCGCTAAAAATGCTTTTGTGACAAGTTCAACCGGCAGTCGACTTTACTCTCGCACTCTTCCTTTCTCTCTCTCCCTCTTGCCGTCTCTTTCGCTCAAGCGCCCTTTGGCTGCTTTTTAATTAAAATGTGAAGCGCAGTCATGTAAAGCAGCAAAATGCAATTACATAACTCAATCAATTTGTAAGCAAAGTTGTCCCCAAGCACCCAACTTCTGCCAGGGGAGACCTAAAAATAAGTAACATAAACATGCAACTGTGCTCTAGTTGAGAGCATCTGACTAGGCATATACCCTGTTATCAGGAGATCTTTAAGAAGACAATTAAAGGGATTTCTGTTTAGTAAATATATAATCTAAATTTATTTCAAATTTTTTAAAAATATTTAAATAAAATCAATTGATTAATATTTATGTATAAATATCTATAGACAAATTTATAAAACATTCATAAATATATATAATTTAAAAAAACAATGAAAATACAATGCTTAAAAAGGAATACAAAAATAATAATAAAGCTATGCTGATGATTTCATAATGCACTACATTATGTACTCTAAAGCCATTTAGTTCAATTCCTGACTTTGCTTTGCCGTTCACACTCTACAAATTAGTGCTGGGTATATACATACATATGGGAAAAGAAAAATCAATATCAACGACCCATAAAACTTTGCCAATCACTTAATCTGAACTAAAAACAGATATACCTATATACTACACAAAAAAAAAAAAAAAAAAACGAGACAAGCCAAAACTGATCGCTTTTAAATGATTTTGGCTGCTGTGGCTGCGGCGATAAACGAATTTATTGCAACAACGCACACAATAATTGGCTGAACTCTACAAGTCAGGACAGAAAGAGTGAGAGAGAGAGAGAGAGACACACACACACAGCAAGAGAGTGAGAGCGAGAGATATCCTTAAAGTTTATTATTGCCGACTGCCCGCTGCTGTTGAGCCGCTTTTAGCTGCTCCTTGGGTGTGCTCGGCGGCTGCTGCTGCCCCCATTGTTTTGCAGCCAGCCATAACAATAAGCCAAGCGATTGAAATTAAGTTGCTCCATTGGCCACCCAAACGAACGAACGAACAGATCGCTTCATTCCCGATGATTGTCCGATGTGGGGCGGGGGTAGACTGAGCACTCCTTGACCCCTCTGGGGCCATTTCACCCATTCAATTTCCAAGACTTTTTGCGCAATTTATCACGTTCTTTATTAGCGACAAAATAAGGTAGCAGCCCTTGCTACCAACCAGTAAAAACCAAATAAGACAAAAGCGCACAGCCTCCACCAACTTAATCGATTAACGATCATTGGTGATCTTACAAAACCATGAGATCCTTTTGCAAGTCCTGCGTGTTTCGTAAATTAGTCCATTGTCAAATGGCTGACAGGCCAAGATCTGAATAGCCCCCACGAAAAAAAAACACAGATTCACAGATATATATGTAAATATACGCACACACACGCGCATACGTAAAGTGTATGTTCGGAAGTACATGCATAGCTGCTAGGCTGATCGTAAAATATGCCAACAACATAATCATCGATCGGCCCAGCGATCCAACCAATTGATCGCCTATCGCGACAATGTGGCTGACTATTAAAATTGGAAAATGTTGCTTAAATCAATGTCGCAAACTATATACACTACATATGACTGATCAGTAGTATTTTTTTTAGTATATATGATCATAGAGCTGATCGCTAGATTAGCCAATTAAATGATTGCCAATTTGATGATTCGTCAGTATATATGGTCACTAGAATTCTATGCAATAGAGGGAGAATGCATGATCGCAGAGATTAAATGTCATTGAGGATCACTTTTATAATATATGATCTTTATAGTATAAAATAACTGAGGAGCATAAACACTAAGAGTGTACTCAATAAAAACTTGCAATTAACCCATATCAGATATAATTGATTCCACCACAAATCAGTGCTGAAGTCTGCATATTATCATATCAGAGATCAGGCCAAAGGCTTGCCTAAAACGTTCGCTAACAACAATGAGATTTATTTTCAGTCTTTCAGACTACCTCATTGAATGTTGCTCAATTCATTTCAAAAGTGTTAAAGCTCCATTGTAGAGCATACAAAATAAAACTCAGTTTCAATATAATGAAGCTCATAAACTGACACTCGCTGCACTGCAAGAGTGAACCAAAAGGAGTTGATGCTGCGGCTGTAGCTGAAGTTGTGCTTAAGCGCCGAAAGCCATGATCAAAGTCATGATCGGCGACGACAAGCGGCGCATATAAAATTCATCAAAACATTATTAAAATGTTGGCAAAAAAAACCAGCGAAACAAAAAAAGTTGTAAATTTTTTAAATACAAATACAAGGCAGAAGACGGCAGTGAACGATGAACGCATCGATCGACGCTCGATAATCTGTCCAAGGATCGGGCTGAGCTGTTGCCTGACCCTGGCATACTTATTGCTAACGCTAATTTAAACGATCCGACCAGGCGACGTTTCATTGGAAACAAAAAAAAAAAAAAACGTGCCCCATCGTTCGACAGGGCTGGCATAATTTGCATATCAGCTTAATGTAAGGCGTTGGTGATCCGCTGCGAGCCAAGGTTTGTAAAGCGCATCTTATCGCAATCGGCGATCGTGTACCGATGCTCGACGACAAAACTGTCCACGCAGAGATCGCCAAAGTTAACTTTTGCTTTATTTTGTTGTTGTTGTTGCTGTTGTCTTTTTTGGTTTAAAGGCGTGCCCACAGTTTTGTGGCTGTTGCATTAATGAATGCCACAGGCTGACACTTTAATTTTCAATTACAACAAATTGCCTATAATGTCTATGCTTATCGCCCCGTACCTCAAAGATCTCGCTGTGTGTGCCTGTCTGCTGTATACTGTGTACTGTGTACTGTGTGCTTAATTGCGATCATCGCGTGGCGCGGCTTGGCGAGGATCAACGGCTATGGGGCGGTGTTCTAATGACAGCTTACAACACACGGACAGCGTTTGCTGTGCGTCTCTTATCAAAATCTACGCAATCTCAAATCAATTCATCAAACTCAAAGATTACAATTGATTTTTTTTGTTTTTTGCTTTCTGTTTCAGCGCTCGATCGGTCAGAGCCAGCCAGCGAGCGATCGGCAGGCGGATCCATAAATAAATGTAGTGCATTTCAGCTTGTGCGTGTGCAGCATATCCGGTCGCAGGTTTCAGCCAGCTTCAGATACAGTTTCTGTTCCGTCAAATGCGAAAAAAACGAGAGCAGCGGCAAAGCGACGATCAGCAACGATCTGTTGCTGCCCTATAATAATGAAATGCTCTGGCAGCGGAGACCTCTTCAACGATCTCTGTGTCTCCGACTGCGACTCGGACTCTGTGTGTCTCTGCCCAGTGATCGATGTGGCAATAATTTTTAAATAAATGATCGCCGCTGCCGCTGTAAATGATCGTCTCAGTCTCAGCTTCCCCATCTTCCTCTCTCCCCATCTCTCTGCCTCTCAAGCTGTGCCAGACAGCTACCTAAGTGCCCAGCAGAGCTAGGCTCTGTTTCTTGCTGCGATCAAAAGTGCTCTCATTTTTTTTTGTTTTTTTTTTTGCGATCGTTTCGATCTGCTTCTTGTAGGTGTTGTCATTAACTTCTTGGTTAAGTAATTTGCCATGTACACCAAAAACCATTAAGCAAAAAAAAACTGAGGATACAAATAGGCAATCGAAATTGTGGGCAGTCCACAACGCTGATGAATGGAACTCTGGAAGTCATTAGAAATGCAATTTAAGAAGAGCTGAGAAGAGAACAGAGCGTAGTCTATAAAACTGAATAAATGCCAATTTCACTCATTATAGAAGTCGTTTCGACTAAAGAGAAATAATAGAGCGAAAAGAATTTCTAATAAATATTTAAAGTATTATGTGAGTGGAAGTTTATCTCTTGGTCTTCAAAGAGTTCCATAAAACAATATAATCTACTCGCATTATCCTCCATTCATCATCAGTCTCTAATAGTTGTAAAATGTCAACTCTATAATCGAATATACTTCATGAAATGTTATCTTACGCTACTCACTTATATACCCTTTAAAGGCCTACGGAGAACAGGGCAACAAATAAATGAAAAGCCACGCAAAAAGTAAACAAAGTATTTGTGGCATCTCAACTTTTTATTTATTTTTTTCACACCTTGAAACTTGACTAAAAGCCTGCGGCGCTTGACGATGCTCAGCAAGCATAAAAAAAAAGGACCAACGCAACGCCGCCTCCGCAACTTCACACAGAGTGTGCAGCAACAAGGATAGGTGGCGGGGGCGGTTAGTGGTTGTATTGGCTTTACCACATAATCCAATTTAAGCATATAAATTATGAGCACGAAACTGAAATAACAAATCGCTTTATTAACCAACGCAAACATTTATCGCAAAAAGTATAAATATTTGTTATTGCATTAGTCCAAAAGCAACAAAACAAACGCATCCTGTCTGCCGTCCCACCAAACAAGAATAAATAGAGGAAGCGGGAGCAGGAGAGGGAGAGGCAGAGCGAGAGAGTGGAAGAGTCTGTGTGGAGCTACCAAGTCGCTTTTTCTTGGTGCTGATGATGACAATCTCAAGTGCAGACAGCTAAACGGAATTGTGGACTAAATCGGGGGCGTCAGAGACTGCAGCCGTAGCGGGTGCTAAGAGGCAAAGACATTGCGTGTTGCCATTTGGCTGCATTTGAATAAAGTGCCCAATGGTAAATTGGATGGAAATAGAAGCATATTTGTGAATGTAATAAACATGCAAAAATTAGACAATTTTTGCTGAGTCCAAAGGAAATTCTAGTTGAATAAATTGTTAGACAATTTTGAAAAATTTTGTGAAGTTAAGTAAATATAATTGACATATGGTAAATATTATAAATAAATAATATTATAGTCTAGAAATTGTATTGAAAAATATGTATACATAAAAAATATAAATATATAATGTAAGTACATTATATAAAAGCCTAATTTTGGTTGAGAATACAGAAATATTTTAATATAAAGCAAATACAGAAATATATTATACATATATTATATACAGATATATATTTTATATTCGCATGAATAAGACCTTCCACTTATACAGAAGCCTATAATATATTATGATTTCATATGTACAGATTTCGTAAAATTTCTCTAGAGCTTCCACATTATATTTCGCATTGGGCACTCGAGCTGCGAATCCCAACTAACGCCTTAATTATATATGCAAGAAAGCAATGCAATGCAAAGGTAGATATATCACCACAGTGAGAGAATAAGATTGAGAGAGAGAGAGAGAGAGAAAAGGAGGTGTCTGCTGCAGTCCAGTCTCCGAGTCTCCATTGATCAGGTTCAACTGTAGCTATAGTACTAATCAGAAACAATTTAAAGGCAGCCAGAAGACGAGCAACCAAAGCTGAATCCAACCGAGCTTGCCATAAAGATTTGAAAATCTGTTGCGAAGGTGTTGAAAGTTTTATATTACGAGATGCTACAGCCGCCGGGCAACAGTTCTCTGTCTTATTGCCCACCGATGCACACACATTCGATGGTGTCTGTCGTAATGTGGAGCCTCATCCAAGTCGCGGGGGCTGCTGTAGCTGAATAATGCTTAGCATATAATTCATGCAATTTTATTAGTAACAACTAAGTGTGATATGCTAAAAACTGATGTGTGCTAGGAAATACCCTAGACAGGATCATCATATTCATGTCGTATTGCAGTAACTATCGTAGATTTGTATGTGAATGAAATGGAAAAGAACTTCATAGAGTTATCTACAGAGCTTTCAAGAAGCTGCTCTGAATATGTTCAATACGAAATGGTATAATGTTACGCCCACACTTTTAATGGTTTATAGGGTATACAAAAAAAATGTGCAAGCATTGCATTTTTGGCCTTCGAATGTCGATTGCTGAACTTGATGCTGTTGCTGCTGTTACCTGTGATTGATGGGCCGCCGCTGTGGGGAGGGCATATAGACATATATACACACATCCATATATAGGGGGAAGAAGAGATATCTTTCAAGAATCCTCGCTGTATAAGCAATCACATAAAACTATAAAAAGGCGAACCGCATGTCAACATCGTTTTGGGCATTGCGTCAACGAGCGTAACGTTTTAATTTCTCGGCAATCAAACGCAGCAGCAGACACCCCAGAGACCCAATACCTCCAACGGCACCGCCCTGGCTCCCCATTCTGAACATTTGCCAGACTACGAAAGGGGCATCAAGGGTTTTTTTTGCTCTGTGTGTGCTCGCCTCACAGACAGAGAAATTGGCAGAGAAGTAAATCACGCAGGACTTTGACATTTTGTGACAAAAGTTTGCCTCGCTTTTTTTGGGTTTTCTCTATATATATATCTCTCTCTCTCTCTCTCTCTGTCTCAGTCTCTCTGTTTCAGTTGGCAATAGTCTGCTCAGCTGCTCTTTTCTGTATTTTTATGAGACTAAGGTCTGCTGTCTTAAAATTTATAATGTGTGGTCGTTGAATAATTTGAAAGGCGTCTAAATTGGTGCATGTCTAGATTTAATGGCTTAATTGGAACCCAACAAAAAAGTTACAAAAAACAAAAACAAAAGACCGACACAGCTCCTTAGGGCAAGACAAACTAAGCTAAAGACTGACTAGAGTTATTTTAGAATATTATGTGAATCAAAAGTGATATAATATAAAATATTGTTCAGACTCTAGTTAGAGTCGTGCATAAGTTAATTGGAGCTATTGTAAATGTTTCATTATAAATATATATATATATATTTATGTATATATATGTATATAATTTGCCTATAAAAAACTGAATTAAATTATAAAACATTTACGTGCCAAAGGAGAGGTTAAAAAGAAAAGAGAAAATTGAAGATAAACTAAAAATATATATATAGACATTAAAGAGAACAAAGAATATACTGGAGACAAAAAAGGAAAAATATCAAAGCGATCATAGATTAGATAGAAAACGCCAATGAAGGAGAGAGAAAAAAAGTTTATAGAAGAAAAAATAGGTAGCAGAGAAAAGAAGAAGAAGAGAATAGAGAAGTCTAACTTTTGATCTATTTGCAAATACTGTAGAATACAGCTTTTTCCATTTTAACAGAAATTCTATATCTAAGCCTTCTATATACTCAAAAAGAAAGTGCAGCATATGATCTATAGCATATCATTAAAAATATGCTGAATATCCAAATTAATCTCTGTCCGTGCGCAAAGCAAGCTTTTCAACATATACAGTAATGGAATTGAAGAGCAGCTGTTTTTACTTCATTTTTTTGTTTTTTTTTTTTTTTTTTTAGTTTTATGGCCGTTTCCGAGTCCTTGGATGAATGGTTAGGCTGATGTATCATCCATTAAGTTGGCGCCGCGCCATGAACAGGAACAGGAACAGCAATGAAGCGCAGACAATTTTTCTCTTTTTTTTTCGTTAAAGGTAGGCGTGAAATTCATAGAAAAACACGAATCGGCAGCTTGGGCTGGGCTCGCTGCAGGACGAGCTGCGGTCAAACCCAAAACTGGGCAGGGCCAAAAGGCAGATATTTAACGCTAAGCAAAAGGGACTTTTGCCACGTCGAAGGTGCAAATTGGTTTTCACCTTTTTTTTTCGCAATATTTGAAATCGATCTTGTTAAGGCGACGACGACTGAGACTGAGACTGCGAATACGAATGCGAATCGTGGGTTCAGGGGCATAGTTAAGCGTGTGATTAATGAGTTTTTAAAAGGCTCACTTGGCATTTTAGAGAACTTTAATTGGAACATGCTGCTGCTGCGTAAATCAGCTGAAAATTGCCACTAATAGACGCACGGCACATCGATCTGTTAACGACTGATTCACAAAAACTAAGGCAGCAAAAGGTGTCGATTTTGGCACTTGCAGCTAATTAGAATGCCGATCAGTCAGATTGATTGATGGTTTGTTTTCTTGTTTGCTTCTTGCTTGCCAAATATTTGGCTAGACAGGATGTGCGCTAGAAGAAGAAGGTATGTCTTTTCTCACTCACACACACACATACATGTATATACATCTATATGGCTTAACCCATATAGATAGTCTCATATGCTACCGCTGCCGCTGCTGCTCCGGTTGATCTCTTTCGGGTTTCTGGATCACATCAAAAGTGATCGTTGCTTCGTTCGCTTCATTAAAAATCAATAAACGGCTGCCGATCGGACAGATCGCACAGTCGCATTCGCAGTCAGTCGCCCAGTTGCAGGCGACGGGGCGTGGCAGCAGCTAGTAGGGCGCATAAACAAGTTTCAGCCTTAATACCCAGCCACCATTCAATATACTGTACCAAGTGAGGGTATTTAGATGGTAGATCAATATAAGTCTAATAGATACATGTTCTTTGCTAAGTCTAAGTCTAAAGACTATATGAAAAACTTTAAAAATATTATAAAATATATAAGCTCGAAGACTATAAGAGTTAGGCGCGTCTAATTAAGTACGTCACTAAGCAACATTTACACAAAGCTTTATGCATGTAAGATCAAATTGCTGGGTATCTTCTAGTCATCCACATATTGGCCATTGCGCGCTTATTGGCTTCCCATTTGGTTTTTTTACTCCCTTTTTTTTTTTTTTTTTGCTTATCTGGCGTCGTTAAAAGGCGCAAAATGTTGAACGCTGGGCGCATCTTTCTAGGCCGATCGCATTCGCATTCGCATCGCGATCAGCTTCAACTCTGTCTGCCATGGCAGAGCGTAGGGCGAGAGACATTGTTACAAAAATTTTATGCGTTTTTAAAATTAAACGTTATATGCGCTAATCCCGAACTAAACTGCGATTTACGATCGCGCCACGCAACGAAAAATTGATTAAAATTTAATGAGCCGCAACTGTGTTGGCCATCAATTTTTGTGGGACACAGCAAATGGCTTCATTTGCATCCAGTTCGCTTTTCGCATTGCCAACTTGATTTGCCATCTCATCTCTGGGGCATATTATCATTATTATGTTGTTCATCGGCTTCTTCTTCTACTTCTACTTCTTTTGCTTCGTTTACGCTTCGAAACACTTTTCCTGTGGTTCTTGGAAAATGGCGCGCGCCACGTTTCACTGCAAGCCAAGATACGTCTAGCTATTGACCCCAAAAGACATATAATGCACACATACAAAGAAGGAGAGAGAGAGAGAGAGAGAGAGAGAGAGAGATGCAGGGAGAGTAGTGTGAGAGAGCTGGCATAGAGCAGATGTTTTCATGTTGACCGCATCTAATGGTGCGTGCTACTGCCGTTTGTTCTTGCATTTTGCCTCTTGCCCCTTGACTGTTGCCGTTTGCCGTTTGCCTTTTCCTTTGCAGCACATCAAAATGGTTGATGATCAGACGAAGCAGGCTCATGTTCAGACCGCAGAATTGTAGCCAAATACAAAAACAAAAGCCTAACACACACACACACACGCACACATTGTCGCTGCGGGTAATGATAGTTATCAGCTGTGTCTGTCTTTGTGGGTTTGTCCCTCTGGCCCGCGACTACTCATAAAGCAAACCTCCAAAAAAAGGAAAATACAAAAACAAACCGAGAAATAAAACAAAACAAAATTTATTCCAAAACTTGTTCTATGCCAAACGAAATCGCAATTTTGATGCTCTTTCTAAGTAGAATATATTATCCAATTATGAACTAGTATAGTTCAATGAATTGTTATAGTTCACTGAACTAGTACAGTTCACTTACTAAATAACTACAAAACTTTAAGCATATATTTTTGAATCGACTTATTGAAAACTTAGCAATATTGTAGTTCATATGAACTAGCTCAATAGTTTACGAACTTTTCATTCATAATTACAAAATAATAATAAATATAATAAAAAAATACATAGTAATACGTCACTTAAACGTCACCTGTTCATATGAACTAGATCCAAAAATCTATAACAATTAAAAGCAATGAATTGTAAAACTGCTAATTTATTTCACTGCTTCAGTTAATATGAACTAGTTCAATCTGTACATAAACGTAATATTTAATATTAATCCACATGCAGATAAGCTCGATATTTCATTAAAGTCAGCTCAAATGAACTGTTTGCAATACTAGTTCACAGCAATATTGCAAATCGAACGTCAATGATTCAAGTTGCATGTCCTAGCCAACCGACAGCCATTTATAGGGTAGCAAAAGGAATCAGAAAGCTGAACGTCGATCTCAGCTTAGCAAAGTTTGGATTTTGGCGTCGTGAACTTTTGCGCTGGCTGCGCACACAAAGTTCAATGAGCCGCTCGCACGGTCGCGTGGACGCTCCGAGGGCTCTCAGTTCAGCTCCCCTATTTAGTGTGTCTGTTTCTGTTATTTTTTATATTTCGTTCGTTCCCCTGTGCTGTTTTTTTTTTTTTTTTTGGATACGAGACAGGCAACCCCTAGCCAAATGGATTTGTGTGCGTTCATTTTCAGCTGCAGCCGTAGAGAGAGACAGCGAGAGAGCGAGAGGGCTGTCTCTAAGCCCGTGCCCCGTTGCCAGCGATCGCGCAGCGGCAGCGATTCGTGATGTTTGGTCGCGTAAATACACCTGCCACGCGTCAGCTCGCATTCGAGCCTGCCGAGTCCTGTGCCTGCATTTAATTAAAATATTAACTACGAAAATGACTGAGGGATAAACAACAGCAACAACTTCGAGTCTGTTGCCTGGACTACGCCGGAGCACTGAGCATAGAGAGAGAGCCCAATAAAGAACAGGAGCCGGGGTAACGGGCAGGGGCGTGGCATGGCCAGCAAGGCTCAAAGGCAGGTCCTGGCGGAAACTTGTTTCAATTAACATTCATTTTTGTTTCATTTTATTTATTTTTTTTTTTTTTGCATTTCAAGTTTTCGTTGGAAAAACGCGCCCCAGTTTCAGTGCAGGATATGCCAGTCCAGCTCACTCTCTTTCTCGCTCTCTCTAGATGTTTGTCTCACTCGCACGCAATTAACGCACGCGCCCTGGTATTGCAGTTGCCTCGTCCGCGTCTCCCGGAACTATGCTTCATATCAAAATAATTATGCATTTAAATCTTCCAAGCGTTGCAAAAGGATATGACGCGGCGAACAAGGCGGGGGCCATTGTTGTTGCTGTTGTTGTTGTTATTGTTGTTGCTTCCAACTGCCGTGGGCCAGCAAAGGCAGCTCAGAGTCTTCAAAGTCATACGATCTGCAGCTCAACCATTTTTGGCAAAGATCACTTTGATCAGCCATAGATCAACTAATCAGTAATGATAACTGATCTGGTTTCCTTGCTGCCACGGTTACATTTGCACTCGAACCAACATGCAGGTAGAGCTGACATACGATCAGTGATCAGCGATCAGTCAAAGGTCAAGTCTTTCGTTTTGCTCATATGTAAAAGATCGTGATCATTTCTTTGAGCTGGCGGCAAAATATGAAGATACATGTATGTATGTATATAAGCTTGACTCCAAGATCATTTGATCTGTGGCACACGATGTATAAGATCAGGATTTACTAAAGACAATCTCTTGAATTTAAAGACTTGCAGATGTGCGTATCTAGATGGGAAAATATGTAGAATAACATCAGTTTGTTCTCTGTTTGTTTGAAGTTTGCACATAAACCTTCGATATGCATTACAAATGATGCCCACCCTGTGTTTACAATAGAAGGCAAAGAATGCACGTAGAAGCTACGGATGCACCATGAACCTTCAGTACTTCCTAACTATCCATTCCTTTTCTTGTTGTCAAATTGTCAATCCTATTAAGTGATCTACAGATCATATACCCCATTTGGAGCTTGTCTAACAATAGTCACAGACTACTGTTAATCCATATATTTGAATTGGCATAAGCCAACCCCTTTTCGATCCATCAGTTGCGTACACAAACAATTGACGTACTTTGACTGACCATTAGCCGATCTATTGACACGATCTATTATTCTCTCTGTCATTGACAATCATTACGCAAATGCACTTCAAACCAAACGAGCCAACATATGCCGCATATATAGAAACTCACTACTTGAACTACAACAATGGGCGCCATCATCAACCAGCCAGCTAGCATTCTACGGGTCAGACAAAAGTCTAGGCAGCCACATAACAGACACAAAAAAAATCCGCAAAACTATTCTGTACATTTCAGCAGGAATTTTGCATTTATCAAAATCAATTTGAATAGCAAAAGCGGAAAGGAAGGGATATGTCAAAGGACATGCGAAAAGTGAAAAGAGAATGTCGAACAATGCAAGTGTTAATGATGCCAAAATAATGGAGTCTAAGCCCAAGAGCTCCCTTCGGCATTACAATGCAGAAAAATGGGAGAAAAAAAAAGAAAGAAATGAATCTGCAGCATGCAAACAAGAAGCGAACGCTACGCAAATTGTCAAAGTAAACAGCGCCGGTCGGTCGATCGGTTGATCAGTCGCTCGTCGGTCATGGCTGTCAAAAAGGGTTTTCGGTGTTCGGTTTTTGGCAAATGGAAAATGGAAAATGGGAAATGGGAAAATTGACACGGCTACCGTTTCGATCGATGATGGTTCAGCACAAAAATGTGGCCAAAACAAACAATGGGAACGAGTTGAAAGAGTGAAAAACAATGCCAGAATAAAACCAAATCGAAAATCGACAAACGGCAGCGGCAGCGGCAACAGCACCTGGTCACAGATCGCACTGATCAAACGTTCGATGAGCAGGCAAAAAGAAATAGCAAGCGAGAGAGAGAGAGAGAGCGAAAGAGAGAGCGCGAAAGAATGAGAGGTAGGGGGAGGTAGGTATGGTAGGTAGGTAGGTAGAGTGTCAAACGGAAGTTTGCAGCATGCAGGGAAAAACTTGTGATCTTGTTGATCGTTTAATTAGAGGGGCATATGTGAAATTGTTCGAACACCTAACTCAAGCCTCACTCTGCATAGCTAATAAGCAAAGCGAGCCAGACAGACCTGGTGACACGCGCATGCCAAAGCGTTTTGGGGGCGAGTTCTTGCCTTCTTTGCTGTTCTACAGTTCTGCAGTTCTGCTTCGACTTCTGCTTCTTCATCGTCTTCTTCTTCTTGCACTGGCGGCGCTAATGAATAGGGGCGTGTGCGTGAGCTGCACATGAAATGGGCTGCTAAAAAGAGTAAAGACGACAACGACGATCGCGAGTTTTGCTAAGTTAATTAACACGGAAATCAAATTGCTGGCATGCCAAGTCAGCCAGCACAGTCGGTCTCAGTCTGAGCCTCAGACTCAGTCAAAAGCCATAAAGGCGCACAGAGCACAGGACAGCCAGCTGCCAGCTAAACTCTCCTCAATTACAATTGCTCAAACGCATGCTACTGATCCTCGCGACAGCTCAAAAAAAAAATCAAGTTGAGCGCAATTTGGCACTGGGAACAGTTTCTGGCAGCTCAAAATCAAAGCCAACAGCTAAGCACAGCTCGAGCCACTGAATCAATCAGACAAACAAAAATGCACTCAAATCATTAAATTAGTATTCACAGGCGAGCACTTGAGACAACTGAGCATTTGGCCCCTTAATCCTGGCAACTCAATCGCCTGAAGATAAAAAAAAAAAACGCTCCAAAGCTCTGAGAGTCAGAGCAAAAGCTGAATGAGTGGCTTCAGCTAGCTGATGATCATTGAGTTTTGGCAACTCAGCTCAGTATGAACAGAAAATATGTTTAAAATTTTGTTGAATGAAGTGAAACTTTCGTGAATGATCTACCGATCATTGCAGTCGGATTCTTGTAATTATCTGTAATGATCCTTGCTTCGATTTCGATAACCCGGAATTATGCTTTCAATTAAGCTGAATGAATTAATTATATATATATATATGTAGAGATTTCAAATCATCCTCGCCACTGTCTATCAGAACCAGCAAATTTCTAGCCATGCTCACGATCACTCGAAAATATGCTGCAAATAAAGCTGAATAAAGTTTTATATGCAGTTGTTTGGTGTGCGCGCTGCTGATCCTCTCTCTCTCTCTCTCTCTAGCTCACCATTTATGTAGCTCTCCCAAAACATATGCGAAGCACTCAAGTGATCCTCAATCAGAAATAAAAGCAATATGAAACACACTCAAATTGAAGCCCTGAGTGCAACTGTTGCTTATTGCCTGAGTGGGAACAGTTTGAGTACCTTATCATCGAGCCAGGCAAAAGCAGGAGCGAGCAGGCAGGCAGGCAGCCAGGCAGATGATCGACAGAGAGTGTAAGAGAGTGAGAGAGAGAGAGAGTGAGTTGAATTTGAGAGAGCTCAAAGCGAAGCACTGTTTCTCTTGCTCTATGTCTACCTGTGGCTCAACGACGCCGACTCAATTGCCAGGTGGTTGCAGTCGCTGCACAGGTAAGCGAGCGAGAGAGCGAACACGAGCGCGTGAGCGACGCTTGAGTGAGTTCGGTGTGCGCCGTTTGCTTAATGCGAAAGGTACAAAACATGAAGGTTTAGGACGAAGGGACTCATTCTTGTGCAAGGTGTCAAACGATCAACTTGAGCTACGCTAAACAAACAAAATAACAAAACTTTTACGTTTGCCAACAAAAGAAAATATATAACAAGACTTGCACTAAGGAAACACAATTTTTTAAATATTTAAATAAAATATTTTTTTTTCGTTAAACGTGTGTGCGTGTGTTAGCGAGAGAGATAGAGAGAGAGAGACAGCGAGATCGCGATGTCAAGTGTGGTGTTCAACGCAAGCGCCGTCGGCAAAAACGCCGCCGATCTATTCCCCACAACAATCGGTGGCGCAACCAAAATGTTTCGCTATCAGCACATAATGCCCGCACCGGAGCTGAAATCGAGCAACGGCGGCCCCGCGCTGATCAAGACACGCAAATATACACCGCGTGGCATGGCACTGGCGAATGCCTCCTCCAGCAATAGCAGCAATAGCTCGTCGTCATCTTCCAGCTGCTCGTCGCCCTACAATGTCGATCAGTCGCAGTCTGTGCAGCGTCGCAATGCCCGGGAACGGAACCGTGTTAAGCAGGTGAACAATAGCTTTGCCCGCCTCCGTCAGCACATACCCCAGTCCATTATTGCGGATCTGACCAAGGGTGGCGGGCGAGGACCGCACAAGAAAATCTCAAAAGTGGACACACTACGCATTGCTGTCGAATACATACGGCGGCTGCAGGATCTTGTTGATGATCTGAATGGTGGACCGAGCACGACCAGCTGCACGCCAACAGCAGCCCAGTTCAATCTATGCCTGGACGAGACCAGCAGCCAGAGCTCCAATTCCAGCAGCAGCTCCAGTGTCAGTTCTAGTGCCAGCCAGCAGCTGGCACAGCAGCTCTACTACAGCAGCGCACTGTTGACTCAAGCCACGCCCACAGCACTGCAGCAGCAACAGCAATTGCAGCGCCAACAATATCCCAATCATCCGCTAACGCCCATCACCCTGAATGCCAACAATGCACAGACAGCAATTCCAGCGACAACGACGACGACAACGACGTCAATGATGACTTCTGCCGGCACAACAAATATTGCCGGTGGCTGCCATTCGCCCACATCTTCGTTCAACTCGAGCATGTCCTTCGACTCGGGCACCTATGAGGCTCAGCCGCAGCAATTGTCGCCACCTGTGGCCGCCATGGATGCTCAGCTGCAGCTCAAGTTCGAGCCATACGAACACTTTCAGCTCGACGAGGAGGACTGCACGCCCGACGACGAAGAAATTCTCGACTATATATCGCTCTGGCAGGAGCAGTAGAAAATAATTTAAGAACAAAAAGTTTCAAAACTGCAAACAAACTCCTGCTGTTTTGCTATCTAGTCAAATATTTTGAGTTGAACCAAGTGCCTCAAATTGTAAATAGACTCAGTTCTTAGACCTAAGCAACAATTTTTTTTTTGCCCTCAGCTATTAGGTTTATATATATAAAAAAAAATATTATTTTAATAAATATAAACAATTTATATATATATAAAATAGGTTTAATATTTTTTTCTTAGCTTAAGCACAATTTTTTTTTGTTTAGTTTAAGTTTAAAGTTTTTTTTAAGCAACTCGACACCAGTTCATAAAATATATTATAAAACATTTTTTTTTCTATTATTGCTAATTATTAAATGTTAATTAGTTGTTGTAAATGAAATAAAAATAACAAATTCGTAAGCATAAATGAAATGAAAGACGTTTTTATATGTACAATATTTTAAAATATTTCCAGACCTGCACTCAGCCAGCTTAGCTAGCCGAGCCAAGCTCTTAACCCTTTTCTCTCTCTTTCTTCTTTCTAAGCCCCGACTAAACAGCTCGACACGCGCCTCATTATCAGCAGGAAAACATCATCAGGTAGCTAGGGATTAGGCCAAAGTAAAAGTAAAAGCCCCTAAAATGTGGCGCGTGGTTGAAAACTAAAAAAAAAAATACAAATTCAAATTAAACGTATAAAAAAGACACACACACAGAGAGGGGGAGAAAAAGCGCAGGTAGTATACCTTCCAGGTTCAGAGGCCATAAGAGCTGATAAGTAAAAAAAATAAAAACGAAATGGAAAAAAAATGACGCCCTTGACGCGTGCTCTTGAAACACTTGAGCGAGACGGCGTCTAAGACAGAGTTAGATATATATACGTATATACAAATATACAGAATGAAAGATAGGGAGAGTGAGTACAAGTGAGTGAGAGAGGGAGTACTGTAGCCCGAGGACAGTACTGTGAATTGTTATCGCCAGCAAATTTAAATAACTTCCACACAGATATGCGATTTCAATTGAAATTTGAGCATTTCGCAAAGCGGAAATAGCCGGCAGCCACTTCAAAGACTATCACAACTACAATCAGATAAAATCAGCCAAATTTTATGTACATATATATGCTCTAACGAAACATGACAAAAAGTCAAATATTTCGAAAGGTTAGCAATTGATTTTGCTCCAAGCGAAGTATTTGATTCAATGTTATTTCAAATAAAAATATAAATATAGGAATACTTAAAAAAGTTGCAGGAGGCGTTACAGTTTTCCTTATATAGTATATACTTTTGCTCAGATTAATAAAGTAAATTTCTGGCCGAAAGACCATTTAAATGCAATGCAATCATGCAAAGCCCAAAGCTAGAGACTATTTTCTATACATATATACTACAAGGCATGAAAGATGGATAGCATGACTGAAATCGCTGCTTTTTACAGAGTATCTTTTAGTTATGTAAGCACGAGTGCTTTAGTCCATGTGCTCTAATTATACTTGTATATATGTATATATATAAATATAAATGAAGATACATTTGTAAATCAATGTCCTTTATATGAAAGTATATATCATTATAAAAAAGAAAAACAATAATCTGTAAAACTAAGATTCATATAACAAGATTAATTTATAGTAATCTAAAGACGTAGACGTAGATTAAAGACGTAGAGACGTCAACTGATACTACTTTAAAGTATATTAATCCTTTAAGATATCTTTTTGTTTGAGAATTTATTTTTATCAATAAAAATTGGATATTTAATAAGTATTTAAAGCTGTTTGTAATGTTCAGAATGTCACTTGACTGACTTGATTCCATTGCCATTGCTTATCAACAGTTGATCTAGCATATTCGTAAAGTCTTTTTATTCAGCTGATTCACGATCAAATGAATTGTCTAAAAATTTTAATAACGGTGACTTGAACAGCTGCAATAATAATATCACTCTTGATTTAAACCAATTTCATGATTCTCCAAAGGGCAGTTTCAACATCCACTCTAGTCCATATTGAAAAACTATTTATCTAGCATATTCTCTGCTCTTACCATTTCTGTTTGCATTTCAATTCAAATCCTTTTTCATTTTCTATCTAGAGAGAGAGAGAGAGAGTTGATTGTTCAAGCGATTGTTCGATCCCACGCCTCGCACAATAAATCACTTTTGCATTACAAAAATAAAAAAAAAAAACACTCGCTCTTGAACTATATTTTGACACATTAAAGAGCAGCAGAACAATGAAAAGATACTTCTATAAAAAAAAATATATAAAAGGAATGAAAGAAAAAGATACCTTTGTCACCCTTTGGATGCCCATTTCCCATAGAGTCTTGCTCTAGCCTAGCCCTACTTTCCCACTTTTATGCCATTCTTTCAATGTCAACGCTGACACTTGACAACTCAATGCGGCGATTGTCTTGGAGTTAGGGTATTTGGGGCGCATTTGTATTAGAATAGTAGGCAAGGATTATGATAGAGACACAGCGCCGGAAGAACTTTCACCTTTGCAGCAGCATAAGAAATGAGCATTTGATAAACAACAACTGTCAAGCAGCAGCTGTTCAGCTGCTCCTTAAATACAGATACATATATACATATATTTATATTTTTTAGCTGCATTGAGAGTTGTTGTTTAATAGATTTTTTGGCGCGCCGCTTTTTGGTCAACTTTGTGGCAAGACAAAACGCGCCGCCATCGCATCAATCAGTCCAACAAATTTGTACAAATTATAGGCTCAGGCTCGAGCCAAGGCGCTGTCTTCTTCTCCCTCCCTCTCTCTCTCGCTCAACTTTCCCTACTCTCTGAGTCTGTCTGTCTTTCTCTAAGGATCCACAGATTGATGGCGATTCTCAAGTTATGCGGGGGCTCAGCACTCGCTCGCATGTGGCCCATAATTCAGCTCTTTAAGAAGTTGTTACTTTAAACATTTATTTTTACACCTAAGGCGTGATGCGAACACCGCGATAGCTCAAAAAAAAAAAGGATTTAAAATAATAATAAAAACAACAACAACTAAAATGGGCAAGGGAAAATGTAGAAAGAGTTGTGCGAGCTATGGAATACTCTGTCGATCGAAAGAGTTAAATTTGTTATCGATTCCTTGCATATTTGGATAAATAGAATGCATGATTATATTAAATGGAGTAACTTTTCAGCTGAAACAGGAGAATAACATCAATTCATATATACAAATTTATTTATAATACTCGTATGTTTACCATCTATTCCACCTTATATGCAAACCCTATACATATGCCCGTTACATCCATCACAACAAACTCAAAATACCCTTCGCTCCATAATCCGAAAATCGAGTAGTGAAAATCCCCAACAAACTAAAAGTTTAAACTGAACGCAATCAAAAACTCCTTCGTACCAGAAAAAAAAAAGTAAGAATAAGAATGAAACGAGGTTTATTGAATTTCAATAAGGCATTGGGCAATGGCAATGGCAGCAGGAGATGCGCGGGGGTCGCTGTGTGGGCGTGGTGTCTCGAGTTCATTATCCTGTTATGTGCATAGGGCGGCATTTTTGGCTTTCATCTTTTGGCTTGCTGCGCTCCGCTGTTGTTGGGGCACGCAACATTTGAAACGGGGCGTTATTAATTAGCGTTATGAATTATTGATGCGCTCCACGATCCTTTCGCGCCCAGCGGCGAAAGGGGGCACACAACAGCTCTACCCTCAAGCAAGCTGTATAGAAAGGCCACGAATTTCGATAGTCCCAACTATTTGCACTTGCGACAAAGAGAGCAGCTTCAAAATATATTGTCTGATATCTTCATTCGACTGCAGAAGGATGCATAAATCCCAAACTGAATGCACGTACATCATGCCGTAGATCCCTACATCGGGGTAAGCACAACTGTTGCTGATGCAGAAAAATATGTTCCAATTAGCGAAACTCAAATGCTTGGACAGCTACAGATACCACAAGACAAGAGCAAAAGAGGAAGAGAGCAGGGATAAGCAGAGTTGTCAAGACAACTCGCAAGGATGCTGGCCGTTGAGTAGATGCTGCGGGGCTGCGGGTAGTTCGGGCAAAAGTTATTCGACTTGTCATATTAGGTTGTGATAAATGTAGTTACATACTCAATGTGATAACTTTGCTCGCCGATTGCTGCCGCCGGCGCTTAGGTAAGGCCAGAGTAGAGAGTGGCCCTAACGCCAAGTGCCGCAAGTCGCAGCTTCAGCTCTCAGCCTCATCCTCATCATCATGATGATGATCTTCTTTGCCTTTTCCCAGATTTCGGAATCATTCAAAATGCTTTTATGACAGTCGGGAAATTCCGAGAGCTGCATTTTTTCCACGGCTCTTTGTACTTTTATGACTTTAAAGACCTTCGCCTTCGCCTTCGCCTTTGACCCTGACTTTACAATTGACTCAACTATTTCAAGTAGAAAACCCCGAATAGATCCTCCTCTCACCTACCTGTTCAAGCTGACCTGTTTAGGGTGCTTAAGATTCCACCTGCCCACAGGGCGGCTGAGCTGGCCAGAAAAGGATTAAAGCTCTACCTGTGCTCATTAGCAGGCCAATTCGCATATAATCTGGACAATTGGCGCGAAGTCTTGAAATCTGGCCAAAACGTGTTGGAAAAGGGAAATCATATAATATGTAGATTACATAGAGATGATGTAATGCTTTTCTCTTTAGAGTATTTATAGATGCAAGTTATGTTAGATATACAACATCATCGACATCTCTTTGGGTATATAATCGTATTTCCAGCGACTACTTTAATAGCTGCTTCGACCACCCGTGCTGCCTTGCCTTAATTAAAGACTTGAACATATTTATTTTATGGATTATTATTGCACTGACCAAAGTCAAGTATACTTTAATCTGAAATATCAACACAAACAGCTTCGGCTACTGGGCGTCTCCACTTTTGCACTGCAATAACAAAATGTCAATTTCTCACATACAATTTTCAATTTCTATATTGTATTGTTTTTTCTTTTCACCATATTTTGGGCATCTAATTGCCCAGCACTTGAGAGATTTTTTACTATGAACCATGACAAGAGCAACAACACCAACAACATTTTGCCAACACGTGCCAGAGACGCAGGAGCTGGCACGTAGCATAGGTGTATATACATAAATGTATACTATAATACAGTCTATATATACATATGTATATATATCTGTCTGTCTGTGTTGTTGTTGCTTTTGCCAAGATCTCGCATTGAAATTCCATAACACGTACTGCGAACGTCTGAGATGTTCTTTGATGGATTATATGGATTTTGCTCATAAAGTTGAAGTAAGGCAAAAATTAATATCGCAAAAGCGGCAAATAGTTTTTGATGTAGCCAGCAAAAAGAAATGCATATAATTATGCATGGGGTATATCAAGCTGTTAGGGTGTCTATGTAACAGGCAATTTGGATATAGAATGTGAATATATACTATATATGATAATGTATAATATAATCATATTTATATATATATATTAATATTATATATTAGTTATATGAGAGATCGACAGATTCAGTGTAATTTCGCTCGAATGAATTTACAAAGTGAATTACGTATATTTATATATATAGAATACAAATTGATTTATTTAGTATATACCATAATATCAAGTCATGTCAACTTGGGAATTTAAAACGAGAAATAAAGTTAATATGTAGCTCATTCTAAGATTAATTATATTATATTTTATTGTATTATGTATCTTGTTATGAACAAGTTTAACCAATTGAACTCGAGAACTACTAAAGCTATATATATTGATATAGATGTAGTATAGAGATATATAGCCTTGATATTAAATATGATATTGTTACACGGTACAAGATATTTATGGTAAATATACCATATATACCATTTGTATTATTTTATCTCTCTTGTCTACAGAGTAACTGTCATTCGAGCATATGCTATACTAGAGTTCATATTTTTGTTGAAGTCTGCAGTGTTTAAGCTCTGAATCTAGATTGTACATCTCTGTATATATCTGCCTCTATCTCTCGCTCTTTCGCTCTCTATCTCTCTCTCTCTCTCTCTCTCTCTCTCTCTCTCTCTCTCATACATTTGCTCTCGCATCTCTGTCTGTGTTGGATGTCATCAATCTGCGGTGGCGGTTGACGCTTTGCATCAAGTTTGTCAAACACTCTGCAAAAAATTTCACACAGAGCAGGAGATGAGAGGAAGCTGTGTTGAGGGGGAACGCGTGTATTTGCATAAAAATCACCAAGACGCATCTGCAATGCGTTTTATTGTTGTTGTTTTCGTTTTTTTTTTTTTTTTTTTTTTTTAGAGCTGGCCAAGCAGCGCCCAAAGGGGCCAAAATGGGCGGACAGAGCTGAACTGATCGATCGATTGTTGTTGTTGTTGCTGCTTTGGCCTGGCCAAGTTGTTCGGGCCGTACCCGTTGCCCGTTGCCCCATAAATCATTCGCTGTAATTACCCGTTGGCGCAGGATGCAACGCATAAGCCACGCGCACCACCAGTTCAAGAGTTTATCGCGTAATCCTTTTAACTGTTGCCCCCCTTGCCACTCTCAGCTCAGCTGGCCCTCAGAGCGAGCTGAAGAAAACACACAAGGGAAGAAGAAAGAAAAAAAAAAGGATTGCGCCACGCAATGACCAAACATTTAAGCAGAATTCCTTTGAAGTGCGCCCACACAATATATATATTTATGTATATGATATATATGTATATGTCCTATGTCCATATTTATGTTGATATGCATGCAAGTGCCACATCTCATTTATATCTCGCACTATAATGTGACCCTACCCATATAAAGATGTCCTTTATCCTTGCGCCCTCATGTTATATTGTGATTGTATCCTTTCATCGCGCGCAAACACTTGAGCGCCGCAAATATTATGAAATGCAACCTCATATCATGCATCAAGACAGGCACTCACGCAAATGCATAGATACATATAGAAGATACATAGTATTTCTTAGACAGTTCTTGGAATACGTCTATTGACCTCTTCTCTAACTGATTCTTTACCCACTTGAAGTGCCTTGCCCAGACCGCGCCTTGCCATCGACTGTGCTGGGCAATCAGCGCAACGCAACCGCAAAACCTCAGCGATAAACTGTCAAATGAAATCAAGTCGCTGCCCTAGCTCAAGTTTAGTTCTAGTTGGAGTCTCTCGGCTATGCGTTGACTCATTGTAAGAGTTCTTTAGTAATTGATGCTTAAGTTAAATTGATTTAAACTTTAGATACTTTTTGCGTTTGTAAACAAATTCAGTTTGAGAAATTAGTTAATGTATTTAAATTCATATTAATTTTTGTATATCGTTATATCTATATACCTATCGTATCTATCAATCTGTATATTCTTTATATTCTTATCTCTCAAATATACCTTTCTTTATATTTTTTCTCTATTCGATGCTTAGACTTGTAATATCTATGTACATATTTTTATTATTTTTGTATTTATTCGCTTGTCTATCTACCTATTTATCTATCTATCTATCTGTCATAAAAGCACATACAGATTTGTCTATATGTTTATGAATGTATCTATAAGTGGGTATGTCATCTGCTCATTTAATTGGTTTGCATTCCCTCTTTTTAGCTGACTATCTATAACTCTATTTATATATCTATCTATCTACATCTATCAACCTATGTATCTATCCATCTATCAATCTATCTTTCTATCTATACATTAATAGATTTCGGTATCCTTCTTTCAACCATCATTCCCTCATACATAATTATATACGCCATATTTTGATCTATTTCCCTATATACATATATCTTTAAATCTCTATCGTCAATTAACCAACTCTCGCAGTGTATACAAAGTAGACTTGTTATTATATAGCACTTGCATTTTTATTCCTGTTTTAATTTTTCCACTTCCCATACGGGTTTGGCCAAAAATAAAAATATATAAAAACAGTCTCAAGCAAAAAAAAAAAAAAAAATAAACGTGAAAGAAGATGTTGATGATGATGCCTGGGCTCGAGTGCTGTCAGGTTTTGTCAATTATCAGGTGCAGCAGCAGCAACTGCAGAGGCCTACCCCTGTCCATGTCCCCACTGTGAGCCCCTCTGCACAGAGCTAGCAGCTTGAAGCGTGCGAAATTTTCATTCATAAATGTTGCATTCAGCTTGTTGCAGTTGCTTTGCACTCGATCTTGCTCTCCTCTCTCTGTCTCACTCAGTCTCTCACTCTCTTTCTGTATGTGGAGCTAAACGGGGCAGCAGTAAGCACATTAAATGAGTTTCGAATGAGCCACGCACATGTCTTGGATGAGACTTAGATGAGCCTATACACAACAGTGTGCCTTGTGGCGCCATGCAGCGCAACTGATGCAACTACAACTGCCACTGTTGCAAGCCGCTTTTATTCCATGCTCAACTGTAGCCAAATTAATTTCACATTTTGTATTTGTTTTGTGTCAATATTTGGACTAGCCATGAAATTTAATGACCAAATCGAAATTCTTTTGCAACTGAATTGCATTTAGTTCTGGTCGCAAGGTCAAGTTTTGTCCCCGAGTTGACATCTGCAGCCATCTGGGCGAAAATCTTTTTAGCTTGGCTTGCTGGCCAGCTGGTTTGACTGCAGCTCGCATTCGTTGCACAGTAGCCCAACCACGTGATGCTACCGACTTGGCTCGCTCTCCTATTGCCCATGTGCCGTGCCTAATTTGTAGGGTAATCGATGCCAATGCCAAATGGCATGTGCCTCGGGTTTCATCTTACACATTGCTCATTGCACACTTGCAGAAAACTCAGATGAGAAAAACCCGAAGTTTATCATGAAAATTCTAATATGTATAGACATTATTTTTATATTTTCTTTTAAATATACTTAATCCTGACCTAATAAATCCATTTTATTAAAAAAAAAGTCTATATATATTATCAAGATAAGCCAAAATTGATTGAATTTTATGAAAAGCTGTTGAAACTCTGATGCTTGTTAAGGTTTAAAAGCGTCAACAAATATATCTCTCTAAGTTTCCTTTGAGGTAGTCAAAAAATGCATAATAAAATAGTTTTTGATTATATTTTCGCGAATGTTACAAATGAAAATTTCACTTTAATTGTAAGAAAATATCATTGAAAATAAAAGTAAAAACTTTTTGTGTAACCAATTTGTCATATTTCTCAAAATTCCTCAAAGAAAAAAAGCAAAAAAAAAAAAAAATCAATCAAAATTTATACTTGAAAAAATGTGTTACCTTATATAATGGCATATCAAATTTGTTTATTCTTTATATTTCCATTTATTTTTGCTTGAGGATTTCGCTCAGTGTATCATATTTTTACACTTCACACACACACACGCTATTGGGTTTCGATTAGCGAAACTATGCTGCCTACCCTTAGCCAAGATATTATGTTTATTCTTAATTTTTTGGCTCGATGTTGTTGCGATTTTTTATTGTTGTTGGTCAATAGCCATGATTCGAGGTAATTGAAATCCAGGGCCGAAATCAATTGGCCACCCAAAAACCAAATTGCTGGCATAATTTTGATTTGAATTTAATGACTTTATTTACCAACGATGCAGAAGAAGCAGCAGCAGAAGCAGCAGCAGCAAGCAACGTTGAAGATGAACTTGTGCAGCTGCATGCAGCATTGTTCCAGGAGCTGGACATTGGGTGCGTGACGTCGCTGCAACGGATCAACAATTGAAATTTTGCCTGTTTCGAAAATTGCATTTTAATCAAGTCTAATTAAAATGAGTTTAGCGTATTTCCTGTGAGGTCTGCCAGATCAGAGTGATCATTTATGGCTGTCTTGGCCGTTCGAGACGAGATCTTAATAAGATTTTAACTAGCCAGTTCCGCAAAGCGGAGGGTCTCATTGGCATTGGCAAATCGTGAGAGTTGAAATAAAGTTATCAACACTTTGCCAGAATTGACCGATGATCTTCGAGGCATATTGGCCAGCTCTCCCCATGTCTTTCTCTCTCACTCTCTCTCTCCCTCTCTCTCATTTTCTCTTTGGCGAGCTCTTTTACTCGTCACGCGTGTCCAGTCAATCAACAATCGCGCGCGTGCATTCAAAATAGCAGCCATGCACGCAAATTGTGGCCACAGTGAAAGTTTAACACGCGTCAAGCAGATGTCTGTAAAGCAGCGTAGAGTAAAAGAGAGAAAGAGAAACATAGAGGTTAGAGCGAGACAAAGCAAAGGGCAGCACAGCTTTTATAAAATGTTACTTAAGCTTATACCTAACAACTTCCTGCACTTCCGCTGCAATATATTGTGAGATCTTGCTGTAAGAGATTTATAAGCTGATCAGCGAGAGCAAGGAGAGAAGGATATGATAGTAACTTTCATCTAGAGAGAAATCTCTCAAATGCAGCAAGCTTTTTATGGTTGATTTTTTCTACATTCGTATTGTTTCCAAAACATGGCGCTGATCCCTATTATTTTTATGATACTTATGTATATATATATTTTGCACACTATCTAAATCCCATATTTAGCTTTTCAAAATGCACTTAACGTAAGGCACGAATCTGATGATCATTAGAGCGCTTAAATGACAATTTAAAGAGCTAAGCGACACATTCCAGCACTTTGCTAAGCGCTGATCCATCACAAAGAGCGTGCTAGAGATAGAGTGGAGTGAGGAGTGGAATTGGAGGGCCATAAAGATCATAGTTGCGATAGAGTCTGGTGTAAATTTCCACAAAATGCGATGACCAAACACAAAAGGCACATCACCAACAATGAAATATGAAAATTATTAAAACTACACCGCAGGATAACGATGCGTCCTGCCAGATACCAAAGAGATAAAAACGAAAACGAAAAGATGGAAAAAGTAAATGGAGAAATAATAATAAAGAATAAAACACTAGTAAAAACTATATTTTTCTGTTCTCTATGTTTTCTTGAAGTAAATTAATGCGCTATTAACGACCACAGGATCCTGTGGGTAATGGCAGCGAGCAAACCCTCAGGATCTACGAGGAGCTCGCACACAAAATGCTTTGTCATTCGCTTAGGTAAAAGTAGCCGAAAAAGAAGTTGTTAGAATTCCGAGTGCTATTTGTGCCGCGACGCGTTAAATAAGTCATAAATTTCATTGACTTTATCCAGCACGAGCAATCAAATACATATATATATATATATAGATATTGATATATATATATATGTATTTTTTTCATATTTAATTCTATTGTTCGTTTTTAAGCCTTTCGGAGTTTTCGAGCAAGGAAAAATCATGCGGGACATATTACTTACACTTTTCAACTTCCCCAACTCTTGGTCAATTTCATTTGCAATTGTCAGATTTTCTTTTTTCTACGTCCTCTTTTCGATGGAATTAAGTGACATAAATCGTGTTGACTTAGGCAACCCAACCGATACTTATCAGTGGAGTAGTTTTGGAGTACATTAGTTGAACTTTATATCTAAGTTTCTTCATTTGTTGTTTTTGTTTTGGCTGTGTGGTCTTCACTTACTCATGTGGGTGTCCTTGCTTTGAATTGTTGTGCATGAGGGCTTATAGCCTAAGGCGCTTATGATCAAACTCAATTGCTGCTATTGCAGCTACATTTGGTAGCTCTTTAGCTAGCAATTGAGCTGAAGTTTGAGTAGATCAATAATAGGAGTCTTTCATTGATTAGGTTATAAACTCTTAAATTATACTGAGTTAGGGAACCTACATACTTTAAGTACAGTTTTTCTGCCTCAGACATCCTATGAAAGTAAGGTGACCTATAGCATATATCACATGCTCTCCCTATACGGGACATAGGATACATAATCCTATTATATTGTACCTAACTTGGTATCATATAAAGAAGTTAAATTGAAATTGGTTTATGTAGAGTTAGTGTGTAAGCATTAAAGATATTGTTACTTAACCATTTAAGACGTTTAGGCTATAATGATTGTTGCAGAAGCAAGATGTGGCAGAACCCAGTGAGACTAGTTGAGTGGATCTAGCCATTATCGTCTCATGAACTCAGCTACTCAAACATATTTAAACAACTTTCAAATTATAACAGGTCAACAGTATTTAGTAATCAAGGCTTAGACTCTACTTTTCGAAAGTTTTTGTTAAACTGTTCTACTCCTTCCCTTCAAGACTCTTTACAGGGTTGTAAAACAGTTCTTATTCAATTTCCGCTAATGTTTGCCAATACTATTCCACAAACACAAATATACACTACCGCATAAGCTCAACTAACATGAGTACTACAACATTAAGAAAGAGCAAACTAGTTTTCTACTATTTGACTATCCATCTTCCCGAAGACTAAATACCCTCAGCAAATGTGAAATGAGCTCGATTTCAGTTTGAAGTCAGTTGGCTTTGAACTTGATTCAAACATCGCGCAGAACGTCCATTACTCCATGCGTCCAGGCGTCCATGCCTGGAGGATGGCTGCCCGGTCAGTCAGATCAGGTAATATGGCTCAACACCAATTTAGACACTTCATGCATCTTGTTAGCCCGCTGCACTGCCGTAATGTGATATGCTGCCCAAAGGGCAAAGCCCAGCCAAGATGCTGGAGCCAATGGAGGAAGTGCTAAGGGAGCTGCAAACAAAAGGCTGTTAAGCGTATTGATTTCAATATTAATCGGCTGCACATTGGCGTATATCACCAGCCAAAAGATGCAGCTCAAGATACAGATACAGATACAGTCCGAAGATTTTTTTTTTTTTTTTTGCTCTTTGTGTAATGGTCCTTGCTGCGCTTTGTCTTATAATTGGATTTAGATTAATTGCATCTGCTTCGAATCGACAGAGAATGAAACGAAGAAAAAAAAAACGCGCATGAAAAATTACATCAAAAAAGGCAACAGGGAAACAGAGAGCAGAAAAAATCAAAAATAAAATAAAAAATAAATTTCGCTTTGTTTTCTATAGAAAATTGAAATTGTAACAGTGAGCCGCACAGTGGGCACATATACAATTTTTCAGCGGAATTCGATATTTATGCGCTGGCGTGTGCTACTCGTCTTCCACCCGCTGCGCCTGTCGCTCCATCAGCACGAACCGCAAATTCATTAACTTTGTTTGTTTTTCCACCACAGAGCGCAAATCCCTGGAGCTATCTTTATTTATTTGTTTTCGTTTTGTTTTATTTATTTTGGATTTTTCTTTTCTAATTTATTTTGCATAATTTTGCAGGCTAAAGCCATGGGGCATCCATCATTAATTAGGCACAGATCAATCTAAATTGAAAAGATTTTCACTAGCTCTCACTCGAACGGGCCAACTCACTCGCTACCTCTGTCTCACAGTCCTCTGGGTAAATGTCTGTGGCACTTGAGCTGTCATGTTACTTTTAATGATAATTGCTGCCTCACAACTCATTTCTCACTGTGATAAATATGCTTCGCGCTTCAGCCAAGATCAACCAAATAACAACAACAGCAGCAACAAGAAGATTTTGATCACAATCATGATCACAATCGCGTTGACATTCATGTCGTCCAACTGGCTTCCTCTCTCCCATTTGTCTGCACTCAAAAAAAAAAAAACGTAAAAAAACTGTCAACACGCATGAGCTTTAAGCACTCCAGCAAGAAATGTCAATGCACCGTACAATGTGGCATATAAGGACCATATATATACCATATATACTCCCTATATACATATATCTCTTATATACCACATATTAAAGCCTCCATTCATGACCTAGCCCATAAAAGAAATCTCTCCCTCTCTCTCTATCTCTCTCCCTCTGTCTACACATATATAGTTCGTCACGTTGCCCAAAATTGCGCCCAGCTTTATGGCAGCGCCACAAACGTTCAACTTGGTCAGAATTGTGAAGCTGCCACAATTTGTCTTTATGGGCAAAGGCCCAAAGCGATTTCAAGGCGACCTCACAGCGGCAACTCCATTCGCTGTACGTCCTGCCTTGCAGCCTGCCTGCCTGGCTGCCATAAACCATTTAAACATTTTGCGACTTGTTAGCAATTAATTAAATAGATCGCCGCAGCCAGCAGCCTGTGGCAACCACTTGAACTGCGTCTAAAGACGCGTCTTGTCATTACTCTTCGGCCAGAGCACTCACAAAATGTCCCCATCGATATACAAGGAGGCACAGACACACACACACACAACCTCACACACACACACACACACACCTCATTGATGCTGGCCGGGCTTAATTACCGCAACCCAGCATTCAATTTTTATGGAGGACACACGCCCCATACGGCGGCATTTGCATGCCAAACGTAACGATCTGGCAACGCTTTTATGGCGACTGCTGCTGCATCGTCTGCTTCTTCTTGGTTGCGCTTCAAACGTGACCGCTGAAAGAGGTGCTCTTTTTCATTTTTATTTAATGCTCTGCACCAGGGTATTTCAGTTTTGCCATCAAATATGAAACTTGTAACACGAAAGAGGATAAGCTATATATATAGACTAGAGACTAAATCTGTAATTTTTGTGATATATTCTCATATGTAGGATAAATCAATGGCAAGAATCTAGATATAGATTGCTTAAGGATATTCATAAGAATAATCCCCAATAGATGACAGAGGAGACTTGAAAAGAATCCTGCTGAAAATATTTAGGAATAATTCTTCGAAAGGGTTTTGTCTTAGATAAAAACCTAAAGAAACCTTAAAGACTTCTTTAGGAAAGTTGTAGTCGGAAAGTAGGGAATAATCAATATAGAAAATTTCTAGAAAGATATAATTCTTATTGCAGAGAAACCTTATAGAAAATGCAGTAAGCTCTCAAAAAGATCATATTCCCAAAGCCTAAAGCCAAGCATACAATAAAACATATGCATGAGTGTATTTTAGCTTCGACCTACAATCCCTATAGTCCTGCTCGCTCTCTCCCTCTATCTCTAGCTCTTTCTCTTTCTACTGGCGTGGCAGCAAGGAGGAAAGAGGAAAAGAGAGACACACGTACCTTTAGCTATCGTAACTCGGCTTTGGGCAGCGCTGTCTCTGGCAGTTTGAAAATTTATTTCGCTGTTTTTGCAATTTAAGGTAATTATTATGTACCTTTGGGGTAATTTTAACACCTCGGACACCATCGACAAATATCATCTTCGTTCTGTGGTGTGGGGAGTCGCTGCTTACCGCATCGATGCCGTACTACAGAAGTAGCGCGCCGCTTCTCATATCAACCAGCCAAAATCACAACAACAACAACTACAACAACAGCAGCAACAACGACAAACGTTTCTTAGAAGCGCAAAGCTTTCAACACCTTCGATGCGTGCCCAGGAACAGGCTTCAGGTCCAGCCTACCTCACCTACCTCCTCCCCCCCAATGGCTACACTTCTTATTGCTTGCTTGGCTACCTGTGCCCAGTTATTTTTCACACCTCGACAACATTTTTTTAAAGCTGCGATTTTGCTGCTGTTGTTGTTGGTGTTACTGTTTTTTTTTTTTTTTTTTTTTTCGCACTTGGCGGCGTATTCGGTTACTGCAACGGCAGCGCGTAGAGGCAGCACAAACATCGCCGCCGCCGCCGCCGCAGCGTTTTTAATAACTGCTGCGGCACTGTTATCTCACTCAACTCATCAGCTCATGGGAGCACTTCATGGAGAAGAACTCTCTTTGACTTTTTTTCCGTAGTTTTTTTCTTTTTTTTTTTTCTTAGCCTGGCGTATCCTGTGCCGTCGCAATTATCGCGCGACGAGTGGCGTGCGTGTAAATTACCGTTATTAGGTGTGATCGTGCGAATCGCAAATGCAATGCTCCCCAGTTCAGCAAGCACACAGACACACACATACACATGTAGCATCCAAATCCCTTTTAAGCCAAATCTTCCGCCACACGCTGAAAGCTCTTCCTTTTACGCTTCACCTGTATTTTTGTTGGTTTTCACTTTTACATCGAACACTAACAATTTCCGCTTGATGTTTCTTTCATTTGATTCCGACTCCAATAACAGCCATAAAAACTCAAATTAATGTGTTGACAATCTACACGAAGAAGTAGAAGAGATGCAGAAGGCGAAAAATAACAGAAAATGTTGAGCACAAGATTTGCGATAAGCCAGAAACACCCTTAACACCCTACATACGGTTAGACATCGTTGCTGTACTTGTAGCTGCCCTGTAATTGGCAATTAATAGGAATATGCATACAAGAGATTTACTATAGCTCCTATAGTATAAATTAATTAACCATATTGTAGTTATAGTCTGAATCGTTTATAGTTCTCGAGAAATATTCAAAATATAAACATTAAATCAATGCGATCAATGCTTTCTATATGTAACTATACTGACTAGATACAATATAGAAGATATATATATATATAAATATAATATGATATTATATATCTCAAATACTTCTTTTATATTATTTTCGCTTACTCGAACATCTCTCTCGCTTGTCATACCCACTCAATGCCTTTTTTAATGAGCATCCAAAGGGCGACAGATTTCACGCTCATGATATCGTTATCGTGTGAATTGACCAACATCGAAACCGAAACCGAAACCAAAATCTGAAGAAACGAAAAAAAAATCATGTCAAACTGTAAATATCTGTAAATATGCTGACCTACTCCATCACGTCTTGCACTTGTTCGATGCGTACGTGTTGCCAGCGGTTTCTTAGAGTTGAGATTGAGTATGCTCCGTCAGTGGCTGCTGTACGGAATATCAATTGGCCTTAATGAACAGAACCGTCACATAAAGTGTGTAATTAATTGTCATATCGATATCGATATCGTTAGATAGCTGCACTAGCTAACACAGCGTCCACAGAAGCGAAAGTGTTGACACTTAACGTGTGCTTCCTTTCTACGTGCAGCAAGTAAAACGGACTCGGAACAGATGTAAAGACATTTGCCAGAGTTCTCAGAAGCCAAGAATGAAACATACTGTGAGGCAGCTGTAAAAAGTTGAGTTAAGCAAGGCAGTTGATAGCAAATCAATACGGTTAAGTATCTGATATTTATAAAAATATATATTACATAAATAAAATGCGTAATTTCAGTATAAAACATCTTTACTACAACAACTGAATCTTTAAAGTGTATTAAAAATCGTAATACATATATTATTATATCAAGTCAAATTACATTTGCATTATTGAGAAATGCAGAAAAAGTGACGCCCATTCGACAGCATTAGGTCTCTAATAAGGACTTTAAAGTGACTAACCCTAGGCTGAGAAGCTCAGAGAGAAAATTTAAAATTAGAAATGATATTCCAATTAACATTTAAATTACAAATTGATTATATGATAAATAGAGCATAACATCTGTTAAAAGCAATCTACAAAATATAAGACAAATAATGTAATCATACGATATAAATATCTTTGCAACTAATAAACTCTTCTTCTACCCCCACGCATATTAATATTACCCTTCAGCTATATAGCTTTATATAAATGTAGCACATTTCTTAAATTTCTTTGTCACTTCATAACCCTAGACAAAATTTTCCCAACTAACCACTGATTGGATTTACAACATTCCAATTGCTAATAAACTCAAACGCTAGAGGGCGCTACAGAAAATTTCACCCTCGCGCATTACATCCAATTGGAATGCAACCGAAATGAAAATGTGTCATAGATGCCGCCAGATGGTAATCTAAATGGATCAGCCTGACAACCCTGGCAATTGATCCTGTTGACTTCTAGCATACCTGAAGGACTCTCAGAGCTACCTGTTCTCGTTCACACAACCCTTAGGCATTACATGCACTTTAATTAATCAAAAAAATGGAAATGCAGAAGCTAATTAAAATGCTACCAAAACATATATATGTATATACTTTTTTATGGGTGTGTTGTGGAAAATGGAAAATAAAAGAGTTGAAAATGGATTTTCATATAGGTTTCCATCTTTTGCCCTGTTCGCTCTGGGCGTGTAGGCGATGACGCAAAGCATTTGCCTCTGTAGTATATTAGAAATGCATTAATGAAATACAACAACAAGAAGCAGAAAACACGAATCGATGGCAGCTTTTAAAAAACGATTAAATAAACTACACAGAGGGAACGAGACTCTGAGAGCTGCTGAACCTGAAAATCCCTTGAAACAAACTGCACTCGTTGTGGCAGCTGCCTGCTTAAGGTTAATCAACGTTGTTATTCACATTTATGCATTTATTGGGGGACGCAATCTTGTTACCCCAGAGAGTTCGGTGCAACAACTGTAACGGTATTTGAAAATCAACCTAAACTGACGAGGCCGAAGCTGTTGCAGAAGCCGTAGACGTACCCTGACTACTGAGTCTCAGTTGCCGTCTGATTCTGATCCTCGTCGATCAGCAACATTGTTACTGTCCATAACAAATTTATGAGTGTGCTTTATGGGGGGACACTTCACTTGTTGCGGGCGTATAAATAGCCAGCGAGACGCACGTGGCCACGACTCTGCCTAGCGCCAAGAGCTTATGCATAAGCAGAGACCAGAGAAATAAGAATCAACTCAAACAAACTCAACTGCAAAGATACACTGTAAGACGAGGCAGCACAGCAAATCGAACGAATTTAGTTTACCAATATTATAAGATAAAAGTTATATGGAATTTTAGCTATAACAGCATTTCTGATACCATTCTCCTTACATGATTCGTATAGTTGCAGAGCTAAAAGAGTTTGCATAGGTAGACAGTCTTAGTCGTAGCAAAAATGAGATTACCCAAGTCTAAAATGTCTATATAGATATTATACGATGCAGTTTTTGGTGTAGTATGAAAGAGTTCATATATCATATTCAAGATCAGATTAAGACAAAAATTGCCTCACATAATCTTCAAGAAAAGTATAGCATAATATGTATGAAAATAACAAATATTTATCAATCTTTAATTATTAATATGTATTTTACATTTGACAATTATATTTGATTCTATAAATGAGCAAATGTATATATATGACCGTCACCTCGATCTTATAAGTGCAATTATTGTAAACGAGGCAATTGGCAATTAAAAATGTGCGGTTGAAGTTTACGAATTTAATGAGGTCAAAATAATTCATCAAATATGCATTAATAATGCTGGAAGGAATATCATATACGAAATTCATCTCAATTCTGACTTCAATAAGGTTACAATATTCAAAAATGTTTGTATATATTACTTATCTTAAATAATGCAAAATGGGAACAAGAAACAATACTTCCTACCACAAGTTCTCCTTCTTCTAATGACCAATGACAATGAGTTTACTAATGCCTTAAAATGTTTACTTCTCTTGCATAAATATTTGAATTCCAATTTGATTTCGAAAGATAGCTACACACAAATATTTTTCAGCTCTGCTCTTCTAGTTCCTCAGTACAATAATATGGTATGTGTGCTTATATGCATACCACATATATTTATTAACAAAAATTATACTAATAAAGAATTACAATCTAAATTTTTCAGCTCTAGCTCTACTAGCTTCTCAGTTCAATGAGGTGACAATGTTCACATAGTCAAGCGCAACCTATATGCCCTTGCCACATCTACCCACTGCTTCATACAGTGCACTGTATACACTGCAGTGTATTGAAAGAAAAGGGGGGAAAAAAAAACGATGTCCACATCTCAGACAGTGTCGTGGCTTACGTGGCTGTCGCGCTGTCGAGCTGTCGGACTGTCAGGCACGTCAAGTTGCAGCTTCGTGACAAAGCTTTAAGCAAATGAGTTGCAAATGCAGCCAAGGGCAGACGCCCCTTTCGCACTTGATATGCATGAGAGGGCAAACACTTGTGGGATTTGTTGTTGTTGTAACTTTATGTTAATCAGCCTCGAATCGGAAGCACGTGTCAAATGCGGCAATGCGGCAAATGCTTAATGCTAAAGAACAGTTGCCCCCGTCTGCTGTCCAAGGCCAACAGCTAAACAGATCACATAATGCCCCCAACTCCCTAGCCAGGCAGCGAAAGTGCCAGCAGCCAGTGGCGCACACATGATGGATCACATCTCCACACACAGAAAAAGACAGACAGAGAGAGAGAAAGAGAAAAAGCGAGCGTATGTGTGTTTGGGAGAGAGCGAGCTGGAGCATAGTGCGCAGTAAATTTTCTTATTTATTTCTTTAGGCATGACAAAAAAAAAAAAAAAAGTGGAAGTGCATTGAAAAGCGAGTTCGTTTCTCTCTCATTTCTTACATACATATTTTTCTTCTCCTATGTGTATTCTGTGACAAGGATCAGCAGTTAGGATCATTGTGCATAAGATTTAAGTCTCGATTTCGATGCAGTTTTTCCCAAAAGAAAAAAGGGAATTGTGACACACACACACAAGCGCAAACGAACACAAGAAGCAGACAAGTTGAATGGGCTGAGCGAGAGCGAGGGAAAGAGAGCGAGTTAGCACCCACACGGGTGCAAGAGCAACCCCTACAATCGCAACCCCTAGGCAGCAAAAGATTGAAAGAGCGAGCGAGGGAGCGAGATAGGGCAAGCTAAGGGCTGGCTGAGAGAGCACGCATGATCACTTGTGCTCGCAGGCTCTGACTATGCCCCGAGGGCAGGTAGCTCGATCGCTCAGTTGTCGCGCAGTCGCTGCGCTGCCACCGGCAGCTACTTAAGGGCGAGCGCGCAGGACGAAGCTTATCATTGCGGAATTTGATTCCACACAGTCAACAACTCAACTCAACTCAGCATTTAGTTCAGGATAAACATGACGACCGTCTGCAGCAGCTATTCGCATTTCCAGCTGAGCACTGGTAACATTATGTTGCAGCAATTGCAACAGCAGCAACAACAGTTGCAGCTACAGCAGCAGCAACAACAACAACATCAGTTGATTGCGCCCAAGCCACAGCCGCTGGGCAACAGCCAATTGCAGAATATGCAACAACAATCAACACTTGGCCCGATGCTCTCCAAGAAGAAGTATCAAACTTTTACCCATTTGCCATATGGTGGCGGAGCTAGTGGCGAACAGCAAATGCCATCGGTGGCACGTCGCAATGCCAGGGAGCGCAATCGTGTCAAGCAGGTGAACAATGGATTTGTCAACTTGCGCCAGCATTTGCCACAGACCGTCATCAATACGCTGTCGAACGGTGGACGCGGCGCCAGCAAGAAACTCTCCAAGGTGGATACGCTGCGCATCGCCGTCGAATACATCCGTGGCCTGCAGGACATGCTCGATGATGGACAGCCAAGGCATCAGCTTTTCAGCAGCAGCCTCAACGACGACATCAGCAATGATGGCAGCTACGATAGTCTCGACAGCAGCAGCTCTCCGGGACCGCAAGGCATCCAGTATGCAGGACACTCGTATCATTCGAGCAGCTCGCCCACACATTCATATAGCGATGCTTCCGATCTCTCAGCCAGCTATGTGAAACAGGAACTGCCCGATCAAGAGCAGCAGCACCACCACCAGCAGCAGCAGCAGCAACAGTTGCAGCATCAATTCAAATTCGAATCCTTCGATAGCTTCAGCGATGAGCAGCCCGATGATGAAGAGCTGCTCGACTACATCTCCTCGTGGCAGGAACAGTGAGTGAGAGATAGAAGCGATCACAATCCAGATCCAGTCAAGCCAAAAAAACAAAACATTCATCAGGATGCTGTACAAAGTGTAAAAAAAAACGAAAATAACTGTTGCCTTAGTGAAAACATATGGAAAACAAAAACCAACCAAGTCCCAGATTCTAGAAGTTTCTTAGTTGTAAGCCCCACCTTTTTTTTTTGGAAGACAATGATTTAAAACCTAGGTTAAATAATTTTTTTCATAATCTTAAGTTTTTGTTATAAGCATGGAAGACACTAAACTAGCTATTAAGTATTATTATTATTATTATTATTGAAATGCAATAATAACAAAGAATTAAAAAAAAACAATTTTAAAACAAAGTCAAAACAACTTATTATTGAAACGAAAAAAAAAAACACAATTTCTTAAATATTTCAGCAAATGTTCTTTATAAAGAATGACAATCAAGAGCAGTGGATGGAGAGCGAGAGAGTGTGTGACTTACAAGACTTTCCAGATTAAAAAAAAAATTATAAATAATATTTTTATAAAGTAACAACAAGAGATGTTAAGAAGGAAAGAGCTAGAGAAAATGAAAAGAAACTATAATTGAATGATATAGAAAAGGCGCGTAAGTTGACGAGAATCAGAAACTTTCAAAAATTTAATATATTTTAAATGTTACAAAATACACAAACTCTTAAAGACAATTTTGAATCTCACTATGACATTATGAACTTAATAAAGTCTTAATAAAGAGAAATAAGTATATAGAAAGTTATATAGAGAGCTATAGAGAAACCCATATTGAAGCAAGTAAAAATCAATCTCAAAATCAACACGAATCTCGGCACTTGCCGGCTAGGGGCGCCTAAATACCAGAGCAAAGTCTGATAATGCTTTAATTAATGCTAATGCTTTATTTATATAACCATTACAAATAAGATTGACCCAATCTTCTTCTTCAAACTTCTTTTGTATGACCATTAAGAACAAGACTTATTTAACATAGGATCTAGCTTCTTGAGCTGCCACACAATCGATATGAAACTAAATTCGGACTATTCAATGAACTTAGTGAAGTAAATCTGTTTGAAGTCTAAAGAGAGATTTTTTGAAAACATTTTAGAACACTCAAGCGTGCATAAATTGTTCGTTGAATATGAATAGCTCAACTATCTTATCCACATTATGATTTATGAATCGTCTAAATATTCAAGTGGCTTGAAGTATTTGATAAAAAAAAGTTCCATAAATAGAGCTGAAGAGAATATTGAGCTCGATGCAAAGAAGATTTTAAAGAGCTACCCTTACTTATCTAGTATATCCATGTACGTCATTCTAATGGGTATTTGTATAAGGAATAGTAATCAATTATAATGAATAACCTTTTTAAAGAGTAGATATTGTTTAGGAATAATAGAAACAAAAAATTGAATATATTTAGCATATATATTGAAGCTAGCTGAAGCTAAGACTAGACAATATTCCAAGTTAAGACAGACGAATTTATGCATTGCAAAATAATGAAATTTTCCATGTATTTTAAATACAGAATAATTATATATGTTAGGACCCCATTGCAACTCAATTGCTCATTAAATGCTTTTCAGCAGGAATTTGCAGGCCAAAATATCGACATGTGCTTTATGTATAATGAGTCATCAGGACTTTGAGCACTTCCTGGCCAATGGCCAATGAGCTTGACTAGGGCGACCATGGCAACCCACTCATGACGCGCACTAATCAAATGCTCGACCGGAAATAACAGCAAATATATTTGTTGATATATAATACATATACTCGGTATGTTTTTTTTTTTTACGAGTTTCAATTTTTGGTCTTTGGCATTGTTAATGGCGCATAAATTGCCCGACTGGGCCGCCAACGGAAATAGGCAGTCACGCCTGAGAGACTGAAGCAGGACCAAAGCAACAGAGACGAAGCCTAGGTGTAGCTAACAGCTAGGCAGGCACTCACGTGTCTGGCGCACCCCAAAAAGGAAAAAGCTGGACGTAATCACAAGGCATAAAATGCACTTCCGGGGTAACAACTTGCGTCTCGCCTCATCTCGACTACCCCTAAATATTGACGCATAGCCAGCCAGCCAGTTAAGCAGAAAATGAGTAAAGGAAGAGCTTGCATGCTCCTAGGCGTGTGCCAAGACGCAGGACATTCCAAATATTGGTGAAATAATAATTATGCTAAATGCCCAGGTGGTGGGCTTGGTCTGGAATGCGATCTAAGAAAATGCAAATTGCGACACGCCCACAAAATATAGTTTATGCAAATGTCCATAACGGACACGTGCAGGAATCAAAGGAAGTGCTGTTGATGGCAGAGAGGAGCGTCTGTAGGGTGTTGCTCCGCATATCTGACCCGCCCAGCCAGCGAGCCGAGAGGACAGGAAACCGAACGATCGCAGAGCCAACTTAAAAATTTTCAGCTAGAATTTGCCTCAAAAGATGCTGCACAACAAAAGGCAGCACGCAAGGACGGAAGGAAGGAAGGAAGCTGCCTACAGTACAGCTAAAAAGGGAGGCAGTGCCAAATGGTAGGTAGTAGTAGTAGTAGTAGAGAGTGCGCGGCGCACGGTAGCAAGGCAAGGCAAAGTAATGCAAAAAAAAAAAAGAAATAAGAAAAGGACAATGCGAAATATGATTGTATGTCAGCTTAAGATGCGACCAGGAAACGATGAAACGAGCGAGGGCGAGCGACAGAGACGACGTTTGACTGAAATCCGTGCATTGTTAAGCGCATATCAAGAGGAAGCTTAGACCTGCGCTCGGCTCAGTGTCCAGCGGACAAGGACTTGCTGCTAGGTGTCAAAATACGAGACTAAGCCAATGTCCCTTAATAGGACTCTGGCTGAGCTGACGTGCGCTGTCTATCGTTCGAGTTTTTATGCAATTTTAGCTAAGATTTCAGATTTCAGCTTAGCCAACGCTCAGACAGCAATTGCAATAAATTCATTTGAGCTGGTCCTTTTTCTTTAAGGTTTTCTCTCTTCTTCTTTCATTTTTTTTTTTTTTTTTTTTTTTTTTTAGCCAGGAAGTAACTTCTTTTGTGCGCCACTTTAGATCGAGACATGTCCGCCGTTTCGTTTGTAGCAGGAAGTGCGTATTTGTTTTGCATCCAGAGACGCAGACACACGAGTCCTTGGCTCCCATATACACACACACACACACACACATACAGATATCTGTAGACATTGTCCTGCGAGGTCCTGAAGTGCTTGTCGTTTATTTATTTTTATAATGCGCCTGTGTTTTTCTACATACTACTTTCATCCAAATACGTATGTCTGTTTTGGGCATGCATATTTCTAGCATTGTAAGAAATTTGAGTCGCATGTTATTTTATCGTGTCGCAATTCAAAGGAAAACTGGGCGCATCTCCCTCTCTGCTCTGTAAGGACACTTGTCCTCCTTGTACTAGTGCATTCGAATTTCATGAGTTATGTGACTTTATGACGGGCAACGCATCGCTGGACAAGATTTATGAGCCATGTGTCAAAATACGAGAGCGCTTGTTGCGCCTCCACGCGCTGACTCCTTTTTCCCATTTTTCAACGTTCGCCTTGCTACCTTCGAGAGTCCAGCATAGATTTTAGCCATCGATCAATGGCCACTCGAACTTATTCTTGTCAGATTTCGCACTTAGCGCAGGCGTCAAGTGGTAGTCGGACAGTTGTCCACTTTCCTAGTAGCTCATTAATAAGGCGACACCGAGTGCTACCAGACAAGTCTCAAGCAAGAGAGCCATAGGCTAGTCTAAACCAATTGAGCTGTTGCCAGGATCAGCTCTAGTCGGGACGATCATTTTGTCAAAACTACCAAGAAAACTCATTAAAGTGCAAACAACACTCTAATGAGTATTAAGATATTTGAAGAACATATATACGGAGAATTAGTTCCTAAACTAAATATAATTAAGATAATTGGTTCTGTTCGCTACATTCTTCTTTATAAAATATCTTCTCGAAGAAGATCTCCAGAGAGAGAGAGAGAGAGAGAGAGAGCTGACTAGATCCCCACATCTTCTATAAGAAAATATCTTATAGAGCTGACATTCCATATACTTTTTTTTTGTAGTTGATTCATATCTAGCAAGACCTTACTTTGATCAGCCGATCTGCAGCGCTAATCATTTTCAACTTCTGCTAAGATTAAAGCAAAAATTTCAACTGAAATCGCAAAAATATCTGGTGCAAGCGATGCCTAAACAGCACGACATGATCGTTGGGTTTGATTATTAAAATCGCTATCGCAAACGGCACAGCAAGAGCCACCCCCGAACTACAAAGAGTTATCTATGCCAGCAGCAGCTAAAAGGTAATCTACGATATTGCATTTCACTTTGGTATCACATTATATATTTTTTTTTTCTTCTTTGCTATTTTATTGAGCCTCAACACACGCTACATTTAGCACAGTGTGAACTGTCGGTAGTTAAATGACTTTACAGTCCGTACAACCCTTCACAAAAGGCAGTCGGAGCAAAGAATGATAAATAGATAGAGGGAGAGCGCGAGAGCGCGAGAGCGAGAGAGAGAGAGAGAGACTAGATGCGGGCTCTACTTTGACTTGATTGTTGACATGATGAAAACTAACCGCAGTTAGATTACAAAAGCGCCCAAGCACAATGCCAGGATCAATCAATGTGTAAACGTGAAACGCAGTTGCATTCAGCACACTCACTCACACGTGTTCAACTCCTGGCCATGCAGGTTCCCATCGTGGCAGGACTCCACAAAAAAAAAAAAAAAAAAAAAAAACATAACACAGGCAATCAATGTCAGCTAGTTTTTTTTTCGAGCACAAGCAAAAGCCATATCGAGCCATATCCATCCCGGGCTAGACAATGGGGCCAAAGGCAAAAAGAAACGTAAAATCGAAAAGCAAAATCCCATTGAAAACAATTTCACTGGAATATCCTGAACGAGCATTGTCTATGCGCGCTCTCAGCGCTTCAATCGCATGAAAAGTGATTTCTATTTTCCTTTCGATTTTTATTTTTCTTTTTTGATCACGACATTCTCGTTCTCATTTACGAAATTGTTCATTGATGCGTGGCTCTGGCTTGGGCTCTCGACAACCCCCGCAACTCCAAGTGAGCTCCCTTTGTGCTAAAGGAATTTCGGTTCCTCTATCAAAAGGTCAACTTCGGAGGTTAAAGTTGGCTTCAAGAGCTGCGCAACTTGAGTACTAACTGAGCTCGGCGAATTGCGCAGCGTTTGCAACAGTTCGAGACGACGAGTTGCCTTAGGGTTTCCCATTTTAACAAATTTTACTAGACTGCGGGGCGGCTCTCTGTGTCTGGTCATTAGCATTACGAATAGCATTGCCGGCATAAAGGACATTCGTCACGACATTGAAGCGTGTCTAAACGCATAGATGTCGCTGTCACTACCTGTTTCGCTTATGCTAGCCGGAGAATCCTCGGGGTTTCCCTCTCGCTGCATTTTTGCAAGTGAATTTTCAGCATTGGCAAGTGGAACCGGAACCAGGCAGAAATTAACCAAAAATCCCGGACGGCGTACACATGTGTTTCGCTATTCAATAGGCGCGACAATGTCACGGGCCATGGCTCAGATCAGCGAGCGCACTCGGCCCTCCAAACAATGCAGAAAACAAATACGACAATAGATCACCTTAAGCATGAAGCCTTGCACACACATCATGAGCCAGAACTAAACGAATTTAGCAAATTTTTACATTTTTAACTTAGAAGATGACGTTTTCTTTAAATAAAACTGGAAAGTATAAAATATATGTATAAAATGTATATAGAATCTTTTTTTAAAGATTTCTTGAGTAATATATATCAAAGTACCAAAGGTGTAGTTAGATACAAGCTTCATTTAATGATGCATCTCGAAACTGGCATATGTCTTGTTAAGAATGTATCTCTTAGATACAAATGCTATACATAAATTGAAATATTGTTTTATATATTTTACCGTTTAGCTACAAGTAATAAGTGCTCTTATAATTCAAGGATATATATGATATATCTATAAGATACAAAAATTATAACTGAGATACATATGCATTGCAAATGCAGAATAATTCAAGTTTGGTGAAGCTACACAAAAGTATCTCATGATTTGCATGAGTCTGTCATGTGCTGTATCTTGTTCGGTACAAAAAGTATCTCACAAATCTATCTAGATACAAATGAATCTGATGGCAGAGTAACTACATAGATCCATGCATATCCCTCACGGCTTGCACGTGTGAAATACTTAGAGGCGGCAAAAATGTTAGTAAAACTCGTGCAGAGCCGTGTTGACGCCTACTAGATGCATTTTTGCTCTTTCAACTTCTTCGATTTTGTTTTTTTTTTGTGGCCACAAGTGGGCGTGGCAAGCAGGGCAAAAGTAACTGTCGGCGAGCTGAATAGACTGCGAATCCTCTAAGCGAATGTAACCAAAAGATTTTTGTTTTAGTTTCCCTTTGATACTACATACATACATACACATATATATGACAATCTATTCATATGACTTTTAATGCTGTCAACGCTCAGACCGCCGACTGTTGCTCTCTTTGCTGTCGCATGTGGGCCGTTGCATGCAGCACAATGCTCGGGACAATGATGACAATTTCACATCTTAATGCACATGAATGCGCGTTAAAAATTTGCCGCCCTCTTTGACCAAACCGAGTCACAGCGACGGCGGCGACGGCGGCTACTTTTGCTTTTCCTTTCATATATTTATATACATACATATATAGAGAGATGCGATTCTTGTTGTTGCTGAAGATTTTTGGCAAAGCGTATTTTGCTTTTTTTGATAAATCGATTATCACATCGTAGGAGGCAGTCACAAAAAACAATGCGATGTGCAAAATAGAAAAGGGAACCCCGAATCGATTCACAATGCAATCAGAATGGCCATCGACAACTTCTCAACCTCAACCTCAACCTCAGCCACAGCGTTAGTCTTAACCTCAACCTCAACCTCATTATCAAGCTGATCATCATCATCGAGTTCAGTCTTTGTGGTCGCTGAATGCAGATCCATCGATCGATGTCTCGTTGCCGCCGTTTTGTGGTTGACATTTTCTTCTTTCTATTTATATATATATATTTTTTTTTAGTTTCTCAGTGTGGGTTACGGTCGGTGACTTTGCTTTGATGCCCGGCATGGGGCAAACGTCTATAGTGCTATATATGCGGCCGACCCCAGCCCAATTTTGACTACGTCGCGGGCTAATGCCGTTGTCGTTACCGCTGCCTCTGCTGTTGTCTTGCTTTGTTTTGCTTTCGCTTTTCTCATTGTCTATTTTTTGTCTGATTGCTCGATGCGATTTTTAACTAAATCTTACTGTTTTTTTTTTTTTGTCATGCACTGATTTTTGGCCATAGAACTCGCCGATATTCCCATGGCCCAAACAAAAAAAAACCGCTTAGACTGGTCAAGCGTTGAGAGAGATCTAATTCTTAATGGACGCAACATTGATGAAAATCTATGGCTATAGTAAAGGTATTATTAGTCTAATAGTGGCTTAATTTATGTGATCCTAAATACAGTCTGAGAACTTTTCTAGAAAACTCCAGCAAAATTTGTATTGAACATATGTGGGGCATAGTGCGGATAAATATTATGAATCATATACTATATGTATACATAGATTTATATCATATCAGATTTGATTGTTCTGAAGTATCTCAACAGATAATATATAGATTTATTCAATAGATGTAGACTGCTTTTGCATCATATTCAATACTTTTGTATCTTTACAAATATATCTTTCATATCATATCTCTAAGTGAAGTCTGAGATACATTTGTATCTTTGGCTATATATTAAAGATGCTAAATTATTCACAGATGGCAGATTTAAATTTGATTTGAGCCTGCAATATGCTATTCTCAACTCTTGACAATTCACAGCAAATACTTTCGATTTTTGTGTGGGAAACAAAATATCATAATTGCTCTCTAATAACTTCTGTCAGGACTCTAACCAATCAAATCTCTCCTCAGCATGAGATACATTTGTATCCTTTGTCCTGATAAAAAAGAAATCTCTAGAGACTGCATATCTACTGAACATGTAAAATCGTTGTTCTGACACTTTGAACAAAACATGAACTAATCAAAACTTGCATCTCATTTACCGCTCAGCATGTGCAATCCTAAATATAACAACATCTATATAATCTCTGTAGATACATTTAGTATCTGTATCTCTTGCAACAAACCTTTAACTAATCAAAATCCGGAATCACAATCCCCACAGCACGTGCAATCCTGGCAGATACATTTGTATCTTTTACCGAATGCGGGCTAATCTTATCTGGGAATGTTGTCCACGCTGGTTTTTCGCCAAAAGGCCGTAGCCCTGACCTTTGGCTAGGTGCAGCTACATATACCGAGTATCAATATCATTTGGTAACTGCAATTAAGTACAAACAGCGTGCAGCGTACAACCTCGACCCTGTGTCGCTGTAGCTCAGCATTCAGTTGATGCTGAAGCCCAGCCGCCGATCCTGTCCGCCTTGCTCAGCGGGCACACAATTTATGTTTTTCCTGGGAAATCAACTCACGCCCGTCGTTTACCTTCTTCGTTTCATCTCTACTGTCTATGATTGCAATTCGGCGCCCGATTTCCGATCAGGACGCACGCTTCAGCGTTTAGCGTCGCTTTGCATAGAGCAATAGAGCAAGCAGGCAGAGGCCTGGCAGGATGTGTGTGCGAGAGCAATTAATGTAGGCCAAAAACGCCGGCGCATCAAAGTGTCTATTGCGCGGCCAAGGCGTGAACAATTATGGCCTAAACACTTGCCTCAAACACGGGCAACACCCTCAGCTAGACGAGAGCAAAGAGAAACAGAGACAGACACTGTTTCATTGAATTTGTTTCATTCTGAATTATTTTGCTTCCGTCAATTTAATAAAATTCAGAGCAAGCGCAGCAGGTTGTCCTTTTAATTGAGGCGCTGCAGCATATATGTATATATGTTTTTTTGTTTTTTTTGGTTCGAACAAGTGGCAAGCGGTTTCATTGACCATACCAAAAACGCCCACAAAAAAAGGGACGTCGTGCAGCATCAAAGGAAACTGGCAAAAAAAAGGCCAATACTTGCATGGGATTTTTAGAAAATTATTAATAACTAATTATATTAAATATTTTTTTAATAATATAAAGAAAAAATAAATAAAATTTGGAATGAAATTGGTGTTTAATATAATGTAAATTTTTAATATAAATTGAGATAGATTTAATAAGGCGCCCAACTACTTTTTATACTCAGTTATGAAGTTTATCTCTTCTGTCTGTTTTATCGCAAACCATTTGGCAAACTAAAATCTTGGTATATATATAAACTTCAATATACGGCAATTGGTATTAGATATTACAAATTTACAATATATATACTTGACTAGGCAATGCAAGGCAAAAATATATTTATTGTAGATGTTTTGGGACCGTAGAAAGTCGACACACACTGTTTCTATTGCAGTTTAAGAGCTAGAATTATGCGCATACATATATTATATGACTACGTATATTCAGAATGTATTAAATAAGGTTAGATTGCTTCGACTTATGTATAAAATCTATTATATTTTGAATACCATTGGCACTTGAGACTTGATATTTTAATTTCATATAGACAACACCCGTAAAAAATATGTAAATCTACAATATATACACTCATAGAAGGCGTGGCAAATATCAGTTACTATTGTTTAACAATTTCACATTCGAATATTTTTAGTAGTACAAATTTTCGAAACTTTGAAGCAACTGCAAGAAGATACCAAGAACTTGCTTTGAACTCTAAGATTTCAACATTCAAGGAAGTTGAAGTGAATATATACGAAATAGAATATTAACCGTAAATAAATTATTGGTGAGTAGCCACAGTTTTAATCTATATAACATAAATGCATCTTTAAATAATAAAGAGCTGGAAAGAAAATAGGCTAAAATTGTGATACCAAAATTGCACAAGAATATCTAGCTTATATTTAAAGTGTATCTGCCCTGTTGTAGCTGCTGTGATATACGCTTAGCTCTTTCTTAATCAAATATAGTCTATATAGTGTAACAAAAAAAACTTATAAACTGTCTCAACGGAGTCAGAGAAAAACAGTTTTAAATACTCCAAGCAAGTGCATGTGCCACATAACGCAATGAAAGATATCGAAGCGTCGACTGACGCACTTGTAGATACTCGCTTGCTGAATCGATCCACACACACACACACACAGAAGCAGTGCCTAAGGTATATATATATATATATTGGCGGCAACGGCAGCTGAGCGTGTGACGCGTGTCTGGCTTTTGGGTTGTGAAAGAGTTTTTGAGCTGTGGTGCATATCGTGACGTGTAATTGACAGGCAACAGGCGTTTAAATCCAGAGACTCGCCAGCCTGTCATCGCCTCGAGAGCGCAAACAAATTTAGATATCTCCATGGACATTGACAGGCAAATGGAAGGCAGACGTAGAAGCGCAAGAAGAAGAAGAAAATATGAAGCAGGGCAACCAGTCGCTCTCTAAAGTGGATCAGCTCGGCACTAAGTGCGAACAAACTACTTTAGATAGATAAGAAAAAAAAAATAGTTTTAATTGACGTTTGAAATTACAAGCAAAACGGAAGGAAATGCGATAAATGGAAAAAAAAGAGAAAAAAAAACTAAATAAAGCAGAAGAAAACTGTGAAAAATTATGGAAAAAAAACCACAAAAAAAATTACATAGATAAACAGTAAATTGATAGAGACACCTCGAACAGGATATACGTACAAACAAAATTGAGATGTTTCCTGTCACGGCTTAGAATTGCAAACTCACCTCGAATGGCGAGAAAAACTGCCTTGGCGTGGCAAATATGATTATGATAAGGAAAAATTGTGTGGGGCGAACGACGAAATGTGTCGGACAAGAAGGAAAAAAAAAAGAAATACAAAATGAAATATACTCGCATTACACATCATGCTGTCTTAAATTACCAACGTAATCAGAGATTTCCAACACCTTTTCGTCGAGGTTTTTAGCTAATTAATTTTCACCAAGAGCCAAGAGAGAAATGGGAAATTGGTGAAATGGGCAAAGGACGTGGGCGGCATGCGCAACGAATGCGCTTAACAGCTTTGCGCGCAGCTCTGCCTCAAACCCAGCACCAGAGAGAGAGGGAGAGAGAGAGAGAGAGTGGGAGAGCTGCTGATCCGTCTGCTAGTTAGAATCTTTTGCCTGTGCCTGGACATGCTTGACGCTTGGATTAGGCTGACGTAATGAGCTGTGAGCCAGGGGCTAGCACGCGCTCACATTGTGGGCGTGACAGCTTTGTAAAAGGCAGCGAGAGTTTCAGAGAGTTTCACAAAAAAAATTTTATATTTCTAAATGCTGACGATGATGATATCTCAAAGATACTTTCGTATCTGTCAGCTTAAAGCCGAAAATTTCATAATTATCGGACGAAAGACGAAATATCCTTGTAGACATGGAGTCAGTGTATTTGAGTGAAGACTGCTTCGATATTCACTCGTGGTATATAATAAATCGAAGAGAATAATTTTTTATACCAGAAGCAAAAGCGTTATTTATGATCTGTTTACGATACATACAAATATATGTAAAAAAAAATGTTTTTATAAATTAAAAAAAAAAAACATGTTATCAAGCTGATTCATACATATATTTTACCTACAATCCCAATTTAGAGCTAAGTTCACATAACAATTAAAATTTTTATTATTTTAATTATAGAATTGTCTGAATATACATAGATATTAATGAAAATATTAAGAAAGAGTAGAATATTAGATTAAATAAATTTTTCTATTGTATGACGATTGCAATTGCATTGCATTTGTATGCGTTGCAAGGTGAGCGTGGAGCTCTTTGTCTTGTCTTTCGAATAAAGAGAGTTTCGCTGGAAGAGTCCGTTCCATCAATATCCCCTCGAGGGCCGAAAATACAATTGCAAATGGGAACAATGCGGAGAAAAATGAATTTGCGGTCGTTAAAGGGAAATCAGCTACCGCACACAACGCCTCAAATCACGCCTCAATTGTCCATGGGCCAAGTTAATGCAATTTGCAGTAGCAGATGCACAAATCACACTCAGTGCGAAGAAGAAGAAGATGATGATGAAGATGTAGAGAATGTTATCGCTGGAATCGAATCTCGATCTGTTAGCCGAATGACAGCGAAAGAAAACAATTGACAATTGCCAAGGCTCTGCTCGACTCAATTCAATTCAATAACAATTGACAAACGCCCACCACAAATGAGTTCGAAACCCGCCAAGACCCCTGCGCCATAATAGAGACAGATAGCTAAAGCAGAAGAAGAAGAAGTAGAAGCAGCAGCAGCAGCAGCAGATGAATACCGAGTCTAGCTGTTATATAGAGATGTCACGCATATAAAAACGCGTTTTCATGTGACACAAACACGAAAGCAGAGTGAGAAACAAAAGAGCATCGAATTGAGGACCACCACAGAGTTCAGATTTTATGGCCCTTTTTTGTTAGTGGACAAATATATATATATATATATATCTCTATAATATATATATATATATATATGTATGTACGTACGTATGTATCTATTTTGGTTTTTGGCAAATGCGGTCAAAACATTGTCTATGAAAACAATGCTGGCTGAGACCGCACAGCGCGCAGCAGTTCGCTAAAACTACCTTGAAATGAGCATTTGGGCTCTTAACTGTTATTAGCATGCTGAGCCGAGCACACACAGGCTCAAATCGATCTCTCTCCCTCACTCGCTACATGTGTGTTTGTGTGTGTGTGTGTGTGAAACAAAGCTAAGCAGTTTCTAATTGTCACCGCATGAATAGAGATTTGTGTCGTCTCTCTATATGTATATATCTTTGGCTATAATAGAGTTGCTCATTTGGGTCAACTGTGCCTCGACTCTGGTCAAAATATTTACACACAATTAGCGCAAATGGCACGAGAGAAATGAACCCGTACAGCTGTGCAGCCTTGACAGACTCAGACACAGCTACAGCTACAGCCACACCACCTGGCTGATATTTAATTTCTCTATTGGGACTTGTTGCGGTTACCTCGGCGTCGGCCTCGGCCTCGGCCTCCTACCAGCATTTTGGCAACAAACAACACGCGCCAGACACAAGCCAGCCTAACTTGCATTTATGCTGGTCTATGCGCAGAGTCGATATATATTTATATTGTATATGTATATTAAATTCCTGGTAAGACGCCAGTAATACTATAGCTATACTTCCTGCTCCTTACTTGGAACTCTCTGGAGACATCAATCTCTATTTATCTATTATCTATCTATCGTGTGCTCAACTCTTCCGTTTTCTATTGAAATATTCATAAATATATTTATATATATATATATTTGAGTTGTTGTGGTCAGCTTCTGTTCCGCCCTCAATACTCGCCTTAAAAAATAAACAACAGACTTGAAACCCTTCTTCTTTTTCTCTTTTTTTTTTCTTGTTGTGTCTTTCTGTAGAACTGCTTGGACAAAATGCTTTGCTGTTTGCCTGGGCTGTGACCACTTAAGTGGATTTGCATTGTACTTCCCCACATACGCATATACATATATGAATATATATAAACTCTCACACACACGCATACACACACACACGCGCAGTCCACTCAAATTCCAATTCTCGTGCCGCAGTCATATAAAGTTAAAGGCCAACTCCAACTGTCGCCCCAATAAAAATTTACGCCTAATTTTCTGCGATTGCTTCCGCGCATGCGCAGACGCTGCCCCTCTTCAGACTTCTCTCTCTCACTCTCTCTCTGTCTCGCTGTCTCTCAGGCTCGTTTTAACTACGCTCTACTCGTCGTCTGCAAGCTTCAGCGTTCCATTTGGCTCGTTAGCTTTTGCGATTGGCGATTTCATTTTTGATTTGTGTCGGCATATTTTGCATACAGTTAAGGAATGCGTGCAGCAAGTGGCTAATGCGAGGTGCAACTGAAAAGTTTTAAAGAGCAGGCAAAAGTGGAAGGAAAATTCTAAGTGATTTATAAAACTAGAATTGTTCTAGCCTCTATTTAATCTATATTTTATATACAAAAATTTGTTTCAAATGAAAGTCTTTCACATTGATATTTGTATAAAATTCAGTTTCTAATACTTGGACTTAAATATAAATATCATATTAGATATTTCCTATTCTATAAACTCAAATCTTATATAGATAATATTCAAGTTGATCTACAAACTTGCATTTCATACTAATTCAAATTAATTTTTAAGTGTTTTCTATTTCAGTTCTCTTCTCATATTTTTAAATTTACTCTAGATTTGCACCTTTTTGCCAAAAACAACTCGCAGTCGCCTCGCTGCACAGATGGTCTAACTCCCTGTCTTCCTCGCTCCATCCCTCTCGCTCTATCTTTCTCTATCTGTCCTTTTCTCTCACTTAAAAAGTCGCCGACCATGTGAGTTGGAGCCAATCAGTTGGACCCCGCAAAGGTGGCACAAGAAAATTATTTAACAATCAATTTCAATTTCAATTTCTTGCAGCGGCATTTTGCCATCTAATTATAAAGAGTCCCAGACGCAACCAAATATCAAACGAAATGCGCCGACCTAACTAACTAAAATTTAAATTACCCAAAAGGAAAACTAGAAAAATCCAAGTTGACCTTAAGAAAAGAACGGGAAAAAAATAAGAGAAAAATTCCTTGCGTTGCTCTAATTAAAATTGAAATGAAGTATTCGGCATGCGAGCGGGCAATAAGAAGGTCCTTTCACACACACACAAAGACCTTCTCTGGACTGTTCTGGGCAGCAATAAATTTTGGTATCTGGGCACGCGGTTCTTAAGGGTGGTCTCTTGACTCGCTTCTCTGTGCGGGATCTCATCTTATATATGTATATATATTTTTTTTGCTTGGCACGTTCGTTATTTAGCTCTCGACTTCTACATAGATCTGCTTCATTTTGCTTCTCTTTTTTGAATGTCGAGCAATATTACAATAAAAAACGCATTTGTATACCCTGTTTACATTATGGTTAGCCGTAGGTAGGTTCGATAAGGCAACTACTGTAAGATTTTACAGGCATTCAAACTCTTCGTCTTGACAAATTAATAACAAATAAGAGTACCCAGAGTACTCATTGAAGATCTGTAAAACTATAATTATATTCAAATATATTATATTCAGATTCAACTTTCTTAAGGAATAATAATATTTCGTATTACGAATTTTACATTTCACACAGTATTTTCTAGTCCATCCATGCAACTAGACATTGAAAATATTTAGTTTTTTCTCTTGTTCATATTTTTGATTTTTTTTTTTGTTTTTCTTTTGATTCGTGTGATCTTCTTTTTGATGCTCGCTGCACTCGTTTCATGGCAAAATGCATCACAAAAAAATTAATCCAACGCTGGCGCAGCCCACACACGTCTCACAACCGACCGAATGCAAAGGATTAGCATGCAGCATTCCATTCGAATGCCTTTTGGAATGGGTTTGCTACTCTCTATACATATATATATATGTATAAAGTATTCTTATTATTATTGCCATGCCGAATCGCCGCAGCACAATGGGCGACACAATGGGCCAAGTGTGAGGCCCCGGAGATTAGTGTGCGAGGCTTGAGGGCTGCAGACAATCGAAAACAATCGAGCAATGCGCCACATTTGCCATTCAAATGCAATTGTGCGCATTAATCGATTCAGTTTCAACTTGAGAAACTTTTTCCAACGAAAACTAATTTCATGCCTGCTTATATCACACAAAGAAGAGGAGACGAGAACCCATTGGTACATTATTGTTATTATTATTACAGCTGCGATTAATTAAGCAAACAAATCGAGACGCAACTATTAAATACGGTAGCTGTAAAAACAAATAACCCCCAAAGGCAATGCAATCGCACAGCATCGAACCACTTTCAATGTACAACATTCAACGTTCATTGGACTCACTCGATCGCATTTCGTAGCCTAATTAATTGCCAATCATAAAGGCGAGTGCAATGGGCTCGTAAAACGAATCACTTTTAAATGCCCAATGTGCCAATGCAACAATTATTCAAGTTTGCGCCTAAAGTGATGATCGCCAACTTCGTTTCTTTTTCGTATCTTTTTGATTATTGCCACCACTAACTGGACAGTGAAACATTTTATGGGAAATTTTCTGTGTGTGTTTGGCAATTAATTAAATTAAGTTTTCAGCGAAAATGCCAAAGGCGTGAAGCAAACAAGCGAACGCAATGCAAATCGATAATGCACCGAACTAGCAAATACACTCAAGAGTAGATCAATTAGAGTATTGATCAATGTCAATGATCAATGATTGACAACAGATGCATTCCTAGTTCATTGAATGATTCAGTTCATTTGACATTTGTCAAGGTTTATTTTCCAGGCAGTTTTTATAATACAAAGGAAAGAAATCTTAGAATTTGAATTCAAATTAACTGAGTTATCGACATATGTAGCAGAGGAGCATATAGAGAACCGGTTAAGGCATTGATAAATATCTAATGATCTAGTGGACTAAAATTCCAAGCCTCAAAATAACTTAGAGTTCGAAATAGATACAGTATATGTACAAAAAAAAAAAACTATGTCAACACTTAAAGATATCAAGCTCATAAAATCTAAGAATTTATCATTGTCAACTATATTATCTATATTTGAACAGCAATTCTAACACTTTCCACTTGATTGAGCTGCACAATTTCAAATTCACAACTTAGTGAATAATTCCCTAATTGGGTAAGTGTATTGAGCGGCAGTGGGCATACAGGAAGTTGAGGCAACTCGCAGATCGCCGACATCATCAGCATTAACAACAAACAGCGATAACAATTTTAATTGCGCTGATCTGTGCTGATCGGGCGCTGATCAGAGATCTGATCTGTTCTGTACTGTTCTGTTCTGTTTGGTTCTGTTCAGTTCTTTTGCTGATGAGCCGATCGCGTTGCCGGCAGTTTTGTTAATGTCTTTTGGCAGCAACAGCAACAGCTTCAGCTTAAGATGCGGCTATCAATTGGCAATCGTGTTAAGAGGCTCTAATAAAGTTGCACTCCACTCGCTCAGCGATCAGCGATCAACGAATCGATCTGTTTCTGGCACTGTTATTTATCTCTTAATATATCTTACATCAACTTATGGGCCCCGGCCACTGATATGGAAATCAACTTTGCCACTTGGCTAATCTTAAAGTTTGCCGTTTTATTGCCTTCACTCGCCCGGTTGCCTGGTTCTTTACCACCACACTCTCCCTGTCCAACTGTCGCCGCGATCGATAAGCGCGGCAACATAAGAAATCGATTTAAGCCAATTCTCTATAGCTACCTGCCTGCCTGCCTCTATATCATTGGCCCCCATCTGCCAGTTACATGGAAGCTTATCATCTCACAATGCCTGCTTACAATCGCGCTTGTGCTTAACTCAACCAGATAGCCAGATGCAGCCATAGATAATTTGCACACAGCATGCGGGATACCTAAAATACCAACATCATCTCACATTAGTATAAGAAGTAGTAGTTGAAAGTACTAATATGCTAGTAGCAGTCATTGCTGATCGCAAACGGGGAGTAGTCAAGAATAAGTTTTTGGTATACATGAAATATATTTTAGAATTAACAAATTAATTTGCTAGAAATTAATAAAAGTCTTCAGAGATGTCAATATGTAGAATTGGTTATTATATTGCACAAGTTTTTCATAAATCTGCAATAAAAAGAATGAAATCTAAATGATTCTGTTCTCTACAACTCTAAGACTAAATTGTAATCATATTTTGGTAACACGACTTTCATATCCTTGAAAGTTGTGAATCTCTTGATCGTTACATTCACAGCATTTATGATAATCTGAAGTTTTTTATATACTTAGTTACTCTTATCTTTACCTTCAGATTCTTCTTGGCTCTTATGAGCAAAAGTTTCCTTTATCTTCAGATACTTAAGTCTACATCTTCACTGTCTTAGATTAAGTATTAGATCTTTAGATTGCATACTAAATACGATCTATGCCCAACTACACATATGAGTTGCAAATCTTCAGCTACCTGCTGCCCATAGCTATTCCCTAGTGTATAGCACGTGCAGAAACTTCTCTCAAAGATGCTCGCTGACAAAGATCCAGCATGTAACGATCTCCAAAGATACGTGGCAACGTATTTTTTCTTTTGCATAAACATTAAGGCACATTAGTTTACATCGACAGCGGGTCTTAGGGCACTTCATTAAATAACTATTTTGCATTTCTATGCTCTCACAATGCTACCTGCATATGAATGGCAAAACAATGCGTATGTCCAAAGATCGATGATGGATGATCTGATGCACTGAGATGACTCAATCATTGTGCAATGCAAAAACGAATGTGAAACGTGCGATTGCGTCGCTGATTATATGAGATCTATGCATGTAGATAGTTTCTGCAAAAAGGAAGCTGGACACACATGTCTAGATCAAAGAGCATGTCTCATGTGCACACGTGTGCTAATTACCTTGAAGAGACCATGTCCAAAAAAAAAAATATATATATATATATGTATATATAAAACGATCGCAGCTGTTGATGTAGCAGTTTTGTTATAACAGTAAATACAACGTACCGGAACCCAAACCAGAAAACCGAAAACAGAAAATATATTCAGATGTGAGTAATAATATGCATGCATAAAGCTAAAAGCAATCAAAAATCAATTCATAATCATTTGCAAGGTGCAGACAAAGACAAGAGGCACACACAGCACACAGAATGACGGGGGCTGGCTGCCTACCATCGATCGGGGCAGGCAGGCAGGCAATTCAATCAAATTTGTTATAAAACTGTGAAAGTCTGCGACAGCGATCGGAAACAGGACTCAAAGTCACATAAAGGAGCCGTTCAGACAGTCAGCCAGCCGTTCAGCCAACCAACAACCTAGAGAGATTTGCATGCCAAGATTCAGAGTCGAGAAGAGTCTACCATTATGCAAAGCGCTGATCGTTTTGCATACCAAAGCAGAGACGATCCGTTCCATACATATGTACATACATACTTACATACATGAATCAATATCAATGCAACAATATCAATGTCTGGCGATCAGTCGACTCACCATGTTCCGTCTGGCCAACTCACGCACTGATCGACAGCAAGACACAATTCAATCATTTCAGCATTTCGGTACGTAGGACGATCCTGGCCTGATCTTTAGCGCTAGATTAAACGATCACAGCGCGCAGACAGTCCAAGCTTCAGAGAGCTCCAGCTACAAGTTGTACTTGTTTTATTTTCTTCTTTTTCTTTTTACTTTTTATTGTGGCAGCTACTGCATTGTAAGTATGAGTGTGTGTGTGTGTGTGGGTCGATCGCCTTGTTGATGATCGTGCATCTCTTTGAATCTCGTCTTCCAGCAAATTATTTCACTTGCGCCAATCGCCTGGTGGTCTCCAAGTACAACTTGATTTCTGTTTCCTTTGCTGCACTGGCAGTTTGATTTGTTTAAATTTAATTATGCATCAATATCAACGATTGCCGATCATTCGATCGATCCAGCAAGTCTTATTGCGCGTAGGTAGCTACAAACTGAAAGACCCAAAAAAAAAAAAGGAGATCCAAAAAGTCAACACACACACACATACACACTCGCATACAGGTGAAGGTTGAAGTTATGATGGTTTGTTCCTTTGCCCTGCAACGAGTACACACAATCACAATTTCTCGATCTGTACACTGTGCTGGTGCCTTTGATTTGATTATCAACATTTGTTGACGTTCGCTGAGAAGCTGCGATCGTTCAAAAACAAAGACCACAAATATGCACCGCCAAATGATGATCGATGCCAATGATCTTACCTTGTATATATATGTATTTATATATATACATATATATTTATTTTTTTGTGGTTTGCAGCATTTACATTTTGTACTCTCATTCCTTTTGCTTGTACGGTATAAAGCGATCAATCAAAAATGCAAACAGATCACAGAATGAAAATCACCAGAAGAGAGTGAGAGAGAGAAAATCTCAACAACAAATTCAGAGAAGTTCAATGTTTTTTTTTTTTTTTTTTTTTTTTTTTTTTTTTTGGTTTTGCTTTTGACAGCAGACAAAATAGTTTACGATCGCTGTGTGATATGTATATGGTATGTATATATTTGTATAAATCTATATGTATATTTCCGATGATCCTCGCGATCCTCAGCAGCAACAAGAAACTGTCACTTAGATGATGAACAGTTTGTTAGAATTTGAATTGTACGGGGCGCATCGTAAATTGTCGCTGCTTGAACCAAAATGATCGCGACTTTTACATAGAACATGCGAAACAATCTTATGATCGGCCGCTCTTGTATGTCCTCAAAGAAACTTTTGAGAAAACACGCGATTGAATACATGTATTTAGCAATATATGAGGATCATTATTTATTGCATGAATTGATTTTCCATTAGGATGGTTATATTTTAAACATAGATTGTTAAGGAGGATTTTAAGAACATTCAAGGATTTCAATTTAGTAATGATAATCAATCATGCTATTATATATATGTATATATATAATTATATAATTTTTATATAATTATCAAAGTCATGAATGATCATTTGAGATCATTTTTATATGAATTTGAAGAATATTTACTTGTAGCTATTACAGCTATATATCATCAATATGATATCAATGCAAATTACTTTCAATTCATACGCCCGATCATTTCAATAAATTCTGACGCAGCTAGTAAAAAAATTCCGATATGTAAAAAAAAAAAAAAAAAAAAAAAATATGTAGATCACACTTTTCTCTAGAATATTGAACTCTATAGCTCTCTCTCTCTCTCTCTCTCTCTCTCTCTCTCTCTCACTCTCTCTCCCTCTCTGTCGCGCTCTCTCCCTCATTTCAATTATCCAACAGAATGACACAGTTTTGTGCGCTCGTCTGTTTATCTGTCATTTCCGTATGCTAAAACCCCAAGTAATGTAAATCACTTGGTTATGCAAATAAATAAGAAACGACTATAGATAGATACGTATGACTAGAGATATACATATGTATATGCAGAGAACTATGATAAATGTAAGTGCCAATAGATAATAGGAGTATGTGCTTATAGATAAATAAATAGATGCATAGATAATCACTCCTACACATTCACAATTCACTTGAACAAAGTCAAGACAGAAAGAGAGGGGGTTCTTAGATATACATATTTATATGTATACATATCTATATGACGTTCGTTTATTTAAGAAAGATTTTGGCGCGCGTTGTTTGCTTTCTTCCTTCAATTTTTTTTTTTCCTGTTTTTTTTTTTTTCATTTATGATTTTCAACTGATATCGCTTGATTATTTTTCAGGGGAATTGTTTGCACACAAATTGGTTCGTTGTCGGTTTCTTTGTTATGTAAATATCAAATATCGCAAACGAATCGATTCGAATCGAATTGAGTCGGTTAAAGAAGTGCCTCGAGCACTTACTTCTTCCTTCAACTGGCTGTAATGGATTGCGTGGGTGTTGTGTGTGAACAACTTGCATAACTATGTCAGGCAGGCGTCAGGCGTCAGGCAGTGACAATCAAGGGACGTTCAACCACATCACTAAACCACTCAAACAGTCAGCCAGGTAACTGACCCACCGGGCGCTTTGTCAACATTTGCCGAGTGTGTCAAACGCGCGTCGTCCAATAAGCCGCAGCACAATTTAAATCAATAAATACTCGCATAACATATATCTACATATAGCATATTTACATATGTATATACATGTAGAAGATATACGTACTATACCGAAAAGAAACTCTCTGTGATAAGCTGCTACTCAGCTCAACTCTCGTCACTCTTTCACTCTTCGTCTCTGTTTGCCCACCTACAACAACACGTCATTATCATTAGGACATTGCGGTCATATATCACATTGAGCGGCAGACAGAGCAGAGCTGGTACTGAACTGACTGGGCCAAAAAGTCAGTGCCAAGTCGTTGCTGTCCCGTCAAGCGGCCAGTGCCTTGATATATGGCTCACCCGCGCCTAAATTATGGCTCAAACTGTGTAAATAGCCGCCAGCAGCTCGAGGCTATAGACAGCCGCAATTGCAATGCGGGGGCGAGGTTGCGATTGAGATGGAAGCGTAGGGTTCTCTTTCCGAGAAGGTGTCTAGATGCAAACGCTTCCAGTCTTCTGAAACAATACAGATCGATCAATTAAGCGATCGTTGCCATCTTTCGACTTATATGGCTGATCCTCAGATAAATCGTAATAATGACGCAACTTCATCTAATGCAGTTTGCCTGCTGCGAGTGATCGTAATTGAAATGAAGATCGCCAAGCAGAGAGGCAAACTGATAGAGAGTGAGAGAGAGAAGCAATACTTGGTGCACAGTGGAGCTAATATCATATCTTATCATAGCTTACTTTAGGCAATCATATAAAGATCTTCTTCTTAACTGAAAGCATAATCTACTCGTGATGCCGTTTTACAATAAATTAATATATTATTTAGCTTTCATTCTCATATTTGAGACTAGATTATTCTCATCTGCGATCTCTTAGAAAATAGAATCATATAACATAGGAAGAAATATAGAGATAAGCGAAATTTGTTTTAACTTAACCTTATTTTTCTATTCGGGGATCATAAGACATATAAAGATCGTCTATCAATTAATCAGCCAAAGATTTATTTCAGATTTGTTTCCCCTCTCTTTCGCGCTCTCTCTCTCTCTCTCTCTCTTTTAATCGATTTTTTCCATAGCTCAATTTCAATTTGTGCACTTGGCATGTATCTTGTGCACATCATCTTAATTAAAACAATCTGTAAGAGTTTGTGATCATTTGTTACTTGTTACGACCTCAATCGACAGCGAGTATCGCTTTTTAGTTAACACTATTTCTAAGCGCGATCGATCACTGCAATCTTGTGCTCTTGAAGTTCACTTCTCACTTGTAATCAATTCTTAGCTAAATCGAAACGCGCACGATCGTTCGATCGATCGATCGATTGGCGCAGCAACGCAGTTTCCACTAGCTTCATAAAAATAGATCATATGCGATCAGTGCGCACGCTAGGGATTAAATTTATAATTAGTTTGACAAAGTACAGACTAAGCAGCAGATCGATCCTAACCATTGTATTGAGAGACAGCATGAAGCGAACCTGTTGTATTCTTTGGCTTGCGTGCACCGAAGTGTATGCTATTTATTCCAGATCACTTGATTCCTGCACTACAATAGTTTCTGTTCTTTTTCTTCTCCTTCTTCTTCTTCTTGTTGAACTTTGTTTAAGCTTATGCCTTATGATATTCATTATGGGTATATTATTGTTTTAAGCGCTTATTCTCTGTGTGTTTGCTTTGTACGCCCACTGTGCCGCCCTTTTGGCAAGAAAGCATGAGAAAGAGACAGAGAGAGTGAGAGAGGGAGAGAGGGACTGTAGACTGACAGACACAGCGTGTCGTCGCCTGAAGCTAGTACAACAACAGAGCCATTCGTCTGCCTTCCATGGCTTGTCCTTCTGCAAAGAGATCTATCATCAGAGCATTGGCATGGGGGATCGGGGTATGGCGGCATGACGGCATGACGGCATGAGGTATATATGGTGCACCGATCGACGTCGGCGACATCAACCGTCCGATCGAGAGAGCCAAAACGGCAGTCAAAACTCTGTCAGACAGTTTGTAAACAGTTTTCAAAGTCGAGCACATCACATGGGGGCAACACAACACATAACATCGCGATAAAGATGCGCGTTTTTGCTTTAAGCCTAAGACGCGTCGACTTAGATCAACAGCCAGATCAGTAGGCAGACACAGACACAGACACTGGCTATGGATGTGGCCCGTTGAAGGAGATGGAAAAGGAGAGAAAACTGTGTCCAACATTTGCGCCATTATAACTTTATCGCTTTTGGACAGATTGTTGGCCATGACGGCGGCCTATGTCTACATCTCACCGCAGTCTGCAACTGAGTGATGTACCTTCTGCCAACCAGCCAGCCAGCTAGCCAGTCAGCCTGCTAGCCATAGTGCCAGCCTGCCAGCCTGCCAGCCTGTTGCTTTCCTGATGCCTGATGATCATGAAGGCTTAATAGCATTAGCCTTCTTGTAGCTTTTGTGTCTGCAGCAAACGTTCAATGCGCTGGCTAAGCACACAGCGGGCATTGTCAATAAAATTTGAAATACCCTGTAAGCATAGTCAGTGCTTAGATGACTTGATCAACTAGCAGCTAGTCGAGCTGTAATTCTCTCTAAATGGATCAGGAAATTACTTTCAGGAAGCAGAACAAATAAAGTATGCTTAAGTTTCAAAAAAAATATCTATACTTCGTACAACATCGACAAACACTTAATTACCTCAATGGACTGAAAAACTAAAGGAACTGTAATTTATGAATATAATATACATCGTAGTTCTTGATATATTTGTGTTACCTCAATTAATTTCGCTCTCTATAGGATGGAAACCTGACATAGACCTCCATATATCTATCTATATTGTATTTCCTCAATTAATTTCGCTCTTTATAGGATATCAAGCTAGTCCAATTCATTCATAGCTAGCGCCGCTTTTGGCTCATCTGTGTCGGTTTTGTTTTGTAATGCTCTGCGAAGCCTTTTGTCAGGTTTCCATCAACAGTTTTCAATCTTAGCGAGCTACTTGTAATTGCTGATGCTGCTGTTGCGGCTGCTGTGCAGAGATTATTAACAGTGGCTTTTCGACTGTGTCTCAAGCAGCGGCAGCTCTTTAAAAACCCATTTAAGCTTACAAGCTTGTTAAGCTTGCCCCAAATCTTCCCAGGCAGCAGCAGGAAGCAGCACCAGGAGGAGCACAAAGGTTTTGCTGCTGTTTAATGCAATTTCACGTTCGGCTTTTTATCGCCGGCTAAGTAGCCACTAAACGGCAGCTCTTTAATCTCAACGAGTTGGCGCACGTAAAGAGCCACAAGCTTTGAAAGAAAGGCTCACTTTCTTTACAGATATATGAGCAATATCGCCTTTTTTTTTTTTGCCCTTTTGGTTGCGTTGCGCCTACCTTGTTAAGAACTGGTCCAGTGGTTGGCAATGAATGGTGCAGCGGTGCGTGCCGCCAATCGAACATGCCCACAACCTGCTGCTGCCTGGACTGCTGCTTGGGCCGCTTAACAAGGTGAGATTCCGGCATCCATTGAGCTTTATTTTTAGTTTAACGCTAAATCAAACCATAGCCTTACCGCAGCACGGGCAATCAACTGAGCACCTCCCTCCTCCCAGCCCTTGGATAATTGCGGATTAAATACATCGAACGCTGAGAAACCAAAATCTGATTAAGAATATTTCAATTAGCAGCGTTGCCTTTGGCTACCCCAAACCCCAACCCGATACCTCAAAACCAAGACTCCTCTCATTATGGGCTGGCTGGAAGAAAGTTGAGCTCGATTCCAAAAATTGTTCTTCTCATATAATTTTGTTGGCAACTCTTCGCTCATAACCTACATATGCATACACATGTACGCATGCATACATACATATATATTTTTTGATTGATTCCCAATGCATTTTTTGCATGCTAATTAAGTCACTATGGTGAAGCCCTTTTTTTCGTGCTCACTGAACTTCCATAATGAATGAGTTTATTTGATAAATTGCTAATTTATGTCCGAAATTTCTTTTAAACACCGATTTAGATCTTGGCTTAATAGATTTTATTTCATGTAGTCGAAAGAATCGATTTTATCTTGGGAACATTATCAAAAAAATAAAACAGAAGTATGAGATATTTGCAGAGATAAGTTAAGTTGAAAAATCAAAGAACTTACCCGTTTCAGGACGAGAGAGAGTATTAGACTGCAAAATATGAAGAGAGAAACAGAGAAAGAGATTTTTAGTTAAACATAATGCCTGGCAGATACGCTATAAATTGGCTGCAATTAAGATATATTTATAAAATATTTATTTAAATTTGGAATTACATAATGAAATTTATTTGGAAATATTCAATATTTTAATGTAATATATTCAAGATATATTTTTGTCTTAATATTGTTCTAAGTTCACTCAGAGCATAAGTTTGTAAATAATTTGTTATTCAAATATTTATTTTTTATATTAAGTGTGCGATAACATAACTAGACTGAGTCAGAGAGCTACGATTCCTCAACTAAGCCCAGAGCTTTAGATAGGAACGAAACGTTCGTTATTTTCGAAACAAAAAATCAATCATATTATAAGTAACATAAATTATATTACATTGCATTAACACGTATTTCAATTTTACAGATAATATCTATTGGGTAAGGTTAAGTTTGTTGTTTTAGTATACTCGGCCTATTAGAATTATGCATATTGACATATTCTACTCATTTCATTTCATTCACTTCAACTTCTGAAAGACAGATACAAATTTCAGATATAGTTACGCATTATATATTAGCATTATGATATTACTTAAATAATTCTTGCACTATATTCTCCGTATAATTAATTTAAATTATCTCAATACAGAAATCTAAACTTTCCCTTAAATAAAATTGGTTTACCGCATTACATTGGACCCTTGGGGGTTGACTTCTGAGAGAGCAGCAGCAGCAGCAACAGCAGCTACTGTTGCCTACCGATTGCAGCTACTATATACATATTTATATATATATAATCAAGCTGATCATCGTGATCATTATCATCATGACTTGTCCAAATGATGACCAAAATTATGCCATAAATGCCAAGGCGAAATATAAGACCCAACAAAAAAAGGACAGTCAAAAATGTAAAACTTCAACAAAATCATGAATCTTCATCGCTTTCAACGCGCTTTCGAGGTTACAAGAGTACAGAAAAAAAACTCGTAATCGTAGTCGTAATCGTAAACGTCATCAAAATCGCGCACTGATCTCTCAACTATATCATAATCCCAGTGTCTGGCAATCAAGCCATCAAATTCCGAGCCGCAAAAAATACAAAATTAAATAAAGAAAAAACACTTTCATTAAACTAAATTTTTATTGTGCCACCAAAGGCAACTGCATCGAGTTTATTTTTCCCTTTTATAAACTGAACTCAATGCGGTTGGGTATGATGTTTTTGTGGCAGTGTTTGTCACAGCTGGAAGGAGGCGTAGTTCTAAGATATTTAGTATTGAAACTCTATTTCCTTTTAATTTCATTTTCATATATGTATATATCCATATATCCTTGAGCTGAAAGTTTACTATATTCGAATAATCGATAAAAATCTGTATTTCTTTGTTGGATGACTTGAAAAGCTAAAGACAACTAGTTCGAAACGTCTTCTCTATCCTATATACTAGATAATTTTGTATATTTATATATATATATATATATATTACTAATCAATCATAGTTATTGAAGAGCTAATATTGTTTCCCTTCCTCAAGAGAAACCCACAACAGTGTTCAGAGAGGATATCTTATCGTCAGGCACTCACGACTAGAGTCACACTCTGACTTGTGCATCTTTTGGGCATATTTTTGGAGTTCAGATCGCTCGCGTTATATGGCGGCTCCCATTTATGGCGGTCAACTATAAAAGTTTGACCCAGTTTCAGACGGGACAAAATTGCTACAAATTACACATTTTTTCGGGGCGCAAAAGTGTGCCGCACACACGCGTGACAAGGCAGGCGAGACAAGCAGACAGAGATAGCGAGAGGTAGAGGTAAAGGTAGTGGCAGAGGGACGTACAGGGGCGATATACACTTTTACTCATTCCAATTAAGTTGCAGCGCGATGCAGCAGATTAAAGTAAATAATATCAATAATAATTACAGCAGCGGCAGCAGGCAACAGCAACAGCAGCAACAACCACAACAGCAGCACCAACAATAACTCATAAAGTGTAATCACTTAAAGACGAAGAGGAAGACAAATGAAACGTGTTATCGTTTATCGAAATGCTACAGTCGGGAAAGCTCTGTCCAATTCGCGTCGCTCCTTATCGCTGTTATCCTTTTGATTTATCTCCCCACTCACACGCCGCACTAATTGCATTCATAATAAACAATTTCACAATTATTACAGCTACAACAACCGTATCGAGACAAGTTGGCAGCACTGGCTCACAATTTATCGATTGTTCCTCCCCTTTATCAGATGCTACGTGCTTCTTATTAGCTTTTTTAATATACACTTCGTACGAATTCCCTGAACTATGTAGTGAAATATGTAACTCTTGAAAGAAAACATAGCATAAATTGTATTCCATCTTTTTCTTTAAGCTATATCAAATCTACATTCTATACCATATTCCACAAATCATATTTCATATTCCACATTCCATAGTCTATATTCCCATATTCATACTCCATATTCCTTAATACATATTCCATATCACCCTCTCTCACATCTCAGCCCCAAATCCTTAAGAGTATTTCGTCTTTGTCTCTTCTCAAGATTCCCTTTACATTGCTGCTGTTGTTCTGCCTGCATCTTTCTTTCTTTGTTTTCACGTAGGCCAAATGGAAAATTGTTGAGATGCGACTCTTATCTGTCCACTGAGAACTGCGAAATTTTACAATACAAAAAACAAGTTGGCAGCCTTATCAAAGCTTTAACATCTGGCAGCGCACGACGACAAAGACATACGTTCTGACCGAATGGATGGATGTGCCAAAGAGCTTTGCCGAATAGTTGCAAACTTATTTACATTTAATTTGCATATTTTGAAGGGTATCAAGAGAAACACACACAGAGAAAAAGATAGGGTAAGAGAGAGAGAAAGAGAGAGAGAGAGTAGGATATCGTTTAAGGATTTTGCATATTTAGCTGCCAATAACTGAATATATTAAAGACGACGTTGCACTGCCAAAGATTTGCAAAGTGCTTCAATGCAATGTATTCCAGTTGTAAAATGTTAGTTAAGAACTCAAAAGAGATAGTATATCTTTTTTAAGTACGAATATGATTACAGAACAGCTTCATATTCATATGTGAGCAGAAACCACTAATTCTACGACTGTTATACAATTGTTGGGCTACTAACATACTATTATTACATAGTAGACTGTTAGACTGCTTTTATATCACTCTTATACTGCTATTTCATTACAAGTTAACTTTTCCGATACTACTCGAAAAGAAACCCTAAAGCTTTATAAAACTCTAATGCAAGTATTATACTTATATTTTACTACTATAGTGACATATTGTTATACTATCACTATACTTTCAGCTAATATTACTATATCACTTTTGCAACACTGCTAACTTATGTGATTGAACTCTTATTCTTATTCGTCTCCTCCTATGTCTTGTAGTTCCCTCCCACTAACATTCCCAGATAGAGTATTCCAATTTCCCAAATATACTAACATTTTTGTTAGTGCGTATTGCGTAGCCCAAGAACTAACGAACTATGCAAATACGCACAATTTGCAGATGAACCAAAGCGACAAAGCCGTTATCAAAGATGTTTTCATTTGTTGCACGTGTGTGCGCATGTGTGGGTGTGTGTGTGTACCTGTATATGTTGTTATATCTGTATTTGATTGCTGCAGATCTGTTGTGGTCTGTGGCAAAAAGTTGTTGCATTCGCTTATCGAAAATGTTGTTCTTGGATGTTTCTGCTGTTGCTGATTGTTTCTTGCTGTTGTTGTTGGTGTTGCTCAAGCACACATTGATAATCATTAGTTAAGTTGTTAACTGATTTCGTTTAGAGATTTGTCAGGACCAAAAGAAACAGCCAGACGATTCTCTTCTCCACTTTACTTTTTTGCTTTTAGCAAATATTTTAATGTGATTTATCGACAACAGCTACAACAACAACTGAACAACAATAAATCAAGCACTCTGGCAACTCTAATGAGACAGATTGCTCCAAGAAAGAGCCAAAGACAAACAGTACAAGCGAGAGAGGAGAGATATGAGAGAGAACGACAGATCATAATCTCAAATCCACTCAACTGAAACCCACATCGAGAGCCGCCATAGCTTGAGCTAAAGCTCGAAAGATATAAAGCCGCCTGGTGGTGGTCCCCTCAAATTACAACAAATGATATTTTATTGGTATTTGATGAGCTTCGAACTGTGCAATTGCTTGGCCAATAAATTTCCAACAAGCTGACCGGGCATCCAGTCTGTTAACCAACCAGGCAATTGCACTTATTAAAACCCCCAACGCTCATTAAAGTTTTGCTCGTTTGTTCTTCTTTGGCCCACCAACAACGTTTTTTGATCCATAAGATATATACATATATAAATATATATATATATATGCTGCATTTTTTGTTGTGTGTGGGAGCTGCGAGTGTAGTTCCTAATCCCTGACAACAGTAAAAAGTGAGCTTCAATGCAAAGAGTGCACGACTAAAATATACCCTGGAACAGCTTTAAGTGAACAAATTTTTAAACATTACGCAATTTAGAATAATTTAATATTATATAGTTTAATTAATGTTTTATACTCCAAAATACATGACAATTTAAATATTTCTCTCATGAGCTTAAAGATGAGGTCGATTCAAAAGACAAAATAAGCTATATACGTTTTATATATTTTTTAAGAATATCTAAAAAATATCCATTTTCTATAGTTCTGGTTGTTGTTTGCTTGATTTCAACCACATTCGCAGCGAAGCATTATATCTTTCTTTTCACTCGTTGCCCACTGACAACAGGGTATCCAAATAACAACATATACATAAATAATGCGTACATTCGAAGTTAAGCAACTGCAAGAATTCATCTTTTACTTCGCTCTTTTTTTACAATAAATCACGCTCAACGGCGGCCCAATTAAGCGCCACAAGAAGATGAAAAGAATTTGCAGTGCTCAATTTGTTCGGGCTTCAGTTTTTTCTCTCCTCTTCATTGGTGTGCAACGGTTCCCTTTTCCAGATGCAACTCAATCAGCTGACGATTTGAGAGAAGATCATCCCAGTTGCTGTGCGGTATATTATAAGCCAAAAGCAGCTTTATTAAATATACTTAAAATATATTGATAGTTTACTTAAAAACTTCAAAGTTCCTGAATGAAATTCTTAATCTAACTTACTCAGATCTCTTTTGATCTTAGGACTTAGTACTTGATCTTTCTCCTCTGAGCTTTAACAGCATCCTATACATGCCTCTAACTTGCTTAGCCTCCATTCAATCCTTTTTTTTTGTAGCATAGGTACATTCTTTATTTCAGATCGATATCACTGCATATTAGATTCAGCACAGAGATTTATAATAATAGTTTAACAAACACAAAAAAAAAATTTTTTAATAAAAATTTAATAGACTAATAATTATTCTCTCAATTGATGTAGTCCAAGATCTTCCAGAGCCCAGCCAACAATGCAGCAAATTCCAGAAGACGCAACTGCTTCAAGCCTGACGCTCCGCCACCCGCAGTATAGTTTAGTCCACCGACTGAAGCGAATCCAATGCGATTTTTGCCCAAATCAAATTCCGTATAGTATTGTCCCAGGAAAACATCGCCCAGTATCCAAAAATCTGTTGTAATGTTGCCAATGCCCAACATACAGCTGTCTTCAACTGAAATCATATACGCCGAGCTGGGCACACCAAAAGTCTTTCCACCAATGGCAAACTTCAAAGTTGGCATGTTCGCCGCGTCCGAACAATCAATTATATCATCCGATCCAACACCCAGCAAAACTTTAATCTTATTATAGATGTCCGTGGGCGCCAATAGTAGTGAAGTACCCGTATCGGCAATAGCCGCACAATTGATGCACAAAACTTCACCACCCATTGTCGCATTGGCCATATTGAATTGCCAATAATTCTGTACAGTAACATCTGTATAGACCATGCTGCCTTTATATAGCGATGGATCCGATCCGCCAAGGATCAATTCACCGCCCTGCTGTGAGGTGCCGTTCCGTGCCAAATAGAACGAGAATACGGGATTTCTGACTAGACCTTGTGACAGCATATTGTAAAAGGGCGGTATCACATTGTTAAGAGCCAAACTCGCATAGCCCATACCCAATATGCCATCGAAGCCGGCGTTCAGGAAATCATTATTCTCTTCAGATGTGGCCAGACCAAACGTTTGATTCGTTACACTCATGCCATTCACATTGATCACGTCGACGCCCAGAAATCCCGATATACCACCTTTTCCGTATTTCAATGTTATCATCTGATCCGTATATTTATAAGTGGTCGACAATGTCGGATTAAAGCTCATATGATCCTGACAAGCTTCGCTGGGGCATTGAAACGATGGCACCCACAGATTCGCTGAGCCCGTATCGAATTGCACATTGAAGGTCTGCGGAGGAGTTCCAATTGTTATAACGCCATAATACTCCATATTCATACTGTTCGCTAGCTGTTCCTTTGGCAGGCTAGTTGTTGTCGTCGAGGGTTTGGTTGTTGTTCCAGTTGCTGCTGCCATGGCAATATCTTCCAAGGCATTGTATTTGCCACGTACATGCGCCAACTCGGCCTTAATGTTGCCTTGGGTCTTGACAAAATTCTTTTGTCTATAGATCGGCACACGATGTAGGTGGGCGCCAGCTTGTGCCAGCAGCAGAGCGTACAACAGTAGCATTTGCTTCAACATTCTGTTCCTATTACTATATTTTTATTTGCTATACTAAAGTTGGAATGCCGGATACCACGCACTTTTATATGACCGGCGCTTATTTCCTTATCGTATCGGGCAAATCAATCAAATCGCTAAAAATCTGTGACATAGATAAGATTGCTTATATCGAAAAAAAAAAACTACTTATAAGAACTCGTTGATGGAATTTTAATCACCCCAACAAACTACCACAAAGTCCCCCAAAATAGACTCAGAGCGAACATGCAAACAAGTGACTCGCATAGATACCATGTAAATAGACTGGGATCGAATATAATGGGTGAATCTAGTTTTAGAAATTTATGAAATTAATGCAGTGACAGAGAAGCTGATTAATTAGCTATTGATGTACACATGTATTATTGACTAAATATTGGAATGTTTGAGTGTCATACTCGGCATTAACCCATTGATTGTTTGCTTTGCAAACTGATTTGATTAACTGACTGATATATAGATAATATAATATAATATACATATATAATATAATATACATATATAATATATATAAGTCAATATACCTTTCATTTGTTCAACTTTCAATACAGGGTATCTCCTATATCTAGTAGCAAAGGTTTTAGACAACAGCGCTGCGAATAGTCAAGCCAAACGGTGTTTATCGTCATTGATGACGTGGCACAAGAGGCATGAGACACTGCAGCGAGAGAGCTTAGTCGAAAACCTCAATAAAGAAAGCGTTACAAGCGTTACCAAGGGGAAATCACAAGGCACAAAATCCATGCAAAATTTCATGCAATTTTACATTTAGTGCTAAATAAATAATTTATTTTCGATCACAAACAAATTATAGAAATGCACAATTTTGCTAGGATCAATCGCATTAAATAGCAAAACTTTGATTTGGTCAGCGAACAAACTGAGTCGATAGCTAAAATAAGAAAATGATATATCAATAGGCTGTAAAGGCCTTCCTTACAGATGGTTAGCGTAGGGGAATTCCACAATAGTACACAACTCATTGTGAAATAACTATCAACATAATTATAAAAAAAAAATTTTTTAATCAAATAAATAAATAAATAAATTGATATTGGTTGATTTACGGAATAGTAAAAAGAAATACAAATTGAAGCAAAATTGTATATTAATTTAAATGAAAACAAAAAAAAAACAAAAATTGATATTACAAAATATTATAGATGCACGTTAGTCCAGACTAACTAAATATAATGCTCTATGATATCACTTTATTTGCTTTCATTAAAGGATCGTTTACTGCTTATGCAACTGGGGCGAAGCCAATGCGGTTGTTGCCCAAATCGAACTCAGTGTAGTACTGTCCAATGAAGACATCGCCCAAGATCCAGAAGTCGGTGCCCATATACTGGAAGCTCGACATGCCTCGCCATCGGACTGGATGATGTAGGCAGAGGGGCTCAGATCAAAGTTGGTGCCACCAATGTTGAAGCTGATCACGGGCAAGGAGCTGACAGTCGAGCAGTCAACCAGACCCTCATCATTGACATTGAGGATACTGTTCAGCATCTCGTAGGCATTGGCGGGAGCCACAAGCAGAGAGGTACCGGTATCGGCAATAGCCTGGCAGTTGTCGCACAGAGAGTTGCCCTCAACGGAAGCGCCATCCATGGTGAATTGCCAATAGCCCTGCTCGGAGATGGGCACATAGGTGAAGTCGCCACTGTACAGAGAGGAGTCAGAGCCACCGAAGATCAGCTCACCACCCTGGGTGGAACTGCCATCACGAGCCAAGTAGAAAGAGAAGACAGACTGGTCAACCAGACCCTGAGAGACCATGTTGTAGAAAGGAGGCACAACGTTGTCAACGGCAAGGGATTGGTAAGCCATGCCCAAAATACCATCGAAGTTGGCATTGTTGAAGTTGGTGCCTGGCTCGTTGGTGGCCTCGGCAAAGGTCTGGCTCTTAATGGACAGTCCGTTCACATCAACAGTATCGGTGGACAGGAAACCGGTCAGGCTGCCAGTGCCGTATTGGATGGAGAAGGTCTCGCCGTTCGATTTGTAGGTGGAGGAGGCGCTGGAGTCATACTGATTGTGCACTTCGCAGGCATAGCTGGGGCAGTTGTTGGATGGCACCCACAGGTTGGAGGAGCCCGAATCGAACAGAACCTTGAAGCTCTGTGGAGGAGTACCGATGGTGATGCCACCATAGTAGGCCATGTTCATCGAGTTGGAGAGCTCCTCCTCGACGGCGCGACCCACTGGCAGACCATACTTGGCGCGCAAATGAGAGAGCTCGGCCTTGATGTTGCCGCGTGTCTTCACGAAATTCTCCTGCTTGAGAACGGGCACACGATGGAGCTCGGCGCTGGCCACGGCCAGGACCACAGCGAGTACTGTGATTGATTTCAGCATATTTTCAATTGGTGTCTACTAAAGTTCGACTAATGCTCTACAGCTGCTTAGTCTGATATTTATACCAAACGGTTTTTGGCTATCTATCCCTAGATAAGATTGTTAATATCGTTAAGCTGATGAATTTCAAATATCAAAAACAAAAATTAAATCAAGTCGATTGCCTTACTATCTACTAGATTGGATTGCTCACTAGACAAATGACGCTCGATAGCTAAAAAAAAAATTTTTTTAAGAGGGCAGTAGTTAAAGGTTCCGGCATTATCACAAGGGTATTTCTAACACTCAAACGATGGAAACTCCACAGCACTTGAACGTAAACACACGATCATGGGCTACCAAACTAGACATTTATTTTATATAGGCAGTCTAATCTGATTCTTCACATAACTGATCAACCGTTCTGTTTTGACATGTCGAACTATATTTTTAGCTCCAGTATGGGAAAGACCTCCAACGACAATACAGATAAATACCGTAAATATATTGATGGTATTGCATATTTAAGGAATAATATTTATACATAACTAAATTTACAGCATTTACTTATCAATTAAATCTTTTTATATAACTTAATTTGCCGCAACGCAATTATAGCACCTATAGGGCAGAACTTCGATTTCATTAGCTGACTAAAACCAACACTATAAATTTATAAAGCATCAAGCTCTTTCATAAGTCATGTATTAATAAGCAAATTATTTGTTTAAAATGCTATTTTATTGTCATGAATTGGTTAAGATTATTTAATATTTTAAGAATGGCAATATTTTCAAAAAAAAAACCCATGGAGTAGAAAATATAAAATTTGAAGTGAATATAAACTGATAAATTCGTATCCTAATGAATAAAATCAAATTTTCCATTGTCTCCGATGCCCTTTTTGAATATTTCTCAATCCAAGCATTGTCTTTTTTTTTTTTTTTTGACAAAGAAAAGCAGCGCCCATGATATTTCTATTCATCCATGTTCTTTAAATAAACTCTCTCTTCAGTCAAATCCAAACTGATTCAGCACTTCCAAAATGTCAAAAGTATTTGAATTACAGTATTATATATAGAAAGGAAGCAGAGTGACAAGAGAATGATGCAGTAAGAGATTGCACTTTGGTGCTCTCTTATTATACTCTCGAAAATTGCAATAAAATGTCTTTGATTTGCAAACTTGGGATGATCGCTCGTTTTACTATTTAGTAGCAAATGAGAGGGAAGAAGTGCGAGTTACACCGATATCTATTCAAGTATTGTAGCTTGAAGAGAATCAGCTCTGTAGAAAAAGAATTCAAATTCTGAAAATTCACATTAAAAAATCATGTAAAATTGTGTTGCGTTCAAGAGAAACGTTTCAAATAGAGTTTTATACATCTTACAGACATTAAAGTCTGCCTGCTCAGCATGTTCTCAAGAGTCTTACATAATCATATATTATCTACCATCAAATATGTCAAATATGTCTTTACTCCATTCTATATACTGCTTCAAATATTCTTACATAGACTAAAAATAAATACAAATAACGAAATTGAAAATACTCAAATATTTTACAACATAAGACGCAATATATTATTAAAGTGTAAACAGAATATCTAGGTTATTTTAAATTCCAAAGTATAGCCGTCTAACTTGTTCTTTTTTTTCTCAAAAGCAAATCATACAAATTTTCTTTGCATTTCAGGATTCGTTTATTTCAATTCTTAGGCAACTGGAGCGAAACCAATGCGGTTGTTGCCCAAATCGAACTCAGTGTAGTACTTTCCAATGAAAACATCGCCCAAGATCCAGAAATCGGTGCCCATGTACTCGAAGCCCGACTGGCATTCGCCATCGGACTGGATGATGTACTGAGCTGGCTCCAGGGTGAACTTGGTGCCACCAATGTTGAGGTTGAGCACGGGCATCGAATCGACAGCGGAGCAATCGACAAGGCCATTCTCATCAACGTTGAGCAGATTGTTCAGGATATCGTAGGCATCTCCAGACACAACCAGCAGAGAGGTACCAGTATCGGCAATAGCCTGGCAGTTGTCGCACAAGGTCTGGCCATCGATGGAAACGCTATCCACAGCGAACTGCCAATAGCCCTGCTGGGAGATGGGCACATAGGTCAGGTCTCCAGTGTACAGAGAGGAGTCGGAGCCTCCGAAGATCAGCTCACCGCCCTCGTTGGAGGTGCCATCGCGAGCCAGATAAAACGAGAACACGGAATTATCGACGAGTCCTTGAGAGACCATGTTGTAGAAAGGAGGCACAACGTTGTCAACGGCAAGGGATTGGTAAGCCATACCAAGGATACCATCGAATTTGGCGTTGTTGAAGCTGGTGCCTGGCTCAGAGGTGGCCTCGGCAAAGGTCTGCTTCTTGATCACCAGGCCATTGACATCAACGGTATCGGTGGACAGGAAGCCGGACAGACTGCCAGAGCCGTATTGGATAGAGAAGCTCTCACCGTTCGACTCGTAGGTGGAGGACTTGTCATGATCGTACTGGTTGTGGTTCATGCAGGCCACATCAATGAACCAGCACTTGCTCGATGGCACCCACAGGTTGGAGGAGCCCGAATCGAACAGAACCTTGAAGCTCTGTGGAGGAGTACCGATGGTGATGGCGCCATAGTAGGCCATGTTGATCGAGTTGGAGAGCTCCTCCTCGTTGAGGCGAGCATTGGGCAGATTGTATTTGCCACGCAGGTACGCCTTCTCTGCCTTGACATTCTCACGGGTCTTCACGAAGTTCTCGTGCTTGAGAATGGGCATGCGGTGCAGCTCGGCGCTGGCCAGAGCCAGGACCACAGCAAGTACTGTGATTGATTTCAGCATATTTTCAATTGGTGTCTACTAAAGTTCGACTAACTCTCTACAGCTACTTGGGCTGATATTTATACTAAAACCGCCCATCAATATTGGCCTAGGCACTTTACAATCAAATCACAGCACAGATCTGTCCATGATACTGTCTTAACAATTTTGATTGACTACTTATCAAATTTTGCTTGAGCTGATATCCCTCAATATATATATATATATACACTGCTTATTTTCAATTACCTTGCTATTACGCGTCATTGTATAAAGCTAACCCAACTTTGGGTAATTCAAGAGCTAACAAATGCAATTGGTACTCAAAGATAGCACTATAAATATTTATGTCTGACTTGTCTATAGATTATAACATTCTTATATTCTATTTATATTACGCATTACGGATTTGATTTTATACTTATTCTTTTTTAATTTAATATAATATCTTACATAGCTTGCAAGCACTAACGTAGTAAGTTACTTCAGCTCAAGTTACTCTTAAATAATGGACGACTCTCAATTCTCGTGACATCAATCAGCGTAGTCAAACTTTAGGCATTTGATGAGATCATTTACGCTTGTGCATAAGATTTCTTATTTGTTACACACAATTCCTTTATCTCACTCTCCCTATTTAATCATTTCCCATATAAGCCTCTTTGGAGAACTGTTTGAAAAAATGTTATTCAGAATTCATACTACATACATATATGTTATCTCTACTAGTCGCTTCGGTCGGCATTTTACAAAGTCTTGGCTTAGTTCAATATTTCAACAAGTGCAGTAAGTGCGTCTATCAGACAAACCTTAAGTGTTTGCCTAATTTAATTCCTAACCATGTTGATACCCTGAGCCCATTAAAAATAGATATAACGGTTCTTTCTATGTCCGCCTGTCCGAGGAGTTATAAGCATCCAAAGTATAGCCCAAACCACCCACAAGCCACGACAGCAACTTCGCAGTTAGCAGAACGCGCGCTTATACGTTCGTAAAGAAGAAGAATATTAGTTTTTTTTTTTTTTTTTTTTTTTTTTTTTTTTTTGCATGATCAGGGTAGCTCGTAGTCGAGCAGTCTCGACTAAAGCCTTCTTAATTGTTATATAAGTAGAACTTCTTGGAATTCATAGAAAATTGTTTACCAAAAGTTAACCTACTTTTGAAAAAAAAAAAAATTAAATAAATATATATATGTATATATAATATCTTTTTTGTTATGACTGCCTCGTGCCTCTACGCCTTATCGTAAATATGTAAAAATTAACACCTATTATCTTCTTCTTTATGAAATGAATTAATGTCATTTTTATCGATAGTTGACAATTTGTGTAAATGACAAATCAATGTTCTGATGGCTTACATAGTGCAATTACTGATAACAAAATCACTTGTAATAAAGTTGAACTGTTGCTTTAGTTAACAATTTGCTAATGGCGTATGACTAAAATAAAACTCTTACAACACTAACTTATACAAATTGTAATCATACATTATTAAGCATTTCTTTAATGAAATTATATCATATGGTATATGTTATGATGTTCAGAAGCTATATTAAAGCAAAGAACTGATAATAAGTAAAAGTATTTCATCATTAATATGTTATCGATAGCTTAAGCAAGTGCTCAAGTATAGCTATCGAAAATAGTATCACTTTTTTCTGATCAACCTATTGCAAAAAGCAATCTATTGAGCACTAAACCAATATCAGTTAGTTAAGCTACGTGCCTAATCTTTGCTCTGATGGCCAACTAATCATATTCAGAATTCAGATCTGGCTGGTTTTCTGGTTTTCTTTCTTATTAAAATTAGAAGAGTTTATCGGGCTTTCACACTTTTTTTTCGCAGGCAACCCAAAAATACGTACTTGAGATATGGTGCTATCTATCAATGAAGAGATATAAAAAAATAGGCGCATGGCACACGGCTGCCGATAAACAAATAAACAAATGCCAAAAATATATATATATATATAAAATAAAAATCGTAGGTCGGGTGTAAACAATTGCATAATACTCGCTTACAGTTTGATTTACATTTAATGACATGACTATGTCCGATAAGAGCATAGAGAGTTTCACGGTAAAGCAACAACAACCTAATATACTCCGTTGCCAGATCATAAGAGGTATTGCAAATATATTCTGAGAAAAACGATTATAAAAATTATTCTTATTTCTTTTTAATTTCCATTAAAAATTGGAGTATGAATGGCTGACGGGATCGCATCACAGTATCATATGACTTCTACTTAATTGTAATTAAGATAAAGCACTCTAACTTAAGAAAGCAAGTGTGAGTGCATTAGATGAAAGTACTCGACTAGAAGATACGCTGTACGCAGTTTGAACTTTACAATCTGGGGCAAGCTATTTGAAATCAAAAGTATTCATTAATTAGAATCGTTATATCAATTGTAATATATTTAAATGTTTATCCATGATAATATGGAAGGGACTCTGATGAGTTACTTATATTGTATTGTAACCATTTATTTTCCAGCAAGTTTTATACACTCCACTCCACTCCAATTAACGCCACGTGCATAGCCAATTCTTTCAGCTCATAATTAATGATATATTAAAATCTAGTTATTTTCAGTACAAATTGTATTTCAACTTCAAAATTTGGTTAAGTAGCTAATAGAAGTAGAATATAATATATAGATAACGAAGCTTGTGAAAATGTGATTAAATTCTTTGTAACATACATTGGCGAGCATATATTCATATATATTTGCATACATATGTATGTTCATTAAATTGTTGGAAAATAATAAATGTTTCAAATATAAAATACATGTTTATATATAATATTATTATTAATAATAATAATAAGCATATACATACTTATATGCATATTCTTTGAGTACTATTTGTCTCAAGCGTAATCTCAATTTATGCTAATGCTCTCTGAATGGCATATAAAGATAATCATTGCGCTAAACAACACTTTTGTAATTCATTCAACTAAATCTTATTTCTCAGTATCCAAGCTCAATTCAATACTAGAAATCAATTAGATCTGCAAGAAAATTTTAGTTGGGCACATTCGACTGCATTATGCTCGTTTACTTACAAATATCACATATCTATATCTTTGCATTGAATCAAACAAAAATGTGCAAATATATATATTTATTTCATATTTATTTATTGCAAGTCTCTCATCTCAAAAAGCCAATATACCTGCATAAAATATCAACCTGCCGCACACGCTCCCAATTGCTGTCTGCCATTCGAGGCGGACTGAAGAGCTCGTTTGTTCTTTTGGAGGCTGCAAAAATCCATTGCACAAAGCAAATAAAATTATCTCATTACAAATTATGCCCCCAATGCCAAAGAGCGCATTCAAGCTGTACCAGTGAGTGTTGCTGTTGCTGCAGTTGCATCGAACCGAGCTGGCTAAATAGATTATGTCAAATGATCGAAATCACATCATAAATTCATAAAAGCCAAACCCGAAACCCGAAACCCAATTGCCGGGCACCAAAAGAACTCCAAAAAGCAAGCCGCAAGCGGTGCGATGAACGCGTCTAAAATCAAAAAAGCCAGGGCGGCACAATGTGGGCGTGTGTAAAAGCGGGGGCGGAAAGGGAAGCGTTGCATTGCCCATTGACTCGAGCCGGAGCTGTAGCTGGAGCTGGAGCTGCCTCTTTAACACGTTTTTAAATGGAATGGCAACGGCAAAGCGGCATTGATTATTGTTTTGCATGTGAAGTTGCCTTCAATGCATAAGCCAACGCCCGCCGCTTCCACCCCTCCTGCTTCTGCTGATCCCCCTACTCCTCCTCCTCCCACACTTACCTCTGAAACATAAGATACGATCCACACGGCAGGTCGGTAGCCAAGGGCGCTTTGTAGGTGGAGCCAATGCGCGATAACGCACCGACCGACACCACCAACTGCAGCTGAATATTTCGTTGCATCCAAATCGAGCGTATATGGAGGGGGGAGGGGGAGGTAGCGAGGTGCGATCCCAACTGAGGTGCAGAAGTTGCCTTGTTTGCCCGCTAACAACAACAACAACAACAACAACAACAACAATGTGCACAATAATATATTGAGATTGGCTTTAACAATAAATTCAATCCCTAACTACGAAATGGTCAAAATGCACCGGGGCTTGGCAAGGGGCGGCCATGGCTATAGGTAGATGAGAGGGGGGAGGGAGGGGGCCAGGAGTATTGAATGACTCCCTCACACTTTGCGTGCAAAAATCGATCAGCGCGAAATGAAATAAAAATTGAAGTTAAGAACTTGATGCGCACAGCGAGAGCGAGAGAGAGCCTTTGGCGCTTTGATACGATTTACTGCTAGTACAAAAGTCCAATCGCCTCTTTATATATACATATATACATATATCTGCTGCTAAGCTTATGCCAATAAAATGTATATAAAATAATATGTTCAAATATTTTATGATAAAACTATGTAAAAGTTGAAGTTTTAAACTGTTATAAGTAGAGTCTTCAATTGCAAATACAGGTCAAATTTGCTATGGAATCGTTAATTTCCATAAAATCAATAAGAATTATTCACATATCAAAGCTGTGAAGTGTAAAGTTTATGAGAATATAAGAAATTTTTTATTTCTTAGCTCAATATTTCTCTTGCACGGTATTTCTTAGTCAGGCATTTTCGATTTGGGAATTTGACTTGCTTTTGTTTAGCAATTTCTTATATTTCTTACAATTTGCTATTTTAATATAGTTTTTGGCTTATCTCATTATCTATTCTTAAAGTTCATATCCATTTGTGTGGCCACAGCTGTATATGCATATAGTATACATATATACATATGTATATGTATTTATAACTGTTCCATTGACTTTGCCTCTGTGTGTCGGCATTTGCGTGTGAATTCACTTTGAAATTGAATCTGGTGTCGGCTAGTCTATAGAGTTTGCTCTGGATTTTGGCACAGTTCGATTCGGCTCATGATGAGGCAGTTGAAATCAATTTGCGAATGCTTCACGCACTGCACACACACACACACACCGCACAGTGTAGGCTCGCCAGCGCGCTCTAAAGTGTAAAAAATGCATTTGATTTGGCATCAGAAGTCATCATCGTCGGGTGATAAATTTTCAATTTGTTTGACTTGAGCGAGCTGACACCCACATATATTCTCCTATTCTCTCTCCCTAACTATCCCTCTCTCTCTATCTGTTGCTCTGTTTCACTTGCTATTCATTGAACTGACTGCTGGTAGCGCAACGAATTTGAGTTGACACGGCCAGGCGACACAGCCTGTGCCCTTTTTTGTGTGTAGCGCAACATTAGGTCATGCCACATCACTTACCATCTACAGTCCTCTCTTTCATTCTGCCTCTCTATATAGCGCACTCTTTTCATCTGCATACATTATGGACAATAACTCTTTTGTTTAGCTGCTAGTCGACTGCGCTTAGCCACTTGGTAGGTCCACACAACTCGCTGACCTTTGTCCATTGGGTCAACCCGAAAAGGTGACAAGTCCATTTGCCATGCTTGGCAAGTTAATTAACATTTATGAGTAGCTAACAAAAGTTAACTAAACGGCGGCTGCTTTATGTTCTGCTCTTTTGGGCTCTTTTGGCATTTGCATTTGAATGCAGCTTTGCTTCAACTTCCGCCAATGCATCAAATCCTTTGAAGTGTATTTCTGTTTCCCATACAAAAATTCTTTTTTTCTGTCTTTCCCTATTTACTAAAAAACTAGAGATTTGCGTTTATATCTATTTACTTTTGTATACCATACAAAATATGATGATCGTTTATTTTTTCAATATGAATATCATTTCCGTGTTATCGATGAGGATGCTTACTAATATTTGATGAAGCTACACATTTTACTAATGTCTTCTAAATAACAATAATCTAAATATAAACAAATATATGTTTATAGTATTTATTGAAGTCAAAGTTAGCTCCAAGTTTCATTGCTGTAATTCATTCTCACACTTCAGCCAAAGAGTAGTCAAATATAGTCGAGAGAGAAAAACGAAAAAGCTAACTCAACTCTTCAGCAAATTGATAATTTTTGATGAAAACGGAAATTGCTCTTTATAAGTACTTAGTTCGTCGTATATTTTTTCGTAAATGCTGTTACAAACATCAGAAAAAAATATAAGTGCTGAAGTTGATGTTCGTTGCAATTATCTCACATTGTTGCCGGTCAACCCAACTAGCCCAGAGGTAGTATATATATATGTACAATGTATGTATATGGCCGAGCCTGTGTGTAGCTTGACTCCAATTTATGCCGCCCCAAATGATCATCCATTAGCTTTTATTGATTTTCGTGCAACATTTTTCTAATTTGCAGCCCGAAATGAATGCAAAAGATGCCATACGAACGGGCGAGATGATGGCTGCGGTGCAGTGGTGCTGTGATGCTGGCAATGCTGCCGTTGGCCAACCTTGGTGGTAAATATTGACTGCCTGGGTGGTCCGTACCAAGTGTACAAAGCGGACAAGCTCTCATGATGGGGCTGGCGACGCCGGCGCTGAACGCTTTTTAAAAAATCAACTCAACTTTTGTGGCATGTAAAGCAAATGAGGCGCGTTTTATGCAAAAAGAAAAAGACATAAGTGAAAAAGCTCAAGCTGTCAAGTTGCTCGACGAACAGTTACTGTGTAATCAGCTGCAATCCATAGCGCCCATATATATTCCATGTGTAGTTAGCTTCGGCATGTAGCTACGATATATAAACTATATAAACATGGCTACGATATATAATGATTCAATTCCATATCCCGAGACTCTCTCAATCCACATATATAGTTGAATTAAATCAAATCTCATTTAATTACTTCTCTCCCTCAATACACATTGCAATGGGTATATACCCACAATTTTGTCAATCTCCATTGCTTACAGGGTATAACTTGAAGAAAACAAAGCGAAAAAAAACACACAGAAAACTTAGCAGAAAACGAGTTGCAGCAACGATCGGCGGCCCATCAGGTGAGTTGTGATGGCTATCGATCAACGCGCTCCAGCTCCAGTTCCAGCTCTCAGCTGAACCAAGATTACAATCAATGCGTGCGCATAATCCCAAATAAAAAACGAGAACAAAAAAACTTCCCAATACCGTTGAAAATAATCAACTTCAGCAAAAAAAAAAAAAAAAAAGCCACGCGAAGCAACAGAAAAAAAAACAGTTAAAGAACCGTAGCGCGCGCTAATAACAAACAATTAGTAACCTATATACGAGGACAGGGCGCATTGCCATTAACCAACTGCCAGCTACAGGTTGACCCAAAAAAACAAAGGCAACAAAAGCGAAGAACATTGCAGTCGACTGTAATCAATTGCTTAATACTCGTTCCGCTTGCAAAGCAAAATATATTCTTTATATGCTTCCCAATTGATATATACATAGATATATCAGTAGAGGAGATTAACAGTTAGCTTACTACAAAGCTGGGTAGTCCTTGCCCAAGATAGAGCTTTGCAATTTTTAGTCTTTATCGATCTACCATGACTCCAAGATATTAATCAAAGGCTTCTTAGAGAGCGTAACCAAAAAGAATCTATATGTGACAAGAGTACTTTCGAATATACATATATCCCAACTTTCAATTTCATAAACTAACATTATATCAAAGCCAATACCTCCTCGAAGCAGTATACTAAACTCAAAACTTTATTAGCGGCCTAATTGACGTAACGTCATGTTACGAAAGCAGCAAGTGCCAGGATATGGGCTAAAGGATAAGGACTAATGCGTGTGCTAGTCGCCTCTGCTGTGGGTCCTGCCTAATTTCTAATTAACAAATCGCTCTCTCGCTCTCGCTCGCACGCGCACACACTCACTCACTTTCTGTGGGCATAGCAGCCGATAGAGATCGAGGACGCGCACCTTCGGCTACTGTCCACTATCTTAACCAATGTCTCTCACTGTCATTTGTCCCTCGCTAATTGCCAGCCGCAAGGGGTTAACAGTGTCCTGCGGTAGGTGAAAGTCGTAAAACGTAAACCAAAGAGTAAAAAAAAAAATAAAGGAAAAAGGATAACCAAAAATTTGTTATGCTCGTAAAAGATGTCGTCGTGTCGCTGTCACATATGAAAGTTATCCAGTAGCCAAACTGGGATGCTGTTCCTCACAGCCACCCGATTCCAATGGCCAGATAAGTGAAGTGAAATGTGACATCAGAAAGCGATACGAACATTTCCTCTCTTTCTTCCTAAACACACATGACTTACGACCTTTTCATTTTGGTGTGGCCCACAGCAGAGACCATTAACTTGACTCTTTTTTTTTCGAAAATTCCTTTCAAAATTTCCTTGATGACTCATTGAAAGAACCACTTAAGAGTGAGTTGAAAAGAAAAGTTTAGTGCATGAAAATATAGTAGATCATCTAGTCTCATCTACATCTTAGGTTCTTTTAGGCTATATAAAACCATACTATTAATTTTTAGTTCATATTAGTCTAGATTAGTTAACATCTTAGATCTTTTATGAAAATTTCGAGTTCTCAAACCATTTTTCCTGGAATGCTATATCAATAAACATACTATATATCTATATGTATGTGCATATAAAATCATCAACTTAAATTTGAGCTCAAAGGTCTTGCATCTAGCACGCTTAATAACTTCTCTAAGCATGCCCATAATTTTTGAGCTTACGTCTTCATAAACGCTGAAGTTGTAATAATTTGTGGCATTCAAAAAGTGATTCGTGCAATGCACATTTCAATCATGATAAAAATTCTAAAAATAAGCAACAACAACAAATTGCAATGGAAAAATTCTAAAATTGTAAATTCAATTAAAATTGACAAATTTTTATGTACTGCCCCGAGTACGAAGCGAAATATGCGAAGCAAAATATGTCGCCAGTTGCAAACTGGAAACTGGAAGCTGGCATAAATCAGAGTCTCGAGGTGAATCGTTTGCTGATGACAACTCAAAGGGGAAACCCGAATCGAAGAGAGCAGATCGCTGATTCCGTCTGTTGCTGTTCCAACGCCAGTCGTTCCAGCAGCTCGAGACGCAAACGATTAAAAAAAAAAACTAAAAAATGATGAAACAAAAAATTCGTATTAATTTTTATGTGCGAAACGAGCGAAAACGCGATTGCTGAGTTTTAGCTGATGCTATAGTCCACAGACATTGATGGACTAAAAATAAATATGCATTTAAAGCAGGAACAGTTAAGTTTTATACTATAAAGCAGAGCATTTCAGCACACATGTTAATTAACTAGTTGAGAGCGTATTGAAAAAAATTATACACAAAGTTTTTTAGTAAAGAGAAGATTTTTATTAACAAATATAATAAAAAATAAATTTTTTTAAAATAAAATAAAAATAGATACATTTAAGAATCATATTCACAATCTAAAAATCCATAGGGAAAAAACTGAAAATAATTGTAGAAATTTTCAAATTTATTCAATCTCAAGAAATTGCAAAGCAAAATATATATATATTCATATAATAATTCCAAATGTCAACGATTAATGATATATATATATAGATAATGATATACATATAGATTAATGCACCTTAAGGCAATACAAAGAAAAGAAAAAATTCCATTAGCCCAGCTGCTCAGAGTCCCTCTCTGACTTACAGTTCGCGTAGACAGAATGTCTTCTCTCGCAGCTTGACATCAAATGAAGAATTAATGTACTTTATGGGCGCGTTCGACATATTTGTGCACAATTCGTGGCAAATTCTGCTGATGAGCCAAAAACTGAATCGAATTCGTATTCGAAATAGATTAGTGTGACAATAGGACAAAGTCAAAGCTTTGCCCGACTTTTGGCCTAGGTGGCAATTCGAAAATCAATTTGATATGCAGTACGACGCAGTTCACAGTTCACATTTCGCCCAGCGTTTGCTTTGTTTGGTATGCCCAAGACAGGCGACACAATGGGACATGCGCAAAGGACAATGCAGTGCTGCATCGTAAATTTCTAATTGAAAACGTATTTGGCCAATGGTTTTGGCCATTGTCTGCACGAGACAATAGAGAGTAAAATCGTATAGAATTGAATCGAATGAAAACCGAAAAGAATTCTTTTATATACTAGATAGATTTTCGAGTTTTTCTAGGGAAAATTCGCGCGTGTCACATCGTCAAATAGTTCTTCGATAGAGTTTATGGCCCGATTTCGTTGATCGGTTCATAAATTTGGAAAAACTGTGAAACTGTCAGGGCAATAGCACGATTTTACTGTCGGCCTCTCCTTCAGTTCAGTTCTGTTCATTTCAATGCAATTCGAAGGGAGCGCCGGACATCCGTCCAAAAAGGGGGATTTCAATCAAGTCTTGTTTTTTTTTTTTTTTTTTTTGGATACGAAAGATCGAGTGGGAAGTTCACTTACCTTCAATGCTCCTTCATCTTTCCAGCTGTCCAGTGTGTGTTTGTGTGTGGGTTCCTTTCGTCCTTGTGGCTTACTTATTTCTTCTTATTCATTGCTGACAATTCAATTTGGCCGGAAATTCGGGCAGACAGTGCTTCCCGCTTGCTTCCTACTTATGCATCATGTGCCCATCCCTCTCCCTCTCCCGCTTTCATGCCTAGCTCTCAGTTGCTCTATTCTATCTTTAGTTAATTGAGCTGTTCGTTCTTTCCGAGTTTTCAAGTTGACTCGGGTTCATTACTTTTTATGCAATTCATGGACATTGTGCATTGTACTGCATTCAGCGTTTGCATCCTGTTGTCCGGCTTGGACCACACACTCCACAATACCAATTGCCTGGTCAGCCTGCTGTGCCCACTGCCCAAGGTGGTCCTTAACCTTTTCTTGTTTTCAACTAACGCAAAGGTCTTCTATGTTGCGCTACTCTACATACATACAATTGCATATATGTATTGTCATTATAGTAGAAATGGGAAAACTGCGAAGACTTCAAAATCGAACACAATCTGCAATTAACAAACAAAATTTAATAAAAGCAAATTTTGTAAATATATATCGTATATGGAAAAAAAATATTTATAAAAAACTATAGACATAGAGTTTTTGTAAATATATCCTTAAAAATGAATAATAAACCTATTAAATTCATAATCCTGGTGAAGCTTAGAAGTTACGATAGATCAAATGCCGTAATGTCCTTAGTATTTCAAAGTATTCATATTAAGAGATGCCCTTACAATATGTATATCTTCTTTGATGAATATTTGTATAAAAAATCCAGGAACACATTAATTGAATTTCATACAAATCTCTGATAAACAATCGAGTGCTTAAGTCCTATTTAACGTTCGATCAGTTATCGTTATCGTTATCGAACGTTTTGCTAGTTAATCTCAGTTGTTGACATGATGCTCTGGCAACAGGCAACTACACTTTGGTTATCGCTTTGCTTGCAGCAGCTAATCAATAGCTTAACAACTTTATCCAATCATCGGCTGACACCCCCCACTGCTACTACATCTTCTTTGCCCTCTGCCCTCCTCTGGCTGATGTAGCTCTGCTTGGTCCAGGTTCTGCTCAAGTTGCACAAGATTGTCGTGCTGTGCGCGCATCAATTAAAGCCGCACCAATGTTTTCGCACCCGGTACGCAAATCGATTAATTCCGCGCCTAAATGCGATAAGCCTTCCTTCATCCTGCCCAAAGCTTAACCAAACATTTGCTCTTCTATCCCTATCTCCCTCTAGTTCTCTCTCCCTCTGTCTTTTGTCTTGTCCACCAGCAGAGCCAATATTTAACTTTGAACTAATTATTTCAATGGAAAGGCAAATAAGTTGATTTCGCTGTTTGTATACTCGCCTTGGCCTTGTTCCTCCGCCTCACTTCAGCTGCGGCTACTGCAGCAGCATCAGCTACTCTACAACTTCAGCTCCTACTCCTCTTGGCATGTTTTTTTTAATTACAAGCAACACGCAGGCGGCCCAGGCCGTTGACTGAGCATGCGCGTGGTCACATACCACTCAGCCACATTCGCATTCACATTCGCATTCACATTCACATCCTCGGAATCCACCTCAACTCATCCACTCATCCAGTTGATGCGCGCGCGATTTTTGCCACTTAATAGCGCTTAAACACGAACATTTTGAATCCTTGGCCAAAAGCCAAAACCAAAGGGAATCAAAGTGCAGCGCGTAATTGCGCGGCCAGTTCCCCATTTTCCAAAAAAAAAAAGAAAGAACGGGAGCCCAAGCCCAGTCTGTTGCCAAAGCCAAGCCAATGCCATGAAACAAACAAACAAACAAACGCAGATCCCCAACACAAATCCCTGAGCACAAATTGTGGTGTGAACCAGTTGAAAAGCTTGGCAAATGTGCGCGACTTGTCAAATGCCCTGTAAAAGAGTATTTAAACTCCCAATAGATACAATCTATAATGCATCAAGATTGCATTATAAAAGAAATTATCTGTTCACCATTTAGAGTCTCTAAAGCATCTATATGATTACAGCTTCCCTCCCACTCAAAAGCTTCTTATGTTTCCCTTTCAGCTATAGTTCATTAAGTTAAACACATCTTATTGCATGTAAAATTTTCCACTCGTCCTTTGCTCAAGTGTCGCCATCTCTCGTCAGAATGACCGCAACACGGCTAACGATAGATGGCGCTAGCAACAGCTGCTGAGCTGAGGCAATTGCCATTTGTTACAAAGTATCTGCATTAAACAATTGACCCAACGCCATAACAACTTTAGCTACTGACTAGCACCAGTTGAAGCTGCGCACAGCACATAAATTAATTTGTGCGCATAATGCGCCTTAGAATCCTTAGCCAACTGCTGCTCCAACAACTCCTTCACATGTGCGTGGCTGCAGAGCATTCATCACCAGCCATTCGCATTTGTTTGCTGACAATGAATTGCACACAGAAGTCCGAGTAGATCGCAAAGCGAGGTGCACCAGTTGGGGCATAAATTGAGGAAGCCACAGCAACCAGCGAGTAGGAGTGGGATGAAGTTTTGCAGAGAGTGAGAGAGAGAGAGAGAGAGAGAGAGTGAGAGACAGGTAGTTGGTAGCTTTCTTGGCTGCTGCAGCAGCTCAAATTAAAATTCTTCTGCGCTGGTCGTATAATTAAAAGTCGGCCGACTCGCTTAATGAAGTAATGCGGCATTAGACAACGACAAAAGCAACCAAAGACCATATATCAATTGCCCATTGACAACTGATCCCCACACACACACACAAAAACAAAGTAACAAAAACTTAATAAAATCGAGCAAACTTCAGAAGAAGCCACGCGAAACCCACACTCCTAACCAAGTCCCACAAACACTCAGAGAAAAAGAAATTTACAGATTTACTCTTATTTGATTCAGAGCAAAGTCTTTAATCGTATATCAAGTGTAAATGAAAGTTCTTCAACAGACAAATGAAAATGCGCCAGTGGAAAGTAACCAACTAAGAGATGCTCGGAACAGAGGCTAAGCTTATAGATCGTATTAATTTTATTAAAAATTTAATATGAACGATATTTAAAGATATGAAAAAAATAACAGAATTATTTATTATTATTTTTATTTGAATATTATTATATATTATATATATTATAATTGACTATCAAATGATTGAACAACTCAACTCTTGCTTTCAATCAATAAATATATTTAAAGGTTTCAGCTTTAGACTTGAACTCTTCATACTAATCAAGTATTTATATTCTATATAAAATGCACATTTTCTTCAAGTGTAAAGTCTACATTCTCTGCTCAGAAGGATTTCAAATCTTTTAGTTTATGTTCTTTTTTACTTTTTGTTGGTTTTTGATATTTGTGAAAGGGGGCTTGCTCTCTATATAATTGGCCATCATTATCGCTGATGAGCGCGCAACACCGACATTCTCGGCGCACTTCCTCTACACACGTGCAGCAGTGGCAAAAATCAAAAAATCAAATCGCTCACAAATCAAATACAGCGTGGAGCGGTCGTGCTTCAGCTCCTGCTCCTGGTTTGCTGCTGACCGCCAGATTATGAGCCACAAAAATCCGCATCGCAAATATTGTCGGTTGGGTAAAAGTTGCAGCCCAGAGTCGAAATTGTCTTTAATGAGTGACTTTAGCACTGGCTGATGGCCCCAAAAATCAGGTCTACACCTCTCCGACTCTCTCTTCCTCTCTATCTCTATCCTCTCTCTCCTCACTCTGTGCCTCTCTCCTTTTCACTCTGTCTGTCTGTGAGATGGCTGCTGAGGTAGCTTAGCCCATTATTCAAGCTTTATTTATTTTGCTTCATCCGCGCAAAATTAAAAGTTTTGTGTGTGCGTCCAAAGTCAAAAGTGCAAATTTTCGCAGCCCCAGCCACAGAGATTGTAGAGGGAGAGAAAGAGAAAGAGAGAGAGAGACAGCTACAACTGGCAACAGCAGCCGCATCAGACGTCATATTAGCGAATCAACTGACAAAGCATATGAATATCAACAGCGTTTGAACAAGTGGATTAAGATCCAGACACAGCCGCAGTCTGCAATTCCAACTCCTACTGAGAGTTCAGACTTGAGCCACCGAGCCACAACTTGGTCCCAGGCTCAAGCTACAGCTTTGCGCTGGTGCGAATTTAGCTGCTGCTCTTCATAATTAATTTTGCTGGCGCAGTAAAGAACTCAACGTTTTCCACTGCCGAATGGCATATACTCTATAATTTATATATGAAAGAAAGAGAGAATGTTGATATAATTCTGAAAATAGATCTTTAGGGAAAATGATTAATTAATGGTTATTTGCTGACTTAAGCAAATTTGATGAATCCTTAAGAGCTCAAAAAATATTTTTATAATGGGAAACGTTTCTATGTACATTTTACATTCCATTGCATATTCATTAAAATAAATATCAAAATCTCAGATTATAGTATAAGAAAAATATGGTTTCTTTGCAATATCTCAATTAATAATAATAATATTATTATTAGAGAAGTCATTGATATTGAATATCTGAGAATATGATTTTCATTTCTTCTTCAGCTAGTTCAATTCTCAGTCTCAAACAAATATAATAAAAATTTTCAAATAAAATAAACTTCTGTATGATAAGTAAATTATTAAACCAAAAGTAAAGTAGAAGAAGAAGGCTATAAATTTTCAAAACGAAATTCCTTTGTTTCGAATAAATGTAAACAACTTATAAATAGATATAACTTTTATACAGTACATTCGCAGCAAACTCTTAAAAATAGTTGCTATGCTCTAAATAAAATATAGACAGACAGCCAGAACGGCAAACACTTGAGCTAAAAAGCCTGTAGACAGACACACAACAAATGCTGAGCTTAAATTCCAGTTCCATTTTAGACGATCACAGTGCGAGGATTAAAGAGGAGCAGCAACGGCGACGGCAACGGCAACGGCAACAACAAGTGGCAGAGGAAGAGGAAGACACGCAACGTCGCTGACCTGTTGGCCACAGAATCGAGTTTGGCAACGAATTGAGGGACCCGATTCGAAAGGGGGTAGTTGGGGCGCTTGGCCATTGGATTGGGGTTATTGGGTTTGGGTATGGGTATTCATTCATAAGACGCCTTGCTGTGCGTAAGCCGCTTAAGTTCTCGGCGCAACTTATTTATTTTCAACATCATTTTCGCATACTCTGTACGCGTGCAACTCAAAAAGGATATGAGTATGTGAAGGTAATGTGTGTAGCAGGCAGAGAAAGAATCATGTAAAAAGTAGAGCTTAACGCAATCAATAGGCAATATCTGTATCTAAATATCACTAGGCGTTATCTAGGCCGATAGATAATTGTTGGAAGTAACATGATTTGTAAACTGATCTCTACTCTTCTCAGTAAGCCATAATCATGACAAAAGCATAACATAACATTGTTGATATCGATAAAAATCGATAATTGTTGTGGCATAATCAATTTACATATATCTCTATCGAATTTTGTGGCTTGAATTATTGTAATCAAACGATTTTGAAAACTTCATAGCCTGCAATTGCATTTACAGAGTATCTAGCTCGTTGAGCAGTCTGTTTTGGGTAGACATTTCACTGTAGCTGCTTTTTTGACTAATGTGCAGCTTACACTTGACTGGCGCACAATCAACACCATCAGCAGCAGCAGCAGCAGCAGCAGCAGCAGCAGCAGCAGCAGCCGAAGCCAAAGCCGAAGCCTTCTACTGGCCGTCGCCCTCATCATCATCATCAAGAATCAGAGAGCTGTTGTTGGCTCTGGCAACTCATCACATTGCCACTTGGACGTTTGCCCGTTTGCCAGTTGCCCCATTGAGCTGCTCGTCGATCCCCAGCGATTACTCGCATTAAGCTACGGCGCGCTTCTGGCAGCCAGCGTAAAAATTCACAAATTTGCTGATGCGCTGCTGTCGATAGTAGCGGAACCTTCCGGGCGCCTGCCACTTGCCACTTGCCAGTTGCCACTGGCGCATGTACCGTTCCTTTCTTATATGTATTTCATCTTTTTTATTTTTTTTTTTTTTATTTGACTCTCTGCAACGCCTCCCCATGGGCAACGCCTAACGGCGCTTCAGATTTGCCATCAAACTGATTTTTCCATGGAAAGCATCTGAAGTCCATTCGTTGCATGTGGCTGCCAGCAGTTGCATCTTGCAACAGTTGCTACCGTTTTCTTTTTTCTTTGTTAATATTTTTGCCTCAGCTGCATGAATGATGCAACACTCGTCAGAGAAATGGAGCACAGTTCGAGCTTTACGTCCAAACATTTGTCAAGGGTCCTAACTGGAACTTCAAGTCTGCTCTACTTGAGAACTTGAGTGATGGAGTTCATAAAATAATTAAAGTTTTTTAATAAATTCTAAAATTGAAAAATAAAGTTTTTAAAGCCACATTTTCTATATAGTATATGTATATGTGTTTTATACATAGGCTTGCTCCAAGCAGCTGCATTGATTAAGGACACGATGCTGTAATAAGTCTAATTGTAGAGAAAATAAATAATGAATCAATCAGAAAATGAATTCTAGCTCCATAGACTGTAGAACATAGAGATTTCTTATATAATCTATTATTTATTTATAGATTTATTGATATATTTTTATTTTTTATTACATTAATTTATTTAATCAAGTTTCCAATCTTCATTTTATGATTCTGTGCCCACAACTTCTACTTGAGCTACTAGCTGCTTCTTTCTATCTTATCATCAAAGTTGAATATACATTCTCCTCTTTTCTCCTCTCTCTCTCTTTCCTCACTCCTCCCTTTCTCTTACACTTCAGCTTTGTCGCTAGTTATACAACTGCCGATCAACCAATCGTCTTTCAATTGCAGCTTACAAAATTCGGTTGGACCAAACTCTGTTCTTAAGCGGCGAGCACTGCAATTTATAGCCCATTAACTAAATGACACTGAATGCTCCCCGGGGGGTTAGGCGGACGTGAAGGTGGAGATGTAGGCAGCGCCAACCATTTGGACCACATTGATCATGGCTGCCAAAGCGCGCAATTCCGATTCCGGTGCCAGCCCCAAATTTGCGGCACATAAATTAAAACATTATTAAGAAACGTAAAAAAAAAAAAAAGGAGGAACAAAAATAACAAATGCAAATGTGATATGCGCACTAATAACTAAGGGAAGAGTTCAAGCAGGGGGGGGCAAAGGATATTGACAGCACTTAGTTAGTTAAATATTCGCCCGCAGTAGCTATTTAAATGATGCCAAGGACCCAGGCAATTACTGAGGCACCAGCATAAAATGCATTTCAGCCCAAGACCATGGGGGCTCTCTCTCCACACACACACAGCCTGAGAGGGATACGGCGAGAGAGAGGGAGATGGAGAGAGAAAGCGAAGCAAGAGCTAGTGCAAGTGGCTGGACCAGAGACGCGCAATTCCTGCGACTCGCGTTGAGAACGTCGTGTGCCGACGATGACGACGACGACGACGACGACGACGACGGAACGTGGGCCGCATGCAAAAAGTGCGTACGCCATGCCACTCATTACACACTTCTGCATAGGGTATTCTAATATAGTTGGCAACTTTGTAAGCTGTGTAAATATGACTTTCAGTTGGGATATATGTCTTCTTGCATACAGTATTTGAATATACATGGTTCAATCTATACTGATCTAAACCTCATAAGTAGTAGTGGCGTCTTTCCATTCCGAATATCAGAGATTAACATCGTATATGCAAGGATCTGGATGATATGCTCACCCCTTTCAACATATGTCTATTCCCCCTTAGATATGGGCAAAGCAACTATCAACTTCTCTCCTCTCTCTCTGCTCACACGACAAACAATCTAGCTAGTTGCTTATTGAAGAGAGTATTTCAACTTCGTTGTAGTTCGCTGCAGTTCGATTCTTTCTTGTTTTTAATTTGCTGGAGCAGCCAAGCAAATACGACAGCGTTGATGATCATGTTAATGAGGGGCTGGGCCAGTAGTAGCTGGCGAGACGGGAGACGAAGATCGTGCCACAAGTCGCTGCTGGTGTTTCATATTTTTTATTTTATTTTTTCTTCCACATTTTTGTTCACTTTTTTTTCTCGTTTTCGTTGAGTATGCAAAAAACCATCAGCGTTGACGCAAAATCAAAAGATCACACAGGATCAATTACAACTAATGATATGGAGACGAGAGACTTGAAAGTTGAGACCTGGCGACTTGGAGACTTGAACATATTCTGACTGAGCTTCAATTCCGCTTCGTATTTTGTTTTTTTATTTTAACTTTTTTTTTTTGTACTTTGATTTTGAAGGCTTGACTTGCGACGTCAACGCTCTGACAGGCTGTTCGCTGCATATGCGGGACCCGGTGCTAACAAGTTGCACAGCTAAAATTACCCAATTGATGATTTTGATGGTGGTGGCTACCCCACAGCCGTCCCCTTACTTCAAACCTTCTCTTGCCGTGATGCCAACTAAGAAGCATAGGCAGACAGCTGCCAGAGGCATACAGAGAGCGAACAGTAACAACGAGCTGCTCTTCATCATCATGTCGCATCGTTGTCACCTCATGCCCGAAAATTGGCCTACGTTATTTTATAATTTTTTTTTTTTTTTTTTTTTTTTTTTTTTGTTATTCTCTCAACATAATTAAACTAATTGTTCTCGAGTCCTGCGTTTTGCTTGCTTGATGTGTGCCTCGTGTGCCCAGTTTCTCAACGCGCACATCCTATGCTGGCTCCATCACTTGCCCACTGGCCCGCTTGTCCGTGTCGCATTTTTCTGTTTGATCTTCATTTCGGTCAATGATCTTGAAGAATCCCCAGCGTCCAATTCGCAACTTTTCGGCACTTGCACTTTAAATGTAGAAATTAGGCTTATTTTTACGAATTCCCTAAAACCAAGACTGAAAAAAAAAAAAACAATACAAAACAAAAACAAATCGCCTGCTGCTCAGTTATGTCATCAATGTGATCAGCACATTCCGCAGGGGGCAAAAGTTGATGTTGTAAGCAAAACGTTGATTGAACTTCAGCTCTTTGCCAGAGTCAGGTACCGCCCTCTCTCTCGCTTCCCCGCTCTCTCTCTCTCTATCTCTTCCTCTCTTTTGTCTTATACTCGTTAATTCACTCACTCTCTCTCTCTCTCACTCACTCTATCTCTCGGCCTCAGTGTTTCTTTCGTTTTTGAATGATAATAAATAAATATGCCGAAACACTAATAACACGCTTAAAGATTGGCGCAAGTTGGCGCTTCCTGTGCAGCTCTTATTCCTGCGTTTGCGTTTCGATTTTGATCGTACGTCGAACTTTCAAACTTGAAATTCAAGCATTGTCTTCTTCTTCTTCAACTACTACTACTACTTCGATTGCTGTTGCTGCTGCCGCTGCTGTTGCTGCTGCTGCTTCTTCCTCATCGTCGTCGTCGTCGTCGTCGTCGTCGTCGTCGTGTGTCGGATGCGATTTAATACAATAAAATATCACAATAGTCCTCAGGTCATTTAGTTAGACTTGCAGTTTATCATACACACACACACACATATACATGCATACACACACACACATGTTTAGACCCATACTATGGTTATCCACTTCATATCCCTTTGGCTCTACATTGGGGTCGTCTCTTATAGCCTCAGCTTCAGATCTTCAAGATTGATGTTAACGGAAAACGTCGTTTCTCTCGCTCTTCCTACTCTTTCTACTTCATCTCCTCCTCTCCTCCTCTTTTCTCCTGCTCCTCTTCCAGCACTTTATACTCCTCCAACAATGCTCTTGGCTGCAATCGATGTCCATTTCGATGTCGATGTCGATGTGAATTGTCTGTCTGTCTCTCTTTGCTTGCTGTCGCTCCAACTAAAGCCAAACAGGCGACAGCAATACAAAATTCACGTTAATTGAACTTGATAAGATTTTTGCTACTTTACTTTTATTAATAATATTGCATAATTCATTTTTCATATTTACGAAATGCTTATTATATCATTTAAATATATCTAGAATATTTCTGAGACTGTTACTATGTAACATCACTCTCGACACTTTTGTGTGGTGCACATTCATCTGTTGGGCTATGAACAACTTGTTGTATTGTCTGCTGATCGCAGTTGATCGCTTCTGCCGTTTTACCATGTAGTTAACATAAATGCAGGGCCTAGGCCCAGTCCACCAAGTGCATTGTAATTGTTGTTGCTGCTGCTGCAAGTGTAAATTTTATTGCATTTCAATTTGGCAACAAGATTTCCCCCTTTTCTTTTGTCTGTCTGTTGACTGGCCAACCGGAAAGCGAACTCATTTTTGTCATTTCCGTTCGTCATTTGGGGGGGGCAGGAAGTTTCATAATAATAAAGACGCGACACGACGAATCAGCCATTTGGTGGAGGGGTCATATAGATAATTTAGTTAATATTGCTCCAATGCCTTTAACCCTTTAACCCTTTAACCCCTCTGCCCTGCTTAAGGAAGCTAGCTCCAAAACGCTTTCTCTGTCTCTCTTTTTTTTGCGCCTGTCTGTGCCTGCCTGTCGTTACTTTGACGTCTTTGCATTTGTTTCTCGTGTGGATCCTGGGCACGCGCACCTGTATAAAGGTAAAGCAGCTGCCTGCCTGCATTGCAGGATGCGTCGTAAGGATCGGACAGGTGCAACATTTACCGTTTGCCTCGCGCAACTGCAACAGCAACAACTAAAGGAACTGCTGCCCCTCGCAGTGGGCACACTCCACTCCACCAACTCCATTCAGATCCTTTTACTTTTTTGTAAACATCCTTTAAGATTTCTCTGTCTGTCTTTTTTTCTGGCCTTTGTCATTGCTCAACATTTTTTTTTTTAGTTCCATTCAGCATGGAAATATTTATAATTTATGTTACAAAATATTTGTATGATTATGTTGCTGGTCCCCAAGAAAACAAATTAAAGTTGGGGATATTACATGATCATCAAAACAAAGACAAACAAAAAATAAACACGTCGAAGTCTTAATGCTCTTTTTGTGGGAAATGTTTATGCTACAGAAATACAATGTTCATTGGGTATATTAGTATATGTCTATATTTGGAGATACATTAAAGATAATACCATTTTTAATATATCAAGCTGGCTTTTAGTATTTAAGTTTTTAAATTACTTAAATTATTAAGTATTTAATATTACTTAATGGCTATATTTAAAGATCTACATCCATATTATGATCTTTAATCTATTATCAGATATAGTATAGGTATATCGTCATTTTTATAAAAATTGAAATGAAAAGCAAATCATTCGCATTTGAGAATTTAAAATGTAATTATTAGAGTATTAATATTTTAAAAGAATTACTTTACAAAAAAAGAGAGTAGTATGGGACACAATCGACTCCATAATATACGTTCTGAAATGTATATAAAACTCGAAGATCGACATAAAACGGACTCTACACAAAGCCAATATACCCTTTGCTGCTTCAGTAACATTCAAAACGTTACAATTTATGACTTGGTTCTTTTCTAATTAACCCAAATGTGATGTCAGTTATAGATAGTTGAGCGAGCTGGACGACGATACCTAAAGCCTTTTAGGTAGCAGGTAGAGCTACTGTTTTATTGCTGTTGTTGTTGTTGCTGTTGTTATGTCCTTTCTATTTGCAGGTGCAAGAACATGACATAAACATGCGACAGGGAGCCGTAGGTGGCACCGCTCGCGCCTCCCGCTCCACATTTTTTGATTTATTAAGTAAAACAATCTGAACATTTAAGATCTCTTGACAATTTGATCTTGTAACGTGGGCGTTTTATTATGTAATCAGTAGCCCAAAACATTAGATCAAGATCAGATCAGAAAAAACAACAAAAAACAAAAACAAAACCATACCAAGTAGGCAAAATAAAATCCAAGACCCAGATACGATTTCACTTTCATAACATTTCAGATCGCCTCTTGTTCGTCGTCTTCTACATTTATTGTGTTGACAATTTCCTATGAAAATTGAATTTGAAATTGATATGTTGACATTGATATGCCCATCTATAAAAGGAGAATTTGTTGCTACTCAGGGCGTACCTTGGCCCAACAATATAAAATGAAGTTCAAGTCCTTCTACATCTTGTTTGTATGTCGCATTGCCTTTCAATTTCATTTGAAATATCGCGCTAGTTAAATTCTTCATTAGGTATTGAGAAAATTGTTATCAAGCTGATTTATGATTTCTCTGTATACTATTAGATGAAAGAATTCCCATATAATAACTAGCAATGCTTTGATAGTTAAGATTTATGCTTTGCAGGAGCAGAGTTGGGATTGAATAGCTGGCATATAGATTACATTGAATTCTGAATTTCTAAGGATTCTTTTTAAGCATTCATAATTTTCATGTAATGTCTGTTATGCCTAAAGCAAGTCAAACTATTAATTCTTATAAATTATAATATTGTAAATAGAAAATGCTATACTTAAGTAATACATATATAAATATATATCAAATCGGAAGAGCCTTTATCCTGAATTCAATGGTTTCATATACTGACAGCCCGTCTTCAATTTTACTTTAGTTTAAGAAAACTTCTGTTATCTGTTAGACAAACATTATCTAAGGCTTTGCTCGTTATGCCTCAGGACCTGCATCATCTACTTCATGCTTGGCCAAATGGCCAAAATGTTTACTCTCGACTAATCCTTTTCCCAAACAGCAGCAGCCAAAAACATTTTCTTAGCTGCACAGCTCAAGAATATTGCGCAAATATAAACTGTACAGTATATAAAATAAGAGCGAAAGAGAGAGAGAGAGTCTTCAGAGCTGTTCAATGCCATTGTTGATCGATCTCATCTACAGGCAGGCTGTATCAATAAGATACATATATATCATTGTGTTTGGCTGTAACCACAAAAATTGGCACAAAACGCTGTTATTCCACAGGCTGCTACTTCTCGGAATGTCTCTGCATCTCCACCTTGTCTCACACGTTTTTCTTCTATTTCTCTGGGAAAAATCTCAGCCGTTGTGTGCGTGAGGTTTTGTGCAATGTTGCGATTTTGTGTACATTTTTGCCTGTTTGCAGTATCTGCTTTTCTCTGCATTTTCATTTTCATTTCATTTTTTATGCAATTCTCTGCGCCTTCTTCTTGGAACTGCTAAAGGATTAATCACGTTGTTTCTATTGCCAGCGCATGTAAAGGGTTCGCCTTCTATTAAATATATTTTTTGCTAAGCTGATTGCTTGACAGATGTCTACAGCTGAAACACTTTAGATTTTTCCTGTCACGTGTTTTCCTTCATTTTATAGTCAGCTAGATATAGATAAAGTTATAGCCTTTCTGTAAACTGGTTAAGCTGCTTTTTTGATTGCTTCTCTCTTTTCTTGAATTTTTTTATTATTTTTATTGCTTCTATTTTTATTTTTTAATGCATATGTTTATATCAAATTTATATTTCTGCTACCATTTATTTATATGGAAATGAAATGAATGTCTAGCCAATTATTCACTAATTCTACCAATATGCTAATGCCCCACAGTTCAACTTCTTCAATTAGCTTCTCTTTCCGAACTTTCCAAACTTTGATATATTCCAAAAATTTTTTCCCAAGCCATTTTGCTTCAATTTAGTTTAATTTCTTAAAATAAGCTTCTCTCTGCTGCCTTTTACTTCCGATTTATTTTTCTTTTCTGTTGGTAATTCCTGCTCTAATTTCTCTTTCCTTTTTTTTGTCGTGGGCCTGCTGGTCGCGTGGTCTCGGCGACACTTGAGACTCTTTGCTCTTATCGAAACGGCGGCATGTAACAAAAACTAAAATTTGCCCTCAGATGTTGCCGCAGCTAAGGAGCAAGTCAAGTGTCTGGCTCCTGCTTCTGCTGCTGACACTCCGGCTGCTGCAATCCTTGAGATGTTTGTTTATTTAACAGTGCACAAATTAGACGACAAGCGAGTCAGCTATAGACGGGCAACTGCAGAGAGACTTCAACTGGCTATCTATCCACTTGACCATTTGTTTTTTGGGACGCGCCTATTTAGATAAGAGCCCTTAAGCCAGGACTAGACTGGCACACAGCATGCTTCATACTATTTCTGATGTTGTTGTTGTTGTTATAGTTGTTGTTGTTTCTGTCTCAGTTGTTGCCGCCCCGCTGCCAAACTTAATTGTTAATGCAGATACATTTTGGTATTTAGAGCATGCAACCTGCCATTGCTGTAGCTGCTGCTATATCTGTAGCCTCATAAACATATTGGCCAGCAAATTTTGCGCATCAGCGGCTAATTAAGTCATTTAGCCAGCTCGTTAGCTGAGCTCTTGGGTCGTCCTCGTCGTTGTCGTCATCAGGAATTCTAGACAACAAAAATTCCGCATAAATTCCAAGCTCACAAATCACTTTTATAATGGGATTCGGCTTTAGGAAGCAGTTCCGAGTCGTTGTCTCCAGCTTCTTCTTCTTCTTCTTCTTGTTCTTCTTCTTCTTCATTTCCATTTCCAGCTACAACTTCAGTCGCTTTCGCTTTTTTTCTTCGTTTGATGCACAGCGCTATCTGCGGCGACATGGCGATAAACAGTGGCAAAGAAATCGCTGCACCATTTCGTTCAGTGTATATACATATATACACAAATACATATGTATATGTGTCTGTGTTTAGAGTGTATCTGCTAATGAAGGACTGGGCGTAAAGTGCTTGATTGGCATAGACCACACAGCGCATTTGAGAAATTCATTTGATAGCAGCCAAACAGACAGACGGACAGGCAAAGCCGGGCAACAGGTAGCTCTGCGGTTTTTGGTTAGACCAAAAGGCTAAAGCGGCTAAAACGACTAAGAACTCGCAGCTCACTTTTTGGCTGCTTGTCTTGTTAGGCTAATTGACTTCTTCGTGGCCCGATTTGACCATTGAGTTCCCCTGGGACCACCTTGAACGCGTGTTTATAAGTTGTTTGCCTCAGCGGATGACAAGCAACCGACAAATGGCCAACTGGCTGACTGCATGCTGGCTGCTTTGCCAATTGGCCAACTGTCTGAGCAACGCTTTAGCAGCTCAATTAATCAGCTTTAAGGGGTACTTAGCTACAGGTGTGTCCAGGGTGTGGGAATTTATCTGAATTACTTTGTTTTTTTTTTTTTTTAAAAAAAAAAAAAAGAACGTCTTTGCGGCACTCTCTAAAAACAAATGCTACAACGTCGGACAACTTAATTTGCGATAAACGTTCGTTTATCGGTATATAATAAGGCTGTGCAAGACAAAGGCTGATATTCTATATACATATATGTGCTCGTACTTGGATGCTTAAAGCAGCTGACTATGTTAGTTGCTAATATAAGTTTGTTTTTGAGAGATATTAGTTAAGAGAAGAGAAGAGATTTGATTATCACTTCTTCTAAGTCTCTCTCGCTCTCTCTCTCTCTCTCAGTCTGGCTCTACGTCTCAGCACTTCTTTTTGCTAGCTTTTTCTCTCTCTATCTCTCTTGATCTCTATCTCCGGTTTTACATCTATCTACATATCTGTGTCTCTCCCTCTCTCTCTTTCTCACTATCCTTATCTATACCAACTTGATTTCATATTTTTACTATAACATCCATTAATTTCACTCATATACCTTAAGGAATAAACAACAATAGTACAAGATAAATGCAATTTGTCAAATCAAACTATAGATTGACAAAAAAAAAAAAAAAAGATGAATCGTTGCAATTCCCATAGATATATATGAATGTGTGTGCGTATGTAATTCTCGCATAAATATGTCCCACTACATCTAGTTGATATTTGTTAAATACCATTCGTAATTTCCGTGGAAAATGCAACAAGAGTGCAAAGAAAATCGGTCAATTGAACAATTGTTTACACACTGTTCGACAAACGCACAGCATGTGGGCACATTGAAGGGCAAATGGATTCCCAAAAGGTAACCCAAAAGTCACAATGCAATGATAGCGAAGCAAGAGATGAAGAAAGAAAGAAAGAAAGAAAAAAAAAAAAAGAAGCAAAAATCACGCAATTCGAACAAAGGAAAACTGTAAGAAAATCCTAAGAGAAAAAATGCTGAAAGGGAACTTTTTTAATTGAGCAAAAATACAAACAAGTGCAAAAATATAAATTCACAAAGGGCAAAAGATAATAAATACGAGAATGCATGAAAAGAATGGAAATAGAAGAAAAATGTTGATATAGGGGCGTTTCGCCTGTTGTTCGGCGAGGGCATGTTTTGAGTAAACATTGCCATGTGCATAGAGAATCCAGGTTGCAAGAGAATAGGGTCACACGACTGGGGAGTGAGTCCATTCATAGGTGAGATATGGTGTCTGGTCAATTGATTGTTTTTTTTTTTTATTTTTTGACCAAGAAGAAGCAGATAACAAAAATATATACGAAATGCACAAATCATTTAATCAAACAAGCAGCCAGGGCTTCCGTCTGTCTACAGCTAAGCGAACAATTGAGACCATGAAATTCCGTGAAATTGCACAAGAGTTGACAAGCCAAGGGAGAGCCTCACATGCCTGAGACACACTATAGACAGCATGTCTATCTATAAGCAAGAGCAGAGAGCAGAGACCGACAGTGATCCATCTTCATGCACAGATCCACATTTGATATAAAACTTTCCTCAAATCTTAAGGAAACCTTATAGCAAGAGCTGGCAGAGAGAGGGAAAGAAAGCAAAAGACAGTGATGCATTTTCTTTCCATCAAGTCCAACTAATTAAATATTCTTTAAAATTGTATATAGTTTTTCCAAAGATCTGATATTCTGTATAAAGCCGCATATGAATTTAATGTCGCTGTTTCATAGTTCAAGCAATCCACTCTCCATGCAGATGAGACTTAAGTGCAGATCATAGATATATTATACTTTATGACCTCAGCAATACTTAACTTACATGCCACTGTGCACTCGTTACAATTATTATAGAACATAAATTAAAAACAACTTATGATTAATCAAGAGCAAACCAAAAAACGAAAAATAGAGAAATAAAACAAGAGCAAGTTTACCAGCTGCTGCTTTGTGCTAATCTTATCAATAGGACCATAATTTGTTGTGCGCAGTGACAGAGCCAAGTTGCAGGCATATCTTATCTGGCAGCAGTACCAACTGCCAGACAGCAAGTGCCAGAACAGCGATTAAAGGTTAATTGCAAGCCTCTACCTTAAAGCCTGAGCTACCGCCCGCTCTTGTCTAATTACAAGTGGCGCAGCATGCGCAGCTCGAGATAAGGCTGGAGGACACGAGACACAGGACACACAATTGCTGGCGACAGCAAGTAGTCGTCGGCATACTTCAGTAGCTGCAAATCCTCGAGCTACAATTCACTTTTGACGCATTCAGGACTCGAGGGATCTACTCAACACGACTCGATCAAGCGATCATTCAAGTGCATTTAGATCCTCGTTTGAGTAACAGGAGACGATCGCACGGCCTAACCGCATCAGCTAAATGCAACGGCCCGTAAATATTTCTAAGGCGAAAGCAAAAAAAAAAAAAAACCAAAACGAAAACCTTTTGCCAATTCTCAAGCATGCAGTTGGTCGTATCTCTCTGACCGAAAAAAAAACGGGTTGCGGTAATTACACTAAATGAATTTGCCACAAAAGAATACCAAAAAGAGAAAATAGGAAGGGAAAAAATTTCTTCATCACAGGAAATCAACGCTTGACATAGAAATCATATAAAAAAGAGTTACCAACAAAAGATTCGAGCGGGAGTTCTACCCTGAATAAAGGGGGTTAGCTATAAAGTGCCTGAGAAATCGATTCAAAATATGATTTGTGCTCTATTCAAAATCAATACAATTTATTTAAAGAGTTGACTAAAGAGGTACATAAAAAATCGTTTAAGGTTTAAGGCATTAACAATGCATGAAAAGGCTTAAGAGAATTCAAATAAATGTTGGCGATAGATTAAATCGTGCTGCATTGCGCCAAGTTATATGCCTGTATCAGAATATTACTGAAAGAACATACCCAGTTTCAAGATCTCTTCTCTAACTTCTCTAAATACTTCTGCTAAATTCTCACCCGTGTTTGGCTGTCGGACCTTAGAAATCGATCACAAAAAGTAGTTGCTACCTCAGCATCGATGCTTTTCGAAGCAAAATGAATAGAGTATGCTCCTTTAAGTTCGACCTGTTCTGGCAGTATCTCTCAACGTGATGGAGAAATTGCTAAATGCTATGATAATGATAACTGATCTATAAATCTCATATACCGATCGTAAATCTGACTCTGATACTTATCTGCGCTCCATCAGCTTATCTGACCTTCTCCACTAATTAATATCAAAGATGAATTCTCATTCTTTATTGTTAAGCTTGTACTACCTAAATAAAGCTTTAACTCAACTGTCAAGGCCACAGGCAAGGCATAGTTCGCTTCACTAAAAAACTTTATATAAAGTTAAAAATATATATAAAATAAAAACTTAAATTGGAACATACACAAAATTTCAGGTTGAAATCGTTGCAATCTCGTCCAGGAATCAGAGATGCGTGCACTAATTAAGATCCATCAATGCGAAACAATTTCGAATGTCCTCTACGTTGCGACATGTAAAAATTATGCTAAAAGTGAAGCGAGCCGAGTTGATGATGATGTTGTTGTTGTTGTTGTTGTTGTTGTTGTTGTGCTGCGACTTCTTCGAGTCCTGGACTCGATGGTGGGGACCATCCTGCATACGGCATACGGCATACTGGCTAGATGATATATAAGGCGTAACGCAACCAGTTCATTCAACACCTGCAGCGGCGCGACTTCAAAACGCGCGTGCGCACAGTGGCAAAGGACAGCGGAAAAGATAGAGACGGGGAAGGAGTAGGGCCAGCGGCAGGAGCAGGGGTACAAGCAATGGCAAGGGACAGAGGATAGCAGTAGCCAGGGTAGGTGCTAGATGCAATATAGGGGAATGGACACGCGGGCAGCAAAAAGTCATTGATTTCATTTGTATGCGCGTGTGTGTGTGTGTGTGTGTGTGTGTGTCTCGCCCGTTGCCCGTTGTGCCACACGCGGCTCATTAATATGTAAACCTTCAGTCCAGCAATGACTTTACCTCTCTCGCTCTCGCTCTCACTCTCTCTCTCTCTCTTTCTCTCTCTCTTGTCATCTTTTTCTTGTCCCTCTATCAGCTACTGTCCCCGTTCCTATTCTTGTCTCGCAGCAAGGTCATTCTGTTCTACAAATTAAAGTGGTTGCATTTTTGTTTATATACACTAGAAATATGGCATGGAGCTTATGACATGAATTATGCACATGAAGTGCATAATACAGAGAACTATATCAAATTTAAATCACAAAACTTCCAGAACAATCTTGTACGAGGCTTCCCAAGTGTAGAGAAGAAATGCAATTCACGCTGCTGAATCCAAGTGCAATTACTTCAACTACTAGAATTTTTAAGCTTCTTACTTACCTTATCAGGAATTTTGTTATTAGCCTGACTCAAATTTATATTAATCAATTTTCGTTAAAGGCATTCATGTTTCGTTATTTCGGCTTTGCAACTTTTCGTTAAGGGTATTCATGCTTCGTTACTCTACTTTTTACATGCGTTTAATTTAGTGTTCCTTTCTTTTTTTTTTGCTTTTGTTATTTAATTTCCAAATTTTTATATTTAATTTTTGGTCGTGTCTAAAGTTTCATTTTAATTACCGGCCACAGTCTTTTATGCTAAATTTGCATAATTCCGCCTGCTGTTGCCGTTCGCTGATTAAATCCTTTATGAAGGACCCTCGTTGCGCGTGCGCGTTGCTCACCCCTAACCCCGTTTTCATTCCTGTTCCCGATTTCGTTCCCCCCCACCGTTGCCCTTCGTCTCTCGCATCTCCTTTCTTTGTCGCTCTTCAATAGCGGCAACAAGTTTGCGCCCAAAAGCTTTATTTTACCCCATTTTAATCAGTTATTCAAATAGATTTTATTCCATTTTCAATTGTTAGCGCATTAATTTCGCGCATTGTTCCCCTTCCATGCGCCCACCTCCTGCACCACACATAACTTTACCTATCTCACCCTCTCTCGGCTCACAAATGCATACAAAAAAGTTGCAATTACACATGCCCAGAGCCATTCTATTTTTGGGGTGGGTAGGCATAATAAATTATATATATATATACATATAGGTTACGGCTATGCTGACTATTCATGTGAGCTACATAATATTTCTGGAAAGATTTGAAATACAGATCTGAGCGAAAATGAATTCTTATCAGCGGAATAAATTGAGAAACGTATTTGTAAATACAATATAATATTAATGATATATTATATAAAGTATATATCTATGTATCGACTTTAGATTGACATTAAAATATCTTGAATAGAACACAACTTTGAATGGACATCATTCACCAAAACTTGATCTAATAATTCATATACAACAAACATGCGTTTCATGTGTAGCGCACAACAAGGACACCAAACAAAAAAGCTCAATACAATAGTTATTGCCGCCCCAGCAACAACAGCAGCAGAAATTTCAACAACAAAATATATACATATATACACACACACAAATACACATATATATATGTATGCATATATATATACAATGAAAAATATGCATAGTCATAGACAAAGCGTCACTAATCCTGTTGGAACTTAATGTGCAGCAGCGTAGGCTGACAAGCGATCAGGCTGATGGCGCGCGCGCACTCCACACACACACAAATACACACACACACACAAATACAGACACGCACCCATACACGAATACACACTCACACACTCTTTCAAAATTACCTCGTGGACATTTGTTGTTGACAAAATGCCAGAGCAACAACAGCAACTCCAATAGGGGTTGCTTCACGTACCATTTGCTGATAGCTGTGCGATTGCCCAAGTAGAGAACGTGGCCTGGACTGACTGACTCTGCTCCTGGCTATGGCTGTGGATGGATAATAAGGAGCACACTTTGAGCGATTGCAGCAGGAGCAGATGTTTTTCGCGGCTGCCAATGGCCGAAGAGCACGGCACACGCGGGACATGCCAACAATGGGCATTAGGCGGGCTGGCAAACCCAAAAGCCGATAATAAATTTACTGAACGGCAGTCACCGATTCTAGAATACTCGCTCAGAGCTAAATAAATAAATTAAAAGAAGAGAAGAACGAAGAACGTAAGAACGAAACTTAAGCCTAGTAAAGAAATATAGGCAAATTTAATCAAATGCATATTTACTTAGGCTTCAATCACATTTTGTAGGTGTCTCGGAACTGAATCCACTAAATATTGAAACATTGCTTTTCAAAGCAAAGTGAGTTCCGATTGACTTCTCTAGCTGTACACTACTTTATATAGCTAAACAGTTATATTAAATTTTAAAAGAGACCAGAGGGTGACGAATATCCAATATTTAATTGAAATACTCTTCTTTGATCCAACTACACTCTTGGTTTAAAATCTTTCATAATATTTGTACTTTTCAATTTAAAAAAAAGAAAAAATACCTTTTCATAAGGTTTATGTTTTGTTTAGTGCAGTCCTACTATTTATATGAATACTATTACCAATTTCACTTCATGAATTTCCCTAGTCTCTCCAGCTTCAACTGCTGCAAACCAATATACTCTCATCTATGTTTCGTGAGCGAGCATAAGACTATCCAAAAAAAAAAAAAAACCCTGGTGCCACCATTCGCAGTGGTTGTTGTTGGCGTCAAACCGGTCGGTCGATTGGTCCCTCTCATGGGCCGATCAGGATCGCGTTGTCCTGTAGCGAAATGCAATGCTTTTTCCACAAAAAAAAAGTCATATAGATTCATTTGTTGATTTTACTCGGATTGAGGGTGAGCCTGGCATATATATTATATATACATATATATGTACATACATTTGTATATAGTTTTATTTCATGCTAACTGTCCCGTCAACCCCCAACGCCCATTGGCATGCCGCCTAATGGTGTACCTGGCAGACTTTCATACCTTTGCACGTGCACGTGCAGCCCCTGTTTATGCTGTTGAATGTATTTTTGTGAATGCGTTGTTTTTTTTTTTTTTCGCTAGGGTTTTCAATTTGAATTCCTATAACAAATTTCAATTTTTCCTCTTCACATTTCATTGTTGCATTTGGCCAAAAACTCAAATGCAAATCTCTTTCCATATGAACGCACACTTTCGGCGCATGCCGTTTGCATTTTGGATGGCAAAAACCTATGGGAATCATAGAGTATGGCTGATGTCTGAAATGCAAAAGCAAAAAGTGAAATCATAGTTTATAGAAGTTGATGGAGTATCTATAGCTACTTAAAGCCTTTTTGTATACCAAACAACTTTTGCTTAGGCCACATGAATATCTAGATTCATAATGAAGAACATATATAAATTATCTTATATACATCTGCCGTTATATAAATATATTATATGCCATATTTTCAGTCTTCAACAACTTCAAATAAAATTTAACTTAATCGATTGCTGACAGTTAGGTTGATTTAACAAATACAATAAGTTAAACATATATTTTTAGCTTTTTCGAATTTTAAAAATTTTCTTTTTTTTTGCTCTCATCTCCAAAAACCCCATTGTGAAGCTCTTAATATCCTTTTACATTACTTGCGCTGCCCACTTGACATTTCTTTCGGCATTCCCAAGGGCTTTTACCGCATTTTTGAGACATTTTTCCGCTGCTGTAAAGGGATTTCCGTTCAAGTTTCCATAATCGAATGCTCACTCATAAATTCATAATTCCACACACAATGCACTCAAACTGAGTACACAGACATATATACATACATACATATATGTGAGTGTGTATATATATACTACTAAAATTTATTATTTTAAAAAATCAGCAGGACACTAAAGTACAAGGACACTTGAGTTGACGACAAGTAGGAGCTATATATAGCATACATGTATATATATACTGATGTATACATATGTATGATGTACATGGCAACAAGAACACGGCACAGCTAATTTTATGTAAGAAATATTTTCGAAAGTGTTTGCCTGATTGATTTAGGGCCGGGCGGCTGTGACAGAGATATCGAGAATGCCTCTCTGCTTTCACTCCAATTTCAAATGCTGCTCACTCCATGCAGAGCAAACATACACAGGCGCACATTCACATATTCATATTCATATTCATTCATCTATGGCCAGTTCCCAGTGAAATCAATGCCAGCGAATGCAAATAAAATAAACCCTAGACAAATCTGAGAGGAGATCCTTTCCTTTTTTTTTGTTCATTTCAAATTTCTATTTACACAAATTGTTGTACTTTCTCAAAGATGGTAAGCAGGATGTAACTCACAAGAAATTCGAAAGTTAAATGATGCTCAAAATGCATACAGAAAAATAATAAGGAAAACAGTATTTGGAAATATGAAAGAAAAGAAATTTATTTAACCAACAGATGAGCGAAATATTTAGAAACGAATCTTATTTAACCATCGAACGGCCAAATGGAACTAGTTCAACTGGGCCATTCATGTTGATCCAGGATCTATAAGCTTGCAAATATTAGGGGTTGTTAACCACAATAAATTTCAACATATTTTCGATCTGTCACTTGGTATTTTTTGCCACTCTAACTGAACTATAAAAACTATATATGTATATGTGTATATTTTTAATAATTATTATAATGCTTATAATAATCGCTCAGCTCGACTTTCAACCCTGTTAAGTACAGAACTAGTTAAAATTTTAATAATAAAAAAAAATACTTTCAAGGGGTTGCATCACTCACTCTACTCTCATTATCATCATCATCATCTTCATGATCTTTAGCTTTATTTATTTATGATTATAATTTGGTGATAGTGCGGAGAGGCGAAACACTACTTGACTCGTTCACTCGCATAAAGCACAGCACATAAATGAGTATATATTTATGCGTATACATATATGTACTTTACTCCTTTAGCATAAGGATATATATATATAAGCTCCTTCATATATGCTCAACTGCAAGGCAAAGCCACAGGCGTGTCGTGACGGCAAAGTGGGACGCAACCAAGTCAAAGCCTACTCAACAACAAAAGCGATCCGGAACACACACAGTCACACAACTGTTAACTGCTTGTTAAGAAAAAAAAAAAAAAACAAGAAATACCAAAACGAAAAGAAGCTTAATTTGAAGTGAACGAATTTTGAATGTCCTTATAAAAGCTGTTTGATCAGATACGCACGTAAAATGTAATTTCTTATATTCTTTATAGCATATTGTATTTTAACAATTTAGAAAATTGTTTCGTTCCTTCACAACATAATCTTTATGCTCTATACATTTCTGCAGCTATATTCTATAGCTGCAATATTCCCTTTATAATATCTTTAGATCATTGCAATAGACATCTCTATTCATAATTCTTCAAAATTTAATCTTATTTAATCTTATATAAAGCTTATTCATTCCCATATCGACTATAATTCTCATGCATATTATAAACTTAGTTAAAATACTTCACTCGATACTCTTCACGAAAAAAAAAGGACCTCAGTACGCTATAGAGTTCCTGCAGTCTGTTCAAACCGGTCGACCTCATCCTCATCCTTAGCGTACGTAAGACGTTTCCTTGAACTTTTCAAGTGAACTCAAGTTTATAAAATGTGTAGCAAGTACACACACACACACACACACACACATACACGCACACAGTTGTATACACACAGGCACACATAAGCTGTGTTTCAGGTCTATGCTCAACTACCTGAAAGGCACAACTGAAGCATGCCCTTGCCTTTGGCTCAGACTCCAGCCATGGCATAGATCACAGAGAAAAGTAACCACAAAAAAAATATATATATATTTATATTTATATATATATTTGAGATTTTTAAACTAGTTTCTGGAACTTTTTGCATTTCGTATTTTCCCACAGCACCCTAATTGTCCAGGCAATATTCAATAGCTTAAATTTGAGCTCTGTCAATTTTAATTACAATTTATAGAGCATACAAATTGAAGATTCGCAATCTTTCTTCTTCTTTTTAATTAGCTCAACAATTGGCAAATGATTTCAGAAGAAGACAAACGACTGCATTGATTAAGAATTATGATCGTGCACACCTCTGCCCAGTTAGGGGTTAGAAAGTGCATCAAGTAAAAGAAAACAACGAGAGGAACAGCAACAACAACCCGCAGTTTCTTTTGAGAGCTCGCATGGGAATGGCAATTTGGTAGGCGACAAGCGTTAAAGTCTCACAGAATCATGCGAACAATGCCAATTGCACCTAAGTGATTAAGTGGAAAAGTTATATCGACTTGACGTCTTCAATGAGCAGAAGACGAAGAAGAAGAGGATACAAATTTGCCAGCCACTCAAGCTGCATATTGTTGATGGGAAAAATGCTTATTGAGGAATACAAAAAAAAAAAAAAAAAAAAAAATTTGAATGCAAACAACTGACGAAAACAAATGCTCAAAATGAAATCAAACTTTGTTTAACATTTCGTTGAACTTCTCTAAAGCAGAGAGCTTTCAATACAACGGAAAAACTCTTAAAAGCAGCTCTAAAAACTTTTGAAACGCATATAAAAACTTTTGCGGTAAAAGCTCTTAAAAACTAAAACAAATTTAATAAATTTTTTATTAAGAATTTTCTAGGCAACATGAAAAACAATTTCATAAATAAAGAATTTGATATAGAAATATTTCTATATAACAATATATTATATTGTTAAAAAGCAACCAAGAATACTAAGCAAACAAATCAAAGGCCTCGAAAAAAAAAAAAAAAAAAAAAAAAAAATAAAATAAAAAAATTTTAATTTAAATTTAAATTTAAAAATTGCTTATAAAATTTATTTGAATGTAAAAAAAACGAAAAAATAAATAACAAAATTTTTGAAACAAAAAAAAATTAAAATTGTAAATGAAAAAAAAAATCAACTACATTATGAATCAAAAATATTTTCTTTAGAGAAATTAAATTTAATAAGTCCAAAGTTGTGAAATAATATTGACTGAAAATGTAAATCACATGGAGACAAAAAAAACCATTTAAACTATAATATGAAAAAAAAAAAAATATATATATATATATATATATATGGATATTGCCCTCATAGAGAAATGCAATATTTAAGCTTAACAATGGCAAAGTTTTGCAATTGAAGGTTGACTGAACACAAGTTGAGCTAATATGCAAACGATAACTTAGGCCTGTATTTATGCATAAGAATATATAAGTTATATATAATCTGATCTGCTTACTAGTATATAAAATGTTACCATACATATATATATATATATATATAAACATAAGGTGATCTATGCCTCTGTGTGTGGGAACCAAGGTGCTCCTTGGCACTATTCCCTTTCGACTGCTGCTGCTGCTGCTGCTGCTGCTGCAGATGTCGTTGTCTCTGTCTTTGTCTCTCTATCCCTGTCTGACCCGAGCCAAAGCCAAAGCTTATAGTAAGGGGCGGTATATAAACACACACATACACATACACAGGAACAGGGCCAGAATTGTATATTCGGGTGTTATGGCTATGTAAAGGCACAAAACTTGGGCCGCAGCAATTCCACCCTTAAAATTGGACGAGAGGATCTTTCACATGAGTTCGTTACGATCAGATGTTAGTTTTCCCAAAAGCCGAAACGAACGGAACAACTGACTGAGGTGTAAGCGACTATTTGTGCGAGTGTGTGTGTGTGTGTGTGTGTGGATCGAGGTAGCAGCGCAGGGACACCCAATACCTAGGGGATGAAAAGTCATGCATGTGTGTGAGTGTGTGTGTGAAATAAATGCCGTTTGTTGTTTTCATTTCATTATGTTTTACATAAGCAGCACCGAAGGATACGTTATAATTTTGTTGTGCGCTTATGTGTGTGTGTGTGTGCGCCATCAGTCAACGAAGTCATTTCCGTTGGCAGCGCTGCCTACGACGCCGCTGTCGACGGCGACGTCAACGTCATTTGCAGACGCCCCATGACATTCTGGTCTGGGCACGCGACACAGAACGCTAGCAGCTGTCCTGCCGTAAGGACCTATACCAAAAAGCCATCAGCTCTCAAAGAACAAAACCGAACCGAACTCGAATCGAACCAGGAATACTGCAGCTCGAGGAGATCAGGCCAAGGCAAAGCCAGAAGAAGTCAGTCCAATCGATGCAATAGCTTCCAGATTCCAGTTCAGATCTCTGCAACGACAACAGGATCAACTCAGTCTGACTAGATCAGCAGAAAAAACTATCACTAAGGACCATCCAGCAGAGCTGTGTGAGATCAAGGCCTAACGCATCAGAATCACCATCAGCTCCAGGCCACGTGCAGCTCTCCTAAATGGCTGCACTAAGCTTTAGTCCATCGCCGCCGCCGCCATTGCCCAAAAATGGAGTTCGAAATGAAAATGGCAGCAAGGAGAATCCCAATCCCAACAACAATTCCAACTCCAACTCTTGCAACTCCCGCTCGGCAGTTACCCCGCTCGGTGCTAGCAAATCCTTTGGAAAGATCACCGTCCACAACGTGCTCAGCGAGAGCGGAGCCAATACGCTGCTGCAGCAGCACATTAACAATCAGAATACAATTATACGAAAAATCAAGGATTTCGGCATGCTTGGCGCTGCGGCGGCTGCAACAGCGGCCACAACAACAACGGCAACAACATTGAACACAGCAACAACAATCAATCGAAAGCGTCCACTGAACGCCAACAAGTCGCAAAATGAGGAGAACAAACAGCAGCAAGCATTGAGTCAACTGAAACGCAGCAAGGTCAGCAAGAAGACTTTAAAGTCCAGCCAACAGTTGGAGAAGAAGCAGCAGCAGCAACAGCAACAACAGCACCAACAGCAACAGCAGCAGCAGCAGCAACTGGAGCTGGAGCTAGTGCATCGTGCGGCTGGCACGCCGGGACGCAAAGGTCTGCCACTTCCACAGGCTGTGGCACGGCGTAATGCCCGAGAACGTAATCGTGTCAAGCAGGTGAACAATGGCTTTGCGGCACTCCGCGAACGTATTCCCGATGAAGTATCCGAGGCATTTGAGGCACAGGGCGCGGGACGTGGCGCCAGCAAGAAGCTATCCAAGGTGGAGACATTGCGCATGGCTGTCGAATATATACGCAGCTTGGAGAAATTGCTCGGGTTTGACTTTCCGCCGCTTGGCTGCCATTCGAATAGCTCCTCGAGTGGCGATGATAGCTTCATGTTTATCAAGGACGAATTCGATGGACTCGACGAACATTTCGATGATTCGCTGAGCAACTACGAAATGGAGGAGCCACAACAGCAGCTGCCACAGCAACAACAATTGTCACAGCAGCAGCAACTGACGCAGCAGCAATTATTGCTGCAACAACAGCAACAGGAGCAACAGCAATTGCTGCTGCTGCCAAATGTGACCACGTTGAATGGCCTGCAATATATACGAATTGCCGGCACGAGCACCTATCAGCTGCTTACGCCGGATATGCTGCCGGATAGTTCAAGTCTGGCGGATGAGGATGAGGAGCAGTTCAATGCATTAATTGACGACAGCAATAATTGCCCGGCAGCAATTGCTGATGGTGTTGCAGCTGCTGCCACCGCTGCAGCCAGCAACGGTGAATGTGTAAAATTCAGTTCGCCTTTATCGCGATCGCCCGTGCCAACAACAACAACAACAACAACCAGTCGCTGCTCTTCGCCAACAACAACAACAACACGAGGCAGTTCATCAATGCATCAACCACCAAGCGACGGTGGTGGTGCTGCTGCTGCAGTTTCACCTGTCGCCGTTGCCGTTGCTAATGAACTCTTGTTGCAGGCGTGTGCCGCACAACAACAACAACAACAACAACAGCAGCAGCAGCGCCAACAACAACTGATCAAACAGGAATACAGCGAGGGCGATTTTGTGCATGTCACTAGCAACAACAACAACAACAACAACAATAACAACAGCAACTCTCCACCAGCAATTAACAACAACAACAACAACAGCTACCAACAGCAATTGCTCTGCTCTGGCATCTTGCCCCCATTCTATGATCAGGAGACCGTCTCCATCTATGACAATATCGTAGCTGGCCTGCCTAGTTTTAAAAAGGAGTTCAGCGATGTCCTGCAGGATCACTCGACATCCACAGCGAACAATGTCAGCGTTTGCCTGTCCGATGAGAGCATGATCGATGCCATCGATTGGTGGGAGGCAGCTCATACGCCCAAATCAGATGCAAGCACTGTTGCGGGCATTTGAAAGAAAGAGTAATGGGAAGATCGCACTTGTATATATATATAGCTTAGATCGACACCAAATCACGCACCACCCCACCCACCTAGTGATCTAAACCAAAACTAAACAACAAAATCTTCGAATTAACCTAACCAAACTTCTTTTTCTATTTTCTTTTTTTTTCTTTTTTTTTCGTAGCTTTTAAGTTAAGCTAAGATAATTTTTTTTGCCTAGTCTAAGCTGAGATGTTGATTTGCAGTTGATAAGTGAACTATATATATTTATATATTTGTATATATAGATATATATTTATCAAATTAAATATATGTTTGAAAAAAAAAAAAAAACTAAAATACTTAATTCTTCTCATTTATTTCAGTATTTTATCGGGAATTAATGGTCAAAACTGAGAATTTTTAAGAGTCCAATTTATATAGATACTTTTGGTATTGTTGATATAGAACCATTTTCTTAAGTATCTTAAATTTTCAATATAACATTGTCAAAATTTCATTTTACAAAATCTTTTGCCTAAATTTAAGCATTTAGGCCAAGGCATGAGTTCTTCTAGCCCTAAGCAAATATTGATCTAGAGAGTTCTCAGTTCATAAGCCGTTTTATAACTGCCCCGAAGAGCTCGTCGTTGAAATAGACATGTATGAAAATATGATTTATTAGAACAGTATGTGTATAGAGAGAAACTTAGCTTAGATTGTTCCCATTTATATAGTTTCGATCATGCAGACTCCGTGACTACCGCACGAACTGACTCATTTGATGCCTCTCATTCTGTTTAATTCTAATAATTCTAGATGCAGCAGGGAGTGTTAAGATCTAAAATGCACTATGGAGTCAAAGACCAAAAGTAGAAACAATTAAAAAAAAAGTGAAAGCTTAACCCCTTATATAAATATTTGTGTTTATTTTTCAACTTTTCAATTACCCAAAATCGCCACACAATTTAACAATATTTATTCATTTCTCTTATTGTGCAATATTATTGTTTGAATTTCTGGTCAAATGTTTTTAGTGCATATTTTAAATAAATATTCTAACGGTTTTTCATTTCCACTTCCATTTGCATTTTATGCTATGCTTAATGACAATGAAACATGCAATGTCATTAGCATTAAACACTCTCACACACACACACACAGAGTGAGGCAGAGGAAGAGAGAGAAAGGCCATATGTGCACTATGGACCAAGGGTCTCAGTCAGTCGGGCCGTCCCGTCACAATGGACAGGCCATATACTATGCCCTACTCTATATGTTCAGAAGGAGAAAAAAAAAACGAAATTAAATCAGCATATCATGTTCATTTTCATAAGCGACGAAGCATGCAAGGACATGGGCGCACACACACACACACACACAGGACTCTAGATAGACAGACAAAAATATGGCAACATTTGCATAAGGCAACGAAGGATCGGGTAGTTGTTGTTGTTGGTGTTGCTGTTGCCCTGCGTGTGCGTGTGTTCCAAGAGCTGGTAAGGCACCGCGCCTCGGCTGCTTTTTATTCAAATGAGGCCTCGACCCGTCCTGACAACAGTTCGAGCTGCAAAACTCAACGTGGGAATAAAAAATAAATACAAAAAAAAATACGTTGCAAGTGTTTTTCCATGGGATTTTCATTTTCATTCTCCATTCTTCCATTTAAACTTTAACGTCTACTCCTCGCATATTGATGAGGGGCAAAACCACAAAGTATTTACATTTAGAGTTTCTAATTTTTACCATCACAATTCATCAACTCAGGTCAAGGTGAAAAGCCAGCATCAAAGGGTTAAAGATTCTCTAATTGATGATCGAGCTACATTTGATAAAATTCCCATTTGATGGAATATGATGGAATATGTCAAGGAATGAGACAATCAAATTACAAACTATTTAATTACCATTAGAATATATAATATTTAAAATCTCGTTCGGTTGAGCACATTAAAGCAAAAATTTCCCTCTGCTCAAAGTCTTTTCTCCTCTAGAAGATTCCCATAGAAAATACATCAAAATTATTCACTGCTTATACTGGATATGCATCATTAAAATCTATTGCTAATGTCTTGGGCCGCTGTCTTGCTCCCTCTCTCCCTACTTCTCTCTTACTGTAAATTGTCCTTTTATATTGTGTTGTGTCCTGCGCTAGCGCCCGCGCAGCTGTCCATGTCCTGTCTCGCTTCAGAGCCTGGCGCTCGAGGCACAAGACAAAGCGCGCCCAAAAGCCGAAATGATGCAAAATTATTTACACTCACACACAGAGGACACACACATACATGGGCTAAGAGAAATGAGAAGAAAAACAAAGTCGAATAAAAGAAGATGAGTCCAAGAACCGCAGCGAAGGAGAGACGAAGATGGAGGGAGGGGCAAAAGGTGCTGTGGCATAACAATGCGGCAGTTGCATCAATGCATCTGCATCTGCATCTGCAGCGTGCCGCTACTTGGACGCTTCGGGTAATACGAGCGAGCCCCAGGGCCAGAGAGCCAGAGCCAGAGCCAGAGCCTGAGCCTGAGCCTGAGCCACAGCCAAGACAAGGTCCAGAGCCAGTTTTTTTTTTTAAAGACTCAACTCGAGTCGACTTCGGCTTCGGTTATTCGCTGTCGGCTTCCCATTTCCAGGTGTGTTTGTCTAGGCTACCCTCGTGGGTGCCCCGAGCACGGTTTTTCGTCATTCATCTAGGATAACTGTTCATCTGGCTAAATCCAGATATGGCGCACCGTTATGCTTATTAATATTGGGCCAGGTAATGTGACACGCCCTCTTTTGATAGGGAACGAGAAACGGACAAAAAGAGAGAGAGGGAGAGTAACATCGCATTGCCCCTCTCTCCCTCATTCAGTCGCTCCTATTACACCTTCGATTTCGTGCGCTCTCAAATTTACTTCACATTTTCGAATTCCCGTTGGCAAATTTTCCCGTTGCTTGTCAAAAATCAATTTGATTGCTCCGTTATAACTGCGCTGCCTTTTTGTTTGTTCTTCATTCAGTCAAAAGTAGAAGGCTTAGCAGATGAATATTCATGCAGAAGTTTTCCCTACTCGGCTATTACCCTTTGGCTCCTTTTGGCTGCTCTTGATCAAGCGACCTTCTGCCGCTGTATTTGGTTACAGAGGTTTGTTTTCTTCTTCTTCTTTTTCTTCGTCTGCACAGTTATGTGCCACGCCTCCCTCTCCCTCTCTCTTGCTGGTAAACAACAAGCACATGTCACCCATTGAATATTCATAAATCATTGCAATGTAATAACTCATTATTCATTGGCGTGTGGCAAAGACTGCGAAGGAAAGGCTCCCCCTATACCGTTACCAGCCAAGCCAGGTGCTACGCCCTGATCCCCGCCAAAGGAGGCGAAACACGCGCTTTCAATTTACTCTTGGATAAGGTGACAGTCGTAAGGAGAGTTCCCTGTCAATAATAGCATGTGCTCTAAATGGGAGTGTGAGTGTGTTTTTATCTTAAGAAAATATTAGCATGGCGTATGTATAGAGAACGATAAATAATTATTTAAATTGATTTATTTATTATAGTTAGTTATAATTAAAATGAGTAGTAAGTTGTAGAGCTGATTGCTAAGGTCTTCAGCCTTAATAAGAAAACACAAGGAGGAGTGCTCTTAATGGAAGTGACTGACTAAGAGATACCTAGATTCTTGCACAGAGCTGTCTGAAATATTCTGAATCTATTTATATATTTCATAAAAATCGATGTAATCTATTTATTTATAATTTAATAAAATTTGCTCCCAGCCTGTCTATAGTATCATATTATTAACTTTTCAATTCAATGTATATATATATGTCCATAGCAATAAATCGCATTTGAGTGTTCATCCTTAAGCTAAGCGCATCCTTTTATATTTCATTTAGTTGTCAGTAACCTCTCTATAGATCGCTTTTCATTCATAAAACGAAGATAACTTATAGCTGCTTGGTTTTGGGACTGGGTTAAGCAACTGATCTTGGTTTTGAAGGATTTGCGGTGTCAATTAAACGATTTCATTTGGCTTAAACATGAGTCTGTCTCTAAGCTGAGCCGCGTGCCTGGCTAAGCACCTTGGCCACAATCTACCTCGAGTGGCTGCACTTCAGCTGGGACAATGAGGCACTTAAGTGTGCGCTTTATGCCTAAGTCCTTAAGCGGTTAAGCAGCCAGCACAACAACGGGACAACATCTTGACCCGGTTTACTTAACACTTTGATAAACCGCTTAGCAAGTAGCTGCGGTTGACCTAAGCCCTGTTGCTGTGCATAATCAGAACATTTCTTTAAAAATAGTTCTCAATAGATATACATATACATAGGTATGCCTATGTAAATGAAGAAATTCATTCATTCATAAGCCTCATCTGTGCGTGTTCCAAGGCTGCTCTCATAAGGTTAACACATGTTTGCATTTGCTTCTGTTTCAGTTTTAGCTGCTGTTCCCCCAAATCCCATTCCCCATGCGAGGCCTGCCTACACATGTTTCACTGGAAATTTTCTATTACCATCTCCACGTGTTCACTCTCTCCCTTTCTCTCTCTCTCTCTCCCTGCTCCTGATGATCGTTCTGCATAGCCAGCTCCTTCGACTCCTGCTGTTACATGTTTTGACTACAGCAAACATTGAGACATCAACTCACAATTGTCGCAACGACAATTTTGACAGTATTTCACAGTCGTTGCCAGTTGTTCCCAGTTGTTGTTCGGTGAATGTGAAACACGCCAGGCAGCATTTTTTTTTTTTTTTTTTTGCATTGATTGAGTTGTTCTTCAGTTCTGGCTCATCCTTATTCAGCAGTTTCTAGACACTGCCTCACTCTATATGCATTCCTCGTAGTGTCATTGTGACTCTCTTTAGTTGGCCAACTTCAATTTGATAATGGGCCAACACAAAGATTTGGCAACACAAATTCTCAAGATTTGCTTACACAATTCAAAGTGTGAGGTCTCTGGTCTCTGAATAGTTTATAAAACGACAATTGCCACAGTGACAGCCCGGAAACAGCTCAATCGATGGCCAAAAAAAAAAACAACTATTTTCGTACAATGAACAACTGCTAAAAGATATACTGGAATCAATATATCTGACATGTATGAGTTATAGTTATTTATGAGTAGAGAATAAATCTTTAGATACAGAATTGTCTCGATCAACAATATTAATTCTTAAGGATTTCTCAAAATTTTAAAAGATAATAGCTTTAATAATTAACAATAGTTAATGATAAGATAAAATAGTAAGAGATAATAATTTACTAGAATACACAGCAATTGCGTTTTATGTCCCTTCCTCATCTTCTCAGCAGCTAACTAAAACTACATCCACAATTTATAGCATATTTTTATTGAGTTTTGCTAACAAAATCCACACGACCCACTTCTTCACTTCACATTCCTCTAAAATCTATATGCCTTCCTCTCTCTCTCTCTTTCTCTCTGCTCCACTGACTCTGACAGTGCTGCCAGCAACAGCAGCCAACACGCTCCACAGTTTGTTACGTTCCACCATAACGCCATATTTATTTTGCTTTTGCTAGCATATCTAGATCGCCTTTCCCCTTTACTCCCACTTAGGCTCGTTGTCACTCTCTGCTCCACTTTCAGCCGCAGCAGACGCAAACCAAATCCAGAACATGATATATATCTCTCTTTCCCTCTCCTATATCACCTTCCATTCAGTGCACTGGCAGCTGCTAAATATGTTCCACTAATGGCGACATCATATTTTCTTTACTTTTTACAACCTTTTACTCTGCCCCCTCTAGCCATTATTGCTAATAAGAAATATTTATTTTAATAAAATTTATATTTAGCAGAAACAAAATTACATAAATTGACAATTTTGCATATTTAATGCATGTTTATTTAGTATTAATTCAACTTACATAACATTATATACACACACAGAGAAGACGCTCAACGCCCACGCTTCAAATTGAATCTGCTTTACTTCACTGCATCACTTTAAATAATAGCTTATAAAGTTATTTAATGATTTCCATTTCACTAACTGCAATTATTTCACTATTTATTTCTGTACAAACACTTGAATTTAAGCCACACTAAAAAAAAATTTAAAAAAAAACGCACGCAATTATTACGATCCACGCACAATAGTTAAGCTAATTAGCGATGCAAAAGGATTCGATAGCTAACAAATGGCGATTAATCGATCAGCATTTGCATACATATTCAATTGTCACGTGCACTGCCCCAACACCAAGAAACACTTGTGGAATGCTGCGCTTGGCAATATTTGCATTTAATGTCGCCGCAATGTCAAAATATTGTTGTCCTTGATCCCCATTCGAGTGCAACATTTGTTAGCATTATATTGCGGTTACCTTTCACTAACTTAAGTTGACACCTCATTTCGCTTCTTTTCGTTCTTCGTTTTCATTTTTTTGGGGGCCAGGCGTTCGCTTAATGCGATTAATCGGCGACGATTGCTACGATTGTGACAAATGCAAATGCCATTGTTTATATAACGACAGCATTTAATCAGCATGTTTGCTTGTCTTGAAGAGTTGATGGAAAGGGTGGTGGAGTAGGGGTAAATGTTCTGTATGAAACGAGTGATGGGAGCACTGGGCTGAGTATGTGAATAAAACGTGCAGGGCTCATGGCAGCATTAGCTGCCGTTGAATGCGTGAGTATGTGTGAAGCGAATAAAGTGTGAGAGAGTGAGCGGCATAAGTTGCGTGCGTATGTTAGAAGAGAGATTTGTATGCATAGGTGCGTAAAAGAAGAATTACGTGCATGTGTGTATGGAAGAACTGAACTTAGTTGATTACTTTTATTCGGATTATTAGCTGAAGACGCATGAGCGCACTGTATACATATTTGTGTGTGTGTATGAGTAGCAGTTGTAACGGACAAACTATGTTTGTACGACGCATGCGCGTGAAGCAATCCAAACGGTTCCATGCATAAGCATTAGCTACATATATATGTGTGTATGTATGTATGTATACATATATGCATGTGAGTCAGGCAAGTAAACCGCGTAAAGCTCAGCCGTTTGCTATTCGCTGACATCGAGACATTAGATAAGTGTGTATGTAGTATTTCGCGGGTGAGTGAAATAGAAATAATGGCTGCCTGAGCATCTGTGTATGTGTGAAGCAGATTAAATGAGTGTAATGAGATCTCAGCTATAAGAGTGTGTACATGTGTGCAGCAAACTTAGTGATGGAACTATTGGGTGCATAAGGCTGACCATGTATGGGAGAAACTGAAATGAGTGCATTTCTATGTATGTATATAGATATGCATGTGTGTGCGCGTGACGAAAACTAGTGATGGAACTATTGGCTCCTTGAGGCTGTGAGTGTTTGGGCGTAATGGAAACGATTGCAATAAAATTACTCTGCAATACATGTGCTTGCACATGTGTGCGTGTGTGTGTCGGCTTTCACTTTTAAGCCTTAAGCCAGTTTTCTTATCCAATTTTCCAGCTACAGTTCGAGCATCGCATTACGAAACGGAAATCCTTTCGGTTTCTTCCGCTCTGCCTTTTCGAGACGCCGTAACGCGATGCTAACAAGATTAATGAAGGGGGTGCAGACGGCCAAAAGGACGAGCAGGTCCTGCCACACACACACACACACACACTCTCTCACGTGTATTCTGCTTGGTCATTGTCCTTTTTTGCGCTAGGCAAATAGCGTCCCGTCTACAATTACCAATTTGTTGTATTTCTATTATTTCGTCCTTTTTAATAGCATCTACCTGTTTGGACGGGAAATTTGATGCGCTTCGGCCCAGCCGGAAGTTTGATCATTCGTTTTGCTTTTTATTGCAATTGTCGAAAATCTAACCTCAAACCCTTTTCCCTTGACATCCTTGAAGCATATCGAAAATGTCGCGTGCACAACTGCCAAAATAAACAACGGCACATGAACGAGCAACTAATGATCATTGGCAAGCAGTACGAGACGGATATTATCGAAATCGGCAAGGATCAAACGTAAAATGATTTCAGGTTGTATTTATGGAACATTTGAAGATTTTCAAGAAATTTTAAAATATCCAAAATATTACAAAATCCACAAAAAGAATAACGCTACGATTATATTTTCTGCAGCTCTTTTAACTGCCTTTGCTTTATTTCGTTATATATTTTTCATGATTTTTGGGTTTCGTATAAACCATGTGACTTAATAAATATTAAAAACAAAAAAAAAAAATCACAATACAGACTAAAATAAAAAAAAAAAGCATATATGTATAAAGATTTGAAAATAGATTGAAAAAGATGATATATAACGGTTATAGATATAGAGACACCAAAAAACAAAAAACAAAAAATTATTATTGACTTCCTCTATGAAAATATTTCGATTTTTTAAGGTTTTTTTTTTTGCTTGATTTTTTTCTCGATTTTTTTTTTCTTTTTGCAATTGCGCTTAACTCATTGACTCTGCGGCTGGATGTGGTGGGGTTGGGATAAACTTGTATATAGATAAAGGATATCGATATCGAAGTTGTAGCAAATCGGGTTCCATCGGTTCAAAGTAATATCATCGTTTCATATCTACGCAGCTGTCGGATATTGACGCGGCTCAAGCGAAATATTGAAACCGTTCTCCAGCTTCAGAATGATATCGCCTTGGAGCTTGAAGTCGGCCTCCGTATCGGTCGAGTGCACGATGAAGTTGCGCACAATGGTCGAGAGGAGGACCTTCAGCTTCAGCATCGCATACTTACGGCCCACACAGCTGCGTGGCCCGGCGCTGAAGGGAATGAAGCTGTAGTAGTGCCTGTTGGCCGCACGCTCCGGCAGGAAGTTGTCGGGATCGAACTTGGTCGGGTTGGGATAGATGTCGGGGCGACGATGCACACAGTATTGGAGTAGGACGCAAGTCGTACCCTTGGGCACCGTGTACGGACCGCTCACGAGCTTCACATCGTGATCCAGGCGACGGGCGATCAACGGTACTGGCGGATACATGCGCAGGGTTTCTAGGATGACGCGCTCCAGATACTTCATCTCCATGGTGTCGGCGAAGGTGCAATCGCGCAGCATATTGTCACCAAAGATGGCCTTCTGCTCGGCAAAGACGCGCTCCTGAACGTCCTTGTGTATGCCCATCATGCAGAGCGCAAAGCTGGAGCCTGCTGAGGTGGTGTCGTGTCCCTCGAACATGATCGTGTTCACCTCATCCATGATGTCCTTCTCGTTCCACTCGATGTCCGGATTCTTAGCCATCTCCACCATCGCATCGAGCAGCGCCAGGCGACGCTTGGCACCCACATCATTCTCATCGATATCGTCCAGATCATCACGTAGTCCCTCCGTCTTGCCGCTGCTGGCCGCCGGCTTGGCGGACGTGGACTCTGCGACATCCTCGATGATCGCACGCGACTCTGGCGTATAGTTCTCTTTGCGATCCTTGACCACCTTGCTGGTCATGCCCAGAATGATGTTCATCATGCGGTCACCCTTCTCGCGCAGCTTTGTGAAATTGTAGATCGAGTCCAGGCGATAGAGCAGTTTCACCTGACGCGTGTGAATGATGTCGCACATGTCAACCACAGCCTGGGCATACTCGAAGCTCTTGTTGCCCTCGGGCAGCTTCTTCACACCCATCGCTGTCGACAGGAGAATGTCGACGGTGGTCTGGGACATGTAGTCGTGCACGTCGAAAGATTTGCCCGCCTCCTTGGCCATGCGTGCGGACACGGCCTTCGAGTGCTCCACGAACGTTGGCACAAAGCTCTTCAAGATGCTCTGATGGAAGGTCGGGGCAATCATCTTGCGATGATGACGCCAATGGTGACCGTTGCTGATCAAGAGACCATCGCCGAACCAGGGCTTGAAGTATCTATATTCCTCAGCCTTGGTCAGATGCTGATGTCCGCTCAAGATCAGCTCGATGTCGTTAGGGTTCGTGAGGAAAACGAGCAGGACATTGCCCAGCCAAACTTTGATCGTCTCGCCATATTTGTTCAGGTAACCCAAGCCAACGGACAGAATCTCGGCATTGCTCAAGCCGGCGGCCAAGTGAGCCTGTCCGATCAGTGGCAGCGATGGCGGCGATGGTATATTGGCGACCAAGCGATATTCCCTGGTATTCCGATGCCAGTACTCGTACAGGGCCATCACGATGATCGTGCCCAACAAACCCGTCAATATGGGCGAGAAGCCGCCGCTCGACTTCGCCGCCTGTTGCAGCGTCTCCTGCACCGTTTCCACAGACATCCTTTTGCTGTTATTTGGTCCTCTAGGTATTTAATTCCTGGTTCCTGATTCTTATGTTTTCTTGCTTTCTGAGTCGCTCACCAGTCAACTGTTCTGTTGCGCTGCGAGTGCTCAACTATGTGTGGTCCCTCGCTGGGTTTGCTTAATTATACTCATCCATCGATAGATGGACTATGCGCGACGTCAACTTGACCTAACCGCTTGATCCCACATGGTCTAGAGTCTAGCCCATACCCATACTCGAGTCAAGCGTATGCCTAATGCGCTCCATTTGCAAATCAAATGTGAACGCATCCCTTCGTTCCCCTTTCGAATGTCACTGCCCCCGTCTCTGCCCCCTTCTCTGTCTCCGCGTCCCTGCCTACCACTTTTACTTAAACACTTGTTGTAAGCGCTGCTTCGTCGTCTTTCCCTTTCTGCTTCCTACATCTTTCGCTTTCAGCTTTTTGTTGAGCCTACGTGATCGCAGATATCGCGTGTCGCGTTGAACGTTGCTTTGTTTACTCCTAGTGATGAGCGTTAATCGTGCTTTTGCAGCAATTGAGACTTAATTATTGCTAGGCTTAATTACGGCTTATCGATCAATTTATCCATAGTCAAATATATATAATCTGCATTTTATACAACATTTCAATGTTGTATACCCGATTCAATGTGTAAACCAAATCGATAAATATATCGATTTTAATCGAGAAATACATATTTAAAGAGTTAATACATTTTAGTGCTTAAAAACTCTGAGTTATATATACAGATACATCCATACGATACATCCTCAAGTTATCGATACATATCGATAACGGTATTATAATTTATGTTGTTTATTTATAATTGTACAATATGTTGAGCTATTTAGCAAGACCCTTGTCTGCCTGAATTAAATGTACAAATACCAGTATATCAGAAATCGATACATTATCGATAGCACACATTTTGACTAAATAGTGTTTATGGCTGTAAGCCTCAAAGTTTTCAGTAAAACACGACACAGTTGAGACCTTACTTATACCTGGTAAACATCTATGTTGGATGAGAAAGTAAAGGGAATTCGATAGCATAAGTAATACGACTTCATCTGGAGTAAACAAAAAGTCGAATGTGTTTCATAGGTTATCCAGCGTACAGGGTATCTTGGGTACAGAGTATCTTGCGCATGGGCTATCTTCGATACAGAGTATCTTTCGAACAGGGTGTCTCACGTACGGGATATCTATCGTATGGGTCATCTGTGTATTTGTTTACCCTCAAGTTCACATTCCATTGTCGCGTGTCCTGAAGGACTCGCACACGTTCCATCTCTAGTTTCATACACTTCCGCAGGATGCGCTCGAGATGCTGCCTCTCCCTCTCGCTCGCGCACGCTCTCATATGCAAAGCAGCGATTACCTGTGCAAAAATCTACCTGCAACGGAAGTGGGTGATATTTTTTGTTTGTCTAAATTTCCTTGTTTATTATGATTTTGTTCCTTCTATTGTTCATGAATTTTTGCTTTCGCTTTTCATACAAATTCAATTTCTGCTTATTTTTCAGATATATTTATATATTCGCTTTTGTTTTCAATGTAAGCGGAACAATGCAGAGGAAGCTGTCGCTTTTAAAGGACTTGCTCCCTTGTTTACGTTTTCAATCCCCTCCCGCCGCCGCCCTCCTCTCTCTCTCTCTCTCTCTCTCTCTCTCTCTCTCTCTCTCTCTCTCTCTCTCTCTGTGTCTCTCTGTCTCTGTCTCCCGCTCTATCCCTCCTTCCCTTGCTGTATGTCTTAAGTGTTCTTTAGTTCTATTTATAGCATTCGTTTTTTGCTTATTTACATCTCTAGCTCTTGGCGCAATCTCAACAATTCCATATCAATACCCACTCTCAGCTCTTGAGCCTAGAAATATGCTTTGATTTGCTTTTGTTGTTGTACAGCTCAAAGCCAATTGGTTTCTTATTTGATTTATTGCATTTCAATTGGACTCACAATAGATTAGATTAGATATATTATATCTGTAGTGTCTATTAATAGGCCTTATTCAGGCAAAGCAAACAAAAACATTTCAAAGTTCAAATTGCTTTTTTTTATATATTCTTGCTTGCTTTGTGAAACACTGAGAATGCAATTATAGTATATATTATGTTATATGTATATAATACACTAGGTCTATAGTTCATATTTGAAATAGATATATAAACATTTTCAGCTGATTTGCAAAGAAAATTTCTTGTAAATATTCGCATAGGCTTAAAGAGAGCAAAATTTGTTGTATCTAACCCAATTATGTCTAATTTGTCCTCAAGTAACTCCGCTTCTAGCTATACAATCTTAATAAATTTTCTGGATTGCAAAGCTGATAATACACAGAATTTAGTTTTTATTGCAATTTCTCTTTGAATAGTGCCTTATCAGATACTCAGCAGCATATATGAGATTATAAAATCTCGATATACCCAATTTCATGTCTCTAACTTCAAGGATGCTCCAACTATATATATAGCTTCCCCATTCCATTTGGAATATCTTTATTACATCTAGTTCTACTTCCAAGTATACTAAAGAAAAAGAATACAAATATTTCTTTAATTTATTTGATAGTTTTTATTTCACACAGAAAAATGCATTTGCAAAAAAAATTTGAAAATAAGCGAACATAAAAAAAAAAAAATGATATTGCGTCAGTTTGCCGTAGTTTCCACGGCTAAGTTGAATGCGATGCAAAGGTCGAGGTCTTAAACCTAAATCGTGTTTATGTGTGTTTATGTGTGTGTGTGTGTTTTCTTTTTCTTTTTTTTTCGTTTGATTTTAATTTCTTTCATTTCATGGACTTTACATACATAGAAAATAATAAATTAGGTAAATGAATGCATTTAAATATTGTGATCGCGATTTGGATTTGTATTTGGATTAATGCTAATTTCATGTACTTACTACATATATATATAAACACACATATAGAATAGATGGGCATTATATATAATAGTCTAGTATACATATATGACTTTTTTCTTGTTTTTAAAATTTTGGACACAGAAGCATGTGATTATGTCGTTATCATAATTATCATAGATTTAAAACATATGCATGTATATACATATATATACATACATACGTTGGTTATCATTATGATTATATTAGTTAATCTTCATCTTCCTAAACTGTTTTTTTTTTTTTTAACGGAATTTCATTACAAGCTAAAATTGTCTTTTATAAATTGTTTTTGTGAATTTCTCTCGAGGACATAAAACCACAGAAGTTGCATAATATATCGATAAATTGCATAAATTATCGATACACATATGTATGTGTATATCTTATATACTTAAATGGAACACACAGCAGGGGGCAACGCTAACGTAAGAACAGTTATTGCATATATAGGTATATATACACATATATATATATACATATGTATATATATATATGCATATATATATCGTTCAAATACATATTTATATACAAAACAAACATAAAATTAAAATAGGCACAAAATATACTGAAAGGGACAGACTGTGTGTATGTGTATGTGTGTGTGTGTTTATGTATGTATGTGTATGTGTATGTGTTTGTGTGCGAATGTGTGTATTTGCTCCTTGTTGTGTATGTCCATATGGCGCATTCGTCTACGTTGTCTCATTTAGATGCACACAGTGTGCATCCTGCATGAGCTGCGTCAGTTTCTGCGTAAACGTTGGAATGTCCTGAAAGAGCATAGAATAAAATTATATTATTATATATGCATATATATTATAAGATAGTAAAAGTAGAGAGAGCAACCTTAAAGTTAGCTATATGATAGAAGCTATAATATACATATTTTTATAACTAGACTTCGAAAAAATTAACCAAACTTTTATAAGAAGGAAAAAAAGCTAACTAGTTCTTGAAGTGTTTGACTCTATTTATATATATGTTGATATATACATAATTATCAGCACTAGTTGCAAGTTGCGAGCGTCAATCGTATCGCTCCCTAAATGTTCCTTATCATCTGCGCTAAGGAAAACCTAATCGAAAAGAACCAAAGGCTCTTGCCTCGGAGCGAGAGCGAGTCTGATGGGCTAATCTCGTGAACAGAGCTTGAAGGTTCAAACGGCTAACAATTATTTTCGAGCTAAGATTGTCAATATATAATTAAATGTCACAAGAATCTATATATACAATATCTATAAAAACAATATCTAGCAATGATATCAATCAGCTAACCATAGCAATTCACAAACTATTCTCAGCCAAATACAAAACATATACTTATTGTTGAATCTATAACTAAATCTGACTACTTAATTTGTACTATTATAAATATATAAAGTTATGCAACTTGATCATGAAACATACAGTTGTCTGGCATATATCCTCGAGCGTTGTTTGCGCCACGGGCAGCGTCGCATTGACAAAACTCTCGAGCAGCTGGCGACGATCCACCTGGCCCATGGCGAACAGTGCCTGGGCAATTAGATCAAAATGTAGAGCACCCTCACCGCTCAACAGCAGATTGAGCAGCGCTCGCTGGAAGGAGGCCAATAGCTGTTCCTTGAACAGGGCACGCTGATACAAGCGACTGCGTTCGTTCACATTCTGCATGGAGACGAGCACGCTGCGCACATTGCTGGGATCTGTGCCGCTGACCAGCATTTGGCCATACGCATTCATGATGGCCATAAAGTGTTCCGGATGCAGATTATCGCTGCAATTAAAATTGTTTGGCTGCTGTCCATTCGCATGGCCGTTGCCATGGCCATTGCTCAATTGATTCTTATAGAAGAATTGCCATTTGCAGGTCAGCACGCTGCAAGAGTAAAACAAAAATTATAATAGATATTATATAGATATTATTATAGCTAACCTGTCGAAGAGCGCAAAGAGCAGACTCGTTATCTCACTGCTATCGGTGGCTGCGCTCTGTTGCTGCAACAGCGGAAGTATTTGCTGTGTGCTAAAGCTCAAAATGCTGGGCATCAGCGATGTGGAAGCATTGCCCGGCTGTTCGACAACCAATTGAAACATCTGCAGCACCTTCTCCATGACGGCCAAGCGACTGAGCGTTAACTGCTCCCTGCGACACAGATAGAGAACATCATTTAGAAAGAGATAGCTATAGCTTGTGTACACACATATATATATATATATTATATATACCTGCTGCTGACATCGATGAACAGCGTTATCATCTCCTTGATGAACTGTGCTCCCAAATGAATGGGCAAAGTGCGCAACATACTCAGACTGAACTCTGCCACGGTGATGGCCATGGCAATGCTGCTTAGGCCATAGCTATTGAAGATCACCAACGCTTTGTTCAATATGGGCTGTAGAAGAGACAGATAGAGATTAATGTAGTAAACATTATTTAAAATTTTACAAATATAAGCTCTTTGGTACAAGCTAAACTTATAGCAAATTATTTAGCAAGCTATTGAAGAAACTATGTATAATTGTAAATATGGTGAACAGAGGTATACAAAATATATGCACTATATAAAACATATAGATAAAGCTATCAATAGTTGTATATATGGAAAACTTTCAGCTAAGTGACAAAAGTGCAGCTTGTCAGATGAAACTAGACTCAATCGAACAGAAATAATCTATATTATATATATATATGTATATTCTTATAGCTTGCATCTACCACTCCCAATGCTCACCTTAAAGGTATTTGCGAGTATATCCTTGGCCGTTGCACCTGTCGCCTTGAAATAGTCGATGAGCGCCGTGAATGTGCCCAACAGGCTGAGCGTGGTGGCTGCCACTTTGCTCTCACCGGCTGCTGGTAGATCCAGTTCCTGGAAATTCCTCGACAATGCACCAATATATTCGCGCAGCATCCACTGACGACGCGGATAGTCCTGTTGCTGTTCGGGCACATTCTTCCATGGCATCACCATGTAGCTGACCAAGCTGATGTGCACATTGATGCACACTTGGCGCGGCAACTGGCCGCCGAGCCGTGGTCCCGCCTGCATTAAGCTCTGTATTTCGGGTATATCCAACAGACATTTGGGTCGTATCACAGTCGCTATGAAGAGCAGCACCTCACTCGCCGCCTGCTGCACAATGGGCGAGGCAGCCGATGGCGAGGTATTGCCTGCAAAGATGCTGCCCAATATGGCAAACAGACGATGCAGCAACTGCTCGCTGTTCAGGGACTTGGACATCGGAAAGATGCTGCGTATGGCCAGTAGAACTTGTGCATAGCTATTAAGATACAAGAGATATAGGTATATATGATTAGGTATTCAATTAGACTGGCTCTGGCTAACCCACAGATTATCCAAGTCCATTTGAAAGCTCGCCTTCTCCGACTCACTGCCGCCGATTCGATTGCTCGCCAATAGCTGCAGCGTCTGCAGCAAACGGTCCGAGAGCACATGCAACTGTCGCTCCATCTCATCAACGACATCCGCAGGCGCCTGTGACGTATCCATCAGTGGAGCTAATCGTACCACCGCCTGGCATACGGTTGCAAAATCTCTCAAGATCTCACCAACATTGGCGAGCTTCAGCTTGCGTGCGGCCTCATAGCAGCGACCGCCATGATCTATCGCCAGCTCCAACGACAACAGATATGTCTGCGGTCGTGACCAGTGGGCAAAGACTTGAGCAAACACGATGTGGGCGCCACGTGTTGTTGCCAGCAGGGCCAGGCACTCGAAGCACTGGTCCAAAAACTGTTGCCATTCCGTTGTGGGCGTCTGCAAAAGCCAAAATAGTTCAATTAATGCATATATAATATATTTATATATAGTTGAATTATGACTACTTCACAAGTGATTCATCAATGGATAATTGAAAATTATAACGATAAATGTTGCTTATGTTGAGTAACGAGCTAAAAATCGTGTGTCGGTTAGATGACTGTACTTGAATTATAATTAATTCAGGAACTGAATTTCAATCATAATCTATAAAGTTTTTGTTTAATTGCCTCACAAACGGCGCATGAGAATATATAATAGAATATTCCAATTGACAATTGACTCAAAATGATGAGCCTCAACATAAGCAGCAGCAAAATGCTCTCAAGTAAATAATTTCAAACTGAACAGCAGTTAAATATATTCAATTTAGTTACGCACATCATCCTCCATTAGCTCATTGTCCAATAGCTCCAGTTCGTGCTTATTGATCTCAAACTGTGTACGTCGCATTATCTCATCGACTAGTTTTGTCATAATCTCGCCATGATGAACGCTCAATGGCGTTGGCTGTTCCGCAATGTTCTTAATGATGGGCGTCCAGATATCCAATTTTTCGGTAAAGTCCAGAGCGCCATGCACTGTCAAAGCAGAAAAATTAAGTTAGTCGAAAATGAGAGAGAGAGGGAGCGAGAGAGAGAGAGAGAGTGGGAGAGAGACAGCAGCGTGCTCACTCTTCGCTTACATTTGCTGGTGCAGCGAAGGAGCTGATCGAGAAATGAGTCAAGCATTTCCGGTTCCAACATCATTTTGCCCGCATATTTGGTGCTATATAAACGCAATAGCTCACGAAACTTATCGCTATACATTTCGCTTTGATGCTTGACGCTATTGTGCTGTTCGAGCAGTCCGCTCACTCCGTTCATTAGCGTGAAGGCAAAGGGTAGAGGCTTCTGTAGATAGAGCAGCTCATTGAGTACTGAGAGTGCACCCAGCGAGATGTTCTCGTTAGCCTGACGCCATTGCGATAAATCGAGTATGCTCATTAGGAAGTATTCAGAGATCAGATCGGTGCGTATCCAGGAGACCAAATGCTGCACACAGTTGAGCAGCTCCAGCACAGAGGAACTGCAAGAGCCAAAAAGAAAAGCAGAGAAAGTTAATAAAAGACTTTCAAATTGCGATATTCCTTGAGCTTATCTCATATCAAAGAATCTGGCCTTTAATACCTTACTCATATATTTTTTATTTGTATTTGTCTTTAAACCTTATTTAGTATACTTAATAGGAAACTTTCACAGTATAAACTTCAATTATTTTCCTATAAAGCGTACAGCTGTGTTAAATCGTGGTATTTATAACTAATTCCAATAAGAATTTGTGTCGATATGGAATGTTTAGTAATGTAATTCGACTACTTTTATGATAGTAGACTAGAACTTGGAATATTTGTATAAAAATACAGCTTGATTACTTGCAAAGGTGTTTTATGTAAAGCTAAGCTGATCAGAAATAAAAATTATATATAATCTATTATATATATTTATTAAATCTATTCGAGATCGAAAATACGATAACTTAAGAGTTCTTCAAAATTGAATTTATAACTTTCAATTGAGCACTGTAAAAAAAAGCCTGATTTAACTAATCACCTGTTGCTGAAGGATAGACAAATTTGGAATTGAGGAAAGGCCCCGAATTAATTATTAAATTTATCTATAAACTTACCTTAATTGGTTGTCATTTGGCAGCGCTGCGGTCAGACTGTAATCCATGTATGTGCTAGGTATGGACGAATGAATGTCTTTGCCATTGATGTAACAAACGGCGATTAACAGATATTTGGTGAGCAGGTCCAAAACATCGGGTATACACATGGAAATGCTGCACAGAGCAAACACATATATATTTATATGGGATAAATCAGACACAGATAGAGCGAGCGAGAGATAAAGAGAGAGAGAGAGGGAGAGGGGGAGTGGCATTTAACAGTTATTGCATGCAAGCTTCAACACAATATTTGTATATAGCAATATTCCTAGAATTTGTTAACTTACCACGAGTGAAAGTATTGCTTCCATTCGCTGGTGAGGTCGCCACGATTGCTCACCACCTCCTCGGAGGTGACGCGCAGCAGATTGATGCCAAGATTAAATCGTGTCTTTGTTAGCTCTAAGCAATGTTGCATATAATTTGGATCCTGTTCAGGGAATTCTCTTTTACCAAGCAGCGCAATCAATTGAGCGAGCGTATCACGATGCCGACGTGCGCCGGTGAGCACCACTAGCTGAGCATAGTTCTGCCATAGTGTCTCCCGCAGAAGCGTGCGATCGGCCGCCGTGAGCTGTGTCCAGCGCCGCGTTATCGTATGCTCCAGCGTCGAGGTGCTGAAGAACCACAGGAATTGATTTTCTGTGAAACTGTTGCTGGCGGTCGCAACGCGCAGGCACAGCTGCCAGGCCTCTGGCTGTGACTTGAACGCCAGCAAATTTGTCTCAATCTCACGTTTGCGTGCATTGCTCGTCGTCGGCTGGTAGAATTCATTCAGCAGCACCTCCACCGACGTCATCGATGCGGCATGCTGCACGGATGACGCATTTACATTAGTATCGCGGCTATTATGTATTCCACACTAGGGCCAATCAATCCGTTCACTTCTTCGCCTTTTTTGAATTTTTTCCATAATTTTGCATATTTTTTATGCATATTATTTTTCTTATTATTTTTTTTTTTTTAATACTTTTTTTCTTGTTTTTTTTTTTTTTCTTTTTTCATTTTCATTTTTTGGGGTACTTTCATCAGAGTGGTTGGCCTTAGCGGTAAGACTTACCATTTTGCAAGCGTTTGCTGAGCGTATGTGCGATGTGTGTGTTTGGATTTTGTGCTTGGTGCTAACGTTGATATGTGCTTGGTGTGCATTAGCAATTGTTTGCCGTAAAGTTCATGATTTTTATTTGAAATTTGTGTTTTTCTTTTTTATCAATTTTCTTTGTGTATATACGACTTGCACATATCGGCAGTGTTGCCAGTGCAATGTGAGCGTTGCCACATAGCTACAATGTCATGCACTTAACAGAGCTGCTCCCATTTCAAAACATTATATTGATATGCTGCTCGTAGTGTGGTAATCACAATTGTATACAACATTTTATTTATATATGCTTGCAAAAAAAAAGAATTTACCACTTTTTTCGTCCAACAAAACGTTGCGCTTATTCATCTGTTGATATCAATCATATGTTGTGAGCTGCGTACCAGATTTGTCAGCAGGGACGATTTATGACCAGCTAATTTGAAATTTAACAGCTATCGAATATCACAATCGTATCGATTAATATTTACAGTTTGAGTTGAGCATAACAGCTGGAAAGCCGAAGACGACAGATAGCTAGCAAGAAACGGGAGAAACTGAAAGAAAACGGATGAAGCGATAGCAAACGCAGTGAATTTCATAGATAATTAGATAATAATTAAACAGTTGTCGCTGTCGAATAAGTAAAAGAAAAACATTAACAGCAACCGTAAAATAATGCACAGGCGTTTGATGCATACAACAATGTGGATACGTATCGAAGCGTAAAAATCAGAGGCGGCGCCAGCCACACAAACAACAATAAAACGGAGAAATCATAATAAAAGGTATCCCCCTCATGGCCAAACGAAATGCAAACATTTCTGTTAGCGAAATACCACAAATTGCACTGTAACTATTTATTAGCAAAAATTCTCGCAATTAAATATAATTTACGTGTGCTAGTGTGAGTGCGTATGTGTGTGTAAGGGGAAAGGGGGTATCACACACAGATTGTAACAATAATAACAACATACGGTAATTGCAAAACGTCAGCCGTTAAGTGTGGTCAGCTGCAGATATCGTTGCGCTCCTTTGTGAGAAGTTCTAACTGTTGTTACTGCTGGTACTGCTACTGTCTTCAAAATTTTGGTCATTGTACGCCCAATATTGCTCTTACGTATGCACATTGAGCATATATGTACATATATACATATGTATATGCATACATGCATGTGTTTGTAGAAGTATGTGTGTGTGTCTGCTCGTAGGCAGCCCTTGCAGTTTGGTGTTGCTCTCTGCTGGCACTCTTTAACTACATATATATCTCATTCTCTCTCTCTCCCTCGTTTGCTCCAAGTGTGTTTCGCACAAAGTCAAAATAGCCGTTGTAATTTGGTTTAGCATTTGTTATTTTTGCTTCTTCCTTTGTTTTGTTGCTTTTGGCGTTTGGTTTCTATACTCAATAATTGCAGGCCCATCAGTCGATATACTGGAACTACAGTTAGGTTTGCATGCAATTTTCAAAGCGTATGTATATGTACATATACTTGTGTGTATTTGTATACATGTAATGTGTATCCTTGCTATTATCTTTCTTTACTGTGGCTGCCTACTCGGGTTCCGATATGCTGCTGCGAATTGTTTAACTACGGCCATAATTGTTATGAATAACTGTTAAACAGAATGTGTCGATTCGAATTTCTTCGTTGCTTATTTACATACATTTGTACATGTATGCGTGTGTGTGTGTCTATGTTTTCTTGTTTTTGTCTGCTCTCCTTCTACTACGCACTTTGTTTTTGCATGCTTATTGCGTTGTGTTTATGATTTCTTTTCGTTTTTGCTTTTGCGTTTTAAATCTTATCAGCAACAGCAACGGAAATGTTACACACACTAATACATTCGCAAAAACATGCACACATACATACATACGTCTGTGTGTGTGTTGGCTTTGCGTCTGAAAGCTTTTACAAACATTTTGTTTATTTATTTTAATTTTATTTTTCTTCACCATTTGTAATTGTCGTTGGCCTTCGCCCATATTGGCCAACCCACCGTTAGCCCATATAATGCCTCAAGCCATCCTCCCCACACTTCGCCTCTGCCCTTCCTTCATTTTCGCTTGCCTCATTATGCACTTGGGTAGACTTTAATGCGCAGTCAATGACCGTGTGGCCTGAGGGCTGCTTTGTGTGTGCTTGGAGTGGGGGAGTGAAAGAGTAAGCATGAGTGAGGGGAAGAGGAGGTTTCTAAAGAGAGTGGTTAGTGGATATAGTAAACACCTTCTTGAAAATTCATAAATTGTTGCGTGCTTAGAAGAACTTTGTTTTGCATACAATTTTATACTACTGTGCCCGCCATACACACACACACACAGTGGCAGGCGTGCATGCATGTGCATGCGTTTGACCCCGTTAGTTTCACATTTAAATCAATTTCCCCTGCAGTTAGGTTGCCTAGCTTCAAATTTTAAGTCCATACTTCAGCTGGACTGGAACTGTGCTTTGGAAGGTCTGTTTTGTACGTGTGTGTGGGTGTGTGCGTATGTGAGTGAGGGGATTAGTGGAAAGTGAGTTGTGCGTCATGGCGAAATAAGCACGAAACTTTTGTTGGCAAATGAAGGGCATTGAGAGCTTCGGCGTTGCCCGATTGTCTCATGCGCTTCGCAACTATAAATGTGTGTGTGTGCGTGTGTGTGTATGAGTGTGAGTGTGTCTGTGTTGCATTTAGCGTCGTGTATGCTTTACAGCTGCTGTCCTTGATTATAGCTTTTCTTTGCTTGGCAGAATCGTGGGGACTGGTTGCTGTTGTTGTTATTGTTGCTTCTTCTGTTTCGACTGACTCTTTCGCCTAATATTGTTTGCACAGTTTTGTTATTGTTGTTATTGCTGCTTGGCTTTGCTTTGGCTCTCGCTTTGTTAGTATGATTTTCTTTGTACATGTGCTTTGTGGGAGCCTCTCTCGGACGCGCTCTCCCTCTCTTGCTTGCTCGTGTCTGCTCGCTAGCAGGTTAGCGCGTTACGTTCGCTCTCGCTCTGACGTTTGCATTAGCCTGGGCTGCTCTGTTTTATCTGCACTCTTTTTATTCTCTCTCTCTCTCTCTCTCTCTCTGTCAGTCGCTTTGGCTCTGTTGTGCGCGAGTTCTCTCCCTCGCAGTCGCTGTCGCTGCCTCTGCCTCTACCTCTGTCTCTGCTTCTGCTGCTTCTTATGCTGCTTTCAGATGTTCGTGCGCTGTTCGCTGGGGGCTTCCAAACTCTGTTGCCAGTTAATTTTCAGTAACTAGTTGAAGTAGACAACACAAAAAAAATATACATCTATCTGTATACAAAACAAGAGCAATATCAAATCGACGGCCAAAGGTGCACAAATAAAAAACCCCAGACAATAACAAATACGACTCCGAAAGCAGCGCCACTAAAAACAACAACAAAACGGCAGCGAAAAAAAGTAATGTAATATCACAAACAAATAAATAAATAAAACAAAAGACAAAGCGAAACAACCGAAGAAGTAAAATAACAACACGAGTCTCTTATCTCTCTACATGTGTGCGTGTGCGTGTTTTTTGTTGAAATTGTTTTCAAAAAGTTTCGTAATTATCTGAAAATGCAATATAATACAAAAAATGAAATAAAAAAAATAAATAAAAACAAAAGCAGTCAGCTGCGTGTGTTTATAAGTGTGCGTGCATGTTTGTGTCTGTCAGTTGTTGTGGTGTGCCCACAGAATATTGAGAGAAAGCATGCACACAACAATTTAATTTTCATTTCATTTTCCCATTAGCTTTCTTTGCTATTCTTCTTTCTGTTGAATTTTGCGTGATTTTAAATGTATTAATACATAATCAGAAATATATCCACATATACAAAGACATCTGTATGCGTATGTATGTGACAACATTATTAGACAGCCAACAAGAACAGCAAAAGAAGAAAGAGAAAGAAAAACAACAATAACATGCACATATGTATGGCTGCTGTTGCTGCTGCTGTTATTATTGTTGTTGTTGTTGTTTTGAACGAAAATTGCAGCTGAGTGTCATTTGGTTAGTCGACACTGCGTTGTTGTTGTTGTCTTTGATCTTCCAAAGACAGTGAGAGCGAGGGACAGAGAGAGAGAGAGAGCGCGAGAGCGTGGGCTTTACACCAACAGGCACACGCGCGCTCTCTCGTGCGCACACACACACATGCTCAGCACACAGCTGAGACGCAGCAACAACAAACAAAACATAGAAGAAAACTAACGCAAATAACAACAGTAAACTCCTCACCCCGCTTGTATGTATGTGTGTATATATGCAAATGTATATACACATGTATATCAGCACAACAAACGCGTACAGTGAAACTTGGCAAAACTCAATAGGAAAGCAACAAACTGACCAAAAACCATTTCCAATTGAATTGAAGAGTTTCACTGTAAGCGTAACCAGTGTGTACACAAACATCACCAACATAAGCACAAGGGAGACGGAAGAAACAACGACACACAGGGCCACACAGTTGGCAAGACAGAGTAGGCGAGCACGAATTGAATTAGCTCATCCAAAAGAGAGCAGCTTGTTGACCAGTGAACAGTGTGCGCTGACAGTTAACTGTCAGTTCGTTTTTCACTATTGTTTTCGTGCAGTTTCGTGCAAATTGAAATTAATAAATTTCAAAACAGATACAGTGAATCCGCCAGCAGTGAAACAAATCCAATAACAGTTAATTTACAAATATCTGATTTGGTAAACGTATTAGTTTCATTTAAAATATATTTAGTTTCATTATACATATATGTATATATTTAATAGCTTTGGAAATAGTGAATAAGAAACACTTTGTGCATCTGTTTGTGGATACAGAATATACATTGTGGCATCGTCATAGCGAAAGCTATTCTATAAATATTACTCATACGCAGTTGGTTGACTCAACGCGCTTAAGAAAAGAAAAAAAAAAAAATTAGAAATACAAAATGTATATATACATATATAGAAACATATACGCGATGCATACTAGACACAAATGTTGCGTTTAACAATGGTTGTGCGCACTGTATGCTTGTCACGGGGGTTGCTGCTAACACTTCACTCTCTTTTTTTTTTTTTTTTTTTTTGTCTCTTTTTTTCATATTCTTTTGCTCTCGTCCGCAAGTCAGCCAATAACATTAAACAGCTGAGCTTGTTTGGAAACAACAGCCGCCCATCCAAGTGAGGCGCGTCAGCAACAAAATGGTCTGCGTGGAGAGGGGGAGAGGCGTGTGCTGTTGCTAGAGACAGATGACAAAACAATCAAAGCAAAACAGTTTCAATTGTTGCCAAGAGCTGTGGGTGCGGGAATCAGTAGTATTTAGTATTGGAAGGGCAAACAGTAAGCGAGCACGCAAATAGAATTGAAGCGCTTCCAATTCAAGCCCCCCTGCAAAGTATGCAAAAAAAAAAAAAAATGTATATATATATAAATAAATAAAATAAAATAAACAGCAAATGCCGTTAATGCATGCTTGTCCTTGATGCCATACCCGTTTCTACTGGTGTTGCTTATGGCAACTGCAGCGCTCAGCAACCGCAGCCACCTTACACTCATATGCAATGATGTGTAAATAGAGTGTGTGTGTATGTATGCACGTGTGTGTGTGTGTGTGTGTGTGGGCAGGCAGGCAGACAGGAGAGTCGAATGGCAGCGACTGCGGCAGCACGACGTCACACATTATTGTTACTGTTGCTTCTAAAGCTGCAACTGCGCTGCTGACATAGTTTTCGTTTGAATTTAGGCTGTGCGAGCGAGATAGCCAATAAGTTTTCTCTATGCTGGGCTCATTTGACCTACATTTGAGTAAAGACCTGGCTGCAGCAGCAACAGCATCATCTCTCATGGTCAACCATATTGGGATATCATTGATAAGGATAACAAATGCACACATGCATAAATAACACTGATAATTGACATTTGATTTCATTTGCAGACAGACAGCAGACAGCAGCAGCTGGAGCAACCTGGATCGCAACTCCGATTATTGTTTTGATGTGTGCCTTGGCCAGGGGAACAGCAATACAGTCAAATAGCAATAGTTCTAATAACAACATTGGCAATATAATCAACAGCAACAGCAAACACTGCTACAGCAAACACTAGCAGCAACAATCACCGCTTCAGCCTTAGCGTATACAACGAGCGCACCGTGTCCTCTGTGTTATAGAGCCCCACAGCCCCAACACAAAGAAAAAAAAAAAAAAAAAAAAAAAAACAAAGAAGTAAGAAACCAACAAGAAAACAAAAGCAACAAAATGTCATCTCCCAGCGCTGGTAAACGACGCATGGATAATGATGTCATCAAGCTAATCGAATCAAAACACGAGGTCACGATCCTTGGTGGCCTCAACGAATTCCATGTGAAGTTCTTCGGGCCAACGGGCACGCCCTACGAGGGCGGCGTTTGGAAGGTGCGCGTCTATCTGCCCGACAACTATCCATTCAAATCACCAAGTATTGGATTTGTCAATAAGATCTATCATCCCAATATTGACGAATCATCGGGCACCGTTTGCCTGGATGTGATCAATCAAGCCTGGACAGCATTGTACGATCTATCGAATATATTTGAATCGTTCTTGCCACAACTGCTCACATATCCAAATCCAGTCGATCCATTAAATCGAGATGCGGCCGCCCTCTATCTGCACGAGCCGGAGGAGTATCATCGCAAGGTCGCCGACTATGTGCAGCGCTATGCGACCGAGGACGCGCTGCGCGCGGCGCAACAGGAGCGCGAGAGCAGTGACAGCGAGTCGAGCATGTCCGACTACAGCGAGGACGAGGCCCGTGATATGGAGTTATAATATCGGTTTAAATATATTATCGAAACCACTAAAACAATAGTAGCGGCAGCTCTATTAGCTGCTGTCTAGAATGCCTCGATTTGAACTAGATCAGATCGCCACGATATATAAAATACAATTGAACAACAAACACATACACACACACACACATACATACACATATATATGTATCTATCTATATATATATATATATGTAAACACATATAAAGAACGTGATTCGATGGATATACTTATAAATATATATGATCTAAAAACTTATAAATGTATATTAATCTGTAAGCAACAAAAAGTTTGAAACAATTCTTAGTAATATAGCAATTATGTAGTAGCTGACAAATCGAGTATAAAAAACAAACAAACAAACAAACAAACAAAAGAAAAACAAGAAAAAAGGCAAACCGAAAGCAAGGAACGATAATAATTTTAAATGGACAAGAGTTACGATTGCATTGCAAATCCAATACATAACTTAGAGAAGAAGAAAAAGAAAAATGAAAAAAGTAAAATAAATAAATACAGACACACACAGATACATGATACATGATATATTATATATGTGTGTGCCGTCTTGACTATATAGTTGTATATACCCCACATATATATATATATATATATATATATCCACAAAAAAAACAAAAAATACATATATAAACATGGACAACTGTTTTCTTTGTCAGCTGTTTTTGGCTGTTGACACATTTAAGCAGAATCACCATACCGATGCACCCCCAACTTCCGCCCACCTGTCACACGCCCCAAGCGCCGCCCCCTCCACGCATACTCTTGACTATTTTAGAGCCAGAGGCGTTCGCCTTTGGGACGGATCCAATGCATTCAATCAAAGTGAACTTTCTTGTTTTTCATTTGAATTTTTAATTTTAACATTTAATTTTTTTTTAACTATGACGCAGCTCTTATTTGTTAAATGCTTAAATATAAACAAACAAAATGAACTAATCTTAAGTTACAAAGTTGTTAATGTAAACTTTTATATATATACAGCCACACACACACACATACATATATCTATATATATGTATGTATATACATAAAACTAGGTTGCCAATTAATCGTGTGTTTCAACAAGCAAAAATCTATTATATATTTATTAAAAAGATGAACACGAAATTACAAATTTTTAAATTCTTTGTTTAAGCTAGTAAAACATTTCATTTCGAAAGCTCTCATGTGTCTTGTCCTTGTTTATTCTTTTTTTAAGTTGTTATGTCGGAAAGCTAAATTAAGTCTTAAAGAAATAATACAGAAACTAAAAACGAAAATAAACAAAAAATTATAAATATACAAAGAAAAACTAAAAAACAAAAACAATTTAATAATGTTTAATGAAATGCGTAGAGTTGTGTATTCTAGTTAACTTAGAGAGTTCAATAATATAAAATAATAATAATAAAAAAAAAAAAATCGAAACAAAATATTGCAAATTCACGATTGTGCATATATGATATAAACATATGTCAGATTAGCGCCTCACTTTTACTCATCTGTTATATGTACTCATTCACAATGTCAAATGAGCATATTGGTTTTGTACAATGTCTGTCCGGCTGCACGTCATTCCCTCTGCATGTCTATCCGGCTAGCCATCTGAATGAGAGCCATGAAATTTGGAATATAATACCAAGTATACAATTCAAGATAAAAATATACCCCTTAGGAAAAACTATATCTGATACAGTTTCGAAATGGAACTACTGCCTGACTCGTCGGTAGTGCTCGACTGAAATACTCTACTTGTTTTATCCTTTGTTTTTTCTATCCTCATCTGTGATCTCTCTCTCTTGCAAAAAGATAAAGCTCGATAGAAAAACGTTTAGATATCTATTTGTTTTGCCTTTGTTGTATCTTGTATAGTGCAGCACTGCTAAGTATTTTCGTGAGCATACAGCCGTATATTTTATGCCTTGTTATGTTTACGTCAAGATATCGTCTCCACATGCAATTGTAGTATTTAACACATTTTCTTTTAGCAAAAAGTTGGAAAGAGTTGCGGTTTTAGCTTGGGTTAACAATTATAGATTGAAGCTTACCTTAATTTTGGACTAATTGCACAAAGAAACGCAAAGAAAACGCTAACAGACATTGAGCAACTGTTATTTATTTTCTGTTAAAAAAATATCATGGGCAATAACATTTACGACAGATAATCGATCCATATTGAAAAAATGTATGCTCATTAGCTGTATTACGAATCAAAGAAAAAAACTGGTTTAGATAGGAGTTTTTTTTTTATAATTAAAGCCACTCACGCCTAAGTTCCATATAATTTGGTCTTCCCAGTGCAAGTACGTAAATTTTTGCAATCATTGTTTTCATGATCTACATAACATAGACGAATTGGAGCTGTGATAGCTGTCTCTTAGTATGGCACAGCTTTTCCGCACTTTGAAAAGTTATTGGGGAATATAAACTGGACAATCCGGTCGCAATTCACACAGCGAGATCCGACCCAAAATATCGAGTTCATTGAATGGCCGCCATACCACCCTGACCTTAATATCATAGAGAATGTCTGGGTGTAGTTGGCTAGGAATAGTTGTACATGCGAGTCCGGAAAACAACATAATGCAAAACAAGTAAGATAGCTTTGGTCGGGACTACACGACTGGGGTTATACCCTGCAACCCCAAACGGTCTGCGTTTGTACTCCTTAGCTTGTATATATGCCTAGACACTCAAAGCCCACGCAGTTATAATTGTACACGCAGATCTATATATATATATATATATACATATATGTATGTAGTTATTTAAGCAGAAAAATGTGTAAACAAATCAAAACTTTCGACTAATAAAAACTTGTTGCCCGCAACGTAAATGTTTGTCAAAATATAGGAAAAACAAAACTAAGTGACATCGCCAGGAAGTGAAGCCACCAACTTCTCGTCAAAGTCTCTACCGACACAACTACTTCATGTTTGTAAAAAAAAAAAGAAAGAAATAAAATCTTACGACAGGAAGTGAGCCCACACCATCTAGGCGGCGCTTATGGCCTCTACCAGCGCCGTCACATTACTACGCGAGCTTGAAAAGTGGAAGCTACTGGCTCTTATAGCTTCTGAGATCGATATGGATAGGCGGACGGATGAGTAGATGGATGGACAGATAGATAGATGGGGATATTGACAGACATATAGACGGGAGGATGAACGAATTTGACGGACAGATGGGCGGACGGATGAGCAGATGGACTGTCCTGACGGACAGATAGATGGTCGAATGGATGAACGGAGGGATGGACAGATGGACTGGCTGATGAACAGATGAACGGACGGACGGATGGACAATTGGACAGATGTATGGACGGACGGATGGAGAGATAATCGGAGGAACTAGCGGATGTACAGTTGGACGAATGGAAGGGCAGATGGAGGGAAGGACACATGAATGCACGGCTGGACAGATAAAAAACTTGATCGACGGATAGACGGATGGACGAACAGACAGACTGATGGACAAACGGCTGGACAGACGGATGGACAGATAGACTGATTGAACGGATAGAAAAGATCTAGATCGACTCAACTCGTCATCCTGATCAAGAATATATACATACGATATGGTGTGTGCCAAAACATTATACCCTGATATCCCATTTTCAATGGGTTCAGGGTATACAAAGGGGGCGCTAACCTAATGACGCACTGTATATATATATATAAATATACATACATATATATCTATACATATATAAGCTGTAAGCTGTAAACTTGGCTTACAGTACTTAACAGCGAAAAGACATTCACTTCGTTTCAGTTGTTTTTCGTGCGTGAGCGAGATTGGTTGTTGCTGTTGGCTGGAGGCATTGTAGCAGAAAACGAAAACCGATTCATAAATCTAACTCAACAAGTACATATTATGTGCATATAGCCAGCCAACCAGTTTCGCATATATAAGCTATGAAATCGAGTTATTTACCAATTATTATTTTGCTTTCGATCGTTGGCCTTCGATACAATTCGATTTGTGTCAATGCTGCAAACGCGGATCAAACTCGCCCAAGCACACGTTTCAAGCTCCAGAGCCCAACAGAGCCAGATGATAAACGAAATAGTAATCTATTTCAAGTTGTCAACGAGTGGAAATATATAGACTTCGAGTATCCCACATTTGTCGAAAGACAATTGGCGATCAAAAATGGGTAATTAGCCAATGGAAAACTGTTATGCAATTTTTAATTGGCCAGAGTTCCTCAATAATACATACATATATGTATGTATTGTGCTATAAATGATTGATTGATTAAATTGGTTTTGTGAACGCTCCAAAAACAAGTGAACAAACACATTGGATTGCAATTGCAAGAGTTGTGAAGTCAGTGTATGGAAGACTTGGTTTATTACGAGATCAATCTTCGGAAGACTTGGTTTAGGGTGAGATCGATCTTCGGGAGACTTGGCTTAGGATGAGATCAATTTCCAGGAAGCTTGCCTTATTGTGAGGTCGATGTTCGAGAGACTTGGTTTAGTGTGAGATCAATCTCCAGGAGACTTGGTTTAGGGTGAGATCAATCTCTGAGAGACTTGGGTGAAATCAAACTCTTGAAGACTTCTTCGGCAAATCTCTGAGTCAGATCAAATTTTCTCATATTCCATAGTCGAGGAAGTTTAGAGCTGCAAATATTATTTAACAAGTTAACAAGTTTTCAATAATTTATATGCTTTGTGCATCGCTGGGGTTGTAAGATCGATATTCTAGCAAGGGATTTGAGGAGGGCTGTCAAATACGGGTGAGAATGTGCTTTACGGGAGACGAACATGAACGAATGACCAAGCTGAGGACGAGGATCTATCCAATCAGGATGTCGAACCTGACATGAATGCTAGCTCAAAGTATTATTTTTTTTTTATTAACTATCAAGATAGCTTTGCAAGTATCTGTGCACTCAAAACTTGTTCAAATGTACTCTTATCTATTGGCATATAAGAGCTAATTCTGAGTGGTCTGATTGCGTAGTTACCTTTCATAGAAAAGCTCTAATTGAGATTTAATTTACATTCAAAAGCTTCAACTGGCTTGATTGCGCAGTTAGCTTACTAATTAAGCTCTAAGTAGCATGATTCTGACGTTGCCACGCTTGCAAAGCTCTGCAAGTAATGAGAATGAGAAATGAAGCTATAGAGTGGTTAAATCTTTGCCTTGCAAGCTTACAGATTTTCTTAATAAACTCTCATCTACATCATATTGGGCTATTCTTATTGCAACTATATATAGTTCACAGCCTCCGTTTCCAGACGTTATCTTAAATTATGTCAAATTTGTTTTATTTTTAGTTGAATAGATCAGATCAGCACTCAGATGCTTAAACTTCAGCGATCCATGCTGAACATGATCATCACACGCGAGCCATTTTATTTTAGATATTTTTTTCGGTCCTTCCCTTGTCCCTATACCTTTTTAACGTTGATGCTCTTCAAATTCATGTTCGCAATTAAATCGCAATTTCATGGAAATAGTTGCTCCAAGAATCGGTTTAAGTCTAACACGATCATTACGGATCTACATCATGCTAGTTAGTTATTGTTACATCTTGATCTATCTACTCACGTTCAAGGCATTTGCAGAAAGTTATCTAAGCGATCTTCTTAAGATCTTCCAGTTTCGTCGATCAATGTGCACAGTATTTACTAACATTTTTATTCTTATTTTATTTATTATTTATTTTTTATTTTTTTTTTCCAACTCTAGTGACTTTATACTGAAAAATAACTTACCATTAGGCATTGATGTGTTTAATAATCGGCTGTTCATCACAACACCGCGCTGGAAGGATGGTGTGCCGGCTAGCTTGGTCACCGTGACATATCCGACGAAGGAGATTAGTCCAGCGGTCAAGCCATATCCATCGTGGCAGGCACACAGTAGTCCCTACAATCCGGACTGCTCGAAACTGATATCCGTCTATCGCACCGCAGTCGATGTCCAATGTAATCGGCTGTGGGCCATCGATTCCGGCATCGTGAATGCTACGGTCAAGCTGAATCAAATCTGTCCACCCAAAATTGTGGCCTTCGATTTGAGCACGGATGAAATGATTGTGCGCTATCAACTGCCCGCATCACAGATCAAAGAGGACTCGTTGCACTCGAATATTGCCGTGGATATACGGAATGGCGACTGCTTGGATGCCCATGTCTTTGTCACGGACGTCTGGAGATTCGGCATCGTTGTCTATAGCTTGGCAAAGAACCGCAGCTGGCGCGTGACTAATTACAATTTCTCGCCCAATCCTTTGGCATCGGACTTTAATGTGTACGGCTTGAACTTCCAGTGGCTGGACGGTGTGTTCGGCATGAGTTTATCGAATGGACCAAGGAGCTCTGATCGAGTATTATATTTCCATCCAATGGCGAGCTATAAGGTAAGTAGGCTGAATATAGTTAACAGCTCTTGATATTTTATATTTCTGCATTTGATTTTTAGGAATTCATGGTGTCTACAGATCTATTGCTAAATGAATCCCTTTGGACTGACGGCACTGTGGACACATCGAAAATGTTCGTCTCTATCGGGGATCGGGGATTCGATGGTCAATCTTCCACATCGGGCATTGCTCGGAACGGCGTCATGTTCTTTACCCAAGTACATCGCGATAATGTTGGATGTTGGGACACCAGTAAACCCTATACCCGATCCAATTTGGGCATGCTGCTTGACCCATCAGAGAATTCCACTTTGATACAATTTCCCAATGATCTAAAAGTTGATCATGAGCCAAGGCAAGGCGTTTGGGTGATGAGCAATCGCTTGCCCATTTACTTGTACAGTCAACTCGACTATAGCGATATCAATTTTCGTATTCTAAGAGCCGATGTCGATGGCATCATTGCATCGACAATCTGTAATCCATTGCTCGAATCAGTCACAAAGTCGGAAAGATTGGCTGTTGTCTCCATAGAAGAAGGTCAATGTTATTAACTGATAATAAATATTCAATTCAAGCAAAAGTCAAATGGATATCAAAATAAATATAACAAAACATAATTGAAATGAACTTACCAAGGAACTGATCAAAGACAATTGACTTATATATAACGACAAAGCTGAGATATACCAATAAGACATCACTAAGGTAGGTCTATGGATCTACAACAGCTTCGACCTAACCTCAAGAGAAGAGAATACACATCAGTTTCAACCTAACCTTAAATATCTCTTATCACATCACTCGATATTTTACTTAATACATTCTGCATTACTTAACGAGTGTCGTAGTAAAATTAACAATATTTAATGCCTAGTTTTAAATTTTTTTTTTATTTTGTAGAAATAAATTGAAGACTAGCACGAGTTGGTAAAGTCTATATGATTTGGCGGAAAATATTGAATAGGATTTAGTTAAAAGGTATTTAATGGGAAATCGAAATTTCTACTCTGAACCTTCTAGGTGCTTTTCCGGGAAGCACAGCTATATTCTCCTACTAATTATTGTTCATACTAAACTCAAATTTTCTTTTAGTAGTAGCTACTAAGAAGTTTTCCCTTAATGCCCCCCACTTAACCAAACCTATATATTAACCTTAATCTGATTTGAGTTGTGAGAACGTCACGATGCTTCGCCGCCTTCCCCCATGCGATGTTTTGTCAATAAAAAACAAGTAAAAACTTTGTAGACCAATGCAACTGACTGCGTAACACTCGCTCGTTTACCCAGTAGCTCTAATATGATGCGTATCGCAGCTGGCCATGCATGATTAGGCATGCGAGTTGGATATCAAAATTTTAGTTTAAGCTCAATAATCTGTTTTTTCTTTTTAAATATATATATATACAATTTTATGTTGACTGTGTAGAAGAGTTTCGAGACGAAAGAGTTTCGAGATGAAGAAATTACGTGCGTGATGTGCCCCGCCTACAGAAAGTGTATATACATATATCTAAAATATAATAGAACCCGATTTTTCACTCCTCTGACATAAGACTCCTTAAATTGATATATAGGAGAAGTCAATAGCAAATCTATAACCAAATTTGAGCTACCTAACTAGTTATTGTTTTAATGTTGTTGTAAGGGAAAAAATCGTAAAAACTTATTAGACGAGGACGATGCCTCTACTATATTGGTTCCTACTACTGCCATACTATTTTCACAGCTAAAAATCCAGATTGTCATTTAGAAATGACAACCAATATGCTCATCTTAATCGGGCTGGACGGGTATAAGAGCTCCAGTGAATGGCGACCTACCTTATGGCTAACTGACAATGTGGTTTTGTCAACACATTTCAGCGTTTCGCCTTGGAAACTTGAGTTTGTTGATTGCCTCAAGAAGTTTTTTACCTCTCATAGGGCTTTTGTTGTTCTTGTTGTTGTTGTATTCTGAGTATTTTTACCATTGTTTCGCGTCTCAAGGAACTCGAGGAATTCGCAAGTTTTTTAACAAGCAGCAACAGCAGCAGCAATAGGACACCAACTGCAATGGGTAAGAAAACTTTAGAGTTCTATTGAAAGAAAAAATATATAAATAAAAATAATAAAAACAAAGAAACTCTAATTAAGTGCAACGGTTGAAAAAAAAAAGAAAGTTTCGAGTCCAAACAACGAAACTTTTCTCAAAGTGCATTTTGTGAGGTTATGTCTGTCGTTATAAATATCGGGCTTTCTGTCATATAATCGCAACGCACCTCAGCTTCTGTTTATATAGCTCTCATGAAAGGACACGCTGTGGCAAGTGCGAAGCAAGAAGTTTCCGTAATCGAAGGACCAATATAAAAGGGTTACCCCCAGCCCGGAAGCTAATAGATAATAAAGTGTTTACATGTTATAGATATCTGTGTGTGCGAGTGTGTTTCCGTGTGTGTGTGCGTGTGCGTGTGTGTGTTTTAGAGATGACCTCGTGTCGTTACACAACTGAACTGTAATGAGACAGAACAATACACATTTGTTATTCAAATCTCAGTCATTTCGTTTTAGGGTCGTTTTTGATTTGCATATTGGTTATGATTTCGTTTCGATTAGGGTTCAAATTCGATTCGGTTCGGGTTTGCTAACGCTCTTAGTTAGTGTAGGTTCGACTGGGATTTTGTTTTCGAATTGAAAATGGGTTTGGCTAATATACATATTGGTTTTCGATTTTCATTCATTACTCGGTTTGGATCTTCCTTTTGTTGATGTTGATTTGTTTTTTATTAAACAATTTTTTGTATTTAGTTATTTATTTTTTATTGTGTTTCCTGCGGCATGGATTACTTTGTTTTAATTCCATGTCGGTTCGTCCAAGTTTTCAAGCTTTATTTAGCTTTTGATTCGTATTTCCTTTGAATCCAATTTGAATCATGATTTATCATTGTGGTTAACTCGTTTACTTCTTAGACTTTTTTTTTTGGATTCAATTAGTAATTCAGATATTTAAACGATAAGACGGAAAGTTAGTTACGAACTTTCTCGATTTAGTTTTTGGTTTCTAGTCGAATACATTTCGAATTTTAAGTGGTCTGAGATTTATATTTGATTCAAATATCTTGAGGTTTTGGGATTTGTCTAAAGGCTAATTTAGCTTTGGCTTGGATTGAGCTTAAGAGATTTAATTAGTTTTCCTTTTTTAGGGATTGATTGGCAAGAACAGGTTCGTTAAATAGTCTTGAACCGCATGTATTCTCATTGTCTTAAGCTCACGAAATTTGGTCGTGTCACGAATCAGAAATTAACTCTAGAGCTCACATACTTTCAGTATAAAGGAATGTATATTTATATACTATGTGTGCATGTATGTATGTGTCTTTGGGTCTATGTACATTCACTTGGCATTCGGTTTGCCCCATTTTGTTTGATTGTTGTTTGGGGCAACGGCGAATTGCAGAAATTATGTGGGAATTACGTGCAAGCCTGACGGCATGTCAACTGGCCCATGATTCGCCCCGCCCACTTGGCCCATTTCGTTGCATACTTTTATGGGCAGTCGAACATAGTCACACATTCCAGTGATATACATACAGCTATAGCTATATATATTTATATGTATGTGCATGTCTCTTTATATAGACTTGTTTTCGCAATTGTACGTAGCACTAATAAAATTAAAGTACCCAACAAAGCGACATGAAAAACAAACAGAACAGAGAAGTTAATAACAATTGGCCACTGAGCAGGGGCTAAAGATTGAGCAAGGGTTAAAGGGCTTCAGTTTGATGTCGGCTAAGGCAGTCTACATGCAGCACGTTACGCTTCAAATAGACAACTACTTTATAAATACTATAGTGTGTGTGTGTGTGTGTGTGTGTGTGTGTGTGTAGACATAGTCATATAGCTATCTAGCTACATATCTAGTTCGTGCAATTACTGTCTTCCATGTGCAAACAAACTGCATTCGCAATGGGTTAACTTTTGTGGGGCGAAAATGTATGATTGAGCACACTGAGAGAAATAAATGTTAGCTACTGGATATGTGCAAAGGATTTGCTAGGTTTGCAAGCTTTATTCATAATATCTGTTTACACAGTATAAATGAGTATATTCATTTCTGTTTCTTCAGTCTCTGAGATATTCAAGTTCGCCTGATAAATTCTTCAGATTTGCGCTCACTGTAATCATGGCTAATATAGTTAATGTAAAATTTTCTTATTCGTAGCCTAAGAATTTAACCGTCAAATTCCAGTTGCATTCTTATACTATATATCACGCAAAAAGTCTTTTAGTATCATAAAGAGCTTGACAAATCGGTTAATACTATATTAAATTTTTTATCAAAATTTAGATATATATATATATATTTTTTTAAATGAATATTTTATTAGCATACAGACTTCTGTTGATCGACCAAAGAAAAGGCATGCCAAATCCGGAAATATTCTATATCTTACGCTTCATAAGAGCGAGGCCAAATTGACGCAACAATTATATTGTATTTTATAGCTGTTAAGCAAGCATGACAAAGCAATTTAGCAATTGAATTACTTTTGAGCAACAGATAGATCAATATAGATAAGAAGATATAGATATAATCATATTACACGTTACACCCATTGAGCTAAGGTCAATCGGAAAATATGATATGATAATAAATTGATAAAAAAAAGGTATGCAGTCAGTTGAGATTTTACTAGATTTAAACATGAAAAATATTTCGTTTTCGATGATTTTCCTAATTCACTATGAATTTTCTCACAGTGTATTTGGTCTTGTAGTTGTTTTATGAACGATATGCGAACATAAAATATTTTTATGCAGTTTTGGTGGCAATTTATATGCATATTGGCCTTTTCTTGGGCTCTGCCCAACTCCAATCGAATAATTGAAAGGGAGTTCCGTAAGAGGTAGAGTCCTAAGGCTTACGAGGGTGTTTGTATCTCTGCGTGTCGATGGCGTCGACTGTCAAGAATTGATTTGACTTTGACACATGAAGCACAAACAGTAAAAACACTCACTCACACTCACACTTACACTCACACTCACACTCACACAGAGAAAAAGAGCTCGGTGTGCGCCCTAATGATATGTGCTAGCAAAAATGTTGTTTGGCAGGCAAGGCGGGTGCCGCGAAGGGTCGCTCCCCGACACCGACACCCAAGAATGGAACCGGAGCTGGGGTAACAAATGGCACGCAGCCAACAAATGCAGCGGCGCCAACAGCAGCAACAGCAGCAACAGCAGGAGCAACAACAGCAGCTGCGACAGCAACAACTGGCGCAGGTGGGGCAGGAGGTGGGGCCTGCAGATCCACGCTACATGCGAACAAAACGATTCTGAAAACAGTTTCGGTATTCCTTGCCAGCGGCAAACGAAACTCGAACAACCAGTCGAAGGCCGCAGCGGCTGCCCTGCAGAACAAACGGCTACAGCGACAGCGTAAAATGGACGAGCTAAGCGGCAAAATCAATCCCAAGCTGTTGGAGAGTCTGCGCAAGAAGACACGGTTTACAAAGTGAGTAGCTGCACTCGGGCAGTTGAATGCGACATGGCAAAGAGTGAAGCTTGTACTGATGAAAGCATCCAGCAAGTATACAGAGAGAGGCAGTGAGGGCAAAGCTTCAGGGTCAACAGTGATAGTGATAGTCCCTAAGAGGAGAGTTACAGTTCAAGGTCTACTACGTACGTCCTGAGATCTAGTGAGTCCTAGAGTATGTTTACAAAGCTATCTCAAGCTGGGATAAGCCAAGGTAAACTGCTGTGATCCTAATTTGTACCTAATTCCTACCAATGCTTGAAGTAAAACCTAGTCTACAGTGCGTAATAATTAGTAGAACCCATTGGATTATCTACAATTATCTCATTCAAGAGAGTTGCTTTAACTTGTTATATGAACGGGTTCAAAGAGGCTAAGTCTAGAAGCTTCCCTCCGTCTGGTATACAAATATATAACAACAGTTGTCTTCCTGAAGTGTATGCTAGGGTCTACGGGGTTGAAATTCGTATAGGACTGTTGGTGACTAATATGATAGTGCTAGAAACTCATATGAAATCTTGAATAAAATCCTGAATAAGTATATTAAGTCTAGAGGAAGACACTTAAGAGCTTAAGACCCTTTGACATGGATAATACTAGCTTGATAACGCAATTTAAACAAGATCTCCAACAAGGGAATTCGAATATTTGGCTGTCAGACTAAAATAATAGCTTTAAAACTGAGATGTTTTTGTATTATGAATAAGAAATACAATAGATACATGTAATTTAAAATATCTAAAAGTGTTCGCTGCCATAGAGTTCTCAAAGAACTTAGGTCAATCCATGACTAAGCTATATCTAATTCCAATTGAATCATGTATATTTCCCCACATTCGCAACAGAGACGAACTGGATGCGCTATGCCGTATCTATCGCAAGTTGGTATCGAATTGTCAGTATGCGGCCAAGACTCTAGCCTCGAGCTCCTCTAGCGCGGCCATAGCCAAGCCGCACGCTGCTGTAGAGGTGAGCTAACTATTCATAGAACCATTGGCCAATTGTTATCTCTATTCTCATATATTCTTTGCCCACAGGGTATTGATCGCATCGTATTCCGTGAACTGCTGCATAGCACCTTCGACATAGTCACCGAGGAGATACTCATGGAGCGCATCTTTTGCAGCTGGGACAAGGCACATGAGGGTTTGCCACTGCGGCTCGAAGGCTGGCTTATTGGACTCTCTACATTTCTGCGCGGGACTCCGGCGGAACGTGCGGCGTTTTGCTTTAGAGTTTACGACTTGAATACGGATGGATTTATAACCAAGGACGAAATGTTTACGTTGCTGCGAAATTGTCTCATCAAACAGCCGCAAGACGAGGATCCAGACGAGGGTGTCAAAGACCTTGTGGAAATTGTGCTTAAGAAATTCGATCTGGATAAGGATGGGAAGGTATGTAAAGGGTCATAATATTGTATACTCTGTTAGTTAACCCTTCTCTTTCAACAGGTCTCTCTAGATGACTTCATGGCGACAGTTACAGCTGAGCCGCTGCTAATCGAAGCCTTTGGACAGTGCCTGCCCACCGACAGCGCAGTCGTCTCCTTCTTCTCCACACTTCAAGTCTAGAGATTTATTAAAATAGATACATATATGTATATGTGTATATATATCTTGTTTGAGCAAATAAAACCGTTGAGATATTTATTTGTTTGTGTATTTTCAATTAAACGTCAATTGAACTAATTTTCGACAACACTAATAGATTAATTTCTGAACTTGATCTTGAGTTCATAACTGATGAGTCACGCTGAATATGAAATAAGTGGCCAAATCTAAAGCGATACCTGGCCCATAAATAGCGATTATTTTAGATTGCAGTAGTTAATCTCATAATCATTTAACAGTTCATGTCATATGAATATGTACAGTGAAAAAAGCAAGAAAATTTAGGACTCTCCGATATTTTTGTGTTGGGTCAGTTATCCATCAGTCAGTCAATCAGCCAATCTCTCAATCTGTCAATTAGAGATTAAATAAATTACTATTGATTGACTAATTAACTGATTGATTGACAAAGTTTCCTCAATCTGTCAATTATCACGTCAGTCAATCAGTTGGTGGATCAACTTGTCAACCATTCAATCAGTCGATTGATCTTTCATTCCCATATTCAATCAGTCAGTCAATTAGTTCATCAATTCAGTTAATCAGACTGACGGAGAATCTGTCAATCAATTGGCTAATGACTTATACAGTTCAATCTTTCAGTTTGTCAAACAGTCATTCATGAATACTTATTATGAATAAATGTCTACTTAAGTACATTCCTCAATTTACTTTCAAGTCAGTTTCTAATCAAGTGACCTGCACTGTCCGCCTGCGCACACGAACACAAGTGGCGCTGCTTCGCCTTGGCAGTCACGACGAAAATGCGCGCTCATAGCATGTAGATCTAATTCGAATTGACCGTTAGAACCCGTCAATCAAGCATTGCTAAAGTGTCGATTAGCAGTTAGCAAAGGTCGTCTACATTGTGTGTGTGCTCCTGACCCAAATAGCCAGCTGGAAGTCTGACTCGAATTGAAATGATCCGCCCACTACTATACGGAAATTGTTGAATATCTATGTATCTCTGTATCTATGTATCTATGTATCTATGTATCTATGTATCTATGTTTCTTTTTGTGCTGATCAACAAAAGATAGTATATTGAACACATTCCAACTTATTAGACGTGGGAGTTAGATATACATTTATTTAAACGTCAAGTTAAAGCAATGTGAAGCTGTCAACATTTCATGTGTTCAATTGATCAATTGGTTCAGTGTGCAGGCAGAGGTGACGCTTTTACAACTTAAGTTAAATTATTCGATTAGCTGTATTCACAGACAGACAGTCGGACAGATAGACCGATAGACAGGCAGATGTAGCTGACACCCAGTATATAAACGGTTGACAACCGGTTGCCAACTGACAGTTGCCCGTTTCGGTTGCACTTGGACTCAGATTGCAAATTGAAAATTGCACAAACTAATGCAACAACAACAAGAAAACAAAAACAAAAGATCCAATGCTTAGGCGAACCGGAATGGGAATTAGACTGAGTGCAATATATACAATAATATCTAATCATACTCATATGCTTATTCGCTTGCCTATATGTAACCTGACACACATTGAGTCTCTCGTGCAAGGCCATCTAACATCAAGTTTTTCAGTATACAATCTGAAAATCTCGTTTTCACTATTCCAAGCATAAAATACTATCAAATACTACTTGAATAGCCATTGAATAACATCTATATGCGCGTTCGATCTTTCAACTTTCGCGCCAGCGCATTGCTAGCCAGATCTAATTATACAATCGAAGATTCAATTGCAGATTAGATATATAGTTAAGAATTTGCTAAGTATAATACCATATCCTATAAAACTTTCCGTTATATACATTCCACAGTCACTTACTTCAGTTCGGTAAATGTCAGCCAAGCGTAACTGGAAAGCTTATCACACTTTATGCATCATATCAATTGACTCAAAGTTGGCTTTTCATATTGATTTACCGTGACGACTACGTAACGCCCCAATGCATAGCGTATTCTATTGATGGAGGTATACCCTATAAGGGGATGTTAATATGGGGCAGCTTTTGACTAGTCTATGCGCCACGTGAAATCTTAAAGCGGTGGCATCTTAGCAATCGTTTTTCACTTGATAAATCAAGGAAGGACAACTAGAGAAATACCCTGGAATATGATAAAATGAAGTACAGTATTCAAGTCTGCAGAAGAATGAACTAAAAATAGAAAAATTAAAAAAAATAAATAAAAAATGTCTGTATAAACTTTTCTCGTCTCCCTGATCAAGAATGTATATACTTCATGGGGTCTGCTACGCCTCCTTCTGCCTGTTACATACTTTTATATATACCCTGATTTCCCATTTTCAATGGGAAACAGAAAACGCCTAACGATAACTGAAAAATGCATACCCTGTCATGCTAAGATTTTAATAAGAATAGCTATGGGTAGTGCAAAATACCCTGTAATGTTAGATGGATCATCAATTCAATATTATCTAAATATGTCTTATTATAAGATGGGTGAAAAATGCCCATTATTTGTTTATTGATTTTAAATTAAATCGACTGACTAAATAATAAACCAAAATAATATACATATATACAAAGTGCTTTGCCATAGTTCTCTCTATCTATTAAGATATTGAGATATTTTTCCTAGCAGTTGCAAAGAAAGAAATTAACAGTGTTTATCTATCCTTATCTTTAATTACGCCTGACATATGTATGTCGCAAAAGTTGTATCGATAGTACTATCTGTAATTCTATATTTATGCCATGCAGTTCATGTTGATCTTTAGATATCTTTTTCTATATACATACATACATATGTATAAACTCGTAACTCTATAATTCTCAATAATTTTCTTTATCTTTGTATATATCAATGCATATTTATAGCTATACATACCTAATCTACAATAAAATCCAATTCTGAGCATTTGTAATCCAAATGAAATGTATATATCGGTTTTGTGTAATGTTCGCCTTGCTATGCATCAATCCGTCCGTCCGCCTGCCCGCTTGCCCGTCCGTCTGCCTGCCCACATGCACGCACACCATTTCGCTGCTAGCTGACGCTGGAGAGAAGAAATTTCAAATATATACTACTGGTACGCCCACTAGAGGCGTGTCATATCGGAAAATACTATTTAGGGTATCTACGAAACGGTATTATTTAAAATGCTGGAAACTTCTAATGTTTTTCGATCGTGCCCGATTGCAATACTCTTGCTTTGTATATGGAAACTCATTTCTGGAGGAACTCTGTTTGTACTATTTTTAGCGATAAAAATGCACAATAATCTAGATAAAGGGCCCAGAAACATATGTGAATGCAGTGAATGTGTGTGTGGGTGTGTGTGAGTATGAGTGAATGTAAGCGTATGTGTATGTATGTGTCTCTCTCTATATGTGTTTGCACCTAATAACACGAGTCAAATCCAAAATATAGTCGCTCGTTGTTTATAAATATTACTGCATGAATATAATTATCGGACGCTGATTACCACACGCACACACACACACACACACACACACACACAAACACACACACACACTTAGAGCACACACACTCTCCCCACACTCACTTGACGGCACTCAGTTTCACACTCATTCAGCGATCTGCCCAGCTTTCCACTCAACACTCAAATCTCACGCTCCCGCTCTCTCACTCTCTAGCTCTCTCACTCTCCCCCACTAGTTCTATATAGATCAAAACGCTGTAGGGTTGGCGGCAGAACGGAACGGTACAGTAAAATGTTTATAGAACAAGCTCTCCCATGCTGCGAGTGTGTGAGTGAGTGTGAGTGTGAGTGTGAGTGTGAATGTGAGCGTTTTTATTATTATTTTTTTTGAAAATACATAATCACTCATACGACCTGCCGGCATGTCGCATTGCGTACTGTTTACTTCTGTGGGAATTCAGTTCGAATTCGTTAACAGGCGCTAACGGTTTGGGTGCCCGAAGCGAAATAAAAGCAAAAACAATCAAACACCCAAGAGATCCTTAAACAACAACAGCAACAAACAAAATGTCCATTCAAAGGTTAGTAAAAGAATAAATAAATAAAAAAAATAATCAAGATGCTCAGCGATAAGAAGTGTGGAGTGAAAACCAAATCGAGATCACAATGCAACAACAAAAAAGCCAAAATAAAATAAACTAAAAATAAAAATAAAAATGAAAAATAGATTAATGAACTAGTTAGCAACAGCTAATGCAGCTTGAAAAAAAAAATTAAAAATCGTAATCTTATTGACGAATACAAAAAAAAGAGCAAAATAAAAAATTTTTTTTTTTTATTTTTATAATATGGCTCGTATGACACGTAATGTGAATGTTCTATTAGTTCTTTCTTTCATTTCTCTCCTTTAGTGTGTGTGTGTGTGTGTGTGTGTGTGTGTGTGTGTGAGCCATAGATAAGGTCCGTTTGTTACTCTGACCCCAACAGTCAAACTCTAGTTTTTTTTTTTTTTGTTATCTCTGAAGTGTAGCAGTTGCTAGAGATTATTATTGTAAATGAATAGTCGAGCAATTAGCTGGCTCTAAACTCCGTCCTAAAAAAAAAAACACAACAAATATATAAAGACTAGAAGCTAATCGAAGCGGCTGTCATTTCAATTGGTAGTGAATACTTTTTATGACACTGTTATTAGGCCCAACCTTTGAAACGCCTTAACAATCTATCACTCCAACAAAGTATTAGCCGTTAAATGGCTCATCTTAAAATCTAACAACAAAGTCAAGTAGGTGTAATTATTAAACTAGTATGTGCAACTAATTGATTGACTAATATAATCAGACTCTAATATACATATACTTAGATGGTTTCCCATATATTGACATATATGAAAAGATCATTAAGTTGAAAAGATCCCTATCCCTATCATTTTCTAATATCATTACCAACTCACATATAGGAAACTTAAATAAAAAGCTTAGTATATATATGATACGGCGATTGTTATATATAATCGTATTATCGGGATCGATCCATACAACTTTCGCCATAATCTACGATAGAGTATAGATGGTTAGAGCTAAACCCTTAATGATCAAGAGCGAAAATACATTATATATAGACATATTATTTCATGAGCAATATATACTTATTCTAGAGTCTTCCATTACAATAGAGACCCTAGCATGCATACACTGAGCATGCATGTATAATTTTCAAGTTGACCTCAGAGATTTTGTGAAATTACAGAGATCTAAGGCAGCTCTATTATTTCTAAATGCCCACAAGCAGCTAAATTTCCTATTTTAAATACCTTTTCTCATATAATAATAGTTTCATATCATATGGAAATCATATTTGTACAAGTATCTGATTAATATTAATATACATATGTTCCAAGGCGAAAAGTTCTATTAGTGCCCCGAACAAGTTTAATAAAGGAAATCTTGAGCAACAGCTTCTATTCGCATAACACTAAGGATAGACATCATTCCATTGAATGTATAAATTACTTAGAATATCATTATTCTTAACGTAATTCTGTTATAATATCCAAATTTGTAGTAAACTTATAATTTCTGTAGAAGCGCTTGATATCTGATTTGGATGTGACTTATTGTGGGTGCTCTTGATGCTCCGAACGAGTTAAAATCAATGTCAAAGCCAGGGCCGAACTGTATATGCCAAGGTTAGATCTGAGTTCAGGGTCTATTGCATAGGTTATGACCAGCTCGTGTTATACATTTGTTTTACTCAATGCGCTTTTGTTGCTATTCTGTTTTTGTAATAAGCTTTTTGGCCATTATATACATATGTATATTGTATTTATACAAACAACATACTATATGGGCCAGAGACAGCGAGAAAAACAATAAATTTGCTGACCGTAGCTGCAGCAGCTGTTCCACCTCTTCCTACCGCTCTGTCTCTCGACCCAGTGAAAATGAAGCTGAGCTGAAAAAAACAAAAAAATACAGAACAGAACAGAATTACAAACATTCTGTCAGAGGTCGCTTGGTCAGCAGCTGCCGACAGATAAAGATAAAAGCGAATGCGAATGAGTATTTGGTGCTGTGGATGCTCGAAAGTGTAATTCGTCCGTTGGAGCTCGACCTAAAGACCTATAGATACGTTAACGTACAAACCAACACACACACTTACACACGCGCACGTACTTGCACACACATTTAGCCTATACGAGGGCTGCCTCTAAAATAACAATATTGTGCGTCAAGTGAAAGATGATATGTGGCAACCTAAATTATTTACTTGAATAAATATTTATATACAATATAAATACATATTTATAGAGCTTTTCTTTTGTATTTGACTGAAAAGGAAAAATCAATGTGTGACCAGCTTGTATTCGCGGTTTGAAAGTTTGGCATTATTTATATTTACACGCATCGAAACAATGTGGGATCATTTACATTTTAGATTTAAATCATATGGATTTAAGAATTAAATGAAATTAAATTTAATTAAAAAATTAAAAGGTAAAAAAGACGATAGTAAAAATACTATAAAATACTAAAGGTGATGCAGCGTGCTGTTAGTTTTTAAGACTTTTTTTAGTTAATTACAACAGTCTGGCAGCACTTTCAAATTTAAACTAAATGAAGTGCAATAGTATTTATGTAAGTTTCAACTGTAAATTTGCTTTTATTATTAAGAACTAAATGAAAAAAGTATAATAAACTAGCTCAACTGGTGCACACTATCAATGACAGCCCTCGCAGTAGCCACACATGCTTAATATTAGATTAGATGGGATCCCATTATAATTAGCCATTGTCACGCACTTTCCCAATTATGCTCGCAACTGATTAATGAATTTCATTACTGTAACTCTTGCAGCAACAACAGCCGCAATGGTGGCGGAAGTACGGTCGGGCAGAGCAACGATATATATAATATAGTGCTGCTGATCGTGGACATTGCGATCTTGGTGTTCAAATTCTGGCTGACAATTATCGAGGAGATTGTCAAGCTGTTCACCACCCGACCACTGGCGGATGTAAATGGACAAATTGTGCTGGTCACTGGCGCCGGCCATGGCATGGGCAAGGAAATGGCACTGCAATATGCTGGCTTTGGCGCCAAGGTCATCTGCTGGGATATCAATGAGCAGACGAACTCACAGACGGTCAAGGAGATCAAACAGGCAGGCGGCACAGCCTACGGCTACGTCTGCAATGTGAGCAAGCGCGAGGATATCATGGCGCTGGCTGAAAAGTTACGCAAAGAGCACGGCTTCATTAGCATTGTGATCAACAATGCTGGCATTATGCCCTGCCATCCGCTTCTCGAGCATACGGAACAAGAGACGCGTCTCATGTACGACATCAATGTGCTCGCCCACTTCTGGGTACGTCTCTCTCGCACACTCCTTTATCCTCTATCTTTGACTATATAAATATATATACATATTTATATATATATATATCTCTATTGCAGATCATTCAAGCCTTCCTGCCCGATATGATTGAACGTAATGAGGGCAACATTGTGGCTCTGTCCTCCTGCGCCGGTCTGTTTGGCCTGGCCAATTTGGTGCCCTATTGCGGCACAAAGTTCGCCGTGCGCGGCTACATGACAGCTCTGGCTGAGGAACTGCGACAGAAGAATCCACAAACAAACGTAAGTTTTAGATAGAGATATATAATATCAATTACTATGCACTCCTCATATATATTCTCCTAACCTATTACTTATCTCCCTTCAGATCAAATTGACCACCATCTATCCGTATATGATCGATACGGGTCTGTGCAAGAATCCTCGCTATCGTTTCCCCAATGCAATGAAACTCATTTCGCCCAAGGATGCGGCCGCATCTATTATCCTTGCCCAGCGTCAAGGTCTGGAAGAGGCGGCTATTCCTCGGCATTTTGTGGCTGTTGAGAAGGTGGGTCGCTTGATACCCCGAAAGGCGATGCGATTGGTCAACGATTTCCTTGACGCGGGTGTCGATACCGACAAGATGTAAGCCAAAAGAATAAACCAAAAAGAAACACTAAGAAACTAAAGCTAAAACGCGGAACTTCCAATGATAATTTTAAGTCTCAACAGCTTTATCGATATTCCTTCATTTTTTTTTTTTTTTTACTTTTTTTTTTTTAACTTTGTGGATTTAATGTATATTTTTATATAGAGCTACTTATCTGTACAAGATGTGAATTTAGAGAGCTTAAAGGTTGTTACTTAATAAACAGTTAATTATAACGATAATGAATTTACCTAGAGCTTTTTTCTCATGATGATCATGATCATTCTCATAATGATCATGGCAATTGCGATACGGAATATTGATGATGATGATAATGCTCAAAGTCAGGATGATTGAGATGATGATTATAGTGAGGTTATCGATCAAAATGATGATAATATAAGCATTAATAAAACATCTTTTAAATAGGTCGTCAAATTTCATGACCCATGTTTTAAATTTAGCCCCAAACTTGGCACCTATGAAAATAATATTTTCGACTTGATCACGACTCACAGCTTATTATCTGCTCTAGATTGTGTCACTAAGCTGAGTCAGACTACAATAATTTATTTGTTTAATTTTTTTTGGTTTAACTTAAGTTAATGGAACAGTAAACGAAACAATGTTAATTGCGATCTCAATTAATGCCAGAGCTATGGGAATGGGAATTTAATATGAAACACATGTAGGTCATGAATGGAGCATATTTCAGACAAAATGGGTTTTTAAAGTGTTTGTATCTAATAGCTGGCTAATGAGATGTTTTGTTAATATATGCACATATAACACACTATAAAGTAATTAATATATATACATATATATATATATATATATATATATATATATATATAAGTATATGGTCATGAAAATATCTACTCCCGTCACGCTAATTCAATGTAAGCAAATCAGTACAAGAATTCAAACAACTCTACATGGATATACATATACATATGTATATATATTTGAAGACGTTTGACTTTCAGATTGAACAAAGAACAAAGAGAACAGATTTCATGGATTATTTCTTGCCTTTGGCAGCCGCGGCTGCTGCAGCTTTTGCTTTTGCTGCCTTTGCCTTGGCCGCGCGCAACTCTCTGGCCTCTTTGGAGGTGATGGAGCCGGGACGTTTCTTGCGCGCCTCTTCGAGCTTGGCTTGCTCGGCCAGATTGTCCAAATAGAATTGCTCGAAATCGGTACGTTCCATGACTTTTTTTTCGGCGGCCCGCTTGCGATCGACATTCTCAAGGGTCTCATGGAAAGTGGCCAGAGCCAGGCGAAACTGTTCGTCGGACTCGATCATCTTGATGAACTGCTCAGGATTATCGGGATCCAGCTCTAAGTCGGGCACCACCGGTGGTGCTTCCTCAATGACGGCGGCCTTCGACTGGCGCTCCTCTTCCTCCATAATGAGTGTGCGACGACGCAGCTTGATCTCATCGACGCGCGCCTCCAACAGTTTGCTGCGCGTAATCTCCCGCTCGAACATCTGGAATGGGTTGAAGAAAGATAAAGGGAGGTGGGAAGAATGAAGAAGCAGGGAGGAAACATTAAATGAGCGGAAATTGTAAAGGAAAAGAAAGCGGGAAAAATCATTAGGAAAGAGATTATAAAAGATAAATATTGACATTGTATCAATGTCGTTAGCTTACTGCCGCCATGAGTGCCTTCTCCTTGCTGGTAGTCTTCTTCATGGCCTCGTCCAGATTCATGATATGCGTATCGCCATTGGCTAGGGAAATAGCCAAAAACTGTCCGCCCGGCTGAAAGACAACTCCCGTGATGGTTGAACGGAAATTGATGCTATAGATGGGCTTGCTTTGACTCAATAGAAAATCCCAAAAATCAACAACTCCATCAATGTCCCCAGTGACGAACAACGAGGCGCGTCCACTGCTCCAGGCGCCGCACATTAGCTGAGATCGCTTCTTAACATACATGGTGCTCGGACGGTTCTTGACCTCCTCGCACCAGATGCGGGCGCGCCAGTCTCCAACAATGACGAAGTTCTTCACGAAGAACGGATTGCGATGGATCGTGCGAATTGGCCCGGCACAGATGCTAAAACTGCCAACGAGCATCTCTACGGGATTTAAGCCCTTACGGTTGCCGACGAAAACGCTGCCCATATCGCTACCAGCTATAAAGCGAACCGGTATGGTATATTCGAACTCTAGAACGGTGCAGCCATGGGAATTCTGGCGATATTGACGATTGCGTGTATACGGCTCCAGCAGGATCTCATTGGCTGGCATCTTGAGATCGCGAATGTCCCAGAACTTAACCGATCCATCCAGCGAGGCCGAGTAGAATTCTGTATTCGATTTGGAATACACCCAGGTCAGGGAAGAAGTTTGCTCACGATGTGCCGCTTCCATGGGGCACGTACTGATGCACATGCCACTCTCGAAGGTCTCCCAAATGCAGACCTTGCCGGTGTATGTGCCCGCTGCCATATTGTTCTCCTCCTTGGGACAGATCTTGGCACATGATATAACCTCCGGGCTGTCATAGAAATACAAGGGCTTGATCGGATTCTTAACATCCCAGATGTAGAAGGCATTGGTGCTGCCGTTGCTGTCATCGTTCGTGACCATGCGACGATTCTCGCCCTTCAACAGATACAGATTCGTATACTGGGTCATGATCTGTCTATTATCATTGGGCATCCAATTGATCACGGACATGTGGCGCTGTGGCTGCCACATGTCGTGAATTATGTTGATGGTGCGCGACTTGAACGGCATGCAAATGGTGCGGCCCATATCGTGTGGCAGATCATCAAAGAAATGATCATATATGTTAATGGCATTGTTTTGACGAGCTGTATTCATTGTGGCTCTTATGAGCTCCTTGACCTCTTCGCCCCAAGCATCGTCACGTTCGACCTTTTTGCGATGGCGCAGCGTTTGCTCCTCGTCGTTCATGTTCACCTCCTTGGGCCAGCCCCCCTCGTAGTGAAACATGCCATGCTCATCGAAGGTTGCATTCTCTGTTTCCACTTCGCTTAATGCCATCACAGAGCTTAGCTGCATGGCACGTGTCTGCGGATTGCCCATAATATATTTGAGGCGCAGACGGCTGCTCGGATGTACGCTGACCATCAGCTCGTTGCGATCCTCGAAGACGCATTGGCGGCCAAAGCGACGGCGCTCGCGCGTCAATACCACCTGATTCTGAAACATGATTGTAAATGTATATCAACTAATTGAATTGTTAACTTCTTGTTCTTTTGTATCTGCACTTCATAAATATTTGTCTATAATTGTATGCTACTTATATTATATCGAAATTCAACAATAGATATTTTACTAACTGAATTTTGTTGACTTGTAACTGCCACAGAATTAAGTCTTTTTCAAATTAGCTTTTCAAAAATAACTGTCATTATGAAAGGTTTGGCACTCTGTTAAAATATTCGTTAAATGCTGAGTAGTTATGGTAACTGTGGAGCAATACTGTTAAGTTTACTGCGGCCAAAAGGTATGTAGGCCTTAATTTATGAATGATTGAATATAATTGGTTTTTATTATTATATCGCATATAAATCTATGTAGCTGCTAAACAATATTGAACAAAACTGTGCCTACAATTTGCATCATCATTATCACTTGAAATTAACAGATCACTTGGGCGGCAATGTTAAGTGTACAGAGATATTTCGGTAGTGTGATTGTCAGCGTGGTTGCGGGCATACGTGAATGGCTCTCTATGGCGAGTACACAAACGCAACATCTGAAATTCGGTCTTGTGTCTCCCACTGGTGTTGTCCAGATATAAACCGCGCACCGCTGGATTAACCAGTGTCCAAGATGTCACCAAAATATACACACGCAATTGTCGCCAGGTAAGTGGAAGCCGCCTGGCGAAGCTGCGCAGCGCTGCGCACACCTGGACGGGGAAATTAGGTCATGTTGCCTAGGCAATGGCACAGTGGTTGGCTTTGGGTGGGGCCAGATTTAAGGGTTGGGGTACACCAACAAACATAGTCACCCACACATTGACCCCGTGCTGAGGCGTAAATTGCTTCATTCATTCATTCATTCGTTTATTCACACTTGATTGTTGTTAATTCGTTTAATTCGTAATTTGCGTGCGATCATTAGAATATCCAATGCTTTGCTCGAAACGGGCGACTTTGATGTCCAATTGGCAAAACAACAACACGAACAATATTGCACTCTATTACGTGAAATTGGCTTGGATGTGATCGAGCTGCCACCGGATGATGCATTGCCCGAAGGCGTCTTCGTTGAGAGCAGCGCCGTGGTATGCAATGGAGTTGCGCTTATTGGCAAATCGGAGAATCCGAAACGACGACGCGAAGCGGAGAGCATGGCCATCATCTTGAAGAAGGAACTGGATATACCAGTTATTGAAATCGATGATCCTCATGCCCAATTGGATGGCGGCGATGTGCTCTTTACGGGTAAGTAAATAGAAGCAAATCAAATTAATCAATATTTTCGCAATTTCTGTAATAATTACTTTAACCTCTATAATCGCTTGCAGGGCGCGAGTTTTTCGTTGGCATTTCGAGCTTCACAAACGAGGAGGGCGCTCGCGCTGTGGCCATGGCATATCCCGAATATCCAGTTACACCTATTAGAGTGCGTTATGGCTAAACTTTATTCAAGCTCAATTCTAATCGCAAATAATTTGTTCTCCTTGAGCAGGTGAATGGTTGCAAGCGCTTAAAGTACTATGTCACCATGGCTGGGCCGGATGTGCTATGTGTGAGCACAAGCGCCACTTGCCAGGAGATTGTGAAGCGCATGGAGCGAGAAGCAAGCTTCACCTATCAGAAGCTCACGTTGCCCGAGGAGAGTGCAGCGAATATGTTATATATCAATGGTACAATTGTGCACAGATCACCCGCTGAGATTCCAGAAGCCTACAAGGTATTCCTCTCCCAATCATACTATTCTACATGCATTGCAATCTCCTACTCTATTTGCAGACTTTAAAAGAGAAAATCGACATTCCAACACGTAACATAAACATTAGCGAATTTAGCCAATATTCCAGTGGATTGACCTCGGCGTGTCTTTTGCTGCGACGCTGGAAGTCTATACGCAGCATTTGAATATACGAATCGTTGTATCTATTCCACATCTAACTAATCTATATAAATCGAATAATGTTATTTTGTATCTAGAAGAGAACAAACACGCACAAGCGCTCGTTTTCATTGTTAGTGGCGCAGCAATATCACAATATGTCAACTAATTAGTAATATATCATATATATTTGTATTTAGCGTGCATCTATTGCAGCATTTTTTTTAACCGTTATTTGTTAAACTTTAAGTAAATTAATGTTAAAATATTTATAAACACACACACACACGCATACACAGCTCTTCGTACACATTCGTCTAAACCTTGTTTTACATATACATTTATATAGTTATTTAATTTACGACATATACAAATAATATTCATATATATTACATATTTTATCATTGGACTCTCAGTTGTGCGATTGTCTAGCTAACGAATGACCTACGAATTGTATCTACTTTACAAGTAGCTGTTAAATGTGTTCACTGTACCGTAAAATATAAATAAACGCTAAACATTTGTAATTTCTTTACAAAAAAATTGATCGTTATTATTTATTGATGTCTAATTTGTATAAGTTAATAATTAACTAGGCTTAAAGAGCTATATTTAAACTTCGTCTAGGTTTTTTTTTTTAATTACTCTAAATGAATCAACCCAATACTCTTCCCTAGATATGTTCTTTCTGTATCATAGCCGTAAAATATTTATCTATATCATTTCGCAAAAACATTTGTCTGGATAGCCCCCAATTTTCCCTCTTCCCATATAACAGCTAATGACCACAATACTTATGCAAAAATTTCCCGGAAAAGGGAAATTTATGAAATTTCCTCTTTTTGCGCAAAACAATAAAGTACCTCACCAAATATAATCCCCTTAATATTTTCCTCCTTCCATTATAAAAATATTTCCCAAATCTCTTTTATTTATTTTTCACTAAAAAGCTGTCTCTAAATATTTGCTATATTTAGCCCTTCCTATATAATAATAAGTAAGTCATAGTAAAAATACAAAATATATTTTTATCACATTTATACGAATCTATTTTACCAGACATTTTTTTGAATTTCCCTGTCTTTTTTTTTGTGAATAAATAAAAGACTAATTTTTGTTGTTTTAAAATTTCATTATTCGCACTTAATTTTTGTTAAATATATAAAATACATAATACACAAAAGTTTAGTTACTAAAATTCAACATTTTAAAAACTGTTATAATCTTTAGATGAGTTCAGCTTACAGTTGACTTTTTTGCTCGATGTTTTATGAAGTTATATCTATATGTATATATACTAGAAGATTTTCGTTTTTGTTTTGCTTTTCATAATCTCATTTTTTGTTGCATGCGATTTCTTACAGACTATATATAGACATAATAAATAGATGTTATAGGAGTCAAGTGAGTTGTGTGAAGTATTAATGCCAAATGAGTTATCCTAGACAAATATATATATAAACTTATTATATATATATATCGGTATATATGAAGCATATAAAAGTACAAATGCAATATACAGTAAATATATGTAGCTAAAAAAAATCTTAGGCTCTATTGAGGAGAGGAATACTTTGGCATTGGCATGGGAGCCAAGCACGGAGGGTTTGTCGTATCGTCTCTATAACTATGTCAGCATCTAGTTACAGATGTATAAATATCTTTATAGTCTATATAGTATAAATGCTAGTGTATAAGCTAACTAGGATTGTTTGCTCTAGGATCGATATAGGAAATGACGCTGCTTTGGCTGCTATCATCTTCCACAGTTTCATTGAGATGATCTTGAATGCTGCTCGAGTTGTTATTGGGATTGGGATTAGAATTTGAATTGCTGAAGGATGGATGCTGCAGTTGCGGCTCAGTCTTTCGCAATCTTTCGGCAGCTGTTGGCGAATTGTGCGGCTCCTGCAGCAGCTGCTTGCAGCCCCTGAGCGGACTACGACACTTTATGGCCTCGTACAGCTCGTCAATGGAGTTATTCATGGCCTCCTCATCATCATCATCCTCGTCCGCGCCACCAACAACCTCATCTTCCTCGGTGGCCTCCGCCGTGGCCTCCCCGCCACCTGCTCCTCCATTGCCCACATGCAGCTGGTTCTGATGCAGTGCATAGACCGCATCTCCATTGGCCACAAACTCATCGTCGAACTCATTGAGCACATCCACGTCGGCGTCGCTAGCATTCGAGGACTGATAGCAACGGAAATCGTCCGTTAAAGTCAAATTCAAATCGTTGTCCGTTTGGGGCGCATACAGCCCATGGCTGCGTATGCTAATCTCAGAGTTCTGATAGTTCAGATCGCTCTCATTTGTCGGACTGGCGGAGAGCAGGCGCGTACTGCTCGGAAGATTAAAGTGATCCACTCCGCCGACGCCTGCGGGTCGACTACGTGCATTGTGCGTGGCCTGCAACTGAGGCAGATTACTGCTGGAACAGGAGTACATCATCTGGGTGACCAACGAATTGCCACTGCTGCCCGCCAAGGAGCCCAGATTGTTGCCTTCCAGTGCAGCTGCTGCCGCGCTGCTATTGGCTTCCTTGGTAGCAGTACCCGCGACAAGCATGTCGTGTATATTGTTCAAGGATTTGGACTGCTGCTGCTGACTATAGCGGATGAGCACGCTGGGAAAGTCATCCTCCAGACGTATGCTATTGGTGACCTGCAGCGAGTTCGATACATAGATCTCGTGCTTCTGCAGCAGCGGCTCCTCGGCAGCAGCTGCCTCACTGGTCGTCGCCTCCGGCAGACCCAAACTATTCATAGCCTCCAAGCTGGGTCGCTTCACAGGCGTGGAGCTCAGAGGTGCTCCTCGCTCTCGGAACACATGCGCATTGAGCTCACTCTGCGGTGTGCCTGGCATTGTGTTGGCATACAGCGGTGCATGCTCATCCAACGAACTGCCGTCGTCATCCTCGTGCGTGGTCAACAGTTCGTCGTCATGCTCGTGCAACGTCTCGTCCAGCAACGAGGGAGTGCGCAGCTTGATCACCTCATGCTGCGGTGTCAGCGTCTCTGGTATATTCGTGTAGATGTTCGCTTGCAATATTTTCGAAGCGGGCACAAATCGTTTGTGCTGCTGCTGCTCCACCTGCGACTTGTAGTGCAGATTCGTGTTGTTCACCTTGCTGCCACCGGCCAGGAGGGTCATTGCATTGTGATGCCGGGCGTAGAGCTGCTCGGAGCTGGCGTCACTCAGGCTATGCTGGCTGTGCAGCTGTTGGGGCAGTGCCTGACGCTGCAGCTCGAAATTGTTACGTTTGGCCAGACGCTTCTGTTTCTTGAAGAACTTGCGTGCCACATTGATCTGATTTGGATTGTAGAAGATTTCCGCACTGGGTATGCACTCCTGTCCGTTGCCCACATGGAGTAGATGATGTTGTCCCGTTTGCTGGGAGACAGCGGAGGCTCCACTCAGCGTCTGCTGGCCGTGATTGTTGTTGATTATGGTAATAGACGCTGCTGAGTTGCCCCCCACTCCTCCGCCTCCTGCTCCACCAACACCTCCAGCCAACAGCTGCTGTGTGGTGCAGTCCAAATGGCCATTGCTACGATTCTGGCTGCGCATGCTTCGGGCACTGCTGCTGCGTTGCTTATTGCTGCACTGGCTATTCGAGCGTGAGCCGGCCGAGTTGTTCGGCTCGTAGAGGCTGCCGGGACCCGCTTTGTAGGCGACAATCGAATTGCTGATCATGGCGGCGCCTTGGCCAGCCTTGACACTCGATGTGCCTGCAGCGGCGGCAGCACGAGCTTGACTGCTGCCATTCCTTGCATTATTATAGGCCACCAAGCGACTGGATTTGGCCAAACGATGCTGGGCCCAGGCCTGGCGTGCATCGTTCCGGGTCAGATTATAGAAGAGCAGCAGAAATAGGGCCAATGCCACACAGCTGACGACAAAGCTCAGCACATAGAGCTCCTCCTCGCTGTGCACGTAGAAGGCGGCCGACAGCCAGGCGCAAACATAGAGCACCAAGAAGATCAGATGTCCACGCAGATGCGACATATTCGAGCGCTCATAGTCATCCACAATGCTGCTCAACGGATTGCTCAGTGTACTATATTGCTCCTGCAGCTGCAAGGCTGAGCTGCTCGCCTCCTGCTTGACGGTCGCACAGCCATTCGCATCCAGCCAATCCAGATCGATGTGCTCCGTGGCCTGAGTATTATTGTCCGAGTATTGCCGCTGGCCAAAATGCTGTTGCTGCTGCAAAACATTCACCGCCTGCTGACTCAACTGATAGTAGATGCAGAGCGCCAAGAAGCCACTGAAGATGAGCAGAATGCCAGCAGGCACAACTAACGCATTTAGCGTCGTCGAGTTGTGCAGAAAACAGAAGCTGTAGGCGGCGTACTCGGACATATTGACAGCGCTGCTAATGCCGCAGATGAGCAGCGCAATGCCCCAGCCCACCAGATAGATGCCCAATATGGGCTTACGCTGGTGCGGCTCCTGGGGCAGCTGCATGGGCAGCGCCTGCTGCCCGCCCAATGGCAGCGACGTGGCCGTCGTTGACTTGCTCAGCCGCTTGTACATGCTACTCAGACTGACGCACAGCCAGAGCAGCACACAGAGGCTGAGGTAATGCAGTAGCAAGCCAAACAGACGGCAATGCAGCAAATTTGTTGTCTGATAGATGCCCAGCATGAAGGTCAGGCAGAGCGTGGACAAGGCCAGCCAGGTGTTGACCAGAGCGTGGCGCTGCACACGATTGATGCGTATGGCACAGCCGAAGACCACAAAAGTGACGATGTTGAACCAGGCACAGCCGAACAACAGACCACAGCCCACATAAATGGGCAGCGGAGCGTGCCGGAAGCGAGCGCCCGCCTGTTCGCTGCGATAGTCATTGAGATAGGCAGCCCGCTGTAGCAGTCCGAAATAGCCACTGCGACTGCTGCAGCTGAACATGAGCAGAGTGCGATGCTGATAATGCTGTTGGCAGACTCGTGTGTTCCATGCCTGCTGCTGCTCATCCCACCAGGCGGGCAGAGGGGCACTGCGCTCATCATGATACGGATGGGCACGGAGCATTATGGTTATGCGCTGCTGATAGACATCGTCCTGCTCCAGATTGAGCTCCTCCTCAACTGCTGGCAATGGATTTTCGAATGGCTCGCTATCGCTGTAGAGACGCGCTCCGATGACCACAGAAGATAACGTCTTATTCTGTTCGCTCAGCAAGTTGGGCAATAGCTTGGCGTTGCGATGCAGCGTGATCATGAGTCTTAAATTGCGCTGCTGGCTGCTTGAGCTGTTGGACGATATTACTTGGTCGTTGAGCACCTGGTAGGGCACCTGTATGGCAGCATCAATGTCGCCGTGCTCGTACATGGGTATCGTATCATTTGCGCTGTTGCACTGCAGTCCACGTTGACTGCCATCGAGCCAGACACAAGACATGCTCAGGAATTGCTCCAGGCTAATGTTGAAGAACTCCACGAAGATGTTGCGCTGCAGCATCTGGCGTCGCCAATCGCTTGCCTCACCCTCGCCGGCGCCAATGGTGCTGCTAGTGGCCAGACGCAAGGCGGCAGCTTCAACAATGTGAAGCAGCTTATGGCTTGTACCCTGCTCCAGTTGGGCAGCCTCAAAGATTTTGCCCGGCAACGTAAGCAGCTGCGATACAATGTCCATTAGCAGGTAGCTTATCTCCTGCTGATGTGCGTCCAGCTGCTCGAGATATTTAAGCAATGTTCGCGCTATATACTCCAAGTCCATGGGATCCCGTATCTTGTGCAGCTGCGTCTGAATGTGCGTAAAGTTGTGCAGTCGTCTCGCAATCTCTAGCGCATTTTTGCCCTTTGTCAGTGTAAGGTTCACCTTCGCAAACTGCTCGAAGATGCGCGTCGTCTCGCTGACATAGACACAGCTCTCGACATTCAGGCGATGCCATTGGCCGTCGTTGCCGCATTCATGTGAAGCCCTTCGCTGCAAGCTCGCATCGCTGGGCTCCTCGACACAGGCCTGCAGCACAGTCTCGCCACGCATTGTGCGTGGCCAGTGATAGCTACCCTTGTTGGTGTGGGTAATCATGGCATCGCAGTAGAGCGTGCCCTTGGCTACCACATGCAGGACAATAGATTGAGAAAGATTCGCTTGCTGGCTACGCAGCGTACAGTCCCACATGCCCGTATGATTCTGTGTTAGGCTGCCAATGCGCAAGATCGAATTCAATATGCCCGAATCGTTGGAATGACGCGTTTCCAAATGCACATCATTAAACACCTTGGTGGGATCTCGATAGATGATATCATCTGTGGAGTTTTGCTGTCTTATCTTATCCGACCAGCCCCAGAAGACATAAGCTCGCGTCGGCAAATCCTCCGACTCACGAGGAGCGCCAATGGCGACGCGTGGAGCAAAGCACTTCAGCTGCAGCTCATCGCCTTCAAAGGCAATCTAAAGAATAGTTTAATAAAATTTATAAAGATATATTTGATTAGACTGCGCAGCATATCATTCACCTGATTCTGTTTGGGTACTAGCTCCAGCAGTGGCTGAAGCAGCGATTCGCAACGAAAGTCAATGCCCACTTTTAGCTTCTTCAGCGGCATGCCACGAAAATTTATAGGTGAATCACATTTGGGCGCCGGCAATAGACGTATGTCGCGTGCATTGGTCCAAGCAATCAACCAAATCAAACCACAATCACAGGCCAATGGATTGTTCGACAAGTCCCTAAACAAAACACGAGTCAGAAAATGAAATTTCACATAGCTTACAAAATTAAGAGAGGAGAACTTACAGCTGCTTTAGCTTCGGCATCTGTTCGAATGTTCCTTCATATATATGACTTATAGAATTGTTGCCCAGCCGCAAGCGTTCTACATTGGGCAGACCATTGCCAAAGCTCTGTTTGTCCAGTTCTGTGAGCAAATTTGATGATAGATCCAATCGCTTAAGTTCAGTAAAGCTTTTAAAATCGTCTTCGCTTATGTGTGCAATCGCATTTTTGCTGGCATTGCTGCAAGGTACACCATAAATTAAAATTGATGTATGGCCATATGTTAGATTTGTCTTACATGCTGACTATATTGTGGACATCGTCGCCAAAGTTTAACTCCCTCCAATTAACAATGTGCAGCTCGTCGCAGCGAACGCGCAATGATTGAATATTCTCCGAAATATTCTTGCAGCTGCACTTACTGGGGCACATTGCCTGCACAACAAAGGTCGTTTGCGTGCTGAGCGCGACCAGGCCCCACAGCCACATTTGCGCAACATTCATTTTGTTGCTTATTTATGTAGTTGCATTTGTGGCGTCCATTTATTTAACAACACATTTGCAAACAAATGCATAATAAACAAAAACAGCAAAAGTTACAACAAAAAAATTCAACCAGTATTGCTCTATGCACAGAATTTTCTATAATGCGGCGGTCTAATACTAAAAAATACCAGGCTGTTCTTAACATACATATGTTATCGATAGTCACATTCAAAAAATGATTACTTATTATTATTGTCACATTATTTTAATGGGACAAACAATGTTGATACGATTTTAAACTGACTGCTCTGAGAAATCAATTAAATAAGACATTTTTAGTTTCAGTTTAATTAATAGTCCGATTAAGGGCGTTTGACATATTCTTTTGTAATCTGTGTTGTGTGTATTCACTGGCTTTGTACTATAAACAATGCCGTATAATACACAAAAAAAACGTCGAACCCCATTTGAAAAATTGATACTTCAGCTATTTTAATATTGTTTAATCATACTTAAAAAGACCCAAAATTGTAGAATGTGGAACGAACCGACGACTATTTAAATAGAAAACTACACAAATACATATGTTTCTTCAATACAATTATCGCTGCCTTGGGTGTGCATACACTTGCGTGGTATATTGTTTTTATAAAAATTGACGTGTCAGATATACATATGTGTGTTAGCTTAATATACACCATACCATATTGCACACGTCGTTTAGTTAAGCAGAAAGTGGATGGAGTTCTTGAAGAGTGGCATCAAGACCGTGCTGGGCAGCACAGAGCCGGGTCAGCAGCCCAGTGCAGCCGAAACAGTTGAGAAGCTTGTCGATCGGGTTTATTCGTCGACCCTGCTCGAGGATCGCCGTGATGCATGCCGGGCATTGAAAGCGCTCTCGCGCAAATATCGGATAGAGGTGGGTGCCCAAGGCATGCCACCCCTGGTGCAGGTGCTGCAAAACGATGGCCAAGACGCTGAAATCATTAGCTACGCTCTGGACACGCTATGCAACATCGTCACCAGCGAAGAATTCGAGGAGGAGGCCGACAACCCGGCCGTATCCGTGAATGTGGGCGAACAGTTCACCGAAATGTTCATCAAGAGTCCCGAGAATGTCACCCTCGTCATGGGATATCTCGATGAATATGATTTTCGTGTCCGCCGTGGAGCCATACAGCTAATCACGTCTTTGATTGCGAATAAGACGCGAGAGCTGCAAGAACTGGTGCTAGTCAGTCCCATGGGCGTCTCCAAGCTAATGGATCTGCTCACTGACAGCCGTGAAGTGATCCGGAACGATGTGCTCCTGCTCCTCATCGAACTAACCAAAGGCAATTCCAATATCCAGAAGATTGTGGCATTCGAGAATGCGTTCGATCGTCTGTTCGATATTGTGCGCGAGGAGGGCTGCTCGGACGGCGGCATTGTGGTCGAGGATTGTCTTATATTGCTGCTGAATCTACTCAAAAACAACTCCAGCAATCAGCAGTTCTTCAAGGAGGGCTCCTACATACAGCGATTAGCCCCAATGTTCTTGCTAAACTCCAATAGCAATGCCGAGGCGGAAGAGAGTGTCTGGACGCCGCAAAAGGTATCCAATTTCCACTGCATGCTCCAGGTGGTGCGCGCCCTGGTGACGCCCAGCAACCAGCAGCAGGTGGTCAGCGCGTGCCAGCGTGTAATGCAGAAATCACAGCTGCTGCAGGCGCTCTGCGACATCCTCATGAGCAGCGGCGTACCAGCAGACATACTGACGGAGACCATCAATGCAGTGGCGGAGGTGGTGCGCGGGGATCGCGAGAATCAGGACGAGCTGAGTCGCGTCCAGGCGCCCAGTCAGCCACCAAGACCGGCCATTGTGGTTCTGCTCATGTCCATGATCAATGAGAAGCAGCTACTGGCGCTGCGCTGTGCGGTGCTCTACTGCTTCGAGTGCTATCTCTACCGCAACTCGGATGGCCAACGTGCCGTGGTACAGACGTTACTGCCCTCCAGCGCCACGGATGTGAGCTCGCTGTCCACCGGGCAGCTGCTATGCACAGGGCTCTTCTCAACAGACACGCTGGCCAATTGGTTCGCTGCTGTGGCCCTCATGCATACCCTCGTCGAGAACGTCGCCCAGAAGGAGGAGCTGTTGCGTGTGCTCCTGGCCACGCCTGGCGGCCAACGACCCATCACACTGCTGGAGCAATGTACCAGTCTAATGCAGCAGGAGCGCTACCGCCTGCAGAGCAAAGTGGGACTGCTCATGCTGCTTAGCGTTTGGTTGGCACACTGTCCGGGCGCCGTCAAAGCTCTGCTCGAGACCCAGGGCACCATGGCCTATTTAACGGCCCAGCTGTGCTCCAACGAGCATGACGAACGGGAGTATCTGGTCCAGGGCATGTGCGCCTTTCTTATGGGCCTCTGTATACAGTTCAACGACAATTCGCTGGCCAACCAGCGCAGGGAGGACATCAGTCAGCTGATCGTCAAGCGCATCGGTCAGGAGACTTTCTGCAATAAGCTGAGCGAAGTGTCGCGCCATGAGGCCTACAGCCGGGCGTGCAAGCAGGCCCAGATACGCGCCAAGGGCTCCAGCGAACTGCTGTTGGATTATGAGTACTGTAAGTTGTACAAGGGTCTGGAGGCGCTGATAGCTAAGCTGGTCAGCGGCTTCGATGTGGATGGCATTGAACTGACTGAGCTTACTCTGAGCTCAGAGGCCTCCGCTCTGGTGTCCCAATACAAGGGCATCATACGCGGCATGGATGCCCAAATACAGGCTCTGGAGCAGTCTAGTAAGCAGCTGGAGCAACAAAATTCCGAGCTGAAGGAGCAACTGAGCCAGGAACAATCGCTCAAGGCACAGCTGGCCGATCAGAATACGCTGCTTAAGGCACAGCTGGCGGCGCAGCCAACAAAAGCAGCATCCGCTACAGCTCCAGATGCAACTCCAACTACAACGGCAACCGCAACGCCAACAGAAACTGCCAACGATGAACAGCTGAATGCTGCTCGGTATCAGGCGAACATGTACTTTGCGGAGAACATACGAATCACCAAGGAACTGGAAACGCTGCGTCAGCAATTGGCAGCGGAGAAGCAGCGAGCGGATGCTGCCCAGGAGTCTTTGCTAGCCACACAAAAGGATCAGGAAGATCTGCTCGAGCTGCTCGCCGATCAGGAGGCCAAACTGGCGCGCTACGAGTCGCCGACGAATGGAGCCAACGACACCAACGGCAGATAACTTGCAGCAGGCATATATTTCTATACGGATGTGGATTGTATTAGCACAGCATCATCGTAGGTGTTCCTACACAAGGATGTGGACTGTATTAACGCACGCTGCTGATTGTGTGTTTGGATAGCTCGACTCAATGCCAACTGCCCCTCTCCTTATGCATTCTTATTGTTTTTACATATATACATACCATTTATATAGATACACTCACAAGCATATAAATATATATATATATATATCTATTATTAATGTATTTGACTTGTTTCTCGAGTCGCACGAATTAGAAGAGAGCGGTTCAGGAGTCTTTCTATATATGTAGTATGTATGTGCGCTCTGTTCTATCAAGCTTTGTGACATGTTCCCCATCAAATGTGAAATGAATAGTGAATACATTAAATATTATAAAAATATACAAACAAAAAATTCTAGTTTTACTTTTTACCATTACTAGCGATTGGAATTTAAAAGATTTGGGATGATAAGAATAAGGATATACACAAGGATCTCGTTAATCTTTAACTAATATGATCTATCTATCAATCAATGTCCTCTAGAATAATTCTACATATGTATGTATATATCAGTTTCCTGTAGATTTATATATCTCCGTGTCACTCTCCCTATCCCTTTCTTCGATTATCTATCTCACTCTCACCCTCTCACTCATTTTCGCTTCAAAAATGTTCCCCAATTTAGGTATGAGAATTTTAAACTTGAAATACAACTTGAAACCCTATTTCTGGGAACTTTGTCCTTGAAAAGCTCCTAACTAATCAAAATGTTTTACTCTACTCTGCTTTATAGTTTTATGTGGTTATACATTTTTACGATCTTTTTGGGTATAACATACTCTGAACACATGCAAGATCAGATAAGGACTTCTCCATAGAAAAGTTACTATCAAAAGGATAAAATTGTGATTCGCTCAAAAGCTACAATAAGCCAGCTTATCTTCAAAGAACTTGGGATATATGAAATTTAAATTTGATATCTTTAACAGGATCGCAGCTGAAAATTTTGAAATTAATTGCATTAAGATTCGATCTAACGTATAGGCTCTGATCATAGTCTTAACTATAATATAATTTCTAAACAGAAAATTCTTACAGGCCTCTTCTTGTATATATTGGTTTTAAGGCATTTTCATAATTCTTAAGTCTCTTAATCTCTTAAGCTACATATCGAGCTTAGTTGGAAACTGTTTCTATATGATCCATTGCAGATTAAACATTCACTTGAGCACATTTTTTTTTATAGGTTTTCGTCTTTCAGGTTAGCACACGGATAGTTCACAATAAAAAAAAGGGTAGAAGCGTATTGGCTTAGGTATATCTTTTGACCATTCACATTTATTAACGAGATGGCTACAAAATTTGTTTCTTATTATTGTGGATAGATGTGTGTAGATGTTTGTTTAGCAATTGTTGGCCATTTCACATTTACTTCTTGTCACTTGAAACAGAGCTCTTCGATTCACGGATCGAAGCGGAACGGCGACGCTTGGCTTCCTCACGCTTGGCCTTCGACTCCTTCTTGCGCTGCACCAAGAGCTTGGCGTAGTCAGCGGCAGCTTCCTTGGAAGCTTGCTGGCGCTTCTTCTTCAATGCAATGCGTCTGTGTTTGCGCTGCAGGACCACAGGAGTGATCAGACGCTGGATTTTGGGTGCCTTGGAGGTGGCCTTCTTGTTCTCCTTGGCGGGCAATGGGCGACGCACAACGAAGCGACGGACATCATCCTCCTTGGTCAAGTTGTACAGCTTGCGGATCTTGCTGGCACGCTTGGGTCCCAGACGACGTGGAATTGTGGTATCTGTAAGACCGGGAATATCTTGCTCGCCCTTCTTGATGACAACGAGTGCCAACACAGACATGTTGGAGTCCACAATGCAGCCACGCACAGATTTGCGCTTGCGCTCACCAGTGCGGCGTGGACGGTAGCAGGAGTGTCCCTTCTTCAGTAGAAGACGGACGCGAGCTATACATAGAATTGGACATTGTAATTAGCGATTTCTGATTTTTATATAAAATGTTTAATCCACTTACCGTGCGAGAGCACACCCTGCTTCATGGGGAAGCCCTGCTTGTCGTTGCCGCCAGAGATACGCAGCTGGTAGCCCTTCCATTCATCGCCCAGAATATCGGCCTCCACAATTTGGCCCATACGCTTCTCGTAGAACACACGGAGCTTGTGCTCATCGACAACCTCGAACAGCTTTTGGCATCCCGTTGCGGGATAAGAAACGTTGAGCTGTAAGTATACACATACATTTGTTGTTTAGTTCACGTACATACACATATATACAAATTTGCCGCAATTGTTATCTTTGATTTTTAGGGCAATCAGTTTAGTTTTTCAAGTAACACTTAATTTTTGCACAAGTTTAATATTAATGCTAGCTGTTTTTATCAATATTTTGTTATGTTTACTGCGTTTGCTATAATATTTTTCACAAAATTTTTGCACACCTTCATTATGTTGGTCTTGCTGCAATCAACACAGAAAAAAAAAGAAACGGTCTTGTCAAATCCCAGCTAGGTAAGGGAAAGGAAATAGAGATGCAGCAACTAATCTTATATCGTGAACAATCGATATGCTGACAACAAGCTATCGATAAGAATTAAGAACGAATTACAAGCCGAATGTTGACTCTGAAATATTCACATAATATTCAATTATTAGTTATTTGAATTAGCCTAAATTTATAATACATTAAATGTCTCAAATGCACAATATATTAATGGATGTGGCTAACTATGTCTCCCTTCTCAAATATGCTATATTCATCGATATATTCCAATACACACATACCAACAACAGCTGTCAAATAATAGAGTGACCATGATGCTAAATTGGAAAACAGGGTGTTTCCACACGATAAACAACGATTACAACACGTGTTGTGCTTGCTGGTTTTGTTATTAAAAAGTTGGTCGTAGAAGTGCACAAAAATGGGTAAACCAAAGAAAGCTAATGTGGCAGCACCCAAAAATGTTAGCTTGGACAAGCAAATGACAGACGGCAAAGTGACTAAAGCTAAAACCAAGGAAAGCAAAGTTAGGCTCCGTGCTGAAGAGTCACCGGTAGGTCCTACTAGGCTAGATATAATGTAAAAACAAAACTGATTCAGTTGCTTGTTTAATTGACAGAATATAGACAAGAAAAGCAGTCAAAAAATATTGGCAGCAGCCAGGCAACAACAACTGGAGCTCGACGAGGAGAACTTTCCAAGCTTAACACCAAAAAGGAATATCAACTTTAACTTGAGTACGCAAAATAATATAAAGTAAATTAGTTTATTTTTACCAAAGCTGTTAAACCCTTTAGACGATAACATGGATGAAGACGTGCAGGAAGATGTTAACGAAAACGATTTCATGGATGAATTGAAGATGGACGCAAAAGATGTCGCTGCCTTCGAACGATTCCAGCAGCCGTCCGCAAAGGAGGGCAAACGAACTTTGCATCTGTCCGAGCTTATAATGAAAAAGATTCAGGAGAAGGGCGCTGACATACACACCAAAATCTCCGATGAGGGCTCACTGAAAATAGAAGAAATCGATCCAAAAGTCAAGGAAATGTATGAGGGAGTCAGAGAGGTGCTCAAACGCTATCGCAGTGGCAAGATACCGAAAGCTTTTAAGATTATACCCAAGCTAAGGAACTGGGAACAAATATTATTCATAACAGAGCCACACAATTGGAGCGCCGCTGCCATGTTCCAAGGTACTCGCATCTTCTGCTCGGTGCTCTCCCAGGCGATGGCACAGCGTTTCTACAATCTGGTTCTATTGCCACGCATTCGCGATGATCTTTGCGAATACAAGAAGCTCAATATGCATTTGTACAATGCCCTGAAGCGAGCGCTCTTTAAGCCGGCCGCCTTTATGAAGGGCATCATATTGCCATTGCTCGAGTCGGGCGACTGCACATTGAGGGAAGCAATTATATTTGGCAGCGTTATCGCACGCAGCTCCATACCTGTGCTGCACTCCTCTGCATGCCTGCTGAAGATCTGTGAGATGAACTATTCAGGTGCAAATTCGATATTTATACGCTACTTCCTGGACAAACGCTATGCTTTGCCATATCGTGTTATAGATGCGGCAGTCTTCCATTTCCTAAGGTAAATCACTTCTATTTGATTTTAGAAATATTCCTATTCAATAATTTTGCATTTCACTGTACAGATTTGAGCAGGATAAACGCGAATTGCCTGTGCTGTGGCATCAAAGCCTGTTGACATTTGCCCAACGCTATAAAAATGATATTTCATCCGAACAAAAGGACGCGCTGTTGCAGCTTATAAAGTAAATATCGCCATCTTAAATGTTTACCCAATATAACATTGAAATATATTAAACGCTTTTTTATTGCAGAAAGAAATCTCATCCGAAAATAACGGCGGATATTAGACGTGAGTTGCAGGCCGCTCAGTGCCGTGATGTTGAAATGATGGAAACTGTGAACGAAACATCCGATCAACCCATTAAAATGTACACAGATGAAGATGTTGGATATAATGGCTAACAAATTATTAAACTACATAGACACTATTCTTAGTTCATAGTTTCTGAATTATTTTATTATTTGAAATCAATCAAAAATATTACGTTTATATAAATATATATATATTCACATGAATAGCTAAAATTTACAATTCATTAATTCGGCAAGTGTATATGAATGTCGATAGTTTAAATATGCGGTGCATTTTAGCTTTTTATCGGCTAAGCGCTAAATTTATCGATTTATCAGTGGCATCACTTTGAGCTTTCAACTAACTGTTAGTATCAACGGTATCGATAATTAATTGAATTTACGCTTGGATATGCTCTTCTCGATATTGATCTTGAGACAACTATTGCTCAGCATTAAATATTGACATAACATGTGGCCACCGATAATTTATATTTTCATTTAATTGTTTATCGATAGTTAAAAAATTAAAGAACACTTGTCAAATAGAATCAGTAAATCAGCTGTTGCCATCTGTCGGTTATCAAAAAAAAAAAAAAGAAACATTAAAAATTAATTTGAAGTTAACATTCTGAGAGGCATTCTACAAATATAATTTAATCAATGGATTCGAATTTGCGTAATGTATGTTTAGCTTGCATAAATGCAACAGTTTTAATTCATGAATATCTATATGCACTCAATTGCAGCTGAAAGATTTTCTTTCATTATACAACAAAGTCACTGAATTGTGCTTCAATCGCTGCGTCGATAATCTCAGTCAACGTGAACTGTTCGAGCAGGAGGTGAGCTAGTTAATTGAACTATACGTCTGTAATATTGATTAAATACTGCTATTTTTGTACAGATTACCTGCGTGGATCGATGTGTGACAAAATTTGCACGTTTTAATCAAAATATGATGAAATCCTATGTGGATGTGCAAACGAAAATCAATGCTAAGCGCATGGAAGAAATGGAACAACAGAACGCCAAACAACTAGAGCAGCAGCAGCAAGAGGAACGCATTAAAGAGCAGCTTCAGGAAAATGAAGCCACTGTCACAGTGCTAACGCCAGCGACGTCGGGTAAATTGGCCATGTAGCAGCAGCAGCAACATATGGATTGGAATGCCATGCCACAGCTTTTATTTACAATATTAGACAGTTAAGGAGTCAAAACAACATAATCAATCATACATACACACACATACATATAGTTTTACACTATAGAAATGCCGCGTATTTGTCTGCTTGCTTTGGTCGGCCTGCCGGGTGCTGGCAAAACTAATCTTAGCAAGTGGCTAACACATCAACAACCAGATGTACTCTCTGGCTGGCAGATGTTGCATCTGTGCTACGATGATCACTTCGATATACAACCTACAAACAAGACAGAATATAAAGAGCAAAGACAGTTTATATACAATTTGCTGGAGCAAATCCTTATAGCTCTACAGTCAGGCAAGGCCGAGCTGCCGGTACAATTGCGAAGATCAACGGCAACAACAAATAACAGCGACAACTATCTAATTATATGTGATGATAATCATTATTATCGCAGTATGCGCTATAAACTCTATCAACTATGTCGCGATCGGAATTGCCTATACGCCCAACTTTATCTGGTTAGCAGCTTGGCCGAGTCTCTGCTTGCCAATGCGGAACGCGGAGCCGACGGAGCATTGCCACCGGCGGTAATACAACAAATGGAAACGCGACTCGAGCCACCAAGCAAAGCCTTAGCATGGGAGCAACTTACACTAACACTTAATAGCATAATAGATTTTAATGCAGTAGCCGAAATAATTCAGAACTTTTTACAAGCTTTACTCAATAGCCAATTAATTGTTACGCCTGCGCAGCAGGAAAAGCAGCCACAGTTACAATCGCTAACCCATCAATTGGATTTACAATTGCGAGCGCGCATTCAGAGTCTGATGAAATCCAACAGAGTTGACGAAACACAACAGCAGCCAGAGAAACGTTTACGAAGTCGTGCGTTAAACGAACAACGCAAACAGATTTTAACACAATTTCGTTCTGATGTGCGCTGCGGGCAGATGAAATTTTCTAATGATAATTTGGAATACTATGTTAATATGTTAAAGTAGTCTAAAGAAATAAGCGTGTTAACTGTTTAAACATTGTACATATGAACATAATTGCTATAGTTTAGTACATTAAACAAAAAACATAAAAAAAACAAATTATAGTTTACATTATATATTTACGTGCCTCTCTCATTGTCTTCCGCTTTCTTTCTCTCACTCTCTCTCTCTGTCGTCCCTTCACGATATATGAATAAACATATCCCTTTTGTATATACTATATTCACAAGCAACTCGCATATAAAACTAGATTTATTTATGAAAAGTAAATTGTAACCTAAGATCTATACACATATATATTTAGACCACCTTCACTTGGCTAAGATCGCGCTTCTCGATCATACGCATCTGCTTCTTCTTCATGCGCTTCAGTTTGGCAGGATTCTTGATCACTTGCACGACCTCGGATCGTCGCTCGTTGGCCAAACGTCGTTCGGCATTCTCGACGCGTCGCTGATGACGTTGCACGGCGGCTTCCTTGCGTTGCTCCTTGATCTGATTGGACTTTTCTTTAATATAACGTATTTCATTGCGCAAAGCGACTTTCTTCTCAAATGTCAAACGATTCACAGTCTTCTTAATGTTGCTGAATCTGCGAATAAAGATTAGGTTGTGAGTATGTGTTACATTTGTGTTGTTTAACTTCTTCTACTTCTGCTTGGGCGTCTTCCAGGGTCGATTGGATTTTGGCTGACCACGGGGTATTTTTGACTCTGGTTTGATCACCTTTTTGGCTTTGGCCTTTTTGGTTTGATTTGTGACATTTGGAGTTGTATTGTCCTTAGATGCGTTTGCATCAATTACAATTGCAGTTGTATTGTCCTTAGATGCGTTTGCATCAATTACAATTGCAGTTGTATTGACCTTAGATGCGTTTGCATCAATTACAATTGCAGATGTATTGTCCTTAGATGCGTTTGCATCAATTACAATTGCAGTTGTATTGTCCTTAGATGCGTTTGCATCAATTATAATTGCATCTGCATCACCCATGTTTTCGTCTTTATTTAGAGCACTCAAACTAAAACAAAACACGGTAGACTGTGCACGTGTTTATGGTGTTATCGATAGTAGCATTTAGTCATTTATCGATGTCGTAACCAATAATGCAAAACCACTACACAGATCTGGCATGTAATTAATAGTATTAAATATTTTGTTTCTAACAATTAATTTAAAGCGTAATCACAAACGGACCATCTATTACAATAAGTGTAAAATATTTATGAAGTCTTTTTTAGAAATTTTTTTTAGATCTAGTGTAAACACGCACCATTAACAGTAGCATGTTATCGACATGGCGCCAAACATTTCACTGTTGAATGGGGCGAAATAATTAAAAATTTTTTTTTTATTTCACTCATAAATTTTACAAAGTCATACAAAATTGCAAGCTGTCTAATTGTTGTTTCCCAGCGATTTTGTTATTTTCTTTAACTTTGGTATTAATTTACATATTTACAGGCACGTGGAGAGCAATTTGATTGGCTCCAAATTCAATTCTTCCTCCTTAAATCGTAAGTTGGGGCTGTGTTCTCCTCTGTTAAATCTGTGTTATCGTCACGAGCCGAAGCAGGCAGAATCTGAGACTGATTATGCTGATCCACATTATAGTGATAAAAGAACGACTTGCTATATTCGAATGTCGATATCATGATCGCACATGCTGGCGCCACTTTAAATAGTCGTGGTCCAAGTCCCGCAAAGACACCACGCAGTCCATTCACACGATAAATGCTTGCCAAACGGTCCATTACTGTTTTGTTGTTTGTAATTGGCACATTCTTGGGTGGATTATCTACCAGGAGAAAAAGATTAGAAACAGAAGCTACCATAACAAGACAAGACAACAAGTGTTGTTGGCACTATCGAAGCAGCCCCAACCAGGCCAGCGTTGTTAAGCATAGCAAATGACAGGCCTACCTGTAAATATGAATTTCTCACCAAATTCGATTTGTTCATGCGTCTTTATGACATCAAAAGGTGTTGTGACTGTTGCAGCCACCTACAGGTGCAATGATAGGGAGGAGAAGGGTTTTTTTAGTTGTGAATTAAGTCAGCAATTAGCGCTACTTACCGATCCAGAAATAGCACCCGCTACAAAACTAAAGCCAAACGTAGGTTCCACCACATTAAAACTACTTTTTAAATACTCGTAGCATGTCCAATAGATCCCAGAAAAGGGAACATCCCTCAAGATGGTGGGCGGTAGACCTCGCCACAGCCCGAGCACTCCTTGCGACTGCAGCACCTGACGTAAAGAGCTTAACATCTCGGCATTTGTCATCTTCTGGGACTGCATCTTAGTGCGTATCATTTCGATGGGGCTGACAACGGTCACAGCCAATATGCGGGCCGTAACGCCCGCCAGCAATGGTACCATCATCGGAATGTTCCGGCTATAGGCGGATGATTGTACGGGGGACAGGTACTTGTAGTGCATATCGATAAGGCGTGCTTTGAATTGTTCGTATGCAACGAAATAGATAATGGTCGAAGGTAGCGCTGAGATAAGAGTTGGACTAAGGCCTGACCAGAGCGAGCCGATTCCCTCGGCGCGGCTAATTTTGATGAAAGCATCCTGGAAGGGATTACGAACTAGTAGCTCATCATTCAATTTATATACATGCTCTTTCGACTCACTATGGTGCCCGTAAAGTGGGAAGACGATGAGGCGGAAGTGGGAGAAATCTTATTAAATGCAGACGCTGCCGTCGGGGTGGGCGTATTGGGACCGCAGGGACATATGTGATCCATGAGGCCGTTGCAATAGAGAAAACACTTATTTGATAGCAGCGCTGACTGTTGGGCTTGCAAACGCGTCTTGATTACGTCCAAAGGTGTCACTACAATTCGCATCAATTATGATGAAATTATCATGCAAACACATGCATTTGTATGTTCATAGATAATTGTTTGCATTAATAGGAGATTAATTGTTGACTTACTGAAACAGGCGGTAATCATGGCGCCCGTGCACGCGGAGACAACCTGCTGCATTGGACGTATACGAAATCTGGGATCTGTCATTTTAAATGGCGATGGATTTGCCGGTGTTCCACTATGGCCCTCTATTGTAGGTTTGGGAGTTGCAATGGATTTCATCTTTGAATCCGGCATGCTTCACCGCACTTAATTGGTACGTCGGTAATCTAGGTCAGTAAATGTTAAATGTTACAATGTGCGTACTCGTTTGCGCGTTACTTTTGTCATTCAAAAGCCCTCGATAAACGTAACAACCAAACAAACAAAAAAAGTGTTTGCTCATAGATTCCCCACGTTTGTGTTTGGTTTCAAAACTATCGATAGTTAAACAGGTGTTGCGTTGCGTGCACTATCAATGCAACAGCTGTTCGCTGTCAGTGCTGCCAGTTTTTTTTTTCGCAATTTATGTACATATATGGCAGTTTTGTAATGCCTCAATATGATTTTTTTCTTGTTAGTAAGCTTTACAAATTGGAATCTCTTAAGTATTTAGTAGCATTATACGTAATTATACAATTCTGTCATTTTTGATTACCTACATATACATTGGTGCTGGAAATTGCTAAGCAAATCTATCGATATTAAGTCAACAATCGAAATGTTCGTGTTTTTAATAGAATACAGTTATGCTACATACCGGTATGTTTCAGACCGAGATTGTAGCGAAAGAAAAACGATTTGCTATACTCGAATGCCGATATCATAATTGCACAAGCTGGCACAACGCGTAGCATACGTGGTATAACCCCCACATAGAGACCCCGTACACCCTGCTTGTGATATATCATCTTGATACGTGCAAACACTGATGCCTTAGATAGGGACGGTGAAACAGTCCTCTTTGAGCTGCCTTTTCCAGCACTCTTTGAATTCGGGTATAACACATCCTGGCCCAACTCAATTTGCGTATGGGTGGTAATCAAATCAAAAGGCATCGTAACGAATGTGGCCAACTAAAATAAATATTAGTTAATTAATTGCAAATTTTGTAGATATTGGCATAGACAGACCGCTCCGGATGTTGCGCCCGCCATAAAGCTAAACCATAAGGTTGGCTCTGCCACATTGCATGCCCGCTTAATTGACTCATATGCGGCCCAATAGGTGCCCGAAAAGGGAGCATCCCGCATCACGGTCGGTGGCCAGCCACGCCACAAGACAAATATGCCGTGTGTTTTGATCAGTGAACGAAGCACAACCCACAGCTCCTTATACGTCACAATGCCAGATTGCATCTTAATGCGGACCATCTCTAATGGCGTTATGGCTGTCACCACAACTGTTCGAGCGCATATACCCGATGCCATTGGCACCACCGAAGGTAAATTTATGCTCGTGTCCGCCGATGTCTTCATAATCTTGCCCGTGTCGTTACTCTGGTTGGTGAGGTGGTCGGGTGGATGCCAAAAATAATAGAAATTTGAAAAGGTATGCTTTAAGTACTCATAGGTGAGAAAGTAGATAATGGTCGATGGCAGCGCTGAGATAAGCGTGGGACTCAATCCCGCCCACAAGCCGAAGACGCCATTACCGCAAATGATCTTGACAAAGGCATCCTAAAAGACAGAATGGGGGAAAAAAGAAAGAACGAAAGAGAGAGAGAGAGAGAGAGAGAGAGAAAGAAGTAAGACATCAGCTCTGATATTGTAATTATACTTTACTCTCTTTCGAAGGCAGCTTGTGGAAGTGATCCGCTAAATAGACTACTACCTACCATAGCTCCGCGTAGAGGACGCATGCTGGCAGCATCGGCCGCTGCGCTCTTGGCTAAGCAATCGGTACTGTTTGGTTTGCAGACGTGCGTCATTAGGCCATTGTGAAAGACATAGCACAGCTTGGAAACAACTGGACGATGGCGGGCATGGGTCTGCGTTTGAGTTTGTACTCGTGTCTTGACTACTTCCATTGGAGTCACTTAAGAAGGCACTCTCTTTTTGACTTAACCACTACGAATATGTGTGCATCTATACTTACCCACAAATGTTGTGATCAAGCCACCAACTAGTGCCGATATTACTTGCTGCATGGGACGGATGCGGTAGCGTGGATCATCGGTTAGCAGTGCTGCTGGCAAACGCAATGGATCTCCATCAATCTCCAATGATTCAGATGGTTTAATGTCTCGTTCCGGATGCATACTACTATAGTTCTGTATATCTTGTTTATCAATTCATCTGATATCTCGAACTATCATGCAATGCAGTAACAGAAGAGCCTAATCATAACTTATATATGTGAGCCAAAAGGCGAAAAGTTCTTTTCGTACATACCTAGGCGTATGTATCGGAAGCAACAGCTATGTATATAAAAATATATTTCTTATCTTGATTTATGCATATACATATTTATATAGACAACTATATATATATATGTATATATATATTGATTTATTACGACCCCAAGCTTTGATTGAGAGGGGCTTCAATTGGCTCATCAACATGCTCTACCACCTCCTACGTCGCTCTGAATTACTATATGTACATAACAAAATTTATATCTGAATCTAGCTTGTCGTGGTTGCAAGCTCTAACATTACGATCGACAGCAATTAACTAAAAAAAATGAGTTATGTATTCATACAGTATGTAACGAAATATTCATGGATCACTTGACACTATATTCAAAGGTAACTGAAATTTGAATCCGAGAGTGGTTCAACTAAGTAAGTAAATACATAACGTATATATCTATATCAATAGTTGATATTTAGATCATGTACTAATAGTTTTTTTTTATTGCAGCTGGAGAACAATTTCATAGAGTGTAAAATTTACCTAATATACTATATGATGTAACACATTCATAAGAGTATATGTCTGTATGTAAATATACAAACTGCGATAATTGAAATTTAGATCAGGTAGTAGGCATTACTACCATATCAGGCTATAAATCGTTAAGTAATTATGCATATATTTCAATCAGCAAATATATTGATATATGAGCTTCATATATGTAAATATATATATATATATAAGTTATGGATAGTAGTGCTACAGGATACCAGTGGCTGCCACATCCTTGTATACAATGGATTTATCTGCATTTTCAGGATTAAATAGGTAGTCAATCAGGATAACGTTATAAACCGCTACGACACAGTGTCTCCGGATGGGAGCAACGTCAGCGGTTTCGCATGACCGTTGCTGAGGCCGCGGATTGGTTTCCGGTGACAATCCCGCATTCAGACACTTGAGGACGTCAGCGTAACTGCAACTATGTTGCAACAGCTAGATGCGTATATCGGGTAGCGGGCGGAGAGTGGCTTGAGAGGTTCAAGTGGCGCTGTTGATGCTGCGGCAGCGTAATTACGATTATGTTGCAATACTTGGGCGCTTTTGGAGAAGTGGCTATATGAGTAGGGGTCTAAAGACTCACTAAAGTGAGTGGCAGAGGCAACGGGGGTGGGAAAGCAGAAATGTTTGGCATTGGCTGGCGTTAACTAATTTGCTGGTGATAACTCAAATTTGAATCCGACAGTGGTTCAACTAAGTAAATACATAACATGTATATATCAATAGTTGATATTTAGATCATGTACTAAGAGTTTTTTTCTATTGCAGCTGGAGAACAATTTCATAGAGTTTAGAATTTCCCTACTATATCAGAGTTTATATGTCTGTATGTAAATATACAAATACATACATACATATACATATTTATGTACATGCATACCTACATATTTATTTGTTAATACATATGTAGTTGGCAGCTCAGCAATATATTAAATCATTGCGGAAATCAAAAGTAGCTATTGTTGACCTGGACTTTCATAGGTTTCGTCACATATGAATTAAGAACTAAGAATTTAGCTTGAATTGCATTCAGTTCTCTCAAGGGAAAAGTTTGAAATGGAATGCTTTGAAGCTTATGCATCCAGCATATTTGACTATTCCAATCAATATAGAAACCAAAATATAGTTGAATTCATTTATTAATGGATATAATATAGGCCAGCTATAGAATAGTTTATCGCTGATCGACTATGGTTACCCATTAAAAGAATTCTTGAACAGAATCTAAAGAAAAGTCAGCAACTTTTTCAATGGATTGAATGCTGCTTGCAAACGAAAAAGCTTGCTCGACTATTTAATACCCATTGATAGTAGCGTATATTTATTGTAAGCGTTAGGCCCCGCTTGAGGAGTTATGAAAACAAACAAACTTTGCTACGACAAGAAAATAATAACATTTAATTGCGTGAATTATAAATATGAATTAAATTAATCAAATTTAATAATAATTTGCATTACACTTAAGTTATTACAGTTAAGTATGAGTAGTAAGTCAGTTATATTTTTATATTTTAGCAAAACGAAAAAAAAAAAAAACAGATTTTGATGTAATTTAGGCCAATTGTGAATTCTATTTTCGACTTCATCTTTTTAGTAAGGATTTGTTGGTGTTGTGTATAGCTGGCCTGTGTGAATAGGTAGGATTACGAATAGCGGGTGCCCCCATCTCACTTGTGCGCAATGGGTATCAAGGTTTCACCGGCAGTGAGCGCTGGCAGCGGCGCGTCCACAGTCAGGACACCATCCTTGCTCAGGGATGAGCGAATCGATTCGGGATTCACACCCTTCGGCAACAGAAACTCGCGATTGTATTCCCTGTAAACGCTCTTTGTGTCTGATTTCTCCTCATGCTTGGCATGCACCTGAAACAGAAACAAAACGAAATGTTTATATAAAGAGGACAAACATTAGGTCATAAGCTTATATATTATAAAAATATGCATAATACTTTTTAGCATATCATATAATATGCATCTCTTTATGTATAATATTTTATACTCTCGTCATATACTATATAGTATTTTATATATAGTCATATATTCCTATTACTTATAAGTCTAACTTTGATCATATCATACATTCGTTTCATATATATATATCATATATCATATATCACATTTCACATATCTTATAAATCAATTACTTTCTATTTTATATGAACGTATTTTAACTGATTCCATATATCATATCTTTTCATATTATACTATATAATATAATATTCGATCTACTCTTAACTGAAACTCAATTTACATGTACTTATAGATTTATAGATAGACTGATATTTATATATTTAGATTCGTGATCTTACCAGCAACTTTTGATCGACAGTTTTCACAACAATCTCCTCGGGTGCATATTGGCTGACATCGAAGCGCAGCTTCAGCACTTTGTTATCGCCCTCATCCTGCCAATGAGAATAAAATACGTTAAATATCAGACTGATTATATTTAGAATGAGTCCTCAGCTATAACATACCTGTATCAAGGGCGAGCTAATGTCGGACACATAATTCTGTGGCTTGGGCACTCGGGAAGGCAGCGCCGAGTTTGTTGTTGAGCTGCAAGTAAAATATTTTGAATTCAGCATTAATATATGATTCAAATTCATGTCTCATTAAATAATAATCAATCAGTGAGTTATATACAATAGTTAGAAACACCTTGAGCTAGTTTTTGTGGTTCTCGTTGTTGTAGAGGTGGTGCGAAAAGTTTTATGAAAAGTGCGTGTAAAGGCGTCCATTGCGTTGGAGCAAGGAGTTTTTTTCTGTTATTGGAAACCGTTGGCAAACGCGCTTCAAATGCAACTAAATTCGAACTGAGCCTTGCATTACTTTGCTCAGCTTCTTCTTCTGCTTCTTCTCTGTCCTAACCTAACATATTTTATTAATAGCTCGGATTTCCGCTTGGGAGCAGAGTTTTATTTTAAGAATCTGTGCGAGCAGCTGTCAAGCTGAAGAAGGGGAGCTAGGCTCATGGGGTGGATTTATGTAGACAGAGAGTAGAGATACATATGTGTATCTCTAAGGAGATACGTATATGTGTTAAATATATAAAAAAAAATAATATGTACATATATGTAATTGAAGTAGAACTTCGTCTTTGTCTAGCTTAGTTCTCCTTTCTTAATATCTCTCATTAGTTGAAGATACTATTCTTATTATATATTCAATTTCTATTTATACATGAGTATAATTCTGATCAGTAACAAAATCTTACTAAAATTTTAATTAAATTTCAGACTACTCTTATGTTAACTGACAAGCTTCTAAATCTCTGCTTATAACTCATTTTCTATTCTTATAAATCATTACCTCAGCTTGAGTTTGCTATATACAAAGATATGAATGTACATATATGTATGTATGTATGTATGTATGTATGAATGTACATATGAATCGTCTCATTTTTTTTTGGGAATATTCTAGTGTTTGAGCATATGCAGACATATTTTTCTAGAACTCAAGTGTTTTCCGCTGTTTTTTCTATGCCGAAACAATGGGCACAAAATGTTGGCAAAGCTGCCAAAAAAACTAAGAAAATTTTAAATAGAGAGAGAGAGAGAGAGGGAGAGAGAGATACATATACATAAACAGGCAGAGCATGGGGCAGGTGCGAGGGCATATATAAACACTTTTTAATACCGCTGGAAAAGTTACACAATACAAAGATCAAGCAAAGTTGATTGAACTGTCTGCATGTGGCATGAGCTATAAAAAATATACATTTTGAAACATCTGTCAAATTATCTAATATATGTATATGTCTATATACATAACTACATATATACATACTATATTTATATATGCATTTAGTTGATTTGTGTGAAATTTTTGAAAACAAAAAATTTAAGGAATTGCTTAAGCTTTTAGAAGTGACAACACATGAAACTGTCTGTCAACAGTGTGCTAAAGTACATACTGAAAATAGTATGTGTAGAAATAAGTGTTTACCAACTCATCTACATATGTGTGTGTAGTAAGTGTGTATTATTAACAATTTGAGAGTAAACAAAAATTCAACAAAAAATAATTGTAAACGAAAAGTTTGTAGTCCAATTTTTTGTAGAGAGCATAGAATACCTGGTTGTAGTTGTTGTTTTTTTAGTAGAGCTTTTGTATTCGTGAGGAAAGTTATTATAGTATAGATAATAATAATTATAGATATATGTATATGTATTTTAATAGCAGTTGGTTTTTTTTTTTTTTATTATTTCCGAAGCAGCATGTAAAGGTTATAGGAAGAAAAAAAATAGAGAAAAGATTGAGATATATTTATATGTATATATTCATGTATTATAGTCTAAGAAAAAGCTTATTAATTGAACTGTACAATTATTTTCTGAGGTATCACACACACACACACGCAAACGCGCACGCACACAAATAAAACTTGAACAAGGCAGACCAATGAACCGTAATTACTATCAAAAATAAGATAGAGAGAAAGACACACAGGGAGAGACAGAGAGAAAGAGAGAGAGAGAGAGTAAGAGGAAAGACGAGCGCTGACCACGCATGCTATAATTTACACGACATTAATACAAACACACTCACGCACACACGCATGCGAAACGCTGCTGATAAGCGTGCCACTGGCTGGCAACGGTAAGCGTGCCCACAGTCGACCTTGCTACCAACGTGCAACGGTTAAATGCAACTAAATGTAACAAATACAGCCAAAGCACGCGCACACACACACACATACATACATATATATGTACATAGCAGCGGCAGCTGTTTCCCTACCTACCCAAAGGTATGTGACTAATCGTAGAAACCGTTAGTTCTAAATTTTGGCTAATGGGGTTACAAGTCGCTGTAGAACTTGAGGAAGTCCAAGCACCTGCCGGAACAGCAGTTGGCGCTTACTTGCCAATGTCTACACACAGACACAAACACGCACACAACAATGTATTGGCGCTCTCTTCACACACATACACAGTGACAGAGACTTGACGACGGCACACACTTTAATTTTCTCTCTCTCACTCTCTCTCTTTCTCTCTCTCTCTCTATCTCCCTAGCAGCGCTGATGATGTCATGCATATTTTTCGTTATTCGTTATTGTTATTGAATAAAAAAATAAAAAAAAAACTCTGCGCGTAGAAATTTAATAAAAAGAGAAAGAGCTGCCGCAGCAGCAACAACAACAACAACAATGGCTAAGTATATCAAATGTCAGACGAGGCGACGCTGTCGTTAAGCTGCCTGCTTGCAGTTGACAAAGGAAAGCAAACTTAACGAATGCTAATCGATAGCCAATTGCTGCTGATCAGCAACCATTGCAAGTGTCGTCGATTCGCTGCTTACGAAACATTTTTGTGCTAAAAATTTGCATGATATCATCTTTTGACCATTTACTTATTATCGTGAGCATCATCAGTTGCATCACTCACGGCTAAATAAATTGGCAGCAAACATATAAATTAACAGATAAATACATGTGCATACATATACATACATATATGTACATGCATACATACAGACATACGTGCACTGTACAGTGGTACATAATTATTTACACCCACGCAGATGTGAGATCGGAAAAAAAGAAATTCAATTTTTTTTCTTAACTTTAGCAATTGGTATATGATATAATAAATTGAAGTACATTTTGTATATGTATATGCATATGAAGTCGTATTATGATTAACCACAAATCGATCGATAAGCTAAAAAAGCTAAATCGTAGTTCGAATAGCAAGTACATAGAATTTTTTTTCTTATATGTATGTATGTACATATATCTCGGTTTATTTGCATAAACAAATGTAACAATTCGTAACCTAAGCTCAACAATTTATGCACACGATTTACTCTATACAATAGGCTAAACAAATTGAACGATAAATCAACCTGGAATACGAGCTGAATCTACATAGATAGTTAAGCACTTAAGCAACGACAATTGCAATTTATTTACAATGTGATTCTATATGTACTGCAATATAATAGAAAAATAAACAAAATCAATTAGTTGTCTTTTGTATAGGTTCGCTGAAGCCAGATGACGATGACGTGATCAGTTATTTTTAAACAATAATATTTCATTTCATTTAGTGTACAGCAGCTGTGGATTAGCCATAGCCCTACGAGAGGGCCACTGTTCGATAGCAAATGGAACTATTGAGTCATCCATCGCTGCCCTGAGTTGACCGACCGACCGACCGACCCCCAATTGCCCATCTCTGGCACACTTAACGAACATTCTGCACGCTGTCAGTCAAATTTTGTTGCATTAACAGTGGGTTGGCTGCTAAAAACATAAACAAAGTCTAATTTCCTTCGTTAATTGCAGTTTGGGACGAAACTTTAGTTTCGCACGCAATCTGGCGGTTAAAGTTAACTGTCCACAAACTTTGCTTCGAAAGTTGTATTGTTGCTGTTGCGCATGCAAATGCATTGAACGAAGACAACAAAGCACCCACAACAATAACAACAGCAACACCAATAACAAATCGCTTCGATTATGTCATTGCCCATGGCCGAAGCACTGAAAACCACTCGCGGCGACTGATTTTCGAATTCGCCCTCAAGTGGCGCCCACGCGACGCGAACATCGCTGCCGCGTTGTCGCCGCAAGTAGATTGGAAAGGCCAGCGAGGCGCAACCGCAACGGCGACGTAGATGTCTACGTCGGCGGCGACGTTGGCGACGTCATTTTGCTCTTCTTAGCTATACATACATACATACATATGTATGTATGCATATACATATGGACGTTCATATGTTCATGTGTGAATGTGTGTGCGTGCACACTTCTGTGCTGTATTTAGTACATATTCTTGTTTTGTTTGAATCTTTAACGGCCGCCTTCACATTGTCTGTTTATTTAGTAAATATTTGACTTATATATTCACGTCGACATGTGCGTGTGTGTGTGTGCGTGTATCTGGCAACTATGCCAGAAAAAATTCCGTTACGCCACATCTCATAAAGTGTGCTAAAATATGCTTATTTGTTTGTAGCTCAAAATGCAACCATGGGTTACCGTTACAAAGCAGGGCTGCACTCGCAGACAACAACAAATGGAAGAAATGTGTAAATAGTTATAAATATATTCTGTATGGCAGAAACATATTAAATCGTGTAGAAAATCAACTCGAAAATATATATATTTTTTGGCAATTTTCAAATATATCAAAAAAGAAAGAAATAATATGTGCTCACGACCAGGCAAATGGAAAATGTATGTATGTACATACATACATATGTACATATATTTAGATGGGGTGTGTGGCAGGGGTGAAGCGGATTGTGTGAAAAGCGAATGTGACTCATTTCCCCGACCAAAAAAACGCTGAAGATGAAGAAGAAGAAGAAAAGAAAAGAAAAATGTGTGCTCGAGTATCTGGGGCATTCAGCGCCAAGTTTTCGGTACGTAATCCAGCTGATGATGATGGTCAGCTAAGGCTATTTATAAGTTGAATATGTTCGGGATATCCTAAACAAAAACGTAACATTCTCATCCCAATCTATTGTTGAGTATCATTTTCATTATCTGGCATATTTCATTATTGTCTGTCTAAACATTTCGCTAATTTCGAGAAAAAATATAGTTTATGATTAGTATTGAATTTTAATACTATTCTTTTAATAATTCTTAAAATATATAATTCCCTTAAGATTTGCTTTGCATTTCCCGCAAACATTTTGAATACAGAACGTTAGGCAACACTAATTACAAATACTACAGTTATTTTTAGCTATATCCAGCTGCTCGTTAACTTCTTTATTCTGATAAGAAACTATCAGCAATAACTTGACCCCTATCTGGATAAACATTTCTGGTTAGAGTGATCGCAAGTAATGTTAACAAGATACAAACATACATACACTCACACTCACACACATGCATACACACACAGTATACACCCATGCTGAAGAACCACATTAGCACATTCCAATTGGATATTAATATAACATGTTATTGGACGCTTACCTGGTGGATTCAAAGAAATTGGCCTCGCGGTTCATCAGCTCGTGACGGAACTTGGCCATCTCCTCCTCCATTTTACGCATCTCTGAATCGAAGCGTTCACGTATGCTGCTGAATTCCGTATCGATAACGCTGAAGTCGCCCAATTTGATGGGAATATTTCTCTTATTAGCCTCGGCCATTTTTGTTTGTTTGTTTGTGTGTGTGTGTGTGTTAGATAGAACTAAAAAACTTCTTGCTTTCGCTGCGTCTTCTTCTTTCTTGTATTTGCTTCGGTTTGTTTTCACGCGCACCGCTTTTTACTTATTGGACTTGGTCAGCTTGTGCTTTAGTGTGCGTATTTCTACTATATGTATATTCACTTTCTAATCAGAACCAAAAAAAATCACAATATATGTATTCTTTTAATGTGTTTGTATAATGTATAAATGTGTATAAGTGCTGATTGACTCGTGTCGCACAATTCAACGCGTCTCAAAGTTTTCTGTTTGACTGTTTTGCATTTTCAGTGTTTTGACGCTTTTATAGCGCGCCGCCAGACCGCGGTCCCAACCACACACAGAGAACACAACGCGTAAAGAGAGAGAGCGAGCGAGAGAGAACGAGAGCAAGAGTGCTGCTTACCACAAAATGAAGCCAACATGGCAGCGAGTTCACCCACACACTGACACGACCCGCTCTCTCCATCGTTCGTGCTCGCTCTTTCACGCGCCGGCATGAAACAAGTGAATGGACAACAACGTGCGAGCGTGAATGGGTTTGCTCATGTGAGTGTGAGTGCGATACAAAGTATTTTGAAGTTGAACTCTCACGAATGCCCTACCCCTAAAGTCCCTTACAATTTAGTGATGTAGTTTGAAATGCATTGCAATTAAATATATTGCAAAGTACACAAAAATTAACATTTGCTTTCTATTTGACGTACTATATATATTTTTCATATTATAAATATAAAAGAGAGGTAACTCAATCGAAGTTATCAAAGTTTATTTAATGTATATAATATTTACTTAAAGAGGGTATGCAACAGTTGCATAGCCCTACTCAAGTTCTTGTTAGGTGCTGGAGCGGCAGGACTTTTCAGTTTTGCTCAATCTTGAAATGCATTTACGAATATGCGTGCATAAGTGCATTTATGTATACATACATACATATGTACATAGATATGTTAGCATTTGTGTGTAAATATGTAGATGTATTTGGTACATAGTATTAAAATAAATTTTAAAAATTGTATATTTTGAAATTTTTTTGTTTATGTTAAACATTTAATATGTTTTTCGTAATTATCTGGGTAATTGCAAATATGAACATTGAATATGCATTCCAAAACAAATACATATACTAAATTGAAAATCAAATCAAATTACTGCACGCGGCTAAAAATAGACAATACTCTGTTATGAGGCTGCATTTGCTACTTGGCTAGTTTGCTGTCTCATTGTGCGCATTGATCATTTATTGTGGGGGTGGTGGAATTGTAACCGGTAACGGCAATGCTAACTGGTTTAAAGCTTTATTGGACGCTTTGCCCGTTTTAGGGCAGAGAACGACACATTTTCAAGCCACTTTGTAACTTTAGCAAAGTGTTCTAGAAACAACACGAGTGAGTGTGTATGTGTATTTAAATACATATGTGACTGTGAGCACGTGGGCGGCAACGTTGGCGACATTAATTTCGATTTGTTTGTAAACAAATGGGAAGCGTGATGAGTAATCGATGTTATTGAAGCGGCGGCGGCAGCAACAGCAAGAGAGCAGCAACAGCATTACGAGCGATATCCTTTTACGGTCTGGCAACGCTGTGCACAAGTCATCGGCCCTTGGAATTAAATGTGAATATTAATTTAAAAATGTTTTTCAGCAATTGTCACGACATCAAAATACGCCAAAATATATTTTCATGTAGATAATAAAATAAATTCAATCATGAATTACAAAAATAAAATAATAATCATCTTGGTAGCGCCCCCACATGGCCGTTAATACCGCTGTCCAAACAATAAACTCATTTTCATCGAAATTGGCGACCTTGAAGTCGACAAAGATCTCGATCCCAAAATCTGCTAAGATTATATATGTATAAGTAAATATATATATATATATATATATATATATATATATATATATATATATATATATATATATATATATATTGTCTGTGCATTTGCAATATGCGACTAAACATCGAAATTAAGAAAAACAAAAATTTCTCCCATTCGCATTCGTCGAGAATGTTCATCATCGGCCTTAGCTATAGATTTTCTCTTATATAGATTTATGAAGATGCTTATGTACAGTGACGACTGGCTTAAACGAACACGTATCAGTTTCCTTTTTTTCCGTTTACCGCTTAATTTTATATAGCTGCATATAATTTTAAAATATTGTGAGGGATAAAAGATTTATTTATTTTTTTTTTTTAATTTCCTTTTCGAGTTTTTACTGTAGCTGTCATATATATGTATATACATACATATTTTTATATCTATGTGTTGCATATGTCATGCAAATCAATCAAAATTCGCCAACGATGATTTAGCATGGAATTTTTAGCTGATGTATAATACGCCAATTATTCAACTAAGGCAAATAGATCTTCGTGCGTGGGCGTGAACGCTTGACGACAGCGTTCGAAATGCCAAAAACTAAAAGTGTTTCGAGACTAATAATATATATAAGTATGTATATATAAATATTTGTTGTTATTGTTGCTGGCATATTTGTGCGTTGTCATAAACTTTGAAACATTCTTTGAACACTTTTTTTTTTTTTTATATAGTACGACAAAAAAAAACTATATATGCACAAAATTGTGGGCGCTTTTTGAAACGTGGGTAGTATAGCCCACATCAAACCACTATGATAATACGTAGTATATCCATTCATAATAATATAGATAAAACTATGAATCATACAATTTTATATATATCCAGAAAGTTCTTGAATGTAATGCTTTGTTTACATTTGTATCAGCAAATGCAATTGTACTGTCTTGAACTGAATTATGTTTATTTAATTCATTTATTATTTTCTATTTTTTAAGTACTTTTTACGCAATCTAAAATGTTTTTCAATTTATTCGTTTTTTTAGGTTAACCCAAATTAATTTTAAATGTACCGCCAAAGTGTGAAAGAAAACTACCAAGCTGGTCACTTTGTGTCACGATGATTCAAGTAAAAGTGTTGCAAAGCACGTAAATAATTTATCGATTAAAGTGCAATAGAGTTGCCAGAGCAATAAAACCAGTGAATTGTACAGCACTCGTAGTTTGCCAACGTTCATGTGTGTATATGTCTATAAATTAAGAGCGAAACGAAATATAAACAATTCCCATAAATTGAATAAAAACCTTAAACAATTAAAAGCAACCAAGTAGCTATTAGCAACAGCCACATCTGTCACAATGAATGCCTACTATACGCTATACTCGGGCGACAATTACGACGACGAGTCAATCGGTGATGAACGCAGCGAAGAAGGTAAGCAAAACTAACAGTGCACTATGGGTAAAAAGCCCGATTTTTTGGCATAAATTGTCCCTGAAGAGATAGAAGCTTGAAATTTTGCACACATATTAGTATGAGTTTTTTAGAATTTCGAATTTTTTTTTTTCAAAATTGAACCACGCCCACACACCCTCCCCCTATAGGTGAATTTATTAAATTGTTAAAATTAAGACGGATGCTTACATGTACGTGTACGTGCTTATATATATATTTATTTTATATAATTTTTATTAAATATTTAATGCATTTAAGTATATTTAATGTATAGGAATGACCACCATAGCTTCGGACCATCAGATTTCTGAAAGAACTTAAAACATATAGCACATATAAGCTTAGGTCAATTAAATATATATAGTTTTTTTTTCAATTCACAAGCAATACTTAACATTTTGAATTCAGTGCTAATATTCTTCTTCTTCATCTTCTTCTTCGTCTTCTTCTTCCAACTCAATATAATTCCTTTCGTAATCGTCTTCATAGGCGTCTTCATCATCGTCTTCAGAATCTTTCTCTTCTCCGCTTTCGGTTGAATTAGTAATCCTTCTAAATGTTCCAGAAGGCTCAATAAAATATGGCTCTAAGAGTGCAATAACTTCTGTAGGCAGTTTTTTCTTTCTATTTCGTCCAGCTCGTTCTTTCAAACTGAGACTAGAAATAAGTGGGTCAGATGAGTCTAGTGCTCTATTGAATACATCACTTATGTTTTGTAATCGGCTACATTTCCTAGCATGCGATTTGCGATCGTTTTTGTAAATTTTATTTCGGGCTTCAGACGCGTGTTCACCCAAAACACCAACTGGAATTACACAGCTGTCCATTATTTGATGTCCATGCACCAAAACTTTGTGGATAGTTGGGGACATTGGATACCAAAAATATTTTAACATATACAAATTGAATGTTTTTTCACACAAAGCCTTAAATTTGCCGGAGTTCACCCTATGCTCGCAAGAGATAGCAATCAATATTATATAAAAGTTTTTTAAAATGTCTTTGTCAAAATTTAAAATGGTTGCAAACAGCTCAACATTTCCAAAAGCTCTTCTTGCTGTGTTGCCGTCATTAGTGTTACCACTTCCATTTTGTTTCGGATTGTCCACATTAAGACCCATTTCATTCCACAGCCTTCTTTGGATGTACTGTTTCTTTTCAAATATAAGTTGCTTATCAGATCCTTTAACGCGCCATTTTTTTAATTCCATTCTGTATGAAACTTTTAGTACAAACTCCAGAAATCTTATCCATGCATGTAGAGGGCTTACTCCATACTGAAGGCTTTTGGAATTGACAGTAAATATTCCTGAGTTATAGTCTATTGTTTTCAGTAACTGATTTGGCTTTGCTCCACATAATGCTGCTCTTTTAAGTGGTCTGCCGTATGAAATGACCTTAATGTTTGACTCTAGCCAAAGATGATGCTTTTTCTTAAAGCGTTCCAGCATTCGATTGCACTTTTGCAAATTATGCTTAATAAATTCAACAAACATTTTAACTTTTTGCTCAATTAACTTAAGTTGATCGACAGACATGTTTTCTTTGCCTATTTTGTGCACAATATAATCTTTAACAGCACTTTCTTGTCGCTTGTTGCTGTTCCACACTTCCAGCAGCATGGAATTGCTGAACTCATGTGCAACTGCAACATGTCGATTATTTTTTAAAGGGGCAAAAAGGGGCAAGATGTCTTTTTAATATTGGATTTAGCAAACATTAGTACACAATTTGTCATTTCAACATTTCAAATGCATTCGACTGGTCACAAGTTATGTCTAACGAAACGCACATGTAAATATTAGTTTTGATCTAAAAATACACACAGCAACACATGACAAAATTGAACAATAAATCACAGAACTACAAAATAAATTGCAAAGATCTTATTCGACATACCTTCTTGAACTTTTTCCATAACAAAACTTTTTCACTACTTCAAACTGAAAAGATTTATTCACTTTGAAAGTTGAGAATGATTTCCCGCGCTTTTTTCGATTTAACATGCAAGCCTGCATCAGCTGACTTTGACGAAGCTCAAAACATAAACAGCAGTCTTGAAAATTTTATAAAAATTATTTTTACATCTACTGGGGTATTATAAATGAGAAAAGCAAAGCAGTTGGCGGATACTGAAAAAAAAATTTTTTTGATTTATGCCAAAAAATCGGGCTTTTTACCCATAGTGCAGTGGCGAGAAAATGCACACAAAAGTCAGCTGCAAATGGAAAGCAATCGCAGTTGACAGTCAATCATGAAACGCTTCACAATTCCAGATACGGACGATGCAAGCGAAACTGAATTTCGCAGTCCGCATCGCTATGGCGGCACCAATGGCAATTCTTCCTCCAACAACAACAACAGCAATAATGGCAGCAGCAACAACAATAACAACAATAGCAGCAGCAACAACAACAACAATAACCTTATGATGAACAGCAACAACAACAACATTGGCAGCAATAGCGAGCTGAAGGAACAGTAAGTGGATTATTTGTATTTATTTTAGTGGATAAAGTTTTCAATCAGACGTGTTCTATTTTATTTATATAAGTTATCTGCACATGTAGTCAGTGATATTTAAAAGTTCCCAGCCTAATTTATGCCCCGATCAATTATTTATTAATCAATCGGTTCTTCACCAATCGAAATCCTGATTAAACTTTTCTTCCTTTACAGAATGTATCATCATAAGCTGATCAATTTGCACAAGCAACTGGACGACCTGAATCAACATTTACATCCTGACTATATAAAGCGTTTACGTAAGCTGGATAATCAGCTTAAGGAGCGGCGACGTCTCAACGAGATCTACAAGGAGTATATGCGGGAATGCGTTGATCGTGACTATATACTGGAGAAGAATGCAGCGCAGAAGGAGTACGATGAGAAGATGATGGATCTCAAGGATAATCTAATAGCTGACTTTGAGGATCGCAAGCGTCAGATTGAGAATGAAAGATATAGTCTGGAGCTAACCAATGATTCGATGGAAATTAAGACAACGGTTACACGCAAGCTGCGACGGCGTCCGAATGAGCCGTTGCCGGTGATTGAGAAGCGTCGCAAGCCGGCAACGGGTCAACTGCTGGTCTATCAATTGGATGATAAGGAAATCGAGTCCGATTTGAAGATGATACAGCGTGGCAAACCGATGCCGCTGCAACAGAACGGCATGGGCTCCTACACAAACACTCAGCAGCAGCAGCAACATCAACAGCAGCAGCACCAACAGCAACAATCGTCGCATGGGCTGCTCTCGGATGCGAACAGCTATGTGGAGACACGCATCGAGGATAACAAGCTGCTCTACGAACGTCGCTGGTTCTGTCGCGGCCAACAGATCTATGTCGAGGGCAAGGATACGAACAAATTTGCAGCCACCATCACGGCCATTGGCAACGAAGTGGTGCGTACAAGAACACTGATGCGATATGCAAATCTATATATATCTATCTATTTAGATAGATCTATCTATAAACCAAATTCAATCCCAATACTTTGCCCATATGTGCTCTATAGAACAATTTGTATATATAGCTTATATTTCCATCTATATATACATATAGAGCAACATGGAATATCCTTTATACATATACATGTTAATTTCTCTCTCTCTCTCTTTCTTTCTCCTTATAGATCTGGGTTAAGCGCACCAATGAGAGCAAATTCAAGATCAACATGTCGCATTTGGCCAAGGGGAAAATCGTCATAAAGCGTCGATAGCGCAAGAGAAAAACGCATTAATTATTAATGCAACTTTAGCTGTAAACTTAGAGACAAACATGAAGAAAAACGATTGAAAACATTTTGTATATAAATTAAATATATATAATTAGTTTTTATTGTAAATTACGAAACATATATTCAAATGTATTTAGCTTTGTTGACGATGGCTGAGTTGTCCAAGTCAATAATTGTTTGTCATTAAGCTCTATTGCTCATAGTTCATCATGCATCTATCAAACTCATTCAATTCTAAGGTGTCCAAGAAACTAATAGTCGTTAGCCATCATCACTCATCAGCATATGCATATCATGAAATGTATTCACATTCTCCTCTGTTCACCCAGCTGAGCTTCTGCTTATTGCTTATTCAGCCTTGTCTCTCGGCTCGTCTTGCACTTGGTTTGGGGATTCATTTGCCCAGCTCAATTTCATTTTGTTTAATGTAAACTTTTGTTTATTATTTGGCGACTCCGATTTCCAGTTGAGCAATTCGTTGTCAGTGTGCATCAAGGCGTCCTTCTATTGACATTCAAAAAGCTGAAAAAGAAAGCTACAAGTAAATGGACCTAAACCGAAAAATAAACAGTGTAGAACCCTCTCTCTGTTTATGGAATTCAGATCAACTAAAGCTATTAATATAAACATTTGTATATACCCAAAAGAAAAAAATGTTTTAAGTGGGAACAAATCAAAGAGAATCAATTTTGCAAGCTGTTCTAAATGTTTAGAAATAGTTGTAATCATATATTTTGTAATCTGTTCTAAATATTTAGAATATAGCTATAATCGCATGTAAGCAAATCGCGTACATTAGAGCTACGTCTCAGATTTTCTCAATAAAAGGAAATATATACATAAATAGTTTATATTAAATTAAATTCCTAATGAATCCATTATGTACATTATTCTAAATGTAAAGCATATTTGAACAGACCTTATAATTTGCAGCTTCATCTCATAAATATAAATGATAAAGACACAAATATATATGTGAATAAATAAAGCCTAAATTTTAAAGTTCATAATGCATCCAATTTGTAAAATGTTCTATTTAGTTGTTGTCATATGCATAACTTAGATATTCGTTTCAGATTTACTGAAAACTGGAAATGGAACTGACCTGAACTGACTTGAGAGTAACAAACGTCTGCTTAGAGATGAATTCGACACCTCATTTATAGAGAGTAAGAGTCATCTTCGTGTAGATGATGAAATATCATTGCATTACTGCTCTCTTCTATATGCTCTAGACTAAGTAAGCTCAAAGCAAGCTTTACTGTTTGCTTTAAGCATTTGTCTTTGATTATATGAACAAATCAAAGACTGCTTGATTTGCTTGAATCAACTAATAGTCGACATATTCCTTACTGTTTCACATTTCTTTCCAAGCTCTTACAGTATAGTTAACAGTTAGAGAGGATTTACTAGGCACTCATTGAGTCATCTACGCTCTTACCACATCTCGCTTGTTTAAAGCATCTCGACTCCAGTCTCTTCCTATATCTATATACATTAACTAATGACCATAATTAACGTATATCTAGTGAGATTTTGCCTAGTCAAAACCATAGTCAGACATGTATCTCTTCTATTGGTTGACGATACTTCAAAAAGCATGCTTTCGTACTGTCATACTATAGATTTGATCTGCTCTTCATATATACCATATACTATATATGTATAGACATCTTCTTCCTACCGGCCTGTGCTCTGCAAACGCACATGGCCATAATGAATTCAGCTGTATATATGTATATACACATTCATACATATGTACATATATGCAAAAGCTCTTGGTAACAGCGAATATGCTAACGTGCTATCGAAGCCATAGCCAAGGAATACCGAACAGCTCAGGGCAGCGCTTTAAGCGAGCGACCACTGTATAACCGATTCGCTGCCCAAAAGCGCGCGTAAACAGAACGAAGAAAAAAAGACGAGATTGACAGATTTCTAGTTTCACTTTGCGCTTGCTTTATAATTATTTTTAGTCATCTTGCATTGCTGCAATTTGTTTCTGCTTCATAATACAAAACATACACACAATATTAATTGTTTTCCATTTCTTGTTGTTGTTGGAATTCGCTTTAAACTTAAAAAAAAAGTGACCGTCTTAGTTGCGCGAGCCACGTCCGAAGCCGCCACGGAACTCAACCTCACCGGCACCGGGTCCGACGTCTCCCTTCTTGTCGACGCCGCTGCCACCAGGGGCGCGTCTGTAGGCGGACCGATCTTCGCCTGTTTTGGAGGCGTCAGCTGGGCCGCGTGCACCGCCGGCAGCGGGACGTGGACGCAACGGTTCGGAGCGTGTCGGCCTCTTCAGGGTGGAGGGCACAATCTCGGGTGGCAAGTGCAGATAGGTGCGCAGCTCCTCAATGCCCTCGTTGGTCAGATACCAATAGTAATGCCTCCAGGCGAACTGTTCCTTGACCAATCCACGAGAATGCAGTGATTGCAAAGCCTTGATCACATGCAAGTTGGGAATCGATTCCAGTTCAGGATGCTTCTGTGCATGGAAATCCTTTTTGGCCACAATGACGCCCTCCTTGAAGAGGTACTCATAAATGGCGACACGATGAGCCTTTGGCATGAACATGCTGCACACAACGAAAACAAAAAGATAAAAAAAAAATATATAAACATATTAGAATTTATGTTATTATTGTTGTTGTTGTTTATGATATTCTTGTTGTCAAATAATTGGCGATCTGCAATAATAATGCACACAACACGTATATCGGCGGCCATTGCATTTAACAGCGCATTCAATTCAATTTCATTTAATTAAACACTTTTGCGGATTCGCAATTATTTGGCAGATTTCGTTTAATAAATTTCACGTACTTTGCGTCTTCTATGGAGCAGAGACCGGAAAGAAAGGAAAAGCGAGTTGACAGCTGTCAGCTCTCATATTCTTCTTCATAGTTGCAAACATACAGAGATGCACGGTGCTCGTACATGTGAATGGCAAAACAGACAGAGTTGCGTTACGAGTATTTTTTTTATAAATATATTTAAATGTATATAAAAATAAGCAATCGCTAAGCAAATACTTTCTACTGAAATTGAATATGGAATGAAATATTAAAAATTAGATCGATAAACATTTTAGAGACGGTTGGTTAACAGGATATTGTTTCCGCCGTGACGTCACAAGTAACCAATTTTTGTTGAGCATAAAAATAAGCTAAACTGCTTGTTAAAACAATTTATTATGTACGCTTTATTTTTTAATAACTTTTTTGTTTCATTATTCTAAATGGATATATATTTTTATTGCATGTATAAATTTCAAATTGTTCACTTATTATATCGACAAATAAAATATATAGCAGCTTTGTTACATTACATATTATCGACTTATCGATTAATCGCAGTTAATTTACTTTCGCAGAAAAACTTGGCGCCATCATTTCAAAAGCTTATATTTAATATACATATCCACATCACACACGTCCGACAGCCAGGACTAATAAAATAACATGTACAATTACGATAAGTAAGTGGTCTTAAAAGTCTAAAGGTAGCAGCCAGTGTTCAATAATTCTTATTAAAATTCGTTTATGAGGGCTGTTCAATAATTTAGATATGTGTTTTATATATTGTTCTCAAACCCCAGTTTAACGATTTCTCGTTAGCATTGTTGAGACTTGTGTAGACGCGCTCTTAGATATGATAAGATTGTATAAGCCCTGATCGTTAGCAGTCATATTTTATGCATACATATCTTAAGAATACATAGCTATTTATTATTATTATTATTTACATACTTGACCACATGTGACTCACCATGGAATAGTTATATATTATCTACGGATTTATTACTTGGAATTGCTTTTGTTCATTTGCAGTTTCAAATTTCATCAGAAGTAACAAATTTTATTCGATTAGATTAAGTGCAAACAAGTGCGATTGTACTGTAAAATAACTTCTACTTAATTTTTATAATATGCTCATTATAAAGTTAGGTTAGGTCATATTATTTGTTTGATCTTTCAATTTGTTTTTGATTTCAATTGAAATGTTTTGACCAACTTATTAATATTTCTTAACATCCAACATATTTTTTGGGCATTCGATTAGATAAGAGCTAGACGATACTTAACAATCTAGATCTTAATCGGCTGAATATGAAATATGGACTTCAATCCCAAACTTATTTCAAACTTGAACTATATAGTTTTGGTGACTTGGACTGTGCACCGATCATCAATCGATCAACACATGTAATATATTCTGTACAATCAGACTTTCAATCAAACAAACTGCTCTTCAATCAGACAGTTTATCTATTTAATAATTAAACTATCTATCAAACTGGAATTCCATCAATCAATTTAACAGTTAATCACACTGTCATCACATCTGGTCACTTCACTGATTTTCTGATTGATACACTGACCAAATGATTGACTGCCCTAACTGACCGAGGGATTAGTTGGGGCAGTCAATCATTTGGTCAGTGTATCAACCAGTCAATCAGCTAGGCGGCCAAAGGTGATGTCAGTCAATCAATTGAACAGTTATGCAATTTAGCGGCGAGTCAATGTGTTCGTATATAAATGAGTCAGTAAATCAGTCAATCAATCAATCGGTTGGGCAGCCCATCAAAAAAATTTCATTTAGATTTAGATAAACTAACTTGCTTATATATATATATTTAATATCTGCGCTATAATAAAGTAGGTAAATCCCCCATTGAACCCAACTGCTACTATTGTGACTAAGAGAACACCGCTGGTTCGGCAAGAAAACAATAAACACGCTCATAACTGAATCGACAAAAAAATAGTCGGATCGAAGGTGGGCAAACGATTCACGAGTCACCGCGTTGTCTGTCGTTGGGGTCTAATCAGTGGTCAATTATTGATTAAGTTCAGACGAATAATTTAGAGCAGATCGCCAGTGCTTATCAGGCTGGTATAAAAGGAACCGCAACGGATAGCCATGCGATTAGAGACACCAGCCATAGCCAACGAGAATGTTGCCAACTCAGTTTTACGTTATTGTGCTCTGCGGCTTGGCCATTGCTTTGGGCCAGACGAGTGCCGAGTCATTGGATATTGAAGGTCATCAGCGTTTGCTGCAGTTACGCCACCTGGCGGTAGAGTTCATTGACCACTATCGCAACATAACGATCAGAGATGTGCAATCGCCAGCCGCAGAATTTCCCAATCAGCAGGATTTGCAATGCATGGCAGAAATCGCGTTGCTCAGCCAGGGCTTACAAGATGGCAGCCTTTGGGCGCTGCGGAGTAAGTGAGGTTAAACTGAAGCAAAGACAGCTCTAACTGTCACTCTCTCTCGCTCTCTCGCTCTCTCTCTCTCTCAGTGATTGACTCTTGGGGCCGTTTACCTGCTGGCATACTTCACGGCAACTTGAAGGATTTGGGTAACTTTGATGAGTGCATTAGGGTGAACCAACCCATGGCAAATATGGATCACAATTTGCGCGGTAAATACTGCTTGGCCAGGTTCGGAGACAGCGGCTCCGCTATACAAGCTTTGCTGAGCTTTCAGATAGCTATTTGCTTTCCCGCCTCCTGCACGGTGAATCATATAGATCTGTTGCTGCGGCAGCTCTTCAAGCAGTTGCTCAATCTAGAGCTGAGCACGGAAACGCTACAGATGAAAATTGGCGAATGCCAGACTGCTGAACAGGAGTCACTCGATGGTCTAGCAATATTTACAATGTAAGTGCCAGAGCTTTGGTGCAATACGTCCGATTGTTCCTCATTCACACTCGTCATACTCGTCTTGCCTTCCAGCGTGCTCTTTGGCATCTTCTTAGTCGCCATGGTTTTGGCAACCTGTTGGGATTACTTTCTGTGCAAAGATGAGAGTGAGTAACTACGCCTCTATCTACAATTCCCATAGAATCGATTTCATGTTATTCTTCTATTCCCGTAGAGAACTTACCCGCATTGGTCAAAGTCTTTTCGGCACGTGCTAATTCACGCGCTCTGTTTCGTGTCGTGGATAGCAAATCGAATCCGAATGTCATCGATTGCTTGCATGGTATACGTTGCTTATCTCTGATTTGGGTTATCTATGGCCATGACTATATCATCCAGGCTCTTGCGCCCAACAACAATATGGTCGATATTGTACCGGTAGGTAGCACAGATATATATATATTACTGAGTTAACTGTAGTCACGAGTGTTTTTTTTTTCTCACAATTTTTGCAGTGGTATAGATCGGCCTACAGCATGTTCACCTTCCATGGCTTGTTCTCTGTGGACACTTTCTTCTTTCTGAGTGGTCTGCTGGTGGTTATGATTGCTATGCGCACCATGGAGAGGTAATTTTTTGTTATGATAATTATCTAACAGAGCCCCATGTTTTTATTAATATAGATTCATTTTTTCGAACTATCTCCAGCTATTATAGTTTGATCACCTCAATTCATCTAATCTAACCTGAACAAGTTTCACATTATCCACTCGAAGCTTATTTATTTAAATTGTACACAAGCTCCATTGGGGTACTCTAACTCCATCAGCATATGGCTAGACATAATTTCCATATTTTTTCAAGTCTTTCATTCTATATCTATATAAATAAAAAAAAAATATTGATATTGAATTTATCAACTCTCCTAACCTCACTTGATCATTTTCAATTCAAAATCATCGCTAACCTCAATTTTCTGTTTCTCAGATCTAAGGGCAAGCTGAATGTGCCATTGATGTATTTGCACCGCTATCTACGTCTTACGCCAGTCTTAGCCGTGGCCATAATCTTCTATATGAGAATTCTACCTATCTTGGGTACGGGTCCAATGCACAACACCTTAACCCAACAAATAGCAAATGGCTGCGAAGAGAATTGGTTCCTGACTTTGCTCTACGTTCAAAACTATGCCACTCTCAACCTTGTAATTGATCAAACTCTATATATATTATCCATATGAATGTAAGACTAACATTGTATTCTCTCTTTTGGCAGTGCTTGGATCATTCCTGGTATCTGAGCGTTGATATGCAGCTGTATATCATTGCGCCCATCCTGCTCTTTGCACTCTACAAATGGGGCAGGAAGGCGGTAGCTGGAATAGTCGTCTTTATGCTGCTGTTGGCCGCTTGTCTTTTTAGCATGATGGTTATCAAGGGATATTCGTTGTAAGTATCTAACTTAACCAAAAGCTTATAGCTGGGTAGAATTTCATATATTTTTATAAAAATTCCACTCAGTAATATAATTTATATAGTTAACAGATATAGAGTTGCCACATTGTTCAGTTTTTCCTTCCAATATAAGGAGCTCATTGAAGTGTAGAGCTTTTACATCTAGAGCTTTCAACTCTCAATGCGCTTATAAATCATTTACCAGGCAGTTAACCAAAAGTGCTGCCACCTAGTTAAATTTTCCAGAGTGTTGCCACTCCGTTTTACTTTTAAGATTTGTACTGACTTTCTCAAAAAATTTGCTTTCCTTACAGATTTAGCTTCACTCCTCGCATGGATAAGATCTATTTCTCAACCCACACACGCGCCTCACCCTGGCTAATTGGTATACTCTTCGGCTACTATCTGCATGTGAATCGCAGCAAGCGCTTTAACCTAAACCGTCTAACTGTCTGGCTGGGTTGGCTAATTTGCTTGGCCATCATATTCACCTGCATGTTCGCCGACTATACCTATCAAGCGAATGGCATTTATATGCCCATTGTGAACGAGGCGTTCTATGTGACGCTCACACGCATCGCCTGGCCCGTGGCCCTGGCCTGGGTGGTATTTGCTTGCAAATATGGCTATGGCGGCTTGGCCAACAGTTTCCTCTCCTCGCCGCTGTGGCAGCCCCTGTCGAAGCTCTCCTATTCCGCCTACATCTGGCACATATTCATTGAGATACACAATCTGAGCATCGTACGCACCAACACCTACTTCAGCGACTATCAAGTGGTGCGTATATACTGCATACAGATAAATAATATCTTTCGTATAACTAAATAAATCTCTCTTTTTAGATGCTTCGCTTCTGGCATGACTTTGGCTTTACGGTTCTGCTATCCTATTTCATGTACATTCTGTTCGAGTCGCCATTCGCTGGCTTGGAAATGATGCTGCTGCCCACTCGTCGCCCCAGTCCACAGCCAGCCGCAACTCCAGCAGCTCCAAAGATCACGAATGGTCAGGTGGACCCTTCGATCATGGAGAACGCTCCCGAACTGGAGCAGAAGACAGTCCCGATTAGTTAGGTCTTAATTGCTTATATATAAAAGTAGCTAAGCTTAAATATGCATATAATATTTATTTAAAACCGTTTATGCAATTAATAATTGTGATATATAAATATTTAATCATTTTTTTTTTAAATTTTTAATTCTTACAATTCCAAACTAGAATGCAAAATATGAATTTAAAAATATAATAATCATATAGATATAAATATTTGTAAGAAAACGAAATATAATATAAAAAACCCATTTATGAACAAATTAAATTAAACAAAAAAAAAAATTAGGAATCAAAATTATTAAAAAGTTTTTGGAATGATGGGGAAATGAATGAATGAGGAAATTAAAAATAAAATATTTAACTTTAATCAAAAAATACATAAAGTTGACAAAACTGAAATTACGAAATAATAGTGCTATAGTCGAGACTGCTCGATTATGAGATCCTCTGAATCCTGCACATACACAGGAAATACGAGATCTAACGGTACTTAAATTTCGTTAATAACGAATTCAAAGTATCGAATACGTTCGATAACTAGGAAATGGTATGAGATATCGAAAAAAGTTCAACTTATACTGCGTATGGCATATGGAGATATCAAACTAAAAGAATTGAACGCATTGAAAAGATTTTCATAGTTTTGAACTTTGATGATCCACAGAAATCAGAGGGCTGCATACATATACATATACGTACTTCCGATAACATCTAGCTAGAAATTCGTTATCAAATTAATTTGACTTTAGACCACATATATATTTGTAGCTTAGGATAGCCCTCAAATAAACTTTGAAAGGAATTATTTGTAAGTCATATTGAGAATATTTAACTAATTTTAGGACAGATATTGACAGCTTAGGCAGTTTTATATTTTGCAGGATACAACGAGTGCGTTCATTGGATTTATTTTTATACGAGTGCTGATAGGGAAAATAAACGTTAAAATTTTGTTATATACAAATTTAGTTACCCGCTTAAATAGGTATATCTTGTTTTTCTTCAGCTTAATGCCTTTATTTTCTATTATATTCTACATTATGTTACGATTATCCAGAGAATGAGATCTATGCGGTATTTCTTGTATTGTAAAGCATATTTAGCATAGCATAGATTTTACAATTAAAAGAGGTATACTTTTAGGAATTATTCGTGAGTAGCTGTACTCCTACATCATATACAATAACACGATTTCATCAAATAGACTCTAACTGCATTAGATGAAGAATACGTTCAGGCTTGTTACCCCTATATACACATAGGTATCTATATGAATGTAATAGATCATATATATTATTTCACTTGTTGTCGTATACCCTAAGAAAGAATACGACATAGTGAATGTCTAGGCTAATGCCAGACATTACTTTTGCTGATAAGCATGACGGTAAGTTTATTTTTTGTTTTTTGTTGTTTATAAATTGAAATTAGTATGAATTGGACAATACAGTGTAGTAGTAGCCAAGAGTAGTCAAGAGGGCCGTTGAGTATTCAATAATTTTGACTGCGCGATATTTAATTGTGATCGAGGAGTTTGGGCATAGGCATGAAGGATTAAGGTCTTTGTAGATCCAATTTAATTCAATTTGAACAAGTTTATTATTTACAAAAATAACTTGACATAAGTAAAAAATAAATTGAATGAATTGAACAAACTTAAGCGTTTGCAGCTGATGAACTGGAGGAGACATCTGGAGCTGCTTCTACATCGTTCTCCACTTTCAATACTTTCTAGAGTATTGTAAACTCACCTCACCATAGCATAGTAAGCTACTTAAGAAATAGATATCCACAGAGAATACGGCATGAATTATGATTTGAGCAAATGCTTTTTGACCACCCAGATAAGGGATAAACAGCAACTGCAGCTTTCTGATTTGTTAGTCGATGGGTTCCACCTGTATGGCTTCTTTGGGGTTGTTCCACATTTTTGCCCGAGGCGTTGATCGTGGTGATCAACCAACAGAGCAGGTACAATAAGGCCAAATTGGTTTTGATCGTTTTAGATTTGAGTCTAGACTGCATACTAACTTTTGCCTTTATATAGTCTGGCCACTTCAAACTTTGTTTCGTGAATCCCGCTGTTAATCTATTATTACCTAAGGGTTTTCAGGAATTGCAGTAGTCTACCAGAGATATCATGAGTTCTATTTAAAGGTTACAATAATATAAACAAACTCGTTGATTACTCATGCTATAAATAACTCAAATTTGAGCAGAAGCCATTTTATATTATAAATTCACCGAAGAGGAATACAATAATTATTTACGATTAGATATGGTAATTCCATGTAAGCACTTCATGAATATTTCGATGAAGATAAGTTTAGTCTTATACTATACTTATCCCTATACGTCTACTTATACTTATACTCACCTACAACATGCAATAAAAGTTAGATACTTTTAATTGATATATATTATACTTAGATAGCGATAAAGCAGAATTTGCCATCTGGTAGCCAATAAACACTTGAGCTATCACCAAATTGCTAGCTAACCACTTCAAGTTGTCATTTGTGCATGATTCAGAAATAAATTGGTCACGAGCCGGTGGACTACCATTAGGCATTAGCCTAAGATAATATTTAATATAATATTTCTATCTGCCAGATTTGTTATTAATTTATATAAAAGATTTTGAGTAGAACTTGAAAAAGTCCTTCCTTTAGTTGTCTCAATTAATCACAAAGAATATTTGAAAGTTTTCCCAACACCTTTGAACCTACCTTAACGTTTGTAATGATTGTGTTTATCTTTAACGTCTAAGGTCTATAAATTCCTAACCTTAGTCTAAAGCACTGCAGCAGCCATGACTCTTTATCTGCTCAATTAACTTCTTGGGTAGCTAATTGCTTTACCACTAAATACTACTAACCACTATAGCTGATAAGGCTAGCTAGGCCGATTCACTTAACTGGCCCAACTAGACGGCCATGAACTGATTTGTTGTGAGATTGCATGAAAACTTTATGAGCAAGTATTGATGATAAACACAAATTAAAGTACGTATTCGTAATATAACTTATATACATATGTATGTACATATATAGAGCTGTCAACTTTGTCGTGTAGATCTAAGATCTAAATAATTTTTGGGCCCTTCCCCCAAATGTGCAAAATGTATATGAAAGCATAGACTGATTGGAATATCAGCAACAACAAGCTGGGAACTGAATGGAATAAAACAAAATTGTTCTTGCTTGTAGTATTATTTCTATTCTTGTTTCGCATACAAATAAATGTACTTACAACTTAAAAAAAAAACAACTTAATATAATTAATAAATAAAAAAAAAATTAATTTTAAAGAGAAAAGTTATGTGTTTGCAGCCGCAGCACTGGAGGAGGCATCTGGAGCTGCTTCCACATCGTTCTCCAGTGGTGGAAGATTCGCTTTCTCGTAGAAATGATTCGGGGTTCTATTTGATTCAGGCTCCTCCTTTGGCTGCGAGTCTGTCTCAATCGCTGGCTTTGGACTAGGTCTACGATCGGGTAGAAGCAGACCCTCTAAGCCACCCAGTGGTGCTTCGATGATGATATACATTAGGTAAGCAGTGAGCATAGTAAAGCCAAAGTCCTCCCAGAATTTGAGCATCTATGAAAAAAGAAGAAGACTTGGTAAAAATTGGATATTTTAGGACAAGCAGAAGCAAACTACCATTTCGTAGTTTGAGAAAAATGTATTCGTCTGATAACGTCTGCCGTTGATTTCCTGAATGAATATATGCCATACATAGGCGGAGTAGGAGAGCTTCGACAGCGGCTGCCACAGCGGCGAGGAGAGGAAACTATTTGCCATGCCACCATAGCCCTGCATGCAGGCAAAGATCACCCAACACAGACCGATGGGCCAGCCAACGCGTGTCAAGGAATAGTAGAGTGAATCGGATAATGTTGACAGATCTTGGCCGGTCCACTTGGCATAGGGCAACAGGGAAAATTCACAGGTAAAGAAGATGGCCAGAGCTATTAGCCAGCCAGACCAGACTACTAAGCGATTCAGCTTGAAGCTTTTGCCACGATTCGCATGTAGGAAATAGCCAAAGACGGCGCCAACTAGCCAAGGAGTCGCATGCAAATGGGTGTAGAAATAGAGCAAGCGCTGCGATCCATCCTGATTTCTGTTCAAAAAAGAAGATTAGATGAGGTTAGGCTGAGTTTACAGAGAGCAAAATTATAATTGATAACCCTATGGCTTAGCTTGAATTGAAATAATGTCTTCATTTGTATTGAACACTTACTTTATAAACATGGAATGCTTCTCTACCATCATAATGGTAAAGAGCCACACGGTAAGCAAGACGATAAGCACCACTGCGCCGATGGCTGCCTTCTTGCCCCATTTGTAGAGTGCAAAGAGCAGTATGGGTGAGAGTAAATACATTTGCATATCCACGCTCAAATACCAACTGTGACCCAAACACTAATCAAAATAAAAGTGAGTTTGACATGCATGTTAAATTTAGCAGCTACTTACAATATCGCTGGTAGCATAATTCTGCACAAAGAGCAGCGTCCAGATCCAAGTGCGTTCACATTTCTGATAGTTGTCGAAGCCAACATTGGCAATAGGACCATCCACTAAGAGAGGGATCAATTTCATGTAAGCTAATATGGCCATAGCTAGCAGAGGAGTGAGACGTAGATAGCGATGCAGATACATCAACGGAACATTCAGCTTGCCTTTGGCTCTGAAATGATTCCGATTGTTTAGAAAATATGTTCTTATTTCTAAGTGTAGAGTAGATAGACTCACCTTTCCATAGCGCGCAGTGCAATCATTACAACGAGGACTCCACTTAAGAAGAAGAAGGTGTCCACAGAGAACACCGCATGGATTATGGTTTCAGCAAAGGGTCTTTCAGCCCACTAAAAAATTAAAAATTATATCAGTCTAGTCTATTTGCTTTAGAAAGTAGAAATATCTATTAGGTTGACTTACGTAGAGAACGCTAATTTTATTAATACTAGGAGCAGTCAGACCAAACATATACTCATGTCCGAAGACCACCCAGATAAGGGACAAACAGCGTATGCCATGCAGACACTCGATTACATTCGGATTCGACTTTGGCGGGGTGATGCGGAAGAGTGAGCGGGATGACGCACGTATAGAGAAGACTCTGATCAAAGCAGGCAAATGGGCTGTAAGTGGAAGTTGTATGAGTTGAGTGGGGCAGAGTTTAAGATGTTTAACAGATGTAACTCACCTTGATCCGACACTAGGAAATAATCGTATAAAGTGGCCAGCAGAGCTAAGCCACCAAATATCGATAGGAGAACACTGTGAACGATCCAAAGAATTAGTGCTATCAAAAATTAGTTGTAGGACATTTCGTATTTCCTCCACTTACATAGTCAATATAGCAATGCCATCTAAAGGCTCTCGTTCTGCAGTCCGACAGGTGTTTTCGTTCAGCAAGTTCGTTGTATTACTCAATCCAGTTAATTGTTGAATAACCTTACCGAGAAATGCGTCCATATGTGCTGCCGAACAGCTGGATGGGAAGCAAATGCCAATCTTTAGTGTTCTGCTGGCAGGAATACCTACCATCTTTAGAATGGGTATCTCAGCAAAGCAATATTTGCCCTTGATCGAATGACCGCTGCTCACTTCCTTGTTGATCTTGATGCATTCACCATAGTTGCCCATATCCATGAGATTCAAATAGAATATTCCCGATGGTATAGATCCCCATGAATCGATCACTGTTGCACAAGAGTGAAAGATTATGTTTTTTTAATGCACTTAAGTTGTATTGTAATTAATTGTTACATACTTTTCATGGACCACAGAGTGCCGGACTTGAGATCATTCATCCATTTGCTCATATCGGCCATGCACTGCAGATCGTCCTTGTTTGGCAGCCGTGTGCTAAATATATCCATGTCCTTTACTGCTCTATTTTGAAAATATTCCGTGAATTCCAAGCTCAGCGACTGCAGCTTTCTGATCTGTTGATAGTCCATGGGCTCCATCTGAGAACTCTGTGGTTGCTCCACATTTTTACCCGAGGCGTTGATCGTGATGAACAACCCACAGAAAAGGTATAAAAAGGTTGCGACTGTTTTGACCATTTTGTGATTTGTGCTTTATGGTACTACCTATACTGGTCTTTATATACTCTGTCCACATCGTACCTATGTCTGGCGATAAGCGATACCTTTATCTGGTGCGTATTGTTAAGTGGAGTCGGCTGGTAATCTGTATATTAATGCACAAAGGTTTTCAGAAATTGCAATAGTTCGCTAGGGATATCAAGATTTATATTTAAAGTGGCTTAAAGAATATAAACAATTCTAATGATGATTACAATTCTTATATATATATATATATATATATATATGTACCTTCTCGCATTGCCAAAATTTAAGCGAAAACGGTGTAAAATGTTATAGTATGGTAATTTTACTACTAAGTGTATTATACTTATACTTATACTCATACTCATACTCATACTCATACTCATACTCATACTTATACTTATACTTATACTTATACTTATACTTATACTTATACTTATACTTATACTTATACTTATACTCATACTCATACTCATACTCATACTTATACTTATACTCATACTTATACTTATACTTATACTTATACTTATACTTATACTTATACTTATACTTATACTTATACTTATACTGATATATTACTCTTGTTTATATCAATAAAATAAACACTAGAGCTATCATCAAATTGGTTATGGGCCACTTGAAATCGCCTCTCGCGAGTGAATCAGAAATAAATATTTTCGTTCAGTCAATTAAATTTAGACTTAGTCACAATTCGGTATTGCCTAAGATAATATATTCGCCTGAGAAATATGTTATTATTCTAAGTAAAAGACAAGCAAATCCTATTCTAGGGTCAGTCCTAAGTGACTCATACTTTACTACTATTACATAGCTTATTATAAATTTGTAATGCAGCAGCCATGACTCTTTATCAGCCCAATTAACGAATTGCCTTACCATTGAATACTACGATTTAGTATAGGTGATAAGGCTAGCGGCCAATCTACTTAAGTGGCCCAAAACTTTGACCTATGAATGTATTTTTGTTAAATATTCAATAGTAATATTGGTTGAGAACTTGACTATAAAAAAATGTATAATAATAATGATCTGTATATTATAATATACTTGATATGGAAATGTATATGTAATATATAGAGTATAGTTATATTCAATATGATCGAGCTGATCAAGATTGTGTCGAAGGAGCAGCTGTAACTATTGTAGTTTACAAGTAAGAAGGCTCTAGTCGGCACAACTCGACTACGAAATACCCTAAATCCTGAAAAAAAACGAACACTCTTCTTCTTTACGAACGTATGAGTACGCACTCTGCTAGTTTCTTTTTTATCGATAATTTGGAAAAGGGATGAGTTATCAAAAAAAAAAAAAAAAAAATAAATAAATAAATAAATAAATAAAATCGTAACTAACATACGAGTATTCATGTGAGATTTCAGCTCTCCATCTTTTGTAGTTTCCAAAATCTCTACGTTCATACAGACGGACAGACGGGCAGGACTAGCTCAACTTGTTTTTTGTGCTGATTAAGAATATATATACTTTATGGGGTCTGCGATTTCTCCTTCTGGCTGTTACATACATTTTCACAAAACTATTATACCCTGAATTCCCATTTTCAATGGGTTCAGGGTATAAAAAGTTATTTTTTGAAGTGCTTCGATTCTTAGTAAAACTATTGATATAAGTTTATACTATCTGATGTGTATTACTTTGAAGGGCAAAACATATTGATACATAAATGAATCATTAATTAAAAAAATAATTAAATAAATAAATAATTAAAAAATAAATAAATATATATATACATATATGTATATGTATATATTTTTTGAACATGCATACGTATACGTAATATACACGAAAGCAGAAAGGGCCGCAGTCTATGCAGCAGCTGCGCTTGCGCTACGCGTAAAACTGCGAATGAGCTGTGCTTGGACTATGAACAAGGAACATTTGCTAAGGAATATATATATTTTTCTTATCTTAATTTTTTACAAAATTCTACTGAATTTGTTTATTAGTTTTATTTATTTATATTGTTGTAATGAGAGATAAATTATGGCCATTGTAATATTGAAATGATTTTTTTTTTGACGTTGCTTAAAAAAGAAGTGTTTATAGAAAGGTTCATAGAATATAGGAAGTATGTATAGAAGAATGCGGTTATAACGATGTTCAAGGGGCTGCCAGTATGCCCGAAAGACGCTATAACTATACATGAGTGTAAGTTGCTCACAAGAGTTTGTATGGCGGCTTAAATCTTCGTCGTAATAAACGTACGATCGCTATAAGCGGAGTCGTTATAAGCGGATTCGTACAGTAGTATATATAATATTCTGAAAAAAAAAAATTAAACATATATAGTTGCAAAACAGTTGACAAAGGTTGTATTCACTATCTATGGAGGAAGGTTTCATTCAACATTCAACTCAGAACTGAGAAAAGTGAAATTGAACTAATTTTCGCTCGCTTTACGCATTAGAACTGTATCTCAATTATTCGCCTCATAGAGGTAATATAGCTGCAATTAACATAATTACGTAATGAATTACGTAATTATAAAAACAACTAGTTAAATAAGTTGTTCAACTCTCGGCTATTCAGTCAACTGCATAGCAGGGCTTGCTTTTTGTTGTTGTTAGGGCTGGGGGACAACGCCGAGTTGAATGAACTGCGTCGACTAGTTTTTGTACGAGTCTCTGTGTATATATGAGCAACGTCATCATTACCATTATCATCATCATTGTCGTCATTATCATTATCGCCAACGACGATCTATTGCTGTTTCGTCTATTGTTACGTAATTTCGCAAGTGAAAAGCTTTCAAAGCTTTGTGCTTTTTTCTCTCGTTGAGCAGCCGAGCAATAAGCTCATTTTTGCAACACAATTAACAGTTATGAATGCCGTCAAGGTCGCAGCTGTCGAATGATCCGTATGATAATAAATAGTAAGAGCGCCCCTCCCCCCAGGTTCCCTGTCGCCCCTTGCCAACTCTTGCACACATCGAACGTGATTTTTTTCGTACTTCTCCCCACTTAACGTTTTGAGCTTTGTTTTTTTTTTTTACAATTGTTTACTTATCGGTTATTGCTCCTTTTGTGTAAAATAAAATCCCTAGTTGCATATCGAGTGTACTCTGGTGGGAATGATGGGATGAGAGATACCCTAGGCCTAGGATATGCCAAGCAATCGCTTAGCTAGTTATATATGCTTATATGCATTATTCCAATGTTTTTGGCTGTATTTAATGATTTATGGTAATCTATAAGTCTAATTGGATATTGGAGGTTAGGTTAAAAATATCGATAACTTATTGATCATATCACCAGATATCAATAGATAGATAGTATACTCAATATACCTAAAATTGCCTAATCTATAAAAGATTATTTATAGTAATTTAATAGTATTACAAAACTTGGCTAAAATCAAAGAAATACTATTAATATCTAAATATCCAGGGTCTCGAATCGATATGCTGGCTAGCTAATCAAGGAATTCAAGCTCCTTGCCTTGTCTCACCTGTTCGTTACATACGCGCCCAGAAAACCGATTCGATCTCATAAAACGAATAAACCTTGAGCCCTACACAGATATTAAAGCGAAATTTTTATATAATCAGATGACGAATAGACTGCCTCAACCAGATGTGAATAGCAATAGTAGTTGAACTATTGGACATTGAATAATTGTCGTGTCGCAATTCACTTAAACAATGTGAGGAGTGAAAGGGGTAAGGGAAGTGAGTTAGTGTCTCATTATAATGTATGACATGAGCAAATCGCTTAGATAAATCCCACAAATATATATATGTTAATACTTATAGTATATAGTCGAATAGCTGTGCGACTGATCATCAGTGCAATACTTGTGCTTTGGCTGCTATTCTAACTATCGGTCAATGCACTTCGTTGGGGTAGGGGCGGCCGACTATGGGGAAAAAGCTCTTAGTTTCCAGCTTGTAGAGTAGTACCTGCAGTGCGAGCGTCTAAGATAAACAGGGTTACGGAAGGTGGGCGGTACGGGACGGCTATCAAGAGCTAGCGATTAGAAAATAAAAATACAAAATATCAATAGTAGTAAAAATAAAACAACAACAAGAAGAACAACTGTGTTACGGCCGTATAAATATGAATCGCATCGCCGTCAACAATCACAATTGGCCATGGCATTAGAAAAAGTTCGGTTGTTTGGTTCAGGGCTACGTCTAGGCGCCGTTCGGGGTCTATTATTTTGGGCTTGCTTGGCGCTGGCATTGGGCCAGCAGAAGGCTGAGGGCGCCTACAGTCAGCAGGAGCTGCTCACCTGGCTGCAGCAGAGTAACTTTGGCTATCAGGTGCTGCAGCAGGCGAACATCTCCCATGATGAGCTGCTCTGTGCCACAGAGGTGGGCATACTCTTACAGGCAGCCCAGCAGCAAATCCTGCCAGCCGTGAAAGGTAAGCCGTTTTGAAGCGACTCGCACCTGGAGCTCTGCTCACTCATGCCGTTGCTTCTTGCAGTGCTCGATGCCTGGGGCAAGTTTCCACACGGCCTGCTCTATGGCCATTTCAGTGATCTTGGCAACTACGAGTCCTGCCTGAGCCACAGTCTCAGCCAGAGCCTGGGCAGCTCAGCGGCCGCCCAAACACCCACCAAATACTGCTTGGCCCACATCGAATTCGAGGCGCTTGTGCCCGATGACGAGGAAACGGTGAGCATTAGCATTGGCACCTGCATTCCGGCTGCTTGCAGCGCCGCACAGCTCAATCGCTGGCTCAACAACTATCTACAGCTGATCTTCAAGGATGCAGTGGCGCCGCAGCTGCAATTGGTGCAGGAATCGAATTGCGCCCTGGCCGCCAGAGAGCCCATGACGGCACTTGATTGGTTTGCTATGTGAGTCGACTGATCTCTAGATATACTATATATGCCATATACTGATTCCTATAAACTATTCCTTAGTGTCTTGTTCATCGCTTTGGCTCTGCTCGTCATGATCTGCACGCTATTGGACTACTTCAAAGGTAAGTGCCAAAATTACGTAAGACGTTCGCATAACCTCAATACTGATAAGTTTGCTTGTTGATAAAATGATCAAGGAGCTCTTCATGTATATACTATATAGAGATATGTATATAGTCTTATATATATTTTTATGTATTATCTGAAGGAGCTATCTATATATTTTTATACTCTTATACTCTTATACTCGCATACTCGTATATTCCCATTATCTTAAACTCGTATGCGCTCATAATCTAATACTCGTAAATCGTCATACTCTTATACTCGTATACTCTTATGCCGTAATACTCTCATACTCGTATACTCTTGTATAAGAGTATATTAGGGCTATCCCCATACTCATATACTCATATACTCGTATACTCTTATACTCTAATACTATTATACTCTGATACTCTTATTCTCCTAAACCCTTATACTCTGATACTCCAGCCAATTGGGGGTATACTTGATCTAGTTAATATGTATTAAGTTTACGCGTATTCTAGTTTTTTTTAGTATCAGGATTAATATGGCTTTAATGGTTTTACGTCACCATGATCTATTATAATCTTATATAATCATAATATAAAGGAAAGTCTTTTAACCCATTGTTTATGAGGTCATGACTAGTAGGGACTAACTTAAAGCTCAAAATATCATCTGATTATTTTAACTAGAAACTAAGATCTCTCTCTCTCTTTGCCTCTTCTCATATACATCATCTATATTACCATCACCTACATAGGATCACAAAAACTGTTGGCTGCCTTTTCGCTGCGCCAGAATCTACGTCAACTGATGAAGATCTCGAAGCCAAGCGTTCATTTGATACCCTGTCTGCATGGCATACGCTGCCTGACCATCATCTGGATCATTTGGGGACATGACTATATGTTCCTGCTGCTGGCGCCCAATGTGAACAGCTACGAGGTGATCGCATGGGCGCAAACGCCATTCTCGATGATATTGCAGAGCGGCACCATAGCCGTGGACACCTTCTTCTTGCTCAGCGGAATGCTGCTCGTGATGTCGACGTTGCGCGAGCTGGAACGGTGAGTTGGGGCAGCAGCAAATGATTCCTTGAACTCCATTTCATAGTATTTCATTTGAACAGTCGTTCGGGTAGCTTGAATGTGCCGCTTATGTACCTGCATCGGATCGTGCGCCTCACACCTGTGCTGGCCATCGCTGTGCTCTTTCTGATGACGCTGTTCCCGCGCCTGGACAGCGGACCACTCTGGCAGCAATTCACCAGCTCCTCGCAACTGTGCTACGACACCTGGTGGGCGACGTTGCTCTACGTTCAGAATTATGCTGCAGCGGGTCGCATGGTAAGTTGAAAATCCAAGAAATTCAAGTAATTAATCAAAATTGATTGATTGATTTTCTTTTCAATAAGACATATGCTTATCGTTGTTTATAGTAGCTGTGTCAATCAATCAATCAATTCAATCAGTCAAAATATTTGATATAGAGAGTCAGTCTTAAATATACATAGATTGCTTTACTGTTCTATGTAACACTTCTAAATGGTTATTGATCAGTCCATCAATAGATCAATCATTCAAAGTGATTTATATAGATAGACTTATATACAGATTGCTTTACTCTTCTGTAATGTCTATGTAACTTAACTCATAGTAGTTAATAATGGCCAAATCAATCAATCAAGCAATCAATCATTATGACTACAGCCAACTAGATTGACATATTTTCTTTATTTTCTAGCACACCTATGTAGCCTCTTTTTCTAGTAGTTTAGTAATATAGTACATTAATCAGATGATTGCTCAATCAGTCAGTCAACGAATAGCTCAATCAATCCAAATGATTGCCATAGACAGCATAAAATGATTTTTCATATTATCTTGCCATGTAGTTTTTAATCCATATCCATATGAGTCAGTCAATCAATCACTCAATCAATCAAGTCAACTGTTATTTTTATTGCCTCTACAGTGTCTGGGTCATGCCTGGTATCTGGCCGTGGACATGCAGCTCTTTCTCCTCTCCCCTCTGCTCCTCTGGCCGCTCTATCGCTGGCGTCGTCGCGCTGTGGCCGGAATCGTGTTGCTGATTGCATTGCTCTTCGGCTGCGTCTTCAGCATCATAATGTTGAATAAACTGGCCGTCTTCAACCGCAAGGGGTGAGTGGAAAGCATATCCCGATTCACAGCAAATGCAATTAATGAATCAATTATGCCTGGACAGAAATCTGGGTGCGGATAGCATTGAGATGCGCATGATCTACTATACGACTCATGCTCGCGCCATGCCCTGGCTGATTGGCTTGCTCTTTGGCTACTTTCTGCACGGAGAGCAGGGACGCAGGCATCGTCTCTCCAAGTGGCTGATGCTGTTGCTCTGGCTGCTGGCGCTGCTCTTCATTGCGACGGTGATCTGGAGCGTCTATCCCTATACGCGACCAGATGCCATGGAGATATCGCCCCTGGCCGGGGCATTCTATTTGTGCTGCAGTCGCCTTGCTTGGCCCCTGGCCATATGCTGGCTCATCTGGGCCTGCCAGAGTGGACGTGGCGGTGTGGTGAACACCCTGCTCAGCTGGTCATTTTGGCAGCCGATATCGAAGCTCTCCTATTGTCTCTATATCTGGCATCTGTTGGTCGAGATGGTCAACACGGGTCGCATCAAGAGCAGTCAACATTTCTCCAATTATGATGCAGTGAGTCTATGCCTAGAGTAATCGTAGTTGAGCATTCACTCATTCACTCTCTCTCTCTCTCTCTCTCTCTCTCTGTCTCTGTAGATTCTGCACTTTTGGTCAGACTTTGGCATTACGCTGCTCATCTCTCTGCTCTCGTATCTCTGTGTGGAGGCTCCGTTTGTTCAAGTGGAACTGTACATCATTCGTACGCTACGCTCACGCGGCACGCCCACAGAGCCAAAGCCCCATCCGGTGACGCCCACCGTGTCACTGGCCGTCATCACAGCGCCCACAAGCATCTCACAGCAAAATCTAGTCATGGCTTAGTCAAATGACGCGCAAATGGAACTGCAAATATTTATGATATTTTCATAGCTCATGCATATATATATACATATGCATGAGCAAATGTATGTACACATATGTATGATAGTATATAGAGTTTTATGTTTGGTAATAAACTGTTTTAATGTCTTGCATTTCAAATCTTTATCTTAGGCAACTTCCATAACTCGTTCAAATCTGCAATTGCGATTTGCTTTGTTTGCCATGCAATACCCTGTTTTCAGTTAACAAGAGAGTATATTGACAGTTTGTTAGTTGCCTATATAAAAATAAATAATATAGATTATAAGTGATATATAAGTTCGATTGGAAAATCTAAAACTAAAACTGTAAACTAGATATATATATGATATATTCACGCTTATATGTGTACGCTATAAATCGATTTTAGAATGAAATGCAACTAATTTGTATAGTAGATCAGCCTAACCTAAAAAATATAGTAGCATAATGGGTAGGTTATTTGAATTATATATTATTGAACACATTTTCTGCTGCTTTCAAAGCAATGTTAATCAGATTAGATATATTTAAGTTAGGGTATCTCATAGTCGAATCGACTTTGTCTTGATTTTTTTTAACAAGATATACCGCAATGAAACGTATTTTGTGTACTTAGTTTTGGTCCTACTTCTTCTTAAGCTAACTAAACATTATTAAATTCATTTTTAGTTAGGGTATTTCATAGTCTAGCTAACCTTGCTCAATAGCAAGGATATTTCATAATTATTAACATTCTCAGTAGCTTTCATCTTCTGTTAAGGCAAGCCTGATATTGCATCACATTTTAGCTAGGGTATTTCATAGTCGTTCACACTTTCTGTCCGCCTGCCGGAGTTTATTAATCATTTGCCATGCGTAAGCCTTGAGCCTAACGTCTCAAGTCTGAGCTCGAGCCTGGAGTCAGTTATTAGCGATTCGCACGCAACACTTGACGAATTTTCAATTTTTCCACGAGGAAAATGGAAAATTAATCAAAAAAACAAAGTAAAGAAACGAAAACATATATCTATGGGAAACGGGCTTTAACGACGACTGCCAGACCAGGCAAATTCCAGACCAGATTAACTCTCGATTTCATTTTTGTTTTCCCCATTTTTCCACCGCTTCTGCTCGACTTTCAATTTCCTTTGCAGTTTATGTAAACATTTTTCCCCAAGAGATTTTCCACTATTAAGTGGATTTAGATATATGTATATTCATTATATATCTGTCTCTGAATGTGTACAAATTACAATTACTGAATGCCTTTCAATCAAATTCAATGCGAATTCGAAATCAAATTCGAATTCAGCTGTGAAAATAAACAAGATCTTTCTGACACTATTATCTAAGTATATGTAAGTATACGTGTTATATATAGAGACATATATACTTCGATTTCAGTGCACCTAACTAAAAGTAAAGGCCGTTAATTGCTAAGCAAATGCATAAACATAACCTGCACGTCTGAACGTGAGCCAAACGCTTGGATATGCGACTGTGCGAATACCCTGGAAATACAAATAGGTAAATATGAGAAAAGATATACCATTGTACTTACTACTATATATATATCATAAGTTATATATTGTAAATTTGATATACTTCAACCATTATAATTACGTATCATATAGTCCATCATGTATGGTGAGAGGGTATCTAAATTAAATCTAAGCCCAACAAGTTGGCTTTAAAAAAATCATAATAGTTACAAGTAAAATTCGATGCATATGTATCATTATAATCACTGTGCGCACAGTGGTATGAAAACCATTGAAATGGAATGGAAATGGAGACGGAAGAAACTGAAATTTTAGATATATATTTTTGGACGAGATCCAAACCAAAAAGCATGGCAGCTATAGCTGAAAGATAAAAGGAAATGGCAAGGGAGACTGAGGCGAAGAAAGAGTAAGGGAGGAAAAGACAGAGCTGATGAGATAACCAGAAAGGAAAAGAGTAAGGTAGAGAGAGAGAGACAAAATCTAAGAGACAGTAATAGTCTTAGAGAGAACGAGTAAGATATAGATCTCTATATCAAGTAGTAATTGGGATAGAAGGAGAGAGAAAAAAAAGATGAAAATGTAAAAAGAAGGAGACAGATATACTTAAAGCTAGCGGAAAGAAAGACAGAGAGAGAGAGAGAAAGGGAGAAAAGATGTAAAACTCCAGAGAGAGAGAGAGAGAGAGAGAGAGAGAGAGAGACATTGTAAGATGAGAGAAAGAGAGATAAATCAAAGAGAGTATAAATATCCAATATGGAGACTTAGTTAAAGTCTAATTTCCATCTTTCTATTTCCATCTTTATAACCACATAGAGAAACCGAACCTTCTGGCTACATATTGAGTAACTCCCATTCGATCACCTCCTATAATTTGTCTCCCCAATTACCGTTAGCAATGGGCAATATACTGAATGACCCACTGTGCTGAGCTTTGGTGGGGTCGCAGTTAGAGTTTTTTGCACGAATTATTCGAGTGCCACAAAAAAGTAGTGCAAAAGTAATTGTTGCCACGCACAGAACCCGTTGACAGAGAGCTCGCTGGTTCGCTGGCTCGCCTGGCTGACTGACTGGCTGGCTGAGAGGCTAGTTGGCTAGTTGGCTGGCTGGCTGGCTGGCTGTTGAACCCGTCTAACTCGTTGGCTTTTATCCGCAACGCCCAGGCGCGAGTCAAGGCAGCCAGCGGGCAGTTCGCCAGTTCTGATTGGAACGCCACACAGCACGGTTTAGCGAACGCTTCCACAACTCCATCGAATTGACTTGAGTCCACGAACGCATTGTTGGCCAGGATGCAGTGCAGGTATTGTCTAATGCTGCTCGCTCTGCTGGCCGTCTGGCCGAGCCTCAGCGAGGGCGAGACTAGGACGAAACGCGGCACCATTACCCTAGACTTTGGCCTGCTGCTGCGCAATCTGCTGCAGAAGAGCGCCGACTTGTCCAGCGTCAAGGCGAACATTACGCGTAATGTAATCAATGCCAAGACGACTCGGCGACCCGCCATGATGAGCACCACCACTACAGCGGCGCCACCAGCACCACCGCCGCCGCCACCGCCACCACCACCACCGCGACGCAGACCTCAACCTTTCTACCCGGGACCTGGTTGGTGGCCACGCCCCTTTGACTACGACTATGACTATGGCGATGCACCACCACGAGCACCACCAGCAGCACCTACTACAGCAGCGCCAGCACCACCACCAACTACAGCAACACCACCCCCACCACCACCACCGCCGCCAGCACCAAAGCGCGTTCGTCCTCCGCCACGTCCTGTGGGTCAGTTTTACTATGACTACGACTACGACTATGGAGCGCCCTTTGCACGTTCCCGTCCACGTGCCCGACCACGCCCACAGCCGCAGCCGCAGCCAGCTGCGCCACCACCAGCACCACCAGCACCGCCAGCGCGCCACCCACCCGCTCAGTTGGCGGATCAGCTGATCTATCAGTATGCACAACCCGCTGGTAAAATACGCAAACTTTTAACTAATTGCCGTACAATTGGATTCTCTCCAACACTTTGCAGATATCTACTCTAAGCCCAGATTCTTCGAGGGCAGCGCTGCGGCTGCGGGTGCGGCTGAGGCAGAGACAGCGCCAGAGGCAGGAGCAGGAGGAGCGGCAGATGATGGCGACGTTAGCGGCGGTGCCGCAGCGCCAGAGCAGGATATTGGCGACACGGCAGAGGCTGGCAATACCAATCCGAGTCCCAATACGAACCCCAATCCGAATCCCTTTCCCTATCTGGAGCAGCCCAACAATTCCCATCCCAATTCCAATGGATTTCTGGTCAACTATCCAGACGATGATACACTGAGCCAGCGTCAAAGCTTCAATCTGAAGCCATTCGGTTCAGTCAATCTGGGCTTCAATCAGCAATCAATCAACAGCTATACATCGCCAGGGTTGCCACCCTCCAGTTACTACTTAAAGTAAGAGATCTGCGCGATTTCCTTCTCAATTTCAATATTTTTTTTTTTTTTTTTTTGTATCTCAATCATTCTCGATTTACTTCATTATCTTGGCTTTTGTAAATACAATTAGCATTAAAATAAATGTGTCGTAGTTTCTAAATTATATTCATGATTTCCTTTTGGTTCTCTAAGGTCAGTTTGTGTGTATTACTCGAATGACTTGGCCTGGATTGTTGGGCTAGATGGAATTTTAATGAAATGTTGGGCAAGTTTTTCTGGAGTTACATTTTCTGGGCTACATTGTCCAGGGCTAATTTTACCTAGTCTGCTCTGAACTTTTATTAACTTGATTTTAATGTATGTTCCTCAAGGTTACCTTTTCTTGGTCTGGCTCAGAGATTCGCAAATTTGTTGAGCTACAAATAAAAGTGTTTAAAATCTGCGCTATAGTTCATTCGCTAAAAGTATTTCAATTGTCCTACATGGTCACTTTAATTTCCGATCCTCCATTGTTACAGCTGCTTAGGGTCAGTCTTAATTAGACATTGAGCTTGAATTTTGAATAAAATCTCATAATAATGATCACCTTAATCCTTAGTAAATTCTAAATTCTCCAACATGGTCAGTTTTATAACATAGTTTCGAAATTGAACTTTTGTCGTTTATGAAACCGGTTTCATTCGATTTTTAAAGCGAGACCCCAAAACAGATATCAAACAATCTGTTTTTAATACATATATATACATATATATATATATATATATATATATATATATATTATAAAATAGCAATTGATATTTAATCCCATGGATCACCTTAAATAAATAATTTCCCATTTCCTGCTTATGAAAAAAAAGAATAAAACTACAATTCAATCAATATTTTGAATATCCTAACAATTTTTATTTATTTATTTTTTCTCTTTTTTTTATATAATATTCTCATGAAATATCATTTAATAAGTTATTAACACATAAATCAAATTAAGAGTAGTATTTGAATAAAAAATTTTTTCATTATATTAATTTAACATCCTTTAGTTATTTTTTTTTTTTTTTTCTTTTGTGGTTTGTTCTGTTATCGATCCATTGAAATATATATATATACATAAATATATATTGGTATATATATATATACATATATATTTATCTTGAAGGTTCCTTTCTTTTGTCATATATGTATATATATGTATATTATATATAATATAATAGCTTTTTCTTTAACATATCTTTTACTTTATCTTTTTTTTTCTTCTTTTCTTTTTGAGTTTTTTTGGGTTTTTTTATTTTATGAGTTGAGAATATATATCTTAAAATTTTGATGCTTTATTAGCTAAAGTTGTAAAGTTGCTAAGTATGTATATATACATAAAAATAATTCAAACTGTATGTATGTATGTATATATATAAATATGTATGCATATATATTTATATATATGTATGTATATCGTGTTTAAATGCTATAAATATATTTACAATAATCATAATACATATATATGTGTATGTATGTATGCATGTGTGTATGTATGCGTCTATGTATGCATGTATGTATATAATATATTCAAATAAATCATATGCAGAAATTCAGTCTTATTAAATAAATAAAAACTTAGGTACTTCATACTCGTTTATAAGTGTCTGTGTGTGTGTGTCTGTGTGTATGTATTTGTGTGTTGGAAATGGAAACAATCAAAGTTATCAATAAAAGATTTATGTACTGTTCTGTTGCATTTGTTACTTGGCTTTGTCTTGAGCTCATTAGTTAAAGTTTAATAAATAAACAAACATTAATTAGTCATCAATCATCAATTAATCCATAATCAAGTCAAGTCAATCAATCATTCAACCAATCATCAATCAATTAACAATTAATTATCATCAATCAGTCGTTAATCAATCTTCAATCATCAATCAATTATCAATTGACCTGTGATTAATTACATAATTAATCATAAACAATCAATCAACAATTGAGCATCAACTAATTAGTAATAAATTAATGAGTCATCATCAGTTAATTAATAATGAATCGCCAATCAATCATTAATTGATCATCATCAGTCAATCAACAATCAATTATCAATCTACTAACAATCAAAAATTAATCAAATTGTAATCGTCAATCAATCAGTCGCTTAGCAATGGTCAATTTTTGGCTCTTGCCTTTTCACTTAATTACATCAATCAATCCTTTGATCAACTATTTTATCTAATATTCAAGCAAATGTGACCCGTTATAGTTTATACTAAAGCTTGTTCAGTAGCACCCAAATCAATCAATCAATCAATCGATCAATCGCTCACTTCCATCTATTATTTAGCTTAAAGTTTCCAGCTTGCTCAGTAGTACCCAAATCAATCAATCAATCAGATGTGACCCAATCTATTTCATCTATTGCTTGCTATTTGGTGACTTCTTCTATTCAGTTTTAAGTGGTTTGCGTTAAATGAACTAGTTCATGGAGTGATTGTTTAAAGTTTATTGAAGAAATGTTCCCGTTTTCATATTGTTCAATCAATAGTTTGACCGTTATATATATAGATACATATGTATATATTGTTTGTTAAAAAATAAAAAATGATATAAATTAAGATAATATAAAAAAAATGCAGAAGTATATTATGGGAAGCAAATTTCCTGTATATATATATATTTGTATATATACAAAAAATTAATTGTAACTCTGGAAAATCGATGATAATCTCTATTAATATTAAATATTGCATAATTGTTCAGTTTTATATGTATAATAACAGTTATAAACGTTTTCTTTAGGTGGTACCAGAAGAGCCAAGTGGTGGAAGAAACAAACTTCTCAAAGAGTTCGTTTGTAGTTGTATTTTTTTTTTTCATTTTATTTTGTTTTTTTTTTTTTAGTATTAATTTTTTAGTTGGGCTGTTGCTTGTCTAGTGTTACTAGATACCTTGTACGTATGATCTGTCTGGCGGTAAACGGTTTTTTTCGATTTCGTGTGTTTTAGGATATGTTGTTGTTATGTTGCATACATTCTCGTATGTTTCTTGTTTGGTATTTAGTATTGTTTCATAAAAATATATATAGTATATATTATATAGGTTGTTTGTAGTTGAGTATGTACAAGTCAGTTAATAAAAAATAAATAAATTTAAAAAAAAATGCCAAGGAAATTATAAGCTAACAAATATCAAACCCACACCGAGTTGAAGGAATGTGCCAAATAGTTTCAGAAAATTGTCTGAAATTTGAGGAATATATTTTTTTTTGTATTTTCGATTAAGTAGAATGAATTATTTTATGCGTGCATTTGGCACTTAAATTGAATTGAGTTGTACGCAATACAAAAAGGGACAAGAAATCGAAATAATATTAAGTTACATAATACTAGGATATAAATATATATTGGGTATTATCTATGTACATTTAGATCAATTAAGGATTCGATAATTTTTTGCTTTTTTTTTTTTTTCGCTTTAAGTATTTTTTTTACTTAGAATTTGATTTAGCTTTATAAGAATACATAGGAATAATAATAATGATAATTAAAGGTATATATAATATAAGTCGAAATACAAGTAAGTGCCTTAGATGCTCGGTATTTATTTTTTTTTTTTAATATTTTTTTTTGTTTTGTTTTTTTATTTTTTTTTTTAAGGGGCCAAACAACTTTTGCTATTGGATTATACATATGCAACATACGTAACGCGTCTTAAACATAAGCTTAAGTGTAATAGATTTTAATAATACATATATATATATATATATATATATATATTGTTGTATTTGTTCGGTTTCTTTTTTTGGTAGTTTCTCCAAAGATTTAGGTATTTGTTTAGTTTATCGCTTGCTAGTATTTGGTTGCACCATTCTTTGGGGGGGTAGTTCATATATTCTATTCATTTGGATCATGATTTTTTTTTATTGTAAGTTTAATGTTACCGTTAGAGGCTCTTTGTATAAAATGTGTGCTATGTGTGTGTGTGTATATACAGTATTTTGTTATTAAGTTTAAATAAAAATGTAAACGAATTAAGTATTAAGTATTTTTATAAATGGTATTTACTCATAATATAGTTTAAAAAATTGTTGTTCGCTTTCTTGCTTTTAGTATATAAAGTGGAAAAATGTATGTATTGTATATAAATGTTAGTATTTTTGTTGTTATGCATTAAGTATTTGATTTTGTTGGTATTTTGTTTGTTTTGTTTTATATAAATGTTTGAATTTGAATAGTTTTGCTTGCGATTAGTAAATATGATAAATTTTATGGCTTACTTCACTGCATCTCATCTCTTCGTTTGTTATTATTATTATTTTTTTTTTTTTTGGTATTTTATTTATATATTTATATATTTATTTATTTCTTGTGTTTGCATAGTTTTAAATTGTTAGATAACAAGAAATACCGAATCAAGTTTAGCGCAAGCCTCTAGAATAGTCGAGAAACAATAACATTTCATGTCAATATATATGTATATATACTCGTATAAGAAGTATTCGTAATATATATAAACCGTATCGATATAATTCATATATATAGTAACAATAACTGTATATAATGGCAATGTCAATAATCATAAATATAATATACATAGAATTGATAGTGTTAACATATATATGTATATAAATATATACTATATATAGATATACATATATATACATTCATTATAACTTTAGTTTTGTTTTGTTTTGTTTTTTTTTTTGTTTGCCTCTGTCATCGGTGCTTCCCCTTAAAACTACATTTGCTAAATTGCCATGCGTGTATGTGTGTGTGTGTGTGTTTATGTGTGCATACTGTACAGTGAACACACGCATGTGCGCGCAAAACTTTGAACTAGTTTATTAAAATAACTCCGTTTCACATAAATATATGGCCAGCTTATAATGATTTGTGCTCAACAATCTCAAAAATATGCAGTTATTTTCTGTTTGTCATGCTTCCTCTTACTCAATTTCGATTGGCAAAGCGAAAATTCGATAATTGATAACAAAATGTGAAGGAGAGAGAAATTACGAGCTGCCAATCGAATACGGTATTAACATGTTAACGTGGCTCTACAACAATATATTTTTTTATGTATATATATTTGTATAATTAGTATATATATATATACATATATATATTTATATATATATGTATTTATATTTGTATGTAGGTAGTTGATGCTGAGTTGGTTGTTTGTTGTATGTATATATATTTGTGATAGATACAGTGGAGCCTCAATGGCACTAACAACAACCATTGAGGCTGCACTGTATGTAACGCATGTATGTATATGTATATATATATAATATATTTACAGTTGTCATTGTGTTGCCAGCTCTTTGCTTGCTTACAATATCGTGGGTCGTCTAGATAATGTTGGAATATATATACATACATATACATATACATATATATATATATCGATCTTAGCTTGCGTCTCGAAGGTAGCTGCCTGGCTGTTACACGATCACATCGAGACGCAAACGCGAACGAAAACGGAAATGAACTTACGGAAGTTGAACTTTACTGATGTTACGGATGTTATCGATAAATCGATCGCAAGGATTCGGGCTGATTTAGTCATCCCACGTGGGAAACTGATTCTCATCCACAAACATGCTAAATTGCCCAGTATACTGATGCTCCAATGGACGGCTTCGGCCCTCCGCGCTTCGTGCACTCGCCGGCGGCGCTGGCGCAGCTCTCGCATCTGTAGTTGATGTCGCAGCCGCATCGGCGCCAGATTTGCTGCCACTGGACGTATTCCGGTTGCCAGTCTGACCACCAGCCGTGGCATTCTTGCCATAGCTATACCGTTGCTCTGCAAGCGAGAGAAACGAGTGTTCTCAATATTATTCTTATTACTTATCAGCATCAAATGATCGATATGTATCGATTTATTAAAAAATACAATTCACATTAATCCCTAATACAAAATATTACTAGGTACGTCTAACACTTATGAACCTAGAAACCCATTCATAAAGTTATATCGTTAGCTTGTCACTTACTTGTGGACTGCTTGACTTCCTTGCTGGCCCAGACGGGCTCATGCGTCTGGTTATAGGTCTGTTGATCCCAAACGGCTTTGTCATCGACGTTTTTGCTCTACAATTGGAAATGGATAAACGTATGAATAGAGTTATTCATGTGCAAAGATTTTCTGGCAAACTCACATAATCCTTGTCGACATGTAACTCGAGCTCGTCGCTAGTCTGCTCCATGCTGCTGTGCGTGATGCCGTAGTAGAAGTACATTATGAAGCCGAGAGACATCCACACAGTGAACCTAATGAGGGTTAGTATGCTTAGCTTAAATATTAAATAAATGTTAACAGTTATTGCGATAGCCGGAATAAATGGAAGTCCAGGCGTTAAAAACGCAAGTGCATATCTGTGAAAGATCGAAGAGAACAATTACATTTGAGCATTTGCAGAGATATTACGTGAGAAGTATTTGGAAATTCGGCGAGCCGAATATGTAATATAATACCCTTGCAGAAGATATCAACTAGAGTTCGGAAATCGTACATCATTGACTGAAAGTATTACTTTTTTTTAACTTTGGCTTTTATCGATTTGAGGCAAGTAATCGATTTTATGTATGGCAAATTAAAGTTTATTTGTTATATATCAATAATTATCGATATTAATTGATTAATTTACATGTACAAATCATTCAAATTAATCGTTAGATACGAATAAATTTGATCTGAGGCATCATAATTTTTTAAGTAATTAATTTTCAGATTATAGTCAAAGAGAATGTCTAGTTATCGATATTTATCGATTATATTATTGACAATAATGCAGCCATATTTATATACTTAAAAAGCTTAAAAAGAAAATTTTATAAAACTAAGCAGACAAATAGTTGATTGATTTCGGATTGCTAACTCAACTCGAACTCCTCGAGAACAAAAAATGAATCTCTGCAAAGTTATCGATAGGATATATGTATATTTGTTATCTTTTGTAATTATTGGCTTTACCTATTCTGTGGTTGTCTCGATATAATCAATAATATCACAAATATGCCGATAAATAAAATGATATAAATGAAGATGGCGAGGCCGCCGGACCAACCGATGGCCGCAAACAAATCCAAGAAGAATATGAGACCGAACATGATTCCAACTAGTTTCGTGACATACATGCCTGTGTATACGGTGTATATTCGAAGTCGGATTTTTGGATATCGAATTTCGAATTACGGATTTCGGATGCGTTAACAATTTCGGAGTCACGATGTCATCGGGAGCAAAAATCAAAACGAAATGAGAGAAAGCAAAAGACCAACGAGAATATTGAATATTGAATTTCGATATCGAATATGAAAAGATAGAGGGAGACAGAGAGCAGGAGAGAGAGAGAGAAAATAGGACAGCAGAAGAGAGGAAGACAGGAAAGCGATCGTCTATACTCTTTAACATACCACTTTCGGAAGTCGCCTGACCGGGATTCACCCAGGGAAAGAAGCCGGGGCACAGGTACGCATAGTCGTGAATCTTGCGCGTTATAAAGTTAAGGCCCATCGTATCAAAGGCTGTGGCCTGTCCAGTGGGTCCGGTCGGGGCACCATGAACGCTGCCATAGAACTTATTCTCGGAACGATCCGACACCAAAAACTGATCATCCCGTCCACCCAGATAGCCCTCCGGACTGTCGTCAATGAACGAATCATCTGAATCCGACATGCCGCGCGTAACACGCTTAATCGTTAGCTTGGTCGGCTCCAGCACCTCCGAGGGACGAGCATGCGGACCGGTGGCGGTGCCCGGTGCCAGCGGCGTACGCAGCTGAGCCGGCAACAGCTCCACCAGCGACGTGCTATGCGGCTGATAGCGCAGCACCAGCACACAGGTGGACACCAGGGTGTAGGCCAGCAGAGTACCAATCGACATCATCTCCACGAGTATGTCCAGGCGCACGGTTAGCGCAACCAGCGCGGCGGCCAGTCCACTGCCCACAGTCGCCAAGCCGGGCACATTTGTGCGCTGCCACAGATGCGACAATTGCCTGCAATGGGTAAGGAAGCATAAGTTAGGCTACAATTCCACTTAAGACTCGAGTCACAGCTCACCTAAATATCAAGCCATCCTGGGCCATGGCATAGATGACGCGCGGCATTGGAAACATCGATCCAAACATCGCTACCGAGAGGCCAGCTGTGGCACCGACTGCAACCACAGCACGACATTTGGGCGCATTCACATAGGACCACATCTGCACTAGAGCGGCGCCCACATTGATGTGATCATAGGGCACTGAGGTGCGTAGAGAAAGGGAGAGAGAGGGTGGGAGAGAGAGTAAGTGAGAAAGTTTTATGTACACAGAAGTTAAATATTCGGCTACAATATATATAGGTAACGAATTATGCCATAAAAATCGATTATTAAAATCGATTTTTATCAAATTGTTATGCATTACTATTGCTTGCTAAATAAGAGCTCTGAAGTTATTCCTAAATCCAATTTTATCGTACTGGGTGTCAAAGTTTTTGCTTTTACTATAGAAGAAGAAGACCCATCTAACTAATTCGAGACCTAGAATACTTCTAGAGCTTTATACATTATCGAAATACTATTGACAGAAAGTATTGAAAGAACATTGATAAAGAGAACTCTACACAATTTCCGAAATATATTTCAATAGGCTCCTCAGCTGTTTAACTCACCAACTAAAGTAAGAACTAGACTGACGCTAACATAGGCAATGAGGACAACGATGAGGGAGCCAACGATTGCCTTCGGTATACTCTTCTGCGGATTGTGTGCCTCCTCGCCGGTGGTTGCGATGATATCGAAACCGATAAATGCATAGAAACAGGTGGCGGCACCCGAGAAAACCTGAATAAATAGAGAATACAATATAGTTATATATCTCATGTGATTTAGTGGTACTTACGCCACTCCAGCCAAAGGGCAGAAAGCCCTGATGTTCCGACCACGTTTTCGTATCAACGTAAAAGAGCCCTGCGGCCATAACGAACACCCACGTGGCCAGATTGATGGCATTCAGGGTGTGATTGAAGATGACGGATTTGCTGGCGCCCATCGCCAAAACGCAGGTCATGGCGAGTGTTATGCCAAAGGCTATAAAGTCAGGTGGTTTGCCTAGAAGAAGGAAAAACGATCAAAACTGGAACTTCGAATTAGGCAAACAGTGTTTGTATACTCTCTATCATACAGTAAGTCAAGACAAAGTTCATTCGACAGAATATTCACTGTACACTTACCAAATATGGTGCCAATTGACTCACTTATCGCAGTCGCAATGGCATTGCCCGTTAAAGAATCAAAACTTGAGCTTAATGCACATGCACAGGCACTTGTTCCTGCAAGTGAATGGGATAAGTAATATGAATATTGCATATTTCATATAGTACTACTTTAGCTTACCTATTAGATATTCCAATATCATGTTCCAACCAATTATAAAAGCTACAAATTCTCCAACTGCCACATATGAATACATATAGGCCGAGCCGGAAGTGTGTGGCACTCGAACGCCGAATTCCGCATAGCAAGCGCCTTAACGATATATATGATTACATATTTAGGTATTATATAGATGGTAATATATTTGAAATTTACCTGAGAATATACTCGCTATGGCGGCTATAATAAAACTAATCACCACACCGGGTCCAGCCATCTTCTGGGCCACAAGGCCCGCAACCAGGTACATGCCGGTGCCACAACATGATCCAATGCCCAGGGATGTTAGATCGAGGGTATTTAGGCATTTCTAGTGGATCAAACGAAGTAGAAGAAGCAGAACGAGAAGGAGAAAGCGATTGAAATTTTAGTCTTTACTTCATTTCAGATTGTTTATATATATATATATATTGTTTAGGCAAATCGTATCGAGTTTCTAGGTAAGTAATATTTTATTGCATACTTTTGGGTGCTGAAGCTAGCAAGGGTATTCCATGAACTTCAACATACCTTCTATATATTTACATCTATATCTATATCTATATCTATATCTATATCTATATCTATATCTATATCTATATCTATATCTATATCTATATCTATATCTATATCTATATCTATATCTATATCTATATCTATATCTATATCTATATCTATATCTATATCTATATCTATATCTATATCTATATCTATATCTATATCTATCTATATCTATATCTATATCTATATCTATATCTATATCTATATCTATATCTATATCTATATCTATATCTAATATATATCTATATCTATATTCACTTTAAAGATATATATTTAAATTTCGTTCTTAGTACTTGTTAATTGTACTGTTATTAATTGTACAGATTATCTTTACACTTACCGTTAACTTGGGCTTTGTGGGCTGTGCATTGCCATCCTGCAGCTGCTTCACATCCTTGGTACGTATGAGCTTCGGCAGGAGCGTTGTGGAGCTAACGCCCGGCGGCAAGGGCAGCCTGAACTTGACCTGCCCGAAATCGATGGCGAAACGACAGGCAGCGGCAGCCGAAGAGCAGCACAGATATAAATGAAGCAGAGGCAGGGGAATAGGAAGTGGAATGAGAAATTAGAAGCTGTCGTAAAAATAGTAGCAGCAGCAGCAGCAGCAGCAGCAGCAACAACAGCAGCCGCAGTTGCCAACAATAATTCAATAAATTGACATCCTAGCCAAGTGGACGTCAGTCAGAATATATAAAAAGCAAATCAATATATATTCATATATATGATAAAAGGTGAAAGTGGCATTCAAGTGATGCGAGGCAATCAAATACTAAAGAGGAACAACAAAAAAATATATTTAAAAAAAAAAAAAGAAGAGAAAATGAAATGTGAAAGGCAAAAAGGAAGCTGTTAAAAGTCGAGTGCGCTCAATGCCAAAGCGCAAATTGAAAATGCCTGCAACAGGCCCGCAGTCACACGAACCCCAAAAACCTTCCACGTACCGCCCCGTAAGCCCCCTTGCCTCCCCTTTCCCAACCATTTTTCAGTGTGTGTGCAGGCAGACTTTGCAAGGCACCAATCGATATTTGCAACAAGTTTTCTGCGGCCTACGCAGCAGCAACAGCAGCTCACTGAAAGGACATATCTATATATATATACATATACACTGTCCAAAATGGTATAGTTACTCTGCTTAAACAAATGTTTTGGTCACAGATATATATCTATATTCGAGGTATTTTTTATACATATATACACATATATCTTACATATCTATAATATTTGCTATGCTTAGTATCGCCAATTGTTTCTTTCTTTTGCTTTCGCTCAGTGTATTTCCACATGCATAGCTGTGTGCATATTTATAGACTGAGCTCAGTGTTTTGCAGCTGTGGGCGTGGCTGCTGGTGTTGGTGCTCGGAGCTTGTTATATAACCACTTCATTGCTATGCTAAACAGCAAGCTGCCCTATTGCCACACGTACTCCGACTTACACACTCACTCCCACTCCCACTCCCACTCCCAATGCCACTGCCTCTATACATGCTATCTGCTCCAAATGCAACAAGCACTTGCTCTAAAGTCTCTCCTTTCAGCTCCTGCCCTTGTCGTCCTCATGCCCCTTTGAAGTGGTTGTTATTAATGGTGCTGCAAAGCAAAAAGGTCACCAGAGCCGAGATGTTGACGGTTGGTGAAGGAAGGGCTGGTGTTGATGGCGTAGGTGAGTGGGTGGCAGCAGTGACAACATCAACATCAACATCAACAGCAGCCGTTGACGTTGCCTTTGCCGTTGCCGTTGCCGTTGTCATTGCCACAGCCGCAGCCCCAGAACCAGAACCAGAACCAGATCTGAATGGCAAACAAGAGTCGAACTGACGCTTTGTTTGTCATCATCTGCCGGCTGCTCTTGAAGGATGACACCCATTCTCTCAGTACACTATCGGGGGATAGGGCTGGGGGCCCTTTCCCCATTCTCTACTACTGCTCCTGCTCCTGCCCCTGCACCCAGCCACAAACTGTACCCGCATTGCTGCTCATCAAATGCCATCAACTGGAAACTCAATTCAAGCCAAGCTGCCCGCCAACTGAGCTCAAGGCTAACGAAAAATGCGCTGCAAATGCCATTCGATGACTCTGGAATACTCTATCGGCAACAGGAAAAGGTCAGCTAAAAAAGGGCTACAAAATGACTACTATACAGAGCTGAATAGAAAATTATACAAAAAATTCAAGAAGAACGTAGATATAACTAACACTCCAAAGGATTTTGCAAGAAGAACCTCAGATAGATAGAGAGGATAACAAGGAAAACTCGAACATCAAACCAATAAAGAACTGAAGCGTCCGAACCCTCAAGAGATAACTGGAGTGAAAAAAAACAAGAAACTGATATATAGTTCTATTGAAGGAATGTTCATAAAACCAAAGGAAAATTTAGTTCAGATAGAAGGAAAATCTTGTTAAATCTTAAAAAAAGATCGTAGATACGGCCGTAATCTAAGAAAACTGCAAGCAAAAACTCTAAAGGAACTTTAAAGCAGAAGCCGAGAAAAGCTGCAAAGAAAAACATATTAAAGAACTTTAAAACAGCGAAAAAAGCTAGCAAGAAAAGCCAATAAGCCAACTAACTTGGATACCTACGAAAATCCGGAAAAAGCACCAGATAAGAAAACCCTAGCCAACCGACAACTCAGACTAAGAAACTAATATGCCCTAATCCCGTGCTCTGTGAAGCGTGCATTAAAATATACAAATTTATTTTCAATGGCCTGATTATTGTTGAGTACTTAAGTAGCTAACTATTTATTCTACGGTAGATAAAACTTGACGCATTTTCTGCTGTTTTTTTGCTGTTGTTGTTGAAGATTAAGTTGCAAGCTAATTGCGAAACGAAAGAGAGGGATGAACGAGGAGCAAGAGCGAGCGCGACCAAGTTGGCGGCACTTTCGAGTGCATCCTTGAGGAAGCTTAGTTCCACATAAGCTACAATAATACTTGTTTAAATGATAAGCTCATTAGGCAAGCCGCGACAAAAGTTGAAAGCTGAATTAAAAGCGAGAAATTTCTTACTGTTGAGTGTCTGACTTGGGCTTACTAATCAGAGCTTACAGAAAACTTCCTTTAATTGTTCCAGCCTATAGATATTTTATTTCAATTTGATAACATCATTTTCCTGATCAGTTTTAGAAAATGTGAGAGAGTTAATTTTTGAGCTTAATTAGAGCTCGTACAAGACTTTACAGAAGACAGTTCGTAAATATAACTAAAATATATACAACTTGAAATCTCTAATCATATCTAAATACATTAATCTACAACCCAAGCAAACCAAATACAAACGATATACCCACGTTGCAAATATTTTAATTTTGTTTTCTGCTTTTTTTTTTGCTGGTCGAAAATTGTATTCTATTTTCGATTTGTGACGGACCAGTGGGGCGTATGAGTAATGTGCGTATGAGTGATATTTAGAGAATAGCATCGAGCACATACATACGTACATATATTGACATTAACACACACACACACGCACACACAGAGACATTGTGGTGAACTCTTTTGTTACTTATTGAGCAACTGTTAACAGTTTGCCAGAGTTTCCCCCAGAGCTGTTTCCTACACTGATCAAAATCAGCTGTCACTTATTGTTAAACAAACAACAGCAGAAAAAGTAAGTAGAGCAAGACTAGGTCATGGAATAATAATACACAAAAGTGCAGAATGTGTATATAAATCAATATACGTATATGATACATAGAATATATATACATATATATACTCGTATGAAATATATGACTGATTGGCTAGCAAGATGTATTATGCATAATACAAAACACCATAAATGATTGACAGATTGAAGTGTTGGGTGATTGACGAGCCAGGCACAGACACAGCTGATTGATTGACTGAATGAGTGATTGAGTACTCGTGCATAGCACAACTAGTTGCATTTATCGAAAGAGTAAATGATTGACAGTTTGATTGAATGACTGACTGAGTACTTGGTAAGCAAAAGAATTGACTGACTGATTACTGTACAGTTACAGCTCTCAGAACTTAATGTCTTCATCTTACTAGTACATAAATTATTGGCTGATTGAATGATTGATGAGTAATGTATAAATTTAGCTGTGTGCTTGATGAACTACGCTCAAGTTTAGCTTAGCTTAAAGAAATAATAGCATTTGATGTAATTGTAAATGATTAACTGATTCAATGACTGACCCATTAATAGACTAGCTGAGTGACTGATGAGCAGTGCATGGATCCTACGAGGAAGACTAGTTGCATTTATTTTATGATTAAATGATTGACGGATTGATTGACTGAGTGATCCACCTGACTGATTGATGTAGTGATTGATATTTGTACATCAACTCATCAGCTGTTAGGACTAATTATATGGATGCTCGTAGTAAATGATTAACTGACTGACTAGCTGACTGTTTTCCTGAGTAATTTACAGCTGCAGAAATCAGGATTAGTTGCAGTTAAACCAGAAGTGCTAGTATCCCTAGGCTTACTGTTTGACCGATGCACTGACTGATCTAATTGATGAATTTACGGGAAATCATTGTAAAACTTTCCATGCAAATTTGGCAAATTCTTCATAGAGATATATACTACATATACATATACAATATTTCATTTAATTAATTTCGTTACTTGTTGAGTAACTATCGAAACTTTTACGCTTTCCGCTCAGCAGTTTCCCACAACTTCTGATACACTGCTGCAAATCGCTGGACAGTTGGTCAGCTCTAGCGCTGCAGCTCTTGCTCCTGCTGCTGCTGCTGATTCTACTTCATGCTGCTCTATCTCTCATTGTTGTTGCTAGTAATAGCTTTCTGGAGTGGGCCATTAAAAGGAGAAAAAAAAAAAGTGTAAGAACCAGCGACCCACTAGCTGGCCAAAGTGGACATCCTCTTATGTGCACGAGTATATAGCATACAATATATATACTATATAGTATATGTGTATACAGCAGGGGCTATATAAATATATACGCTCTGTGCGTTTGGGGGACTGTAAAAACTGTAACTGGGTAACTGGGCAACTCGGTTGAGCACAGCCATAAAGATAACACCCAGCGGAGCCAAAACGCTGAAACTCCTATACAAGCACTCAACCATACCCCCCACGCTGGCCGCCCACTCGCTGTTGCTCGCATGCCCTAACCCCGAACCGCTTGGTCCGCTCCCACAGGGTGTTCTTTTTTTTTTACTTTCCTTTCTTTTTTTTTTTTTTTTTGTTTTTGCGATTCGGCTTTAGCGCTCGTCGTCGACGTCGTACTTGCCACGTACTGGCTTTTGTGCATGTGTGTGGGTGTGGGTATGCTTGTATGTGTGTGTGGGAGCAGCGAGACTTCGCAGTCAAAATGGATTTGCATAAGTCCACGCACACACACACAGACACACAGTAAAATGAAAGCCCTAGCTTGCGTGTGTATGTGTGTGTGTGTGGGCGTTTATTATAATGCCCATTTAACAGCAAATTCGCCTAGGCAAATGCTTCATTTGTCTACGCCATTTTTCGCCGCGTGACAAGTGTCAGTTGTCAGCACAATTCGCTGTGCATTTCAATTTTTTGTTTTTAATTTTTTTTTTTTTTGCTTACCTTTTGCAACACCAGCAGCAAGTCCGATGGCTTCATTGTGTGTGAATGGCACTTTTTTATTTATGTTCGCAAATGTTTTTGTTTAACTGTTAGTGCACAGCTTTAATCAGCGCTGCTGCTGCGCTGCCGCTGTCGCAGTCGCTGCTTCGCCTTCGCCTTCGCCTTCGCTTTCTACTCTTGCTCGCTGTTGCGCTATGCTGCTTGTTGTTCGTGTGCACAATTTGTATTTGCTGCTCCTTTTTGCGCCCACGCAGCGCTAGGCCTAACTGCCCTCAATGTATGTGTTTGTGCGTGTATCCCTGTGTGTATGAGTGATTTTTTTTTGTACTTGCGTGTGCTGTCTGTGTGTCTGGCTGTCTGCTTTGTTTGTATGGGTGCGTGCGTGTCAACGGCGGCGCAGACGGACGCTTATTGTTGCTGCTGTTGCTGTAACTGTTGTTGTTGTTGCTGCTGCTGTTGCTTTTATCGCTTTATATTTTACATTGATTATTGTCTGCAACGTCATTCTATATTCAACAGTTTTAAAGCTATTTGTTGCTGTCGCTGCTTCTGTTGTTATTTGCCATCCACAGCTGCAAATTATAATTTCAATTTCAATTTCCTGCACTCACATAAACATTTACACACACATATGTACACGTTAACACACAAATTTCACTTTCACTTTCACGCACGGCGAAAAAGTCAGCAGCAGCGAAGCTAGCAACGACGCCGACATTGACATCGGCGCTGACGCTGACGCAGCTGCCCTACTGCCCAAATACAAATTCCGCTTAACTTTTGTCACTTTCTCAGCGTTTGCCTTTATTGTATGAGCGTGTGTATGTGAGTGTGTGTGTGTCGATATTCGTCTATGTGTATTAGTATTGTTGCGCGCATTTGATTCACGTGGCTCACACACGCACACACATACACACAACCGCACTCAGCATGAATGCAAATGCAGTAATTGCACACGCACACATACACGCGCGCACTGTTGCGAATAATTGATAAAAAGCATTTACAAAAAAAAGAGCAAACACTCACACATATACACAATTTCACCAAATAAAAAAAACACAGTTACAGGTATAAAAAAAATACAAAAAAAAATTCCACTTGCTCGTGCAGCAAAGCTTAATTTGCTTCTAATTTGATTTTATTGCTATGCGAATTTCCTTCTCTCTTCTATTTTTGTATTTTTTTTTTTTGCAGCACGCGCGAATTTTTTAGCTACAGTTTGAGCAGGACTCCGGACTCGAACTGTGAATGAATGATTGCAATCTTTGCCTGTGTGTATAACTTTCTTTTTCCTTTTTTCTTCTTTTTCTACGTTTTTCTTTCGAGGAAAAAAAGATACGAGTTTCAGTTCCGTTAGAGTCGTCGTTGGCTTCTGCTGCTGCGGCAAGTGCTGCTGCTGCTGCTTCTTCCTACACAGTTGCTTTTGGCGTTTCACATATGCACATACACACACATACAAAATAGACAAAAAGGAAGAGAGAAAGAGCGAAAAAGCTTTCACCGCTGCCCTTTACAGCTTCAGCTGTGCGTGTGCGAGCGAGAGCGCGAAGTTTGTTGCGCGCTGCTTAACAAGTTGTTGCCAGACCCATCGTGACGGTCACATACATGTTTTGGCGTGACCAAACGGGAGGATCTGGCAACTCCAGCCTAGCAAAGCTTTTCGACTTCCACACACACACACAAACTTGCGGCCGCCCACACACAAACACACATGTGCATATGTATGTATCTATAAGAGAGTTACTTGTTGTTGTCGTTGTTGTTTTGTACACGGTGTGCAAACTCTCCCTCTCGCTTGTTCTCGCACATCCTGCTGCGAAAGCAGAAGCGACGCTCGAAAGTAGGCAACGGCAAATGCAGCGACCAATCGCGCAGACGCACAAGCGTCAATTGTGCGCCCTCGCTTACACACACACACTTTCTGTGTGTACTTTCACTTTCTTTATTTTGGCTCACCCCTCAAGGCTATGCAAAATGCTGGCGTGTGTGCCATAAGACGGCAAACACACCTGTTATCACGTTTGGGGGCTCACCTCAACATATTCAATTCGAATATGAATCAAACTCTAGCAGCGACACATCTCTCTCTCTCAATGTGTCTGCGTGCGTGTGCGTAAGCGTCTGTTTGTATAGTTTTTTTGTGTTGCAATTTTCAGGGTTAATCATGCGACACTTCTTGTGTCCTTTAAGCCAATGCATGCGTATGCACTATGTGTGTGTGTGTGTGTGTGTGTGTGTGAGCGTGTGTGCCTGCTTCACGCTAGATGGCGCTTTGTGTTGACCCTTTCATTTATTTATATCTGCATTAGAAATGCTTTAATTCTAATTGCTCTCTCTCTCTCTATCTCTCTCTCTCGCTCTCTCAATGGCACACATACAGTTACTCACACACTCATTTGCTCTCTATTAAGCTCTCTCATTAACTGTTTTTAGCTTTTACACACATTTTTGTGCGCATTTTCCGGGTTCATTAAACCTAACAAATTTTACAACTTTAACAATTTCTGAATACTCTGTTTGCCAAAGGCAAGACGAGTGTATTGAATTTATTTATTTATTTTGCATAAACAAAGTAATTTATTATTCAGATGATATGCTAAGCAATAATTGTATTTTGTATTATTGAATCTCATAGATATATGTATTAGCAAGATATAGGTATAGACTCAGGAACTAAAAGGACTAAAACCTGAAAGTTAGGATATATAGCGTGCATACATAGCTTAAATTAGAATTCATAGAAATGAATTAAGTATAAAAAATATATATACATAAATATATTGATTATATTCAATAAAGGCAATCGTATATCTGGAATAGAAATACAAAAAATGTTGCTTGGAAAGTAAACAAATTAAGTTAAAATATTTGCTGCAACAAAACAAATTTATGAGAAGAATATAAAAATAACTTTTGGCAAAAAGCTAAAATTTAACAAAATAATAAATAAAAAATATAATGTAAATAAATGTAAAATGAAAATAAAATTTGCCATTAAAAAAAAACTAAAATCATAATATTACAAAATTAAAATAACAATATTAAACAAAAAATTAATATAATTATATGATTAAGATCTTTGAATATTTTTGTTTTTATGTCGTGTAAAAATGCAAGCACAGCTAATGCAAGCATAACAGGTCAACTGTGAGTCGAGCATTGCCCATCTCTTTTGCACTTACTTGCTTTTGAATGCATGTACAAATGCCAGCCATCTGTATAAATGCTTACACGCATATGCATGTATGTATGTATGTGTATATAAATGCATGCATGTATGCTACTTATATATCAAGTGTACTATTTTACATACGCGCGTATGTGTGTGTGTGTGTACGCGCGATCCCTACGGTTGTTAATATGCCAGTATTTAAAAATAGCAACTATAAATCTTATTGAGCGTCTCGTTCGCCCAGACCCAACGCTCGTTCGTTCACTCTTACTCTCTCATTCTCTCTCTCTCTCTCTCGCTCTCTCTCTCTCTCTCTCTCTCTCTCTCTCTCTCTCTGTGTGCGATGCCGCTCTTGAAGCCAACCCCTCTCTCATGCTGTAAATGGCTCCACCAATTCGTCACACACACATGTACATATGTACATATATATGTGTGTGTGTGTGTGTGTGTGTGTGTGTGTCTGTATGTATGTACATATATATAGAAAACTAATGTTACTTAAGCAAATCCTAAAAATCCAACTACGAGACACACAAGCCAAAGCAAAGACCCCCACAGATACAGTCATCAGCTACAACAACAACAACAATGATGATGATGATGATGATGATGATGACAACAGCGACAACAACAACAACAACAACAAGAGCAACTACTACGAAAAACGAAGCGTAAGGCAAATGTTAACGAGTAAAAAATCAGAAAGAAAATATATTCTAAAAATAACTCTTGTACTCATTTTCTTTCAAAACAGCAAAAAAAAAAAAAGATATAAAAGAAAACCAACTGAAAATAAAAAGAAAAACAACTGGGGGAAAATATAAGAAAATACAACGAAATATAAGAAGAAGAAGTAGATGATGATGTTGTCGATGATGATGAAAAGTGAGGAGCAGAAGCAGAAGCAGCTGCAAAGACAATAGCTATAAAATGCAAAGATATCGATCATCAGAGCATACAGAGAGATCGTTACAAATATCTCTATATACATACATATGTATGTACATACATACATATATTTAAGATACTATATCTTTCATATACATACATATGTACATATACATATATCTTTTACATATGCATAAACATTTACTTTTTGCTTTGTTTGCGCTTGATTCTTAACTACGCAACAAAATTGCAAATTTCTTTGCTATATTCGAATGCACAAAATATTTCTTATGTATGTAGTATGTATATCTTTTAAGTAGATTTTCAATTGTCAAGCTTATAGACGTTTTTGACATTTGGTCTTATAAATGTTATTTTGATTTGATTCGTATTTCATTTGATTTCAATATTTCTGTCAACTGGGTTGTCAGAGACTCGTTCCTGCTGTGTAAAGCGAGTATATTAGTTTTCTGATATGCCCATTCGGTTATCCATTCGTCTATCCACTGACCCAATTATCTATACGACCGTTTATCTGTGCTTGTGTCTCTTTAACTCTATTCTACCAGCTATATGTCAGTTTATCCGCTTTCCTAAATGCCTTTCTCTCTGTGTGCTTATCCGTTCGCTTGCCATTCTTTGTCCGTCCGTTTGTTCATTCTTTAATCTCTCTTTATGTCCATCTATCCGCCATTTTGTTTTTCTGCTTCGTCGTGTTCTCTTCTTTTCGTCCTTCTGTTTATCTGCCCTTCTATCCGTTCATCCGAAAATCCATCCTGTCTGTCTAAATCTATCCAGCTGTTTGTCTGCCTGTCTGCCCGATCGTCCACCTATTCGTCCTTTGTTTTTGTTCATTCGTCTTTACATACATATGTATGTATATTTATCAATCAATTCTTCTGCTGAGCATCCTTCCGTCCGTTTGTCCTTCCGTTCGTGCTTTCTTCTCTCCGGCCATTATTCCGTTCGTCTTTCTGCCCATCTATCCATCCTCCTAGGTGTATAAACGCCTAGCATTTTACCCCCTCTGAAAGATAACGACTTGACTATGGAATACACGTACATGTGTATGTATGTATACCCGAAAGTAGACTCGTCTGTTTAAAACTGAAAGGAACCCCATTAAACTATGTACATATGTACATATATGATATACATAGTCATAGACAAACCCAAGTACATATATATTTATATAGACTCTGCTACGGCTGTCTTTCAATTTAATCTATAAAAATGAATGTGAAATGTTACAGTTATATAATAATATGTTATAATGATGATACACGTATATATATTTATATATGTACATACATACATACATATGTAGTCGATGCATGAGGACGTAGTTGGTTTTTAGTATTTTGTCTTCCATTATTGAGTCAAAGATAACCCCGAATGCTGCCGTCCAATCGTAACTAGACGAGAGACCATCCAAAGTACTCTTCACAACTCGCATTATTTTCGTCTGTCTTTGCATGTGTGTGTGAGTGTGTGTATGAAGGGGCATTGAAAGCGATTTGGTTTATTTATATACCCTACATACACTGAATATAGTTACGAGTGGGGTATATGCATTGATATAATTATTTAACTCTCTGGGATAAGGAAATATTTCTAATAATAAAAATATGGACCTAGGATTCTGTCTCTCTCTCTCTCTCTCTCTCTCTCTCTCTCTCTTTCAAATGCATATATAACTATATTTCATTATTTATCTTAGTACCTACATGTCTTTCTGTCATATCCTTTTCTGTCCTCTTCTTTCCCTATTCTTATGACTACTTGCCTCGTTCTTTCATTCTCATTGTCTCTAAGTCGTTCGCCCATTCCCATTCCTATCTCTCCCATTCTATTTCCTTCTCTTTCTCGCTCTCTCGCTTTCTCTCTCTCCCTCTCTCTCTCTCTATCACACACTCTATCTATCTGCATACATACATATATCCATCTTTATCCATCTATCTGTTTTTCTCTATCCATCTCTATCTCAATTTCTATCTCTCTCTCTCTTTCTCTCTCTTTCGCTCTCTCACACACTCTACCTATCTATCCATCTCTATCCCTATTTCTATTTCTGTGTCTTTCTTTATCTCCCTCTCTCTCACTCTTTCTTATTTTCTATCCTGCTTTCATTCCTTCTCACTCCTTCTTCATATAAATCAATACACAAGTGCCAAGTATCCCGTTAGTCGAGCATTTCCCATCGATAGTTTCATGTTACTTGTTTTCTTTCGTTCGCTTTGAGGCATCCGCCACGAATAAGAATAACGGCATGAAAAACATTTACAGTGCGGCTCCAGCAGCTGTACCAAAAATATCTAGAAAAAAAAAACAAAATATTAAAGAGAGTGGGCACGAGAGCTCGTAAAGTGAATCACATACGGCTACAGCTACAGATCCCAGATACGTTTACAGCTGCAGAAGCAGATATATGTATGTAGCTGAGAGCTAGATACATTTACAGCTACAGATACATTAAAGGCTAATGCAGCTGCAGTTGCAGTTTCAGATACAAATTCAGCCAAAGATACAGATACTTATGAATATATGCAGCATAACACATATGTAGAAGACGTTCGAGATTTGTATATATGGGTGAAATGAAATGATTTTGATTTGGAATAAACACAAATCGAAATCGAAATCGAATCGAAAAGCTTCAATTGGACACTGGGTCAGAGGTCAAGCGCCATTTGACTTAGACGTTTGAAGAAGTCGAAGAAAAAATACAACTGTGCGCATACTCTTAGCATATTTTATAGATCAACCTTTAAACAGCCGCTCAATACACAGTTAGAAATCGAAATCGAAATCGAATGTATGTACATACCTTAATCAATTCAAGAATTAACCAACTGGGGTTACGAATCGCAGCTAAACCCAAGCGAAACGAATCGAAAGATACATTTCTTTATTCATGCACAATTTTTAATTTGTGATTTTTTTTTATTGATAATTCTACATTCTTCAATTGTTGTTCATCATTCTTCATGCATCATTGTTCATTCATTATTCCCTGCTCTACATTTCTGTTTCTTCAATGATAAATTTCGATTCTTCATTTATCAGTTATGATTATTCAGTCTTAATTCAATTCAATCTTGACTTAGGATTCATCTTTCATCATTCATTGCGCTTAATTACATACATTATGAATCAGTCCGCATTTTCTTCTCTTCAGTTATGATTCTTCATTCATTCATGACTATTCAACCTTGTTCATAATTTGTCATATATTTTTCTTCATTCAGGATTCTTTAACTCACGATTCTAATTCTAATAGTTTAACAAATGTTTCACTTTATTCTTTATACTTCATTTCTTGTTCATCATTCATTCTTCATTCATTAAACTTAATTCTTCATTCATCATTATTTTTGCATTCTCTTCATTCTTTATTCATAGTTTTGTAATCCTTATTTACAACTCATTTAGCATTCATATTTCAATCAAGATTTTTAATTTTGTTTATATATATATGTATGTATATAGTTTTTATCTTAATTTTCTATGTGTACTAATTAATATTATTATTATTTATTTATAGTAGTTAATAGTAATTAAAACTAGAACTAAATATAGCTAAAGCACTGGCTACAAGGGCCTTCGGCTAGTTTTAGTTATATACATATACTCTCATTCATGCTTTGGTATTCTATATTGTAATCTATAAATAAAATGGCTTAGCAATATTCTGAAAGAATAATGATAATAATAAGTCATTATTCACTTTTTATAGAATTTCTAGTTGACATACATCGCATTTCAATTTCATAAGGAATTTTTTGTTCATTTTCAATGCATTCTATATTAAAATTATTTATCATATACATATGTAGTTAGTTTGATCTTCAAGTTATAATATATGAAAATACAATATTATTAAAATATAATAGCTGTTTTGTTTTTAGTAATTCTATGTAGAGTTCTTTCATATTACATTAACAGTATTTTTTTTTCTGAGAGATCATCAACCCAGTCTTCGGTTCTTTGGGGTGCATATGCACACACGCATACACTTGTATATATAGAACATATAGTATGTACATACATACATACATATGTACATACATATATCGAACATACTTGTATCTATTTATAGTCTACGATTTTTCCCACTCGCTGATGCTGCTGCTGCTGTTGCTGTTGCTGTAGCTATTGCTGTTGCACAGTAATATGCCCATAGATTCCTTTTGCCTGCAGCAGCATGCACCATGCCCCCAGAGAGTAAAACACACACACATGCACACACTCACACGCACACAGAGAGAGATGAGCACATTTGTTTGTATGCGTGTGTAATTCCTTGGCTCGACTGTTGGATTCGAAATCAAAATCAGAATCAGAATCGCCATAGGCTGGGCGCATCAGTTAACTGTCGCTATTCCCGTTGCTCTGCTGCCGTGCTGCTGCCGTTGTCTTTACGTTCGATTCTATAAGTAGACATACATATGTATTTATGTATATTTACACACACACACACACTTGAGACATTTGAACACATGTGAAAAAGTGAGAGCGCAACGCCTCTGCCGGTGCCGCTGCCACTGTCGCTACCAATACTGCCATCGCAATCTACTAAGTTAAAGCACAGGCCAACAACAACAAGAGCAATAGGAAGAAGAAGAAACACAACGAGGCACGCAGTTCCCGAGGAGCAGCAACAGCAATAGCAGCAGCAGCAGCAGCAGCAGCGACGAGCGCGAGCGTCGTCCGTCTGCCTAACGATCGTAGCAGAACTTGGCACAATGTGTGTCTGTGTCTGTGACTGCCGTTAGTATCGGCAACGGGATCGCGACGAAAAGTTCAGTTTCATTTTCGTTGTCCGTTTGTTTGCTTCTTTGCTTAACGTTTCGTTAAGTTATTTTTGTGTTGGTTAGTTCAATTACAAATCCCACAAAAACGGACAATTGGCACGGTCGCGCCAATATAAGCATGCAAATGTGTATGTGTGTGTGTGTGTGAGAGAGTGGGAGTGTGCGTATGATTGCGCATACGTATATTACATATGTACGTACCTAGGTAGCTCTGTAAACGGGAAGCCAATAAGAAAACAAGAAGTAAGGCGCGAGAGTGAGTGAGAGCAAAAGAGAGCGTGCGCCGAACAGAGAACACTGGATCATACAATGTATTAACAGGAAAAAAGTGCAACAAAGTGCAAGTGTAAGAATTAACCATTGGCCAGTGAACGTGCGTGCGTGAGAGCGCTCGAGTGCTCGTGCTCGTGCCTTATGCTTGTGCTTGTGCCTGCGCTCATGCTCAAAATAATGCGCGAAGGAAACAACGGAAAAACAAAAACAAATACAAAATATGCAAAACAAAAACAAAGCAACAACTAGCGCAGCAGTCAGTTATATTTGCTTTGACGAAACACACACACACATGTGCAAATGTATCAACACACACACGCTCATGTACATGAATGTTTATACATACATATGTATGCCTGTATGTGTGAGTGTATAATTTTGTGTTTTACTTTTATTTTTGTTTTTGTGTCGCGCTTTTTTCAACTGTAGCCGATGAGCCGCAAAGCGGGGCTAAAAGGTTAACTTCTAAATATTAATAGTCGTCGCCATCGACGAAAAAAATAAAAACAAAACAGACCAGCCAACAACAAAAATTTAAAATTTAAAATAAAAACATTGGAGGAAAAGAAACCAAGCGTTTAAGCAATTCGAGTGTAGTTTTTTTTTTATATTTCTGCTGCCTCTACTAAGTGCTCACACGCACACACATACATACATACATGCACGTTTGCAGCGTGCATTTCTATTTGTATGCGTTAGCATATGCAATACTTACAGTGTGTACACATCAATTAGAAGTGCGTTATTTTTAAAACGATTTCTGCTTCTCTTCTTTTTTTTGTTTTGGTTCCTTTTTTATTTTTTGATTGTTTTTGTAATGCTAACGTTGCCAATGAAGAAGAAGAAGACAACAAAACGGATACAAAGTTAAAATAGAGAACAGCGCGAGAATCTTCTTCGCGTAACGCTTTCTCAGCACAAAACGCTCGCTGCTGCTGCTGCAGCGTAGCAGCTGACGCCGACGCCGTCGCTTCTGTGAAATAAGCTGCTGACTCAAACAAAATTTTCAAATGGTAAGTAAAGAACCTAGTAAAAGAACAACAACAATATTGAAGAGTGAATCTCTTTGCGAGAGAGCGAGAGAAGCAGCTCGAGCAAACGCCTCGGCGAGTGGCTACGGCTGCCACTCGCTCTCTCTCTCTCTCTCACACTCTCTCTGTTATGCACGATTGCAATGCGAGAATGCCGAATGCAAACTCCTAGCCAAACTAGCCTGCCTGTCTGCCTTCGTCTCTCTCTCACTCTCGCTCGTACACTTGTGTACGAACATGGCAAAGCTATGCAATTACAGTTATGTATAAATGCTTTATTTTGACTGCACCAATGGTGGGCGCACAGCAATTCGAGTTGAGGGTGCGGCAACGGGGCATTCGCGAACTCAGTTCAAATTTTTGTTGTATGCCTGATTTCTCGGGGCATCAAGTGACACACAAAGTTCCCAGAGTGCTTTTACCCAAAAATTCAGTTGATCTCTACAAATGTGTTTGTGTATATGTACATACATAATATATATCTTAAATTAATTACAGTTGCATACCCTCTCTCAATGCTCAGCTAGAGTATGTGAAAGCCAGTCGATCTGCTTCAGTTTTTTGAGGGTGAGCTCTAAGGCGGTTATCAGTTGGAAGGTCTTCATTAGGGTCAAGTTGATTTCTGAGACATGGATCATATCAATTCATTTAGTTTACTTTGATGATTCGTATTCGAAATCTGGCAATGATCGTGTTTTTTTTTTTTTTTTTAATTTTCCCGTTTCTAACTGCTGATACCCTGTTCCAATTCAAATTGGGTGTATTGAAGAGAATATGCACTTGATATATTACTGAAAAATCAGTTAGTTTTCGGAGATTTGATTTTTTAGAAACAGAGAGAAAAAGAAGTGAGAGTGAGAGAGAGGGGAATAGGAAGAGTACTCAATCAGAGAGATTAGAAAGAAAATGCAATATCATTGAAAGATAAAGCAAAGTAGAAGACGTAGTTAGATGGCATGTCGATGCTGTAAAATCTGGAAGGAGAGAAAGAGAGAGAGAGAGAGAGAGAGAGAGAGAGAGAGAGGGAGATACATATACATATATAGGCATGTATTACCCTTTGTCACCTAATTTAGACTAATAGATCACTAATTTTGACTAGACTCTGAGTCTCTCTGTCTCTTTCTTTGTGTGTGTGTTTTTTTTTAAAGCCTAACTTCGTGTTCCCAAATTTACTTTGAATTGACTTAGTCCGTAGCTACGGGGTATTCCTTTGTCGTACAGCAATTGATTTCTTAAGCTCCTTTTTTTTCTCTCCCACTCTCTCTCTTTCTCCTTCTCTTTAATTCTCTTCTACTATGTAGGAGTAGCTTCTCGCTGATTTTGAGCTCTCCCTCTCTCATTGTTTCTCAACTTTCTTTTCTCCATTTTTGAACTTACTCTCTGCTTTCGCTAATTTTTCCTTTCAAAAAATTTGAACTCTCCCTATTTTGCCTCTCCCTCTCTCTTCTCTCACACTCACTCACTCTCTTTCTCTCGCTCTCTCTCTATGTTTGTCTTTCAGGAGACAAAGAATCCCCCGCCCACCGTGACGAGTAGCTATCATCATCAGCGTGCGCCGCGCACTCCCGAAAGCTATTTCAATGTACCCGAGTCTGTGGCTCTGCTGAACATCGTGAAGTCGGAGAGAATTCAGAGCGCGTTCCAGTCGAATCGTAAGAATCATGCGAGTGTATGGGAAATGGTCGCCGAGGTGCTGAACCGGTTCAGCGCACGCAAGAGGACGGCCAAGCAGTGCTGCAATCGTTACGAGAACCTGAAGAAGATCTACACACAGCTGAAGAAGAATCCGGAGCGGCACGTCCGGCGTAACTGGCCGTATATGTTCCTGTTCAAGGAGATCGAGGAGCAGCGCGGCGAGTGCTGGGGCTCCAATGGGAAGCGTCTTGCTCTGATTAGCAAGAATCACAATGAGCTCTCCTATTATCAGCGGCGTCGGCAGGCCGCCGAGCTGGGTGTTCTGCTCACCAAGGACACGCTGACGCCACATCAGCACAATCTGCTGCAGAGTCTGAGCCACGCCCACTCGACAGATTCGTCGCATAGTGGGGCAAGCAAAATGGAGCGCGGCTTCATGCCGAATCATTTCGTGGAGACGCAGCTGAGCGAGGGACCCTGCCCGAATACCCCGTTGCCTGTGGGCGTTGGCCAAGTGGGCGTGCCCGGCGTGTACGATGATAATCCATTGGCGAACGCCGTCGCAGCGGCTGCAGCAGCCGTTGCTCAGCTGCAGCAACAACAACAACAACAACAGCAGCAGCAGCAACAGCAGCAGCAACAACAACAGCAACAACAGCAACAGCAGCAACCAAATGGCCAGGAGCAGGATCAAGAGCCGCAGCACAGTCTCAGCCACAGCCTCAATCACAGTCTCAATCAGAGTCTCAGCCACAGTCTCAACCACAGTCACAACCACAGTCACAATCACAGTCACAATCATAGTCACAGTCACAGTCACAGTGCCGCATTTAAGGATCATGGACATGGCCTGCATGACGAGCCGCCCGAAGCATCCGATTTCGATAAGGACTGCAATGGAGCGCTCAACTTGCATCACAACAGCAGCAGTGGCAATGACAATAACATATCCATGAAGTGAGTAGCCTTTCTATGCGATTCCCAGTTAATGAATTTAGTGAATGCTGAGCTGCTTTTATTTCATATAGTAACTGATTGAGTTTTATGATAGCCATGGAATACGTTGCCTCAATAACTGATGTTCAGTCGATTAATTGATTGATTGAAGAGGAAGGTGAAGCTGCTGTCAATCCACCTGTTTACCATCCATGAAGTGAATGAATTCTCTAATTGATAATCAATCATATGAGCAGCTCATAGAGCAAGCTGTAGATGCTAGTAAAATTATATCAACTCATGAAGCTAGAGACTTCAAATCTGTATATTTCAATATATATATTATATATATATTATGGATACAAAGATTCTGTAATTTTCAGATTTTGGAAAACGCATTTCAAATACTAGAGACTTGCAATTTGGCAAATTGATACATTTAGATACTCTTAATCTACTCCAAAAATGACATGAAGGTCATCCATCTAGAAATGGAGTTATAAGCCATGGCAGCAACTGCGCAGTTGGCAGATCACGCTCGTAAAGAAGAATAGTATTAGTTTTTTTTTTTTGGGCAGGGTACAGGGTATCTCGTAGTCGAGCCGTCTCAACTAGAGCCTTCTTACTTGTTCAAATTGTTTTTGTATAGTCAAAATTGAAAATTTGATTGGAGTCTTTACATCAACCTCTAAATACATTATCCATCTCTATATTTATTCACACAGATCCGAGCCGCTCTCCGAAGGTGAATTCAATCCGGATGATATACAGCTAATGCAGACCAACTACAATGGGTAAGACTGAACAAAAGTCGCCAAATTAAATATGCATTCATTTCCAATTTTCTCTCCTTGCCTTTGCAGCGCTCAGAATTTCTACTCGCCGAGCATAGATCAGAATATCCTGCATCCGGATGTGATTGTGGATACGGATAATCTATCTGATTGCAGTTCATCGGCATCGCTGAAGAGCGGCAAACGAAAGATGTCCACATCCACAGATGGGGACAGCACCAACTATGAGCTGATCGAGTATCTGAAACGGCGGGAGAAGCGAGACGAGGAGCTGCTGAAGCGCATGGATGCACGGGAGGAGCGCTTCATGAATCTGCTCGAGCGCACAGTCATTGCCATCGAGCAGCTGGCGGCGGGCAAAGTTCAGACACTAGTTGCCAGCAAAGCCACCGAAACGGAAACAGCAGCGAATACGGCATTGGATGCAGTTACTCCGGCTCTAGATTTACCCGTGAAGTGTGTGGAAATAGATGGCATAATAGATGCAGATCTTGCGGCCGAGGAGTCAGACGCAGAGTCAACAGGAGTGGAACTAGAAGCAGAGACAGAAGCAGCAACTACGATCGGAGTGGACACGAAAGTAGTTGATGTTGAAAAAGGAGTAGATAAAGGAGCAGACGCAGAAATCGCATCGAATCAAACGTAAAACAAACAAACAAACAAAAAACAATTAAATGCAGTGCCAAAGACGAGCCAATGACTCGGATTCTAAATGAGATTTTGCAACGTTTACTTAATATATACATATATATATACCCCAAGTGCTTAAGCAACAAGAAAATCAAAACAACAATTTTAAGTCTTAAGTAAATGCAATCCTTGTCTAAGTTATATAATATTGGCAATATTTGTGCCAGCACTATTTAATTATTAAATTAGGCTTAAGCTGCAATGCATCCTCTAGTTTATAGACGCAACCAAATCTTATACATATATATTTTTTATATATAATTTTTATATTTATCTGCATGTGGTCAAAAATAATTTTATTTTTTTTTTCAAATTCATTCATATATTCATGTCTTGTATGTACGAATGTATACATATGTAGATTATGTAGCTTTGTTAGTTGGTCTGCGTTCTTAATCCTTTTTATTCTCGTAATTTTAATTTTATTCGTTTACAACCAAATCTTATTCGATTTAAGTTGGAGCTGAAATGGGGCTCAAATGCATTTGTGCAGTTACATATATAAATATGTATGTGTGTATGTTATGTATACATCAATTTTTTTTTAAATTTAGTTAAATACACAAAAACCAACATTTTGAAAAGAAACAAGTTTGCAATTTTTTCGTATTTAAGTTGTGCAGGCTGCAGCTAATTCAAAATGGCTGCCATCAACAAGATCAAGATCGAAAGCGTTGCCACCTAGCTCACATGCACAAACTTTCATATGTGATTTTCTACTATAAAAAAATATCTGAAGTAATTAGAATATTAACGCAAGCAATACTTGCAAAAAGACAAAATAGGGTTTCTTTTATAAATGAGTACCTATTCTTATATCAAGGGCAATTACTGCCCCTGGTGTTTCTGTTGCTTTCGATATTTGATTGTTGCCACTTTTGCGGGCCTTCAGAAATAGGCCCCTATCACGAAATTCAAATGTGCCTATCGACAGTGATGCCACATTTGTGGCTCAATGGCGCCACTTTTTAATCTACTTTCGAACCAACTGCACAGGATATATATGTATATTGAAACCCTATTACATTAGCTTAGAGCTTATTTCGCTTTTTATTTTTGTTTTTCTCGACAACTTTGTTAGGCATACTTTTCTGTATCTTTGCAATTTTCTTGGTAATGAGGAATTTGAGACGCTTTTTGACCTCGTCGTAATTTTCATTGTTCGGCTCAGCTTTGGCCGACTTGAACAACTTGGCACCTTCTGTAAGAGATATATAGATATATTGAATAGTTCATCATATACTTTTGATGTGTACCTTTAAGCCTGGCGTCGTTTTTGGGTATAAAGAAGGTTTCATTATAGGTTTTCGCCTTCTTTTGCTTCTGCTTGCCTGGCTTCGCATTTTCCTTAGCCAGCTGCGGCTGATCCTTCTCCTTCTCGTTGTCCTGTGGCTGCTCCTCATCTTCGCTGTCGGAAGAGTCGTAGCTGAATGGATTTACTTGACCCAGTCCTAGTTTATTGGACTTATTAACCAATATCTTTTCATGGCCCAGCTTCTCCAGCTGATCCTGACGCTGGGCAACCGCTTCTTCGTGGCTGCTGCCAAACATGTCTAACAGGCTGAAGCCTTCACCGCGTGTCTTCAGCGATTCCTTAAGCGTATCTGTGACCACATAGAAGGCACTCTGTGAGACGGGTGCTGGTCCAGTAGATTCTTCTACCTTAACCTTTTCATCATTTTGCTTCGGCTGCTGCTTAGCACTGTCCTTGTCATTGTCCTTGGCCTTGACCCGCACCAGTTTCTGGTGTTCCTCTTTGGCCGGATCATAGCGCAACATTTTCTTATTTTTGGCCACCTTCGCGGCCGCCGCAGTGCCTGTATCTATTTTGCGTCCAATCACCTGCTCCAATATGCCCATCTGCCAGTCGCGTTCATTGGATTGGGCATTCTCTTCTGGTTGGTCGGGCTCATCCGCCAGCTCCTTGTTGTCGTCGTCCTCGTCACCCACAAAATTGGCTGTTATACGAAATCTGGGATCTAAGCTCTGTTTGCTTTGCATTTCCACCAAACGTTCGCCCTTTTTACTGCTGTATTCAGGCAGCACAATCTCCTCATCCTGCTCTTCCCCATCCTCATCATCGAACAGATTCCGGGATTGTGACTTCTCTTTCTGAGCCTTCTTCGGCTCCACATCCTCATCCTCCTCAGCATCGCTGAACTTGATGCGCTTTGCTTTTGTGCCCTCCGCGGAGGACAATGCCTGCTGTATGGCCGACTTCTTTTGCTGATGCTGCTGCTTCATTTTGTTGAGCGACTCTTTGCGTTTTAAGTCTGCAATTGAAGCCTTGGCATCTAGTTGCTTGGTGGTGGACTTCTTCTGCTGCTCGATGATGTGCAGAGGCTTCACATCATGCTCCTGCTGAATGACAATCTACAAGAGAAGTTAAAGAGTTAAACCGAATTCTAATGTGATAAAGTTAGTCACGCACTTTGCCATTGTGCATGGAGTGTGCGGCGCGCTTCTTGGTTATCAACAGTTCGGGCGCCACTTCGTCATCGTCGATTTCCTCGTGCTCACCGAAGACGCGCCGCTTGTTCTGTGTATTTTGTACTAGCAGGCGGGAACTATGTTGATCTGGTTCACTGTAAGTTGGCTGATCCTCCTGCTGTTGCTCCTCTTCCCGCTCACGTTTCAGACGATCCAAAAAGGATTCTTTGGCCAGCGAGACCTTCAGCTGGCAGCCATGCAAGTAGTGCCAATTAAGCTCGTTGAGGCCTGCAATTGCAATTAAGTTATTTTCTATGATTTCTATTGAAGCCTCCGTCTACCCCTGCATACAGTAATTAGCATCGTCTGTCTGTAGCGTCACAAATGCAATAACTTTCGTAATTGTTTGTCCTGAATCAACGAATTGCTCCTTCGTCTTTAGTTCCACTCGCTGCACCGTGCCATAGTCTTGAAACAGGCCACGTAGATCCTTCTCTGATGTGTTCTCCGGCAAGTCGGCAAGGAAGAAACGTGTACCGCTCATATTTGTAATTAAATTGTATACACCAAAAGAAATCCCAAATCACCAACAAAAATAATAAGCGCACGTGTAGGTAAATCAACACAGCTGTTGGCAGGTCAGTGCTGTAAAACGTTCATAATTTAGAACATACCGATTAATGGGCTTTTGACGTCAGCAAGTGCTATTTGTATGTGTTCTAATTGGTGCTGGAATCGTGCAAAGATATCGAACTTTAGAACTCGATATATTATTCTGCTAATGTACAGGTTTTTGCATCTTCATCACATTCAATCTATTCATTTTCAATAAAAATGATGCTACACAAAATTGTTTGGTTGGCGGTCGCGTTGAGCCGGTAATCAAACTATCGTTACATATCGATATGTCGTGCTTCTAATACACATCTCCATATACACACACAGTCAGATTTTATTATTTATTTTTGTTTTCTACTGTGCTAAAACTTTTGAGGCGCCAAAGATTTTTTCTAGAAGCCATTTTACAGATATACAATAGAAGGGATAATGGATAAAACCAGAGCTGGCAGTGCACCTACATTGGAGAAATGGGGATTTCCTTTGCTGGAGCTCTATCGGCTCGCCTTCACCTTCTACAAACGTAATGACACGAATTTCAGATGTCTTGCAATATTTTTTGCATATTTATGGCTTCCTGTCATCTTTGTTTTGCAGAAAACTCAGGCAAGGCCATACATCTGTCTTACGAGGACAATCTCAAGCTGATCGCCTTCAAACAGCAGGCCGCCCTGGGACCCTTCAACACAAACCATGCGCCGGCTCTTGGGGTGCTCGACGTGATCGGGCGTGATAGGCAGCAGCACTGGCAGCTGTTGGGTGATATCACACGGGAACAGGCAATGGAGGGTTTCATCGATCTGTTGGATACAATGTGCAGTGCCTTTCGTCCCTACATTGAGGCGGTGCGTCAGAATCGCGATGCCAATCTGAAAGCCGACCTGCGCCGCATGGAGCTAGAGAAGGAGGCGCGTGAGAAGCGCGAACGCGAACAGCAGGAACTGCTCGAAGAGGGCTACAAAGAGGAATTGCAGCGACGCCAGCTACAGGACGCACTTAATAAGCAAACGTATCAGCAATTTAAGGTAATATTTTAACGGCCTCGGCACACGCTATCGATTTTCTAATACCACGTACGCAATTTAAGTCGCCAAGGGGTGCACGACAGCCTGTACAGCTGGACTTGTGACAGCAGCCGTTTATTTACCTTGTAATTTGGTATTTAGCAAAAGAGAGCTGTGTTTATTCAATACGGAAAATCTGGTTTGCGAAACAAAGCATAGTTCTACTGCAAATCTGTGTTCATATTCAAACAATTCAGTGAACCGGAAAAGCAATCTTTAATTGAAGTTTTGTGTGTGCTTGTGAACTAGTTCAAAAGTGTTAAAAGCTTATTAAATTGTGGCTCATAAATCGAATTGAAAGGCAATAAAGTGATGCAATTGGCTTTAAAAATTTTTAAGGAATGGCAGTATTTTGAAACTGGTTCAAAAATGAATCAGTTAAGAAATGTTCGAATGAACCAGCTTATAGTTTCAAGTAATATGCATGATTTATTTGATCATGTTTAACTTGTGAACAATTACTCAGAAAGTTGGTCAACCCGTTTCGTTTCAACCCGATTTAAAGGGTATTTCACAGTCGTTGATTATGGACTTGCAGCACTTTATGTGGGCGCAGACAGTTGCACCTGTTGTGTACCCATCCTACTTGGCCTTGACGTACTCGTCAATAATAAATGCTAATTGCCGGTGACAGCGACTCGAATGAGGTCAGAGTCACAGTCACAAAAGCACTAAATGGGGTCAGACATAAACGGAAATTTCAAGGATATACACTTTCATTAATAAATATATAATATTAACTACTCTTTGTGTGTTCTGTTGCCTGTTGCCTTTGGCCACTCTTTAGCTGTACGCGGAGAAGCAGTTCCCTGGCAATCCCGAGCAGCAGGCTGTGCTCATTCATCAGCTGCAGCGGGAGCATTATCATCAATATATGCAGCAGCTGCATTTGCAGAATCAAGCGCAATCGAATATAAAACAGGAGGAACACCAGACAGCGGAGATGGACAAGGATAAGGACGCTTTGCTGCACGAGGAGCTGCAGGAACACAGCAACACCGGCGGCCGTCGGCACTAACCACATCAACAACAACAATAACAATAACATCAACAGCAGCAGCGGCGCCAGCAGCACCACCACCAACAACAGTCCTGGCCATCCAAATCTCGCCCAGGCCATGGACTCACTGCATCTAAACGCATTTGGTTGCCAGCAACAGCTGCAGCAACAGGAGCAATCCGAGCAGCTGGCGGGTAACGATGAATATGACGATTATGTGATGATACGTCCGGCCAAGATTTGGACACGGCCGGACATCGAACAGTTCAAGACTGAAGTTTCTGCTGGCGATGGTGATGGCGTTATTACCATTGGACACGGTGATACAGTTACAGTGCGTACTACATACATATTATATAGTTCATAGAACTGATTGATTAGTCTCTGTTTGATTCCTGCTGCAGGTGCGCGTACCCACGAATATGAATGGCAAATGCATCTTCTGGGAGTTTGCCACCGACAATTACGATATTGGCTTTGGCATATACTTTGAGTGGGCCTAAGCCCGTTACCAGTGAGGTGACGGTGCACGTGAGCGACAGCGATGAGGACGAGGACTGCGTGGATGAGGATTATCTATCGACCACCGAGGATTTGGAGTCCGGTTCCATGACGCAGGACCGCAATACGATGGCCGCCCAAACGGCGGCGGCCGCTGCCAAGCCGCCCATTTCTATTATTGTGCCAATATATCGGCGCGAATGCTACAACGAGGTCTATGTGGGCTCGCATTCGTATCCCGGCGAGGGAGTTTACTTGCTGAAATTTGACAATAGCTACAGCATTTGGCGTTCCAAAACGCTTTATTATCGCGTCTATTACGAACGATAGGGCCAAACGAAAAAAAAAAGTAGTCTAGTATTAGCCTACACTTACCAAGTGCATATACATACATATTTATAGACATATGTGTGGTGGTGTATAGTCCAAAATAATAGACATATTTCTAAGGATTTCGATGATCATATAAACAGTTGAAGAGGGGTGTACGTGGTGTGCTGTGTTTTGGGGTGTGTATGCAAATCGTGCATATGCAGCTATTTAGAAACTACACTTTTCCACTTGCAAGTTGATTAAATCATTATTATTTATTATATAGTTTCAAAAATAAATTAATATGTATTACAAAATATTTAAAGTCTATTATAATAAGTGTTAGAGAGAGAGAGAGAGGGCGGACAGTGCAGCCAATCGGCGCTAAGAACTTTGAAATTCAGCAACAGCCAGCCCTGCCAGATGTTCCAGATGCGTGCTATTGATAGCTGCTGCACTAGTGCAACTAAAAAAAATTAAAAAAATAAAAATACAGTCAACACTTAATTATCCTTTTTCCTTTATTTGTTTTGCCAATTTAAAATTTTTTCCATTGATATTTTAGTGCATATAGAAGCTTGTCCCATCAGCTGTTTATATCTTAAGTGTGAATGCTGCCATATGATTTTGGTGCCCAAGTTTGCACAAGCAGCTGTTTATCTGGCCAACGCTGCCAGATGTGCACAGTATTTACTATGCGTTGTTGTTGTTTAATTTGAAAAGCCGGTGATCGTGTGTTATGTATGCAGCCGCATTGCAATTGCCTAAATGTCCAGCTGCCAGCAGTCGGTTGGGCAAACGTTTAGTCAGCTATATGCTGGGCATTGAAACCTCCTGCGATGACACCGGCATAGCCATAGTAGACACAACTGGTCGGGTGCACGCCAATGTGCTTGAGTCCCAGCAAACGTTTCACACGCGGTAACAACAACAAAATAAAGTGTAAAATAAAATATTTATATAAATAACAATTTCTAGTTATGGTGGCATTATACCACCACGTGCTCAGGATCTACATAGAGCGCGCATTGCATCTGCCTATGAGCGCTGCTTGGAGCAGGCGCAACTGCAACCAGATCAGCTGGCGGGAATTGCGGTGACCACACACCCCGGACTGCCTTTGAGCTTAATTGTGGGTCTGCGCTTTGCCCGTCACCTAGCACGCCGTCATCGCAAGCCCATGTTGCCCGTGCATCACATGGAGGCGCATGCTCTGCAGGCGCGCATGGAGCATCCGACTGAAATAAGTTATCCATACCTTTGCCTGCTCATTAGCGGTGGTCACAGCCAGCTGGCAATGGTTAATGGACCTGGTCGGCTGGCGCTCCTCGGCGAAACACTAGATGATGCACCCGGCGAGGCATTCGATAAGATTGCACGACGGCTACGGCTCTATGTGCTCCCACAGTACAGATTGTGGAATGGTGGACGAGCCATCGAGCATGCTGCTCAAAATGCCGAGAACCCAAATGCATTTGAATTTCCGTTACCCTTGGCCCAGCAACGTAATTGCAATTTCAGCTTTGCGGGCATCAAGAACAATTCCTTCCGTGCCATACGCAGGCAGGAGCGCGAGGAGCGGACACCGCCAGATGGCATTATTAGCAATTATCAGGACTTCTGTGCGGGTCTACTGAATGCAGTCAGTCGCCATCTAATGCATCGGACGCAACGTGCTCTTGAGTATTGCTTGGAGCGGCAGCTCTTTGATGCAGCGCCGCCCACACTTGTCATCTCGGGGGGCGTGGCCAACAATGATGCCATATTCGAGAATATGAAGCATTTGGCAAGCGCCTACAATTGCCGCTGCTATCGTCCATCGAAGCTCTACTGCTCCGACAATGGAGTCATGATTGCCTGGCACGGCATCGAGCAGTTACTCCAAGATCCGAAGCAGAACCTCCGACGAGACATTGACAATATAGACATAGCAGGGCAGCGCTGGATTTCAACAGTCGATGATTGACGACGTAGAACAGGCGGCCATCAAATGCAAGTGGATCAAAACACTCTAGTGGAACGAGAGCGATTTTTAGAAGAAAAATATATATTTGTAATATAGAAGTTCTATAACTGATAAGGTTTTGTTGATATATAAACAGACATCAATCTATAAACTGATATCAGGACCAACTATAGCAGTCATATGACATAATTGTACGATTCATTCAATATCATATAGTTCCTGCTATATCTATTTAAGTACTTGACTTTTGATAGTCGTAGAGCTACGAACAAAGAGTTTACAATAAGCAATAAAAAACAAACAAAGAAAATGTCCAGCTCTGGCTGCTATACTATATTATTGTGAAGTCCAATATGTCGAATTCTCGCAATATGTACTATATAGAAATCGTATAGACAGTGCACTACTTGATAACTCATTAAGCAAAACAAACGATAAAAACGTATTCGATTCCATATGATGACTGTTGCAGCTGTTCCGACATATGTATATCTGTATATATATATACATACTGCCTGACCTAGAACAAGTTTTATAAATAACTGGATAATACAACTGAGCAGCAAGTCCAAGTATAGCTGTTGCCCCTACTATACTTAATGAACTCAAAAACGGTTTGGACTCCGCATCTCTTTCTAACCCGAAACAGAACTATAGAAACCATGACTATGATATAGGTATATAGCTCTCTGCAAGGCTGTATCTATGTATATCTGTAGTTGGTATATCTACATCCATATTATGCCACAGACAAAAATATAGTCCATAGATACAGATATATGCCTGTACAGATATAGATACATCCCTATAGACATAAATACAACCTTGCACAGATATAGATACATCCATATACTAAGATCTTATCTATCTCTTGCTTTAAGGGTAGACATCAATCGTTATTCCGATATGGAGACATCCCTATATAGATATAGATTCCCCCTATATAGTTATAGACACATGACCATATAGATTTTATCTCATCCTTTACTAGATATATATGCATCCTTTATAGCATAGATACTTCCTTATAACAATACAGTTACCACCTCATCTATATACTATATAGAATCAACCATTCAGATTTAGTTACATTCTCATCCTGTAATATCTATGGATGATAGATACATATGCTTACATAGATCCCTCTCCCTTCATTGACCCATAGTTGATTTCATTTAATTTCTTTATACATTATTTATATATATATATATGTTTGTTTTGTTTTTTCTTTCTTGTTTTATTATATTATCTGAAATCAATAATGTCAAATCTCTAATGTCTAAAAAAAAAATGTAAAAATTGATAATGTATACATATAAAAATATTAAAAAATGCATTAGTTCTTCCATCTGCCGACTTCGTCTCTGCTTCTTCTTCTTCTACTTTTTGTTTTTTTTTTGTTTTGTTTTGTTTTTTATGCTGAACTACAATACAATTTTTTCTCTTTCGCTTCTCGTTTTTGTTTGGATTATACTTATATAGAGTTTAGTTGTTTTTTTTTTTTTTTTTTTTTTGCATTTTCTTGTGTTTCTAATAAACTTTTTATTAATTTTTGTGTTGTTGTTTGCAACGTTTTACTTATATATTTCAATACTCTTAATTTTTGTTTTGTTTATTACATAATTGCGTTTTACATACATTACGCATAGCATTTATTATCATAATTTTTTTGTTTTCTTTTCTTTTTAGTTATATTTTGTGTACCGTTATTTATTGCATGTGTGTATGTGTGTGTGTTTGTAAACAATTGGTAGACATATGCACGTATTGTTATCTATATATATATATCTATATATATGTATATATAGACAGATATATTTATATATATATATAAGGATTATTTGTTGTCTCTGCTCGCTGATTTCTCTATTGGAGTGAGCTGCTCTTCATTTTTCACACATCTATATATACATATATTTATATATATATATATATATATATAGTATACAAATATACATATATATAGTTATATTTATGCAAAACATGCAAATTTGCACAAGTTTTCAGTTTTGTTTGTTTTATTTATTTAATTATTTATTTTTTTCATTTTTAGTTTTGCTTTTCTGTTTTTCTCTTTTGCTTCTCTTAATATAAATAATTTGTTTTGCTATGTTATTGTTGTTGTTTTCTCTTTTATCTTAATATGGAGGGGAGAGAGAGTTTAGATACGAAAAAATATATATATATGTATATATATAATTATATAATAAAAGTTTTAAGGTTTGGCTTGGATAGAGCGCACACTGGTTAAAAAGCAAAATGAAAAAAAAAAAAAAATTTTTTTTTTGTAAACAACTTAAAAGAGAAAGACAGGGAAAAGTTAAATACATATACATATATAAGCGTATATATATGTATATAGTTATATAGGGGTTCTCTTTGTTTCCTTTTGAGAGCGAAGCAGAAAATAATAAGAAGCAACCGAAAAACACACAAAAAAAAAAAGACACACAAACAACAAATGGAAACATAAGAAATTAGAGGAATCTGCATTTCCTCCGCTTGGTCGGCTCTGGCGGCTCCAAGGCGGCCAAAATTGCCTCGTCGAATACATTCTTGAGTCCCTTCTGCGTGAGGGCCGAGCATTCCACATATTTGACCGCCTTCAGCTCCTTGGCCAGCTTCTCACCCTGCTCCGATGTGATGGGCTTTTGCTTATTCTTGGCCAGTTTCTCCAGTGTGCTCGTCTCGTCGCGCAAATCGATTTGTGTGCCAACCAGCAGGAACGGCGTCTTTTGGCAATGGTGCGTTATCTCGGGCACCCACTGTAATAGAGGACAATCGATACTATTATTAATACAGTTCACTTCCGCTCCAACTTTCGTGGTGTTTCCTTACCTTCTCTTTGACATTCTCAAAGGAACTGGGACTGACCACCGAGAAGCAGACAAGAAAGACGTCCGTCTGTGGATATGACAATGGACGCAACCTATCGTAATCCTCCTGTCCGGCGGTATCGAATAGTCCCAGCGTATACGGCTCACCGCCAATCATCACGGTCACCGCATAATTATCAAATACAGTTGGCACATACTCTGATGGAAATTTGTTGGTTGTGTACGAGATTAGCAGACAGGTCTTGCCCACTGCGCCATCGCCGACGACCACGCACTTGATGGTTTGCATACCGTACGAGTTATATGTAACGCGATTTCTTCAAATTCGAAAAACAAATATCAAATTGGTATTAATGACAAATCGAAGCGAAGCAGTAAAAACACTGAAAATACGAGACAATATACTACGAGTCATTGCCAGTTCAAGTTCAACTCTAATTCTCTGGTCATGTGCTGCATACAGTCAAGCATGGCTATGAGAGATGTCAAATTAATTGCCTCATTACTGCGCAACTACATAGACTACACTGTAGGCCAAGGAGTCAAGTGATTCATATAGTTAAGTCTGCCAAAGTGCAACGCTTGTTTGACAGTCAACTTCACAGGCTTCACTGTAACCCAAACTGTCATGTGTGTGAATATGTATGTATGTGTATGAGTGCATGAGCGTATATATATACATCTATATATGTGTGCGTATGTATGTATGTATGTGTGTGTGCCTTAATTACTTTCGCAAAGGGGCGCGTAGGTGTGTGGAAATAAGGGAAGGCCCTTGCCCGGCCAAGTGATTGTCAAGTTCTTCAGGCGCAGGGTGGTTATACATCAGAATAGGCGAGGGGTGGGCGGACATGCGAGGGGGTGCATTGTGCCCGTTTGGGAGTGCGCTTTGTTATCATCAACAAACACACACATCCATACTGATATATAATTTAAAAACAAAAAAATATATATGCAAAAATACTTCATATCAGCGGCGAGACGCATATTGCCATTTACTTGTAATTTTTTATTTATTAAAATTTTTTTTTTTTGCCTAACTATTGTCTTATCTATGCGTGTGAGTTGTATCTGTGGAACTTTGTACACAGAGAACACACATACACATATACACCCTACTATTCACAGACACTAACTCAGACACATACGACAGCCGGGCGGTATCGTCGTCGCCGCCGGCTTCCTTTTTAATGGAGCATAAAGCAGAGAGCCGCAGGCAAAGGCGATGACTCAAACTGTGCATGTGTGCGTGCAGAATAAAAGAAAAATAAAAAGAGAAGAAAAAAACAACACCAGACACTCACACAGACACAAACAAAGTACCTAGATAAGCGCGCAGGCAGTTCTAATATGAAATATGCAGCGGCCCCTACCATAACCAAATCACACATACACATTGATAGCATATATGCATACATATGTATTTAAGTGCGCGCGTGTGTCTTAAACGTAGTTTTGCTGCAGCCAATATGCTAATTTATTTTGACACAAATGCACTTGTGTATAAATATATATACACACACACACACACGCATGCAGGCACATGCATATGCGCATATTGTTTTGCATCGCCCACATACACACTCGCACAGGCACGTACGGAGAGTTTATAATTATTAGAAAGCCAGGCAAAACGAAATGCACAAATTATGTTCACATTTCGAAAATTTGCCAGCAGCAAGAATAAAATTAAGCCAATCGTTTGCAGCAACACACTGACGTACACTCACTCACACACACACACACGCACACGTAGAGAACAGACACAAGCAGCTAAAGCAGTCATCGTTAACGTTTTTTGTCACTTTTCACTCTAGAGAATTTTCTCTTTCTTGGCGCACCATATGTATTGGCTATTTTCAGTTAATAAATGCATGCCCTTGCGTTGGTTTGCGCAATATTACTTACAACTGATCTGAATTGAAAACGGCAAAGAAATTTGTTTAGTTTTGACTATTTTTTTTGGGCTGGGTTGGGCGTCGATTCGTATAGAAAACTACTATTTTCCTTTTGTGTGTTCGTTCTCTGCAGCAATAGTAATCTGTATGCGTGCGAATGACGAAGCATAGGGTTGCCACTGTGACAATCCCTATCGTAACTTTGACGTTTACAAATGGCAGCACTATGATACAATGTTGCCACTCCGGTTGAATGCAATTCTCCCATCTGTCATCTAGAATAAGAACAAGAGCACGGACCAGCGACAACAAAGTAGGCGACCAAAAATCTAATCGCCAGGCGCTGACAAAAATTGCGAACCGACTGGAATGACATTAAAATGGCTGGATTTTTAAGAGCCAGGTAAATAATTCATTAGTCAATAGATGAGTAATTCACGAAATCAAGCAATGTCAATTGCGACTTAATGCAGTCATGCGCATGTATAAATTGAGCAACGCACAAATGCATGAACACCATTACAGTGACCTGCAGTTTATTTAATTCATGGTCAAATTTTATTTCAACAATAATTTAAATACACACACATATATATATATTCTATACATTAAAGTATATATAGTATATATGTATATTTTGTATGTCTTTAGATTTATACTTATGTTTATATATGTATATTATTAACCTAATTACAGAAAACGTAGTCGGGAAGAGGATCTACCTTGTGAATCAACCCCCCTTTCCAAACGTATCAACAACCTGCATTTAACATACGACGATGGGAATAGCAGCAGCAGTAGCAATTGCAGTATACCAAATCTAATCAATGATAATAATTATATATTACCAACGATCCAAAATGGAGGAATTAGTCCTGCTGAAGTAGTCGGCAGTGGCATATATGCTTACAATCCCGAACTGAATGCTGATCAAAATCCATACTATTATGAAAAGAACAAAATGTTATATGACTTGCACGTTGAACGTGTCAAGCGAAACAATCACTAAGATTTTATAAAACACAAATGGATCCAACTTAATGCTCTAAAAGATACAAGAAAAATAAAAATAATAAATGTGCATTGAACACGCTTTACTCAAGGTGATATAAAAAAAAAAAGGAAAAAAAAAACAACAAAAACAAATCAATTCAAATCTCATATAAACATAATAATAGATAACTCCATACACAAAAATTAACAAGGAATAATCAAATCGCTTGCCTTATCCATTCGTTAAAACAATAAATAGCAATATGGTAGCGGATAGTGCCAATAATTCAAGGAAATAAACTCAGAGGGATTACTTAGCCGAACTTCTATCTTTAAATGTTCATTTATAAGAAGAGGAGAAAAAAAGAACAACAGTTTATATATTGTAAACATATAAATTTCTGCGAATTGAGACAAAATGTGTTCGAATTATATATAGATATATGTATGTAGAATTAAAAATAGGCTTTAGCTAACGATAACAGCTGTTAAATACAAACCTCTACAACAAAAAGAAAACCTTAACATATATATAGCTAGTGATTTTGAAATACCTACATACACATAAACAACATAAGACTTTTCCAATTTTTCTCTGCACACGGAAACATGTGTTAAATCTTTTAACTATGTTTAATATATCATACAAGTGTTCTAAATTTCTAGATGTGTGTGCTGGAGTCTTGTACTTCAATATAATATATTTAAGTTAAAGATAAACAAGCCATGTATGAAGCAGCAATACTGTTAATAAAGTATTATAGGAATTTTCTAAAAAGAAAAAAACATTTGATTAACCTATTTGAATTTTCAATTTCCAGCACCTTTTAATAACGGCACACCACTGTGCCTTCGCATATCTAACGTTACTCTGTTGGTTGTGTCAAGTGAGACAATGCAATAAGCGATTTCTCGCTCTCCTGTCAGCGAATGAACGCTCTCTCACTCGCTGTCGCTCTCTCATTCACATTGATACGCATTCATGCCCGACATATATACACACACACATACACGCGATCGCACACATGCATGCAGCCACACTCATTCTTTGTTGTTGCTATTTATACGCTCGCAATTTATTTTTGACAACGTAAAAATGTTGTACTATATTGTTAAAAATTTAGTTATAACATATTAAATTAAGTGCCTTCACAGTGCCAGTCCAGTATTTACACGAAAGAAATCAAATAATTTAAATATACATAAGTGCAATATGTGCGAATGCGAACGAAGTGGAAAATGTTTGACAAGTGCAACAAGTAAACACAATAGCCTCACATAATAGCCAATTATAAGTATATATATATATACATATCTATGTATATATATATATAATATATATATACATATATATGTATCCATGTGCACATAGTAATAGCTGAACAATACATCACAATCGATATTGCAATCGGAATCACAATCGCCATCGCCGTAGATGATGAGCCCATTTGGTTCGAAGAAGAACCGTTCATTGCCGGTGCGCGTAAGCACCTTCGATTCGGAGCTGGAGTTCGAATTGGAGACGCGCTCCACCGGGCAAGAGTTGTTTGATCTGGTCTGTCGCACGATTGGGTTGCGTGAATCATGGTATTTTGGACTGCAATACGTCGACACGCGCAACAATGTCTCCTGGCTCAAAATGGACAAAAAGGTCAAAGATCAGCGCGTCGAACTGCATGCAAACAATAACATTTACGTCTTCAGTTTCTATGCGAAATTCTTCCCGGAGAACGTCAGCGAAGAACTGATACAGGAGATAACGCAGCATTTGTTCTTCTTGCAAGTGAAGCAGAGCATTCTCTCAATGGACATCTATTGCCGGCCAGAGGCATCCGTTCTGCTTGCCTCGTATGCGGTCCATGTTCAGTATGGGCCCTACGATTATGAGACCTACAAGGATGGCATGCTGGCCGGTGGTGAATTGCTGCCCAAGGGTGTTACCGATCAGTATCAAATGACACCGGAGATGTGGGAGGAGCGCATCAAGACCTGGTCAGTAACTAAACATATATCGCATTAGCCTTTATAGCTAAATATCTAAATGAAATTCTAGGTACATGGATCACGAGCCCATGACACGTGATGAAGTGGAAATGGAATATCTAAAAATCGCACAAGATCTGGACATGTATGGTGTTAACTACTTTCCTATTACGGTGTGTAACCTAACCTCTTTTAGAGTTCGAAAAGTATCTAACTTCATACTTAACCCAAGTTAACTAAATTCAAATTCGAAATCGATATAATTTTATTCATAGTCTAACGTAGTATTACGTACTTTTATGTACCTTACCTCCGAATCTAATCTTAATGTATAAACGAATCTTGATTCGAGTATGAAAATGTACGTAATTCCACATTAACACAACCCAATCTTACTGTTAAGCTAAATAAAACCTCACAGATAATCAGATTTATCAACTCTCAATTTCCTGATCATAGAATAAGAACAAAACCAAATTGTGGCTGGGCGTTACGGCCGTGGGTCTGAACATCTATGATGAACGCGACAAGCTAACCCCAAAGACAACGTTCCAATGGAACGAGATACGACACGTTAGTTTCGATGACAAGAAATTCACGATACGTTTAGTGGATGCCAAAGTGTCGAACTTTATATTTTATTCGCAGGACTTGCACATTAACAAAATGGTGAGTGAAGAACTCTTTAAATGAGTTTCTAGACAATAAGCAACCATCTTACCTCAATATACTTAATATTAATGTCATCCATTTGTAGATACTTGACTTGTGCAAGGGCAATCACGATCTCTATATGAGACGCCGCAAACCGGACACCATGGAGATCCAACAGATGAAAGCGCAGGCAAAGGAGGAAAAACAGCGACGCCAAATCGAACGTAAGAAGTTTATAAGGGAGAAGCAGTTGCGCGAGAAGGCGGAACACGAACGCTATGAGCTGGAGAAGAGGCTCGAGCATCTGCAGGACGAGATGCGTATGGCTAGTGATGCACTGGTAAGCAGATCGATCCTATATCTATATATTATATATATACATATATCGTAATATCAACTAAATTAAATTTCCGTTGCAGCGTCGTTCCGAGGAGACTAAGGAGCTATACTTCGAGAAGAGTCGCGTGAATGAGGAGCAAATGCAGCTGACCGAATGCAAGGCGAATCACTTTAAGACAGAAATGGATCGTTTGCGTGAGCGTCAAATGAAGGTGGAACGAGAGAAGCACGATTTGGAAAAGAAGATCAGGGATGCTGACTTCTATATGCTTCAGCTGACTGTGGAGAACGATAAACGCGAAGCCGAAACAGAGAAGCTCAAGAAGGAGCTGATCTGTGCCAAAATGGCCGAGAGAGAAGCCACCGCACGTCTGCTGAACTTCCTTAACAGTGGACGCAAATCGTCGACGGACAGTCTGCTAACGGCATCGACGGTCTCCCAGGCCAATGTCAATAATCCGTCAAGCATTGCGGCGATTAGCACACCTTCGCTGACCACGAGCAGTTCCACAAATGATCTGGAAACAGCCGGGGGAGCGGAGCTTACGAACTCTGACTCCCACTACATTGTGATGGGCGATAATTCTAGCGGCATTTCCGACGACTTTGAGCCCAAGAAATTTATTTTAACCGACAATGAAATGGAACAGATCGCCAATGAGATGGAGCGCAGCCACTTGGAATACCTGCGCAAGTCCAAGAAGCAGGTGCAAAATCAATTGCAAACGCTGCGCAGCGAGATCGCACCACACAAGATCGAACAGAATCAAAGTAATCTGGATATACTCAGCGAGGCGCAGATAAAGGCGGGCGAGAATAAATATTCAACGCTTAAGAAACTCAAATCCGGTTCGACCAAAGCGCGTGTCGCCTTCTTCGAGGAACTCTAATCGTACCGGAAAATACACTACAAAAATTGGGAACAGAAATTACCTTATCAAGACTCGTACAGCCTCAAATTCTAAGCATTGTTCTAGTTTTTTTTTTTTTTTGTGTGTCAATTTTGTAAGAATTCAGTATGCTTGTGTATATGTTTTTGTCTCAGTGTATATCACGTAATGCACTGTTTTTATGTATCTATGTATTTGTTTCAGTGTATCTAGTATATACAAACAATGTGTTTCAATTTGCCACTCAATTCAACTTATTGTATAGCTTTTGCTTCAGTGTATACCATGATAAGTCGACTCACTGTATATATACGTAGCTATTTATCTCCGTGTATACCATATTAATTCAATTCTCTATATGTAATATGCGATTTGTCTCCAGTGTATTTTGTAAATATATATTTGATTCGTTTCGATTTGCTATATTGTACGTGTTTGTCACTGTATGCGTTTTCTCTCAGTGTATCTATGTAATACCATGTCAATAGCTATAAGCCCCTAACGTTGGCATTATGCTAAGATTTGTTGCCGAATTCAATAAAACCTTTTAAATCAGGGCGTATAATTAAATATATAAAGCTCTAAACTTAATTTGGATATTTATATTTGAATGGAATCTTAAAAATGGAAAAACTATGATTTTCAGGAATCATCCGATTGCCATCGATTGCTCTTATATTTCAAGATCATTAATCTTTTAGGCTATGCATAGGCATAGCATAGACAAGGACTAACGTGATCAAAGTATCATATAGACAAACAGAATCATATATTATTGTCCATCTAGACACTTACCGATTTAAGAAAATATCCATAACATCGGTCAACAAGTACTACTATTATATTATTAAACATTTTAAAATGCAAGTAATATAGCATACTTATATATATATGAAACTTTTTAACCTTTAATCTTTAACTATAACTATTTCCTTCCTTCTTTAATTCATTTTGCTGTATCGCTGTTGCTTCTCTATTGCTGTGCTCTTTTCACCCGTCCGGTGCGTACTGTTTGCATTTGAAGCTGGCCACATTTCCAACGTACTTATATTTCCCTTAAAAAGTCTTCAGGACATTCTTGAGGTGTGGCAACGCTGTTTCGAAAGTATCGAGTCGACCCCATTAAAGAAGCAACAGGAGCAGAGGCGCCTATCGATAAAAAGCTTGGCAGTTTGTTTGAATTTTTGAAAAACATTTGACCATTTACAATTTATTTTATTTTACTCTTTTAGGTTTTCACACAGAAACACGTAAACGTACTTATCCTATCGAATAAGTTTTTTTTTCCATTTTTCTTTTAATTATATTATTTTTACTCGTTTGTAACTTATGTAGCGGCGTGTCCTTTGCCAACTTCTGCAAACATATATATTATATATGTTAGATTGCGTTCATATTTCTAATGTTAAATTGGAACACGCACCTTTAAGCTTCCCTTGGAAAAAAAAATAGATATATTGATATATAGCTCCCCCAATGCTACCATCGACCCGCAAATTATGACATAAAAGAACATTTTTATGAAGTTTTGTTTTTGGTTCTAAGGAATTTCAAATATTTACGTCTTTTTGTATTTTTTTTTTTGTTTTTGTTTTTTTTGTAACACCGTGGAATATTTTATACATATGATACATATGTATATATATATGCATGTATATACATATATATTCATATATATGTCTTGCATTTTATGGAAAATGTACATCAACAAATATAAACAGAATGAAAGTTTGTTAAAATTATAAAAAAAAAATGTTATATATATATTTGTTATATATATAATTGTTGACTATATGTTATACAATTTGAATTAGAAACTTGTTTGTAGCTTCTGCTTTCCTTGCCCCACATTTGAAATCCTATATATTCACACATGGTATATATATATATGTATATAGTCACACATCAGTTGTTATTAACAATATCGCTGTTCTGCCCCAGACTTTGGCTTTGTGTTGTTGTTGTTTCATGTATAAATATAATTATTACATATACATATATATATATTCCTTTATGAATTCTTCTTTTTTTTTTTAACATTTTTGTTATTTTTCTTTGTTTCTTTTTTGTTTTCTTGTAGTTTGTTTATGGTTTTCTATTTTGTTTATTATCCTGTGTATTGTGGAAATTTTGAAGCAAAACTGTGTGTGTGTGTATATGTGTGTGTGTGTATTAAATTTATAGGCTTCCAGGCGTAAGTGTTCCTCTTCATCCGCATCTGAATTGCTTACGCTAGATGTGTGTCTGTGTGTGTGTGTGTGTGTGTGTACATTGTGTGTGTCTTGCTTAAGTGTGTTGTCTGTGTACCTGGTGTGTATTGAATGTGTGTGTGTTTGTTATATATATATATATATATATATATATATATCGATGTGTCTGTGTGTGTGTGTGTGTCTGTCAAGGTTTATCAGCAAATACTACAGCCCCGCTGTTAGCCTCATTCTTAGGGGCGTGGCATTTGATTTTGATTCCCCATCAAACAATATGCGATTTAGCAAATTCATAATTTGATATGCACACTAACATATCACAGGTGACACACACACACACACATACACATGTAAACAAACACACACACACGTATATATTTATATATAAATATATATAAGTACACTCAAGCAAGCATATATATATATATAAATATATATATATTTATATACATATATATATATTTATTTATATATATATTTATATTTATATATATTTATATGCGTATACAAATATATAGATATAGATATATATAGAGACGACATTGGCGTGTACTGAAGGCATTCGCCTTAACAATGTTAACTCAGGGACAACTGATTCAGCGACAACAAACGCTCCACGGCTGCATTGATATCCCCAAACGTTGCAATAAGAGCTGTATGGATAAAGAGAGATAAAGAGATCGGATGAATATATATAGAATAGATATGGATATGAATGAATGTATAAATATATATGCAGTTATCTAGTTTAGTTGAAGTACTCAAGCACTCTAACAATTAGTCAACTATATATATAATATAGATCTGTCTAAATTAATATAATATAGTACAGTAATATATCATCAGTAAATCCTTTCTAAAGCACACTCTTCCTCTTCATCCTCTACTATTGCTAATCTATCGAATAGATTCCTTGCTAATGAATCGAATAGATTCATTAAAATGTTCACCGACTAGTTAGATTAGATGAGGACAAGTCTAGATATAGTAGTGAACTAACTCTATTTTATAAATCATTCATCAAAGCAACGATTTATAACTAACTCGATCCAATAGAAGATTGGTTCACAACACAATATATATAATATATATACTATATATATTATATATATATATATATGAGGATCGACTAGTTAAGAGTCGGATTAACTCGAATATAGACACGGTTTCATATGGTAGTCAAGTGTAAGTCTATCTTAAACTAATATACTAACAAATATGCATAGATAATCTTAGATATATATCTATAGCTATATATTTAGATAGTTTGGTAACCTACCCTGCAAATTGGCATCGCGATTGACAAAGCCCATGGAATCGAGCTGCTCCAATTGGGATTGGTAGCGCACCTCTGGTGGCTGCGTGCTGTCAGCATTGTTGGCCATGCCATTGAGCATGCGCAACATGAAATCGTTGAAAAGCTGGGCATTGGGTCCGCCGCCGGGGGCCAATGGTGGATTTGAGGCATTCGATACATTGTTCGGCGTTGTTGAATTGTTGGCGCTATTAGTGGAATTTGTGGTTGTTGTGGTGCCATCACCGCTAGCCGGATCAGTAGTAGTATTGACGCCTGGTGGTGGCGGCGGTATGCCCAGTGTGCCAACTAGATTCGGAGCAGCGCTGCGCAACTGTTCCATACCCTGCTGAATCTGCAGGATGGCATTGATTGCCTCCGGATTGGTTAGCATGTTCATCACATCCGGATTCTGCATCTGTGCCATAAATTGTGGCATCATCTGTCTCACCTGATCCTGCAACTGAGGATTGTTAGACAATAGGGGGCTGGTGCTAAGCAAACGGGCCGCCATGTCTGGATCCTGGGACATCAATTCCATCATCGAACGTGTATAGGGTGCGTTCAATAGGTTCTGCATTAATGCTGGATTATCAGCCATCTGTTGGAGCAGGCTACGCATTGCCGGTGTATTGAGTACATTATTTGGTGGCTGATCGCCGCCACGTTGATTGTTTGGGGCTGTATTATTGCTTTGGGGGTTGGAGTTGGTGCCGCTACGATTGCCGCTGCCAGTGCCCCACGGATTCGGCAACGGATTGCGATTCTCCGTACCCTGTTGTGGATTTACACCAGTCGTACCGCCGCTGCCGCCCTCGACTAGACCGGCAAAAGGATTGCGTCCAAAGGATTCGGTTGCCGCATTCATCATCGGCTCCTGTATATCACGATAAATGCGCTGCAATGCGCTATAGCCACCTGGCACCGATTCCAAATTCGACATGGCACGATCATGCGAACGCATTAGTTCCTGCAACATCGACGGATTGCGCGCCAATTCCATGGTCTGACGCAACAGATCTGGATTGTTAAGCATATGCGAAATTTCGGGATTACGCTGCATTAGATCCTGCATTTGCGGATTCGATGTGATTAGCTGACGCATCGTCTCCGGATTGTTCATCATTTGCTGCACCAATGGATTGTCCATCAGTGAACGCAACATATCCCCATTATTTAACAATTCATTCTGCATGCGTGCCTGCAAATCCATAAAGGTATTCGAACCGGCTCCTAGTGCTTCCATGCCAGCTAAGCCACCAAAGTGATTCAAGCCAAACGGAGTTTGACGCACATCGGCCGGTGCACGTGCCGGCGCCTCATTGGTACGTGTGGGCGCTTTGATAACCAGATGTACTGTCAAATTGTCCTTGATGTTATGCATCTTAAGGGTATCCGTGTCCTTCATGATTTTACCAGCAAAAATTAGCACCAATTGCTCGGGTTCAGCCTCAAATTTTTGTGCCACCAAAATTTTGAACTAATCGAAAGAAAGAATTCAATTCAGAATCAACACAAATAAAAACAACAATTCAATATTTAATGGCAATAGCGTAAAGAAATACTACGAACAATGTTGCCCCATCATCATAAATATTTATACAAACTAACAGACATACACGCACACACATGCACATACAGTATTTGCACTTTGCCATCCTTTCTAGAAAAAATGCACTGTACCTTCAATTATACGCACGCACGCACACATACACACTCATACACATACGTGGTGCACACAAGACAAGTGTGCCCACCCCTCCGAGCAGTGCTTAGCCGCAATAATTATGTTTTATTAGACGGCCCCTGCCGCTGCCCGCTGCCCTTTACTCATTGCCCGCTACCCAATGACCATGTCTTTTCGTTTCGCACTTTCATACTTACATCTTTAATTCCAGAATCTTCATCGACTTCAACAGTTTTCTTGTCCTTTGGCGTTTTAACTACCACGTTGATGCGCTTACTACCGCCTTCGGCCATTTTGATAGTTTTTTTTCAGCACTACTTATATGCGTTTTTTTTTAATATAGTGCTGTGTTTTCACAAGGTCTTTTTTCAGTTTTTTTTATTTTCTATATTTTTTTTTGTGATCGCCTATTGAAATTTATACGTGCTTTCAAACTAAATTATTTTCCATTTGAAAAAAGTAATTCGTCACTTTCTCACATACGACACACACACACATATATATGTCACACACAAAGAAAGTGTGACCAGCGGCGATTAGTCAATAAAACCCAAAAAGAAATACTCTTGCTATGGTCACACAGTGTTATGTTCGAACAACATTCTCGATTAATGAATGGCGCAGTTACAAAATACATTCAATTTAAACATCAATTCACTGGTATACATAGCATTGCAACACTTCAAATATGTAAAATAAAATACAAAAATACAAAATATTTATAATACAATTATATATGAATATATTGCAAATTAAGTAGTAGAAATTTTGAATTAATATAAAGACATGGTTTAAATTTATTTCTACATATATATATATCTTTTTGTGTCGTTAAAATATCTGTGTCGTTTTCATATCGGTCGGTCACACTGAAATTCCAGCAAACGACAAGCAAAAGGCATCGCATAAGGCAAAGCAAACGGTTGAGTAGTGAGATCGTGTGCATGTGTTTATTAAAACGCAACAATAAACAACAGAAAAACAAAATACGTTGATTATAATTATTCAAATATAAAAACTAAACGTTCGTTACAAAACCAATTTTTATCTTGGGCATAGAAACGAAAGAGTAGTATTTGGTAAAAGCATACGAATCAAAATGCCATAAAAATCAGTTCTTGGAATTTTTGGGTAACATATATAAAACGGTTTTCCGAGAATTACCAATACCAGTGCCAACAAGTGCCTCGCACCCGTGCCCCAGGTATTTTCTTGTCTATCGAATAGCAAAGGTGTGTACTTACTTCAAATAAATGATTGTGTGTGTGCAAGTGCGGACCTATTTAAATAAATAAATATATAAATAAATGATATTAATAATGCATGTGAATTTTGGTATATAATTGCAGATGCAGATCAATGATTGCCAACAAACGAGAATGCAACAAATAGCATATGCTCTCGCTGTTGTCTTTGCCTGCTGCATTGTGGGCCTAAACGGACATCCTCCGTCGCCCGGCTGGGTGGTGCCAGAGAAGGCGGAGGTGCCCGTGGGCAGTGATCTAAATATCACCTGCACCATCAATCAGGCATTCTTCGATTCGACGAAAACGAATGAGACTTGCAGGGTGAACGATTTGTATTTCAAGGCGAACATCAATGGTGTCCAGCGCTTCTTCAATGGCAGCGATCTGCAAATTATCAACGACACCACCATATTGATGTCCTTCAAGAATATGTCCGACCAGGAGGGCGAATACCTGTGCATGTGCAAGGAGATGGGCATGTTCTCCTCAAAGGTGGATGTTGGCACCACGCCATTGCCAGTGCAGGATTTCAATTGCACCAGCTACGATTGGGATTATATGTTTTGCAATTTCACCGAGCCACGGAATAGCATCAATACCAAATACAATATCAGCTTTACGACAGATAAAAATACGAATTATCGCTACTATGTCGATTGCAACTTCGATTCGGCACCTTTGGTCAATTGTAACATAACAAGCGAACAGTATAAGAAGTTCTCGCAAATCTATTTCTTTCGCTTGGACATTGCCAACACCTTGGGCAATGCCAGCCAAGATATCGAGGTGAATAATGTGGAGCGCATGATCTTAGCGCGTCCCGGCCAAAATCTGAAGCTGCTCAATCGCACTAAGGACTCGATCTGCTTGTCTTGGGAGATGCCGCGACGTAGTAACTTCGTTGGTGGCGTGCTTTGGCGGGTCTATGTCACACCCGAAAACTTTCCCACCTTGGTGCGTCCGATGTGGCGCAATAATTCGTCGGCTGCCAAGGATACGCTCTGTCTAACCGAACTGCCGTATCCCGGCTACAATTATGTATTGGAGTTGCGCGTGCGCAATAACAAAACCAAATCACGTTGGAGTCCGCCGCTTAACTACGATTTCCGCACAGCTGCCGAGCGACCGGCGCGGCCGCCGCGCATGACCAATGGCAGCTTCTATGTCTACTCCTCGGAATCATCTCTCACCTTCTACTGGGAGCAGCTGCAGAAGCATGAGATGAATGGTGACAACTTTACCTATGTTATCAGCGAGTTTCGATGCAATGATACTATCAGGTGAGTAAAATATACAAATCGTTTACACGATGAGCATTAAAGTTAAACGTGATGTATCTGTATTGAACGAAATTCTATTAGCACTAATAGTTTATTGCTTACACGCTTCAACTAAATCATGATAAGCTTAAATGTTTTCTATTGTCATATATTTATATTGAAAGTGCGATTAATCTGAACTGAAGCTGAAATATCTAAAAGTATGTTTGCACGATGAAGGCTTGAACGTGAACGTAAAATATCATTTAATAGTATCATAAAGTTTGTCATGATAATTACATCATATAAGCCAAGCCTTATCCATTCCAATGAAAGTACTAAGTTTACACGATGAACAAAAAGAATTTGCAATCATAAATTTCGTTTATCTTTCAATATCCCATAAGTTCATTTCCCTTACATACTGCGAGCTATTAAATGAATATTCATGAATAATAACTACGTTAAGATAATGAACTTTTTCTTTTTCATGTTTTATCATGATTAGCAAATATACTATACATACATACATATATACGAACGTACACACACATCAATGCATCAGTGTTTGGATTTATTGACCACAAACATAAATATTTTGAATACGGCCGTAAAAATGATTAACGCGAAATGTTTGTTTTTCAAGCCATTTCTATTTCTAGAGAATCACTTGTGTATGATTCCAGCTAATCAATAATTAATCATTATTAGATTTATCGTGTAAGCTATTATTTCTTCTATTCTATTCGGCATCAAGTGCACAGTTTGATATACAAGTTTGGCTTCTGACCCATTTGAACTATGACCAAATTCAACAAGTAAGAACGTTGCAGTTGGGTACAACCAAATGCGTGATACTCTGTTCCTGTCGGTGCATTTTACTTATTTAATAAGCAATAAACGAAATATTTGGGCAATTAGCAAACGTATATTGCAAGCAACAAACGTTTTTCCTACATATGCATATATACAGATTTACATACATATATATATATATATATGTATGTTTTTGTATGGATATACATACATACATATTCCGATTCTCAAATTGCAGCAAAGCGTCGTTATTTAAGTCGAATTATAACTAAATACATTAATGTAAACACACACACACATACATACATACATACTTATATTTCTGCACATGTGCATATACACATACATACATAGATGCGACTACATCTGGTCGCATGTCTGATGCGGAACTGCACTGAAACATTGAGAAATTTCCATTAATTTTCATCTAGCTAAAGCATTCATAAGCAATACCCTAACAATGTGTGGCATAACTGTGTATTCAACAAATATGTAACATAAATTTATATAGAGCTATGAATCAGAATCATAGAAACAATATCTAATACAATCAAGATTTTTCCTATAGCAGCAATATATACATATGTATATGACATATCTTCTACTCAACTAATACATTTTTTGAATTGGGGGAAAAAAAAAGAAGACTTGACGAAGAATCACTCCAGATGCAGACATAACTTTTATTTCCAATAGTTGAACTCTTGTTATATACACATATAACATCATGTTATATCTTTAGCTAGGGTATCTACTCGTCGACTTGCCATCCACTTGTCAATATTCCACTTGTTCGCTTTTACATTATTAAAGCGCATTTCTTATTAAACAGCATATACCCAGCATTGCAGGAACGTAATGAATGCTCAACCAAACATACACAAATTCAAAGAATTTTTAAAAATAAACAATTTTCAAGAAATTTTTAACACGCTACGTAGCTATCTCTAGATACATACATATATACAGATGTGTGTATGTATGTTTATATATACGTATGTATGGATGTATATCATACATATTTATGTCTCTTCATCCGTCTCTGTGTCTATATCGTTAATATTCGTAAAATTGTTTCGTTATCTCAATTACTTAGAATAGAAGTTGAATTCGAAAAGATTTTCGCTTGAAGAGCTTTGCATTGATACCGAATTATTCACGGAAAGCATGATATAGAAAATAATTAGTTGAGGAATTTCGCAATTAATTTTGTTTATTTATTTTATTTTTTTTTTTCAATTCAAAAATTGTTTCAATATTTTTACTATGAGCAAAACCAGTTTACTGACAAATTCTCTACATTAACTCTTAATCATTGACAGTGATGCTTCCATGATAAAAGTGGATACGAATTCGGCGACAATTGACAATTGGAAACGGGATGCATATTACGAGATCTACGTACGGAGCAGTAATATTATGGGCACATCTTTGGAGGCGAGTCGCCTTTATATACCCAGCATCAGCAGTGAGGATAGGCGACTGCGTATGCCTCTTAAGATACAGGGTGTCTATCATTCGAGCAATTCCAGCTACACGCTTGGTTGGAAGCCACCGAAGAACACCTCGGAATTGATTGACTATACGGTGTTCTGGTGCAACGCAAAGCCGTTGTCCAAATGCAATGGCACCATTCACTTTGAGCATGTTTCTCCGGACCGCTTGGAGTACAGCACGGCCAGTGGGCAATCGCCATCGTTGAATATGGCCGTATCGGCGAATTTTGTTGGCCGGAATACGGGCATGCATTGGGTAACCTGTACGGGCGATGGCAATGATGATCTGGCCAAAATGGATCCGGCTATTGGTGAATTGACGGACACATCCATTACCGTTAAGTGGGGCACCGAAGGTGTCTGTGCGGCGATCTTAAGTGGCTACAATCTGACCTATTGCAAGCGATCGGACGGCAAGCCAGATAATTGTACGACCATGGAGCTGCCCAAAGATGCGACATCCTATAAAATTGTTAACCTGGAGCCCTATACCTTCTACACTGTAAAGATGTCCATGTATTCGCCAAAGCGCGCCAGCAAATACAGCGATGAGCTGTTCCAGCGCACAGCCCAAGGTGCACCAACTCCGCCGCGCCAGCTAACATATTTGAATGTGACCAACTCGAGTGTGCTGCTCGCGTGGAAGCAACCGATCAAGGCCAATGGCATGCTGGTCGAGTATCGGGGCAGCATAACCCATGACAATATTACCGATCACTTTACAGTGCCCACTCTCACCGCCGAGCTGGTCAACAATGAGAAACACTATGTATTTAATAACCTGACTGCCTATACGGAATATGAGATTAGTTTGCGTGCAAAAACTGTACACTACTCGGAGCCAAGTAATAAGATACGCTTTCGGACAGCGGTTGGATGTAAGTGTTCAAATACTGTTCGTTAAGTTAAGGCTTTAAATATTTAACAATTAGTTCTTTTAGAGGAGAACTTCAGTTCATTTGAGTTAAATCGATTAATTTAAATAATAATAGCTCAAAAGAACGTTTAAATCGATATGTCGTTGTTAAGTCGCTCATAAATTCACGACTTAAATCAGCGAACCTCGTAATCGGTTCGCATTTGTTAAGAATAATAGCTCAATAGAACAATTCGTTCACTATCGATAAAAATTAGTGCGCGCGTCTCGTTGACTGATCAGTCCAGTGGCTCGCAAATTCGTTAATGCTTATTTGTAATATTTTAGTTGTAAAATTATATAATTACAACTAATTGCTATTCGCTATTTGCAGTGCCTTCGCCGCCGATTAAGCTGCAAGTGGAGAATTCACACTGGAGCACGGTGCTAAAGTGGGCGATGCCTCGGCATCCGGCTGGACGCTTGGAGTTCTATGAAGTGGCCATAATTGAGAGGAATGCTAATAATACAATAATCGGGCAACCATTAAGCTATATAAGTGCACGTCCAAATCTCACCTGTGTGATGACTACGCCGCTGTGTACGCCACTGCATCGTTTCCATTACAAGGTGCGAGCTGTGAATGCGGAGCTATTGGATCCAATGCTATTGGACCATATGGATAAGCCGTTTATCCGTCGTTCAATGCAAAGCCAAAAATGCGATGCTCAACCCCCATTGGCGGACAGCGAATGGAGCGACATACAAAACTATCTCAATTCGAGTCTCTATCGTTTATACAAATCTGAATGGACCACTCATGAGGTCAGCTGCTCGCCGGGTCAGAGCAATTTTAAGGTGTTCGTTACCTCCGTGGAGGTGGTTACCTCGATTATCTTTCTCAGTGCGTTCGCTTACATGGCCTATCGCAAGCTGCTGAAGATGTCCGACATTGGTTTGGTGCTCCCACCGGGCATTGATGAGACCCTCAAGAAACCCATGGAGATTGGCTCCGGTGTTGGCGGCACTGGTGGCAATGGGGGCGGTGGTGGAGGTATAGGCATTATTACTACACAACTTGATCTTCCACATTATTCGCATCACGATTTGCCGCAAGATTTCAGCAGTGGCAACGAGAGCTCCAAGCTGCTCTTAGCCAACAGCTCGAGCCGCGGCATGCTGGAGCAACGCGATGCATATGAGGAGCGAACGTTGACAACGTTGCCACCATCCAGCTACATGTCGATGAGCCGAGGACTGCTGCTCGACGACGATAGCCAAATGTGCGCCACAGAGCTGCAGTCAAGCAGCCAAGCGAATCCAAATCCAAATGCTGGTGGCTACATAAAGCCCACACAAATGAAGAACTGGTCAACGCCGAGCAGCATGGCCAACACATTGCCCAGCACCAATGGACAGTTGAGCATGCCCTTGAGCGGTTATGTACCTGTTCAGGTGTTGCAGTCGCGACCAGCACCTGCGCCAGCTTCAGCTGCCGCAGCAGCAGCAGCTTCAGCGGCAACTCAAGCGCCGATGCATTTGCTCAATACGAGCAACTATGTGCAGGCTTCGGATCTACACAAGCTGAAGCCGCTGGCTCCAATGAGTGGAGTAACTGGAACAGCTATGCCGACAACACAAACTGCCACGCCGCTAATGATGCCTAATGGCTTTGGTTATACGGCCATGGAGCAACTGCAGCGGAATGGCTTAATCAAGCCAACGGCTGCAACGGCCGCTGCGGCAACGACACAGCTTTCACAGCAAACGCCGCAAAGATTGCAGCCAAATATTGGTGGATATGTGACTCCACAGGATCTAACTGCATTGGCGCATAATCGGCATATGCTCTAAAGCTAGAGATAAGTCGGAGAGAGATATACACACAAACACACACTCAGAGAGAGTAAAAGATAGAGAGAAGGTTTTTGTGGATTAGCTGCATATGCATATACGTTAACACACGCACACACACACACACACACACGCGCCTGGAAAGATAGAGCAAGAGAGAGAAAACAACACTCATATGAAATTTACATTTAGAAATTAGCTCATTTAGCACACATGCAAAATCAGCTTGGTCCTTGCAGCCATTCACACATACACTCACACACATGCACTCACACACATGCACTCACACACATACGCACACACTTAGCCCGGCCACTTGTATTTAATAAACTATTTGTATACTCTTCCCATTTTTTATACCCTGTTACATTGTAACTTTTACGTTGTAATTGCGCATCGAACATCGTACTTTTAAACATTTGCTCCTTTTTTTTAATTTATTATGCAAATTTTTAATTTTCGTTTTGTCATATGTTCGTTGCTAGTTTTTTTCTGCGAGGTTTTAATAATTAATGACGCCCTAGTATTGTTTATGAAATATCTTATATATATATATATATATATATATATATATATAATATATATAATTAACTTTACATGACCTACCTATTATATATACAAACATGCATATATACATGTATACATACATTATATGTAAAACGAATTGGCAAATGTCAATGCGCCAAGTTAATTTAAGATTATAAATTATATCTATATATAGTATATCTATATATGTATATCTATATCTATGTATACATATACATATATATATATATACCATCTACTTTAAAGGAAAATGTAAAGAAAACTAAACATCAACTGGCATTTTTATTCTCTTTGTCGACTTGTCTTCCAATAGAAATTAATCATAAAAAGATAAACTTTTTTGTTTAGATTTTCTTTTTTTTTAAGTTATCCATAATCCAAACAATGTTTATAATTTCCATCGATTAAATTAACTAGAACATAATATAAATATATAATTTTTAGACAGATCTTTTTCTTTTTTTAACCATTTAAAATTATCGATTTAGGGTATATGGGTTTTGCATGAAACCCCCCAAAGAAACTATATGTATGCATATAGTATATTTATTTATGTATGATTCGACATTTCGCATGTGTAATCACGTAAGAGTCTATAGTTTCATTACTTGTGAGTTTATATTTGTTTGCCAATTATCGATAAGTTATCGATCAATGTGCAGTTTACTAATTTGAGAGCATTTCGTGCGCTTCCAAAATTCAGTACTTCGAAATGATATATAGATGGTATATATCAAGTAATACACACCTTTTGGATTGATGTACCCATATATACCCATAAGCTATGCACTTAGGGCTAAAATCAATTAGTCTCCCTTAGTAGTAGTCATCTGGTAAGTAGTATATATAAATTTTGCTCTTTTAGCTGACAGCTGATCTACCAGCTATCAGGCTGGATTTTCCAGGAACTTATTTACTGAAGAATTCTGTGATATTCGACGAATCGTACGAATGTTATTGATGCTTGACATCTGATTATCTGGAAGCAATTAATGCCATATTTTAATGCGTAAACAGATTTCAATTTAAAAGCTTTTATTATGATTATATTATATTTCAAAAGATTTTGTACGGGATTTTTTGAAATTTCCTTTGCTGATTGCATTGAAATTCTTAATGTAGATAATAAGAAATATTGATAAGCAGCGTCTTAATGAACTATTTAATGAACATAGTACAAATATTAATTGCGTTTAGATTAAAGAGAAATCAGTCAGTGAGACTAAGTTTAAGATTAACAGTGAAAATGAAAGTGAGTGCTTATAAGAGCTTTGACAATCTCAATTCATTCAAAATATGCATTACGAAGGAGGCGGCACGCCTTGATTAGATTTGAGAGCTTAATTGATATACACATTTTCGATAAGTCATCTAAACACGATAATGACCGTTAGATAAATTTGTTTTTATTTTTTAGGAATTATATTTTACTCTTTATTTAAACCTTTAACTCCTTATTCAAACAGATGTCAGGGGGCGTATGTGATATGACATTTACTGTTTACAGATAATCATGAACCGTCTGCTACAGAGCACAAATCAAAATATATTCTCCATTCTAGGAATTCGGCTCGGAACTGTTTTTCCCATAAATATGTATGGCACAAAAAAAAAAAATTTTTTTTTTACCCTGAACCCATTGAAACTGAGAATTCAAGGTATAATGGTTTTGTGAAAATGTATGTAACACGCAGACGGAGACGTTGCAGACCCCACAAAGCATACATATATATTCTTGATCAGCATAACAAAAATATTTATTTTATTGTTTATTTTGTTTTTTCGATAACTCATCCAAATTATCGATCAAAAATCCAAAAATCGTTTTTTATACGTTTTTTTGAGCATAACCTTTACGCCGTTTGAGCTAGAGACTTTTAGATATAGATTATGGATACGCAGATTGCAATTTTCAGATTCCCATTCGCTCCCCAATTTACAAAAAAAAAACTCAAATATTAGAAACTTGCATTTGGCACATGGATACATTTAGATACTCTTAATATACTCTGAAAATTTCATAAAGATCATCCATCTAGAAATGGAGTTATAGGCGTCCGAAGTATAGCCCAACCCACCCCCAAGTTAGCAGAGCGCTCGCTCATAAGTGCTGTGAAGGAGAAGAGTATCACTTTTTTTTTTTTTTTTGCAGGGTTCAGGGTATCTCGTAGTCGACTCACAACTATGGACCTTTTAAAATACACGCATGTTGATAAGGTGCCTGAGAATACTTTGCATATTTGAGTACAAGTAAGAAAGCTTTAGTTGAGACGAATAATGTTCCAAGAATGCAAAATCTAAGCTTGTACGCCTTGTGTGTGTAAGCGTTGCAGACGCCTTGCTGTCTCGCTGTCTCACTTGCTCTGCCACGGTGGTTTTGCTGCGATAACTTATTTGACTATGACTATGACTATGACTATGATCAGGACAATCATATCTACATATATGCCAAATCAAACTGTATGTCTCTAGCATTTGTAATACACTTTTTACACATTTGGGGACTTGGCTATAGTCGACTGCAAGCTCGGCAACTTGATCAAGAATATATATACTTTATGGTGTCTGCCACGCCTTCTCTTGCCTGTTACATACTTTTAACAAAACTATTATACCCTGAATTCCCATTTTCAATGGGTTCCGCGCCTGATTACGAGCGACAGTTGGAGAGTAGTTCGAATGCTGCGTCCATGGGGTGAAGTGCTCATAGAAACAGCAACAAATCAAATAAAAGTTCAAAGGAATGTGGAAATGAGCTTTCTATCAGAAAAGCCACATGCAGAAAAGCTCTCAAAGGATGCTTCGGATATATTTGACTTAAATATATTTCTCTGTATTTATATTTGTGGCTTATCAATCAAGAGCGGAATTGAATCTCAGGCTCGCCGCACAAGCGAGCTTAAAACTGATTACGAGCGACAGTTGGAGAGTAGTTCGAAAGCTGCGTCCATGGGGTGAGGTGCTTATAGAAACAGCAACAAATCAAATACAATTTCAATACAACAATATTACTACACGCACACACACACACAAGCGCATAAATATAAATAGTAAATGTATATATAAACATAAATATAAATATGAATATGACGCCGATTATGTTGTGTTATCGTCGCGCGTCACATAATTCCAGAAATTCGCAAATCAAAATACGACACTTGATTATGGTGAGCGTATTCGTTGCCAGCTATTGGTGTTCTCTGTGCCTGGCCAGCGACGAGCTACTCGATCACTTTCATATTGAGCCGTCCAAGAGTAATTTGCGCGAAGGCGATGCATACAACGTCACCTGCTGGGCCGACAGTTTGGCTGCCCTAACTAAACTGTGTGGGGCTGGCGGCGTCCAGCGATTATATATGCAGGCGGGTCGATCGAATGTGACCGTGAGCATACTCAATAGCACGAGTATATATCACGAGGAGCGTTCGGCTCGCCCCAATCATGCTCGATCAAATGGCTATGAGTGTATGTGCAATGACACTTCGATCCTTTCCTCGTTCTTCCCGGTGGGTGTGCGGCTGCAGATCAAGGACTTCAGTTGCCGGTTTGAGGATGCAGAGCGCCCGGCGCCATTCAATTGCAGCTTCAGCAGACCAAGCATGAGTGATCAGGTTGATGCCAAGGCCAATTACACATTGCAGCATGGCGATCAAGTGATCGCATGCCAGCCGATTGGCCATGGATTACGGATGCAGTGCATCGGACATTTGAATAATTTCCTCAAGGCTTTCAACTTCACATTATCGCTGCATGATCATTTGGGCGAGTATCAGCAGCGCTTTCAGCTGAAGCGCGAGGAAATGATCGTGCTGGAGCAGCCGGGCACTGATTTGCATGTGATCAGCCTGAACAGCTCATCGATATGCATGGAATGGAGCGCCAAGCGATTCACAAACCACATTGACTACAAAATCGAATGGTCAAAACAGTTGCTGCCGTATGACAGCGGCGTGATCTGGACGTATCCGGAGCAGCTGGTAAATCGGGAACGCTTTTGCCTGTACCGGCTGCCTCATCCCTATCAGAATTATACTATTAAGCTGAAACGTCGCTACGACTATGTGCGCGCTCATTGGAGCCAGACCTTTGTCTACAGCTTCTACACGCACCCGGAGCTGCCGTCCCGCCCACCCAACGTCTGGCCAAGCAGCTATCATATAAATCCCAAGCAAACAAACGAGCTGCACATCTACTGGCAACAGCTGCCTCAAGTGGAACATAATGGTCCACGCTTCACTTACAACGTGACCATACAAAAGGCCAGCGATCCGAATAAAATGATGTGAGTCAGCCTTTTTTTAATGGGCTTCGCTTTAATTAACTCCAGCCTTATCGCTGACTTCGGTTCTGTGCGAATTTCATAATCACATATACTTTGTATTCCGTACCCTCCGATATTTCAGAGTTATTCTATACATCAATCATCATTCGCTTCAGTTCAATGTAGATTATTATGTTGGTCGGTTTTTCAATCAATCAATCAATCCCTTGCTCAGTCAGTCAGTCTATAAATCAATCAGTCACTTAATAATATAGATGATTTATTTATTAGTCAGTAGGGTAGTAAGCACATTAGCCAATCAATCAATCATTCAGTCACTGTCAGTCAATCAGTCAAACTTTCATTTAGCTAGTCAATCACTTAATCAGTCAATCAATCAATCAGTTATTCACTCCATCCGTCAGTCACTGAGTCAATGGTTTGGTCGCCCAATCAATCAATCAGTCAATCAATTAATTAATCTATTATTCACTTGGTCAATCAATTAGCATTCAATCAGCTTTGCAGCCAATGCCCATCAGCCTTTTTTTTTTACAGTGTATCGTAATCTCGAAACCATGTATCGTATTTTCGATTAAATGAGTAATATTTCGTAGAACTTAATGGCATTGTCGTAAAAATCCAATTGTTGAGTTGAATTGCGGAAGTCGCATATTTCAATCAAAAAGTTTTCAAGTGCGACGCGAAAATACCCTGTAAATCTTTTATTGTACAATTGAGTTAGAAAGAAGAAATAATGTCTCTTTGCTGGCCACTAATCAATTAATCGACTTATCGAAAATTGATCGATTTTGGGAGAATTGCTAAGCTTGCCTTCTGTTTATCGAATTACCGATAATCGATTAATCGAAGATCCGATGTGCCCAATTATCAATAATATAGATAGATAGATAGATTTTTGAAGGAATCTACTCTTAGCCTGATCGATTTTATCTTATTATCGACTTATCGACTAGTCGACTTATAGGCTTAGTAAATGATTAAAATTTACAATTGGAAAACTTGTAACGATATTATCTGCGATACAATAAATATACTAATAATATAATTAAGGTCTTGTCTGATCGATATTAATCGATTAGACGTCTGATCGAATAATCGACTTATATCTATATGTGTTTCGAACTGGACCTGTTTATATGTATGCCGATTTGCAGCCAATTCAAAATATGTTTACTTATAAACAGTTGTTATATTCTGTTAATAAACTTATCGATTAATCGAATTGTAGAATTATAGAAATGAATTATCCATTGCATATATTTAGTGCCATATCGATGGGCTTACCAATCGATACATTCATGTATTAATGTTCATATATATGCATATGTCTTATGACTTATCGATTTTTCAACCTATCGATCTGCATGAAGATGAATAACTTATATTCTTCAATTTGTTTTTTTTTTTTGCAGAGCTGCCAGAGTAGCCATTGACTCGAATAGTGCCGTAATCAGTGATCTTCCCCTGGACAACGACAGCTTTACGATATTCGTGCGCAGTCAGAACTCGTTGGGCAGTTCGCTGAACAGCAGTCGGATACGAATACCCCGAATGCTCGAGTCGATGCGAGCGCGACGAGTGCCCAAGAACTTGGTCATTAGCCAACGGGAAGAGGATGAGGAGGAAAGGGGGAAGCAGAACCAGCAGTATCTCACCTGGGATCCGCCAGAGGAACATAATTTGCTGAGCAGCTACACTGTCTATTGGTGCAGCTGGAACACAACGGATCGCAGCCATTGCAATGAGAGCATGTCCATTGAATCCACTGAGGTTCAACGCTGCAGAAAGTGCCAATACGAGCCGCCGTCTGACATGTTGATCCATGCCTACAACTGGGCCATCTCGGCCAACTATGATGACCGCGATGCGGATGGCAGCGGTGGCATCTGTTGGCTGGCCTGGTACCATGGACCACTGAGAACTATGCCGGTCGTCCAATCGGACCCGATGCAGAATCTCCAGGGCATCATTGCGCTGATCATACTCGGCGGCTTCATATATTTCTCTGTGCGCAAGGTTCGATACATGTCCAACATTAAGGTGGACCTCCCCGAGGGCCTGCAAAGTGTGCCGCCGGCCCTAACCACAGTGGAGGATCTTCCACTTTTACCCATTGAGCAGCAGCAGCAGCAGCAGCAGCAGGAGCAGAGCAGCAGCAGCAGCAGCAGGAGCAGGAGCAGCAGCAGCAGCAGCAGGAGGAGGATGATCTGCTGGTGCATCAATCAACTCTCATTACCATTCATTATCCACCGGTGCTCTATGGAAATTTTCGACCTCCGGACATATTGTCTCCCGCTCAACCCTTGGAATATGTTAGCATGTTAAGTCCATCCTCTCCAACTCCAGTTGCTGAGCTGTCCAACCCCTCCGGCTACATCGTCATGCAACCCACTCAGCTCACCCAAATCACTGGTTATGTGAGCATACCATAAAGCATCTGTATAACAAATCCCCCCCTCTCTCTATTTAGAGAATTGTATATAAGTAAGCCGATGGGATCCATATTTCTACACTTCATATTGCATTCCTTTAGGTCTGTTAAGCAGAGAGGTAAAGACAATCGCTGTATCGTGCACATATATCGATATACACTTGTGTTATCGATCTTTGTGCACGATTCGGTGTGTATATATGTATAAATATAAATATATAAATATCTTTGTTGTTTAATATTAAAAGTAATTCCTAAAAATCGACTCCAAATACTTAAGTCTAATGAATTATCGAATTATTTTAGCCTTATCAAACGCTTTTCGAACATCCAAAGCATTGCAAAAGGATTCGATTCCAAAGTTTGATGTAAAGTACCACCACGATTTTCTTTTCTTTTTATTATTTTTTATGGGTATATGAATATACATATGTATAAGTTATATACTTTACAGATTTTTACTTCGAAAATTATAATAAATGGCTATAGCTATTGTATATATGTACTTTTCTCGGTACTAGCAACCCATCGAGTATAATTATACGAGTAAAAATATTTAAATATATATATGTAATTTCGTTGATATATGTATATATACATCTGTATATAAGGTAAAAAAGTTCGTTCACAAAAATTATATTAATTCCGAAAAGAATAATTTACTATTACTTGCTCAATTTATACCCAATTTCCGTAACTTTTATCTTATTGAAATAATAAAAAAATACCAATTTTACCGGAAGTGTTCGTAACTACTTTAACCGAAATAGTTCAAACTACTGCGAATGCCGTTTCCCTATATGAGTTTACAGTGAATTTAAGCTAAATTTCTATTTGTATGCATACGTTAGTATATCTCCAAAACAAATAATGTTTACCTTAGTTTACCTCCTCAAAGATATATACATCAAATATGATAAATTTAATACAACAAATTTTAATTGTAGGTAAAAAAAAAAACATTATTGAGTTAACCGATATTAGAGTAAAAGAAAACACCTATGACATGCATATATAGGTATACACACATCGAGTATATATAGTATATGTAGCTAGAGTTAGTTGATGATCAACATAAACACCAAAGAGTCCATGGAGTCCCAAATTAAAGATGCGATGCATCGGCCTTATTACCATGCCATTTGTAGGATCCAGAGTAGATAAAGTTATTCTCGAAGCATTTGCGATCGGCCTCGATGGGCCCACGGGAGCCGTACTCATAGGGAATGGGTGGGATGCGCTCATGCTCGATCTTGTGCAGGATCGGTGTGAAAATGCGCCACGCCTCGCGCAACTCGTCGGAGCGTACGAAATGCATCTGGGAGCCACAGAAGACATCGAGAATGAGACGCTCGTAGGCGTCCGGCAATACGGAATGTTTATAGCGATGCTCATAGGTTAAATCGAGTTCGGTTTCCTCAATGTCGAACGTAATGCCTGGGCTCTTGGTCATCATCTTGAAGTAGAGCGCCTCGCCAGGTTGCACCCGTATCACCAGCTCGTTGCGCTTCGAATTGCCCTCGAAGATGTCGCCGGGCACATCCTGATACTGGATGCGAACCTCGGCCTTGCGTTCGTTCAATGCCTTGCCACAGCGCAGTATGAACGGAACGCCCTGCCAGCGTTCGTTGTTGATCTGAATGACGGCCATGGCATAGGTGGGCGTGGTCGATGTCTTGCTCACCGTGGGATCATCCAAGTAGCCGGTCTGCTCCTCGGTCGTACTCGCTGCAGGATTGCCCACATACTGGCCCAGAACCATATCGCTCAGCTCCAATGGCTTGATGCACTTCAGCACTTTGACCTTCTCGTCACGTATATCGTCCGGATGGCAGCTGCACGGCTTCTCCATGGCCACCAGCGATAGAATTTGCAGCAGATGATTCTGCATTACATCCCGAATGATGCCGAATTCATCAAAGTAGCCGCCACGCCCCTGGGTGCCGAAAGGCTCCTTAAACGTAATCAAGACGGAAGCAATATTCTCGCGATTCCATGTTGAACTCAGGATCTTGTTGCCGAAGCGTATGGTCATCAGATTTTGTACCATCTCCTTACCCAAATAGTGATCGATGCGATACAGTTGCTCCTCCTCGAACAGGCCGGCCAAATGATCGCTCAGCGCCTTCGAGGTGACATCATCCCGTCCGAAAGGCTTTTCCACGATCACACGATTCCAGCCACTAACGAGGGATCAAGGCAGCATTAGTAATGCTCCACTTCGGGCTTAAGAATATGTGATTCACTTACCCCTTGGACATGCAATTGTGCTTAATGTTGAACGTCACCTGGTTGTAGACTGTGGGTGGCAATGCCAGATAGAAGATGCGATTCGCATTAAGTCTATTCTCGATTTTTTCCAGATGCTGATTGAGCGCCTCATAGCCATATGCCTCATCGTATGGTCCGGAAACATAGTTGTTCAAGCTCCAGAATTCCTGATATTTCCTTTGCTCATGCGGTTGCACCTGTCAAGGGTAGCACACAAATGGATTTCCATCAGTTTGAGAAGCGCATAGAGGGACAGATGGCAAGCAATTTGAGTAAATATTTGTTAACAAATTTGAGCTTATGTATTTAGCTCCGATTGAGAATTGCATAGAAGTGTTAGAGCGAAGGTTGATTGTTCGTATACCCGTGCACGATGTGAAAGGAGAGTATATTAGTTTTGTGTCTATAATGTGTCTATAATGCTATACATCACTATATCTGTAAACAGTCTAGATTATGAGTTCAGAGTATCGGCTAGTCGTGTACGAACCACTAAAGGATTTTTTCCAACTTTACCTTCATGTACGTTTCACATAACATCTTCAATTGATCCACTGTCATCTTGGAGCGCGCATAACCGCAAATTTTTGTTGGTTTCGGCAGAAGATCGTCACGATATAGCCACCATAATGTTGGATATATCTTCTTCTTGGCCAGATCGCCCTGTAAATGCAATTTTGATGGTTATTCCTATAGAGTTTATCATATTCATATTTAACGATCATCCTCTTTTGATCCTCGATCCTTACCGATGCACCAAAGACCACAAAGGTGTGCGGAATTTGACCGTCAAAGTGTGTGCCCTCGCATATCATCGTTGAGCACTTCAGAGTATTGATAATGCGATCCAAGGTGCCCGAGGGCTCTGAACATTTGCAGTCTGGACAAGCAAAAGAAATATATAGTTTTAGAAAAATTTATACATTTTTTGAATTTGTATATTTAAGGAAAGGAAATATTCAGACTCAGGCGTTAAATACAACAGTATCTTTATCTCTCACTTTATCTATATTTTAATTTGTAATTTTGAACCCAAGAACTAAAGATCGGCTCTGTCGCGCGTATCGTTCAATCCGCTGACCAGCAACGTAATAAATAACATCAGCAAATGCTCTTAGCTTGACTTTCAAACGTTTACTATATCTTAGTCCCCAGCTCATACCTGTATGACAGATAAGTTGATACTACTCGAGGAGATATGTGCATTTGTATATATGACAATAACAGCTGAAAGTCAAAAACGGAAATCGTTCGCAAAGCATTCAGATCTGGCTATCTATTTTCATGTAGAATCAAATGACATGGAAGATATATATATTTCTCTCTAAAGAATAATATATAAAAGTGTAAGTTTTACAAATATATGTATAGGTAGAACATATATTCATAGGTTCCATTTGTAACTACTTTTTGTGTTCTTTACTGAGCTTTTGAGCACGTTACGTTACTAGGTCACATCTGATTATATATGATGATATATGTAATATATATATGTTAGATGTGACTTATGCTACTATCGTATATAATTTAGATATGACTCGCTATATCATACTATATAGTTAGATATGAATTACTAAAGAAACGTGCTTTCAAATGTTTACAAAAAGTTGAAAATGGATCATATAAACATATATAAAGATATACTTACATATATGATCTATAAATCACGTGTTTTAGTAAATTATATCTATAGATTAATGTCTATATATGGTAAGATCTGTCTAAGAATGTATCTTATAATTTTTTAAAATTTTCTAAAATATAGCTAGATTAGAGTTAGATATAGATAAGCTCGCCACATCTTTCTAATTTAGCTAAGTCAATTTATAATTTTTGTAATTTTAGTTATCTTATAAATCTAATCGAATTACTGCTTTTAGAACTGCAACTGAAATCTTTCACATGCGTGCATTCACTGTAGTTGCAATGACAAACAGGAATGCGATCGCAGCAAATCACGCAATGAACAAAATAAAGCAACTTGGTTTTTTTTTTATTGTTATTTTCTCTTAACTGGCTTCTCATATTTTCGTGTTTTATATTTATTGCTTTCAATGTTTGGTTTTTTTTTTTTTACGCCTACAAGATGACTCAGCATCGTGCTTAGCATTGATCTTGCACAAGGCATTGAAATACATTTTGAAAGGCTTTTTATGCACGCACACACACACACACACACACACACACATATTTCGTGAGGTATGTAAACCATTAATGCATGTGTAATTATTTACGTGTACATTTTCAATGTCATTAACATTGGCTAATTCTCAATGCCAATGCACGCTCTCTCTTTGAGCTCTCTCTCTCTCTCTCTCTCTATGTGTGTGTGTGCCGCTCAACTTTAACTTGAAAAGGTTAACATTAGCGCATTAATCTATGAAGTGAATGCAAATAACAACAACAGATAATTGGAGAATGAGGTATGAAGTGATTGGAATTGCGATAAGCCGACGGCAAAGCCTTTGTAGGTGACCCTTTTACCTAAAGAACGCAATTTGAAGGGCATTCTTTTACGCGCGCTCTTCGTCGCCCACTCTCTGTCTCACGCTATCACACTCTCGCACTCCCTCTCTCTCTGTCTTTCCTTCTTGGTAGTCAATACGGCAACGCACATTGCGCGCCACCTGTTGCGCTTCACAATACCAACACCAACATCAATGCCATTGTCATCTCCAACTCCCCTCGGTCCCATCACTAACTGTTGCATTCATTGACTGCTTCGTGTATTATCGTATGCGTAAATCGTAAAGAGTAACTGGACTTACCCATGTTTATTTTCGTTGTGTGCTAACTGTTATTTGTTTACTTATATCTTATTGACAGTTTTCTACGCTGTGAGTTTTTGAGCCAACTCTACTCAGTTTTTCTGTGCGGTACCTAATTAAACTATTAGCCAATATTTTGAATAAAGGTCAAGTGTAGAAAAAATTGTGATTTTTGCTTTGGTTGGCAACACACGCACATACACACACTCACACACACGGCTGCACTTGCACGCAAGCGCAACGTGAACGAAGTTTTGATTAATCGTTTTTTATTTTTGTTTTTTGCACTTTATTATTTATTTCTCTTATTTTGTTTACTTTGGTGCCGCAATCTTTGTAGTTTGGCAAGAAGGTTTCGTATTTTATGCCGCTTGGTTTTTTGTGAGTCCCCAAATGCTAACGATATGTAGCTTAAGACGATCGCTGCGCGAATGCTCCAAAGCAAGTGTGCAAAGCGAACATAAAGCAACGCCAACAACCCATCAACAACAAGCGCACGCTACATATATTATATGTAAAATAACAAAAACAAAGAGCGAGAGACAGAAAGAGAGGAAGAGACAGAGAGCGAACTTGTGATATTTTCAGTTTGAATGCGGGCAACGGGCAATGTGCCGGGCTCTCCTGTTGTGCATAGGCCCACACACACACACACACACACACGCACAAGTACACAACTCTTGGTCATTAACGAAAGGCGTAGCCAGTGTTGGGGAAGAACAACAACAAGAATGAGAAATGCGTTTTAAAAGTTTGTAAAATACGCGCAATTCGCAATGTCACGATTTCAATTACATTTACATAGAGCCAAAAGCAATGTAAATGTTAATAAACGTTTATGCAATAAACATGGCATCAAATATTATTTATAAATCGTATCAAAGCAAATAATTGTCGTAATACTATATAAGAAATATGTAATTTAAGAACAAGCTCGATATGTGTTTTTTTAAGTTAAACAAAATTCTGTAAATTATCAAATTAAATTTTTGAATTTTGTTTATTAACAGAAAAATTCTTTTTAATTTGCAACATAAAAAAAAAATTATATAAAACACATTTTTGCTTTCAGTCATTTAATTTATAGCTTTTAATATAAACATTTTCTTCTTTTTTTTTTTAGTTTAAAGCTCAATGCGGCTAGAACATTTTGCATTTTTTTTATTTATTATCATTCCACAAACTTTTCAAACTTTCCGGCTGATACAATAATGTTTGAATGGCCTCGCTGTTAGATGAAAGTCATTTAGATTGGACAGACATATCTCTAGGTAATGTACACTCATAGAGATTACCACCAACAGAGGATTTTTAAAGGTCTTCCATATAGTGTGTATATATGTGTGTATGGTTGCTTAAGAGCTTATCAGTTGCCTCTCTAACAGGTAGTCCAAAGCCGTAAATCCATCGACAGGTAAATGTGATCATAAAATAAAACACCTAACAAATTTATCATACAAATTGTGACAAATATATACATAGTTACATATACATGTATATATTTTTAATTTTATGTACAGTGAACACTCTGTTGCAGCGCCGCTACCTTTTCATCTATATTCTCAATATTGTTGTATGCAAAGTGTAAAAAAAAAAGACAATGTCATTTGAGGAAGGCATCTTTGTGGGCAGTGCTCGTTCAAGAGAGCTTTCACTGTATATTATTGGTGTTTTCTCTATTTTTGTGTTTAAATGCCAATAATCGAACTTGTTCATTGATTTATATTTACAGTCAAACTAGAAATAAACGTTGAAAACATCATATAAAATATTACAAACAATCAGAGATTTGCACGTGTTTTGTCTAGGATAATAGTCTAAAATCGCATCGAAAATACATATGCACATGTATATATCTCCTATATATACAAATATACATATGTATTATAAATGCATGCATAGCACATGCAGTAAACATATATTACAATTTTATTGTATCATTATTTTTGCTGTTTTTTTTTTTTTTTTTTTGTTTTTGGTTTTTGTTTTCTTTTTTCAAATTCGACCATCTTTGTTGTGTGTTGTTGTTGTTTGTCCTATTGGTAGGCATGCATAGTGGACTTTTATCATCGATTCGCTCATCATATTTACAAATCTTAACGTATCGATAAGCGTAATCGATTGCGTCGATCGAGTGTGGAGCGCGGGTGATTGTTTGGACAAGTACCGTTACCAAACGTCTTCGGCTGTCAGTAAAAGAGCACAGAGTGGAGAATCACACGATTTCGCCGCTCCTCAAATTCCTGTATCATTTCATCGATATCATTATCGATATCATTTGATTTCGCCATCTGCAAATCATCAGCAGCAAATTAGCCAACACACACGCAATGTAAATAATAAAATAGAATGCAAATGCAAATAAAAACACAAATCAAACTTACCAAATTTAGCATGTCCGTTATTAAAAAGGCGCCCATCAACGCATCCTCCGCATTGTCAACGACATCCACATTTAGCACATGGACAGGGCGATTATCCACGGAGTCCATCGATTCCATATGCATCACAACCAAATCGTAAACACGCTCCTCTACCGTAATAATAATATCAAATTGTTCTTTGGTTTCTTGAAAGCGTTCTGGGCACTTTTTGATGCGACGATTGCGGTCGAGCATATGCAGCAGTCCATTCTGCGTGTAACTGGAGTGAAAGCCGAGCGTTTGCAAATTGAGAATTGATAATTAATGATTCATAGATACAGGCAACTTACAATTCTTTGTCCTTGGCCTCTAGATCACGATATATCTCCTCGTAGCTGGTGCCGAATTCGTAAACATTGGGTTTATCAAATGCCAGACCGGGCAACTTGACCCGTTCGCCGGTGCCGTAGGAGCGCACATTGAAGCCCTTTTTGGCGAGGAAATTGTGCGCTTCCATGGAGCGATTCATGTTCGATGAACAGACGACTGCAACGGATAGCTTGCCCGGGTCAGTCATGTCTGTTTTGGCAGTGTATGTTATTGCGTTAGAAAACAATATAAAATACGACTTTCTTATTATCAACGGAATGACGATGGTCTTCGTCAATAATATTGCAATGCGTGAGGTAAGGCGATAGACTGCGACAAAACAAAATAATGGCGGCCGGCCGATAAGCAAAACAGTGCTGCACAATATACGAATGTGTGAGCGGGTGTGACCATATTTGAGAGACAGCACTTGTGTCCAATTGTCTGGCAACACCGACTGCCGGTCTGACTGACTGTTAAAAAAGCGTTACAATTATTAAAATGAAAAACAATATATATTTACAATTATTTCTGCTAACGATTGTTTCTATTTATATATATTGTAAAAACATGATCTATAAATTATTGATTACAAATTAAGTAGAAAGAATTAGAATTGACGTAGTTTCCGTTGTTTGCTTTCATAGGAATAAATGTTTGTTTGTATGTATGTATGCATTTATGCATTTATGTACATATGCTATGAATGTTTGGTATGCACGTTGAAGTAGACACAGAATGTTGTTTTGTGGCAAGTTGGAACGGGCAACAACCAGAAGTCAAGCTCCCGAGCTAATGCAAAAGAGCACACGCCCTGTGCCCCATCCAGATCCAGCCGGAACTCGAGGAATGCGGCTTAGCAAGTTGAAGCTGTTGCTGTTGCTTTTGCTGAGGTTGGTTGTGGCACACCAATACGCGCTCGATTTGCCTATACCCTATAGACACACACAGATACAAATGCAGATGTGCAACATAGACAGAGAGCCGATCAGGTTCAAGTTATTTACTTGCTGGACAGTGGACACAAAGTAAATTGTCAATATCAATTAATAATATATTTGGTTATAAATATATTTGTATTATTATATGTATTTTATATGTTATATTATAAATATATTAATTTCTAACTTTAAGTAATTATTCATTGTTAGTCTTGCTAATACCCTTCTCCCACTGTGCCGCGGCGTTGTTTGTTATTTTAGCGTCAGCTTTGTGTCCAGCGCTCGCTCACTCGCTCGCTCTATCTCTTCCCTACGCACACAAACGCAGCTGTATATGTTTGTATATGTGTTGCCTTGTTAACTGGTTATGCGAATAGTGGAAGCAGCAACAGCAACAGTGGCTTCGGCGGCAGCGACAGTAGCCCCTGCGGCTAGAACCAACGGCTGATGCCGACTGCGGTTCGGCTTCGTGTTCGGGAATAGTTGTTGTTTGTCACTTGATCGCTCATCGTTCACTTGTCGCCCGCTCTATTCAGACACACACAAACACGCGCCAGAGCCGTAGCATGCACACAGACGCACACATACACATGCATCTAAGTTGAGCAGCCTGTCTCTTCGCTTGACTCCGTTTTGTTTTGCTCGTGCTCGTCCAGTTGCTGCTCGTGCCTCGAACTCGTCGCGTCGTGTTTTAAAACTCCACGCTCTCTCGCGCTAGCTCTCTCTTAAAAATGCCGCTGCTGGGGCAGAGCCAGGCCTAGACCCGTCCCGTTCATCGATACACACACACACACGTAGCCAGCCAATTTTTCAATTAATTTTGGGCTACTCAAAAATATTATTTAGCCATGGCTATGCAAATGTCACAGCCGCGCAACGGAAATTAAAGAAACAACAAAATCGAAGAACATAAAAAAAAAAAAACAAAAAGCTAAAGAAAACATAAATAAAAGGTAAACTTGTTTAACAGCTCGCCCAAATGCATTTACAGTGTTTACCATACATATGTATGTATGCACACACAAACACGCGTGTATGTATGCATATATTTTTTTTATTTGTTGTTTTTTTTTCGGTGTTTTGTGCATGTGCCAAATTGCAAGGTAATCAAAATTTCGCCTCAAACCATCTGCGAAATCAGTGTCAAAAAAATTGAAAGAATAACAGGCGAAAGTTCTTGACCGAAACCAAAATACACTAGTTGCTGTAGAGATACGATATTCGATAAAGATCATATATAGGAACTATCTACGATATATGATGGGCATAGCTATAGTAGGATTCTTAAATACCTTAGCTCACATTATCTATACGATCTAATGTGTATGCAGCTCCCCAAGATAAACTGCAGTTAGCGCTCTACTAGCTAGTAGAGATTCGATAATCAGTATACTATCTCAGGCGACTTACCTAGGGGATTTCCTTATCTGTATGCCTCGCTAATCGTTTCGTTTTATTGAAAAACATACGATATTCAATATACAATATTCGGCAAACGATATTCAAGATAATGTATATAATAAGTCTCCAATATACGATATGTAAGAAAAATTATCAAATATACAATATTCCAGAAACAATATTCAATACGATATTAGCCAAATCTCCAAACTTTGGCTATGAAGACCCTCAAAATGGGATTTGATATTAAGTTTGGATCAATCGAAATACGATATTCAAAGAAGTTATTATGATTTACTATGAAATTTTTGAAAATTTTTCAATCAACTGTTCAGATGCGAAGAGCTTAAATAGTTGGATTCAAATCGTTTTCTAGAACCCAAAAGTTTGCATAAAGTGATTATGCCAATAAAAGATATATATTTAGAATAATAGATCTTTAGTTAGTTTTAGTTTCATAAATATACGATAACCCACAATATTCGCTCTCTATTTCGATATTGCCTTACTCTTGCACTCCTATGTACACATCTCAAGAACTCTACAACTAGTCAAAACATATGAGTTAACGCATATGCCCAGCTAAAGGGTATAACAAGAGAGTCAGCTAAAAAAAAATTGCACTTAATTAATTCGAATTGTGGTTTCAACATAAATATGCCAAGGATTTTGTACAAGAAATTTTGAAGCTGTCAAAAGTAACGTGATTTTTTTCCAAATTTGGTTCTACCAAAGCGACAGACAATATGTAAATGGATCGGTTAGGGAACTTGACTCTACGTGTCTCTAGCCACTTAATTCTCTAATTTCTCTGGCGCAAACTGAGCGTGCGAATGCTTCTGCATTTCGTATCTGTATCTAAGCATCTGGCTAGCTGGGTGTATCCAAGCTCTATCTGAGTGGCTGCTCACCTTGGGCCGTGGCATGATAAACAACGTTGAAGAAAGCCATTAAAACGGTGCAGAGTTAAATGAGTGGGGAAATTTTGAAGAGCAGACAAGAGAACAGAGCAGAAGAGAGGCGAAGATAAGAGAGGAGAATAGTAAAGCAGCATAGCAGCAAAGAAGATGGGGGCTACAACTCAGCCAGCTAAATGACGATCCTACACTTTTGGAATAGTCTCAATAATACAAGTCAGCTCTACTGCATGTTGTTCATCTGGAAAGCTCTAGTAGTTGTCCCTGGAAATAGACATACAGCCCCTACGATCGGTCCCAATGTGTACTGCTTGGGCAGCCCTCCAAGCTCCGAGCATTCTCTTATTCCTCCACTATATCTTTTCGTATCAGTCATGGACCCTTCCCTTAACACTTTAGCTCTATTATAGTCTCTACTTTGAATTCTTCGACCGTTTCTGGCATGCTGGTGCTTTACTCTCTTCACTTATCTCAGGAGAAGGATTTTCTTATAGAATGAACTAATAGAAACAGAGAGTATTTTATGTGAAATATTAATAAAATCATTATTATTGGACAATTCATCATTATCATCATCATCATTATTATTTTGTTGAATCATACGCTATCATTTCTTCCTTATTCATGATCACTATTATTATCATTGTCATCATCATTATAGTCATGAATATTTTCATTAGCATTATCATCAACATTATTAATATCCTGATTGGCAGCACAATTTTAATTATAGTTTATGTTTTTACTATGCTATTAGCTCTCTCATCAGCATCATCATCAGCAGCATTATTATTAATATTATTATTACTATGATTATAATGAATATTCAATTTCAGTTGCGTAGACTTCCCGGCACACGGCATTCATTATGTGAACCATCCATGGAACATTGCGTTGCCGAGCAGACTTAGCCAGCCAGCAGCAGCAGCAGCAGCAGCAGCAGCAGCAGGTGCCATTGGCAGCAGAGCGTCATAGTCGTAGTGGAAGCAGTTGAAACAGGAGCAAAGCAGAGGGAGAGAGAGAGAGAGCGAGAGCGGGAAGGCTCTCAACTAGCTGGACAGGAAATGCTGAAGCACGCTTCGAATGCGAGCAGCGCCACAGCCGCTGTGCCTGTCAGCGGACAGCTGCTGCGCACTGCCAACAACAACAACGGCAATAGCAACGGCAATGTCAATGGCAGCGGCAACAGCAATGCCAACAACAGCAATTGCAATGGCAACAACACCAGCACTAATAATCCACCCTCAGCAGCGGTGGCCGCATCAGCTGCAACCACCACCATGGCCACCAGCCCCGTGCCAAATGTAACAGCAGCAGCAGCAGCGGCAGCAGCAGCGGCGGCGGCGGCAGCAACTGCTGGCGCTTCTCCGACGCCGGTGGCAGCTGCCGTTGCCAGCACGGCACGCAACATACACCTGCGACCGCCGCAGCCATTGAATATATCTGCGTTGAATGCATCCAACTCTATGCTGAACGGCTGCGTGAGAAGTGTGGCAAATGCCTCAACATTGCTCAATATTTCCACACAGGCGGCGCCAATGAAGCCGCTGACGCCACTCACGCCCAACGGCAATTGCAATGGCAACAGTCTGCATCATCACACCTACACGAATCAGCACATGTTGGCCAGCAGCAGCAGCAGTACGCATCAACAGCAGCAGCAGCAGCAGCAACAACATCAGCCGCAATCAATGCACCTGCCCCACCATACCCTCAACAGCAACAACAATAATATTAACAACAATAATAACAATATGCATAATTATAGCCACTGCAACAATTTGGGCATCAATCCAAATTCAGTGCTGCAGACGACTGTAAAGCCGACCAAGCATGGCCCAGGACCACGCGAAGTGCTGACCAGTTTGGGTTTGCTTTGCTTAGGTAGGTGGCAGCACTGTTTTTTAGCTTTGCTAGGCAGCACTTGCCGTAGTTTAAAGTTGTGCTTTCTATTATATGGCAACACTAACAGCTGCTAGCATTTGAATTGTCATCAGTGTTTTTTTCGTTTTCTACCGTCAGATTGACTTTAACTAAATCAAGCTTTTGATATTCTGAAAAAACAAGGCAGCACTGACTTTCCCAGCACAAGCAGTCAATATCATTAAAGCATAAACAGTGCTAAGCAGCACTACGAGTTTAGAATTTTTTGTGATGTGATTGCAAGATTTATAAATATGCAGAAAAAAAAATCAACACGCGTCAATCCAGCACTTAAATGTTTCATTCTTTTCTTTGCAGTTTCATTGTTACTGGCGTTGCTCTCGTTAATATTTTTGTTGAAGATCTCGCCGAATACCCGTGAGGATGCGGTGACGCGCAGCATCAACAGCGACGACTTCATTATCGTCTACGATGTGACATTGGCACTGTGCGCCCTGTCGCTCTCCTTGAATCTCTGCTGTCTGCTCGTCTGCGCAATACAATTTCTGTTCGCCGTCAAGCTGTTGCGCTCACCCATGTTCGATGGACGTGATAACAAGTACTTGGAGAAGTCAAGCGCCAGCCGCACGTGCGCCGTGAGCGGATTCTTCATCTCGATACCCGTTTTTCTCACTGGAATCATACTGTACACATTCAATCATTTCCACTCAACTCCGGCGATCATAACCAGCATTCTGATTGGCATAGGCATTGTCTTCTGTGGTGGCGCGATGGTGCACAACGTGTTCGTGTGGCAGAAGGAGAAGACAATTAGCTACCGCACGCCCCCTCTCAATATGTCGTTGCACTTGCCGTCAGCTCAGTTATTTAACAGCAGTGGTTGTCCAGCTGTGTTGCCGCACTATGGACAACAGAATCAATCCATGTTGCATCATCCTACTTCGGTGACGCCCGTCTCTCCGAATCATTCGCATGGCAGCTTCAATCCACTGCTGTCCACCAACAATAATAATAATAATAATACGGGCGGCATTATCAACTCGCCGTTTCTCGTACGACCGGCGACAGCGACACCGCCAACCCCCAAGCCAATTTCCATTGCGGCCAATGGCAGCTGCCTGATGGGACGTGAGGCCAGCGGATCGGTTAGTCCGGGGATTCCACCAACGCTGGATATGAGCAACATTACCATTTCGCTGCACGAGCTGTCGACGCTGGTCTAAGTCCAGTGCCCCACTTCACAAAATACAGTTAGGCAATAAGATTTTAGCTAAAATTAAGATTAGACTTAGATGCACCACATACATGGGAGTATGTGTGTAGTTATAGACGACTTCCACCGTAAGATGTTTAGCTTTAATGATGTCCCACTTGCCGCTCTGTTGCCGTTTATGTTTTACACTGTTGTATATATTTGTATATATTTTTTATTGAATTTTATTATATTTAAATACTGCGCTCAATTGACTATCTCATTTGCCACACATGCATCTATCGATATATCGGTAGAGAAGTCAACCAGCCAAATGGTCACTGCTATTAAACTTTCCTGTAATTTGCATATCACATTTTTAACACTAGTAGTTTTTTTTTATTCAACAATTGCATAGTGTTTAAAACTATGGTATATGATTATATACATAGATAATCAAATAAATACATATTCATATTTAATAGACCTCAACTTTGCGTTGAACTTCTTACGTATGAAAGTCACTTGCAATTCTATAACGATGTTATCGATATATTGTACAGTAACAAACGATTGGGCAGCACCAAATGCTTAACAGTTATTCCCCGTTTTTTTATTGTTCTATTTTTCTTGTTTTTTTTTTATATATAACATTTCAATATAACTTTGCGCTTCTTAGCAATTAAAATTCAATGAACGAGCCAAAGATTATTATAAAATATATAGAAAAAATAATGCTTGTATCAACTAAAGTCTACTTCTTGGTTCGTCCACGTTTCTTCAGCGGCACACTGGCGTCACTAACTGCAAATAAAAATATTAACTTTTAGTTAAGGCCGAAGTCAGATATGCTAAGCACTTACCATTGGACACAGATGGCGAAGATGCCGCAGCTTGTTCTGCTTCCGCTTCGTTGGTGCTGCGGCGACTGCGAAGATTCCTTGGCACAATCTCCTCTTTCGGCTGCTCTTCTGTGCTTGGTTTCTGTCGACGTCTGCCTTTGGCTGGCACTAAGGAACCCATTGCAACAGGCGGCTCGCTATTGCTGCGCAGCTTGCGTTTCAGTGTCTGTTCGCCCTCAACACTCTGCTCAGCTACTACCACTGCCGGACTGCTGGCCGTCGGCTGACCCAACTGTCTGCGCGAACGTGTGCGTGGCGTGTTTGACGACGAGCCTTCACCGGACTCGTCTATTACCTCCAGCGGACGGGCCAGCAGCTTCTGGCGACGCTTGGGTGTGGACACCGGCACCGTAGATATTGGCGGCAAGGAACTGCCACGCAGAACACGACGTTTTAATAGTTTGGTCGAAACAGGACTCTCAGTTGCGCCGCTTGAAGTTTCTGCATCGGTATCGGGGAGAGTTCCGTAGCTACTGGTACTGCGCAAACGCAACCGACGCCCACTCATAGAGGGGGATGGAGTACTACGATTGGATGATATACTTTTACGATTACCATCGCTACGAAGGCGTATGCTGCGCTCCGGCACAGGTGGCGTGCTGGTCATGCTTTGACGTGTGCGCCGCGTACGCATCCTTGCCGGTGTGGAGCTCTCGCTATGGGTGGGCAGCGAAATGTCCAGTTCCTCCTTCTCCTCCTCAACCTCTAGCTCAATATCGGAATCTAGATTGATGGCCTGAGCAACGCTGTCTTCTTGGGTGGGCTGTGTAACTTCCAAGGACTGATCCTGCTTAGCTTCCACCATATCGGGATCTAGGTTAATGGCTTGCGTAGAGTTGTCCTCTCGGTTGGGCTCTGTAAGTTCCAAAGACTGATCCAGCTTAGCTTCTTCCTTATCGGAATCTAGATTAATGGAGCTGTCTCCTTGGGTGGGCTCTGAAATTTCCAAGGACTGATCAAGCTCAGACTCTGCCTCCTTATCAGAATCTAGAATAATGGGCTCTGAAACGCTGTTCCCTGTGGGTTGTGCGATTTTCAAGGGCTGATCCTGCTTCTCAGTCATAGTCGCAGTCACCTTATTCTCCTCCACCATTTCCACGTCCATTTCCATTTCCTCCTTGTCGGAGAGCACCAACAGGCTGGTATCGGATTCTATATCAGAGTCTAGATTGATTGCAAGTGAATCAGCTGGATTTGTAGAGCTTTGAGAAGGTGGTACCACTGCTGTTGCAGATGCCACTGGAGGTTGCTCTCCTTCATCCACATTCATTGGCTGCAACTGCTCCTGCTCTTGCTTCTCCTGCTGGACCGTGGTCACGGATTCATTGCTAGAGCCGACAATAGTGGTAACTGTTGTCATTGCCGGTTGCACTTCTACGCTGTCCACGCTGTCCAAGTTGATGGTATAGGCCATTACGGAATCACTGTTAGCCGTAGCGCCCAATGATGCACATGGTGCTTGGTTAGCCTGCGGCTCTGTTTCATCCTGCGGCTTGAAGGCAAACAATTCAGCGCTGTTGCAAGCAGCCACAGGTTCGGGACGAGCCACATAGCCACGCACCTCGGTGCCATCGAGTGCTATGACACACTCGTCCTCCTCATCCACATCGTCGTCTTCCTCCAACGAACCCTTCGTGGTGTCCAGATCATCCACCGTTTCCAAACTATTTGCCCGATAGAGTGAACGATTCGAGCCGCCTTCACCGCCAACACCATGAGCACGTGGACTTGAGTTCTGAGAGACATTCGTATCGCTGGGCAAAAAAGAGTTGGGCGTATGAGAGGCGGGTGAACGGGAGTCACTTATTGAATTGGTGGACTCCACCACAATTGAATAAACTGGCGCATCCGTGCGTGGTGAGGATAAATCGGAGAGTTCGCTGCTTACGCTATAGCTGGGCGAGCCACGATTGAAGCTGAGTGGAATTGTTGTCTGGTCGAAAGTGGAGGATGTGCATTGATCAGCCTGGTCCACTTCATTAGCAGCATCTTCCTCATCGTCTGCCTTGGATTCAGCCGGCTGCAGTTCCTCGAGGCCCACCTCCAACTCCTCCTCCTCATCGTCGTCATCCAGATCAATGTATTCCACAGGATTTGCTTGGTTAGTAGGCTGAATTGAAGCTGCCTCGGGTTCAGCTTCTGCTTCAGGCACGGAATCTTCCTTTGGCTCTGGCTCTGATTGTGCCTCTTCCTTTGATTCCGGCTCTTGCTCTGATTCCGTCTCTAGCTCTTGATTTGCTTGTCTACGTCTCTCTGCCTCATCTTGATCGGCACAGAGATCCGATGTCATATCATAGGAGGACATGCCGAGCGTCGAGTCCAGCATTTGAAGCATATGTTTGTCAGCTGCTGTCCCAATGTGCACTGGGTGACGCCCCATCAAGACTGGCATGGACCAAGTACCTGTCGTGCTGCTCGGCTCATCTAGATCCCCGCAAATGGTAGTTCGCTCAGATATCTTCACCTGGTGGCTGCTCTCGAACATTCTCGAGGAGCAAACTGGCGGCTGAAATGCGTTCGACGGCAGCGATCCCGCAGTACTGCCCATTTGTACAGTGGCAAAGCTGCCAAACCCGCTGCTCAATGAGCTGCGAGGCTGCGGACCAGTTGGGGGCGCGATCAATAGACGTTGTGGTTCTTCTTGCTGTTGCTGTATGGTCTGCAGTAGCTCCAACCGTTGTTTCAGCGGCTGTTGCTCTCGATTGGTGCCGATGTATGAAGCAAATGAAGCATTCGCCGAGGCCAATGGCGACATATACTCAGAATCTGTGTCCGAGCCGGCATCGGGCTGCTGTTCCTGCTCCACTTCGGGTCTGGAGTTTGTTGATTCTTGCTCAATTTCCACAAATATTTCGTCACCATCCAATTCCGATCCCGACTGTGTCCCCTCCTCGCCCATCTCCATCATTTCCACGTCCTGCATTGAGCGTTCCACCGGTATGGGCGGCCGGAAACTAAAGTTTGGAGGCTGTATCGATTGGCGGCGAGTTGAACGTCGCTTAAGTATTGTGGGACGCTGCTCCTGCCTGGAGCTGGTTGCCAACTCCACGTCTGATTTGGACAACAGATAACTGGGCGGTTCTAGCAGATCATTTGCCAAGCGCAATCCATGCAGATCCAAATTCTGTGCGTGCTCTTGATACGGCAGCTCGAATACGTCCTGATGTAGATGACGAAAGTTGGGTATTGAGTCATCATCGTCTAATATGCGACGGCGCTTCGATCGTGGACCGAAATTACCACTGCAGCTCGGAAACAGACGCTTCTCGGCGCATTGGAATGGTATGGGACGCACATGTCGGCGCAGCTGTGGCGCCTCCGTTATTGACTGCGACGCATTGCGCAAGAAGGGCATATTGTGGCTGTCCAATCTGTGGGACTGCTGCTCGTTTGTGCGGTGTGTCGCCCAGTGGGCGCTAAGTGCGGAGCTCTGAAAAATGTTGCCAATCTGTCCGTTGGCGCTCTGCTTGGCCAGCTGGCAGCTGAACGGCTCCGGCGAAACATTTCTCAGCTGATCCGCATTCAGTTTGTCGCGTATGCGGAAAAATGTGCCCGCTATGGATTGGGTAACAGGTGCCATGGTCGTACGATAGGCGGATAGAATGCCGCTTGTGTCGTCGCACTGATCTCGCTCCGCGGCCACCTCGTCCATGAAGGACACTGCTTCGATATATTTGCAGCGCTTAAGCAACAGAATCAATTGAATGCAGTCTGTGGCGCGGGTCTTGCACTGTCGCAACTGGCGATAGATGAGCTGCTCCTCATTGTCGCGCAGACACAAAGTGGCCAGAACACTAAATTTGCCTTCTATGATGCAGTGGCGAAAGAAACGCTCCAGCAACGGACGACCATTATCATCCATGTAGACGCGTGCATGGTGGAATGCTTCCGGTATATTATTGTTGGCCAAGAGCACTTCAAGCTTCAATTCAGAGGAGACGAATCCGGGCGGCATCTGCACCACCTGCATTGCCTCCGGATTGGCATTGTAATGGAGCAGCGTATCAATTAAATGCTTTGTCTGCCATTCCGTATAGATGCTATACCCGAGCCGGCCTCTATACAAAGAGTCAATTGCCATCTGAGGGAGAGAGCAAGAAAGTGAGAATGTGAGAAGACTTCAATTAGAGAAGGACAGCTAGATAGCTCACCTCATAGTCGCCCTTGTCCAGATGCCAAAAGGAACGCACGCATTTAACCAGTGGCTCAGATACGCCAAATGACATGGAAAAATCCTTGAAAAATTCGCTTTTACTATTCTTGTCGAGATCTTCCATGTCCAGCAACAAATACAGCATTAGCTCCTGCTTATGCTCCAACTTCACGTCCTGCAGCAGCATTAGACGCATGAACGATTGCAGAGATTGCGGTGGATAGAGTCCATCATCTTTAGGCTGTTGCTGCAGTTCTGTCTTGAATCCGCAATGATGCAGTTGCTCATCTATGTAGAGCTTCACATTTTTTGGGGAGGAACGCTGTAATTGAACGCGACGCTCATCATATACACGGCGTATCAATGGCATCGGCTGCTGCGACTGTTCGCTGCTCTCCGGCAGGATGCTGCGGTCAATCAACCAATACAGCATGCGCTGATACTCATATAGAACATTCAGCGTACGCTGCGTAAAAGCCAAATCACTGACCAGGTCATTATTTAAACGACTTTTGGCCAGCTCTCTGAGCAATGCCTGCACATCGTGCAGCTTGTTGAGCTGACTGTTCAGATGCAGCATCTCCTTGCGTTCGCGCTCATCCAGCGCATACCCGCCATAGTCAAAGATGCCATGGCATAGCTCCGCGCAGCGTGTTTTGATGTTCTTGGCACGCTTCACAATCCAATTGGTTATTATTGACAACGACAGCTTTGTCGAGCTCATCATGTTGCACAAAAAGCTGCCGTCCATGCAGTTGCGTGCACAGCTATTCAGCAGCCACATACGATCCTGTTCCAGACCCATCGACATAATCAACTCGTACATTTCGCACTGCAAAAGGAGGAAAAGTCCACAGTGAAGGAATAGCTGGGTAGAATTGTCATGTTAATAGGACATACCTTGGAGAGCGGCACATGCGGTTCGAAATCGTGAAATTGCGGCACCAATCGAAGGTTCACAATATCCCTGATATAGACATCCGGATTAAGGAACACATTCGACTTGCTGTAGTACAGCGAATTCAAAAAACGACGCTGAACACCCATATATTCAAAATGCTGGCAGCCGGTAATTGTCATCAGGAAACAATCTACAAGAGACAGAGAGATTGCGAGAGAGAGAGAGAGAGAGAGAGACAGTGGGATAATGAGAATAGTCAGCAATTATGAAAAAACTGAGATAAAAGATATGATAGGAGAGAAAGAGATGGGCAATGGGAGCAAAACAATGATAGAGAGTGGGAAAGATAGAGAGCAAGAGAGTGTGAGAGAGGCAGAAAGATAAATCGGGAGAGAGAGAGAGGGAAAGAGTGTAAGAGAGGCAGAAAGATAAATCGAGAGATATAGATAGGAAGAGCGAGAGAGAAAGACATAAAGAAGAGAGAAAGAGATGCAGATAGATAGAGAAAGAGATGATTACTGTTAAGCTCTCACTGTAATTCAAGCTTTCATTTTTACCATCAAACTTCCCCAATTGTTCCCCATCTCATGTGATCCTCTGCGCATTGCGAGACTTACCGAATGATAGTGCTTTGGGAAAATAATAAGCATCATGACGCTGCATGGAAACAAACGGAATAATCGAGCTTGTATCGAGCTGTATGGCCAGTGAAGTCTGCTGACCCGAGAAGAGAAAGCCGCATAGATAATCTAGATCATCTTGCTGCCTGGGATTATTGGGCATCTCGTCCTTGTACCATTGATTGATATCGAATAGGACCATTTTGGTGCGATTATCTTTGTGCGAGCGCCAGGTAATAGCAGTCAGTACGGTGCCATACTCCCCAGAGAGAGCGAACGTGGAGGCTGTGCTGCAGCCAATGACCGAACACATGCCATTATCCAATGCCAGGCGAATGCGTGTGGATGCGCTTTGGAAGTCGCGCAGAGCGAAGTCGCCATTATCCTCGGACAGAACCGGTCGTTTGTAGTTGAATGAATGCAGCGAAGTAATCAGCCGATCGCCCTCATCGTAGACGGCGCAAATGTAATAACATGGTTGCGGATCATCCGGCGGCTCAACGAGACACAGTCCCACGATAGGCGTGGGCGACACATCGATGGGCCGGCGTATCTGTGCGACCGGATGCATACTTCTTAGATCATAGACCCAGAGGCGTCCATCCATTAGGCCGGCAGCGAAGCCGTTTATCAATTCCACTGGTAACAATCTGGATATGCCACTATAAGCAATCGCAGGAAACTTCACCTCGAATGCCAGATGAATGTCTGCCTGCCGACATTGGCTGAGAGTTGTCTCAAATAGAGTTACGGATTTTAGGCATTTAACATCGCTGCGTTGCACCTCGGTGTCGTGCTGATCAATATTTTCGCATCCTTTGGCCACCATTTGCTTGGCATCCACATCTATTAGCAGCACACTGCCCTCATGTGTGCCCAGGGCCAGGCAGCCATCGAATTGAGTAAATATAGTTTTCTCGCACACACGCTCATTGAGAAAAGTCATGCAGGAGACTGCGATATCAGCCTTATTCAGCTCAATGTAGCGCAGCACTTGGCTATTGGTGGGCGTGTAGAAGGCCAATTGCGTTTTTCTCGGTTGAATTTCAATGCACACAGCCAGGAGGATGCGATTGCCAATGCTCGTGGGCGTTAGCTCCTCCACACAACGAATGCAGCTCTTCAGCTTCTGCTTGCGCTCGTTCTCGCGCAGAAACGTGTAACTGGCAATACGATACCCATTGCTCAGTTGACATATCAAAATTGTCGCCGTATCGGCGTTCTTTCTCGTTAGCCAACCCCAGTTGCCGCTATTGATGATGCCTCCGATGTAATCAGCTACGAACGGTAAAGTAAATAAATAAAATAATTCGAGATGCCTATAAACAGAGGCATTGTTGTAATTCCAAACTACTCACAGGCAATGCTGTGCTCATCGACCTGCTTGTTGAGCACATCCTCGTAACCAGGTATAGAACGCTCAGGAAATATCACTGATCGATTATCAATTGCCTTAATTTCAAACCACTCCATTCTTATTGTATTTGTCCTTGCATCGAATGTTAACTATATTTATATATGTATATATAAATATATATGTTGTGATATTAGTTGGCTGCAAAATTTGATTGTTTTATTTTTTTTTACTTGACTGCTAAACTTGTTTTGTTGCAGATTGAATTGATATTGTTTCCAGCAACTCGCGAAATTTTAGTCTTTTGGCACCGCGCTTCGCTCCGACATTTTCGCACACATGCCGGGACCGTTGTTGCTGTTGTTATGTTTAGTTCCAGACGCGGCTGAGAGCAGTCAGTGTTGGTCAGTGTATCCGTATCCGTGGATATGTTCTCGATAAATCAACTGCACCGAGGCGCGATGGTCAAAGCTGATTATGCATTTCACGAAAAATTTTATATTTCACACTTTGTTCGATTGTGAGCAGAGCATATTTAATTATGCATTCACTAATTGCCACTCTGACGGTTTATATATACCATAGTTTTCTGGAAAAAAAAAAGCTTAAAGTGCTCTCGAATTAATTTGCGCAACTTCAGCGAATATCATCTAGCAACACTGTCACCAACAACGTTTCTATCGATTGCAAGTGTATCGCAAGAGACTTGTTATCGACTCAGCATGCTGCGTTCCTTGCACACGAAAACGTAGCCCCCCGAAAAAAGACAGATTACACCTAATTCAAATCATTTCAAATGTGAACACATATTAAATTCTAAATGTAAATTAAATTCGAATGAAATAGCGAACAATAAGCGACAACAGTTGGAAAGAGTGCAGCAGACACACGAACTCCACAAAAGCCAAGCAAGCAACACTAATCGCAATCGCATACGTCTGGGGCCCTAACCGCATTGGCGAAAAAATTCCGCACAACAGCAACAGCAGCAACACACAAAAATCGAAAGTACACACACGCGCGCGCAACAGAGGCGGCGGCCGAGCCAAGGAGGAGCAGCAGCAGCACCAGCAGCATTAAAACAATTCAGCATTCAATTATTTATTTTTGCTTTGAATACCGGCAAACCGGGTAAGACAATAACAGTGTGCATTAACAGTGTAAACATTCCAGCAAATGGCAATTGCAAAGGATGGCAGCATTTCCGTTACTTTAGACGAAAATACGCTCGCACAGACACACGCACACAGTCACACACACGCATACCAATGAAACAGTGTTTTAAAGCTTAGCGTGAAGGAAAAACAGCTTTGCAGCTAAACGTGCTCCAATACAAATGCAACAATTTACCAACACTCGCAAAAAGAACTGAAAGATAATTATACAAAAAAAGAAGACAAAAAAAAAAAAAAACAATAGGTGGAAGTTAGCAAGGGAGTGGTGACTTTAAATACTCTACAATAAATTTCGTATACAACACGGTATATATATTGAGTTCGTCGAGACAGATTGAGGCCCTCATAACTGATGAAGTGAATGGAAATATGCGGGAAGAATTGTTTATAGAATGTAAATGTTTATAAAGTATTAACTGGATGTATCGACTTGCCAAATAGAGTAGGTATGTCTAGTAGGTAGAGTTCCATAGCTGAACGTTTGAAAAAATAAACGTCTGCCATATGCTATTACATGCTATGTAAACAAACAAAAATGATTTACAGTGTAGGGTATCTAGCTGAAGAATTGCATTTTAATTAAAAAGATTGCAGCATTTATTTGACTTTTTTAATATATGTATATACATTTGTTGTCTGCTTTCTTTTAAATATATTATTTTAGGCGAAAATCGAGCGAATTGAGAAGCAAACTCGTGGAGGATGGCCCAGCATGGGGTTACGGAGGCTCTAGCCGCAGAGTTGGCAAAAGCCGTGGACCTGATAATGCATCCAATGACTGCACAACAGGCACGGCTGGAGGCTTACATGGCCTGCGAGCGATTCAAGGAGGAGTCGCCGCTTTGCGCCCAAGTGGGCCTCTACTTGGCTAGCTCGGCTCAGTTCAATCAGGAGGTGCGACACTTCGGACTTCAGCTAATCGAGTACACAGTCAAATACAAATGGAATTGCATAACGCACGAGGAGAAGGTGTATATTAAGGATAATGCCATTAAGATGCTAAACTTGGGCGTTGGCCCGGCCGAGGATCGTACGCTGTTGCACTTAAAGGATGCTCTCTCGCGGATCATTGTCGAGATGATCAAACGTGAATGGCCGCAGCAGTGGTCGGATCTATTGCCCGAATTATCGCAGGCCTGCACCAATGGCGAGGCGCAAACGGAGCTAGTTCTGTTGGTCTTTCTGCGTCTGGTCGAGGATGTGGCCCTGTTGCAGACAATCGAATCGAACCAGCGACGAAAGGACATGTATCAGGCACTCAACAACAACATGAATGATATATTCGAGTTCTTTTTGCGGCTGATCGAACAGCATGTGACCGCATTCCGGGAAACAACTCGCTTGGGCAACTTTCACAAGGCGAATGCCCACAGTCGAGTCGTCGAGATGGTGCTACTGACGTTGAGCGGCTTCGTGGAATGGGTCAGCATCAATCACATCATGTCGAGCAATGGCAAACTGATGCATTTCCTTTGCATACTTCTGAACGATAAAGCATTCCAGTGCAACGCCGCCGAATGCCTCGCACAAATCACGAATCGCAAGGGCCAGACAAAGGAACGTAAACCTCTGCTCCAGCTGTATGGGGAGGAGCCGTTACGCTACATCTACACATCCACCCAGATGCAAGTGGACAACACCAATGTGCAGGCCATCGAGCAGCAGCATAATTTCCTTAAGAAACTCATTCAAGTGCTGAACGGCATGGTGCAGCAATTGGTTGTGCTCTGGGGCAAGGATGAAGGCACACAGCGACCCGCACAATTGAATGTCATGTTTGAGTGTCTGCTGCTGCTCGTCCAGCATCCATCGCTGACTGTGGCACATGGAGCTGCCTTGATTTGGCAACTGTTGCTGAAGCACGACGGCTGCTCCAAGGACTATCTGATGGTCAACTACATTCCCAAGCTAATACACACCATTGCGCCGCGCATTGTCAAAATATCGTATCCCAGTCAAACAGCGGATGGAGTGAATCAATCCCTGTCGCCCAATAGCACAGAAGCCTACATACGCATGGAATACGACAGCGAAGAGGATTTTGCCATATACTTCTTTCGCTGTCGGACAGACTTCCTTGAGATCTTTCGCCAGGCGACGCTGGTCCAGCCATTGGTTACATACGGCTACTGTGAACAGTGGCTGCAGCTACGATTACGAAACGCTCAATCGGAACGGGAAATCTCCAACGTCAGCTGCAGTGTACTCGATCCCATTTACTTGGAGTGGGATGCATTGGTCTGTGTCCTGGACGGTGTACTTAGTCGCATTTTGTTGGTGGCCGAGCGGCCAGCTGTTGCCGGTGGCCTCCGTTTGCTGGAGGAGTGCCTCAAGCTGGAGACGTCAAATCCATTAATCTATTCCATTTTATTATCTTGCATATCAGCGCTCTTTGTGTTCCTCAGCATGTCGTCGTGCCAACTGACGCCCAACAATTGTGTGGCCATGAGTGGGGTGGCGCTGCTACCTCGTGTCCTGGACAAGATCTTCCGTGCATTGGTGCTAAAGCCCCCCAACGAACTGGAGAAGGTGCAACAGAAGTCTGCCAAGAATTTGCGTCGTCATGCTGCTTCCTTGCTGGTCAAACTGGCACACAAATATCCGCTGTTGTTGCTGCCCGTGTTCGAGCAGATCAACAATCATGTGGAGTGCCTGCTTAAGGAGCCATCGTCGCCGCATATGTGCCGCATGATGCGTACCACATTGCAGGAGGCGCTCATCCTAATCTCAAATCATTTCTGTGACTTTGAGCGTCAGACGCTCTTCATCGAGCACATCATTCAGCAGAAGCGCAGCGAATGGCTCAGCTTTGGCGAAGTATTCAAATCCCCGCTAGAATTTATTCGTTTCGTTGGACTGGATAAGCCACCGGTCTTTGATATCGATCGGGATCCATCCATTGTGCAACGTTCGCGGATTTTGGATGCTCTGCATGTAGTCCTGGGTGTCGTTAAACGTTGCACCTGGCCCGATGATCCAGATCGTGCCCAGCGCGGAGGCTTTGTCATTGGCTGCACAGATCTGGGCAATCCCATCTGCAGGAATCCAGCAACGAAGCATGTGGTGCCGCTACTCTCGCATGTGCTCAGCTTAATGCGTGTTCTTAATGAGCTCTTCCGCCCAGAGGCTTTGGCCGCCCTCTCCGAGGGCTATCGCAATATACACGGCATGCTGGAGCATGAGAAGAAGCTGCTGATGGGCATATGCGCCATACCAGCCGATCCTCTGGATCCGACCATCAAAACGGAACCAACGGCCTTCGAGAAGATGCAATCTTTCATGACTCAGGTCACCGAGGGCTGCTACCATTTGATGGGCTCGGCGGGTCCATCTCTCGGTCGTGATCTCTACCAGCTGGTGGGCCTGTCCGATGCCATAATCAGCAACGTGTTCAGCTGCATGGACATCATACCGGACTATCGCATGCGGCCTATAATCCGAGTATTCTTCAAGCCATTTGTCTACTCGTGCCCGCCCAGCTTCTACGAGTCGGTGCTGGTGCCGCTCTTTGCCCACTTGACTCCACTCATGTGCGAGCGCCTGACACGGCGCTGGATATACATCTCGTCGCTGTACGAGTCAGGGCAGCTGAATGGCGAGGTGAACGACACACAGGAGGTGCTCGAGGACCAGCTGAATCGTACGCTCACACGCGAATATCTGGATGTGCTAAAGATCGCCTTGGTGGGTGGTCAAATTGGTGCGGATCATGTGAATGCTGCTGGCGGCGCTAATGTGGTGGCCATGGAGAACGAGGAGCATTCCATGGACAGTGCGCCACAGTCTCGCGCATCGCAATCGGCTCTGCTCTCGGACACCATCAGTGATCTGGGTGGTCAGCTGCTGCGGAACGGCATGATCGGCAACTACATCCTGATGACACTGCTGAAGGCAATCGCCTGGAACGACGGCATGTGCAACATGAAGGCTGTGAATATAGCGGCGCCTGTTATGCGCTTCCTTGCCGCCGAGCAGCTGATGGATGAGAATAAGGCTGTGAGTGCGTTCACAGCGGTGCTGCAGGGCATGCAGGTGCATGGCCAGCATGAAGCGAATCAATCCGGCTTAATAACACTCGGCGTTCAGTTCTATGAGCTGCTTCGACCCAAATTCCCAGTGCTCAGCGAAGTTTTGCAACACATTCCAAGCGTCAATGCGGCGGATGTGCAAAAGTTCGATGAGAAAATCGCAGTGGCTCCCGTCAAGGGCAACAAGGTGGATCGCGCCAAGAAGGATATATTCAAGAAGCTGACGGCTCAACTGGTGGGTCGCAGCGTCAATCAATTGTTCCGACACGAGGTGCAAATTGCCAATTTGCCACCGATGCAACCAAATCAAAAGCATGCCACCGTCGACATTATGGACAGCAATCAGAATGCCAATTTGAGCAAGCTGTTCCGCACTGAAAAGTGACAGACGGCGACGACTCGATGCCGATGCCGATGATGTCGATGTTGATATCAATAACAACATCGATGTTCTCGATGCCGTCCCGACGCGGCGACGACTGAAAATAATTGTAATTATAAACTAGTTAGACAGCAACAACAACAGCAACAGCAGCGAACAGAGACGTTGGAAGAACAGCAATAAGAGATGGAGAGGAGTTGAAGCCACACCTACACTCATGGTCACCGTGATCCAAATCCAAATTTCAAATGCAGCAATAGCTATAGATTTTACATGAACTAAATCTAGATGTGGTTGTAGTAAAAGCTTCTTCGCTGTTACAATTAACAATTGCAGCTGACTAGTCACAGGAGCTGCCAATAGGAGGATTCCAAATGCAGCAAAGCCTTGTTCTATTAGCTACAACTATAGCCCCAACTCCAGCCTTAACTCGAACTGTTCCCAGCTGTGCCTCTATAGCTTAACCAACTAACAGCAAAGGATTCATCTCTCCAACTGCCACATTTGCTGCAAGTTTTGCTGCTCCTCCAACACACACTAACACAAGGAAAAAAATTATTAACTTTTTTTTTTTTTGGCTATTATTTATTGTATAACACTTTTAATGTTTAAGTTCCTTTAGCACCTTTTTTTTACTCCTATTTTTTGTAGTTCGTTTTCCACTTGTTTTGGCAGCAGCTTTTGTTATTTATTGTTCCCCAAAAGTTTGTTAATTATTTTGCACAAATATGAAGCAAATGTTTATGAAATGAGCATATAAGTAAAGAAACGAAATATAAATATATTAATTAGTTGAGAGCAACGATTATAACACCAAGTAATGCTCGAACAGCAAAATCGGCCCTGCAGTAAAACAAAAGTTGAGCGCCCACATTTTTATATAAATTATATATATATATATAAATATATAACATTTTTCACTTTGTATATTCGAAATAGAAGAAGAAGCGGAAGATTAGAATACCCTTAACAAATATTGTATACATATTTGAAGAAGAAGAAGAAACTAAAAGAAAACAAAAATTAAATTACGCTTAGGGTTTTAGGCTAATCAAACAGGAGTTATTAATAATATGCATCTTGTATACACACCCACACGTACACACATTGGGATATATTTTACAATATTCAAAAACTGAAATTATATTTTTTAAAAGCGAATAAAAAACGAAAAACCAAAATTGTAAGAAATCAAAATAGTAAAGAAAAAAAAAAAACGAAAACAAAAACAAAAATGTAAAACACAAAGTGCCGTAAAGTACAGAGAGACATTTAATAGTCGATGATCCTAGATATATACTATTGGGCATCACTCATAAAATAAAGTTAAAGAAAAACGGGTTTAAATAAAACTAAAAACAAATTTAGCAAACGCTGCTTAAAATGTTAAAAATATATTCTAAAGAAACGCATTTCCTAATTAAACAAGAACGAAAAGAAATCCAAAAAGCCTTTTTGCAAAATTAGCCAAGTTATTAAAACAACAATTGATATACAGATATTATAATAATTATATATATGTATATTTAAATATCGAGTTTCTCAATGCATAATAATCTCATAAGAAACATTTTTTTTAGCTTTAAGCGCAAAAGAAACATTTTTTATACTCGTATGTCATTTGTCCTACTCAAAACAAAAGTTCACTTTTAGCTTACTATATAATATAATACAGAGAGATAGAGGGAGAGGATCGTATATACATATATATATACGATACGATTTGTAATAAATATACGCGTGTGCATAGATTGTATATATAGAATATATGTATATATATAGAAAGACAGAGTTCCTTCAATTTAGGCACCATGTCGATTGTCGCACAGATTACTCCAATCGGGCACATGCTCGTTCCTTAGGTACGAGTCCTTGGTTAGCGAACGGGTTTGGATAAGATCTGTAGCGCCGCACAAGGAGCCGCCCAGCCAGGCTGTGAAATTCTGTTTGCCAATCGCTTGATAGAACTTGAACTGCAATTGGCCGTGGAAACGCGTTGCATAGTAGCTATCATTGGTCAGCAGGTGCTGCAGCTCTTGCTTGAGCCGTGCCAACAGACCCGGTACCATGGCGCCGCCGCCAATTACAAAGATGCTCTCTACCAGGGCGCGACGCACATCCATGCTGCAGTCGAGGATGGCCCGCAGTATCAAATGCGGCAAGCTATCTCGTTCGTTGTTCTGTTCAAAGAGCAGCTCGTAAACTGATTCACGCAGACTGCCGGGAATGTTAATGACAAAGTCATCATCACAGATGCCGTACTCCACATCGGGTGGCGATTTCCTCTCCTCGTTGTAGGCCCGCTCGAAACTGTTCACAAAGCAGGTGCGCACTTTGATATCCTCTAGGACGCTGGGCGTTAGTAATTGTTCTTTGACGCCCGCTGCTAGCAGCTGCCGTTTGATCTCCTCCTGCACTGCTCTGCTGCCGTAGCTGTGATCCTTAAATGCTGACATAATTTGTACACCACTAAACACGGGCATTATCGTCGTCTCACTGTATCCAATGTCCACAACTAGGCCTGTTGGGACAGCCAACGTGGATAGAGCAATTAAATGAGCTGGCACAAAAAGCACCGAAGAGACATCGAAGTGTATGAAGAGTGCCCGTGCCAGCGTCTCTCGTATAATTGTCTGTCCAAATATGTTCTCCACAATCACAAATTTTCGCTCCTTGGGACTGACCAGCAGGTGTCTATAAGTAATCAAACATTAAGTAAAACATTTAATAATAAACATCTCTTGAGTACTTGAAGAAAATGGTTTGCAGAAAGTCCACAATTTGGTCGTACAGCTCCTCGGTTGTAGCATAGTCAAAGAGCAGCTTTGTCTCCCCAGTTGTGGTCAAAACCACTTCAGTGGGTATTATTTTACGTGGGTGCGATTCTGCCGCAAAGCCGAGCCTGCAAATTGGGATAAAGCGATGATATCATCAGCAACAAAACAAAATTGTTTTCTTCTTGCAATCGTTGTACTTACTTGGTATAAGCATTGCCAATGTCTAGGACGATTGGGGGCTTTTCTTGCATTACACTTTCGTACAGCGGCATATTTATGTATTACACTCTTACCCAGCGCCAATAAACTATTAACAAAATCAAGCCACAATATGGCAACAGCTGTGCAATTTGCATATAGCGCTATCGATAAGCATTTTACGATTTGCAAGCATTCGCGGTATTGAATATATCGATATATTTGCTAAACTTAAGAAAACAGTTATGCATTTTAAAATTAAGCCAGGTTGCACCCGACAAAAATCCAAAAATATTCATTTAATTCAACACAAATGACTTTTTGAGCTTAGAACATTTATTTGATTTAATTTACATATTTTTGAAAACGTTTTTAAATTTGGGGTAGTTACTTTTGATATCAATAAAAAAATAACCAATCGATATATTCTGACAGGAACAGATGTTTCAAAATTGACATCAAAGAATGCGTTTGAAGCACTAATTTATTTACCTACGAATTTCTTGTCAGTATCAACCTGAAATGAATTGTGCTTTTTGAAGGAACCGGTCGTCGAAGTGAATTTCTCCGAATTTGAGATTAAACGTAAAAAATATAAGGCTTAACAAAAAAAAAAATCTAACTTGCGGTGTACTTGTGCAAAAGGTAAATAATGTTAAAATATAAAACACTATACGAAAATATCAAACATCCTTCCCCAGGCCATGCCGAAAGTAGCGGACAGTGACAAGTCAAGAATGGAAAAGGATACCAAATCGTTGGTGCCAAAGGCTAAGCCCAAAGCGGGCAAAGTGGTCAAGACTACATTGAAGTCGTCTAAAAAGCCGAAGAAGCCGGCCAAGCCGCAGAAGTCGCCGAAGAAGAAGACCAAGAAGTCTGTAAAACCGAATAAATCTTCGAAAAAAAAGCCCCAAAAAAAACCTAAATATGAGAGTAGCACTAGTGAAAGTAATAGCGATAGCTACAGCGAGAGCGATAGCGACAGTGATTGTGACAGTATGAGCTCCAGCAGCAGTTCGGACTCTAATTATAATAATAGTAATGTAAAGAGGAGCCGCGATGATTCTGCGGTGATTAGTCCCTTACCTATTAAGCAAGAACCTGAGATGAAGCGTGACAGCTGGATGACAGACAGCACTAATCTCAAGGTGAACACCTTTACCAAGGAGCGCAAGACAGCATTTAAGCCCAATGCAAAGCAGCAAATTGATTCATATGATCCAACTAAAAACGTGAACGAGTTGAATCCGTACTGGAAGAAAAATGGCACTGGTCTTCCAGCCTTTAAAAAGCCGAAGACTGACGATGACGACGGTCCAATAAGTTCAGGTTATGATTACCCAAACGTTTGTACGAAGCCGGCCACAAGCTCAATTGGCGTAAGCAGTACAAATAACGCTTTGTCTCTAAAGCGCTCACAGTACCATGAAACTTTCAATCTGTCCGATTCCTCGGGCGACGAGGACGTCAAACAAGAGCAACCACTTTTGACAGATGAGCAAATTAATGAATTAGCCGCCAAGGCCATCAAAGCAGAGCTCAAGTGCGATGTGAAGCTGGCCAAACAGCTAAACGAGCAACTGTTGTTGGCACGTCAAGTGCGCGCCGAATATATGGCCAGTGGCAAATCAGCTGCAGAGTTCAGGAAGTTCAAGCAGAAGACTGAGCACGTCTTGCTTACCCGCACCGATGCGAGCGGAAATGTTCGTCCACTTATGCCATCAGTCGATCGCAAAATGGATGCGAATAATCAAAACAAGGGGCCAAGTACTTCGGGTGGACAGCGTAACCGCTATATTATTACTAACGATCGCTACGATATCAAGATGATGGTTAGTTATATATATATATATATATATATATATATATATATATATATATATATATTTATTTATTTATATATATAAGTTCTAACTATATATCTTAAATTATGTGTCTTTTTCAGTTTGAGCGTGAGAAGCATGCTACTGCAGCTGAATCGAATTTGCAGTACGCTAATATTCTAGCGAAGAATAAAAAACCAAACGATGATCTCGATGGCGTTTTCGAGGATTGTGTTCGCAAGAATATTGCCGAAGATAACTCGGAGCAGCGTGAAATCAATGCAGCTATTAAGGAGCATCAGCAGACTGCTGCTGCAATGGATAATTGCAAACTTTGCTTTGACTCAGCAAAAATGGACAAGTACCTGATTCTATCGATGGGCACAAAGATCTATATGACTTTGCCCACTAATGTGGGTCTGCAAGTGCATCACTGCATTTTAACTTCCATGCAGCATGTATCTGCCTGCACCCTGCTCGACGAGGATGCATGGGAGGAGCTAACTAATTATCGTATTGCCTTAACCCAAATGTTTGCTGCCCAGCAAAAGGATGTGATATTTTTCGAGATTGCCAATAAGTTGTACAAACGCCAACACTTGGCTGTGCATTGTGTGCCGATACCGGACTCGCATGGTGAGATGGCGCCCTTCTTTTTCAAAAAGGCCATCGAGGAATCTGAGCAGGAGTGGTCCATTAATAAGCAGCTAATAACCTTGGATAGAAAGCCGTTATGTGAAGCTATACCAAAAGGTTTGCCATATTTCTGGGTACATTTTGGCATGGGTAGGGGCTTTGCTCACGTCATCGAGGATGAGGAACGTTTCCCAGAAAATTTTGCACAGGTTTGCTTGAACTAAAAAAAAAATATATATATATATATTAATTATTTCATTTTATCTGTTTAGGCAATTATTGGCGGCATGTTGGAGCTAAATCCGCATTGTTGGCGCAAGCCCGGATTGGAAAGAAATATTAAAGAAAAAGTAAAAACTTTTATGGATGTCTGGAAGAAATACGACTTCAACGAAAAATAAATGTTTTTTTCATCGAATGAAATGAAAATGTACCAATAAACAAATTATCAAATAAAGCAATTCGTTTATATTTGTAATTTTTTGAGACATCGATATTTTGGTGCTAATCGATAAATATTGCGCGGTGTTTATTAACAGCACTGGCAATTTCCTACGATTAGGTGGCAGCCTTATTATCCACAATAACCGCAGCCAACTTCGAGCTTCTTGTTCTTTTTTCCGGTTGACTTTGACTAGCAAGGTAGTGCTCGCGTTCGTTTACTCAAATATATTTTTTTTAGTTTTGAAAATATTGCCGCAAATACCTAGCAATTAATGAAAATGTGTGTCCTCTAAAGTGACGGAGTGAATGTTGCAATTGAGTTAATTTAAAATAGCAAAATGTTCATTAAACACTTGAAAAGCAATCAAATTTGCGATTCGTAGAATGTTGTTTTTCTTTTTGCATGTGTGCGTGCGAACGTGTGTGTGTGCGTGCGCGTTCGCGAATAGCAACGTGTTTTTTTTAAATAAAAATTTTTTTATGCAATGTTTGTTTTTGTATTTCTTCGTTTCTAGATGCCAGGTGTCACAGTGAAGGATATTGACCAACATGCCGTTACCAAGGCGGTCGCTGTTTTCCTTAAGAAGTGAGTCTCGTGTGAGCTCTACACAACACTTTAATCTGTCTGTGTGTGTTTGTGTAGACATAACCTCACAAATGTGCATATTTGTTTGTATATATCGAGTATTTATTAACTTTTATATATTTTAGGACTGGCAAATTGAAGGTGCCCGACCAGATGGACATCATCAAGACAGCCAAATTCAAGGAACTGGCACCCTACGATCCCGACTGGTTCTATGTGCGTTGCGCCTCCATAATGCGCCATCTCTATCATCGCAGTCCAGCTGGCGTTGGTTCCATTACAAAGATCTATGGCGGTCGCAAGCGCAACGGTGTACATCCATCTCATTTCTGCCGTGCCGCTGACGGTGCTGCCCGCAAGGCACTGCAGGCCCTCGAGCATGCCCGCCTTGTTGAGAAGCACCCCGAGGGAGGCCGCAAATTGAGCTCGATTGGACAGCGCGATCTGGATCGCATTGCCAATCAGATCGTCGCCAAGCAGCGCGACGCTGCCAAGCAAACGGGCCCCATTGTTATTTCCAAGTAGAGTTTGATATGTGGACAACGCGACGAGAAGTCTATAAAAATACAAAACATTTACTTTAGACTTTTAAGAGTTTTCTTTGTTGTTTGCACACACACACACACAAAAAAAGCAAAAACGGGCGATAATATAAAAACAATTCACTAAAGTCTACAAAACATAAGCCTCGACATGTGCCATTTTTCATTTGCCGGGCAACATAGTTGAAGTTGAAATGATTGGGCCAATTAGTAGTTCCAAGTAGTCCAAAAGTGTATGTCAATTCCTATCTAAAACTAGCTGCTTCGAGGATCAGATAATGTATAAGGGATTAATAATTCATATATATTGAATTCTTATACTTGAGCATAGCAATAAGAAGTCTGTTATAAAGCTAGACTATATGAGCTTTGCCTATCCTTAACGTATCATGTATAGAAGTACAATTAAGCAAAAAAAAAAAAGCTTATCTGCTCCAAAAATTGATAAAGATGGATAAGAATATCGAATAGCAAATAATGTTAAATATTGTAATGACAGCTTATAGGATACCATGAGCTTGTATATACCATATATGGATTGTCAAGCGAGTTAGCTCAGTCTATATGTCTAAGAAACGAGATTGACTGGTTAGTCGCGGAGAAGCTTAGAAACTGTAGGTTATTTAGACCAGTTGATGAGCGTCAAAATATATATCTCTAAGAAGTTCAAGAGATACAACCCTTACTCTATTATAGAGTATATTTGATATAATCATTTTGACTCATCGTAATGTATGTATATCATCATGTACTATAGAAGCCAGCCAAGTATATACATATTTAATATATTATGAACACATTTACAGTTTACTAATTTTTTTATAGTAAATTTATTAATGTTTTTTATTATAGAGCCTTAGAACTAGTTGGTAATTATTTCCGACGCACAAATCACTCTTATGGTGATTATCCAAAGTGGGTGCATTTGAAGGGATAAAATTGTTTTAGGGGTTGGCCATCAGACTCTATCCAGAGCCTCGACCATGACAATGCTGTTACCGCGAATTACCTGAAAAAAATAAATGTTACATTGTAGTAAATATTTTTAATTAATTAAGTCTTATAAGTACCACCATGCCAATACTGTTTTTAGTATTATCTTTGCACTCCTCCACCGTATCGTCGAGCACAACGTTCATGAATGGATCGAAGCCGCGCAGAATGCCGGTGACAGCGCGGCCGCCATTTAGCTTAAGCATCATTCGCTTGTCCATGTATCTAACAAAAACGAAACAAACAGTTAGCACACACACACCAACTGGCTACTATTACTCACTTTTTCAGTTCTGGCGGATGTGCTTTTGACATTTTTGTTTATATATATTAAAAAAGAATGTGTCGCTAACAAAGTATATATAAATGCACACGAGTTTCTGTGTGACCTTTTTTCCAAACGTTTGCACAGTGCTGTAAAATACAGTGAAAAAAAATGGACTAAGTGTGCATGGCAACTATCGCACGTCACACACATATTTGGGTCACGACAACGATAGTATCGCGAGCATTAAGCGATAGTTTTGCAGCTCTCTCGTAGCAACAGAGCCAGCGATAACTGCTAGCATCGGCAATTAATAAGTTTTTAAGTTTATTTTTATTAGGTTTCAAATTGTGTTTGTTTATTTTTTTATTTGTTTTTTGGTGTAAAGTGTATTTATGTTAACTGATAAATAAGCCCAGCATTTAATGAAACCATGCGAATTGTGCATGTGAAAGTCGTTTGAAAGCACTAAACACGAAATCCACATAAATCGCATCCGTCGCTGTATGTTTGTATGCGCCCTAGTGCGAGTGTGTGTGTGTGTGTGAGTGTGCCTGTCTGTGTTTGTTTGTGTGTGTTGTGAGTGTGAATGTGTTAGTGTGGCCAAAGACTTTGTCGTCGCCTATTGACGGGCCCAGCCAAAAGGGCGGGTAAAAGAAAAGTCAACAAACGAGAGAACGAGGGAACTAACAACTCCCTGGCAATTGCAATTGACGGCGCCATAATAACGGAACAAGCAAAAATGTTCACAAAGAAGAAGAAGAAACCGCTGATCTCGATGCCTAGCAATTTCGAGCATCGCGTGCACACGGGCTTCGACAAGCGAGAGAACAAATATGTCGGCTTGCCATTGCAATGGGCCTCCATAGTGGGCAACAATCAGATTTTGAAGTCCAGCAATCGTCCGTTGCCCCTGGTGGATCCGTCGGAGATAACGCCCACAGAAATACTGGACCTGAAGACAATTGTGCGTCCGCATCATAACAACAATAAGGCGGACACAACATCGCTCAATAGCAGCAGCAGCAGTGCCCTGATGATGAACAATCCATCAATGTTGCAGCAGCAGCAGCAACAGTTGCTGCCAAAGACTTCACATGTGGCCCGCTCCAATTCATTGCGCAGCTCCAGTCCGCCGCGTGTGAGGCGAGTGGCGAATGTGCCGCCCGCTGTGCCAGAAGAGGAGCTACCCGCCGGCACGCCCACGCCTGGCTTCAAGCAACAGCAGCTACAACAGCAACATCAGCAGCAGCAACAACAGCAACAGCAGCAACCAATGCCACATAATCTATTATATACCAGTCAGCATATCCATTCACATTCACATTCCCATCCGCATCCGCATCCACATTCCAACGGCGGGCTAACAGGTCCTTTGGCTGTGCGCACCGATCCGTTTCGCATGCCGCAGCAGCTGCAGCAGCAACAGCAGCAGCAGCAGCAGCAGACGTCGCCAGTTAGCTCAGTGGCCAGCTCGCATCACAACAACAACAATAATAACAATAACAATAACAATGGTCAAAGCTATCCAATGTATCCTGCCTCCCAGCAACAACCAAATCAGAATCCACACGCCGCCAAGACAGCGCCCACAGCATCAACAACAGCAGCAGCAACAGCATCGCGTGCCAGCTCCAGTTCGAGTGGCAATGCCGCCGCCGCCGCTCTGGCTGCCCAGGCCCAGGCACAGGCGCAACCAAAGCAGGAGCAGAGGCTGACACACGAACAATTTCGTGCCGCCTTGCAGATGGTTGTATCTGCCGGTGATCCCCGCGAGAATCTGGAGAACTTTAACAAAATAGGCGAGGGCTCCACGGGCACTGTGTGCATAGCCACGGACAAGTCAACGGGTGAGTGGTTAATCTTATAACTGATATATATTTACTCATCCTTCCTCTCTTTCTATCTCTATTAGGTCGTCAAGTGGCTGTAAAGAAAATGGATTTGCGTAAGCAGCAGAGGCGCGAGCTGCTCTTCAACGAGGTGGTCATCATGCGTGACTACCATCATCCCAATATTGTGGAGACATACTCCAGTTTTCTGGTCAACGACGAGCTCTGGGTGGTCATGGAGTATCTGGAGGGCGGCGCACTCACCGACATTGTCACACATTCCCGCATGGATGAGGAGCAAATTGCCACCGTTTGCAAGCAATGCCTGAAAGCTTTGGCCTATTTGCATTCACAGGTGCGTGACCAGCATAGCATAGCATAGCCAACAGACAAGTTAGCCAGCCAAGTTGTCAGCCGAAAGCCTCGCCCAATGCCTTTTCACTTCTCTCTGTCCACTCTTTCAATGCCTTTCTATTTTAGTTCTTTTGCGCTTTCTTCTTTCGCGACGTTTTGTGGTTTGGTTTCCATTTCCATTTCCAAATGTCGCCCGTCGCATTGGTAATGCGATAGCCAGTTAAGTGGGCGCTTGGACGGCCGGGTCGCTGGGTGAATGGGGTGGTTACCTGGTTGGATGCTACGTGCTTTGGACAACCACAAATTTCGCTGACCCAAACCTTTGTCTGTAAATAGAAGTTCAGTTGAATGTGAATAATAGGCTTATACAGGTAGTTCTTCAGTTATTTTTATGCATGTGTATGTACATGTGCATACATAATTTGTATGGGGTGGATACATTCCATATTTAATGTTTAGTTATATACCTAGGAAAAGGTATATATATTTTCTGATCATGAGCGATTTGAATCGAAATTGAATTAATCAAAGAAGAATGGGTAAAGTAAAGTGAGTATTGATGGAAAAGGTAAGGCAAGAGAGAGAGAGAGAGAGAGAGAAAGGGAGTAGAAGAGAGAGAGAAAAATACAGAGAGAAATGATGGGAAGAGAGAAGAGTGAGCCGAGACAAAAAGAGACTGGGTTACAGAAAGAGATACAGAGATAAACTGCAGGAGAGATAGAGAGAGAAGAGTGAGTAGAGTGAGTGAGAGAAAGAGAGAGAGAGATAGATAGAAATGTAGTACATTTATATAGTTATACATATCCATTAAGACTTCTAGCGAATATAATTTAACTAATCGCATTTCCATTTCCTTTTGAAACAGGGCGTCATCCATCGCGACATCAAATCCGATTCGATCCTCTTAGCCGCCGATGGTCGGGTAAAGCTGTCGGACTTTGGTTTCTGTGCGCAAGTGTCGCAGGAGCTGCCCAAACGGAAATCCTTGGTTGGAACACCGTACTGGATGTCACCCGAAGGTCATATCGCGTCTGCCGTATGGCCCCGACGTGGACATCTGGTCGCTGGGCATTATGGTCATCGAAATGGTGGACGGTGAGCCACCGTTCTTCAACGAGCCGCCCTTGCAGGCGATGCGACGCATTCGTGACATGCAGCCGCCCAATCTGAAGAACGCCCACAAAGTGTCGCCACGTCTACAATCATTTTTGGATCGCATGCTCGTCCGGGATCCGGCACAGCGTGCCACAGCCGCTGAGCTCTTGGCTCATCCATTTCTGCGACAAGCTGGATCGCCGTCTCTCTTGGTGCCACTCATGCGCAATTCGAGGCATCATACCTGATGATGACGATGTCGGCGACGATGATCCAATTGGGTTAAATTTGCTGCTCCCGCTCCAGCTGCTACTGCTGCAGCTCTTGTTTCTGCTTTCTAGTTTACAAGCTCCACTTAAATGTAGTATTATTCCATATTTTTCGTTTATTTTTGTTTATGGCTACACGGCAATTGCTACTTAAACTGTTAACCAGCCACGCCCATAACATCCACACACACACACACACCCACCCACACACTCTCATCCAGATCCATATCCACATCCATCTTCATATAAAATTTGTTTACTTTTTGTTACGCATTTCATGTTGGCTACAGCAATTATTTTATATTTATATATATTAGAAACCTAAACATATTTTTATTAAAAAGTGAAAAGAAATGTACGCTCTATAAGTCATAGCCACGCCCCCAATTTGTAATTTATAATGATAGATAACAATCTATAGCTATATCTAAACCTATATCTATGTCTATGTCTCTATTACTAAGCTCGAACGAAAATGTGCCTTGTGACTAGGAAACATTGAAATATTCAAATATTATATACTATATATATATATATATATGTCTGAAGCGCCATTTGGTTAAAGCTAATACTCGATTGTTAGTGTTCTATATATATATATATATACATATATATATATTTGCAGACCAAATTCGAATTCAAGATCTATTCGAAGTGCATATTTTTAACTCTTGAAAAAAAGCGGGCAAAATTCTTGTCAATATATAAAAATGCTTTTACACAATATTATTATTATTTTTTTTTTTTAATAAAAAAAAAACTAAAAAATATATATAAACATTGTTCGAATATATTTAAACGTAAAGCAAATATCGAAACAAATATATAGTACTTAATGTCTAAGTATTGAGAGACAACGAATTATGCAAATATGAATATATATATATGAATTGCTCACATTCAACGAATAGCAACTTCTATATAGATATATATATATGAACAAATTTGTACTTATATATGCATATACATATATATGTATAGCCTATGTATAGCAATTATTTATATCACACATAAGTTTTGATTATACAAAATTTTTAATTTTTTTTAAATGAAATGTTTCCGGTTTCCATAATTGTGAATTGTTAAAACCCAAGAAGAAGAGATACATACATTCCCCCTCCCCAACACTATTGGAAACAATTCCATTTTAAGATGATTTTTTTTACAGTGTTCTGTAATTATTAACAAATAAAATACAAAGGTATTGAAATGAAATTTTGTTTATATATTGAAAACTTTCAGAGGTTTTGCAGGCATTGAAAATATTAGAGATTTTTCGTAGAGAATGCTGCTTGATTCGGTTTGGATAGAATTTTAAAAATGTAGAAATAGTTGAAAATTACAATAACAGAAACTTATTGAGCTACATCGAAATATGATATATGTATGTCTGTCCTAGATCTGGCAATACAATGCTCAAAAATTAAACTGGAATATCAAATGTTGTCGTTTTGTATTAATATTTGAGATTTATTCAAATAAAATAGAGTGCGTTCTTGATTTGGTCATGCTATAGCTAACGCCAATAGGTGGCGCGTTGGCTTAAAGAAAACGGTTTTAACCGGTTCGATCCACAGTCCTTGTTGCTAGCTGGAAATGAGCTGAGCCAGTTTAAGCCGGCTCATTTAAAAGTAAACAAATAAGATTGAAAATAAATACAAGAATTTTTTCTATAAAAATATTTTTTTCTGTCATTTTTTTTTTTTTTATTTATTTGTAATGGTTGTTTGTTTGTTGTTGTTGCTTTAGACATTATTTTAGTTTGTTTATTAAGTGAAATACATGTACGTGTTTGTTGTGTGTGTGTGTGCGCTGATATATGAGCTATAAATATTCCAATGCAAATATATATACACAAATACAAGCGCACAAAGGCAAGTGGGAAAAGGGTTGCGGTATCTGTGTGAGTGTGAGTGTGTTTTGTGAATTGAGCTGCTGTGTATGCACGCGCATGTATGCGTGTGTGTGAGTGTGGTGCATAAAATACATAAATAATCCTTGCTACAACACTCCAACACGCGCACTCAGCCACACATGCAGCAGCGCCACATGTTGAAAAAAAAATGTACTAAAAACTAAACAGGCAGAGCTTGAGCTGCCCTTAGCTAGCAATGAGTGTGAGAGAGACAGTGTGTGTGTGTGTGTGTGTGTCAGCTGATTATATGATATGTATGCATGCATGTATGCGTGCCTGCTAGCAGGCCAAGCTTGAGCTCTACTTGGGCTAGCCATGCATGCATGCGCGAAAGACAGAGCGAGGGAGAGAGAGAGAGGGAGAGTTGAAGTGGGAGTTGAAGAGTGTGTAACATAACTGTTAAGTTACAGTGCCTTAAAAAAGTGTGTAGATGTACATATGTATGCATGTAAGTTTAGCTTAGTTGCGCTTTCTCAAGGCCAGGCGACTGCTGAGCGGACGCTTGGGCTTTGGCTCCTCCTCCTTTTGCTGCTGCTCCGATTCTTCGGCAGCGGCGTCCGCCTCTGGCTCCGCCTTCACAGTCTTCGTCAACTTGCGACGATTAACTGTAAAAATGAATGAATGCAAAATTTGAAATTTCTGGCAGGGATTTGGAATGGGATTTAGCATCACTTACGTGCCGAATTGCTCTTGTAGCCGCCCTTGGCGTGGCCAGCAGCGGGTGCAGCCGGTGCCGGTGCCTGGGCACTGGCAGCCTCCTCATGGTCAGCGTGCTCCTCGTCGGTCTTCTTGGCAGCCGGCTTGCTGGCTGGCTTCTCGTTGCGATGCTTCTTGGCATTCTGCTGGCGGCGCTTCAGCGAGTTGAGGAAATCATCGTTGGAGCGGAATGGCCGGATCACGGGGCCAACTTTTTTGGGTGCCTCCGTTGTGGTGGTCGTGGAGCTCACGCCGCCATCCTCCTGCTCATCGCCATACTGGCTGCCATGATCGCCAGCGCCGGCGCCGCCCTCCTCATTGTAGTCATCCTCCTCGGCGCCATCGTCGTTGATCGGCGCCGCCGTTGTCGTTGTTGTTGGCTTAGCCGCCTTGCCCACGGGGCGACGCAGTGCAGCGATTCTCTTCGCCGTAGAAGCGTTGCCACCTCCCTCCTCCTGAGCGGCAACCAGGCCGTAGCACAGTGCGCAGATGATGAAAAGCAGGCAACTGTAGATCAATTACAAAATCAAAAGTAAAATCAATTTCAATTTTCAGGTTATTTTGAGGATTTGAAGGTAATACTGAAACGTTGAGGTTATGTGCTTTCAGAAACTTTGATTATTATAATAAAAAAAGCCATTAAATTGCATTTAAAAACTGAAGGTTTAAGGAAATAAAGTGCAGTTTGAGGTTATGTAGAAGGTTTACGAATATGGAAGGTTTACTTCAGCAAAGCTTGGAAACGTTTTGTTCTTAAAGACTTTCAAAGCATTGCAATTCTATATTGATCGAGATTATGTTTGCACTTTATGGCTTTATTTACCATTCATATAGTAGTATATTCATATATAGTAGTATATTTAAGAAGAAAACATGTTGAGGTTATGTATGATGTTTGAGGTTAGAAAACATATATTTCTTTTAGTATGTGTAAACACGTATGCATGTTTAGCTGCTGTAAGCCGGCTTGGCTTGTAAGCGCCGAAAGTATGCGACTAGCAAATACTTTATCTCTACTCTTTCATATATGATTATTATTTATATGTATCCCAAATTGAAGCAGCGATCAAGAATATATGCATATATAAAATGTTTTTTTTTTTTTTGTTTTGCCACGTTTTCCTCTGATTGTCTCATGCACGCCCCGCAAGCCTATATACCCCGATATGGAAAAGAGGGTATTATAGAAAAAGTAAAATGAAATAAAAGCTGTCAGCTCGCTCGCTGTTCGCAATCCGAAATATGTTGCCCAACGAGCACGAGGCACAATTTCAATTGAAATCCCCCATATTCAATTAGCTGCCATCTCTCATATATATATATACAAATATATATTTTTAAGTATATATATAGTATATATATTATTTATATATATATGCATGATATCTTTACAGTCTGGTTGAACGGGTTGTGCTGAGAACCTGAACCGGACTTGGTTCATAAAAAAAGACATACAAAAAGAAAAAAAAACACGTATCATACATTACTATATCTATCTACTATGTATGTACATATAAATGTATATATATATATATCGGTTAGACCATAAAGATATGTATGCCTCAGCTGCTGCTGCTGCTGATGTTGCTGCTGCTGCTTCTTCCTCTTTCAGCGCCTGCGCTGTGCTAACAATTATTAATGCTTAAAGGTCAGCTAAACGGGTTTTTGCTTTTATTTTTCACATTTTGCTTTTGTTTTTGTTGATTTGTTGCTTTTTTCTTATTCACTTTCGATTTTAGATTCATAATTAAGTGAAGAAACAAAAGACTTAGGCAGCGAACTTGTTTTGAAATACTTCTGGCCGGGACTCGGGCCCGCTGCTGTCGCTGCCGCTTAAACATAGGCTAAGGTTAGCTCTGGCACACCCACATACATACACACACACAGGTACGAGTACAGGTACAGCTACAGCCCCCCCTTTGGGCAACAGGTGCTTATGCAAAAGGCAGCAATAGCAGCGGCAGCAGCAGCAGCAGCAGCAGCAGCAGCCGCAATGAAAACCTGTTGCTCGCTGCTCGTAGCCAGAATAAATTTAAATGCGCGCCTGCTGTTGGCTAATAACGGTAAAATGTGCAAGCCACAAAACAGTTGCATTCAAATGCAACTGCATGAGCAGGGAGAGGCCCCAGCCACGCCCCACAGCCCACTGCCGCCCAGCCTAGCCAAGACAACAGCTGCAATTGCCGTTAGCTGTTGCTGTTGCTGTTGCTTGTGTTGTTGCTGTTGCTGCTGTTGCCGGCGGGCTGCATCTTTTCGCATTGATTAGGGTCAACCGTGTGGCATGTCCAAGCGACTCTTTGCATTTCAATTGGACTTATGCAATCGCAGCCTCATGGAAAGGTGAAAGGCGTATTGGTGTTGTTGTGGGTGCGTGTTGCTGGCGTGCCTGGAATCCATAACTGTTGCTGTTGTTGCTGTTGTTGCTGTTGTTGCTGTTGCTGATGTTGTTACTTTTGCTGATGTTGCTTCTGCTTACTTCTTAATCGAAATTCAAGTCAAGCCATGTCCAAGTCTATATGACATTTGGCTTTGGGCTTAACCGGTTTGCTTTTTGGCATTTTATAGAGCTAGAGCGGGGGAGCCAAACAAAAAAACTATTAGAGACAATGCTACACACACTCTCAGTACACACACACACTCACACACACACACACACACATTTGCTAGCCAAGCCTTGTTATATAAGAGCAACATTAGTTGCAAATTTATGATAAGCAAAAAGCTGTCGAGAATCAATAAGTGGAAGGCGGAACCACTTGCTTGATGGATGCTGCATCATCATAGCCATCATTGTCAGCAACATCATCATTATAGAAATGATAATTTGAAGTGTAGCTACCGACTACCAACATACCCTTCAATAGCAACTGTCTGCATATCTCTGCTGCTGTCTTATACTAGCTTATACGCTCGCTCTTATACGCTCAGCTTAAGCTGTCTGTGAACCGAACTGGTTCCATTTCGTAATTCATATGATTTGAATTTTTATGCATTATGAAATTTACTATTTTCAATGCAAAAAAAAAAAAAAAAGAAATAATATTAATAATTAAAAACATATGCAAATTAGCTTTAAAAATACTTTTCATTAATTGACTTTGAAAACGTGATAAAACTAATATAGTTTATAGTTTTTCGTTTAAGAAAAAAAAAAAATAAGATAAGTTTATATTTCTTTTATATTTTTTGCATTTTCAATTAAGAACCATGAAATTATTTGTTGATGTCAATTTAAAAATATTTTAAAAATTATTCTAACAGTTTGTTTTAGTAACTTTTCAGAATTAATTTTTATAAAAAATAATGTATAGACAATTTATATATGTTAAAAAAATATATAAAACTGAATAGAGTGTGAAATTCTATTTCTTCTTCTTTTCGTACTTTTCTTAGTTTTTTTTTTAGTTCATGAAATTCTATTTCTTCTTCTTTTCGTACTTTTCTTAGTTTTTTTTTCAGTTCATGAAATCCTTGAACTTCTTATTTTTTAGTTTTACTTAGTTTTAAGCTAATAGTTTGCATATTTTAAACTAAATTTTTCTTTTTTAAATATTTTTTTATTTTTATGTAACTTGAATTTCATAGAAATCATTGTTTAATATGTTTTCAAACTGCACATATAATAATATAATAATAATAATAATTTGTATTAGACTTATACATTTTATTTTACGCACCAATAAATTATTAATTTAATTTTTTCGCTTTAACTTAAACTATGAGAAATGTAAAGAATTTTCTAGATTTAATTATTAAAATATATTCTAGAATTATTGTTATTTATAATTTTTGTATTTTATGAAATGTAATGAATATTTTAGTTTAAAAAATAAATTAAAATAGTAAATACTAAATATAAAAGTTATTAAAATGCTGCAAAAACTGACAAAAAATTTATATAATACATATGTATGTATGTTTGTTTATATATATTTATAAATATATATATATATTTTACAGGGTATAAGAGCATTAGCAATGAGCAACAGTTTGCTTACACAAAGTGTTTGCGTTTCAAGTCAGCGCCTCGAAGAGCTCGATCAACAAAACTGCAAATAAAACTCTTAAGAGTTTAGCTTTGTTTAAAGATACGTATTTATGTAGATATATCACATATATGTATATATATATATATATATGTATATCACATGATTATGATTCGCATATGCGGAATTAGTTCATGGCGATGACGCCATCAGCCAAAAAGCAGCTCAGAAAAAAGGCGAATTTTATTGGCAATAGCCATGCCCTCAGCTATGCAAAACGGGTCACTATGCTAATTGCCCAACTATATCTGGAATTTGTACCAGCCATAGTCATAGCTAAATATATATCCATGCATATATCCATGTATATATAGGTGTATATGTGTCTGTGGCATAGCGTTTCTAATAGTTCGAAGCACAATTACGACTAAAAAAAAAAAAAAAAACAACTAAACGTGCACAATTGTTGTTGTCGTGTTAAGTGGGTTCAATAACGGTGCATTGTGTACGTGTCGTTGTCGCTGCTGCTGCAGCCAGCCAGCGAGCCCAATCAGTTAGCCAAGTCAGCAAAACCAAACCAAGTTCGTTGCCTGAGTCTTTTGATTTGTGTTACAGTTTCTTTATATGCTGTCGCTGTTGTTGTTGCTGCTGCTGTTGACTTACATTGAATTTGGCTTATGAAATGCACACACACACACGCATACACACATCATGTTGCCAATTCGCACAGTCCTTGAAAATAAGTTAAAAATACCAAAAGACAAAAAATTGTCTTTTTGTCTACAAATATTTTATGTTTGTTTAATTTTATTTTTGGCCCGCAACATCCACTAAAATGTGTGTGTGTGTGTGTGTGTATTCTGGTTTGGCTTTTTGGCATGCACATGATCTGATCTCTCTTATTTAAATAATATTGCATAATGCGAGCGATTTGTGTGCGCCAAAAATGAAATGAAACGCATGTAAAACGACAGCAGCAACAACAACAGCAACAGCAACAGCAACAACAATAACAGCAACACTCAAAACTACAACAGCAGCAACAACAACAGCAACAACAACAAGATACAACACCCAAAAACAAAAAGCAAGCGAAACTAAATTTAAATCCTGATCTTGCCGTCAAATTGGCGCTTGTTGCTGGCGTCTGCTGTTGCTGCTGCTGCTGCTGTTGCTGTTGTTGCTGCTGTTGTTGTTGTTGCTGGCGTTGATTAATTCGCGCTTGCGATTAACATACATATATATGTATATATATATATAATATCTATATCTATATATATATATATATATATAGATATATATATATATATATATATATATATATATATATATATATATATGTAACATATATGTATGTGTCTGTCAGCTTGCATTAAAAGTGCAACCGTTAATTTATAAGACAACAACAACAGCAACAACAGTTGCAACTGCAATTGCTTGGTAATTAATCCAATACACTTGCACACAGCCAGCTGCCAACTGTTGTTGCTGCTGGCGTGCAGACGACAATGGGCACAGCAACAGCAACAGCAACAGCAATAGCAACAGCAACAGCAACAGCAGACGGCAGCATCAGCTGGCGACCTTGAAACATTTCTTTCAATCAATGCACTGACAGCTGGAACAGATAGCGAGACAGACGCTTCTCACAGCAAGTTGTTGTTGCTGCTGCAATTGGCAATTGCAACGGCCATTGCAGCTGGGAAATGCCATTTGCCATTTCTTTGTGCCGGCAAATGTCACAAGACAACTAGCTGCAACAACACCAACACCAACAACAACAGCAACAAATGTTCATCAACTTCGGCATTTTGCTTGAGACGTTGGCGTGTTAAAGTTCAGTTCATGCATTCGATTCACACAAATTTGTTGCACCTACTTTCAAGCAACAAGTCGTGCCCAAATTATAGAAAAAAAAACAACGTCAGTCGTGTGACTAGCGAATACCCAGCAAAGAGCTGATCAAAGAGTTTCAGCTAGTAATATATAGTTTTTTTTTTCATCTTAATTTCTTGATTGAAAGCAATGAATACACTATAAAAAATAGAGTAGAGTAGAGTATACATGAAATGTAGCTAGATAAAGTATGTGAAAAATATTGCAATACTATATATAAGATTTGCTAATGTAATGTATATAATTGTAGCTATAAATGGCATAGCTATAGGTTGCTTAGCACGCATATTATAAGGAAAAGAAGTTGCAAATATAATATATATATACGCTGTAAATCCACTCAAGATGCTGCATACCAAAGTTCAGAGTGCTAGCTCTGGTAGTGCCCGAGTTACATGGGTCAGTTGCATGGAAACCCCTCGGCTGCACTTTGGGTATTCAGGTATTTCAGCATAGATAGCTTAAGAATAGTTGGCAACGCTGGCATTACCAGTTCGACTAAGCTTATTTCGACATACATTATTCGAAAAGGCTAAAAATAAAACTGCAAATTTTAAATATTTCAAACACGTCAGCAAAAAAAAAAAAAAATACAAAAAAAAGTAAATATAATTTAAAATATATTTTTATATATAAATATGTATCACTCACATGTTGAAGTACTTCATTTTGTATGTTTCTGTGTGTGTGTGTGAATATTTTATAAAACTTGGAAAAAAAAATGTTTGCTTCGAATTTAAAAACGCGCGAAACGTACAAAAAAATTCACGACGATTTTTTGTTTTATGTTTTATTTGTAATTTATTTATTTTCTTCTTCGGGCTGCAGACACTGGGGAGGACTGAGTGTGCGAGCGTGTGTGAGTGTGAAGACTTTTGGGCTTATGGAGATATATATATATATATGTGTGTGTGTGTGTGTGGGGCACAACTGAGAGTGCTGAGCGCTGGAGTTAAGCTTAAGCCACCGATCACGATCGACTTCTAGAGGCTGACTGAACGTTACTTATGCCGTGTGCATGGAGTTAACCTACCCGGCCATCCAATATTTTTCTGGCTGCTAGCAGTGCCAGTCGATGTTGCTGTTGTTGCTGTTGTTGTTGTTGTTTTCTTCTCTTTTCTGTTATCTGTTGTGTGTGTGTGTGTGTTTTTTTTTTCTGCCACAGCGACGCCAGCAACGGCGACAGAGACGAACAACAGGTTGCTGCCCGCCCGCCCTAAGCCAACTAGCCAACTGTAAATGGCGGCGACAGCAGCAGCAGGGGGCGAGGACAGGCCAGGCCAGGGCAAGGCGTGGCAGTGGCCGGGGGAGTTGGAGCGCGGATTGGGGCACACCATGTTCGTAATTATATGCAAAGAGTGCATGGCGCACTTCTGGTTTGCCAGCCAATTTGTCATTGCTGCCGCCGTCTACGTCGCTGTCGCTGTCGCGGTTGCCGTTGCTATCCCACTGCCTCTGCCTCGGTTGCTGCTCATGCTGACAGCGCTGCCGGCGTTAGTTGTTGGCTTTTGACAGGTTTTCTTTGGTCTTTCGGCTGACGACGACGATGCCGTGCAGTCAGCCGAGGCTGGGCTTTTATTTTGTGTTGTTGTTGTTGGTTTTTAGTATATACCCTGTAAACATAAAATTGAGCAAACGAGTAGATTGAGCGTATAGCAAAATTGAAGTTACACAGAATTCATCCAAAAGCTGCAAGTTTTAAAACAGTGTTGTATAACGTCAAGTGACCATAGTCAAGGCAAATATTATACCTTTATGGTATTTTTTTGGTATTTTGTCAGTTAGAGACTTTTGTGGAGTATTTTTTTGTTGCATTAATTAAACTTCAAATTGGGAAAAATGCAAAAATAAATGAATATTTATAGATAAAAAAAAAATATTTATATAATAGAAATACAAACAACTTTTTCTTACAGGGTATCTGGTCAGTGTGCCTTTTCGCCTGACGCATTCTTTGCGAGCATCAACTTTCATTTTTCTTTTCATTTCATTTATTTATTCCTTTTCTATAATTTTTGTTTCATTTTTTCTTATGAATTTTTATTAATTAATTTATTGATTTTTGGGGCAATTGTTGTTGTTGTTGTTGTTGTTAAACACGTCGGCTGGTAAATCCCGAGTACCAAATCAAGATGCGGCATGTAAAACTAAGAGAAAAAAAAGAAGAAGAAATATCCAGTTTTACATATACATATCTAATTTATATATATATATGTCATATATGGATATAGATATATACATTGATATAATTTGATTCGTATGCCATAATGGCATGGCCTTGAACTGATTTGCATTCAAAATAAAGAAAAAAGAAATAAAACAAAAGAAAAAAAATTATATTTTGGGCGCGGGCGAAACTTTAATCATAATTACGCTAATGACAATGTTAATTATAATGTCAATGAGAGAATTAATACCAACGATCATGGCTTAATAAGCACAAGCCAATCATATAACGCTCTCTGGATCAGATGTTCTTTTAGCTAAAAATTGATAAACTGCAGTTCCAGTTAACTGGAAGAGAAAAAAGACAAATTAATTAAATTAAAATTAAAATAATAATTAAAAAAAATCAATTAACAACTGGCTTCAACTTACCTTGAACTACAAAATGTCAATGCCGGTGAGAGGGGCGGGGTAGGTGTTAAAAGGTTGGAGGGGAAGAGGGCTAGCGTCTCATTGGGACAAGTAGACAGACAGACAGCTGTGGGAAGGGCCTATTTAAAAATGTATGAACAGTTTGACACGACTAGCAGATACCGTGTGATGTCAGTTTTCGATAATTCGCTATATCTAAATTTAGTTATTCTTTTCAAATAAATTATTAACTATAAAATGAATTAAAAACAGAATAATTGCAAAATTGAAAATTGAAAATTGAAAAGGATATGTTTTTAGTTTTTTTTTTTTCAATTCAAATCTATCGAAAAATTAAAAAAAAATTCGTTTAATTTAGAGCTTAAGATCTATTGATACATTTTAAAAAATTGTATTGGAAAATCTAAACAAAATTATATATATTTTCGAATCTAAGAAACTTTATTTTGCGTTTAACCAGCTCGCCAACGTTGTCATACAACTCAGCTCAGGTTCAGGTATATACCAGACAGATAAAACCCTTTCTTGACCAGCCTATAAAACTATATATAAATATATGTATATATATTAAAAAAAAAAAAAAAAAAAAAAAAAGAAAACAACAACAAAGAAAATCATAAACAATAAACCATAAAAAATAAATAAAAACTTGTTCGGCGAGCGACGACACTGAAAACGAATCGAATCAAATTAGAAATCAACAAAAATTGTAATCTGAATTTCGAATCGCATCGCATCGCAACGCATCGAATCGAATCGAATCGCATGCAAATGCAATGCGTACAATCAATGGATTTGAAAGAAGCCATTTATCTAATCTAATATTCATGTCATATCTCCCTCGCTCTCGCTTTCGATCGCTCTGTCCCTCTCTCTCTCTTTATAGATTACAATGTATTCATAATTTGTATGATAAATGTTGATTCAGTGGGGCAGAGACAAGTCCCAAGCCCAAGATCTACATTCCTGATGACATGACATGAGAAAAATGGAACGAAGAATAAAATAAGAAGAACTACATTTGATTGACTACTTGATAAACAGGAAAGATTATTTTGAATCCATATAGCAAAGTATACGAGTTATAGAAAAAGAAATAATGAAATATATAATAGTTAAGAATATTTCTATATTGGATTAGAGGAATATTGGAATTCAAAACGCAAGACATTACAGAGATTATACAATTATATCATAAAGGTTCCGTTGCTTTTCTCTTAGAATATGTGAGTAGTGATTAATAACTTACCTTGTGCGAAATACATTACAATAATACGATAATATATCATATAATGCAATAAAAAAACACATTTAAATCTGTTGAGTTATGTTGTCAACATTTATTTCTATTTATATTGATTGCTTTCATTTGCATTAAATCAGACTTATTAAGAGCTAGGGCTAGAGTTAAGTATACAGTTTGTTTGGTCATATACATTTTTATAATTATGATATATGCGTGCATCTTAAATTTATTTCATTTGTTTTCATTGAAATGCCATTCCATGGCATTGACAATACGAATACGTTTCCGAAAGCTGTTGAAAAGCCGTTGGGACAGTCTCATGTTGTTGCTCAGATCCAGAACGGAGCTGCTACTAAATCCAAATTTAAGAAAGTTACATAGATAACAAACAAACAAAAATCGTATATAAGGTTAGGTTTCTAATTGACAAAACGAATATTGAAATGATTGTTCCTAGGTAAACAAAGAGTTTTCTCTTTGTATACCGATTATATATGTGTCTACATATATCATAGTTGTGGGCTACAGGCTAATGTGCCTCAATACAGGCAAATACACGAATTCAGATTCATACATACAATAGAATAATTTAGCTTAAGGATGGATAGGCACAGTTAGATAGAGAGATCGATAGGCAGATAAGTGGATCGATAGGCAGGTAGATATAATAATGGGCAGATAAAGAGACAGACAAATAAATAGATTGACTCACAGACGCTTGTAGCGACAGATAAATATATGAATCGATAGGCTGACAAACATACATTTCATGAATAGATGAGGATGGACGGAGTCTAAGCAAATAGACAACGAAACAGATCCAAGGAACAGCAAGACGAATATTATGCAAACAACTAATATACTTAGTAAACGAATATTCCAATTAGTTGTTCGTTTAACGGAAAATGATTTTTATTAACAAATAGGAATCTATAACGATGTAAACAACTAAAAAGCTAAAAAAAATAGAAAAATAAAATGAAATTTGTTTTTTTTTTTTGTTTAATTTTTTACATATTACTTTATTTACTTGTAGAGCTGCGCTTGGGCAAATCTATTCGACTTTCATAGGCATTTAATTACATACGCATTTTTTTATATATATATTAGCAATAGTATTTAAACATAAACGTAATACGACTAATAATAATAATAATAATAAAAATAAAAATAAAATAAAATTAATATAATAAAAATAGAAATAAAAAATAAAGCAAAGCAGCGCTTTCGATCAAAGTTCTTTGTTTTGTTTTTTTTTTTTTTTAGTTTCCACTGAAGACTAAAAGAAGTCAAAATTGTCAGTAGAATGTTTCTTGTATTTGCAGCGATAACACTTATCGATCAATCGATGATGCGATTACTTTTGCATTTTAGCATTTTGATTTCTGTTTTCGTTTCATTTCATTTCGTTTTATTTCGTTTTTTTTTTTTTTTTTTTTTGCCAAATTTCATATAAGTTTTTAGGCACACTTCAATTATAGTCTAATATATATATGTATATAAATTTGATTTTTTTAATATGAGAAAAATATGTCCAAGACTTCAAAAATTAATCGAATTTCGTGATAAATGCAATAATTTGCTTCTTTGTAGAAATATTTATTTGCCCCGCCCATTTTTTCACCACTTGCTTTTGTTAAACAGCGCTCACATTTTATACATTAAATACACAGACTCACACATACACAAGCACACACTCACACCTACACAGAAACAGAAATAATACACAAGTTTTTAGTTCTAGGCAAAGAGTTGTTGTTTAGTTACGCCTGCTGCACGCTAGATGGCGCCAACACAATCACAATCACACATACACACAAACACAGAGAGAGAGAGACAAAATAAATAATTTGTTTATAACTTAACAACTAAAACATATTTGATATTTAATACTTAGATGTAGCCTTTACACATACACAAACAAATTCTTGTGCCATGTTATTTTTTTTTTTTGTTTTTCTTTCTTTTTTTTTTTATATATATTTTCATTTACCGTCCATAACCCGCTAAGTAGCTCCATCGCTTGCGCTCTTAAGTAACTGCGTTATGGTTTCTCTATCTTTTATCTCTTTTTCATGAATATGTTTGCATTAGTTTTGGAAGTGCTATTAAATGGAATTCAAGTATAAAATATGTCACTAACTTTAGCTGCCAAGCGACTTAAGTATTTTATATATGTATATATTTATCTATATAAAATATATATGCATATATATTTATGTATTTATAGTGCATGCCTGTCTCAACGTATAACTTTTTTTTCAAAAAAAAAAAAAAAAAAAAAAAAAAAAAAAACATTTGGGCAATGAAATTCGCTACAACAAATATGCAAGGCACACAGATTTATATATGTTAATATATATCGATAAAAATATAGGCTATATATATATATATGTGATTATGAAATATAGAACTTTTCACTCGACTCTCGTATATATATGTATATATATATATATCGCTATCGTTATCGTTTTCGTTACAAATCACTCGTTACTTTGCCTTAGCCTTAAATACTAACAAAAACTGTTGGGAAATACAAAAAAAATAATTGTATATATATGTGTGTATATGGAGTCTATATATAGTATATGGTATATGGTATATATGTTTATAAGTACAACTAAATTACGAACCTATTAGATTTGATAATAGAGAACTCAGTTAACGTTTCAGGTTGTGGAAGTTGACGTTGCCATAGCAAAAACAATTGTTTATAGAGCATATACATATAGTTCTTGTTGTTTACTTAACTTGACATTTAAAGAGTTTTCTTGTGTTTTCTTTTTCTTTTTTTTTTAGTGTATATGAATCAAAAAATATTATATATATGTATATATATGCGGGGATCGATGTAGTAGTAGTAGTAGCTGTAGTTGTAGTAGTATGCATTTATGTAAATTAAGTAAATATTTTAGTTATAGGTAGTTGGTATGAACATTAGATACAATCTGTTAGAAGACAACCTTTTGTTGTTTGCATGTTGTTTGTTTGTTTGTTTTTCCTCCAACAGTTGCCCAGCTATATATTTGAAATGAATATCAGCATCATCTTCTTCGCGCCACCTCTAGTCACATGCTCCAGTTAGTTATATATATAAATATATATATATATACATATATATATTGATATATATAAGGGTGTTTGTATATATATATATATATAGATATATGTATGTATAGTGTATGCATCTGTAGCTAATTTTTGTATGCCAAACGAGCTTCATTGCTTCAACGAAGAGTTGGCCGGCAGCGTGGCAGAACGTTGCACGTTCGGCGCATACGGCTTGTAGGCGGAACGTGTCGATTGGCTGCAGTGGTGGTGATAGTAGTGATTGGGTAGTTGATGATGATCAAGAGATGATGATGTGTAATTGGTATACAGCAACGCGTAACAAGTAGATCGAGGTTCGAATGGTTCGATTCGAACAGAAGGTAGCGAGCGATACGAGCGAGTAGTTTGTGAATTAAGCGAGAAAAGAAAAATACGAAATCAATTAGCTTGGGATTAGATACACAAAAAGCCATCGAAATTAGTAGCGAGTGGGTTACGGTTCTTCCTATGATAGTTTGGCAACGTCAATGGGGATTTTGGGGGAGATTTTGAGCAGCTTTCACATGGTTTCTTTTTTCTGCTTTTGATTCTTGACTCTGTTTTACCTGGGCGATATTTTGCTGCCGTCTGTGGTGTTGTTGTTGGACGAGTTGGCCTTGTAGCCGCTCTTCTGTATACGCTTAAGCAGCCGTGCCACCCACAGTGATTGTTCCTCGGGCGTATTGGCCAAGAGCAGCATGTCGCGTGCGCTGCGCGGATCCAAATGCAGTTTGCATGGCGCCAGTGGATCTTGTTTATCCACATGCTCCTTGTGTATCTTATTGCGGCACCTTGATTGGAGATAAGACATAGAATGTGAATAAATATATTTATGTATATATGCTCAAGATAGGAGTGGACTTACCTCTTGCATTCGTAGGCCGCCGGCGGCTTAAACACGGACCAAAGCGGCTTGGCGCAGACGTCACAGAATGATGGCGTGTGATACGTAATGTGAACGAACTCATGACCTAGACAGTGATAGCAATAGAGTGTGAAAGAGAGACAAGATCATAAGAAACGATCGAGAAGCGAGAAGAGAGCGGGAAAGATAGAATGAGAGAATTTAGTTAATGCTGATATTGATAACAATATCTAAAAGCTAAGTCTTACCCTTGTGCAAAATCGTGCCTGGTCGCTCCTCGTTGCTGCTGGCATGCAGAGTCGCATCCAACTGCTCATCTGGACGATGGGAGGCGCCCTCGCCGGCATACAGCAGCTGAAAGATGCGCGGAATCTCTTTGGCATCGGCGCGTATGACATCGCCTTGGGTAACGCTGCGCACATGATAGACTTTGCTGCAAAACGAAGATTTAACAAGATAAGTTTCTATCTATAGCGAATGTGTTCAACAAATAAGATTTACCTTAGGTCGAGTATGAGCACGGGATCTGTCGTTTTATTCTTGTCATTTTCCGTATTGTAGAAGATGATTTTGCGGGACGAGACGATCACATATTGTCGCTTCCAGTTCTGGCCGCGGCGACGATTCTGCTTGTTTGGCACAGACAAAACGCCCTCGAAGACAGAGTCCTGTGTAAGTGAGAGCAGAGATGAGTGCTAAATTAGAGCATGCGAGCAGTAAGTGGGATGAGTGGCGAGTAAAAAGTAAAGAGTAGTAGGGAGCAAAGAAAAGCGAGAAGAAAGTAGAAAGTGACGAGCAGCAGCAGAGAGTAGCGTTGTACAGCGGCAAGTATATGAAAGGTAACGCATAGCGAGTAGAGTGATATAGTATAGAATGTCTGTGTAACATACCTGAGTATCCTCGGGATCATTGTCGGCCGATGAGAGCGAGGCCGTCTCGTTTAGCTTGCTTTGCAGATGCTCAATTTCGGTTGCCTTGCAATCGATCTCCATGCTCATTTTCTGTTTCACCTGATGATCTTCAACGGCCTGCTGTTGCAGATCCTGATACTTAAGCAGCATCTGGTTGTATTTCTCGCGCTCCTGCGATAGCTCCTGCTGCAAGCGACGCATCTCCTTTTCCTTTTTGCGCAGCTCGGCGGTGGAGCGAGCCTTGACCTTTTGCTCTATAAAATATAGAAATTAAATATATATATATAATATATATAGTAAAGTTCATTCGGAAATGGTATTTAGACTTACTTGGCCAGTCGGAGTCGCGACGATTCATGACCTCGGTTAGCTTGGCCACGGCCACCTGTTTGAGCAGCACTTCGTTCTTGCACTTTTCGCCCAGCTTGGCAATCTCCTCGTCCTTGGCGATTCGCTGTTGCTGCAGCTCGTCGATCTGCTTCTTGTGCTGCGCGAGCATTTCCTCCAATTCGTTGCACTTCAATTTGAGCTTCTTGTGCAGATCGGCTTCGGTTTCTTTGAGCGTAGTTATAGTTGCCTCCTTGGCGTTGATCTCGTTGCGATGCTTCATAATGAAATCCTTCAGTTCGAGCTCCTTAATGGTCTTCTCCTTTTCGAGATCGGCCACCGTCTCTTCGGCGATGGAGCGAGCAAGTGCCTCCGAATCTGCACGAGCGACAGCCACTTGCACTTGATGTTTCAACGAGACGCGTTCCTCCTCCAGATCCTCAATTTTGGACAAACGCTCGGCACTCTCTTCGCGATTCTCGTTTGCCTGTGTCTTGTACAGGCGCGAGAAACACTGCTCTGCCTCCAGCTGAGCTTGCAGCTCTCGATTGTTGGCCAGTGCCTCGTGATGCGTTGCCTTCAACTGTGTCAGATCCTCCTCGAAGCGTCGCTTAGCCTCGCGTAGCGTTGCCAGCTCCTTTTGCAGCTGAGTTTCGCGTGATCGCAAATGCGCCACCTCCGAAGTGTGCAAACTTCTTTCGGAGAGCAGCGAATTGCGTTTGATATGCTCCTGATCCAGCTGGGATTGGAGTGCGGCCACCTTCTCCGACTCTTGCCGGCATTCGCCCTCTAGCTTCTGCAGACGCAGCTGGATTTGACGATAGTCCACGGACAGCATGCTCAGCTGTCGCTCCTTCTCCTGAGAATTCTGATCGGCCTTGATGCGTGCGGATTTCTCCTCATTGAGCTTGGACTGCAAGGCTTTCACTTCCTGCAGATTAGCCTCCTCGCGAGAGACGAGACGCGACTTTTCCGTCTCCTGGTGCGCGCGCACCTCCTGCTGGTAGCGACCCTGAGCCGCCTTGAGCTCGAAATCGAGACTCGCATGCGTTCGCTCCAGTTCGCTAATCTTCTCCAGCAGCGCACGATTATCCTCCTGCGCCTTCTGTTCACGCTGCAATGAACGCTCCAAATCATTTGTCAGCGTTTGCATCTTATTCTCAGCTTCCTTGTGTACGACCTTCAATTGGGAGCACAACGTTTTCTCTTGCGCCACCTGCGCCTGCAGATCGGCATTCTCCTGATCTAGCTCCTCCTTCTCCTTCTGCAATGACTTATTCATCTCGACCATGTCGCGCACCTTCTCCTCGTGCGTTTTCAGCGTGAAGCCCAGCTCGGCATTCTGCTTCTTCAGCTTCTGTGTTTGCTCCGTTTCGTTTTTAAAGCTCAGCTCCATGTCGTGCAGCTGCTTCTCGAGCGTGAGAACCTTCTCATTTATATTAAGATCACGCATGCGTGTCTTCTGCTCGTTCTCCAACTTACGCTGAGTCTCCACTATCAACGCCTCCGCCTTCTTGCGCAACTCAATCTCCACCTCAACCTTCTGCATGGCCACCTTGTAGTTGTGCTGCCTCAACTTCAAATCCATTTCATATTCGTTCGCTATGCGCTGCAAATCGGCCTCTCGCTTTGTGATCACATCAATTTGTTGCCTCAATCTCGCATCCTGCTGTTCGAGTGCCTCGCAACGAGACCGTTCCCGTTCGAGCAGCGCCTCCAACCGTTTCAGCTCATTTGAATTCGATGGCCGATGGCGATGATTGTGTCCATTATTGTTATTTGCATTGGTGCTGCTATTCACCGACTGCGATTCCTTTGATTCTGCATCGACTGTATCGCTCGACAGCAGCTGATAGTCGCCCGTGTAGGTGAACCCAATGAAGGGCAGATGATTGCCATCGAAACTCTTGGGCACAGGAAACATCTCCTCGGGCTTTTCATCTCGTTCAATATCCTCGAAATTGCGCGTATCATCGTCGGACGTCAGCTCTGGCACAACAGGCGGCACACTCTCTCGTATATTGTCAAACGACCAGGTATCATTGCGAAAGAACGGATGCGCCTTGATGTCCTCAATACCATAGCGACCCAAACGTTGTGTCCGATCCGTAAGAAATGCGCGTATCAATGATTTCGCATTCTCACTGATTTCTACCTCAGCGGGAAAGCTAAGAGAGTTCTTGTGATCCATGATTTTTCCATAGGTGCCAACGAGCGAGTCCGCATAAAAGGGCGTCTCGCCGAATAGCATCTCATATAGGAATATACCCACCGACCACCAATCACACTCTCTGCCATATTCATTATCTACGCCCTGAGACTGCAGTACTTCGGGACTGATATAATCGGGTGTGCCCACCGCATTGCTGGACACCACCTGACCGTTGGCGCCCATGCGCATGCAGGTGCCAAAATCGGCTAGCTTCAAATGGCCATAGCTATCCAATAGCATATTGTCGGGCTTAACATCACGATGCACAAAGCCCATATTGTGTATGGTGTCCAGAGCGAGGACCACTTCCATCGTATAAAATATGGCCCATTTCTCTGGTATATCATAATCACCCATTAGGGTGACAATATCACCGCCTGGCATAAAGTCCATAACCATATACAGGTATTTGCTATCTTGGAATGCGAAATGCAATTGTACAATCCATTCGGAGTTCGCATGCGCCATGATGTGACGCTCCTCCCAAAAGAAGGCGGAATCCGGACGCTTCATCATCTCAAACTTGGATAGACGTTTCATGGCATACACCTGACTGGATGACTTGTGCCTGACTAGCTGCACCTCGCCAAAGGCACCAGCTCCGATCAGTTTGATGAAATCGAAATCGTCCACATTCATGCGCAGCTGATTGATCTGCTGTGCCAGTGGCTTATCTATATAAAGGAGAGACAAATGTATATATAGACATACTATATGTGGATGATATCTCAGTTCATAATACTTACATTTACATGCATATTGATCGATGTTCTTGAAACGCTTCAGCGATTCGTGTGCACAATCGCTGACCAGCGCCGAAACTGTGTCCAGCAGACAATCCACATTGCAGCTGCTGGTCGGATCGCGCATCTCGCGCTCCAGCGCCTTTGCTCTACAAATGAAGAAGAACAAGAGTTTGTCATTAAAGAGGCAAATCGAATTTTAATCAAATTATCGATAGACGATTACAAATATTCTTTATCATTAATCAAGCTGAATCAAACTGAATTCATACATTCTGCGGAATAGAACCATTATTCGATATCCGATATATATATATATTATGATAGTAAACTATGTCGAAATATTGATAAATTATTGTAATAGTTCTATAAAGTTAGCTAAAAGTACTTCAATGAACTGAACATCAAATTAAAAGTTCAACATTTATCTTAAGGTTATATATACTAATTTATCGATAAACGATAACGCTAGCAACAATAGCTTGTTATACTACAAATTGTCATCACTTTTTCCATAGTTGATGACAAGAAATTGATAAGGTTTCTATATATTTAAATTCCACTTAAATCATTTCGATTTAGATTAGCGATAACAATAACGTCAGTTCCCGTAATTCCAGTATACCGCATACCATTGATTTCTTATTATTAAATTCTGCGAATTGTTTGTGTCTATATAGTCATTAATCTTATGTTGAGTGACACTGCACTACATCGCTCAATACAATCATATAATTTTAAAGGCGATAATTAACATCGCTATATATATTATGATATTACAATACTTTATTTTTATCGATAACGATACATTGGAAAAGAACAATTTCTCCACATAATTACCCAATCGATATTCTGGCAGATTTCTATTAATATAACGCATGTTTATCTATAGGCTATATGTTGTGGTTAATTATCCAGTTTGATTTCAAAGAATTTCCTGAAATTTTTCTTCACCCCCAAAATGCTTTCGGTGTTGATTAGTGTTATTAAGTCATTGCAAAGACATGATAGCCCGCTTCCGACAACAACAATAATAAAACTGGAAGTTTTCGTAATCAGCTTCATTATTTACATGATGCGGAAAAAAAAAGCGCGTTCGATTACTCACATGCTTTATTGATATAAGCGATCCACCTCGTAGCCTGTCCCCCCCACCGTAAAGGTTGCATGACTCAAGAATATGAAAACAACAGACAAACGGGCGCTACGATCATACAGTATTATAGAAGCCCAATAAACTATTGGCAAGCCTGATAAGCTAAAGAATTTTTTACCAAATGGATCATTAATTTGAAATGAATGAATGTAAAACCTACTATACTCTATCAAACAAGTCAATTCTAGCCTCCTAAATGTATATTAAAAGTAATTCAACAATTTCCTAATATATCATATAGCTGCTATAAGAGCTAATACTAGATAAATCTATTCATATTCAATATTCTCTAATACAACATAATCGCTTAGATTTTCTTAGACTCTCAGTCATATAATCCATGGGGTTGCTTTTGCAATGCCTCTCTAACTTCATTAGGGCATAGAATCTTCGACTTTATGGAGAATATAAATTCTTTTTTTTTTCCACTTCCCCCTTGTTTTCTTGCGTTGTGAACCTTGACTTTATCGCAGAGGCAAACGTTCAACATGTTGACTTTGATATAAATTGTTGGAAAATATATATATCTCTACTATATATGTATATATACTTTTGATATGGTTAACTTATGCAGCGATGCATCGTGTTTTCTTACTCGCTGCATGCGAAACAGACAAAAAAATATAATAGAAAGAGTACATTGGGTATATTATATCGATGGGTGGCGAAATTCTCAGTATAATTCTAAAAATTTTAATGATTTAAATATTCTTATAGAATAATATATTTATATTGTTTTAGATTTAGTTTTTAAAATTAAAAATAAAAATGTATAAAAAACAACTTAAGTCTTTCTAGATTAATACAGGGTATTTTGAAGTCGTTATGCGTGCAATAGAACATTCAATCTTGCAGTTGTTTTGTTGTTGTTGTGTATGAACTTGATAACTCAGTCACATTGCCACGCCCACCGACTGTACAAAAGGGGCAAACGCAATCGCTAGAAACACAAGAAGTTGGAAAACTATTTGCAACTTAAAGTCTTGCAAACTGAACTTTTTGGTCAAGATATCGTGATTCATTGATTGAATGAATTGATTAACTGACTAATTGAACAAAAATTAAACTACTCAGCTCTTGGGGGTGAACATAAAAAACCGCAAGCTGAAAAAAGTTTCATTAAGAAACGAAGTTCTTATCGCAAAAAATAAATAAATAAATTTATATACATGGGCAATAATATAATTATGAGATTATAGCATTGAATGAATGAATGAATGAATGAATGATCATTAATCAATGCAAGAAAGCAAAAGGGCATAACATTTCGAGTAAGCAAGATATTTAAGCAGTTACGGAACGTAATATTCGTTACGTAACGTAACGTAAAAAGTCTTGACTAGGTCGAGATATAGGACAGAAATCCATTAAAGACAAGAGAGAGGGAGCGAGGAGCTAGAGCGAGAGGAGAGAGAGAGAGAGGAGAAGAGAGAGAGAGAGAGAGAGAGAGAGAGAGAGAGAGAGACAGAGAACGAGAGAGAGAGAGAGAAAACAGAGATCGTCTTTTGAAGTGTTTTGTAGAGCCGATGACAGACGGCGCAAAATTGATACTAAAAGGTGTTTGAATTGTTGTGATTTCATCATCGCCCGATACGGCTTGACAGAAAAGCCAAATACAAATGACAACAACAACAGCAACAGCAACAAGAAAAGCAGCAGCAACAGCTGCAACAACAACTACAACAGATAGCAACAACCAACATGGAAAAGTGGAATTTTCAAAAATGTATTTGAGATTTTTTTTTGTTTGCTTTTTTTTTTTTTTGGCAATGTCTACAACAACATAATTATGAACAACAGCAGCAGCAGCAGCAGCGACAGCAACAATAATAAATACATAATAAACAACAATAGCAATAGCAACAACAACAGCAACAATATACTGCGACAACATTATCGTCACCTAGAGACAATATAATTGTAAATTTAATTTATGCACGCGCACCTAAATTTTTTAGCTCCTTTCAAGCTAGAGTTTTTAGCCAAAAAAAAAAAAAAGTTGTATGGCTTGAATGCAATCAACTGCCTAATACTCGCTCAAAATTTGTTATATATATATATATATATATATACTAGGTAGTATCTAGTTTAGTAACTTGGATCTATCTGAAGACCTGTCGAATTAGATATGATACGACATATTAATTTAATTTATTTGCATTTGTTTTTAGTTAATTGTTGTTAAATTTTAGCTTAATAGGCTTCAGAGTATTTGCAAATATATCTAAATTTAGTAACTTTATAAAGTTGAAATTTTATATAAACACATATACATACATATGCATGTATAAATCTCATATCGCTCTAGCTTCGTTGTACGTTTCATTGCACAGACTAAGATAGTGCAAAACTAATATACTCTTTTCACTTTGTAAGCGAGCATAAAAGCGTATAAGCTTTGAGCAAGTTTCAGAAACACTTAGAGCTTATTTTCTATTGCTAATTTTACACTAACTATATATAAATTTGAAAATATATATATAACACATATAATAACTAGAACACGATATGTTTCTAGAAGATTTTCATATAATTTGTATATGTATTTAGTGCTAGAAGACCTTTGTATATTTGTAAAGAATGAAGAATCAACCAGAAGTTGATTTTGTTAACGAAGCATTAGATATTCTCTAAGTTGATTTGAGTGTTAAAATTTTCGAGTGTGTTCAGATATTCAGACATTCAATTCAGTCTCAAAATCTGAATTTTGTTATCTTCTGAACAAATTGAAGATTCGAAGACGCACTTGTTGATATTTAATATATATATACAAATATATATATTCTTTGTTTATATGCATATACAATATGAATTTCCCGCATCCACGCAGATTTGTCATTTCTTTTGATTAACTTGAAATTTCGAATAAATCTTGCTGTTTGCTTTCGAGTCGAAAGCTTTGGCACACACACACACACACAGACAAAGCACACGCACGCTTAATGCAGCTGCATATAGTTAAGGCAGCTGTCAACGCGGCACCAATACAAAGCCAAAGGCACACACACACACTCAGAGATACACAGAGAGAGAGAGAGAGAGAGAGATACACAGGCTAGCTAGTCCAGGTATTTCAACAATTTGGCGTAATAATTCTTTTGCGCTTCAGCACAAGCAAAACAAAACAAAAACAAAAACACACACACACACAAAAAAGAAGATGAAGAAGAAATTCAAATTCATTTCCGTGCCAATGCCAATGCGAATGCGTTTAAGCTATTATTATTTTTAAGTTTATTATTATAAATTGTTGTTGCTGTTATTGTTGTAGCTGTTGCTGCTGCTGCGGCTGTTGTTAGTTTTTAATGGCCAAGTGCATTGCAATTGGCGTAGCTGCTTTTGCTTATGGCCAAATGTTTTTAGCACCTTTGCCGCATTTCAAATACATTTGCAATGCTCTCCCTTTGTGTGGGTGTGAGTGTGTGTGTGTGTGTGTGTATGGCTTATAAAAATTGAAGAATTTCTTTAAAAAGTTTATGATTTTCTTTTGCTTTTGATTTCTTTTTTTTTCAGTTTTTTTTTTTTTTTTTTTTTTGGTTTCTTGTATTTAGGATACGCCACGTACCGTTCCGGCTCACACAGATGCAGTGCAGCGGGCATCAAATACATATCTCTGTCCACAGAGCACAGAGCACACTATATCTCTATATACTCCTATATGATTGTGTATCTTTACTCTTATAGCTTTTGCGAAACGCGTTTCACGCACTGCGATGCGCCGCCTGCAACTGAAATAACGCTCTCTGCTTGTTGGTCCAGTCGCAGCTTGATGTTTTTTTTTTTCTTCTACCTATATATATATATATATATGTATATACATATGTATATATACATTATATATATTATTTGTTTTTAGTTTATTTTTATTTTTTTTTTTTTTGGTTTGCTTACAAATTTTAATGCGAAAATGGCAAATTTATGAAAAGTCGCCCGCCCGGCCACCAGGCACGGGCATGGCCAAAATCGTTTTGCTCACTCGCTTGTCAATTTGATTGCCGCTGCCGCTTTGAACATTGATTATGCTAGGTGTTTTCGGCACTGATGTTTTTCATATACCCTATACACAACCACACACACGCACTATTGGGTATATTGCATAGCTGCAGACATGTTCAAGTTGACTTTGTTCAATAAATATCAAAGCTAATCTAGACTGAAATATGCTGAGAGTCCGCCACATAGCAAGTAGCATCAATATAAATGAAGTTAGCTAGTTATTGAATCGATAATTATCGATAGCAGAAATAATCATTCTAAACCTTTCCTTAACTCTTAAGACTAACAGTTTCTCTTATAATCCAACATATCCAACAAATCTGATTAAGCAGCGACACTCACTTTGCTCATTTAGAGCTACTATATAGAATCCATTAGTAGTCATATTAGTTAGTAGTCCATGCAACAAATGGCACATACTTAATTCGTCATACTTCTACCTAGCTCATTTGGGCATTATTTAGAATGCATACTTTAGCAGTTAGTATTCATCTATATTTAAAGTAGTACCTTCCACTCATTGCTCACTCATTAAATATAAACATTTTGCACATACTTAAATAGGCTCTTAAGAAATCTCAATGCGATTAACCTGAATACAAACATTTAATTGAGTTTTTTACTTTACAAAGAATTGTGAGTCATTTCCTAATCGCTCTTACTAATCTTTTTGCATAGATATATAGATCTATAGTCAAAGTTAGCTAAATAGCTTTTAAGATCGATAAATATAATGTCAAGAATTAGCAGAAATAGAGTACTTAGATTGCAGCGATCGTTAGGTTCGATTTTAATCTTATTCTTCAAAGCGTTACTATTGTTTAATATAGCTAATAATATTGTAAAATATAGCTCGTGATTGCCTAGGAAAAGCTTAATAATTCAACCTATGCACAAAGCGCTCTAATCGAATTGATCTATATTGATTTGCACAACTCTAGCTTCTATGTATGTTCCCTTAGTTAATAAGCTTCCATCTCTTGATGTCCCTTGAAAACGTCTCCAACGAATATATGAACAGAAATAAGATCAAGCCTGAGTATAGGGTATTTGTTAGTTGTTTCATTCATGCTAGAGCACATTTACTTGTTTTGTTTTTAGCTAAATTTGTAAATCTTAAGTGAACAAATCTGAGCACTCATTCAGTTTTAGACAATTAATTGAACACCAGTCGCAATTCATGCGTAACTGTGTGTGTGTGTGTGTGTGCGATTTAAAGCAGGTGTGCGTATATGTCTATTAGTCTATATAGTATTACTCACCGACGCCGCCTTTCCACATCCATGCTAAACTAATTGCTAAACGTCCTGTCCAATCTTCCACTGTGTCTGGCTTTCAACTGCCGCATGCAATTCGCCTCGCCTTCTGTTTTGGAATATATATTGTGAATGGGTTTAGAGCAGCACTGTAAATAGTTTAAAAAGTTAGATATAGACTGTTTATATATATACAGTTTAAAGTAGGAATCAAGCACACAAACTGTTTGATCAACTAATTTTAAGTGACGTTTACTTGCTGACTGTGTTTATGACTAATTCTTTCTACTAACGGTAGTCATTTAATTGTACTAAAAACTAAAACTAAATGCAAGAACTGCAATTTTACCTGAAGTAGTGCCCATTAAATTGTACATATTTTTATTTTATAGATGATTGGTTTTAGGCTTTTAAGTGATTGGAAAAATGATTCAATGATTCAATTTATAGTCTATTTAAAATGCTTTCTTACTACAATTATTTCGGGCTGTTGCTTACAATGAATGTTCACTGTACGCTGACAAATGCTAGTATAAACATACAGATATGTATATATAAATATATATAGCCTACATAATTCATGTTTCATCTGTATGTCAATTGCAGCGAATATACCCCACTTTAAGGGACTGATGTACAGGTCATAATTATCAACGATTACGCTGTGATAGCTGAATCAAATCGCGGTGCATCTTACCTGCTGCTAAGGTACGCCTTATAAGCTGTTGCTCCACTGCACGAGGATTCTTGCTGCACTGCACAAAGCAAAACATAAATTATATATACATACGAAATAGTTATAAATGAAAAATTGTGGTAAATAAATGTTGTTTGCAGCTAACCTGAAGACGAAGCCCAGCTGGGCGCAGGAGAAGCAATAACAGTTGTTGTTGTTGTTGTTGCTAGTGATGGACTGTTGATGAGGTCACGATCGTGTTTTTTGTTGTTGCGTGTTTTCGTCGTTGTTTTTGCTTTTTTTTGTCAACCACTTGAGGATTCAAATGGTCTGCAAAGGAGGAGCAGACACAAATGCCTAAACGACAGTTTCGACAGTCGTCGGTAGCCAACGCCACATGCGGGCGGGCGGGCTGACAGAGATGTGTGCGAGAGCCCAGGCAGGCGCACACTTATATGTATATATCTATATCTATATATACATATAAATATATTTAAATAAAATATATTAATATGTTATATATTAATATATAATATTTTTATAAATATATATGTATATATATATGTGGATATATGCGTGTGCCAATGTCCAGGTAAGTGTTCGTAGTTCGCCTTGTCAACTGGCACTGATGTTTAAGTACTTGCACGATTGAACTGTTCCGTTATAATTGTATAGTTTATTTAATACATCTATTTTTCGCTTTTCTCAACTTTTTTTGGCAGCAAGTTTTTTGGCGAAACAAGCTGCAGCAGCAACAGCAGCAGCAGCGACAGCAACAGCAGCAGCAGCGATTTCGTTGTGTTTGTAAACATGCAATGTGTGGCACATTGATTGTTGTTTGCGCTGCGCGCATGCAACAGTTGCAGCAGTTCTTTTTCCTTCTTTTTTTGGATTACTTTTGACTGGACGGAGCCGTGAAGACTTGGTTAAATGATTTTTTGTTTTGTGGATTTTTAACAGAGCCCAAATCCAAATGGCAGCGTCACAGCAAATTGTTCACCTATTTTACGATCACACTAAATTTTGCCCCGAAATATACCGAAAATGTGCATTTTCTAGCAGCAAACGGTCACGCTTATATTTTTAGTATTTTTGCCGTATTATTCACTTCATATTTTAAATTAATGATCGTGTGGTATTTTTTAAAATTAAATTTGCATGAGAATTATTGCGGTTGTGCCTTACCTTCATAAAGACTCATAGTAATTAAATAATATTATTACTATTATTAAACCAACACATAAACAACGTTGTCTCCAAAACACATGAGCATGAATCGTAATGGGCTGTTGCCAAATTATATGTCGTATATAACAATCGAATAATTTTTCGATTACACGCACAGCAGCTCTAACAGTGTTCGGAATACCGATTGTCCTTATTAAAGTATATGCTTTTTATGGTATTTTTTATCTGTAACAACGATCGGTAACGCAAAGGTTTTTCAAATTAATTGCGCCATTCAAACTAATTGACATAAGACTTTATATAATGTTAAATAAGTTATGATATTAACTTGAACATTGAATACTGCTCAAACATATAAATACTATAATAAGACATACTGCGAAGACAGTTGGCTTTCTATTACACAAGCTTAAAGAACAAACGCAAATGAATATATTAAAATAAAACATTTTCATAGCTTTATATGGCTTATTTATATTTTAAGCACTTAAATATTTATATACATTATTATGTGCTGATGATGTCCATGTGCTGAAATGCAAAAAACTTAGCTTGTGACGTCAGCGAGAGGCTAGCACATTACTTATTGCAATCTTCTACACATAATGTTTGCATATGTGTGTGCAGTCGGCATAGCAGCACAGTGTAGCCAAGCGATTTTTAACAATGTTGCCGATTACTCAGGTTTGTTCGGCTCTTGTCGGCGTCACAAAACCTGATTCTCTTTGTGTGTGGGGTGCAGTGGGTTAACACAGCCACACACACACATCGAAAAGTAAAGTATGCCAGCAAAGGGCTGTCCAGCCGATCGGCAAAACGCAAAGAAAGACAGAGAGAGAGAGAGAGAGAGCGTGAAGAGAGCGATTTTGGTATTTGTTTTGGTATTTAGTGCTAGAAAACGGCAAAAAGAAAAACAAGCAGCAATTATTGTGCAGTTAACCGTTATACAGCAAGTAGCGACTGCGACAGCCAGAGCGACCGCAGTAATCAGAGTCAGAGTCAGAGTCAGTGTCAGTTGTGGCCGTCAGTCGTTAGACGCGTCTCGTTAGCCGTGGACATAGCAATCGCAGCGCTTGGCAGTCATTCATAAATCTAAAATAAAAGTATATATATATAAATCCGATTTGTTAACTAGCTGGTATAAAACGCGCGCAGCTCTCATATATATAAATACACTTTATATTTATATGTATATATGTGCACATGTATCTTTAGCATATAACGTAAATCTATGCATATTTTTTGTCTTGTTTTTTTGTGACAATTCTAAAGACAAGATCGCTTGGGAGATCTATACGAGTGTTGTTTATATACATACATTGTGTGTCTCTCTCTTTCTCAATATATATGTATATATATATATACATTGAAATCTGAATATCTATATATATGTATATATATCTTTTTTTTTTAAATAGTTTTCTATTTATTAAAGTTCAAGTTATATTATTAACAACAACAACAAAATGGTCGAGACCGTCGTCACTGTTGAGCGCACAACAACAACAACAACTGGCCCACCTGGTGGCAATCCCTCAGCCGGTGACAATGGCAACTTCTGGAGCGCCATTCGCTTGAATCTCGATTATTTTAAAACGACGCCGGGCCTCATCAAGATAGCCCAATTGGTAAGTACATTGATATATTTACTACATATGTACTTCTAACTACATATACATATGCATATGTATGCATGTATATAGTACACCAAATGGCACTTAAGCTCACAAATGACAGCCCCCACTTCTGCTTTGCCTCCTCTCACTCTCACTCTCTCTCTGTCTCTCTTCACCCCTTACCTCTTCAACTGGCCCAAATAGCTAATTAGAACAAAGTTTACTGCAGCTGAGCATAGCAGACTGCTTAACACTTATAGTAAGGCAAAACCTATTTTTACAAAATTCCCTAGAACTAAAACAAAGCTACTATATAAAGTTTCGATTATGTAAATTTTATATCATATATCGAGATTTACGACGGCATTTGCCACGCCCCCTATACGCCCATTCCAAAAACTGCTGCAGCGAATATACTCTCTTTGCAACTGATGAAACTAGGCAAAGCACATGGAAACAACGAATACGATACGGCACATTGCGTATACGCCGCATTGTCGCCTGTCAAACCCTACGATCGCCCGCTCGCCACCTCGATGCGAGCCACCCACAGAGCTTATCTGTGTAAATTGAACTTTTATCTATAGATTTCTCAATGCCTTCTGTCAATTAATACACATTTCACGCCAGCTGGCCGCCATCGTTGTCCCACGAATATACCCTATACTCTATGTACATATGTAGATGGAAAATGCGTGAACATTTCATATATTTTATTAGATAATTATTAATCAGAGAGATAAATACATATGTACACATATTATTGAACAATATCATTTTGGTAAGATCAATAATCAGCCAAATTTTGAGATTATTATGCAACAGTCTATCTCTATCTATATAGCTATATTACAACAATAACATTATCTTTATATTATAATTATAATGATAAGAGACACATCTTGAGATTGATATATATTATAATGATAATATTATGGGCATGTGTTTTCTCAACTAAAGATCGATATAATTGTCGATTATCACTTAACATTATTTTACAAATTAGAAATCTGATTGATCTTTTCTGCAACTATAACAGGGTATCTTGTCATCGTGCTACATTCTTTATACATGCCATTGGCTATCTCCGGTCTTAAGTCTCTATGTCTGTGTGTGTGTGTGTGTGTGTGTGTGTGTGTGTGTCTGTGTGACAGGATCTCATTAGGCGGATAAGATAGCTATGCCAAAAGGGCACCATGTGAGCAAGGCATGTGGTCGGCATTCAATTCCAATATATGCATATCTATATATATACATAAACATCAGTTAATGACTTTTAAATCGAGAATGTAATTTATAGAAGCAAAATTCTCAAACAAAAAATAATCAAAAAATAGAAAAAGTAGTTAAAATTGTACAGCTGTGCCATTTCACAGCTATATAATATAGAGTAAATGTATGTATATGAAATGTATATGTATGTGTCGATGTTTGTATGTACATTACATATACAAATATTTACATATTTATATAGGTATAAGTGAACCCAATTGCGGGCGCGTGGGAAGCCGCCACCAGTTAGCCATGCCAATGCCAACAACCCACAAGAACCGCAATGAAAACATGAACTAAATTAACTGCAGTGAAATATACATACATAGTATATAATATGTATATATATAGTATATATACGTGCACACTTTTATATATCAATTACTATGTGCTTGTAATACACAAATATTTAACTTTTCAAGAAATTTCTTTTCAATACAAAAATCTCATAAAATAAAAAAGAAATGCTAGTGTATATTTAAAAAAAAAAAAATAATAAAAATAAAAAATTAATAACTCAAATTTTTTAAAATAATTTTAAACAAATCCATCCAAGCTGGGCTTTAAACCTGCAACTGCTCGCTTAAGAGGCGCGCGTCTTGCGGTTAAGCCAAGCCTAAAGCGTTCAGTGTGTGTGGCAAAGAAAGGGAATGAAGGGAATGAAATGAATTGAATTTCATTTAAATTGCATTGCAGCAATCTTTGTAATTGAAAATTAAACTAAAAAGAATCTACAACAAATTATCAAATGACAAACAATATTTCTTAGTATTATTATTTTTATTTTTTATTCATTTTTTGCTGTGTGGTTGCCCGCCCGCCCACAGGTGGCCGCCAACACGCGACCACAACAGCTACAGCTACAGCAGCAGCAGCAACAACAACAACAAGAGTAATGTGTGTTATACAGGCATACACACAAACACACACACAGACACACACACAAAAGAACTTGGTGAAAGCTAGATCAGGCAGCGATTGCTTTTTTTTTGCGGCAAGCTTCACTGCCAATGTTAACACACACACACACACACATCACACACGTATTTGCAGTACGATAAACGTGTATTTTACCGTTAACAAGGACACCAGCGCATTAATAATGCACACTTTTCCAATTATTAGCCACAAATTGTGGCGCAAAAATCAATAGAATGTCAGAATTCGAGACACACAAATCCGAGACAATTATATCATTGACCAAATCACATTAAGCTGCCTTCCCATTAGTTCAGCTTGACCCCCTGCCCCTTCCACAGCCATATCGAATATTCACTTGCTATGCTCTATGCGATTCTCATGTTAGCCAATTGTAATTGCAGCTAATTTTCCATTCCTTTTGACAGTTAAATGATTTTGCTTTTTTGTTGTTAAGCAATAAATGCACTTTACATTCCCAATCTTATCAACATTCGTTACTTTTTATTTCGCTTCGTTTCTGTTCGATAAGTGATAGAGCAACTTATGCATAGATAGCCTCAATCGGGCACACAAGGCCCATAGAAATAAGCTCGTGCAGCACCTTAAGTAGAGCGACTAAATGTCAGATATAATATATATGCCATATATATGGGTATATGAATTAGTTAAATTTATTCAATTTAAGCATACTCAATTATGATAGATGATGTAAGAGGTGTGCTTGAAAAATATTTGCCGAATTTATTTAGTTATTTATTTTTCCTTGTTATACATGGAGAAATTCGTGTAATCTAAGCTAATGCTTAGCTACTTTGTTCTACATATAGCAACAATAAAACAAGCTAGATAATTTAAAAAAAATTAATTAACATATGAAATATGTTTTCAAAGGTCAAATCAAGTTTCCAGTTATGGGAGTAAGAATTTGACAGGTCGGGGAAATGCAAAAAAAAACAAATTTTTTATAGATTCTTAAGATCACTTATATAGGCAGAAATTGAAGTTAAGTCAATCAAAAGAACTTGCCGAACTTTTAGGCAAAAGTTTTCCATTCCGTTTCCGTATCCGAAGCATGTTAATATTTCCATCAATTCCAAATCCATTTCAAAAAGAACTAGTTGCGAATCGGAACCACTTGCAGCTCCATTAGGAATTAGTAGCAATTATTTGAGTACTCCAAAGCTTCAATCTTTTGCAATCAATCGAATGCAATCATTGGATTATAATACATTTTATTTATGATAACTAATGAAATTCGCTCTCTTTAATCAATCAATAGATTAATAATTGGCCAATAATCCTGCATAGCCCTGTCTCATGTGACTCACAGTGGGCGCATTACTCATACGCAGCGATAACAGGCCATTAATGGGCATTGTTAAAGCGAACAAAACATAAACTAGAGAGATAACAGTGAAATCCCCCCGGGGCATAGTAACTCTATATGTATATCTATCTTCCTCTACATCTTGCTGTCTGCGGCCACCTGGTGTTGACCAACTGTTCGTCGTCCTTTATTGGCTTTATTACTCATGCGATCAGTGTGGCTCACTTGACGCTTAAGTTGCCTTTGCTGTGGCTCAGTTGATATTCTATTTATGTGCATCTTATCGACCATCAAACAACAATAAACAAAACGATAGACCAGCGCACCAGCCGGTCGCCGTATCAGCGGACTATGGCTATAAGGGCGATAAGATTGCACGACATCGGTTCCAGTTCCAGTTCCAGTCAGCCAAACAGCTAACGGAAACTCTGGCTAGCTATATTTTTTGCGGTTTTTCATTTGTTAATAATGTTGGTCAAACATTTGTGCAGCATGTTGACAAACCTGTTGTTGTTGTACACACACATACACACGCACACTCACTCATATACAGCTATTTATGTCGTACCAGGGTCGATTGTAAGCATAAGCTTATGTACGTTTGCATGTGTGTGTGTGTGTGTGTGTTTTAAAGCAATCTACATATATATATATGCAAATTGCGATTAGGCACGATAAGAACCAAAATACTGTGCCCACGATTTGTTTGACTATTTTAAAAATATATATTTTGATATAGGCATTACGTAAGATCGACCATATAGACCCGTATATGCAAAGCAGCGCCATTTGTGCCAGCCACTTACATTGTTCAAATTTTTATGACACACACACACACACACATACACACAGAGATTCCGTGTTGCTCTAGGAATTTCTTGTTACGATTTCAATTTAAGAAGCTGAACAAAAAATATGCAAATAAATTAATATGCAAAATATGTAATTTATAGGTTATGTCCGGAATGTTGACTAAGTGCCAAGGCGTTAGTGAGCTCATCTTAAAGTACGAATTGACACTGTCATAAACGTAAATTACGTTTTTGCGTTTATTTGTTTTTTAACCCAGGCGCGCAGTTTGGTTTGGTTTGGTTTTGTTTTGCTTTTGTTTACATGCTGTGCGCTGACGTCATAAACTTGCATCTAAGGTGTGCTGAGTGTGCGCAACAAATGCGGCGACTGTAACCGTTATCTTTTTTGTAATGTAAGTAAGTGGGTATGTAAGTGTGTGTGTATCTGTGACCATTGAGAGGCAAAAGTAAAACGCCGCCAAAGCGCATCCTTTTACCGATACATGAGCATTTGTTGATAGTTATCGATATTCATATATATATATTTATGTCTGTATGTGTGTGTACATGTATGTATATTTAGACAAATGGCGATACAGTTACACACAGCTATTGCTGTCATGCGCCATCGATCAAGCGCTTTTCATGCTTCACAGGGCAAATAAAGCATTTGATTATTTACCAACCAGACGTATCAAAACCGAATATGAATCTAAATCTGATTCTGAATTTGGGCCAGTGTCTGGGCTATTGAAGCATTAAGTTCTCTAACATAAATACATCTCTATAGCTAAATGCGTGTATAAAAATACATATACAAATCTATGTATATATAGTGCGAACTGTGATAAATATTTAAAGCAAATACATAATTGCCTACATATACGAGATTTATTTTTATTTTTGAAACGTGATGACGCAAATTTTTCTAGCTAAATTTTTGCGCAGAGTTGTCAGCATATACTAAAAAGTCAATTAAAATCAAATGCCTGTGGTCAAGTGCAGGCTGCCTGCAAGGCGCGCATTGCAGTTCAATCAACTTTTGGGCGACAGGCGGCGCTTTTTCTTCACGGTCGCAAACATTATGCGTGGGTAGGTGTGCACGTGTGTGTGTGTGTGTGTAGCGGCGCATAAAAACAAAATACAAAGAAAAGACAAACAATAACATAAACAAGAACCAGTTGACTCCAGTTGTTGTTGTTGTTGTTGTTGCTGGCAACAGGTCGCCTTTGGCTTTGGCAATGTCTGCAACTTTCAGCTTTCACTTTTCGTCTGCCTTTTGTTTTAGCCAGCAATAATAACAACAAACACAGAAAGCTGCGTCCGCACACCTGTATGTGCGCGAATGCCGCCTAATGCTTATTGCTATTTAATTGCAAGCACAAATACAACAAATCAGAAACCTAAATGGGCATGTCATCGAAATCTGTGTCGGCGCCCACACACACACACACATACAAAGAAACACGCACACAGGCACGAGTTGGGCGTCAAAGTGCAGCGTTACCATATTTATACTCAGTTCACGAACTGGCTTAAGAGTATATTGGCTCGTTTCACTATATGTACAAGTGGCAGACTTGTAGCTTGGCATATAGGCATACATATGTAAATATATTTCTATTATAAGCGCCTAATTGAATGGGCCGTCTACTCATTACCCCGTTTAAAATACACATATGTATAGTAATTAATACTTGGAAACAAATTCGTTTCTGTGCTCAGAGTATTGTGCGGTCGGATAAAACGTTGCTTACTTTACAGGTTCTCAGCTCAGCTCGATTTAGATATTTAGTATTTATGTATGGCAATTAACTGGTTGCTATTGTTCAATTGCTTAAGGTGACATCATGTCACCCAAAAAAACATTAAATACCAATTGAAGAATGTGCTTGTATGTGTGTTCTTCTATTTATGAATGGCAGGAATTTATTCTATTTTTTGTTTTCTTATTGCAGATATTGGGCATCATTTGCATGGCATGCGCCTCGCCCGCACAGGCGGCAGCAACGAGTTTCTTCCTATTCGCCGTTGTCATCTCTTTCATAATTACCTTATTGTTGATTGCGGCATATTTCCTGGGCATACGCGAGGCGCTCAACGTGGCCGTTAATTGGATATTTTCAGTAAGAGTCGCAGCTGGTCACACTAGAATCGTTATCACTTATACGCCCTGTCTCTCCCTCTCTCTTTTTCTCTGTCTCTCCTGCAGGAACTGCTGACAACGGCTGTGCTGACACTGCTCTACTTTATTGGATTTATTGTACAGCTGGCCAGATGGTCCGAAACAGATGCTGCCGGACGTAGCGCAAATGTAGCGGCCGGCGTTTTTGGCCTCTTCAATTTCTTGGCCTATGGAGCGGGCACATATTTCCTATTCCTAGCGCACAGATCGGGAGCCACACATTAAAAAGAGTTTCAGCACCAAAGCCGAGCAAAGCGATCTGTTCTGTTTCGTTTCTATAACCGATAAGCGGAACAAATATTTTAGTCATGCGCACCCAAAAAAAAAAAAAAAGAAGAAATATTAGGAGAAAAATGAAAATGAAAACAAACAACAAACAGCAAGCAGCGCACCCACCACGAAAGCCAACATAGCGTAGTTTAAGATTTAAGTGGAATTTGTTTGGAAAGTTGTTCTTAACTTTATTTTTTATCATTATTGTTATTATTATTTTATTTTTTTTTTTATCTTTCAATTTTTTTTTTTTTTTTTTTTTTCATTTAAACTTAACGGCACAGAAACGAATGAACGCTCAATTACAAGTTAGCTCAGCTCGCTTCATGTTCAGGCTCAGTTTGGTTCATGTGCTAGCTCAGTTCAGTTCATGTACAGGCTCAGTTCAGTTCATGTACAGGCTCAGTTCGGGGCTTGACTCGGCCGGCGCGACTTTATTTGTTTTTAATGTTAGTTTAGTGCTTATTTTAACTTAAACCGCCTGCTAACATTTAAGGTCAACGCACATACAAGGCAACTGAAACAACAAACAAATACAAGAAATAAGTTCAATAAATTATTCATATTTTGTAACTATTAAATAAATGTTATTTAATTCAATGCTGGTTGTTGACTTGACTATTGTGGCAGTAGCTAAGCAGTTAAGTTACGCAGACCTTATTGCAGAAGGTTTAGAACTTGTCTAGAATATCTATTAAAGAGTGGGATACCTTATTCGCCGATGGTTTGCAACTGGACTAACGCGACTGATGATCTGTTTAGCAATGTACCCGCTTATGTGCTGGTTTGTGACTTGACTAAACACTTTGTCGCCGCTGGATTGCAACTTGGCTATCGTAGACAAGATATAAATGTACCCATTTGGGCGAATTTGTAAACGGTTCGAACCGGTTAATGCATAGAGAAGAAAAAACAATTGTCTGTTACATTTTCAAATGAATTTTAATATCCTTTTTGATTTTTGCGATGTTTGTTGTATTGCACTTCAAATTTTGTCCAATCGTTTTTCTTTTTTTCATTTTTCATAATTACACAAAAAAAAAATATTCGATTCTATTCGTCTAGGTCTTCGATCCAGATTTCTGCTGTTGTTGATGTTCTTTCTGTAATATTTTCTTCTGTTTTGTCCTATTTTTGGTTTTTTTCAGTTTTGTGCGGTTGGTTTACTTAATTTCTAATTTTTATTCTTTTCCCATCGATGGTTCGCTTTTTGTATGGCTGGCTGGTTGAAGTTGATGGCGAAGACGGCGAAGACGCGTCCGATTTGCATCTACACATACTTCTTGAACTCGTCGTAAATGGCCAACACGAGAGCGCCGCCAGTGCCGCGAATAATATTGGAGAAGGCGCCCTTGAAGAAGGCGGGGATGCCCTCCTGCTTGGCAATCACCACCCAACAATGTGCTGTATTTTTGTAGATCATTTCAGATTTCTTCAGACCCGACTGCATCATCATGCGACGACGCACCGTATCGAACGGATAGGAGGCGATGCCGGCAATGGTGGTCACCACCTGGGCGATGCCCCAGCTGACATAGAAGGGTGTATTCTTCGGGTTTGGAAGATGGTCACGACACGTATCATAAAAGCCAAAGTATGCGGCGCGATAGATAACGATGCCCTGCACAGATACGACGAAGCCACGATACAGTCCAATCAAGCCATCTGATTTCACCACCTTTCGCAGACAATCGATCAGACCATTAAATTCACGCTCGCCACCCTTGCCCACATCGGCAGCCAATCTGCAAAAGACGTGAAATACGGTATTTTGGTTAAATTTAGTTACAAGTCAATTGTGTCAAGTGGCAATGCTAAAATCAAGTGCGCCAATTGTTGCCAGCTGCAATTTTGCAAATGAAACTGCGAATTGCTAAGACATTTGAAATGATGGAATTAAATTTAATAAAATTGAAGTATAATTTAATTGTGAATTGTATTAACTAGACTTTAGCTACAATTCAATTGAGTCAAGAGGCAAGCAATTTGCCAATTGCCAGCTATAATTTTGCAAATGAAACTGCAAATACAAAGAAAATAAACAAACTTTTTTTGATAGAATTCAATTATGAATGAACTGCGGCAATTATTATTCAATATATCAACATAATTTCTTTGTTAAGCCTTATTTACTATAAGTAAATTGTATTAACCAGACTTTAGTTACAATTCAATTGTAAAAAGTGACAAGGCCACAATTCGCAAATGGATATTTTCAAAGACATTTGAATTCTGTATTATTTAATAAAGAAACAATTTGCTTTTGCCCCTAATTTGATACAAGTGAATAGTATTAACTGGGAACGCTAGTAATTTGCCCCCATTTCTTATATATATATATATATATATATATATATATATAGATAGATACAATTGTATATACATATTGAATTGTAACTTTATATGTATCCGCCAACTGTCGAATTGTGCAATTCAAACATTTCAGCTTTATGCAACTTACCGCGTACGGGCAAAGTCCAATGGATAGACAAAACACAGGGAAGTGGCTCCAGCAGCGCCACCAGAAGCCAAATTGCCCATGAAATGGCGCCAAAACTGTTTCTTTTTATCAACACCGCCCAAAAATACCTAAATAATGAATAGAAAATACGCAACATTTGAGATTTTTAAGACCCTTTCGCAAATACATAAGAGATATACCAAATATTAGAGATATTTTCAATTTGAATAGAGCTGGGCAACTATTCGAAGACTCACCGTCTTGTACACATCCTTAAAGGCAAAGTTAAGCGCTTGCGTTGGGAAGTATCGTATCACATTGGCCAAATTACCGCGCCATAGCGATGAGTAGCCCTGCTCGCGCGGAATGCGCACAAAGCAATCGACAATTCCCTTATAACGTTGATCCGATTGAATTTGTTTCGATACCTCCTGCACCTGGAGAATCAATTTGACGCGCTCGATGGGTGCCACAGCCGTTTTCGCGATGGCAGCCGATACGCCGCCCATCATGAAATCAATTAGGAAGGATTTTAAATCACCTCCGGGTTTCATGCCGCCACCTTCATCGCCCATTTTGTTGAATTTGTTTTTTTTTTGCGGTTTCTTTTAGATTTCACGCCGGGTTATGGTTGCAGCTAAATTTTGTAAAAGGATTTTAAAGCCCAAAGAAAATAAAAAGTTAAAATAATTTTTTGTTTTTTTCAAATAATTTTTTCCGAAATATTTGGGTCTAGAATGAAACCAGCTCCGTACAAAATGGGCTGCTTTAAAAATGATGTGAAACAAACCCAACGACGTTAACTCGGACGACTACTAAGCTGAGAAAATGCTTGCTAATGTCGAAAGAAAACCTACTTTGATCTGATAAAACTACTCAATTCGACAAGGAAAGTGTTTTGTATACTTTTTGCTGCCGGAATGAATTTTTCGCTAAGTGCTGAATTCCACAGAATGAATGTTGAATTACTCAAGGTATTTTCTCGAAGATTTCTCCAAATCTATAAATCGCTTAAATTTCCCTTAAGAACATAATTTGTAACGGACAATTTGTTGGGAAATTGAAGTCGTGCAATTTGGCAGCGTTTCAAACGGTTTATTCCGCTGAGCCTGTCCTGCTCTAAAACTATACGAGTGTGAGAGAGAGATAGATAGATAGAGAGACAGAGAGAGATCGCTGCGAATAAAACACAATTGGTCTACTATTTTTATCAATTTTTATATTTTTAACCAACCGTAGGTTGATTTTTTGTTGGTTTGTTGTTGTTACTGCAGAGGCTAAAGAAATGGTTCTTAATATTTCTTTTTATATTGCGCACTCTATATATACGATCAAACATTCGCGATCGGCAAAAGGGGGAGGGGCGACTGTTTCGTTGAGAACAGAGACAGAGATACAGACGCACCTGTGCTCTGCCACAATCACCTGTCGAACTTAACAAGAATGCTACTAGCTTATAACTTAAATATATGTCTAGAATGTTCGTCTGATATTGTTGTTGTTGTTGTTTGTATCTTGTGTGTTGTGTTTGTGGCTGAGAGTTTTGGCTTTGTCCATTCCGCTCCAAATATCCTGATTGCGACTCCTTTTGCTTTTCTTACTGTTCTACTTGTTGTTGTTGCTGCTGTTGTTATCTGGGCATCAAATGTTGTTTGCTATTTATGCAAGTGCAATTAAATTATATATTCCAGTTATTATATATAATATAATTTCGTAATTATATTGGATTATTGCAGATGTTTCGCGCAGTTGTTGAATTTATCTTTATATAATATAATTAGCTGGTAGTGGTAGTTGTTGTTTGTTTTTGTTTTGTTGTTGATTTTTGAATAATTTAATAATTAAATTTACAAGAACTTCTTGATCTCATCGTACAACACAAGCACGAAAGCACCGCCAGTGCCTCTGAGAACGTTGGAGAAGGCGCCCTTGAAGAAGGCACCGCTACCTTCCTGCTTGGCAATGGTGGCCCAGCAGTGCAGTGTGTTCTTATAGATGATCTCGGTGGACTTGCGGCCAGACTGCATCATCATGCGACGACGAACAGTATCGAATGGATAGGACACAATGCCAGCAACAGTTGTAACAGCCTGAGCGATAGCCCAGCTGATGTAAATGGGTGTGTTCTTAGGATCGGGCAACATGCCGCGGGCGGTATCGTAGAAGCCAAAGTATGCAGCACGATAGATGATGATGCCCTGGACAGAGACACCGAAGCCGCGATACAAGCCAACAATGCCGTCACTCTTGAAGATCTTGGTCAAGCAGTTGCCCAGACCGGTGAATTCACGAGCGCCACCCTTGCCAGTATCAGCAGCCAAACTAAAAGGGAACAAATTTATATATATATATATATCAAAATATACTTTATATATTTATGTATGTATTGTTACTTACCGAGTACGCGCAAAGTCCAATGGGTAGACAAAGCACAAGGAGGTAGCACCAGCAGCACCACCGGAGGCCAAGTTGCCCATGAAATAACGCCAGAACTGGGTGTTCTTGTCAACACCACCCAAGAAGACCTACAGGAAGGAAGAAAAAACGACAATTACAGTGAATCAAATATAGAGAGATTTCGCCAAGACGACTGCTTACCTGCTTGTACTTGTCCTTGAAGGCAAAGTTCAGAGCCTGAGTTGGGAAATATCTAATAACGTTGGCCAAGTTACCGCGCCAGTATGAAGCAAAACCTTGTTCCTTTGGAATGCGGATAAAGCAATCAACCATACCCTTGTATTGCTGATCGGGGGAGATTTGTTTCGAGATGTGCTGAACCTGCAGAAGCAGTTTCACACGCTCGATGGGTGCGACGGCAGTCTTTGAGACAGCTGCGGAGATACCTCCGGCAGCGAAATCCTTGACGAATCCAATAGCATCAAAATCCTTGCCCATTTTGCTATAAACAACAACGCAAATTTCCCAAAAAGTTTACAAAATGTTCAACATCATCCATTATCTTCATTTTTTTTCCATTTTTTTTTTCTTCCATTTCTGTCAGTCGTCATTATGTGAGGTTAGGTTGATAATTATGATAATGATTATGATTTGTTGCATTTTTGTTGTTTAATTGCGAATTTTGATTATTTTACATCAAGCACATTTCACTTTGTACACAATTGAAATATTTACAAACAAATTTGATAGCCACCACAACCAAATGAAAATATGTTTAAAACATGCATAAATATAAATGTAAACAAAGCGTTAAAAAACGAGAACGTTTAGCGCCCAACTTGGCGTGCAATCGATACGCATCGTTACCCAATCAATCGATGCTAACCGACAAGTATCGAGTAGCAGCTTATCGATGAGTAACTTTGAGATCGATTACATGCCAGTTAAGCCTGCTTAGCGCGGGTTTGTGTATGAATGCAAGAATGCGAGGTTAAAAGTAATTAATGTTAAATAAATATATACTTAAAAACTAGATTAGTATGGTTAAGCATGCACAAATTATTTAGTTATAAACAAAATGTATAAGTTAAATACAACTATCACAAAATTATGAGCAATTGCTGTTTGCTATATTCTCTAAGCATTCGGCATTTTAAATGCATATATATTTACATATGTATGTGCGTGCGTGCGTGCGTGTGTGTTAATTATATACAAAACATATACAAATGCGCGATTGACAAGCTCAGCTTTTTTGCTGTTGCCAAGAGACTACAATTACTTTTGTCGTTGTATGAGTGGTTTTATTGTATATACAAGCGGGTTTTTTATTTCTGCTTATGAATCAGTTTCGGAATTGGAAGCCCCAATTTGCCACGTGTTTAAGTGGCGTATCTTTTCGTAAATGCAACTAAATTGGCTGCACACCAGACTTTGTGCTGCTTGAACCGGTAATAATAAAGATTAATAAATGCTTACTCTCAATTAAGAGCAAACAGACTCAAGTCAAGAGTCAAATAAACCATATTAATTTCTTATAAGAGTCGTTAAAATAGTTACGTGGCACTCACATATATTATTGCACATTTTGGCAATGAGCACATGTTTTGGTAAGCGTGGGTGTGCGTGTGTGTGTACATATTGCATAATTTAATCGCTTGTATAACACTGTAGATGGCGCTATCATGTCTATTGAAATGCTAAGAGTAAGCCAAAGCCAACTGCTTGGTGCAAAAAGGATGGCTAGCTGCCATGCATATGTGCGAATGCTTTTCTCACAACTGACATTGACCAGTGTCAAAGAGAGAAAGAGCGAGAAAGCTTTCTTTTCATGCTCTTGTATTGTTAAATTTAGATTTCAAGTGTAGCAATGATAGCAGCAGCCAAAAAGTTTTCATTGTGATTTGTTTTTGTTGCTACACAAATGGTAGCATAAAATTAAATTAGCACCGGCTGACAGTCAGTCAGGCGCTCAGTGTAGGCCACATTTCATTGACTAATATCGTTTTTATGTAATCACATTTCAAGAGAGGTAGACCAGTGTCATTTAAGAGAGAGAGAGAGAGAGAGAAATTTATTGTCGTAGGCGGTGGCATTGTGGGCAAAAGCAAACAACTGTAAAAAGCGTTGCCCTGTTATCTAATCTCTCCAGAGGCGCTGCTGATTAAAAGAGCTTTCGCAAAGAGCACGCGCGGCAGTGATGTAACAGTTTCATTCTCAACTGGCAAAAAAAAAAAAATCAAAGAAATAGATATTGCAAGGCAGGAGTTACGGGATAGAAGAGCTAAGCAAAGAGGCACGTGTAATTATATTCTTGTTTATTGCTTTGAACTTTGCTTTTTGAACGAAAAGTGTAGCGGATGCCGCCCCTTTCGATTGCATAACTGTTTTAATCAAGCACGAGAAAAAAAAAGTTTAAATATTGTTTAAACTATTTATCATTGATTGTAAACACAATAAAGCTGGTTCTGATGTTATTGCACAATTTTCAATTGCTTTAGGCTTTCGCACATGTTTATGTAACAGTAAAAAAAAAAGTTTTAAGCTGCTTTAGGCCAAGTAATTAAAACAAAAACGAGTTCACCAATGCTTGGTAATTATTTATTCGTGTTGAATTATTGTTATTGACTTTAAGTTGATTTGGATTTAGATTTATGCATTTGAATTGCATTTTATATGTAATACGTACAATTTGTATGTTTTTTTATCACAGCACCGAAAAAAAAAATTAATTTATCTTTATTCCTTGCGAAATCAAAGGTCTGCACCGGACGGCAACTAAATTGCTTGTGAATAATAGGAACATCGTAGTCAGCGAGCTAGCCTGCGCTGCCGAGCAGCGGTCAGCTGCTGCCTCTGCTGGCTGTGGCAGCGGCAGCGGCAGAGAGCAGATTCAAGTTCACGTTCTCTCAGGCGTCGCAGTCGCAGCGCAACAGTTGTGAGAGCGAAAGAGTTATAGTAGCGTCGTATAACGGTAAGCATATGGAGAGACAGTTGGCAACAGAGATAGGACAACACAGGCACGGATAGACAGTCACTCATACAAAGCTCTTGCACGTGTGCGCAAACGTAAATACCAAATGATCGAGAGAGACAAAGAGCGAAGATCTTACCTATATATATATATATATATATATATCAATGTCTGCGTTTGTGTGTGTAGCAGAACAGCGATAGCAATGAATTCAATGCCAATAACGTTGCATAACACCGTTAGCTAGAGCTGATAATCAGTTCACGCATACACACATATGTATACATATATAGAGAGAGTCAAAATAAAGCCCAGAGTTACTGATAGGAAAAGGAAGTGAGTATAGGCAAATTTAGATATAAACTATCTATTGCCAATGAATATTGACCTAAAAACAATGACAACAAAATAATATAATAAAACAATTTAATACAATTGTTTTTCATTTACCCCTTTCGAGGTTTGCAGCGCCTTCACAACAGAAAAAAAGCTGAATGCTTGCCAAAAATGTAAACTTTTACTCAGTTGGCAACGCGCCGACGAACATAACAGCTTCGGCATCGTTGACGCCCGCGTCAAAAGCGTAGCGTAGCATGTGACATGGAAATTTTGACGCATGTGCTGCGCTCTCTTTTGCACTCACTCTCTGCGCTCTTCGTCGCCTGAGACTCTCTTAAATGCTAAGTCACAGACCAAATTTTTTGCAGACGGAGGCGGAAGGCAACGTAAGTGAAATAAATGTGCGTATTTGCGATTAGATTAAATACCGCTACTCATACAGCTATTTTATATAAGCAGCCACTTTCAAGGTCTTCTTATCGTCGACCAATTACATAAAAAGAAATTCACGCTGGACGCGCAATAATTACTGAGAGCGACAAATTGTGGCAGCGTGCCAAAGATGCAGAAGTGAAGTTGACGTTAGTGCGTACTAAAAATCTAATTGCGGCTATTTAAAAGCAAACAAAAAATAGATTCAAGTGCAGCTAAATCCGTTGAATGGGTTAAGTACAACGGTGCATAGCATAAAAATAGGCAATTTTTCTATTGGCATCGGTTGCTGCCACACAACAGACAGGCGTCGCATAAACAATTAGTCATGATCAGCAATTTTCATACATAACATTTTCCACAACTTTAAATGCTGACGCACCAATGAGGGCGGCGATTTGTTTATCGTTTGTCAATTCTAATGCGCTTGCATTAGCAGTAACGAACACGAGAAGTCGCAATTTGAAGACGTTTACGTAAATGGGTGTTTCATAGCGTTTGCCAGGACGTTTTACTGTTATCGCTGGCGGCCGTCGGGTTAGCAAATGCCAAATGCAAAATGGCGCTAAAAAAGGCCAAACAATAGGGCAAAAATAAATACAACAAAATCACATGCGGCATATTAGCATGACGCGTTTACTCTGCTGACGTCATAAAGAACATCAGCAGCGGCAGCAGCATCTGCTGCTCTTCACAACCGGTTCTAGTTTTCGTAAGCAATCAGGTAAAATGTAAAAGTATTTTTTTTTGTGGGTTCGAAAATCAACAATAAAGCGGTCATTGGTCAATGGTGGGAGAAATGTGTTCTTCGGAATTTAAAGAAACAAGAGAATGCAAAAAAAAAAAAAAAAAACACACACACACTGAAATTCACACACACACACCCATACAAGCATTTTACAGTCGCTGCGAATCTTGCGCGTGTAAATGTCATGGCGTGTGAGTAAGGGAGAGAGCGCGACAAGCACATGGAATTCATATGAATGCTCTGCTACATCTGTATGCGTGTGCCGCATATCTACACTTTTAATACACAAGAAAAAATAGTGAATATTTTGCACATGGATACATGTAAAAAATAAGTGAATATTCAATTAGATTCATTACAAAGCAGATGTTGCAAATTGTGCACAACTGTATACGTGTGCATGTGCCAGTGTGTGTGCACGACAGTTTGCTTGTGTGGCACCGTTTTTTCTCTTCTCGTTTTCAACTTTTTCTTGCGAAAAATTTTTGTAGGTTAGAACTCGTGAGCGTTCCTAACACACTGCAGGTGTGTGTATGTGTGGATGCATTGAAAAGAGGACACAGGCACGGACGACAGTTTTACCTTGTGACTTATATTAGACGCCGAATCTTTGCTGCCTTCAATTAAATGTTTCTTTCGCTTGCAAATTATTTTGTGGTTATGTAAGCACAATTTGGGCAGCGCTTTTTGCCATTTTTACATAAAAAAAATAAATTATACATCTCGGTAAAAATACCGCAGTGATCGGCTACAACATAGAGTTATATGCATACACCGGAAAAGTAAACCATCACCGACACATAAAAAAAATTTAGCACATTACATAACTTAAATCTAGTGCAAGGTGAACGTAAAGAAAAAAAATCAATGGCAAATTTTTAATGAATGCACTGTCCGATTTTCATTTTTGTTTTTGTAGAAGCTCGTATCAAGAAAGAATTAAGAATTGTATAAAAGAAAACCACAATACCTTCAGTTATTAAACTTCTTACAAAAGTCACAGAATAAAAACTTCTTTTGCAGAATAGAATTTCCCACTTGGCGTTGAAACTAGCCGCGTGCTCACTTAACGAACGCAATTCGTGAAGTGTTCGTAAAACGTGAGCAGTATGGTAAATTATCGGCCAGCATTCCAAGTATATTTGAAATCGATTTCGATTGCCAACGATGATTATTGCAATTAAAACGATAATTTGAATACATGTTAAATGGATCACTTAAAAATGGATTAAAGATAGAAAATATTAAGAGAAAATGTATTTTAAAAATGATTTTAAATTTATTAATTATATGGTTTTACAATTAACATTATGTACACGATTTAAAATGAACACTTTGCATCTAGGGCTGAAAGAAAACAGCAATCGATAATAAAATTCGTTACTGTGTTTTTGACAACCGACAACAGTTTTCAGTCATTGCCAAACACTAAATAGAAAAGTTGGGAAAACGTGCGAGTTCGTGACTATTTTGCTAAGCTCTCTAAATAGAAAATTCGTTGAAATTGGTATTTCAAATTTCAGAAGATGAGCGGTCGTGAGGGCGGTAAAAAAAAGCCACTGAAGGCACCCAAGAAGGAGGGCAAAGATCTCGACGAAGAAGATATGGCATTCAAGCAGAAGCAAAAAGAACAACAAAAGGCGCTCGATGCCGCCAAACAGCAGGCAGCCAAAAAAGGGCCCCTTGTAGGCGGCGGCATTAAGAAGTCCGGCAAGAAGTGATGGATGGGCGTAGAGCATTAACATTTACTACCATTTTTTGTTGGAGAAATGCGTTTATCAACACCAACTCACACACACACACACACACACACCACAAACATACATATACACGATGCAAATGGCATTTGCGGAAGAAAAATTCAGTTGTTGTCAAATGAATGTTGACCAAAATTGAACGTTCAAATAACAAATTTCTGTTTTTATACTTACGGTTTAACACAAATAGCGCATTAAATCTTGTAATAAAAAAATCAACAATTAATGTCATATTTTTTCTTTGTCAATATGAAGAGGAGAAAGGGCGGAATACAACGCGTGCGTTTGTCTGAAATTCTATAGATGTGGAATATATAAATAAATAGATGAATATGTATGCGTATATGTACGCTGAACTAAGGCCTCAGATTTATTCAGTTTCGCATGCTTTACATGTACATTATTTGGTTAAGTTAGTTTGATTTGGTTGCTTAATAAATTCTTTTCATTCTATGTCTCTCAAGCATATGGGTAGCTTGACTGGGTGCCGTGGCGTTGCACGGACTGGGATGCCACTTTACAGGCGACTCCAACGTGCTCGCACACCTGCTTCTGCGGATAACGCGCAATGCTGTCGGCCAAGGCACCAATGAAAGCATCTCCAGCGCCTGTTGTATCCACGACCAGCTCCTTGGGCACAATTGGAGCTGGCACCAGCACGGCGTCATATGGCGTTGAACGTGTGGCACAGACAGCGCCCATTCCGCCAAGCGTAATGATTACCGTATTGGCGCCCATTTCAATGAGACGTGACATAGCTACGTTGGCGTCGCTGTAAAGTAGAAAATTTATTAGTAAATACTATATATAGAAATGCTAATTTGTGCACATATGCAATACTTACTTAATGCTAAGGACGGCCTCGACGCCAGTCATAATGGCAGCCTCTGTTTCGTTGATGCACAGAATGGAGCTCAAATCGAGCAGCTCCTTTGGCGTGTTTGGCATGGCTGGTGCTGCATTCAATATGGATATCCCTTTGAATTGACGCAATGCCTCCAGTGTTGCTTCAATGGGGGTCTCCAACTGACAGACCAAAACCTTGGCCTGGTTGAAAAGTGACGAAGCAGCTACCACATCGTTAGTACTGAGAAAATTGTTGGCTCCAGGAACGATTATGATGTTATTTTCACCGGCATCGGAAACAGCAATTTGAGCTATGCCAGTTGATTGCTCCTGCAACTGCTGGACATGCTGTATATTGACATTCTCAACGCGCAGCTGACGAATGTAGTTGCAGCCGAAAACATCCCCTCCCAGTTTGGCAATCAGAGCTGTCTTGGAGCCCAGGCGAGCAGCGGCAACGCACTGATTGGCGCCCTTGCCGCCGAATCCAGTTTCAAATTTATGGCCATGTAGTGTTTCACCCTCTTTGGGTAAACGTGGTGCATAACTGATGGATAATAGAGATATTTTTTTATTAACAATTACTTACATACTGACTGCATCAATTTACCATATAAAATCTATAATGGCTGAGCCAAAGACAATCACATCCAACGGTTCACTCATTTTGCTTTCAGAAAATTTGCGTGCAAATGATATGTTTGTATATGTGCTTTTGCTAATCTTGAAAAGCTTATTTGTCTTTGATAATTCCCAACTGATGGAAGTGCAGCGAATGATTCTTATCAGCGCCAGAATTCGTTAAATTGCTTTAAGTGCGACGCTTTCGGTTTGCCCTTTAAAAAATGGCATAAACTGAATAACTCAAATGTGACAGCGCACAATATCCCAAATATCGATACGAGTAAATATCGTATTTGAAAAGTTGGGCAGTGCTGCAATAGAAATGATTGTTTGATTATCAAACTTTGATAGTTATTTTCACCAGCCAAATAAAAATATCAATGATTATAGACAGTTGAGCACATATATGCATGTAACATATATTTCTTACTTAATTCAAATATCTTACCTTAATTTATAATTATTACCACAAAATAGCCGTTACATTAACGACTAAATAAAAGAATGTAGGTACACATGTACTCTATGTTGTCGAATACACTATCGATAACTGAAAACATCGTTTGTGTGTCACATCAACGATTAATCTAAGTACAAATTCGGGTACTTGAGTACCCAATTTTATCGCGTCGCTATCGATAGTGTGATAGCCAAAAACATCGATTTGCGCTTGTCGTTACGATTACAAGTGCAACAATTGTCAACAACCGCTATAAATATATAAAAGGCTGATTGTCTAGAATTTCTTTAATAACAAAGCTATGTCGCTACCAAGAATTACAAGTATTATAAGAATGGCACCCCGCGTAGCTGGTGAGTGTGACCAGCTGCCAATTGATTGCTAGGAACAATCATTGCATTCCCAATCAAACCCATTAAAGCGGAGTCCGATTGGGCCGGTGCAAAGTCCAAATCTGTGGCAGCAACAGTTATAGCAGCCACTTTAAAACTTGCACAATTTTACCTTTGACAGCCATGCAGCCCCACCGCAATAATAGCAGCGCTCAGGCCGCCAACGAGGTGGCGGCACAGTTCAAAACATTGGCCATCACCTCCCCGAAACCTTTTGTCTTTCATGTAGAGCTAAATCGACCTAAAAAGCTTAATGCCATCAACAGAGATATGTGGCTGTAAGTTAATATGTGCATGTGTGTTTGTATTGCTGCAATCTTCCATCTCCCTCTATCTGTCTTTCTTTCGCTCTCCAGCGAGATCAGAGACTGCTTTGAAACGCTGGCCATTAATCCGGATTGTCGCGCCATTGTGCTCTCAGCAGCAGGCAAACATTTCTGTGCCGGCATTGATCTGTCCTCTATGATGGCCTTGGGTCAACAGCTGGCTGACTATGATGATGTAGCGCGCAAGGGAGTTATTATGGAGCGCACCATAAAGTTATATCAGGATTCGATTACCGCCGTGGAGCTGTGTCCCAAGCCTGTCATTATGGCCGTGCATCAGGCCTGCATTGGAGCTGGCGTCGATCTGATTACCGCTGCGGACATACGCTACAGCACACAAGATGCATTTTTCCAGGTGAAGGAGGTGGACATTGGCATGGCTGCCGATGTAGGCTCACTGCAGCGGCTGCCCAAAGCAATTGGCAGCCAATCCTTGGCACGCGAACTCTGCTTCACAGGTCGTCGATTCGAGTCCGCCGAGGCGGAGCGTTGCGGTCTGATCAGCCGTGTGTATCCGGACAAGGAATCGCTGCTAGCGGGCGCCATAGCTCTCGCCGAGGAGATTGCCAGCAAGAGTCCCATAGCCGTGCAGACGACCAAGGAGAACATGGTATATTCCCTGGACCATACCAATCAAGAAGGTCTCGATCACATTGTAAGCGAGTCAATTAGAATTATTATTGTATATATGTATATAATATATATATATACTATAACTGTTGTTATCATTTCAGCGCATTATCAACAAACTGAATCTGCAGTCTGAGGACTTTGCCCAGTCGGTAGCCGCGCAGCTGACCAAGGATGAGAAGCCCGTATTTGCCAAACTTTAAGCAATAAATAATGTTTACACTTGAATCGTAATATTTATTCTTTATATTACTTTATATACTCTTTGTACATTGAACACGTGGCGTATACGCAATATCAGCTTACAACTTTAAATATATATGAATATATATGTATATATATATACATCAATATGCAACTGTATATATATATATATATATATATATATATATATATATATATATATATATATATATATATATGTATATAGATACGGATTATATAACATCTAAATTATGACTAGGAATTTTGTGGCAGTCCATTCTGGGTATGAAAACTATTTGAACAAATCCTCCAATGCACGTCGCTCTTTGATACAGCTGGCGGTCAACACCTCCACCTGAGCCCTATCATTGATCAATACATCATCCTCGATCCGTATACCAATGCCCCGGAATTCGGGCGGGACATCTGTGCGTTTCTCATCAATGTAGATGCCAGGTTCAACCGTGAACACCATCCCTGGCTGGATGCGTGTATTGCGCGGCACATGGGGCGTATCATGGACATCCATGCCCAAATAGTGAGAAACATGGTGCGGACAGAACTTATAGCCCTGCGTGGCCAGCTCCTTGGGATCGGTCAGGTGCTTGGCAACCAAACCGATTTCCTGCAGATATTTGCCCAACTTGTAGCACGTCGTTTCGAATAGTTGATCCAAAGTCTCGCCGCCCGGCTGCATGATCAACTCTGCAAAAGCGAAGATATATATTTAGAATAATTGCTGAAGTTTATAGATATGTATATATAGTTACGGATAATCTCCTTTTGCAGCTGCTCCATCATGTCGTAGAGCGTTCGCTGTGGCTCCGTGAATTGCCCGCTAACCGGCCAGGTGCGCGTTATGTCGCTCGTATAGCCACCATATTCACATCCCGCATCCATTAGCAGCAACTCCTGCGGCTGCAGAATTTGTGTATTGTTCACATAGTGTATGACGGTGGCATTACGGCCGGCTGCCACAACTGGAGGATAGGCCAGGTAGCTGGCGCTGCGCATGCGGCATTTGTAGTCAACGGCAGCATATAGCTGATGCTCCGATTGGCCGGGACGTGTCTCGGCCATGACCTCATTGAACGCATTCGATGCTATTGAGCAAGTGCTGCGCATCAGCTCCATTTCGGCAGGTGATTTTATCAGTCGCATATTCTCCACGAACGTGCAAACGGGCAGCAGTTGGGTGCGTTCGCTGTTGCACACTTTAAGCATTGCATCCGTGACATTTGCCTGCTCGGATTGATTCAGATCGAACCACAGATGTGGCTTCAGTTGATTGAAACGGGCACTTAATGTCTGCTGGAAACTGTCAATGGGTAATGCCTCCTGGACGCCAAATAGTTGCACCGCATAGTCCGGACCAGTGCGCGGGCCATCCCACAATTCGGCATGCGGATCCTTGGGACGCATAAACAATATTGATTGCACAGAACCTGATTCGTCGATAGTCAACAGAAGGACCGAGTCCGGCTCTAAACAGCCGGTTAGATAATAAAAGTCAGAATTCTGACGAAACACATAGGGTATCTTGCCGCTCATATACTTTTTGCAAGCGGCTCCAATGACCAGCTAAGGAAGGGATGGATATATTATATAAATATCAGATTGTACGATAGATGGTGATGATCTTACCATGTGCGCTCTGGAGGCACGTCCATTGAACTCATTCCCAAAGCCCTCCGCATAGGTTTGTATACCTTCCATCAACCGTATCCGTCTGGTTTGGAATTCCGCTTGCTCTACGCCGGGCACCTAGTTCGTGTGGCTTGATCAGATGCGGATGTGTTGCACTTGTCGGCTGGCCCAGGGCACGCAGACCATTTTTGAGGGCATCAGCCAGACTGCGCACTTCCTCAGCTGTTATTTGAGCCCTGCACATTCGAGTCGTTGAATATGTGGAAAATTTTGGTTGATTGCCAAGTGCGCGGAGCAGGCAGAAACGTGGCAGGCGTTTTAATGCAATCATAATGTTGATAGGACGATTGAGCGAGTTGTGTTATATATGCGTAAGATGGGCTACTTTTTTTTGTTTTTTTTTTTTTATAGTTTTAAATAAATAAATATGCTCAAAATTTGTAAATCTATAACCTGGGAAATATAATATTTGACAAAAACAAAAACATTTGCCGCTTCACTTTAGAGATGTCAAACGGACGATTAATCGATAAATAACGCGATTTATTGCAAAACAAAATTCAAAATAATTAATTTACTTTTTACTTAGCGACAAATATTTATAAATGATGCATTTGAAAGTAAAAGAGGACTTTAATAGTTTAATTTGGTGCTCAACAAACCAAGCCATGTTGCATAATTCACACATGATATATCGATGACAAATCTAACAAGGATTTGAAAATAAATAATCGATATAAGTTTGTAGAGCTACACTGCCGCATAATTTTTTTTCGTTTACTCTATAAAAAAGTATTGTTTAGTTAAAATATCTCGCCGCAACTAATATAATTATTATGACGACTGATGTAAGTGTGGAGGCTGTATGCAGATACGCATATGTGTTTACGTTTGATATTATTTGCAGTGCATTGTGTTGCGTTTGCCGGTGGACTGCGAGTCGATACGCTTTCATGATTGGTCCATAAGCTACGAGAAGTCACACATTTTGAAGAGTATGTGCAATTTGGGCAGCGACAAGTGTTGTGATAAGGATGACGTTAATCGCTGTGATCTCTGTCACTATCAGCACACATTGGAGTTACCGCATCTCCCAGATATGGTATTCCACAAGAACAAGCTCGTCCTCCAGCACAAAGATGGCGCTCTCATGGAATTCAAGCCCATGGACGCACTCGCTCTGGTGGCTAATGGCAAACAAGCGGCCGTCGAGGTTGCCTGTGCTCAGGAATGGCGCGAAACACGGTAGAAATTTCTTTGCTTTTGCTTTTGCACACTCACATTTAAATCGAGTTTCGTCATTGCAGCGCCGAACAAAACATGGAACACAAATACAAACCATTCGACTGGACATTCACATCCACATATCAGGGCACATTGAATGAACAATTTCGCTCGGAGGTCACAGAACAAACACTCAACAAAATGAAACTTATGCAACGTGAAAATATTCTCTTTTATCACGATCTCACACTATACGAGGATGAACTGCACGATCATGGCATTTCCGTGATGAGTGTGCGAATTGTGAGTAGTCGAATACTAAGATATACGCTCTGTCTATATAGAGAGGACTTATATATATGTACTCTGCCCATAGAGAGTACTTAAGCATTGTCATATATAGTATATATAAAGAGTCAAGTTTTAAGCTTTGGTTATCAATCGCTTTGTGTGTCTGTCTGTTTATATTGACCGATCTGTAGATCTGATCTAGCATGTTGATTGTAATTATATCTTATATATAATCTTATTTGCCTGGCTATTAGATATACCAAATCCGATCTTAGCTTGATAATTCTATATATTTTGGCATTCAAGTTCTATCATAATCTCTAGATCTCTTTTATATATACTATATCTGCTCTATCCTTTACTATTTACCAGCGCGTCATGCCCTCGGGTTTCTTTGTCCTATTGCGTCACTTTTTGCGTATCGATGATGTGCTTATACGTATGCACGATACACGCTTCCACTATGAAATCGAGAATGATTATATACTAAAGGAGTATATACATCGTGAGGCACCCTGTGCCGAGATACAGGTAAACACACACTCACACGCACACCTCTAATATCAGAGCTAATCAGCTAATATAATTTCCTTTCGCCCACAGTCCTCATCCAGTTTCTGGACTAATCCCGATGAAATGCAGGACTTTCTGCCCGTGAAAACTAAGGAGCTGCACAAATTGTATTTTAAATAGTTCAGTTAATATTGATGGTTTTTTTTATACTTTTTTACACTTTACTTTTTTGGAATTGATGTGAGCAACTTTTAAAATGTATTGATTGATGTATTGATATCAGCCACCGTATTGAACTCTATGGTTTAACGTGTTTAAGTTCAGCTAATAGTATGCATTATTTTGTTAACTATATGAATATATATATTTGTAAATGGATATATAAGTATATTGATCTGTATATTTATTTATTGTGCGACATTGAAAGCGCGTCTACAATTAGTAATTGATTTAAGCGAATATAGTATATGTAACATAGATATATATATAATTATAATATTAATAACGATTTAATTTCATTTGTATTTTACGCTTCAGGCCAAGTTAGGCGCCGCCCAGCAATGCGGTTAAAGCGCGCTTATAATCGCCCGATGTTTCCGACTGCAAAAAGATATACAGAAATTAGCTTAAGTTTTAAACTGTTTCAATCGAACTATATATATATATATATGGGCATATCCAGGCGAAATTTGATTTAAGTATAAGTTGAAATTGTTTCGAATTGATTTTGTTTAAAATTACAAATAAAATTGATTTTAATGTATGATAAAAGAGGCTTATATTATTCTATATACACATATATACTTGAACACTATAAACTATCGCTCAAGCTCCCATAGGTTTCTATCTGCCTCAGTGTCAGCTTTAGCGCTTCAAGTCGAAACTCTCGCTTCTAAGACACGTCGACTTGCTCTATGTAACACAACTTTCTTGACCTTAAATATATCCCAAACAATATGTCGAGGTACTTTATAGTTATATGATCTGCATTGAAATTGTTAAAGTACTAAAAGGTCTATTAATTATAGTTACTAACTTGGTTTCTATATAGAAGGTTTTGCTGTTGTTCAAGGAATTCAACAGAAATGCGATTTCAAAGCTTTAAAAGCTCTTGAATGACTAAGCTAAGTCGAATTACTATATTATATAGTTCTATGAGTCAGTTGAAGTTCGCATACAAAATCATGAGAATATCGTTCTATAATTGCTTTCTAAGAAAACCTACTCGTGATATATGTAAGTTCGTGTATGAAAAGCTGTGCGAGCTGATCTGTTCTAAATCGTACGTATATATTATATAGGTAACTGTAGGTGTAATCTTAATCTCTGTTATATAAACTCATAACAACACAGCTTATCTCTAACCACAGCCATGCACAAGAGTGGGATTAAAAGCTCGCATCTCGTTTGCTAAGGGCGATTAAATCGCAGATCTGAAAAGCTTATCAATAGCTTAAAAACTATCAAACCATTTGCCCAAATATACCAAATTAGAGCTACTTAAATCTTAAAAGCCTTACAAATAATTTGGAAAATTATTTCAAATTACAAAATATTTAAAATTTTGTTTTTATAATTTTTCTGGAGTTGCCCATATAAATAGTTCGCTAATTGGTAATACACCATAAACCAAGCAGATTTGTATAATATACTATATAAATATATATAGTAGAGCTCTACCAGGCAACCAATACTTACATCCTAGCACCCAGGACAAGTACAACAAACAAGAACAACATGAACAATAAGGAAATGTGTAAGACGGGAGTACAAAAAGCAAAAGTGGAAAATGCAATACATTAATAACTAGAATTTAAATATATATATATATACATATACATATAAACCTCTATATATATGCAGATAGACCTACCTCAATGGCGCTGTGTAGCGTGCGATTGTAGATGCGTTCGAACTCCTGCTTGATGGTGGCTAAATCGATCTCGGATCGACTGACTATGATGCGTATCAGAGTGTCATCGTCGGTGCCAGCGCCATCCATGGCCTTGTACAAGCGATTGGCAAAGAAAGCTGCCGGAGACTGGACGCACTCCACTGCAGGACGAAGAAGTAGATGAGGAAGATAAGAAATCAATAGAGATAGAGAAAGAGAGAGCTTACCTATGGCCATCATGGCCTCGTGCAGCTCATCGGCCATTTCATGCTTGATGGCCTGCTCGATGGTCTGGCCCGTTAGCTCCTTGTATTCCTCGAAGACCAATCGCAGCTGGGGGAAGCTGGCATGCGACATGATGCGATTGAAGACCTCCTCGTCGGTGCCCAGCTTGGCCTCGCCGGCAGCATAGAGCTGTGAGGCCTGATCCTTGGCTAGGGCGGCATCAACGGGTGTATTCATTGGATCCCGCACACCGGTCACAATCAGTGTGAGTAAGCGGCGAAAGAATCCCGATGTTTCACTGCACATTTGCTCGGCCAGGGGGCGACCCCACTTCTCCTCATAGGTGGCCACAATCTGCTGCATTTCCTCGTTTGTCTTGGTGCACAAAATTTCCACAAGGGTCGCCTCCTCGGTGCCCATGCCGGCCATGGCCGCGTGCAGCTGTTGGCACAGGTACTCCACCGGCGGCATCATCAGCGCCACAATCACATTTTCAAATTTACCGCCCAGCTCACTCTTCAGATCGTCGATCAGATCTCTTTCGAATTCCAACGCATAGGTGGCGCTAATCAGTTGGCGCTGTGCATTGTTGCGTGTGGTCAGGATGTCAATGATTTGCTGTTCATCTGTGCCCAGGCCACGCATGGCGGCGCGCAGTTCCTGACTGTCACTGGCCGCATCGAAGGGACTGTGCGCCGTTACACAGGGCTCCGCCTACACGGCGATGAGTCAGCAATTTGTTTTTAGACTATGAGAATCGATTCAATTGCACGGCACACACCAACAAATTTTACTCACTTTGTAATCCATTTGCTAGTTTGTTGTCTAGTTGCTCTTTAAAGGTTGGCTGCAAATAAAATATTTCAATGAGTTTTCATTTACCAAATATATGTCGTTCTTTAATTGTCGTAATTAAAATGCTTTGCTTAGTTGTCTTAACGGCGGCAGCCAATTTGCTATTATGGCAATGCGCAAACAATTTGACGCAAGGCTCGTTAAGTCTTAGCGGTTGTTGTTGTTGCTATTCATATGCAATTTGACGTGGGGCTCGTTAAGTCTTAGCGGCTGTTGTTGTTGGAATAGTCCAATAAAATTCGATTCGTTAAATCTCAGCCGCAATTGTTGTTGCTACTCAGCTGCATATTGCTTCGTTAGGATATTGCTTTTGTTTTTGTTTTGGTCTTTTTTTTTTTTTTTCTTTACTTTTGCTCTGCTCTGCCGCTGTCTTGCACCAGTCGTTTGGCTTTACCGTTTGCTACTGACACGCAAACACAAAAGCGAAATTGTTTGCCCGTTCGTGGGGCGAAGCTTTCTTTGTTGTTTTTGTTTTTGCATTTTATAAGGTAGAAGAGCTTTTAATTTCGCTTCAACTACGGCTTCGACATACAAATGGCTATGCATTTGGCTCTTGCTTACATAATACGCATTCCGCTCGCATGATTCATGCAGATGATTAAGATATTCTCTGCATGTATTGGTATATGAATAGATAGTTTTTTTTTTTTTTTTTTTTTTTATATGTATATGTATATTCATTTTATCTTTATTTAATCTCGTTTAGTTTAGCTTTTCTCTTCAATTTCATTTTGTTTATTATACAATTCAAATACAATTTGTCTCGCTCGTCTAATTCTCAACTTGTTCGTTTATTATATTTTATATGTATATATAAATATAATTTGTAATTTTATTTTGTTTATCCTTTTATTCATATGTATATTATATAAAGAAAAGCGTACATAAGTTTTCTTTGCCATTTTAATAATTTACTTTCTTTTTTTTTTTCAAATAACTTTCTTCTTAATTTTTTACACAGCTCGTGGGGAGAAAAGTTGGAATAGCAAACGAATTGAAATCAGTTCTAAACATATTATTAATATGTATATCAAATAAATTACAAAAACAAGTAAATAGAATACCAAAATCCGAACAAAACGTTTCGTCGTAATATATAAACTCAAAATCGTTTTCATTATGTACTGAAATCGCATTATGATTTGAATATTTTGTAGTCAAGTGTAAATCCATTTGATGGATTTAGCACTTGAGAGCGAGCTCAAGCAACGAAAGCTTGGAATTGTGGAATATGGGTGGAAATCGGTATAAAACTTTGGTTTCGCTTGAATTCCAATACATTCATGCATATAAATAAATATTTCATACTTTAGGGGGGGGGAATTGCATTATGATAAATTAAAGCATATAAATAAGATATTTCCCCAATATAATATAATAACGATTTGTTGTTTGTGTATGAACGAAACGCTTTTTCTCTCTTGTTGTTGTTGATCCATCTATCAGTATTATAAACTAATGCCTGGGTTAGTTGTTGCTGTTGTTGTTGTTGCTGTTGGTTCTTAGACCTCATCGTTCTGATTCATTTTGAGCTCATTGAGTGTCGCATTGAATCGCGACCATTCATCGCGCGATGGCAACGCCAGATGCTCAGCCACATCGTAGACATAGAGCTTGCCCGCCTCATCACCGATGGTGACATGGAGGCCCGATGGCGTCCAGGAGACGCGATTGAGCGCTGGCGCGCCATCGACGACGATTGATGCTGTTGGTACTTCGGTATCCTGATTGAGATTCCATAAATCAAGGCGACCGCTACCATCGACAGCAGCAAATAAAGCGGGATGAACGGGCGACCAGGCGACATCCATCACATAATCCGAATTATCTTCAAATGAGTACAAAGGCTTTGTATCCTGTAGAGAAAAAAAATAAGTAAGATGGAGAATGCTTCCTCTCTCTCTCCTCCTTCTCTATCGCTATTTACCTTCAGCGACCACAGCTTGATGGTCCAATCGATTGATGAGGTCAAAAACAGGTGCCCAAAGTCGGGCGACGATTGATTATAGTGTGTCGAGATGCCAGTTATGGGACCCAAGTGTCTCTCAAACACTTCATTGACGCCCGAGCGCAGTCCATGCCTTGAGGCTGAATACACATAGCCATCCTCACTGCCCATGACCAGGCTGTTGATCTCGTTGGCCGGGAAAGCCATGCATGTAATTGCGATGGCCTTCGACTGGCGCTGTTGCAACTCCAGCGTGTCCTGCGGCTGCGACAACATATCCAAAGACCACGAGCACAATTTGCCATCCGAGGATATGGAGATGACATTGTGTGCATTCTGTGTGCCCACCATTTGCAGACAGTAAACAGGATGTGTGTGGGCAGCTGCGCTCAGTGGTGTACGCTGTATGGGCGTACGCTTCTGTACACGATTATCCCAGAGCACAATTCTGACCGGAATATGTGCCGCCGAGTATAAGATTGGGATTGAATTTGGCAAAGCAGGTGGACATCACGGCGCTCTGACAATGGAAAACATCCTCGGGCGTTTGCTTCTTGAACTTGGTGTTCCAGACCATAACGACGCCATCGGGTTCATTGGGACTCTCCTCGTTGTTGTGATAGGAGGCAACAACCAATTCCGGAAAGTGGGTGGACCAGTCCATGCTAGTGATGCAACGATTCTTCGACCAGCGCTCATCGTAAAAGACACGATTCAGCGAAAGACGAGCATGCGAACGCTCATCGTTGGCCTCCTCATTATCGCCGCAGCCAATATAATCGGTGTATATGTCCACATTCTCTGAGAGAGCACGCTCAATGACACGACCTGCACGCAATACGAACCTTTGGAAATCCTCCGATAAGATGATCATTTGCTTCTGCTCTTCCGATAGTTCCTTGACTGCAAATAATCGATAGGTATTTAAAAAATTGAAACTGTGGCCATCGCCAAAAAGGCGAGCTTAAATTTAGAGATAGGTTTCGTTCAATTACACATCTCTAATTGTTGATCCGCTCGCCATTACTGGTTACTTACCTTCCTTCTTCTCCTCCTGTTCCTTCTTTTGTTCGAGTGGTGTTATGGCTGGGGCCACATCCTTCACCGTGGGCAGACCGTGCGTGAGATAGCCAGGCGGCAGCTTGGAACTAAAGCCATGATCCAGATGTGGCAGCGAGCTCTCTTCGTCATCTCCTTGGGCATCAAATGCAAGCACTGTTTAATGTATAAAACTAACACAGCTAAAGGAACATGACAATCGACAGAACAGGAACAATTCTACTTTTATTTGGATTTCGTTTGCTTTCATTTAGCTGCTGCATAACGGTTTCACTTTGTTTTTATTTTACATTAAGTTACTTTTTGCATTGTTGTCTCTGTCTTGCTTGCAAAATTTGTTATTTCATTTCAACTTGATTTTATAAATTTTATTGTTTTGGCTTTATTACAGGGCTTCTGTGTGTTAGTGTTAGTGTGTGTGTGTGTGATTGTGAAAGTGGGGAAAGAACGAAGGGAGAAACGTTTAAGAGAGCGCACAATTCGAATTCTTCTTAATGTGCTAATTGCCTTCACACAACTGTGTGTGTGAGTATGAGTAGGCAAGAACGACGTAGGACGTAGTTAGGTAGGTCAGGTGCATGGCGGAGCGAGAGATAGAGAGAGAAAGATCAACAGACACACACAGAGACGCGCGCGCTCGCTTATACTTGTGTTAAAAGAAGGATTAAAACAGTTTTGTTTTACACAAGTACAAAATCGTAGGAGTGTGCGTGCGTGCGTACATGTGTGTGTGTGAGTGTGGGTATGTGTGTGTATTGATGCTGTTAGTTGTGCTATACGCTGGACACCGTACAACTTAATACACAAAGCCAATTAATAAAAAATAAATAAAACTATATGAAAAATTGAAAAAAATGTACAATTTCCGATTAACTGATACGCCATTAATAAATATATGTATGTGTGTATGTATATATATAAATAAATATATTTTTATTTTATATATATTTATTTATGCTGTGTGGCAGTATAAGAGAAAGATAGATAGATAGAGAGAGAGATAGATAGATAAAGAGGCATATTTGAGGTATTATTATTATGTATTACGTATTTTGTTTTACACTCTATGGACACTTCTTGCTTGCTTCACTAATTCATATAATTAAATAAATATTTAATCAATAGTATTTCCTTTTTTGTTTCTCCACCCAGTTTATAAATTTTTTTGCACTTAAAATTATTTATTTATGCTAATTATATATTACATATGTATATATGGATTTCTTTTCTATTTAATTATTCTTTGCATTCATTTAACATTTAACATGAACAGCCGATAAAGGTCGCTTTTGGTTGTGTGTTATTAGTTACAACACACTTAACGGTACTTTTAAGAGAGCACCCTATAACGCGCTTCGCTTGCTGTGCTTTGTAAAGAGAGTGAACGAGACAGACAGATCGAGAGGTAGAGAGACAGCGAGAGTAAGAGAGGTCTGTGTGTTCGTGTATGTGTGTGGAAGACAGGAGCGAGTGACAGGGACAAAAAAAAAAGCACTAGACAATTCCCCACAGAATATTAAAGAACAAGAGTATTTTTCTCTTTGGAGGTATTTTTTAGATAATTTTGTTAGCTTTTTTTTTTCTTGATTAACAAAGAGTTAGTCGCACGCAATTAGCATAGATGAGAATGAGAATGAATTGAGGTTAAAATTGAATTTGAGTTTAGGCACATACAAAATGGAAGATCATGCATGTAGGCAAGGGCCTTTTTTAACTGTACAAATTGATATATATATAAATAGAGAGAGAGAGAGAGACATAGTGAGAAAACGCGAGCGTAGAGAGGGAGATAGTGTATATAGCTCTGTATGTGTATGTATTTGTGTGTGTGTGTGTCAGCCAGCGCGAAGTTTCATTTCTTTTGTTTTTTTTTGTTTGTTGCTTCAGTTAGAATTTGTTTACGTTCCTATTTTGCTTCATGTCACGATTCCCGTCACTGTTTTTCTTTTTCTTGCCTTTTGTTTGGGATGTACCTACCTGTGAATTCATCCTCCCACTCTAAACCCGGATTAAGATTGTATTCATCTTGAAGAAATATAAAGAAACAAAATATATTGTACATATACACATTTTAGTTGTTCATTTTAGTTCATTGGTTTGTTGTTGGGATTTGTTTTCGCAACTTTTTTTTTTTGAGGCTCAAGTCTTGAGCTGAACCGCCCTTTGAATAGATTTTTATTGTTGTGATTTGGAACAAAAGGCATTGAATGATGAACAAAACGATAAAAGCAACCGGTTATATGGCATATATGTTTTGAGACGTGTTATATGCTATATCTGTAGTATATATAGATAAAACATAAATCATGATACGATTTCGATAATTTAAAAAAAAAAAAATTACAAAATTAAATACAATTAGCACACAAGTCGACCGAGAGCGGCGACATAATTAAATTATAATACATTGTTAAGTTTCACAACTGTTATAAATACGAAAATTCAAATATACATAGATATATATGTATGTATATTCATTATAGATATGTATATGTAGAGTATATTTCTTTTTATAGAGTACATGATATTTTCTTTGTGCTTTTACATGCATTCGTGTTGTATGCGTGTGTAAGTGTGTATGTGTATGTGGGCGTGGCTTACATATTGTGTGTAGACTTAAGAATAAAATCAATAAGATTTTGTTTTTTAATTATGATTATATATAGTTATACTCGATACTTGGATTGGCAATTTTTTGACTAAACAAATATAGAAGATATAAAACCAGATGTTGTCTAACAAAAATTTGAAGACCAGCGTAAAGTAGTAAACTATTATGCTGTATAACAGTTGAAGTGTTATACTGTATAACAGTTGAAGGGCTATACTGTATAACAGTTGAAGTGTTATACATTGTATAACATTTTAACTCTTATATTAGATACCAGCTTGAGTGTTATACATAGTATAAGAGTTTAATTGATATACAGTAAATCAGCTGAGGTTGCATTCATTGTATAACAGTTTAACTTCCATAATCCACTTTACGCTGTATAGTCGCTTAAATATTCTACTGTATGACAGTTTAGAAATACTGTATAACAGTGAGAATATTACACTGTATAACAGCATTAATTGTATACTGTATAACAGCTTCAATATTTAAGTGTATAACAGTTAAGTATTACATTGTATATCAGTTAAAACATACTACGTAGTGTTATACCAAAAAATAATAATGTAAAGCTATATATTTTGCTTATTCGCTTCCTACTTAAAAAACAAATATTTTTCGTTTATAAATAAATAAATATGAAATTTTAATAACAATAGTAATTAATAAGAAAACTTAAGAAAGTTCAGCTACTTAAACAAATTAATAAAAAAAAAAAAAAAACTTATAAATTGGGTGGAGTTGAACAATTTGATTCGTTAAGATTGATATACATATATAGAATATATATATATCTAATACAAACTGAAACTTTAAATATTTTATGCTCTCTACATTTTTATATATATATGGATAATATATATATCGCAATAAAATGAAAATAGTTTAAATTGATATAGGGAGAATAGCAAAAGCAGAATTTTTCTAGAATTTAGCATATATATTATATATATAGATAAATCTGTTTAACAGGCACTTTGGATAGATCTACTACATAAACACACACACAAAAATAATAAAAACTAACGAGAGCTAAGAAAGAGATAGATATATACTGAAAGAGAGCTAGTAAGCTACATAGAGCGAGCGAGCAAGAGAGAGATATACAAAGAGAGAGAGAGAGAGAGAATAGTTGGTATGCTATATAGATAGGTATTTTTTTTTTTCATTTTTTATTTTAAAATATTTTTGGATAGTTTACATAGAGAAAAGTCAACAACTACTCACCATAATAATCCGTTGCATGAGCTGCAGTTTTTTTTTTAAATATATTTTTTTTTTAGTTTTTTGCGTGCGTACCAAGGAACAGATAAAAAAAAGTTTGGAAGAAAAATGTAAATAGACAAATTATTAATATCAAATTGCGCTCAAAACAAATTGCCTAAAATACAAATACAAAAACAAATATATTTAGCGTATGCGAAATAAACTATAACAATTTATATGAAGAGATTTAGAGAGAGAGAGAAAGATAGACAGATCGTGTGTATATATCTAAATATGTATGTGTAAATAACTAGCATATCCGTGATAGACAGAGCGGAGGGTTACCATTATGTATTGTGTGCTGTGGTCTAAATTGTTTTGGCTGCTTAAGACTATGTTTAATACCTTTACGTGGACGCCACCAATCCTCCATATATCCTGACAGAGGCGATGAGTGGCAAGAAAGAACTGAATTTGTTATTGAATTTCACTTAAATGTTAAATGCTTGCTTGCTCTCTATATCTTAAATAAATATATATGTATATATATCTACTATAGTCATATATGTATATATGTAAAATAGTTATCTGAATTGGAGTATCTTGAAGCGCAATACAAATAATGGGGAAAAGGATATTCGATTTGGTAGGTTATTCAAGCGGCGCATATAGCGCGTACATTCTGTAGTTTGGGGCAAGCATACAACAGACAACATTTCAAGTTAGACAAACATATAAAAGATAATAACTAACAAAAGAAAATCAAGAAAACAAAATCTTGTAGGAAACAAACTATGGAAAGTGTTTACAAAGGAACTATACATAAATAAATAAATTATTGTAAATATATTTATATTTATGTATAGTATAAGATATTGTTATGGGTTTGTTTTTATATACTAGCTAGCATGGTTAATAATTGATATAATATATGTATGGTGCACATAGAGTATATAATACGGATATATATCATACCATCACGTTCGTGTCCGCCGGTGCTTGTGGTCTGTGTTTGTTTCGTATAGACGAGCGTCTCCTTTGGTGGAATGTTTGTAGCCTGTACATTGTAGACGCTCAGATTCAAAGGTTGCTTCTTGCCGGCACTAGAATATAACAGTAGAACAGTTAGATGCATATGAAAGAGTATAGCTCTAGAGCAGTTAGTGAAAATATATATATATATATACCCTTGTCCATTGACATTGGCCTGTAAGCTAACATCGGGCGTTTGTGTATTGGAATTATCCGAGGTTAGCGAATTGGCTGATGACAGCGAGGACAATACCTCCGAAACGGGCGCAACGCCTAGCGATGAGAGCATCTCATCCAAATCTCTGCAAGAAAATTGTATAATTAAAAAATATATATATTTAAACATACAATATATGTGTATGTGTTCATATAGAAGGTTTACTGACTTGCGTTGATCCTTGTCGATGCCGGTGCCGGTGCCAATGCGGCCGGCTGCCTCTTCCATGTCTTTGATTTCCTTTTCGCGGCGCCGGCGATCCTTCTCCTCGCGCAGCGCTGCCAATTTGGCCTTTTTGCGCTCCAACTCAGCCTTTCGATCCATATTTGAGGTGTGGCAACGCTCGACACTGTTCACACAGCTGCTGCTCTTCGTTAAGGAGTTGGGGGTGGGCGAGTTTTTCAGGCGAATTCGGTGCTACAACAACAACAACTACAACTACAGCAAGTGCAGTTCGAAAGCTGCAGCACACAAAAGAAAATTTGGAATAGAAAAAGCCAAATAATGAATCAGTTGTAAGCAATATTGGTAAGCGCAGCTGGTTGATGATGTCACCACCAACAGCAGCAAGAAGAACAACAACAATAACTGGCCAAAAGTTAACTCTGTCTGCGTGTGTGTGCAAATTGTATTGCAGCCAACATAGCTTCCAGCACACACACTCACATAAACACACGCACACACAAAAAAATCAATACTCAAAGATGAGCAGCAGCAGTAGCAGCGATTGCTGTGGCAGTGACAGCGCTGTCGACGTTGTGACGTCGTTTTCCACTTTTTCACTGGTGTGCCCATTTTTTTTCACAGCCATCGCACAAAAGTATACATCGACACACAGTAATTGGACTCAACACATTTGTAACAACGCACCTTGAAATGTTGTTTGCAAACTAATTAGTATATATTCTAATTGTAATTAGAATAACATTTTATTCCAATTGAAAATGCGACTGCAATGTTTTGCGAATAGACCCAGTGTGACCGCAATCGATGTACCAAAAAAATACTATAAGCCTTTTGCTGGTAAGTGTGGTAGCACTTTACTCAATGATTTTATGTCTGCAATACTTGCATTTTTAAGATTAAAATTATGCAATTTGAGGTGTGGCAATATTTAATTAAGCTGTTTCCATATATTAATGTGAGTTATATAAAAATAATTGTTGTACATGTAAAACATTTGAATGCAAATTAATTTGTATGGCAACGCCCAAGAATGCGCCAACTTACTCCATTGCTTTAAGCTGGCAATGCCTAATAGTGCGCGCTTAATTTTAAAAAAATATGGTAGTATTGCTTTAAGCTAGCTGCGCCTACGTACGCGCTTAAATTCAAAAATGCATTTGTAAATAGATTTCAATTTGCTATTGGCTTGAAGAAAAGAAAACTTGGCTTTCTTGAACTATCAAGCTGACATTAATTAATGCCCAACACATATGGTCGTCAAGTGAAATCGTAAGAATGGAAATAGAAAGCTAAACGAGAGAACTTGTTGGCATTGTCATTGTCATTATCAATGCGATGCAGCATAACGGGACAATCGTTTGCAATTGGCATATTAAATGACCCTTTATATATGTATGCATGTACATACATACGTATGTATGTATGTATGTAATTAATTGCTAATTGTTTTTAGCTGACCTGGTGGCTACAAATGCCATGTGAAAGAGAGTTAATAGCCAGCTCTTGCATATGGCACCCATACACCCACTCACACACACACACACGCACACACACACGCACATACTTTGACTTTGACATAGTTGGCGGTTCGTTCACTTTTGACTGCCAGCGCCCTGCCTTTAAATTTGATTTTATTTCTTTTGCTTTTGCTTTTTCTTTATATTCATATGCTTATTTGATATTAATTTGTTTATCTCTGATCCTCTTCCTCTTCATCCATTAGCGTGTTATTTGGGTTAGCGCATCTTGATTTTGTAAAAGAAACAAAGAGAAGAAGGAAAAAAAAAAAAACAAAACTGAATGGCCTATAAATTGCATATGCAACGATTTCGTAATCTCTTTTTTAAAAATTAACTCATCTGTGTGAATCGCCAAAGCAGATGTTGGCCAATACCCTGTTCGAGCTGACTTCAAGCGGCTATGCTGTATGTGTGTTGATCTAGATATAGTTTAGTTTTTTGCTTAAAACTCTGCATCGTGACGGTTGATAACCTGTAAAGCTAACATCAAGGTTTTAATCTCGATCGAGTATGATAATACTAGTGAAAACTCTATGACAACTTTTCTTTTTACTTTATATGTTTCTCAGAAATGTGTTTAGAATTTCATAATATTGAATTACAGGGTAGCTGTTAGTCGTTTAACTTACATTAAGGCCTCTCTTATACGTGCTTAACTAAATTTCTCTATTTGGCACTTATCTATCAATATTTCTATGAGTGCATTGACATTGCAGGGTAGCTGTTTGTCGATCAGTATGTGTTTGGTACAAACTTGTATCTTGGAAACTAAATTAATGTTGAAGCTTTTTCTTTTACTTTTAAAACAAATCAAAAAGAAAACCTTGAATTACAAAATCTTACCAAGTTGCAATGCGATAATGATACCGATAATGACAGTGCTAATAATGATGTGTGATGATAATGATGCTGTTGCTCATGATCAATCAGCGCATCTGTCTGTTGGTTACAGCAACAATGAGATTTAACTGTTATTTATCTCTTTTTTTTTGCCAATTGCAAAAGCATGTATGTATATATGCATGTGTGTATTTGTATGTCTGCTTATAGCTGCCTAGGTCTGTCTGTCGCTATAGGGAAACGCTTAATAATGATATCTACAATTCAATACGCGCATAATTTGCAATTAAATTGATCAGTTTAAATGCTATTGCCGTTATTTTTGTTGTTGTAGCTTTGTTTTCTTAGAAGGCGCTGGAAGTTGCCAGACTGCCATTTTATTGCTGTTTTCGAACGAGAGTAAAAGTTATATATGTATGTATGTGTGTATGTTTTAATTTTAAATTAACTTTAACTAGTTGCTAACTGCTTTATAGGTTGGCTGAGCCTGTTTTTCATTTATTATTTTTGTTTCTTCTTGGTTTTTAAGCACATTTTTTGGCTTTTGACATGTTTGCGCTGTTTTGCCGGCCCGCCCAAGGACAACAGGTTTTTGTTGTTGTCTTTTCGGGGCATTGCGTGTGCGTCACATTTAGCATATAATCGCATTTACATACATACATATATTATGCATATTTCGTTAATAGTCAGATACATTTGTCTACTTGGCTTGACATATGCATATGCATACATATATATGTATGTATTATATATGTATTTGTTTATATGTATGTATGCTGTTTGAATGAATGTTGTTCTCGCCATTTTGCTTTTGCCCCATATCCTGCTTCAAGGCGAATGTGTCCTGTCATCTGGCAAGGCTGGCCATGTAAGAGAAAGGCTGCAGTGCAACGTTGCCACTTGTGCATGCAGAAAGAGAAATAAATATACTCAAACACATACATACATATATATCTGTATAGCTGCACTTTTGTTATGGCTGCGATTTGAAAGGTTTTGTGGTTGGCTTTTGTCTTCCATTTGCGTCTGCCTTTTGTTACTGTTATTGTTGTTGTTATTTTTGGTTATTTTGGACTTTTTTATTGCTGTAAATTGTCGAAGCATTTGCATGCACGTCGTTAACCCGGCAAAGTTTTCGGTTAAAGCGTTGGCGCATATGAATTTTGTTATTTGTTTTTGTTAGCTCTTTTATTTTATTTGTTTTTGATTTTCTCATCAGGCACATACAAATTGAATACGTGCATACATACAGATACGCGCATGTCTGCACATACATATATACATATGTACGTACATATGAACATACATACATATGTATTTACTTGCTTCATTACAGCTTTGCTTTGCCTTCGCCTTGCCTTTCTTCGCTGCGCCGCTGCGCGGACAGCGCTGCCGCCGCCATCTTCCAGGCTATAGCTTAGCGCCTGCGCCCAAGCATCATCGTCGCCAACGTTGCGACGCCAACGGCGCTGCTGGCGTTGTCGCGTTTGCCGTTGCGCTGTTGCCGGTAAAAAAGTCTTGAAAAGTGCGCCTCTTTGGCGTTCCGTTGTTAGTTTAAGTTTAACCATCGCACGCTTAAGTCGCGATTTAGTTGGCCGCAGAGAAAAAAGAGCTGAATTTTTTTTTTGTCCAACTCCTGCTTAAAGGAGCAGCAATATATATATATTTATATATATATATATAACTAATTTTTTTTCATAAATCTAGTTGTAAATCAAAGAAACAAAATGAAATTATTTTTATGTGCCATTGCTGTGATGCTTTGTGTGGCGGCAACAAGTGAGTGACAAAATAAATACATACATATATAAATATAAATAAATAATTAAGTAAATTAAAATCTGGTATTGGCAACTTTGTGCTAATCAGTTTGACATTGGCTATACGCATGTGTTTATGTGTGTGTGTGTGTCTGTGTGTGTGTGTGTGTGTGTGTGGCAGTCTTTGTATTGGCGTGCGCAGCTGCGCTTGCAGCCATTAGCCTGTGTCCGTTAGCTAACGGTATATGCAGGCTTTGCAATTGATTAGCTACACGCACGCACAAACACACATAAACAAACGTATTGCATTGCGTTCTTTTATATGCCATGGGTCGACCCTGTCTGACATTTAAGTTGCCATTTGCATGGATTTAATGGGCGTGTGTTGGTGTGTGTGTGTGGGTAGGAGATGGCAGTTGGTGAGGGAAGGGGCGGCAGGTGAGGGACGCGAAACGGGTAAACGATAAACCGGCTGGCGCTGGAATGTAAAACTGGAACTGGAACTGCAAACTGTTCAACTGTTAACTGGAACTGGGACTGGGACTGGGCGTGCGCTTATGCAACCGCAAACAGGAAAATGAGCTTAATAAGAAACGAAAAAAAAAGAGTGAAAGAAAAAAAGTACAATCGATCAATCGATCAGTTATTTATTTATTTGTTATTTTTACCATGCTGTTACACTTTTCATAAACAGGAAACTGAGCTCTGAGTGAAAGCAAGACAACAAGTTTAATGAACTCTCTCAACACATCTCTCTCTCTCTCTCTCTCGTTCTCTGCGCAGGCGCTGCTGTCGACTTTGAGTGCCCAAAGCCCAATGGCCAATTTGCCGATGAGGAGCAATGCGACAAATATTATCTATGCAATGATGGCGTGGCCACCCCCAAACTATGTGCCGATGGCCTGGTCTTCGATCCATTGAATCGCAAGATCAACAAATGCGATCAGCCCTTCAATGTGGACTGTGAGGACCGCACGCTGTTGCGTAAGTAGACCAAGAGACACCCTAGAAAAATTGCAAAAAAAAAAAGAAAGAAAAAAATCTGACTTGAGTATGTATAAATTTTATGATCTATTTGAAACATTTATAGAGGAGCCCAAATCTACTAAGTTTTGTCCGCGCAAAAATGGTTTCTTTGCTCATCCGGAGCCGCAGATTTGCAACATCTTTTACAATTGCATTGAAGGCGACGCTTTGGAAATGAAGTGCACGGTTGGCCTGCATTTTGACGAGTATTCCGGCACCTGTGTTTGGCCGGATACGGCCAAGCGTGAGGGCTGCATCGATCCAGAGAGTGAGTGCAAAATATTCCTGAAAGCCGAAAAGACAAGCGAAACTAACTCCTTGATCTCTTACATTCAATCTCTCCCCCTCTCGCTCTGTTTCGCTACTCAATCTTTTAGAGAAAACTGAGAGCGGCTTCTCGTGCCCCAAGGATCAACCCAAAATGGATGCACGCGGCCAGGTCGTCGCCCATCCGAAGTATCCCCATCCCACCGATTGTCAGAAGTTCTATGTCTGCCTGAACGGCGTGGATCCCAGAGATTTGGGCTGCCAGCTGGGCGAGGTCTACAATGACGAGACTGAAATGTGCGATGCACCCGAAAATGTTGCCGGCTGCGAGGACTGGTACAAAGATAGCAGCGACGATGACGATAAGAAGCCTTCGGCCAGGAGCTGAGTTTTATCCCATCCGCTGATATCATACAAATATTACAAAGATAAACATATACGCCCATTCTTGCGCGCGTCTAATGCAGAGTTAAATTTACACACACACACAGACACACGGACACCCGCACGCACACATATATATGTACATCAAGTTACAGTTGGACGGACTGACAGGACAACGGAAGGATGCGCGTTTTAGTCAGTTAAACTAAAAGTCGTTGCTAGCCTCTTTGTGAAGCGTTACTCTTAACTCTTAACTAGTTACTTTTGACTCGCTACTCGTTACTTTTGACTAGATACTCGTTACTCTACATTAGCTATTCGTTACTTTTATGACTTTTGACTCGATATTCTTTACTTTTGACAACTACTACTCGTTACTTTTGACAACTACTACTCGTTACTTTTGACCCGCTACTCGTTACTTTTGACTCGCTATCTCTCTATAATGAGTGAAAATCTCTATTTCTCTTCCTTACACACACAAAGACTCACTTTCTCACTCTCTCACTTCCACTGTCTCTCTCATTTACTGTGTTTCCTCTTTCTCTGCTCCTTAACTGATCTATCGTTGTGTATATATTTCCTCTTTGTTTACAAAAAAAAAAAAAAAAAACAAGAAGACAAACAAAATTAAAAAAAAAAAAAAAACAAAAATAAAAAACCGTTTTCTATAAACTATCTGCACTCTTTTACATTCTTTTCTACTATTTTTTCTATACTCTCAACTATCGTATCTATTTACTATAATTATTTGTTTCTTATCTTTCAGCTGCTCTATGTAGATTTTCTTTGAACTATTTGAACTATATTTTGCTCTTTGATCTTTGATCTTTCATATCTGATCTTAGATCTTTTAACTTTGATAATTGATTTTTCATATTTCATTTTTGATCCTCGATCTTTAATCATAATACTTAGTTTTCTTATCAGCCATATTTTGTAGGCTGAACTTTCTATATAAATCTATAAATATTTCAATGTCTATGCTTTTGATCTATCTTCTTTTTTTCAAACGTTATCTTTCATTAGATTTTCATAACCTACTATTTATTTTCTACCATAAATTATCTATATCTATCTGTATTCCCTGTCATTAATTAAGGAAACATTTTCATTTATATTCTCCTTAAAATTAGACTTCACTTAGTCTAACTAATCTATAACATACATCCAAGTTTCTTTTATATTTGAGCTTCTTGTAATTTTCCTGAATAACTTCCCAACTTAAGGATATATTCAGATGTAGATTTCTATATCTATAGCTATATCTATATCTATATATGCATAAATGTATCATATTTTCTTCTCCATTTGCTCTCTCTCTCTCTCTCTCTCTCTCACACACACACACATTCACACGTTTTGTTTTTTCTGGTCTCTCGCTTTGTTCAAAACAAATTTTAATTCTTTTTCTCTCTCTCACTCTCCTTCTCTCTCTCTATCTCTATCTATCACTCTCCTTCAGATTTCTCTCTCTCTCTACCCAGTTTTCCCTTCTTCTCTCCTCATTTTTTCTCCCTGTCTATCTTCTCATTCTCTTGAACTCTCTCTCCTGTTTTCCCTTCTTCTCTCCTCCTTTCTTCTCATCACGTTCTCCCTGTCTATCGTCTCATTCTCTTCAACTCTCTCTCTCTCTCTCTCTTTCTTTTTCACTTTCTCCCTCTCTCTATCTCAATAAAGTTTTTTTCGTGTCTTTTTTGCCTTCTTCTTCTTCGTCTTCTTTTTCCCTTTCTCTTTCGTATTTCTTGCCCCATTTTCAATTGTAAATCCCTTTCCCGATCACAGATCGATCGTAATATTTACAACAACAACCATGACAGCAACAACAGCAACAACAACAACAACAACAACAAAACAGTTCATTTCCATTTGTCAACTCATTTGATTAAATAACAAGACTTAAAATTATGCCAATTGCTTTTTTTTTACCTTTATTTTTTTCTACTTTTAATTACTTTGCAAATGCTAAAGATATATAGAGATACGTATTTGTATATATGTATTTCTTTATGTGCAAATTACAAGTAAATCGAGGGCAAATCGATATAATCGTATCTCCACAATTCGCCTCGTTCAATCTATTCGCATCCCATTATGAAATGGTTACCAGTTCCCCCCTTCCCCTTGGCTCACGCCTCACTGCTTCACCTTTTCCTTCCCCCTCCCCTAACTCCGCTATTTCGACTCAAATCGAAATTGAGCGCGCCTTATTAACCCTTTGTCAACAGAAACACAATAACCGTTAATTGCATTCGGGCGCTAACGGGTTAAGAGTGGGCAAATTACAGGTTTGCAGGCAGACTATTGAATACCCTTACATATATAAAATGATTAACTGAGAAGTTAAGAAATATGTATATAACTGTTTATGTATATATGTACATATATGCAGAAGTACATAATCAAATTATATATTTATATAAAACACACATTGCATATATTTATGTAGTCAAAGTACGCATAATTATATATAATTACCTACATACATACATACATATGTACTTAAGTGTGCATGGGCAAACACGACGATATAACTGTTATGCTCGGCACCTAAAACGAAGTGCAGCGGACTAAGTTACGTTACGCAATCCTCGCTGGCCACACAGACAGCAACACCAGCAACACCAGCAACAACAGCAGCAGCCAGCAACAAACAGTGTTGCAATAGTTAACAATGTAACGGTAATCGGCAAGACGAACGCAAAAACACAATGTAGACAACAGCAACAACGACAACAACAACGATGACGACGTAGCTTAGCCGAGGCACGAAGCCCGCGGCCGAATGCAATCAATGAATGGTAAGCTTACGAGCAGCTTGAGCTTTGCCTTTTACTTTCAATCACACATGTTGCCAGCAACAACAACAGCAGCAGCGCAACAAAAGCCCAAATCATGTTTTGCATTTTTGTTTTTGTACCAAAAATTGTGCGATCAAATGTTGCGCGCGCGCTGTGACAACAGACACACATACACGCGTAATGTATGCCTTGCACACGCATACATGCGCATGCCTGCACACACACACACACGCGCACATGCATTGCCTGCCTTGCCTTGCCTAAGTACCTGCGCGCGCACACACACGCGCATGCTTTGCCTTGCCCAAGTACCTGCGCACACACACACATGCACTTTGCGCCCGCATAGCCTCTGCCCCTGTCGACCCCTTTTTAATGCCCAACAGCCAACCACCACCCACTGCTATACGCCCCTGCTTCGCAACAAAATTCAAATACGAAACGCCAAAAAATAAAGCTTTGCAAAACTTTTGTTATTGCTGTCGCCGCGATCGCTGCTGCGGCCGGCGTTGCTGTCGCTGCTACGGCCACTGCTATATTGCTGCTGCTGCTGTTGCTGTTGCTTCTTCTTCTTGAGCGCGGTATAAATCTTTTCAGTTGAGTTTGGAACGCGTAACCGTTAAAACGTGCACCGGAATTTCAAGTGTCGCGCTGTTGAATTCAAATTGAAACGTTGTCGTTGCCGTTGCCATTGTCATTGTTGTTGTTGTTATTATTTTTGTTTATTTTTTTGAAATAAATTGTTTTTTTTTTTTTTTGTTGTTGTTGTTGTCGCCTGCTTGCCATTTTCGGTGCTTGCTGTTTCCGTTAATTTCGCAATCATAGCCGCAAACATGCAACGCGCACAATTGAGCTGCGTCCTGATCCTGGCATTCGTTGCTTACGGTAAGTGGCCGCCATTTTGTTATCTCTTACTGTTACCGTTGCTGTGCAAACTGTTGTCTGTTGGAATGCGAGCAGCGCATGCGCATATTTGGCATTAGCGCAACCCCCGTCCATTGCGTGCCAAGCCCTGAGCTGAGCTTTTACTTTCAAAAAGTAATTGTAAGCCGTATAAATTGCCAATTGGAATGGCGACTTTTTCTAATTGGATTTGTTTGGATTTGTTCTCGAATTGGACTTTATCGCTCTGCCGTTGGTTGGCCTCAAGGCCTCGGGCCGCCTTTCTGCTCCAATTAGCCAGCAGCAGCAGCAGCAGCAGCTCGTTGTCGTTTAACCCTGAACAGCTTGTGGATAGTGGGGGGGCAATAGGGGGCGTGGTCAAATACGCTCCATTACAACTACGCTGGCAACTATTCTCAAGCTCATTTGGCATGCAGATCCAGTATTCCAATAGTTGATCGTTTATAACTTTTGCTTTTGTTCAGCCCGTTGTCTGCGCTGGCTAGATCTCTGACTCTCGTACACTGAGAGAAATTTCGCTTCGAGTTTCAAATGAACTGAGATGTAACTGAAATTGAATTACGAAATTAAATATATTTACAGTTATAGCTACCTGTATGCCATCTATAATGAAAGCTCTTAGAGAGTTGTCGTCGTGTACACTGCACAAAAGTTTAGTTCATTTGCAACATTATACAGGAATTTCGAGTTTAAGCTCAACTTAATTAGCTCAGCTCAATTACAAATACTAATATACAACGAAATTTCGATATACACTGAAAGAAAAAAAGGTTGAAGCAAAAAGCTCCATTTAGACCCAAAGAATTTAACTATATAAAGAGTTATCTTGCTAACTGTTAAATTGATACGATAAATACACCGAAAAAATCAAGTTTTCAACAATTTAAACTCGTTTATTTTTGCTGTAACTTTTATACTTTAATAAATGTATTTATTTAATTTGATTTTTAGCTTTTTGGCCTAAATATGCAATGAAATAATTTCACGAATATTAATTCTTGGTACACTGAAACAAAATAATAATACAAAATAAAATTTAAAAAAAAAAATCTAAAATAAATGATTAAAAATAAAACATATAATAATAATAATAATACTTATAATAATGTTGTTGATATTAATGATAATCAATGCATAAACCAATAAATACACTAAAAGAAATTATATATTTTTAGAAATATGTTAAACTAGCTACTATTTTTTTCTTTAGTGTACTTATGAGCCATTCTAGAACTGTTTTGAGATCTCACTTTATTTTGAGCAAATTTCAGCTACCTCCATTTCGTGATAGTTTTTTAACGCCTCACTTAGTACACAACATTTTTCTTGCAGTGTATTTGTGTGTGTGTGTTCGTATACAGATTCGAACCTTAATTAAAACAAATGCCAAACATTTAAATAGTAGAACTCGGGCCCGTCAAACCAGTTCACAATTAGACCTAATCACATTGGATATTATAAAATTTGGATCTAAAATGTCTCGAAATGTTGTCGGCCCAACGAGTTTCTGTGCGACTTCAAAAGGTTGAAGTGAAGAAACTGAAAAAAAATAAATAAAAAAACAAATAAAAAGAAAATACAAATAAAAATAAAATATATATTTAAACAGATTTCGCTATAGCAAATTATCGACAAGTGTTGGTAAATTAATTGCCGGAAATCTTTCGCAGTGCTAAGCAAATGCATAAACAGTTGCAAATGCCGTGCGAAATCAGCAGCAACAGTTGAAATGAAAATGAAAATGAAAATGAAAACGAAAACACTTTGCGGTGCTTTAACCCGTTGCCCGAGGCATGTCCGTCTGGGCCTCGCTGTTACATCATCCAGCGCCGGCGCTAGACGCGAAGATGCTCGAAAGCCGTATGCCATAAGTCGAGAGAGCTTGTCACACTCACACTCACACTCACACACTGACAGCACTTGCAACACTGACAGCAGCAGCAGCAGCAGCAGCAGCACACTTAGCGAAACCAGTTGACAGTCGCTGGGTAGGAAGGAAGTGCGCGCTTTCAAGTTTAATGATGGCCATTGGCATCGATGGGAAATGCTGATGATGATGATGGCGAGACTGCGCCAAGTGTGAGACAGTTTGATGATGACCAAGCCGGCGATAACGATAACGATAACGATTAAAACACATTTGACAATTTGTTAGCAAATGCTATAGGAAAAGCTGCAGCTAGCTAAAGAACAAAACAAATAATCGATAGCACTATCGAAAGCGATAACGATAACACACATTTAATAATAAAAATAATTCAAAAGCACATAACAGAGGCACAGTTGAAATGGTATGAATTGCGATAGAGATCAATATAGGGCTATTTCGATAAATAATCGACCAGCACAATCGATAACAATTGCTTACGACACTTAACATTAACCTGGCCTCTGGAAGGTGTTTAAGTTGGTGAAAGGATAATGTACTTTTTCGATAATTCGATATTCGATAATTCGATATCGATAGCCAATTATTTACAAAGAAGCCAAATGAATATTTATATCGAGATTTAGCTTAAAATTCGCAATAATTACTAAGGTGCAGCTATATCGATAACGATAACAACGGCCAATTATGTTTTGCGCATATATGAAAAAGTCGATAATTCGATATGTCGACTACGATATCGATAATTACAATGAACTCATATGAATACTTAAAATTTTTCGAAAAGATCGACATTTACATTGAGATCGATAACAATTTACTAAGATATAGTTATATCGATGACTATGTCGATAACGATAACATAACTTTATTGTTTTCATTTATGTTATGTTCATGTTTATATGAAAATATCAATATTTGGATAAAGCTATATCAAACTTACCAATCGATAGTTATGTCGATAACGATAACGATAGTTAACTGTCTATAATTTGTGTGTTTACAGCAAATGCTGTGGCTGTTGGCACACCCGAATGCCCCGAGAAGTATGGCGTGCAGGCCTATGCCCACACCGAGAACTGTGATCAGTTCTTCCTCTGCACCAATGGCACCCTGACCTTGGAGACATGCGAGAACGGTCTCCTCTTCGATGGCAAAGGAGCCGTACACAATCACTGCAACTACAATTGGGCCGTCGACTGCAAGGGTCGTCAATGGGATCGTGAGTAACGAGATTGAAATATGAATTTCAACTCCAAGCTAGAGATATTCATTTCTCTCTCTCTCTCTCTCTCTCTCGCGCTTTCTCTGTTTTAGCCACGCCCATTTCGACACCTGGCTGCGAGTATCAGTTTGGTTTGTATGCCGTTTCGAAGGAGTGCTCCACCACCTACATCAAGTGCGCCCACGGCGAGCCCCATGAACAGGACTGCGATGCGGGTCTGGCATATGATGAGCGCATTCATGGCTGCAACTGGCCCGATCAGCTGCTCGATCACTGCAATCCTGAGGGTATGTTAGATACCTAGAGCTGTAAAATGCAATTCAATTGATTGATTCAATCAATCAATCGCTTCATCGATTATCGATATATTTAATATCTTGACTTCTCTTTCAGCTGTTGTTGGCTTCAAGTGCCCTACGAAAGTCGATCCCAATTCGGTGGCCGCACGCTTCTGGCCCTTCCCCCGGTTCCCCGTGCAGGGCGATTGCCATCGCTTGATCACCTGCGTGGAGGGCTATCCGCGTCTGATTAGCTGTGGCGAGGACAAGGTGTTCGATGAGCATACGCTCACCTGCGAGGAGCCTGAATATGCCAGCGGCAGCTGTGCCAACTATGGCAAATAGTGTGGAACGTAATGGGAACTAGTAAAAGAAGAAGAAGAACTAGAAGTAGAAGAAGAGGAAGAAACAGTTCAACAAGAATGCAGCTCACACTCAACTGTACATATGTAAAGCTTCGCTGTCTCTCTCTATCCAACAATCTCTATATCTAACTCTATCTCTGTCCCTGTGACTATATCTAACTCTGTTTGTCTCCTTCTCTGCCACTCGCTCTCTCTCTTATTGCGCACCTGCTCTATGGCTATCCCGCTCGCACTTTGCTCCCATTTCCTTGCATCAAATATTGCAATAATTATCGATCATTTAACTTGTTTTTTTTTTCATCCAATTTACATAATTTTTGTATATTTTTTTTTCAAATATATATTTTGTTATTTCCCAATTGAGCTCTAAATGCAATAAAGTTTAAATTTATTTATTGTAATATTTTTGAAAAAAGCTTTTTTATTTTTCCCAAAAATATTGGAGATTTTTTGATGGTATATTTATGCATATAGTAGAATTCGGTTATAACGACTCCTCATAGAAACGTTTGTGAACAAAATTATATGGTTATATAGACGCTCAAAGGATCGTCGTAATACCCGAATTTCATATCATTTATGTAGATTATTTCATATCATTTATTGATAACATTCAATGGAATTATAGTTAATAAATAATCTAAGCTACGTTTGCCCTTAGTTAGAGTAGATTTCTTATATAACTTAAGTCTAACCTATAAAATGCATGAAGAGTAAAACTTCAGAAGTCTGGGCTTAATAACTGTTATTTCTGCTACCAAGATTTGACCTTCTGTTAGTTAAAAAAAATTCTACTACGCAAGACTTGAAGTACGTAAAATTTGAATATTTCAGAGTCTACTTTATAATGCCCTAGAGCGTAATATGAGTGAAAACTTTTGATTTCCTTGGTTCAAAGTCAAGACAGTATATAGGGCATATCAAATATATGTATATATGTATGTATATACATACATAGATATAGAAAATCAATAGAATCCATTCTGTCCAATCGCACCTTTTATATATGACTCATATGGCATATATCTAATCTATCTAGTGTTATATGCTGTATCTGAGCACATATATGTACATATATCGATTATAATTGAGAAATATGTGTATATAAATCCATTAGAAAATACCTTAAGCGCTGCGAGAGATAAGGTTTCTGGAATTCCAGATACCCACAAGAACATTATAAGCCCGATTCCCAATGGAAACAAAATAATTAAAAAAAACATTTTCTCTTTAATTTGAACTAAATGTTGAGAATCTTTTTTCTTTATATATTTATATAAATTTGTTGACAAAACAGAAGCAGAACTAAACAAAAAGAAGAAAACAAGATAAAAGACAGAAAGTTAGAGGAAACGCTAAAGTATATAGAAAATATTAGTGGAATAGTATAAAATAGAGCAAACGGGACTCGAAACAAAATTCTATCACATCTCAAATTCGTTGATCGTTCCTCCGTTGTTTGCAGATCAATCAATCGATTAGATGACGCGCATGATCCTGCGGCGTCGAGAATATAATTGCATAGATGAGACCATCGCGCACCGATTCCGTCGGATTGCCCACATTGAACATGAATTTGACACGCTGCCGGACCGTATCCGGTACACAGGAATACATTGGATACCAGCCCATTTTGTTGAAGACCACATAGATCTTGTAGATCTGATTGCGATAGATATAGACGGGGCGATCGAATGTGATATCTAAATGCGAATCGAAGCGCACCCGTGCCGTACAGTGCGTATACGTGATGCGCGATCCATGCATGTCCTGTATGTGGGCATAGAGCACCTCGGTGTAGCGTTCCGAAAATCCAGCCGAATTCATGAGCTCACCACAGAGCACCTGTGTGGGCACCTGCACGCCCAGGATCCAAATGTTCGTGTCCACCTGGCAGGAAGAGGGAGTGAGATTAGATTACTTTCTGCAGAAGTTGTTTGATCAGTTATCAGTTTCGTCCGCTTACCTGAAAGGTGACGCCACAATCGGTGACGCTGGTGTTCCGATAATCGAACTGTCTGGATATGGAGCGCATGCAGTAGGAGCGCGTCATATCATGATTCGAATTGCTGACATCGTTATCATTGCCGGGCGGTGCAACCGCTGGCGCTGCTACAGCGGGTCCGGCAGCCGCAACTGGCGGCGGTCCGTCGTAGGCATCACCAAAGGCGGGCCCGGCGTTGGGCAGAGGCAGCGGCTCGTCGCCAAAGCTGAAGCCATATGGGGGTATATGATCGACGGTAGCTGCTCCCGCATTGGCGCCCAGGTTGAGCGGCACGCTGATGCGTTGACGCGTGAAGAGCGGCTGGTTGGTGCGTGTGGCGGGACCGGGAAAGCCATTGGTTGGATTCCCCGGATTATTGCCACTCCGATAGGAGGAGTTGAGCTCGCGCTGCCGGTGCGTCGACTCGTAAAAGTTGCGTGTGCTGCGCGAAACGCAGAATCCCTCCGGCATATTGCAATCGTTCAATGTGGGGCTGGAGATTTTGATGAGTATGGCCAGGGCCTCGTGCTGCTTGAGCAGCTTGGAGCGTGCCGGTCCCTCGGCAAACTGTTGCGGCGTCATGGTGAGGAAGCGTATCTTTTTCACGGCCTGGCGCAGCATGGCCCCATCCATAATCGTTCTCTGTGCGTCCATCATGTTGATCATGTTGGCGGCTGCCTCGGCCGCATTCATCTCCTCATCGTTGGCATTGCCTGATGCATCGCTGTCAATGATCACCACATCGTCATTTAAATTGGCTTCGTTAGCATTCGCATTTGCATTTACGTTCGATGTCGAGGAGGAGCAATTGCTGCTGGCCGGATGAGCAGGTGAGCTGCAGTCAGAGCCGTTGCTAGTGGGCTGCTTGTAGCTCTCGACATCCTCGTCCTGGTGCATATTTTGCACCATGGCCGCCACATCGGGCTCCATTTTGATCTCCTCAATCATGTCATTGGCAGCAGTGGATGTTTGTTCCGCACAGGCTGAAGATTTGCTACTACCACTGGCCGAGTCCTCGTTTCCATTCTCATTTAAAATTCCGCGCTCACTGGCAAATTTGAGCAGACAATTGAACAAATCCAGCTCGGAATCAATGTTCAAGCGATGCTGATCCAATATAGCCATCAAAGTTGAGACCTCAATGTCCAGGAAACTAGGATCTGAGAGCACCTCTCTGGTATTGGCTGCGATGAGATCCATGCTACTCTGCATGAGGCGCGGCTCGTCGAACAGCTTGGCGAACTCGTAGGCACGACATGCGTTCTTCGGGCTCAGATCGGCCCAGAGGAAGTGGGTACAACGCGTCACCACATGTGGAAGCATATATTTCTTGGCCACGTAGCACAGCTCGCAGGCCTTGTCGAACGAGCCAATTGTGATGCGATCCGTGTAGATGTACTCGAGCATCGCCTCAAATGCCTCCGGCTGGACATCGGGTATAATGATGGGATCCGTTTTGTCTGGCAAATTGCCATAGAACATCCTTTCAAAAACTGGCGACGCCATCGCCAAGAGGAGTTTGTGGCCCGATATCGTTCTTTGATTGGGCGGTGTGCCGACGAGAAAGTGACAGTCGGCCCATTTCTCTGAGTGTAGGAGATATTGGCCACGATCTTTGATCTCTGTTAGACTGTTTTGCCAGTCCAGATCCATTTTCTGCACAAATCGAAGCGTTTACAATTTATATTTATTTATTGTGTACCCTGGTCAATATGTATGTCACGGTTGCAGTGCTGAAGAACGCCATTACGCAGAGTTGCTTAGTCACGAAAAGTATCGATAAAGTGGTCTGCATTAAAATAATTAGTTTGAAGTACTTGATTGCCGTTTAGCACAGCTAGTTTTATTTAATTTGATATATTTCTGCACTCAAGTCAATTTATAGTGCATATTAAGTTTCTAGTAGATGTTGATGTAGGTCGCGAGCTAAACAGTGTTGTATGCAGAGTGCGTATCTTTTTCATTTCGCGCTACGGTCACATTGAAAGCGTACAGCAACAATTGCATTGCGTAGAAAAATAAAGTGCTTAAAACGTAAAAAAGTTCTGTAGCAATTTTTTTTATTGGCGAATTAAGTTACACTCAAATTGCAACAATTAGAAACCATACCAAAGGCAACAAGCAAGCAATACATTTGTGTCGTCCACTCTGTATCTTTGCTTTGTTCTATACGGAACCTGTGAGTGCAAGTGCCAGTGTGTGTGTGTTTGTGCGTGTGCGTGTGGGTGCGTACGTTTGTGTGTGTGCGTGTGTGTTGTGCGAGTGCCGTAACGTGAAATGGCAAAGAAAACCTACGATTTACTTTTCAAACTTCTGCTAATTGGCGATTCCGGCGTTGGAAAGACCTGCATACTATTCCGTTTCTCGGATGATGCATTCACATCCACATTTATATCGACCATAGGTAAGTAAATGGCGCAGTCCTCGCAAGCACATACACATGTATACGTGTGTGCATGTATGTACCTGCAGAGTTACTGAGCATGTGTGTGTATGTGTTGGTAAGCGGCATCGTCCATTGCCAATGTGTGTGTGTTTCGTAGGCGGCGCCCAAAACCAACAAGGACACGGTCACTTGTCTGTGCGTATTGGGCGTGGCATTGCCTTAGTACATTTACCCCTCACCCGAAAAGGGCCCTTCAATGTCAAAGTAAATAATGCATACACAAATACATATGCATGTATGTATGTATGTACGTACGTACGTCCGTCCGTTAGCCTTTGGACTCTATGAATCGCATTTGTCGCTGCATAAGGCGCGCTGCTGTTGTTCTTGTTGTTGCCTGTGGTTAGGCGCTGCTGTGGTATTTAATATAGTGTTGGTAAACTAAATTAAAAATAATGACGCATACATATATATTGATATAAATAAGTATGATATATATATTATATGTGTGTGTGTGTGTGTGTGTGTGTGTATTATGATTCACATACACAAGGCTACGCATTATTAGAGTTCCAACTAAATAAATTGTTATCAAATGTTGAACACGATAAACCAGTTGAACTTGTGACGTCATTGCTGTAATTGGACCGTGCAAAACGATCTCTCGCCATTGCTATTTATTTATTGATTGATTGTTATTGTTGTTTGCCTTGCAGGAATCGATTTCAAAATCAAAACAGTCGAACTCAGGGGCAAAAAAATTAAATTACAAATATGGGATACAGCCGGACAGGAGAGATTTCACACAATCACCACATCCTATTACCGTGGCGCGATGGGCATAATGCTCGTCTATGACATAACGAATGAGAAAAGTTTCGAGAATATAGTCAAATGGTTACGGAATATAGACGAGGTAAGCCATAACTCAATCAATTTTTCCATCCCATCTCATTCTCATTTCTCTCTCTCTCTCTCTCTCTGTCTCTTGTTTCAGCACGCAAATGAGGATGTCGAGAAGATGATATTGGGCAACAAGTGCGATATGTCGGACAAGCGAGTTGTTAGCAAAGAGCGCGGCGAAGCGGTAAATAACACATACTATAAACACAAACAAAATTCTTAGAATTGTGCTCACTCTCACTCTATCTTTCTTTCTCTCTCTCTCTCCCTTTCTGTTTCTAGATTGCTAGGGAGCACAGCATACGGTTTATGGAAACATCCGCCAAATCAAATATAAACATTGAGCGCGCATTTTGTGAACTTGCCGAGGCCATATTAGATAAAACATCGGGCCGCGAATCGGCGGAGAATCCCGAAAGGGTTGTCATCGATCGCGGCAATAGCGACAAGGCGACGAGCTACAGCAAATGTTGTGCGTAATGGGGTTATGACACCTGTTAGTTTAACGTTCACGGTTGGTTTTGTGATCTACATACATACATACATGCATACATATACATACATACATACACACACATATATATATACATTATATATATAGATATATAAATCTATATACATATTTAACAAACTTGGCAAAAACCTAGTGCTTTTCTTAACTGTGTGTGCGTTCCACTGCATGTGTGTTTGTGTGTGTTGAGTGTGTGTTCTTTTATAAATTTTTGATAGCTCCTTTAATATTACTATATATAAAAAAAAAAAAAAAAGCAAAACAAAAAAAAACAAACTTAAACGAAAATCAAACAAATGCGTTTTCTACTGGGTGGCAACCCTGCAATCGAACTGGTACTCATGCGCATCCTGTCTCGCTTCCACACATGACATCTCCTATGCTGCGCAAAAAAAAAAAATGAAAAAAAAACCAACTTAAAGCAAAACTAACAAGTGTCATAACCCCATTATTAAGCGGCGGGCCAGCAGTATATAAATGTTATACTGCTAACTGTTATATACAAAGCAAGCAATCAACTTGGACAAATACACATACATATATTAATATATAGACATATACACACTTAGACACACGTGTACTCACACACTAATAACAGTTACAACCAAGAAAGAACCTACCTAAAGTTTTATAATATTGTATAAATGTAATTTGGAGTAATTTTACAAGAAAGAAAAAAAAGACAACAATAACAACCATACAGCGTACGTTTGTCAACGCACAACGAAACGAACCAAGTGTGAAACGAAACAGCGATAGCTGCAAATTGATAAGCAGCAACAGCAACAACAACAACAACAACAACAAATTGAACTGCATTTTTGCATGTCACGCGCATTTGTGGCATGCGGCCCTATTTAGCGAACAGTGGAACGAACAGACAGAACTGAAACGGACGCACATGCGACTTAAACTCTCTTTTCCTACTCCTCATACACACAGAGACACACATACACAGTGCAACACACGGAATATTGTATATGTATATGATAATTACTTAAATACCACAAAAAAAAAAAACACTTAAAAAATGCCAACAATTAATGTACGCGTTTTTTTTTTTTTTTAAATTAATGTCGGGCACACACATGTAACATGTAACTGTAACTATATTGTTCTTATATACATACACACATGCAAACACACCAAGACACACACCTACATAGACAGATATACATACATGCATGTAATGCTACAAATACTACTTGCGAGTACTTTATTTTGATTGCCTGCCTGCTTTTTTGCGTTTAACCGTTAGTGAGCTTAGCTGCGACTTGCTTTCCGTTTTGTTATTGATTACGAAAGAGTATATATGTATGTATGAGCAAGTGAGGTGGGAAACGAGCCGCCTACATATTGTAATGATTAACTGTTTTTTTTTTTTTTACAAATGTAATTATTTAACAGAGAAAAACAACAAAATATGGCGGAGAAACATTTCTTGGCTTACGTCAAAGCACCTAAAGCACGCACACATATATACACATAAATATGTTTGTATGTATGTATGTGTGTGTGTGTGTATTTATATAAATATAAAATATGTGTTTTTTTTTCATAATACTTATTATTTGTACATGTATATGGATTTAGCGTAGTTGTCCACACCAAATGATTTAATGATTAAATATTAAAGAACAATTTAAAGCGTCATCTAATCCAAGTAAAACAGTGAAAAAAATAAAAACAAAAGAAAACAAACAAAATAAGCAACAAAGAGAATATTTTTAGAGTGGGCTGGGTTCAGTTGCTGGACTTATAAACACGTTCGCCAGCTATCCAAGTGGATAGCACCTGTAGATCATCATTGAGTACTATGAAATCGGCATCCGAGCCAAAGTCCAGTGTTCCCTTCTCACGCTCAATGCCCAAACAGCGGGCCGGATGCAGTGTGGCCGCCTCTATGGCAAATACCTGAGAGCAGCCTGAAAGAGAGTAAAGAGAGATTAGGGATTAGAATTAGATTATGCGGGGCTGACTCACCTGTTGCTCTTTGGAAGATGCGCACACACTCGTCCATGGGCGCAATGCTGCCGCAGAGCGTATCGGTGCCCGCTATGAAAGCTTGGCGTTGCTTCACTTCCATTGGCAGCTGGCCAATATGATGGATGCCATCCTCCAGGCCAAGGGCTGAAATTGCATCTGTGACCAGGATCAGGCCGTCGGGATGCGTTCGATAGGCAATGCGCAGTGCAGCCGAATGCGTGTGCACCCCATCGGCAATGATGCCGAAGTAGACAATGCGTCCAGCCGGTATTTGATCGGAGGCCAGCAAGCCGACCAGGCCCGGATCACGATGATGAAACGGCAGCATAGCATTGAACAGGTGCGTAATCAGCGTGGCTCCATGTCGCACAGCTCGTTCGCCATCGCTTAGGCTGGCCATCGAGTGGCCCAGCGAGACAGTAATGCCCAATTTCACCAGCTCATCGATGACTTTCGCATCGCTCACCTGCTCAGGTGCCAGCGTTATTATCTTAATCCGTTCCAGCAAACCGTATGTGGAACGCAGCGTATCCATGCCCTAAAGAAAAAGAGAATGAGAGATGTTTAATGAATGTGAAAAGTGAGAAGATATGTTTTAGGAATGTCGTAAAATACGATAAAAGTAAGATAAGCTTAAGTGATTCGGAAAGAGAAGTGAGAAGTCTAAGGAATATGACAACAGAAGATCGTAAAGTATTTGAAAAGAGTAAGATCGTAAAGTATTTGAAAAGAGTAGAGAGAAGCTTACGCAATATTCAAATAGAAATAGAAATAGACTCACTCACATTGTCAATAGTCTGAATGCAGTTGGCTGGATGCGCGCCTTTCTTTTGTGGATTAATGAAGGGTCCCTCGGCATGGATGCCCAATATGCCGGCGCCGCCTTCGATGCGCAGCGGCATGCGCGGCAATATCGTATGATAGGTGTCATTGGGTGACGTCACTAGTGTGGGACAGAATGAGGTAACGCCGCTGCGTACTAGCCCGGTGGCCACCTTGTGCACGCCCGCCTCAATGGTGTCCTTGTCATAGGAGAAGTCAACGCCATAGCCACCTACAAGAGTCAGAAAGAGTGAGATTTTGATTATTTATGCGAATAGTAAATTAATTGCAATTGTCTGTGCACTTAACTGCACCAACACTTAAATATATGGCATGCAAATCTAGCTCTCTATGCACTGCTCTAACACACTTCGAGGAACGCTGAGCATGCATAAATCCTGCTCTCTAGCTATACTGCTCTAACACACTTGTGTGCAACACGCTCATATATTTCGTTTCGTTGTTTACCGTTGATTTGCAAATCGCAATGCATGCATTTCCCTCGCGCTCAAATACAATGTTTATGATTACAATCGCGTATTTCGTGTGCTTACAGCATAAAGGGGCGAATCGGCGATTAGATTAATATATGTATGTATATATACGCAAATGATGTGACCTTGACGACGCATTAAAAGTGAAATTCCAGCTGTTTTGCTGCTGATTACCATTGATTTGCAAATCGATGTAGCCGGGCGCAATGATCGCGCCACCGCAGTCGATGCGTTGGTGTGCCGTCACCCGCTCGTCGTAAAAAACTGGCTCCGGATTAATGATTTTACCATCCCGCACCCACAGATCATCGACGATCAGCTGATGATTTCGCACCAAGCGACAATTGACGAACTGAATTAACTGTTGTGGCAAGCTATTCTGCGACATTCCGTTAGGTATAGCTAATGAAAGCAATAATTAAATGCGAAAGCAACAAAAAAAAGGAGCACAGCCACACACAACACACAGAGCGATCAGCTCTGTTTATATAAAAACGAATAAGAAAAACAAAAACAAACTAAAGACTACGATACGCACTAGCACGACGCCCGCGTCGCTGTCGGCAACCGAATGTTGAGTGTTTTGTAAATTGGCGCTGTGTGAGGCTAAATAGTCAAACAGCCAAGCAAGTACGCAGTTAATCTATACAGTTGATAAGTAAGGCCTATTGGGGTTCCTTCATTGCATTCGCACATATCAACAGCTGTGCGCAGCGTACTAAAAACAAAGTAACCAAAACATGTGTGCAGCTGCCATGCCAAGCGGTTTCATAGCACTCAGCTTAGTAGCAGCAGCGGAAAGTTTACGATAAATCGTTTTGCTTGCCATTATAGCAGTTAGCATTTGCTAGAGTACTTTTTATGGTAATTTGAGCATAGCAATTAGCATTTGTTTGTTGACAATTTGAATTCGAATTTGAATTTGAATTGGTAAATGCGAACAAAATGAATTTGAATTTCTATATTTGCACAATATTATTTTGAAGTGAGTCATGAAGTTCGTTCTTGCTCTATTTTTAAATGTGACGTAGCTGCATGCTTATCAGTTATGAGATTCACTTTTTGCCATATATAAATGTAATAATTTTGCCTCATTCGCCCAGCTGCTGCGGTCGTTAAGAGATAAGAATATGTATATATATGTGCATGTGTAAAGCGAACACTTGAAACTGTATTTAATGCGGTCAAACCCCGCTCGTTCGCTTTATCTGCCTTACTTCTCCTCTCTCGCGCACTTAAGCCAACTTCTTCCTTTCACGCTCTCGCTCTCTCTCTTTCTGTCCCTCGCGCTCGCCCGCTCGCTCTGTTTCGTTGTCTTTCTCTTGCTGACTGATAGCGCTAATCTTTGCGGTCCGCCATGAAGTTTTTGCAGCTTGCAACGGTAATTTGCCCGACCACCGTTAGCCGCACATTGTTTGTTATCTCTTTTTCGCTCTTGTTCGTTTACTTTGAAACTTTTCCATAGGCGCAACGCGGGCAGGGGCAGGGGCAGCGACAGCGGCTTAGGGGAACCCATGCTCGCTGAGATACTTGATAACTTGCATTCCCTGCGTAAATTGCCATTGCAGTGGGCAGTGGGCCTTCGCCATTTGGCATGCACTCATTTAGTTTATCTGCATTTGGGCACTTAATAAACCTAATGACTGCACTCGAATGTATATAGATAGATGGAGAGGGTATAACAGGGAGAGCGAGAGATAAAGGGAGAGAGCGAGAGCAAGCTATGTATGTGCATATCTCGATTAAAAGGCTTTCAAATTTCCTTTATTTATTCCAGCGATAAGCCAAATATCCACTGACCCGACCCTTAAGCCACGCGACTGCCCAAGCCCCTCCCCCCTTTCCGCAACCCCCGCAAATGCGTTGAATGAGCGGCACACAAAAAAAAAAGGGCCAAAGCGTTGTCATTGGCAACTACTTTGATGAGTTATGATAAAAAAATTTGTACGCTGGCAAAAATTAAATTTAAAATTAAATAAAAAAGAATAAAAAACACAGTCTGATATAAAAACAGAAACCTAACCTGAAATAGAAGCCAAACGCATTCAAGTTTTAATTGGTAAAATTGCCAAGGGAAAATATAACTAATTATATATATGTACATAAGGGTGAATACTATGAAACTTTGATGTACCTTAACCTCACTTTATGCAATCGGATCTAAAATTAATGCATGTTAGTGCAAAAAAATTAAACTTTACATCAACTGCAATAAATTGTAGAGGGTCTATCGGTTAAATTACATTGAGACTGAATCAACTTAACCTCATTTTTAGCACACAAAATGCATTTAGAGCTTTATCTTTGAAGAAGTTGACCTGTGAGCTATCTCTAAGACTAAGGTTGACTATATAGAGTTAATATATTGTATAAGATTCCAAAGAGACGTACGAGAACTAAGTCAACATTCTACATCAACAAATATGCTCTCATTTTGCACAGCGTGAACGAGTATAAAAGAAGTAGAAGAACTATACCTAACCTCACTTTCTGAAGCATGAACTGAAAACACTTTATACGAAACGAAATTAACTTGAATTTAATTTCAACCTCTTTTCCGTTATTTACAGGGTATTTGTTGTTGTTTTTGTCTCTCCATTGGCTGGGAACAAGTGTTTGTCGCATTATTTATTTACAACTATTTCAAGCATGACTAGACAACAGAGTGGGAGATGGCGAGTGAGAGAGAGAGAGCGAGAGGGAGAGAGGGGAGAGGGAGACAGAGCTTTAAGTAGAGGACTTTGGGATTTTTGATGCATTTTTTGCTGTTTTGCGATCCCAACCGAGCGCCACATGTTGCACTGCAAACCCGATTGCCGCATGATGTCCACAGAGTGCCTTGCATTGTGAAATGTTTTATTGCATTGTTGGTAGCAACTGCAGCAGCTTGCGGGTGGCCTACGAATGAGGCTTGAATGCAGCCAGATACACTGGCAGAAAATGGGTTGAATAAACAACATATGAAAGAGAATACTGAGTCTGAGATTGAGATTGAGACTGAGACTGAGACTGAGACTGAGACTGAGACTGAGACTGAGACTGAGACTGAGACTGAGACTGAGACTGAGACTGAGACTGAGACTGAGAGAAGGAGAGATATTGATATTGATAAAAGAGATGAGCTCGGCTTGTCTTCGATTGTCTATCTCTAACTTTCTTTCACTTTACCTTTCTCTTTCCTTCCGCTTCCGCAGACTCTTTACTCCCGACTAATTATTTTCGCTCAGTGTATGCAAGTACACCCCTGTCTTTCTATGAGTGTGTCTATGTGTGTGTGCGTGTGTGTATGTATATTTGTGCCTTGTTTTTGTGGCTTGTTGGAAAATGCCGCTACATTTTATTATAGCTAAGCACGCATTCATTATGCTCCGTAGCGAAAACCGACAAAACCGACAAAACAAAAGGGGCTGAGGGTGGGCCGGGTGGCCGGGTGGCCGGGTGCTTGCCTAGCTTGGATGGTTTAAGGGAGTTGGGGAGGGGTTTGTGCTCTCTCGGCAAGACAAATGATTGCCAAGACATAAGAAATTCCCACACCGTTGCTTGCTCTATGACTACGTGGCTCATTTGGCTCGCTCGACTAATCGCAAATAACGCACATCGATTAGCTGCTAAGCGTGAATGAGCGCGAACGAGAGGCGAATACTGTGAGCGAGAGACTAAGAGAGAGAGAGAAAGAGAGAGAGAGAGAGAGAGAAACAATTAACACGGTCTGGGCATAATTGGCGAACGTTAGTTGCTCTGATTAAAGAAGCAATCATAAAATTAAGACCCATAATCCTGTGCAATTTAAGCACACGCATGACAACTCTCTTTCCCTTTCCCTCGCTCCCTCTCTCTCCCTCTCTCTCTCTCATTGATAAAGGTGGTCTTTGGTCTCTGCTTCGTGTCTGTGGCAAACAAAGCCAAAGCTGGCCACAAGCTAATATGTGTAATAACTAAACAGAAGCACAACAGAAACCGCAACAATAATAAGTTCAGAATGTTTTCTAACCAGCGGCCAAAATGAACAACTAGACGCTACCCTGTAAGGCAACTGGTGCATATAACATTTTATACTTGTGTATTAACAATATACAAATTCTTTAAAATGTACAACAACATTGAAATAAAGATTCTGAAAAATTGAAAAATTTTCTTAATTATGTTAGATATTTCAATTTTTGTCAACTTTAGACGTGTAGAAAGTGTGTCTCATCTCATCTATATATTTTGGCATTGTCTCTAGAAGATAAGCTCTATATCTATATAAATATATATATATAAGCTAAAAGCTGGCATACCCGCTCTTACGTTTGCCCAATTGTTGGGTATCAAATATCACTTTACACGCTTTGTCCAATACACTGCAATGTCTGAAGGAGTATTTGTGCTTACACACACACACACACACACACAAACACACACACACACACACACACACAACACACACACACATACACACACAGATAGTCAATTGCATTTGGGTGCGTGGCCTCTTTGGCAAGGCAGAAGCCAAATGCGGAATTGGACTCATTGGCTACGTGCTATAGCCAAAAGCAACAAGAAACTGGTCAACTAAAGGGAAGTGTTGAGATGATGTGCTAGCATATGCCCTGTAAAGTCATTTAGACTTCAAGGATTAGTAAAGTAAAGTCATATTCTAGAAAGTAGTCAAAGAAAACAAAACTTTATATATATCAAAAAATAAAATCAAAATGATGGACTAAAACATATCCTGGAACTAAAGTAAATGTAGTGTTAGCTAAGAATAACATTAAGTTGTAAATGAAGCAGAAAATAGTTATCAATATGCGAAGTCTGAGTTGAGCTAAGATGTACATCTCTCTTGAAGGGCTGACGGATATCCTGTAAAACGTAATTGGGGTAAGGGTAGCTCAACTTTATTTGATTTTGTTTTTCAAAAACCAAAATTATCAAAAATACTTGAAAACGGATTTAAAGAAGCAAACATTTATGACTAGAAGATACCCTGTAAGTGAACAATCAAGGAAAATTTGGGTTTTAATGCATAATTAATAGACTATCGAACACCCTGTATTGGATATCTAAAGTATAGGTAAATGGAAGTGCGCTCAGGCTCACTATTTGTGAGGCAAAACAAATTGAAGAAAATTTAAAAATGCAGTTAGCAATGTTTAAAGGATTAAATGCATTATACCCTGTAATTGCTAAGCAGAATAATATTGCTAGAATAACTTTGCATAAGAAAAATGATCAGTAATTTTAAGTATCTGATTTGAAGATACATCATATACAACTGCGCTTAGTTTCAAATACAGGGTATAACAAGAGCAGCAGATGCAGCAATATGAAACCTTCATTAGCGAACAGCTAGCTGTGGAGATATGAGGAAGAGGCGACTAGAACTTAGCTGTATTGGTTAAGGATTGCAGCCGACCAAAGAGATAGGCAGAGGGAGAGAGAGAGAGAGAGAGAGAGAGAGAGAGAGAGAGAGAGCGAGAGAGAGAGGAACAAGAGACAGGACTCAGGCTTGAAAACGCTTCCGGCCATACAAATTGTACGTGAAACGTGAGAAATTAATTTTCAAGGTGCTCAGCATTGAAATGGTGGAGCCAAACGAACTGTTATTGAGGGGTGGAGGAGGGGGAGGGGGTGGTCGTGGCAGGTCTGTTACTTCCAACTATGACCATATGACCAGTGGGCATCAAAGTTTGAGTCTGTTCGATCGGGCATTAATCAAACACACACACACACCCATAAATTTGTTGGCTCTTTAATCAACAAAAATGGAAATTTTGCTGAGCAAAGCAAAATATTTTTGCCTCTACTGCATTTTGCTTAGGCTGAAATTGAATTTGAAACTTGGACATAACTTAAAGATGCAATGAAACAAACAAGCTTGTTGAGCTTTAATTAATCGAATCAATCATAATTTGTTATTTCATTAGTCAGTTTTCAAATTGATGTCTCGAGTGCAAACTAAAACCCACAAAGCAACTTGGTCAAACGACGACAACAGGATGGAGAGGGCAGAAGAGTGGAAAGAGGAGAGAGAGAGAGAGAGTGAGTGAGCTTGTAGCGTTTTGCCAGTGGCTCAGCTTAAATGTGACAAAATACACGCATACATGTGTAAATGACAGTATGTATGTGTGTGTGTGAGTGTGGGTGTGCGTGTGTGTCTATTTCGCATATGCAAAGAAATGTCAAAATTCAATTTAATGCTGCCGTAACGAAAATCTGTCAGCTTGCAGCACAAATAATGTCAAAGCCACACACGCACACACACTCGCACACTGTCATAGCTACAAAGTATTGAACATCGCACACATACACACATGCTCACACTGGCGCACAAAGGCAAAAGAGCTTGCGTCTGTCAGAGGCAATTGTGGCTGATTTGCGCTTTTTCTTGCACGACTTTAACTGAGAGTAACGACGAAGAAGGAAGAGCAAGAATAACGGCAACCACAACAACAACAACAACAAAAACAAGAGCAGCACATGCGGGCGCCGTTTTGATAAACGGGCAATGCTCTCGCTTACACCTACACCATTATGTGGTTGGTTGCTAGACTTTGTAATGGGTTAGAGTGAACGAGTGAGCATGTGACTCTCCTGTTTTTTCTGTGTTGGCATGCGATGGGGATCGACATTCGACTGCGCGACGTTGACATGTCAAATGATTTTACAAAAGCAGCGCAGTCAGCTGCCAGCTAAACTGAAGTAAGAGTGCGAGACGTTGCGACAAAAGCGACAGCAGCAGCTGCAGCTGCAGCAGCGACAAAGCGACAGCTGCATTTGAAGTTCCTGACGCCCGCGGCATGCCGACTGTAGCGCAGCGCATAGTGCCGTTACTTTGTGTGTGTGCTGATGGTGGGATCAGACATTTGCTCTTATGCAAAATAAGTATGCTCTGATCTTTTTGCAGTTGAGTTGGGCGTGTGTGAGCTTAACTGAAGCATGCAACGTTGAAGGCGATAGACTGATTGAAGAACCTATAATAAAGTTAATTAAACTCCATCTCTGCCTCCCTCTCTCTTGCTCTGTTTATTTGCATAAGCACATATATGTATGCTATATGTATGTGTGTATATTAAAGCGCTGCGCCCACTGTGCCTTAAAGTTGCTTTTAATTGCTCTTGTTTTCTCTCCTCTCACTGTTTGTTGTGTGTGTGTGCGAGTGTGTCATCTTTTTAATTGAGACGATTGCAGGCCGAGTGAGGAGTGGCTGCAGTAAGCAGGCGAGGTATGAGAGAGCGAGGTTTCCGCTTTGTGTTTATTTAACTGTTATGAGCGAAAATGCGAGTGTTTTGACTTTTGAGAATTAGCTTGCGAGATAACAGTTATGCGTGAGAGTGGGAGAGTGAGTGAGAGTGTGTGCGTGTGTGCGTGTGTGCTTCAACGCATTTAATTGGGCAAGCGATTGCCTGACTTGCTTACAAATGTGCGTGAAAACGTGCGAGCGTCTAAAGCAGCGGCATCAAAGCAAAAGCAAAATGCAAAGGCAAAAGCAAATGCCAGCGCGTGTGCGTGTGTGTGTGTGTGCGTGCGTGAATATTGCATGCGATAAATTATTTTAAAGAGCCAGCGCCTGCACCAACTCCTCTCCGCCCATGGTTCTATTACGCCTTTGCATCAGTTTTAATATTGTTGCGAATTTTATTTACGCGCAGACAACAAATTTATAAACGTTTATGACAAGAGACAGACGCCCCGCCCCTGTCAGCATCCCCTCCTCTCATACCATCTGACTCTCTGACTTCTCCCTCTCTCGCTCTCTCTTTCATTAATAATTGTTGCCTTTGCTTTTGGCATTTGTTGTCGGCGGTTTTGGCGACTACTCAAATAAAATTTATTGTTTCTGATATTTCTTTAGTCATTATTATTACGCACATTTATTATTTATTATTTATTTATTAATTTGTTTTACATGCGGATTATGCAGGTCATGACAAAGGACAAACACACACACACACACACACACACACGCACGCAGACATACGGTCGCATCAATTGAGGTACGTGCACAGTGGAGCAAACTTTGCAAATATCTTGAAATATATTTTCTTGAATTTTCTGCTTGAAATGGGCATAAATAGCAAATATTTAAATTTTTATATATTTCTTTCATTATTATTGAGTTTTTAAAATCATTTATCATAATAATATTTATATATAAAATTATCGTTTCTCTAATTCTTTGCTTTTCTTGTCAAACTTTAGCTGCTGGTCAGGACACGTGGCCTACACTTTGCTAACAACAATTTGATATAATTTGTTTTTAACAGTAGGCGATGAAATCAAATTCGTTGGATTGTTTGAGGCACCAGACCCATTTTCATATATTTTCAGTCTTGGTCCAGTTATTGTGCTGAACACAACTAAAAATCCAAAACCTTAAAAAAAAAAAATTCGTAAAATATTTCATTTATATATTTTGTAAAAGTGAATCGGGAGAGATTGTAAATTCAAATACTGTAAAAAGTTTGGAATAAAAATATATAAAAATATATTTCGTGAAAAACGCGTGTGACGAATAAACTTATTCATCATGAGCGGTAAGTATCAGAAGATGTAAACGGTTAAATCGGAGTGTGAAGCTTAGATTACATCACTTCATTATAATCTTATTTGAACTCAGCTCCTGGTAAAGTTCCGGAAGTACGCGAGCAACAGCCCTTCGATCGCGATGAGCTTTGCCCCCTATCGCCAACTCCCAGCGAGGAGCCGGAACGTCCAGTTGATATATTGGACGTAGACCGGCCATGCAATAACAATGTTGTCGGGCCAGTGCCAGCCGATAACTCTACATTCGTTGAGTCGGACAAACACGATGTGTTTCTACAAAGCCGTCGCGATACGGGCACAACTCCCGAGCGTCCGTACTCGCTGAATAATATGGGCCCGGAGCCCGATCTGAAGGAACCGATGGGACCTTGTGGGGATTATGTGGAGCAGTCGCATGTACCGTGCGTCAAGATCGAAAACAAAGATAACTACTATTCACGCAATCCGATTACCGGATCCGGTCTGAATGGAGATGGAGTGGGCGGTCTAAAGCCAAAGAAACTAAAGAACCGAGGTATGTTTGTGTAGAAGTTTATATAAAGTGTATGGAATGGAGATTGGCAAAAGTTTAACAATAGTCATGGATAGATTCAGTTTCTTATAGAGAAATCCATAGAGGTTATATGAAATTCAGATTATGTTTAGGCAATTGCTTAGATTTTCTCTAAGAAAGATTTCGATTTTGTATGGAAGGTCTTTAGGTTTAGTGGGAGAAATATTTCTTGCATTCCAAACTCATCACAATTCATATAGAGTTGGTGGGCGAAATATATCAACCATTTGAAATAGCTCTCCTAACCTTTCGTATTACCATCATATACATAGTATAATTTATGTAGAAAACATTTGAATCTGGCATGGTAGATACTAAGATCATTTATGGGAAACATTTCAATCCAAAATAGGTAATATATAGATAATGTATAAATTAGTTAAATCTTTTCGATGAAGTACTGTAAACATTTGAGTCTAGTATTGGAATTATATCGACCTTTCACTATTCTTCCCCTAACTTACAATCTTTCGTTATCTATTTGCATGGCACGCTCGCTAATAATAGAGGGTAATCCAGTTACCGGTGAGGGCTACAAACCTGGTGCCACCGACTTTATACAACCGGCCAATCAGATGGGCGGACAGCCGATGCAACCCAGTACAAATAATCGAGTCCCACCCGGTGGTTATTCGTCGGGACTTTGGTAAGCTCCATATAGAGAACATTCTGACCAGCCCTGCAAAGCACCAGCAACAAAAAAAAAAAAAAAAAAAGAAATACTAACCAAACGCATTGAAGATGGTATATCGTCAATTATATCGATAACAATCGCCAAACCTGAAGATAATACGACAAAAAAAAAAAAACAAAAATCAAATACTCTAAACAAAATTCCAAAAAAACGCTAGATTTTCGACTACTCAGAAGACACGCATACTCGAAAAACAAATTCCAAAATATTAAACAGAAATATAAACTAGGAATGAACAGGCTGCAAATAACGAAAACAGTTCCTTTATAGAAAAAAAAAAAAACTAACTCACTAAGAAAAATACCATACAGATTGAAATATCACGATTGAATCGCTTACACTAGAAAAAAAACAAAAAAAAAAATTGTTGTAAAACATCACAAAATGGGGAAAAAGTAATACATTATACATAAACTAAATAGCAAATGGCAGAGAGAGGGGATTATGAACACGACAAATATTAGGAGAGATTGAAGGAGAGCATTGATATTGACTGGATACTGTAAGAACAGTGTATAATCATATATATACAACAAATCATAGCCAATTTATAACAATATAACAAAATATTACTTTTAACGTAAATAAGCGAATGTACACAAAACAACAAAAAAAAACAAAAATTATATACAAAATATCCACAATTCTAGCAGCTAACTATATAAATATATATAAATATAATAATGGATAAAACATAAATATTAATAATATAAACACGACTAGAATTTATAAATAGAAACACAAATATCTATGTTTATCCATAAATATATCTATATATATTTATATTCATATATAAATTTAATGGGAATGTATTCATATATAGGGACACACTCTCACCGCCATCATCCTATATATTGTATATCATATCCTTAATATATGTAAGCACCACCTATATGCAAATCTCTTATAACGTTTTATGATTGAACAATAAAAATGAGTTACGTAAAAAACAAATTACTAAACGAACTTTTCTATGGTGAGCCTACAAATTGCAGCTTAAGATTCGTTATGGTATCATATCATCTCAAAGCGCTATATTTCAGTCGAGCTCGGGATCTAGGAATCCAGAAGATCTGTTGGCATACTGAATTTGGTTTTCTTTTTTATATACTATATACATATATATATATACTTATACTTATTTATTTAAAATTTTTATTTATTTTTACTTGTACTTTATTTTATTTTATTATTAATATTATTGTTATATATATATATGTTATATATATATATATTTTTTTTTGTTTATTAATTTTGTTGTTACATTTAAATATATTTCAATAAAATGTTGTATGCAATTTCTAATCTCTACCATTGCCCATTTTGGCTGCTTGCAAATCGATTGTGTGCCACTGTGCAAGCGCCTTGTCAATATCAGCGTCGATGCTGCCGCTGTTGACGTCGACGTCGACGTCGCGACGCCTGTCGATAGGCAGAGCAAAAATGTTCGTTTGATTTGTTATCAGGTGGCATTTTTGTTGTTGTTGTTGTTGTTGTTGTTGTCAGCGTTGATGGCGTTTGTAATTTCGTTTACGGCATTATGTAATTTATTAACTTTTCATTGAAAGTTATGTTGCGGGCGCCGGCTTCAACGGCTGCGTTGACGACATCTTTAATTAATTACATTTTAACATGATAATTAATAGTGCCGCGGCCTCTGACGACAGCCGGGCGCGAGGGTGCGGCGGTGCTGGAGGCGTGGCCAGAGCGGGACCAATTGATCGGCTGACATAACATGACAGCCTCACAAACACACAACACACACACACACACACAGTGGCACAAAGTGTTTGGAAATTTATCGATAACTGTTGACAGTTATAATTGCAACACTCAGTGTTGTAAAGTGTCACAGGGAATGCGTGTCGAACGAGAAATAGGTAATATTAGTTACAGATGCAGCTGAACAGCATTCGATATGATCACATTTATAATTTATCGATAGCGATATCTGTTGATAGTTAATGTGCGTCGATCGATGAATGTGCTGTAAAGTGCAGCAGAGAAAGCATAGGAAACGAATTGCAGCTAAGCTAGGCATAGGCAAGGAGTTGCCTTACCTATTGAGGAGAGAACTTCCGATTTATCGATAACTGTTTTCAAGAAGAATGTAGCTTGCAGAGTTGGTAAATGTTTAACTATACATAGATTGTTTTTATATAGTTTTTATACATAGTTTTTATAACAATCCACATATTTACATATATGTATGTATATTTGTGTTGAATTTACTTTAGATATTTTTCAACACTGCAAAAGAGTGTTAATAAATCAATTAGATTGCAGCATTTGGGCTGCTTATAAAAATAAACAAATCATGCATTGATCATCTTAAGCGCTTAGCAAGTTTATCAACACACAAATCTATCTATATGTGTATATATATATTTGAATTTTGGACTGGGTTTGCGTTTCACATTTCGCATTTCGCATTTCGCTCGACTCGCAAAGTCAATCAATCATTTAGCTAAATGTTGTTAATTGGAATTCAATGGAGATAGCGTGTATCTGAAGATGTCCACTCATGCCTGATGTTTGCACGCTGGTAGGTGCCGTGGCATGCATGCACGACTTGACACATACCCTATGAAAGGGCGCAGGGTCGGGGCAGGCGATAAATCTAAAGCGAGCGTTGGAAAGAGTTAAGCTTTGCATTAAATTGCCATAAAGCGCAAGACAAAGTGATGAAATGGCGTTGAAAGGTAAAGATATGGCAGATTTAGTGTGAAATGACTGACTACAGGATACCCTGTAATTGAACATTTGATTAGACTTTAATATTAATGGGACAATATCCAGCAAAATTTGATATATGCGCAAATCTGAAGAGCTAATTATAAATGCTGAGCTACAGCATACCCTGTAATTGTTTGTAATTCCATCAAATTGTACCTTAGCTAGATAGACGCTCCATAATGTAAATGAATCTTTGGTATAAAAAAGGCTTGGCAAATATTAAAGAGTTAACTGAAACTGATTAACTGTTAGATATCCTCGAATTAGCTTAAACAATAACTAAACTGTGAAGCAATGTCGTCAATGTGCTTGCTTGAAGCTCATAAAAAACGCAGCTTTAAAAGCCAAGCTGCACAGCTATAAAAAATAACAAACACACACAGATAGAGCTAGCAATCTAGCTATAGATATATATCTATATCTATATATATATATGTATTTTTATGGAGGGATATATGCATCGGGTCGGCGACAGCTGGCGAGTCGATGAGCACATTGATGATGACTATAATGATACACAAACAATTGCCCGACCATTTCAATTCAATTCCATTCAATATATAGCTCTCCCTCAACCTCTCGCTCATGCTGTCTGTCCTGTGTGTGTGTTTGGGTTTTTTTCTTGTGCCTCTTCAAATCTTTTTTTTTTTTTTTTTTATCTTTCCGCCTCGTGCTGTGGTGTCCGGTTGCCAGGACTACCCCAACCGAACCCAGCCCTTGGCCAAGACAGAGAAAAGTTGTTTTGACAGTAGCCAAGATTGAGTTCTTATTCAATTTGTACGGATTTGTAGCGTTACCCCTTAAAACCCACTTCGTGGCCGCACCCTCTGACGCTCGCTGGCAACCTCTCTATTGGAATTTATTTCATATTATTGCCCTTCTTCTTCGGTTCTCTGTTGTTGTTGTTGCTGCTGTTGTTTGCGTCACAAGTTGGCCTTGTTTTGGCAACTCACAAAACTTCTTGGCTGGCTTAGTCCAAGTGCTGCGGCCTCAGCTGCAGTTAACTTGACCCTACCCGAGCTGACCCCACGTCACTCCATGCCCATCACATTCCTATTCACGTTGCCGTTGCCTTGGCTCTCGCAAGTTGGAGCGGCAACAATTGACTCCAGCGACTGGACACTCGGCTGCCAATTGGCTGCCAGCTGCCCGCAAAAGTATGCTACAAATTTGTAGCGACCTCTTGAAGAACTCGACACAGTGAGCACACACTAAAGGCGACCCGTTTGAAGTATGCAAAACAGTCAACAATCAAATATTATATATACATGTTATGCGAAGCTTCTCTAAAATGTATGCACGACTAATAGATACCCTTTATGAAACATTATTCTTACAGTTGTTATTGTATAGTAAAAATCATTGAAAGCATTTGAGTGTTATCAAAGGTTGGCTCAGCAAGCATGCGTGGTTTATCGATAAAATAAAATGCATATCGATATTTCTGTTTTGGAATTCATGCAATATTGACTTGATCGATAATAAAGTACACAAATTTTAACCATTAAAGCTTTTCGTTGAATTAGCAATATAATTTGCCAAAATGTTGATCTATAATAGGTAAATAACACCATCATATTTGTATCGATAAGAGATATGTGTTATATATAAATAATATTATTATCGATAACATGTAATCAACACCTTTAAATAATATATTTTTATCGATTAGAGGTAAAGATAACATTTCTTATCGTTGCCAAGTAATACTAGAGATTATACATAATATCTTAATCCTTAACATTTAGTTTCAGCTTTATCGATAGCTTTTGCTTGACAGCACGCCCGTCGCTAATGTCACATTCAAACATATTGATAGAATAAGTTTAACGATAACAGTTCATTGCGCATTGATTCATAGTACTTTCAACCGATAACATTTCATAGCATCAACTTTATCGGCTGCCCTCATCTAATATATCCATCAGCATATACTTTCCAGGTAGCACATCGCTTTAGCGTGTATTCACTGTACATTTTGAGCATGCAAATGCACATGAGCTGCTCTGCTGACAATCAGTTCGTGACGACTTCGACAATTGCCCTTTCTGTATGTGGGTTAAGGGGAAAACGCCCTGCAATGCAGCGCCATTTCTTGGTAACTCTTGTTTTTGATTTAGTTTTTTGTTTGTTTTGCTTGGTTTTGCTTGGTTTTGTTTGGCTTTGTTTATTTTTGTTATTTTTGGTCTAATAATGGGGTAAATTGTGTTGTTGCACAGAAGTTGGCTTCTATTTGCAGTTTTGTAATTGGTACTTACTGCTGTTATCGATAAAAAAAATAAAAAAATGAAGAAGAAAAGCAACAAGCGTGCTGCGGCTGCCAAAACGAAAAACAACATTTACAAACTAATCAAGTTTTGTTTACTTTTGATTAGCCACATAATTAATGTTGTTTATTTTGGTAATTTACAATTTATGGTTGTTATCGATAACTCAATTTAAGAAGTAATTTGATTGGAATATATAATAAAGGATTAGTCAATGATGTTATAGTTTTTTTTATTAAATTTACAATATTTCAGTTTTACTTGTTATCGATAGCCCAAGCTGTTATCGATATACCACTTTTAATGCCCATATTTTTTATTTATGTTTTAATTGGTGTTTTTACGTGACCTAAACTATTTGATGACTCTTGAGCAATTGCTGATTTGTAGTTGTTATCGATAACTGCGCTGTGGCGATAACACACCAAATTAATCAAATTTGTCTTTTTAGCTCGTATTTTGTTGTTGTTGCAGGTGCTTTGCCTTTTTGTTATTTATGAAGTGGCCAGCTCCTACGCTCCATCATCTGTTCCTCAACCCCCCCTTCCTTTCCCACTAAATTTACTGCGTCTACTGTTTCTGTTGCTTCTTCTTCTGCTACAGCTGCATGAACTACATTCTCTATTTTTTTTGCTGGTCTTTCGGCTTTGGGTTTTCGCGACTCCAAATTGCCAACTTAGTTGTTATTTGTTGGCTGTCTGGCCCACCAGCTGTGTGTGAGTGTATGTGTGTGTGTATGCTGTGTGTGTGTATGCTGTGTGTGTGTGTGTGTGTGTGTGCACGCTGATGGCTCTCACGTCACCACTTCTGCAAATTGCGGCAATAATGCAACAAAGGTTTCTTGGGAAACACACACCAAATTGCATTGCCCCTACCCGCTCGCCCTCTTCCTCTCTCTCTCACTCTCAAGAAGGGTATATATCTGTGTGTGTGTGTGTGTGTGTGTGGCGACTCGAAGACGCCGCCGCCAAGTCAGTCACTCACTCGCTACTGCTGCTGCTGCTTGCCCTTTGCTGCATTTCATTTTCATTTTCAGTATTTTTCTTTGCCTCATATACACTAACATTCGATCTGAACGAATTGTCATGGAGCTTGAGCTTAGGTGATAATATTTGTAATTTTTTAGTGGTAGTGGCTTTAGTGGTAACTATTTTTCTCTATCTTTCTCTCTCTTTCTCTCACTTTGATTCGTTGTGTATCTTCGCCTTTAGTCTCTCTTTCTCTCTCTTTTGCCTTTGCCCTTTATCAAGGAGAAAACTCTCTCTCTCTCTCTCTCTCTCTCTCTCTTTGATTCTTTGTCTATCTTCGCCTTTAGTCAACTTTTGTATGTATCTTTCTCTCTCTCTTTTTGTTTCTCTCTTTTTCTTGCTCTTTGCATTTGCCCTTAATCTACTTTCCCTCTCTCTTTCTCTCTCTCTCTCTCTCTCTTTCTCAATCTGTCTATCTTATTTTCTGAAAGAGCATTTGAATTTCGTATATTTGTCAAATTTTTGCTTAGATTTTTCCTGTATTTTTGTTTTTTATTTTCGTTGTTTTTCTTTTTTTGTGGTTTTCGTTTTGATTTTTTTCTATTTACATTTTCAGTTGCTGCTGTTGCGGTTTTCGCTTTGGTTTTCATGTTGCAAGCAACATTTTTGTTTGTAATTTAGTTTGGAATGCCTTCGCGCTGTCGCTGCTGTTGCCGCAGTCGCTGCCTTAGTCGCTGTCTCAGTCGCTGCCTTAGACGCTGCCTCAGTCGCGGCGGCGCATTTCTAAGAAAAATCTTTGTTGGCCAACATCTTAACGGTGTGTGGGGAATTCGCGTAATTGCAACAACGCGAGCGTACACTCCATCTTACCTCTGCCCCTCTGGCACTCCCCTCCCCTCTCTCATTCTCTTTCGCTCACTCTGCCATGTGTCCTTTAAGAGACTGTTGACTGTTGACTGGCGGCAGGCAAATCAACTGACAATGCAACTGATGCGGGCATTTGCCATACAGAAAAAAAACTGTAAATAAAAGAAAACAACAAATAGGCAAACAACGCTAGAGTGGGGCATATCGGTTCATCACATACCCTCTCAACAATGTTTGTCATTGTCATTGTCATTGTCATTGTCATTGTCATTGTCATTGTCATTGTCATTGTCATTGTCATTGTCATTGTCATTGTCATTGTCATTGTCATTGTCATTGTCATTGTCATTGTCATTGTCATTGTCATTGTCATTGTCATTGTCATTGTCATTGTCATTGTCATTGTCATTGTCATTGTCATTGTCATTGTCATTGTCATTGTCATTGTCATTGTCATTGTCATTGTCATTGTCATTGTCATTGTCATTGTCATTGTCATTGTCATTGTCATTGTCATTGTCATTGTCATTGTCATTGTCATTGTCATTGTCATTGTCATTGTCATTGTCATTGTCATTGTCATTGTCATTGTCATTGTCATTGTCATTGTCATTGTCATTGTCATTGTCATTGTCATTGTCATTGTCATTGTCATTGTCATTGTCATTGTCATTGTCATTGTCATTGTGATTGTGATTGTGATTGTGATTGTGATTGTGATTGTCATTGTCAACATTCCGTCTGCACAAACAGTTCTGATTAAATACCCTGTAAATTTCGAGAATCGCAATGAAAGTCAGCTTATAAAAAAAGTTGAGAGTAAATGTATTGGGGAAAAATAAAACACGCTTCTTAAACATCTTAAAAGAGAAAATTGAATGGTAAACAGAACTCTGATCTATAAAAACTTCATTGAACAGGGCCGCAAACAAAGAGACAAAGAACGACCAGGTGGAACAGCTCTGGGGGCAGGTCTGAATGAGTGGGTGTCAGTGTGGGATTGCAGGTGTGAAACACCTATTGGTAATACCTATTTTCAAACAATTTCCGACGCATGCTGTGCACAGCACTCGCATTGATTCGCACATGCCCGACTTCTGCTCGCCCGTTTCGACGGCCGCTGCTCCACGACCTTCCGTTTGTTGCTAATTTTTTTTTCCATCGATTCGATCCGCTTTTTTTTTTATCTTTGATTTGGACTTTTGGCAAACATTGAACCGAATTCAAGTTTAACCTCAGCCGCGCCCCTTGAACTCGCCGCTCCAACGCAGCTCTCGCCGTCGGTTGCCGTTGCAATTAATTCAGAATATTCACATCACGTTCGAGATTCCATCACCAAACAATTTCATACGTATTAACGCGATGTCGAAAGTGAAAACAGGCCAAAAGACATTCGAAGAGTCAGCCACGCCCCCTCACCCGCACCCTCACTCTCACACCCACGTCCCAACCTCCATTGCCCTCACGAGCAACTGGCGAGCTTTCATTTCATTTCATTTCATTTATTAGCTGAGTTGAATGCGTGACTCGTGACTGGGTTTCCTCTCTACTGCTCCTATACATAGGGTATACTCGATAAAAGTAATTCCTGAATGACTCTTTGTGGGTTTCTCTTGCAAGAATTTGATTTATAACTCGCTGGGATTTGAGTTGCAATCGAGTCTGATTATCTGCCTAATAAATACTATTTATATATGTCATGTCAATTGTGAGGGTGTAATGGTCAGTAATAGAAAATTTTAGCTCTAGAGCTGATCTAATTTTAATCCTTTTTGTGGAAGGTAAAATATGGTCACTCAAGAGTTCTAGAACTGCTAGAAAGAGTTTTACTTGCTAATACTTCATCCGCGTAATTATATATAGACCGACAGATGGATGGACGGACATACAGCTATGTTGATATATAGATAACGTCTGTATGCTGGATAGACAGACGCATAGATGGGATGAATATACATTGGAAGTTACGGGTGGACGGCCGGATGAATGGACAGACGGATGGACAAAACCAATATGCTCGATACACTTCAAAAACTAGTATCATAATAAAATATATTTTCGGTGGACGGCTGGAGATATATGCCCAGATAAAGTTTAGTCCATATATGTTTAAGCGGAAATCAGATTTTGTAGATAAAGTTATCGTTATCGTCAAGTTATTGTAGATATATATCGATATGTCATAGATTTTGATAAGATACATATATATCATAACATTGATATGGGCCTATAAGTCTTTAGCCAAGAAGAGTTTTCGCTTATAGATAACGTCTTAAGGTTCTGTATAGAACTACGTGACATAGCTGTCGATCACTCGATAGTCTAGCAAATATGATGATAATACTAAGTAATGTTATGATAAATATGTGATATAGTATCTGATATAGCAATATAAAGATGCTGAACTCGTGCCCAACACGCACTCATCGCTAGCTTGAGCTCTAAGCTTAACAGATCTGGTCACACTGATATGCATACAATGCTCGCCCATTCACATGGCTAATGTGTGAAAAGGTAAGATGATTCAGGCAGGTGGCTTACCAAAGGACGGGGGGGAGGGACAGTGGTTGGGGTAAGTGTTAGAGGTGCGACGCTGTGTGGCCTTCGGGTCAAGCTTCGAGCCATTAAAATGAAGTCGATTTAATTTCATTAATTTGCACATACAAAAAGTCTGACATAGTGAGCAGTTGGGGAAGGGGTGGGGGGTTGGGTATTACCATTGAGAAAATGCGCTCTTAATTTTGGTAATTTCTTTGTAAAGCCTTCGACCTTCGAGCATGGATTGGGCATGGAGTGCAGCGGTCATACTGCATGACATCATGGAAATTCGGCAAATCAGAAAATCGGAAAATCGCACGCGTTTTATCTGGCCATATTAAAGCAATGATGCCGCAACAAATGCTATGCGCGCAGACAAAGAGAGAGAGAGAGAGAGAGAGAGGGAGAAAGGAAGGGAGAGGGTAGTAGAGGGAGGCGAGTGAGAACCTGAAGAAAATAAAGTAAGAGAGGTAGCTGAGGTTTCTTTTAACATACTCTCTTCACTGAGTCAAGTGGGGCACATCGGTAGATTGGAGGAGCTATAGCTGGTTAAAATATAACTTTTTATGGTTAAGATAATGTCTATACAGATTGTAATGGGGTTTACTTAAGATACAGTTTGGTAGCCTGAAGAGCCTATTTCAACTTAAGGCAACATGGGAAGTCGGCATGACGTTGAAACTGATAGAAAATTTCGATAGCATTTTGGACTTATTTTTACGTCTTTGATAAAATTCATAATCTACAATTAAATGGCATATATAACTAAATATAGGAACACCTATGTGTTATCGGTAGCTAATACAGTTGCTGAAATATAGCTATCGAAAATAGTATCACTCTTAACTGGTCAGCGATATTTTTCATGTTCCAGCTAAGATCTTATCAAACTTTTCAGCTAGCTTTATGTAGTTTCAACGCTGAACAGTGTATATTGCAGTCTATAGCATGCCTTTAGAGTATGCTAATGTGTCTTCCTATTGATGTGGCAAAATGTTTGCCCGATGACTCCACAAAAATAAAAGAGAGGGAGAGAGAGAGAGAGAGATAGAGGGGGAAAAAACGAAACAAACAAAAAGCAATGCCACTCGACTGAGAGGCAATGAATAACAAACCCCGGAACAGCGGGCCTTCGTACCGTCCCTTCAGCTCCACAGACCAGCCACGCCTCCCTGTGGCCGTCTACCTTTGCGTGTGGGCTGCTGGCCAAGTGTTTGCATGAGAACCTGTCAAAATGTTCGCAACGAAATTAATTTTGACATATGCCAAAATACGTGAAGGCTTCAGCTCATGATGAGCGAGTGAGAGAAGGAGCATATGTGTGTGAGTGTGTATGAGTGTGTGAGTGTGTGTGAGTGTGTGAGTGTGAATTTATTAAATTAAAATTAGCAGAGCGAAATGCGTTGGAAATTTTATTTACTGTGTGATTGATGCAGGGGGAAAAATAAATCAGAGAGAAGAGGGGGAGTAAGTTTAGAGCTTGAGAGGAATTAAGAGTAAGAGATATATGGAAAGGGGGAAAAATGAGAGTGGATAAACTAGAGAGATAGAGAGAGAGAGGAGAGAGAGAGAGAGATTAATAGAGATAGAATGGAAAAACTAAAGACACAGAGAGAGAATAGCCAAAGAGAGAGAGAGAGAGAGAGAGATAGAGAGAAAGAGAGACTGAATCAGATTACAAAGAGAGCAAGACGACAGATCAAATAAGACTTATATAAATTTGTACATTCTTAGTAAACGTATAATTAACGACTAAGCGAATAAAGTGACTCAAAGTTAAAATTCAACAAAAGTCTCTCAAAAGTAAATCGTATGCGCATTGCCCTCTCTCCCTCTCCATGCTCAAGTATATATATTTATTTCTTCTATTTCAATATTGAATACAATAAAATATACTCGGCTCTTTTATGAATCAATCAAATAAAGTTGTGTGTTGAGAATCAATTAGAGAGGCGACAACAGCAGCTGGCAGCTGGCATGAAAAGCAAAGAAAAAAAGAAAAAAAAAAAATGAAAACCAAACGAAAAGAAAATGGAAGAAAGTTGCGTGCCGTTAGCTTTGCCAATTACTCAATGGGATGAATGACACCCAAATGACCAATGAGCTGCCAAAGGCTGCCACGACTGCCATATGCAGTATGTCACAGGCAAACACACACACACACACACACACACACACAGACACACACAGACACACACACACTTACTCAGTTTAATGGCTGCGAGGTAACAGGTGAGCCGCAAGAGTTAAATAAGGCAAGGATTATGAGAAGCTGGCTGACGGCAGCTCTGTATGTGTGTGTGAGTGTTGGTGTGCTTGTGCGTGTGACTGTGAGTGTGCCTGTGTGTGTGGTAAGATATGCATATGCAGCCGCAGCTCAAACAGTGCTCAAATACAAGTCAAAACTGCAATGCGCCATCTCTCTCACATTCTACCTCTCTCTCTCTCCATCTCTCTTTTTACTATTGCCATCTCTATCTGGGCTAAAGTGCTCGCAAGTAAATTTGGAAGAAACAATTTTCAGGAATGACTTAACTTTTGCGTTTATGTGAAAACTTTTGGCAACGTGATGTTATGCGAAACGCCAAAAGGCGAGCCAGGACACCAAGGCAAGCAGTTTAAAGCAATATATACGTATATATATACATATATGTATGAATAAACAGAGTGAGCGAGAGAGATTGAAAGGCAAATAGTCAGTGAAAGAGAATTGTGTATATAGCATGTGCAGCTGCGTTAACCTAAAGCATAGGAATTGACTCTGATCGCGTCAGTTAATGTTGCCCTCTGTATCTCCTTCCATCTCTTCTTACTCTCTCACTATCTAGATCGTGCTCTCAAGCTATCTTTTGTGGCTCTAACTCTGTCATTGCCTCTTACTTGGTATCTCTATCTCATGCTCTCTGTGTCTCTATCTCGTTCTATCCTTACCTATCTTCCCCTATCTGTCTCATTTTCTCTCTTTTAACTATCTTACTCCTCACAGTCAATCCTTTACTCTCTCTATCTCTTTTCCCTCTTTCTCAGTGTCATTTTCACCCTCCTTCTCCCCTTTTTTCCTTTCTGCTTCCCATTTCTAAGCCGGCTTTTTTCTCTTTCTCTCTCTCTCTCTCTCTTTTTCCTTCTCTATCTCTCAAACTTTCTCTAACACTATATTTCTATATGTCAATCTCACTTTATTTTCTCACAGTGTAGTTTTAACTCTTCTCTGATCTCTCTCTCTATCTCTTTCTATACTTTTCAAGTTTCGTCTTCTTCTTTCTATCCCTTTTTTTCAATATTTTCTTTGCACTATTATATCTGTTTTTCTTACTTGTTCGTTCTCTTCGTTGCTTTCATTTTATCCAATTTTTTTTCCCTATATTTTTTCCTTTCTCCTTTCTCTATATCTCTCCCTTTCTCTAGCTAGTTACACTTCCCGTTAAGCGCTTATTGCTCGACTCTGTTAACGTTTCGATTGATACTTCAAAAAAAAAAAAAAGAGCATCAAAAAATATAATTGGTGTAGGAAAAGCTTTTACGCGATACTTTACGAGCGGGCCGCTAGCTTTAGCTTCATTCCGAAATGGAAATTAAGTTGTAAGTGCAATTTGCGTAACTAGATAAATGGGCGGTGCATAGGCGGACCTCCGTTAGCCCCCCGCTTTCGTTTCACTCTGCAGCTCGCCGACTCTCCTACTCACCATCTCTCTCTCTCTCTCTCTCACTCAGCCTGTTGCTCTCTCACTCTGTCCGTCCGATGCTTGCATTGTCTTCCTGAATTCTGTCGCGCGTTTTTTTGTCTGTTTCACTTTGCTGGTTTTTGCGACTGATTGCATTTTTATCCCTTTACACACGAAATCCATGAAATATGCACACTAACTCATGCGTATTTTATAATAATAAAAGCGCACGGCGAGCAACCACACACATTGACTGAGAGCGAGCGAGGCAGAGGTAGGCAGGGAGAGAGACAATGTGTAAGTGGTGGAGAAGCTTAAAATAAAAGTAAAACCAACAACGAAACAGGGTGCACTGCATGCCAGCAAAACCCAAAGTCAAGCTACCCACTAGATTAACTCGGGGTCTATGCGAAGGGTTACCCTCTAGCTACAACATGGTTATATGGCATGCTACCCAATGGATTATGTAAAGTGTTACTCTCTATGCTATCTATTTAGTGAATTGGGTTAATTGTTATCAAATAGATGCCATTGAGAGTAGCCAACTACATAAGCCAGCTGTTATTACTTCTACTATTTACTTCGGTTAGTCAGGGGCCTGCTGGTGTATATCGATTATCTGTGCATTATAGAGTGTTCTACTAGAATACCAGCTAATGAGCTACCCTCTAAGCTATATACTATAGTATCTACTTTTCGCGAGACTTTCTACTAGAGCAATCAGTGGCGCATATTCTAGACTCGACTCCACTCGACTAGACTCAACTCGACTCGACTAGACTCGACTAGACTCGACTAGACTCGACTAGACTCAACTAGACTCAACTAGACTCAACTAGACTCGACTAGACTCGACACGACTCGACTAGACTAAACCCGAATCGATTCGACTAGACTCAACTAGACTCGACTCGAATCGACTAGATTAGAGCCTAGTCGAATCGACTAGATTAGACCCTAGTCGAATCGACTAGATTAGACCCTAGTCGAATCGACTAGACTAGACTCAACAGATGCTCCGACCAGAACCTGAACCTCTCTCTAATAGGACACTTCCAGGCTCGATTATCAGTGATGATATCCACTAAGTTGCTCATCACAAAATTGACTTGATTTGACCTTGACTTGACTGGACTTCCGATTCCCACAAACCCCACAATGCCTGTCATATTGTAATACTCTGTAGCTCAATTACCCCATTGCAGTACTCTCTGTGCTACTCCCACAGCTACCTATTGAACTACCCTGTATGCTATCATATTGCTACCCACTAGACTAACCGCTAGACGAAATACTATGCAACCCGGTTGTCCTCCCACGTTCACAGCTGCTACACTCCGCACTTATCCCACCCAACAGCTAACCACTAGGCTATCCAATAGAATACCCAGCACCCAGGCCAACTTTAGTTTCCTGCTGACTTCGATGTTCGTTTGCTGCTTGTACAATTGCAGCTCAGCTATACCCCACCTGTCCACCTGCTTACCTGTTAACCTGCTGTGGCGGGCAGAGTTGTCACAGCTGCTGGCTGGGTGTCAAATCTCTTCACACGTGTCGGTTAAGACACCCACATCCACACACATGCACACATATGGGTGGCTAACAAATCGCTGTCGAGTCGTTGCTTAGTGGGGCAGCTTATCCACTTTGGTAGCTGCTTGGCAACCCTGGGCAAGCACACCTGCCGAATCGAATCGCTTGGCATACATAAGCAGGCCACTTGACAATTTGCTTAATATTTAACGCGTCGCAAAGTGCATCTAAAGCCGATCCTGTGGCACAGCTGCTGCAGCTGTTCCTGATCCGGCAACGCTGATTGCCACTGCATCAGCGATCCGAGCATCGTTATGGCCACAAAGCAACGCTATGACAGTCGTAACTCAATCTATGCGAGCTACCCATAATTTCAGACTATGCTAAACCAAATTTTACGCTCTCCTAAAATACCCTAATGGAGAGGGGGGTATATTGATTCGTGCAAGAAGTTTACGCACTGTGAAGATAGGAGTATATAACTCTTTGACTAATTGATTGAGAGGGGAATCGGTTGATTGGCGGATTGATTGATTAATTCTTAAATCTTAGCTTCCTATCTATTATTTTGCATGCCTATTGACTGCTCTTGATGAACTCTTTCGGCAAATAGGATTTGGGTTTCAGCTGAATAGTGAGAGTGCATTTGATAGTCGGTTGCAATACGAGTGCAATGCTCTTGCTTGTCTTCCTGATTGTTTCTTCTCGTTTTTTGTCACGCTTTCCTTTTGCATCTTTTGTTCCATTGGTCGTCATCCTTTGCTACTATTTTCACATCCTGTTTTTTTTTTCTTTTTGCATTATTGCTTTTCATGCATTTGCAGCAGCTGCTTAAACGTGTTCCAAATACGCAATAGACGCCTGACTACGCTCCCCCTATTCCATGGTCGACCACGCCCCCAAACTGTCCCGTAAAAAAATATATATATATACATATGTATATATCCAGAGAGAAAGATAGAGATATAGAGAGTGAGACATAAAGAGAGGGAGAGGTCGAGACGCCCATGCGAATTTGGTATGCGAAATTGGCATTCGCTAGCGTCCTATTTGGTGCATACGAATGAACATTCGCCTAGCTGCCTAGCTGTTTTATTAGCCGTCATATAAACCAGGCCATAACGCCTTTCCTTCTAGCTGCCCTCCCCACTTCCCTATCCTCTATCCAAGCTTCTTGCCCAGAGCCGCAGTTATGAATAGCTGCAGCAACACTGCACAGATTTCTCATGTGCTAATTTGGGCAAAGGTTCAAGCCCCACTTAGGTCCGCAGCTCGGCAAAAGAATGATAATGATAGTGCTAATAATATGCTAATGCTAATGTTTATAATAATCATAGTTGGAATACTAATGACAATGACAATGACAATGACAATGACAATGACAATGACAATGACAATGACAATGACAATGACAATGACAATGACAATGACAATGACAATGACAATGACAATGACAATGACAATGACAATGACAATGACAATGACAATGACAATGACAATGACAATGACAATGACAATGACAATGACAATGACAATGACAATGACAATGACAATGACAATGACAATGACAATGACAATGACAATGACAATGACAATGACAATGACAATGACAATGACAATGACAATGACAATGACAATGACAATGACAATGACAATGACAACATTGATTCAAAAGTTAATGACATGCTCACGATGCTTTTGACAGCAATTATAAGTACAGTAATTAGTTTATCTGTATTAATTTCAAATTGTTATATCATTCTCTCTCTCCCTATACACTTATTTATATATTTATGTATATATTTATATGTATATGTGTTGGCTGCATAGTTGGGTCTAGTCTCGGCTAATTGGGGAAATTTGAGCGACTTGTTGTGTTTGGATAGCCAAGCCGAGGGCGGGACGGGGCTGGGGCTGGGGCGAACGTGTGAGAAGTCTTGTTGCCTCAGCTCACGCGGCTTCTCAACTATATTTATTATCATGTCGAATTGTTATCCTAGTTGTTATCCTATCTGCCAGGCTATGCTGCCTGGCTACACCAAAGTTGTTGTTATTGTTGTTCGTACTGCTGTTGTTGTTGTTGTTGCTGTTGTTCCTGCTCATGTTAACATGTGTTCAAATCGTTAAGGCGAGAACTTTGTGCAAAATTATTTGCTACAAAACACTCGACGTGTTTGCGCCTGGCTGACTGTGTGTAGCCCCTGTCTCTTATCCCCCCCTCAACCCTTAACCCACTGTCTGTCTGCAACTCTCTCCCTCTCTCTCTCTCTCTCTCTCTCACACACACTATTGCTCTGTGTGTTTGTGTGTGTGTGTCGAAGCAAGGCTGCAAGCAACTACACAAACAACAGCTCATTGAGTTTTAGAAAAGTTGTTAACATGAACATTTGATGTCACAACATTGCTTCACAGAGCACCCTCTCTCTCTCTCTCTCTCTCTCTCTGTCTGTCTCTCTCGCTCTGCGTCTATGTGTGTTGGTATGCAAGTGCATGTGTGTGTGAGTGTATGTGGCCTCCATATGGTTGGCTTATATTGCCATTGACCATTTGGCAACGAGAACGACGACACAAGACGCACCAAGCGTAAACATTTTTCCACCAACTAAAGCTCAAACTTCCCCCTCCACCTATCCCTCTCTCTCTCTCTCTCGCTTGCCATCAAGCACTGCCCCAGTCCTTAACCCTTTTAACTGACAAACACTACAAAAAATAGACAAACTTTTACACTTAGCTGCAGAAAATTGTCTACAAATTTTGTTAATTTATGTTATTTATTTAGTTAGTTATCGTTTTTGTTTTTTCTAGCCTTTTTTTAGCCGTTTTTTTGTGTGTTTTTGTTCTGCTGTTGGTTGCGTTGGCCTCCAGCTGCGACCCAGCTGCCTTTGGCCTGTTGCTTTTGCGGTCAACTCCATTATTGGCCCTATTAAAGAGACGACGAAACTGCCTTTCAGTTACTCCCGTTTCCCATTTTCCATTTCCCGATTCTCGACTCTCGACTCTCGACTGTGCTCTTGGCGCAGGCTGCGCTTTTTGCCAACTACAACAATAACAGCCAAGCCGCAAACAAGCTCAACAATATTAATACAGCATGTCACAGGCACACACACACACACATATATATATATATACATATATATGTATATATGCACATACTCCTACAATGCACAATTACTTACCATATATGTATACCCTAGACCAATTGAATTCAGATTAAATATAAACGCAAGCTCAACTCGCTACTCAGTAGCTTTCAGAGCTGCTTAAAGCTGCTTAAAATGACAAGAGAGCTTTCCATAGGGAATGTTATCTATGTGCATTAAAATTTCCTTTTGAGCAGTGAGCAATTCAACATTTAGAAACCTAGATCTAGGATTCCACTTTGAAGAAGGACATAAAGAACCAAAGACTTACGAAACTTTCGAAGGCTTTCAAGTTTTAGTTTTGAGCGAAATTTGAATTTTTGTTGAACTAACTCGTTATACCAATTAAAACTTATAAAGCTGGGCAACTTTACTCCTCATTCATCGATAAATAACGATTTCGATTTCATTTTAAGCAACAGTCAAATTGTAAAGGGTAACAGATAGCCCATCAGAGTTGCTTCTTTTTCTATGTATTTTTTTTTTTTTTTTTACTACGAAAACGCAGCAGACGCATTAAAATCGCCCAAGCACGACGGTTGTTTGTGGGCGTAACAGGACAAGGGACATATAAGGATACTGGGCAGGGGAAGGGGAAGGGGAAGGAGTGGAGGTGGAGGAGAAAATACAGCGAAGAGACAAAACCAGAGTAAACAGCGACGTAAAATCAACAAGCAAATATGGATGGGATGGGGAGAGTGTGGAGCGTAAGCGATCTGGCATGGGTGTAGGACAGTGTTATCAACAATTTACAAATTTAAGATAGAACAAAAACGGTTTATAGAAATAAATATTTAAGCGCAATTGCTATATGAATATTTCATATCAGATCAATCACGGCTAGCTTGCCGATAGATGACTTCAACTGTTTTTACATAAATGATGAGGTAATGACGAGATGACAGCAGATGAAGGGTGAAGTAGAAAAAGGAGATGACATGGAAAAGCAAAGCTAATGGAAAAGGTGGAGTATGGGAGAAGATTAAGAAATGGTCAGGTGTGAGAGACCAAAAGTGTGAGAATGGTTTAGGCTGGAGTACGTAAGAAGTGGGGTAAGCTTATGGAAGAATGGAAGGCAAGAGAATATGAAAAGAGGGAATACGTAAGCAGAAGGAAAGGTTAAGGAGGAATGAAAGGCCAGAGGTGAGGCAGAGACAGAGATTGAAGGAAGATACGAAAGAGTTGAAGATATGAAAGAATAAGAGAAGAATAAGAGAATGGAGTACATCAGGCAAAACTTTGTAACTAAAGGAACAAGATAGAAGAATGTAAATATGGAAAAGAATGGAATACGAAAAGAAATCGAAAGATCAGATCGAGTGCAATGCGCAAGAAGAGGCTTAGATTGGAAGAGATGAAAACAAAAGTAAAGGCAGGAAAAGGTAAGCTGGGAAAAAGAATATGATAGAGACTATGATAGAGCAAAGGTATACAGAGAAAAGGCATGCAAAGTATTTAGATTATATATCAGAATATTTTAAATTGCAAATATGCCAAAAACTATTGAAACTTTTAGTTAGGGTTAAATAAAGCTCAAGAAAAGCTAACATTGCTCTCTTTCAGTCTATTTATGTGCCCAATGGCTGTTCGGCAGTGGGAAAAAAGGCTAAAATATGACGGTAAACAAGTGCAGTTGGCAGCACTGTTAAGGCAGGCTGGTGGTGAAGGGGGCGTGCTCAGTATGCAGGAGGCGTGGCCGTGTGGGGCTTTCATGGCAGTGTGTTAGGTGACGGTCTGCGGGTCATAAATGCTGATGTGTGAAGCGCTTGCGGCATTCAGAGCAATTGTCTCGATTGAGACGCACACACATGCACAGCTACACACACACACATATACACACACACAGCTGTTACATGCGGCGTATGCGCAATTTTCAACAGTGTTTGATATGGCCTTATTGCTGGTTCAGCGACTCATCGCTGGCGTTGTTGCTGTTATACGGTTTATTGGTCTGCCATGGCCTCAGTTTAGTGGGCACTGTATGGAGTGGGCGTGGCTGGTGGACAGCCAGTCAGTCAGCCAGTCAGTCAGTCAGTCAGTCAGCCAGTCAGTCAACCAGTCAGCCAGTTAGACAGACAAAAAGGCCGCGCGAGTGTCGAGCCGAGCCGAAATGATTGCAGACAAATATTGGCAGGGAATCCGCGTTTATTGTACACTTGAAACGCGGCCAATAACAGCAACAACAACAACAACAACAACAACATCTGCAACAACAACTTCAACTGCTTCAACAACAGCAACAGAAAGTGCGCAACTTTAATGCAAACAGGCAAACAGTTTGGCAAAAATGCGGAGCCAAATGAAAGAAAACGAGTAACATAACCAAGCAGCATAAAATACACATAAATACACACACCGACACACACACACACACACACACACACACACACACACACAGAGACACAGCGGAAGTGTGGCAACACCGGCAAAATCATCGAAACGACCGCAAAAATCAAAAAATTTTAACGCTTGCTGAAAGTCAATTTAGCTGCAATGAATGCACGACTAGCAGCTACCCAGTAGATAAGGTATATTCTTCAGCTAATAAATACTTTGAGATATGTTAGCAAACATAAAGCTAGCTAGTACATTGAGGAAAAGTAAATTCAAGTTTTAATCCGTCAGTCTATTAATAGCTATATTGATTGGTTTGGCTAATCAGCTTATTAGTATATCAATCAGTGAGTCAACGTCATTGAATTGTTTGGGAAGTCTCTTATTGCAGACGTTCTGCTATTGATAAGTCAAGTAGTCAAGCAGCTAACAGTCAGTTTCTTACACACATAGTCAAGGTAGCCGTGCTATAAGTCCATTCAGCAGTCAGTTAATCAGTCACAAAATCAATCAGTCCATCATTCAATCTGTCAGTCAGTCAGTCAGTCAGTCAGTCAGTCAAGCTGTCTGTCAGTCAGTCAGTCAGTCAGTCAGTCAAGCTGTCTGTCAGTCAGTCAGTCAGTCTGTCAGTCAGTCCGTTAGTCAGTCAGTTAGTCAGTCAGTCAGTCAGTCAGTCAGTCAGTCAGTCAGTCAGTCAGTCATTCCGTCAGTCAGTCAGTCAGTCAGTCAGTCAGTCAGTCAGTCAGTCAGTCAGTCAGTCAGTCAGTCAGTCAGTCAGTCAGTCAGTCAGTCAGTCAGTCAGTCAGTTAGTCAGTCAGTCAGTCAGTCAGTCAGTCGTTAGTCAGTCAGTAGTCAGTCAGTCAGTCAGTCAGTCAGTCAGTCAGTCAGTCAGTCAGTCAGTCAGTCCGTTAGTCAGTCAGTCGTCAGTCAGTCAGTCAGTCAGTCAGTCAGTCAGTCATTCAGTCAGTCAGTTCGGTCAGTCAGTCAGTCCGTTAGTCAGTCAGTCAGTCAGTCAGTCAGTCCGTTAGTCAGTCAGTCAGTCAATCAAAGATCTCCATTCCAGTTACCCAGTCAGTCAGTTAATCTCGCACTCAATCTAGTCAGTCACTCAATCAAGTATTCAGCAAATCAATCAATCAATTTGTCAATCCAGCTGTCTGTCAATCAATCAATCTAAGCTATTATAATCCTATATCGTTAGCCAATCAGTCACACAAGCTATCAACCGCCTTTCCACTCACTTAGTCATTAAGTCAATCTATCATTCAATCAGTCACTCAGTCTTTCAGTTAGACATTCAGAAAATCAGTTGGTTATTCTATCAGCTGATCAATCAAAGTTCTCTTATATACATATTAATGTAGTCCTGTATCGTTAGCCTATGATACATCTTATAAGCCAACACTGGCTAAGTAGGTCGGTTTCATCAGTTAGACCTTCCAGGGAAGAACAGAAAGAAGATAAGACAGAGTTTAGACCTAATATTGCTATTAAATTATTCAGATACGTTATTTCATTGAATACTGCTGTCAGGAGGCAAAGGCTTACTAATATACAATGTACATATGCATATTACTGATCATCAAGCTGCTCTCCAATATGCCCCTCATACGCATTTACAGGGTACAATAAGTAAGAGCAGCAGCAACTGAAGAGCATAAAGTTTATGTGTGTGTGTGTGTGTGAACTTAAAGCAGACATTTATTTATGTATTTATGCATATTTTGTGCAAAAATTTCAACCATAGACTCGACTGTGTGTGTGTGTGTGTGTGTGTTACTTTTTGTTTGTTGTGCGCTGCATTGACCTTTGACCCGCCCGCCTGCTCCCTTTGGATAGCCATCGTGTGCCTATAGTAGTTTGGCCTGTCAGTTTGCTGAAAGTTGTCATGAAAATTGCATTGCCGGACCGTCAACAGCCGAGACAGTGATTGCCTGATTGATTGACTGATTGCTGGACTGATTGAATGACTGAGTGGAATGAGCCTGAGAATGAATCTGTCAGCTATTCACGCCATCTGCTTCTCGATGTCGTGAATAGCTGACAGATTGATTGACAAACTAGCTACTTACCTGTCTAACTGATTGACTGATGAACTGCTGAGCTGATGACTGATCAGTCGACGGACTTACTCATTGATTGAGCTCAACATCCGCTTCATCACCTGTGCATTTAACTTGGCCAAATGGCGATTTCATTTTTGCTTAGTCAACCATGACTTCTGTTTCTGTTTCTTTTTCGTGTTCTCCTTTCTTCTTGCTAGACCCAAAGTTTACAGTTAGCTATAAAACATTCCAACCCAAAACTAAATACCAAAGCTGTAAACATTTCAACGAACTTTTAAGCCAACAAATTTGAGCATTACAAGAGAAAAAGTTGAAAGATTCGTATACGCGTCGAGTGTGAATGAGTGAAGAATACCCTGTTGCCAACTTATTATTATATAATGCTTAATTCTAGGAAGTAGAAGGTATAGGAAGTAGTAGATATATGTATATAATAAATATGGAGCTGGATAGGCATAGATATCAATGCTTATATTGAGAAGTTGCAAAAGACTTTTAGAGCTCATATTCGATAGACAGAAATGAATAGATCTAAGCAGAAAGATCAGCAGATATATATATATAACATATATATGAACAAATTATATAAAAAATATTTACATAAATTCCTGAATTGTCAATTTTAACAATTTTTCGAGTTTTTTTAAAATAGTTTTTACAAATATTGTAAAACTGTTCTGCTAATTGTTTCTCACGAAAAAAGTCTCTTTAAGAGAGACTCTCGGTCAGGCGAATTAATAGAAGAGCTGAAGTAGTGGTACCTCAGAGAGGGGTATGTGAGAGGCAGCTGAGAGCTAGCCGGTTGAATAGGACTGAGAGGGGCATTGAGCTTGGTTGGTATGTGTGCGATTTGTACATACTTACACATTCCACATTCAGTGCGCGCTGCACTTTAATTAAATTTCTTAATTATGTTGGATTAATACGCACACACACACACACACTCACAAAGAGTCAAGCAGGTGTGTGTGTGTGTGTGTGTGTGTGTCAGTCAGTCAGAGACAGCTTCCAACTAAAATTTCATAGTTCTATTCTACTTTTTCGTTTAATCAACATGCATACGCAGCCAGGCTAGGGGCGGAAGACAGAGAGTGAGAGACTGGGAGAGACAGGGGATTGAGGAGCGGGAAGTTTGTACAAGGTGTGGCCGACTGTGGCCTGCCCAAGTAATTGAGAAAACTTGGCAGCAAGTGCTTCAACAACTGTCCCACCCTTACCCCTTGGAATGACGTTGCCTCTATACCGTGGTTGGAAATGAGCATCAATTGGAAAGAAAAGCGCTTGATTAAGGCAGAATGATCTACTCATAAACCCGAACTATAGATGGTAGGACAACTAATTATAGTTAAACGATGGATCTGTAGATCTAGCTATATATAACTTATTAAGTCTTTGCTTCATGCAACTATTATAACACATTCCTCTGCAACAAGAATTGATCGCAAGATAAGTAGATCTAGACTATATTTAGAGCTCGTAAGATCTATACCCATATGGAATTACTATAACTAATAGGAACTAATGGAATTATGTATGCAATTGGAACTAGTTCCTTTCAACTTTTTCAGCTTTATGTAAACGGAACTAGTTCTTTTTCAGCTAGTAAATCTATCTCCATGAACTTAAGTATAGCAACGTTATAGCTTATCAATAGTAAATGAACAAATGGAATTATGTATGTAAATGGAACTAGTTCTTTTCAGTTTTTCCCAGTGTAAGATACTAAAACACAGTGAACTAATGAAAGGCTACAAATGCATCTAAATGGAACTAGTTCTTTTCAACAACGTTATAGCCCATAGATCGTAAATGAACAAATATAATTATGTAAATGGAACTAGTTATTCTCAGCTCCTCCTCTTATCTAAGTTCCTTGAATTGGATATTTGTAACTGGTAATTAATGCTTGTTCATCGATTGGTGTTTTCACTGTACTTTAATTTCATTTGAACTATAATTGTGAGCTATTTACCGAAGCCTTCACCTGCTCCACTGTGCATGCTGCAAATGAGTCGCACTACCCGCTCCAACTTGTTTTAGCTGCTGCTCCAAGCGACCGCCCTCCCCTCCTCCCGTTGGGCCCATGCAACCTCTCTTCACATTTTAGTTACTTACTTGAACATTTACCTTTGCGTCTGGCATTCAACAGCCGGCGTGCTGGCAGTGAGGCAGCTAGGCAGCCAGGCAGCCAGGCAGGCAGTCGGCCAACAACAAGGATCAGCCAAAGGCAAAGGCGTCCTTCAGTGCTTGCCACAGGACTCATCTGTTGGGGGCTGCCAATGGAATGCCAGTGAGAAGGGGCGTGGCGCATTAGTTGCAGCACGTGACTGAAATGCCAAGCGACAGAGAAAGAGAGAGAGAGAGCAAAAGGGGAGTGCGAGGGCGAGAAGCGAACTGAAAGAAGCAAGCAGCGAGCAGCTTACTAAAAATTAAAACACATGTAAAGAAATAATTAAGATATTATGTACTGCTACGCCCCCAAAACACAGACACCAACCCGAGCGCCCCCAGCACCCCCAGCCACATGGCCACACACACAAGTTGGGCTCTGGGCGTTAGGGCTGACGGGTGCAGCGGCTCGTAAACAAAGCACGATAAGAGCAAACTGTCAGTTCTGAATAGGCCACTAAATGCAGAGGGCGACACTTTTTGCACTCTCTACGAAAAATACATATTTACACTAGACAACACAATTGAGGATTGCAGTCTGTGTAGAGTTTCCACTAACCAGATTGTTGATTGTTAGCTCTGCGATAAGAGAACATCAAACAGTGTGCTTGGCAAGATGATTCAAGCTTTTTGCTTATGAAATCAAATTCTTTGAGATTATATTATTTATTTGAGATTATATTATTTTACTTTAATTTTGAAATCATACGTCGATTCGTTTACATGATATTTTCTGAAACCTATATAAAATTATATAAAATGCAAAGCTGCTCAAAAGCTGACTTGAAGCTCACTATTAGCTTATAATATGATCGATTGTGCTATGAGCTAACAGTTTAAGATAACTTTAAGCTTAAACGCTTAAAAGCTCAAAGCTCGTGTAAAGCACATTAAAGCTTCTTCAAGTATTTACCTCTATGTCACAGCGAACACAAAAGGCATCTAGTATTTTAGATAATAATATTCCGTTTTGTTATCATATAAAAGCTGATTTAGTATGATCTCTAATCTCATTGAAGCCTTACTAGAGGTTAACTGAAAACTCCCTTAAAAAGCTATCGCTAAATCAATTAAAGATCCACTAGTGTCGACTCTCTATAGAATCTCTATAGGGGTCAATCTAACGATTATCTATAGTTCTATTGTAGTCAGCTTGAAGCTCCACATAAAAGCCAACTTAACTTAACAACAACGACTGATCGAGTCATTTGTAGTGCTGCTTGAAGACTATAGCCAAATTTTGTTGGCTAGTGTATGTATCTTTTATTTTGAATTTGTATTTTGTTTTGTTTTTGACTGCGCCTCGTTTCGCATTCATTGCCACCTGCTTGTTTTTATCGGGCACCGGGCACGTGTTTTTCCGCTTCTTCTCTTCTGCTGCTTCAGCTTTTGTTTTTACCCGTTTTGCCCAACTCAAGATGTGCCCGCAACACATTTCCGTATCCGCAGTCCAATAGATATATATATATATATAAATGTATATAGATGTATATATCTATGTATATACCCCTCGCACTCACTCAGCTCGCCCACTTAGACGAAGGTCAGGTCGGATGCTCAGCGCAAATTGTCGGACAAAAGAAAAGAATTGTTGGAATCTGTGCACCAATTGCTGTTCTCACTTTTCCATTGTTCATTGCTCCAGTTTTATTTCCCTTTTTGTTTTTTTTTTTTTTTTTTGACAGAGTGAAAGAAAGTGAATTTAGATATGGTCTAACTGAATAAATAGTATAGATATATATCAGCGAAGCAGGTTTCTTAGACTGCAACTTTATTCTCAGAGGGTTCTGTGTTGCTAAAGCTTACTACAATGTTGACAATAAATTAGTAGGGTTATTACCTTAAAGTATAATAGATTGGGTTATACGAGCCTCTAACTGGGATATTCCTTTTTGAATATATGTAAATATATAACTTATCTCTCGCTTCACTCCTTCATATAACTATATTCATTATTATATTATACAATTATATTAATTATATCGATTATAGTTATCGATTAATATTTATTCTCTTTCTGCTAAATTTACTTATAACCATTTTATAAACTATCAATAATACATTATTCATTTTCTCTACTATTAATTCATTAATTCTTACTCTTCTCTCAGTTACTCCCTTATCAACTTATATATATCTCTATCATATCTCTAGGGTCCATAATCCGCCATAAAATTTTCGTTTCCATCTCGTTTCACTCCATTCAATATCTAACAAATATTAGCTATATATTAAACAAAACAATCAATTGACATTTCATAAAATATTTTTTAATTTGTTAGGGATATTTCTATTATATCCTGCCCATTAGCTACCCCGCTTTCTCGGACTTTAATTTGTTTGTTGTTTTTTTTTTCTTTTCTCTTTTTTTTTGTTGTTCTCTTATTTCGTTTTGTCACATTGTGCGCCTCATTACTTCTGCATTTTCATTTCTGGCCAGTGTCGGGGCGATGTATCATTAAAAAGATGTCTTTTTCGCCTAAGCCTGCGAGGAAGCTGGGTGGTTGAGGCGTGTGGGCGTGGCATAGGCTGCTTGAAACTGCTTACTTTATCTTCATAAAGAGCAAAGTTGCTTCAGCTGCAGCAGCAGCAGCAACAGCAGCAGCAGCAGCTCCTTCTGCAGCTCGACAGGTTATAATTTCAGCTTGTTTTATTTACGGTACTTACGCGCACTTCCACAGTCCAGGGGCGTCGAGTAATACGTGTAGAGTGGGGGTGCGGCAGTGGTGTGTGCGGGGAAGCAAGGAAGACATGGTTCGTGCTCAAAACGTTTTTACATTTCATTGACTGGGCGCCAGGGCAAAAGAAAACAACGAAACACAACCCAGCAGCAACACACACATACACACATACACACACCCGCACATACATGCCACACACACACACATACAGTGAGAAGAAGCAGAAGAAGCCGTAGAGCAAGAGACAGCGTGAGCTGCTGTGGAGAAACAGTTGCCAGCTTCTCACGAGTGCCGACAACAACATTGAACAATTAAATTTAATTGCATTCCCAATTTGTATAATTATGCCCCGACTCTCTAAATATATATATGTATATGTATACATAGCTATATATATATCTACATTCTTAATTTGCATCAACAATAAACGATGACAACAAAAGGAACATCTCCCTACCGCCCTCTAACACAGTGTAGTTCTGTCATGTCAACTCGTCAAGCCGCAGGCATTTGAATTGTTTGAAATAGTTTCTAAGCAGCATTAGGCAGCATTAGCAGCTCTCATTATATAGTTATCGATAATAGCGATAGTTAGCTAATATGCTAAATTATGATGCATGTTCAATAGCTGTATTTCGTAGCTAATGGAAATAGCTGAAACACAGGCGAGGGAGCATTAAGTGAAAGCACGTTTAGCTAATTGTATTATTATCGATAATTCGTCGAATGCAGTTATGGAAACTGTATAAAAAAAGGCCTGCATAAGGTCGAAAGAGTTAGCTGATATACATTTCAAGCCATAAGCTGATATACATTTCAAGCCATAAGCTGGAGTATTGGAGCTGATGAAGAAGTTATCGATAGCATCGATAGTCTGTTATGAATTAACACACGCTCTCTGTATCGCAGCACTGCATTGCATGTAAAGCCAAAGTATTATGATTGCTAACTTAAGAAAACTGTTTATATGATGCATGAATATTTGAAGCAATCGATAAATTATCGAATATATCGTTTAGCTAGCAATCAATGGCTGAAATGCTCTCAATAGTTATTGCTTATGCTAATGCATTAACACAACTAAGCCTACTATCGCATATATAATCAGCATCGATGCAACTAAGCGTCTATCGTAATATCGATATGTCTATGCTGAATATTTGCTCATATCGCTCATATGTGTTGCGATTAGAGTAGCCCATCTTTGATTGGTCTAATTAGCGTTATTGACACGTTTCATCGCATGGTGGACTAATCAAAATTGATGGTCGGCCAAATGGTGGACAATGCAATAGCTGGTGACAGCTGTCAACACTGGCCAGCTAGGCAGAGTGTTGGAAAATGAAGATGGACAGAGAGAGAGACAGAGACAGAGGGAGAGAGAGAGAGTGCGATAGAGTGAGAAATGTGCCAATTTAGATGATTAGCGAGTCGAGTGCTCATAATTAGCCAATGGATTGCTGAAGCAAAGCCCGCTAAGGCTGAGGGATGAAAATGAGTTTGGAATGGAGGAATGGAGGTTGGTTGGTTGAAGCAGATCTAATGGGCGTAGAGGGGGTTAGGCTTAACTGACTCAGTAATCAGTGCGAATAACAAATAGAAATTCAATGTCTGGCGATTAATTCAATAAGTTTCTATTACTTTGATTAGGTGTTGATTATGTGTCTGGGTGTGTGTGGCAAAAGTTCCTGTCGACAGGTGGCGCTATGCCAAGCTCTGACTGCTAATAAAGTCATGGCACACACACACGCACATAGCTACATATACACATATATACATCTGTATATAGATGTGGGGGCGGGGGTTTGGGGCATGGCAGAACAAAGAAGCGACAGAGCGAGCCAGAAGTCTGGGAGTTTGGGTATTATTTTTAGGTGAACTATGCGAAATACTTGTACGCAAGCAAAGCGGGAAAGATTTTTGCAATTTATTTAAGTCACGTGCCACATGCCACCCACACATAGCCAGAGAGAGAGAGAGAGAGAGAGAGAGGGAGAGAATAGAGAGACAGACAGACACACCTGGCTTGGCAGGCTGCCTGACTTGATTTGGAACTCAAAGTGACTGACGAAGTGACTGACTGACTAAGTGACACACACAGAGAGACAGCAAGACAGACGGACAGACAGACACAAGAGAGAGAGAGAGAGAGAGAGAGAGAGAGAGAGAGAGGGAGGGAGCGAGCGAGGTTGAGGTTGAGGCCAAGTGGCAAGTGCGAGTTGAACAAGGGCAAAGTTATGCCACAGCCAGCAAATGTAACATAAATTATATGAAGCAAAGGCGCAAAAACCTGATGCCAAAACCCAACAGCAGCAGCAGCCAGTAGCGGCAGCAGCAGCAGCAGCTAAAGCCAGGTGTTAGGGTGCAGGTAGAGACTAGCTTTCGTTGGCTGCTTCAACTGCGGCAACATCTTGCTGCTCATCATGAGGCAACTTACTTACTTTTTACTTCCAAGGCACTTAATTAGTGTGCGCGAATTTTGAGCACGTGAATTTTCACAAGTGTGTGCGAGATGGATAGAAATATAGAAAGTAGAGCAAAAGAGCGAGAGAGAGAGACAGGGAGAAAAGAGAGAGAAACGGTAAAGAAAAGATATAGGCAGAGAGCTCCAAAAGAGCACAGTGGTTAAAAGCTACAAGATGATATATATATTTATATGGAAGATGATATAGGGGTTAATATATAGGAAGATAAGTTAGGTAGGGTAGAAAGCGATTCTATAAGGTCTTATTGAAGAATCGGTAGGGAATAGATAAGTAGAAGTGCGCAAAAGATAAAGATATATAATAGAACTTGCGATTCTATAAGGTCTTACTGAATCTGAAGAAATTTGGAAAAAATCTAAAATCAGTTTAAGTTAATGTAAACGATTTTCATAGAAATATAGCTACGATCTATTAGTTCATTCATGGAATTCATGACTAATCCTAAGCGGTTGACTATATATTAAGCAAAGGAAACAGGAGGGGAAAAAAAGATCGGAAGACTTGAAGCAAAATAATACAGAAATATAACTTATATAAGAATTAAAAAAAATATGAATATTATTATTAATAACATAAATATAGTTCAGAAAATGAATTCATTGAGGTTTGAAAGATCCATGAAAAATCAGAATATCCTAGCAAAAGAAAGGAATTTAAGGCATAAACACAAATTAAGAAAGCTAGCTGAGGATAGGGAAGAGAACAATTAGACAATTTCATGAAAATCATATGATATTATCATTCGCCAAGCTTATTCGATTAACATCAAGTAATATATATCATATATCATCATGATATTATCATTCGCCAAGCTTAGTCGATTAACATCAAGTAATATAGATATATATTCATTTGATTTTCGCCCACTGTGCGTGTCAGACAATTCCGCCTTAAAAAGTTGAAGTTGCGTTTTTCGCGTCGCGTCTCTTTTGAAACAGTTTGATTAAGTTTAATTGATGTAATTACACTCTTAAATTGGATTGGATTTGTGAATACAAAGCACAGCGCACGGGAGAGCAGGCGGAAAGCGTGAAACAGGGACAAAAAAAGGATGAGCGGAAGTTGGCTTAGGTTTGGGTTTAGAGCCAAGGCCAGGAACGGGGCAGCGTTGAGCAGGGTTGAGCTGGCCAGGTTGTTGTTGTTGTTGTTGTTGTTTTTTTTTTTTGAGGGGAGGTCAACTAGCGAGTGAGCAGGCTTAGCGCATTGCACGAGCTGCCAATCGAAGCCCTTTAACAACATCAAAGTACGCTGACAGGCACACACACACACACTCACACAGAGACACAGATACAGACGGATACGCAAGTTTCATCAATTTGAAAATGAATTTGAAAGTGTTGTTGTTGGCGCTGTGCGTTGACAACGGGTCTAGCCAGTAGGGGTCCCTGGGCTGGGGTGGGGTGGTGTGGTGTGATGCGGGTGTGACATTGCAACGCTTGCCAACACTGAAAACAGCTCTCTCCTCCCCATTCATTCCACTGTCCACCCGTCCCAGCGTCCGCTGGCTGTGAATTGTGCTTTCGGTTTTGGCCGGCGCGCATATTTTGCATAATTTAAGCAATTTGTGCAACTGCAACGGGCGACGAGCGACGACGAGCGACAAGTGAGAGATTGCACTGCTGCTGTCGAGCTGTAGGGCCATAGCCCATATGCGGGGTTAAGGTTGGGTTAGGGCCAGGCACCGGCACTGGTTGGGCTGGCTGTAGGCGCCCACATTATTGCATTTGAGTGTGCCGAGTGTCGAGGCTGGCTGGCCTAGCTGGCTGGCTGCTGGACACAGAGGCCAGATAATGAAGCAGCAACATTTTAACCAGCCAAATGCGCAAACACCCAGGAGTACCAAGCCAAAAAGTGCTGGAGTGCGGGAGCAGAGGGAGCAGAGGTAGCTAAAGGGTAAAGAGTTGTTGGAGCATGTGGCATGGTGGGAGTAGGCGCTTGGTGTTGATTGCCAGACGAACGCAACGACTGACGTGGCCGACAGAACTGATTCATGAACTGACAACGAGCTGCAGCACAACCTGAGCAGCAAGTGCGAATGTATGTGTGTATGTGTGTCACTGTGTGTGTGGTGTGTGTGTGTGTGTGGCGCTTTACCTCATATTTCGTGCGTCCGCAAACGTGGCCAGCAGCAACAGCTACAGCTGCTTTTTGATGCTTTGTTTTTTTTTTTTTTTTTTTCAAGCCCTCTAGATAAGTGTATGAGTGTGCGTGTGTGTCTGTGTGTCTGTGTGTGTTACCATGACAGTGGATTTTACAGAGACTTAAGTGCCGACTGGCACACTGTCCCACACTCAACACACACAGCTGCATGCTGTTGATATATGCAGCTGACTCATTCTGCTGACGCGCTCCAAAATTCAAACGCAAACACTGTTGCATATACTTTTACAGCAAGTGCGACAGAGAAAGAGAGAGAGAGAGAGAGAGAGAGTGCGAGTGTGTGTGTGTAAGAGCGAGCGTGTGCAACGGACACATATTTTCTGATAAATTATTGCATTGTTGATTTATTTTTGGCTTTTCGCTGTCTGCGGCTTAAGATTAATTTCCTTGCGTTGTTGAATTCGCACTTATGGGCGAGAGAGTGAGAGAGTGAGTGAGAGAGAGAGAGAGAGAGTGAGAGACTATGAGCATGAGCTGGCCAGTGGAGCGCTTTTGAAGCGCTTGTCACAGCCAGTTAAATGGCTTTTGAAGAAGCGCCAATAAAAATTAAATCAAATATAAATATATATATATACATATACATGTGTATATATAATTTTTAATTAAAATACCCTTTAATCTTTTCACAATTATTGCAGGCACATTGAACAGGCAACAAACAACAACAACAACAACAACAATTGGGAATATAATACCATTGAACTGGCATCCGCTTGCCATAGCCGTTATATGAGCTGGCTCGTGTAACGCTCGTGTTTTTCTACAGCGTCAATCAGTCAATCAGGCAATCAAATGGTCAGTCAGTCACTCAGGCATTTAACAATAAATATTCGCACTTGAACCATGTAAGCAGAAAATGCAATTTAAGCACTTTAAGAACTTGTTTCCATATCAATTTTTACGCGTAACGTCAGCTCTCGCTCATTGCTGATACACGCTCATGGATTGAGATGGGTATATTGGCTTTGCTTGCTGCTCAGTCGGACTGTGATTTTAGCTGTCCGTTTGTTTGTGTGTCTCTTGTCTGTTTGTCCAACTGACTCTATGCTTTGCAGTCCGTCCGTTCGAGTGTCCACCCTTCCAACAGTCCATCAGTTCGTCAGTCAGCAAGTTCGTCAGTCTATCCACCCACCTGGCTCTCCGCTCGGCTGTTCGTTCGTCTATCTATCTATCCTGACGGACGTTAGGTTGTCAGTCCGCCCGTCTGTCCGTCCGCCCACCCGTCCGTCCGTTCATCTGTCCATCCGTCCTGTCTGTATGTCTGCCTGACCATCGACTGTCGCCCGTTCAACCGTCTGGCTGTCAGTTTCTCCAACTGTCGTCCGTTCATCCGTCCGTCCGTCGCTTTCTCCAACTGTCGTCCGTTCATCAGTCCGCCCGTCGCATTCTCCAACTGTCGTCCGTCTGTCTATCGATCCCTGCGACAGTCGTCCATCCGTCTGCAGTTTCCACTAGCTCTACGTCTGTCATTCCGTAATCCGCGAATCACTGGGGAAGGCCTTCACGCATCTATCTATAAATGTTTCAATGCTCTAATTGAGGCATAACAAGTCGATAAATATCGATTGCTCAAAACACATAATTGACAGTCGCTTTTATGTTTGTGATTACGCTCTATTGTGATAACAGATTCATCGATTCATCAATTGGTATATCTAGCTAAAAGCTTTGACGTTGCATCTGTGGACACAGCGAGTATGATGAAGTTAGCTACGTCCGTTTGCCAGCTAGGTGCGTGCATTGGATTTGGCCTTTAGCTTGCCATTGGCTTTAGTTCGCTTAACCAAATTCTTTTTTTCTCTCTTTTTTTTTAGGCATCGCGGTTCATTGTCTGAAGCTGAGGTTATCTTCAGCGCTCAGCTGACCAGCTACGTTGCATTCTTATTGTATTTCTACTCCAGTTTTTCATCTATTTTTCTCTCTCTCTCTCTCTCTCTTTTTCTTTCTTTTTCTCTCTCTTTCTAGCTTATTTTTTGTTGCTGTTTGCATAAAAAATGTGTGCGGCTGTCCAGTTGTTCGCCACGTCTAATCTGTGGACCTTGCGTCCATTGAACTTCAGTCGGGGCAGGAGGGAAGTGAGCTTGGCTAAGCCATAATGTGTGTCTGCCTGTGTCTGTCTGTCTGTGTGTGTGTGTGTGTTTGGCCCTTGCCAAGGGCCAGCGCACATATTGAATCCATGGAACGTAAATATTTAAGGAGTACTTTATTTTGTTGCGCATCAGCTCCTCAAATCTTTCGTTTGCTGTACTCCATTTTTTTTTTCTTCATCTTTTTTTTTTTTTTTTTTTCTTGTGGCTGAAAGCTGTTGAGTGGCAAAGTTTGCCGAGTGGCATGCAACATGTGTGCTGGCGCCAGTGTGTAGGCCGTGGCACGACTTTAATCTGTCCCAAGTAACTGTTGCCCTTGGCTGAGCTCCCACATCCATAATGCTGAGCATCTGTCTGAGCTGAGTGAGAGATCCGAAATCTGAATTCTGATTAAATGATGACCTATGCTTTGTCATCTTCATCCTCATCCCCATCCTCATCCTCGTCGTCGTCGTCGTCATCGTCGTCATTCTCTGCTTCTTTTGCATAGCCAGGCAATAGTTGACAGCAAACAAATTAGTATGAGATATCGAGATGAGTGATAGCACTAAATGCTACCCTGTACTAACTGCATAAAGATAGAAATGATATTTATATATGTATGGATCAATCAATCAATTAATCAGTCAATCAATCATTGAGATACCTACAAAGTGGGATATATCCTATTTATTATTAGTAAGTTGTCTACAGAAACCTAGCTTGTAGCTGTCAATGCCTTCTGCATTGATCAATCATTCATTCAATCAATAAGCAAAGTATTTTTAATTGTATTGGTTGCATAACTTTCTTTAAATGTCTGCTTGATTTTCAATCAGTCAGTCAATCCTTAAGTTATCCAAGCAAATACATCAATCAGTCAATCATTTAGTTTATCAATCATAGGAATATAGCTTTACATTTACACTTGTACATTGATTGTATGAGCTTTTTAGCTAACTAACTCTCTAGAGTATAGAGGCTTGTTCTATACATCAGTCAGCAATCAATCAGTCAATCAGGCAATCAATCCTTGAGGTAGTCCATTAAGATGATCAATCAATTTATCATTTGGTCAATCATAGAAATATAGTTTTTCATTAATATACTAACTGTATTTAGTAATGTAATTCTTGTTAGGGTTCTCTTTATTAATCAGCAATCGATTGATTGATTGATTCAATCAGGCAATCAATTACTGATTTATTAGAGAGGTATGTATGCAGTCTTATATTGGTATTGTTAGGCAGCTTTAGAGATTTGCTCTCAGCATTGTTCAATCAATGAATCAATGAATCAATCAATCAATCAATCAACAATTTAGTGTGTCAATCAAAGAGGTATATTGATTTTATGTTGTCTTTACCTAGATAGCTTTAATGGTTGACTGTATGCATTGCTTGTCAATCAGAGCAGAATTCCTGCAATCAATCATTGGGGCAGTCAATCATGCAATGAATGCGCTATATTTCATTAGCTCTGTTTAGTTTTGTCATCAATCAAAGCCTTTTTTTCTGTTTTTAACTCTTTACATTTTCCCTTCAAATCTAGCCTATAATTATAATGAATCTACCCCTTTTACTAGTCATCAACACTTACAGGGTATTGCCAAGTCAAAGTGAGCATAAAAAGTGGCAAACAAAAGTCGTGTAATTGTTGCCAAATGGCTGCAAAACCGAAGCCAAATCTTGTCAACTGACATCAGAGCCAGCACAGCACAGCACAGCCCCAATACCAGCCCCCAGCTGAATTTATGGCACAGGCGTCTAACGAAGGAGAGCGAGAGCGGGTAGGTGGAGGTGGCTGGATTGTTGAACAAATTGCAGCGTTAATTGCAGACAAAGAATAAGAAAAGTGCCCAAGAAATTGCAACAAATGGGACAAAAAAACAACAACGAAAAAAAAAAACACACGAGTGACGTCTGTCTAATAGTGGGTAGACTATGTCAGTGTGTGTGTGTGTGTGTGTGAGTGTGTGTGGGGGGCTTACTGATATTCCGTTTGGCAGTCAGAAAGTTGACAATTGACACATTTGCAATTCAACACTCGCAGCAAGGCGAGTGGAGCAGGGCGCAAGGCGGCTAACATGACAGTGAGGGGGAGGGTGTGTGTGGGGGGGGGGGGGGTTGTTGTTGCTGGTCGTGACGCGTGCAATCAGCAGCGAGCGCAAACGCATTGCTCACGTTCTGGGTCTCTACTCCATGCGCTGGCAACGTTTAGGCCGTGCGACATTTGCATTTTGATGCCGACGCGCGATGGCATAAATATTTGCAGTGTTTGACGTGCCGGCTTTTTGCTGGAGACCCAACCACCCAGCTCAGAGCCCCAGCCCAGCCACTCGTATTCATTAAGTCGAGCAGCGTATATGTGTGTGTGTGTGTGTGTGTGTGTGTGTGTGTGAAGGACTCGCTGTTGAAGCTTAATTATTGCCTGACGTTCAAGGGAAAACGAAAGAAGTGTCAACAGTTTATGAAGAGGCAGTTAGTGTTAGGGCGTGTGGGCGTGGCCGTGCGCCACTGATCAAACGGTAATTGGTGCGGCCAAACGATTTGCAAATTGAAAGAATCAAAAAATAAAAAAAAATAAAAAGAATGGCGAAAGCGTAAAGAAAGCAAAGCCAGTCAAGGATGCGAACAGTCGCTGACAGCAGCTGCTGATTGCGGACGCTAGACAAATTCTTGTTTTTTTTTTTCTTTTTCTCTCGCATTTTGTATAAAAACCTAAATTTGAAATTGTGTTGACTTAACAGGCAAAATGGCAAATGCACTTGCACACACACACACACACACATATGTCCGTGTATGCCTGGGTGTGTGTGTGTGTGTGTGTGGCTAGCATGTAGCACTTTGTGCCACGTCTCGCCTCATAGTCGTCATGTTGTTGGAAATTTATTTTCATTGCCGCCGCAGGCAGCGCATCGAGTGGATCGTTGAATGGGGCAAATAGCGGTGTGGAGAGAGTGGGAAGAGTGCACGCGGAAGAGCTGGAGCGGGGAGGAGACAAGGCAACAGCAGGCGGTTAAATGGGGCAGTTGGCAGAATGTCCGCAACAGTCATTGTACAGTGGTTAGAAGTTAGCAGCAGAGATTTCGACTATTAAATAAGCTAACATTGTGCTTAACATCAAATATTTGCAATAACAGTGGCGATTGATTGCATGTTAATAATAAAAATTTAAATATAAGCATATGAATGTTATAGGTTATATGTTAATAATTAACATTCAATATCTGTTACAAATCAAACATAAGCAAACAAATATTAAAATCGAACTTTTATTTTAAAAGTAAACTGTTTAAGCTAATGTTAATATATTACAGAAAATTTCTATTAAAATTCGTTGTTCACATTTCGTAGCATTTACAGACGTTTTGTAAGTGAATTGAAAAAAATGTTAGCAAGAAATATGCTCCTCTTAGTATATGTTCTTTAACAACATAAAGAATAATACAGAGAATCATTTAAATATTTATTTTAAATAATAATTTCTGTTACATTTTATTTAACATGTGTACAGCCCGTACCAATGTAAGTAGTACGTTAACAACACATATGTATATCCACACATAAATCCTAATATTACGACATGGGCTTTGGCTGTAAATAATGTATTATATATACAGCCAAAGCCCATATCGTAATATAAGGCTTTAAGATACAAAAATAACAAAAACAATGCTAATATATATTCAATTATCTCAATTTAATGCACAGACAATCTGTTTTGCACCACGGCGAAGCTGGCGAGCCGCAGCGCAAAGCAGAAAGTCGCTGCAGAACTTTTGCATGCGCTGTGTCAAAAACTGTTGCCTACTTCTGTGGGCATGCAGTCGGCGTCGCTGTCAACAGCAGCAGCGGTACTAGCAGCAACGACTTGAAGAGCTTTTATATTGGTTGCTGCTGTTGCTGCTGCTGCTAGCTTCATAAGCATAAACGTTGATGCGAGTTGTTGTTTTTGTTGCTGTTGCGTTTTGCTCTTAACGTTTCAATAAGTGCGTCAATGCGGCTGGCAGCTTAAAGTCGTCTCCCGCTCTCCCGCTCTCGCACTCTCCACTGCTTTAACTCTCCCAGTCTGCTGCTCTTCTTGTCTGTTGTCTCCCACTCTCCAAAATGTCACAGCGAGTATGTTGCGCGATTTGTTTGTGTGCAGATTTGGCAATGCTTTACAAAGCGACGCCGCGACTGAAAAGTTCACAGCTGTCCAAGCACCGCACATGTGTCTGTGTGTGTCTGAGCAGTGCAAATATACACATACGCGCGCGTGCAAATACGTGTGTCTGTGTGTGTGTGTGTGTGTGTGTGGCTAAGCTTAGCTTTGTTTTACTGCTTGCCGCCGTCCAGTCCAAAGGCGGCGAGTGGAGAGACGTGACACACAGACAGCACGAGCGTGTTAGCGAGTGGGTGGGGTTCGGTTGGGGGTGGAGTTAAGCGATGCTATGGCGTGAGAGTGAAACAGGAAGAGAGAGAGAGAAAGAGAGAGAGAGAGAGTGTGTGTGTGTTAGTGAATGGGTGCCAGAGTTCAGGTTCACTGGCGACCCTCGCCTAGCTGACCTTATCCATGCCCATACCCATGCCCAAGCCGGTGTCAGCATCCTCGTCTAGTCCGACCGCCCGTCCGCCCGCCATGATAGCTGTAATCGAGAAAATCCCGTAAGAGACGATTTAATCCCATATTTCAAAGTTATTCAAGTGCAAAAATGCCAAAAAGGAATGCAAACATAAGCACTGCCAGAGCTGTCCCAAAGACACGCCAAAATGGGCAATGGCCAGATCCAAGGATGCGAAACCGGTTGGCCGGGGCAATCGCTGTGTGGCATAGCCAACCACTGCTGGGAACCGCGCCACCTGGCATTGCCCACCAAAATGCAACCAACGCTGTCCGTCTGCCCGACTGCTCGGTTGCCCTGCTGTTCGTCTATCCTGCACCACAATTTCCCATGACGCCCTTCACTCCTGCTCCAGCTTCAGCTCCAGCCCCTCTCTCTCTCTCTCTCTCTCTCTCGCTTTGGCAGCTGGCAGCATCCCAACCACATTGGGACACTTTGTTGCTCGGGCGTTGCATAGAATCAATTTGCCGTGCAGCGTGTGCCCGATGCCTGACTGATGCCGACAATGATGAGCATGTCGTATGAATGCTTCGCCCTGCTGCTTGGTCACTAACTACAGCCGGGCGCATATCAACTTTTTGCTGCGGCATGCAACATTCCAAACTATAGAATGACCAAGCAAGATAACATTATCAATAGCTATATTTCTACGATATTTAAATAGGAATTGCCATTTGATCATGATTCATTTCGTTGATGTATGTATCAAAGCTGATTCAAATCTTGGTTCAGTTATTACTGAGGGATCTGAACTTCGTACTCAGGCAATTCATATCACATTTCAAGCATGCCTAAGCTCTTTTGTATGGCTAAGCAAAATCTAGTTGATGATTGGAAAAAAGTGAGGAAATTTAAGTCATTTAAGTCTTTCATGGAGAAAGCTACAAAAATCCAATTAGACAAGGATCTACTGAATTGGGACGGAGTCTTCAGACAGAGCTTCAAAAATTTGTTGTCTAAGTGAGTTCCGCTTAAGAACAGATTAAAGAGCTACGCCGTATAGGAGGCGGTGCTTGATAAACCATATCTCAAATGATATTTTGTATAATCCTTAACTGAATAGTATGGAATATATAGATGATATGGAATATATAAATATATGAGATAACTGAACAATATGGAATATATAGATACTATGCAATATAGAAATATCTATTTATAAATTGTTCTGCTATTGGAACTAGTGAAAGTGAGTTCACTTCTGATTTCTACTATATGGAGCAGAGTATTTTCATTTTCATGGAGACCAAGCAACACGTTTTCTTCTTCTTGCCTTATTCAGCTACAATTGCTGTTGCTGCTGCTGCTGCTGTTGTTGTTGTTGCTGTTGCTGTTACTGTTGTTTGTTGTTGATTTTTCAGTATGGGCAACATTTGTCATCCATTTGAATGCGAGCGCATTCATTTGAAGCAAATTTGGAATGCGCTCAGATAAACGAGCTGCGAAATGAGCGACAAATTTTCGTCCTTTTTGTAAATCCTTTGAGCTGCCATTCAGCCAGATACGAATAAAAAATAAATACACATATATATCAATCTATAAATGTACATATGTATGTATATAAATTTATTTTTATATACATGGGATGGAGCATGCCTCAATTAAAGATAAGTTGACCAGGTAACGTAACGTCTGCCAGCCAGACAATTAATTGCAATTCAGATACGAGTTTATAAATATGGCGCTAACTTTAAATTGGCTCATTAAATTTCATTTGCGCTGCACAACAGGCGTCACACATCAATTGCCACCACATACAGATAAAGTTATATGTATGTATATGCATATATTTATATATATATATATATATATATATATATATATATACACTAAAAGCCTTTCTCCATATATACTTACTATATACAGGGTGTTAGTTTTGTTGCAATCGCTCACAAGGTGATGGGCGTATATTCATTTTGTGCTTTTTGCGTTTCCCTGTCCGTCATCTGACTATCGATCCGTTTATCTATTTGTCTATAATCCTTTCGTACTTCCATCCATCTATCTATAAGCCCATTCTTTCATCCGTCAGTCTGGTAGACTACATTTTTATCCTGTTCGTTCATTCATTCACCTGCTTATCCATCTATCCATCCATCCATCTATCCATCTATCCATCTATCCATCTATCCATCTATCCACCTATCCATCTATCCATCTATCTACCCATCCAGCTATCCTTCTATACATCTATCCATCTATCGATCTATCCATTAATCCGTCCATCCATCCATCCATCCTTCCATCTACCCATCCATGCACCTCTTTATCAACCATTCCATCCATCCACCCATCCAGTCATCTATCCATTTATCTACCCATCCATCAATCCATCCATCCATTCATCCATACATCTATCGTTCCATCTATTCGTTCTTCCAACTAACCATCTATCCATCTATCCGTTCATCTATTTATCCATCCAACCATCCAACCATCCAATCATACATCCTTAATCGTTCCATTTGTCTGTCAATTTCTCAGTCAATTCGTACGTCTGTTAGTCTATCCGTCTATACCTCTATGGGGATTAACGTTTATATATGTGAAAAGTATAAGACATTAATCATCCATATTATTTTGGTAGTTTATTTTGACTAATTATTTTTACACGCACTGATGATAAGAAAGACGATCCGCCAAGCTTCTTATGCTAAAAGTTAGTGATGATAAAATTTAAAAATAATGTTGAGAATGTACATTAGAGAGTAGCTTATATACTATCGAATATATCGATACTAATTAGAGTGTTGCCAGTTCGCCACACCTCCGTCAATCTATCCGTTCGTCCTTACTTGAATTCCCTCCTCGATCTATCTATCATCTCCTCTATCTATCCATCCGTCTATTCAATTGGTCAACTAATTGAGTTGAGGTTCTATGCTTCTATTACTATTTTTATGTATATTTTTATGTATTTATATGTATGTATTTATATGTATATTTATATTTTATATTATATTTGCAATTTATATTAAGCCAAGCTTAGTAATCTTGTACTTGGCAATCCAGGACTATTTTACGTAATATAACATCTGGCCACCCTAAATGTGTGGCCTGGTCACCCTGTTACTGCGTTTCTAGTATTTTTTTTTTTTGGCTGCAATCGGCGTGCTTCACAATTTTGGCGCGTGTTGCTAGCCAGCTAGCAATTTACTCACGATACTACACACTCTCTCTCTCTCTCTCTCTCTCTATCTCTCTCTCTTTCTCTCGCTCTCTCTGTGTCTGTGTGTGTGTGCTATGTTTTACTATTTTGTTTGACTGTCTGCCCTTTATTTTGTTTTGCTTTTTCTTCTCATGTGGAATGCAGCTGCTCTCCTTCTACTTCTTCGGCGTTTTGTTGGGGCTTCATTGTGGAGTTGGAGGAGCCGCAGACAAAATCGCAGCTCGACGTCACATATTCATGGTTGGACTATGTGTGTGTGTGTGTGTGTGTGCTTTGTGTTGTGTCTGTTGCTTTGCTATTCATACGTTTGCTGGCTTGTGTTTTCACACGCTTTTTATATACTTACCGTTAGCATTTCCTCGACGCTTTTCTTTGAATACCCTAGCAAAGAGTTATTTATGCCATTGTCATATCATATGTCTTGAAAAAAAGGCATCTATATGTATCATAATTCCTTACCAGGTAATTACATTATTTAATGAAGCAGCTCATGCTGTAGTCATAGTCAAGTTGTTTTGTTTGTCTTTGTTTGTGTAGCGGGTTGACTGAGTTGTACTCTAACTACTTAGGTTGACATTTTCAATATGTTAATTGCATCGTATTACTATATTCGCTTTATATATTTTTATCTATAAGTACTTTATATATTTCTTTGAAAATTGCTTTCTTTGCCATTGCTTTTAGCTATGTATTAAGCTAAGCTTGAAAGACTCTCAGATAGATATATAGATAATTATATAAATATAAAGATAGATAGATTTATACATAGATAGATAGATAGATATATAGATGTATAGATATATAGAAATACAGATATATAGATATATAGATGTATAGATAGATAGATATATAGCTATACCCTCTTAGTTTTCTGCATCTTGTACTGCATATATACATTAAATACCTTATTCCATATAGAAAGTTTTCACACACTTTAGATTCCTCTATGAATCTATTAGATTACATTGAGTTCTATTAGATATATCTAGATATCTAGATATTAAGTGATTTTCTCAGATCTATTCTATTACTTTTTTAGTGATATAAAACCTTACTATTTGATAATTTACTACTATTATGGGATCTATTCCTATTGCTGATATACTTCTATTTATTAATCTACTACTATTTGGTGATCTACTGTATTTATATTATCTACTACTACACTGTTATCTACTACTATTTCATATTTTGCGATGTAATGCTCTTTTGTGATAAACGATTTTCTTCGTCTACTACTTTTCTCAAATCTACTACTATTTGTTGATCGAGCATATTGTCTGATCTACTGTTATGTAATCATCTACTGCATAACAATACTACTATTTTTGAATTTACTACTATGTCATATACTACTATTTTTTGTTGCTCTACTACAATTTGCGAAGCGTCTACTATTTTCCGCACAATCACTTCCTCTTTACCACTTTGCTAGTGCATTCAATCTTCGACATTTGGTAAACTGCTGAATTTTCCTACTCTATATTTTTTTTTCTGCTGTTGTCATCGTCACCAGTAGATGCAGTAGATGTCCCTTCCAAACAGCTACAGCTTCTCATTTACCTGTGCCGCACTTCCACTCTCCCTCTCTCTTTCTCTCTCTCTCTCTCTCTCTCTCTCTCTCTCTCTCTCTCTCTTCCTCCCTCTTCTGCTCACACCCACCTCAGCTCGTGTGCACATCCATTTGTAGTAATCGCTTTAAAATGATGGCAACAGATTTATGGTGGTTTATCTCAGTGCACTTGCCTCTATGTGTGTGTGTGTGTGTGTGTGCCAGCAGCGTTTAGAGAACACACACACACACACACATAAACACACACACTCATCGTGGGTCTTCTGACTGTGGCAGGCGGCAAAGTGACAATCGCCTCGACATCCACCGGCACCTGTGCGACTTGGCCTGCCATTTTGTCCCATTTGCTCTGCTCTCTGCTCTATTTCGATGCACTGCTTTGTGATAATGCAATAGAGTATATTGGCTCCCTGTACGTCGGAGTATATCATAGAGCTGACTGAGATATGAAGTAAGTAAAAAACTAGTAAAACTATAATGAAGAAGAAGGTTATTGAAATGGCTTACTATAAGTATTGAAGTATTATATTAAAGTAATATCAGCATTAATTAATATTGCTTAAAAGGCAACTGAAGGCAGCTTCATTGCGAGTTGACCAAGCAAGTGTTATACTATTTTCGATAACTATAGCACAGCAGCCATTTAAGTTATCTATAACAATTCATTGGGAACATTTATAGTGTAATTTTATTAAAGATTCATCTAATGCCTGCAAATAATTACAAAATCTAACCTGTAATCACTTTGACTACTCTGTTATCTCTTAATGCGCTTTGATACCCCCTTTATTATCTTCCCAGAACAAGTCAAGTCAAGTGCTTAGCTAACGCCAACACATACCGTCCAACACTTTCAAAGAGCTCGAGGCCAACATTGAGTATCACACCTAATGCATTTGAAACTCTTTTATCTAATCCTTTTACAGAGTATTTCGCAGTCATTCTAAATTGATTGCAATGATTTGGCTTTGCGCTTTTTTTTTTTTTTTTGCTGTCCACTTGCATTGTTGTTGGCCTTTTTCCACTGACTGGCATTTATATGTTTGAACAGCTATTGCTATGTGTGTGTGTGTGTGTGTGTGTGTGTGGACAGCAATTTAAAGGTTATCGTTGGCAGCCTTGACGATCTTATGCCTGACTAAACAGCTAGCCTCTAGCTGAGCCAATAGTTTGACTGGGGGCTCATCATTATCACAAACACACACAGATAGAGTGGCGAATGGGGCAGCATAAGTCGCAACGTGATTGATGATATACGTATGAAGTTTGTTGTTGTTAAGGCAGCAATGCTGCCTGCCAGCACTTTAGGTCGTCGGGCACGCTCTGGTCACACCTTTGTGCCCTTCTCCTGGTCACACCTCTCAATGCATGAAATTGTGTGTGTGGCGCCGCGAGCCTATGCAACACTTAAAGTTGAGCTGTTCATTACACACACAATGCAAACAATTGAAGTGACCGACAGGGCGACAGGGATTTGCAGAGAGTACAGTAGAGACTCGTTCAAATGAACGAGTTTAAAGATTTATTAAATATTGATACATATAATTGTGTGCTTAGATCTGAATGAAAAAGAAATGATTACAAATGCATATATACAGATATAGCTAACTGATTGATAGGCTCTGCATATTATTCTTCAGCTACATTCCAGCCTGCAGTTTGGTTAACAGTGCTTCAAGCATAGGATTCGATTTTGTATGGGAGATGCTCAATGCTGGCCTCGAGCTTTTTGAAAGTGTTTTACGCTGAGTGTTGGGGTGTCGATCTATCGTGCTCACAAGAACTAAATAAGTTGATAATTTGCACTTTGTCTTGCAGTATTACAGTGTTTTGATTTCATTATGTAAATATTTCACAGCATTCAATGAATTAAAATTTAATGGCAGAGCTTCATAAACATTTGTGCAGCTAAAAGTTATTGATAACTAAAGCAGTTGCTTTGACATAGTTAACGAAAATAGTATCACTCTTGCTTTCTTCGGCCAGCTCTGGTGCTGTTAATGTTAAGTGAGCTGTTGACAGCGTTTGCAGCTGTTAAATTTTCTTTATATTCATGTTTCTGTTAATTATGCTGCCCAAAAGTTGATGCAGCTTTCGCTTTTTTTTCTCGGATCACGCAATGGATCTGTTGAGTTGCCTTGTTAAAGAGCTCAAAGCTTGCACTTATTTCCCAACCAATGCTTCTTGGCTCCAGTTAAACATTTATGTGTGTGCCCAGGCAAACAGCAGCTACTGCCAGGCAGCACAAAGAAGACACTCAGACGGACGGACAGAGGGACGGGCAGCTGGACAGCTGGACAGCTGGCGGGAGATGGAAGCAAACAGGCTACAAAAACATTGGCAGCCAACGGCTGACTGCCGACTGCAACTGTAACTGTAACTGCAACTGCAATTGTAGCTGTAATTGTAGCCGTATTCACACACACACACACACACACATGTATGCACACAAGGCGTTGCCAGACTTTGTTCCAGTTGGCAATTGTGGTTGATGCATAGAGATGAGCGGATTCTTATAGTTTTTTAAACAAGAGCTGCAATAAAGCGTAGTTGGCAGCAATCAATCAATCAATCAGCAGGTGAGGTGAACATATCAGCATGTTACTGATTGCATATGCATATTTAAAGATTTACTGTTAACTTGTCTCCTATCAATTAATCAATTAATATGTGAGTCAATTAATTAATTAGTGAGTCAATCAATTTATTTTTCAGTCTGTCAATCAGTTATCAGTCAAGCAATTAGTCAGAAAATCAATCAATCGGTCAGTCAATCAATCTGAATTTCTTAATTGGTCATTCAGTGAATTTGTCAGTCAATCAGTTAGTAAATCATTTATCAATCAGTCAGTCAATCAGTCAGACAGTCAGATAACTATTCATTTGGTCCATCTATGTATCAGTTAGGTAATCATTTTGTCAATAATGTTTTTATATTCAGTTAATCAATTAGTTAATCAATAAATTGATTGATTATTGAATAAATTAGTCAATCATTCAATCAATCAGTCAAAGATTCAGTCTGTTAATCGGTCAGTAAATCATTCAGCCAAGTAAATCAGTCAGTCAATCAGTTACTCATGCAGTCAGTCAGTCAATCAGTCAGACAATCAGTTACTCATGCAGTCAGTCAGTCAATCAGTTAGACAATCAGTTACTCAATCCGTCAGTCAATCAGGAAGTCAACGAGCTTGTTAATCAGTCATGCTATCAGTCAGTCAATCAATCACTCAGTCAATCAGTTAGCCAGTCGGTCAGATAATTCATCACTCAAACATTTTTAATATGAGTCAGGTAAGCAGTCTATCAATTAGCAAGTTATTTTCAGTCATTCAATCAATCAAGCTAGTCATTACATTAATCATTCGATCGGTAAATCTGTCAGCTTAATCAGTCAATCAATTAGCACATTTATTCACTGATCAATGTCAGTTTATCAGTCAATCAGTCAATCAATTAATCTGCTAGATCATTTGCAAAACATACAATCAGTCCATCAATCAATCACTTGCTGCATCGATATTACGATATTGTTTCGTGTCACGCAAGTAAACACGACTCGTGCTCAGCTCTAAGTGTTGACTGAAGCGCTGCTGCTGCTGTTGATGCTTATGCCGAAATTGAAGCTGAAGCTGTAGCTGTAGCTGTATCTGAGGCTGAGGCTGAGTCAGAGGTTGAGGTAGAAGCACGAGCGCATTGACAACGACAAGGAGTGCGACAACAACAATTCGAACGGCAACAACAATAACAATGAGAACAACGAGAACGACGACAACGACAACGACAACGACAACGACATTTACTGTTTACCTTGATTATTTCATCAAAGTTTGAAAATATTTACATTGGCATTCCCGAGCTCGGAACGTGATGTAGATATTTATATGTACATGTCCGTTCCTCCCCCCGCCTCTTCCTCTCTCTCTCTCTCTCTCACTCTCTCTCTCTGTCTGTGTATGTGTGCCACTCCATCTCTGTCTCGCTCTGTCGCAATACAAACTGTAAACTGAGCTGCAACTCCCAGTGCCCATCGACTGCTCCACTCTGTTTGTCTCTCTGTGCCTTTTTGTGAAGCTGGAATAAGTTTATTTTGATACACAAAATTAATACGTTGTTGGCATCGGCATCAACTCATGCGTTGACAACGGCAGCAGCGCTGGCTTGCCTTATAGCTAAGCCACACACATACACACACACACACACATAGACACACACGGGGGCCAATACCTAAGCCCTTCGTTCCTGACAGTCAGTCAAAGTCTCAGACTTTGTCTTCAGCCTCCTTTCGGCATTGGCGTCTGCAGCTCACTCTCTCTCTCTCTCTCTCTCTTCCTGGCCCTCCCTCGCTCCCTCTCTCTCTCTTACCTCTGCCCAGGTTCAGGACCTGTCAGCGTCGCCGTCGACACTTGCCACTTGTAAACGACATTTTATTAGTAAAGTTTATTTAAATTTGTTGTGTGTGTGTCTGGCTCAGCCTCTCACACAGCTTTACCCTCTCACTCTGCACCCTCTCTACACCCTCTCCCTCTCTCTTTCTATTACATCTGTTTGTATTTCTGCTTGTGCTGCCATTTTGTGCTCACATTTCACATTCAGCCCAATTCTCTTAGAGCTCAAACAGCACACCCACGCTTACGCCCACCCCCCACCCCCTGATCCCTGCACCAACAGCTAGCCCTATACCTACACCTAGTCGCAGCCCCTCCCAGAACTTCGTGGATTTCGCATTCGTATTCAAAAGATCAACATATTGCGTTACGTGGCGTATTTTAAATTCAAAATTGACTTTCAAGCACTTACAGCCACGACAACGACAACGGCGACGACGACGACGACGACGACGACGCTGACCTTATCGCATAGCCAAAAAATACAGCCGGGGCGTGGCCAGGCATTGGAGAGAGAGAGAGAGAGAGAGAGAGAGATGAGGTCTACAATGCAGCACAAAGTCTGCAGTCAGCGATCAGCCGCTGCGACGCGTGAAGCCTTAAAGCTTAATCTGCCAGCATTTGGACATGCACACACAGCAGATACCCTGTATATACATTTTTTGTTCTCTTGCTAACTAGATGTCAATTAAAATCAATTTTCTGTTTGTTTAGAATTATAAAAATCCAATTTCATTTAATTGTCATAAAGAAAGCTTAACGTAAACAAGTGAAAACGTTCCCATAGGGCATAGACGATTGCATGATGCGCGCTCAAAGATAAAATGTAGATTGATTTTTCATTAATTTCAATTTAACATTTGCCAGTCATAGGCAGAGCTGTGAAGCTATAAACCTGAATATGAACATAGATATACCCTGGAATTTCTTACTCATAGCATATATGGAGGGCTAGCTAAGTAAGCTTATCAGCTATGAAGGTATATATACAAATGCCCTGTAATTAATATAGCTGTATATATATATAGTTGTATATATATACCCTATAATTCTTATACATACTTTGTCAAGCTGCATATATATGGCAGGCTAGCTAGATCAAATACCCTGTAATTGTACATGTATATCTGCCCAGTCAGCTAGATCAGGTTATGATAATGTGGGGATGACATGTAAATACCCTGTAATTCTTTACTCATAGTTTATCAAGCTGATTATATCTGCTTGGTCAGCTAGATCAGCTTAGATATAGATATATATACCCTGTAATTCTTTGCTCATTGCTGAGTCAGCTATATCAGCTTAACAAATATCATCGCATTCATTAACAATATTAACATATTGCACAATCCGAATAAGCTCTACTCATAGCTCGAACGAGTGTAGGGCGACAGAAAAAAAACATAATTAAATGAAACTCTAATTGGAATTAAAGCTATGCAAAAAGTGAATGGGATTAAAAAGGGCACGTAACTGTACAAAAATGCTTGATAATGAACTAAGCGAATGAAAAGAGACTTTAAGCTGCTGCAAATGTGGCGGGATTCGAATCGCTGAGCACGCGAGCCAAGTCAAGCCAAATGCTGCAGCTCACTTTGATGAGCTAGAAATTATAGCTAAAACTAATTTTGATTTCAGCTTGCGAAAGAGCAAGTTGTATATGATTATCTATATGCACATGCATATATGTATATAAGTTTATTCATATATCTACATATATCTACATCTATAGCATCTGCTTCACTTTAAGCAGTTGCGTCTATCAAACGCCTGAGCGGAGCTGCAAAATGTTTTTCTTTTTTGCTGTTGTTGCCTGTTTCGTGCCCAAAGCGTTTTTCTGACAGTTGCAAGTTGCCGCGTCCAAAGCCAACAAAAACTGCGACAGAGGGACGGGGTGTGAGTGAGAGAGAGCGAGTGAGAGCGGTACAGTGCTAGTTTAGCTGGCAAATCTGAAAGCTTATGCTCAAAAGCAGAGCTCAAGAAGTGGCCCAGATCCAAACAGCTAAGAACTGCCAAAGCAAATCAAAGAGAGACAGTCAGACAGAGAAAAAATGCAGAAAGAGAAAGAGAGAGAGAGGGAGAGGGAGAGAGATAGATAGATTTAGTCTCGGCTGTCTTGGCTGCAATTGGAATAAATACATAACTGAATATGACACGTTCTGCTGCAAAGTAGAAAACAACAATAAGACAAAGTGTCATAAAAGTTGTATACAAAACTTCAAAGTAGCTGCAACAGCAACAGCAACAACAACAACAACAGCAATGAACACAGGCCACAACAATTACCAACTGTAAACACAGAAGACAACAACAGCAGCAACAAGAGAAATTGCAAATGGATATATTTGCAGTTTAGCATTTGGCTAGCCAGTGGATACCCTGTAACATGACTGATGCGCAAAATATACTTGAATTGTATCAAGGCAGCTACTGTTACAGGGTAACTGCTACTGTATGACGTATAGATCATATAATAGGCAATATACCCTGTAAATACCCTGTAAACATACATTAAGCCAAGTAAACTAATTATTACATTTTTACAGGGTATAGCATATACGTTACATGATATTTATAAGCTAAACTTGTGCAATTAAACATGCACAACTAGTAAATACCCTGTAAATCGCTGTTATTTACAGGGTATATGAAAGGCAAATGCATTTGTCTCTCATTTTAAACCACACGCATACGTGGTATATAGACACCCTGTAAAAATCGCGTGCGAAAAATTTGTTAAATGAGTAACTTACAGGGACTAGTAGATACTCTCTAAAGAAGTAAAACGTCAATATCAAAGGAAGATTACTATTTTTACAGAGTATCTGCTAGTATGTACTATGTTTGCATAATATACCTGGTACAGAGAACATGCAAATAAATGGATATCTTATATAGAACGATCAAATCAGGATCTGCAAATGGTAATAAGCAGTTTTTGCAGGGCATATAATGAAGCGTATACGATTTGTGCCAAGTTGCTAACGCGAACTGCAATAAGCTTCTCTTGCATTTTACAGGGTATCCAAGAACAAGAATCAACTGAATGCCGTGCACTCAGCTTTTTTGAAAATGACATAGGCAACCGAAACTATTGCAACTTGGTTTCAGCTTTCGCTTGAAGTTCGTTTCTCCTGCCTGTCCCCCATTTTCACTCTCCCTTCCTCTTCCTCTCTCTCGCTCTCTCTCTCTCTCTCTCTCTCTATCGCTCGTTGCCCCCGTTTTTGGTCTCATTGTTTTTTCTTGTTGCTGCAGTTGCAAAAATAATAAGAAAGTGAACTTAAAATGATTACACGATAAACTTTTTGGCCCAGCAATTTGTGGCACTAAGAATAACAACAACAACAGCAACTTTAACAACAAGTTTAGCAACAACTTTAACAACAACAACAACAAGAACAACAACATTTGTTGCCTGGCTTTTCCAACATTACATTTTAAAGCTGCTTCGTTTAGTCGAGTGCCCAGTCGAAAGTGCATTGCAATTGATGGACCAACTCCAGTTTCCAGCTCTTCCATCTTTACCTCTTCTAGCAGACCCCCCCCCCCCTCCCCCCCCTCCCCTCTCACAATGCCAGCAGCTCCCCTCTGGCCACACTTCTGCTTAGTTAAGCTGATGCCTAACCAAAGGCAGAGGCAAAGGCAGAGGCAAAGCTTGCATTGTTAAGCTCTTCCACAGCTGTTAAATAGTCTGCTTCATATACGACTGACAGTTACCCTGTAATTTAGCTGTATACTAAAGATCGATAGACAATAAGTTTTCTATAAGAATATATCGATTAGCTTACCCTGGGCATTGCCATTACAGGGTATACATTAGCTGGCATTTTCTAGTTAACTAAAGGCTTACATTATGCATTAACAGAAATGTTTTGCGCCACCCGACTGAATGGAAATATCTTCTCGCAAACATGTTTGTGAGAGACTAAAGCAAATGCTCAGCTGGCTGAATATAGAAAATTGCTTACCTGCTTAACAGCTGTTGATCAATAGCTCATTTGCTATGCATACTATGTATGTCATATCGGAAGTGCCCGACTAGCAGATATTGCGAGGCCCTTCTGAGAAAATAAAAATAATTAAAAATATTTAAAAATTTCAAGACTACATTTTCAAAATATTCGAAAAGTACAGATGATAACTGGAAAAGTGAATTTGTTGCTAAAAAGAAATTTATGCTGTAGAAAAGTTAGGCCATATTTTACAGAGAATGAGGAGGAATAGATTATAAGATATAGAAAAAACGTATAGTAATATAGCATAGTAGATAGAGAGAGGGAGAGAGAGAGAGAGAGAACCTTACATTTAATTTAATTTCAATTAAAGTTGAGAGCGAGGGAAACTTTAGTTGACTTAAAATGAAGTAGACAGAGAGAGAGAGAGAGAGAAAGAGATATATATATATATATATATAGAGAGAAAGACAGATAAACCTCACTTGATTTAAATTGAAGTAGAGGAAGAGAGACAGAGAGAGAGAGAGAGCAGGAGAAACCTTACCTGATCTAAATTGAAGTATATAGAGAGAGAGAGAGACGGAGAAACCTTATTTGATCCTATCTGATGGATAAAATTGAAGTAGAGCGAGACCTGAACTGATTTAAATTACAGTAGAGGAAGAGAGAGACACTTTAGCTGATTTGAATTGAAGTAGATAGAGAGAGAAAGAGAGAGAGAGAGAAGGAGAAACCTTATCTGATCCTATCTGATTGATAAAATTGAAAGAGAGAGATGGAGAAACCTTATCTGATCCCATCTGATTTAAATGCGAGACAGAAACCTGAACTGATTTAAATTACAGTAGAGCAAGAGAGAGAGAGAGAGAGAGAGAGAGAGAGAGAGAGAAACTTTAGGTGATTTAAATTGTAGCAGAACTAAGTGAATGATATGATATGAGTAAATAGAGTTGTGAATCATCTTTCCGTTGAGCCAATCTCAAGATGACGAGCTGAAGACATTTTATAGCTGCGAGACGTAAGCAGGAAAGAAATTAAATATTGTCAACAATACTTTTTCTTTTTTTTTTTACTTTCTTGCTTCTGTGTTTAGGGAGAAGTTTCGTGGCGCGCAACCGTTGGGTCTTATATGTGTGTGATGGTGTGTGTGTGTATTGGTGTGTGTCGCTTTTGTTGTGCGCTTAAACAAAAATCAACAGAAGAGGCAGAGCTTAGCATTAGGCAATGTCAGCGGCATAGCAATGTCAAGGGAATGCTAAAGAGAAGTCTGAACAGGAGGCGGGGGCAAGAGATTGAGATTGTGGCAGAGCGTTTGCGGCATGGGCAACAGGGTGAAGGGAGGGGGGGGGGGGGGTGTGTGTGTGTGTGTGTGGAACCGGAGGCGGTGCAGGTGTCAGAGAGTCGCGTGTTTGTGCATCATTTGATTAACGTAATCGAATGACACGCCATATGCCAGTCATTCAGTCAGTCAGTCTAAAACTCTGGCACAAAAGGAGTGCGAGAGTGTTCGACTGTTCGACTGTGTGTGTGTGTGTGTGTGTGTGTGAGTGTGTTAAAGTGCGTGTGCCTGATAAACAATTGAGACATACATATGAGCAAGTGGGCCTAGGCGTGGTGCGGAAGGGCCTGTGACACATGTCGCAAAATCAATTTTCACCTTTTCACTTGATCAATTTCTTAACAGCAATGAAAAGTTTCTTTTTTTTTTCCTTTTCCTTGGCCCTGCGAACAGCAGGGACATAGAGGATGGGAGGAGAGCGCAAAGGCACAGATAACATCATTTGCATTTGCACGCACACACAGAGCGAGAGAGAGAGAGAGAGACAGAGTGAGAGGGAGAGGGAGCATCTGAACGACGAGGCGAACGATGAGGGCCAGGGCAGGAAAGGGCCAGGGAGACAGGTGCTGTGTGGGCGTACGGATGGTAGTTGGTTACAAGTAGACGCGCACGCACGCATTTGCCATGGCACGAGCCGTTAACAGTTAGTTGGCGGCTCTGCCGCTGTCGCTGTCGCTGCCGCCTACCGCCTGTCGCCTGCTGCTGCTGCTGCTGATGTTGCTGCAGCTTTCTCACTTTACGTCTCGTTGCGTCCCATTTAAAATTATGTTGAAAAGAAAGCAAGAAGTCAGCCTGAGAGAATGTGTGTGTGTGTGTGAGACAGAGACAGAGCGTAGGACACACACACGGACATGGCCACGGATACGGATGCGGATATGGACATGGATAGCAACACACACACACCGAGTGGGCGCAAGAGAGGGGCAGAGAGGTGTGTGTGAGAGAGAGAGAGAGAGGAGAGAGAGAGAGACTGGGTGACGCTGCATAAAGGCCGGAAGCAGCAAATTTTCATTTTATTTATTTTGTAAAGTGCTCGGGCAAAACGCCCACAATGCTGCTTCTGCTGCTGCTACTGCCACACCCACATTTGGCTAGCTGCCCATCGTTGCACAGTGGGGCGCAGTATGGGAAAGTCTGCTTTATGTGACGGAAACTATGCGAAAGAGATGGAGAATGAGGAAGATATGAAGAGTGGGAAAGAAGAGGTGAGATATAGAGATAGAAAGTGAGAGAGAGGGGGAGAGCGATAAGAGAAGCAGAGAAAGATTTGGTTTTTAAAGATATAAAAAGGGGTGTGAACAGAGAAGGAGAGAGTAGAACAGAAAGTGAAATTTAGATTTAGCATTAAAGAGAAATGAGAGAAAGCAAAATAAATGAGAAAATGTTTGCTTATCATTTATGGTAGAAATTTAGAAACCATAGAAGGGTCTACAGATCAGGGAAGCAGAAAAGATAAAAAGATTCGAGGAGAGGAGGAGAGGGAGAGGGAGAGAGAGAAAGGAGGAGAGAGAGGGAGAGAGAGAGAGAGGAGAAGAGAGAGAGAGAGAGAGAGAGAAAGAGAGAGAGAGAGGGAGAGTGTGCTCAGTTCCTAAAAGAAATTGCCTCAAATGTGACAGCCAGTTTAACATATACTTAACAGTCAACTTAATATTCGCATAACACAAGCTTAACATAGAACATTAACATATTATATATAACATACTAACATTTGCCATTATATATGCTGTTAACTGTAACATCAACATTAATTAACATAATTGTATTTATGCACACAATTTATGCAATATTATATGAATTCGTTCCACTGTGCTGGCGCCCGGCAGTTGCTGCCAGCTGTCGTCTGTCGGCTGGCTTGCTGAACGTGTCATGGTCGTGTCACGCGCTGCAAGTATGTGTTGTAGTAGTTGTTCTTCTTGTTGTTGTTGTTGTAACAGTAGCAATGGCAGTGGCAGTGGCAGTGGCAGTGGCAGTGGCAGTGGCCGTGGCAATGCCTCTGGCAGTTGCCAGTTGCCAGTTGCCACAGTCATAGTCATAGCCATTGCTGTAGCCATAGCTGTAGCTGTTGCTGTAGCAGTAACTGTATCTGTCGCATCGCAGTTTGCTTCATTGGCTCAACATAATTGTTTCCTCTGCTCGTTGCCTGTTGCAATTTACATGCCAAGCAAGTCAAGCGGACGTCGGAGTAGTTGAGTGTCCTGGCAGTCGCTGCCGCTGATACCGATGCTGATGCGACTTCCTGTTGCTGGCCTTAATCTTGGCTGGAACGTGCGTCCCACGCGCTGACAAGCGATAATGACAATGTGTTCGGCCAGCTACTAATTGATTGAGCATCCGCTGTCAATGCCACTGATTGACTGATTGATTGACCGACTGACGGAATGATTGACTCACTGGCTGACTGCAGCAGCATCCACTGTGTAATATCTATAGCACAGCATGCCTTGGGCATGGCAATCAAATTTAGTTCATTCACTCCTTAAACTGCAATAGCTTGACATACTCACACACACACACACACTCACACACTCATGCTTACGCACTCCCACATGCAGACTGCTTTAAGCGCCTTTGATGGCGCCACAAAAGCATATTTACCCAGCAACAACAACATCATCAGCAACAACAACAACAACAACAACAACAAGTATAATGCTGGTTTTTAATGCGTTCGCCTCTTTTGTTGCATACTTCGCGGCGCCCGCTTCGTAATGAACTGTAAAACAATTAAATGGCATTCTATGACACTGTGCAGCATGTCGAACGCCTGAGCAGCCATATTGCCAGCTCCACATATATATATATATATACAATATGCAATTTTCGCACACTTTCATGTATGCGTATGTGTGTTTGTATGTATATGCATGCATGACTGCCTGCTCTGTTGTCTGTTAGAGTCTCCACAGTCATGCACTCGTTTAGTCTCCAATCAGCAGTCATTCTCATTTGGTAGTACATGCTGTCGGATCGTTGCTCTACTGGCTGCATGCAACTTGTCCAACGGTTAATGGAGTTGTCTTGCTCGCTCTTCTGTAATGAGAGCCGACGTCGTGCTCACACAGCTGCATTAGAAGACTACAAATCTATTTCGATCAGCGCGCTGATTGCTGATTGGTTGGTTTCCATTTCTTACATGCACGAATTGTGTTTCTCTACATTTTGCCAAAGTCTCCACGTACTCACAATAGATAACTGTTGTGATCACTATTTCTATTGCATTTGCTTCCATTTAAAATGACAGCTTACTCTTCAATTATGCTCGCAAACGCTTTGTCTCTTTTACTCTATTACTCTAATGGCTGCTGCTATTGCCGTTTCCAATTGGCATTTTAACTCTGCACAGCTATTCCGATCAGCTCGCTGATTGCTGATTGGTTGGTTTCCATTTCTTCTGCCACTCTAAAATTGACATGCTTGCCCTTTCTAATACACACTAAAACGGGATCACTGCTGTTACTGCGTTTGCTTCCATTCAATATGGCAGCTTATTCTTCTGTTATGCATTCGCAATCGCTTTGTCTCTTTTACTCTCATTGCTGCTGCTGTTGTCGGTTCTAATTTGCAATTTCAACTCCGCACAACTATTTCGATCACCGCACAGACTGCTGATTGGTTGGTTGGCATTTACGCCAATAGAAAATGGCAGCATTCTAATCAGAATGCCTTTCCAAATAATGTGAAATGCTCTAATGTTATTAAATGTATTTATATTGAAATGAGTTTAGCAATGCTTAAGGTTTTATAAATGTTAATGTGAGTTGTTAATGCAAAATGTTAAATGCAATATGGCAAAGCCTGTCTGTGCTTGATGTGCATCTTAATTGAGTGCAAATTGCGTCTCTTTGCGGTCGGAGATGTCAATTTAAATGGTATTTAATATTAAATAGACATATTTATATGTAAATGCGGCTAAAGCCACTTCGCAAAGAGTTCAAATTGAGTAAGTAGGAGGTGACAAGCGTTTGGTTTGTCGTTATTAAAAACACACACACAGACTCTGAGAGTGTGTTAGAGAGAGAGAGAGATAGAGAGACACAATTGAAGCCAACGAGCCGCTGGCTGTCTTTGGTTTGGCTGCCAAGATATCAAACGATGTGGGGGCATAACAAAAATGCCAGTTCGGGGCATTATTTGTCGGAGTCGGAAGTCGGAAGTGGAATTGAAATTGGAGTCAACTGGCAAACACACTCACGTTCTCTAACGCATATACACATACATATACATGCATATATGTATATGTATATATCATGGATCTATGCATGCGACAGTCTGTCCGTCTGCCCGTCTGCCCGTCACTCAGCTCGCGACAGAATGGAATAAAATGAAGATGGAAATGTGAAAATGGGAATGAGTTCAGCTGAGTTGTAGACGATTTCAACGATATTCGCCATTACAAATTCAATTACATGCTTAGCTACACTTTAGAGAAATTGAATTTTTATGTGCATTTATATTTAGTATATTTTTGCAACACACGCCTTCCACATCCACTTACCCTTTACGAATAACTGTTTGCCACCCGCCCCCATTCCACACACACACACACACACACACACACATACATACGTCGCCCGTCACTTAACCCCTTAGCAGCACACGTACTTCAAGCTCACATTTTGGCTGGCAATTTTAGTATATTTTGGGGGGCTGTCAGCCATTCTCATAGTCGCAGCGCCAGGCGACAGCATAATCTACAGCAGCTAAGGAGTCGAAGCACTCGCTGGAACTGCAATTGCAGATCCAGCTGCAACTGGAACCAGTTGACTGGCAATTGGACTGGCCGAAGGCTAAACGAGCTGACTGCCTGCTTGCTGGCTGCCATGCATTTGCAGCTGACAATTCAATTCGCAAAGTGTTTTTTGGTTTGGGCCATCTTAATTATGGGCAACCACAGCGCATGCAGCTTTAAGTATCAACGCAAACAGAGTGACACCAAGGGCCACGTTGTTGCAGCCATTGCAACATGTGTGTCTACCTCAAGACAGCGAGCCAGCCATCCAGCCATCCAGCTAGGCAGTCAGCCAGGTGGCAAAGGCAGCTCTGCTTGCTGCTGTCTCTTGACAAACTAAATTAGATTTCGGTTTTGTGTATGTCAGCGAGAGCATGTCAGACATCTGCCATTAACGGAACGCTCCAAAATAAAAAATAAAGACCACCACCAGCCCCTCTTCCCGCTCACACGCCCTATCATGGAGGCCTGCCTTTTGCCTTTCCCGTGTGACTTGTGGAGCTCAGCCTGGCTTTTGGCACGCAGTTGTCTCAGCGCGTCTTTAATTTAAAGACGAAAGCCTGCAACGGCAACAAACAGCAACTGCATTCTTGCATTCTTGCATTCTTGCATCCCTGCATTATTGCGTCTTGCAGCTGGGGACTTGACCTTCTACCCAAACCTTTAACAGAATTCTCTTTATCCGCTTCCCTTGCGAAGCGAAACAATGCCCCAAAATTATTGCCAGCTCTGGCAGCTTTAATTAATTCTGCACAGTGATGCAATCCGAAAGCTGTGAGAGACGCAAATATCCTGGATGTATCCCTGCATTGGGTATGCTACGTCTATATCTATATCTATATCTATATCTATATCTATATCTATATCTATATCTATATCTATATCTATATCTATATCTATATCTATATCTATATCTATATCTATATCTATATCTATATCTATATCTATATCTATATCTATATCTATAATCTATATCATCTATATTCTATATCTATATCTATATCTATATCATAATCCTCATATCTACTAATCTAATCTACTAATCTATATCTATATCTATATAATACCTGATAATCTATATCTAATGATATCATATATCCTTATATCTATTCTCACCTGATAACCCTATATATGCATATAATTTCGCTCTTTTTCACCACGCACTCACCTCCTTCTTCTCCTTCTCCTTGTCTCACTCTCTCTCTTCTCTGTCGTCTCTCTCTCTCTCTCTCTCTCTCTGTCTGTATCTTGTCCATTTGAAATTCCGAGTATTGTCTTGCGTGTCCGTTCGTCCTTCAGCGCTGTTTCAATTTGTAGCAGTTACGTTAAACAATTACCGAAACACACGAACGACTGCTGCAGTTGTTGCACCAGCCACGCCTACCGGCCCCATCGCCTGCCCGCCTGCCCTCAAGCTGTCTTTTGCCTTTGAATTTTGTGTGTGTGTGTGTTATTTTTATTTATTTTTTTTTTTCACATTTTCATTTACTTTTTCACATGATTTTCTTTTTTATCTTTTCCTCAAATAAATGTCTGTTGCTTGTGTGTTAATCTGTATAATTTATGCGACAATTGATGCAAAAATGAATTTGCTGGTCAAAAAGAATGAAAGATGCGCATTGCATCGCTCCCCGCCTTTTGCACTCCCCGCCCGCTCGCTCACAATCTCCATCTTTCGCAGCCCCTTTTCCAGCCTTCTTCCTTCTTTCCTTCTCTACAGCCTACAGCCTACAGCTGTGTGCTGCGGGCAACGCTTGCCTTTCACACAGCATCATCATCGTCTGTCTGAGCCTCCATTTTCGGCATCTTCCCCCCGCAATCCGCTTGGCGTTCCCCTTGGTCTTCGATGTGGCATACAAATTGCACTCATTTTAGTTTCTCACGTTTGTTGCATGCTGTACATGACTGCAACGCGTACGCACACACACACACACACACACACACACACACACAGAGAGAGAGAGATACACGCTGTCTCCATGTTTGGTATAGGCCTCGTCCTCTGCCTTAGTTTCTCTAGTTTTTTGGCTAGCTTCCCTTGTCATCCCTTTCCCTCTAATAGCCTTCGAAAATGCTTTGCCGCCACTGCACTCTATCTCCCCATCCCTCTCTCTCTCTCTCTCTCTCTCTCGTTCTCTGCCCCCTTATTCACGCTGTGCCCTGTGCTGGCATGCGACAAACGGAAATGTTGCTTTTATGCTTTAAATATGGCAACTTTGTGGTGTCGTCACACACACACACACACACACACACATGAGCACACACTCACGCGCTGGCTCAATTGCAGCGAAGCCTCTTAACTGTAGGCAAAATGTTATATTTTCATAAGAGATTTTGAAAGCTGGCCATTTTTCTATAGATACATAACTTAGTGCTTGTATTAACAGTTATGTTAACAGCATTTACAGCTGCATATGAGCTGAGATTTATATGAGCAGCTGCTGTTCTGCAGCTTTGTCTCATTAGCTCTGTTATATGCACGATGAAAGCTAACAGCTGTGGATAGTTCTTATGCTCATGGCTGTTATATTATGTTAACATATATTTAAAACTGTTAAGCTGTCATGAAAGCAAACAGAAAGTTAACATAAGGTTAACATACAACATTAGTAGAGGCTTATGACAGCTTTGGCTCTTATGGATTTCATATATAGCATTTCTATTTTGTATTAACAGAGATATCTCAGTATAATACAAATTCAAGCTGTTACTTGATAGAGACAACTCTGTTATGTAATGTTATGTAATGTAATGTACTGTAATGTAATGCAATGTAATGTAATGTAATATACTGTAATGTAATGTAATGTTGTTATGTTATGTTATGTTATGTTATGTTACGTTATGTTACGTTATATTATCTCTTTCACAGAGATAACAGATTAATTAAAGTTGTCATAATTTATATTTAACAGCCATTTAACAGCTTAATAGTCATTTATTAATACAATTAGTAATTTGTTTGGGAACATTATTGAATTTACCCCACTGTGCCGTGTCGATTGCACATTCGCTGATTCCCTTGCTTCTAACTGTCTGGCTCGCTGTCTTTTTCCCTGTGTGTGTGTGTGTGTGTGTTTGTGTGTATATGGGTATATGTATATTTGAGCGATCGACCATGAAGCCTTCATTATTGCATTTCAATTTCATGATTTTGCGGTTCTTTATGCTTGCTCCTTCACATCGACATCCACATCCACATTCGCATTGGCATTCGGAATGAGGAAACGGCATGCGGCATGCGGCATGCGGCAGCTGCTGATGCTGATGCCGGCACTGGCCATGCTGCCATGGCTGGCATGTGTTTTGGCCAGGCCCAAACTGTTGTCGACACTTTCACAACATCAGCGCACAGAGCTGAGCACAGAGAGCCAGTCGAGTCAACGGAGCCCATCACCCAGGCGTGTGAAATGGCAGAAGGAGTGAAGCTGGCAAAGTTTAGACCTCTGCTCTAGTTGAAGCCACTGCAGCCAGTTGACTCTATCTCTCCCTCCAGCGTGTGTGTGTCCATTCAAATTTGCAATATTTTGTGCATGTATGTGTGTGTGTGTGTGTGTGTGTGTGTGTGTGTGTGTGGTCGTTATCACGCATTTCCTGCCATTTGCATCAGCATATCGACACATCGAACAGAGTGAGTCGCACTCGAAAATCGACTTCAATTGCTGCTTCGAGCAGCAGTTGCAGTCGCTCATCTGTATGGCCGTGTGCGTGTGTGAAGCCGATTGGGGCTTTCTGGTTTCCTTTTGGCTAAAGCAACCGACTTGACCAATTTGCCAGTTTTGCGGTCATATCGGATGTTGAGCGAATTATGGGGCCAAGCAGCAGCTCGTGAATGTGTCAGGCAATGCCAAAGCCAAAGCCAAAACCAAAACCAAATGCCATCAAATGATCTTCCCCAAAAAAAAAAAAAAAGTGTGCGCGACTATGTGTGTGTGTTACGTTTGTATGTGATATGTAAGGATAAGGGCTAACAGGTGCTTGAACCAACAACTCTGGCAAATGGTTTTCTTTTTTCCCTCTTTTTAGATATAACTGAAGCGACTCAAAGTTAAATGCTCAATTGAAAGCACTTCAAGCAGTTGAAGCAACAGCTAAGCTCCGCCCTCTGCTACGCTCTGCATTCTCAATGGCCAACTTGATTGCCGCAGCTAAGCCAGCTCCCAGAGCAAGCTATTTAAAGTTGATACTCTATGTACTACACATGTATGCCTGAGTGAGAGCCAAATTTGTGACATTGGCCACATGAGTTAGAAAGATACTACTACTAAGGGAGTCTTTGATAACATTAAAGCATTTCAATTGATACTATAAAGTGTGTTACCTCATTATGAGTCAAGCTAAGCGAGCTCAGCTCACTATGATCAGACTGAATTGTAGAACAAAGTTTTGGCTCTTAAGTTAAGATTCAGTTGAAGCTTGATATGACGTGAAGAAAATATTATAAAATTAGCTCTGCCAACAGTTTGGAGCAGAGCTCGCCTATATACGTTGATCGTTTCCCAATGTCTGCAAATAAGTCTCATTCACTCACACTTTCCAATGAGTTTTTACTCAGAGAGCAATCGATTACGTCGGCTCTTCAATGAGTTCAATGAGTTCGATCGGACTGAAGTGTTTCTTTTTTTAGTCGATCGATTATATATATATAAGCGAGTTGAAGATTGAGGCAAATGAAGAATATTATTCATTCATGATCATTTACATTATCGACTCAGGAGCAATCAGCAAAAGATGGAACCAATTTCGAATTAGGAAAGTAAAGGCAAATGCAGCAACATTTCGCCACTGCGCTTAGGAAGAGCTTCACATGACATCGATGACGCTGTCGAAAGACTTGTGGGAGAGCATAAGGAATATGCGAGTAATCGTAACGTCAAGAGATCGACCTGAGTGATATGCTCTAAGCGTCAGTGAGACGCCATGGGAAACTCTGACAATCGATAAAAGTTAACAGAAATGAGTTTTACTAAAAAGGGTTTCGCTTTTCGGAGCGATAATCAGCTCAGCTTAGAGTTTTGTAAATCAAATATCGCAGTTCAGCAAAGATAACTTTAAGTTCTATACCAATATGAAATACAAATTTGATACAGACATAACTACAATACGTATCAGCCAATCAGCATGAATAGAATATTCTTATGATAAATGTTATATCTCATATTACGTATATATATAAGTTAAGAAAAGAAAAAGTAAACTGACTATTTGATATACTATTTTACGAATTCAACCGATTCCTTCCCTAACTCTGTCAAAACAAACATCAATTATTAGGCAAATTCTCGCTGCACAGCTGGAACCGAGTCAAGTCGTGCCTAAAGAGTTTTCATGAACAATAACAATTATGCATATTGCATAAATTTGATTTGATCTGTTTCAGTAAAGTAGCGAAAAATTGACAGAGCTAAAAGCGAGGCTTAAAGCAAGCAGCACTGAGATAAGTTAAGCTGGCTTAGACTGGTTTATTGGTTTGATTGCTAAAGAGCAGTAACAAAAAAAAAAAAAAAACGGACAAGCCGATGAAGAGATAAAATGGGAAAGTGAGAGATGGAAAGTAAAAGAGAGAGAGAGAGAGGGAGGCAGCTCAAGTTCGCTGTAATTAACAGTTGTTCAGCTTCAAGAAATTGTTTTACAAAAGGCTTATAAATGTTACATAGAAAGAGAACTGCATATAAAAAATGTAATGAAAGAAGTCGACTAAATAAATGTGGCATATGCCAAAGCCAGTAAATAAAATCAAAATAAAAACTCATTTATCACACACACACACACACTCATACACTTATGCAGACACTAGAGAATTGGCATCGATATGCGAAATGGACAAATCTGTGTGTCGGCCAAGGGAAAAGGTCACAAAAGCAGGTTAAGCTGCTTTTTAAATAATACGCACAACACATTAATACACACACACACACACATTCAGGCAGTCTCTCACACATATACACACACATGCGCAGGCATCGTCGCTCAGCCGCTGGCACGTGCTGTCGCTGTCACAGCCGAGCAACGACTGAGTCGCAGCCGAGCCGCCGTCCCAGAGCCGAGCTTGAGCCGAGCGCCAACGAAAGGCAGCACGAAACGTGCATCGCGGCACGACGAACGCAGCGACAGCGCAACGAAGGCGAGCCGAGCGACGAAGCTATTCGGCAGATCGGCTGCGACGACTGCAATAGCTTCGGCAGCTGTTGTTACTGCTACTGCTAGTGCTGCTGCTGCTGCTGCTGCTGCTGCTGCTGCTGCTGCTGTATCTGTGCCTGTGTGTATGTGTGTGTGTGTGTCTCCCAGCAACATCGTAGCGTAATCCGTTCGCTTGGATTTTTTGAATTAGTTGCGTGTGGTAGCTTGTTGACAACAGAACCGGGCACCGGATGCGGATGCCAAAAATAGAAAACTCTCTAAAACGAAACACGTGCGTGGCCAGACGAATCAGCAGCAGCAGCAACAGTACCAGCAGCAGCAGCAGCAGCAACAGCAGCAGCAGCAATTGCAATTGCAAATGTAGTGTGATCTAGCTGCGATTGCAGCAGCAGCAGTATTTATTGCAATTGTGAAAGTAGTGTGATCTAGCAATAATTGCTGCTGTGATTGCACTAGCAACAGCAGCAGTAACAATATATATGTGATCGAGCTATAGTTGCTGTTGTGATTGCAGCAATATATTTTGCAATGTGATCTACAACAGCAACAGCAATTGCAGCAGCAACATCAACAATATATGCGCATGTGATGCGAGTGTGTTGTAGCAATAGTTGCTGCTGTGATTACAATAGCAATGGCGACAGCAATACATTGCATTTGCAAGCCGAGTCAACAACAACAGTTAGTGCTGTGTTAGCAACTGCAACCACAGCAGTGACAAGAGCTGTTCCTCATTGTTGACTGAGCTGGCAGCAATAGTTGCTGCTGCTGCTGCTGCTGCTGCTGTGGTGCTTAGCACCTGCTTAGACTTATTTAAATATTTTTTTTTGTTTGTTTGTTTGTTGTGCCACGTGGCACGTGTGTGTGTGTGTTGAGTGTGTTTGTTTGTTTGTTTGACTGCTTTTTTTGCCAGCTGATTGGGCACTTTGTGGCTGTTGCTGTTGCTGTTGCTGCTGCTGGTTGCGGCGGCAACAGTTGCTGCTGCAGTGCGGCATCATTTTTTTTTGCGGTTGCCGTCGGGCTCAACGTTTAGCTAGTTTTGCGGTGCGCTTTTGCTGCGGTTGCCAGAGCACAAACAACAACAACAACAGCGGCGACGACGATGACAACAACAACAACAAAGTGCAATCAAATAAACATCAAATTATTAAATACAAGAATTTTTTTTTTCTGTTTTTGGTTTTTTTTTTTTTGTTGCTTTTCGCAGCAATTAGCAGCAGCAGCAGCGAGCAACTAATTGCAACTAATTAAAAATTTCTGATACATAAATACATATATGCGAATGAAAATGGCAATGTTAATGCAAGTGTAAACAAAAAGAAGAAGAAGAAGAATAAGAAGAAGAAGAAGCACAAGTAATAGAAGCTGAAAAGGAGGAGGAGGTGCAGAAAGAAAGAAAGAAAGTGTTTGCTGGGCAGTGTGAAAGTCAAAAGTGCTGCAACAACCAGTTGCAGCTGGAGCCAGACCGATGCATGTGGCGCACAGGTAAGTGCCGCGCAATGCCGCTTAACAACATGACCCAAGTGGCTAGCAAGTGGGGTATGCTACACTGCACGCTCAAGTGCCGCATCGGAGTTGTCCCACTTCAGGATTGCAAATAGCTCGAGATATAGAAATAGAAATAAGATGGAAGTTGCGCTCTCGACTCGACTCGGCTCGATGCTGAGAATACTTCAAGTCCAGCTGCGAGTGCTCAGCAACTGCTCTGGGAGTCAGCTTAAGTCTATGCCTCTCTTTCCCACTCACTCTCTCTCTCTCTCTCTCTCTCTCTGTGTTTTCTATTTCGATTCGAAAATGATTTTCCCATATTTTGTTGACAATAAAATTTGGTTACTTTTCAATTGAAATACAAATATTGCGTATACGACCCAGATACGAGTCGAGTCTTTTGATTGGGCTTTATTGCAGCAGAGTTTTGCTCTTTGCTATGCATATGCATTCGCTGTCTCTGATTTACTATTTGTTAAGTTTGATTTATTGCAAATATTTAACTAGACGAACTCAGTTTAGACATTGATTTTACCCCAATTTTGCTAAGAACTGGACAATATTTCAAGTTTATTTACGAATTGCAGTGCAAAATCTGCAAATATTGCGTATACGGAAATTAAGAGATTTAGATAAATATTTTATATATTTTGCCAGCGACACTTTCTATGTGCATTCGATATTTTCTAGCTAGTTGGTTATGTTTTAAATTATTATTATTTTTTTGTTTTAATATTACGTATACGTCAAATGTTATTCGAGTCGCAGTGAATCTATTGCAGCTTCAAGTAATTTAATAAAGTTCTTTCCGCTAACTATGATGAATGTTTTCAATTTCACATTTTATGCATCTATTGAGATGAAATTTGGAAATATTGTTTTTTTTTTTTTTACACTAATAATATTGATATTAATTGAATATATGATAATAATAAATATTGTCGAATCCAAAAATATGGAAATTGATAAGTTTATTTTAAGAAAAAAAAAATATAGTAAATGAAAAAATATATAAATATTACGTATACGTTATATTATACATATATATATTTATATTTTTTATAATTATTTATTCATGTGTAAACATGTGTAAAATAATTAATTAATTTGTTTATTTATTCAGTTATTTATTTATTATTTCATTTAATTAGTTTATTTTTTAGTTATTTAATTATTTATTTATTTAATTAATTAATTAATTAATTAATTAATTAATTATTTATTTATTTATTTTATTTATTTATTTATTTATTTATTTATTTGTTTATTCATTTATTTCATTTATTTATTTATTATTTATTTATTTATTTATTTATTTACCTATTTATTATTTATTTATTTATTTACTTATTTCTTTGTTCATTTATTTATTTATTTATTATTTATTTATTCATTTATTTATTTATTTCTTATATATTTTATATATTTCATTTTCAAGAATTAAAAAAAATATCACTTTAAACGCAAAATAAATATTGATCACATCTAATAATTGTATTAATAAATTTGTGTTGAAATTATTGAAAGAAAATATGAAATACTTTTACGTATACGTCAACTCACTTGTGCATAGTTACGTAATTTACGTAAGAGTAATTTAATTTAGTATTTCATATTTACGTATATGTAATATTTGGTATTCCTCACAATAATCATGTACTTTTTTTTAATCCCGTTGGTTAATTATGTTAATTAGTCAATTACGAGTTGCATTTATTATAATTTACTTGCATTATTACATTGCCATAATTGAGAGAAAATATTAAATAAATATTACGTATACGTAAATTTTCAATTGAATTGCTGCTGAGCTAGAGATTGTATTCTTCCTGCTTTATGATAATGCAAAGCAAATTGGAAATAATATGTATTTCCTTTTAATAATTCCTACTAAGTCTTCAACTCCCTAACTAATTCGACTCTGACTGTTGCGCTCTGCTTTACTTTGAGGCAATCGAGAGAACTGAGAGAGCTGCTTAGCTCGATCAAGGCCCGGCGCTGCAGCAAGTGAAGATGAGGATGAGATCTCAGGCGACACGAATTCGAGGTCTAAGAAATCTAAGTCCATAGAGACATTACTCCATTGGTCTATTTGATCAGTTTCATAAAGATTATATACAAAATATTACGTATACGCACAGTGAGACGACACAGGTTTACAATTATTTATACAATTTAAGCATATATACAGAGTAGGCTAAAACTAAGTTCCAATGGGTGTGAGAAGGCTTCCGAACTGGCGTCTTCTTAGCCTTCTATAACGACTCGAATGGAAGAAGATTTGTTCTGCCACAGTGTCCAGGTTCCACAGTTCCAGCTTCTTCAAAAAGTTGTCTCAGCAACCTTTACGAATTCAATATGATATATTACGTATACGTAATATTCTCAATATGCAATTGGATCAAACCCTATTTGCTAAATCACTGAAATTATTATAATATTACGTCTACGTGCTATTAAATATTTGCATAAAAAACGTTAAATTTGAATCCTTGATAAACTTTCGGCAATGCCAACAATTCGAATATAAGAAATATGATTTTCATTTGAACTTTGATTTGTGACCTTGCAAGGCTTCCAAATCTATAGCAATTGAAAATGTTTTCAACTTTTGTCGTTTGTTACATATTGTTACGAAATGCGAAATATGTGAATTTCGTTCCACTTTTGCAGTTTGATCTGATATGAGTGGCATGTGTACTATATTTATATACACCTGACATTTGATAATCCTTTGCTGACAGTCAATTTAGCATATTTTAGCCTGTATTTGATTTAGCTTGGCTCTGATTCTATTACAATTTCAAAGCTTTGCCTATAGTTGCTTGTCGTTTAGGGATTCTTGGTTTAAGCCCTAAAGTTGACTAAATCAGATCGAGAGTAAGGAAACTATAAGGAGAGGTACGAGTCAGAGGTACGAGATATACGAAGGGCTGACTGAGAGATAGATGGAGAAAGAGATATAGGAAGGCATGGTCATTGGAGGGGTTGAATGAAAGGGTAGGTAGATGGAGAAAGAAGTAGATGAATGGGTAAACGGATTTCACAAATTTATAGAAACTAAAGAATTCGTACGAAAAAAAAGTTTATAAAGAAAAATATAAAATATAATATTTCATATTTTAATAGAATTTGCAAAGCTTTAAAACTATTTTGTATACATATTTCTTCATACAATTTCAAAAGAAATCATTTGGTTGAGTTTATAGCTCTGACTTCAGCTTGAATCTAGCTTGTATCTAGCTTAACTTCAGCTTGAATTTACCACATGAATATGATTTTTCTGCGCTTAGCTGTAAAGCTTACCCAATTGTCTTTACTATATATTGAATAAAGTTTTTATTTACTTGCTTCATTTGTCTTTATTGCATTTCATGTTCGATTCAACTGGTAATTGTTCCTGCTGATCGTCGAGCAGCAATTGTGTTGCAGCTGCGCTCTCCTTGAGGGAGCGTTTAACACGCAGTTGCTGCTCCTGCTCCTGCTGCTCCTGCTGCTGCTGCTCTTGCTGTTGATCGTCATCGTCCTCGCTGCACATGAGCAGCGCATAATTGTGCTGCGGCTCTGTGCAGCTGCTGATATCATCTTCATTCTGTTTCTCTCGTTTATTTTGCTCATCTTCGTTGTCGCTCTCTGCTTCTGAATCGTGCTCACAGCAGAGCATTTCGTGTGCGAGCAGCGCCGCAGACTCATGGCTCGAGCTCTCCTGCTCGCTCTCCACATCCGAATCGCCATTGAGCGGACTATACTCAAATTCCATTTGCTGCTGCTGCAGATGCTTCTCCAGCTGCCCCTCTAGCTGCTTCTCAGTCTGTGGCAGCTGCTGGTAGCCGGACACGTTACGATAGGTATCCGTATCGCTAAGAGCTGCAGCAAAAGAGAAGAGGGAAACAAATATATTGAGAGAGAGAGTAAGTTCAATTGAGATCTTGGATCAAATGTAACGCACTTTCGCTGCCGTCGCTTTCACTGCTCTGCTCATTGCTGTCAGCTCGCGACAACTTCGCCATGCGCTTCATTGGCTCCTCGTCCTCCTCAAGCTTCATTGTTGGCAGTGACAGCGACTTGGCCTTGTCCAGTGCCATCTTTCGATTTGTGAATTGTATTTGTTCGATCCAGTCTCGGGCCCTACGAAACTTGAAATGTTTCTCTATGCATCCTATGTGCGTCACGTTTCACGTTTCACGCTTCACACTGCCCCTTTCCATTTTCCATTTTCTTCAATTCCCTAGGCGAATTAAATTTTATAGCAACTGCATTCGCTTTCGCATTCTCAGTCGCAGTCGCAGTCGCAGTGGCAGTCGCATTTGCTTTATTCGCATTGCGCCTTTAAGAGGCGTCACCAGACGTTGGCCAAAACATGCCAATTGGCAGCTAGCACGACCAAAAGACCACAGCACAGCACAGCACAGCAACAAAACTGACTACAGCCACGCCCCCTCCTCCTCCCCGCCACACAACTCACGGCACCTTTTTGGTCACACACACACACACACACACACACAACACACGCACACCCCAGGCAGAGCTACATTTGGTGTAACGAGTATATTTCTTTAGCTCTGCGAAATGCAACAAATAAAACAAGTTTTATGCGAGCAGCAGAGAGCAATTGCCCGACTGCCAAATACCCTGCACAAATGGAGTTGAACTGTCATATATTTATATAGGCTTTGCTCTACCCTATAGACAGCTAATTATACTTTCAACAACTGCTTAAGTTAATCATCTATCCGACTTGTCTATACCCTATAGTACATTATTATCATAAATTATTATTAGACTTTGCTATACCTTGTAAAGAATCTAACAAAATGTACATTATTTATCGCACCTTATACATCTGGGCCTTAGGTAACTAAGCCATAAATATAGCATAAAGCCATTGAGTATACCCTGTAAAAAGTGTGCTAGTAAACTGCTCAGCATATCTAAAATATTTGACCATGAGCCACGCCAGCAAAACATTTGAAACAACTCCACATGCTCTTGGACTCAGAAATACCCTGTATAATGCATTTTTGCTATGAAATACCCTGTAAAAAGATATTAGCTAATTTAATTGAACAATCACATCAAATACTCTACAGCCCGCCTTTCGTCAGTGCTTGAGCTACTTTTAGCCTAAACTCAGAAATACAGGGTATTCAAAGTCATCAATAAAAAAGAAAATAAAATGTTTTTACAAATGGTTTTCTACCCTGCCCCACTTGTAACACTTTCAGTTCCATTAGAGCCAGCGCTGCCCGTTTTGGCTACAGCATTTTACAGGGTATACGCCCAGCGCTTGCCGCATCAAGCATTCGACTGCAGCTACCGCTTATCATGGAGCACTGCGTCCACTACTTATCATTCTCATCTGGTCGACTTTTGACCCCGGGGCTGTGTTGCAGCAGCAGCCCCTCTCTCTCTCTCTCTCACTCTATCGTTGTCTCGCTCTTTCTGTTTGTTGCAACAGAATTTCATTTTCGGCCCGTTTAGCATTTGGCATTTTGGCATTCTTTATGCTGTCGCAATCCTTCCGCTTTTGCTCGCAGCTAACAGCTTCTGCTTCTTCTTCATTTCTTTTTGGTTGGTTTTTCGGTTGCAGTTGGGCTCTGCCATTGTCACCCACACATACACCCACACACACACGCACACACACACACACACATACACACGTGGCTAGTAATAAACTCTAGTTTACTTCGGGCTGCAGTTCCTCTCTCTCTCTCTCTCTCTCTCTCTTCCTCTTGCTTGCTCTTTGCCTCTCTTTCTCCCTGCCATCTCCCTCTCTCTTTCACTCTAATTACACACCAAATTTACTACAAACGAGCAATAAAAATCATTCAAGCAAAATCTCTGCGCTAACCACGTAACCAGACCCCATTTCCACTTATAGCCAGCTCTCTGCCCCCCTTCTCGTTCCCTCTGTCCCTCCCTCTCTCTCTCTCTCTCTCTCTCTCTCTCTCTCTGGCACGCCTTTCTTTACCCCTTTTTCGCTCGCTTGGCATGCAAATGCTTTTCGTCTCACACACACACGAAAAACATTAACAACAATGACAATAAATGAAGAACATTAACGCTAAGCGTTTCCCTCAGCTCGCTATTCTCCCTCACTCCCCCTGCCCTGCTCCCTGCTCACTGCATCACTCGCATCTGTCTGTCTGCTTGCAAAAATTGTAGCTCAGCCTTTAATCAAGTGCCACGCCCACAGTCAGACGGCCCTCGTTGTCTCGCAGTGTGCGACACAGCGTTCGCCATTCAATGAAATAACATTTAAACAATTAAACACTTTGTGCACTGAGCGAAATGAGGGGGCTGTAAAGTGTGATTGTGAATGAGAATGTGAATGGGAATGTGCCACATCAGAGAGAGCAAGAGAGAGAGAGAGAGATTAACTCCTTCGCCTTTTAATCGGTTTTTATCAGTTCGCTTGTGTTAAGCCTTAGCGAGCAGCTTGTTTCTCTCAGTGTACTGGGATGGCATACTTCTGTCTAAGCTGAAGAATGTCAGGAGATGCCATTCCGATTAGCCAACAATTGAATGGAAAGCTCAAGTGTCGAAGTGAGAACTAATGAGCGCTTGAAGACATTTTATGCATAGCATTTAACATTTAACATTAACATAACATTTGTATACGTATTTAATATTAATATGAGTATATATATACGAGAGAGACAGAGAGATAAAGAGAGGGAGCGAAAGAGAGAGAGAGAGAGTATGAAGGAGTAGACTATGGATGATCAGTTTTATGATAAGTGTGAATACCTTGAACGGATAACAGTCAGAGAAAGAAAGAAAGAGAGAGAGAGAGAGAGAGAGGGAGTGGGGTGATAGAGAAGAAGAGACTAACAAAGAGAGAAGAAAAGAGAGCGATAAAATACAGAGACACATATAGAGAGCGAGAGAGAGAGATAGAGAGAGAGAGAGTAAGAGAAAGAAATTAGAGAAAGATGAGTTAATGATCCAGGAAGATCTCTCTATCTCTCTAGACTTATAAAAAGATCTAACAAGATCTCTCTCTCTCTCTCTCTCCCTCTCTTTATAGAATTACAAAAATAAAATCTAGAAATATATCTCTCTCGCTGTCATTCTCTCTCTCTCTCTCTCTCTCTCACTCTCTCGCTCACACTCTCACTCCCATGCTCTCTCATTCTCCCTTTTCTCTACACGATCAAAGTAAAGTCAAAGGTAAAATGAGTTTTGAAGATGTATAACTACGTCAAGATAGCTAGAGATATGTGAGCTAGATATGCTTATGTGCACATAGAGAGATATAGATAGAAAGAGAGAGTGAGAGACTGAGAGAGATTGCATTAACATATGAACTTGCATTAGGTCTCTTTTAGCACTTCCACATATGCAGCTTTAGCCTTATTTCATAACATTCTATGCCCATTTGCAAATATTTATGTGACTAATCAACTATCCCTTTTGTTCAACTGCATAGACATAGTTCACTTTAAATACTCCCCGCTCTCTCTCTCTCTCTCAGTATTCTTCTCCCACTCCCTTAACTGCCATCACACACATTGAAAAATATTTAATTTGAGTTTTTAGCTGCGGTCCGGCATTTGGGTTTTTCATTTGCCGCCACAAGAACAGCTCTCTAATAAATATATGAGTATTATTATGAAGCCATTTCCGCTACTTCCTAACAGTCCACATTAACTGCCCTGCCACTTCCTCTCTCTCTCTCGCCGTCTCTCACTCTGCCATTCTCTCTCTCTCTCTCTCTCTCTCTCTGTCGCTCTACAGCTAGTTTCCCTTTGTCCTTTCGTGCCACGTAAAAATGTAAAAATATCATTTTAATGAATTTGTTTAGCTGGGGCCAAAGTCAATGTTGTACACGTCGCAGCCCTTTGCTCTATCCGACTCAGACTCCGGCACTGACTGTACTATTTGATGTTTTACTGTCTATCCTTTCTGTGCCCACTGCACCCCCGGGCACCACTCACCACCCACCCCCCACCCCTGTTGGCTTTTCATTTCGTCTGTCTGCTGTGCTTCAAGTTACGGAGTTCACTTCACTTAAACTGCCGCTGCGAGTGGCGCAAATTTTACGCGACATAATCGTAATATGATTATCGTGCCACATAATCTCCCACTTGCAGTGCCCCCACCCCACACACACACACACACACACACACACACACACTTATATATAGTGAGTTGAAGCTGCTTCTGCTTCTAATGCCTGTTGCCTGCCTTAACCCAGCTCTCTGTCGCGCTGTCTCTTGCTGCGTCTCACTGTGTGGGTATGTGTTAAATAATTTCCTTCCGTTTCCGCCGCTTGACAGTTGACATGCAGCTCTCCCGCCTCTGCCTTCTACCCATCCGTCTTCCTGCTCATATATCCGTTTCCGCTACAGCCAAATGACACCGCAGAAAATGTGTTCCCCAAATCTCATATCATCATTTACGCAGTCATTTTTAGGCAGCTGCCCAGGCGAGACCTCCCTGCTACCTCCTGCCCCTCACAGCTGCTGCTCTATTCAAAGTCAACTCATCGTGCCACGTCCCCCCCCTCCCCCAACGCTGCGCGCCCTGCCCTAGCACTTCGGTCCGCAATTGACATCATAAACAAAGCTTCCACAGCTTGCAACTCATGCGAGTCACACAACTTGCAACAACAACAACAACAACAACAACAACAACAACAAGAGCGCGTGTGGCACGTAGCCTCTGCCCGTCCATAGCTGTTTGCTCTCGGGGCCACGCCCCCGCGCGCCCTGCCCCACGTTCTGGCTGCCCTTTTTGCTTTCGGCTTGGCGAGTGTCCTTATTTTAATCTCGACACAAGTTAACGGCATTGTTGGCAGCGCCGTGAGCTCTGCTTTCTGCACATCAACATATAATGTGCTGTTCCCCCTCCCCCAACCGCTCCCAATCGCTGCTTGCCCTTGCTCAACCACAAGCCACACCCCTCGCCACCTACACCGCCTCATCGTCGTCTGCTGCTGCTTCAGTTTACAGTCTCTCCTTGCTCCCTCTCCCTCTCTCTCTCTCTCTCACTCTCTCTTTCTCTCTGGCTCTCTCTTCATTCATCTCACATCTACGTCTCTATTGCAGATTTCAACTGCTGCTGCGACCCCCGCAGCCTCTGCCGTTCGCCTCTTCATCATTAGCAGTTAGCAGTCGTTCAGTCGGAGTCGCTGTCGCTGTCGACGTCGACGTCGACGTTCTGTCACTTCAGCGTTCATAATGTTATGATGGCTAAAAGCTAATTGCGTTTGTCTGTCTCTCGCTCAGCGTGCTTTCTATCTGACTGTCTCTCTGTCTCTGTGTGTGTGTGTGTGTCTGTGTGTGTGTGTGTGTCGCGTATCATTGTCAGTGGGCGGGGAGGCGTGGCTGGGCGCATTAAGTGTCACTGAGTGCGTGATCCTTGTAAGCCGTCTAGTTACACATGTTTTTATAGCCTCTTTGCTGCTGCTTTGTTGTTGTTCTTATGACTGTTGTTGTTGCTTCTTCTTCGACATCATCTTCTGCTTCCTCTACTTTTACAACATCATCATTTCCTCTGTTTGTTTTGGCAACGTCATCGCTTCCGCTTCCTCTCGCTCCTCTCAGCGCCCACTGTCTTCACCTTGAAACATTTTTGTTATTCTTTTTTATTTTCGTATTGAAATTTGTTTATTTTGTGCTCGCAAATCGAATTTAATATGCAGCTAGCATGGATCCAAGGTGATTCTTAGATATGTATATATAAATATATTGTATTTAAATTAAGCATATCATGATATATATTATATATATAATTCTTAGATAGATTCATCTAATTGACTTTACTCTTAAGAGATAGTGAGTGAGAAAGAGAGAGAGAGAGAGTGGGAGAGTAAGAGAGGCAAAAGTATGAAGAAAGAGGAATGGAAGTGGACAGCTAACTAAATAGAGGAGGAGTGATAGAAACAATAAATGAAGCAGAGACAGAGAGACAGAGAGAGATAGATAGAGAGATTGAGACTTAGTGGCAAGAGAAAGAGTGTGAAATATATAGTGTAAGTGAGAAAAAAGAATTGGAGACATCGAGAGAGAGAGAGAGAGAGAGAGAGTGAAAGAAAGAGGAAATAGGAAAAGGCAGCTAGCACGAAAGAAAGAGAACGAGATGGAAAGAGAGAAAGGGAGGAAAATACCAAAATGGCGAGAGATAGATAAAGAGATACCTAGAAAGAGAGAGAGAGAGGGATGCACAGTAAGTTTCTCCAAAAGAAAGAACAAATTCTTGCCAGCTGTTGCGTAAATACTTAGCTTAAAGCAATTCAAATTCAATTCTATACATGCTACATAAGCATCAATATGTTTATATATATTTGAAAGAAAACTGCACAACAACGAGGAGAAGTATGCTACACTTATGTATATATTTAAATATCCATATATGTATATGTAAGTGTAGCATACTTTTTGTAGCTCTTGAGTTTTATTTGAAATTGTGGACATAAATGGTATTTCGATTTCCATACGCAACGCATATGCAAGATGCATAAATGTCGCACGACACACACACACACACACACATGAATTCACATACATTCACTCATATGTATATACACATATATGTAGCTTTATTTCCACGTTTTTGGCGAGAAACTTTTGAGTTTTGCCACAAATCGCAATTTGTTGGCAAACTAAGTTTTCGGCTGGCTGTCTGCCTGGCTGCCTGGCTGAACTTTTGGCAACATGTTTTCGATGTTATCCAGGTGTTATCCTGCTTATCTCCAATCATCTAATATAAGTCCTCGTGCGAAGTTCCCCACCTGTTGTCGTCACCCTTATCAATGACAAATCGCCAACTGAGCGACTCAACTAGACGCCGAACTGACATCGAGAAGTATCATCATTAAGCAGCAAACAAGCTGCCATCCCACATCTCGCACTCCCGCCCCCTCCTCCTCTTCCTCCTCCACCCACCTCATTTGCCCAACAACAACATTTATCAATATCAGTCAGAACAAGAGAGCAACAAGAACACCAACTGCATCAGCAGTGGTGACTACTTAGCAGAACAAACAAGGCAAGTCCAAGTGTGTGGCGTATGTGTGCTCGAAGTGGTAATACCCTGTAAAGGACTTGAGTGCAGTAGAGTATATATAGATCAGAGTTAGTAATCGTAGCTATATGTGGAAATCAATCAGCCAGTCATTCAATCAAATCAGTTAATAAGAAAGAAATTTTGTCTGTCAATTAATCAATCAAGCCAGTCATTCAATCAAGCTTCAATCTGAATGCTGAATCGATTAGTTCATCAGACAGAAATTTTGTCTGTCAATCAATCATTCAATTAATTCGTCATTCGCTCAATCAGTTACTCAATCAAGCTTGAATCTGAATGCTGAATCGATTAGTTGACTGAAACTTTGTCTGTAATCAATCCATCATTCGATCAATTGCAAATAAAACCATCAATAGAGTTACTTAGTCTGTTCAGCAATAACTCATTAAGTATTTCATTCAATTAGTCAATCATTCAATGAGCCTATATTATATATTAGCTATAGCTCATTCAGTCAGTTTCAATATCAATCAAAAGCATAAGCAACTTGGTTAATGCAGTAGTCAATCAATCAGCTAGTCATTCAATCAGTCGGCCATTCAATCATATACTCAATTGCTTCATCTGTGAGTCAATCAGTCAAGACTAAGACTAAGACTAAGAAGCCATCAATCAATCAGCTAAATAGTTAATTAATCAAACAAAATTTTTAAAAATTTATATTTTGATGTAGCATTGATTGAAGTATTTATGCTTATACACATATGTGTATTTGTTTATATTTTTGTAGAATTCATGCATACCCTTTTGTAGCATTGTATGCGGTTACAGGGTATTTTGAACAAGCGATAAAACTGGCGAAGGCGTCGAAAACTTTGGCAAATTAAATCGCAGCATTTTTGCTGTTTGTCTACAAGAGACGCCCAACAACAACAACAACAACATGAGACACACACACACACCCATACACTCACACACACTTAAGTGCTGCTTGGCTTTTGGTTTTTAGGTCTAACAATCTCAGAGCCACTCGACCGCTTAGCTATACACATACAACTGATGCCACAGCCAAAAGACACGCCCTCCCAGCCCCACATGAGTGTGTGTGTGTGTGTGTGTGTTTAGCTTGTTGCCACAAAATCAAGGCAAATCGTATTAAATAACAGTTAATTACAAATACACACGACCTACGAGTCGAGCCGAAAACGCGGCGTCGACATGAAAGTTGGCCAAATAAATTTTGCTGCCAAGCAGCAGTAGCTGCTGCCACGCCCTCACTTCCCAGCCAGCTCCTGTCCCAATGTGTATGTATGTGTGCTTATGTGAGTGTTTTTTTTTTTTTTTTTTTTGTTGGGCTTATCTTCCATTTGTATCTGTGTGGTTGGGTTACATGTGGCTCTGTCTGTTGATTTCTTGAGTTTTTGGCTTCTTTTTGCTGCTCATTTAGGGACGGGCTGTGTGTGTGTGTGGTTGTGCGTGTGTAAGCGCCTTGTTAAGTGCTTGGTGTCTGGCTAAATGGTAGAATTAATTAATGATATGCTCGATTGATTGATCATTGGCGAGCAATTGAACGGATGATTGAATTATGCGTTTGCCCTTCGTTTCATCATTTCCTTTTTTTTGGCATATAGATATATATTATTACACACACACACACACAGATACAGACACACACGCTTACTCAACGCCCTTCGTTCATCTGGGCAAAATCGCCAAATAAGCAACAAACATTTCAAAGCCCTTTGAACTTTGCCCAATAATTCAGGCCGGACAGATTTGGGACATGGCTTATAAAAAGCCATAAACACAATAACCAATGCCCCATCCCCAGTCCTATGCCTGTCTCAGTCCCTCTCCCTGTTTTACCCAGACTGAAAAGCCAATGAAACATCGCACACACGCACTCTTGCCATCCCCCTCTCTCTCCCTCACTCACTCGCAGTTCTTTTCACACGCAGCATATGCAAAGCAAAGCAATGGCAAGAAGCTGTCGTGCTTTATGTGCCGTTATACCCTCTTCACGCAGCCTTAGCTCAAGGCCTCTCCTCGCCCCTCGCTGCTTGCTTTGACTTCTCTTCTTTATTCTCTCCCATGGTTGACATGCGACACGCAGCAGCTTCTATTAAGCTACATATAACCCCATCAGTTGCACTGCAATAAATAAATGACGGACATTTGGGCTTGGATAAATTAATAATTTGTTAGCTCGAATGGATTTGTAATGTAAATGAAATAAATATCATCGCATGCAAATCGATTAAAATGATCGTTTGTGCAGAATTCAGCGAAATTTTGCTCAGTGTAAATGTGCTGTGCGGCCAGAGCTAGACAAAGGCAGCTTAAAGGCGACTGCACGCACTTGGGAATTGCTGATGATGAGGCAACGACAACGACAAGGAGAACGAGCGCAAGAACAACGATGATGTCGTTGTCGTTAAAGATGGAGCTGGAGTCCGTTCTGGTGCTGGTGCTGGTGCTGGTGCTGGTGCTGGAGATGATGCCTGGCTATGGTGTTGAGGCTGGCATTACGTTGACGTTGACAGCCACAAATTTGGCAAGCCAAGGCCAGACAGCGAGACGGACAGCTGGACGCACAGACAGCCGAACGAATAGGTGGGGAGGACAAAGAGTGATAGACAGCGTCTAAGCCTTGACGTTGGCCAGAGCGTTTGTATTGCCGCTGTCTGAGGCCAAGTGTAAATCTGTAGGCCAAAGTTTAACACATGTTTTATGTATTCGGTTTTATGGAACCGTCAACAGGCTGCTGTTGCACACGCACACCCACACCCACACACACACACACAGACACACGCATGAACTCTTAAAGATTTTGACTTTGTGCTAAGTTGGGCATCATATTAACTTTGATAGAGCACAGACGAGTGCAAACTTTTGCCAAGATACGAGTATTACAAGTAAAAGCTCACGAGACTAGCATATTTACAGGTGTTCAGGTAATTGAAGGCTGCTAGCTTCAGCTGGCATATTTGACTTGACTTGCCTTTTTGATTAACAACGCATCGCATGGTTGACTGACCAGATGAAATTTGACCTCAACTCTTATCCTGAACGCACATCAACATTGCTTAAAGTTCTTGTTGTTTGCTATTGGTTGCTTTTGTTAACAGGACTTTCATAATTTGATTGCTCAATGGGTGTGAGAAAGAGAGAGAGATAGAGAGAGAGGGGAGAGGAGTAGGCAGTCTAGAGTTTCGATCTGTCACTTGAGGTCTGACTGAGCGAAAAGTAAGTCGTACGCATACCTAACTGTGAATGCAAACGGCCATCTTTAAAGGCAGCTCGCGCTGAGCTTGTGGGAGAGAAAGGGTGAGCGAGTTGTGTGAGAGTGTGTAGAGTTTTGATCTGCTGCATTGCATATCATGTCATCTCATTTACTCAACTTCCGATCTAATAAGATTGAGTGAGAGACATGATTACTTTAATACACTTCACATGCAGACGGCCATCTTTGATATGCATACACATTAAAGGGCAGCACAACACCTGCCCAGTTGGTCGTTGGTTATCAATGCATGCCATAGGCCACTGACCAGGTGAATTCCTACTAGCATTCTTATCCCAATGCACATCGTCATTGCTCACAGTTGTTCTCGTGCCCGTTGTTGTTGTCGTTGTTGTTCTTGTTGTTAACAAGGCTTTCATAATTTGATTAGCGACCTAGGCATAGGCATTTAACTGAAAAGATAAGCGGGCCACACACACACACACACGCTGGCAGAGAGAAGCGCACCACACACACATACATACACACAAATATACAGACAGACATTTGCAATACTGCTAGCTGGCATGCAGCCAAAATATTGTGAACTGCTGGTCCTTTGCTCGCCCACAAAGAGCAATTAAATGCATAGCTGGTCGTTGAACAGCTTCAACTGTGATCAACTGCAGCTGCAGCTGCTGATCATTAAAATGGCCAAGAGCCAACGGGCCAACGGGTCAGGCCACGTTAATGAAGTGTCGGCCACATTGCTGGCCGCTGTTGCCCGCTTTAAGAGAGCTTCAGCTCGTTTTTCAATTGCAACCACAAAACTTACTTACTTAATGTTCTCTCTCGCTCTCCCTATCTCCTTCTCTATCACTCTCTCTCACTCTCTCTCTCTCTCTCTCTCTCTCTCTCTTCCTCTCTAATTTAAGCGGGACACAGCCTTCTGCATTGACTGATGGTCCAACTCTGTACCCCCTACCCGCCCTCTGTCCCTGTGTCTGTGTGTGCTTTGTGCTTTGTGCGGCTTTCTAAATTATCTTCATGGCAAGCGAACGCCAGTGGTCAAGCACTTGCCTCTGCCAGCTGCTGTTGCTATTGCTGCTGCTGCTGCTGCTGCTGCTGCTGCTGCTGCAGGTGCTCCCTGCCAGCTCATATGTGCTGGAGCCCTTAGTTCGCTCGCCAGTTGGCAGCAATTGAATGTGGCCCCGGCGACTAACGACAAACGACACAAACGTCCCAATGTCCAAGTCCAATCGTCCGAGTGTATCCCGTGTCCCGTGTCCTTTGTCCGTCGTGGGTCGTTTGTCGTTTTGGCCAACATCCTGACTCTGAGCTCTAGCTCCGGCCTGGCTCTGGCTCTGCCGGTCGTCTTCTCTGTGTGCTGCGTGGCAAAAATAATTCTATTTGCTGGCTTCTTTGCTTATCTATTTAACGATATTTATTTAGCTCGTGAAACGGACATTAACTTATGAGCTTACATATCTTATGGATATTGCTTCCTTGTCTGATTATCATCGGCCGCAACGCATCTTATGCACACAGAAAGTTGCCAAGTTTCGATTGAATGCAGCATCCAGTCCACCCCGCGCAATTGTCATATGGGTTAAGTTTGCTCAACTGCTTCCAAATTCTTTTCTCTGATTGCTGGCATTTGCTATTTGTGTCTGAATTGAATGGAGACCAAGCTTAAACACTTTACACGACTATGGCTACGACAAATGTGTTTTCCATTAAATTTAAAATCACTTTTTGCTCAAATATTGATTTAAAACCTTTAAATCCGACTATTGTCCACCCAAACTGTCAGCTGAGTTGAATTTCAGTTTTTCTTTGCTTTTGTTTGTTTTTCTTTTCACTAATTCGTCTGAGCTACAATTACATAAAGCATTTCGAAGTTGAGTCTAAGCAAAAAGTGATAATAAAGAGAAACATAAATTTCACAGGCTGGCAGCCAGCTGGACGCTTTACAAAGTGTGTGCCAGTATTTAATTACAACACAAAGGAAAATTATTGTTGAAAATGGAATTTTCTGCCATTTGAAAATGATTGCTGCCATCGTTGTTGATCATCAATCAGTCAGTCTGTCAACTAATCAAAGCAAACACTCACATTACGAGTGGAGTTTAAACAAGTTCGAGTGGGACAGCAACAAGCAAACATTTGGCTCTGATCAACTCTCCACTTTCACAAGTGTGCACAAATCTACAAATAATTGTGTCTCACTGTGCTCACTTGCACGTTAGAGCGGGATAGTTGCACAGCAAAGTGTGCAAAAATGTACAAATAAATGTGTGCTTTGTCACTCACGCGTTAGAGCGAGATATCAGCTGAACAGCAAATTAGTTTTGGTTATTTGTATATGAATAACTGTGTGAAAAGTAAAGCAATTAACATCGCTTTGTTGCACTCAATTATCTAACCCTTTCGCTCTGAAGCACACAAGCACAGGCTCACGCCACATAATTGTTAGTTATATAACCGAAATTGGAATATCTATCCACAATTTGTGATTGATAGAAGGCCATAATAGCATTGCATTGTGTTTTGTGGAATGCTGAGCAACGTCTTTACCATTAAATCTATTAAATCTACTAATTGGCTATAATGTTGGCTTACACGATGACACGGCCAGCATAAATGATGGCTACCCAAAGCTGGCGGTCAACGGGGAATGACGAGAGGTCAGAGACGAAGCTGCACTAGGCATGGACATGGCCAACTTTTGCATCGTAAGCCCGCTGTACAAGTGCAACTGTGTTAATTCAATAAAATGTTGAATAAAATTGATTGATTAGCTGCGCATGCTGTCTTCCTCTGCTTCACCCTCTCTCTCTCGTTCTCTCTCTCCATCTCAGTGGCAATTGCAGTGTCTGCCATGGCAGTTGGATGCTGTGCCACATATCGCATGCAGTAAGCAACTAGACTGAGTTGGCTCTGGCTCTGGTTGTTGCTGCTGCTGCTGCTTCTGCTTCTGCTGCTGTTCCACTAAGCTGTTTCCTGGTGCCTGCTTTAGTTGCCACATTTGTGATTCCTTTTGCCATCGCTGCTGCTGCTGCTGCTGCTGCTGCTATCGTTCTTCTTCTTCCACAGCAGCTGCTTACACAATTGTCTGTGCATTATTTGAGCTTTGTTATTTTGCTTTTATCCCTTTAGATCAGGACGTAATGCGATTGTGTGAGGTACGACAAGCGTCGAGCGTCGCCACCGTCGCCACCATCGTGGCCGTCGCGTCGCGTCGCGTTGCGCTGCGACGCGTCGCTTTGCTTCGCATCGCATCCTTAACACACAGATTTTCGTGTGCTCATAGCTTCAGGTCCTGCAAAGGTTTTTCCCAACGCTGCCAAAATGTCACGCTGTGTGACAAAGATGGCCGCCAGCGTACATACCACATACCAAAATAAGCGCGCACACTTTAAAGCTTGTCTCTCGCTCGCCCATTTACACAGCTTTAAATGATAGCAGCTCAGACTTGCTCTTCATTTAACACTTGCGCAATGTGAGCAGTTAAACTACATATATGTTTATAAACATATGCATGTATATTGTCTCTCTTCACTCGTGCTCTCAATTACCTGCAGAAATCTACACTATCATAAGCCTCAGTGAACGGCCATTATATATCGTGAACAGTATGGCCGCCATACATACACAAATCTTTGTCTCTTTTGCGCTGCTTAGATTAGTTTTTACACTACGTAAATTCTTGCTCTTCACTCCTGCAGCTTTCTGCTCTCGCATTCCGCTAACTATAAGCAGTAGCAGCAGCAGATCAAAAGTCTACACTCTGCCTGCTCGCTCTCACAGCAACATGGCTGCTGCTTAAAGAGCCAGCAGATCGACTCGCTGCACACAGTCTGTCTCGCTCGCACAGCCATTTTGCTGCAGTTGTGCTTTAATGTTACTGGCGAAGGCCAATGCATTCGTTGTCTCTCACTCTCACTCGCACTTACGCGTTGCGCCTGCAGCCATATTTGCTGGCTCTCCAATTATAATGTCACGGATTTATGCCTGTGCATATTTATTGTGTCTGGCTGACCCCAAACATTTTGCCCCTTTTGTCCACATTTGGCATTGTGTGTGACATTTTGCTTAGCCCAAGTTACCCAGCATGTTCAATTAAAAGCCAGTACGCAGCTCAGCTCAGCTGGACATCAGGTGCTGGTTTGACTGTTTGCCTGTTTGTCATTTTGGCTGCTTGCATATTTGATTTGTGCATTTAAACATTTCAAACAGGCACACCTGCCCGCTTGCCATCAGCACCAGCAGCAGCGACGCCTTATCGCAAATTCTCTTTAGAGCAATTTTAGTTATTATATTGCATTGGCTTTGTGTTCATTGTTGTTGTTGTTGTTGCTGTTGTTGCAGGCAGCTGCAAGCTGACGTCCACCTTGCATTACTTATTTATTATTGAAGATTAACAAGCAGCTATTTTGGACATGGCAGCAGGAGCTGACAGCCTGCCAGCCAGCCAGCCAACCAGCCAGCCAGAACCAAGTGCCCAGTCTCAAAGCCAAAGCCAAAGCCAAAGCCAAAGCCAAAGCCAACATCAACGTCAGCGGCAATGCGGCCTTTACCATGCCTTGCCTTGCCTTACGGAGTTTTCGGGGCAGTGGGGCTTAAGAGCTCTAAACACTGAGCTTGAGCACTGGCTTTGAGCCGCAGCCAGGTGCCAGGTTCATGCCAACTGTCGATCTAACTTGAACCCCCTTCACACTCCTTTAGCTGTCTGCAGCAACTCTAATCTGCGCATCAATTTTGCATGCTATACGTAGCTGTCTCTCTCACTCTCTCTCTCTATCTGTCACTCTCTGTGCTTATGCTTTAAGTGTAGGCTTGTTTTATGTTTATGCTTTATATATATATATATATATGTAGCTCTATCTGTATTTATAGTGAGTCATAAGTTTTAAGTGTCGCATTGGAAAAGTGCAAATGAAACTCGCACAATTGTCATTTCGTTATCTTATGCTATCTCTCTCTCTCTCTCTCTCTCTTTCTTTTTCTTGTTGTTTCTTTTCGCAGCACGTGGAAGCAGCAGCAGCATAAATAAATATGATTAAGCTTAAGAATATATAAAAAGAAAGTTCAAATGAAATAACGCAATATAAAAAACATAAATAAGTAAGCAGCAGCAAAGCAAGAGGAAGCACAAGCAGCAGCAGCAGCAGCAGCAGCAGCAGCAACGGCAGCAGAGGAAGAGGACTACGCAGCAGCACTAGCAGCAGCAGGAACAGCAGCAGCAGCAGCAGCAGGCCAAAACGCAACGAGGCAAAGGCAAAAGGCCAACTGGCAGCCGAGGGAGCAGCCAAAGCAACAGCAGCAGTTGAATCGCACTCCTTTCCGTCCGTTACCTCGCAGTCTCTCTCTCTCTCTCTCTCTCTCTCCTTCCCTCGCTCGCTCTGTGTGTTTGTGTGTGTGGGAAAGAGAGATAGTGAATCAAGCTCAATTACGCCGCCAAACTGTCGTGTCAGCAACAAGAAGAAGAAACGTGAAATGTGCAATTCCTGGCTGCTGCTCATAATTGCGCTCACTGTTGTCTGCCTGTGGAACTCGCAACAAACCGAAACATCCAAATCATGCCCAGCCGAGTGCATCTGCTTGTCCCAGACTCAAGTAAGCTTAACAATGTCTAACCATCTACCTCTCTCCCCCAGCTCCCTCACTCTCCCTCTCTCCCTCTCTCTCGCTCTCTCTCTTTTACACTTTTGTAGTTGTTAGCAGCATCATCATCATCATCATCATCAGCTGTTGGCCTATAGAGAGTTCGTCTGGGGGATCCTCGGCCTGGTCAGCCTCTTGGCCACACACACAGAGATAGATAGATACAGAGAGAGAGAGAGAGAGAGAGAGAGAGTAGAATTAAATCGAAAATGTTGGACAAAAATGTTCATTTCCCTTTGTTTCACAATTCACAAACTGCACAATGGGCAGCCATGGCGGCTAGGCCCGTTGGCAGAGGCGCAAGCAGCAAGTGGAGCGGAGCGGGGGGCGGCGGGCATTTGCAGTGGGCATGGCATATTCCACTTGTTACATTTGCTGCTGTGCGCTACGCTATCACTTGGTATACCCTGTAGCTGCCGCCAGCAAGGATAGATGCATAGCTAAGCAAGGTGAAACAAGTCAAGATACTTCATATACTACATATATATACAGGGTATACTGGCAGTCAGTCAATCCACTGCCCACAGCTCTCTTGCACTCTTTTCGTATTCAATTGTCTCCCGCGAGAATTTTTGCGGCCAGCTGCGCGAATAGTTTGGAGGATGTGAACAGGAAACAAGAGATGAGAAAGAAACAGAAAACAGAAAACAGAAAAAACAGAAAAAAACAAATGAAGGCAGTAGGCACTGCCACGCCCCCCGTGGCCACAACATCGCCCTTTCGTCGGCCCACTTAGGCACGCTTAATGCGCATCCTTATTACCAATGGGGCGAGCGAGCGCTGCTGGCATCGTCATTTCTACCAAATTGAGAACTTAAGTGATTTCATTATTCCAGATTATGAACAATGAAATGATTTACTCAGCCCCATACACTATTCTCAAACAGAAATGAAAATGAAAAAATTATTAATAAATGAATTGAGGTAAAAGAGCAGCGCGAGTCCATACAACTGTTTCTTTCTTTGCATTCAAAAGTCCTGCTTAGCCGTTGCCCACTCTAAGTGAACCACTTAGACTCGCTTGCTCAGATATATAGATGTATATATCTAGCAAGAGCTTTAATCTTGTTGAAAACACAGTCAATTGCTGTGTTAATTGCGTGGGGCTAGGCATTACGACAGAGCTGAAGCGCATTTAGCTAAGAAATCTTGAAGCTTTGAGTGTGATCAAGCAAGAATAATACATATGAGTAGAAAATCTGAGCCAAAGTTAGGTTCAATTTAGTATATTTAGCATATATCAATTAGTCTGAGCAGCAATATATAGTTTACAATACAAAATCTTCTAGCTATTATGGAGACTGATCAAAGCAGTCATAGAAACTAAATAAGATGCAGAAGAGACTTGAATTCAATTGAATGCAGCTGACAACAAGTCAGCAAATTGAGCCGTGTGATAAAGTTATGTATTCTTGTACAATAGGAAATAATAGCATGGCAATAGTTTTCAAATAAAATTAAAAAGTTTTGTAAAGTAGTAAAAAGTGTTTGATTTGTTACAACTGAATTTCCAATAGTTAGTTTGATGACTTATGAATTTGTTTTGCCGATCAAGTTATGCAATATATTATATATACAGAGAGAGCATATATATATATATATACAACTTGGTCAACGTCGTACCCCTTAAGCTTATTTGCAAACTGGAATTTAGAGCTTATCGAACAATGGAATGAAACGCAGCGTAACGTATTGAAATGAAACATTTGGCGGCAGTTGCATAAACAATTGTTAAACAAGAAAAAAATAAATATATAAAAATAAAAATAAATAAATGAAAAAAAAAAAAACACAAAAGAAGCAGAAAATGTAGCAGAAGAAGAAGCTGCAAGAAATGAAACTTTTAATTCGTTCATTTAAGAGGTGAAGCGTATGAAAATTGTGCAAATGCGAAAGAATGAAGGAGGCGGAGCAGGAGGAGCAGGAGGGCAAGTAACTGTAAAAGAGCTGGACAGAGGCGAAGCAGGGGCGGGCAGCGATGACATCAACGAAACAGCGACAAGCGATGCGACAGACAGATGGACGACGAACAGCAGAACAAGATGATGCAGGAGTTGGAGGAGTAACAGGAGTAGAATAAGGATGAGCAGCAGCAGTTACAACAGATAAGGCAAAATGTAAAGACGGAGTAGATGGAGAGCAGGCATGCCCCGAATGGACATTCTCGCCATATAACTAAGGCTAGGGTGGGCAGGGCTGAGGGCCGAGGGGAGAGTGGGGTAGGTATGCCTGTGCTGCCCACAAACGCACGCATCAGCACATAATAGTTATAAAAAATGAAAGCACAAAACGGAGACGAGACGCGAGCTGTGCGTGGCGCAAAACAATGTCGAGGATGGGACATCAGCCAAGGGCCGACGGCGGGGGCGGGGGCGGGGGCGGGAGCGGGGGCAGGGACAGTGGCAGTGACTAAAGGGGGGGTTGATTAAAAAGAAACAACGAAACGAGCAACAGAAATGCGGCGACAAAACAAAGCACTGCATAGTAGAAGACTGCATGACTAGCTAGATACCCTGCAAACAGTGAATATTAGCTGAGATCAAATTGAGCTAAATCAACTGAAAGGTCAGAACGAGACTAACATACATATATATATGTATCACCTGTAAAACGTCATATCAACTTTGTTGTCTAATCCAACCGATAGTTATCGATTAGAGTGCAATAGCTAAGCTTGCTAAGAGACTTTGTTGTGTTGCTTGTAATGCAGTAGAGTCTAATAAAAATAGTTCCTAGCCCATTATGCACATAATGTCTAGATTCCATTTTATCGATATATATCGATTTGAAGAAATAAAATACTAAGTACAAAAAGCTACGATAATTCAAACCAAAAAGCTTGTTCATTTCAGTTAAGTGCATGGTGTACGTCTGGTGCGATTGTGCAAACGATATTTATCGATTTCCATCAATAATGAAACAATCATCTAACTGAAAAGTTTAAGGAAATATATTTTCAGAGATCGATGAATGAAATCGATTATAATCGATTTTGATCATGAATATATGGGCGAGTAGAACCGATTATTAAAATGTAGCAAGCTCTTGCAAGATATAGCATATATATTACTCTCAAAGGCTTTTAGAAACCGATAAATATCGGTTTATATCTTAACAATGATATGATCATAGTAAACTTAGCTGATTTGCATAATGAGTATTTATTGAAAGAAGAGTTGGCTTGTAGCTAGAAACGATAAATCAGTTCATGCTTGTTGTTTAAAGTGAGTAATCGAATTTGATCAACTTTGGCTATTATATAAATCGATAAATATAGTTTAGATGCTTAATCGAGGAAAGCATAAGAAAGCCCTGACCAACATCATAGAATCATATGGATATTCGACTAACATTTTCTATCAATGCATATACCCATTCACATTGTTTACAGCGTATAACCAAGTGAACAAAGAGAATAAAAAAAAAAAATTCGATTTAATTTTATTTGGCAGCAATAAAGCCGCAAATTCAATTTTTCGCACCAACATTGACTAACATCTTGACACCTGCCCTAACCCAAAGACCTCTATGCCTCACTCTCATTCTCATGCTCTCTCTCACTCTCATGCTCTCTCTCTCTCTCTCTTCTCTATTCGCTGCAGGTGCTCTGTAACACGGGCGGACTCGAGCAGATTCCACTGCGCCAGCTGCCAGCGACAGTGGAGAATCTGGCATTGACGAAAAACAACTTTCCCATCATTAAGCCGGACTCGTTTGCCGGACTGCGAGCACTGAAGAAGCTCTCGCTGGATGGCAATAATATCACACGAATCAAACAGTTCGCATTTCGTGGCTTGCCCCGATTGCGTGAGCTATCGATACAGTATACGCCGTTGCAGATGGTGGCACAATTCGCATTTGCCGGACTGCAGAATCTGTCGACGATTCTGCTGAGTCACAATCAAATCCAGCGTATCGAGGGCAATGCCTTTGCGGGCACATCGAACATCAAGCTGATCCTGTTGAGCAACAATCCCTTGATACGGATCGAGACGTCGGCGTTTTCCAGCCTAACGAATGTGGGACACTTGATACTGCCATCGGGCATACGGAGCATCGAGCAGGACGCCTTCTTCGGCATGGACGCTGTCGGTCTGCTGAAGCTGGCCTACATGGATCTCAAGGAGATCTCGCCGTTCACATTTCGCGGCTTGTCGAACGTGTTGCTGCTGACGTTGCAGGAATCCGATTTGGGCGTCATTTGTGCCGACGCCTTCACGGGCCTCACCCAGGTGGAGACGCTGCAGATACTCAACAATAAAATCGATTCCATTGAGGAGCTGAACTTCACGAACACAGCAGCCATCAAGCATCTGAAGTTCCATGGCAACCATGTGCTGGAGACGCCCGATCCGAATGCCATCATTGTCGATGGCGTCGATCACTTGCAGCTGCTCAACAATCACTTCCCCTGCGGCTGCCACATACACACCCTTCTCGACGGCCCCTTGGCCGAGGGGGCGCACAATCTGAGCGACTTTCTGCAGAAGAACTATTGCATCTCGCCGCTGGAGGTGAACGGGCGCGTGATGAGCGAACTGGACATCGATTCGATTGGACGCTGCGCCGATCAGCTGACCAAAGGAAATCTCGGCAGCTCGGCTGCCACACTTGCACTCGGCCTGAATGCCATGCTACTGATCGCTGTGGCCAGCTGTGTCGAGTGGCGCTACGTTCGTCTATTGGCCCATCTCTTGAGTCATAGTCACATCGTTTGGCGTCGTCGCCGAAAACGCCGACGACCCGACTAGATCAACGACACTCTACTCCAGCACAGGTCCAACACGCGCTTCAACTAAACAAAGTGTGTGAGCCAAAGCGAGCGTGGGAGTGAGGGAGAGCGCGTATGAGGGAGAGAGAGAGAGAGATAAAACTCCGTTTGTACTTTACACTATGTATTTCCTGCTTAAGAAGTAAGTATATTCATCATTGATTTACAATCTAGAAAACCTATTGAAACTTAACATCAAGTTTGCCAAACTTCAGCTTGAACTTAGTCCTAGAGAATGTCATAGAAAAGACTTTGATTTTACCTGGAAAAAAAAACTTAAATATCTTTTGTTTCTTTTATTTCAATATTTATATTATAAATTGAACTCATTTTATTATTTGTTATGACACAATAGTCAACGCTATTGCAATTTTTTAGCAAGTTTGATTTCAATCTTTCCACTCAAAAAAAAAAAGCTAGAAATATTCTGCCCAAAAGTCGGCTTATATTGATATTATGAAGCAAAGCTTGAACTGCACGAAACTTTGAGCTAAGCCTTGACAAAAATCAAAAGCGAATCAAAGAGTAGAATTTGGCATACTTTAAACGGGAGTGCCTGACTCAGAGATACCCTAATCACAAGAATAAACTCTTGTAACTATAGAATCATCTAACAACTCCATTGCAATTTAGTTTATTTGTATTAACTTGCAAAAATTTCAAAAGTATCTTGGATCTCGACGGTTGCACGGATAAAAGTCGGACGTACATGAGTCGTACAGCCGTTGCTCGAACCGAGGGAAACATGCGAACAGTGGCGTCCGGGGCAACAAAAATGATTCACTTACTTGAGATCAACCATGAGTCAAAGTAGATTAGCAAATCAATCGAATATGTAACTGCTGCAATATTGAATCAGGGGGATATAAGTGATGAAAGCAAGAAAAATTAACTTTCAAGTTTGCCACATTTCGATCGGGAAATTTCTGTCCATCATGAACAATTTTGAATTTTAGTTTAAATAGAATTTTAAGTTGTTAATGTTAGGAATAAAAATTTGTTAGTATCAACTCACGGAATAGCAAAGGTGCTGCCTTTTCCTGCCCCCCTTAGGTACGCCACTGCATGCGAAGTATGTAACTTAGCTATTGTCACAGATCAAGCGTATATATGTATGTATATAACTCAGGAAATCAAACAAACACTCAATGAAGCTTTACAGGGTAAACAAAAATACTTTTGCCTCAGAAATCTTGGCAAGTCTTCAATCTCAGCTAAGTTTTCGAGCTGAAACCCAACTCTTTCGAACTACTAATGCTACTACTAAACCAACTGCCCAACTACATATTTTTCTAGCTGAACTTACCATTGAATAGTCACTGCTTTTTGGTTGTCTACCGAGTCGGAGAGTCATTAAGGGAATCAAATTAAATTTGACGTGACATTTGTTGTTGTTGTTGTTTTCTCTTGCCTCATGGCTTTAGCCCTACTCTTAGTGAAATGTAATTAAGATATTGCACAGTTGAATAGCTCTACACTGTTCTATGTGATACTCATTTCAGTTGGCTTCGCTTTTTACTGGGTATTATTTTGGGGTATTGCTTACATTGATTCCATTTGCTTTCAATTAGCTTTAGCCTTTGATCGCGCGGCTAATAAAAAGTATTTTTTGTTTCAGCTTCATTTGAGGCTGCCAGCTGCTTATCCCTCTCATCAGCGCGCACAGACACATACCCTGCACACATACTATATATACCCTATACACATTTACTATCAACTTTTACGTTTCGCTTCAAATGCAAATGGAAAATGTTTTCCATGCTCGCTTCATATCACTATCTTTCTATCTAGCCCTCTCTCACTCCCACTCTCTCTCTCTCATTCTCTCTGTGTCTAGCTCATATATGGAAAAAGAAGTATTCCGCACAGTTAGCCAAATCCGAATCCGTTAACATTTTTCTCCTTTTTTTTTTTTCTTATTTTTCTTTCGCTTTTTGCGTCAGTTTGGCTTTTGGCTCCTCCAATTGAACTGCAGTCAGCCTTAAAGGCAGCCTCGACTGTTGCTGTTGTTGTTGCTGTTGTTGATGCAGCTTCAACAGTTTCATTGTGCCATGGCACATCTCGCTTAAAGTGCTGCAGGCTAAGCACAGCCTGGAGGGGCAGCGGGCGGTCGGTCGCTGTGGTAGGGGCCATGGTTCATCAAGGTGGGAAGCGGGCGGGCTGGGTCTATGGGTTAGCATACAAAACGAAAACGGAAATTACAAATTCTATTCACTCGCAACGGCATTGAGGGAGGCGCTCTCTAATTCGTTGCTCCAACTTGTCCCACACAACACACACACACACACACAGCTGAAAGTTCTAGCTAGGCTGTAAGGCAATGCTACAGCGGGCTCATTCTATAGACGTTTATCGCAAAGGATTTAGATTTATCTAACTTGATTATGATGCTGCACACACACACATACACACACGCACACTTGTGTTGTTGCTTTGGAAAAACAAATGCGCAGAGAAATCATTGAAGGAAATTAAAACTTTGTTTACTCTCAAGTCCACTTCTTGTAATGTATGGCACGCCCTTGCGCCCCTACCCCCCTATGACTATAGACTTACCCTTTTTGCTGAGTGTATTATAAATCTGGGCTACTTGTTATGGCAGTGCATATTGAGCTCTAAATTATAGCAGCAATTGACTTAGGACTTGGCCTGGAATCAATTTCAAGAATATTTTTTTTTGTTCTATTACAAATTAAACTCGGGGCTCTGTTCGATTGCTGAATAGTAGATAGAGCATAGGCTTCTGAAAATACAATGTTTGAGTTCTAGAAGTGAAAATGTTTGTGAAAGCACACGAAGAAGAAGAACTAGTGTAAAAGAAGTGCTTAGCCAATGTCTTGAAAGACTTGAAAAACAAATTTGGAAAGCTTGAATTTCGAAACTTAAACTTGACTTAAACATAAAGCTCTGAAAAGAATCTAAAGCAGAATTTTTATTGCGGAATTTCTGATCAATTTAATGTGAAAGCAAAGCAGAAATAGAAATGTTGAGCGAAAATATGTTTAAGATATTCTTAAGAAGTATTGAAAACAAAATTTGTAAAAACTTTTCTATAAAAATTTCTACATAGCAAAATTTCTAGAAAAAAATAAAAATAAAAATAAACAAGTAAGAAGGCTCTAGTCGAGACGGCTCGACTACGAAATCCCCTGAACCCTGCAAAAAGTGATACTCTTCTTCTTTACGCACTTATAAGCGCGCGCTCTGCTAACTGCGCAGTTGCTGCCGTGGCTTGGGGGTGGGTTGGGCTGAACTTTGGACGCTAATAACTCCATTTCTAGATGGACGATCTTCATGAAATTTTTAGAATAGATTAAGAGTATATAAATCTATCTATTTGCCAAATTGCAAGTCTCTAGTATTCGAAATGCGTTTTTTTCAAATTGGAGGCGGAGGGGGCGTGGCACCCAAAATCTGAAAACTACAAAATCTGCGTATCCATAATATCTATCTAAATTTATAAAGTTGAAGTCTCTAGCTAAAACGGTGTAGAAGCTATACCCAAAAAACCTTTAAAATGGAAACGAATTTTCGATTTTTTATCGATAATTTGGAAACGGGGTGAGTTATCGAAAAAACAAAATAAACTCGTACTGCGTAACTAACATACGAGTGTTCATGTGAAATTTCAGCTCTCTAGCTTTTGTAGTTTCCGAAATCTCGACGTTCATACGGACGGACGGACGGACGGACAGACGGACAGGGCTAGATCAACTTATTTTTTTATGCTGATCAAGAATATATATACTTTATGGGGTCTGCGACGTCTCCTTCTCCCTGTTACATACATTTTCACAAAACCATTATACCCTGAATTCCCATTTTCAATGGGTTCAGGGTATAAAAAAATTGTTTGAAAATTAATCGACTAGTAAATCGCTTAGAAAAGTTTCAGAGAAACATAGGCTTTCAGGCATAACAATAAATTGCTGAAAAATTAGTTGAAAATGAAATTTTGATAAAAGTTTCATAATAGAAAATTCCTAAGCAAAAAGCCTTAAGCAAATCCCGGTGATTTAAGTTTATTTCCACTACACACCACAAGCTATCAGAATCAGCTAGCTATAGCATATATAGATAGGCAGCCAGTTGTATCAATAGGATATCTGAAAAATCTGAGGCTGGCATAGAGCATTGCAGCAGCGACCGCTGCCATTTGCCAATGCATTTTTATTGCTTCTTGCCTATTGTCTAGCTGCAATTGTGAACACATTTTCGCATTTGTTTTGGCTTGCTCACCTCTGCTTGGTTCTAGCTTGCCCTGTTGGCAATTGATTTAATCAATTTGATTGTTGAGCTAATTGAAAGAAGAAAATGTTTTGTTGGCCCGAACTTAAAGCTTTAACAATCCAACACTCGACCTGTGGGCCAATGGGGCGGTGCTGGCTTCAATGGGCGTGTCTATGCGTTAGCTACAAAACACGTTCGCGCATTTTCGACCCCGCACGTGGCTGCTGCCGATGGCCGAGCATTTGGCACACGATTTCTGTCACTTGGCGCCCGCTCATGTCCGCAGATCGTTAACTTAATTGTTCCGCTTGAAATCCGAAAACTCTGTTCGACGCCATTGTTGCGAGTGATAGTTGAGACCCCCATGCAGTACAGAGTACACAGTCCACTGCCACTCCCACTCCTGCTGCCCAACTCCTCCTGCTCCCCTTTCGTTGGCCGCCTCTAGGCCCTGTAGCCGTGTCAGCAGCGCAATAAAATTGGCGTGACTAACTGTTGTGGGCGGTCATGGAAAGGGGGGGAGGGGGGACTCGCTGGTCACTCGTCCAGCTGGATGGGGGCGAGCGGGCGCCTTTGGCCGTGCGTGCCGCTGCTGACGTCGCTGCTGACACGTCAGCGAGTGCGTCATGCAATCAGCAAATGGTCGACCGCAGCAAAAGTCGCGTAATTAACGACGAGCAACGCTTCAACTGAACTAAACCTAAACCGAACCGTAGCCCAGCTGCTGCTGCTGCTGATGCTGCTCTTGCTCCTATTTCTCCTTTACGCCTCCTGCTCCGATGCTCCTTCCTCTCCTCTCTCTGCGAGTCAAATTAAAACTTGTCCTATCTCCCATTTCCCACATGTGCAACGGTTCCTCGTGCCCCTTTTTATAGCATCGATAAAGTTTCGCTGAAAATCGCGACAAAACCCAAATTTAATGCGTTCCCGATAATGCTCGACTAGTATGTACCCTTTAAAGTGAACAGCAATTCAAACTTTTTGCTAGATCAACAAATTAAATCTGTTCCATGACATTTTCCTATATTATACAGTCACAGCAATGGCTAATTGTAAGCAAGCCCGACTCAAAAATACCCTGTAAATAATTTAAAATATTTAAAAACTAATTCACGATTTTAAGATACTCTTGAGCATAACTGAAAAATTCTATTATAGATTAATCAAACTTTTAGGGGAATTTTCCTAATGCCTATCATACCCTTTGCAAATTCTATGTCCAGGGTATTGTGTACACATTGCCAATTACTTGCAAGAAGCCACGAAAAAACGTGAAAATCTCACGAAAATAATTTAAATTAATCAAGACAAAAAACATTCGCAAATCCGGCTCGCGACTAAAAAATACCCTGTAGATAAACTTCAAAATGTTCTAGTTGGAAAAAGTTAAAAGAAATGCCCTTTTTTTGCTAATGTCTATTGAAAATGTTTAATTAACTAGTCCCGCCTACTCATCTGCAGCAAATACTACAGGGTATTTGAAGTGCAAGGAAAGTGAGTTGCACTAAATTCAATCACCAACAAAAATGAAAGTCAATTGAAAAATGCAATGGAGCAATGGAGATGAAGGAAGTGAAGTTGAAGCAGGTGAAGAAAGGAAAGTTGAAGAAGATGAAGATGAAGAAAAAGAAGTAGAATATGCAGATGGATTAGATGGAGATGATGGGAAGAGTAGAAGGAGCATGAACAGATCTAGGGGAAGATGAAATAGGAGAGATCAAAGAAGATGAAGGAAGCAACAATCAAAGGAAGTGAAGGAAGAAATGTTGAAGGATATGAAGGCGAAAAGTAACAAAGCAAATGAAGGAAGATAAGTCAAGAAAGACCAGAAAGCGAATGAGATAAAGGGCATAGGTCGAGAAGCAAAAGAATGAACAGAAGTGATCCATAAGAAAGTGTAGATGAAAAGAAGAGAAATAGCAGGCAATGAAGAGGAAAGAAGATAAACGAAAAGAACAGATTTAGAACAAGATATTTGTGCTGTCAAAGGAAATGAAAGATAGAAAGATTTGGCAACGAATACGAATGGAAGATAGCCAAAAGAAGAGAAGAGAGAAATCGAAAATAACTAAAGATAAATGAAAACAAAAGTCGTAGAATATAGCGCCAAGAGCTAGAAGAAGTCAAAGAGTGAAGCAGTCAAAGAGCCGAGCAGACGCAGAAGATGAAACGAGAAAAACGGCTCAAGTCTCGCACAATTGAGCGAATTGCTGAAGCGACGCTTCGCTAGGTCAAGGTATGCAAAGTGTCGCGCTTGTCAAGTGCTCAGCTGCTGCGCGTTGTTCATTGTTCATTGTTCATGGCTCGTAGCTCATTGCTCATTGTCATCATCATGGCCGTGGCAGTCCGTTCGGCAATTAACAAGCGCCATCAATTAGCTGCGAGAATCTCTGCCTCAAATATGACAACGGACAAAGAGGAAAAGGACTCAGCGAAAGGACTAAGCGAAAGGACTAAGCGTTGTCCATTTGCGTGTCGCTGAGCATTTATTTGCCTTTTTTAGCCCCCGGCCCAGCCTGGCAGCCTCAGCCATTTCATACCATTTTATTTATTTTTATTTTTTTTTTGTCCTGTCTGCCATTTGGCATTGCAAATTTATTGAGCTAATACAAAATTTAATCAGGCTGGGCCGAGAGCCTTTGGGCTGGTCTGAGCCGGGCCACGCCGAATTATCAGGCGCGCGCCGCCCATAAATAACTGTGGGCGCACGGCCGGCAGGGATGAGGGAGTGGGCGTTGGGAGGCGGGTGGGAGTGGGAGTGGGAGTGGTCGTGGTCATTGTCGTGGCTTGGGGTCCAAAACAGCTGGCGGCAAATGTTCGTCGGAGTTGGATTTGTGCCTATGCGAATCGGCACGGATTTTGGATGCTATTTTTTTTTTTTTTCGGGTAGCTCGAAGTGCTTACACTTCATTTAAAGTCAAGGAGTCGCACATAAATTTCCATGCACATAATTAAACGGCCAAAATGACAAAGCAAAATCGTTAAATCGAGGTCAAAAGCGGCTGCCATGAGTGCGAGCCCTTGTGACCCTTGCCATAAACAGCTGTGCCAAAGCGGGCCAAAACTACAAAAGTAATTAAATATGCGGCTAGCTGACCTCCCCCACGCATACACTAATCATGTGTGTGTGCGTGTGTGAGTGTTTGTCTCATAACAAAAATTATGAAAATCTATGTGGGCCGCCTGTCAATTAACGTGGCCAAATCGACGAGCCGCAAGCGAAAGCTGTGGCCAACGTTGCGTATGAGTTATATCCGGGCAGCTGCTGCCACAGCAACGCCCACTCCTCACACACACACACACACACACACAGACAATCTGCCCACAATTAAGCTCGAATCATTAACATTTTAAAAGATGCGCCGCCACACACACACACACACACACACACACACACATACACACACATGCGCTGGCACAACAAAGCACCCACACACTCTTTGCTTAACTAAAAACTGAGATTGAAACTGACATCGACAGCGCGTGGAGGCTGTCAGGAGCTCAGCACGTCCGACAGTGGGGCAAAGCTATACAAATGCTATTCATTTGTGTCTAACATATTGCATATCGATAACATTGCTTGATAGCAGTTATATACACATATTTAGATTGCTAACAGATATCAATAGGAGATCTATGTACCCAAATATATCGTTAATCAGCTCGCAGCTGTATGTCCATGTATATTATTAACCACAGTCGTTAATATGTGTATATCGATTGTAATAATAAAAATTACACATCGTACATATCGATACATTCATTCTTTATTATATTAAAGATACAGACAATCGGTATTAGCTGCATTATCGATACACGTAATCGATACCGACACAGACAAGCGATATTATATGCATTATCGATGCAGGCTATCACTGATTCTGACAATCGATAATATGAATATAAGCAATAGAATTTATCGATTATACATTACAAGTATTATAGATACAGACAATCGATATCAAATGCACTATCAACACACGTAATCAATATCGCATATCGAAAGACAATCGATATTGCAAGTGTTATAGATACATATAATGCATATAATGTGTATACATTTATCGATAGCAGCTATTGATATTGAGCATATATTGATCATCACCAATACAAACATTAATCGACAGTAGCTATCACATTATCGATCCCCTATCAATAACAACTATCGATATCTGAGCTACACTTCTTGCAAAAATCAAACTGTAAATTGAATTTCTATTTCAATCTATCAATAAGTTGAACCACTGTGCGTTAGATTGAAAGTGCAAAAAGCCAGCACGCAAAAATACTTAAGTGAGCTTAGTGTGGCTGTGAGTTGTAGAGCCCACACGCACACTCCTAACCCTGACCTGGCAGAGGAGAGGGTAGAGAGGTGGCAGGCACACACCCACACTCACACACACACACATAAAACATTTCTACACATGTGCTCGTCCTTTAGGCTGGCTTTTTACTCATGGCTTGCAACAATTTAAAAGTGAAAAACTTTGTTGCTGTGCTTAAAGCCTTTAAGTATTTTAATTATGTAGGATTTGCGCTGAAGGCTAAAACAGCTGCCAACACACTGAAACAGTGTGAGAGGGAGACAAAGAGAGGGGGGTGAGAAGGAGGGACTGATGGATTGAGAGAGGGAGCGAGCTGTTGGCCAAAGCCCAGCAAATTTGTTGCCAGCGGCAGCAGCAGCCAACTAATTGAAAAATCGCCTATGCCAAAGGCTATGAGGCAGAGACAACTGCCTGCCACACACACGCACACGCACACGCACACGCACATGCGTAAGTGTGTGCATGTTGGCATGTGTTGTTTTGTGATGTCAGCAAAGCTGATGTGACACATGCAAATGAGCCAAGAGCTAAGCGCTGAGAGCCATGCAGAAGGCCAAGAAGTCGACAGCAGCTAAAGTGCTTCGCCTGTCAGTCAGTCAGTTAGTCAATTTGTCAGTGAATCAGTGAATCACTGAATCAGTGCATCAGTCTCAGTTAAAGTCGGATCTCTGTGGATCAGCTGTGGAGAGTGCTTAGCTGAGAACTGGCGCAAACTCAATTAGCGCCTAATTGGAAGTTGAAGCAAAGTCCTTAGGTAGAATCCTTTAGAATTTCAGTCTTAAACAAGTGAAGAGCATTTACTAAGATAATTTATTTGATTTAAGGCTTGAAAAGAAGATCAGACAGTTATTATACCATAGCTCAAAGCTTACTCTAATGGAGTCAGCAGGAGTTTGACGGGAAAGTCCTAGCTAGGACTCAAGTGGAGGCTAGTCTAAAGGGGAACAAAATGTACTGAACAAGTTGTCAATAGTTAGCACCAGCTGAGATCTAAATGGGTATATTACATATTTGTAAGACTAAGTTGCAAAATTTGTGTTAAAGATTTGAGACTTAAGCGGAGAGCGGTAGTCCAAGAGGAAAAGTTGAAGTAGCAATTCAGGTATTAGTTCGACAATAGATTCTTAGCAATGTGAATTTCAATTTCAATTTAATGAGCATTAAACTGAAACTTAAGCTAAAGCAAAGCTTTTAGTCTACCAACTAAAGAGCTAAGACAGACATTCGACCAGAGGCTGAACTCACACGGCAGGACTTAAAGACAAAAAAAACTTAACTAAATCCTAGGAGTTTTGAAAATTCAAGTCTGATTTGAGCCAGAAACTCAGTGTTGAAAAGTCGTAGGCAGAAAATACGAAATGTGTGCCAAAAGGCCGGGGGAAGCAATAAGTAGAAGTCAGAATGTTAAAGCTTCCAGCTAAAGTGCACTTCAGAGTCTCAGACGAAAGATGTGAAGTTGTCTAAACTGCAGACCGAGGCACTGAAATGATGAGCTTCACTTTGCTGCAGTGTGTGTAGGCAAAACAAGACCAAAATTCGAATAATTAAAGCCAAATGCTAAAGGTCAGGTAAAGGCTCGATACCAGATGCCCCATTGAAGCGCATAGCCAACAAGAGTGCGGAAAACATTTAATGCCAAAGCAGAAATTAAAGTTGTAGCTTTGTTGAAGTACTTAGCCAGCATTGCGCCTTAATCCCCTGGCCGGGTAAAGTGTTCAAGTCCAAAGCGAAGTCCAAGTTCGAGAGTCCTTTAGCGATCGCTACTCGTAAAATCGAATCAAAAATAAGTACAAACAAATCGTGAGTGTGTTTGGTGTCTGCAAACAGCCAGCGCACAATTCAAGCAGATTGCCGGAACCGAAACGAGGAGCCAGAGACTGGGGCAGAGTGCAAGAGTGAGAGAGTGAGAGAGTGAAAGAGAGAGCAAGACTGCATAGAGTGTTCAACTTGCACATAAATCAGAGCGGGGCACAAGGATTGGGGTCTCGGCTGAAGGAGCTGCGGTATGTCATGGCAACAGCTTCATATATGTTTCTATCTCTCTGTGTCCGTGTGTGTGTGTGTGTCCGTGTGTGTGTCCGTGTGTGTGTTTGTGTGTGTGTAGCTATGTGAAGTGTGCTCGCATAGGCATTCAAGTGCACTCAAATATCCTTTCTCTAGTCTCGCTCTCGCTCTCTCTCTCTCTCTCTCTCTCTCTCTCGCTCGCTCGCTTGCTATATCTGCTCTAGCATCAGCATCTGTATCTAGACAGCATCCTGTCCTGTCTGCACATCAATCTGCCTGTACGATGAACATTCCAAGCTATGACAACGATGCATTTTATTGTTGTTAACAAACTCCTTGCCACACAAATAGTACAAGCATACGGCATATCTGCTCGACACTTGAATACCCTGTAAACCAAATAAAGTTTAAAGCTGAAAACTTGACAAAATCATATAGAACAGTATCAAACTAACATACAGTTACAGTTGCTGTCTAGCTCAGCATGTCAGTTCCTTGAACCATTATTGTTACATAGTTCACATGCGGAATCAGTATGCAACTGGTTCACTTTTGGGAATCTATTGCCCATAAATCCATATAGCCTAAGCCAGGCTAATGCTTGCTTTGCTTTCGCTTCACATTTGACTAAGTTCTGTAGTTCACTCCACGAACTGGTTCGTTCAGATTGAAATTTTATAATTGCTTTAAGTTTGTCATTTCTGTTTATTTGACTATTTATTTCCTTGTTAACTTAACTTAACAGCGACACAGCATACCCCATTGATGCAGTCGCATACAGGGCACAGCGCATGGCCACAAAATTTGTCAAATGCAAAAAACACTGCAGTTTTATATCAGAGCTTATTTTTATCCATGTTTATTTTATGTTTATGCAGCAAATGCCAAACTCCAGGCTAATCCTGCAGCGGCAGCGGAGCAGAGCAAGAGTCGAAGGAGCTGGAGTCGATGGAGTCGATAGGGTCGATGGGGCTCCCGTTGCGCACAATCGATGCGATTGACTCGTAAATTATTGTATCTAACGAATTTGAATCTAATGTGTAAATCATAAATTCCAAACTAAAACTGAAAATCGAAAAACAAAAACAACAAAAACAAAAAGCAAAAGCAAAAAACAATTAAAAATGTATTTAAGCATATGTATGCATATATACGTATATCTATATATCTCTATCTATATATACATGTATATGTAGGGTATTTTTTTTTTTCGAAGAGAAGCAATTTTTTTTTTTTTTTTTGAATGTCCTAGTCTAGTAGTTCATAAATAACACAAGAAGCGCAAGAGTGAGAGAGAGAGAGAGAGAGAGAGAGAGCGAGATGTGTGTGGAGATAGAGAGATAGTGAAACAGAAACAGAAACAGAAAGAGAAAGAGAAAGAGAAAGGAATATAAATAAATTTTACTGGGCAATTAATAAAGAGCAAAATTTATAAGCAAACAAGACAAAAGTCAACAAATAACAATATCTTAATTACCCTAGACGAAAATTATGCATAAACACAAAAACACACACAAATACACACACACAGACACACGCATGTTAGTTAAATACACACACACACACACACACAGAGAGAGTCTAGTCAATTAAAGCCAATGAAATTGTATCTTGTATCTTTGTATCTACAACAAATAGCTAATCTAAACTTAAATAATGAAGCGAGAACAAATTGGAGGAAGCAGAAGCAGCAGCAAACTAACCTAAAAAAACCCCCGTAAATTTGTACTTATTTTATAAAACTGCATAGAAAATACTAAAAATACATTGCAAATATACTAAATACTAAACTACTGCGGTCGGACGCATTCGACTGCACAATACTCGTTCACGTTAAGAACTTGATGATCTTATCTCAAGAACTATCGCAAGATCTGTCGAAAAAGTCGTAATACATAAATATATAAATCGAAATCTAAAGTCGTTGGTCGGAAAAACAGAGAGATGGGCGGAAAAGCATTAGAAGATGGGTGGACGAGGAAGAGAGGAAACAGACAGACGGACGGACAGGCGACAAAAGACGGAGAGGCAAGAAATAGATGGAAGAGAACAGATGTATGAGCTTCATACAGATGTTAGACGAACGGACAGATATGGATAGACAGAGAGACATAAAGCCAGCCAGCTAGAGACGTAAGAACAGGCAAACAAAGACTCAAATAAACATTGCTTCGTGAACGAATATTTAAATAAATAATTACTGCATATTATACCAATATAAATAAATAATGTGATAAAAAATCAATTTGCATTCTACTAAGAGCTAACATAACCTAAAAATAAATCGGAAAAAGAAGCAAAACCAAAAAAAAAAAAAAAAAAACTCCCCTACCTAACTCTCTTTAAGCTCCTTTCAATTGCAGACTGTACATATCATAAAAGCAAAAAAAAAAGACAAAACATTATCAAAATATATATATAAAAAAAAATATCGCATTCATCATCTCTTTTTTTTTTTTTGCTAAAATCGAGAAATCTGTTATAATGTTTAGACGAAATGAAACATAAAATAAATAAAATAAAAAAGAAAGAAAAAAAAACTGAGAAACTTACACTAATCGCAGCCTAAACGATATGTAAACCTAATTGTTGCAAACTACTTGAGTGTAAAATAGCATAATTAATACGACATGCATATATACCCTATATGAGATATACCTATATATGTATAACTAATTTAAGCAACAATAAAAACAAAAAAAAGAAGGAAAACTCTGTGTCTAAATAGAGGACAAATGGCAAAGCTCAATAACTGAATAAAATATGTTTTTCAAAAATGAAAAGTTTCCAAAATGATTTCCAACAAATTATAGGGTATCTTAACTCGCATCACAATTCGAATTGATTGAAAAACAAACATTATTATTATATATATATATATATATATGACTTTAATAAATTATAGATTAACAGTTAAATAGTTATTTGTAAAGAATATAATTCTCTTAAGTTTCTAGAAGTCTTTCAAAACTTTTACACTTAACGAAAAGAAGAGGCGTAACAAATTTCCTACTGGTTATTGAGCTGCTTCATAGACAAATCTTTAATGGGAGCCTGATATAGTGTGTATCATATATATATATATGAATACATGACGATACATAGCTACCAGAACTTGCATACATAATAAAGTCCCTAAATAAAACTATCGATAACAATACAAACAAAATGCGCTAAAAGAAAGCAAGAGAAACGCAAAACAAAAAATAAACATAATAAATTCAAAAGCGAAAACCAACAAAGTTTTTTTTTTTTTTTATTGTTATTTCTTGTTCCCTATAAAGTGGGCGTGGCTGGTGCCGCGGGCCGCACTGTGCCGTGTCTCAATAAATCAAGCATTGCTCGCATCATCAGACGTCTGGCCTCAAAGCCGAAAAACCATTGTCGTAGCAGCAGAAGTGGAGAACTCCGGCGACGCAGTCCGCTGCCATTGTCGCCGGCATCATTGCCTCATCTTCGGCATCCGCAGCCAGCCCATTGTCGTCTACCCTGGCATGGGGTAGATCGATTTGTTGCCCAGCGAAGATGAGCTGCAAGCTGAGCAGCGGCCGCCCAAAGGGTATACTCACTTGTATATTGTAGAGATTTTATGGCAAGTTTATAGAGCCTGAGTTTGAAGTCCTTCATGGTATACCCTGTACGTGGGGGCTATCGATTTGGATATACAGCGAAGATATGTATGTATATATGTAAGTGAGACATAGTTCTGATCGCTCATGCTCTTCTCCTCAATTTCAATATATAGAGCCTAAGTATGATTATTCAACTATATATACCCTGTAATGGATAACGCAGCTGAGTTGATTTCTATACGCATTTATTATAGATTTATGTGAGACAATGTAGTCTATGAGAAGTTCAGCTCTCAATAATAGGTAAGTATACTTAATACTTAAGATACTTAAGTTGATATCGATCATATCTCAACTGACTGTTGAGGAAAGAGATCTTGAGCCTAGCTATGTATAAAGAGACATCACTCGGTAAGCTAAGATTACTATAGCACATCTATTACTATATCGTATATAACTTAACTTGCAAAAGATAGCACAAATATATGCGATTGATCTAAAGTCCAATATATGGAGAATAAATACCTTACTATATATAAAGTATTTTTCTTTCTTCTACAGTATTAGGCAGTACTTCGACCTTTGCATTCATATAAACGTATCTCTCTAGTATCTAGTCTACTTTAAGCTACAACTATATCTTTTTAAATTCTTTTCATACACTCTCAAAGGTTCCTCTATGAAAACTTCACTAGAATTTTAGCTCTGCTGCAGCTATTGTCATATAGCTTTATTGCTGCTGGAGTAGCTTTCGAGTGTATTGTACAAAATATTGGTATATCTAAGTTTTCAATATAACAACCTATATACGGCATGAATCTTTCAACTTTAACTTTAACTTTAGCATGACAAACTTTGCTATTTCTGCTTAAACTATGTTTTTACGCACTTTTGTATGCTATAGTATTTATTAATATTTTTATAAAAGTAAATATACTTGTCGCTCTTTCACTCTATGTGTCTCTCTCTCTCTCTCTTGCTCTATCTCCCTTTGCCTGTCTCTTTTCACAACAATCTTTTAGAAAGCCTTGCTGTAAGCGTATTTAAACTTTTTCATGCTGTAAACAAACTCTTTTGCTTTGCTTTTCTGCTGCTGCTGCTTGTTCCGCTTTGCTAGTTGCTATATACATATACATATGTATATAATGTATATATTATATACTTTACATATATATATATATATATATATTTTTTTTTTTTTTTGTTACTGTTTCGTTTTTTCTCATTTTGTTTTTTATTTATATGACGCAAAAGCTTTAAATGCGTCAGCAGCAGCAGCAACTGTGAAGCAGCAACAGCAGCAGGAGCCGAAGGCTAAGGCGCGCTTACTGCAGCGAACGTTGAGGATACACACACACACACACACATACACACACACACACACAGAGCAATTTCAGTAACAATAATAAATATCGCGAGTCAACCGCAGCAACACAGCAACAAAATAAAGCGAAAAAATGAAAGCAAAACACGCAGTGGGAGGAAAAGAGATATATATATATATATAGAGAGAGAGAGAATGCGAGGGATAGAAGCACATATAAGTATCACTGTGGCAGTAGCAGCAGCAACTACCTAATCCTGTCGCTGCCCCCCTGGCCGGACTGCCTGCCACTGCCACGCCCACTTTGCAATTGCCCTACATCTGCAGTGGCAGGCTGCAGGCAACGGGCAACCAAAGCATTTCGCAGCACACACAACACACTGGGCCATAAAAGTCCACACACACAGAAATATAGGAAGCAATCGGCAACAATTGACAAAAATGCCACGCCCCTAAATTGGTGGGCGTAAGAAAACTAGTATTAGGTCAATGCAAGTCGAAAGCTGAAACCATAAGCAATTACCTTAACACCTGAACAACAGTAGCTGAAGAAGCGGCAGCTAGAGCAACAATAGCCAAAGCAACAGCAACAATAGCCATTGAAAGAGCAGCAGCGGCAGCGACTACAAGAGCTACAACAGTTGCAATAGCATCAGCAATAGTTGGCCGCGCAACACTGCAAATAGCAACAGCAACAGCAGCAATAGAAATGGTAGCAACAGCAGCACCAGCAAACAATAACAATTGTAAAAGTAGTAGCAACATTGGCAGCAGCAGCAACAACAGCTCGAGTACCAGGAGTGTCGAAAGAAACAGCAACAGCGACAGCAGCAGCAGCAGCAGCAGTAGCAGCGACAGTAGCAGCAACAGCAACATCAATAGTAGCAACAGTAACAATAGGAACAGAGGCTAAGAGTACTGCAACACCAACAATATCAGCAACACCAACAGCAGCAGCAGCAACTGACTCAATATGAACAGCAATAGCATAGCCAGAAACGGCAACAGCAGCAACATTGATTGCAACAGAAATATCAGCAAGTAAAGACACAGCAACAAGAGCAAAAGCAACAAAATCAATATCAAACAAGTAAGAAGGCTCTAGTCGAGACTGCTCGACTACGAGATCCCCTGAACCCTGCCAAAAAGTGATACTCTTCTGCTTTACGCACTTAGAGGCGCGCGCTCTGCTAACTGCGCAGTTGCTGCCGTGGCTTGGGGGTGGGTTGGGCTGAACTTTGGACGCTAATAACTCCATTTCTAGATGGACGATCTTCATGAAATTTTTAGAATAGATTAAGAGTATATAAATCTATCTATTTGCCAAATTGCAAGTCTCTAGTATTTGAAATGCGTTTTTTTCAAATTGGGGGCGAAGGGGGCGTGGCATCCAAAATCTGAAAACTACAAAATCTGCGTATCCATAATATCTATCTAAATTTATAAAGTTGAAGTCTCTAGCTAAAACGGTGTAGAAGTTATACCCAAAAAACCTAAAAAACGGAAACGAATTTTCGATTTTTTTATCGATAATTTGGAAATGGACGAGTTATCGAAAAAACAAAATAAACTCGTATTGCGTAGGTAACATACGAGTGTTCATGTGAAATTTCAGCTCTCTAGCTTTTGTAGTTTCCGAAATCTCGACGTTCATACGGACGGACGGACGGACGGACGGACGGACGGACGGACGGACGGACGGACGGACGGACGGACGGACAGACGGACAGGGCTAGATCAACTTATTTTTTTATGCTGATCAAGAATATATATACTTTATGGGGTCTGCGACGTCTCCTTCTGCCTGTTACATACCTTTTCACAAAACCATTATACCCTGAATTCCCATTTTCAATGGGTTCAGGGTATAACAAGTAAGAACGTTGCAGTTAGGCGCAACTAACAGCGATATACTTTGTTCCCATAGGTGCATCTTATTTATTTAATAAACATTTAATTAACGAAATATTTCGGCAATTAGAAAACGTACATGGCAAGCAACAAACGTTTTTCCTACACATACATATAGATTTACACATGTACACACTATACGAGTATACACACAATTTTCTATGTATATGTACATACAAAAGTTTGGATGCCAGAATATTCTAAGAATTGTGACTGAATTGAGAATTTTTCGATCGTTACTTTAGTTTTGTCAAAAGGCGCTCTAGCAATGTCTTATTTGGTGTTAGTTAACGAAGCGCGGGTCAGGGCAGTGGCGCTGGTGGTAAGCGCTATGCAAGCTATACTTAGGTGCGTGGGTTCGAATCCCGCAGAGAACTTTTTTCAAAAATTATTTATTTTTTATTTTTTTAATATTTGTATATTTATTATAAAATGCTTGCTGCCAATTGATAATCATTTATAAGCATACGCATATGAATTGTGCATTTAAGTAAAAACTAAACTGCTTATGCTTTCCGATTTGCGACGCTGTGTGGCAGGCAGTTTTTCTATGCATGCATATATGTATGTATGCATGTGTACGTGTATACACATCCAAAAGTGTATACATATTGCAAGAATTGCGATTGTATTGTTTTGTGTCGTCACAAACTGCTGATCAGCTGGTCAGCTGATCAGCTGTGAATTTATTTAGGTTTAGCTAACGATTACATGTTGTTTTCAAAAGACCCAGGTTCGAATCCCGCTGGAAACTTATGAAAAACTTATGAATTTTATTTTTTAAATTCATTAATATTATTATATTTATATTAAAATGCTTTTTGCCATCTTAGCAATTGCTACTAAGCTATTGTATGCATGAATTATGCAGTTGGCCACAACAAACTTCTTTTGCCGATTTGCCACGCCCCCAGGCGGCGTAGACGCATAATTTTTTGCCAGTTCTTAGAAAGGGCCGAGGCTAACATGCCTGCAAAATTTGGTTGCTTACATTCCAAAAATGCGAAAATTACAGGGTATTTTTCGATGTGCCACGCCCCCAAAGAGGCTGAAGAATTATTTTTGGGGGCATCGATAGAGGAGAACATTAGTAACTCAACCATCCAATTTTTCAAGCTTCTAGCTCTAAAACTGTAGGAGATATAAACTTTTGCGGTTTGCCACGCCCCCTGTGGGCGTAGATATATCTACCATAGCTTATTAGTCTTGGGTTGTCAACCCGAGTATACATGCAAAATTTCAAGTCTCTAGTGTCAATAGTGTTCAAAATATAGCACAATTTGAAAAATCACTATATATTCAGGTCCGATTTGCCACGCCCCCAATGGGCGTAGACATAAAACTTTTTGATCGATCTTCTTAGAATCATAACATTAACTCACATGCAAAATTTTAGCTTTCTAGCTTTAACGGTGTAGAAGATACGTATTTCCCGATTTGCCACGCCCCCAATGGGCGTAGATATATCCGCCATAGCTTTTTGAACTTGGGTTGTCACCCCGAGTATACATTTCAAATTGCAACTCTCTAGCTCATCATCTAGTATGATAACTTAACTATGGGCGGAAGAGTTTTCCGATTTGCCACGCCCCTAGTGGGCGGATCGGGAAAATTTTTACACTTTATAATTCGGGAACATATATGAGTATATGTTTAAAATTTCAAGTCTCTAGCTCTAATAGCGCCGAAAAATATTGCGTTCATACGGACAGACGGACAGACGGACAGACGGACAGACGGACGGACGGACAGACGGACAGACGGACAGACGGACGGACAGCAAGACGGACATTGCACAAACCCAATATACTTTTTCCCCTTCGGGAACAAAGTATAAAGAGCACTGGTAACTGCAGAAATGAAATAAAGTAGCTGGGCAGCGGCATAGACAAACTACAGCAGCAACAGTAGCAGCAACAGCAACAGCAACAGTAGCAGCAACAGCAACAGCAACGGCAACAGTAGCACCAACAAACTACAATGACAGCAGCAACATATACAATAGCAACGACAGCAGCAAGAAGCACAACAGCAATACAAACAGCAGCAACATCTACAATACCAACAACAACAATGGACGCTCTCTCCCCATTTCGTGCTGTTGCTTTCGTGAAAAATATGAGCGACATTAAAAATTAGTCGAAAGTAGCGCTAAGTGCGCAAGCAGCCGCAGCAACTATCAACTACAGCAGCAACAGCAACAGCAGCAACAGCAGCAGCAGCAGCAGCAGCAGCATCAGCTGCAATAATACCCAACAAGAAAGTTAGCTTAGAGCGTGCTCGACGGCTACTTAAGTGCACATATTGCATATTAATTTAACACCCATTGAAAACTGTAAAGCACAGAGAGTATATGTTGCTATCGCTGCACATCTGTGTAACAGACAAAAGCAAACAGTTTCCAAGTCATGCCAGCACACGCTCATACTACCCATTATGTAGCGATTACAGGGTATGCAATTTATTTGTCATAACTTTGTTTGATGATTTAATATTAATATGAAGCCAGCAGTTGCGTGGCTATATTGCTGATGTGAACAAAATATCTGTGTATACTAAAGCGCGCTCTCCCCTCCCCCATTCTCTTCGCTCCATATATCTAACTGTCTCTGTATATATTAATATTGCTATGAGAGTGCAAGAAGCGCATGATTTGAGTGTAGCTGCTGCATCCAATTATTTGCCTCCTTTGCAGCTTGCTCTTTTATAATCCCCCACTGTTTGACTAGTTCCATTTGTCTTGATATTTACAAGTATATTCATATATACAAATATATCTCATGCTATCTGTCTCACTCTGGCTATTTCCCCTTGCCTTTCCTAACCTCTATATCGCTCTCTATCTCTAACCTACTATGTGTCTCTAGATCAACTTCTGTTTCTCTTCCTCACGCATTTCCCTATCTCGCATCATCTTCCACTCGCTGTTACTTAATCTATCTCTCTCTCTCTTTTTCTCCCTCTCTCTCTCTCTCTCTCTCTCCCTCTAGGTAGTAATAAATCTGTCTCTCTTTTTCTCTTTCTCTGTCTCTCGTTCTCCCTTTCCTGCTCTCACTGTCTGTATCTCATCGCTGAGTATCTTCCTCTCTCTATCTCTCTATCTGATCAGACTCTCTTTTTTATTCTCTGACTTTCACTGCCGTTTTCTCTCCTTACCTTTCAAGTCTATCTGTCTCTCTTTCTCTCTCTCTCTCTCTTGTCTTTTACCCATGTTTTATCTATGTTTTGCGCCGCGAGTTCATGTTGTGACCATATTTTTAGTGTCCAGTTTGCAGTTATAAATGTCTGTGTGTCCAAGTATGTGCTAGTGTATGTGAATGCATCTATGTGGTGTGTGTGTGTGTGTGTGTGTGTGGTAGCAGCCTCACTTTTGCTACTGTTGCTGTTGCCGCTGCTCCTGCTGCTGCTGTTGTTGCAAATTTAATGCCACATTTAACGCTGTGGACGGCACGATGAATGGCAAAAAGGGCTTTAAAAGCGCGCAGACATCTAAGCACACTAGAGTAAGAGAGAGAGAGAGAGAGAGAGGTTGTGAGATTCTCATAGAGCGGGAGCATGTAGTTGCTGCTTTTTATACCCTAAACCCATTGAAAATAGGAAATCAGGGTATAATTGTTTTGTTAAAAGTATGTAACAGGCAGAAGGAGGCTTGGCAGACCCCATAAAGTATATATATTCTTGATCGTCCTGTCCGTCTGTCTGTGCGTATGTTTGAACGCGTCGATTTCCGAAGAGCTAAGGACTTCATTATTTATGTGCTCGGTCCGTATTTTGCACGTGCAGTACGAGTTTGTTTCAGAAATTTGTTCGAAGAAGGGTTCAGGGGATCTCGTAGTCGAGCAGTCTCGACTAGAGCTTTCTTACTTGTTGTTGTTGTTGTTTCGGCTGCTGTTGGAATTGAAGTAGTTCAGTTCATTGCATACAATAGCATAATTGGCAAGTTTTATACATTGCTCGCTTTTTGTAGCTATGTAGGCGGATGAGGAAGTGCCTGAGAGGCGGTGGGGCGTGGCAGGGTGCAAAAATACAAAACGAAATCGCTTAAACTGTGCACACCAATAAATTTAAAGCAGCTTAAGGGACAACAACAAGGGCATTCAATAGTGAGCACTAAAGGCCGCACATATATATAAAAATATATATGTTTATATATACATATGTATATATACTTATCTATGAAGCACAAAAGGCTACTTTTGATGCCACGCCCACTGGCAATAATATATGTATAAATATGTTTTATATACATATATGTATATAGATATAAAAAGCAGGCAAATCGCTGCAATTAAATGCAAATCAGCTGACAAAAGGACGCAGGACAAAGGACAAAGGCGCACCACACTCTGCACCACAATTGCAGCGGTTTCTCTGCCGCTCGCCCCCTGCAACTGGGACATAGCATATGTGGGCCATAGCAAACAGTGGGCGTGGCTTGCTCAACACAGCCCATTTCGAGCTGCTCCATTCGCTGGCAGCGCCAGCTCGAGCTGTGTTTAGTTTGGTCGCCCAGGCATCCATTCTCATTCCCATTCCCATTCCCATTCACATTCTCATTCACATTCTCATTCCCATTCACATTCGCATTCGCAGGTAAACATAACCGTTATACCCTGTAATCAGGGCATTAGCCATATCAGTCAAATAGTCAAAGTGCGCATATTCAAATGAGTCTTTAAAGATTTCTCAATTGAGCTCCAAAATGTAAATGACTCAATCTGGAGCAAATCATATATTTTTATTAACTTTTACGAGGTATTGAAAAAATATAGCAAAGAAACTAACTACGTATTAAATAAGAGCAAAATATTGTTCAATTATATATCATTTTGAATGAGCAGAGAAAGAAGAAGAAAAGCAAAGTCTCTTTAAGGTTAACTTTTGTAAGTTATCTAAAAATTTCTTTGTATATATAAATATACTCTACAAAGTGCATTTCAATGTGAATATACCCGTTTATTGGTTATATGCTTGATGAAAGAGCTAAAACTGGGTTTCACTATGAAGTTGGTAAGCCTTATGGGACTAGACATCACTGGAAAGTCTGAGATATGAAAATATAGTGGGTATAGGAGAGTGTAAAATACTCCAAGATATCGGCAACAGATATTAAATTGAAGATATTAAATTGAATATCCTACAGTAATACTCTGTATATACTCAAATTATAATTATAGCTATTATTAACGTTACTATATTCAATATCTGTACACGTTAGCTAACCAATACCTGATCTATATATATAAGCATATACCCTACATAAAACCAAGATATATTTTACTGAAATAAACATACTAAAATACATTCTATATACTTATAGACTATCAACAGCTATTCTCTATATACGCCTAGCCCGCATGTATCTATCTCTTTTCATCCTATATATCTACCTCAGTTTTATACCCAGAACTTGTATGAGAATCACATGGAAAGCAAATTGAAAAACTACGAATTTTCTCAAATACTTTATTCCCAATCATTTATAAAACAAATCTTTGCAAATCTATATATATATATATTTATATAACCAACTTAATTTACAGGATATCTTCCAGTCATAGCGCCAATCAAAACTTGCTTTCTTTATATAGCGCAGCATAGTTATATATAATGTGATGCATGCTTATAGCTGCCATTCAGACAATAAATGCATATATATATATATATATATACATATATGTATATGTAGTAGTTGTATGTCTGTGGCCACACCTCCTCACACCTCAGCCCGCTCCCCCTGGCCGTCACTGCTCACCTGTCTGGCCGAAAATTGAAGCAAATGGGCAGCCGGTTTGTGTCTGCGCCTGTTTTCACCTAGCTGGGCAAACACAAACGCTATTCAATTCATTCCATGAATGCATTTGGACAACAGCTGGACGAACCACACACACACACACACACACACACACGCACACACATTGGATGCATATATTTAAGTACTTGTGTGTGTGTGTGTGTTTGCCACGCATCTGTTGGCCATGAAATAATCCTTAAAAGACCACAAAACGATTTTATTCAATTAAAATGTCAAAACGCTGTTTGTTTTCGTTATTTAATGCAATAAATATTTACACTCTTGTACATATCTGTATGTGTCCGACTGTATGTGTGTGTGAATATGTGCTACAACAACAATGAGTGCTGCCAACCAGGCGAGAACATCAAGCAAAGCATCTAAGTGACTCGCCCAGCTGCAGAAACTGATTTTCATTCGAAATGAATCAAAGTGAACAACGAATCAATTGGCAAGCAGAAAACATCTCAAGATAATTTCCATAACAACTTGGCAAATGCAAAAATTTCAAAATATCAATAAAACTAATAGTTGTCAACTCTTTTTTTATAGAAAATGTAATTGACAAATGTGCAGATAAGTTATTAAATGATTCATTGCACAACTTCAGCAATTATTCGCAAGTTTTCGAAAGACTAATTACTGAAAGCAACTTGAAGTAGTTGGAGTATTTTGATGAATCGAATGCATTGTAGTTTCAATCATTTGTTATTCCATTACCTCAATATGATTCAGAAATGAATCATCTTATGACTCAAGAGTAATTAATAATTGGAGAGTAAATTACTAGAAACCTATTAAGGGTTTAAATGATTCATTCTTTAAATCAATCAATAACTGAAATGATGATTTAATGATGATTTGAATCAATCGTACCATACAAGTCACTCATTTTATGAATCAATCAACAGTAATTCATATTACATATAAGCAATCAATAACGACTCATATATTGATTCAGCTAAAAACCATAAAAAAAATCAAACGAAAATAAGCCTTGCATTCATTGAATCAAACTAATATTCAATAGACTCATTTTATGAATCGCATGAATGCATTCTATCATTAATTGAATCAATCAAGTTTACAAAGGACTCTCGTTAAGACTCATTCAACAGTAATTCACTCATTTAATCTATTATCTTTATCAAAGTACTGAATTGATTCAATCCTCATTCAAATGTATTCGAATGACTCATTTGCTCAACTCATAAGTACTCGAAATGGCCTTAAAATATTGCTTGAGTGCATTTTGAAGGTTTTCTTTCTTCTTTTCGAATAGCTCTTGAATAGCCAAAAGCATAAACATTGCTTTGATAATGATTATGATAATGATTATGAATATGAAGGCTTGTGTATATGGTGAGGGGGGCGTGGTCGATAATTTGTTGTTGCATAAAATAAAGTAGATGACGAAGAGGCGAACTGGCGTGAAGCCAGGCGAAGTTGTTTGGCCTATTGCAAATTTTGGGCACGTACAACTCGTAAAGACTATTTACGATTCTAATAAAAACCATTGGACGTTCCTTTGACACAGGTCCGCAGAGATACTAAAAGTGGGTGAGCAGGAGCGGGCGCGGGAGAGGTTGAGGGCAAGCGACAGGACAACCCAAAGTTCTTCCTCTTTTTTTATTCCTCGTGACAATAACGAACGGGTTGTGTGTGTGTGTGTGTGTGTGGAAAATTGTTGAATTTGCTGCTAATTAAATTGCCTCTGAAGCGACCGAAATTTGCATTCGCTTTTAATATAGAGCAGACGGAGCCGGGCACTTGGCGGCCTGATTAGAGTTAGCTGTGGACACTCGCTTATCCCTGACGTGGCACAAAAATATCTGTTGCACACACCACAATCTGTCAGAGTCTCTCGCATTTACGAGCCATTCAATTTGTAGCTGACCCACCAGTAACCGCAACCCAACCGCAGCGGCCACAGTTGACCCACCGCCACATTTGCCCGGCCACCGCACGGTCGTAAAACTCTTTTGCACCAGGGTCGATAACAAGTCTTGCTAGTCAGTTGCTCACTCTCTCCCTCTCTCTCTCTCTCTCTCTCTCTCTCTCTCTCTCTCTCTCTCTCTCTCTCTCTCTCTCTCTCTCTCTGTCTCTCGCTCTCTCTCTCTCTCTCTCTCTCCATTTAGAGTACTTTATTTTACTTTTATAGAAACTATAGGAACTTTTCTCTGTCTCTCGCTTTTCCAATCTAACTCTCAGCTATATGAATATACTATATGAATATTGTTTCATTATAATGTCTCTTCAATATATTAATCGTATTTGAATCTTTAGTCAATTTTTCATGTTTTATCTCTTCTCCGAACACATCTTCTTGTGTTAATAAACCTAACTGAGAATTATCCTAAAGCTTTTATAATCAATTAAACGTCTATCGAAATAACTTCTTCTCTCTATATGTCGATAAATATCGATAGTATAAGGCCAGCAACAATTAATTAATCATATCGTAATCTTATATCGCTCCGCTAGCAATGCCTAGAAATATTGTTGTTCAACTGAGTTCGCAAATATCTGTTGAGTCATTCTCAATGTCTGCAAATAAATGTCTTTGACTCACACTTTAAGATAAAACTCAGAGAGCAAGCGATTGCATCGTTTCTTCAACGAAATCGTTTATCGCTTCGAACGTTTGGTTGAGTCTTATGCATGTATTGGTGTGCATGCGAGGTTCATTAATGCGTACATGAGTGTGAATGTCTATGTGTGAATGAAGATTCCATAGACTTCCATGCGTATTCTGCTCATCTACCAAATCTCATTCTTCGAGAGATTACTTGTAGGTTTTTAGCTAATTACAGCATATCTGCTAGTCGTGCACTCTCCAATGAAACTCGCATACTTGTTGCTTTTGTTGCTGTCGCGTTCGTTTGTTGTTCTGATTTTGATGTTGGCTGCGTTTGCAATTTTTTTCAACCTTAAACTCAAGCCTTCTGCTGTTGTTGTTGTTGTTGTTGTTGCATTGATTGCCCACTGGCACCTGTACAATGGAGTCGGCCCGCCCTTAGGGCAGGCGTGGCAATGGCAATGGCAGCTGACTGCAGTTTTTAAATCAATACAACAAATTTCGCTGCTGGTGGCCGCCGTTTAAAATGTTCCGAGTAATTAACACGCGCCGCATGTAACCCCCAAATGGCAGCAGCTACAACTTCGATTGGGGTGCCCGACGAGGGGGAGGGCTATGGATGGCAGAGGGATGGCTCGATGTGCGGGGGGAGGGAGTAAATGTGCAGCGTAAGCGCAGGCTATAACAGACGCCCACGCACATGGGTCAAAAGACCAAACGAAAACACAGTAAAAGCAAGCGTGAATGTGAGAAGTGAACAACGTGTAGATACCCTGCACTGACTGCAGCTGAGCTAATAAGACGGATTAGTCTCGGCAAACAGTAGATGACCATTAGGCAGTCAGAAATCGAATTTGAGCAGGATTAGCGTTAGCCTTGTAACAAAAATTGGACGACTCGAAAATGCCCTGTAGAGACACATAGAATTGAGATTATTAAAGTTCGAGCTGTAGACAATGTGCTCTAGTCAGAACTTATGTTAGTAGTTAAACAAAGACAGTGAACGACCAATAGATACCCTGTATCAAGTGTAGAGTCTAGCTATTTAGCATATGATTTAAGCTTTGCCTTACGACCAAAATACAGTTCCATAACATTATATCATAAACTTTTGTGGTTCAATTTTTATAGGGTATTTTATGGGTTATATTCCAAGGTGTGCCAATCTAAGAAATAAATAACCAACGATGTGTTTAATTGAAAAGCATGTTTCATATATATGTTTATAGCTTATACATATCAATCGATATTTATCGATAACGATTAGTATTGCTATAACTGCATTTGCATACTTCTATATGCATACAAAAGAAACTGCTCAGTATATTATATTATTAGATGCCAGTTGTTGCCTTTATAACATATACCCCATTGTTGCACCGACTACAGGGTATAAAAAGTTGCACATTGGCACAGCTTTATAGCTGAGTGTATGTGTGTGTGTGTGTGTGTGTCTGTGCGTAACTTTTATTTATTGATTTAATACTTTTTCAATTTACTGCAAATAGCCAAAGAAGCTGCGTTGCGGTTGTGTGTCTCAGCCATAACTAGCAACTGCGCCAGTTACCTTGGCTGGAGAGTGGGCCATATAGGGTATACATATATATATATATATATACATATATCTGTACATATATGTTACATTAAAGAAACGAACGTTCCATGGCCATTTGGCATTGGCAATTCCCGGCGTCGCAATGCCAATGTCGCGTTCCCAGCGACACGAATGCAGCGCGGCATTAACGACATGTCCCCAGCGCATAGTGGAGCTCCTACACTCACACACACATACTCCCACACACGCACACACACACACACTCAGCTGCTACCTACCCTTGCTACCCTTCCGCTGGCATTGCTCGTAATCGCTGTTGGCCATGGTGGCAGCTTTTAATTCACAATTTAATTTCACAGTTAGTTGCTCAATAAAAACTTTTCACAGCTGCAACAAGCAGCAGCAGCAGCTGAATATCCGTCAGAGAGCACGGCAATGGGCTGCAAGGGGGGCGTGGCTATGTGTGTATGTGTGTGTGTGAGTGTGTGTGTAGAAGGTGTGTCACAAAAAGTTGAACGGATCACGGCTGTTCAGAGTCACATTTGACTGGCGCAACTCTAATTGAAATATCTCATAATTGTCACGAATCAAAAATTTGTAAATGGCAACGAAGCGAGCATAGAAAAGCCAAATGTATATATATATTGACAGAAATATATGAATATATATCCATATGAATATGAATATAATATTACAAAAACTCTTAGAAAATAAAATAAAAGAAAGAATAGCAAAAAAGTGACGACGAATATTTTCAAACTTTTTCCGTTTAATTGCATATATGAATTCATATATGTATTTACTTTATATGTATGTTATACTTTTTTTTCTTTTCTTTTTTAGCATAGCTCGCACATAACTGTTGGCCGTCTGAATCTTCACGCTCTGTTCAAAAGATCAATCAAAAAAGATATATAACAAATTTAACTCACTCGCTTTCGCTCTGAGCACGAGTCTTTGGTGCTTAGCGTTCTCGGAGCTGATGTATTTAACGAAGACAGATCTCGCTTACCCTTGGATCTTGACCTGCTGGATCGTATCTTGACATGAATATCCTCCCATGCTTAGCGAATCCATATGACTTGCCCATATCTCGCATACCCAAAATATCTAATAAGACATCTAATATGTAATCTATGTTAAAATTAATCTAGCTTTAAGGAGTTTCCGTTTAGATTATAAAGATTAAAAACAAACATTTAATTACAAAAAAAAAAAAAAAAAAAAAACAACTTACTTTTATACCAATCTATACACTCAAGACTTTTTGCTTCTTAAAACTCAATTAGACGTTCGAAAAGTAGGTTTCTCTCCAATGACAAACGAACTCGTTGAAGAACCGACGCAATGGCTTGCTCTCTAAGATTTTTCTCAAAGTGTGAGTGAATGACATTTATATGCAGATATCAAGAAATGTTCATAGATATTTGCGAGCTCTGTATTTTTTATTTATATATATTATATTATTTATATATATTTATACTTGCCTATTACAAATTATTGTTAAATATTATTCTTAGTCAAGCGCTTGCCGTAAAAGTTGTTCACACATATAAACTGAAATCATCTCAACTTTCGAGCCCCCGCAGATTTGAACTATCAAACAAATTATAAAACTCAAAGAGTTAAGGTTTATCTAAAATTTATCCCATCTTATGCCAAGCGCAACTCTTAAATATTGTAAAGAATTAATTATTGCACTGCTGCAGCAACGTAGTTAATCTATAATTCCAATTAGATATGAAGCCAAGTTGCCGCAATGCCGGCAAAAGAAAGGAGCAGAAAAGAGAAAACTTGTTGCAACAGTCTTTGATCTGGAAATTGAAATTGCCAGCGAAGTATTCCAGCGGGATGTTTGAGGGTTATTATATGTGACGTGACTGTGCGCAGCAAACAATTCGTTCAATTGGCTTCGGGGGCAACTGTGATGGCCGGGTTACGACTTGGCTTGGCGGGCCATAAAAAAAAATAAAAAAAATATATATATAACATAAGAGAAGAAGCGACAACAACAACAGCAGCAGCTCTGGACAGTGGCAGGCAAGTAGGCGTGGTCGCTTGAGTGGGGTCAGCGACTGGAGCGTGAGAGTGGGTGGGTGAGAGACCGTGGAGTCGGGGGCAACTGCGAATGGTAAACATTCAATGAAGCGAAATTGATTTGATTCAATTTAAAGTTGGCGCTGAGCAAAAACTGATTTTCAGTTCCATTTTCATGGCCGGCTCGCGGTCGCAATTGTTAACAATGATTGGCGCATTGTTCAATTGCATTTTCTTGTAGCAGCCGCTGGGGGCCGTGGGAGGCCAGCGAATTGACAAACAAAGCCCACAGCTCAGCTCCGTGCATTTGCATCTTGTAAATACAAGGAATCGATGTGTGACCCACTGAATATGTCTATTTAATGCGTGTGCCTGTATGTGTGCTCGTGTGTGACAATCGAATTTGCTTCATGCCTCTCGCTTCACTCTGCTCTCGCTCTCGCTCTCGCTTAAATAGCCAGGCCAAAAATTGCGTATACGCATTATACGTATACGTAATATTTGCATTTCATAAAATGTTTACGCTTAAATTGAAAATATTTTGTTGAATTTGCATTTCAACTCTAATTGCAATAAATTTTAATAACTGCAATGCATATAAAGCGAAAAAAAAATCGTTGCAATGGATACAGAAGCTCGTATATATGAGTAGATAATATATGTGCATAGATCCTTTGACTCTGCTTCCTTGGAAGGAAGAAGGAAGAGCAGTGAATGAGAGAGCAGCTTTTTCTCTCATTCGAAGAGCAGTGAATGAGAGATCAGCTTTCTCTCTCATTCGCTGCCCTTCTCTCTCTCTCTCTCTCCTTTTGTCTCTTTTCTTCTTTCGCCCACTAGCTCTGCTTGTTTTTATCTTTCGCACTCACATCAATCTATTTCTTAATATCTTTTCCACATTTCTCATCCTGATATTTCACTTTTTTCCTAGTCAGTCTAACTATATACTTCTATCTGTTTCTCTCTCTCTCTCTTTCTCTCTCTCTCTCTCCCTTAGGCTTTGTTTGTCTCTCTGTTACCTTCACTCTTTCTCTTCTTTTGTTTTTCTCTGATTTCTCTCTTCATCGTTCTCCCACTAACTCTCTCTTTATGTTCATATTTATATGTCCAATTTTCTCTTTCATTATCTCTGTCTTTCTCTCCCTCCCAATTTCTTGCTCTGTCTATCTCTTAGTCATTCCTCATCCGCCTTTACCTTTCGATCTCTCTCTTTCTCGTTACATTATTTTCTTCATGTATAGGCCTCTCAATCTCTCTCTCTCTCTCTTTCTTTGCATATCTCACTCGCTCTCACTCAGTTTTGATCCGTATTTCAATTCTGCCCTTTAGATTATTACAAGAATCTCCTTCATATTCGTCTTCCTTCCACACACAATAACACATACTAACACACACACACACACACACTCACATACACTTATATTTATTACCCATATCAGTTATCGGTTATCAGAGTGTCAGGCACTACCTGGTGCTTGTTCGTAATAACCATTCAGATAGTAATCGATGCTCGCTTTTAGCTGTTTCGCCATGTTGCTTCCACTGACAGCTGGTTAATGCTTGCCCATTGCCACGCCCACCTGCATTGTTCGCCTTTATTGCTGTTGCCACTATTATTGGTGTTGCTGTTGTTGTTTAAGTTGCTGCAGCTTCAGCTGTCGATATATCATCAACGGAAGCAACGTCAACTGAAGCGTCAATTGCAATGAAGAGACAGAATGCCCATGGGCTTCAAACGTGTCCAGCCAGACAATGGGGTAGTCCGGTTTAGACAACTAGTGACCAATGATAGTTTGATTGATGATGATTGACAAACATATGAGACAAATAACTATAAACGTTTCAGAAAATATATATCTGTAAAATTAATAATGTTTAGATTAATTGGTGATGATTGATGAGTATAAAATAAGGATGCAGTTGCTGGTTGTGATTGATGTTGATTGATACAATTACAATGATTACAAATACTTGCTTCTCAATAATATTAAACTCTACAGGCTATAGTATATTTTAAAAAATTGTATTATATAGATGTTGATTGATTGATTGACTGATTGATTGATACATGGAACACATTCTAATGATTTACATGAAATTCAATTACAAGATCTACACCAATTGAATGATTCACATCATTTTGATTGATTGATGTAAATTATTTGATTGATTTCCCTAAAATTCAATTCTAAGATGTACAAGGATTGGTTGACTGACTGATTGATGATGATTGATTTGTGAAAATTATTTAATTGATTTACATAAAACTCAATTTCAAGTTCTGTACTGATTCTATAGAAAGTCTATATGTATTATGTAAATCAAATGTTGATTGACTGATTACATGATTGATTGATTTGCTGACTAAAGATAGGCTCTATGAGCAATCATTTGAAATAAATATAAAGAAAAAAGAACATTGTAGTTGATTGATTGATTGACTGATGCTACACAGCCTTCCAAACCTACCAGGTCGTGAAAACATGAAAGAGATGCACAAGCTGCAAGTAAATTTAAAATAGAATTGTGTTCTCAAAAAACTGCCATGCACAGTGTATATCTGAACTGTGCACGCCCCGGACAGTGCCCTGACAATATTTATTTTTGGCTCTTGTTCGCACGTTAATATAGCGGCAGATAGAATACATGTGTAAACGCCTCTCGATCCGCCTTTGTCTGGTAAAACAGAACTCAATCGCTGTTGTGTACGAGGCAGCAACACTGGACGAGTGGATGAGCGGACGAGTGGCCTTAGCTTGGCTGATAGTTTGGCATCCGTCATATATTGTAAAGAAATACTTGTTATGTTGCCTATTGGAAGTTAACATAATTGCGATGGCTATTCCATCCTGTGGTATATTATGTAAATCTATCAAATATCCTGATTAATTATCGAGGATATTTCGAAACCGGCCCACCGGCATTGGCTTGCATTGTCTGCTACTGCTGCTGCTGCTGCTGCTGCTGTTGTTGATGCTCACTGACTGGCTGGCTGACTAGCTAACAATACCAGCTAAAATACCTGAAATACTAGAGTTCAATGTGTCTGTGTGTGTGTGTGTGGGTGTATCGGCTTTGTTTGTGTGGCTAGCTCGTATTTTAGTGCACTATTATCCGCTGTTCTATGCAGATGCAGACAATTTGTGCACAGGCGAGACAGCGAGAGAAAGATAAAGAGAGAGAGAGAGAGGGAGCAAAGAGAGGCTAATGAAGGAGCCAGCGGCGGGGGGAGGGCTTTAACATAAATCAAAGTTCCAAACTCAAAGCGAGCGACAGGCACACAAAAAGCGCTGCTGCACTCTATGCCAGGTGGGCGCGCTTCAACTGGCAAGGTATGGGTATAGTTCGGGAAACTGGAGAGGGGGGAGGAGGGGGAGCGTGGCAGGAAATACCGTCTGACACACATCCAGCTTCATTTTGGCACGTGCACTTGAAAAGCCGTGCAGCGCTTTTGACATATTGTCGACTTGAAGAGCGAAACAGGCGACTGGAAAGAGCCATCAGGGAGAGCTGTAGGGAAGGAGTCAAAAGAGAGCGGGCCATAAGCAAGATATATACAGGAAAGGTCTGATTATAAGAGAGGGTTAGCTAGGGAGTAATGAGGCACGAGGACAACCAATAAGGGATAGAGAGGGAATTATAGGGAACTAACTATACTAGCTATTAAGGGTATCAACTAGAAGAGGGGTATAGCATAAGGGAGAGCGAATTGAAGACGATCCTATGCTGTTGATGATGCTAGATGAGGAGAGAAGTGCGGTCGTTAGTTGCCCAGAAGCTGCGCCGTTTTGTGCAAAATTAGACAGTTCAAACAAACTTGAGCGTCAGTTTCATTCTTTCTTATTTGCCTGCTCCTAACAGTAGCTTGGATGGGGCCCAGCTGGAAGGGGGAACTGATGTATGTATGTCTGCCTATGTGTGTGTGCAGCTGAGAGGCGTCATTGCCAGTCATATCCTGAGGGGATAAGCGCACTTTATGCAAAACGCACAAGTTTTATTCTATTTTGATTTCTTTCTTATTCTCGTCTCGCTGCTGCTGCTGCTGCTGTTGCTGCTGTTGCCGCTTCTTTATTCCTCAAAATGCGAGGCGTGGCAAGTGTAGACTGCGGGACGAGAGAGAGAGAGAGAGAGAGAGAGAGGGGGGGCTGGCAGGGCGATGAGAAAAAAGTGTAAAACTGTACAGATACAGCTGCGTGTCCTTGTTATGCCGCTGACAATGCCTGCCAGTTGATGGCTTTCAGCACAGATTTGCCTGACGACGGCAGGGGGAGGTGGGCAGGGCGGCGTAGGACGGGGGCGTCGGGGGTCGGGCGTGACAGGCAGTAAAAGGCACAAAGGCAGCGACAACGTTAAAAGCGAATGGGAATTGATTGAAAAGTAAAGAAAGGAAACGAGCCCAACTATAGAATAAAGACATGTCGCATCCTATATACAAATATATATATACATACATATACATATACATATACATATATGCATGTTACATATGTCTGTTTATAAGCATATTGACTTACAGACCCCATAGAAAACCTTTTGATTATGCTAATGAAATAACAAGCACATAAACTTCAAAACTATGCTAAAGCCCATTCACACGCTCACCAGAGCCCTCCCCCCTCTCTCTCACTGTTGCTATCCCTTGCGCAGCCTCCCCCAAAAACTTTTAGTCATAAAAAAAAACTAGTGGAGTTGGACACTAAGAGCCTCAAAGCATAAAAAAAGTCTCAATAGTAGTTAAGCCATGTCTAAACAGCTGAAATGCTGCACGGGCTGAGCTGCGACTGAATTGCCTTCGAAAGCTCTCTCTCGGCAGTGGTAGTAATATAGCCTTGGAAATAATAAATAAGAAAAATAAATATTTGTTAAGAGTTTTCAATAATCTATTGTGTGAGAGATCAAGTCAAACGGAATAACAGGCCATTCGCAAAGAAATAATTGTTCGAAACTTTTAAGCAATAGATATATTATGGGTGGAAATATAAAATTATGGGGGCATATGTATGTGTGCATTGAATGCAGCAATATTATAATAAGTCGTATAGCTAATTTAGTTTGAGATAATAGCAAAAGCTGACAGCAGAGGCTAACAGCAGAGTCTAACAACAGAGTCTAACAGCAGAGGCTAACAGCAGAGGCTGACAGCAGAGGCTAACAACAGAGTCTAGCAGCAGAGTCTAACAGCAGAGTTAAAGCGAATCTAAGAGTCTGTTAAGCACGATTTCGGTGATAGTCTGAAGCTTTTAACAGTAGGGGTGAGGCTGGGAACTTTTTGAGACTTGTTGTAGAGCTATTAGCCAAAAGAGTTTGAGTCTGAGCGAAAGGCTTTTCCTGAACGTAGCCTGGGTGTTTTTATCTATGATTGCCATTGGACGAACTAGAAATTAAAATTAAAAATGTGATTGCACTTCGGGAATTAGTTATTGAACGCGGCTATAAGATAATGCAATGAGTCTAAAAGTTCGCTGAACTGACATAGTTTCTATGACAGCAAAAAGAGAAGGGACTTTTTATGCTTGTCAGACACAACAATCTAATGGAATGTATAGCTTAAGCTGATCCTGATATATACTTACCTGAAACAGTATTACTCTAGCTGAATCAGATCATGCAAACAGCAAATTGAATCACATTTGATCCACTCTACGGCAACCAAACATAAATGTCAAGGCAAGTCGAATTGGCTTTGATTTTGTTAATAAACTCAGACGACAGCAGATCATTATTTAGACACATCTGCTGATTGCTGCATGCATATATAAATTGATTATTTCTATAGAGTTCATAAAATAATATACTATTTCATAGCAATGAGCGGGACGCAGCGAGAGAGAGAGAGAGAGAGAGAGAGAGAGAGAGCTGCACTAAATGGCTACTAAGAGCTGTGTGTATGTGTGTGTGTGTGTGAGTGTGCATGGCTTAAATTGCTTGGGGAACTGCAGCAACACCTTGCCATGCGAACACAAGCAGAGAAGACGGCAGCAGCCGTGGCAGCACGCGGCTTAGCAGTAGCAGAGCCAAAGGCAGCGACGGCGATGGCAACGGCAGCTGGACGTGGGAGTTGGCAGCACGCCTTGACGTCGTCTGTCGTCAGCCGCCCGTGGGGCATTCGCAATGCAATGCAATGGCCAGCCAAACACTTATGCGCTGCAGGGCTCGCTCAGCTGAGGTCCCAGCTCTCTAGCTACAATGCTGATTCCCCAGCTACCCGATTGCCCGGCAGCACCCATCCATCCGCTCCCAGCATCGTTCTTTGGGTTTTATTTTTTATTTAATTTTCTTCTTCTTCCTCTGGTTATTTCTTAGTTTTTTTTTTTTTTTTTTTTTTTTTTTGCCAGCGCTTTTTGCATATTTATTGTATAGTTTTGTAGTTTTATCAAGTTAGCTAGTTAAAAGTCAAGATGCTGGCTACCTGCACAGCCCAGTCCAAAGCAGCCCCAATCCAACCCAGCCAGGTGAGCTGTTGGGCTGATGGGCGTGGCACGTGCTGAAACGTCTTGTCGGCGAATAGCATAGCTAAAGCTTCACATCTTCATCTGCATCTGGCGTAGAGTCGTGGTGTGGCTTTTATTAGCTACGTGCGACGCGTCGGGTCAGCCGCCCCTCGCCAAGGGGCGTGGCGTGGGAGGGAGAAGGCGGAACGGCAGTGTCTGAGGGTTGCAGTTGTTGAACAGAACTTGCCAGCGTTGGCGATAAGATGAGCGTGCTAAAGTTTTATTGCCGCATATTTAAGCTATTAAAAAATTCATGCATAAAATGACACACTGAGAGAGAGCGAAAGAGAGAGAGAGAGAGCGACTGAGAGAGAGCGACTGAGAGAGAGCGAGCAAGTGAGTAAAACATAACAAGAAAATTAAAAACGCAGCCAGTTGCCAGCCAGCTCGTAGAGTTAAGGTAGAACTCGCATACACTACATCCTGTCAAGCGGAGATTTTCAAGATATCGCCAAACTATCGGCGAAGCGATATGATTAAGGTCGCAGAGAACGTAGTATCTATAGCTCATGAATTCGAATTCATGATCGAAGATCGTATTATATTCTGTATGAATTAGCTAGCTCTAGGTAGTATTTAGCATAGATAATCGAAATATATAGTTTACACTATGATTTGTATATATCGATTATCGATTATTACAATTAGTATATGCAGTAGAGCCTATCGATAAAAGTAGATCGAACTATAGATAAGAGCTATATAAGAACTTTGTTGACCAAACCGCCTGCTAGTAACTTTCTATTCCTGTAAAATGCTCATATCGATATTATTTATCGATTAGTTATAGCTTAGATATAGCGACAGTTATTGATATTTGTACAATTTTTTGACATTTACTCTTATTAATATTTACTATCGGTGGCTATAACCATATACATGTATAATAATGCTAGATTATGTAGAAACTTTCCTTGTAATGCTTATTAATCTTTGTAATGCGTTTATCGATCATTGTTCTCTAACGACAAGGTTCACATATAATAGCAAACAATATCTAATATCAATAACTATCGAAATAAATGCTTAATTCGATAACTAAACTATCGATAGAAACTATCCTGGCTATGAAGATTTTTTGCGTTCAATTTCATGATTCCTAAAAACGCAATTCCATAACAGTTTCATTGATAGACCTACGCTCGTTCCAGAACTTCCAGACCACAGACAATCAGACCTTTCACAAACTCCATTCAGTTTGCAGTTGAAATTGTTTTCAGAAAAAAATAGAAAAAAAAACTTTTACAATCATTTCGGAACCACAGTGAAAAACGTAGGCAACAACGTTTTGTTTTAAATATACCGCAACGTTATCTCTACCACTGACCTGCTCCCTTACTTTAGAAGCGCTTTTTGCACGCAGTTCAACGAATGGCAGCAGGAGACGCAAATTGTGGTCTGTGGGCGACTGCAACAGCAGCAGCAGCAGCAGCAACAGCAGCAACTGCAACTGCAACTGGCGGTCCACAATAATAACTATAATAATCAACATGGCGGCTGCACGAACACACACTCTGACACACACACACACACAGACACGTACACACATACACATACATTCACACACACACACAGACAGAAAACACATTACATGTTTTCTTTTTTAGTCTTGTTTTCTTCCTCATTCGCTTTATTTTCTTAATTTTATACACACGCTTTTCTTTGCATTTTCTTTGGCGCACTAGCCCAGCCCACTCCACCCCTCTGCTCTTTTTCCCCTTAATTTTCTTTCTCTATATTTTCCAGCTTTTTAGTATTCATTAAATTGCATAATTATACAATAAGTGCAATGGCTTCGGCTTTATCCTCTCTCTCTCTCTTTCTCTAGTTTTTTTTGAGGGCGGCTGTCACGCCCACTTTAGCAAATATGCATATGCATGAGTACATATACACACACACACACACACATTCGCGCCTCCATTCGTGCACATCTAAAACCCGTCTGATATGAGTTGTCTTTCAACATTTTACAACACTGCGAACCATTTGAACTAGTTCAAATTCCACATACGCTAAGTGAGTTAGGGGAAGTTTGACATTTTAGCTGGTCTTCAGCTTACAACTCCTATTTTTATAAATTTTTTGTCATTAAAAGCTAGCTTTATTTTTAGCTTAAAAAGGCTAAAAAGCTTCATTGATGCGATTGACTGTTTGATTGAATTACTGCCAGATTGAATGCTGGATGAATTGATTAACTGATCAATGGCTCACTTGATTGACATATTGACATAATGATTGACAGACTGACTAATGATTGAACGACTAATTGACTGATTGACAGCCTGGTTGGCTACTAATTGTTTGATTAACTGCTTGATAGACTGATGGTCTGCCTAAGAGCCTGATTGACTGACTGATTGAGTGACTGCTTCATGATTGATTGATTGATTGAATGACTGACTGGTTGAATTTCTGATGATGTCCTTAAGAGTCTGATTGACTGACTGACTGATGGAGTGACTGCTTAATGATTGCTTGATTGAACTGATTGACTGGTTAAATTGCTGACTGACTGATTCATTGATTGATCGATTGAGTGATTAATAAATGATTGATTGCCTGACTGACTTACTGATTGAAGTGCTGACTGACTGATTGAGTGTCTATTTAATGATTGATTGATTGATTAATTAACTTATTGACTGCTAGACGATCATGATTGATCTACATATTGACAGACCAATTGACTGTCAGATTGAGTAAGTAATTAACTATCTCGCCGACAAATTGACTCGAATTAATTGCTCGTTTAAATGAAACATATTTACCAATTCACTAGCTACGTTGCTGACTGATTGATGGATTCATTGAATTATGATCAAATTATAGCTACAAAACTTTCCAGTCTGCATTGTTTGCAACGTATTCTGTAAACGTTCAATATTGGAATAGAGCACCTCATAGAAATTTTCGATGAATTCCACCTGAAGTTCAGGCACTAAATTGACTCGTACAGAGATTTGTATGTAATGCATTCGCTCTGTAAATTCTTCTACATAGTATGATTGTATTTAAGAAAATCGAAATAGTGACAAGCACACGCACCACAGACAGATGCAGCAGACAAACAGACACAGTTAAAGCTCTCAGTGTGTGTGTGTGTGTGTGTGTGTACTTAATGTGTGTGTGTGTCTGCAGCTGTGTGCTCATTTTATCTATTTAGCTAAAAACATTTTTGCCTATTTTATTTCATTTCATTTTATTTTGTGGATTGGAATTTCGGCTAGAAGTGGGTATGGCTGGGGATAGTTGTTGTGGATTATTAGGCAGGATTATGAATACATGGGCCGTTCAGTTGGCCGCATTGTTTTTATGTTTAAGCAACTTGCCAATTTGGAGATCCAGGAGCCGAACGCCGGTGGGGGCTGGGCGGCACGGGTTGGGGTCTCTGCTCGAACCGTTTGACCCAAAATGGGGCAGCAGCATAAACAAATCCCTTAAACGTTTAAATGCCTGCAACTGAAGCAGGCAGCAGCTGCCAATGACACGCCCACCTCCCAGTAAAACGTGCAACGTGGTCAGTGAGAGAACGAGATAGGAATAGTGCGAGATAGAGAGCGAGAGGAGCGGAGGCAGACACATAACTTGGTGGCAACCCAATTGCCATTGGACACTGGACATTGGACGCAACTTGGAGCATGTGTGCGCGTCATTTCAAGCTCGAAAATAGTTTTGGCCACACACACACACAGTAAGAGAGAGAGAGAGAGAGAGAGAGAGAGAGAGAGAGCGACTGAGTGAAGGCGAGACAGTGAGTGTGTGAGCGTGTGTGTAGCCTTAGCTAGGACCAACAGGCATCGCCCTCATGTGCATCGTAAAAAATAAGCAGCAGCAAATTGTATTTTTATGAGCTGAAACTGTTTTGGGGCCACATTTCAATGTCGATAAAAGCCCCAAAAAAAAAAAAAAAAAAAAAAAAACAAAATAACGAAAACAAACCAAAAATAGAAAAAGCCCAAAAACCTGCAACTGAAACTGAAACTGAAAACGGAACCAAAATCAGCAGCAGCCAAAGCAGATAGACAAATACTGAAGAGCAACTGAAGATGAACGAATATTCAATACGCTGCAACAGCATAGTGAGTAAATACTAGAGGCATGTGAGTGGTGTAAAGTGCAAAAGGTTTGTGTTGAAGGAATTAACTTAGCCCAACTGATTCGATTCCATTATATACAACAAGGGATGAAACTGTCTCTCTCTCTCTTTCTTTCACTCGTTCTTTCACTCGTTCTCTCACTCGTTCTCTCACTCGTTCTCTCCCTCATTCGCACTGTCTCCGTTTCTCCCTATCTATCTCTCTATATCTCTCTCTCCGTATCTGCCCATCTCTCTCTGACTACATGTTCTCTTCCTATATTTCGTCTTCTATCCGTCATTCGCTGGCAAGTTAGTCCTCTTATTTCCTGATATCTTAATGTCATTGCCTAATGATCTCTCTCTCTCTCTCTCTCTCTATCTCTCTCTTTCTTTCTTTCTCTCTCGCATTGCCAATATAATCTGACTCTCTGTTGTCCACTTTGTTTCATTTTGCTCTTGGCATCTATCTTTTCGCAATGTCTTCCAATGTCACTCTCTCTCTCTCTCTCTCTCTCTCTCTCTCTCTCTCTCTATCTATCTCTCTCTGTCTCTCACATTCATTGTTTTGTATTATGTTCTCTCACTCTCTCTCTCTCTCTATCTATCTATCCCATTCTAAAAGCTTTTCCATCTGTTTCACTCTTTCCCTGCAAATCTCTCTTATTCAATATATCTCGATGCAATATTAGTATATCTCTATATTGATATATCTCTTTCTCCCTCTCTCCCTCTCTCTCAGGCTCTGCCCTCTTCCCAAAACGCTTACAAAATAGCAACACCCTTGTCTTGGCAGTGTATGCTAAGCACAAGGAATGTGCTGGAGATAATGGGCTAGGAAATGGGAAATGGGAAATGGGGAAATGGAACGGGGACAAGGCTAGTGTTAACCGGCAACTGGCAACAACAATAAAAACTGAAACAAAAACTTACAACAAATTACAAATAACGAGCCAAAGACCATATGAGTGTCTGTCTCGCTGTCTGTCCCTCTCCGTCTCCCTCTCTCCCTCTCCGTCTGTGTCTGTCTGCCTGTGAGAGGGCCAATTCGGTTGGCCAGCAAACTAATAGAAAAGCGTGTGGGAAAATTGCATTGCCCAGCAACGGGAAAAACGTGCCAGGGCCGTGACGGCTAAATATTCATTAGAGCTAATTAAACATGATCTGCCCCTGGCGACGAACTGGGCAGACAGGAAACGGAAGATGGTGATGGAGTCGAGAGCGGAAGCGGAAACCGGGGAGCGGGGGAGCGGGGGAACGGGAATACTCCAAGATGAAGTCGGCGCTGTACAGCTAACTAACTGGACAAGTGTGGCCGCCCATGCAACTGGTTAATTGGCTTAGGTTTTCTATATTGGGCCAATCTGTTTGGGGGTCAGGGCGCCACAATTGAAGGCAAACGAAGAGTTTACGATGCTAAACAGTCAAAGGAATAACATGTTTATATGGGTAAATATATACAATATGAGAGAGAGAGAGAGAGAGAGAGAGGTTAGAAATAAAAAGGGAAAGGGCAAGATTGACTGTGAGAGATCGTTTATCTTATATCTTATATCAATCATAATCACTCGACTTGAACCTGTTGACTCTCTGTCTTATCCCATTCCAGCTTGCCTATCGCCTCTTCTGAGTCTTATTCTTTTTCAACTTCTTTTTTTAATTTCTTTCAGATATTTCGTTTTCAACTTTTCTTTAACAATTTTTCACTGAATGCTAGACGAAGCTAATTTACTATAAAATATTTTCCTCTGTTTTTGCAAGAGTTTCAAAAGGATAAAGTGAAAGATAAATATGTATTGTATTTGTATATTTTTTATTAATTTTTCTTTTTTTTTTCTTTTTTTAACAATATTTTTATAAAATTTAATTTTTTTCAATTTCTACAATATTGTACACTGTTTTTCCATCATAATCATAATTTTGCTAAAAAAAAAAAATATGTATGTATATATCTTTATATATGTATATCTACATATAAATATGTACCTATGTACATAGGTATAGCCATATAAATGCGCATATTAAATGTTTTAATGCTTCATATTAATTAAAAGCTTAAGTTGGACCACATGCTTATAGCATAATCGTATGTGTGTGTGTGTGTTTAGTAAATGAATACAATTAGCTGGAACGTCCACACACACCCACAGATACAGAAAGAGACAGAGAGAGAGAGCGATAGAGAGAGAGAGAGAGAGAGAGAGCTGACCAAATGAGATGACACTAAATCAAAGTTATTCAGCGCACGTCGTTAAGTCATTAATCGAACAATGCACGGCAGCTATATGCCAGCCACACACACACACATACACACACACACACACACACACACACACTGTGGAGCACTCGTACACACGCATGCTGTAACATATGCTGATATCGTCGCCTTGCTTTGCCATCACGTTGACGACCATGTTGGCACATAATAATAACAGCGACTGGCCCCCAAGCAGCCAGGACCCCTCCCCCCAACCACAGCCCTGAGCTATAATGCCCCCACGCATCACCTCATCCCCGGCCTGTGCTAATAATAATCATGCTGCGGGGCAGCTGACGCACTCAACGCACATTGAAATCTTGTCCATATTTGAAAGCGGTTGCATTATTAAATGCCAGCTACTCAGCCAACCGGCCAACCAGCTAGCCACTCCCCCAAGCTACCTCCCAACTCTCTCTCTCTCTCTCTCTCTCTCTCTCTCTCTCTCTCTCTCACTCTTTGTCTCTGCAGCATCTTGCGGCGGCATTTTGTGAGCCGCAATCGCAATCGCTATCCAAGTGCAATTGACAAGTGCCCGACGCAGAGGCACAAAGATAACCGCAGTGCTATGGCAACAACATGCTGCCGCTGAAGCCTCGCTGCTGCTTCTTCTTCTTGCGTCGCTTACCAAATGCCACGCCCATGCGTTAAGCAACGCCCATCTAGGGAGTACACCTGAAAATTGCACTTCAATTGTTGTTTAATTTTTTGCAGCCGTTCGACGTATTTAAACAGAACTTGAAAAAAAAAACGAAATTTGAGAAGAGCTGAACGACTGATAGATGCCCTCTAATCAAATATGTTGAGTAGCGAGAGAAAAACTAAACATATTTTTTAATAGTGAGTAGAAATTTAAGACTACTTCAACACTTTTTGGTTATACGCGATTCGCTAGATACCCTGTAATAAAATAAAATGTTAAAAAAATACTTTATCTATATGTAAAACAAATTTCTAATAATAAACCAAAACTTTATAACATTTTAACTCATTTTTGACTATGCTGACTAGCAGCTACCCTATAAAATATATGAAACACATAAATATGTATATTATATGTATAATGAAAAAGTAAATTTTTCTAATAATAAAGAAAAACATTCAAGTGAAGTATTACTTTATCATGCTCGATTGGCAGATACCCTGTAATACAAAATATATAATACAATGAATAACTATGTATATAAAAATGTTGAAACATATATATTTTTAACAATGCGCGACTGGCAGATACCCTGTAACAAAGTATACCAAAAGACAGGGAGAAATATGCTTAAAAACTAATAAAGTTTTATTATAGCTAAGCAAAAACATGAAAGAAATAAGTTATATGCATTTAATATTAATTTTAATGCAAAATAAATATTTACTAAACTAAATAATCAGTCGACGATAATCAAAGCCTCATCTGCAAACATAAGCAAGATTACAGGGTATCTATATATGGCCGGTAGAAGAAGAACAAACAATGCAACCGCAAACGGAGTTACAGTGAATGGTAATAGGATTATGTCTGGGGACTGAGTGCGGACTCCATCAAAGCCAAAAAGAACCGCAACCACGCATAATTGTTCAATTTATTTATTTAAACGCGAATGGGGCACAGTGGCCTCGCCATCCACGCCCACACACACACACACGCAAACAGAAATTGTACCAAAATGTGGGCGTGGCAGCAGTCAACAAACGTTTTTCGGTTATTGCGGTCAAAAATGGTGGGGTAAATCGCTTTAAATAATGCATGCGATTTCAATAAATATTGAAAATGCTGTCAACACAGACGTTTCTGACGTTGGCCGGCGCCACCTGGCGGCAAGTGTTGCCAAATGGTAAACTATTACTATTGAATACCCTATACATGATGCGGGGCAATTGAAGCTATAAGTATAAGTAGTTATCTGCTGACGACTTATATTATTTCAAATGTATTTCAAATTGATTTATGGCACGCTCTAAGTCAAACATATGAAATAGTCAGCATATACGGTTATCGATATCTACTTTAATTGGTTTCATATTCAGCAAATTCGATATTTCATAAACATCTATATACAACAGCATATGTGAATGGAATCCAATCAATTTGGGCCAAGAGCAAAAATCTATTCTTACTTTAACAAAGGGGCAGAATCGCTATAAATTCTAGTATCGTTATCGATAACGATATCAAATTCGATTAGAATACAAAATTAACTCCAGCAGCTTCTCACTCAGTAGGGGGAACCATAATTAGTTCTTTAGACACCCTTTCACTGTCCTACAGGGCAACTGCCCGTCGAGCAGACCCCAACTGGCAAACTCTTCGTCAATTTAGTTGACCCCATGTTGTATAATTCATGGCAATCAATGAACATGGCAAAGAAATCAATGCGCCACGAGAAATTATAATTATAATTTGTATTTGTAATTGCACGAATAGAAGAGGGCGAAACTCGGTTGGGATGGGGCCAGCGAGATGTGGAGTGGTGGCGTGGCAAAGGCACTAGCTTGCACTGGATACACTCGACTAATTAGTCTCCAGAGCGTGTTCGCTGATTCCCGATGCCTGATTATAGTAAATCTCTGGTCACGCACCAGCGAAAGAATTCATAAATTTAATTTGCCGTCAAGCAGAATTGAAGCTGCGGAGGAGGCAAGAGATGTGGAAGGGGGTGGGAGATGCGGAGATGTGGAGATGTGGAGATGTGGAGAGGAGCTGTGGAGGCGACACGTCGCTGTAGCAGCAAACGAATTCCCACAATAAACATTTGCACGGCAGCCGCGTGCCCAATGATAATGATGATGTTGAATGTTCACAATGATGATGATGATGATGATGATGATGGAGATGGGAGATGGAAGAATAGGTATGGAATGAAGTGGTGTGTGTGCAGGAGTGGCTGGTAATGACGCTGAATGACGACACAGCATTGGGAATTACTGCCAGCCCCCACCCCCTGTTCACTTCCTCCCACTCTCCCCCCATCACCCACATCCGCAGTCAGTTCACCCTCCACCACCCACCTGCTTTGTATATGCAGTCATGTAGCATCGATTAATCATTTTATTATTATTATTGTTGCCGCCATTCGTTGTCGTTCCCAGCGCTCGTGATCCTCCGCATGCACACGATGCTAACGGGCGTTGCGCGGCACTTGGGCAATATACCATATATTAATATGCGTGCCAAATAGCAAAAGTCATCGCAATTTATAAAATGTACTACAGACGCGAGCTTATGCGATCGCAACAATGCTAATAGACCATTGGCAATGGGAGAAAACTTGATGTTATCGATACTATCGATTGCGTTCGGAATGATGAATGAATCGAAAGCATGCCGCAAGAGATTGAAGAGAAAGAGAATTGCCATTGTTGTTGCCCATTAGTTATAGCACAGCATATCATCTAGTTAGAGTTCGATATGTTGGCTCACTTCTAACTCGACTACCGCCTTGCCTCGTCTAAGTCTTATTGTTAAGATGACTAAATATTCCTCGCCTCTTCACAGTATCCTGCTCGCTGCTGTCAAACACTTCTTCCAGCAGCAGCTCATATTAATTTGACACTTTTGTCGATACTATCGCAATTCCTTTCAATACATTAATTAACACTGGCCGCCACAAGCTGCAAAGCTTGCTGTGTGCGTTAGAGCGAGACAAGCATATAGAGAGCAACCGAGTAGCCTGTGAGCGTGTGCTCAAAACACGACTCACTCGCTCACTCGCTCACTCGCCAGCTCTCTCTGTCACGCTCGTTCACTTTCTCGCCACGTTCATTGTGTGCGTGTGACACTCCAGTTGCTGTCATTGAGCACATTTAATTGTAAGAAATTTGTACATCAGGGAGAGAGGAAAACTTTTTGAAACTCATTCAAGGGCACACAATGTACGCCGCCGTAAAGCCACTTTCCAAGTATTTGCGCTTGAAGACGGTGCGCATCTACGATCCGATATTCACGCTGCATTCCAAGTGCACCATCGTCATTCTGCTGACCTGCACGTTCCTGCTGTCGGCCAAACAGTATTTCGGTGAGCCGATACTCTGCCTCAGCTCCACCAAGCATACGGAATATGTGCAATCGTATTGCTGGACAATGGGCACCTATATCCTACCGCAGGAGAACGATAATATAGATGTCAGCAAACCTTTACCGGAACTGTCGCTACTCGAGCACCAGCAGAAGCGATTGGCGGGCAACCGCAGCGGACTGGGCCTGAGCGCACTGTTGGCCGACAATGAGCATTACGCACGCATCATATCGATAGCAGAGGGCGTCGGTCCAGAGACGCGAGGCGTGACGAAACGCATGTATTTACGCTACTATCAATGGGTCTTCATGATACTGCTCTTTCAGTCGTTGCTCTTCTATTTCCCCTCATACCTATGGAAGGTGTGGGAGGGCCAACGCATGGAGCAGCTGTGCTGTGAGATCGGCGATGCTCTCATTGTGGAGGATACCTATCGCATGCGTCTGCGCATGCTCACGAAATACTTTCGGGCTCGCTTCTCGGCCATCCATTGCTGCTATGCAATCAAATATGCCTTCTGTGAGCTGCTCAATCTGATCATCAGCGTGAGTATTCAATAGTATTCAATATCATACTAGTTATCGATAGCAACAGTCTTTCCCAGCATTTAGAAAACTGTTATCTGTTATCGAATTTCCTCTTATCGATAACTTAAGCTCGTTTATGGTACATAATATCTGCTTATTAAGCTTTATATAAACTTGATAACTCATTGAGTCCTGTAAAAGCAATCGATAATTTACTATTACATGACTCAAAAACTATCGAATCGTATTATCGATAAGAAATTTATCTAGCTCGTAAGCTTGAACATCATTCTTTTGAATTGGTTTCAACTAGATATTAAGAAAACTATTTGCTCAATTAATATATTAATTTACCTCAAATCGATCGATTACTGTTATCGATAACATTTTCTTACAGATTCTCAACTTTTGGCTAATGGACGTAATCTTCAATGGCTTCTGGCACAAGTATGTTCACGCCCTGGCCGCCATACCTGTCTACGACTGGAATCTCTGGAATCTGATGACCTCTCGCGTATTTCCAAAGGTGGCCAAGTGCGAGATGTTTATCTATGGACCAAGTGGATCGCCCAAAGTGCTGGACATACTCTGCGTACTGCCACTGAATATACTCAACGAGAAGCTCTTCGCCGTGCTCTATGTGTGGTTCTTGTTTATCGCAATGCTGGCCGCAATCAATATACTCTATCGTCTTGTGCTCGTCTGCTGTCCAGAGCTGCGTCTGCAGCTGTTGCGCACACACCTGCGCGGCATGCCCAAGGCGCATGTGCGTCAAGTATTGTCCAATGCCGGCTACGGTGATTGGTTTGTCCTAATGAGCGTCAGTATCAATGTGAATCCAACACTGTTTCGTGATCTGCTCGAGCATCTGTATATGGAGCTATCGACGAAGCCATTCGGATTACCAACTAATCTGCGTAATACTGATTCTCTAGATGGGCAAGAGCAACAAAATCAAATTCAAGACAATGCAAGCATCGCTACGAACGAGCACTCACTACAGAATATGCCAGCAAATGCTGACGCGAATCTACCTTCGATCCATTTCTACACAGAGAGTCACGCCTAATAGATAGAGAAGACAGCGAGAGCCGGTGGCCCGACACAGTCTCCAGCCAAAAGAGAAGTAATTTGATAGTTGTTCCTATTATTATTTGGTTTATTTGCGCAAAGTGCAAGACAAACACGAAAACGCATCGAAAGGCAAATAAATGCGATAATCAAAATGACAAACGGGCTGCAGCTAACTAGCACTTAGTATGTGGGCTGGAGAGATACCCTTGCCGATGGGTAGTATGGGCAACTATTCGAATGAGATATATTTATATATACATACATAATTTACATATACTTCATTGAAATTAATATGGCTCTCTTTATGCTTATTATCGCTTAACCACTAATAGACCCAGTCTATGTTTGTTAAAGAACTTTTATACTACCTATCGATAAAGAAATTGTCTTGTCTATCTGAATCAATAAGAATAAAAAATACCTTACATAAATCAATTCTACATTGGCTTATCAGCTCTTCAGCTGACTATCGATAAATATACATGTACTATCGATAGGCTAATTATAACTCCATATCCTTTCAAGCCAAAGTTACTATTGATAGATCGTCTACTATTGATCAGAGTATCTACTATGGCTAGATGGTTACTATCGATTCATGACCTACAAGAAGGTTATAAGGCTTAGGCTTTGCTAACTATCGATAGCAAACTTTAGCATCGATAGGTCTACTGAAGATGTTTAGATGCATTTACAGGGTATACTTTAGCACAGCAGTTCGATAGAAGAGGGGAGCGTAACATGCGACGCGTGGGCTTTAGCAAGCCGACAGGCATAACAAAAACTTGGCCAAAGTTGCAAAAGTAACACAAACCAAAAGAGAGAGCATGACAGAGAAAGAGAGAGAGAGAGAGATGGTGAGTGGTAAAGTTGATGAGGACGACGATGATTGCAAAACTCAGCTCGAGCGCTTCTGGCAGTCGACAGCTGGCAGTTGCCATTTGCCAGTTGACAGTCGGATGAGCCGACTGCCAACAGGTAAAGCTAACAACAACATGCCGTAGAGCAAAGCAGCATGCGGATACGAATAGCGGATGCGGAGCTGCTGCAAGGACAACGCAAATGGCTGCAATTACAAGCAGCGACAACTGCAGCAACAACAACAACAACAACAGCAGCAACAGCAGCAACAGGGACAACATTCGCTAAAGTAAACATCACTTTAAAGGCGAACGAAAGACAAGGCCTGCGAGGCGGGGGCGTGGCAGTGGGCTAGAGAGGAGGGGCGCTGTAAAGGGGGGCCGACTGCATGTTGCCAGCATGGAGAAAAGCGCTAAATAAACAAAGTTAATTTTAATTAAAAACCGCAGAAAACCGAAAAAACAACAAAATGCTAAATAAAACGGCCGGGACGACACTTTGGGGAGAGGGGCGTGTCATGCGTTCACTTGTGGGCGTGGCAGCGTCTTGCATATGTATGTGGAAAGCAGAGCAACGAAAAACAAACAACAAAAAACCAGAAAGAATGAAACGAACAGAGACGACACACAGCAGCAGGAGGAGCAGCAGCAGCAAGAGCAGCAGCAGCAGCAGGAGCAGCCAGCCTGCAACTGCACCACCCTCAAGCAAATGGAATCCACCGCCCGCACTCAGCTAAACCACCAATGATAACTGTAACAAAAGACACATGTAAACAATTTGGTTTAGTTTAGTTTTAATTATACAAAGCGAAAACTTTGCCAACTCTTCAGCTTCAGGCGAGTGAGTGAAACGGTTAAAGGCATTCGAGAGCTAACCAGTGCCAAAACCACTTCCCAATTCAGCCTAAATGTCAGTACTCAAGTTACCAACAACTCTTACTCGCCCTCTCTTCTCTCTCTCTCTCTCTCTCTCTCTCTCTCTCTCGCTCTCTATCTATCTTTCTCTTTTCCTTGGCATTTGGCAGTTTGGCCTTTGGCTTAGGCCTCTGCACTTTGAAAACTTTCAAAAGGCTTAATGCATTCAAATATAATGGAAGCGAGAGGAGTTAAACTGAAGTGATGCATAAAGTGAGTGATAGAGAGCAGCAGAGAGGGAGAGAGGGAGAGAGTGAGAAAGAGCATAAATCTATAAGCTCAAGCCAACAATTAGTTGTATACAATGGTTTTCTTTAAAGAGTTTTCACATTCATGCACTAAGCGAAATAATCAAGCAAATTCTTGACTCAATTTAAAATTCATTAAATTTATTAAACTATATCGAAATACATTGAATTTCAATTGCGAAAGATGAATGACAAATTAATGATAAATTAATTAACAATATTAAATTATAATATAATATTGTTATCAGGCTGGAATAATGAATGACCAGTAATAAATGACAAATTTTAAATGATATAAAATTAATGATGTAATGAGATTCACGAGTCATAAATAATAGAGTAAGAATAAAGAATGATAAATGGCTAATGATGAATGATGAATAATGAATGATAGGCTACGAACAATGAATGATGAATAATAAATGATACATATACATACATAATGATGAATTATAAATTCATTATTTATATATGAATAATACTATGAATAATGAATGATAAATTACTAATAAGATATGATGTACGATGAACTATGAATAATGACTAATGATGAATAAATGACTAATGATCAGTTATAACTAATAAACAATTAATAATGATAAGTGACTAATGAAGAATAAACAATTAATAATGACTAATACATTATAAATAATGAAGTAAGTAAAATTAATAATGATTAATTAATGATAGCTGATGAATAATGAGACCCCTAGTAGATGACGAATGATGAAGAATTTAGAATTAATCATGTATTATATCATAAATTAAAGTTATGTATGATCATCATAAATGACAAATGATGCATAATGAATGTGAAATATTAAATGATAAAAGATAAATAATAAATGAGAAATGATTAAAGAATGGATGATAAACTATCAATAATAATAATAATTAAATGAAAACCAGAAATCATAAATGATCAGAGATAGAGTTGTCTACAAACAGGATGAGTAGCTCGTATTATAGCAAACAGAGACTTCTACACACAAGCTTTCTCTCCCTCTCTCTCTCTCTCTTTCTTTCTCTCTCTCGCTGTCCCTTTCTCCTGTTTAGCCAAGCATCTCTGTCCAAGTACATTTAGATACAGATAGTTATATCCATCAAATGGAGGCAGCTCGCTTGCATGTGCGAGAGTCCATAGCCCAGAGCCCAGCAAGTCGGCAAGTCAGGCAGGCAGAGAGCTCTGAGACTCCATTCCTAGACAACCAATATGCCAAGCCTCGGCATACCTGTGCCTCGTCGGGCCACCCATTCACCCTTCCAGGCCGGCAGGCGCCCGTTTCAGTTGCTGCTTGACTCGGCTTCGGCCTGGCCTTTTACCTAGAATTTTGTGTTATTTTTGCAGGCGATGCGAACAAAGCAAATGACAAATAAATTAACAAGTTAATTGAGTTTCGTGCCAGACACGAATCTTCCTAAAAACCAGCAAAAGGTGTTTATACGTTTGTGCGAGCCCGACTGACAGATACCCTGGGCAAGCCAAGGGAATTAGCTAAGCAATTGAGATTTTATTGACTATTTTCGAAGTGGGCTCAATAAATAAGAAATCTTAAAGTTTAGCTTCTCAGAACTTGTATATAAATCGATAAGCCGATTTTGACATGCCTCGACACGACAAACATATGAGAAAAACCAATATACCCAGTCCAAGCAATGTGTATGCGGATTAATGAAGAGCCTCTCGGGAACATTGGGGTTAAGTGGAAACTGTCGGCCGCTTCTCAACTATAAACAATAAACAATTAATGCTAAATCAATAAGCTTTCAAAACATATTTGCAACTTTGTCCAAAATTAGGGGCGTGGATGTGCATGGCATGGGGGCGTAGCGATGTAATTTATATGCTAATCACTTGGCCGATTGACGTCCAACGCCTAGAGACAGTTCGCGACTTGGTTGATAAAATCTTCGCACTAGATGTGAGCGAATATATGTATGTATATATATATATAGTTTCTTTTTTGGCTTCATTCTCTTTTTTGGCAAATTAATTAAAATTTGGAGCTTGGCCACGAAATTATCGACAGCGGCGGCCAGCGAAACGTTGCAACGGCAATTGCATCGACAGCGGCAGCGGCAACACGTGTAACAAAATAATTTTTCAATTACATTTTCGGGTTACGTATGCGGTGCCAGCACTCTGTGTCCATTTTGAAAGCGGCCGTCCAGGCCAAACCACATGGCTTTTGGCCGGAGGAGGAGTTAGAGGCGGAGCAGCACGAGCAGGAGGTGGAAGGAGGAGGAAGTGGAAGTGGAAGTGGAAGTGGAAGTGGTATACAGGATGCAGGTGCATAAGCATTGCGTATGCGGTGGCATTCCCAACCACTAAGCCCAGCTCTCATTCTCTATATCTACCACACGCACACACTCACTCACTCTCTCTCTCTCTGTTTGTCTCTCCCCCATTCCTACTTGCCCTCTCTCTCACACACTATGTATGCTAGCATCACTTGTGCCTTTTTGCATCAAAATTTGATGCAAAATTGATTCCATGGCATTTTTGCGGGCAATGCATTACAGTCGACAGCCCTAGAGTGAACCTGCTGTGCTTAGAGTGAACCCAAATTAGCATTCAAACATATGTATGTGCATATAGCCAAATCTAATGTTTGCAAATGGCTGGAAAAAGTGGTAGTTATAAGCTTAACTAGATGTTGCTATAGATAGGTATATATGCCTGCATACAGCGCTGTCCATATTCGACTTATATCTTTTGACAGAGACGTCAGATCTGAGTCATATATATACATTTACGAAAATGTTTCACTATTTTTTTTAATATTACATTCATTTATATATATAAATATCTGTAAATGCATATCTGTGTACCTATAGACATCATCTAATGTCATAATACATTTTCAATCTCTTTGGCAGCTCTACTCAATAGTTCAAAAACTAGCATTACTTCTACATTAATTTAAGCGAAAATAAGTCTGTAGCTATTCAAATTTTTCACTTGCTCAAATTTATAGAGCTGCAGAAATACGCTTATGAACAGACATTGACTTCGAGCTGTTTAGCCATCAAAATTGCGTCATCTAAAACTTGTTTCTTAAATATTTATATTTAGATTTGATTTTAAAGAAGTTAAACTAAAATGCATTCAATTATTTTTGCTTCAAATATCATATACCATACATGGCACATCTGTATGTACCTCAAAAATCAAATTCTTATTCAAATTCTTCAAATTGTTCATTAAAAATTTCAATTTTTAGCTCAATGCTCGAAGCTGATTCGAAAATATAATATTTTAGTATTATTATATTATATATTATTTATATTATATTTTGCTATAAATTCTACCTAGTAACATTTAGTACTTTCCTCAAATTTTCAATACGTTCTCAATATAATTTTATGTAACTCCATAATGCTCTCCGCTCCACTCATAATTAAATAATATTTAAATAATATTTAAATACTTGAAAACTAAAAAGTTATGCAAATTCTGAACTTTTCGCATCAAGTATCAAACAAATATTTAAATATAAATATATGTATATATACTACTAAAAAGAATATATAGCCCTAAAATTTTATATTTATACAAATGTATCTATATTTATATATATTTTTCTTTTTTTTTTTTTTGTAATTTTTTCCTTTGATATTTGATAGCAAAACGTTCACTTTACATTTTTTTCAATATATCAATAAAAAAAAAACTTCTCTCTATAAATTTTAGCTACAATTGCATAAGCTTTGCATATTTGTTGAACTTTGGGCATTGCTCAACACTCGACGTGCACTTTGCAGTATTGTTAAGTATTTATTGTGCACTTGTCAATGATTTTCATGGCATTTACTTCGATTTCTTTATTATTTATGTTGATGTATTTTCGAGCACTATTCGTTTTTTTTTCTCTCTCTCTCTCTCTTTTTTTAAGTCTTTCAAATGTTGCAAATGACTTTGGCGAATACACAAAAATCAGCGTTTGTGTGTAATATGATATAAATGTAATTGCATTCAAAAATAGAAATGAAGCGTTTAGAGAGAGAGAGAGAAGGAGAGAGAGAGGGAGGGAGAGGGAGGGGGAGGGGCAAATTCATGCCATCAACTGAACTGATTCAATTACACAAAACGCAGAATTCGCAGGCGATTCCACTTATGCAGCATGGATGAATGCTCGGTTAGATGGTTGGTGAGTTGGTTTGATGGGTTGATGGGTTGGTGGATTGGTTGGTTTTGTTGGGTTGGTTGGATCGTTCGTTTGGGTGTGTCGACTGGTTGTCCGTCTCATTTTAATCAATTATAATTGCTCGCATTTTTGATTAGTTGGCACCTGGTTGGCTGAAATTGTTTTCCTGCCACTTTTTGTTTTTGTTATTATACATCTCTTCTTTTTTATTGCTGTTCTTGTTGTTGTTGTTTTGCCCAGCTGTGCATGGTAAACATTTTACGTAATTGCGCACATATTTAAATTGCATTCACACACACACACACACTCGCATAGTACATCAAATTATGGGGCCAAAAGTAAATCTGACTGCATCTTGCGTCACAGCGTCCGATTTCCCTATTCCATTTCCATGTGCACATAGTTGAGCATGGCGCACGAGGGCCGATTAATAAGTTGTGTGTGTGCTCTGCTCTAACCCTCCAAGCGTTCAAATTTATCGCCCGTTGAATTGCATTCATAAAATTTTCGAAAATCTATTTTAAAGGGCTTTATGAAGCTTTAGAGATTATAGCTATATATAGCTTATAGCTTTATAGATATATTTCACGAAATCACGGTATAAGCTTACTAAAAAGCAAACAGAATTGATGTTATTTTGCATCACTTATTAATTAGAGGGCATCTCGAGTCTTAGCTGGCATATCTCTATCCAGACAACACTGAACTCTAAAAGGTGAGCATCAAGTAAAATTAGTTAGAATTTGGTTCATTTGTTTAATATGAAATGATATGAAATGTAGTAAGGATTTTTGCATAATTACAGGGTATCCATAGTTTAGCTAGACTGAGTTTTGAGTCTATTTTCCTTTGATCAAGCTTTGTAACCTGTTGAAACCACCTAGACTTAAGTCGCTTCTTATATTTAATTAGTTTCTAAGTTTTTTACAGGGTATCTGGATATTTTATTTGCCTACTCTTAAGATTTTGATGACTGTATAGCTTAGGGTAGAGCCCAATGCTTGGAGCTAGCTATTCTCTTTCATTTCTAGACACTTTTCATTATTACAGGGTATCTTACATTATACTTTTAAAGCTCTATAGATTAGTTACACTGCAGAGCTGCTTCGATAAAGTGCAGCTACCTTCTCTAATGTGATATGAAATGTTATATAAAATGATATCAATTTCTAGTATTTACAGGGTATATAAAACTTTCAGATTTACACACCTGCGAAGTCAGCTTTACCTGCATTATGCAACAGCTAAAGCATTACATTCTACTTAGCGCATATAAGTTTCTATATTTACAGGGTATCTGTAAGCTGTTTTTTCTAACTTCTCTGGCAGCCCTCGCCAGTCTAAGCCTAGTAACCGTTGGGCCAATGCCGACAACTGTCAGTTAATAAGGACCAGAAGCGCAACGAGCATCTATGCAGTTGTTCATAAGCCTCCGGCATTGTCTGACTGCGTCTTCAGATTGCACTACACACACACACACACACAAACAATGCACACACACATATGTATAATGCACACAATACACTAGACTCACATGCCGCCGCTCCATCTTCTCTGTCACCCACTCAACTATAGCATCGTCTGTTGGTTTTTGCCCTGCTCTACTCTGCTCTGCTCACTCTCCTTCGCTCTGTGTGTGTGTGTGTGTGTGTGTGTGTCTGTGGTGCAGTCGAAGCCTTTGGTCCTTCTGGACTGTCCGGCTGCATTTTGCATAAGGTTTTTCAGCCGACTGCTCACATTGGATTGTAATTTATTTATATTGTCTCGGTAAATATTTATGCACATATTTTTATTGATTTATAAATCAATTGCGAACAGCTTCAGGCAGCTGCACAGATTCAGGAGCTGGCCAGGCCGTTTATCACCCCGTCGAGGGTTGCACGGCGCTAGGGGCTAACAGGACTTACGGGGGCTAACGGGGCTGATGCGGCAAGCGCTCGTTGAGTACGCGCGCAGGGTTAATGGCGGGAGGGAGCTCGGCTCGGCTCTGTCTTTGGCAGTAATTAACGCTCGGGCGACTTAAGCAGCCCTTTGGCCCACTTAACCCCAAAGAGAAATTACCTGAAAGCCATTCGCATTGAAGCTCTTGTCGCTTCCTTGCTCCTTTGCTACTTCGCTTCTCGTGACGCACTTAAGTGTCGTGTTATTCCATGTTGAGTCACTTTTGTGCCGCCAAAACTTCAAAGCTAATCCCCACATACAATTAAACTGAATTCGCATTTGGCCCCTCGACCTTTTAGTTTGACCTACCCCTCTCTCTCTCTCTCTCTCTCTCCCTTTCTCTTTCTCTCTCCGCTCTCTTCTACGCCTTAAAGTCGCACTACGTAGTCCCGGCTTAGCTCAATGTGCCTCACTTTTGGGCTGCTTAAACCCTTGATTTGATTTAATCTTTTTGGCCAATTGTTCAGCTGCCTGCTTGCCTGCCACGCCCTACGCCTTTTACAGCGCTCTAAAGCTTCGATTTCATTCGGTTATGCGTAGCTGCATCTATAGACAGTATATCCAAATTTACACTGAAAGAAAAGTATTCATTATTCTATCTAATGTTTATGTATACATTCAAGCACAACTCGATATCTAGAACAGCCACAGATCTGAATTATGGCTTAAAGGCTCTCTGAAGGACCTTATGTCCTAAGATAATATTTGATCTTTTTATTATTATTTAAGTAACTTTAAGTCTCTTTCCAAGTTCTTCTAAGCTTATTATTATATTCTTCCTTTTCCTTCAACTCATTTTCCGCTTATTTGTAAGATCATACAACCCCATAATATTTTTTACAGGGTATTCATTCTTACACTTGAAACTTGCTACTTTTTGCATGTTTTCTTCAAGTGTACTTGTGTGTGTGTATGTGTGTGTTTGTGTATGTGTGTGCATACTTATATAGTAAATTTGGAAAATATTTCACAGGCAATTTCGCATGCTGCGAGACATATTCTGAATGTCCTGCGAGCCGTGCGTCCTGCCTCCCACGCCCCTCGTCCTGCGGGCGGCATTCACTTTTGCGCATACATCGACAAATGGTAATAAAAAATTCAGTTCACGTCTCAAGCACTTATTGATACGTGAGCATAGATGACACACACTCACTCACACTTACACACACGCACACATAAATAGCGCATATATATGCATAGCCCCAGTGGCTGAAGTCAAGATGAAGGCCTGCGTGTTGGTGTGAGCCGAAAGGAGGTGCGCGGAGAGGCAGGAGAGCAAGTCGCGTTCTGTCATCAGCCCAAGGGGACAATGCAGGACATTCAGTTAGGATGTGGCCGGAGCAGGATAAACAGAGCTGAAACTGAGGCTGACGTTTTGGCTGGACCTAAAGTTGGGGATTGGAGGCTGATGCTGATGCTGATGGTGGAGCTGGAGCTGGAGCTGGTGCTAGTGGCTGAGGACAACGTCATAGTCCTTGCCAATTACTGACCATGAAAAATGACCAAATGCCGCATAAAAAATAGCCAACAAATTGTTCGCACAAAGTTTCACGCATCAATTTGGTTAAACAGTTTTTTTCTTTTCTTTTCCTTTTCCTCTCGAAGGCACTGAAGTCAATGTCATATGTGAGATGGAACGCGCCCGTTTAACTCTCAGCCCGTCTCGGCTTAGGGCGAGAAAACATTATTTTGATGAAGTCTTTGAATTTTGTCTGAGTTCTGTAAGCAGAGAGAGGGAGAGAGAAACAGAGAGACTGAAAGGAACTTGAACATCTCATGGAGTAGCTAATATGAAGTAGAAATTTCTCCACTCTATACTAGTTATTCCCTCATATCTCAGCTCTCATCTCTCATCTCTCATCTCTCATCTCTCATCTCTCATCTCTCATCTCTCATCTCTACTCTCTACTCTCTACTCTCTACTCTCTACTCTCTACTCTCTACTCTCTACTCTCTACTCTCTACTCTCTACTCTCTACTCTCTACTCTCTACTCTCTAGTCTCTCTCCATCTGCTCCTCCTCTCCTCCTCTAAATTCAATAGAGATAACATTGTAATCAGACTTTCCATTCCTCTCTCTCCGTCGCCCTCCATCTTCGATAGGCAGGACCGCGAATGAAGGATATCGCATCCGGACCACGCGCGACATGCAAATGAATTACGTGACTGAATCGTTTAACTAACGGCAATTGCAAATGGCGAACAAAAAGCGAAACGCGAAGCTCGAAAAGCGGGTGAAATTGTTCGAGTATTTGATTTCGCGTTGTTTTCACTCTCGACAATATAAAATGGACTAATTAATTAATGTGATAAAGACAGAGGGAGGCGCCGAGGTGTTACAGGTCGATACAGGTGCGACAGAGCGCGAGGACATGGAGAGAGTAAGCGGGTGGGAAATCAATTAACGTTATTCATTCGAATACAATTAATTTTCATAATTAAGCCCGCCCGTTGCGCTCTTTGAAGTGGGCGCAACAGCAGTCAGCACAATATCCGCAACCAACTTGCACATCCACATCCACATCCGCACCAGCATCCGCATCTCTGGCTGCTGCTGCTTGCTGGCTCCAATTTGCAGTGGCACGGCACAAAAGCAATTGCCGAAGCGAGTGCCAATCTCAGCGACAGTGACAGCGGCAGCATCAGCAACGGCAGCGGCATAAACAGGTGACATCAGAGACAATAAGCTACAATAAAAACACACACACATGCAGACATGCATATGTATGTGTGCATATGTCAGGTTGGAAATAGTTCAGCAAAGAAACGTTGTATGCAACGCGAAAATACTCTGCATTGCTAGAATTGAGCAAGGCTTTAATTAGAAATAATTCGGTTATCGATTAATTTGTTATCGCTACAAACGCACAAATGCTCTGCTCTGATTTACCATTGCTTGCGAAACCTCAGTAAAAAAATATCGACTAAGCTGCTGTTATGATCAATGCCTGCGCTAACGTTAACGTAAGGTTTTCATTTACAGCTTACGTTGTAACAATTTTTTTAAGTTTGGAATTTTTTTACAATTTTCTTAAAAGCATTTTTCTTCTAGTATATTTTCAAAGCTAAATAATTTACGACTTAGAATGTATTAAAACATTTGTGAATTGTTTTTATCTTAATGGCAATTTCTACGCACAGAATTTATGGCATTCAATAAATCAAAATATTTACGAATAATTATTTATTGAAAGGTTATTTCAAATATTTCTAATGCGTCTTATGTCTGCATGGACAGTTTTTTGGCATCAAGAGTGGAAAGAGTATACAATTGCAGCACACACACACACACACACACGCGATAAGCAACATTTTGTTAAGGCCACTTTGCGACATTTTAATTTAAATGCTAATCAGTTGCCGATAGAGTAAAAAGAGATGCTGCAGCAGCTAACTAGGTAACGGTACCTGGACATGGACCTGCACCTGGAACTGCTACTCGGCCGGATGCTGGGTGTGTGTGTGTGTGTGTGTGTTCAGGTTGCAAGCAATTTGATGCTGGGAGACGCAACAGCGCTGCAATTTGTATTTAAAATGTCCGAACATGGATTAGACAGGCACAACAACCGAGAGGCCTATGCAACAGCAAAAGCAACGACCACCAACAACAAGCAACAGCCACCGACAGCGACAGCAGAAGGAGAGTGGCTCGCCTGGCGGCTGCTCGCTGGGACATCATTATCATTTGCATTTTTGGATACAATGACCAGGGCCTGGGGCCGTTTATGGGCACAACATGCACAATAAGTATGCCTGATAGCATCAGCAACGTCCATTTTCGGGGTGTCAAAGTGAACAAGCAACAACAACAACAACAACAAAAACAACAACTATTTATCAGAACTGCAATTTGCTGGCTGAAAATTAAACATTGGCAAAAGCTTGTGCAAAGCACATTACTTAAATTACAAATAAACAACAAAAATAGTTGACCACAAGTTTGTCCTTGCACTTTCACAGCTATTTGCGATAACAACATCAAAGCCAAAATGAAAACAAACAAAATGTCCGTTACGTATACAGCGTAACATTAGCTGCGCGCGCTAAACGCGAGCCGTTAAAACACACGCAGTCGTTACGTTGGCGCCAAGCTAAATGTAACGACAGCAGCACACTGATTCGCATTACACTCAGAAGCTGACTGCTACATCACTCAACAAGACTGCCTACTTGTCGATAACGATAGTCATGCATAGCTGACACTGCACGTGGAGAAGAAGTATCAAACGAAAATAGATAGAATTATAAAAAATATTGCCAAATAGAAAATACATAAGCATGGAAGTGAAAAACATAGCAGTGGATATATTTGAGCCCACTAAGAAGGCCCAAAAGCGCAGCGCTAATGCAAGCAGCCAAGATGTGGAAATGCAGGTGGACGCAGCAACAGGGATCGAGGGCAAGGAACGTTCAAGCCACGGACAGGCGCCAAAGGCGAAACGTATTCGCAGTGAGCTGCGCAAGGTGTCCGTGCCACCACACAGATACAGCTCACTCAAAGAGCAATGGATGAAAATCTTTTCGCCAATCGTGGAGCATATGAAACTGCAAATCCGCTTCAACATGAAGGCGCGTCAAGTGGAGCTGCGCATTGGACCCGAGACCCCAGATATAGCTAATCTGCAAAAAGGCGCCGACTTTGTGAAGGCCTTCCTGTGCGGCTTCGAGGTGGACGACGCCTTGGCCCTGCTCCGTTTGGAGGATCTCTTCATAGAGACCTTTGAGATCAAGGACGTGAAGACGCTGCGCGGCGATCATCAATCCCGTGCCATTGGCCGCCTCGCTGGCAAGGGTGGACGCACGAAATTCACCATCGAGAATGTGACCAAAACCCGAATCGTGCTCGCCGACAGCAAGATCCACATACTGGGCAGCTATCAGAACATTCAGCTAGCACGTCGCGCCATTTGCAACCTGATCCTCGGCTCGCCGCCAAGCAAAGTTTATGGCAATCTGCGCGCCGTTGCGTCTCGCCTCTCGGAGCGCATGTGAGTGCTGTGATCATACGGCTATACTAGGAGGACCTAGTATGGGCCCAGACTATAATTAGAAATTAGATGTATTTCTTTATTTTTTTTCCCCCTCATCTTCGTTTAATCGTAAATAAACAATATAGTATAATGTATACTTTTTTATATATTATACATATATGAAAATTCTATGTTGTACATTAGACTATTGTGAACTATGTGGTCAGGAGATGATCTACTTTAGATTTCCAGTTGAAATTCATATATGCTTCTGTGCTCTTCTTACACTTGCTTGCGATTTGCAAGACTCGATATGAAGGAATTTAAAGGAACATTCGATTTCTTTTGTAATAAATAGTGCAAGATAAATTTTAGCACAGAAAGGCTAAGGACTGTAAGAGCAGATACTGAACTCTAGAAATTTGTTCAGCTTAATTTCCCACAAGTCTCAAGAGCTACAAGATCTATATAATCTTATATGTAGGAACAAGATAGAGATTTTTTGTTAATAAATAAATAATAGAATTAATATATATATTTTACACAAATACAATTACAATTATACACACGGGACTGCACTAACAGAAGAATAGAGGAAAAAAATGTAACAGAATAATTTGCTGGCCGGTTGGGGTTGGTCAAATCCTTTACAGCTTGGTTAGAATGAGCAGCACAAGCATGAAGAAGGTGACAGCGGCCAAGACGAGAATGATGCACATTTTACGATTCTTGCGCTGATACATTTCCGCACGCTGGAGCTGTCGCATGCCCTCGGAGACGCGCGTCTGAGTCTGTTCCACATTGTAATCGATGCGATCGAGCACAGTGCCCTGCTCCTGCACCATGTGCCCCAGATCCTTGAAGATATCGTTGAGATCGTAAATGGATTTCACTATTTTCGTCACCTCCTCCTCCCGATGCTGGGCCAGACGTGTGTTTTCCTCTTCGAAGAGCAGCAGCTGCTGCTGTGTCATGCGATTGGCCAATGGCTTCTTGAAATTGTCATCGATCTGCTGCTCATCGTCCTCGAACAGATACGCATTCGTCTGGCTCTTGCCAGCGCCATCGAGAGGCTGCAGAAAGTTATCAAAGGTGTCCACAAAGTTGCTGGGCGGCTCATCGCCACTGAAGTTGCCCAGTTCGACATTGGTGAATTCGTTTGCGTTATCGAAGTATTTCTGGGAACGTTCCTCGCGTGAGTTGAGCTGCAGCAGATACGCATTTTGACTGCTGCGAAATTTGAGAGTCAGATCCTGCAGCTGGAGGAGCGCACAGTGCACCGCATTGGCTGTGAGACGTTGCTCCACTTTGCTGCCGACGCCCAGGCTGGAGCGAACACATTGTATGTGTCGATGAGTGCTTGCTATCAGCTTAGCCACAATCTGGCTGAGCACCTCGATTTCACATTCGTCATCTTTTTGGTCATCGAAGGTGGGGCGCAGCAGGTGGCGAGCATGCAGTGAGCCTAGCTCATCCAGTTTCGGTTTGATTCTACAATGGTAATAATACAACATTAATAAGTTGGCATTTCCTAATTGAGAGCTCTGAGTATTCAATGCAATCTCACTTGGACATCGTGTATTGCGCCTCCTCGAATTTGTCTAGCCAAATGGGTGGGGTGGCATAATCATCTTGCATTTCGAGTCCCTCCTCGGCCTCGCGTACGGAATGTTTCAACAGACGCTCTGAATCGCTGCCACGCTGTAAACAACAATATTATTAAAATATTAGTTTCCCTCCGTTGAATCAGTTGATCCATATGGACGATAAATTGGTTTGGCCCTTACCCGTTCGTCATAATGATTGCGATTCTTGCTGGCATTGTTGCGCATGATAATAAACACCTCGGTTAGATTGCGCGAAGTCATCTTGGCGTTCCAAACTGCCTTTTGTATACGAAAGAATTTTAACTAATCTATGTAAATCTTACATTTTATTTATTTGCTATTGGTATGATGAAATAATCGAATTAATCTATCAATGCAACGACTTGAGTGAATATATCTGTATATCGATAACAGAAAAAGGCGCAACAGCTGTGCAAACGCAATTTAGAGTAATGTTGCGGAACAACTGAGTTTTCCGTTGAATAAACGCAAAAGTGAGCATATTTAATGTTGCAACAGTTGCGTTTCAAGAGTTTCTTTATTAAAATTATTTTACAAGAATAGGAATAATGTTACTAAAATGGTCAATTGACATATTTGGTCTTAATTACTTTTAAACTTATAATGCTTTGAGGCTAAAAATATATTTGTCAGGCTATTAAAAGGCAGCTCGAACAACAGAGTCAATGGAATCGCAATTAACGTAACTATAACCAAAAGTGCGATCATTAGGCAGAACTGCAATAAAAAAATTGTTATTAAATTAAAGAAACCATTGCTTTCAGCTTAAGCTTACCAAAATGCTAAAGTCCGATGGAATTGCTTCACTGAGTGAGTAGTAAACGTGGAGTATGATCGTCGGATTGAGTAGATAGATGGCATAGGTAATCCGGTTGAGGCGCTGAAACCAACTCGACTCAAGGAATCGCACCAGCCAACGGGTTACTTTGTAGCTGCCATCGATGCGAAAACTGCAGAAAATTAAATGTGCCGCAGCTGTAGATAACAAGGAACGCAGAACAACGGCAATGCTGCCAACGACAGCAGTACTGGCCAACTCCATGTTCCGCATCTGTCCAACTAGCCACAGGGTGAATCCCGCCAGCGCACATTTAGCTACCTTGGTAGGAAACAGTGTCCCAAAGGGAGCTTCCAAACTATTTGCATGTGCATAGCCATAAATGCCACCTATGAGATAGGACGACATGCGTACCAAGGGTTTCGTGTAAATCCAATCACCTAAGCTATACAAGGCCTCTACTGTATTGGGTACGTCCAGGATGACGAAAAGTAAAACGGAGTATAGAATATGTCCAATGAAAAGCAGCCTAAACAAGCTTCGCACCAGTTGTGGATATCTGCAGAGATTGTTGGAGACTTTGATATTGGTATTATCAATGTAAAGGATTGAAGCCCACCTGGTGTGCGTGTACAGCATCAACAAGGCCCCTATATACAGCTGCATATCACAGCCCAGCGACCAGGTCCAATTGCAGCACATTTCGGTTACTGGATATAGATTCTGCACCAGTAGGAGATTGCGCCACCAATGCTGCTCGCACAATTCATCCACGGGATCCACAAAATGGAAGACCGATGTCTCGCGATGATACTTGAAGCTCACCACGGTGAGCAGGATCACGATGCACTGCAGCGGAGCCAGTCGGAAGTATCGCTGAGCCACTTGCCTCACAAAGCTACGCGCAACGCCGGGCAGCGTCTCACTCGCAATGCTGCGCTGCAGTGGAGCGTTGCTCAGGAAGTTGGAGACGGCGAGAAAGCCACTGCCAAGATAAAATGGAACTGTTTAGTGTTTGTGTTATACATATGTTAAGATAAGCTAAGAGAGGATAAGAGAGAGGGGAACAAGCTGAAAGATAAAGAGAAGGAAAGAGATACAAACCAATGCTACATATTTATATAGACATTTTACAAAGTATCGAATCCGTTGGCTTTCCTACCTGATGACAAAGAAGACCTCCACCATGAGCGGCAAAGGTGTTTGAGAGCTAATCTTGATCACCTTATCAGCCAAATCGGCAGAGTGATTCACCGAGAAGAATTGATACCAAACGGCGTGGAAGAAAAGCAGCGCAACAGCGCTGCAGACGCGCAACCCATTGATGACTGCGATCTCTTGACTGCCACCTACACGCAGCTGCCACAGACGCCGCCAGTTGGCAGCCACATTGAAGCATTGAAGCAGGCGACTAGCTGGAAAGACGCCACTACTGGCAATGCAGAGCAGCAGGAGACTTGCAGCCAGCAGCAGCATCAGCCAGCGAACTGTGGGGCGGGCGAAGAAGGCAGCGCGGAGCTCTGGGCGCTTCGTATAGACCAGCTCTAGCTGCAGCTCCATTCGCTGCTCCCAGCTGCCCTCTGCTCTGGGTGTCTTTAAGCTCTCTTTAAGCAGCTGCTCCAGTTGCTGTGGATCACAGCTGTGGGGCACGCAGAGTCCGACATGCAGCAGTTGCCTATGCTTCATGGTTGTGGTCAACTGCCAGCTGGAGTTGGCTCTCAGGTAAGCCACACTGTAGGCGTGCTCAAAGGGCGCCCGCTGTCGTAGCAGCTGCTGATGATCCCTCGTGAAGTCCTGTAGGAGCGGCTCATTGAGCGCTCGACAGGTGAGGCGATTGCCCAGCCACAGGCTGTTGGCCAGCATAAAATTGTTGAAGCCGCTGCCAGAGGCATCCAAAGCTAGAGGGAATCAATACCTTATAAATCCATACTGCTTCGCCAATACAATCTAATCCTGTCTTACCTTTCAGAGCCCAACTTTGATTCGTCTGCCAGGCGGAATGGAGCTCACGCAGCTGCTGCACGCATAACGTCGACTCCAAAGTTCGGTTCTTGGCAGCCAACTGGGCCAGCTCCAGCAGCAGCGAACTGGACTCTAAGGCGCCGACAATGATGGGCAGCACTAACAATAGGAACAACATGATTCCCAACGATTCCAACTTCCATTCGCATCGAATGCGAAACACAGACTAAGTAGCGACCGATTCAGATCGAGATTTAGCTGAGGAGGTCATGAGCTTTTGTTCGCTTCACTCTTACTACCGGCATTTTTGTAATGAAACATTTTGGACCCAATAAAAAGCTGTCTAGACCAAGTGTCACTAGATATAAAACTTGGACTATTAAAAGTGACTGAATTTGTTTATAAAATAATAAAGGGTTTTAAAGGCGGAAGTGAATTAAGAAGAAATAATACCACCTACACCTCTAGTGTACTCTTCCAGTATATATGTATGTATATGTATATGTATGAACTTTCTATAAGTATTTTGAATCGATGAGGCCAAAAGTAAGTAATTGCTCATTTTTTCAAGACTTATCTATAAACTGTTGAAGATATACTTTGAATTCGATTTACCATGTACTAATGGGAGCATATATGTATCTGATTACTCCAACTTATATTCTGATATAGTCGCTAGTAGAGATCTATGTATGTACATACATATGTATGTATGTATCTCTTAAAATATTTTATCTGTGGATGAGATATAGTTTTTTTTATTATTATTAAAAAAAGTGAAGTTCTAAGTAAACAAGCTTAGCATATAATAACATATGATCATGTAGACTATAAAAAAAAATAAACTGTAATGGAAAATGCTGCTTGTTGATGAAGTAAATTGATTAAATTGTTAGTAAATTGATTAAAATACGCAACAGTTGCGCAAACGCAAAGAGGAGCAATGTAAGCGCGCAATTGAGCTACTCAACTATATGTATGTAAACGCAGATTGAGCAACGCACCGCAAAAGAGAGCATTTTGCAGAGCTGTCTTCACATAAGCGCAGAAAAATCAAACTAACAGTTCTTTAAATTAAATTAAATTACTAAATTTGCGTTTATTTCATATCATACATTTGGTCTTAATTACTTGTTTTTCTTATGATCACTTGAGGCCAGCAAAAGATTTGCCAGTCTATTTAAAGGCAGCTCGAACAACAGAGTCAATGGTATGGAAAACAACGAAACTACAACAAAATGTGCTACAAACAGATAGAGCTGAAAAAATATTCTAAATTGGTAAAGAGAAAATGGAACCACTGCTAGCAGCTCACACTCACCAAAACAATATAGTCCGACGGAATTCCTTCGCTGAGTGAGTAGTAAACGTGGAGTATGATCGTCGGATTGAGTAGATATATGGCATAGGTAATCCGACTAAGGCGCTGAAACCGATTCGATTCGAAAAAATTTACCAACAAACGGGTTACGCTGTAGCTGCCATCGATGCGAAAACTACAGAAAATTAAGTGTGCCGTTCCTGCAGATGCAAAGAAACGGATAAACACGAGAGCACAGCCCAGAACAACTGAACTGGCCATCTCAAAATTGATGACCTGCCCAAGTAGCCACAGAGTGATGCCCGTCAATGCACAATTAGCTAGTTTGCTAGAAAAGAGTACTTCAAATGGAGCTGCCAAGCTGTGGACATGTGCAAAGCCATAAGTTCCACCTATGAGATAGGGCAACATGCGTACCAAAGGTGTCATGTACACCCAGTCGAAGGCGGTATATAACGACTCCATTGTATTGGCTGCATTCACCGAGACTAACACTAAGACAGTGTATACCATATTTCCAACGAATAGCAACCAAACCAGAGGTTTGAGAAGCTGTGGATGTCTGAAGAGATTGTTGACGATATTTATATAGCTATTAATTATATAAAGGATCATAACCCACCTGGTATGCGTGAACAGCATTAACATGGCCCCTATATATAGCTGCATATCACAGCCCAGCGACCAGGTCCAATTGCAGCACAGCTCGTTTACCGGATACAGATTCTGAATAAGCAGGAGATTGCGCCACCAATACTGCTCGCACATCGCATCCATGGGCTCTACAAAATGGAAGACTGATGTCTCGCGATGATACTTGAAGCTCACCACGGTGAGCAGGATTACGATGCACTGCAGCGGAGCCAGTCGGAAGTATCGCTGAGCCACTTGCCTCACAAAGCTACGCGCAACGCCGGGCAGCGTCTCACTCGCAATGCTGCGCTGCAGTGGAGCGTTGCTCAGGAAGTTGGAGACGGCGAGAAAGCCGCTGATGAGGGAGGAAATAAGTGCTTAATGTTAGAGTATTAGACAGACCGATGCACAGATGGTACATTGGCTCAGGGCTATAGAACTCAGACCTTTACCGAAGTAAAGGTCCCTATATAACTCAGATAAAGGGAACTATATCTACTTATAGTACATTGAAAGTGTGTTTTACCTGATGACAAAGAAAAATTCCAAAGCGGCCGCCAAAGGAACATATACAACCACAATGACCAATGTGGCTGAAAGATCCGCCGAAAAATTAACCGCGAAGAATTGAAACCAGATGACATGCAAGCCAAGAAGAGCAACGGCACAGCAGACGCGTAATCCATTAATAACTGCGATCTCTTGACTGCCACCTAAACGCAGCTGCCACAGACGCCGCCAGTTGGCAGCCACATTGAAGCATTGAAGCAGGCGACTAGCTGGAAAGACGCCACTACTGGCAATGCAGAGCAGCAGGAGACTTGCAGCCAGCAGCAGCATCAGCCAGCGAACTGTGGGGCGGGCGAAGAAGGCAGCGCGGAGCTCTGGGCGCTTCGTATAGACCAGCTCTAGCTGCAGCTCCATTCGCTGCTCCCAGCTGCCCTCTGCTCTGGGTGTCTTTAAGCTCTCTTTAAGCAAGTGCTCCAGTTGCTGTGGATCACAGCTGTGGGGCACGCAGAGTCCGACATGCAGCAGTTGCCTATGCTTCATGGTTGTGGTCAACTGCCAGCTGGAGTTGGCTCTCAGGTAAGCCACACTGTAGGCGTGCTCAAAGGGCGCCCGCTGTCGTAGCAGCTGCTGATGATCCCTCGTGAAGTCCTGTAGGAGCGGCTCATTGAGCGCTCGACAGGTGAGGCGATTGCCCAGCCACAGGCTGTTGGCCAGCATGAAATTGTTGAAGCCGCTGCCAGAGGCATCCAAAGCTAGAGGGAATCAATACCTTATAAATCCATACTGCTTCGCCAATACAATCTAATCCTGTCTTACCTTTCAGAGCCCAACTTTGATTCGTCTGCCAGGCGGAATGGAGCTCACGCAGCTGCTGCACGCATAACGTCGACTCCAAAGTTCGGTTCTTGGCAGCCAACTGGGCCAGCTCCAGCAGCAGCGAACTGGACTCTAAGGCGCCGACAATGATGGGCAGCACTAGCAATAGGAACAACATGATTCCCAACGATTCCAACTTCCATTCGCATCGAATGCGAAACACATACTAAGTAGCGACCGATTCAGATCGAGATTTAGCTGAGGAGGTCATGAGCTTTTGCTCGCTTCACATTCTTAAATAATATTGATATTATTAAATAGTTCATTGGTGGTAAATGAACGACTACAAGATGCCCTGCAATCAACTGTTTTCCAATTAATTACGTAAAGGCAAATAGAGCTTTAGATGTATATATCTCTATGAATATATTCCATAAGTAGAACTTTACGAGATTGTGGAACAACTTCAACTATTAGGAATTATCGCGAATTTATGTTCAAACTAGATATGCCCCATATGGACACAAGAGACTCTACTTTCGATACAGGTCATTAATCGTATTATATACGGCTTAGAAAACTGTAAAATTGTAATTAGTTTTTGCTTATGAATTCAACATGTCTTGTTATCATTGCAATCTTGTTGCAGCTGACCCTACTGCATGGCTAACAACTAATTATAGATTGTACAATATTCTAGGGGTGCAAATAGATGAAATACTTATCGAAACAAGTTTGACTGGATCGTTCTCATATGCAGCTAAAATGATTGCTCAATTAAATCCGATATTACTTTTTAAATAACTTCGAATCAAATAAAAATAGAGAAATCAGCGTAAATTGGTTCAGTGAAATTGAAAGCTGGAGGCGTGGCAGTCTCCAATAGAGTAGATAGATGTATATTGTTGATCAGGGAAATGTTCATATGTCTGCTAGAGAGCTGAAATATTACATAATATATATTCAGTACGAGTAAATAATTTATTTTGTAATTCACTTTGCTAGTTATCTCAATATTTTCTTCATGAAAAAAGATTTTTGTTTCATAAACTTAAGCCCCAAAATTGTCTTTTTATAGCTATATATACCAACGTTTTTTTATTATTTATTTTGGCACTTTATTTGTTGCTTTTATTATTATTATTATTTGTATTATTATAAGTTTAATTGGAATTCATTTTTATTTTTTATTTTTAGCAAACGAATTATTATTAATTTTAATTATTATGTATTACAATTTTTATTTGTTTTCTTTTTTTGTTCTTCGTCTAGATGTTTAAGTACGTTAATTAAGTAGTAAGTGGAAATAATTAATTAATCAATTAATTAGTTAGTTGGCTCGCTCGCAAATATTATTATTATTATTATTATTATTAAATATAGTATATATATTTAACGTTTAACTATACAACAAAATTAGTAAAGAAAAAAAAACAAAAAAAAAAACATTTAAATTTAAAATTTGTATATAATATATGGAAGATATATATATAGAAAAAAATGTATATATTTATATATATAAATGTTTAGCAGCAAAAATTGGAAAAAAAAGCATAAGAAAGTGGAAATAAAGAAGAAAAATGTAGCTGAAAAAAAATTATGTGGGCCTTTGATATTTATTTGCCGCTAGTCAAATGAAACTAAAAGCCAGAGAGGGAGAGTAAAAAGAGAAAGAGAGGGCAAGGCATATAGTGTTTACTTGCGCTGGCGCAGCTCAATGATGGTGGCGCCAGAGCCGCGACGCAGCTGCTGCTGCTGCTGCATATGGGCAGCATGCATATGATGTGGATGCGCGTGTGTGTGTGCATGCGTGTGTGCGTGTGCCGGTGTATGCGTGTGTATGTGCTGCTGCTGCTGCTGCTGCTGCTGCTGGTGGTGGTCGTCGGCATAGAGCTGGCGCTTGTGCTCATCGCTGCTGCGTCGCACAATGCTCGCCGTGTCCTTGTTCAGCTCAACTGTGGGCGGCGCCCGCGAGTCCAGCGAATACTTCGGCTGCAATGGATACTTGTGGCGCGTGGCATAGTCGGTCTCATCGCCGTGCAGCACACGGTACAGATCGGGCGCCTGCTGGTGCAGGTTGCGCAGATACAGTTGCTTCTTGTTGTTGTTGTCCTCCATGGCATAGAGATCGTCGTCGTTGCTGGCTATTTTGGTCAGATCCTTTTGGCTGCGACTGATCAGATTCACAATCGATGGACTCTTCAGGCCGCTCTTCAGCGATGTGTCCTTGGCCTGGTAGAGATGTGGATTCGATTTGTAGGCCTGTTGCAGCTGCAGCTGCGTCGGCTCCTGTTTGCCAGTGTTGTTGTTGCCATTGTTGTTGCTGCTGCTGCCGTTGTTGTTGTTGTTGTTGTAGTTGTTTCTGGTCAACTTTTCAATATAAATGGGACTAGGATCGTTGCTGCCATTCATGCCGTGCACATTGAAGCTCTTGCTGCGATTCAAGACCTTGGCATAGGTGCGCGCCGGCTTTGCGGGGCCCTGCTCCATGGCCTGGCTCAGTTGTTGACGCGGCGCCAACTGTTGCTGCTGCTGCTGCTGCTGCTGCTGCTGCTGCTGGGTTGCCGCTGCTGTCATGTACTGTGGCTTCTTTTCCAGCGTCTGATTGTAGCGCGGCTGCACACGATATGCATTCACTGGCTCGTGCAGCTTGCGCGGCAGCGTCTGGGCATTCCTAAAGTCGGGCTGCATTTGCAGCAGATTCGGCGTCGAGCCACTGAAGCGCTGTCCATGCTTCTGATAGCGACCCAAGGTGGTGGTTGTTGTTGCTGCCGTTGCTGCACGCGTGTCATAGTAGTCGTCCTCCTGATATCTGGGCTGCCGGGCAGCGGCACGTCCGTGCGCATGCCGCTCGTAAATGTTCTCCTTACCATAGAGCGTGCTCGAGTAGGGATCCTCGCCCAGATAGTAGCGCTGACGCGGACTCATCGATTGCGTCTCGGCGGACTCGGCGCGCTTGAAGCTGCTCGCCTGACGCAGCGAACTCTCCGACTCGTTGCTGCTGTGACGCAGCTGTCCATTGTTGTTGCTCGTGTTGTTGTTGGGGTTGTTGTTGCTGTTGCTGTTGTTGCTGTTGCTGCTGTTGTTGCCGCCAATATGGCCATCGATCACATTGTATTGCTGATAGGTGGTACCTATCTGCTGAGCCGCCGTCTGATTGGGATTCGGTGACTGTTCACGGGATTTGCTCGCGGCGCTCTTCATGCGAAATTTACGCTCCGCGCTCGCCGAGCGTATCTTGCTGACCAGCTTGCGCAGCGAATTGCCAATGACCTGGCCCATCTTGCTCGGCTTGCTGCTGCTGGCACTGGTCTGTGTGGACAGATTCGAGGTGGACATCGAGGTGTGGCCATTGATGGCCGCTGGATAACTGGAGCTGGGCGCAAAGCGCGTGCGCTGCTGCTGCTTGCGATTCAGCGTCATTGTGCTGGCGATTGTCGGCTCCATTGGTCTGGCCATGGCAGGTCGATTGATCATGTAGTCCACCTGGGGCGACGAGCTGCGGCTGCGACTGCGACTGCGCGGCGGCGGCGAGTAGTCGGGCGGCGGCTCCAGCTGTGTCAGGGCATTCTTGCTGTTGGCAATGTTGCTGTTGCTGTTGTTGCTGTTGCTGTTGATGCTGCTGGCAGTGGGATGCTGTCCGTGCTGGCCATGCTCCACGATCTTCTTCTCGATGGCACGTCGTCGCTGCGGCACTGTGGGTCGCCCCAGATTGCTGCTGCTGCTGCTCATGGCAAACTCCAGTTGCGTACCGCCCTTGCCACGCCCATTCACTGGCAGTTGACTAACGGGATTGCTGCTGCTGCGCCCATGGCCATGCAGCTGGCCATAGGCCACACGCTTCAGCGAGGGCTCCTCATTGCGCCCAATCCCAGCGCCGGGTGCAGCTGGTCCCGCTGCTGTCAGCTGTGGACGCATGACTCCTGGTCCCGGTATGGCATCCAGATCATCGAGTGCATCGCGTGAGCCACGCGCCGATCTGGCCAGAAACTGTGAGGACAAACTCTGACGCTTCTGCTGCAATATGTCCTCACGACTCACATAGCTATCGCTGCTCGGCGGCAGCACATCGGGCACGACGTTCAGCTGCTTGCGGCGTATCGTCTCCTGCAGATCCTCGCGAAAGGCTTGCGTCGAGAAGTGATTGAGCGTGGCCGTGGGCTCCTTGCGCTCCGACCAGTTCGAGATGCCCTGATAGTACTTGCCCCGTCCAGCATCCTTCACATACTTTCGTTCCAGTGTGCTACGATCGCGATCGCGATCGCGCTCTCGCTCTCGCTCTCTTTCGCGCTCTCTTTCACGCTCACGCTCACGCTCACGTTCTCTTTCTCTTTCTCTTTCCCGCTCTCTGTCTCCGGTTCGTGGCAGAGTTTGATTATTTACGGCAATGGCAGCAGCTGCTGATGCTGCTGCTGCTGCTGCTGTCGGCTGCTGGCTCTGCGATTTAATGGTCACATTGAAGTAACTCTTCTTGGTGGGTTCCACATCTAGTTCATTGGCCTCGTCGTCGCGTGAATCATTCGAGGCTGTCGACTCGCTGCCAAAATGTGATTCGAGCCATTTCATGGTCTCGCCCTTGCGCGTCTCCTCCTCACGATCAAAGTCAAGCGGGCGCTTGGTCAGCGCATCTTTGCGATCGGCCAGCAGGGCCACCTCTGCAAGAGTCGAAAGCGAGTTGAAGCTGCAGTTAATTCCACTTAACTCATTTACAGGGTATCTGACTCACCTTTCTGCTGCTGCTGCTGCTGTGTGCGTCGCAGCTTACGCATGCGATCCGACAGGCTGTCCCAATCGCCCGGTCGCTCCAGCGAGCCATCCTTCTCCATTTGCGTTGTCTCTGCCGCGTAACGCATCTCGGTGGCTACCACTTTGCCGTTGGCAATCAGATCCACATGCTGTTCGTCCCGCTGCTTGAAGTACCGCTGATTCGCAGCCGTCGTGGTCAGCTGCTCATTGCCTAACAGCTGGCCCGTTAGCTGATCCGGTTCCTCGTCGCCGTCGAGTATTAATTCGTGCTGGGTAGTGCGCTTACTTTCGGTTACCAGTGTGCCGTCCTCCTGGGCCAGGCAACGCTTTTGCGTATCCTCCGAATCGATTGTCTTGCGCGATCGACTTGTATTGGCCACCAGCTGCGGGCCGAGCGCCACCAACTGCTGCTGACTCTCTGGCGAGCAGAGCACCGCCTCTAGATCTTCAACACCGTCACGAACGGCCTTCACGTAGGTCTGCGAGAAATGAAAGAAAATGTTAATTAGAAGTCAATTACTCAAGAGAAGAAATAGATGAAACTGATTGAATCAGTTATATATCAATTGCAGATCACAAGTGAAGATATCTAATCAGATCAAACATAAAGATCAAATGAGCATGAGGTGAATATTAGATGTGATTAAATGAGGATCGAATAAAGCTAAGATGAAGATCGAAGGAAGAACATATAAGAATCAGGGGAAGATGAGATGAAGGTGAAATTAACGTAAACTGATTTTAAAATAAGTATCAGATGAAGATCAAATGAATATCAGGTGAAGATCACCAAATGAATATCACTAAAGGATCGAGTGAAGATCAGTAAAGCATCAGATGAGAATCAAATGAAGAACAGATGAAGCTGTAATGAAGAACAAATGGGGATCATGTGAGGTTCAGATGGCAATCAAATGTGAATCAAATGAAGATCAATTAAAGATCAGATAAGAGTCGGATAATAGCCGAACGAATATGAAAGAAAAAGATCAAATGGATATTATTTGAAAACTAATTAAATAATATATGAAGATCAATATTCAATCTTATTCATATATAACATAATATATGAACAAATCAAGCTATATAAATATTACATTAGGATCATTTAAATAATAAATGAAACTTGAATTCGACGGAATATTAATCAGCTACGACAATAAATAGTTAAGCTACCAGTTGATGATGATTTTCGCTGAAGATGAAAACGAAACTCAAATAAAACCAAATATTAATCAATCCAATAAAAATGAATGTGAAATAGATACAGGCCGTTAGATAAACAGTGTTAACAAAAGGATTAATAGGAATTATATGAGATGCTCCATAACAGAGTGACAAATGAAATACACAGTTAAGCGAGCTATAGCTCATGTTCGTGTCAAAACAAGTTTGACGGCATCTAAACACTCATGTGATTATCCAGTTTTGTGTAGCTCTCAAATTTATTTGAGATTCAAATCAGATGAACAGGTGAAAATCAATTAAAGATCAGCTAACATATTGAAAGATATGGTAAGTGATCAGCTAAAAGCTAAATAAATGAAGATTATGTGCGAAAAGTGAAAAAAGTTCGAAATACAATGAAAGATCTACTGTGAATGCTCTACAGATTTAACGAATAATATCTTTGAAATGTGAAATAAAATAAAGAGAGATCATACATTAAATTTTGAGAAATCTACATCAGTTGAAGATCTTCTCTTACATTAGCAAGATGCTAAGCATAATATCTAATGATATATATACATATATATAGAATATGAGAGATCAAGATCAAATGAAGATCATACAAACGAGATAAATTAATGGACGATAACAGCACATATTAAAGATCTTTAAAAGTGAGCAACTAGATCTTTGAAGATCTTGAAGATACTATAGATACTATAGGAAATCTAAGGCCATATGGATATATTTGTAAAGGTCGACGAAAGAACTTCAATTTAAGCTCTATGAAACAAGATTTGGGTCTAGATCTCTTTTCTTCAACTGATCAACAGTAAATAAAGAACACTTGAGGATTTCCCAAGCCAAGAACTTCTAAAAATCAATATTCAACAGCAACAAAATCTCATTTAAAAAGTGGAAATCAGAGCACACAAATTTCTATACAAATTGAGATCAGTTTGAATAACAATTAAGGTTAATATATGACCCCGAAAAGCAGAAATTGAAATTTACATAGGTAAACGGCTTTCTCACAGTTTTAGCTAAATTTGATTTCGATTGAGCAGGAAGTTGAGAAATGAGCTTTGCCCAAGCATATACTGATCTAAAACAAACCCGGATTCATAACAAAAAGAGAGAAAAATTATCAAATGGAACAAAAGCCGGGGAGACAGGCAGACGGAAAGACAGACAATACAATGGATTCACACAAATTTCTATCATTAAATTGTTCTGTCTGTGTGTGTGTGTGTGTGTGTGTTGAATGTTGATCAGGTTGCATCATCGACATGGTCGATGCGTTGAATGCTTCTTGCTTTAAAGTCGATGCAATTGCTGCACACACACGCACACACAGGCACACACAGGCACACACATAGATATGCATATAGTGTAACTTGGAGAACGGCTTGGCTTGGTATTCAGAGCAAGACATAAACCACACTGCACCACAATTTATTTCGTTTCGTTTCGTTTTCACAAGTGGGCGGCACACAATTCAAATTACACAGCCAACTTTTGCAAAATGGCTAAATAACGGTACAGAATGCGACACCTGAACTTAAGACGAAGACGAAGAAGAAAAAGAAGAAGAAGAAGAAGAAGAAGAAGTAGCAGCAGCAGCCGCAGCAGCACTGCCTCAAGGTCAGCTCGTGGTTGGCTTTGTCCCTGTTGTTGATGACAAGCAAAATGCACGCATCGCTGGATAAGACTAGAGAAAGAGTGTGTGAGATAGAGAGAGAGAGAGAGAGAGAGCGAGAGAGTGAGGAGGTGTGAGAGAGTGTGAGAGAGTGTGGGAGGGGGAGATAGGCTATAGCTTCAGTGAGCAACCACTTGACCACTTGATGGAACATTCAGTTATACATAACATGATGTTGTTGCTATTGTTGTTGTTGCGATTGCTGCTGTTGCTGTTGTTGTTGTTGTTGTTGCTGCTGCTGTTGGCGACCTTGTTTAACGGTAACGCGCGTAGAAAGTGTTTTGTTTTTTTCGTTGTTGCTGCTGTTGGCTGTTTTTTTTTTTTTTTTTTCTGTTTTTTCCTTCGACTTCGAGCTTCAAGCTGCAAAACTTGAATGTCAGCTATAGCCACAACAATAACATGAAATTCATCTTCTCGCCCCGCAGCCCCTATCGCTTACCCCCTTCCCCCCTCCCCTCTCTCCGTGCCGCATGCCCACATTTACTCCTCTCCAGCCGGCGGCGGCGCTAAATTTGACTGCTCATTGAACGATCGATGGACACGAATTCATTAAAGCACCAAAAACAACAACAAATAACAACAACAACAATGATAGAAAGTAAAAGCGTTTAAATACCCTATACTACAAATGCTGAGCTTCATTTCATTTAGTTATCTTGGCCATTTATCTGAAATGTGAACAAGCTAATTGCAAAAACCAAATTTAGTAGCTCCAACACTTAGCTGGGATCTAGAGGGTGCCAGAGTTAAACAAACAAAATCTTATAGAGCATGTTAACAGAAATGGTTGAAGCTTCATTGCTTAAATTAAACTATATCATAACTATCTCAAGAGCGTAAAGACTTTTGATTTATATTTAAGATATTATATGAAATGCCCAAACTACATACAACATTTTACAGCTCTAGCGTTTACAGTTCCCGAGTTACTTGGAAGCATTTATAAATGGCGTACAGCAGAGCTGACAGAATATGTTTATATATCTAAATATATGCAAGAAATTTGTTATCACTGATATTATTTCAATTGATAATAGAACTTTTTTTTATTATATTTAACTTTTTCAGCATTGGGTTCTGTATGTGAAGACTTTCGAAGTATTTTTAATGCATATGATATACATAAGCTACATGCCATATTTAGTGGCACTAGCGCATATAGTTCCTGAGTTACTTGAGATCATGAATGAGCTAAGGCGAGTTAAAATACTTTTTCAACATTCTACTACCACTCAAAGTAGAAGATGTTTTATATGTATACAAAACAAGTTCTTAATATTTGACATATAGGAATAATCCTATAGCTTCTTTAATTATATTTAAATTTTTCAACATTGCATTCGTAATTCCCTAACATCTTTCGATTTATGTGTAATATATATGAATTACATAAGCCACATACCAATTTTCGTAGCTCTAGGGCTTATAGGTCCCGAGTTACTTGGGAACTTTTATGAACTAAGTTGAAGGTAGAAAGGTAGTTTATAAATATTTTATGCTCGCTCTTGGTGAAAGAGATGTTTATGAGGTTTGCTCAACTTATATGTTCGTTTATAGGGTATGCGCAAAACAGGAGACCTAAGCGTAATATATTGCAATAGCTCTAGGTGGATTAGTGAGCAGGCGGTGCAGAGGCGGAACTTAAGCTTCGGAGGCTGTTTTTGGTTGAACTTTTTACAAATTTGTTTCTTGTTTTTTTTTTTTTTTTTTTTTTTGGTTTTTTTTATGGCGCCAATGAAGATCATGATAAATGCTTATGGCTAAGATAAAGTCGTGACGAGGCTGCCAATGACGCAGAAGAGTGAGAGGGAAGATAGAGGCTACCGGCTGGGGGCTGCGGACTGAGGGCTGTTTGCCTGAGGGCCAGCGGACATTGTCAAGACTTTTGTCATTGGCCAAAAATGCGAAATACCGTTTGAGTGTTGTTGTCGTTGTTTTTTGGCCAAAAGCTAATGCTAAGAGTGGAGCATAAAATGGAGTTAAAATTGAGCTCACACACACACATGTGTGTATGTGCGTGTGTGCGAGGCATAATTTCAATTCGAGAAACGCTTTGGCCCGCTTGCGAGTTATTCAAATGAATTGTGGTTGCTGTGGCATGCCAAGTGGCTTAAAGTAAAACGAAAAAAAATACAGAAAAATAAAAGAAAAAGAGAAATGAGCCAAGCGGCTGATATGTGCAAAAGTCTTTTGGCCAGGCTAACAGCAGCGACTCCCAACTTCGATTTCGACTTCGACTTCGACTCCGACTCCGTCTCGATTCGCGAGACCAGTTTGCCTTGGCTGGTTGTTCAACCTCCAGAGCCTAGACGCTGGGCCATGTTGTTGTTGCATGATTATTATTATTGTAATTCAGTTAACGTTTCAAGCCAAACAGTTGACAGCACTAACTACAAAACGCCAACGCAGCTGCAATCGTCGCTTGACCACTTCAAGCCCAACCAACAACAACAACAACGACAAACAACAACAAGCAACAACAATCGCAACAACACACATCCAGCTTATGTTTTCGGGGCAGAGATTGGCATACGCTGATTAGAGTGCGAGCGCCCAACGCCAAGTCAATGTGGGCACATGGGCGCAAGCAAACAACAACAAAAACTAGTTTACACAGGCAACAAGTACAACACAAACACACACACACACACGCACATAGCTGCAGCTGCCAACAAGCAGCACACAAACAACAACAACGAAAATTCAAACTAAAAATTCAAATTCGAAATTCCAACAAATATTTTTATAGACAAAACACAACTATCTATTTATATACATATATAAAGGTATGTGTGTGTGTGTGTGTGTGTGTATTGGTGTGTAGTTAGGTTCATGGACCTGCTGCAGACACGCCTAGAATCCAAGCCAAGCCATGCCAAGCAGCGTCAAGCCACAGCAAGCCAAGCCAAGCCAAGCCAAGCCAAGGCAAGGCAAGGCAAGGCAAGTCAAAGCAGGAGCAGCCGCCGTCTATTGATTAAACTGGGCTCCAGAACAGGTCTTCAGCGCGCTTGGCGTGTGTGTGTGTGTGTGTGTGTGTGTGTGTGCCTCATACAAAATCATCTGCTGTGGTACACAACCTTTTGGCTGCCTGGGTAATTGCCAACTACCGGTTTAAAGACATGCTCCTAAGTCCGAGTCTGGCAACCAGGCAGAGAGAGCGAAAGAGAGAGAGAGACAGAGAGAGGGAGAGAGAGAGAAAGAGAGAGAGAGAGAGGGCTGCTTCTAAGATCTTCGCACAATTATTGGGTAGCCGTACAAGCGCTATTAAATGGAGTTAGAAGCTGTTGAAGCCGCATAATCTGTATGTATAACGAACCAAGTTCGTTGCCTAAGTCTTTCGTTTTGAATTTTTCTTTAAAGCCCAGCTATTTATATAAATATGCTTTTTTAACTAAGTCACGTAGATTGAATTAGAAGTTGAAAGCTGTTGCCCTACACACACACACACACACACACACACAGAGATAGACAGAGGCAGTTGAAGTTGAAGATTTATAATCAAGTTTGTTGCCTAAGTCTTTCATTTGCAGCACGCGATTATTAGAACAAATCGATATAGCCTTTGTGCATAGAGAGAGGCTCAGTCAAGTAAGCAAGTTCGTTGCCTAAGTCTTTCATTTTCCACAAATTACTTCAACGCTTCATCCTTTCAAATGATGGCAGTTAGTCGAGTTCGTTGCCTAAGTCTTTTGTTTATGCCAACTTCGCTCATAATTCACACACACACACACACACAGTAGTTTAGTAGAGCGCGCTGCACATCAAGTTTGCTGTCTAAGTCTTTTGTTGACTTAAGTTGATTTCGTTGTTTGTGGCACAAAGGCAAATTCTTAATGTAGTCGCAATGGCCATAAACTAACTATTAAACAACAATCGCTATGCATAAGCAGCGCTCTGAACTGAGGTTCCGTTGTCTGTGTGTTTCGTTTAGTTCAACTTTTTTGCCCATTTTTGGTAGCATTGAGCGCATTCAAATGAAGCTGCAGGAGCTGCTAACTAAGCACTTACCAGACACAAGCACACACATATATTATATATGTATGTATATATGTATATAGTTATAGATATATAGTACTAGCTGTGGGTACACCTCAGTACAGTTCGTTGCCTAAGTCTTTCGTTGGCCCCATGAAATCGATTACATGGCATATTCAAATGTGTGGTCAAGAACTGGAAGCAGCTTGTTGTCACGCACACGCATGAACGTGCACGAACAGCCCACGGGCAAGTTTGTCGCCTAAGTCTTCTGTTTTGCACACTTTATAATTCTTTTTGCTTACTTGTCGAAATGGATATGAAAGAACTTTGCAATGGAGCTGGACAGGAGCTCACACACAAAGACTCGATGCGTGTGTGTGTGGATTTGCATGCAGGCAGCTATATAAATAGACTGTAATCAAGTTTGTTGCCTAAGTCTTTGGTTAGTTTAGTGAACTCGATTACATAGAACTTTCAAATGCAATTGCAATGGCTGTTACCGCACACACACACACACACACACACACACACACACACACACACACACACACACGCACGCACTCACACAGCTGGCTGTAATCAAGTTTGTTGCCTAAGGCTTTCGTTATTTCCTTTGGTTTTTGTATTTTTTGCACTTTTATGTAGATTTATTTTAATTTGTTTCGGGTTTTTTTGTTTGTTAACTTTGATGAGTTCACATAATATTCATAATATTCGTAACATACACCTATTCGCACCTGGTTTAATTAAGCTGCCGTTGGCCAAGCGTTTAGCGCCCCACGCACAAAAACACAAACGCAGTTTATCTTTTCTTCTCTTCTCTTCTTCTCAGCTCTGCTCTGCTCTGCTCGTCGCTCTGCGCTCTCTTCTCTTGGAATTTAGGCTCTTTCTCTTGTTTATATTCGTTTTTGCTCAAGTCTTTCGTTAAATTACGAGACCTAAGACTATTATTATTTTTGTTTTGTTTAGACTAAGCGGGACGTGAGTATCAACAAAATCACAGGCGGGCGTGCGTAGGAAAAAAATTACACCAAATACAACAACAAAAACAACAACAAAAATTATGAAAAAAAAAAAACACAGCCACAAAGGGTTGAGCAGGCGAGTGTCAGCGAGTGAATGTGCTAGAGAGAGAGAGAGAGACAGTCAGAGAGGGCGAGCGAGAGACCGTTTGAGACTAAAAGATAAACTAAAAAAAAAAAAAGACTTAAGATCAAGATCTAAGACGAAATAATAATCGCGCGAGTGATCGAGTTGTTGTCTGCTCTCGGCGCTCGCTCAGCGGCGACTGAAGACAACTTGAGATGCAGCGCGTTCGGCTCGTTGCGGCAGCTAACAGCAGCGGCAGCAGCAGCAGCAGCAACTCTTTGTAACTTTCGAATGAGCTTTAAAGCGGCAGCAACAACTGGTTGCCGCTGCCCATTGGCAGTTGTTGCCTTTGCCTATACCCTGCATGCATTGCTTAGCCAGGGCAGCAACCACAAGCGGGCATAGATGACTAGGAGATGCCAAACGCAGGCTCATATGATAGCTTGTACTTAAATATATATATACATGTATATATGGGTCTATTGAATAGCCAAAGCATGCACACTTTCTGATTCATTCATTAATATACACTCATTCATATTACAAATCTATATTGATTTGTGCATTCATCTCAGAGCTCTACATACTTCATTTGGGGCGTTTGCAGCTTATATGGTATATCATCAATATGCATATATATCTAGACTTTTATCGTTCCGAAATGGTCATATATATATATATATATATATATATATATATTGAGAATTCATAGTCAAGCTTTTGTGTCTATAGAAGGTCGTTGCATTAAAAACAGGCAGAAGAACAGACAAAGCGATAAGTCTATATCGATGCAGCTTTTCAGGCAAATCAAGAACATATATATCCATTTATCTATATACATATGCTTTATCAGTATGTGCAATGCCTGCCTCTGCTACCAAAAGACAGTCCTACATAAGTTATTATATATGTATATAGATTTCAGATATATTTTCAATTATTTGCCAGTTTCGATATAGTGTAAGGCTTAAGCTCTATACTCTTTTCATAGATTTTCACTCAATTTCTTTCTTTTCTTAATATTTTTCTATCTCTTAATATAACTCTTTACTATCTCGTTGTAAGCATTGCATTCGCATTAGTTTATCATGAAACGATTTTCGATATTTTTATCGTTTTCTTATCGAACTTCCTCCATGATCTTAATCTATGTATGTCTCTGTCACACTTAGGGCTTCTACTTTCAGCTATTATTTTTATTTGATTTCCTTAGCAATATTTATCGATTATAATGAATAGATCTATTTGTTCTTAACTCTTTCTCTTACAATATATAGCCTTTTTTTTACAGTATTCTTATCGTCTGCCTTTCGCTTTCTTCTCATATCTCCCATTCTTCTTTCATTTCTTGCTTTGCGATTCTATTGCTTGCTCAATATCTTATCACATTTTCTTTTCACATTCCATTCGCATCCTTAACGCAATCCTCTTCTCTTTACTATCGCTTCTTCAGCTCTCAAATTAATCAATTCAAAACTGCTTTTCAGATCCACTTGACTCTCCACTACAGGGTATTGCGGTGTCGACCCATAGCCAATAAGTTGACTGTCTACTTGTTTATTTAGTTTTTGCTTTTTTCACGCCAAATTGATTTTCAGTTATTTTGCATGCCAATTTAACTGTTGCGTCTCGGATTACCACAGCCTCGACTGCTGCGCCCGCTGCACTTTGGTATTTTCAGAATTGTTGTTGCTCACCTCGTCTGTGATGTCGCCCAGGTGCCTGACATCCTGCGTCTCCAGATAGTCCTTGATCTCCTCGTGCGATATGACGCGTTTGTCGTCCACTTGCCGCACCAAGCCGTCGCTAGGACGCGGCACCATGCGCTTGACCAGCTTGCCGCCATCGATGCCAAACGCCTCCTGCAGCTGGGCGAGCTGCTGCTCATTCGCAGCGCTCGCTTGCAAAGCTGCTGCATCGATCAGCTGTGCATTGCCATCCAAATCATCCGGCAGGCCCAAGTCACGTTTCTGTAAATGCCAAGCATAAGTGAAGAACACAGAAAGAGTTAGAGAGAGCACGGGGTGCTACCTCTGTAGTTTCCGTTTCCTGCTTGTCCGTATCCTCCGTTGTATTTGTGGAGACTATTGGACCCGAATCCTCAATCACCTTGCCATCTTGCAGCTTCACCTGTCGCTTCACACGCGTCTCGATTTGTCTAGTTGTCGTCAGCTCCGTCTTTCGCTTCGTTATCCATTCCTCTGAACGAAAATATAAAATAATGTAGTAGTAAATATAGTTTCTCTGGCATACTTTGAGGCAATTGTGTTAAGAAGCTCTCGCTTGCATTGAAGCCCGCTTAAAGCCCATGCTGAAAAGCAGACTTCAAAACAACTTTAACTGAGCTGAGCTGACCTAAGCTGAGCGTTGCTTATGAGCGAGCTTTTGCAGCTAACTCTCACTCTGCCTCTCTCATTCACTTTGATTTAAGAATGGTCTAATTAAAGCTTTTAATTGATAAGCTTCTTCAAGAAAATAAGATACTTTATGAACTATGTTCATAAGAGAGAGAGAGAGAGAGAGGGAGAGAGAGAGAGAGGGAGAGAGAGAGGGAGAGAGAAATATATTTCTCTAGCTCCAGTTCTTGTAGTTCCTGGGTTAATTGGGAATTATTGAAATGAATGAGAATATAAAATAACTCTTACTGCATTGCATTCGCAGTTCTTACAATTTATTTGTAATACCAATTCACATGCAAAAGTTGAGAGCTCTAGCGCTCATAGTTCCCGAGTTACTTGAGGTTAGATACATGTTAATATGTCAAAGCAATGCTGAATATTTGTACGTTTCATAATATGTGACATATGTTTTTGCAGCTTCTTATTTATTTTATGTTCAAATGAATTTTAAAGGTTTTTAAAGATTTTCTCCACTATATTATCTATATACAATATGATATAATCATGTTTACATTTCACACATAAAATTTGTTGGCTGTAGCTCTTAAATATCTCAAGTTCAAGTTAGATTTGTATCATGATCATCAATATAAATGAGCAGAAGAACTGAACTAGTTCTATATATCTTAAGCTAAAGTGTCTTAACTTAGTAATACAGCTAGAGAGAGGTAAAGCTCCGATTTGTTATACGTTAGACAAGTTTCCGACAGGAAATTCATATCATAAGTGTTGCCTAGGCCAATAAATTATGGAATTAAGATAACTTTATGAGCGAACTAGCTCAGCTAGCATGCATTCACATATGTGCGTGTGTGTGTGTGTGTGTGTTTGCAGCATGTTGCCACTTGCCATGTGGCGCGGCGCAGCTCTCTGATTGCAACACCTAGTCGAAAACATTTTTTCTATTCGTTTTGCGACTTTTGCATATTTGCATATGCGAAGATAAAAATGCTAACAATGAAGAAGCAGCACCAGAGAGAGAGAGAGAGCGAGAGAGGGCGCAGCAACTGCAGCAGCAGCAGCAAAAAAAAAAAGAAGTAAAAAAAAAATATATAGCGAAGCGCTTGAGCGATTCGCTGAGTGGCTGCCGCATTTGGTTTGCTTAGCTGGTCGCCCAATTACGTAACCCAAGTCCAACTTGGACTAGACTAACTGTACCATGAGTGTGTCTATCCACATCCATGTGTGTGTGTGTGTGTGTGTGTGGCAACCTGTGGTAGAGCTAGAGAGAAAAAAAAAGCTTTGGGCACGGACATCCGACGATGTCTGCGTCCAACTTGGATTCGCTGCACATTTTTTACTGAATGAAAAACAAGAAGCAGAAAAAACGAACTCAACACAAAAACAACAACAACAACAGAGTTGTTTATTTCTTTGGCATGCCCTAAGACTAAAAAGGTATCGCGACTTTTATGTTAGCTATGCTAATCTCATTAGCATAGCCACATTCATATCCAGAGATCATACTATATATCTGCTCTCTCGCTCTCTCTTGGTCCCTTGTCTCCTCCCTGGCTCTTCATCTCTCTCTCTCTCTCTTCGTATCTATCTCTTTTCTTTTCTAATATATCTCTTAATCTGTCAAAAATTTCATTCATTCTCTTTGATTTCATTCTATCCTCCCTTTGTGCTCTCTCTCTCACTCTCTCTCTCTCTCTCTCTCTCTCTCTCTCTCTGTCCTTTCTCTGTCTTCTGTCACACTCTCTTCTGCCATTGTCTCTCGTTTTTCTCCTTCTCCTTAAACTTCTCATTCTTATCTGTATATGTCAATATATCCCTATCTCTCCCTTTCTCTCTACATCTCACTATTTCTTTCCCTTACCCTCTTTTCTCTCTCCCTCTCCCTCTCCTTCTCTCTTTCTCTTTCTCTTTCTCATTCGCTCTATGTCTATCTTTCTCTCAACCTCACTTTTTCTATGCATATTTCTCTGAACTTATCTTTTTCTCGTATTATTCCTGTATATCTTTCTCTATCTACATATCTCTATTTCCATCTATCCTAACTCCTTTTCCCTCTTTGTCTAGCATTCTCCGTCTTCCTTCTTCCCTATCCTCACTCTTTCTCTCTCTCTCTCTCTCTCTCTCTCTCTCTCTCTCTCTCTCTCTCTCTCTCTCTCTCTCTCTCTCTCTCTTACTTACTTTTCTCATCTAACCTTTTCTTCTCTTGCTCTTCATTCCATTTACTTCCCACATGGCTCTTAAGCCTAGAGCATTTCCTATTCGTCTACGTTCAATCAATAGTTCCTTCTTGTTTTTTTTTTTTTGTATTGTCCGACACTTGAGTTACTGCTAGTTGCTGTTGCTGCTGCTGCTTATGCTGACTGTTGGCTGCTGCCTGGCTGATGCTGGCTGCAGCAGCAATCGCTGGACCATTAAAGGTCGCTTATATAATTTATCTGCAGTCCCAGTCGCAGTCGCCGTCGCAGTGGCCGAAACGAGATCTCGCTCCAAAGCTGAGGCTGAAATTGAAGTTTTGCATTTGCTGCCTCTGGAGGTTGGAGGCTGCCAATTCGGCCAACTTAAATTTGCAATTGGCCTTTTTGTTGCTGGTTTCGGTTTCGGTTTCGGTTTCGGTTTGATCGAAACTATTTAAATGATCCTCTGTAATAGCCAGACTGCAATACCTCCCACTTGCCCCCCTCATCGAGCGTTCATCTTTATCATTTGTGCATATATCCGCATTGCATCAGCTAGCTGAACTGCCAGACATTCAGCCAAGCAATTCATAAATAGCAACAACAACAACAACAACAACAATTAAACAAACAAACAGCACGAGACGCTTGGTGGGTGGTGCAGTTAGAGAGGCGGGAAGGTAGGTAGATGGGGGGAATTGGACAGTGGAGCTTTAATTTCATTTATGTTGTATACAAATCTCTATGTAAGCACTACAAATGGGTGGTGTACAGGGTATACTGCGGCTGATCATGCGTATGAAACTAGCCAGAGAGAAGCGTCGATCAGATAATCCATTATTCTGTCAATTAGTTGTCAGTCAGTTAGTTAGTTAGTCAAATAATCTAGCAATCTACTAAACATTGTCAATCAGTTAATCAATCAAACAAACAGGCTATCAATTAATCCGAATAGCATTATCATAGTCTGTCATCAATCAGTCGATCAATCAATTAGACAATCAATCATTCAGACAATTAGTGAATCGCTTAGCCAGTGAAACATTCTCGGCCAATCAATCAGACAATTAATCAGTCAACTATTCACTCAATCAATCAGACAATTAATCAGTCAATTATTCCCTCAATCAATCAGTCAATTAGTCTGTCAAGCAAAAGGTTAATCAATTCAGCATTCAGGCAAATACTTGGTCAAGCAGTTGATCTATTAGACAGTCAGTCAGTCAGTCAAGCAATCAGTTACTCAATTAGCCATTCAAGCAACAGCTCATCAATCAATCAAAAATCGTTGATCAGTCAATTAATCAATCATTTACAAAACAGTCTATCAATAAATCGACTTACTGACAATTAATCAATCACTCATTCAATCAGTCTGTCAATCCTTCAGTGAAGAAATAGTTCATCATTCCATAACTCAATCAAACACCCAATCAATCAGTGCACAGCTCATCAATCTGCTAGTCAATCAGCTGCATCAGCTCTTCAATCAACAATCAAACTGAATTTTATCAAACAATCAACTCTTTTTGCAGGGTATTTCGGCAGTCAAGCAGTCAATCCTCTAATGCAGTTTGAACATGTTTCGATTTGTGCATTGTTTCAATCTCTATCTTTCCCCCTCCCTCCCTCTCTCTCTCTCTCTTTCTGTCGTTTCGCTCATCGACTACAATCCCAGTTGCGCAGTTTCCTTTCGCCCTCTCTCGCTCCCTCCACCTCCTACACTTTATGTGCTCTCTCGCTCGCTTCATCTAACGATGACATGTAATCGTTATTTATGCCATGCTGCCACGCCCCATTGCCTCTGCCGCCGCCCCCATTTACTGATTTCATTAGATATTGTTGCACATGCCGCTCATTGAGCTAATTGTGGTATCAATTATGGCCCCGCTAAGTGGCTAAGCGAGCGACTCAGCTGCCGTCAGCCGACTCTAAGCTTGCCCAATCCCCACAACAAAGGCGACCCCTCCTTCCTCTTTGCTCCTACCTAGCTCACACCCTCCCTCTCTCTATCTTCTCTTTGCCTGTTCCCATTCCTGCCTTGGCAAATATTCCGACTTTGGCAAATATTTGTCATCAAAAACGATTGAAAAATTTCTTAGTTGAGTAATGTTTGGAGATTGCTGTGTAGACTTATGTCGACTGTTTTTATGTAATTTATCTCGGGGTTATCTGTACAGTTAGAGTTAGCGTAATTGGTGTAAAGTAAAGTAAGTACTGACAGCACTTTTGCATAGTTATGTAGAATAGTGTAGAGATTTGTATGCTTTGTGCATTTGGCATGTATGTAAAATTTCAACAATTGTGAAGGAATGTTTAAAGTTTTGCTAAGTTATGTAGAAATATATAGAATGTTTAAAGATTTGTTAAGTTATGTAGAGCTACATGAAGATAAGTAGAGTTTTGTTGCGTCATTTAGAGTTGTCTTCAATAACTTACGTAGACATGCGTAGAGTTTATTATGTATATGAAGAGTTGTGTAGTATAGTATTGTATGTAATAGTGTAGAGTTGTGTTGAGGTCAGCTGATCAATGGAGAGATGTGTACAGCCATTCAGAGTAAGAGTTTCTACATAAATCTATATAAGCTTATCACATACACAGCTATAATTTATGTAGATTTATGTAGAAATCGTTAAATCAATGTAGATTATGTAGAGTTGTGTATATTCATGTGAAAGTTGTTTAGATATAAACAAAAAACCTAGACTTATGTAGAGTTATATACATATATCAATGAAGAATAGTGTAGAAATACAGAGAGATGTGGAGAATTCTGTAGAGTAATGTATAATTATTTAAAACTATATATAGTAATATGTTAAACAAATTATATAGTTATATAGACTATATAGAGTTATGTAGAGTTAAATCTGTAGAGTTTAATAGAGCTTTGTGGTGATGTATGCATTTATGTAGAGTTTTGTAACACTTATTAAGATGTAGCTCTTAATTATTAGTGCCACATAGCTCTACAAAAATGTATATGCAAAACTCTACCTAACTGTATATAATCCATACGACTATATAATTTGAAGCTGTTGGCTGTTGTAGAAATGTGTAGAGTTGTGCCAAAGTGCATGTAGAGTTATGTATATGGAGTTGTGTACAATAATGGAGAGTAGCGTTGAATTGTTAAGCTGAGTAGAGTTTACTTAGATAGTTATGTTGAGTCGTGTAGAACAACTCGAGAGTTGTTCATGCTGATTAGAGTTCATATGGCTATGTAGAGCCTGTGTAGAGCTATATAGTTATGCAGACAGTTTTTGTAGAGTTGTGTAGAGTTTTGTATTTACAGCATTGCATATGCAAGTCAATTGATTTGCTGTGCAACAAGCAAAGGCAGCGACAACTTCTCTTTCCGATTTGTGCACAGCTCCAACAGTGCACTGCAGTGTAGAGTTTTACTTTTTTTTTTTTTTCTTTTTTCCATTGTGGCTCAACAAGCTGTGATCTGCACTTATTAAATTTCTGCATATATGCAAAGAGACCCCCCCAAGAGCTGCTGTTGCTGTTGTTGATTTTTAATGATTCGCTAACGTGGGAAATTTTTCCAGCTTGAAACATTTTCTTTTGCATTAGCATTTTGCCATTGTTGTTGTTGTTGTTGTTGTTGTTGTTATTTTGTTGTTGTTTATTGTTGCTTGTAGCAGCTTGTTATTTCTAATTTTTACACTACGAGTTTTTCTATTTTTCTATCATTTTTTCCACAATATTACACGTTATCCGCCGCTGGCGCCTTTGTGCCACGTTAATCACATAATTAAATCAAACTTTCTATGATTTCCGCCAACGAGCTTGATAAGGGTGAAGGGGTGGGACAGAGAGAGAGAGAGAGAGAGAGAGAGAGAGAGAGAGAGAGAGGGAGGGAGGGGAGTTGGGATTGGGGCGGGGTAGCTAAGTGTTAGACAGGGATTCCAAAATTATGCACAGCGAAAGGGATCAATTCACATGGCAGTCAGAGAGTGAGAGTGAGAGAGAGAGAGAGAGAATGAGAGAGTTGCATTTAAATACAAAACATTTGGCTTCCGCTTGTGCTGCGCTTGCAAATGCTCGACTAGTGAATGCCCTATACTGCTTATATTGAATTATATATATACACTCGTTCATTGTTCATCGCGTCGTATACGTAATACGTATCATGAATCACACAAAGAGGGGCACAGCCACTGCTCAATGCCAATTCTGAATGCAATCAATGACAAATCATTAGCTTTACGTGCGGAGCCAGAGGCTTGCGATGCGATCACTTAATTATCATATCGTAATTGTGATCCAAAGCGATCAATGAGTAAGCATATACATATATAAATGGAGAACTAAAGGCTATAGCATGAAGTGTGCCTGAACAAATGTGTTACGAGGGCTGGAAAGCAAAATTTGATCTATACTACTTTACTTCTATCTCTTAATCTATGCTATCTTGGTTATGTATCTGTTATCTCTTATTATCGCTCTCTCTCTCTCTCTCAGTCTATTCCTCTCCTATTCTCTTATTCTATTAAACATTCTACTATACTTTACTATATCAGTCTTAGCAATGCCTTTGCCTTGATCTAAGTCTTACTTTCTTTTGTCCTTTGCTCTCTCTCTCTATCTCACACACACACTCTCTCTCTCTCTCTCTCTCTCTCTCTCTCTCTCTCTCTCTCTCTCTCTCTCTTTCTATCTCTAATCCAACCTCTCTCTTGTTTTCCCTTATCAGATTCCTTCACTCTATTACCTATTCATCCACTATAGCTCTACACTGCTATCTCAATCCTCAGCCTTCTCTTCTCTATGACGAATGCTCTCATACCCTCCATCTCTCGCCCTCTGTCAAAAAATTCTCTTAATCTATATATAATCTATATATCGTTTTGCTAACACTCACCTTCTTTGGTTATAGCTTCTGTATCGCAATTGTTAGCAGTTGCCTCGTTGCTCTCGTCATCGTCTTTGGGCTCGAATTCGACCTGCGAAGTATCAACGTCGTAGAAATTAACGCGGGTCACGTGACGCACATAGTCAGCACTGGTGGTGCGATTGCGATGTCGGCCGCCGGTGGTGCGACCAGCGCCCGTCCTCTCTCGCTTTCTATGCGATCTATTGTGTGTGTTAGTAATGTGGCTGGCAGTTGTCTGTGGTGGTGGCTGAGCCTGTGGCAGTGGTTGGTTTGTTGCTGGCTGCGCATAGATGCGTAACACCAGTGGTGCCGACGAGTGGGCGTGGAGATAGCTGCGCGGCGGCTTTGGCACCACATTTGCAGCAACAGCAGTAGCAGCAGCATTGGCAGCAGCGGGCAGTGTAAAGGGCGAGGACAAAGGCGAAGGCAAAGGCTTAGGCTGAAACTGTTGGCTATGACTATGACTAGGCCAGTGGTGGTGCAACTGAGTGGTGCGATAAACGCTCGCTGGAATGGCCGTAATGCCAGTGGATGCGTTCGAGGATTGATTGCCATTGCTGTTGCTGTTGCTGTTGCTGTTGCTGTTGCTGTTGCTGCTGCTGCTTCGACTGCGGCTGCTGCAGCACGAGCTTAGCTCTGCCGCTAACTGTGGCTGCTCTAGATGGTGGGCGTGTGGGCTGTGTGTGTTGTTGTTGGTGGTGCTGATGCTGCTGCTGCTGCTTTGGCTGCATGTGCATGGCGCTAGTAGAAGGATCACCACCATTCGTTCATCTGGGAGCGTTCAAAGTGTCCAATTGACTACATTGATGCTGGCTGCGAGCACCAACAACTGCCACGCCTACTGCTGCTGCTGCTGCTGCTGCTGCTGCTGTTGCTGCCGCCGCCGACGCCGCCACCGACGGTTGCAACTGCAACTGTTGCCTAATTAATGTTGTTGCCGCACTTTCGCTGCAACCAATTTGAATTTGTTGTGCCGCACAAAACATTTCAGCGACACGCGATCCACGATCCAAGATCCCCCCCGTGCACGTTTCGCGTTTCACGTTCCGCGTTCCGCGTTCCACGTTCCACGTTCCACGATCTCCGCTCAAATCTCTATTTGTATTTGATTGTTTTTCTTTTTATTGTCTTGTTTCAATTGTGTATAAATTAATTTTGTTTTGAACTGCAAGCGAAATTATTATTTGTTGACGGCGACTTTGACATGCAGACGACGCGAGCTTCAAGTTTTACCACACTCAATGGCCTCGACTGGCAGATACTCTATAATCGAGCAGTTACTGAGTTGGCCAACATAACAGTCTAGTTTTGCAATAATATTTAACGTTTTAAAGATAACTAGCAGAATTATCGATACATGTTAATCGATCATGCATCGATTAAAGCAATGGAAATCGATACAATTGTTTTTAAATATCCAAAATACATTGCATAGGTGAAACTGAGCCTCATAAGCAATATTCCATATGGATGTTTATCGAACAATATGAGTTATCGATAACTGCTGCTCTATATTTTTTATACAATTCTATATATACTCTTAGGTATTTAGAAAAGTACTATAAATTGTATCTAGTTTATCGATAACATAGTTATATCGATTTTTCTTAATACTAAGTTATCGATAGCAAAAAGTTGTCTATGGCTTGATTGAGTAATCAGGCAATATCATTATAAAACTGATAAAAACAAGATATATGGAGCTTAAGCTATAGCTGTGCAGATTTAGTTATCAATTCAAGTTATCGATTGAAACTATCGACGCTATACACCAATTGAAATAGAAAGACAAAGAAATGAAAAACAAATATATACATATGCATAGATAAATTATCATCAAATATCTTCTACTACATCCAACAAATAGATACCCCCCGATTTAATAAGTCTAAGACCAAAGTCACTCTATTAAAATATGATTTTCTCAAATTGCTATGAAGAGAGCTACATGGGCTGGCAGTGGGGGGCGTGGCGCTTGAAGTATGCCAAGCGTAAAGGCTTAGAACAAAACGGGTCTTCCCGTTGCAGCACACACACATACACGGCTCATAAAGTTAAGAGCCCATAAACAAAGCAGCTGCTGGAGGAGGGGCGGCGGGTGGGCAGGGTTTGCTTGGCTTGATATTTGGTCAGTTGGTCTATTGCACAACAGCTCGACAGAGCCGCTAAAGGTTGCTCGAGTTCGCTGTTAAAAGGGCAACAGTTCAAGGCGGTGAAATGGAAAGCAGCCAAGAAAGAAATCCACTTAAAAAAAAAAAAAAAAAAAAAAAAAAAACAATAAAAAAAAGCGTCAAACTAAAAAAGTAAAATGCGGCCAAAGGTCACGCCCACCAGACGACAATCCAAAAATACGAAATACGACACTAAAAACTAAAGCTCAAAAAGATTCACAGCCAAATGTCTAGAGCCCTTTGTCCAGCTGCCCATTTGGCCCATTGGCACTGATTAAAACAAACGACCCCACACGAAATGTGGGGCGGGGGCCAATTGTCAGTTCACTTCATTATGCACCCATTCACTCGATGTATAACTCAACCACAAAAACCCGCCCCTCCCACCACTCGCCCGGTTTTAAGTACGTGACCGAGAGTGGGGCCGGAGCATTCATAATGCAGATAATGTTGGCAAACGTAAAGCTTCCTCATCCAGATATATTTCACACAAAATAGTTGAGATAAAAAGAAATGTGTTTAAAACGGCAATGACCGACTTGGACATACCTTATGAAAACAAAGCGAAGCAGTAAGCAAAAATCTGTTCATTCAATTAAAACAAGTGTTGATTAGATTTAAGTTTAGGATTGTACAAGAGTCAACATTTTTAAATTTGAATTATATAAATCGATTCAATTCTAACAGAGTTATAAATGCTTGAATAAATACAAGAAAACGATCCACTTATGGATTAAACCCTGGCCATGTCTACAAAGTTCATTTGTTTTAATTGCCACTCATTTATTTCCCAACCCAACCACCCCCTTTCTGCTGCTCTTGAGCGTAAGTCTCCACTTGCCTACTCTACAATGTTGACCAACGAAATTGTCAACACTAAATGATCACAATGAGAATTGCGACAGACAGAGAAATCACTTTTATGCAATTTATAATTTAAAAAAGAAAAAAAAGATAATAATAAGAAGAAAATAATAGTTTGCCACTTAAACAGTGCGCAACTCTACAAAATTATTACCTAATTGTCTGTCGCCTGTTTTGCATTCTCTCTGAGCGCAAGTCTCCAACTGTCTGCTGCACACTGCTTACCAACAAAATTGTCAATAAAATTATTGCAGCAATGGAAATAGTTTGTTACTCTATGCGCTTTTATTGAAGATTAGTTTGTAATTTCAAATATTTAATTTATGTACTTCAATTAATATAAGTATATATTAGTTATTCACTAAAGGAATAGGCTTTGCTTTAGTCCAAGCAATTTTACAAAATTGTTCCCTAATTCTTTGTCGCCTGTTTAGCATGGTGCTCTCTCGCTCAGCACCTGCTGCTGCTGAGCGCAGCAAGTCTACACTTGCAAATCTACACTCGTTCTCTCAGTATTTGTGATCGCCATTGTTGTTGTTGTTTGATCTTTTATTTTTCTTTTAATTTCAATTTATTTATTGTTGCTTTTGGCGTGCGAAACGATTCTTGAATCGATAAATACGATTTTAACAATCAATTTGTGAGCTCTTGGCATTTGTTGTTGTTGTCGCTGTATTCTGGCCTTTTGTATTGATATTCGCGCTGATCGCTCGTTTTGATTTGGTCTGCGGCGCGCGCGCACCTGGAAGCCACGTTGGAATCACTGGAATATTGATCATCAATATGGGCATGACGTCAGACCGACACAACAACAACAACAATTAAATTGTGCTTGCAATTTGGCCATTTTTGTAATTACTTCCGCCGGCAGCGATAGGACAAATTGGGAAACCTTTGGCATATTCCCTGTGCCCCAATCATGTGGGGTATATTGGTTTGCAAAGCATTTTTGTAAAGACTATAGTTCAATTATGTAACATTAAATTGAGCGCACTGTAAACAAACTTTAATAGCCGGTCAAGTAAACTGCAAACTTTTCATTATTTTACGAGATAACGCGTAGTCGGGCATAGCCCATTACGCAAAGTTCTAAATGCTTTGGCATTGGCTTTGGCTCTGCTTTTGATTGATTTTTACGGTTTGTGGCGCTGCTTATGGGACAGTAAATGTTGTTAATAGATACAAACACATACACACATGCATACAATTACAATTATTTATGCATATATGAGTCAGCCGCTGCCACGCCCTATAAGCTCTAAGCCAAATGACAATTGCCTGAAAGGAAAAAAAAAACCGAAAAAGAATTGAAAAGCCAAATTCAATCGCAAATGCCTTTTACTTGACCCAAAACCAGCAACAACAACAACAGCAACAACAGTTACAGCTTGCAACTTGCAACTTGCAACTGCAACAAGGCGACGCCTTTGCCATGCAAAGATTTTTTGTTTTGTTTTTTTTGGAAAGGGGGGGCGAGCCGACGAGTCACGCACTGGTCAACAAATATGCCCACACACACACACACACACATACACATATGCATGTGAGATGTGCCACGCCCACTTTGCCAGCTAATTTGCGCCATACAAAGACATTGAATTGTTGTCAGCGCACAAAGCAAAACAAAGCAAAAAGCAGCACACAAAAAAAAACACTTCAATATTTCAAGACGCACAGACAGAATCCCAAATAACAGTAAAGCATTGTTGCTGCAACAACAACAAAAACGGCAACAATAACAACAAATTGTCCAAAACGCTTCACAAGCAGCCAAAACAATAAGCAAGTCACGACTTGCAGTTACCCTGCAATCTGATGCAACTGAACCAAATGCACTGAGCTTAAACTAAATACAGCTACAATTTTATGTGTACTTATGTTTCCATATACATATATCAATATATATTTCATATAATTAACATTTACATTGCATATACATATATACACATATATCCTGTTACATACATACATTAGCTCAATTGCAATATAGCCCATTTGAAGTCAATGCACGCGGTATAACAGCTCGAATAGCGACTGCTTGTGGGTGCACACAGCTCTCCTCTCCCTTCCTCTAATGCTAAGTCCCCTGCCGCAAGTGAAGACTTACACCCCTCACTACCTCTCTCACTCACGGTCTCTCCTGCTGCAAGCATTTGTCCATTTTGTGAACGAATAATGCGCGTGATATTGTATATATATGTATGCATGTGTATATGTCTGATTGTGTGTGTGTGTGTGCGCGCTTTAATGGTGGGAAAATATTTTTGCTGTGATTTGTTGTTGTTGCTTTTTGGTATTTTTTTGTCGATTTTGGTTTTTGGTTTTGGGGCCGCGTTTGGCAGAGACTATGCCGCAGGATCTTTTCGAGGTTTGGGCGCACGTTACGTATACGCAACGCAGCGCTTATGCAACACGTGGAAGCAAGGCCCAAGCAAAAGTAGTGCAAAAAACAAAACAAGAGGGAGATGGAGACACAAAAATACAAAAGGCAAAAAACAAAAATAGGCAAACAAACAGACAACAACAAATGTCACGACAGCACAAACAACTAGAAAAACGCTGCACTTAACGACAGCCAACAACAACAACAAAAGCAACGTCGGCGGTTTTAATGATTAATTTTTTGCACGTACTTTGCCATGTAAAGCGCGCCACTTAAAGCTGGAACAGCGGAGAGTGGAGGGAGAACGTGAGTGTGTGTGAGTGGAGAACGTCATGTTTGGAGAGTGCGGCATGTTTCTGTATCTATGCGTGTGTGTGTGTGTGTGTATGTGTGGATAGTTGCCATTTGATCAAATTAATTAGTATCAAAAGTTAAAATGGAAAAAATTTATGAAAATATGTTTGCAATGAATTTAGCAAAGTTTTAATGATAAACTATTTTAATAATATAAAAAAAAAGTAAAAATGCTATAAAAATATAATACTGGTAATAATAATTAAATAAAAATAATTCGAATTTATTGCAAAAAATAAGGAAAAATTAAAAAAAAAAAATTTTAAATAAAATATAGTCAAATAAAAAACCATAGCAGCGATATATACAAACTTTGTTGTTAACTGTTAAGCTCATTTTAATTTAGAATAAAGTTTTTTTTTTTTAATTTTTAAACGCATTCAAATGTCATAGAGCAACATAAGAAGAAAAATCCCAAAAATATACTAAAAGTAGCTTGAGAGACACATGACAACAATTCTAGTGTGTTTGCAGGCAAGTGACGACCGTATATCGTATGTGTTTAAAAGAGAGCAAGCACATAAGCAAAAGGATCAACTGGCTTAAGAGAAATAAAAAGTACCGATTCTAGTACTTTTGCAAACAAGTGTCAGTCAGATTTTGCATGTGTGTGTAAAGGACAGCAATAAGAAATATCACAAAAAATGCACCAAACAGATTAAGGGAAATAAAAAGTACCCATTTCAGTACATTTGCCAACAAGTGCCCACAACGTTTTGCATGTCTGTGTGTGTGTGTGTAAAAGGGCACAAAATGTCTACACTGCAGCGTTGGCCCCCTTTTGTGGGCTGGCATATGTAGAGCCAGACTTTGGTAACAACAAACAAGATAACAAAAACTGTCACGAGCAAAATTTGCACATATACATGCCTATGCATAAGTATTTGTATACGTATTTGTATTTGTATTTATATATAGTTCTTTCGATATTTAACCAACTTTTCTAATGCACGCAAGCGCATGCAAAATGCACAAAACACGATTCAAAGTCGCACGTCAAACAAATCAACAACAACAAAAAAAGTAAATAAACAGAAAAAAAAAAATAAATAAAAGGACAATTCTCAATGGTGCGCGCGGCGTGTTCGATACGAGGGCGCGTCGACGACTGCGGCGCTGCACGAGCTGCACCGTTAGTTTGTTACACCTGAACTGAATCGAGTTGAGGCGCGCACGTTGAGTCACATTGAGCGCGCGCGCGCGCACGTTGAGCCAAGTGCGCGCGAGCAAACGTACGCCCGCTCTCCCACCCTTCATTGTTAAGCCAAAGCTCTACACACACACACACACACACACACGCTGACAGAGAGAGAGGAATCTCCGCGTGCATGTGTATGTGTGTGTGTGTGTGTGCTTGCTTGGATTTGTTATTGTTATTGTTTTGTCTCTTTTGTTTCACTTACCAGTTCGTTCTGCTGCTGCTTGGCGCCAGCTTTTGTTTTGCTCGTCTTGCTCAGTGCCATGCCGCCTTCAACGCCCAACGGTCGTGTGCGTGAGAGAGCGATAGAGAATCGGAGAGTTTTGTGCCCGTACAGTGAAAGCTCTCAGTCTCCCTCTCTCTCTCTCTCTTTCAGTCTGCGCCTCTGCCTAAGCCGTTCTAAGTCTCCTCTTAGCACCAAACTTTTATTTACATATTTATAGCACCTATTTATCAAAATTAAAAAAAAAACTGAAATATTTTTAAGTTAATTAATTTGTTGTATTTAAATTTATTTATTTTTATTAATTTTATTATTATTATTATTATTTGAAGCATTTATTTTTATATTTTTGCATTAAGAGTTTGTTCTTTTTAACGCACTTTAACTATCACGCATTTGATTACACTTTTTCTTAAATATTTATAAAGTTTCTTCACTATAGCGAGCTTTCACTGTATGTGCATTTGGCTGCACTTTTGAGTTCACCAAATTTCCCTTGCCTACTTTTAGGCGGCGCATGCGAAAAGCTTTGGTACTTGTCCGCGCTAAGGCAACGAATGCGCTTAATAACAGTTTATTTCGCTACGACTTTCTGTCTTCTTCTTCACGCGAGTTTCTTTGAGATTATTCAATGGTCCTGCCGCTGAGCTTCCAAAGCTCTCAGCTATGTAGGTAAATCCCCCAAAATGGTGTTCGCATTCTTGGCGCTGTGTAATTGCTGCGCTGCTATTTTTCTGCTTTGTTTTTGGCGCCCACTCGCAAAATATTTAAAAACAAAATCGAACGCTTTTGGTCAAAATGAGTTTTACTTATTTGGCTCAAACTTAAACAAAAAAAAAAAAAAAAAAAACAACAAAAACAATTTGACCGCCCACCAAAAAGCAATTTTTTTTTCTTTTTTGAGGATTTTTACGACACAGAAATTTCCAAGGCGATGCTTAATACATATTTACATATGGAACTGATGTATGTGTGTGTGTGTGTGTGTGTGTGTGCACAAATATAACAAATATTTATCTATTGACAGCCGCTGAAAATGACGAAATGAACGAGTTATTTGCGCGACTTAGTTTGAAACGTCCCACACACACATTATATTATATATACATATAGGTGTATATCTGTGTGTGTGTGTTAAAAGAATTGCTTATAAATATATGTATATACGTACGTACATATGTACATGTGTACATTAGCATATGCATATGGAAATTGACGGACAGTCGTCGGACTGACATGTGCACATACAAACATACATACATATATGTATGTAAATGCAAACAAAATGTCAGCGCATTCCCATATATTATATACATACATACATACATACACACATACACCTATGTATATGTATTTGTGTACGCACTTCCAGCTGCATTCCCGGCTGCGCGCTTAGACAAGGTCAAGCTGCACACAACAAAAGTAAACAAAATATGCATTTACATATATGCATAGCTATGTATATACATATATGTACACATTCATAAGTACATACATACATACATTCATACATACATATGTAAGTATATGTATATGCAATACATAACAAGCAGCTGAAACTCTCAATTTTGTCTATCTTTTTTCATGTATCTTTTTTGTTTTTTGACTGGCCAAAAACAGATGTTGCTTAAATCGCAAATAAAACGGTTGAGCGCACAAATAACTGTCGCATTCCACGGACCGTTGCACTGCAGATGCAGCAAATATTCCAATGAGGCGGGCATGGCACGCGCCGCCCATGCCCTTTATTTACATTAGGGAGGGGATTGGCAAAAAAAAAAAAAAAAGACACCAAAATTGTTCGATTAATTTGCAATCGATCGATCGGCTGTGCGATATTCAATGCACTAACACACACATGCGTGTTTGTATGGCTATATTAGCAGGGCGTGATTTGTTGTTGTTGTTGTTGTTGTTGTTGTTGTTTTTGCCGCGCGCAACCAACCACAAAACAAAAACAAACGTTGCAACTGGGCAGCGCGACACGGCGACACACACACAGACTCACACACATGTATAAATATCGATACACTAATACACACATACGTTTTGGAGGAGGCGCGCAAAACGTTTTTTGTTGTTGTTTTGTTTTTGCTTTTCGCTTGTTTTTTTTTTTGTTTTATTTTTTGCGAGTTGCGCGTTGCTCCGAGCCAAGCTAAATGGTTTGTTGTCGTCCGTCCGTGCCAGATTCACAACTGATCTACCTGCTGCTCGCTGGCTGCTAGCTGCGAGCTGTTAGCTGTTAGCTGCTGCTGCTGCTGTTGTTGTTATTGTTGTTGTTGTTGGCAGCCAAATTGGTATTGGCGATCGAGCTCGCGCGCACGCTTGCGCCTGCGCCCGCGCCCCGACCGCAAATCACATTCATTACTAGCTTACCTTTTGCGGTCCATCTGCTCAGCTCGCCCCATTCATTTCATTGGAAGAGACAGACGGCGACTGTGAGAGAGCGAGAGAGAGAGAGCGAGCGAGCAAGCGAGCTTACGCTGTTGTCATGTAATGTCCAACACTGGCCATTGATTGTTGTTGTTGTTGTGTTGTTGCTGCGTCTCATCAGGTTTTTTCTTATAGCGCAAGAAAGAGAGCGAAAGCGTTCTGCAACTCTCATTGTTGTTGTTGCTGTGGCTGCGACAATTTTGAAGCTGGGCTGAAGGTTAGCCGCTTGGAATGTTGGCCCGGCGTTGGCGTAAGCGTTGGCGTGCCAATAAAGAGCGCACAAATGATGGAGAGTTTTGAGAGCGGCGATCAACCGAATAAGCGAACGAGCGAGAATGGCACAGAGTGAAAGAGAGCAGAGACTTGAACAAACACACACACACACACACACACGCTCACACCTGTAAGCTGTCTCATTGGCAATTCGCAGAATCGAATATTTGAAATACTCTTCCGGTACGCAAAAGACAATTGGAACGTGCTGCGACTAGTCAAGCGTTGCCAGATTATTTATGACTATATATGAATGCTTACAGTGAATGCTATCTAGCGCGCACAGGCACAGACAAAAAAAGAAAATTAGAAATAATTTTGTTGTTTTTTAAATAGTTTAGCAAAAATATTACTCTAAATCTAAATATATATATATATTTTTTTTTTCTGCACAATTTGCTCTCAAATGTCATTTTTATTTGTCATAAATTTTTGCCATTTTTTTCTTCAGTGTGTTTTCAAAATTTAACGAAATCTTTATATTTAATTGCTATTTTTTTGTTTGCTTTTCTTACTTATCTTTGCGGGTTTTGCACTACGAATTTAATTGAATTGAAAGATTGCATTTTAGTTTTAAATTTAATTTGTTTTTACGAATTTTTACTCTTTTTTAAGTATTATCTTTCGAAGGGCACACAATTTTTGTTTAATATTAAATTTAGTTCATATATATATTTTTTTTTTTTATATATTTCGCAATTTTTTCCGTTTTTTTTTAAGTACATAATAAAAAAAATAATTTTATTTTTTATTATAATTTCTTTTTTTTTTATTGTGTGCAATGCCCAAAAAAAAACAGTTTTTAAAATAAAGCAACCTAAAAAGTTTTGTGAAAAATTTGCGAACGTTAATTATATATAGCAAAATCTATTGGCATTATATACATATGTATATGCAGTCATATATACATATATAATTTAAGCATTTTTTCTATTTTTGTTTTTTGTTTGTTTGTTTTTTGTTGCTTAAGCTAAGGACAATTTATTGTATTTGTTTGAATTTTTATTTGTGTTTATTTTGTATTTTGAAACGCGCGAATGTTGTAAGATAAAAAATGAAAAAATTAAATAATTAAAATTATTTAAAAAATTACGAAAAAAAAACTGCTTAAGGCAAAGACTTAAAAAAGAAAAAAAATGATTAACTGTGCTACATCTAATTAAAAACCAAAACATTAGAAATAATTATATGTGTGGGCTAATGTGTGTGTGTGTGTGTGTGTTTTGACTGTAGCAAATAGTTGTGCATGTGTGCTAAACCGAGCTGATTAGTGTAAATGAAATTGCAAATTTCATGTGAATATTTCATCTCTCTCGCTCGCTCCTACGCTCTTTGCTGGTGTGTGTGTGTGTGTGAAGTGTTTTAAACTAATTTACATAGATATCATAAATTATGCTAAAACTACGCGCAAAGCGATGTTTTATATATATACATATATATTTGTATATATATATATATATGTTTAGCAAGGATCGCACTAACTTAGTATATATATATATAGATATACATACATACACATACATATATTATTTTCTTTTACTTGTCTGTTGTTGCTACAAACTAAAAATCAGCTCAGTTTTAGCTCCGAACAGATTTTAACCAAAAGTATTTCATATTTTTTTTTCCTTGCTCGCTTTAAATCTGATTTCTTGTTTGTTTTAAATATTATATTCTTTTTTTTTTTTTAGTTTTTGCTTTATATATATTATATTTATAATGTTTGCTTTATATATGTAACTGGATGCACTTTTCTTTGGAGTCGGTTGTTTTTGTTGTTTCCGTTTAAGTTTTAAGAATTTGCCAAGTTTTTGCATAATTTGTTTAAGTTATCTTCAGTTGGTTTGCCTTCTGCCATAGTTCACTGTAGATTTATGCCTGCTGCTGGCTTTACAAATAGATAGATACACACATATATATTTATATATATACATACATATATAGTTGGCTGTTGTTGCTGCTAGACTATACATATATATGCCTATATAAATATTTGTTACAGTTGAATAATATATATGCATATATACATATATATATATATATATATATTGTTTATGCCTCTCATAATCTCTTGAGCATGCGCTTTTTCTCCTTGAGCAGCTTCTCCTTCTTCTTATCCTGCAGCTTCTTATCCAGACCCGCATGCTTCTTATTCGATGGACCATCATCATCTTTGGCATCGCTAACGCCGCACTTCACGGGCTGAAAGCAAAACGTAAATACATTAATATCACCAACATCTAGTTGCGAATTGCAGTTAACAATATGTATATATATATATATAAAGTGTAGATCATTAAGTCTACTCTGTTGGCACCTGTGCATGGATTTCCGTCATCATTCGCGCCCGCTGGGAATAATCGTCGTAGCGTTCGAGCAGCATTTTGCCAGCCTCCTCGTTGAGCGCCGATTCAGGATTGGGCACGATGAGCAGACATTTGATTGTTAACAATATGTGCTTAATTCCCAGATCTGGCTTCCAGTCCTTTTTCAAGGTGTTCACACAGATTTCACCGTTGGCCGCAACATTTGGATGGAAAATTTTTGTTAGGAAATATGCCTTTGGCGGTGTTTGTGGGAAATCTTTGCTCAGCGTTAGCTTGACACGAAAGATGCCAACGGCATATGGTGTTCCGGCTGGGCCATCGATCAATGCCTGTATATCGGTGACATCGCTCTCATTGATCAACACTTTGATGCCCTCGGGTGGTGTTGTTTCCATATCCTGCAGCTCCTTCATCACCTGCCGTATGGTCTGCGGCGACAGATTCTCCACATTCGAATATTGCTAAAAATGCGAAGAAATGCACAACATGACAATATATAAATAAATATTTCTATATATACATATATGAATATATATTGTTTTTATTCATTTGTTTACATTACCGAACTCATTTCTGCGTCTGCTTTCGTGCGTGTGCGTACGTATGTGTGTGTCTGAGTGTCTATGTGTATGTTTATGTTTGTGTGTGTGTGTGTGTGTGTGTGCGTCTCAAGGTTTGCCTAATAATCCGCTGCTTTCCAACTGTCCTGGCTGGAAGCGTTGCTGAAGATAGCTATTCTAACTGTATTTTCTTCACTGGCGTCTTCGCGTGAATAGAGAGAAAACGTATTTGGCTCTGTTTTCGTTTTCGCTGCTGTTTTTCCGATTTGCGCCCGTTTAATTGCTATTCGTTGTTGTTTGTAATCGATTTGTTTTCCTATTGGGCTATTGGCTTTTCGAAACATTTAAAAAACACAACAAAAAGAAATAAATGAAGCGCACACACAATTTCTACTCAATTGCACACTTCTACACGCTCAACAACAAAACACACACACAAAACAGCCTCCATTTACAGAAACCCTCGTCGTATGATATGCGCTACACTCTCGGTCATTTAGATTTTTCTGGATGCTCTGCACGCGTGTTCCACTCCCTCCTTATGGCCGACTCGAATAATTATATATTATAATATGACAATTTCAAGTTGCTTGATTAACAGTAAATAGGCTCATTTAATTGTTGAATATTGTATCTTATTATTGTTAATTGTTATCTTTGCTTATATGGAGCGTATTTCATATATGGTTATGGTCTGTACTATTAAACAGCTATCTATACTCCTTTCATACGAATGCACTAGCGTTGTCTCACTCGTGTTTATCGAATTGGACAGTCCCGCAAGAAATTCATAAGGTATTTAATATAAATTCATTGTTACTAAATAAAGAAGTTATATTTAAAATAAAATTGTTTTCAAAATCTACACCGATTAAACGGTAAAAATATGGAATTTAGTATTTGATTTTATTTTTATCTAATATAATGCAATTGTGCAATCGGCGTTGCCATATGCAGACAGCTACTGGGGGCGGTGGTTTTTAGTATTTATTCAAATGATAGCTATATCGATAAATTAGACGTTTCTTACATATTCAAAAAGTTTTCTTTTATTTCGGATGTTCAAAGCGTGAATACACATAACATATTAATTAACTTTAATATTTTCTATATTTTAAGTAATTATGCTCAAGTCCATTATGCGATTCAACCACTGGTAAGTTACTCATGATTAAATAATATATCTCAAAATATATCGATATACATGCATGCAACAACTGTGTTGGTGATCACCGCAAGAAATAATCGCGATGTCTCGATGTTTTTTTACACAAACGCCAACGCATAATTTAGGTTTAGTTTAGAATTTTTTCGAATTATAATTTATTATACAATTTGTTTTTAACTTAACTGGGCACCAACAAGTTTGGCTGTCGCCGCTACGGCAACTTGAATGAACACGCACCGCAGCAGTTGTGCGTTGTTGTTGTTGCTGTAAAAATTGTGTGTGTGCAATTGGAAGTGGGCAAAAAATAGATATAAAAAGCAAAAATGTCGAAGAATAAAATAAACACAACTGCAGCAATGGCAGCAAACGCCGAAACGAATCTAATTGAAGTGAAATCAAAGGTGAGCTAAACACGGTACACTCCTGCATAAAGATACAAATGTTAAACATTTTTTGGGATCAATTTGTTTGGATCATTATGAGAGATAGTGGAAGCGACGGCTACGGCACTGCTGATTCATGCGTGCTCGAAGTGACAGTAGAAACGAGTTGTTGTTGTTGTCGTTGGTGTCTGCTTGTGCGTGCAGCAACAGTTGGGCGGCATTACCAGCTGATGTATATATAAGATTTCGTCAAGTTCATCAAGGAATTTAACCGTTTGCTTTACAATATCAGTTTGTTGTTGTTGTCTTTGCCTGTTTGTGCGTGCGTGCAGCAACAGTTGGATGGCGTTGCCAGCTTGTTGCCACTGGATAGAATTTTGTCAAGTTCATCCAGCTAAACAAACTATAAGCCGTTGATATTAAATATTAAAAATTTTACTTAGCGAATTAATGAATATTACGTTGTTTTAGTTTGATGCGGAGTTCCGACGCTGGAGCTTCAAACGTCACGAGCCTGAACAGAGCTTCGATAAGTTCGCCAGTCTGGTCGAGCAGCTGCACAAATTGGCCAACATACAATTTTTAATACTCTACATTGATCCGTGCGACAATGATCTGCTGCCCATCAACAACGATGACAACTTTGGGCGTGCATTGAAGACGGCGCGACCGCTGCTGCGCGTCATAGTACAGCGGAAAGGTACATTTGTTGACTACCGATTCTAGTCACCTAAATCTATATTTATATACATGCATATTCTGGCCTGATTTACAGATGACTTGAATGAGTATTCCGGCTTTGGCACGATGAAGCCGCGCAATTTAATTGGCAGCATACTTGGCCATACGCCCGTTAAGACCAAAGCACCATCCATATCCATACCGCACGACTTTCGCCAGGTGTCGGCCATCATTGATGTGGACATTGTACCAGAGACGCATCGACGTGTCCGCCTGCTGAAGCATGGCAGCGATAAACCGCTGGGCTTCTATATACGCGACGGCACATCGGTGCGTGTGACGGCCAACGGATTGGAGAAGCAGCCGGGCATCTTTATATCACGGCTCGTGCCCGGTGGACTGGCCGAGAGCACAGGCTTACTGGCTGTCAACGACGAGGTCATCGAGGTCAATGGCATTGAGGTGGCAGGCAAGACGCTGGATCAGGTTAGCCACACAAATCGTAAATTTCTTTAACAGATTATTTATTAAACTGTTTTGTACACTAGGTAACCGATATGATGGTCGCCAACAGCTCAAATTTGATCATCACTGTGAAGCCAGCTAATCAGCGTACCTTGACCTCGACACATCGTGGCTCCTTCTCGAGAAACAGTCAACTCTCGAGCGGCTCACATCATACGAATCATACCAATACATCCGATGAGCTGGAGCACGATGATCAGGATGATATTGTTGATTTAACTGGCGTCACGCTTGACGAGAGTCCCACTGGTACCAATGGGGGAGCAGCAACAGCAGCAGCAGCAGGAGGTGCTAGCAGTGTTACAGTGAACAGCAGCAGCAGCAACAACAGCAACAGTCAACAATTGTCCTCGTCGCCGTCCATGCATCATAAGCAAGCTGCCTCCAATGCATCCACAATTATGGCCAGTGATGTCAAGGATGGAGTTTTGCATTTGTAAACGATGCAAATCACATGATCAAATGATGAAGAAAGACAACACATACACATTCACATGTTTAATATATATGTTATATATGCAGATATATGCAAGACACGCATACACACACACACACACACACACACACATACACATACATAAACACATTCCACATTTCGTCTAACGTTTCCATTTCCAATTTTTGTTGTGCATAGACATTTGTTTATTTTTAATTCATATTTTCCATAAGCATTAATGTCCTTGTTAAACATATATATTTATATATATTTCGCTATGAGATGTGTTACACTAGTTAGAGTGAGATAGAGAGTGCGAACAAGTTCATTTCCGATTGGAATTAACATTGTAGCAATTAGCCACGCCCACAAAGCTCGAAACATTGCATTCCATATATGTACGCCTACACTCACACACATACAAAACACACACACCCACACACACATGTACTTACTACTTAAAAACTTAAGCAAAAAGAGAAGAGAAAAGAAATGTTTGTTCGTCCTGTCTTAAAAATTATTATTATTAATATTATTATTATTTTTTTAAATCTGTTTTTTGCGAACTTTAATTGAAAAAGTATACATATATATATTTACATAAATTATTTTATTTTACTTTATATAACTTTTATTTTTTTTTTTGTAATTTGCTTTTAAATATGTTTTTTCGTCCAATTTGAATTTTAGAAAACTTAAAAAAACAAAACAAAAAGAAATCACCAACAGCGCCTTTATAAAAAATATATAGTAACACATAACGTTTTATACAATATATATATATATATATATATACACGATATGAGCTAGACTATATAGAACTTTTGGTATACATTTCTATAATCGTAGTCAAATTCGCGAATCAATTGAGAATCAAGTTAACAAACATAAAACTGAAACGAAAGAAACAAACATATGAGAGACATATTTTAGATATATATACACCAACAGATATAAATCGGCTAAAGCTTAGTGTTAAACAGTTTACTGAAACTACAGAACACACACTCTATATACATATAATAATTATATCTATAGCTAAGCAGCTAAGAAGATTGTTAAAAGCAAATTAGATAACAATAAACGAGTATTGCATATACCACTAACTAAATACCAATCGAACAACTATATAGAGAATATAACTATCTATATACACTGACAATGAAATGATAAAAAAAACCAACAACAAAAAAAACAGAAAAGACAGCACGTAATATTATTGTGAACGTATTTTGAATAAATCTTAGGTGCACGTCTTAGTGCACTGAAAAAAAAAAACATAAGTTTTTCGTGCGTTTTCTTTTTGCTAAATTTATGAATAATTAAGCCAAATAAATGTATGAAATTAAACATTAAACATTGTTATCTAATCTAACGTATGATGTTTTAAAAATTTAAGGTTAGAGTCGGTTCAATAGTTCAAATAATATAACTGCTAGGCCATGAAAGTCATTTAGCAATATAAAGGTTTACTAAATTTACCGTTATGTACTTTATCTAGCAACAAGCTAAAAACTATCAGAAATTTGAGGTAAGACTAGGTAAGACTAAATACCGTTATACGAGCTACACATTTCTAACTAATTTGAGATTTTTAAATTGACTAAGACTAAAGAATTGCCGTGCATCGAGAGACTTGACTCAAAGCTTTGACCTAGATAACTGTAACAAATTCTATCAATTTCAATATTGAACTGTAACAAATTCTATCAATTTCAATAAACCATCTTATGGTCCCAAAGGCTTTTGACTAATTCTTTAAACAGAGCAACTTATGGGTCTGCGCTCTTCTACATTCCATCCTCATCATAAATCTTTCATCTTCCATATTCCAACATTTGTCTTTCTCTCTACCAACTTTCATCTGCCATCTATGGATCTCGAGCTATATAGAAAACACTAGGATATCATGTTATACTAGTTTAGAATACAAAGTCAAAAATAATTTGTAATTTGTTTATTCGCGAATTACGGGCAAAAATGAACGAGCATTGTTTTATTTTGTTTCACTTCTTTTTTTTTGTTTTGTTTTTTTTTTTTTTCAGCTATTTTGTATATAGCGCAAATGGAATAGATGGAATATTTGTAATATTTATATATATATCGAATCTTAATAACTAAACTGAAATGTGTAAATACACATTTTCACGCTTTCATTATGTTTTGGCCTTTGTCAACGTTTTGCAGTTCATGCATTATTTTTACAGCTAAATGCGAGCAGGATCAGGAGAATTATACATATTGTGTGAGAATGAGAGAGGAGCGTAAAACGGTGAAAAGAGAAGGATTTACATACATGGGTCTCGTGTGTATACAAAACTAAACAAACTTTAGTTTTACAGCTTACATTGACCTCGACTCATGTAGAGCAAAGAGCATATATGTAAACAAAGGGAGGGAAAGGGAGAGGGAGCTGGAAAGGCATGCAAAAGAAAGAGGCAGCTAGAGTAATAGAGTGGTATATGAAGATAGTTACATTTAGAGTACTTATTAAACTAAATTTCTTTTTTTCAGTAGTTAACATTTAGAGTTTTCTAATTGGCAGCCAGATTAAAATGATGTAAAAAAAAATAAAATCAAATTTTAATCGCTGGCTGAATCACTGGCTGCGATCACATTGGCCGCATTGTTCTCGAAGCACTGCCAAATGGTGCGTGCCGCTGGACGATCCTCGCTGTGGGCATTGGTGCACAAATAGAACAGCTCGACAACACAATTGTAATCGTCGCTCAGCTGGAAGGCCACCGGCAATGGTGGCCGTGTGCCATACGCCTGCTCCACATGACTGAGCGAATAGTCGATGTCATTCTCTTTGGTATCATCCTCGTCGGTATCCACAAGGTCATCGTCCACAGCATTAGCATACTTAACGCTGCCATCTAAATCGATAATGTTCATGCTGCCATCATCTGTATAGTTTAATTGTCGGCGATGCTCGAGCGAGTTGTCCACCTCAATGATGGAGCTGCTGTTAAAGGCGGCGTCCAGTTCCAGCGTGTGTGGCGGCACCAGAGCCAGCGTCTCATAGATGATCAGGCCAAAGCTAAAGATATCCGCTTTGCTATCAATAATATCAACCTCGTCCATTACCTCAGGTGGTGACCACAATTGTGTGCCTGTTGACAATAGATATGAGCATCAGAATAATAAACAATTTATAATTTATACTGTCAGTGAGTTACTTACCCACATATTGTAGCTTGGGATTCTTGTGAAAGTTGATCTCGCCATTCTCGTCCAGGGGCAGGCTAACTCCAAAATCACACAGTTTACAGATCTCGAATTCACCCTTGACCAGGACATTGAAGGACTTCAGATCGCCGTGCAGCAATCGTGCCTCGGTGTGCAAAAAGTCCAGAGCATGAGCAATGTCCATGATCATTTTGAATGTATGTTTGGCGGGCAACGGTCCGAGATCCTCATCGTGACGCTCCTCCAATATGGAGCCCAGCGATGTGTTGCACATTTCCAAAGCCAATGCATCGACCCCCTCCGATGACTTAATCACGCCACGAAATCCAACAATGTTTGGATGATTCAGCTTACTGTGTGTAAACATAAGATATGTATTTATGTTATATGTATATGTTTATCCGTGTGCCTGTGCCTGTGACTGTGCAGGTACGGGGCCAATTAATACATGCTGCACCCAGTTGGAAATTTGAGGCTCCTCGCTATTGTAAACGTAAATGCGCTTTGCAACCAGATCATATGTCAGCGACATTACTAGAGGACATGACATTGCCACTTCTCAAATGGATGGAAAATTTTGACATAGAAGAAGTTCTATAATATAATCAGGCTAATCGAAATTTCTTCTATATGAAGATTTTTGATCATGTCAACAAATGGTTTTCATGCTCATTTATTGTCATGTTTTGCAGGCTGCACTGCAAAGAGTTCATCATCAAATTTCCTACTGGGTTTTGGCACCACAATTGTGTACACCAAATGCACACACACATGAGCGACGCAGCAGCCACACACGCATATGCACACGCATGCATTCGCAAATACACTCACACACGCACACATAGCCTACGTCAATAATTATCAACCTCGTCCATTACCTCAGGTGGTGACCACAATTGTTGCCTGTTGACAATTTTGGAGCATCATAATAATAACCAATTTTATTTCTAATACTGTCAGGATTTACTCTACTTTAACTTACCACATACTTGTAGCTTTGGGATTCGTTGTGAACAGTTTGATCTCTATTCGCCATTCTCGTCCAGTGGCAGTGCTAACTTCAAAATCACCAGTTTTATTACAGATCTTCGAATTCAACCGCTTGACCCAGGACATATTGAAGGACTTCTCAGATCGCCGTGCACAAATCGTGCCTGGTTGTGCAAAAGTCCCATAGCATAGAGCATGGTCCATGTCATTTTAGAAATGATTGCATTTGCGGCAAACGGGTCCGAATCCCCTCAAATCGTGCGCTCCTCCAATAGGGAGCCCAGCGATTGTTTCACATTTCCAAAGCTCAATGCATCGACCCCTGCCTATGACTCCTCTTATCACGCCACGAACTCCAAACAATGTTTGGATGTAGTCAGCTTACTGTGTTAAACATAAGATTGTATTTATGTATATGTATAATGTTTATTATACCGTCGTGCCTGTGTGCCGTGACTGCTGGTGCATGGTACTGGGCCACTTCCTACACACATAGCTGCACCCGTTTGTGGAAATTTGAGGCGTTCCGTCAGCTATTGAACGTAAATGGCGCTTTGCACCAGATCATACTGGCAGCGACATTACTTAGAGGACACGTCCTGCCCACTCTCACATGATGGAAACATTTTTTACATAGACGAAGTTCTCTAATAATACATCCAGTCGGCTAATCGAATTTCTTTCTTCTATATGAAGTTCTTTTGACCTCATTCAACCAACTGGTTTTCATGCTCATTTATTTCCTGTTTTTGCACGGCCCGTGCACTGCAAACGAGTTTTTCATCATTCAGTTTCGACTGGGTTTTTGTGCTGCCAACAATTGGTGTACACAAATGCACACACACATATGAGCGACGCAGCACCACGCATCGTCACATGCATTATGCATACGCATGCATTGCTCGTTCGCAAATACACACTCACACACAAACACACAGCACACGCACACACTATGCCTATGCTCGTCCCACGTGTGTGTACATGCTGCCAGTGTTGAGCGGGTGGTGCTTGCCGGCGGGGTGTCGCCGCGCGTGTGTGTGGTGTGCAGTAATCCAGTCATTATTTGGAAAATACCTATGTTGCCTATTTATGTGCCTGCAATCAGCCCATCGAAAAATTGAAATGCGGCAGGACTTGTGCCCCTCAACCGCCAAATGGCTGCTCGTGTATGATGCGGCGCTTCATTTGAAGACGGTATCCTTCTTTTCCCTGCGTGCGACTGTGTGATTCCGTTTGACGGCGGTCCCTGGTAACGAATGTCTGCCCGCTTACTTTGGACTATTCCTGTCCAGCAATAGAGAACACTGTACAAAAAACTGACATTGCGAAACCGGTGCCTACCAGTGTTTTCAGCATCGTTATCAATGTGGTCTTCGGATCGGTTGATGCTTTGTTCTGCAACATTTCTCATGTGCAATTGCCGCAGCTTTGCGACGGGGTGTTCCATTGTCCTCGTATAACCATTCGGCGGCGGGAATCAGCTCGGACAATTCGTCCGATTCTGGTCCCGACCAAAGATCGCAGATTATTTGTGAAATGTACGCAAAACGCACTTGGATAATCTAATGTGACGCGCGCACAAAAAATAATGCCGTTTGATTGAAAAGTAGGGATGGCTAGAAAGTTTGCTACTCGATTGTGTAACATTATAATCGTCAATGAAATATGGTATTTACGCCTCCCTATAAGGGTTCTGAGCAACGACAATGAAAGCCTCAGCTATTATACTTTTTTACTTTTTTTTTTTTAACTGCGCATGTTTTTTTATCAACTGTCATTTTATACTTGAAAGTAACCACTCGCTTTTAGCAATATTAGTGGGGGCTGGGGTCAATTATATATTAAGTTTTGCTCATCTAACTATTAAAATTACAAGTCTCAAAAGATGGCATGGGCGGATTTTTTAAATTGCTTTATATTGTATCGCTCTTTTTTTCTTTGCTCATTCCGTTAAATAAATTTGCATAACGGTGTCCATTATTTTTTTTTTTTCTTTCAAATCACAAAACCCTGCAGCAAGCAGACTCAAGACCACATAAGGATTTTGATAGAACACGATAGTAGACAATCAGGAATTTAACAAACGAGCAGATGCACTTGACGATTCTGGAATCGGTGGCGGCATCTAATTAACATGATTCTCCCGGACATTACAAGTCCTGGATAGTTAAAAAAAATATGTCTTTTCCCAACATCTTCATTCATATGTTCCACATGGTTCACTTGTCCTCGCGCTGCATCCTTCCTTTTCTTACACTAAGTAGATTCACCACAACATAATGTTACTAACCTAGGTATAAACAAGGCAGTTTCTTCATAACATCCGCTTTGCAATTAGTTAACATTCGAGAGATGGAATGCCTGTAAACGCAACAGCACACCGAAACGTTCAAAGTTCATCGACTAACCAAGTTGCTTATGGCATGGGGACTCGATTACACATTGGCTTATATCCGCTCCAACCGAATATTTTTCTTGTTCCATTTATGGCGCCTAAAAACGAGCTCTCAAATCTATCGATACTTGTTGCGTGCACTTATCGTGTGCACTCGATTTGATGATGACGGGCATCTCCCTCCCTCTCTCATTCTTCACTCATCTTGTCCCCACACCCACTCCCTCATTATCGATCCTGCTGTTGCTTGCGACCTCATCGTGTAAGCCATCCCGGTTGCGGTTGACATTTGGTGGCTTTTCAATCACACAGTAGAGCTCCACAGGCACGTTTGTATATTTGTTTATGTCTGAACTTGTGTGGCGCACACGCTCACGGACTGGCAAATGTGCTCTCTCTCCTCTCCTTGCGTTTTCGGTGACAGTCGCGTTATCCCACGCTGAGCCGCTGTAAGTGGATGGTGCAATAATATATGAAATACTATTTTTTTCGTATTAATTTAATTGCATTGAATATCAACTTAATTTTGCAGTAGCTAAACCCGATATGGCGGGGGCGGGCCGGCGCGCGTCGACAGGCTTCGGCAACCTCCCCACATGCGCCAGCTCGTGCCCCACACAGTTACGTGACCAATTCCCAGTAACTAAATTTGGTGATAGGCATGAGCTCGTGTGACCTGGACTCGGCTGTCTCGGCCTTGACGCTGGCCTTCATCTATGCGGGCAGGCAGAAGGATCAGGACTTTGTGCCTGTGTTGAATATACCACGGATCGATTATCCACTCAAAACAGAGGTGGCTCACATGTTCCAAAAGTGTGAAATCACACCGGAAATGCTCGTCTTTCGCGATGATCTGCCAGAGAAATTGGCCAATCCGGATATCAATGTCATCCTGGTGGATCATCATGTGAACAGTTGGGCAACGAATGTCGGTGAGATTCTCGACCATCGACCAATGGAGAAGCATCCGCTATTGAATCAATTGCCGGAGCACTGTGTGCGCCACATCGAGCCAGAACTGGGCTCCTGCGCCACGCTCGTGGGCGAACGTTATCTGGTCGAGCAGGAGCCGCGTTCCGCCTATGTCACCAAGCTGTTGCACGCAACAATTATCCTTGATACAATCAACTTTTCGCCATCTGCTAAGCGTTTTTGTGCTCGGGATTTGGCCATGGTCGAGCAGCTGGAGCAGCTGCAGCAGGAGGACATGGACGATAGCCAGCGCAAGCGTATGCGTAGGCAGCTCTTTGATGAGCTGGTGGCAGCCCGTGCAGACATCAGTAAGCTGACTCTCTTCGAGGTCCTGCGCAAGGACATGAAGCGTCTGCAAACGGAACGCCACACGGTGCCCATGGCGGGGCTGCCCATGTTGGCGCGCGATTTCATCGATCTGACCAATGCCGAGGATGCCATACGGCAATTTGGCTACGGCACCAATCTCCTGGTGCTGCTGGGCATGTACGTGCCGCCAGTCAACGGCGGCCAGGTGATGCGCGACGTGGCGCTCATCTCGCTGTCCGGTCACGCCCCGCTGGTGGAGCGTGTGCGCCAGGGCTTGCTGGCCCACTCGACACCCTCGTTCGATCTGCGTCCGCACGCACTCGACACCAATTTCTTGGGCGGCTCCTTCTTGCGGCAGCACAACGTGCAGGCCACCCGGAAGCACATCCTGCCGGTCATCAAGCGCATCCTGCTAGAGCTGGAGGCATCGCAGCACTGCGATTGCGATGACGTTTACTTCTTCAAGGAGAAGCCCAAGCTGGGCCTCTCCTAAGCAAGCTGACGGCCACAGTGAAGACTGCCTCACGAGTACAAAAACCAAAATCAAACGAGCAAGCAACCAACACACATCCAGCACTAGCCGTGGGGGAAGGAGAACGTCTTATTTCTAAGTGGATTTCGTAGCCGTTAAATGAATTCAATCCGATTCCCATTGAATCTGATTTCAATTTGAAAATCCAATTTGAAACCAATTGAATCAGATATCATAAATCAAACAAATATCGAAACCAAAATTTATTTATTGTTTTAGCAACTAACAAAAAAAAAACAAAAAAAGAAAACGGAAACTCGAATCCGATATCGAACTGGAAACCCAACTAGAATGCAATGCCCAACTGGATTAGAATTCAATTCCGATTTGCAAATCAATACACGCAAATATCCAATCAGACTGCATATGCAATTGCATGCAAATTGGATTTCGAGGTTTCCAGCAATTAGTCAAATATAACACAAAAATCGTAGCGAGCGAGCCCAATTGCATAATATTCCAATTGGTATAGGTTAAGAGGATTTTCAAATATCGAAATATTAGTCAAAAGTAAATCAAATGAAAATGAAAGTGAATGTCCATACCCATTGCATGACATTCCAATTGGTGTACGTAATTCCAATTGGCATTTATCACTAGATAACTATAAGAAAAAAGTGTAAAACTTGATGTATAACACAATTGAATGTGATTCCACAAATATCTAATTGTAAACCCAATCGGAATGCACTTGAAATATCCAATTGAATGTGATTTCTTCAATATCCAATCGGAATGCACTTTAGATAATCCAACTCAAAGCTCGAAAACCAATTGAATGTGATTTCTGTAATATCTAATTGTAAACCCAATAAGAGGGAACTCTCATTGTCTGTAAGACCAATTGAAAGTGATTTGAGTTTTGAAAAATTCTGTGAAATTTGTGATTTTTTGTTTTCGTGGAAATTTTTATAATTTAATGTTTAATTAAATTGATTGTGTTCTTCGTAATGTAATCTAATCTAGTTTGAATCGAAATCTGATTGAACTATTTCTGTGCACATAATTCCAATCAGTTGTCAATCTCATCTCCCTCTCTCTTTCTCTCTCTCTCTATGCACATATGTATTGAATGTCTATAAATCGAATTTATATATAATCAAAACTATATTAAGTTATTCCAGCTATGTATGTAAATCGAATAAGATCTTAGCTTTGTGCATGTTCATGTCTGATTGGAATTAAGATTTCATTGCATTGTGAGGTGATAAGACTTGAATTCTAGTAAGACTCTCTTATTGGTTATATTGTGACATAATGACTGTCTAATTGGTCCAACTTGCATTGCTTGATTGGCGCATTGATTTGCCTATTAGCATTTTTACTCTTATCCAATTGGATTAGTAGCTAAAAGACTGTCTAATCTGATATGCCAATGAAATCTAACTAGTTTATGTAAACACCAGCTGAAATCAGGCTTATTGATCAGATATATGTATAATTTACATATATATATACATATATCTGCTTTAAAGTTCCTTTACATCTTATTGAATTCCTTTTTTTTTAGCTATAAAACAAAATCAATTTGTCGAATGTTATTATTTGTTTTATTCCAACAAATGATTTATATATATGTGTAAATCTATATATATATATATAAATATATTATATAAATGTGTGTGTGTGTATGCGTGTAAATACATAATAAAAAAAAGCGAAAAGTTAACAAGAGTTTTATTTTTTAGGTGTGGCTTCGGCAGCTCCGCCTCCTGCTCTCGTAGGGCAGCTTCATCTGCTTCTCTTTTGCTTTAGCTCCTTCTCCACGTCCGCTTGCTACGACATCTGCCGCTTCTCCCATAACTTCAGCTTTGCCTTCCTTTTACCTTAACACAATTTACAGCTCTGTTTCCTGTGCCTCATCCTCCTCCTGCCCACTCCTCTATCTACTTCATTCTCATTCTCTACACCTGCTGCTGCTGCACTCTCCTTCTCCTACCTCAGCCTGCTGCTTCACTTCCTGCCACTTTAGCTTCCGCCTTGCTTTTCCTTCTTCTCCTGGGCACTTCATCATTCATATTTAAAGCTGCTGCTTCTGCTGCTGCTGCGCCACCTTTCCCGCCTCCTCCTCTTGCTTTCTGATGTCTGTTGTCCGTCTGCTGCTTCTACCATAACTTTAGAACTTTCATTTTCCTTTCTGCTTTTCCTTATGCTGCTCCTCATGGTCACCCCTCTGTCCACATCACTATCCATTTTTACAGCTGTGGCTCCTGCTCCTCTTGTGCCCCTTCCTCTGCCTCCTGCTGTTCGCCCATTTCATCGTCCGCACACTCCAGCGTCATATCCTCAAGCATCTCGGCAAGCGTGATCTGGGGCACATCGCTCGCGCTGTGCTCCACCCCAGTGGACAGCGTCTTTTTACTATCTCGATAGACATTGATCTGTCCGCGTATATCGGGATTCTCCTCGATGTCGTCGAGGAACTCGTGATAGTCATATTTGCTGCGCTCATCCGTCGCCTCGTCCGCCAGATGCTTGATCTTCCACAGACGCTGGCTGAGACGTGCCTGGCGATCGTAATGCTTGCGCACGAGCACAACGTCCGGAATTTGCTCCGGACTGAGCTTATCAAACTCCGGATCATTGATATTCGCCTCACCCGTATTGTAGCCCATCACCGAGTCGCCCTCCTTCAGCAGGTGCCCCAGATGAGAGCGTGTATGGATGGGATTGTCGTTGATGCCCAGCTCCGAGGCGCGCACCACCCAAATGTCGCAGAGGGCGTGCTTGAAGGAGACCATGCCCTGACCCGGATACGTCTTGCGGTCCCGCTCATTTATCACATCGATGTCCATGACAATGTACTCCACCAGTTGCTTGGGATTGCAAATCGCCTCGAACGGAGCCCGGAAATAGACCTGAGTGTTGACCTCGGCTATCTGCGCCGTCAGCGGATCGATCAGATGTATGCTGCTCGAGACGCGATTCACCAGGCATATGGGCGAGATGTTGCCCAGCTGCTGACGCAGCTTCTTAGAGAGACAGACGGCGCTGTCCTTCGATATCGGCGCTATCTCCACAGACCAATTGTACTTGTAGTTGTAGTTGTTGCTGTGTATGTCGTGCGAGATGAGGCGTTTCGATGTGGTCACCTTGACGGGAATCATTGTCTGCAGAAAGTCAACCATGCGCCTGGCATGATTCTCGCTGACGTAGTAGAAGTCGAGGCCGCCGTGCTCGGGCTTGATGCCGAGGGTGTTCTCGTGTGCCTTATATTTGAGTATCAGCTGTTCCAGATAGTAGAAGGTCTTCTTGTTCTCGGCCCGTTGACGCACTTGCACCAGGCAGCGCCAGAAGTCTTTCGCTTCGGTGCGATGGCAATCGGTGCACATTTGATTCTGCACTGTGAATTCGACAATGAAGACCTGTTGCAGCACTGTGCCGCCAGAGATTTCGCCATGCACTGTCAGCTTGACCTTGATACGCTTCGAGTGCTGCTCCGTCCATATGAAACCCGCATCCACTAGTTTCACATCCTTCAATCCCTTCAGTTTCTTCAGGCAAACGGCCAGCAGCTCTCTGGACTCGAGCGACGCCTGCACCCACTCATTGGGTGGCTGCAGGTAGCGTTCGCAGTTGCGACAGAAGTGCAGCACCGCCTGCTTTGGTATGTTCTCTGTTATATCCACATGATTCCGCAAACATGTTACGCACATATTGGCAGGATTTGGTTGAATGGGTACACCACATTCGCAGCAAAGGATCATGGCATTGCTGTTGACATTTTCGACGCCCAGCGTGCTGACGCCAGTGAAATTATCGTGCTCCATCTGGCACGGTTATTTTGCGTCTTAAAATTTCCTCCTATTTCAAATAGAATAACAAAAACACGTGTAAGCCAACGAATTTCACAGCGATGTGCAATCGGTGTTGCTGTATGCGTTTTAGCATAAAATACCGAAAATACTTCAAATTTAAATATTACAGAAAACTATAATAAATAACATTTAACATTTTGTCAATCTAACTTTAACTGAAATTCATTAGTTCATAGGCCTTAAATTATAAATACCGTTTCATTTTCATTTAACTTTAATGTTTACCTAACTGAAAATTTTATCAAATAAATTGGTATTTAATAACCGATATACAATGCGAATATCGTAAATTAGTATTTAAAGATTTGAGTACTATTGGTAAAACACCGAAATGGTAGAATAAACTTGATAATTGAGTAGTTTTGCAAACATATGTCACATACTTATTGGAAATCTAAATAATTTCGTTGTCAGCATACATAAAATCAGCTGTAAATTCTTTCGCGTCATTCCAAATTTCGAATTCGCCACATCAAGCATTCAATCTCGATAGCACGAATATATCGATACACTGTGAATAGCACTGGCTAGTTCGATCTCTGACTGGCCCCCTCGATAAATCAATAAAGAACAATGCAAATTTGCAGTCCATCTCCGTTGTTGACATTTGGACTTTTGCTTCGCGTCTTATCTTAAAGTCCCTCCATCCTAAAATCGACTGCTGATCAACACAAAGTAAGCAGTTACGTAGCAAAATGTCGTTGCGTCCACTTGTGGAGGGCGATTGTGGCGCAGTTAATCCATTGATGCAATTGGGTGGCCAATTCACCCGTGATGTTGCATACAAGGATGAAGGTTTTGCTCCTGCGCAGCTCGAGCGCAGTTTGCGCCCAGACGAGCAACTAGTCAACGATTTTCTAGGTCAAGTAGCTGGCCCACCGCAGTCCTTCCAAATGGACACACTGCTACAAGAGATGCGTGGAGTCAACCTTCAAGGAGCTCCACAGCAGCACAACGAAATGGCCAACCAATGGGGCCGAGATTTTATGCAACAGCAACAACAACAGCAACAGCCCAACAAAACAGTGCAAATACCCCAGCCCATACAGTCGCAAGACTTCTTTGACGAAACGATGATCTGCACCCAGAACTTTATGCCAAACCAAATGATGGTGCGACAGCCCTACTTGGCCATCACAGCTGGACAGCAGCAGCAGCAACAGCAGCAGCCGCAGCAGCACGATACATTCTTCGATGAAAACATCGAGACGATCATCACCGATAATCTGCCAAAGGTTACAACGTACGAAGAGTCTCTTGAGGATTGGATCAATGATTATCAGCGTAACAAGGATATCGCCGATCAGACTACAACAAATTTTAATGAAAAGTTCTGGCAACGTCTGCAGGACGAATGGCAAAAGCTTGCCGAGGAGAACGAACATCCCTGGCTCTCTCGTGCCACTCATGAGAATCTGGATGCCTACGCAGTAGTACGAATTCGCCCGAGCAATTGTGGCCGAATGTGCCCAAGCTGAAAATGCACATTTGACTGGGGGCTTATAATGTGGCGAAGGGAGTCGTATATCGTGTCACAGCGTGCGTGTCTTTATGCCCCCGTGCTCGTTCTGCGTCATCGAGAGCGCTCGCCGTCAAAGGACCCAACGACTCAGGATTCTGGCACACTTGGCGTCCACCCACGGCCGGCCCGAAAACCGAAATGGTCCACAGGCCAAGTTTCGTCTAGCGCTCAAAAAACCGAAACTCTGAGAATTCCCCTCGACGCCGAAAATTCGTCCGCGAGTGTCTGACTGCCCTGGCCGTATTGCTATACCAACGCACGGGCTTGCAAGCACGCCGTAGTAAAGATGCTTCTCCAACTGTCTGGACGGCATCCACAGTAAAATCCCCCTGGTGTCCCGCACTACTCCGCAGCTGCAGTCCGGATCGTGTTTAACCATGGCCTCCTCGCTGATTGGGGGCAACAAGCTGCGCGATCTGCAGCAGATCTACTTGGAGGCTGTACGAATGCAGCCCGCCCAAGTGGACTCCGATCTGCAGGAGGCACTCGGTGTCCTCTACAATTTGTCCGGCGAGTTTGACAAGGCGGTCGACTGCTATAGGTCGGCCGTCCAAGTGGATCCGCAGAATGCCAAACTCTGGAACCGTTTGGGCGCCAGCCTGGCCAACGGCTCACGATCCGTGGAGGCAGTCGAGGCATATCAACAGGCGCTCCAGTTGCAGCCAGGATTCATACGCGTACGCTACAATGTCGGCGTCTGCTGCATGAATCTAAAGGCCTATAAAGAGGCAGCCGAGCATCTGATTACAGCGCTCACCATGCAGGCGCACACGAATGCCGCCCGGGAGTTGCCCAACGCTCAGGCCGTTGGCCAGAACCAGATGTCCGAGTCGATCTGGAGCACACTCAAAATGGTCATATCGTTGATGGGGCGCAGCGATCTGCAGGGTCACATCAGTGATCGCAATTTGTCGGCACTCAACGAAGCCTTTAAGGACTAGGCCGATACAGTTGCTGTCCCGTAAATAAAGAATTTGAGATGTCATGCATTCCTCCCCATCATCCTTCCATATAGAATATTGTTTGGCTCTATTGCTTTGAATGTATTTCTATGTGTATTTAGATTCTAGATGTTGCAATTAAATTGTTATCGTTCGGTCAATCAAAATTAATGTAATCAGAGCTCGATCTTTTTTCTTATATATCAGTTCCCTTTATATAGAGTAATTATCTTATATGTATGCATATCCATGATGCCATTGGTGTTGTCTCCAAGGCTCTGCATCAATGGAAGGAGGTTTAAAAACTTTATAACTTAGAACACGATACTGAACAAGAGTGGAAGTTCTTTCATGGTATATTGGTCAGACGTTTGTAGTCAATCTTCTCCAGCTGTACTAGCGGTTTAAGCTGCTCTGCAAACACGCGCATCTCCTCGCCTACATTCTCTTGGCCCGTGGGCGCCACCACAGACAGTTCGACAATATAGCTCTGCGAGATGGGCTCGTTGGCCATGTCCTGCTGCTTCCCGGGCACAATTTTGATGAGCTTCGAAACGGTGATCTTCATGCGACCTTTGCGAAACATATAGCCTATCAAAAAAGAGTAGATAAATTGGCTTTTGCACAGTTTATTAATTATTAAGCGCAGACTAACCTTTTGCTATGTACTCAAACTCCAGGCGAAATCCCATTTCGGACAGGAAGTCGAGTATACCATTGGTGCAGGCGCAGTCCATGCAACTGCGCACTAGCGTCGGTCTTCGTATATCCACCTCCGGCTGTCCCAAATATCTCAGCTGGAACGGCGCGTCACGTCCCAGCGCTCTTCTTACACGTAGCAGCAGCAGTGGTTGGGGGGAATTCGGCTGACGTAGACTCATACACACTTCGAGATCATGAAACGTTTCCGGTGAGGTATCCACATTATCACAGAGGCCTTTCAATCTGCAAAGCACAATTTCATTGAGTTCACCTTTGAGTCGGTCTTTCGTATTTACTTTACCTGTGCATCAGATGCTCCACGGCTGTGTCCAAAATTGATCCTTGTAGCAAATACTCCAGATTAGGTAGGAAACGATTTTTTAGTGCAAGCGAAAGCGATTCCGTTGCTGAGGGTATGGCCATATTTAAGCAATAATTATTTTAATATACTATTTTAATAAAGATCTGGGATTTGTTTATGTTGCACTGTGCTGTTGTTGTTGTTCTTGTATCGCGATATTGACACGCATTAATCGGTATATCGATGAGGGCATGGTCAAAGGTAAGAAGGTTTCGCTGCGCGCAATTTTCGATAGGTCAGCGATAGTTCTGAATGACGACCCATTTGCATATTTGATTTATTTAAAAATCAAAATAGTCCAATGATGACTTAAAATTATTGTAAATAAATTAAATTGCTGCTGATGTGGGTGACATTTATTATTGTTATCATAACGCATATAGTTAACACACATAATTTGTGCATATATGACGTAGATGCGCAGAACCAAAATGTCTTCAACTAAATCGCATTGCATATACTTTTGCTCGCGTTATCTTATGCGATAATTCTTGAGTCAATTGGCTGCGGGTGGGGTTGCCAGCTGAAGAAGTCTGCACGCAGATAAGGATGCCAGACGCAAAAAAACGAACATCCACATATCGTCGCAATTACAATTATTATTATTGTTTAACAACAACATTGACGGATGTGTGAGTGTGTGCTTTAGCTAGCTAAATGGGCAAACTAGCGCAATACAAATTGCCAACGAGTTCTGTTCAAATGCTCGGCCATAACGGTAGTTAATAGAGCTGTTCGGGACTCTTCAATTACACACAAAGTTACGTGAACAACAACAACAACAGCAGCAGCAGCAGCAGCAGTAGCAACAGCAACACAAAGAGAATAGAAGAAGACACCCATTTGTAACGTACATTTATGTATATATGTAGATGTGCACACATACAAACGCTATCATAACACAGGGAGATGACATCTAACGGCTACAATAATAATAATACCAACAACAACAATAACAACAAAAGCCTCGACACAAATCAGCTGAAATGAACGTGAAGAAAAGGCCACGTCTGGAGCTGGCCACAGCTGCAACAGCAACAGCCGCTGCCGCAGCCGCAGCAGATGTTGCATATGCTACATACAGTAACGGGAATGCTGGCAGCACAACAACAACAAACGGTATTTTTCTAGCGAGCGGCGTGGACGTGAATAACGGTGCACAAATCTATTTAACCATATGCGGCGACGATGACAATTCGAATGAATCTCAGGAGTTCTATGCCATCGAGAGCATTAAACAGGAACCAGATTTGGATGCACTGCACGCTCTGCTGCCAACAAATCTGCAGCTGCCAACGGGTTGTGAAATCTATTTAGTTAAAGACACCACCACCACCACGACAACCACAACTCCCAAGGCGCACGAGCAATTGCTGCAAAAGCAACACCAGCAGCAGCAACAACACCAACAGCAACAGCAACAACATGCACAAGCAATGGCTTCCATTAAACTGGAGCCAGACTCCATTGCCACACCGTCCACGAACGTGCTGTACGGTAGTGGCCGCGGTGCAACGACGACTACGCACAACATTGTTGTCTCTGCCAGCAAAGATTCGCCAGGCAGCGTCTGCGGCAGCGGCAGTGGCAGCAGCAGCTCCTCTCTGCCAGTGGCTGGTCATGGAGCAGTAACGCCAGCAACAGTGCCAGCTGTAGCCTCGGCTGGCTATAATCTTAAGATGGATGCGTTCAAGAAGCGGGACGACAAGCGACGCGCCACACACAACGAGGTGGAGCGACGACGTCGCGATAAAATCAATTGCTGGATCTTTAAGCTGAAGGAGATGCTGCCCACGGAGGGCAATCGCTACAAGCCGATGGCCGAGACATTGGACAGCAAAGCGGCGAGCATGCGGAATGGCCAGCAGCCGAATGGACGCACTCCACCCAACGATTCCAAGTCTCAAATACTAATCAAGGCCTGTGACTACATCAAGAGCATGCAAAACGAGATAGACAGGTGAGTGAAGGGACTCAATATAAATAGATAATAAAATATGCAATATATTTATATATCACTAATTATATATTTAATTTGCAGCCTGCGCGACTGTCTGCAGGAGGCGGAACATTTGCGTTTAAGCAATCAGGCGCTGCGTGATGAATTGGAAACGTTGAAGCAGCAACAGGAGCTGCAGGAACGTTTTAATACCGCTGGCGGCTCGTTCAACGTAACACTTAACTCCCTCAATAGCTCAGCTACTAGTGACCTCTTCGATAATATGGATGGGGCGGCCAATCTCTCGGCGGTTTCCTCGATTAACTTTACCAAACGGGGCCTCATGATCAGCGACTACGATGAGTAGAATCGAGAAACCAAAGATACCCAAAGAGACAGATAATAGCAAATTTATATACATACATACGGACAGACATACATATAGTATATATCTATATATATATATATATATATATATATTATATACATACTTATATGGTTAAATCATTTTATGTGCCAGAATTTGTTGAGCGGACGCAGAAGATGAAGCTTCGGTTGAATCGAAGATATTTTCTTGTTATCGCTTTTTGTTAAATATTTGCTGGCAATCCTCATATACTACGGCATACGTACATACATACATAAATACATATTCATATACATATACATTTACATACATATATGCTGACTTACATATATATACATACATATACATATATAAAAATAATTCATATTTTGAGCATATATTGTGCTTGTTTTTTCGATTTTATTGTAATTGTTACTCGCACTAATTAAATAATGTAAATTAATTTGTAATATCTTAAAGAAAAAACAAAAATTAACTAAAGCTACCTATACAATTATATATATATACATATATATATAACATATACATTAAGCGGCTAGCTAAAGTCTTTCACACAAAGGATATGCGGGTTGGAATGTTGCCGAATAATTGTGATTAATAATTTGGCAACATTATCCCGATATCGAAAAGATATATAATATAATAATATCAGACTTAACCGCAATCAGGCAAATCATGGAACAGGAGAGAGCATACATATGTGTGTATGCGTATATGAGAGAGAGAGAGAGAACGAGAGTCAGAGAGTATGCGTGCGAGGCTCACCTCAACAAATGCATATGCGTCTCGCTCTTGTCGCAAGGTGTGTACAGTATAACGGTATTTGTTAAAGAAAATTTGTAAAAACCGAAAAAATGAACATTTGAACATATATTGTTGTGAATCGTTAGAACAATTGTTTTTTGGTATAGCGTTGATGAAATGAAAAGTGCAATTTGTGTTACTTGTTGCTATCTACATATATATACCAGTTAATAATTCTATTAAATTCAATAAAAATCAAAAGAAATAATAATTGTCCGTCGTCTTACCGTTGTCGTCCTCTTCCTTTGCGAGCATCTTGAAATTGCCGTTTGTATTGTGGATTTTAAGCGCTGTGTGCTCTTAGTCAACACTGCTCTTCGATAGCTTATTTTATAGCACTGGCGCGCAATCGGTTCGCCGCCACTTGCCATAAGTCGTGTGCCATCGATAGGCAGACATCTACAAGTTCTACTCGAAGCGATTCAACACAATATTTACAAGTCTTAATTTCTTGGTCGAAACGAAACCAAAGTAAACATTCAACTAGTGAGCTCGGGAACGAAATTTTCTGGTGGCACAGCAATTTTGGCAGGCCAAATGCAAACGATGTGACTAACTGCGAACATAAATAAATATAGATATTTATAACTACTTTAAGTAAACAAACAAATCCTATAAAAATTGTAAGGAAAAATAAATCAATCCGAAAACGGGAAAACATAAACAAGTGCAAAACTGTTCAACAGCTACAGCAGCAGCCGCAGCCGCAGTCGCAGTCTCAGTTAAACGGAAAAAGTGTAAAATTGTAATTGGGCAAAAGATAATCTGCATACCAATTGAGAAAGAACAAGAACAGAAAAACTAGTTTGCAGCAGCGACGTCGACCGCACGATAACAAGAACGACGCCAAGGTAGTTAACGAGCTGACAAGGGGAGTCCAGTGGCCAGACAGGCGGGCGGGAAAGAGATAGCTGCTATCTGGCCAATAAGTGCGAGTGCAAGCGCAAGCGTGTGGAACCAGTTCTCTGCTATAGGCAGACACTATGCAAACCAACTGAACAACAAAAACAAAAACAACATCAGCAGCAGCAACAACAACAACAGCAACAGCGAAAACAATAAGAACAGCAGCATCAACAAGTTAAATCAGGATGAACGTAAAATGGTTGCTGGCAGCATTGCTGCTGTTTGCCCCAGCCAGAAGCGGGGACAGCACTGCCATCATCAGCAGCAGCGGCGGCAGCGCCGGCAGCATCTTAAGCACTGGCAGCAGCAGCAATGCCCCGCCCGAAATCATTTTCCGACAGTGCGAACCCATACGGATCGAGATGTGCCGCGGCATTGGCTACAACGAAACGTCAATGCCCAATCTGGTGGGGCACGAGCTCCAGACGGACGTGGAGTACACGCTGCAAACGTTTGCGCCGCTCATCGAATACGATTGTAGCTCCCAGCTGAAGCTGTTCCTGTGCGCCGCCTACGTGCCCATGTGCACGCCCAAAGCGCCGGTCCATTCGATCGGGCCGTGCCGCAGCCTCTGCGAATCCGTGCGCATTCGCTGTCACCCGGTGCTGCAGGGCTTCGGTTTTCCTTGGCCACCGGCGCTTGATTGCGATCGCTTTCCGCGCGAGAACAATCACGAGACCATGTGCATGGAGGGACCGGGTGAAACGCATCTCACGCTGCAGGATCATGAACTCTATGGGCAGCAGTTGCCGGGTATGAAGATGGGCGTACCGCTGCCGCTGGACTGCTCGGCGCTGGGCAAATCCCATTTGTATGTGAAGCTGCATCGCTCTGGACGCTGTGCGCCGTTATGTGAGGCAGACATTCTGTTCACGCCGAGCGAGAAGCATCTATCCGAGATCTGGGTATCCACTTGGGCGTATGCCGGCCTCGGACTCGCCTGCGTTGCCACGCTCTGCCTGCTCCTGTTGGGCGGTGAATATCGTGGGCGTGGCGCCGCCGGCAGCGCTGCCAATGGCAATGCGGCCGCCAAGTGGTCTCGTCTGTTGTCGCCGCTGCTCTGGTGCCACAACATGGTCACCATTGGCTGGACGGTGCGCTTCATTGTGGGACGTACGGGTACCGCCTGCGGCACAGATCCCCAGGCGCCCAACGAATCGCTGCTCAGCGTCGATGGTCTCTCCAATGCGGCCTGTGCCAGCGTCTTTCTGTTGCGCTACTACTTCGGAATGGCCGCCTGTGCCTGGTGAGTAACGGAACTAGCCTTCAACTTGTTCAATTGGTCTTAGGTTCTAAAATATCAATGCGAGTAGCTAAAATAGTGGAACTTGTTCAAGCAGTTAAGATTTTGTGAAGTGTTCATGTGAACTAGAGTCAGGCTGGAACAATGGCTCTTAGATTCTACTTGAATATCTGAAGTCTACTTGTTGATTCTGTCGATTCTGAGAGGCTTTAATAATGAACTACTTTGCAACTGGAACTTAATAAGTAAAGTGTATATGTATGTACATATGTGTATACAGGAGTCAGTGTGGAACTAGTTCATTAGCTCAAATTATATTTCAGTTACTCAACTCTCGGAATTTATTGAATTATCAATTTGTAATTTATTTAAAGAGTCTTATTTATATGGTTTGGTGCCAGAGCCAGTCTGGAACTTGAAATACTGGTTCATTACTTTGAGTACTCTAATATAGTTTTCCCTGTGTATCTTGGAACTAATTTGCTCAATAAGTGTTATTATTATTCGAAATTTAAAGTCCACAGTATGGAACTAGCTCAGTAGTTCTTATTGCAACTAGCTTAGAAAGGCGTTCAAATGAACCAGTTTTTTTTTTCGACTGCAGCTAAAGCAAAAGTTCAAAATTTCCTGCCCTGTGTTCACTTCGAAATTTAGTGATAATACTCCAAACTGGTTCAATTTGAATCCAAAGCTTTTTTATAGATGTCTATAAATGTAGTATATCTTATTGTGGACGTCGCATCGTTCGTGTCGTGATGATAACAATAGCGTTATATAGCCATTTGCTAACGCAAGTTATTTATGACTGAAAACGTTTTGTCTTTCAACCCAAATCTAAATAGATACTATATGTATATATAAATATATCAAATCGATATGCTGTACACGATATAAATATATCTAGTATAAGTGGAAAGACCAAAAACTAGACAGCATTAGTTTATGAATATTCCCCTTAACCTTTTGCAGGTGGGCCATTCTATGCCTCGGCTGGCATCGGGACATACGCCGAAATAGTCCCGATACCAAGGGACATATAGCGCTGCCCTCAGCCAAGCGACAGGGCGGCAGCAGCCAGAGCAGCGCTCAGCAGGATTTGGCGCAGAATAATTTCGTTTGCTTTGTGGCCTGGGGATTGCCCGCATTCCAGACGGCGGCGGTGATTGTGATGCGACTCGTCGATGCGGATGAACTGTTGGGTATGCTTAACGTGTCTATGGCTTAACTGAATGAGCAATATGACTAAACTGGATTTCTCTTTATTAACCAGGCGCCTGCTTTGTGGGCAATCAGTCGGACAAGGCGCTGCAGGTGCTGGTTGCCACGCCAGTGTTTTGCTATTGGATCTTTGGCTCGATGAATCTAATCTCTGGCTATTTGGTGCACTGTCGCAACAAGGAGATATTGCGCAATAGCAATGCTCTGAGCCTGCAGCAGCAGCTGCAGCTGGGCGTCCACAACAGCTCCGGCATTGGCATCTTTCTGTTCATCTATGGCACCGCCTGTGCCCTGCTGCTGCTCGCTGTGATCTATGAGTTTGCGAACATCGATGTCTGGCTGAGTCAGCGGGAGACGAGCACGCCGCTTTGGCCATATTTGACGCGCGCCTTCATGGAGCTAATACTGGGCATTTGCTGCTTCGCCTGGGTACTGGGTCCCAGCATCTCCAGCCTCTACAAGCGCCAACTGTCCATGCGGCCACTCAAGCAATCGGTCGATCGACATGCGCAACAGCAGCTACAGCCGCATCAGCAACAGCACCAGCAGCAGCAGCCATCGCATCTACATCAACACCATCACCATCACCATCATCATCTGCAGCAGCAGCAGCAGCAGCAACAACAGCTGGACGGTCAGAGCAGCTCACGTGGCTCCCATTTGGCATGCAACAGCACCGTTGTCTCCTATCACTCGGTGCGTCCCTCGCACCAGTCCATGGTCAGTGCGCCGCCATTGATTAGCAGCCCCTACAAGCACAAGGCCCAGCAGACGGGCGCCGGCTCCATATCGCTCAACCAAATGTCCAACTATTCGCTGGGCCGCAGCGCTCAACACACGCCGCATGCCCACTCGACGCAGCGCCTCTACTATGCGCCCTCGAAGCATGTGCATGGCCATCATCATCATGGCAACTATACGCATTATCCGCAACTGCAGCGTTATGGCAACGAAACGTTGCTCTGAGCGTGAGTCCAACTCCGACTCCATTCTCTGGCCTCCATTGCTAACAACTTTTCTACTCTTCCACAGATTCAGCGCCTGCCTTCACCAAGAGTTCTTCAAGTCTGATGCCGCACCATAAGTAAAATGCGGCTATAACAACGCAACGTTCCTGCCAAGGTCAGCTTAGTTTAGCTACGTATAAAGTTTATGCACAATTTGTTAACTTAATTTAGGCAAATGATTTTTGTACGGGTCTTACGTGTATATATTATATGTATAATATAGAGAGAGGGAGAGAACAGTCAACATTGTGCCTTAGAGAGATGTGAGAGCGAGAGAGCTAGCCTAATACAGTTTAGACTCGCGCTGCGACTCACTGCGTAAATAGAGTTATAAAATTTGAGTATTAAAACATATAGTAGAGCTCTTTAGCAACCAAGTTGTATGAGAAGTTAGATTTATAAACTAATTGCAAAGTGCAAATCCAGCATATATTTATATATTAGATGTAAACTACAAACATTCAAAACTTTCGTCTGACTAGTACCGATTCAACTACTTTTGTGCATTGCATATGGCTTAAATTTATCTAGAATTCCTTGAGTTTATGTCTTTATCTAGAATTCCTTGAGCTTATGTCTATGTATACTCTATATATCATATAAAGAATATCATAACTAGCTTAAATTGGGTCAACAAATTGTGCGTATTTTTTGTTTGTTTAGGTTTTAAACTATTTCTGACTTTTGGGGACCTACACTTAAATGTATTAGCCCTATCTATGTATGTTTGTCTGTGTATGTGTATGTGTGCCTGTACTTAATATTCTCTTTTTATGAACCGTTATGTGTTGTGTTCCTTTAAGTTTTGCTTGAAATGCCATGAAATGAGTGAAAGTCCAGGAATTGGTTCAAAAATGAACGTAAGAAAACAGTTGTTCACATTTTGAGCTAGTTCATTGATTTTGAATTAGCTTTGCTTATGAAAGAAATTTCAAGTCATTCATTCATTTAAAAAAAAAAAAAAAAATGTGCAATATTAAATATTTTCAAAAATTTACAAGTTTCAAATTTCTATATTTAAATCGAAATTAAAAACAAAATATTTCGGTCTTCTATACTTAATAATGAATTTTCTATATTATTTCATGGCACTTTTATTTTTCATAATTAATTATTAGCGCGTAACCAAAGTACAATACACTAAAAATGATTCTTGCCCCATATCATCATTATTATATATATATATATATTTTTTTTTTTTTTTATCAATTTGCTTCCTATACATATACATAAATATATGTGAATTCTGTGATACTGTGATTCATGTTTTAAAGTTTAATTAAAAAAAAAAAAAAAGTACTTAAATCCAAAATCGATTCGAAACGCAAGTGTACTTAAATCAAACATTAATTGTATTCAGTGTGCCATTAGAATTAAGAATTATATGGAAAATAAAGTACTTAATATATTTATATACATATTTATAGCAATTAAGTTCTTTAACTAAGTCTTGAGAGTTTTATAAAAGCTGCGTCAATTTTTGAATTCAATCAAGCTCCATTTATATGCAGTATAAGAGAGCAAGCTATATATCCCAGCTAATTTTTTTTGTAATAAAACAATTGTTTCTATATAAATATGTCATATGTATTTTGTATCTTATTTATGGCGAATAAAGTTGTCCAAAATGATTTAATGCTGTTTACTTAATACATGAATTTTCGTTGTTTTTTGGTATATACAATTTTTTTTTTTTACAATTTTACCTGATGAGCATTTTGTCTTATACGACTTTTGCGCTTCTCTTATATTCAGTTCTTATATGGAGTTCATCGCAAGTTCAAGTATTATTGTCGACTGGGTGGCAACGCTGTGGCTTCGTCGCGTCGAGCGGGTGCACAAACCACAATCGTATCGCCTCGATTATTGTTGTTGTTGCTGCTGTTGCTTCTGCCGTTGCCATTGCCGTTCGCTTGCCAATTGTCAAGGTCCTCGTCGGCCGCGGCCTCGGCCTCGGCCAGCTCCTTAGCACGCTGATGGTATTTAAGTTCGCTGGCATACTTCGAGTTGGTAATGCCGAGGAATGAGGCAAGGCCGCCGCCAACGTAATCAATGCCGGCCAATATATTGTGGCCTACCTTGGTGGCCTTGTAACGTAGGCGCGGCCCCAGCGGCAATTCGCGCTGTTCTCGAATGAGTCACAAATTGATTTGATAAGTTATTATTGCATCGATATCGAATCGTTGTTTATGAAAGGCTTACCTCCAATTGCACATCGTAGCCCTTATCGGGCACGTCCGGTTCGGCGTCGCTATCGCTGGAGGAGAGCTCTTCCATGACGCCATCGCTGAAGTACAGCATCCGTTTGTTTGACTGCAGCTCGAGAGCGGAAATCCGATCGGTTTCGGAGAGGCCTTTGGGCGCGGAATCGGAACTATTGTTCACTGTAGTCGACATATTTTGAATTATTTGTATTTAATTTGATTATTATGAATTAAATATGATAATGTTATTCGCTTGGGGTTAGTCAGACAAACGCACGCGTTAAATGCGGGTTTTACAAATGCACGGCACTGAGTGAATGGCCGAGGGATAACTAAAAAAACAAACACAATTTGAGCGGCTCAACCGTCGTTTTGGTCTTGATTCGCCAAATACAAAAACCAACATACACAAACACACTTTATACAAACACACACACACACACAACACCATACATATATGTAAACCAAACAAAAACACGTTAATGTCGCCTGTCCATACGGGGGTCGTTTATGTCCTTGGTTTGGGGGCCGGCGTTGCGTGCCAAGCGCTAGTTTGCCATATGTAATCAATAAAATGCCGACTCAATGCCGATGTTGCTCAGCGCATCAACAAAAACTCAAACAACAACAAGAAGAATTGTAATCAAAACTGTATACAAATCGAAACGTTTGTAATCGAAACTATCGAAATGCATACGTTTCAAGTACAACAAAGCTTAGAAGATATCGCCACGCGTGGCCATTTCAATTCTGATCTACAGGTGTGACGTCAGATGTTTACAAGTCGAATAAACTGCGCGCATATTGTATTTCTCTTTATTAATATTTTGAAATTACATTAACTAAGCTATGAAGTTAGACAGTTTACCAAATTATTTATAACTCAAAATGACTAACAACGAAAAGGCACAAGTCTTGTTACTTAAGCTGCAAATCATATAGGTTACAGAAAAGTTCATTACATTTGTATAATTTTGGGTCAAATACGACTAATTAAGTAGCTCTCTTTTTCAAGATGCTTTGCACTTGGCAAAATGATAATCGAATGATTCTTTTACAATCTTCCAAATTGTTTCATTCATGAGAATCGTCATCGGATTGGTCCAGTGTGACCGTATTGTTATAAACAGCTGTTTATAAATTGCTCATCGCGTCGTTTACAACAATTAAAAATATTGATAATAAATAAAATCAAAACAATGGAATCCCCCATATCAAATCCTGTGACAAAGGGTAGGCCATAAAAAATAAACAAAAAATTCGTGCTCAACGCATGCTTAGATTTTCAGGTGGCTGGTGTTTCTCGCAGTGGACGCGTACGCAAAAAATCATCCAAACTGTTGGACTTCGAGTCCCCGGAGGAAATTGAAAAACGAACAAAACGACCAGGCAGGCAACCAGCCAGATATCCAGGACGCGGGCGACCACCCAATGCGCTGCGAGAGCGTGAACAAGAACTGGCGCTGGCCTACGCCGTGGAGGAGGACGAGGAGGATGAGTTGGATCACAATCACAATATCTCGGATGAGGAGCCAGCAATACCCACAATTGGTGGCACGGCCGATTTACGTGGCGCCCTAATGAACTCTGACGATGAGGTTGACACACTGGTCCAAGATCTGGTCGAAGGTGTCGAAGCCGAGGCCTCCTACACAAATGATTCCCGTGTCCGTCAGAGTCTCTACATGCGGGAAAAGTCGAACAATAAGCGAAAGCTGCTCAAGGATAACAAATTGCAGAGAAAGGATAAGGTGCGGGTGCGCTACACAGCCTACAGCCTGTGGGCGCGTGAGGTACGCAAACGCGACTTTCCAGATCTAGGTGAGACATCCTCCATCATAATCTACATTAATCTGAATCTACATTAATCCGAATCTCTCGCCTAGACTTTGCCAATGCCGCGCGAAGACTCAGCGAACTGTGGGCCAATGTATCCAACAAAGAGAAGAACGCCTGGCGGCGCAAAGCCAAGGTGCTGGCCACAAAGGCGCGCACCCGGGAAAACAATGCTCCAGCCGATTCGGTCACAGCGCAGACGGCGTCAAAGACAAGCAATGGCAACGCCTCTGTGGCAGCGGCAACTCCAGACTCGTCTTTCGTGAATCGCGCCACAACAAGTCGCACCAAGAAATTGGCTGCAGATCGACGCCAGTTGCCAGAGCAGACAACAACACCCTCGACATGGGCACAAAGCAGACAGAGACGCAATAACAACAGCAGGATCAAGGCGATTCCCGCCGCCAGCAGCCAGGCGAGCCCGTCCGTTCGACAATCCGCTGCGCAATTGGACATGGAGCTGGCCAGTGGCAAGGTCACGCCGTCTAGCATTGAGGCTATCGATGCGGCTGCCCACTTAAAGCTGCTCGGTGAGAGTCTGACGGTGATTGGGGAACGCCTCAAGGAGCACAATGGACACGTTGCCCTCTCGGGCAGCCTTTCTGTCCTACTGGACAGCCTCTTGTGCTCGATGGGGCCGCTGCTCTGCATGACAACGCAAATACCGGGGCTGGAGAATAAGAAGCAGCTGAGCACAAATCTGGCCACAACGTTGGATAACATTGCGTATGTGATGCCAGGACTTTAAAGACAAGTTCACAAATATTTGTAGCTCCCTTGTAAGTATAAAGTTTTTATTGGCATATTGTGAGGAGAACGTGAGTGTACGCATTTGCTCTAGGCAGAATTAATATTAGCAACAATACTGTATAATTTAAATAAAACACAAACAAATCAATTGTATATACATAAGTTGAAAAAGAAATGCAGCAGTGTATCTATTAGTAAAAGGAAAAGACAGAGAGAGAACTCAATTATTGAAACCATGAAAATTGGAGGGAAAGTGGTATATTGTTAAGTCAATCGATAAGTATGCAATTGCACAATCGATTTAGATTAAGTTTATATCAACTATCGTAAGTCTTAAGCCATAACTGCAACGATTAAAAAAAAGAACATAATCTTTTCCATTCCCATTCTTTTTTTGTATAACTAAAATTTGAGTATTGGTATATCATAATAATATGCTTTATTATGATAATAAAGCCCTTTATTTTATTGGGCTCCGTGTAGAGAATTAAGCAATGAATAACAAAATGAAATGAAAAAAACGTTACAGTTAATCTATTGAATTTTTATTTACGGAAAATATCTCAAAGATTTTATATATCAGCTGATCTTCTAGCATTAAATTAGCTAAAGTTCTGACTTTTCTAGCTTGCCTGGCTGGTACTGCATTCCTATCGATACAAGCTAACTGAAAATATCGATGCGGATGCACTTTGAAAATTTCCATCACTATAGCGATACCATTGCGATAGAGTTTTTCTTTTACCACGGGAGGGAATTGCAATTTATTGACTAGAATTTTGCAATTTTTAATTCAATACTGACCTGCGCACATCCACACAGACGCAATGTTGAAGCAACACCCAACGAGCAAACGAAAAAAATCATCAGATATGCAGCTTCCCTGCGGCTGGCGCGATTGCAAAATGGTCTGCGATGGCGAATGGCTGCTCAATGGCCACATTGCTGAGCATCTGGAGGAGCACCAGCAGAAGCAGCTGGAGTCGGAGGATTCCGACAAATGTGTATGCGTGTGGAACGATTGCAACTTCCAAACGTATTGCCGCGAAGAGTTCGAGCGGCACAGTTACTATCACGGCTATTACATTAATCTGCTGCTTCAGGGGAAGCATGAATGCGAGCTCCATCCCGAGATACCTGCCTGCTATGCTCCGCCGCGCAACGGTGACAAGCTGCCTGAGCTGAAGCAGAACTTCCAGTGCGGCTGGAGTGACTGCAAGCGCTCGTTCATTTCCATAGTCGAATTCCAAGATCACATTGTGCAGCACGCCTCCTTCGAATACGAGATACAAAAGTCGCCAGACGACGAGCGGCCCAAGACACAGTGCAACTGGACGCTATGCAACAAGCTGCTGGAGAACAAGTATCGCCTCATCGAACACATCAGCACTCACTCGAACAAGAAGCACGTCGCCTGCTATCACTGCGGCGAGTTGTTCAGGACGAAGACGACGCTGTTCGATCATCTGCGCCGGCAGCCGGACAACAACAGTAAGCGAATGGAGAAATAAACATGAATATATCTTACTCTCTCTCTCTTTCTATCCCTCTTTGTAGCACACAAATTTCAATGCGCGCAGTGCTTTAAATACTTTGCCACAGAGAAGTTGCTGCGCGGTCATGTGGTGCGGCACGTAAACTGCTACAAGTGCAGCATGTGCGACATGACCTGCAGCTCGGCCAGCTCGCTGACCACGCACGTACGCTATCGCCATCTGAAAGACAAGCCGTACAAGTGCACAGAATGCGACACACGCTGCGTTCGCGAATCGGATCTGGCAAAGCACGTGCAGATTGTCCATTCCAAGCTGGTGCATCAGTGTGATCAGCCCGGCTGTCAGTACTCCGTGCGCACCTACACGCAGATGCGACGAGTAAGTCAATGTCGACATATCTATCTATATTGTCTCTGTCTTAACTGTAATTCATTTGCTTGCAGCACTTTTTGGAGGTGCACGGCAACAATCCAATCTTCTATGCCTGCCATTGCTGTGAGCGCTACTTCAAAACGGGCAAATCTCTGTCCGTTCATCTGATTAAGAAGCATGGGTTCCGTCTGCCATCGGGTCACAAACGCTTCTCGTATCGCGTGGATGAGAACGGGTTCTATCGACTGGAGATGACGCGCATTGAGAGCCTGGAGGTTACGCAGCAGATCTTGGCGCCACATATCAAGCAGGAGCCGGACTTGGCCGCCAGCTGCTATGAGATTGTAAATCCTTTTGGCGTTGAATACGAACGCATCATCGTCTCCAACGATGCCAACGAGGCACAGCTGGTTGGCGAGGTGACAATCTCATTGCCCAGCCTAAATGCCGAAGACTTTTAAATATCAATCAATCAACATCGAAATGGAAATACAGTAAGCACGCGTTAACACAAACGGCTGTGTTCACTTATGGTGCTCCTGTTCCTCCAGCCCCCTGTTCCTACACTTCCACAATTGCACCGCCGAGTACTCATAGTTTGTAAGCCTCATTTATCCTTGACAAGATTTGCTCGAGACTCCGAACTGCAGTTGCGGCCAGACACACACAGCCCTGTCTATATGTGCACGTTTAGCGGATGCCCACTGTAGTCCAAGGTGTCTTCTATATACATATAGCATATTCGCATTTAGAAATAAATATCTATTACAATCAATATAAATCACAATTAATTTAGTTGTAAGTAAAAGTTTAAGAGTTTGACAAGCATATTTAATAAACCAAACCATGCACATCACTAGAAAAGATTTGCTTAATTTTTGATTGCTAGAAATATATGTATAGCCAACCTCTACTTCTATCAACAAGTAGATATAGAAACTTTTTTCAATTATCTCCTAGACATTCCCTTCCAAACAATATTCCAATACAAAAATGTCATAATTATTTTGCTTTTTGCCAATCCAAACTAAGCGAAAGAGAAAGAAGATAAACTGGAAACTACAGTTAAGAATTCCTCCAGAGCTATTCCCTCGTACATTCTAGCATTTTCAACATGACACAGCCGACAGTTCAATGCAAGCTAAAGCAACTCTGTAAATTACAGCTTAACAATATTCCATGCCAACAAAAGTGGCATCGCCGGCCGTAACATTGCAATGCAATCGAAAAGAACAGTTAAGCTTTCGCGTAAAGTGAGGTTATGGAACAACTAACAAATTTTCAACTTTCAGTATAGTTCTTTTAGTGCACTCGAAAAAAATAAACACATATGCAATTATGGTAATTTGTTTTTTAATTGTGGCTTCATCGACTATTCCGTTTTCTTCTTTACACGTTTTAGCAAATGTAGTTAACACTGCGCAACATATATATATAAAAAAAAAAACACCGTTGCTGTTGTTGTTTTTAAGCGTGCTGCTTGATGTTGTTGCTGCTGTTGTTGAATGCTCAAGCTTTTTACTTGGCATGTGTCTGAGCCTTCCTCAGCTGAGTGAGAATGTTGGACAGTTCCTCACGCTTCCTCTTGGCACGGATGTGTGTGCCCAAGCGGCGCTTCAGGAACTTCAGGGCGCGCTTATCCTTGGACACTTTCAACAACTCCATGGTGCGCTTCTCATAAGGTGCATGACCAACCACCTCGCGAACCAGATCGCGGGTGAACTTTGTATGGCGGGTTTGAATCTACAAATCAACGTAAAACAATAATGTAAACAACAAAATACCATCGGGAATGTTATTGATTTTTCACTTACGTTCTTCAAACGAGAGCCACGCAGACCCTTGACCTTCTTGTCGCCGGTATACTTAACATTCTTGACTTTAGTGGTCTTGTGGCCCTTGTTGAGACCAATACACAGCTCGTAGCGGACTGCCATTGTCACTGAAAAACAAACAAAAATTGTAAACACAGTTTTTATTTAGTTGCATTTGTTATTCTTATTCAACAACTGTGCTATATTTAACATTGATATTTTAATTTGTTATTGAACACATAATTCGCACATATAGCTCTATGATGTTTGCAATAATTTTAGAATTTTTACACAAGTATTTCGCGGCCGACCTACCTCAGTTGCTGTCAAATGGTAGAAAGAGCGCTGTCAAAGCAAGCTAACAGGAAGGCATTGAGCTCTGACATTAGTCTAGAGCTGCCAGATTATTCAGTTTCGGCCTTATTCATACGATACGATTTTCGATTTTAAAATTTACATGATGTCGATTTTTATTAATAATTTGTTTGTGCAACGTTTTATAAATATATATTCTGATTAAATATTTAATGTTAACTGGCATTATGTATTTTTTGTTATAATATGGAGGCATTAATATCAAATGTACTAAACTACAGTTAATAATAACTTATCGTTCAGAATATTTTTAAAAAGGAAAGAAAGCGATTGCCTTGGCTTAACCCTTATTTTTACCTTTAAATATTACTTTGATACCAAAGAAATAGTGCTGACGTTGTTTGAAGAATTTTGGTATTTATTTGTTATTTTGATCGATTTGCTCGACTACTTCTATTTACAGCACTGCTCTCTCATGTGTTGTCATTCAGTCCGATTAACTGTATTCATTCGCGTTTTAGCCATTTGTGCAAACAATTGAGGTGCAATAGCATATGGGATAATATTAAAAAGTGATTTGCTTGAAAATAAAATGCGTTTCAATAAATAAAAGGCAACTGATCGAAAGTTAACATTAGTTTATCGGCTTGTGTGCGCAATGATGGCAACACTGCATACGCCGGCCATGTTATGATATGTAAAAGTTGGACGTAGACACGTGTTTAATTTGTGCTCCTAAAATACGATAAAAATTTGTGTTATAAGTCAAATAAAAAAGAGTGAATATAATAAAAAACAATAAAGTTGATAGTTACGCTTATTCAAAAGCAATTCAAAACAAATTATTTACCCCACTGGTTTCAAAAGGTAAGCGCAATTCTGACCACGCGGAACATAACCTACTACAAAACATTTGCCAAAACACTCACAGGGCAAAGCAAAAAAATTGTGTCATGTTGCTTGAATGTTCCACAAGCTAACACAATTAGTTGTAAAGTGCAAATTAATTTTAAACAAAACAGGACAGCAATTAAATGCTCTTATCCGCTAATAATTAATTTAATGTATTTATTATTTTTTTTTTGTGTGTGACTTTGTGTCTGTGTGAGAGTGCAAAAAATGCGCAACATAATCAATAGGTGGCAACGTCTTGTTGTTGTTAACATGCGGCATACAATTTATGCCGCCTGTCAGCTTGTGTTTGTGTATGTGTGCATGTGTGCGTTGAGAGTGATTTTGTAGGATCAATGTGCTCATCGTTTGGTCCTTATTTCTTATTTTTGCCGATTATACAATGAAAATTTGTTGCTGTTGTGTCTTACATGTGTTCAAACGTATATACATATACATACATATGTATCCGTGTACACACATATGACATTTATATACAAGCATAAGTTTAAATATATTTATATAAATATACATATATGCGTATATATGTAAAATTCTGTTAGCGTCTGAGTCATATAGCTTAGATATTAATTTGGTTACGCTTTCCATAGAATTTTTTGTTTCAATTGAAATGTTTGTGCGCATTATGTTTTGTTTTGTTGTTTGACGGCTTTCACTACGCCATTCAATCAAACGCTTTAATATATATGTATGTTGGTGCTGATAAGCAAGGAACAACAACAATAAAGGTAAAGAAGGGAGAGAAAAAAAACTAAAACCAAATCAAAATATATACATTTTCACGATTATACAATACACAACTACAAAAAACTGTCGTCGTCGCAAAGCATATGATCGCCAACCACGTTGCCAGACTAATGTCAAATGGGCAAAGGGAAGGTGGCATCAGGGGCAGGGTGGCAACTCTTAGGCCAAAAGTAAGGCAGATCGTTGTTGCACTTGGTTTTGCCGTTTCTATTGAATTTGGGTGCGTGCGTGTGTATTAATAGACGAAATTCGCCTTCTCATTCCCCCATGCACGCTGTGTGTATGTGTGTGTGTGTGTGATAACGAGTTAAATACAATCCATAGGCCTTGGCTTCCAGCCGTGGCTGGTTTAACAACTGTCAAACACTAAATTGTTATGTGCATACATTATACAAATATAAAATGGAATTTTACTAAAACACTGCGAACTAATTGTAACGTGCTTTTGGCACCTTCTGCAAGTTCAAAGTCAAGCGCCAAGCGTCAAATATTTTTGTTTGCATAGGCAACACACACATATACACATACTCACAACCACATACCTACAGTCTCTCAGGCAAAGAAACATATATAAGAGTTAAGCAACTTTAACGGCATTAATGCTTGACACATGTAAGAGTGCTGAAGAGTGCTCGCTTCATCCAGGTGGCAACGTTGCGGTGAATGCAAAATGGACAATCTCTCTCACGACTGCCCGCCCTGATCGTTCAGTACTAATATGATGACCTTTGTGCCTATATTGTGCGATTAGAGCTTATCAATGATGACGAAACCAGCGCTCTGTAGATAAATGTATGTGTGTGTCCAGCTTCTAGCTCTGCATATAAACAACAGACAAATTGACACACTCACACACATGCGACATCAGGGCAACAGGTTTGCCCAAACACAGAGAGTGAGAGAGAGAGAGAGAGAGAGAGAGAGAGAGAGAGAGAACGTTAAAGAGAGCGAGGTTAACATTTTTATTGTCTCATTGAAATGCTTTGACGAAGGGCGCTCTTTTGCTATCTGTCGATTCGTCTGTCTGTCTGTCTTTCCATTTTTTGATCGAATTTTTGTTTTGAGGCTGTTGACACTGCATTTGCGCCTTTTAATTGAGTGGGTGGTATTGGGTGGTTTGGATTGCATTGGCAACAATCGACAAATGTTTCGCTAGAAATAATAAATAGAAAAACGAAGCAGATCACACGATCCTCTACACACACTCACACACACACACACACAATCCCAGAGAGGGGGGTGGGGTTGGCAAAATAAAAAAAAATAAGAAAAAAATGTGAAACGCTTTTGGGTAGTTTCCCTTTGTATATCGAAGCGCTATCATCGCACGTCGGCGATACGCATAGAAACATAGAAAAAACATAAAGCTCGAATTCGACGAGTCGCAACGCCGGCATCTGATTAACGAATCAAATATAGTTAAATAAATACAAATTGAGTTGTATTTCGAGTAGTTCAGCGAAGTAAACACAAATCCAGCGAAAAGTTCAATATAGAAAAGCAAACAAATATTGAAAGAAAATATATGTTTAAAGTTATAAATAAAAAAGATATAAATTCCCAACGAAAATAACGAATAAGTTTTGAGTGTGTGTGTGCGTGTTTGATAGAGTTTTTATTGTTTTTTCTCTCTTGTTTTTATTTGGAAAATTCCACAAACAGTGGGCACAGTGTGGCAAATTTGTAAAGGTGATTCCAAAATTTTGGATTTTAATTTTATTTCATTTTTTATTTATTTTTCTTATTTGCCAGTTTTTTTTTTATTTTTTTTCCTTAATTCTTAGTTTTTTTTAGCAACGTTTGTTTTGTAACGATTTCATAACAATTGCCGTAAGCGTAATGCTTGTTGTTGTCATTATATTTATCGTTGTTGTTGTTGTTGTTGTTGTTCTTATGCTTGTTCTTTAGCTAGCCGAAAGCTGCTTGCGTTTGCTCTTTTCGCTTATTGTTGTTGTTTCGGCTTTTTCTTCACACTTGACAGTCAGCGCACGCGCAAGGGAGACGCATAATTCGCTCTCGCTCACTCACTCCCTCGCGCCCCCGCTCGATCTGCACACTGAAAATGTGTGTGTGTGTGTGTGTGTGCGCGCGCTCTTTCTCTCTCGCTCTGGCACTATTGCTTGTTGGCTTCCGCGTGGCATTCTGCTTCTGTTTTGCACCTTATTTGCTCTGCGCGTCGCTATTCGAATGATTTTCTATAATTACGTATTTTTGCTATAAATACGTCTTCACATACACACTCAAATACATACATATGTATCTACTTGGCTGTGGATGCCAAATAGGTCTCGTGATGGTCGCGACCCAAACAAATTGACTTTATGCAGCATTTCAAACTATTAAAGGTCTAAAAACTATGCACATATATAAATATATTTATATATGAAATATATTGCCCAATTTTTAACAAAATTTATTCGTTAAGCCAATACAAATAGGTTTTACTTTAGCATAAAGTTCGCAACGAATTTGTTAAACAAATCCATTCTACATTTCAATATGCATTTTCTAAACTTTTCAAAGCCTTTTCAAAAGTTCTTTCAGGATGTTTTGTTTAATGATTATGCTCAGATTTGTTCCTATAATGTGAGAGAAAGAGAGAGAGAGAGAGAGAGAGAGAGAGAGAGAGAGAGAGAGAGACAGAGAGGAGAGAGCGAGAACTTTCCTATGTTTTTTATACCCTGAGCCCAATGAAAGTGCAATATGAGGATCTAATGATTTTGTGAAAATGTAGATTTACTTGATTGCGACATATTGAGTCACAATTGAGTCCGGTTCGCCAGTCCGCCATCCGCAGGGATCGTATAGCTAGAGAATTAAATTTTTTAACTATACATATCTGCTTTTTGTGTATTTCTATAGCATACGCAATACGAGCTTATCATATATCATTGTATTTCCTTTTAATTTTAAACGTAACTTGAATGCCAGAAAAGCGTTAGATATCGAGTTTACTGTCTAGACCGGTCACTATGATGACAATTTGTTTTTGTGTACATTACCGGCTAACTTGAGACTTGTGCTTTGCCAATTGTTGTTCTGGGAAATCAGGGAATTTACTAGTCGATCAGTCGACTTACAGCTGTGCTTTGTTGCGTAGCCATTAAGGCATTGGTGCTATTACTAGAACTGCAATTGCATTTTCTTGTATTCAATAAAAGTTTCTTTTCCACTTTTATTCTCAAGAAGTCTCAAGCGATACTGTCGTCCCTCTGGCACATTCTGAAACGTTTGATCAGTAAAGCTTTGCTTTATATATACCATTAGAAAAATAAGCATTTGAGTTCCTTATATTTTTTCTACTGAAGATTAATCGAATTTAATTACAATGTATTTTCAGATTCTCCAATATTCAGCGAAAATGGTATCCGGTCGTCCTCTACTCTATCTCTCACTGCCCGGTGTAGCATTTATACTCGGCGTCTTTTGGTTTCGGCGTAGAAATAAAAATCGTATTGAAAAAAACGATGACGATGCAAATGCCGCCACTGCCAATGGAAAGCCGATCAAAGAAGCCATCGAGCCGGGAACACAGCGCAAAGGGATGAATGGCGTTCAGTCACAAAATGGGAAATTACCTACGGGAAATGGAAACGGTACAGGTGCCTCCAAGTCGATGAGCATCTGCGTGGGTAACGGTTCGGTATTGAGCGGCGGGGGGGACTATGAAAAGGACAGCCCGAATACAATGCTATATGGTAAATCGGCGCCAATCACAATACAGAGCAATGGACGCGCATCACCGGGCAAGCATCAGCAGCAGCAGATCGATACGGAAATGCTGAAGTCCAAAATACAAGATGCTGAACATAAGAAGCTCTGTTCTATAGACGAGGATTTTGAGAATCTGTCATCGCCTAGAGATTTGCCTGATTCGATATCGAAGAATCGCGTCTCCTTCTACAATCGGAAGATAAGCCAAAAGACCGAGGAGCCGGTGGTCATCAAAGCGACACGTACACCAAAAATATCACCAGAGAATTCGTTTCTCGAGAGCAAATACACCAAGGAATGCGAGCAGAACAACAACTGTGAGCCAAATCTGAGTGATGATGCTGACAAGACGAAGGAGAAGCAGCAGCTAGAGGAGGTGGAGGAGCAAAAGGAGAATGCCGTTGCCGCTGCCGCCGTGGAGCAGACAATTAAGCCCATCGAGCTGGCACAACTACAGAGCACAGCTGCAGCACAGATCAAACAGACTGAGGAGGAGCAAGCAATTGTGGCCAAGCATGTGGATTTGAATGAGAATTCGACAGCTGTAACCACTGTCACTGCCACTGAAGGTGCCACAGATGGTGCCACTGATGCTGCCACTGATGATACAGCCAATGGCAATCAGAAGCGCAATGTGGATGCAGCCAGTCCATCGCTTAGCATTTGCAGCGTACAATCTGGTGATTCGGGCAAAGGCTCCAGCTTGCCGCGTTCAGAGGCAACATCACGTGTGAAGAGCTCGTATCGCTTTTTCTTTCCGAATAGCTTGATTGGCCAGCTATATGGACGCAAGCGTTCGTACATCAATCAAATCAAGTCGAAAACTCTGGCCAATGTTAGCTTGAGCAAGAATCGCTATTCATCGGGCAAGCTGCGCATTTGCACCATCGAAGGCACCGACAGTGAGATCGACGCCGCGCTGGCCATGATACGCCAGCGTTTGCCATCCAGACGCTATCCCAATTTTACAATGCAAAGAATTCACTATGCGCTTCCGCAATCCATAGTTCCTCTATCGACTGAAAGCCTCTATAGCTTACAAGTGAGTTGACGTCAGATTCTGCCAGTCTTGATCTGTACCTCTCTATATTTTAATCATAGAGGGAGAGTTTTATGCATGTATTGAATTACATACATATTCTTATATGCTGTAGGGATGTTGATCGATAACTGAACATGAACTGTATCAATGGTCGTTGATCGATAACATGGACTGTATATATATATATATATTGGTTGATTGATAATGCTTGCAATTCCAATAAGTAACTCGATTAAGCGTGTTTACAAAATGATTCGCATGAGTTATTGATGTATATATGTATATCGATATGCCAATAGTTCACTATTGCAAAGAAAATCGATAAGTAGCTTGATAACAAAATGAAGCTTATGAATTGTAGTTTCGATAACTATATATATCGTTCAGCTAGCAAATCTTTCGATTTTACAAATAGACTCAACCAAATGAATGATAATGCTGAACGATTGATCAGTAAGATACTAAGCTGTCAAATCAAGATCGATTCAGATTGTAAATGAGCATTCCAATAATTTATCGAAAGTGTATCTATCCATTTAGAAATACGACTTATCAATGCAAAGCTTTGCAACATCCCTAAAAAGCTATAATTGAACCAAAACATAAACAAAAGTTAAAAGTAATGCCATACTATCGATAATTAATCGATATTTAGCGAATTTTTATTTGATTTCATTTATTTAATGTATTGATTCTTGCGAATTTCACAGCTAAATCTGATCGAGGGCATCAACAATGATGTGTCAGTCAGCGCAGTGCTCTCTGGTAATCATGTGTTCGTTCAGCATCCGCTGCATCCATCGCATCCATCGCTACACGCACTGCAGAAGGCCATGCTCGAAAGCTACTCGAGCATAGAGGCGCCCAAGTTGCCGAGCATTGAGATCAGCGCCGTCTGTGTGATGCCCATCAATGGCTGTTGGTATCGCGTTCAAATCGTGGATACCGATCCCAACGATGATGAGGAGGAGGAGGAGCGTTGCCTGATTAAATTCTTGGACTTTGGCGGCTATATGAATGTTAGCTTTAGTGCTTTGCGTCAGATACGCACAGACTTTATGGCGCTGCCTTTTCAGGCAACCGAATGCATACTGTCCAATATTGAGCCAATCGGTAAAGTATTCTATAGATCTATTTCTCTCTATATATGTATATTTAATCAGTTATACATTTGTTTATAGGCGAGACCTGGTCTTCCGATGCGGCCGATATCCTCAACAAATTAACCAAAGGCATTGTCTTGCAAGCACAAGTCGCCGGCTATAATAGCCATAATATACCAGAAATCTATTTATTTGCTTCTCTAGGTCCAAACGTAAGTAAAAAGCTGCATCACAATGAAAGAGATGGCAGGTGTGAGCGAGCGAGATAGCCTGATTAACAGTTGATGCGAGATAGCTACAAATTATTGTTATTTTATATAATTTTATTATATAAATATTTGACTAATTGTTTTTCATTTTGAATTTGCAGAATGTTATTTTTATCAATAAGGAAATTGCCGCCAGAAATCTCGCTAAATGGGTCGAGATGAGTGACTAACAGCCCAAATGAACAATGAAACTTAATACATAGGAAACTACAACAGCAACAATAACAACAACAACAAACAAGAATTAGCAGCTACACGTTGGAAGTCTCAAAGTGCTGGAAAATAGCTCCAATAATGCAAAAAGTTGTAGAACGCGACTGAGTCCGTATTTATTTATAAATACAACAAAATACAACACAAAATTTACATACACACACATACACATATGCAGACATGTAACGCATTGTTAACACAAAAACACACACAAGGACAGACATAGACTATATATAAATTTATATATGTAGAACATTCATATCCAATGATCGTTCATATACAAAAGGCGTTAAAAAAGAAAAAAACAAAATGAAGAAACAAATGAGCAATAATTTTTGTTTGTTGCTTTAGTTGCGAATGCCTAATCGATTTGTTTGTTGTGCTCTGATCCATCGCTGATCTCCGCATATAGGCAACTTAACTAAACAACTATACTAAACTAAAAACTAAAACTAAACTAAACAAAATAATTAGATTAGTTTCGAATGTGTATAGTCCTAAGAACGGAGTGTTTCGATGGTTGAGTTATGTTAAGGAACGTGCACTGTACAACACAATGAGAATGTATTGCGTCAGTTCCGTTGGGCATATACCCACGCATAGTAAAACACACGCACTCAAACGCATCAGAAACCAACGAAACGCTTCAGATATTACCATACTCAGAATATAAGTAATATTACTTAGTGTAAATAGTTTTTTTTTTTTTTTTTTTGTTTATTTTCAATATATATATATATATATCTACGTATAAAAAGAGATGAGCCAAGCCGAATTATCGAACTTTATATGCATTATACAACAAGATATGTCTATATATATATTTAAAGTAAACTATCGACAAACCTAAAGCATAGTTAGTTTTCTTTATTTCACATGATGTTGTATATAATTATAACGTTTTCTTTTTCGCTTGTCTCTCCATTCTCTTTAAAATAAAACAAGAAAACAGTCATTAATTATCATTAATTTTTTATTTATGATTTTAATTTTGATTTTGTGTATTTAACATGAATAGTACAAGCATATTTCACAAATGTGTATTATTTTTTTAACAAAAACAAAAAATAAAGAAAAAAAAATTTAAAAACAAACAAAAAATCATGAAAAAATATATATTAAGTGAAAGTTTAGATGGAAAAAAAAAAGACTTACACCGCAGCCTATACAAATTTTTACTAATTCAACAAACAAACAAATCGGCAAACGGAAATCGTTTGTCTTCTTAGCAATAAATGAGAAGAGAGAGGAGAGATCGAACGATCGATCGATCGATCGATCTGAACTGCAATTGCACATTGTCTCTCGTGTAAATACATAAATGCCAACAACTCTTTAAAGCAATTTGTAACAAGCAACAGCAACAACAAAAACGGCAACAACAAAACTCACAACAGTTATAGATATATATATAAAGAAATCTATATAGAAATCGCATAGTTTGGCAATTGCTTGAGTTAAAAAACTTTTGCACTTTGCGCAGTTTTAGAGTTAAAGCTAAATGATAACAGAGAATTGAAATGTTAGTTATATAATATGCCTTTTGTATATGTATTTCAATGAAAGAGAAAACAAGTATATATACATATATATATACGTGTTTATCGGATCACAAATGATATGCTATGCGTGTGTCTCTATAGCAGCAAGTAAAAGTAAATTGATAATTTTAATTGTTTTTGCTAGCATAAGCGTTGCATATGTATATGTATATCAAATCATACACACACACACACACCTACACACATAAAAACATGCTATATTTATTAACGGATTTTTGTGTTTTCAAAATTTAAATTGCAAGTAAATTCGTTTCGCCAAAAGGCTAATTAATTATAAACCATTGTTAAGTAATAGAAAGCAACGTAAAAGTGTTGATAATTATATTATGTAAACAATCTATATACACATATATATATATATATATATATGTATATGCATGTATGTACGTACGTATGTATGTATATATACATATAGGCATCATCCATAAGACTTGGCGCGTAATTTTGTTTTTTTAATTTAAAAATTATATTACAATTATTGTTTGTTTATGATTTCATTTTTTTTTTTTCCTAAAAATACAAAAAAAATTTAAAAAAAGAGAAAATATTAAAAATTCAATTAAAAAAAAAAAAAAAAACAATTGTAGTGCAAATTTTGATAGAAATGTAAAAGATTTTGATAATTGTGTTTTCATTGTCTGATTTCTGAATAAATCAAATACTTATAATAGCATATTATGATACAATTATGTAAAGTAATTACATATTGCTTATGATTATTATTATCATTATGATTATTATGATTGTCAACGTTTTTTTTTTTTTTCTAGTTTTTATTAATTTCACGTTGTAAAATTATTTCACTTGTGAAATTGTTGATTAATAGCTTAACGGACCACTAAAGCAACAACCTGACAAGGCTACACAGCTACACACATATACACATACACTTCCACACACACACACATACTGACATGCATATGAAGTTGATGTAGAGCACATATTAAATCGTAAATTTAACACTTAGTTATCGTGTTATATTACATATATACATATATCTATTTTTTCGTTCTTTAATTTAATAATGCTGAGACGATAAATACAAATAAGATTTAATTTATAGACACATTCAAGTGAAAATAATTTACAACAAAAATTTAGCTATTAACTAAATATAAAAAATTATTGCAACTATATGAAAAATAAAAATTTGAAAAATTATTAAAAAATATGTATATATATTTGTCATTTTTTTTTTTTTTTGATACTTTTCACACGAAAATTTGATGGAAAAATAAAATATATATCACATAATAGAGACTTGTGTGGGAACAGAAAAATATACTTCTCTGTTATTACGCGCGAAAGGAAATCGTATCCAGAATAAAAGTTATTCAACAATGAAATTCTCATCGTAATGCCTATATTAGTACCTCAGTCCCAGGCGCAGGCGTTGCGTGAGCAGAGCGTGCATGTGTGTGTGTGAAGCATAGAAACATTGAAATACCTGCTCTGCGGCTGGTAGAGGGTATTTTCTAGTTGGGCTTCGAGCACACTTACTTTTTTTTCTTGCAGTCAAAGTGACGCGGTTAATAACATTCGCTTGATGTTAAGCAACAGAGTTTGTGGCTTCAGTTATCATCGATATCTTTATAACGGGCAATCGGCTATATAGCCTATATATAAAATTTTACTTTCTAAAAACCAATCTGAAATTCCTTATTGACCTCGGCAAAGGCTTTTACAATGTTATGTGTTATTATATGAACTTGATATGAAGCTTTTTAGCAAATTGGATATGGCTCTTGTCTATCGGTTCTGTACTTCCCTTCAGATATACAGACATACATATGTGTATTTGTGGGTATATACATATGTATGTATGCACATGCTGTATTGCTCATTGAGAACGGGTTTATTTGATTCGTCTGACAAGTGGTAATAATTCGATTGACTGGGAATTCACCATTCCATATTTGTTTTTATCTGGGAATTAGCTAAAGAATGTATCTGACGTCTAGAGGCAAACGAGGCACGATCGGCCCTAACTACAGCGAATTAAGCAACTGTTAGACATTTAGAATTGGAATTTCCAACAGAATTTCCAATTGAGATGGCCTAGATGATTATTTAATCATAATCAAATATTTACTTATTATGTATATATACCCTATGAACAAGAATAATTTAATGATTATAAATTGATTTTTTTTTGTAAATTGTTTAAGCAAGAGAAGAAATTTAAGCAACATAAAAAAATTTATATGAATTTATAATAGTTTTTTTTTTTCTATAACCTGTTGGCACACATTAGTAAGTTAATTTTGTTAACCTTGAAAGTTGAAATTCAACTTAAAATTGATAGATACCCTGTACACAAAAGAAACTTTAATATAAACTTAAAACTAAATAGTAAATGCTTAAAAATAAATCTGGAATTTAATTTTCTATACCCGGTTACATACACTACACAATACAATAACAAATTTTTGATTGCGTATACCCTGTAAGCAGAAGAAACTTTAATTAAAAACTTTAAACTCAATTGTTGTACCCTGTAACCTGAATAAGACGGCTTACGAATAGGTTTGTTAAATTTGGGCATACTTAACATGAGTACAGGGTATCTTATGGACAGGCAAGACACTTGTTATTTGCAAATAAACTCTTACTTTATGAAGTTGAAGTAATTTAGAGTGTATGAATTCAGTACAGGATACAGGATACATTTACACATATTTCAATGAACTCTCATTATATCTATATGTATATGCATGAGTTTGTACAAAGTGGCTTTGGAGTATGACAGAGTATCTTATAGTCGATCATGCAATTAAGAGAAGTATAAGTCAAGCTGAAGTGTTGATCTTAGTTTAGCATTATATTTGCAGTTCCCATTTGATTAATCGATAACCCATTAGTCGATCATAATTGCCTTTTGAATTCGATGCGAAAATACGGCAATGGCTCACCTCCAATAACCCTAATCACAGTCTCTCTCTCTCTCTCTCTCTCTCTCTCTCGCTCTCTCGATCCTGCTTGTGTTTGACTTGTTAGCTGATGATGGAGCTTAGATCATATCGATGATGATGCAAGCCCCTGCTCTCCAGGTACCTAACTCTTCTAATACTGATGATAATGATGATACAGATAAATGATATGAGCAATAATAATGATAGTTATACAATTGATAATCTAAGGCATGAAATGTACAAGCCTTGCACATGTACCTGAGTTATTTACTTGAAGCCGCTCCAACTGTTGCTTTATTGCATAGGTACTACGGCTATCGCTGCCCACCTGTGTACCTACCCTGTCTACCTATGTATCCGCCTGTGTAGGTATTACCAATTGTTTTCAGTTAGCTGTGATGGTTCTTAAAGCGCTCAAAGCTCGACGCCGCCTCAGTTCTAGCCGTGGCATTCACGGCATCACAACTCAACCTCAAACGATTTGAAATAAAATTAAATAAAATTAAACGCGACTCCGGCCTTTGGTACAAGTTGTTGTTCTCCATCCCTCGCCCCCTCTCTCTATCTATCTTTCTCTCTCGTTGACTCTCTCGCTCTCGCTCTGGCTCTCATGCATTTGCGTGGCACTAGTTAAAAATCCCATTTAAATAATATTATTAACTTCGCAGCGGCGTTTGTGATAATTGCATTAATTTTTATATACATATATATGTACATATATTTTTTATCCATTTTGTTTGCAATTTTCGCTTAATTAAATGTTCAGCAGTGCGTAAAAAAAATATATAAATAAATATATATACAAATATTGTGAAACAAAAAAAAAAAAACATTAACAATCATAACACACAATAACAAGGAAAATAGTTTCGGAGGGGGGCAAACGTGAAGTTCGCCTTGCAGCATGGAATTAAAGACAATGCCACACAATGGGGCCAATGGCATCTCCCAACACAACAACAACAACAACAGCAACACTAACGGCATCAATAATAGCAACAACAATACCAACGATAGCAAGCCAGATGTGAGTACAAGAACAAGTTCCAGCATCAGTTCCAATTCCACATACCTTAGGGAAAGTGTTTTAATTAGTTTGGAAATGCAATTGCAAAAGTTTTCAAGTGATTTCATATATTTGAAAGAACCAGTTCCAGTTATTCATTAAAAAGACAGTCTTATTAATTTAAATTAATTATTTTTCAAATTAGCTGAACAAGTTCCACTTCCAACTCCAGTTCAGCTTTAACTTAATGAAGGCATTTCAATCAATTTAAGCTCATTTGTTTTTGATATTTAGTAAACGATTGCATATTTTTGAAAGTAATAGAACCAGTTCCAGCTTAAGTACAAATTACCTTATGGCTGGAATTTTAATAGCGTAAGCACGCTTTTATATGTTTTTAATTATCTATTAAAATATTGCCTATTTTTTAAAGTCCTCGAACCGGTTCCAGCTCCGCTTGCGCTAAATACGATTTTAATCGATTAGATTTCTAGGAGAAGTTTGCATATTTTTGTAATTTTTGATTGCATATTGATAGATTTGGGTATTACTTGCAGTAATTGTATATATTCGAAAGAAATCGGATCTAGTTTTAGTTTAGTTTAGTTTAATTAGCTCTAACTGAACTATCTTATAATACATTCAATATTATAGCTCCAGTTCCCGTACTAGTTCCAATTCTAGTTTCAGTTTAACAAATCTCATTGACTGCATTTCAGTTAAAATCGTACAGTACATGAACTTTTGAGTGCTTGTTAAATATTGATTATTGGCTGAAGTACCAGTTCCAGATCTTGTTCTTGAAGTATGTACTATAAAGTAATTGAATATTTTAGCATTATAAGAAACAGCTTCAGATCCAGTTCCAGTTCGAGATCCAGTTCCGCTTGCCTAAAAGACGACTTTTTAATTAGCAACAAGTCAAGTACCAAAGTATTCAAGTACTTTTGAGTGGTTGAATACTTTCGTTAGTAGGGAGAGACGAAGATGGCGGGATAGTCTTGGAGTACCTGACATAAGAGCACTAGAAATAGTTGCTGACGCTGTTCAAATTTTAGATTATCAAAGACAATGTGATGATTCTGTTCGCTTGTTTTATGACTTTATATAGCATCATTAAGGCCGACAAAGCAGCTGAGGCCATAAACCAAAACAAACTTATCTAATATGCCGCCAATACAACACGAAAGTTAGTTACAGAGCGTGGCACATAATCATCTCTATCAGCAGCAATAAAATGGGAAAAATAATGCAACTGAGCCTGAAATGGGGGAATATGTAAATTGCAAACATATGCACTGTAAGTGAGAAAAATCACCAGACTTCTCTCTGCTTACCTTTGACAGCTTTACGGTGTTTCCCTAACTAATTGTGGACAGCTTTCAAACAACTGTGAGCTTGTCTCTGTAAATCTTTAGATAGCTGTCTATTGCGAGATATTTATTATATGTGTATTAGATAATTTGTCATTTGCAAATTTATTTCACACAAAAGACTTGAAAAGCATTTGTAATCTCTTACGAAATCGGATTTGGTTGTCAAGTAAGCTAACTGATTGCTATGATTGTTATATTGAGTAAGAAGAAACAGAAGTCGATGACTAAGAGATCATTTTAGATAATGGGTAATTTTTGATCATTGTAGATCGTTGAAATCATTCTTGATTCTTGAATAGATCAATGTTGATTAGTTCATACCACTCTTGATCATTGTATACTATTGCTGATCCATTCTTTAATCAATCAATCAATATATAGCATGATCTATGGATGAACGAACTTTTTTATGATCATTTACCCCATGAAAATCGCATTTATAACCAAAACATTTCAAACAAAAGATTCAACTGGCTTTCTTATTCTTCCTTATTTTTATTGAAGACCTTCAATTTGCAACACTGGTATAAATTCAGAGTTTATGTGGAGCAAGTCATACTTGTAAACAATTATAAAATACAAGGCGATAATTAAGATCTGAAAATATATACATGCATTCATACATACATACATATGTAGGTGTATATGTATATATGTATGTATCTGCAATATTTTGTCAGACAATATTTTGATGGAGAAAACGTTTCACAAGGTATTTGAACCACAATTAAAACAAAAATAAAACAAATAAGATGGCTTTAGTCGAGTCGGCTCGACTACGAGATACTACTGCTAACCGCGCAGTTGCTGCCGTAGCGTGGGGGGTGGGTTGGGCTATACTTTGGACGCTTAAAACTCAATTTCTAGATGGCCGATCTTCATTCAAATCTGTCTATTTGCCAAATTACAGGTCTCTAGTATTTAATATCCATAATATCTATCTAAATATACAAATTTAAAGTCTCTAGCGAAAACGGTGTAGAAGTTATGCCCAAAAAACGTACAAATAAAATAAACGAATATTTGATTGTTGATCGATAATTAGGAAATCCATTTTCAATGGGTTCAGGGTAAAAAAAATAAATAAAATTATATAATTTTAAATTCCAGAAAGTATTTTGTTATTTATTTATGTACTTTATTAATGTCTTGCACCCTTCTCTGTGATCCACAAAAGTTTCGGTTAAAGTTGCCGATCTATTTGCACAGACATTCTGGCAAGCTGTCTAAACAATAATTATAATAAGGCCCTCCGCTGATACGTAGTATAGACTAGCTTGAGTCAGGGGGTGTTATTCTTAGTTCTTGACTTGAATCATGAACTCGTTTTCGTGGTAAATATTATAAGCAGCACAAGTCATTGCTATTCGCGTTTAGGGCTATTCCAGACTGCGTTTTGCATACCGTATGCCCCATTGATAATGCATGACAATGGGGTATATTGTCAAAATGGGAACTTTGACAGCTACACAAGTAAAAGTTGATAATTTCCTTTGTCTAGTTGTATATGGTGTATGCAACTGATAGCTTTATACATATCGATAAATATCGATTTGAGTTTTATATAACCCGAATCTTGAGGCATTTAGTTTCCAATTTAGCTGGGCTCTAAGACAGCTGAAGTAAGTCGAGCTATATGTTATATATGATGTATTCCAGGGTAACTCCCAGTAGCGCCGTCTCGCTTAGCTTAGGTTAACTGGTTTTCAAATTAACGTGCATTAGTCAAAGCTTGTTCCACGTTTTGCTTTCCTAACAATTCGCTATTATATTTATGACATGCATGTCTCGCCCACTCACTCTATCAATCCCAATCTCTCTCCCTCTCTCTCTCTCTCGAATGCACTCTTTATCTATAGATGTATATGTACATGTATGTAATAGCCACAAATGTAGATCTAGAAACTATTCTGAATTGTGTGACTGCAAATGCAGTTGTTTAATTGCTTTAGCTTTTGTCACAGTTCTGTGAAAAGTTTTTGCATTTATAAAGTTTTCTATTTCTATTTATGTGCTCTCAGTCCATTGAAACGGCGAACTTAAGGGCTTTATTATAATGTTTATAACCGATAGAAATAGTCATGGTGAGGATATCATCGTGTGTTTAATTTTTATACATTTTTATTCATGATTTTTGCATATGATTTCGCTCAAATTTCTTTATTTTAATTGTTTTTATTAAATTTAAAAATTGTTGTTCATTTTTAATTTCTATTTCATTTCTTTTTTGCGCTGTCCTCTTGTCTTGTCTTGAAAAAACCACCCCAACTTAGTTGTCGTGTGATCATTAAATTTCATATCTTATCGTTGCCATAAATCAAAGTTCGTTTCAATCAATCAGTCTGCGATCTATTCCGCATGCGGCTCAGCTTCAATCAAAGTATTTCTCCGTAGTCGGCTGTAAAAACTAACGGACTAACTATATTGGGTACCATAATCTGAGTGCCTTGTATCTTAACTGTATTTGGCTATAAATTGGAACGGATATGACTTTCAATTGGCTACAACCTAATCAGACTATATAATATATATGTATATTACCGAAGGCTTTTCACGTGCTCCCTACGTAAATGGAATGAATCAGAGTAGACAATATTTTGACAAATTGTTGCGATTAAAGCATATGCTTAGTACTTTTCTGGTATGTAGGTGTACGATATATAGGAGTATATAGATTTATCTGTATACACATACTTGTACACACACGCATACATATAGAGTCTCTAGACAGCTGTAAATAAAAAATATATATATCTAAAAACCAATATACTTTGTTTGTATTTTCTGAACGAGCATAAAAATACGTTTTGAGTTCTCTTATGATCTAGTAGTATAAGCATAAAATGAGAAATCAAAGTTAGATAAAGGCGATAGTAATTTTTATGAGTGCCATAAAAACCAGAACTAGAATGGGCGACCTTTTATGCTTGCTCACGCCTTGAAAAGAGTATATTGGATTTATGAAATGCGCGTGTCGATAAAATATTCAAATAAGATACAATGTTCTGTTCGAACAAGTATTATGCAGTCGGAGGCCACATTCGCTCTGGTATAACTTAGACATTAATCTATTTTGGTACATTCTTAGACATGGTATAATACAATATCTGTGCCTGTTATCTTACGAATTCCGCGTACTCTCAACATGTCTGCAGCGAATTTTATGAGATTTCTTGCTAAATTTTTGCCATTTCATTTTTCAAGTCGTGCGACCAAATATTTGTGCTTGTGTCGGGGAGAATCATGTGCAAACATAAATATGGCATTAAATAAATCAAATATCAACTCGAGATTACGATAACATTGACCGAACTGAAATTCCAGCTCATCAAATTAGATAGGGCAAGAGACGATGAGCTAAGCAATAGAGACGGTTAGATAATCTATTAAATAGGCTAGAGAGAAAGAGACAGAAAGAGAGATAGAGAGAGAAAAAGGGGAAGAGTCATAGATTGCTATCTATCATAGATGCTAGTAACTCCAGATGTGGATAGATAATCTTTGATAGTCTGTAAATTCTTTACACATATAATATATTTGGATATATTTCCCAGACTAATGAGAAGGAGGCACAGAAAAAAGATGAGGCACGCACGAATTGGTCGAATGGTGTGGAATTCCTTATGTCCTGTATATCCGTATCTGTGGGCCTAGGCAATGTCTGGCGTTTTCCCTTCACTGCCTACGAGAATGGAGGAGGCGCGTTCTTGATACCCTATATCATTGTGCTATTTCTGATCGGTGAGTGGGCAGCCCTTGTCGTTGCAAGCTAATCATAATAGTAACAATAATGATAATGATAATAAAAGTAAAAGGAATTGTATAATAATGATAATCATGTTAATAATAATAGTGATGAAAAAATGTCAATGATGATGCCGATATTGCTAATACTAATGATGAACGTGAGATATAGCAATGATGATGATAAGAATTGTACAATACTAATGATAATGCTGATGATAGTAATGGTACTGATGATGTCGATGATATTGATAGTTGGCAACAAATTTAGTAGTAATAATAATATTTGAATAACATAATAATAATAAAAATAATGTTAATAATAATATTAGTAATGGCAATAATTATAATGAATAATGAATGCAAATTTCCAATTAGGTAAGCCCATGTACTATTTGGAGATGATAATTGGACAGTTTACGAGTCAGGGCACGGTTAAGATCTGGTCCATTTGTCCATCGTTTCTGGGCGTTGGGTATGGCCAGGCCTTCGCCACAATCTGCATTATTACGTATTACTCATCGCTGTTGGCCTTGACGCTCTACTATTTGTTCGTGTCCTTTCAATCGGAATTGCCTTGGTCCTATTGCCGGGATGACTGGGCCAATTGCGTCAATTCGATACCAACGGAGCTTGTGGAGACAGCATTGGGGAATAGCACTTCGGCATTGACTCAGGAGGCGAACAGCTTGGCGAACGTTACCAAACTGCAGAGCAGCTCCGAGCTCTATTTTCTGTAAGTAGATCTGTAATCTAGAATATAGGGATTTGAAAAGCATTACGTAGTCGGTTCGACTCATTATTTTGCATTATATTTTAAACTGAATTTTCCTTTTCAGTAACGTTGTCATCAGGGAGAAATCGGATATTACGGATGGCATTGGTATACCCGACTGGAAGCTAACTATTGCACTGTTTGTCTCATGGATCGTCATATTCCTGGTGATAATGCGGGGCGTTAAGAGCTCCGGCAAGGCGGCCTATTTCCTGGCCCTGTTCCCCTACGTCGTGCTCTTTGCCCTGCTGGGCCGAGCCGTTACCTTGGAGGGTGCTGTTGATGGCATTATTTTCTTTCTGCAGCCCCAATGGGGCGAGCTCTTGAACCCAATCGTCTGGAAGGAGGCTGTTGTCCAGTGTTTCTTCTCGCTAGCCGTTGGCTGTGGCCCCATCATAATGTTCGCCTCCTACAATCGATTTGATCACAGCATTTACAGGTGAGTGTAGACCTCTCTCATTTATATACAATTATATTCTTCTCGATTACTCTCTGTCAAAACTCTATCTCAAACTCAATTTCTGTTTATCGATCCTTTATCGATTTTCCTTTAGAGACGCCATGATTGTCACGAGTTTGGATACGTTGACTAGTCTGTTGGGTGGCGTTACCATATTTGCCATATTGGGTAATTTGGCGCATAATCTGAAGGCGGAAAATATCCGGGATGTGGTGCGAAGTGGCACGGGTTTAGCCTTCATTTCATATCCGGATGCTATATCCAAATTCCAGGCTGTGCCGCAGCTCTTCTCGTCGCTCTTCTTCTTCATGCTGTTCGTGCTGGGCATTGGATCGATTGTGGCACTGCAGAGCACCATTGTGACGATCATTTGTGATCAGTTCAAGTCTTGGATATATTGGAAGGTAGCGCTGGCCACATCCGTTTGCGGCTTCCTCATGGGTTTGGTCTACGTAACGCCGGTAATTAGATCTATGGGAGTTTTCCAAAGACTTGGTTAATCAAATATTATCTTTGTCTTCTTTATTCTGTAGGGCGGTCAATGGATCTTGACGCTAGTCGATTTCTATGGAGGCACCTATGTGGTCTTCATATTGGCCATTTTTGAACTATCTGGCATTGTGTGGATATATGGTAAGGATGTGAAGGATAGGAGAGAGTATGTATCTCATAGGCGATAAGATTGTATTAAATGATGATTTTATGGATCTCTTATATAACTTTCTCTATCTTGCATATTCCATATGTAACTCTATGGCGATATATGTAGCTGCCTTTATCTAGAATATCGCATATGCAACTTCCATACAAAATATCATAGTCCGATATAGCTGAGCCTATCTGTCATATTGCAGACGATACAGCAACCCCTCTCATGCTATATAGTTTTGCCTCTATGTGGAATATCCTATATGTATCTCCGTGGCGATATAGCTATCTCTATTTGGTTTAGCGGATATGTATTTCCCAAGCGATATCTGCTCCATAACCTATTTATCACCCATGCAATATTTGATATGTTTTCATCTATACTCCATGGATGTTCGATTCACAGGTCTTCAAAACATTTGCGATGACATCGAATTCATGAGCAACAAGAAGGTTTCACTGTACTGGCGCCTCTGTTGGTCCTTCTTCACGCCTGTTATGATGATTGTGATATTCATCTACTCGATGGTGACCATAAAGCCGATTAAATACAGTGATCTCTACTTTCCTGTCGCTGGCGATGGTAATATATACATAGATATAACTCAACTTAGAATTGTCATAGATCTCTAACAAGCTCATTAATATATCCCATATATAGTTGCGGGTTGGCTTCTGTTTGCTGTGGGCACTGCTCAATTCCCGCTCTGGGGCTGGTGGTACATCTCGACCCATAGGCATGGCAGCTTTGCTAAGGTAAGTCCCTGGCTATAGTTGACTCTTCGATATCTAGTATTCATTATACATATTTGCAGTCATTCATGGCCTCGTTGAAGCCCAGCAGCAAGTGGGGACCCGCGAATCCAGAGCAACGTGCCGCATGGGTTCTGTTCAAGAACGATTTGGCTGCCCAAACGAGCGATCCAAGCGAAATCGAATAAGTTTGGCTTCTTCCAGCAGAAGCTGCGCAACCTATGCGGCAAATAGAGCCAGAGATTAATCAGATTCAGCTATTCTATCTACCTATCTAGTTCTATGCCCAACTGCAAAATTCTTTTCATCAATCAAGAAACAACAAAGATTTTCCTAATTGATTGTTCAGAATTCTATTTATATATGTCTGTGTATATAACTGTAACTAAAATATGTAACTAACGTATATATGTATAGCTGTATATATATCTAACAATTTGTACAATTATTTCATAGTGCTAAATATTTTATAACCTTTTTTTTTTTTTATTATAATCCAAAAATTGCAATAAATTATATATTTATAAATTTATATATTGTTTTCATTGTGGATTGGGGATGAATTCATTTTGGATTCCATGGATCTGAAATGTTTGTGCATCTGACAAGTTGAAAATAAAATTTGAAGATTTTTGTATAGCTGGCCAATATTTGTCAACGAACTAGTTCATTCATTTGTTCAATGCGAAATGAGCAAAGAGTTCAATGAGCTACGTTGCTTCTGAACTACTTACCTGAAAGTTTCCTTTGACATATTGTATAATTTAGAAATGTTTAGCACACCTATGTTAATTCTCACTTGAGTGGCAAAGCTCAATTAATATTTAACAGCTAGTTGTTATCGATAACTGCAACAACTGCTGGCATCTAGCTATCGATAATACTATCACGCTTGCTTGATCAGCTTACAGATCCAATCTTGGCGAAGATCAAAAGCTTGGCTTGCTTACTCTATGTATAGCTATTGCTTAGTCCATTTGCCACGCCCATCTGTGGGCGCCTATATACACGCCATCGAATTCTAATGGAAGATCCAAGCTCTTACGACATTTTAACAGATAAATAAAAAAGACGCCTAAAAATCGACTACAGTTAAATCAAAGAAAATTTCCGCTAATTTTTCATACAAAGCCCTTTATTATGTTTAAAATTTTTCAATTTTTCTTCATAAATTAATAATTTACAACTTTTACTTAATGTTTTCTTTTTTTCTTCTCAATTTTTCTTTGTTTTTCTTTTACTTTTTTTTCGTTTTATTTATTTTTCTCATTTGTAATTAGTGTTTAGTTTATTTTTTTTTTTATTTTTATAAATTTGTGTGTACATTATAACAGTACAATTTGTTTTTTGTTGTTTGTTTTTTTGTTTTATTTTTTAATTTTTTAATTTGTTTTGTTTTTATTTAATGGTAAATTTGCTATAAATATTTAGTGGGGGGGAATTCTTATGAGGTAAATGCTTAATGAGCAACAAAAAAAATCAGATCAGTTTATGCTACACACATACACACACACACACACATACATTTACATATATTATAAATATATATATATATATAAACATATATGTATATATATATATATATATATATGCAAAATAACAAATCGTAAATCTAAGAAAACATTTTTCAACAATTCATTACTAAAATATATATATATATATATCATATATATATATATATTTTTAGTATTAATATTTTTTATATCTTTTTCTTTTTTTGACAAAAAAATATTTTTGTTTTATTGCTTTTAAGGACTAGTTGTTAAAAATTTCAATTATGCTCAAACTGATAATATATATATATATATATATATATATATATATATATATATATATATATATATATCTTGCTTCTATGTGTGTGTGTGTGTGTGTGTGTTGTTGTTGTAATTGTGTTTTCATTTTTTTTTTTCACTTTTTTAAATCGTAAAATACTAATTTAGCAAATGTAGGCACCCTAAATATTAAAGCTTTTGCAAAACACGATTTCTCGCTAAGATACATATACATATACATATATATGTATATATATATAGTACATATACATAAATATACATATATATAACAATATGAATTGAAATATACAATATTGTAAATTCAAAATAAACTATTTAGCCATTTTTTATTATTTTGTTTTCAATATTTTTTTTTTTTTAGCTTTCTTTTAGAAATTTTTATTTATTTTTTGTTTTTAGCATTTAATTCTTGGATTAGTTAGTTTATGTTTTTTTAAATTTTTTTTTTTGTTTTTTTAATAAAAAATTGTTTCTTGATTTTTATTTATTTATATATATATATATATATATATATATATATATAGTATATATATTGGTTTAATTATTTAGTTTAACATAATTTTCGTTTATGCTTAATAATTGGTCTTTGCTTCGGCTTTCGTTCAACTAGTTTTGAATACACTTTCTATAATACAATGTAAAGTCAAATATGATCTTCAATTTTTACTCCTTTTATATATGTATATATAGTATGTTGTTGTTTGTATATAGTATATATATACATACATATATATAGTATATATATATAATTATGTGTTTCTTTGTTCGTGTTGAGTTCGATTTTTCTATATAGTTTAACAAGTTTCTTAGTGTTGGGTATCGCTGTGTTTTATTTTATTTATTCAACTGTGTACAGTGTAAATATATTTAAAAAAAAAAAAAAAAATTCTTCTTATTTCGGTTTTTCCATTTTTCCACTTTGAACTTGTCGCACTCATTTAGCTGGGAAATCGTGAACTGAAGGTTTTGTGGCGCTCACACACATGCACGCGCACAAGCACACACACGCACACACACGCACACATACGCACACACACATACCGTGTGCACAGTGTTACTTCAGAACCAGAAACAACAAACAAATTTGCTATACGATAAAACAACAACAAACAAAAAAAAATTGCCTAAAAAGTTGGGCTCTATAAATTGGTTTTTTAGCACTAGAAAAGTACATACATGTCGTCTATATAGATGTATATAGTTCTAAAACTATTAAAGATGTTTTCGATTTTCTGTGTTCTCTTCATTTTGATTTTTGCTGCCTGTGTACCACTGTGCACGCACTCAATCAGCCAGCAGCTAGACGCGGGCTACGTAAATATTGTTTAGTTTAATTAAGTTTAGTTTAGTTAACTATATATATATATATATAAGTGTATATATATTGGGTTTGCATCTAATACAGTTTAATTTATTTGTTAAATTTTTGTATAATGTAAGACCTGTCTTGAAATTTCGGTCCCTCATATCAAAGATTATTCTTTTTTCTTTTTAAATGTTTATTTGTTTAGGTATTGTGTTTGTATGTTTGTTAAGGAAACCAGTTCATACGCGGGAAAAAATGTTGTTTCTTGTCTATGTTTGTTGTTCTGTTTGTTGTTGTTGTTGTTGTTGCTGTTGTTGTTTAGTTGAGGTGTTGAAACCCAAAAAGTGCACTCATATAGTTAATAAACCATTCAAGCTGGGCATACTTCAAACTCTCTAAGTCTCTACTGCCTTCTCTCTCGCTGGCTGTATACCCTGTACCCATGGCAAAATGGGCATATTTGTTTCTTTCGTATTTGTTGTGTGCGTCTGTGTGTGTTTGTGTGTGTGTTTTATATATTTTGTGATAAAGCTATTTTGACAGCAGTCTTGAACGTTCATTTCAATTTAAATATTTAATATTATATAAATAGGTATACATTCTTTTAAGGGCTTCATTTTTTAACGCTTTCTTTCATGTCGCTTTAGGCAATTTTGTTTGTTCTTTCGTATATATCCAAATCATTGTTGAGCTATCGTTGGACTTACTGCAGTTGGGTATATATGCATATATATGGGAATATACATATATATTTTTTTTATTTTTTTAGAGTATATACTTTTTTTGTGTTTAGTTTTTACTCAAGCCAAAAAAGTCTATCAGAAATATATATTTGAAGGAAAATTAAAAATGTGAGAAATTTACTTTCGCGCAGCCAACTTAATGCATACACTTGCTAAAGCGCAGCCAACTTAACTCGGTGCTGCCAGTTCGTTGAGAGAAGCTTAAGAAAATGTTTTTAGAAGAAATTGTTTTTTTGAATTGAATTTGATTTTGCAGCTTTTTGATTAAGCAAACTAATTTGGAATGTTTTTTTCATATTTAATCAAAATTTTATTATATACTAAAAAAAAAAAGAAGATTTAACTTGGTATTTTTTTGGCTCTAATTGACGCATTTCTATTGCAGCGCTTGGTATAAGTTGTTGTTTTTTTCTTTCTTTTTAAATATTAGCTAAACGAGCTGAAATTTTCGTCTCTTGTTTGTATGGTTGCAAAGTTCTACTTGGGAGGGTTTTTGATCCATTCGATTTAGCTGGTTTTTTATTTGTTGCTTTACATTTTCTTATTGGCATATGCATTTCGGGGAATTCAGTTGTAAAACTTGTTGAACTCTTTACTGATGGTAGTTTTTTTTTTTTTTACTTTTTATTTATTTTTTAATTCATCTATATATATATATATATATATAGAGAATTTTTTTCTATTTGTTTTTATTTTCTTTTTTTATTTATTTTACTTCATTTACCTATTAAAAAAAAAACAATTAACTTCGATGCTCGCAGTTAATACTTCACTTCCCTTTAGAATCTTTTGAAAATCTTTCGTAGCTGTGCCACTCGCCTATAAACTACAAACTATTTTTTTTTACATTTTTTTGGGTTTTTTTTTTTTTTTTTTTTTTTTTTTTTTTTACAGTTAATTGATTTATTTTTGGATTTTTTTTTTTATTTACTTTTTAAATATATTACAAAATTCAATTAAAATTCATTTTACTTGACTAGATTTTTTTGTTTGTTTTAATTTTAATTTTAAATTTATTTTTCATTCATCTCGTAACTCTCTCAAAAGCTAGTCAGGTTCTTAATTGAGTTTCTAATTCTTGGGCTTTTTTTTATTTATTTATGATTTTTGGGCTATTTTTTTTAGCATATATATATTAACTATATATGGTAGTATATATATAGCAACATTATAGTTGAACTTAGTTGAATTTCTTATTTCTAAAAACAATTTGAATACTCGTATTAACATCTTTATTATATGTTACCTTTATATGCATCACACAAAAAAAAAAAAAAAAATTCACTCTCAATTCAGATTCCCAGCCAAGTCTGTCAGAACAGAAAAGCATAAATTTCTATAAGATCTAAACTCAAAGTGTGAATGGCAAATGCTATAAAAGCTTTAAATGTTTTTATTTTAATACTCGCTCACGCATTTCTAACTGGGCATATTGGTTTTGTACGTCTGTTGATATATATTTATTATATATTTTGAATTCGATTTACGTTTTGTAACTCAGCAATACTACTTCCTAGTTATAGACTAGCTATAAATGATATATGCATATATATAGAGGTTAACATATACGCCTTTAGGAGGCGTGTCAAATGTGTTAAACCATTTTTTTTTAAAGTTAGAATGAAGTTATCTAATTGCAGCACTTTTAGATTGCTATGAAATTGTTTCTATTTAGGGATATTATATAAATTTGATCTGTGAGCGAGTATTTTGCAATCGGTTATGCCCGAGTGTCATCAAATCACTGTTTAGTTTAGTTTAATCTATTATATTTCTATTATAGTCAACTCTATGCATTTGCTATGACTTAAGAAGCTTTGCTCTCTCTACAGTATCTTCTCCCCCACTCGTTCTCCTTTACTTCCTCTTCCTCTTCCGCTCTCCTCCTTCTCCCTCGCCTTTCTCTCAACAGACTTGGCTTATCTTTGTAGTTTTTGATCTAATGTTGATTCATTCATTCATTCACACAGTTTTGCCTTTCACTCTCGCTTAAATTTGAACTCTATGCTAAGTAATGCCAATCAAATTTACTATATAGATCATATGCTAGGCTTAAAAAAAAACACTAATCATATATATATATATATATATATATATAGTATAGTATTATATATATATATATAGTTATATATGTATATGCTAACATTTGACTTTTGTCCTTTCATTTCCATTTCGAAGTGGATCTATTTACAAAAGGCCGATTTCGAAATTAGACTTGTAGAATTACTAATATTACTATTACTTGTATTATTACTATTATTACTATTGTTACTATTACTACTATTATTGCATATACGTTCTCTTTTTCTAGTAAACTTATTCTCAGTGATCTTTGTGGCCATCGATGCTGTCGTCGCCATCGCACTCGCATCTTTATCGATATCAATATCGATATCACCTGTTATCGCAGCACTCTCAACATCTTCAGGTATAGCCGGTATGCTAATGCTCTCAACGATACGCTGATGCGAATGCGAATACGAATGCGAATACTGAAGCTGATGCGAATGCTGATGCATCGATTGATAGTGTTGCAGTTCGATGAGCTGTTCCTGTTCCATCGATGATGTTGGCGAATGGAAGCGCTGTCTCAGCGCCGTCTCCATCAATGTTGTCGTCGTTCTTGTTGGCGACATCGATTTCGACATGGGCATTGTTGTTCCAGTTGTTGTTGTTCGATTTGTTGTTCCAGTTTGATTCATAGATGATGTTAGCTCTGCGGTCGTTGTCATGGGTCGTAATGGATGCATCTCAATGTTAATCACGGAGTTGGAGCGCTCTCTGTCTGATATTCAGCGCCGTATTTGTTGGAAGATGCGTAGCTATTAACTGCAGATCCATTTGATGGCATGTGAGTATCAGGCACTAAATGTGGTGTTCTACTAGATATAGGTGGCAAAATAGGGCTTGTTGGCCAATGGTAAGTAGCAGCGGCGTTATTGGATGAGGGTACACTTCTATGCAAAAAGCAGTATATATATAATATATATATGTTAATTCTCAATTAGATTCGCATTGCGGCCGGAAAAATTACGGCGTATTTTACTTGTATCAATTATCAATTATCAATTCATTATCATTATCATTAGCATTAGATTATGTCAATGGTTAAATGTGTGTGTGAGCTCGATCAATATGCCAAAAGATAGCTACATATATAGCTCTATGATATGAGATAAAAAAGCCATATGGAATGCATTGCCAAACCAATCAAATCAACTCTGAAAATATTCTTTTTACTCATTTCCGTTCTCTTCCAATTACAAAATGCAAATTGATAGCACTCACAGACACTCTCTCTCACTGTTTTCTATATATATAGTATATATTCTTCTTTTTCTTTTGTTTATCAAAAATATTCACATGCATCTTGCATAGAAGAAGAAAATGCCACAAAATTTGTACGATGAGGGGATCTCGGGAGCTTTGATCTGGAACTACTACTTGGACTCTTACAGTGACTCAGACACACACACAAAACAAACAAAACGAAGAACAACAAATAAACATAGAACGCAAAAGACGAAATGAAAACAACACATGCATCGATAGTTGAAGTCCACGGATGAGTGCGATAAATATCGATCAATAGCAATAGCAAAATGTTAGTCAACCGATAACTGAATCTACTGATTTCTAAGTGAATAAATATCGATAATTTTGGAATATGCATTGTCATCAATATATGCATATATCGAATTATTGTTTTCATAAATAATCGATATTATCGATTTTTTAAATATATACATATATCGATACCAAACTGCATTATTGCTATAAAGTTTATGAATATTATTATTTTCAATTGTCATGGCTGCTTATCGATACATATGTTTATCGATAGTATGAGTACATAACACTTGGATTTTATTAATTTTTTCTCCGTTCTCAAAAATTCTATTAAAAACTTTATCATTGATTTTATATTCTTTGAAGTTTAAGTAAGGAATACCCCTAATATTATTTTGATTGCCATTAATTGTTTTAGCAGCCAGGGTATTCAGTGAAATATCGAGTGGACCTCAACTAGCTGAACGTTAATGTTAATGGAAATGATATGTGCGAGTGATGACGATGGCGATGACGATGACGATGATGATGATGATGATGCAATGCATAAGCTAATTGCAAATGTGCTCGTTGGGCTACTTACCTAGAGTGGGGGAACAGCATGGGGGCCGCATTGAACATGGATTGGGGCGTGGGCGGTTGAATCGATGGCTGAATGGCAGCGGCTGCTGTGTCCGGGTGCAGAAAGTTGCGTCGTTGCTCGATTCGCTCCTGGTGCTGGGTCAAACAGCGCGATAGTAGATCTGAAGGCTTTCCATGTGCTCCTGAATGATCGAAGAAGATAATTAATCGACAAGACTTATCGATAACTTAACTTGAACGCTCACTTGTAGACTTTGCATTTTATCCTCTAGATTCGTGAGGCGCTCCTCGATGGCATCCTGTCGACTCGACATTTCCGATATTATTTCATAGACCGTATTTTGTGTCTGCGATAAAAATATTTGTTTTTTGTTTTGTTTTTTTGTTGTTTTTGTTTTTTAGATAAATTATGCTATAAATAAATATATGATTCAATTATAATATATTATTATCTACCTTGGCCATATCGGTTATTGTGTTGGCATTATCCATTAGTTTGCGTTGATCCATTTTAACTTTTCGCAACCTAGTAGCAGGCGGGGGGGAAGAATCATCAAGTTTATAAACGATATTATCGAATAAACAAACAAGATCTAATTCATTATTTTGTTACATCATTTCGTTCATTTATCTTTGTGATAGATCGAGCACTGCTTGGGCATCATGCCAATGCAAGACTCCCTTGAATTTCGAAACGCACATATATGTATATATATACATATAGATATGTACGATATATATACATATATGGATATATATACATCATTTAGATTGTGAGTAAATACAATAATAACAAAAAAATTTTGTTTTGTGATTTGTTTTTTTTTTTTTTAAATATTTTTTTTTTGTGCTTTAAAAAGTTTTTTTTTTCTTTTTTTTTTGCTAAAATTAAAAGTTTGTGTTTTTATTTTGTTTTTATTTTTTGCTTTTGGTTTAGCGTTAAGATTGCAGAAAATCGCATCAAAAATTATCAACAGACAAATTGACTTTAACATTTTCTGCACTATCCTCATTTCCACTGAGGTCGAAGTTTTTTTTTATGTACATATATATTCCTATATATAAAATTTAATAACAAGCGAGCTACTTAGAGCATGATATGATTTAAAGCTTGTGCCGAAAAACTGCTCTTATTTTAAAGCATTCAAAATCATCTCCATTAATACATGATTACAAAGTTGTTATGAAATAATTTGATAAAAGCTTAACTAATCTAAAAGCAATTAAAGGCTTGTTGCCTAAAATCTTGCTATATTTCAATTCTCATTAAACGCTATAAAAGCAGAAGCTTAAATACTTTAAAAGCTGCTTTAAAAACTCATGCCTAAGGCAATGCCTTAAGAACTGCATTAGAATTTGCTTTGCCAGCTCTTGAAAGCTTTTGTGAAGTAAGCTTTTGGAAAAAGAGATATGAAAGCTGCTTGAAAAGCTTCTCATGTATGCATGTATGTATGAGTTTGATATATATACATATACGTTATAATAGTATGTATGGGATATTTAGCCATTTTCTAGGGGAAGTGTTGCAAAAGCTGCCGATAGTTTTTGATATGAGTTTCTGGAAAATTAACGCTGCATGCTAGGTATTTTGTGGCTAGTTTTCGGTATTATCGTAACGTAAAAACAGGGCTTTACAACCTATTTACAGGCTAGTAAAACGAGTTCAATCATTTAATTATGTAGAATTTCTCTTTCTTTTTTGTTTAGTTTATCATTTATCGATTTTTTTGTTTAGTTGGTTATTGCATTCATTGATTGCTGTTCATTTATCGTATTAGTTCTGTAATTCTATGTACATTTGGGATATTATATAACAATTATTATATATAGAAGCAGACTCTTCACATTCACATTACAATTCTTTAGGATTACTAGGCAACAAAATAAAAGAAAGAACAGAAAGCTTGGATATAGTTATGGGGAGGAAGATGCGATAGCTAACAGAAAGAATATTTTCGAGAGTTGAAATTTTTAGAGCATACTTTTCAGGAGCATGCCAATTGATAGAGTCTTGAATACAATATGAAACCCATTCGTATCTTCACATCTTTCAATAGGTGAACTATCCAAGTTTTTCAGGAAATTGTCAATATATTAACATGAATTTGAACTGCTTTAAGGATTTGGATATTGGGTAAGAACTTTTGCCTAAAATATGTGCTAAAGCAAGATTTGTATTAAGCTCGATAACAGTTGCCGAAAACAGTTATTGAAAACAGATATCGATAAAAGATATTGTTTAAAGCTATCGATAATAGTCGATAAAATTTAACGAGTATCAGTTATTGCTAGCACATGCCGATAACTATAATCGATAACATGTATAACTAATAATTATATACAACAATTATGGATAAGAATTATTAGTAACATTTTTCGGTTGCAATTATCGATATGAGTAATCGATGTCAATATTCGAAACAATTTATCGATAAATACTAGTTCTTGAAAGCAGTTATCGATGACAATTATTGAACAACATTATCAATTAAGAAATCGATAGCCTTTGTCGAAGACTGCTATCGATAAACTAATCGATAACCGCTGTCTATGAGAACAGTAACCGATAACACTCTCTGAGAACAGTTAACGATGGCACTTATTAACAAAAGTGATCGATAATCGCTAACAAGTACAGTTAACGATGTTAGAGGCCATCGGCTATAGCTATAGCTGCCTCACATACACACATACACAGTTAGTTAGGTATATAAAGACGCACATGTATGGACAGTTGGACAAAGACAAGAACAGAACAGAAAATTTGTTTGAAAATTGTGATTTTATGATGGGGATTAGTCGCACTTTGTTGAGCTTTTCGTAACGGAGCTTTAATTGGGATTTCGATCAGGCTATATGGTTGCATTGTACAACAGATCTATTAACTATATATATGCATACATCTAAATACATATATGCATGTATATAGATATATACATATTTATAGGATATATGTTATTGGTTGAGTCCTTTCATTTGTTGTTGCTGTTGTTGTCGTTTCTTTTACTCAGTTAAAAGTTCTTGTTATATTGATTGATATTTGTTGGTGGTTTCTGACAGTTAGTTGTTGATAGATCTCTAAAAATACTCACGCATATATAGCTAGAAGGAACTTTCTTTGGTGGGTTCTTACACGGCCGGGATTAACCCGTTTTACTAGTCTTGTATGTTTGTAAATGAGCCAAGTTTCACGTAGAACATTCGCCGCAGCATTTTTCAGCTATATTTTTATGAGAAGAAATGAATTATTAGAAATTATTAGAGTTGTGGGGTAGTTGTTGTGTTCCTCTATGCTACGAGTACTTGGTGAAACCAAACGATCTATCGTTAACGTATCGTATGTTATTTAGTATATATCGGTCGAAGTCAGGTGATATGAAAGTCAAAGTTACAATTCAATTTAAAAAAAAAAAAAAGTTTGGTATTTTTCTACAATTCAGTAGTTGAACCTATATCTGTGAAAAGTTTCAGTATTTTCCGGTATTTTGGGTACTTTAATGTATGTTTTCGGTATTTTTTCTGGTACCTTACTAAGTTTTCGAAAGTCATGTCCGGGACTACAATTGGTAGTATAGATTTGGTATTTTACTAAGTTCATTGAGCTCGATGTCTAGAGTTAGTATTTTCTTGGTATACGTATGTATGTGTGTACAATTAGCTAAGTTACGTCTGTGTATGGTATGGTACGCAATAGAGTTATTTTGATTTTCCAGTATTTTGTTTTGGTATTTTCGGGGAATTTTTTGTTGTTTAATATGTGAAACAAAAAATGTATATATGTGTTTACTAATTATGGAGACGATCTATACCCTTTTTGTTAACTGCGTGTCCATCATAAAGTTGTGCACATGCTTCTCGGCACGGGTCAGCTCCAGCTTGCGTGAGACAACAGCGACAAGTAGAGCCGTACAGCCAGCGCCCTGTAAAACGATAATAGATCGAATCGACATTAGCTATATTTCAGTTCTAATTTTGTATCTTTAAGTTACATTGAATGCACTGCAGCTGAAAAAGATGCAAGCTAGAGAGCAATACGTCTTCTATATTGACATCTTGATTTCGCTTGGGCAGCGGGCAATCAATCATGATTGGATCAGTCGGTTTAGTAGGGTTGATTTTTTTTTTTTTGTATATTTTTATTTTTGTTTTAATGCCAGTTGATTCTTGTCTAGGATTAGACATTAAAAAGATTTGTTTTAAGTCCAGAACTTTTGTTGCTTCTCAATATATATATTTTTTTAAATTTCTGTTTTTTTTTTTTTTTTTATTTGTTTCGTATTGCTGTCGCCTCTGCCTAAACGCAAAATATTTGTATTTCTTTTTTTTTAATTCGAATTCTTTGAATCACATAAAATGAGCGAGAGATGCGAAAAAAGACGAGAATGCAGGAGAGCTGTTAGATTGGATTGTATGAAATGACTGATTGAGTGCAATGTTTTATATGTGGCTGTCGCAAATTAGTTGGAATTATATATATGCATATATCACTATATACATCTATATAAATCGGAATGAGAATACGTTCTCAAAGTTGTCTATATGTAATACAACAGTTAGAGCTTTGTTTGGTTTTAGTATTTTAGGTACACACATACGTAACAAAAGAGTCTAGAGAATAAAGATATTTTAGAGTTTAGAGTTTTTAGTATTTACTTTTTTTAGTATTTAATTTAGTACTTTCTTAAGGTATTTTTATTTTGTATGACAATTTCAATTTCAAAGACTACGACATGATCAATATGCATGTAAAAGAGAGAGAGAAACGAAGTGGAAGAGAAAGAGAGAGAGAGAGAGAGAGAGAGACAGAGAAAGTAAGATAGTAAGAGGGGGAGAGAGCGAGCAAGCAAGAGCGAGACGCATATATAATAATCATAGGAAAGAGTCAAGAATAGAATCAAGAAATTAATTTCTATTATAAAGAGAAGGGGAGAGAGGGAGAGAGAGAGAGGGAGAGTGTAACGGCCCCGTTTTTGAAAACATATCGATAACGATAAGTGTTGAATAATACCACACGCATGCACATTATTGTTCGTATTGCCAACCAGATCCAGATCCAGATCCAACGCGATAGGAAAAATGAGTGAAAAGCGTAAGTTTTGGAGTATTTGGAGTACTTCGTAGTCGGTTTCTCGGTTATCGGTTATCGGTTATCGGCTCTACAGATGTGTTATCGATATGTATGTGGGTAGGCATGTAGCTATGTATGTATGTATGTATTTATGTATGTATGTGGCAGTAGTATATGACAAAAGTACATGATATAAGTACTTAATTAGTAATACTAAACTAGAAGGGAACGTGGGGCGCGGCGGGGGTTGAGTTGAGGCTGGGTGGGGGGGGGAATAACATTGCTGACTAATTTGTTGTGGTTTGTTTTTTTTTTTAGTGAGGTTGGTATTTTTCATAGTTTTGTTTTTGTTGAGCTAAAATGTAATTATTTACATATGAATAAATCGATCAATCCAAATATCGATAAGCGAAATGAGCAGGATGTTCGATTAGAAACAGTTAATTTTAATTGCTAATTTGATGTATGTGCAGATGTTGGACAGTTTATTCTTTTACAAAAAAAATATATTTTTTTTTTTTTTTTTTTTTTTTTTTTTTTTTAATTGTATGTTAAAAACTCACCATTATTCCTGTACTGACAGCGATACCACGTCCACAGTACGTATTCGGAACAATATCACCGAAACCAACACTCAAAAATGTTATCGCTATCAGCCACATTGCATTTAATAGATTCGCATGTTCTTCATCATGAAATCTGCATTTGCATTATAGTATCCATTAAGTTTATATATTTGAGAATATATATATATATTTTCGACATATTTCATTTGTATGTATTTTTGCAGTATTTTGCAGTATTTGTTGCAATATTTTTGGTATGTAAATTGTAAAACGCAGTCAGGGGCAAAAAATACGCGTACATTGGTATTTTTTTGGTTTTTTTTTTTTTTTGGTTTGTTTTTGTTTATTTTTGAACGGGTATACGAGCGCGCAGAGCGTATTATTCAGTATTAAATGAAAGGGAAAGAGAGATAGAGAAAAATATCGTATTGTTTTGGCTTAATATACACAAAAACGAACACATAATAAGTATATAAGAATATGTATAAATCAAAAGTCATAATTATTATTATTATTTACTCATGGAACAATAACAAACAAAACAAATAAATTAAAATAAAAAATTGAAAAAAAAATGAAAACGAAAACAAACAAACGAAACAATTTAAGTTAGACTCAAACTATGAAGTATACCATAAAAAATACTAAAAATTCAAAGCAGCAGAAAATTAAAAACTAGTTGAATCATATAGCAGTAGCAACTGAATATTTAGTGGAATTTGAACTGATGACAGGCATAAAAATAATATATATATATATATAATATATTTATATATATTTAAAGAGAGAGAGAGAGAGAGAGAGTGAGGAGTGTGAGAGAGCAATAGAGAGAGAGAGAAAAGAATGTAGGGCAAAAAAATATGCAAAGAGAAAATGTTTTTTATTTGGGAATTTGGTATTTTTACAAATCTTTTTCTTGTGAGTGAGTGAATATCCAAGAGACAGACAGACAGAGAGAGAGAGAGAGAGAGAGAGGAGAGAGAGAGAGAGAGAAAGTCAGGAAAAGGACAGAGACGTAAACCGAGTGACAACAAATTTAGTTTGAAAAATGTCAAAAATTTTCAACATTTTTTTATTTGGAATTTTGGTTAAAGTAGAGAAGTAGAGAAAGGGAGAGAGAGAGTAGAGTGCAGAAATTATTATTTTTGTTTTAGGTAACTTAAAATTGAACACAGTTTTTCTCAAAACACACTCACATACACACCCACACACACATAGAGAGAGAGAGAAAGAGATAGACTATATATATACATATGTACAGAGGGCTATAGGAGTATATACATATACATATATACATAGTTATATTGTATGTATGTATATATATGTATGTTTATAGTAGTATATGTATGTATGTTTATACCATGAGCTGTCAACAAGGATTTGTTGCCTGTTTGTGGTAACGGAAACACAAAACAAAAGTTTGCCAGGCACACACACACACACACACACGCACATACATACATGTATACAGAGAAAGAGAGAGAGAGAGAGAGAGAGAGAGAGAGAGAGAGATGTACAATCAGAGCTAGAGCAAAATAGTGGAAAAAAAACATATGCATATTATACATATGAATGCTTATATATATATATATATGTGTGTATGTGTAGGTGTGTGTGTGTGCATGTGTGTGCTTAAATACATATATATGTATGTATATATATATACTCATATATACATATGTGTGTGTGTGTGTTATATATGTACGATTATATATAGAAGTAATGCAGATGAATATGGGAGGAAAACACACACCAAAAAGTACGATTTATGCATGAGTTGTTGTTGTTGTTGTTGTTGCTGTTTGTGGTTGGGTGGCTTGGGTGGTTTTGTTTTTTTGGTGTCTTGATGATATTTAACAGAAACTTGTCTGCTCTCAAATCAAATAGTGAGATTTATGGAATGAACTAAACGCGCGCGCAATGCCCTGCATAAAAAAAAAGTTGGCAGAAAAAGAAGTAGAAGTTGTGGTAGCAGAAGAAGAAGAAGAAGAAGTTAAAGCTAATCAGCTAAAATCGCGCAGCCGATAACTGTGCTCTTTGGCAGATGGCCAACAGAGAAACACGCACACACGCACACACACACACACGCACACACCTAAACACATCTCTCTGCACATGTGTGTGTGTGTGTGTGTGCGCGCTTGCCCTAACATTGATTATCTCGCTTTAGCTTTATATCGTATGCATGTTGTGTAACGCTTGTTGATGTAACACAGTATGTTATTAACATTGTCTGTACTGCTACTGTTAACTGTTTTGTTGTCTGTTCTGTTGATTTGTTCTGGGTTCTTTTACTTTTTCTCTTCTTTTGTTTTTTTGTTTTCATGGTTATATATTTGCATTGTTTTATTTACTTATATTTTGCTTGTATTTTATTGTATTATATTTGGTATTTTCTGGTATTTTGGTATTTTTTAAGTTATATTTTTGTCTAGTTGGTATACTTACCACCATGCCGCAGGTGAGGGTTATACCCCGTCCACAGTATGTGTTTGGCACAATGTCGCCATAGCCGACACACAGAAATGTGATGGCCGTTAGCCACATGGTGTTTAGCAAATTAGCGTGCTCCTCATCGTGGAACCTTCGGTTGGGACAATTGATATTCGATATTCGATATTCAATATTCAATATTCAATATTCGATGTGCGATTGACGAATTTTGGATACGGCATGTGATGCGTGTGCAATACATTTATCAAGATTGCATTTGATTTGAATCGATATCAATCGTTATCGGTTAGCGACATTTCATTGTTGTTACCACAATCGTTATCGTTATCGGTTTCGGAGAGCAGTTCAGTTGTTATCAAACATATATTTATTTATATACATTTTTATACGGATTATATACCCATATATATGCATATATTCATCGTATACATTTATCGATATATATTCATAGACATATATATCGTTTTTTGTTGTTGTTTAGTTTTGGTATTTTTTTATGGTTTTTGGCATTGCGAGTATATATATATATACATATATTTACATATATATATAGATGGATATTTTGATTTTAAATATCGGTATCAGTATCGGTATCGGTATATTCAGTATTCGGTATTTCGGATGCGTATGCGTTTTTATATAGTTTTTTATTTTCGTTTTTTGTTTTTTTTTTTTTTCAGATTGAATTTTCATTTTGCAATTTGTGGATACAGAAGTAGGGTGAGAAGTGGAGTAAACAAATAAACAGATGTGAAATTATGTGAACATTTTTTCTTTTTGATATTTTTTGGGTATTTTTGTTGGTATTTTTCATTATCGAAAAGAAAAAAAAAAACAAATAACAAATAGTACAAATATATTATATTTCTTTTGCTGTTGTTTTTTTTCTTCTCATTTTTTGTTGTTGTATAATAATTAAGTATTAGACAAATCGAACAAAGAATCAAAAACTATATATATAATACATATATAATTATCAAATCAATAGATACGAATGAAGAGAATAAATATGAAAACACAAAAAGGATAAACGAACAAATATATATTTAGAGAGAGAGAGAGAGAGAGAGAGAGAGAGAGAGAGAGAGAGAGAGAGAGAGAGAGTAGAATCAATAGAAGGAATCAAGTTCAGAATAGAATAGGATAACCGAGGGGAGTACGAATATATGCGTATTTATATATATATATATATATATAATTATAAAATATACAATGACATGATCGTTTATCATTATATTAATTGGGGTTAAGCAAGTAGTTAAGTTAGGTTAGGTTAAGTTAAGTTTGTATAAACTTCTTCATAAGGCTTAAGCTGAAGGCACAAGCTGAACGAATGCATTATGGAAGGAGACCTGATTTCATATCGTGTGTGTCGATTTGTGTGTGTGTGTGTGTGTGTGTGTGTTACGCTCAGACCTAACCTAACAGGCAAAATAAGAAATCTAATCAGGTGGCAAAGTGACTGACAAACTGTTTGTTAAATTGAGGGAGAGAGAGATAGCAATAGAGAGAGAATCACATGGGATCTTGAGTCAGATAGTAACATACGCTGAACTAAAAGCTAACCAGCTGAAAAAGTGACTGACAATCTTTCCGTTACATTGCTTGAGTAACTGATTAAAGAGCTAACTGTATAAAGAGAGAAAGAGACAGTGAGAGAGAGATAGAAAAAGAGCGTGAGAGAGGCTCCATAAACTTATATAAAAGCATACAAAGAGCTTAAAGCTAACCTGCTGGCATAGTGACAGACAAACTGCCTGTTAAATTACTTGATTGATGACCACAAACAGAACTAACGGACTAGCGAGACGGAGAGAGAGTTCCGTAGCAGCTAAGCTCAGGCTGTAAGTAATGCGCCTAATTAATGCCCCGCACATGTATATACACTGTGAGCTAAATACTAACCAGCTGGCAAAGTGACTGACAAACTGCCTGTTAAATTGATAGACTTAACTGATTGGATTAAGTGACACAGAGACGGAAACAGGAAATGCTGCATGTGGGTCCTGCAAGAGGGTAATGGCTTCAATTAGATAAAGACTAATGCCTCGCACACACACACACACACACACAAACACTCACACAGTTAACCAAGCTAAGTAAAGTTAAAAGCAAAAATGCAGCTACCTTCTGCTGCTGCTGCATCTGCAACCGCACCTGCACCTGCACCTGAGTCACATAACTGTTAAATGCTGTCGACGGCAATTACAGCTCAAGGGGGCCAGCTTGAGCGGGGGCGTGGCTAATGGAAAGGGGGCCCGGTGTGGTCGTAGGTCATGTGAGCAAACTAATGAAGCTGAGCAGCGACTGATGAGTAAACATGAAATGATGAGCTAACTGTGCAGCGGATGCTGTGCTTTGCTCTGCTTAAGTACATCTGTGTTTCTCTCTCTCCCTCTCTCTCTCTCCCTCTCTCCCTCTCTCTCTCTCACTCACTCATTGTGCAGTGTTGTAAAACGCAACAGAAACAACACAGCGTGCGCTCGTGTGTGTGCGTGTGTTTGTTGTGTGCTCTGCGCTGTGTGCCGTGTTGTGTGTTGTGGCAAGCAAATGTCAAAATGTCTCTTTGATGGCCCTTAAAACAAACAAAAGGGAAGCCAACTGAGCGAACACTTTGCCTCGAGCAGCTCGTTAAGCTCGCTGTCTCTGTCTCTGTCTCTGTTGCTGTCTCAGTATCAGTCTGTCTTCTGCTGTCTTCTTCTGCATAATTGGTAAGGTTATCGCTATCGTTATCGTTATTGCTGTTGGTTAAACAAAAAGCATGCCAGTCAAGCTCAATATATATACATATATATACACACATATATATGTAGCTCTAATTTACTTCAATGCCACACACACCTAAAACAAACACACACACACATACACATTGCAGACTTTGATTTTAATTTCGATAACTGCATTTGTATACATAGATAGGCTGTGGGAAATACATTTTCTGCTTGGCAAAATAATATGTATATAAGCTATGGATTTTTCTAATTCTAGCTGCGAAGGTGCGCTTAGAATATATACAAAAAGCTTTATCGAAACATCGATAATTTACTAATGTCTAATAGTATTATATTGTTTATTAATTTAACTATATTGTACATCGATGTTGCCAATGAATACTTAAATCTTATTTTCTATTATCTGATCGATATTGTCGATATATCGATGTCGATATTATAAGCGCAAGCATTTCGCTGATCGATATATGCCTATGTTTTGTCTATCGATAGATAGATAGATTACTTAGCAATATAAAAAGCCAAATCAATTACTTGATTATCGATATAATCTATGTTGTTGAATTAGAATCAAGCTTTATTATATATCGAATTCCTTCTGCTGATCGATGAATCAATACATAATTGTTGTTCACCTATCGATATACCTATCATCAATGCGTTACTATCTACAATCGATATATTCTAATTGGGTCATCTAGCTATTTGGTCAACTAATAGGGATATCGACAGGATGTCTCGCTTTAATAGGTGCACTCTCTTCTCAAATTGGAACTTCTCTTCTATGTAGAGTCTACTACTATGAATTGGTATAAGAAATAATTATATATTTATATATGTTAAAAAATGGAATTTGAAATTTGGTTTGCCAAGAAGTTCTACAGTAAAAAAAATCAAACAAGAAATGAAAAGAACAGAAGAGAAAAAAATGGACAACATTTAGATATTATGATAATTAAATGGGCAATCTTTAATCTAAGAATGTAAAGAAAAAGTTGGGCAAATGCAAACGTTTTGTTTGTAGGGTATATTAGGTAGTAGTATATAGGAACCAATTAATATTTATAAATGGACATCAATATATCAATCAATATATGTGCATATATATGCATGTATGTATATGTGAATATGTCATATACATATACAATGCATATACATATACATATGTACGTTTAGAAAAGTTGTTATATATAGTATATAGTTAGAAATACACCAAATAGCACAAATTGTATACGAAATGAGTTTGTTGTTGTTGATGTTGTTCTTTTCTAAATGAAATCGCATAGTTTATCGTTTTCCTTCTTTTAACCCAAATATATACATATGTATATTGCCGCGTCATGAGGGCTTAGCCAAAGGTCGTAGGCCAAAAAACAAAACCGAATGAACGGAATGAAAACAAGATAAAAAAGACAGAAATAAGCAAAAAAAAAAGAAACCAGTCAACAAAAACAAAAAGAGATAAACAACAAAAATGTAAACGACACAAGTAACGGGAAAGCAAAGTCGAATAGTAGTGGGCAGGCAAGTTGAAGGAGTCGCAGTCGCTGGCAAAAACAAATAAGCCCACGCAGCACAAAAAGGAATAAAAATATATAACGGTTAAACTGTTCAGCGCTGTGCGGCTGTGGCTGTGACTGCGGCCAGCGCTAAAGCTGAGGCTGAGGCTGTGGCTGTGGCTGTCGCTGTCGCTGTCACTGTCACTGCCGCTGTCGCTGCTGCCGTCGCTGTAAATGTTGCGGCTTATTTATGAATTATATTTATGCACAGCCAAGCTCGAACAGCAACAACAACAACAACAACAACAGCAACAGCAGCGAGCATAGCACGTGTCGCAAAACTCCAGTTTTGTAATGCATACATATGTAAGTCTCTGTGTGTGTGTGTGTGTGCTCGTCCGTTACAAATATTTTAAGTCACATTCGGTTACACTGATTAACATAAGATTTCGGTTTCTCAATTCAATTGAATTCAATTGGTTTTCGCAATTATATAAGTTGTTTTGATGTTTTGTTTGTTTGGTTTTGGTTTTGATAGTAGTTGTTGTAGTAGTAGTAGTAGTAGTAGTAGTATGTAAATATATAGTAAATATAGTTACTTGTTATGCATACGATATACGATTTCTAGAGCAATACAGGCGTTAGTTCAATCCATATTGGAAGCTTAATAAATACAATGTACGAGTAAAGAGTAAAACTCTCTTACAGCTGTACTAAATACAATACAACACAACACAACACTCAATACATACACACGCACACACACACACACACACACATACACACACTCATACATACACACAACACACACCTGCACAATAGCCTAAAAAAATTAATCAGAAATAAATATGTAATACACAGACTTAAGTTAAAAAGAATGTAAAAGCAAAAAGTTAAAACTAAAGTTTTTTTTTAATATTCATTGGGTAGATGGTCACACTGAAAAGTGCAGAGCAAGCAAAAACTCTCAATTATCAATTATCGTCAGGGTACTTAGTGATGGACTAATTGGGTGCAGCGTTGCTAACGAAATGAAGTGTTATTGATCTTGTATAGACAGCAGAAGATAGATAGATTTAGAGGGGGATAGAGTGAGAGAGAATGAGAGAGAGAGAGAGAGAGAGAGAGAGAGAGAGAGAGAGAGAGAGAGACAGTTGGAGATAGACAGAATTGTAAGTGTTTTTAATTGAGTTTGTTAAAGCTAAGCATTCGAAGTAGATGTATATATACATATACATATATACATATATAAGTATATATATAGACTAGCAAAAAAATATAATTAAATACTACGCAAGGCAGCCAAAAGAGGAAGAAATATATATATAGAATATGTGATAAAATGTAAATATAACTAATTTATCTAAATGAACTACAAATTAAGCACGAGCAAAATTTTAAGAAATATTTTTGTTTTTTTTTTTTTCGTTTTCGTTCGCATTTCGTTTCAATCGACTGACTACAGTGAAAACGCCGCGAGAGCGAGCGGGACAGCTATTGCCTTCTATACCTACTAACTAACGCACGCACGCACACACACACACACACACAAACAGCAATTGCAATCGCCAATGGAATATCATTCAAAATAAAAGCACGAGAGAGTGGGGCAGAGAGAGAGGGAGAGCGAGACAATTCGCATCAGCTGGAATTATGTATAAAATGTAAATAAAATTGAGCTGCATGCAGAAATTACATATATTTCAGCACGTGACATGAACACAGTCGCTCATTGTGTATCTGTATGGGTGTGTTTGTGTGTGTGTGTGTGAATGACAGTGGATTGTATTGAGAGAGAAACACACACACCACACACCACACACACACACATGGGCATGCACAGCTGCAAAAGTTAACGAAAGAAGATACAAAACACGTATTGCTTGATGGCTTCAGCTGCTTGCTCTGTGTATGTGTGAGTGTGTGTGTGTGCGTGTGTGCGTGTATGTGTGTGCGCGTGCTGTGCTTAAACCCCATTCAGAATGCAAGTTGCAAAGAAAACACAAAAAACTTTTGAGCAATTCATTTAGCTCAATAGAGATACAGTTACAAAGTACTTTGGGATTTCTTCTTTCTTTCTTTCTTTATTATTATTATTATTATTATTATTTTTTTTTCATATTAAGTTTGCCTCTGGAGCTTTGGCCGGGGTCTCGCAAATAAAAGTAAAACTCTATTGAAAATTTCGGATTTTGTATTCCTCATGGCTAGGATAATTCTTGTTCTTTATTTGATTTTATTGGACAGTTGAAGACATTACGTAATGCTTAGCACATACAGTTATGTACATAAAGAGAGTATGTATAAGGTAGGCATATATATACACATACACACATATATACATACACACTCACGCACACACACACACGCACACACACGCACACACATACACACACATATATACATGGTATATGCATGTATGCATGTATGTATATATATGTAGAGCTATGTCAAAGTATTAGTGGCATAACATTAAATCGGGCTTCCAAAAGAAAAACGAAATTAAAAATGAAAGTTAACAAAAAAAAAAAAACTTATAAATTAATAAATGGGAAAATAATTGAAATCAAATGAAGAAACCATCAAAATACGTGAAAGTTGAGTAACAAATCGAAATCAACTCAATGTTCAAACAACAGAAACAACATTGTAAATAACTACGTAAACATAATAACTATTCAAAAGTTTTTATCAAAAACATTTGGATTTTTAAATATTGTTTGTTTGTTTTTTTTTTTTTTTTTTTTTAAATCAACAAATTTTCTGTTTGTCATGTTAATAGCTAATTGCATTACCTTTCGCATTGCCGCAGCGTCCACGATGCGATGATCCACAGGGAGACCATGAAGACCAATAGAACCGTTCCCGGGCATATTGTCATAAGTGTTTTTAAAACAAATCTATTGTCAAACAAAGAGAAAGAAAGATTAAAGATATCGTCATCGAGTGATATTTAGTGATATTTGATAACATTTTCCTAATGTTTTTATTTTCTTCTTAAAATAACTTAAATTCTTGATTTTGACTTTAAGTTGGAAGCGCAACCAGCTAGAGAGAGGGTGACAGAGTTTGAGAGGGAAGAGAGAGAGAGAGAGAGAAAGGCAGAGAGAGGGAAGAAAGAGAAAGAGAGAGACTGAAGAGGCAGAGTTAGAGCGAGAATCAGAGAACGGACATTTCTAAAAGCTCTTTCTATATCTACCTCTTTCTATCTCTGCCTCTTTTTTTCTCCCTCTCTGTTTTTCGCTCTCAACTGAAAATTCAACTGAGAAGCAAATGAAGAAGTAAAATCGACTCTAAAACTGATTTACAACTATTTTTGATTATCACGTATGCAAGAGAAGCAAAGAGAGAAGTGAAATCTGTTTTATTTATAATTGATTTAAGCTTTTGCTTATCTCCTACTTCTCTCTGGGGTCAAATAGCTTACAGTACAGTGCAGGAGAAGGAAAGAGAGAAGTGCAAGCATGTTTAATAGGATTGCATATGAGTTAGTGCTTATCAGTTGGTTCTCTCCCAGCGGAAAGCTTACTAAAATGTGAGAGAAGCCAAGCGAGCAGTTAAATCTGCTATTTGCCCTCAATATTTTGTTCTTCTGGTAAGACACAATACGGAAGAAGCAAAGATAGAAGTTAACACATATTTAATACTATTTTATGTAAATTTGATCTTATCGATTGCTTCTTCCGGTAGTCACTGGAGAAGCAGTGCGAGAAGTAAACGCAGTTTTACATATTTTATCACTAAATTTGCATTGCATTTGCAATACCAAAAGCGACTTGATGCCTTCATCTTCTCGCTGCTTCTCCCTGCATAGATCTTGACCTAATTGGAATTAATTGTGATTGCGATTGCGATTGCGATTGCGATGGCGATTGCTTCGTGTGGGTGGGACTTACCTTGTGTTAAAATTAATCCTATTGAGAGCGCCGATGCTCCGTGATGATGCGTCTGTGAATAGCTTTGAATGTAGCAGCATGACACGGCAGATTAAATATAATCGAAGGAACATAGGTAGTGATAAAGCTACGTCGTAGGGCACCATTTCGGTGCCAATTGTTTTATTTTTATTGGCCAATTTCGTCGTCCACTGGAAATAGTATTCGCCAGGAATTGGATGTATAGCGCATATAAAAAGTTCTAACCCTATTTGACTAATTCGTTGCCATGTCATTGCGATCCTCCAATCGTCGGCGCAGTTATCTATCATGAATAACTGTAATATATATACGCGCACACACAGACACAGATTTCGATATATATATGCAGTTTCAGATGTATATTTCAGATGTATATTTTTATCATGTTTCATTTTATTTATTTTTCCGTTTGGCGCAGCAAAAAAAAACAGAAAGAGAATGAGAGAGAGAGAGAGAGAGAGAGAGAGAGGGAGAGAGAGAGAAAAGAAATTAATTATTAATTATAATTGGAATTTTATTGATTTGTTTGATTGCGACTAAACAAAATGAAAAAACACCCAAAAATACGAGCAATGAATTTAATTGACAAATTACAACGTCTATGAGGTGTACATGTATTAGGTATAGAGGTATGTCTATGGCTAAGTGTGTGCGGGAGAGAGACGGTGTGTATTTGTGTATGTGCGAGTGTGCGACTCGGTGTACGTGTACGTGTGTGTGTGTGTGTGTGTGTGTGTGTGTGTGTGCGAGTGTGTGTGTGTGTGTGTGGTGCAGTTTGTTGCATTGCAAGCGATGGGGCGGTGTGAGCGAGATCTACACTTGATTTGTACGGATAAATCTAACACTGTTATCGATAACTGTTACGATAGTAAAAGCATGTGTATAACCTAGTTAATGATAATGATAATACGAGCGTGTGTTAGGTCTGTTACCTGTTGTTATCGATACCGATAACGATAGCGTGTACAAGTTCTGCTGCCCGCTTGTCATCGATAACACGAGAGCAATGTAAATGGTAGTTCTGATGTTATCGAGAAACTAATACAATAGAGCGTGTTATAAAGTTGATATCTGCCAGCTTCTTATTACCGATAACGATAAGAATATGAAACATTTTGTCTGATCGTTGCCAGCTGATTGCTATCAATAACGATAGGGACAACAATAGAATCGAAGCCACTCGTGGTTTGTTATATATTACAGTAACATTTGCATATCGTTATCGATAACAATAAATTTAACAAAAGGTTTCTAGATTGTACTCCCTTTCCGTTTTCGATCGACAATGATAATAATGGTCTGCGGAAAATCGATCTGTTATTCATTATTATCGATATCGATAACAATATTAACTCCTAATTTGGAAGCCCAGCTGACAGCCATTTTCTATTTGTTTGTTATCGATAACACGCTGGTTTGCTAACGATAACAATGGGTCATGCAGAACCTGCTCATTGCTTATCGATACGATAACGATAACGATAGCCTTAGCAGCTGTTAGTCGAGGTAGGCGTCGTTCAGCTTCTTCGTCGATGCATTTATCGCTTGGTTTATCGGCCGTGCTGCTGTTGCCTACTTGTGCTTAGCTAACATAAGTCACTAGGCAGGTGCGTGTGTGTGAGTGTGTGTGTGTGTGGGCGTGTGTGTGTGTGCAAAGTACTTACTGCTTAAAGGTAGGCGACGTGCGTGTTCTCGTGTTGTTAGCACATTATTATTATTAAATTTTGTTGTTGTTTGTTTAATTTGCTTGTTGTTGTATTTTTTTTTCTTTTACCTTTTTCTTGTTTTTATAATTGGCTCTAATCAATTTTGAATTAAGCCAAATCGTTCGCTTTGGCACTTAATTCGCCTTTGATGAGTCTCTCTTGATTTAATTAAATCGATTGCAACTGCACTCGAGCTCTTGAGCTAAGCCATATCGCTTTCTCATTATTATAATACATATTTTTCTCTCCCCCTCCTCCTCCTCCTCCTCCTCTAGTTCTCTCTTAAGTGAGCAATCGATTAGGTCAAGTGTCTGACAGCAGCAAATACGCAAATAATTTCCAGCGGCCCACTCGTCCCGTGAACGTTAACTAATTTAGTTCGCTTGATTAGCGCTGAAGTGAGCTTATGGCGTTCAAGTGCTGCGCGAGTGTGACCGGACTGGCAAAAGACAAATTTAATTGAGCAATTGAGAATTATAACCTCAAGAAGCTTTGCAAGAATGCGGCATACCAAGCTGAAGGACCTTTGGTACAGCACGCAATCCTAAGCTTAAGCACTGTACTGCAATGACTCTATGAAACCTTTGATGCATTACGGTAACTTAAGCTCCTACGCTTGGTACATTTACAGATTTCGAAACAAATCAATCTTGGGTACAAGCCCCAAGTCCTTAAACAGCAAAGCCTCAAACACCTTTGTAGAACACATAATTCTAGTCCTAAAGTCCTTCTGCATTGTAGAATTCTTAGTTGAAAATTCTTTGGTTCCAAGCCCAATTCTAAGTTAAAAGATTTTTGGTACATTATAGAAATCCTAAGAACTCTAAGCAGAAAAATGTTTTCAACATTGAATATTCATAATCTTTTGAGTCCTTGGTACAATTCAGATCCTATATAGTTAAGTTTAGGTTTGTTTTTACATATATTTCAAAGTTTAATAGAGTTGAAATATATATATAGTTTATAATAGTAATCAGACCATATCGAACCTATCTATCATATCATATTGCTGACATACATATAGATTATATAACCACTTAAATACTTAATATATAACAAGGAAAAGGGATTTAAGAAATTTAATTGATTTTTAAGAGATAGATATATATCATATCTATATATATATATACATTTACGGCTGTACAAATCTACCTCCGGTCTGAATGATAGATCCTAGTCCAGCTTAAGTATAAATATATATAGATATATACCATAAATATATATAGGATATCTATTGGTTATATATCGTTTATATCATATTAGGGGCACACAAATACATATTTGTAGAGTTATAGATAATATTAGTTATAATTAATGTACTTATGATAAACGAGCTTGATTTAATCTTGATTGCGATTTGGGTAAGGAATTTGTTCATTATTTCATTATCACACGATTTCTAGTCGTGCTAACATTTAAGATCGTACAGAGTACAGAGTTTATAGTAGTTAGCTTAACTTACATATGTAGTTAATCATAGCATAGAGAGAGAGGGGACAGAGAGAGAGAGAGAGAGAGAGTGAAGCGGGTCAAACATTTAAAAGCACATTGGAGTATCTAGGTACGCATATACACTAAATTACGCTAGACTGCACTACAATACACTACACTACAATATACTACACTACACTACACTATACTACACTACACTACACACACACACACACACACGTTGGATAAACAAATCACATGTTGTGAATTTTACGTGATGGGTTTTCTGGGGCAAGGGGTTTGGGGGCCAACATTGTTCGGGGCGTAGGGGTAAGAGGCGGCGACGACAGCGGCTGAGTTGTGGGCGTGGCAAACACTATACGGTTGCTATTGAGTTGTATGGTATTCGAGTAGTTTGAATTGTTGTTGTTGTTGTTGTTGTTGTTGTTGTTCAAGTATTTGCTGTTGGCTGTTGGCTGTTGGCAGTGGCTGTGGCTGTGGCTGTAGCTGCGAGCCGTGTGTAACGTAGATACGATTGTTGCGATAGTTACGATAGCTACGAGTATTGTTTTTTGCATATGAGTCATTCACAAGTTAAGCCGATTAATCGAAAAGAAAACTACAATTGAGAAGCTATTGAACTGAGAGCTGAATTAAGTTTTAGGCTAGACTTTAAATAACATACACACACCGTCGAACACATACACACACACACACACATTCGCACACACACACGCACTGCTCTGACAAAGTCCTGTGAAATGTTTTGTGTTTTGTTCTTCTTCTTCATCTTGTTATTATTTGTTTTGGCAAAATTGAAGCACCGTTCGAATCTTGGTGATTATAGAATGGATTTTGATGCTTTAACCGAATCGACTTAGCAATGAGAATGCTCATATGTGTGTATGCGTGTGTTTGTATGCGTGTGTGTGTGTGTGTTTGTGTGTGTGTGTGTGTAATGTTTTCCCCTTTTGTTTGTACATACATACATACATACATACATACATACTATATGCAGTTTTGCAGTTTGTGGACTAGCACTACACAAAAGGCCCCGCAAATGCGATTGGTGTATCGGTGATTGGTTGATTGGTTGATTGCTTCTGGTGCAGAACTAAGCAACGGTTGTTATCATTTTGTTGTTATGGTTTCTTTGTATTTGTTCTTGTTGTTGTTGTTGTTGTTGTTGTTGTCAGTGCTGCTTGATCAGCTATATGCCATTGTCTCGAGCCGCCATTTTGTCAAGTCATGTGTGCGTGCGCGTGTGAAAGAGAGCGATAGAGCAGCTAACGTTGTCAGCTAAGTCGCTAGACCTACAGCAGCTGTTGTCGTGTGTTAGAGCGAGCTAGCTTGATAAGCACATAGAGATGTGTAATTTGCATCGTTTGCCTCCATCTTTGTTATGAGCGATTGGATTATTCGTGTTGAATGAAATAGCAAGGAGATCGCAACAATATAAAGTAGCATTTTTTATATGCATTGCGTTTGATGATTATGTAACATTATTTAAATATATGCGAATATGTATGTTTCATTGGCATTTTTGTTTGTCATGTTAAAATTGCATGGGATTTGACTCTAGCTTTATTAACGATAGTTTCCTTAAGCTCTCTATACACACGCACACACACATAAGGATCAGTTTTATTTGTTTAATTGATTGGAAACAGCTTGAAGCGGTCTAGTTTTAACAACGATATCTGGCTTTATAATAACGTATTTGTTATAGCCAAATATTGAAACATATTTTCAACTAAACATTTAAATGGATTTGCTAATTTCCAGGCTACTTTTGTTGCGGCATTAGTACACATATATATTTTGTTAATATATACGTACAAGTATTTGGTACATGGTCATGTATGTATATAAAAGGTACACTATACAAGTATAAGGTACATGGCTCATGTATGGTTATGCAAGTATTATGTATGTACATGATACATGTGTACATAGGCAAGTATTAGGCACATGTACCACACATACGTATACATGGTACATCTACTTACACAAGTAGTAGGTACACAACTTACGAGCATTATATAGGTACTTATACATATAGTAAGTACATAATGCACGTCTCAGTTACATGGTACATGTATAGAAATACGAGCTAAAGGTACACGCTATATACATTCAAATACAAGCATTTGGTACATGGTACATGTACGTAAATACAAGCTTAAGGTACATGATACATGTATACAAATACAAGTAGCTAACACGGTGCATGTACGGAAACACAAGTTTTAGGTACATGGTACATGTGTTCACACAAGCATTGGGTACATAATGTATTAGGTACACGAAGCATGTTTTGTTCACACAAGTATTAGGTACTAGGTACATAATATATTCACACAATGTATGCAAATACAAGTCTTAGGTACATGGTACATGTATGTATATATATATATAGCTGTATAGCTGCATATGTGGCGTATTGTTGCTGTTGTTACTGTAGGCTGTTGTTGTTGTAGGTTGTTGTTGTTGTTGTCAAGCTACTCTATGTTGAATGTTGTTGTTGTTTATTTTTTTCTTTTTTTATGTTTTTTTTTTTGGTACTGTTAACCATATATAGTATGTATGGGGTACATAACACTATGCATGTAGGAATTACTCACAAATATTTATGATGTATATTATATAAGTATTACTTACTGAATTCTGCAAAGCATAATTGGAAGGTAATTACATATTAAAATTTTTACTTTAAACATCAACATTAAAAAAAAGTGGAAGGGGGGGAGTTAACATTTAATCGGATTTATATAGTCGATAACAAAGTATGAAGATAACGAAGTATGAGAGACGACTGATATGTTGAGCTATATATGCAGACACAGACATAGAGATATATATACACACATACATATACATATGTATATATATATATATATATATATATATATATATATATATATATATTTGTATGGCATATAGAGCTGATATTGATTAGCTGACTGATTGATTGATTGATTGATATTTGGTCTATTGCATCGGCGATGATTGAACATTCAATTTATGTATTCTGAAACTGAATCTGAATCATGGGCGAAAGATGTTTTTTTTTTGGCAAATGATTTAGCTCAAATAGACGAATGTATATATGTATGTATATATATATATATATACATTGGCTATATCATAGTTAGATTGAGCGGTGGTTCTTCTTCTTCTTCTTGCTATTTTAGATTTTCAATCGAAAAAAACTGAAACACATGATATCACAGGACTTTCTCATTTAGTCGAAAACGAAACGAATTTCTATTTGCTTAATTTTATATAAAGTATATAGATCGATGTATGTTCTAGACATGTTTTATTTTTCCTTCTCAAGAATTTTATATTTGATTATGAATTATCAGTTGATATTATTGGATATACGAGTAAATTGTGTGCAATGTTTTGTGATTGAATGTATTGGAAAAGAAAAACACATGTTCGAGATGCAAATTGAAATAACTAGAATTAATTAATTAAGATATAGAAATATATATATATATTTATATATAGATAGATAGATGTTGTATAAAATAAAGAATAACGAAATGTTAAAATAGTTTTTTCATGCTCTGGATTTGGGTATTCTATGTATTATCAATTACCGTTACTCATGCGAACATTTTGATTAGATGTGATTCGATTATATGTATATATATTTATATATATATAGAGAGAGAGACAGAGAGAGAGAGAGAGAGAGAGAGAGAGAGAGAGAGAGAGAGAGCGATACAGAAATTCTTTTAAATCTGAAGGAAGCCAAATGTAGGAGTTCAAGGAAATGAATTGGGGCAAAGGAATTAGTTTGACTGAGCTGAGTGCTGCACATGCAACTGACTGAACTCTCTGATTGAGCTTGACTGACTTATTGATTAATTGATTTTTTGACTGATTGACTGATTGATTTTAGTGCTGTACATGCAACTGCCTTTCAAATGATGCGAAATGAATGGAGTGAGACTCTCTGATTGAAAGAGCTGAATTTATTTGATTGATCGATTGATTGACGGATTGATTGAGTTTAGTTTTGAGCATGCTAATGTCCTTGATATTAAAACAAATGTATTTTGCTCAACTCTCTCTTGATTGAGCCGATTGATTGATTGATTGATTGAGCTGAGTGCTGTACATGCAATTGGTTTTGTAATGAAAAGAAATTTGATTTTGGTGAACTCTCTGTTTCAAGGAGTTGAGTGTGAGTGATTGATTGATTGATGTTGAATGTTTCATATTTACAGTGTTGAATGATGCTTGATTGACTGATTGACTGATTGATTGATGAGTTGTTTTTTTGTTTTTTTGCTGTTTGTTCTAGTTAGCTGAGAGCAGCAGCACCTCTAAGAGTCTAGGGATCATAGTTCATTGAAAACGCACTTTCTATATTGTATACATATATATGCTCTATATATGTGGAATGAACGGAACGGATTTTGATATTTGATATAAAAAAAGACATTCAAAGTATAAAGAAATATATAAGTATATATATATGGATGCATATATATGTATGTATATATATGCATAGATAAAAACAATAAACAAAGTGTTGCACTTTGTGTTAGGTACAGTTGCGTTCCGTAACGTCAGCTGGCATGCATGCTGGCGTTGGCGATAACGATAACGATAACGAGATTACGATTACGATTACGTTAAATGCAAAGTGCAAGACTCTGTTTTCTTTTCTCATTTACGGTTTGATATTTTGTTTACTTTTGTTGGCATTCTCTCTTTTTTTGTTTAGTTTGGAGCTACGGGCAAATTACTTTTGAGATTGAAGAAATAACAGACAAAGAACACACAAACTTTACAACAAACAAACTGCAATGAGGTGTGTGGAATAGGGGAATTTGGGAAACCCTAGGGGGCCTGGGCCGTAGCTCTAGAGTTGGATTTGATGAGAGGAGCTGAAGTTTCGTTACGGTTTTGGATTGACGGGGGCGGGGGGCGGATGGCGGGTTTTGGTAAGGGATTCATCATAACATAGAGCGAGGTTTGAGGGTGGGGACAGGCGGAAGGGCGGGCGGTTAAAACGATGGCAACGTTAAACAATAACGATGACGACCATCAATAAACATCTGGAAAAGAAGATACAATTTGCACTCACTCTCACCTGCACTTCCAAAGCATGGTAAGCTACTATAAGTCCTAAAAGAATCACAGTCGAAACAGATATTAAGGTTTTTAACGCTGTCGAGTAAAACGATGCCTGCAGAAGAGAGTGAGAAAATAGGAGAAGATATGATTAGATATGTAAACAAACTCTGTCTCTTTTCAATACCAATTAGCGAGTAGGCTTAGTAACGAGTAATCTGATAACTCGTTGCTATATTTTCGTTATATGTTATATATGTATTAAGATTTATATGTTTATATGCATCGAGAATTCTTCACATTCCAAATTGAATATTTTCAATCAAAAGTAACGAGTAATTGCTGCCACTCGTTACTCGTTGCATTCTATATGTGTAGATAGATAGAAGTAATGAATAGCTGTTTCACTTGTTATCATCTCCTATTCATAGTCATAAAAAAAAAGTAACGAGCATTTGCTACCACTCGCTACTCGTTACACTTGTCTCGTTGCAAATAGCAACTGTCATGCAATCAATTCAATTTAATTTCACACTAGTTGAGTTATTATATTCATCACGGCTCATTAGCCGAGGGCTTGCACTCTCGATTCAATTCGATTAGTTATAATTCATCACTCGCCACTCATCGGTCGTCCCCCGTCACTCGTCAGTCAGTGCTCAGCGCTCAGACCATGGGACAGTCGTCCCAGTTGTCACAGTCGTCACAGTTGTCAGTTGTCATTAATTAACACTCACCTTTGTGTAGACGCCGGCACTGCTCAGTTCGTTTTCAATCACCATCACAATGATGCCGAACATGCCCATGACCAAGGCATAATCGCTAATGCGTTTGCGCTTCTCGAACAATGCTTTTCTCTTGCCCAGGCGATAGCCCACATTCGGTTTGTGTTTGGCCGAGTTTGTCGATGGCTTCCTGGAGGTATTCCCGCCAGTAAGCGCACGTTCTTCCATATACCTGCAAAACAAAAACAGAGCCATATCGATGTGGATTATGGGGCGTATACTTAATGCTAATTGATAAACCATGCCACCACATCGAGCCACACCCCAAGCCAACCAACTAACCAACTAACAGCCAACTACTTGATGGTCAAGACATTGACAGATTTGCAAATGTATCTACCTACATATGAATCTATCTATCTATCTGTCTGTGCATATGAATGGGCATTGCTTAATAAATCTTCGACTAATGGATGACAGGTTGGCTGCCAACTCATGAAAATTTGTGTCACATCAATTTGTGTACAAGCACACAGAGATTGAGAGAGAGAGAGAGAGGGCATGAGTTTCAGATGTAGCTAGAGGGAGAGAGAGGTGCAGTGAAAGGGAACCATTAAGTACATTGCAACCGGGCCTGTTGGACTTAATGTCAGCTGCATATATGCTCCATTTGCCAAAATCTATTAGACATGAGCTACATGCTCGACTTGTATATATCCTATATATACATATATATCTATAGTATGGATTATCAAGTGTATTCACCTGCACTTCACATTCACTTCAGTTCAAATTGGCTTGAGATATTATAGAGTTTTGGCTTTTGCGCTAATAAGTCTGCAATGGCACAAACTATAATACAGCATACAAAATTGAAATGAAATTTTTTTCTGATTGCAACTATTTACATTCAATTTGATGGCGATTCCCATGGAATATTGTGAACTGTTATCGATATTTATGGGAAGTATTTTATTATGAGTAAGTTTCATAGATAGTTGTGGAAGATTTTAGAACGTAATATATACTTGTGGCTGAATATTGTAAGTTGTTGTCGAAGCTTTTAGGAAGTAGTATAATAATTTGTTAGAATGTTATCGATATTTACTGCAGCATGTTAACGATAGTTAAAGGAAATTATAGAATATATTGTTACAGTTTATAAAAATTTTAGTAATATATGCATGGCTGAATATGATAGATGGCTATCGATGAATTAGTATATTATAATAGCTGCTTGTTATCGGAGTTTACGTAAAGTAGACAGATTTTGAGCTGGACAGCCCATTAGCTCTATAGTAGCTTTGAAAAATATATTATGTACTATATATTCAGCTATGAATCTGCTTTCGCAAATCTCAACTCAACTTCAGCTCAACTTATATATAAGAAAAATATATTTTCCTGTAATAAGTTAGCTCTTAAATAAATAATAAATAAATATTCTACTTAGAAATCAGAAAAGATTGCCTATGGCACACGCCACCCTATTGCCAATGGCCAGCCTGTGCAGGGTATAGAAAAATGCTTCAGCCTGTGCCAAAAATGTATTTCACTTGCGCAGACAACGAAAGAGATTTAGAGCTGGACAGATGACAAAATGAGTGCATGTATGTATATATATTTATATAAATATATATATATATGTATATATGTATGTGTGTATATGACTTTATAATACATGGCAAAATAAATTGAATGCTCGTCAGGCAATTCGATTGGACTTAATTTGATAGTTAGCAAAAACTTGTCGCATATATTAAGTTTCGCATTTGTTGCGAATCACTGACGTCGCTCTCGATGTATGTGTATATATGTATGTGTGTGTACGCATGTGTGTATATATATATGTGTGTGTGTGTGTGTGTATGACATTTATAATGTGCCCCTGCTGGCGCTGACAGCTAATTATGGCCCATGGCAATTAGTCAAAGTTCTTTTTTTTTTTCTCACTCACTTAAAGTATGGCATTTGGGAGGGTTTGTTGAAGGGGATTCGATTTGATGTGATGGCTAAGTCTAGCGTGGATATATATATATACATATATGAGTGGTTTTGGTCGGAGCTTGGGATACATACATTTCATACCTAGGGTAATCGGAGTGGATACCCACTAAAGCCTCGGCCGCTTCTTCGTTGCATCCAGATGAGATCTGTTCCCGGTTCGCAATGGAAGGTGTTTTCATCGAGCCAGGAATTGACAGTGTCGACGCTGGCTTGCGGAGCTAAAATACAAATCGAATACAATTAGAGAAGGAGATCGAAAGACATACAGATAGAGTATACATGTGTCTGTGTGTATATGTGTGCTGCAAGTTTAATATGAATTTTCGGTTGCTTTAACTAGAACTAAAAATTAAATCGCTGAAATCTCTAAGTGTAAATTGCATTTGTATACATCATATCGGGTATTTATAGAGATATATAGTATATAATATATATATATATATATAGAGATATATAGTATATATATATATATATATATCGAGTGTGCGCTTGTGAAGCTATCAGTTAACACATACATACATTACCATTATCGTATTATCCTCTTAATTCTAGTCAAGTATCTCTAGTTAAATCAGGCAGCATAACACGTGTGGGACCTGTGCACGACTAACGTAGCAAAACTAGCTTTTGGTGCGAGGTAGTGAGTGGGATTATCAACTACAAATACCCTTACTTATGTGCTCTTATACGTAAGCTTAAAAATACCCTCACCAAATACCCCTAAGAATACGCTAACTTATATAAACTCTTCATGAACAATGGAAGGACAGGCAAGTATAGGTTACATATACCCTATATGTAAGGGTATAAAGAAGCGTATATATACATACACATAACCATACGTGTAACGTAATGAAAGCCGTTCCATATAACTTTCTATATATACATTTTTCAATACCCTTCAATGCTCTTTTCGATATACATCTCTGTATACCATGTTATATACCCTTTCAATTCGTTTCTTTCTTTCATTATTTGCATTCATTTGCCCTGGCAAATAGCCTTTCAAATGACCTTAAACCTAACCGTATAAACATTTATACCACATACATACATTTGTATATACTCTTTTACATATCTTTCCGTTTCTCATACACATACCCTTCATTATCCCCATTCACATACGTTTGTCCTTTCAAATTCACTTACATACATGCTTTCACATATCGTTTCATATACCCTTCCTTGTTCCAAATTGGGCATATTCATTATTAAGCTTTTTCAAAATTCTCAATGAAATCCAAAAGAAATATTAGATATATCCCTAAATAAATTTGATATAGTTCAAGATTCGTCTTTTTCCAAAGACATAGCAAGTTTCTTAATAGCCTTAAGAATCTAAAAAAAAAATATATATATATATATATGTATATATTTCATTAAAATTAATATATAGGTTAAATATTTTAATTCAAATTGAATTTTGGAAAACCTTTTAAACAAAGCAAATAACAGAAGGCAATTTCAATATATTACACATTCCCTGGCATGCTGGGTGTCAGCTAGTCGGGCATAGCTCTGCTCAAGTGTAATTGTGTTAATCGAAACATGACTTGAATGGTTGAACTAATGCAAGTTTTGTCATAAAAGTTGTAGGTATAATAAAATGAAAACTAGAGCCGACAAACGCACAACTCACACACACACACACACGCTTACACACACAGTCACAGTCACACTCACACACCCTCACACATTTGATTCAGTCATCATAATTGGCTCAATTGAAGCCACAGCAGCATCAGAATCCGGTCGCCTAATCCTTTTTATCAACCACAATCTCATAACTAAGCTCCAACCTCTAAGACCCGGAACCCCACACAGCCCATACCTACAGCTCTTACATCTTAGCGGTATGTGTGCCACGCCCACTTGGCAGGCAGGCAGGCAGGCGTGTGGATGGGTGAGCGGGCGGGCGGCTGCTGCTTTTTTTTTGACGCATTTCGAATTCAAAGAAAGCTGACGTCATCACATAGACACACATACACATGTGCCTATGAGTGTGTGTGTGTGTGTGTGTGTACGTTTATCCGAGTTTCTTGTCCAGCTGGAGCTCTCTAAATTCAATTATTTGTTAGCCCAACTAACTTGGAAATAAAACCGGAATTGAAAGCACAAAATATACAGCTAAGCTGTTCATATATACATGTACATGCATGTACACATACATATATACATACATGAGTATATATGTATGTATGTATATATGTACATGTGTTTGTATTGGGGGAGAATCAGAAAATACTAAAATACAAAATCGCACATAAAAAGGCGCACAAGTGCGCTGCTCTGTAAGTGGGCTGGGCGTGTATGTGTATGTGGGCGTGGCCATGCTGAAAGCTGACGGAGGCTTGGCACCAACAACAAAAATAAAACAAAAACACCAAAAAATCCAAAATACGACGAAATATGTAAAGAATTTCTGTGTGTAGAGAAGAAAAAAAAAAAAAAAAAAAGAAAACGCTAAAACGTTAAAAAAAGAGAGAGGAAAATAAAAACCATAAAGTAAAAGTAGAAAGAACCAAAAGCAGCCAAATAAATGAAAGTACACCACACACACACACACGCACTGCCACACACACATGCTGAGTAACGGGCACTTGGCTCTTCATATTTAAATGAAAAACTAAAGATAAGTAATCTCAACTTGGGTGCGGTTTACTGGTCTTTCTTTTTTTTTTGCTCTTATTTATTTATTTATTTTCATTTTGTTAGACTCAGCACGAGCAAGCGAGCTCTAGTTTAACTGTAACTAAGTAAATGCTAAACTACGCACGCACCAACACACATAATGAGTGTGATAGATAGAGCGAAAGATAGAGAGGGAGAGCGAATGTGTGTGTGTGTGTGTGTGTGTGTGAGTGTGCGGTACTTAGGCGTACAACAAATTTTCTTTAAATTAAGCATAATGCGCGCTCGCATAGACGCACGCTCGCATTTCGCCGTTAAATCCAAATATTTGTTTATAAAATCCAGCAGAAACTCACAGCGCCACAAATCCCGTTACGTGCCTGTGTGTTGATGCTTGAGCTTTACTTTTGCTTACGCTTCTACTCTTGCTCTGCCGCGTACGCCTCTCGCCTCTCGCTGCCTTCTCGCTTCACGCTGCCTGCGCCTTTATTTGTCTCTCTAACTGTTACAGTTCATCTGCCTTAGAGATGGGCACGCGAGCGAAGACAGATATCGTGAAGCAAAGCGAATGGCTGTCGTGCTACATACATTATTTATATTATAAACATACATAAGTATATATAATGTTTCCCTTCTATCGATAGTTGCCTTGCTAATTGTTGCAGTTTTTGTTGTTGTTGCTTTGTTTTGTTTTGTTATTTTCTTTGCGTCTGTGTCTGTCTGTGTCGCAACTCGGAATTTGAGGTCCAAGCACGTCTTGCATAGTCCGATGCCCCAAAGGGCTGCGATAAAAGCCTTTGCCTGCGCCCATCTCTAATCTGCATATTAACACATACGAATGCTCACTCTTACACTTACACAAACACACATACAAGCAGGTAGATTGCAGTGTGCGTGTATACTTATGTTCTGTCGTCTCGCTCTTGTGCACTTACATAGCACATGTATGTACATATGAGTGGGGGCTGAATGTTGTCTTTGAATTGAGGCCTTAATCAGTTTGGCTTTCGCATTTTGTGCGCTCTAATGAAAATGCTCACAAAAGCTGTGAGAGCCGCCCTTTCTTACCTCCTTTAACTAAGTAGAATTGGTTTAATGCTAAGTAGATTTGCTTTAATGTGTAGGCTGTATGTAGTTGCTGCTGGTGCTGCTCTCGCATCATTGTTGTTGTAACTGTTTATGCTAATAATAGCAAGAGAGCGGCAGAGCTGGAGAGCGGGAGAGCGGCAGAGCGTGAGAGTGAAAGAGTGCCAGTGTCAGAGAGCTGCAAGTAAAGCTGTGCTAAGTTTGACTTTGACTTTGGCTATGCGATGAGTTAAGCTCGCTTGAGTTGAGTTGAAATGGCAGAGTTAAGCTCAGAGCTCAATGCAATGACAGGCCTATAGCGATTGCTGTTGTTGTTGTTATTATTATTATTATTATTATTATTATTGTTGCCTCTGTGCTTAGCGATGGGCGTTCTCTCATTGGCGCGTGTTTGACGCCTGCTCTTGCTGTTGTTTATTGTTGCTAGCTAGTATGTTTAGTGATGGGCGTATTTCTATTCGCGCTCTCTCCCTCCTTCTGCTTGTCTTGTTCTCTCGCTCTCTGTTTGTCGCTAATGCATACGCATAAAGCTGATCAGCTGGCTGTGCGTGTGTGTGGGTGTGTTACTGCCCACGACCACAACAACATCGAAATTGAATGGGCAAACAGGAAAAGCAGTTGCTGTTGTCGTTGTCGCTGTCGTTGCCGTTGCTGAGTTGTTTGTCATTGTTGTTAATGTTTTGAACTTTGCGTGTCACACAAACAGACACAAACACAAACTCACACACACACACACACACACTCGTACGTACACATGTACACGTACACGTTAGCATTGGGGCACACGCAATGACAAACTGGGAGGCGTTATCAATGGCAGCAATGGCGACACAGATCCTGCTTCTGTCTACATATGCACAGAGGCCAAAGGCTACCAATACACACAGCCAGAGAGGCCAGTGTGTTTGTGTGTGTGTGTGTGTGTGTGTGTGTGTGGGCAACATAAAATAAAATAAATTGCGCATATTCTGGAACATCTAATGCCAATGATGTTAATTGGATTTCTTAATTAAGCTGAAAAGCGAAGCGAAATGAAACAAACGCAAACGCCGCAAAAAAAAAAAATACAAATTATGAAGCCGGAAGCAATAAATTCTTTGTATCTTTCAGCTTTTTTTTTTTCCATTATATCGATTAAAGCTCAGTGTCAATGTGTCGCAACAATTGCATAGATACTATATGAGCGCTCAAGGCATTGAAATTGATTCAGACTCAATTAATTTCTTTTCTCGAACAGTTCCCTGAGCTCTCATATTTGAATAAGACTTGGTTGCTTTATGTAATCAACATTTGCGTGTGCAAAATATAGCATACTTATTGGGGCCACTCGAAGATCATTCGACTGGATGGGGATAACACAAAAGTGTTGCATACTTTTGTGGGTGCGCTGGAAAGTTCAATCTCCATACTTAACAGTGAATAATGTAGGGCAGATGCCATAAGAAGGTATAATATGTTCATGGGAGTTACTTAAACTTAGTTTCTGACAAGGCTAAACAGCCTTTTGCAGATTGTCTTGAATGAAAAATGAAATAGAATATCTCATAATACCAAATGTATCATGAAGATATTGTTTTAATTTTTATTAAAATTCTATTTTTATTCTTATTCTTCTTCATAATACTTATTGCTTAGACAGTTATTGATCTCGTAAGAGCCAACATATAGATTTCCCATCTTTATGTCCCCCAATATTCCTCTAATCTATTCTATTTCAAATTGCTTTGAATTTCAAACCATTTAGTCTCTTGCAGTTCCCATATATAATTTTTCATTCATGATTTCGTTGCGTTCTCAGTCAGTGCTTATAAATCTTTAAGTTAAGCCGAGAACTTCTCAAAGTTTCCGCAGTAAATCTTAAAAGAGTATAGCATACTTTTTTGAGCTACTTAAAGCTCGTTTATCATGTGGAAGAGTCTGCTACCTGCGAACAGCGTATCTTGAATGAAAGATACCAGCTCAAAAGTCTAGCGTACTCATGTGAGCCTCTTAACTGGCAATTCATGAATCTTTAACTGAAATTCATGCAGCACAGAACGAAAAACGAACACACAAAAAAAAAACATATAGGCGCAGCTCAAAGTTTCTTTATGACAGGACGTTTCATAAATCTTTTAGAGCAATGCTTGCCTAAAAGTTACCATAAAAAAGTGTAGCATACTTAAGAGGGCCACTCACATACGCTTTAAATCTGCATTGTGTGCTGCAGGAAAATCAGTTGAAATGCATTTGCAGCCATCGCATTTAGTCGTTGCCGAATTGTACACACAACGTCTTCCAATTTGGCATTTATGGACGAGTTTATAATTCTATATATGTCATATCATAAATATTAATGCCATTCGTCATAAAAGTCTTCTTTGCCAATTTCAACTGTAATATTGCCGCCCATTAACAATTCACAATTTCATGTAACTTTTGCCAAGAAATCGCAGTCGCAGCAGGAATTGGAACTCGCCTTTTTGGTTCACAAGAAACTTTTTCGCATTGCCGCCTTTCATAATGCATAATAATAATTATTGTTGTCCTTTGGCGCAATTGAGAGTTTAAAGATGGATAGACAGACAGAGCGTAGACAGACAGACAAACGGAGAGATAAAGAGTGTGAGGTACAGAGGGAAAGACGTATTTGGACAGACAGATGGAGTTGGCGGGAAATTCGCATTTGGCAGCTATTCAAAAATAGAAATGATTTTCCATTTACCTACTTTGCCGCTTAGAAATGTGTGTGTGCCAAGGTGTTTGCACGAAAATGTCTCCTTCTTTTGTGTGTTTTGCTTATGGCTTGCCGCATTGCCATTGTGCCACGCCCACTTTATCACCTGCACAGCAGAAAATTAACATAGCCATTGGGGGGCGCAAACTTTAACGAGCAGGCGAACGGCACAGCACGCATACGATACACACACACAGACACAGGCACACGTCGTTACAAGCACACACACTCACACTCACACTCACACTCACTCACACACACATTCACATGTTTGCACTTGAAGGAAATTGGTGGAAATTATCGAGTTTCCTATACAAAACTCGTCTGACACGCAGCTTACGGCAGCTCCCACTGAACTTGAATATCCTCTGCTCCTTGTTGTTGTCGCTCATGTCGCTGTTGTTGTTGTTGTTGTTGTGGCCATAGTTGAAGTTGTCGTTGGAGTTGACTGCCTATTGCTTTAACGACAACGTTTAGATTTTGGCTACGCGCCGCAAGGACTCGCGCCAACCCTCTCAAAACCCACAACCAGCCAACGGCCTACCCCCTTCCTGTATATATATATAATAGCTATACAGCTCACAGGGCACAGCGTGGTGCACATGATTTTGTTGCCAGCCTTCATTTTCGTTAGTGTTGCCTAATAAATTTAGCGTAATTTACGTTTAGTTGTGGTTTAGCTTCTCTTTTTTTCCCGTGCTGACGGAATGAAGGCGGGTCAACAGATGGCAGGGGAGATGTCTTTGGAGGTAGAGGGGGTCTACAGAAGAGAGGGGTCTAGCGAGCAGAGGGGCTCACTGAAAGCGAGAGGTCTCCGAAGAGGTGGGGATCTATCGACAGTCTATGGGGAGAGGGGTACCAGCGAACGGGCAGCAAGAGAGGGATCGGTAGAGGCAGCAAAGACCATAGATGGTAGCGGTCTGTGGGAGGGTAGGCTCTACGGAATGGTATGGTCATTAGGGAGGGAAGGCGTTGACTGAATGGTAAGGGTCTATAGAGACCTTGTTTTTATTTTCGTCTCGAGTGCAGGAAATTCATAATGAAGTGCTCGCTTTGTTGAAGCTTAATTAGGCGTATAAGTAATATTTTCTATACATCACTCTGCGTGTGTGTGTGTGTTTGGGTGTTTGACAGTGTTGTTCCTGTTTCACTTTGTGGATAGGCTTGAGCAGGCGGAGGCTGAAGATGCAAACTTTGAATTAGTAAATTAGTTCACCCTGAGTGCACAACTCGGTCAGTGTTGTATGTGCTGCCAGCCACTTTCCGGCCGTCCCTTGTTCCTTAGACGGTGCGTGGGTAGGGGTGCGCGGGGGTGTTGTTGCGGTGCTGTCAAGTCTAAGTTGAAAACTTATTGTTTGGCCGTCGCACACTTCACTTATCACTTTTATCGCTTGGTCAAAAGAATGCCCAGGCATCGGCTAAATATGATTATGATACCCTGTAATTGAGCACAAGGCGGGAGAGTTGAATGAACTGCAAAAGGTCTATTGAAAATGAACTGCGAAATGAATCGAGTTCGATTCAAGATCTATGCAGTTGGTTTATGAGTCACAATCTTAGCTTAGTTCTTTGCTAGTTCATGAGCGATACATTTTAGTTGCATTGCGAACAGGTTCATAAACTAGTTCAGCGTAGAACTGAACTATTTTGACAATAATTTAGAGTTCAAAGTTTATTAAAAACTTAAAGTTCAACCTATACTGATGATTTGTTCTTTTGAGCTAGTTAACGGAACTAAATCAATATAGTCTGCATCTAGGCTCTTGCCTTGCTGAATTCAAATGAACTATTCAATCAAATGAACAAATTCTCTCTATTACATAGTCAATACAAGTCAGGTATATCCGACTAATACACTTTTATTGTATCCATTGTATTGCACTTCTAGTGAACTAGTTCATTAGATGCAACTGGAGCTCACTCACTCATAGACCTCATAGAGCTAGCTTCCTGCTTCTCTTTAAGACTGAGTATTTGCTAGTCGAGCAGCCTTTGCCATTGTCAACTTATAATGAGCATGAACTTATTTTCTTTCTCTTCCTCTTCTGCTTGTGCTTCTTCTTCTTCTGCACTGTATTGGACGCGTGCCAAAGCGGCGCATCCAATAAATAATGATAACTTGACAATGACAAGAAATTTCTTAAGCCCCACGTCTCACGCCCCATGCCCCACGCCCCTCACCTCCCTCGCACCCACTAAAGCGAATTCACATAAGTCAAATGGACGAGACTTTCAAGTTGTTGTTGTTGTTATTGTTGCTGCCTGTCATTGTCGTGGACTCTGGTGGCAAAGCGCACATTGCAGGTTGTTATGATCGAAAATCAATATATATATAGCCATAGCCCCCACTATCTTTGTCTCTGTGCGAGTGTGCAACCCTTATATGACAGACAATTTATGAATCGCAGCCAAGACATGTGCCACTTGGCTCGGACGAATGTCTTTCCAAGCATGGCTGCCATTCACTCAGAATTGCTTGCATGGCCCCACCACTTGCACCACTTGCACCACTTGCACCACGACCAAGTCCAAGACCAGCCAGGCAACCAGGCAACCAGGCAACCAGACCACTTGCCATCTCCAACTCGTAACCCAAACCACAATTTCAATTCCAATTCCAATTCGAATACCAATTCCAATTCCAACTCGAATTCAATGCAATGTTGGCGTTTGCATTTCACATAAATAATATATATACATACAAGATATATATACATATATATATATATATATATATATAAATTTGGGGTCACGCGTTCTTACGCCTGACATGTTGATAATCACTCAGCCAGTTACAGTGAGCACTGAATACATTGAATCGCATTAATTATTACTTTTCTCATTAAGTTTTCATTCCACAAAAGTTTTGCGGGTTGTAAGAGTATTTTAGAGTACATTTGATTTCTAGTTGGGTTCAGAATGAATCTATATCAATTTATATATAGTTCATTAATTGATTGATTAGATAATTTGATTGATTGCTTGATTGACTTATGGCATATTTTTATAGTTCATATCTTACTCAATCACAATCATAAATATGTAAAGAAATTTTAAGTATATCTGTTAAGCAACAATAATGATTGATTAACTGTTTGATTGACGGGATTCATTCACTCATATTCATCTGCCAAGTGTTAGTCGAATTGATTTTTAGCTTGACTAAATGACAATATTATGGATTATTTGATTGACATGTTGCCTGATTTCCTATGCAATTAACTAAATGATTGACTGATTGAGTGATTGAATAACAAACTGGCGTATAGAAACTAACAATTGGCTACATCTTACTCACAGTCGAAGAGACTGACTTACTGATTGACTGGCCAAGTCATTTACTCAATCAATAATCATGTTATTGATTGATTCACAGGCAGGCAAGTAATTGACTGTTTGATTGAAAGGCAGATAGACTGATAGATAGACAGACAGACACACAGACAGATCAATTGACAGCCAGACTGACTGACTCACTGGTAGACAGACAGACTGATTGATTTACTGATTGACTGACTGAGAGACAGACAGATTGATAGACTGACTAACAGATTGATTGACAGCCAAACTGACTCACTGGTAGACAGACTGACTGATTGACTGACTGAGAGGCAGACAGATTGATTGACTGGCTGCGTAACTGGCAGACAGATTGACTGATTGACTGACAGGCTAACTAATTTGATTGATTGACTCACTCAGTGTTATATAGTAATACAGTGATTGCTTGAATTGATTTATGATTTACTAAACGTACTATTGATAGATTGATTGAATGACTGATAGCTCAACTGACTGATGGACAAACAAACTAATTTGATCAATCAATCGAAGGCTTTGGGGATTTGTAGCTTGTATAGCAATACTTTATTGATTTTCATTTTGTTTTTGTTGTTTAAACTCGTCGCTAGTAGCGTGCGGCTACTGTAGCATTGACTGCTGACGATTGTTCAAGTTTCGAATTGAGTTCACTCGACTCAAGTTTTCTGTTATCATTGCTGTTTGCAACTTTGTTGTCAAGCACAACCATTTTCATTATAATTTCCATGCAAACTTGCAGCTCAAATATTTGTAATCATACACACACACACACACACACACACGCACGCACGCACACAAATACAAAGCAAGCACATGAACATGTCCCCTGTGCAAACATCATCAAATGCCCAAAGCACTGAGGCGTCATATAGATTGATATTTGAGAACGAAAAAGAGTGAGTGAGAGAGGGAGAGAGAAGGAAGAGGAAGAGAGAGAGGGAGAGGAGGAGGAGAGTGGGGGGAGAGCGAGATTGAGAAGAGAGAGGAGTAGAGAGAGAGAGGGAGCAGAGAGAGAGAGAGAAAGGATGAAGAGAGAGAGAGAGAGGAGAGAGATAGGAGGAGAGAGGGAGAGGGAGGTAGTGGCAGGGGAGAGAGAGGATGACGGACGAGGAGAGGTGTGATGAGAGAAGAGGAGAGAGGATGCCGCGGGAGGAGAGGGGAAGAGAGAGGAGGAGGGAGAGAGGGAGAGGGGGAGGGAAGGGGGCGAGAGGGAGTGACGAGGAGAGGAGGGGGGAGGAGAGCGAGAAAGGGAGATTGGAAGAGATGAGAGTGAGAGGGGAGGTGAGAGATCGGTGAGAGAGGAGAAGAGAGATGGAGGAGAGGGGATGGGTGGAGGATAGATGCGAGGTGGAGAGGGTTGTGGATTGTAGAGAGTGAAGGGAGGGGGTGTTGATTGCGAGAGGAGAGATGAGGCTAGTGTAGGGTATACATGGGCTGTGCATAGGTCAATGCTAAGCAAATAATTAATAAACAATAAGCCAAAGCTCAATTGGCCTTGACTCGCAGTGTTTTCACGTGTCTTTATTATTATTTTATTATACCATTTTATTTTTTTCATCGCCTACACAGAAAGAGAGAGAGAGAGAGAGGAGAGAGAGAGAGAGGCAGAGTGGGAGTGGGAGTGGGTTGCGTATTTGGAAATTGTAAAACGCTCGCCTCACGCTTGCTTAACTAGCCGCAAATACATGCGGTCTGACTGCGGCCCACCTGGCGTATGAGTATATTGCCCACATACGCCATGTTTGTCAATTTGCCGCTTTTTATAAAGAGTGGGGGGGTGGGGGGGGGGGGGGGGGTGGGGGGTGGGGGGGGGCAAACATGTGCGAGCGAGCCAGCGAACGCAGGAGATGTGAGAGAGAGAGACGAGAGAGAGGGCGCATAAGCCACGGTTTCAATTGCCGAACAGCTTATTCATGGTTGGCTAACCAATTTCGTTTCAATTACAATAATTTGATATTGTTTGATATTTTGGAAAACGGCGCAGCAACTCGAAACCAGGCAACGGCATTTATGGCTCTGATGTGCGGTCAGGACCACGTGCAGCAGGAGCAGCAACCAGCTGGAGCTCTATTTACATACAACACTGTATGCGTGTGTGTAAACTTATTTAGGCCAAAGCATATCAAAAAGCGTTTAGGCAGCTCGTTACAGGAAGAGCAGGCCAAAACTCGATGAAAAGATTCGTTGTGTGCATGTGTGCGTGTGTGTGTGTGTGGGTGTCCCATGTGTGTGTGAGTGTGTTTTTATAGCTGGACACGTGCACATTGTATGGGGTTTAGGTCCGGCTTTTGGCACTCCATATGTAGATTAGACGCTTTGTTATACTCTTTTTCTTTCGCTTCAGCCATACAGCGCAATCTAGTGGCGCCATCTATGGTTGGATTTTTGGGCTAGCTTCGTTTTCGGCGTTGTTTTGTTTTTGGATTATACCCAATAGTTTGTAAACTCTTTGACTACAATCTATGCATACGAAATGTTTGCATTTTTCTCGATTTTGAATTGAACTGCAAGAAAGTTTTGGAGTTTGTGTTGTTCGCTTGGCTGGCAATAGTTAAGAATTGGATGGGGCGGTTGAGAGGAAAGCGAGTGTCTGGCTAGAAGTTTATCTATCTCTTCACCCCTTCTACTGCCACTTCTGTTCTACTACTATTTTGACATAAATACGTTTCTTTTATAAATCACATTATTTTTCATGTTTATATAACACAAATACTGTATTTAATTGTGTTTTATTTTACAGTTTATATTATTTCTTCATTAAATAATATTATCTACTACTATTTTTTTAATGCATTTTTCTAATAAATATTAAACAGTCTGCACAAAGCAGAAACATTGTATTTATACTTCAGCTACTACCATTTTCTGATACTATTTCTTATTATATTATCTATTTTATTTCATCTATTTTAAATATAATTCAATCGCTGAACATAAAGCTGTTAAAAGTCTAACAGATACCCTTCAAGTGTCATCAGCTACTACCATTTGCTACTACTATTTTTACTACTGTTTTCTGCATGTATTTTCTCTTGGTTTATTAGTAATACGAGTGTCTAACTAACAGATACCCTATCAAGTTCCTGTAGCTACTATTATTTTCTACTACTATTTTTCATTACTAATGTCATACTACTATTTTCTGCAGCTCTTTTCTCTATGGTAATAAGAGTGCCTAACTTACAGATGCCCTATCAAGTTCCGCATCTACTACTATTTGCTGCTACTACTTTCTTCTAAATCTTGTATACAATTAAACAAGAATGCTTCGTTAGAAGATATGGGTATGGGTATATAGCTGTACCCCAGCTACTACTCCAAGCTTATTCCATTCAAATAAAGTCAACAGGCTTGATCAGCTAGTAGATACCCTAGCTATACCTGTGGCTATATCTATACCTCTATATTCATGCCTACGCCTCACTTACTACTTTTTCCTAATACAATTTCAACTAGTTCTCTACACTTCTGCTCCATTTTGTATTTTTTACTACTCCCATGTATGCATAGCAGCTGCCGTAGACCTTTCATCGTCTGCTACGTATTTTAAGACTCATCTAGACTTCTCAAAGCTGCCGCCAAACGAAAACAAACAGCAGAGCTTCTGTCTCAATTTATGTATATGTATATATATTCATACACAATCATATATATACATATACATAGATATACTCTCAATGTGTATATATATTCAATGCGCTGCATTTGCATAGGAAAAAGAAAAGCGGCTTATTTCTATTAAAATCCCTGCAGAAATTGTTTTGCCCACAAGCTGAGCTCATGAGAAATATGCCAGCATACACTGTGCGAAATTGAGCAGCACTTAAGAGCATTTATTTTGTGTGTATTTGAATGCGATTTGAATGGAAATTTGACTTGCAACATATGTTGGAAGATATGAGAAGGCCAACAAATTGCCCAGAAGCTGGGTAGAAAGTCGTTTATGTATGATCAATCAGTAAGTCAATCACGCAATTAGTAATCAATAAATATAGTCAATCAAGCTTAAAAGTGCAGTCAGTAAAACATTTGAGAATGTGACGAAAAGCAAAAGGGAAAGAAAGCAAGAAGCAGACAAGAGCTACATCAAACAAACGGTCAACTAACTGATCAATCAATCAATCAATCAGCTGTTCAATCAATTTTTATAGAAAGTTCCACTCGTAAGACGTTTAAGAACCCGACCCAAAGCTTAAGGTAAACGAACTAAAAGCCAACAAGTTCACTTAGATAGTCAATCAATTAGTTTACGTATTGATATTCATAGTTCTTAAAAGCAATTGCTTTGGGGCTGCCAGTAAAACGTTGAAGAATGTGACACAGAGCAGCAGAGAAATAAATAGACAAACAAAAACAAAAAAAAGTAGTAGCAAAAAACGCTCTCCCGAGATGAAGTAAATAAGTTTCGTGACGCTGAACGTGTGTGCGCTTGGGTCACGTAGACAACAAAGTTGAAACGAGCCAAACGTGCCACACACACACACGCACATGCACACGCAGAGAGAAAGAAATTGAGTGAAAGAGAGAAAGGATATTTGACTAGAGAGTCAGGCAAATAAAATACTGCAAAATTGTTGTCAGTTGTTAAGGGGCAAGAGGGACAAAATGGAGCAAACGAGCACCAAAGACACAACTTGTTTTTGTGTAATGGAGTCTGGCTTGTCAATATCTCAATATGGATATAAATATATATATATATACATAGATAGATATTGATATGAGACAAATATGCCAGCTGCAGCAGTTACCTTTAAACGTTACACCTGTGCAGTTGCAGGCCCTTTGGATTGGAGGGCAAGCAGCTGCTGCCGGCTGACATCTGACAGCAATTGAATCCGGAATCAGCAAATGGGGCCACTCAAAGGCAAGCAAAACAAAAATCACAAATATGCATATTGATATAAGATGTATGTATATACAATATACCATTTATATGTATATTCTCTTGTTTATGGTACATTCAATTAGAGCTTTGCTTTTATTTGATGGTTCATTGTTGTTGCCTCTGTTGTTGTTAACAACAATATGACAGGTGTGATTGATTGCCCTTGGCTGATAGCGTCGATAGAGTCAATATGAAGCAATTAAACAATATAATTACAGTAATAGTTGTATTATATGATATATAGACGACTACAGACTTGTAAAACGTGTCGCGGAGGTCAAGGCATTAACATTTAAGAACCAAGAGCACTCAGAGGCAACCAAGTCAATAAAGTTAAGCAGGAAGAAAGGGAGAGAGAGATAGAGAGAGAGAGAGAGAGATAGCGATAGGGAGAGAGAGATAGGCAGAAGGAGGGGGAGAGAGAAAAAGAGACGGATTGAATGATAGAAAGATAGAGATACAAGAAGATAGAAAAAGATAAAGATAGGGGGAGAGAGAGAGAGAGAAAGATAGAGAAACAAAGAGAGAGAGAGAGAGAGAAAAGGAGAGGGATTGCAAGAAGAATATAGAAGATAGAAGAGACAGACAGCGAGAAAAAGAGTGAGAGAGAGGGAGAGAAAGAATGATAGAGAAAGAGAAAGAGAGAGAACGATAGATAACGATTGAGAAAGAGAGAGAAAGAAAGAGGAAGAGAAAAGGAGAGCGATTGCACGATGGAGAGAGGGATAGAGAGAGAGAGAGAGAGACAGAGAGACAGAGAGACAGAGAGAGAGAGAGAGAGAGAGACAGAGAGACAGAGAGCGAGAGACGAAAAAACAGAATGTGAAGGACGTTATGGACTTGGATTGTCTTACAGTTAGTTCTAACTACATTCATATATAGAGACACGTTGACTATGTAGACAAATGTCATTAAAGACGCCTCGCTATGTGATTCTCATATCATATTAACGCATTTAAATACTCTAATTTTGCAATATTATGAAGATAGCATTTCTAGCTGCTCATACTTTTCATATTTTTCTATCATAGGTGAAGTGAATAGAGCTCACTTAGACTTTAGCCAGCTTGCCCTTATAGTTTAAGTGAATAGATCTGACTTAGACTTTGAGCAGTATGTCCTACCACTCTTGGCATTAGACATTGTAATTTTTGCAATTCTTAATACAAATTGTAACATAATTTGTACATAGATGCCATAGAGTAGATAGATAGAACTGCGCTCCTCATAATTTCCAAAGATGCCTGTTCTCGCTCATCAGTTTACATGTAGTGAAAGCCATCCCCAACTCTTCCCGCACACTTCCTTGAGCATTTGAATACGCTCACTGAAGGCTAATAAAAAAGACATGCCATAATATTATGCTGATTTCCACTGGGTACAGGGTATACTGTGGAGAAGCAAAGCAAAATTAATAACAACTTCAATGGGCAAACACAAAGCTCGAGTCGATTTCGTACTGCTCTCGCTCTACGCAACTTTTCAATTTGCCCAAAAGGAACAAAACTTTAACAGTTTTTCTTATTTCTTCTTCTTCTTCTTCTTCATCATCATCATCATCATCATATTTTTATTTGCTTCATTCTTCGCTGCTATAGCGTCGCCATTGTCTGAGCCGTGGCCCAATCAAAAAATGATATGAAAGCAAATGAATGCGCAATGTGAAATGCTTTAAATTATAATTTTGATTAAGCGCTGCACACTTTTTGGCCAAAGCCAAAGCCAAAGCCAGAGCCACGTGACGTATACGCAACGTGCACGGCCAACAGCAACAATAACAACGTTGCGCATACGTAACGTTGGACGCACATACATAGAGAGAGAGTGAGAGAGAGAGAGAGAAAGTTTTTTTGTGCCTTTCTTTATTTGTTGTTTATTTCCGCATTCATTTATTTTTTTTTTTTTGGTATTGCTGAAGTTTTGCACGTTGCTCGACAGTTGCCGTTGCTGTTGTTGCGTCTTTTTATATGTATTTTTTTTTTTTTTTTTTGCATACATATGACTTACATAACGCCCACACACATACTATGTATAGTCAGCGTGGGCAGTTAGCATCGCCTTTTAGCATAGCTCGAAGCTGCCTGGAATTGCATAAGCTAGCGAGCAACAGAGGCTGCAGCAAAGTTGCGTCTGCAACAACAGCAACAGCAACAGCGACAGCGACAGCAACAGCGACAGCAACAGCGACAGCGACAACAATCTGCCGGCAACGACATAAACATGTGACAAGAAGCAGGTCCAGTCAGTGCTCTGGCATCTACCCCAAACATGCCGACATTGGCCATCGTTGGGCACCCCTGCAGAGCGGAAATGTCAATCAACAAGCCGGAAACTGGCAACTGCCACTGAAACCGGCTTGATGAAGCATTTTTTCGCAATTGCCTGACAGCCGGTTAGGTACACCCCCTCCAAAAAAAAACACAGAAAAAACAAGCAGATGAAATAAACAAAAACACACACACACTTCACACCCTCACACACATTCGGTTGCAAATAAACAGACTCAAAGTCAACTGGAAACTGTTTAACAAACTGCAAATTGAGATTGTGAAACTAAAAAAGTTGAGTTATTTCGAAGCCAGGAACTAGTGTGAACTAGTGAACTGGAACTTGCATTGTACAGTACTACCATAGACTTATAGACTATAGACTGATATCTATGTAGTTGCTGAGCGGTAGGAACGGGTATAGCGAGCTGGATTATGGATAGTTGAATAGCTAGCTATAATGATATTTGGAACTAGAAATTGGAACTATGAACTAATTAGGAACTGATACTAGTAACTGTTACTCATATCTGGTAATGAGAACTGAAAAAGTGAGCTGTAAGAGCTGAGAGCAGCATAATTATATTTAGAGAGATGCAGAGAACTAATTGGTAACTAGAACTGGCTCCAGTTGCAACTGTTAACTGAAAATAGGGGCTAAGAATTGTAATGTTGATATATATATAGAAAAAATAGAAAATGTTTGATAATTAGAGACAACGACCAGAGCAAGTACTGAGCAATGGAATAAGAGTGAAATATGAGCAGCTAATGGGCAGTTGGCAGCTGGGAACTGAGAACCAGAAGCGGGACCTTGCAACAGCAGTGTGAAAAGTGCAAATGGTATGAAAGGCTAAGGGCTTGAACTGGTACCTTGAACTGGTACTACGAGCAGTCACTGAAGACAGATTAGAATCTTACATAGAGTTTCTGGGAACTAGAATGTTACTTAAAAGTTAAATTCTGTAAGCAGCTGAAAACTATCTGCAAATGGAACATATTGAGTATACGATATTGTATATATTTCCGAGCTAGAACTGAAGCTGGAACTGCAACTGTAAACTGAGAAGTTAAGGCAGCTAATAACAAATGCCATTGAGTCTGCATGTTGAAAGACAGACAGTAGGGATAGAGATATTAGAGTTGGAATTGGAACTGAAGAATAAAGTGGAGCCGAAACTGGAACTGAAACTCCTCAACCCAGGTCTCAGAACCAACGAAAGGTTTCATTCAATATACTAGCTAAAATACAAGAAGTAAAATTAAGATCTATGAGCTGGAACTGTAACTGAGAAATGACCTCGAACTGGAACTGGAACTGAAAATATAGACTTTTTTCGATACAGCAAATATCATAAATTCAAAAGAGGATTATACAATTATATTCCCAGGATTATCCATTTGTTAGCCCTTTCCATTAGCTGTATGACGTGGAAGAGTGCTTCAAATTTCAATCTTCCTAATTGTTTATAACTGTAATAATTGTTTGATATATATCAAAAGTTGTCAATCAAAGTGCTGAACGCAAAAGTTTGCCTAGTGGATCTTATCGCCTTAATTGAGGCACACAGAGAGACAACAGCAACATCAACAACTAGCTACCCAAAAACTTTGACAGCTCCGAAAACTTTCACTCAAAATTAATTAAAATAAATTTGATAAAGCGGATGCAAAAGCAAAATTGAAGAACAAGCTGCAGAAGACGAAGAAAGTAAACAAGATTATGTTCGAAGGGATTTCGAACCGCTCTGCCTAAATACCAAAAACTATCAACTGCAAGAGGTAACTGTAAAAGTTCTTCTTCGTTCGTCGTTTCTTCTTGTTCTTTTCGCATTTTCTTGCTTTCTGCAAACTTCTCAAATTTGCTTTTCTTTTTTTTTTAATTTTTTTTACTTTATATTTGCGGCATTTGTTTGTTTTGATTTTCAAGGTCTTTTGGTTTCTGTCAATCTTATTTGTAAAAGTTTTACAACTTTGTAGGCGCCCTTAACTTATTGCTCAATATAATTGAGACTTTCTTGCTTATTTAGGAAAACTTCGACTTCGACTTGTACTTGGAGAAGAGTTTGCAAAGTTTTCATTGAGATCTTTCGTTGAGAGATTCTATATATAGATACATATGTCGAACTTTTACGTATTTCTTGAAATTAACAAATTTAGCATGATGATGATGTATAAGTGTTCTATATTTGACCTAATATATATTTATAGCATTATCTAACATTATTTTCATAGTAGAATCTGTCTCTGTAAAGAACTTTTTATAAATTTTACGCAGCCCATATACGTATATCTGCCCTATGTTTAAGGTCTAGCTACTAAAATAATCCAGAGAAAATAGAAAAAATTAAGAACTAGCTAAAACAGTGTTGCGAAACGCTTTCGAAATGCTTTAGCGGAAGCTTATGCTGGATGTTTATAGAAAACTTTATAGTATATTATATTATATGATAACTATGCTGACTTTGACAGTGTTGTAAAACAAAGTAGTGTGGCAAAGCACACATTTAGTGCTTGAAAGCAAGTTTGTGTTTTGTTAGCTCTCGAAACTTTTGACATTCAACTTCCTATGATAACAATTGACAGGATTCATGATTATGCAAAAATATAAATAGTGTTGTAAAATGTTGTAAGATACATTTGTTGTAATTGAAACAGAGTTGTTGTTAGTTAATTATTTGTTGGTATATTCAGATGTTCTTGATGATGAAGCCTTATATAACACTAGACAGCAATTCGAGTCTGCATCAAAATATCAATCAAGAGCAACAAAACATTTGAAATTTAGTATACATTAATGTATATAAATGTATATAGAGATAGATTGATGACTTTATGCTTTATAAACCCCCACAGAGAAAAAGAGACATAGAGAAACAGTGTTGTAAAACTAATTTAAAGCATATTTGTAGTGAGTGAAACGAAGTTGTTGCTACTCTATAGTTTGTTGGATTTGTTTGCGCTATATAAACTGAAAGTCTGTATAACACTAGACTGCAATGCGAGCCCGGAAACGGGTATGCAAAAAAAGAAAAGCCAGTGCTGTTAAGCAAATGTAATAAACAAACATTTGCAAGTGGTTGTAATTGAAAAGGGAAAGTTGTTGCCTGTTTGTTGTATGTTGCTGTTGGCTCAGCTATAGTTGTTGGGCAGATATATGCATATATAGATATCTATAGATATATGTATATATAGGGAGGTATACTTAGATATAGCACAAGTAAAGTTTCAGTTGGAGCGTACTTTTTCTGTGTATGCCTCGATGTTGCGTCGCTTTTACGAGGGGATGCGGATGCGGATGCGGATGCGGATAGCCCGTTGCGTTTGTTGCTGTTGTTTACGACATTGAAGCGGTATCGCATTGGCATTGGTACATCCGTCGTATCGTTTCGGCTTTCATAGTGTTTGCCTTTGTTGTTGTTGTTTGTTTCGTTGTTTGTTGTTGTATTTTGGATTGTTGTTTCTTTATTTTTGTATCTTTCGTATTTTAATTGTTCTGCTTACGCCGTTTTTTTTTCTCTTTTTTTTTTTTTTTTTTGCTATTTCTATACGAATCGAAATTTAATTTGTATTTCGCTTATTTTTTTGCTCTTATATCGCACAAACAGACACAAACACACACACACACGCACACACCCACTCACACACACACACACATACACACACAAGCACAACACACACGCGCGCACTCGAAAAAAATTTTAAAAGAAAAACAGTTGAAATTTTGCTTTTTTGTTGTTGTTGTTGTTTGCTTTCTTTTTTTTATGTTGGATTACTTTGGTTAATTTTATTAAATGATTTTGGATTATATTTTTTGTTGAGCTCAAATTGTTGTTGTTGTGTTGCTATTGTTATTATTGGTATTGTTGTTGTTGTTGTTGTATACTCTAGCTGCTGTGGTTATTTCTTAGATTGTTTTTATTGTAAGTACATATATTAAGTAAGTGTGTAATTTGAATGGAGCTCTCCGCTTGCTACGTCAGCCATGGGTGTAAACACAATACAGACTGAATCTTAACTGGCGACTGGCAAATGGCGACGACGCCGACAACTTTGTGGAGGACGCCCAGCGTCAGCGACGACGCCGACGACAGCAACGCCGACGACAGCGACGCCGACGACGACGATGAGGACGACGTTGCCGATGACGAGCAAGTTCGAATTAACTCGACCACAAATACGAGCAGCGCCAAACGAGACTCTGCACACACACACACACACACACAGCGAGAGAGAGAGACACACACATGCATACGCACACGCACGCTGGAATCAATCGACCGACCGACCGTCAGTCAGACAGCCGGAATAACGGGCCACTCATTTGACGAACATCCTGCTTAAACGAAAGTGAGTGGGACTGTTTTTTTTTTCTTTCGTTTACATTTTCTTTTTTTTTTTCATTTCTTTTTTCCCCCTTTCTTGGCAAGCAATGTTTTAGGGGCGAGGTCCAACGACTCGCAGCGACTCTTGGTTCGACTGCTCAGCTGGTGCTGCCCACAATATCAGCTGGCAGCGACAGCGGCAGCGGCTGCCCGATGCAGTTTTTCGCTTGATTTGTGGGCGCCACACGCTAAACTCGCCTTCTATTTTTCTGGCTACAAAATTCATTTATTTAGCCATTTTTTCGGTTTTTTTGGCAGGCCATTTTTTGGCTTTTGTTTCTCGTGGCATTTTTGACAATTATGAATTGGCATTGTCATGTGTGTGTGTGTGTGTGAGTGAGTGAGTGTGAGAGTGCTGCTCTCTAACGCCTTAACACGTATGTGCTCAGCGTGTGCTCTCTGCGCGTGTCTCTCTCGTTGCGTATGTGCGCTCACTCTGGCGCCTGTCTCTGCGCTCTAGCTATCTCTATCAACCATACACAGTATTGTGCTTTTTTTTTTTGTATTTTCTGCTGTCTTTCTTCTGTGGGTGTGTGTGTGTGAGTGTGGACAAATGGCAACTGGCAACTGGCGGCGGCTGGGTACATTTACACTCAGCAGCAGCAGCAGCAGCAGCAACAACAACAGCACAGAAGCCGAAGCAGCAGAAAAGAAAAGAGAAAATAGAAGCAATGGGAAGCAGCAGCAACAACAGTTAGAATGCCGCCTGATAGCGCTTTGGCGTGCCAGCCGCTTTACCGCTATTATTCTTGTTATTGTTGCTCGCACGCTCGCTCGCTCGCTTGCTCGCCCATGCTCTTTGTTCAGTTACCGCTGTTGTTGTTGTGGTTGCTCTTCTTCATTTTGTTCCTCTTTAGAGCTGAACTGAACTTTGAGCTTTTGAGCTTGATCTAAACATAATTTGCGACTGGCACGCGATACGAAAATCAAAATTGAACTTTACAAGTTAATCCTTTACACAACTAAATCCAGAGAGACAGCAAAGCTGAGAGAGAGAGAGAGGGAGAGCGAGAGAGTGAAAAAGAGAGAATGGGAGCGAACTCGTATATCAATATGCCTATTAAGCTGCTTTTCGATTGCCATTTTGAAAATCAAATTCGTAAAATACAACAAGGAAATGAATTTCAGCTGGTGTTGTTGTTGTTGCTGGTGCTGCTGCTGCGAGCACGGCGCCTGGCTTGGCTTGGCTGTTCTTTTGCATTTGAGCAAATTTTGCCCTGTTACCCGTGTCCTTCGGTTGGTCCTGCGCATTGGGCCAGGCCCGATTTGCGTAAGGTGCCAGGCTCCAGCAATGGCTCCTTGCTGGCTGCCGGGCTTGTGAAGTACTAGCACACACCCACACCAATACACACACACACACCAACACACACAGTTGCCACCTTCACACTGATTCTCAATCTAAAAGTTTAGCTGCTGCGCGTTGCTTTGTCATCGGCAATTGTCGTTGTCGTTGTCGTTGTCGTTGTCGTAGTCACGTTGTTCAGCAATATTTTTTAGTTGCACACACACACACACATGTGCGTGTGTGTATGTTACTCGTTTGGAATGCATCCTTGTCGTCGCTGCTCCTGCCGCTGCTGCTGCTGCTGCTGTTGCTGCTGTTGCTGCTGCTGATGATGATGAACTTGGAAATGGATTTGCCTAGCAACAACTGCTGATGGATGGTGCACGGGAAACCAAACCAAAACCAAACCATCAACTCGCAGGCATCAAGGACATCGGCACACAACACCCGCAACCACGCCCACCCCCCCTGCCCCATCACCTTCCGCCCGTTTCAATCCATCCGTCCATACACTCCCGTCACTTGGGTATATCCTTTAATTTGCTACCCATCATTAAGCAAAGTCGTTGAGCCTTTTGAGCAACATTCAATTGAGCCACAATTTGTGAACAGGACATGAAAACATGAAAACATCGACACATAGCAAGGACATTAGCCCAACGTTAGCCGGCCAAACAGCTAGCCATCCAGCTAGCTAGGTTAATGGAAATGTCAACAAACGGTGAAACATAGTTGGAGCGTTATACCTTTTAACATTTTGAATAAATTATGCCAACGGGAACTGGATGCATTTGTCAGCAATACAGCTTGATCCTTTGGCTGGAAAGGACAACTACGGCTTGCATAATGGAAGAAGCTCAATAAACTACCGTTTTAATTATGACACAAAATGTAACTCTCCATTAATCTAGCTGTATTCTTTGTTCATTGTTTTTTCAAGACCTAAAGACAAAACACTAAATTGAACTCTTTGCTTATATATCTTAGAGTTAATTATTTCCTATTATTCTGTGCTCATTTAAACTAGTTCAAATTAATCACTGACAAACTCAAAGCATAAATGAACTCTTAGTTCAGAAATCAATAAAATAAGTATACAAAAAAAAAAATCTGTCATAAAGCGCCTGTGGCTCACTGAGCCTAGATGAATGACGCATATGAACTAATTCCAATGACTCACGACTTGACTTTTGAGAGAAAAAAAAGTATGCAAATTTTCTTCAACAACTAATTACAACTAGTAATTACCTAAAGATCACAGATGATAGATATTGTTAATTTGAACTAGTTCGAATGGTATGCGAATCGGTTTGTAAATTGAAGAACTTTAGATCGAGATGTAAGACCCATAAAAATTGTTTAGCATCTAGAAATTGAGAAAACAAATAGCATATATTCCGCATTATCATGCGTATCTGACAATCTGACTTAAGTATTGTTCTTTTGAACTAGTTCCAATGACTCACAACTCAAACTTTTGTTCTTAATTTGGAAAAAATACACCAAAAGGCATTGATCTATCGTTGCTTAATTACCAAAAACAAAACAGCTCATGCGTCATACACTTGAACTAGTTCCAATCACTCACAAATTGAATTGTGAATAAATGAGCTCTCGATCTGGAAATCGATAAAGGCCTTGAAGACGTATTGATCAAGTGTTTTGCACATTTAACAAAAGCAAAAACAATTAACTTGTGCGTCATTCATTTGAACTAGTTCGAATGAGTCACGAATTGATCAAGCTAAACGAAAAGCAAAGAAAAAGCAATTTAAATGGTCAGACAGCACTTTGGACAGTCGCGAATGCTTTAATGCGCCTTGTCATAAATTATTGCTGGGCCAACTTAGGCTGGACAATGGATATATATATATATATATACATATGAGACGATTTATCGACTATATCTATATATGAATTGATGTATATATATATGTATATATATCTGGTGTGTGCAACGACTTAATGGTGCAGTCGCAGTCGCTTGAAGCGTGCTCGAGCAGCCGCAGTGGCTAGCAAATTATCATTAAATTTTCAAAAGTACTTTCGACTATTTTCTGGCAAATTATGCCGGGAGCCCGGACCTGGCACAACCCCGGACACGGACGTGAACGTGGACGCAAACTCAGAGTGCTGGCCATAAGCTATTGGCCATTCAGGCCACCTGCCCGTTAGTTGACTTAAATAACGCCGTCAGGGTCATGCCATGGATATGCAAGGGGACTCGGACTCGGACTCGGACTGTATGCCTGTAACGAACTGAACGCACATATATGGACATATGGACATATGGACATATGGGCTGACCATAGTTGCAATTGGGCAACGACGCGTCGTGTTAACGCAAACGCCTTTAATATTTTAGAGAGTAAGACAGGCAAAGACCAGATGAGAGAGTGAGAAAGAGAGAGAGAGAGAGAGAGAGAGAGAGAGAGAGAGTGAGAGAGACAGGAAGGCGGTCGAGTGTAACTGTCCATGGGACTTGGGAATAACAGTTAAAGTCGCCCTCGTTGGGGCCCACTTTGGCGCATATAAAATTTATCATCAGCTAAATACGGCATGAAAGAACGATTGGAGATGTTTGCTTATTGCTTATAGAACACACAACACATGTCGCCCATGTCTCAGTCAGCTCCATCGATAATTCATTCGTTCAACCTATCCCTGGCCTCATAAATCCACTATCCATAATCAGACTTCCAGTTATAGCAACTGTGCGGCTTAGTTCGTCGTCTGACCTGTTATAGAATTCTAATTTTTGCTTACAGGCAGCGAATGGGGCCACCAATCGAAACTTAGCCATCGAAATTATCAACTGTTAAAGACTTATGCAGTTGGAAATGCACTACTAGCAGATACCCTGTAGTGTCAGTCAGTTACAGTTGCCTTGCTGTCTAGCTCTCTGTCTATCTCTATCTCTGTATCTGTCTCTGTCTTTGTCTCTGTCACCTTGATCTTTAGCTGTGCCTTTTTATCGAATACTACGTAAAAATCGATCTTGTTCTTAAATTTTCGATATTATATCGATAAAACCAATCTCTGAAACTTCCTTCAAAACAATTTAACTTTATCAAACAATAATGCATGCATAGATGTCTTTTTCTTTAATCAATTGACACAATTACAGGGTATCAAAAGCTGAACAGAATTCCATTGCTCATATTCAGCTATTCAGTCCAGTTGCCATTAATTATGACTGGTAAATTGGTGTTTCATCGTTTATCTCTTGCATCGACCATATATCACAAGAATTACCGCAGCTCTAAAGTCGAAAGTTCAATAGGTCAATGCAGCCAAAGGCTGGGCGAGAAGGCGAGAAGCTAAAGGAGAAGTTTGCAATATATATTATATATAAATGAATATATATATATATAAAAAATTGCTTATCAAATTATTTATGAGACTGCAAAGCTTTGTTGATGCTCCATTGAGAAAATTATTGATATACATAGTATATATTTATAGTGGCTGCACTTATCTAGCGCTTGATATATGGCTACATCATTTTTTCGCTGTTGTTTGTCTGAATTATCAGCGTTGCCAGACTTGACTTATTTCACTTGCTTTCATCGCTTTGTAAACACATTGAAAGGTGCTCATATCTAGATTTCACTTTAGCGCATGTTAAGCTGCTTGAAAGAGCAACAAAAAAGGCAACCATAACTGTTATGTAATATATGTTATAATATATAGTCAGTTAAGCTGATCGGTTGGTAATGCTGGCAAAAGACCTTGGACTGCTAGATAAATGATTTGGCAATCTATTGATGGGCTGAGCCGCTTAACGAGACTCAAATTCGATGTGAAAAATAAACGAAATGACAAACTGTTCAATAAGCTGTTAAGCTAATGTTAACTAACTGTTAAGCATCTAGCAGCCATAGATGAGCTAGAAAATTTATTCAAGCTGAGGTATAATATAAGTCTAGTTTCAGAAGGGTTTTCTACTTGACTTTTGACTAAGTGGCAACGCCATGGAAGCTTAACTTCTAGTTAAACAGCGAACATTGGATCATTTGAATAAGACAGAGCTTAATATTGGTCTTAATCACAACTGATACAAAGCAATTAGAGGCCAAGATTAAATCAACATCTTGAAAATGAACAATAAGATAAAGTGCTGTTATCGAATTGAAAGGGCAAAGGGCGACAAAGGGCAAACTGCTGGTTAAACTGCTTGTTAGCTATGCATAAATGAATTGCTAGACATTTATATGAATGGCTGTCAGGCATTTGACAATCGGCATTTGGGACTTGAGAACGTGAGCAAGAGACGAGTGCCAAAGAAATAATGTTATGGAATAGAACCTTTAACCCATAGCCGAAGCGAATGTCAAGCGTAATGCAATTTATTATAACAACAATAATAAAAAAATACCAAATAGAGGGCGGAGGTTGGCTATGGGGTATAGAGGACGAAATTCGCGCTCAGCTAAAAAATGTTTGTATTTATTTTTCGTTTTCTGTTTCTGTTTTTGTTTTTTATTTATTTTCGTTCTTTTTTTTTTTTTTTTGGGAGTTTTTTGGTTTGGTTATTTGGGTAGCGAATCGATTTTCAAGCAGGTGCCACAAGGTGACGATAACTTGTTTGCTTTTTGGCTTGCCCGCAGGAAATGTTGAAGGTAATTGACGACTGCTAGACGAGCCGCATGCACACACATTCACGCCCACCACAGGCTGGCTGCCTGGCCTGACCCTGAACTCAAAACATTGTTTCTGGCACAATTTGTAGTTGGACTTCATTAGTCCGGTTTAGTTGAGCTGGGGAACTTGGAACAAAAGGACTTGTTGTTGCCAACAAAGAAACCTCGTGGAACCCCCATCAGAAACCAATCGAAGTGCCCACAAAGATAACAATTTGATGAGTGCATTACGGGTATCAAGGAATTGTCAAAAAGCCCTCCAAGATCTACTCAATATCCATTTTCGGGCAGGCCATTCAAAGATCTCTCAAAGAATTCTCGAAAATTCTGTAAAGTTTACCTGATTATAATCGAAGATTATCTGTATAGAGATTAGTCAGCTCACAAGATGCCTTTGACAATACCCTTCAAAGACCGCCAAAGAAAGCCTTTAAGACCTCTCGAAGCCTTCCTGAAAATCCTTTGAATTTCTCTCTGAGACATTCGAAGGTTTGGCAAAACAAGAAAGCTCTAGTCATTTTCATGTTCTAATTGACCCTTTGCAAGTCCCTCGAAGCCTCCTATACACCTCCATAAAGACCATGCTAAGAACTACCTATCAACCTTATGGGGCCCCTCTTGAACCCCTACCACACCTTGCTTACTCTCGCTGGCTGTAGGATATACTTTTTGATCTGAAATTGTTGTTTGGCCACAGACAACGTCAATAAGCCCTGCAATAGCACACTTTTAGCACCTTCCTCAATTGGATTTTACCTTGATTTACCATGAATTCCGTTTCTTTTGTTTTCAATTTTCCATCCCATTTAGTGAGAATCGCATCGCTGCGAGCATATATATAATATATACATAGTCTATATGTATATGTTGTATAGCCAATTTCTAATAGAGATGACTTCGCGGCAAATCGATTAGGTCATATGCCAGCAGCACTCTAAACAATATATCAAAGACAATGAACGGAGGCTATTTGGAGAGCGGGTACCGGGACGGGAGTGCGAACGAGAAGGGAGCGAGGTGTACGTACATATATGTTTCGTATATTATAGGGAATCGAATCGAATCGAATCCGAAGTATTTATGGGCATTTGTTTGCGATAGCAATTCAGATACAAATACAACAAGATACAATATAAATATGCCTGCATATGTATGTGTGTGTGTGTGAGTGTATGTAATTTCCCACATTTGTTATGCCCTTTTGCAGGTAGAGTATATATAAATTATAGGCAAATTTAAATTTGACTAACAATAATAAATTTTCAGAAGTCACTGTTAAGATTTCCTGTTATGTTCGCTTAACATAGCTGCGCCTAGCTGAGACTTAACAGCTGTTGAGGTAAATATTCATAAGTAGAGCTATACGAAATGAGATTCAAGTAGCAACTGTTAAGTTTTTAACAGCTGTTAAGGTAAATATTCATAAGAAATGATATTCAAGTAGCAACTGTTCAATAAGAAAACCCAGAGAGAAAAACTCTGAAGACAGCTAATTTATGGATCACTGTTAGGGAAAATATGTCCAAGAGAAATTCCTAAGCAATAAGATCTATTTTCTAATATACAAGCAAATGTAGAAGAAAAGACATATACTTATATATATATGCTAAAAAAAATATGAAGGGAATTTCATAAAATTTCCCTCGCATGTTCCCGTTGGACAAATATTATTTCAGGAAATGTATCTTTATGTAACTAAATACATATGTAAATATAATTTTTTAATGAAAAATAAATTAAATTTGTGCATATAGAGGAAATTTTAGTTAGATATTTAAAAAGATTTTTGTATGGGAATTTTTTCTTATTTTTTTTTTTTTTTATTTAAGCAAAGCACGGCAAACACACTAGATTTTCATAATTTTTTATATTAAGGGAATTTTTATAAATTATCCCTTATTGGGAAATTTTTTCAAATGAAATTTTAATAATTTCCTTTATTGCTATTAACCAGTTAATAATTAAATTATTAATTAATTAAAAAAAAAATACTAGCTTTTTAAAGACATTTTTTTGTGGAAAATATATAATTCCCTTGCATATATAGGGAAATTAGGAAAATTACGAAAATAATGAGCCAATTCTCAAATAAGGGAAATTTGTATTAATTTCAAGTTCAAGCAAAAGAGTTCAAGGAAATTTTCTTCCGGGTCCATTTCGACTCGGCATTAGAAAGCGCGTTCAGAAGTCGTTCAGCTCTCAAATGTAAACACAATTTCATTGTTGTTTTGATTTCCTCTATAAATATGTATGTGTGTATGCGTGTGTGTGTGTGTGTGTGTGTGCGTGTTGTTTTTGTGTCTGCAGATGCTCTGGATGAAAATAGCCTGGGTATAGCCCCAGTTTTATTTTGTTTTCCTTCTTTTTACGTTTCCCCGTAGCGAAACGGTGCGTTATTTATTTTTATAGTTTGACTCGATGGGCAGCCAGAACGTGGACCAGAAACCTGGATGCGTACTATGTCATATTGCCGGGCATTATATTATGTGCGCACATTGAGGCACAGAGACATAACTACGTCATAGTTACAGTTATTGCCCGGAGGCAGTGAGGAGGCTGGCTAAAGCCATTTGTCATGGCACAGTAATTGAGTGGGGAGGGGGCGGGTAATGGGCATGGGCAGGGGCATGGGCAGGGGCAGTGGCAGGGCCTAGGGCAGGTTAGGTCTTTGATAACATTTTTTTGGACAACTTACCAACACTGGTCGCTCGCTGGTACAGGACAGCTTGCGCGTCTGTCGCAACGTCTCCAGCCAGAGGGAGGTGCGACGCGCCGCATTTGTGGCGCCAGCAGCTGAGACGCCACCGGCGCGTCCGCCAAAGCTGGCGGTACGCGTCATAGCTGGCAATGCCGGTGCTGGCATTGCAATATTCACAGACGGGCAGGTGCCTGGCACGGAGCCGGAGCCGGAGCCGGTGCCGGTGCCGGTCCCGATGCCTATGCCTGTGCCTGTGCCTGTGCCAGTGGCGTTGACGTTGACGTTGGTGGCAGTGCCAGGACACGAAACCTTCGGATAGAGACTGCCCTTGCATTGGTTCTCCATGCAAGAGGCAGGCGACATGCCACGCAATAAACAAAACAAAAAATAAAAAAAAATCACAATTTTTATATATCTTTTTTTTTTTGTCGAGTTATTTATACAAATTTGTTTTATTTGTTGTTATTTTTCTGTTCAGTTGCATTACAAATTTATTGTTGTTTCTTCAATTTCCATTTCAATTTTCACATCATTTTTATTTTAATTTTTTTTTTTTCGATTTGCACTTTTTGCGTTTGGCTCGAACCACAATTCGAACGGTTCGAATGTTGATTTGTTTTTGATTTGAGCAGCGAGCGAGCTTTGTTGATTTTCGAAATTTTCAATTCGATTTTCGCCGACGATTCGGCTGCGTAATTGTCCAAAATGTAAACAAAACACGACGAGCCCAGTACGAAAAATAATTTGACTCGAATCGGGTTTTTCAGTTTTGAATAGCCTTTTGCATGCGTTGAAAATTACTGAAGCGGGTATATTAGTTGCATATCATTCGACAGAGATGTTGAGAGTTGGATATTCTTCCGTATCTATTTATGTCTATCTCCCCACCACTGCCATCTCTTCACCTCTCTCCTCCTCTATCCTCTCTCAGTTCTTTAGTTCTCCTAAGTTTTCCTCTGTCCCCTGTCCTCTGTCCTCTGTCCTCTGTCCTCTGTCCTCTCTTCTCTTTCCTCTGTCTTCTGTCCTCTTTCCTCTGTCCTCTGCCTCTGTCCTCTGTCCTCTCTTCTCTTTCCTCTGTCTTCTGTCCTCTCCCCTCTCTCCTCTGCCCTCTGCCCTCTCTCCTCTGTCCTCTCTTCTCTTTCCGCTGTCCTCTGTCCTCTGTCCTCTGTCCGACTCACTCTTGCTGTCCATCTATCTGTCAATCCGTCCGTCTATATCAAATTCCATTTGATCGCCCAACTGTCCGTCTATTCCAATCTGACCTGGCCTGCCGCCCTTCGGTCTATCACTCCGACCATCCACCTGTTTATATCTTTGCCCGTTTGACCATTTACCTGTCTGTGTCGCCCATTCCGCAGCCGATTCGATCATTTCGTATATGTATGGTCCGCCTGTTTATCTGTCCAACTATGTGCTCATCTGTCTAACCGCCTGTCCATCTATCCGACCGCAGTGAGTCCCTCCGCCCGTGCGACTGTCTGTTTGCCAATCTATCTGTCCGTAACTCATATACCACAGTGGCTAGAAGCTTCAAAATCAATATGTGCCCTTCAAACTCTTCAACTATTTTCGACATTATTTATATTTTCTTATTTCTTATTTCCTTATTATTTATATTTTAGATTGGTTTTTAATCGTCGAACTTTAAAGAGAAAGTTTGTTTGTATTAAATTGGCAAAATTCAAAGAAAAATAGATTAAGTTGAAAATAAAATCTAAACATCTCAAAAATACTTGAAGATCCGAAGTGAAATTTCTTGTAGTTCAATTACTGTATACAGAGTATCTGCTAGTCAGTCATTCCCAGCGAGAGCACTCTATCTATTGTACGTTTTTTTTTCTCAGCCTTCGGCCGCTGCGACCTGCGCCCAGCCAGAAAAAAAATAGAAGAAAATTTGTTATATTTATATTTCGATATAATTTCCCTTTTTTTCGCTCTAATTTGGCCGCAACGAAACGTTTTTAGTTGTCAGCACGCGTCGCCGATCGCCCAAATCGCCCGATTGCCCGATTGCCCGATTACCCGATTGCACGATTGCCGGGCAAATGGAATGGAACCAGCTGCCGAGATGGTCGCGGAGCGAGATTTCCGCCAATGCTGCCTGCCCATTAAGTCTGTTATATTTATATATTAGTTTTTTGTCTTTATCGAATTCGCCGGGCAAGAGCGAAATGTGTTTTTTTTTTATTGTTAGCACGCGTCACAGATCGTGTGGAACGATTATGGGTGACTAAGTGTCGAATATGAATACCTAATAGTCGATTATTGTTGACAGATTGTAGATTCTTGATTTCTGATAAGTTAATAATTATCGATTACTTATTTCTGTTAATCTAATTCCAATTATGGATAATAAATGAATATCGATTATTGATTACTAGTAATCGTTATATCGATCGATTCAACTTCTAGCCTTCGATATCTGATTATTAATTATTAATCAGAGATGAATTCTCTAATTATCGATTATTGACAACCGTTATGATTACATCAACATAAATGACTTCCCATCTGCTTTAATCGTAAATCGATAAGCGATAATCGATCCAAATGCTTACACACAGCTCAGACATAAATATTCACACTTTATCTTTTCAGTTTAATTGTCTATTTTTCTAGCTGAAATATCTCGTGCAAAGCGATAACCGATTGCTGTTTATCGAAGAACCGATTACCGTTTGCTGCTAATTGATATGGAAACAGCTGCCATTGAGTGAGATATCCGCTGCCCTTTCTTAATGTTGCCATTCCAATGGCAACAATTGCTTGCCTACGTCACGAAAATGTTGCTTCCTGCTCGCTTGCTTTCCGCTCTAACTCTCTCACAATTCAGCTCCCTCGCTCTCGCTCTCTCTCACTCTCTTTCTGTCTGTTTGTCGACTGACAGGCTTGTATGAACTTGAAGATGCCCTATGTCGCATGATTCATTCAAAATGTGAAATGCGAAAAAAAGAGAACAACCTTGTTCCACATGGCATTATTCCCAATACAAATTATGAATACCCAAAAATATGAATATGAAAAAAAAAACGAGACACAAAAAAATGAACTTTGAAATAAGAAAAGAATTCTTATTCAACAATTATTGGCCTGTGGCCAAATTGTGTTTTACAGCAACGCTTATAGCCTATAGGCGACCAAATTTGTAGGTCTATAAATTCCAGATATGTATTTCGCTCTCGCCAACACAACTTAATTTGCACGGAAAACCATAAATTTCTGCTCACTTGATGACAAAACTTAAATGTCGTCTTTAAAAACCCAAAAAATATACTTCATGGGTTGGTATTTTTAGTGCAGTATTTTTGTGAACGACCAAATAAATACTATACACAAAAGGTGTATACAAATTGTAGAGCATTTGTGTGAACATTTTGTTGCCTTAATGGGCAACAAATATGATATGAGAATATACTTAGGGATATATAGTAAATAATCGATATAACACTATAGTGTTATATATATTATATATAGCCATCGATTTTTATATGTTTCCGTTACCAAATTGTTGTTCAAATACTTTTACTGACTTGGTTAATTTCCCAAAATAATTATTGGAATATATAAATTTTTTTTCCAAAAAATTTTCCACTTTGTAACAAACTTGCTATGAATATAAATATATGATAGATATAGATAAATCCCAAAAATATAATTTTTACATTATGTTCCATGTAATCAATTATAAATAAGTTTTGTTATATTATCAAACCAGCATTAATACCCTGTAAAAAATAATTATTTAAACATCAAATATATTTGGTATATTATATTTCATTGTGTATATATATGTATATATATATAAATATATATATTTGAATGATATGCTTGGGTTTCTTCTAAGGTGCATCTTAACAGCTAGTCGCGCTAGTCATTGTCAGAACATGTGCAGGGTATTCAAAAGGTCAACGGCAGGCAAAGAAGAACGAACAAACTACGCTTACCTTTAAAGCATCTTATTTAAGATAAGATCAGATATTTGTGAAATATATGTATATATATAAACATTAGCTATTGTGAATGTATATGTGAATGAATGAGTTTGACAGCATTGATTGAGATTGATTTGAATGCATAATGATATTTTGAGTGAAATGCAAACTTCGCTCTGAGATTGTGAGTACATTTGAATAATAGAACAAAGAGTACAATCAATGAATCAACTTAATGAGTAGATTATGAAAACAAAACTATAAATGATCTGACTACAAATAGTGAGTAGATTTGTGAGCTTTGAGTACATTTGAGAAGAAATATCTAAGTAAATGAAGGAGTAGAATTAAAAGTACAATTATCAAATGAGAGAGTAGAATGATGAAAACATATGATGAGTACATTTGTGAATAGAACTATGAATACATTTATGAACAGAGCTGTGAGTAAAAGTTGCGTGAACTATGAGTACACAGTGGAGAACAGAAGTATGAGTACAATTCAGTGATTGTAGTGTAGCAGATGAAAGATTCGAGCTATGAAAAGACTTATGAGTACATTTGTGAATAGAACAATGAGTACGATTTAATGAACATATCTCCGAACGACACTATGAGTACAATCACTATGAGTACATTCAATGAGTACAATTTGTTAGCACAATTCATGAGTGCACGCTATGTGGACATTTGAGCTGAGAGCCCAACTAGTAGTACGAGCATTACTATGAAGATTTGATGAGCACAGTTTTGGAGTGATTACGAATGCGATAATGCCAGTTGTGTTGGAACTCGAAAACAAAAGCAGAAACTGTTTAACGAGCGAGCGCATTCAAAGCAAATGGCAAAATTTTGATTTGGGCATCAAACAAACTTCAACTACGAAACTTTGCTAAACATTTGGTTTTTGTTTTTTTTTTTGTGTATTTTTTGTTATTGTTGGTATTTTTTTGGTATATACACAATGCACATAAATGCTAAAACGAAGTTTTTGGTTTTATTTTGTTTGGGTTAAGGAGGTTTTTAAATTGCCATACAAATTTTGTTTGTTTTAATTTATTTTTTGTTGGGATAGAATTTGTAAGATGTTTGTCATTAAATACCATTTTGGAGCATTGGAGAGTTTCGTTAGTGGCCTCTGTGAAGGCCCTTCTAAGTCGCAACTTTCGGCTTTCGGACAATGTGCGAGGCATTAGAAGAACGCCCTAAAGAGAATTGTCGATGCGAATCGTGATTAGTACAGTTAGTTAGTTGAAATAGTTAGTTTTAGTTAATTTAATTAGTTATTTTGAGGGGATAGGGGAGAAAATATTAAGAGGAAGAAAATATTGGCTAAATGAAATTCGAACGCTTTTTAATAGTGAACAGTTTAGCTAGATATAATGTATATAACCAATAAGTATAACAGTTACGTATAACAGCTGTTTATTACAGATTTATAACAGATGTAAAAATATCAATTATATATATCAGCTGCATGTAAAAGAACTCTATAATAAGAGTTATACTGCAAAATAATTGAAAAATAAATCTATGCCTAGAAATACCAATTATGATTCTCATATATATGATATAGAATATAGAATATATATAGTTTTAAATGTAAAATATACAATATCTAAATAGTTAAAGACTTAGAGTAAATATATTTATATAAATGTAAATATTATTGTAATGATAAATACGATATACAAAAATAATAATAAATTATCATCAATTTATAGCTATGTCTGTTCCTTTGTAGCAGGTGATATGACTGATCCCACAAAGTGTATATTGTATTGCTGATCGACATCTAGAACTGTGGCAATTAGCGCTATTAGCTCGCCTGTCTGTCTGTTTATCTGCCCACCCGCATTTCCCTCTATATGACGATTTGTCTATTTGTGTTTCCCTATATTCCCCTGTGCGTCTATCCGTCTGACTACAGTCAGGCATACATGTCTGCTTCTTGATTTTATATATATATTTATATACGTGTTACATTGTAAACAATTTGATGTTGTTTGTGGTTTGTCTGTAATTCAAAATTAATTTTTAATATCGATAAAAATCAATTTTCGATGTAAAATTTCTACTAATACTATTCTAAATTGCAATTAGAAATTGTTGTCTTCAACTATTGGTACAGGGTATCTGCTCGTCGCTCATTTCCAAACTGTTTTACTCAAACTTTGCTAAAAACAACTTTCGCTGAAGCCATGCAGTTAGAGATGAAAAGGTTCAGCCTTTTTCCTATACAAGTCTCTAACTACAAGTCTCTATATATGTAAATATTTAGTAATCCCTATATTTATATATATGTATGTATATCAGGTGTATATATCTATTTAAATTTCTTGCTGATAAAGTTTTTGGCTAAACTATATATAATTATCATATAAATGTTTACAACTGACTAAATCCTTTAGCTTTGCACACGCTTGAAAAGTTTAAGCACACACAAACACACACACTCACACACACACACACACACACAAACACACAACCGCGAATGAATGAATGAAAGTTGTTGTGTTGCATAATTAAGTGAAAAGCTTTCCAAATCATGAAAACAACTAAGCTGTAAAAGTTGCCGAAGCTTTCGCGCCCAAAAGCTCGCAGGCGCGTAAACTGTCAAAGCTTTATCGCACACACACACACACACAAACAGACACACACACTTACACGAGCGCAGTTATGCATAGTTAAGTATTTATTTATGGCTTGCCAGTACTTTAAATTGCATACAAAATTTATGTGCGCATATTTGTGTAGGAGAGGAGGAGAGGGGGACGGCAGGGACTAGGGGGCAGTGCGAATGGCGGCCGCTTAGCGCTGGACTTAAAATGGAAAGCTTTAAGCTTTTAAGCTAAATGTATGCAAAAGTTATTAAAATACAAAAACAAACAGCAGCACATTGGCTATGCCCAACTGATGGTTACCCTGGCTAATGTCCAATCGAGAGTTTCGATTAGTTAGTATATATTTAGGTATTAGCATAGTTAGTATATAGCAAGTAGTTAATTAGCTTCTGTTAACTACTTGAGTTTCAGATAGCGCCTTAATATGCTATACCTTATTCTATTGAAGCTCAACTCTCAGCAAATGCTAGCTTAGGGGGAAATGTTCGACTACCAGATACCCTGCACATGTATTTTAGACAATAATTTTTAAGCTTTCTTTTATGCATAATGACAATAGATATCATTAAAGTCAACTTGTTCATAACTAAGTTTACTTAGCGACAACTCTATATTAAGCGCAGTAACTCTAATTACTCAAATGTGCTAAAACACTTGGGAATATTATGGACTTCTATAGATTTAAACTGAACGAGTCAGTTGAAGATATATATAAATGAATAACATGTTATACACATTCATAAGTTATATATTGATGGCATCTATGAGGTATATAGACATATAGATATCATCAGCACTACGCTTGCTGCTGCCTGCCACATGTTTCTGCAGCAAAATTATATACCCTGCTCAGCTAGCTCCAATGGGCTTCAGGACATTTTCATTTCGGCTAGGTCCGAGCACTTTATATCTTTATATATATAGTAATTATTATAGCACCCAATATATATATGTATGTATATATACTTTATTGTCGTAGGCCATTAGCCTTGTTCAAGTTGTTCTTGTTCTTTCTCTCTCTCTCTCTCTCTCTCTCTCTCTCCCTATCTCAGTTTTTTTAAAGCTTTTTGTGCCCGTTTAACAGCTCTGCCGGACTTTGTGTGCGCCACGCCTCCTAGTAGAAAGCGCCCCCCAGCACCTAGCTGTACAAAGTGTCAATTATCTACAGCGTCAACAAGGCTGGACAAAAAAAAAAAAAAAACAGAAATACCAAAAAATATACCAAAAAAAGAAAACAACAACGAAAATAATAAAGATAAAAACGCGACAGCAAATGTCAAAGAGTGAAAATAATCATCAATCATTTTAAGGTCAAACGGACGAGCCGTGAAGCAAGGAATATACAGATAGAAATATATATATATAAATAGGGATATATATAGATATATGTATACACTGCGCGAAAGGCAGGCAGTTGGTCTTGAATTGCTCGAATTCATTTGAAGCGAAATGAGTTTAGCTCTGTGTATTTAAAGAGCTTTTGGTATGATTACAAATTTTAAGCTTTCCAGCATAAGTTTCTGCTTATAAATCTGTTTAAATTTCAGTATTTAATTTGATTTAATTTTTTGTATTTTGTTGTTATCTCTTTTGGTTTTATTTTAGGCTAATTTAAATTTAATTTTGATCAGGCTTCAATTTGTTTTTATTTTCATTTTATTTAGTTTTTATTTATTGCTACTTTAATTTAATTTTTTTTTAATTTATTAAAATTTAATTTTGATTATATTTTTTTTATTTTGTTTTTTTTTTTTATTTTAGGCTAATTTTAATTTAATTTGATTAGATTTCAAATTTGCTTTTATTTCAATTTTATTTTTATTTATTGCTACTTGAATTTTGTTTTATTTAAATTTAATTTTTATTATTATTAAATTTTACATTTAATTTTATTTTATTATACCCTGAACCCATTGAAAATGGGAAATCAGGGTATAATGGTTTTGTTAAAAGTATGTAACAGGCAGAAGGAGGCGTGGCAGACCCCATAAAGTATATATATTCTTGATCAGGGTGACGAGAAAAGTTGATATAGCCATGTCCGTCTGTCCGTCTGTCCGTCCGTCCGTCTGTCCGTCTGTCCGTATGTTTGAACGCGTCGATTTCCGAAGATACAAAAGCTAGAGAGTTCATTCTTTTTGTGTTAGGTCCGTATATTGCACGCGCAGTACGAGTTTGTTTCAGAAATTCGATAACTTGTATATTTGCAACGTTATCGATAAACGAATTTATCGGGAACCAGTTATAAAATTCTAGCTAATTCATCTTTAGAGTTAGAGTCTCCAAGTCTTCTGCATATATATAGATACCAATTTAATACAATTTCGGTTTTTGTCAGATTTTGGATTCCGGTCCCCAATTCGCCCCCACACCCCCAAATGTGTAAAAAATGCATTTCAAATACTAGAGACATACAGTTTGGTTTGGCATAAAGATATGAATATCATAATCTTAATCTGAACATATCAATACGATTGTCCATCTAGAAACAGAATTATTAGTCTATAAAGTTTTCTCATCAAAACCCATGTGGCGCAGCAAGCAAGGCAGCGACACAGCAAGACGCATTGCGGGCGCACATACATACATACATACATACATACATATGTATGTATGTATGTATGTATATGTGTGCAAGCGTAGATCAGCGTGTGGCTGCAATCGTACATACATAAGTATGTACATATTTGTGCATGTAAAGCTAATTGTAAAAGAGTTATGATTTCTAAAAAAAATCTAAAATGTTAAATAGAATATGTAGATCATATGCTGAACTCTCATTACATTCCATTATATATTTTAAAAATTTTAAAACAATTAAAATAACAATGGAAATGCAAGCAACGTTGAGCAATGCAAATCAATTTTCGTATGCGTGTGCACATATACACACAAAAAATCTTGGGGCCGTTTTCTATGTTGCTTTGCGTGCAAATTCTAAGAATCACAATTGTTTTTGAATTGCGTTAGAATTGTCTTTGAATTGTATTTGTATTTTCAGCCACTGCTTTAGTGTTCTTTCGTATATGGCGAATTTCATTCGTTTTCGCTACTCTGCCGTTTAAGTGAGCCGTGGTGTAGATGGCTAGGCAGATCTAACGAATGTTAGGATGTCGCAGGTTCTAGCCCTCGCCTAAGCCCTTCATAATTTCTTATTTTTAATTTTTTTTTTTTGTATATTTTTTTCTTTTTTATTATTATTGTATTTGATATCTTTGAAAGTCAGTTGGTAGTTTAACTAATTGTGAATAAGTGGGTTTTTTTTAATTTCAAATATTTAATAGCATCATTTCTGAAAGTGTTTTTGTTTCAATTATATTTTATTCCGTTAAGTCAACAGAAAATAATAAACAGAAGGTTTGCCCAAATAACAAAAGCACGTGACATCTGCGGTAAGACTTTTCCTGTATGTATGCACACATGTACATTCAAAACTAGCCTAGCATGGTCTAAGAATTTAAACTTGCTAGATGGCGCTTTAGCAGTGAATTTATTTACTATGGCTGTTACAGCTTCGAGTGGCATTGATATATTTCTTTTACAATTATGAAGTGCCTGTGTTAATTAAGGTGATGCGTGTTAATCGAGGAACGTCTATTTGTTGGGTATATTTTTAATGATATTTAATAATATAACATTTTTCGAATTTCAACTAATATAAGCGCCATCTATTATTATTTTTTTGGCAATGCATACACACATATGTATGTATATATACATGTACATATGGGTGTTTCTCCAGAAAAGTCAACTTTTTGTCACGTTCGACACTGGTTTTTTGTAATTATCTTGAAAACGGATTAATTTTAGTACTAATCAAGAGCAATATATTTAACTATTTGTCAAAATAAAGAAGTTTTTTGCCATTTTCAGCACTAAAATTGATGCATATTCAAGATAATTACAAAAAACCAAACCACAGTGCAGATTATTATTTTATTTTATTAAAATTGGGTTCAGGGTATTATCTAGTCGAGCACTCTCGACTAGAGTTTTCTTACTTGTTTTTATTTATAGCTACTTGAATTTTATTTTATTTTAAATTTATTTAAATTTAATTTTGCTTTTATTTTATATTGAGTTTTATTTTAGGCTAATTTTAATTTAATATTGATTAAGATTTCAATTTGTTTTTATTTCAATTTTATTTTTTTTATTGCTACTTAAATTTCATTTTATTTTGAATTTGTTTTTTTTTATTTCAATTTTATTTTATTTTTATTCATTGTCATTTTCATTTGATTTTAGTTTAAAGTTAATTTAATTTAATTTTAATTTTTTTTTTAATATATATTTTTTTATTTAAATTTTATTATATTTTTATTTATTGCTATTATCATTCATATTTCTTTTTAATTTATTTTTATTATTTTTTTTTGTTGCTTTTATTATTTTATTTTTTTTTTAGTTTAGTTTTCTTTATTTTTTTTTTAATGAAATATTTTTGCGCTTACCTAATTCTGCTACCTAATGAAATATTTTTGTTTAGCTCTATGGAAGATAACGTAGACAAAATATACAGCATGTAGATAAGGAGAAAATGAACTATCGCACATAAAATTAGAAGCGATATTTAATAGATCTTAATAATAATCTTTTAAAAATCTTTGCCTTGCTCTAGTGCAAAGCAAAACTTTTTATGTGCACAGTGTATATCTATATATTCATATATATATCTATATATTTATATATATATATATATAAGTAAGATAAAGTTAAGACATTGTCGACAATTTATTGATATTAATTACAATACTAATTATTGATCTAAATTTAGCGGCGTTAGCATTTCGCTTCGCCCACACCTAAAGAGGCACATTTATATTTCATGACGGCGACGTGTGTGGCCGCAGCTATAAATATATAATATATATATATCTATATTATATTATTTCTATGAGCTATACACATATTCCACGTGTATATGAAAATGACAATTTAAAGAAAAACTCGATGTGATTGTATATAAATATATATCTAGTATATGCGGATGTTAATACGTGTGCAAATGCATAATCAATTGGACATTTCATATGCTGTTCGAATGGGCTATTTGTCATATTTGATTTACTGTTATCTCTCACTCTCTCTCTCTCTCCCTCTCTCTTGCTAGGCGATTCCCAGATAATAATAATAATAATAATAATAATAATTAATAATAATAATTGAGCCAATGCGGCGTATGCGCAATATTGATTTTCACTAATTGGATTTCGGAGCGCGAAAAGCAACAGCAACGAATCAAAGCCCAAAGAAAATATGAAAAAATGGGAAAAAATTGAATGGAAAATGGAAAGCGGAAAATTCGAAATGCTTAAGTACTTAAAGCATGAAAATCAATTTATGGCAACGAGAACTCATGTCGAATGTCAAGTACTTAAGGCAACAAACTGTGAATGGAAACTAATTAAAAAGCAAACTTATTATTGATAAATAATTAAATATCGATTTATCGAATACTACGCGCATTTACACATAGATACATATATATTTGTACGTATTTGTATAGCCACGTGCAAGAGCTGAATTATTCAAATTGTTTGCTTAACAAGTTTCGACTTTCAGTTTGATACAAGTTTTAATAGGCTATGCTAGAGATGACATATATTATATAGATAAGATCAACGAAAATACATATCGATCGATAACTATAATTTAATAAGACATATTTAATAAAGATAAATATTTATATAAATCTAACTACAAACAGCAATATCATATATTCATGAAACTATCGATAACATATTATATGGCTGAATCTATCGATAATAGAAATGGAAACATTAACAAAAAGATATCTCAAACTAATTATGTTTTGAGCATAAATAACCGTAATAGCTACAAGGGTAAAAATATTAAAACAAACGAACTAAATTGCATTCGATAACTGCAATATGATATAATTGACTTGCTATCGATTATATTTATCGATTACTATTGACTCCAAGTAAAATTTATAATATATTATATTAAAAAGATACCTTATGAGTCTCAACACGTTCGATTTATTCACAGCGCGGACTTAAATATCGATTACTATCGATTATTATTCAAGTTATTGATTGGCCTTAAAAATTATACTTGAAAATTAATAAGCGCCAATACTTTAAATTGCAAAAACAATTTCAAGTCTCAGCTTTTATGTAGATTTATCGATAATTATCGATAGTTGAGATCAAATCTGAGCATTTGAGTTAAAATTAAACTCAAAGGTCGTCATGTTATGTTTGCTAGATAAGCCAAAGCTGATGATAATAAGACTTGACTATCGATAACTATCGATAGTTTCACCTGCACAGTAAACAAAAATATAAAATTGAAACTGAAAATATTGATCATGGGACTTTCACAAGAATTCAATTTTATGTTGATGCACTCCTACATCGTACATCGTCTAGCACTAGCGATATATTGGCCATCTCTAATGTTGGCTGACAGCTATAGAGATTGGCAGTTTAAGATATTTTCGGGTGTGTAACACATAACATCAAGTGCGCCATGTAATACAGTGCACACCAAATACATATAGACATATAGTATATAAATATAAGTATATAGAAGGAACGAGGGAGACAGACATCGACAGGGGTGGAGTGGGGTATAGTCGAGATAGGGTCTAACGTTTATTGATTCATTCAATGTTCGGATTATATATATATATATATATATATGTATGTGCCCTAACAACCATCTGACTGGCATTACGATACATCTATATATTGTATGTATATATATATATCCAGAGATAGATAGATAAATAGAGACAGAAAGAGAGAGACAGAGATATTGAATGAAGATATGATGGCTTAATGCTCACCTGCTTGAACGGACGCATGCCACCATTGATCCTTAGGGAATCGGCCGCAATGCCCGCAATGCCATCCTGTGTGCTCTCGCGCAACTGTTTCAGCGACACATTCGGCACCGTGTGCGAATGGCCGCAGGAGCCGTGCGTGCCGCAGCATATCGCCGTGCTGCTCGATTCCGGCTGTGAGCTTTGCCTAATTATCCGGGAGCCGTTCGTTGGTGATGAGGTAATCAAAACTGGCGGCACCTGCGGCTGTTGATAGTGATGCAGTTGCAATTGCTGCTGATGCAGTAGCAATTGTTGCTGTTGCTGCTGCTGCAATTGCTGTTGTTGTTGCTGCTGCTGCTGCAGTGTTGTATTTGATATGCATATGGCCATGGAGCTGCTTAGATTGATTGGCTGATAGGCACTTTTGACGCTATCTCGCGATGCGGATCTATCGATTTGGCCACCCGTCGAGATGGGCGTGGTCGAGGCACGACGACTGCAATTGCGACAGGCGCGACAACGACTTGGCGCACTCGGCGGTATGCTCGATGATAGATTCTGATATGACGATGTGCCCAGATTGGGATGACTCGAGCCATTGCCGCTGCCTAAATTCATAATTGATATGGTCGGTTTCTGTTGTTGTTGCTGCTGTTGTTGTTGTTGTTGTTGTTCGTGTTGTTGTTGCTGTTGTTGTTTGGTCTGCTGCGATGTGCCAGCAACACTGGTCGTAGCCGATATTGTTGTGGTTGTTGATGTGTTCTGTGTTAGTTCTTGGTCCTCTTCGTGTACCTCAATGTCGGGCACATTGGTCGCGCACGGGGCCTGCCGTCCCAGCCCCTGTTCGATGTCCTCGAGATGGCCAATGCAACCGCCGCGCATACTCTCCTCGGAGCCCATGCGCAGCTGTTGCGATTGCTGCGGACTGGTTAGATATGTGGAAGTTCGATCCTGACGCATCAGCGTCGGTTTGCCACCGGACGTGGAAGCCATATTGTTTGTGGTTGGTCCATTTGCCGAGCTGCTCTTCACCTGGCGCAGCAACGCGGTCCGTCCGCCCCCCTTTGTGGCATTCGATACGAGCAGGGAGTCCGTCTCCTCGGAGCTAACATAGCCCGAGTTCGTATTATCGTTTAGCTTTTGAATTGACATCTGCAAGGACCCAAATGGAATTTATCGATTAGCTTTATGTGTATGACACATTAATCATGTAATACTCTAATAATACCCTGTAAAAATCATACAAATTCGTTACTCATTGAGCAATGCTTGACGTGCTTACAATACCCTGTAAACAGCAGCATTTATACTTCATTATTTGTGAACTGTGAAGCTCGAATAGCAAATACTCTGTACACAACTGCGCGAACTGTGTGGCATTCGTTGCTCGACTACCAGCTACCCAGTACTTCATACAAAACATACAAATTAAATTTTTTAAGTATTGAGAAACTTACTCCCCGTAAAATGTATGCTTTTTATAAGCTTGGTTTCAGAGCTCGACTAAGAAATACCCTGTAACTATCATTAAGATTCACATGCAATTATCTAAGGCGTCGGTAAAGCCCTAACAATCCGCAAAGCAAAGCGCTTGCCCAACCAAAGTTATGCTCATCCTTAAACAAAAGCCGAGCCATAAACATATACCCTGTCAATATCAACAACAAAAAACTGTGCGAACAGACGAAGAACCTGTCGATACCGTATTTAGTTTTAATGTATTCAATAGAAGCATTGCTTGCTAGCTAGAGAAACTAAAAGTTTCTTAATAAATAAATAAATCGACTTAAAAATACCCTGTATATTGTCTATCTTCACTCTTTGATAATGAATGTGATAATGAACTCTTGATAATGAATTCTGAATAACTTTTAACATTCAAAAATTTGAGCTTCTTAAAAAAACTCGACAAGCATATACCCTGTAAACAAGAAAGGCAGTAAAAAGTAGCATAACTAGATGCATAAGGTTTTTCCCTATCATAAGCAATATATAAGCTCAGATAGCTTGCAGTATAGCATACTTTTTAAAATAGGCTCGACTAACAAATACCCTGAGTACATTTCACAGCTCTTCAATTCAAAAAGTCTTTTTTATGTACTTCGACTTTAAGTTGTTCTTGAAGACAGCTTAACTCGCAGACATCCTATAAACCACAGTAGCAATAGCATATGCAGTTGCTTGGAGTCTAATTGGCTTAGCAATAAGCAATATTTAGGCAAAACTATATTACTCTTTCAAGTGTCTTAAACTCCAGTTACAAATTCCTCTGTATAGCGAGCTCTCTTATCAAATGCCTCAACTCTTAAATAGTTAAACAGTCTTGAAATGCTATACGCCTTCACATAATATATCCTTAATGAAGCTACACCAAGCAGCTCAAGCTAAAGCTTTCTTACTTAAGAAGTTGACGAAAAAAAAAGCGCTAGCCAGAACTAGACAAAGCTTTCGTAAAGTTTAAGAAACAGCCAAAAGCAAAGAGATAACGACAAACAGTTCTTAGATACGAGCGCGAAGCACGTGTATAAAAGTAAGCATAGCTAGACGTACAGGTATGTATGTGAGGGCAGGTGTATGGGTGTGTGTGTGTGTGTGCGTGTGTGTGTCGGGCATTTGTGTGTGTGTGTACGTTTGCGCAGCTAAGACCGCTGAGCTGGAAAACTTGATGACCGCACACCTACAGGATGGCAAACATTGAAATGCAAACATGAACTCACGCACATGAGCTTAAGCAATGCGTGTGTGTGCATGTGTGTGTGTGTGTGTGTGTGTTAGGCATTTCTATATTTGATATGCAAGCTATGACGGGTTGCCTGGATTGGTTAGACGCTTGGCTGACTGCGGTTCGAAGCCCACAAATTGACAGTTCGACGTTGTCGATGGAACGGAAATGCTTTAGATGGTTCGGGGCATTCAGCTGGCTTTATTTTTGCTTTTCCTTTTTTTGGGTGTTGATGCCACGCAAAACTAATTTGAAATGAGTTTCAAATCAATCTAACTATAAAAAAAATCAATAGTTGAGCTATAAATACAAGAATTGTTCTTCCAGAGCGAAAATTTCGGCCATAATACCCTGTAAAATGTGCATAAAGGGGCGTAATTAAACACAAACACATATATACCTTTATATATACGTGCATACTCCCAGCTTTTAAGGCATCACACGTATAATTTAGCTGCTCGCTAGCGCCGTTTAAATTTAATTGTAGTTTATTTTTCCCCTCTATTTATTTTATTTTGTATATTTTTTTTATTTTATAAATCGATAGCGAGCTATTTGGATATGTGAGGCGATTGCTGATGATACACATTAATATTGATGTGTGTCATAATCTCTTCTCTCACTTTTATCGATAAATTTAATAAAAGAATAATTGAAACTGTTATTATACTCGATAAATGTAATCGCTATCAGTATATCAATCGACATCTGTAATTCCCATAATTGGCATCAATAGCAGTAATCGAAAGCTATCATAAACGTAAGCGATAGCTGTGTAATCACACTTCATATTATCGATAAGAATAATCGTAGTCAATTTTATAGATCACTCTTATCACCTATCAGTGTAATCGATTACTACAATAGTAATGAGTGTAATCGACAAAAGTATTTCATCTAAGCGAAACCGACTGCATGGACTCCAATCTTAATGACCTTAACTAGTGAAATATATACATATATGGAATATGAGGAAGGCATTCGTATATGTACGTATGTACCTTTAAACCTCTTTATTTGCCATTGTGCTTATTAGTGTTGCCTTGAGCAATTGTACCGTTTCGACACGGGGAATCGACTGGTGGCAGTAACGGCAATGGCAACGGCAACGGCAACGGCAACGGCAACGCCAATGGCAATGGCAACAATAACAGTAACACAATTACAATAACAGTGACACTGAGGACATGAGTCTTGGGACATGAGCGACACGAAACGTAAAAAGTCGAAACACCTGCGCAGCAAGCCAACAGAACAGAAACCAACCCAACCCGACCCAACCGAATCCAACCCAACCCAATCCCAAGCCCAACCACACCCAACCCAGCCCCAGCCCCAGAGCACACCATGCCTACGACAGTCAGTCACACGTTGGCATGACGAGCGTGCCGCTAATAATAGTCGCCGCCCAATTGAACTCCCAAGTTCTAATTCGCTCCCAGTTGCCCGTTCCCTTGAGCTTCGTCGCTAGTCAATCCATTGTCTGACAATTGTGGCAACAAATTGGGTTAAACATTTTTTGCTAACCAACACTGGCGGCCAGTGTTGGCAGCGTGTAGCATAGTGCACCTGCATCTGGTGCCAGCAACGTAAATTCAATTTCCCCAAACTTCAATGTGAAAATAAATTAGAGCATTATCATCATCATCAGCATCAACAGCCGCACAATGCCCGTTCACAGATGACTAATGATAGATAATATAGATATATGCTATAGCTATAGGACTCTCGCTCTCGCTCTCTCTCTCGCTCTCGCTCTCGCTCTCCGCTCTCGCTCTCGCTCTCGCTCTCGCTCGCTCGTCGCTTCGCTCTCGCTTCGCTCGCTCTCTCGCTCTCCTCTCGCTCTCGCTCTCGCTCTCGCTCCGCTCTCGCTCTCGCTCTCGCTCTGCTCTTCGCCTCGCTCTCGCCTATCGCTCTCGCTTCGCTCCTCGCTCTCGCTCTCGCTTAGATCTAGCTCGCGATCATACGGATAGAGCTCTCGATATAGATATATATATAATATAGACTCTAGCTCTCCTATCTCGCATATTGATTCAGGCCCCAACCCATATACCCGCCTATACCAGAAGCCCCGGTATAATATATATAGCAGAGACAAAAAAGTACGAGCCATTAAAATTGTTTGCTGTGGGACGCTTGGTTTTCCTATTGATTGCATTGTCGGCTAAATTATGACAGGTTGAGCGGGAAGAGACAGTTGGCGGTGGGGGCTGCCCAACAAAAAATTAAACAATATTATTATGACAGTAAATACACACACACACACACACACACACATGCACATATGTGTAAATGGACATACGTAATACTTTGATGAAGCGACAAAAGTTTTGGAATTTTACAATTGGCTCATTAACTGAGTACTAAGCCAAGCAAACAGAGTAATTTTCATAGAATATTTAAGAAATAATTGCAAAATTACATTTAGTGTTACGATAAATCGTTGTTAAAATATCACTCAAATACCTGTCTATAGCTTAGTCCATAAATATTTGATGGGCTGCTTCATTTTACAAGTTATTTCAAGAGAATTTATAATGCACATATATGTACGTATATGTAGGTAGATATTACGCCAAGAGTCTAGAATTGCATGACTTTATGTATTCCTCGACACGGTTGTCATGCGATTTAATATATGTATATACATATGTAGTAGAACATATGTATATATAGTAAAAATTTAGTTATATATGTGTATAAGAGTGTCTTTGCACATATTGCTTTTAAGTTAAAAAGGGCACATATGTATAGGGTATATAGGTAATTATAGCTGCATAGATACATATGTATAGGGCCAAAAGATGATCTATATGATGCATATGCTTGTAGAGGTGCATAGGTACATACTGTATATGTACATAACTGTATATACCTAGTTACATACATATGAATACATAGTATATATATACAGGTATACATGCATACATATATGTATATATAGATACTTAGACACATATGAATAATATTATACATAAGCATGTGTGTAAGTGCATAGATATATATTTATATATGGTAACACTGGTTCCTATGTGTATGATCCCATATACATGTATGTATATAGCAAGATATCTATAGGTCCTTGTATATACAATACATTTCCTCCTGTGGACCTATATGCATTTACATATATATATATATATATATATATATATATGGGCACATATGCACATACGTATACATATATATACTCACATGTCTATATACCCGTATATAGCTACATATGTAAGTATAAGTATATAGAGGTATATGCATGCATTGCTAAATAAATGCAGAGGTAAATAAATATATATATAAGATGTATATAGACATATAAACATATAACAATCTATATGCATTTATGCACATTCATCAGTCTGTATAAATTATTTGCACAAATAATTGAAAATCGGATTTGCATGCCGACTTAAAGACTTGAAGCTAAAGAAATATGTGAAAACTTTCTCGCTCACTTGGCTGCCTTTAAGCCGTGTGCGAGTATTGATGCAGTCGTTCAACTTGAAAAGAATTTTCTTTTTCTGTTGTTTGCTCTTGCTGTTGTTGAGGATATGCTGTTGGGCGAGCTGAGATGCCCATTTCACTGGCTGTGTGTCTATAAATTGTTGTTAGCGAACGACAAACCGGGACAAATTCGAACAATGAATGCCTGTGGTTGACCTCGTGCACGGAAGCGGTGCATGTGGAAAGTGTGGATAAGTTATGTGCCAGTTGGCCAGGTGACCCAGATGTCATTCAGCAGTTGGCGTTAAAAACATGCTACACACACACACACACAAAGACAGAGGAAACGGGCCAATAACAATAAAACAACTCGGCGACAACAACGATCACAGGACACATGGGCTCGTGTCCGAAACAGAGCAACTGGCCACAGTAAAATAAAAAAAAAATATAAATAAAAAAAAAATACAAGAACAAAACAAAATAAGAAACGAAAGAAAAAAGCCGGAAAAAACAAAACGCAAAATACAAGTAAAAAAAAGAAAAACTTTTGTGTAATAGCCGCTTCAGGTTTGCCCATTCAAACCTGATAGCCTTGTTTAATGGCCTGGCCACAATTCCGGACAACGCCTCCTCAGAGCCAGTGTCCCTCAGACCCCAAAATCCAACACCCAACACCCACCGACAACCTCTCGGGCCTTTACACCCTCTGCCTTAAGCTCGATCTTTTTACTACTCTCTGTCTGCCCCATCGAGCTACGCCAGTGCTCCTGCTACTCCTCCTCCTCCTCCTCTCCTCAAGACCCACTGCCAGCTCGACCAGCCCCACTGAACTTTGCCAGTTCGCTCTATACCCGAAATCTGCTGCGACTCTCTGACTACCCCTCTCTGTTTCGCAATGCCTTACCCTAGACCCTATATGTCCACCCCTCAAGCTCGTATACCCGCTGCTTTGCTCTCGTCGCACCTGCCTACGTCCCTGCCCACTAGACTCACCGCATGCGATTCGACCAAGTTCCATTCTCAGCCTATCCTACCTTGTTTCCACGTGCGCCAATCCCTTGCCCTGCGCCTGACTACGCCCAACCCCAGTCGTACCTCCTTTCGGCCGCCCTCTGCCGAAAGCCCAAATCCATGTCCCATGCCCCAATTCTCGTTGCTCCAGCGATTCGACGTTCGCATGTAGAGATAAAAATTTATTGCACAACTCAAAATCAGGTTCCGAGCGCTGAGCTTTGTGCAAGGACTGACCCCAACATACCTCTCTATATACATGCATATACGTATATACAGGTATATATGTATATATATTCATTATGGCGCTAAGCAAGCAACAAGAAAATCGTTAGCTTGGCCAACAATTTGATCCGCCAGTTTATAAAAGTAAAAAAAAAAATAAATTGTATTCGCATATATATTTTTTTTTCTTTTGCTCCGGCTCGACCTCGTTGCATTCGTCAAGCGTCAAAAGGACGGCCATAAAGAATGGATAAGTTACAGCCAGAGCGAGCACCAGAGCCAGAGCCAGAGCCAGAGCCAGCGCCAGAGCGAGAGCCACATCCACAGGCAGAACGACAACCGAATGCCTTTTATAAGCCAGTTACCTAACGCCCATTTGGACTAAGGACTCTGTGGCTGACGTCAGAGCGGCCATTGTGGAAGAACTACAGCAGGAAACGATGACAAAAGCCACACAGCATAGGGCAGAAGGGAGAAGCGACAGCGAGAAGTGCTATACAAGTCAAAGCAAATGTTTTCAGACGTCATTTTATGCAATGCAAAGTGTCGATGTAGAACCGAAACGAAAGGTCGACTGCGAAGCAACCTCGCCTCAATATTGTGTTGACCATAAGAGAGAAACTTGCGAGAACTTACGAGAAGTTAGGTAGCTAAGTAGGTAGAAGCCTGTCCACGTGCAGACTAAAGTAAACAAACAGAAATAATGAGAGCATATAGGTAGGTATAAGTGTAAGAAAGTACAAAAAACTCATAAGAAGAAATAAGTAGAAAAGTGTGAAGCGGCAGAAGAAGTTACGAATAAGCAAAATGAACACAAACATCATTTAAACAGTCAACTAATCTCAATATTGTGCTAGGCATGAGGGAAAACCCCCAGAGAAAACTTAACTACTTAAGAAGGCAACGAGCTGCCAGAGTGAAGAAAAAATTAAAGAATAAATAAGCAGAAAACAGTTTAAAAGCAGCAGCACAAGCGAGAAGCGTAGCGAGATAAAAGTAAATACGTGGAAATTTCCTAGAATGCGAAACGAAACTAATAAGCTGAAAGCTGAGATATAATAGTAAGTAAAAATGGAAGACTACTAGAAATAGTAAGTAAAACTGGAAGACTTCCAAGTAAAGTGAGAAGTGAGAAGCGTTGAATAAGCCAATGATTTCTCTTGCATAGCTTAAAAATGTATCTTTAATATTATATCATTAAGCTTAGTAAAATATGAAAACATTTACTACCCTTGCCAGCTTCAACTTTAGTCTAAAATACATTCAAGATTCTCTCTTTAGCTTCCAATAAACACTGAAATGCAAGCGTTTCAGTTCACCCCATACCAAAATTCATGTTTCTCCCTATCCCTAAGCTTGCATAATTAATAAAACATTTCCTTTCCAGTTTTGTCCCCCTCTCTCTCTCTCTCACTGTCAGACTCCCTCGCTCATTCTCGAAGCAGCTCAAAGACTTAACTGAAATCTATGTTTTGTCATCGATTTAATCAGCTTTCTACAACTTGTTAGTTTCAATCCAAGTTATCCACTGGCTCAGATCTCTGTGTTCTTTAAAAGTGTTGCGAAGGGTCAGCGGGTTGATAAAGACGTGCTGAACTCAAAATTAGATATATCTATCACAGAGCTGTTGAGCATTTTATGCTTTGCTTTAGCCAAAAGTCAACAAGATGATGAAGGTACCATTATTTTGCATCATTTGATTGACCTTCCCTCTCTCTCACTCCATCTCTCTCTCTCTCTCTCTTTCGGTAAGCTACAATATCTTTCATATTATAAATGCGAAGTCCCATGCTCTCCCCTTAACCTTCGCCTAACTCAAATACAATGCCAAAAAAACTGACATTTTCGATGGGGGTCGAGCACACAAAGGACATTTCGCTCAGTTTGGATGATTGGTTAGTGGTGGAGAGGTATCAAAGAGAGAGAGAGAGAGAGTGAGAGAGAGGGACATACAGAGGGACAGTGAGTGACGGGGGGCTAGAGAGTGAGTAGGGCAACTGATGCCAAGTTAATGAAAGCATCAACGGGAATGCTACTTAGAATTGCCCTTCAGCCAAGAGCTGTGCATTCATCTACATATAATACTTTTATAATATACTACTATATAAACACACCCACACACACACACACACACACACATACACTGACAGACTGTGAAACATACAAAAGGTTGTGCCAAAGTAATTTACTTTGCTGCTCATGCCCAGAAATTCGAACTGAAATTGAAATGACATACGTTAAAGGCGAAAAAAGAAAATAGATTTAGACAGACAGTTTGACATTGTCTAATCGTGACAACTGTCGAGATAGATCTATACCCCCATATATGCATACATATACATACTTATATACATACCCCATGTATATGCACATATACCGTTATATATATTTACTTATATGTCAAATGTACATATTTATCTTGAAAACAATAATAACACATGCCGCCATTATAAAGATATTTCGCTTGAATTCTGACTATGGCCTGGCGGTGCATGAGAAATGGGAAATGAGAAATGGGAAATGGGAAATGCGAAATGGGGCATGGGACAGGTAGTACATGAGAATCGTCCGTGTGCCTCCACAGTGTGGGGGAAGGACGGTTTACTGAAGAGCATGTACTTAGGCATTATATACGAGCACCGGCACTGAGTCATAAACGATTTGCCCATTTTATCATTTTGCTTTCTAATTGAATGAATTGAATATATACACACATATATGTATATATTCATATGAAATATATACATAATATCTTATCTATATTAAATAAACAGTTATACCCTGGAGTGCAGAGTATGCTCCAATAGAAAATGCCTTGGAGATGCTTGGAAATTTGAGCGAATTTCCATTTTCCTGTCTTTTTTAAATAGCAAAGTCTTGGCTTTTGATAGAATATCTAAAAGATATATTTCTCAAATATCTATGAGACTCATTAAGGAATCTGTATATGGAATGTCTAGAACATCTATAATAGTCCCATATAACTCAGAAACTGGCATGCCAAGAAGATCTATAATAATCTCCAACAACTCTATTACTGAAATACTTCGAAAATATATAATAATATATATTTCACACATATATTTCTTATTTATCTATAATAATCTGAAGCAACTTCTACTGGAATGCCTAGAATTTTCGAATAATATATATTTCGCTTAATTCATTTATTAACATGACTTTAGATCTACACATAATAAGCTCATATACTCGACATCTCGTGTAGCATACTTTTTATATGTATTCAAGACTTCACATTTGAATATTTATAGTATATATTACTCATATAATTGATTTATTATAATTTTTTTTTTTTTGCAAACATTAGATCATATTAAAACTTTGTGCAGCTCAGGAAGTATATGAAATAGACAGTTCAAAAATTAAATGAATATATAGGATTACAGCCGATTTTGTATAGAAGATACAAAACTGAGAGAACTGAGGTGCTATAGGCAATGGAGTTCCAAAATATTGTATATAATTTTTTAGGAAAATCTCCAATGTTACCTATATAGTATATAGGTTTCTTTCATATGGAACCAGCTAAACATATACCTTCTATATTTTCCCCTCTGAGTGCCTATAATAATCTCTAGTAGAGCTACAATCTACAAGCTTTTTAGCTTAACTTAATAATAACTTCTGTTTAACAGGGTATCTACAAGTCATGTACGTACGTTCCTTATTCTGTTTGCGATATTTTGCTAACAAAACAAACAAGAAGCAAAAGACGCATCTATGTAGCATACCCACACAGACACACACAGTTGAACAAAAAGGGTACACACGCACACACATAGAGTGTGCCACGCCCCTTGGTAGGCGCAGCGAAAAGCAGAAGAAGAGAAGAAGAATGGAATAAATATATGTGCTGGTAGGCTGGCAATAAAGATTTGGGTTCATTGGCTTGACATTGATGAGAGAGAGACAACGGCCCAGTGATGGACTCGGATGTAAATTGACTACACGAACTGTATAAATATTTTATACACACGCACACACACATACATATAAATACCTGTAATGTGAGTAAATGTGCGTATATGTGGATATATATATATATATAAATATATGTATTTATATATATTAGGCTTTTTTTAAGTAGCTGCAGCCAAACGTTAAATCAATCAATGAACGCGCCAAAAATCAGCAGATGCTACATATATCTATACATGTATAATATATATTCTATATATATATATATTATATGAGTATATGTATGTATGCATATGTATGTTTATATACGACACATTCATGTTGCCTTAACACACACACACACTCACACACTCTCTGTTAAGGAACTTAGGCAAATTACCTTATGAAAAGTTAACGCAAAGTTTGTCTTGTTTTCCGTTTTGTTTTTTCCTGGTGTCTTGTTTGTTCTCTTTGCTTTGTGTAAATCAATTAAGGTAAGCCCCCAACAATCTAACATTATTAATAAACTGTTTTGCCTAATCGATAACTAAACGTTTGCGCATTTAACATTAACATTAACATTAACATTCCACGTTTAGCGCACATTAACGAAGCTATATAATAAGTTCAACCAAAACCATTTCAACTGGGCCCTAAACGCAAGGTCAAGTACTGCATATATATATAGTATATATAAAAGGATAAAATATATGTACATAGAAATGAATAAGTATAGCTGCCAAATGTTGCTACTGTATAGTTGAATGTACGACTTTTTGAGTAGAAGTTGCTACAGGCTTTTCACACATATGAAAGTTGAGAAAGTAAAGTTTATATATCTAATTTTTATGCTAATCTAAGCGAGTCAAGTTAATATCGCAATCTACAGACGAGGTTACTATAATTAGCTGAGATTTAGTAATCATGAAGTAGACTATATTCTTTGAAGGGATTAGCACGAAATCTGTTAATTAATATAGCATATTTTTGAGCTTTTATAAATTAAATATGGATACATTGCAGCAACTATACATATTTGTGATACGTTTAAATATTTTTTATTACTGAAGATATTGTCTATTAATTTTCATCTACTTCTAACTAATCCCAACTGCCGACAAGGTTCAATTTCTTGTTCTAAGAGCTCTACTTATAGTTAAGGATTTTTTTTTTTTTAATTTTGAAAGTCAAAAGACTGAATGCCACAAGAAACACAAAACTTTTTTTCATTTAGGTAAAAGTCTCTCTAACCACATAATTCTAGGTATATTTGGTATATTTGTTATATAATTTAAGTATTGGCTTTGGTATAATATTTTTAGCATGTTCCATTCTATTCTATGCTATATCTGAGTATATTTTATATGTAAGTTAAGGATGCGTAGTAGTCTGACTTCACCTTTCAGACATTCGAGGGGACCTACGGAGCTGATTCTATTCAGTTAATATTCGAGTTTAGACCTATTCTTTCAAAATTATACAAAATTATATAAAATACGTTATTTCATTGAATCCAAGTGTATTTGTCTATGCGACAATATAACTCAACGTCCCTAATCGCTACTCGCGTAGTGTGGGAACGCTTATTTTGAATATGCACATATATTCCAGATATAATATAATTTAAATTAAAAATTTGCTAGTCATTGCAATAGATATGATAGATAGACAGATATTAATATATGAAGCAAAATGAATATGCCCTCTTAGCCACTTTTTGAGAACTTATAGTTTATATATCCCGTAAGTTAACCCCTATCAGATTCCAAAGAGCCTTACTCGTAACTCTCTGTCTTAACTTCCCATGAGACTTATATTTCATTATATTATATTTTTTCAACTTTTCTGTTTAGCTAATATTTAACTAATCCAAAACTGAAATTCGAATCAATGTCAACTACGAAATTTGTGCCCAAGTCAATATGAGAATATACCCCGGCTCCGTTACTGCTGCATTTAGGGTATTCGTAATGAGCTCTGAAATCCATACCAGATTAAAAAAAACATTGCCATATGCTCTATTACATTAAGTATGAATGAATGCAAAAAAGTGAAAGCGATAGTGAAGGCCATGAGCTAAGTGAACCGAATGATTGATTACATTCAGCATTAATTGCGCTTTTCTGTTCATTAACCAGCCAACAGGAGCAGCAGCCGTGGCAGGCGATTAAAAATTACAGAGATGACTTCAGCGTAAATAAATATCAAATTCAATTTTACATGCTGGAAAATTCCAATTTGAAGCTGTGTAAATATTACGTGTAGTTCGATATAATCAACTAGTCGAACATGGAATTCCCTTTGAAGACGTTTTATGTGGAAGAGCTAAACATACTATGTTGAGCATGTTGTGGCGCTCTCATTGCGACTGACCGACTTGCAGATACCCTCAATTAGAATGGACAATCGTTTGCTAACTTGCGGTACTTAAATAGAAGACAGAATGAAGGGAAGAGTATAATAAAAGTAGAGTATTCATTAGCTGTATATACTTTTGCTGTAATATGCTCTAATACTACTCAAATGTGTTATCGATAACTTGAAAAAAGCGATAGATAAACTGAACTAAACACACAACAATATACCCTACATTGACGCATTTCACAGGGAGCATCAAATCATTATAATCAAAATTAAACAATATTACAGAATATTTCAAATCTAAATATTGTATTTTCTCAATAAATTAGCAACTGAAATCTTTAAATATATTATGTAGATAGCACTGTATGTTAGAGTATTAACAACTGTAATCTTTAAATATATATATATATCTAGGGATCCATCATCTCTACATCCCCCATAAAATCTCCTATACAAATGAATTTCACATCATACAAAAAGATTTCAATATGAGTCACATATATTGACAGCGTTACATATGGCATTAAAAATTCATAATGCCCATTGGAGCACAGGTATTCAGAAAAAACCCAAATAAATAAAACGAAAGCTATAAAAACACAAAAAAAAAACTACTTAAAATTCACAAACAGACCATAAAAATGAACTTCGCTCTTAATTAAGGCAAACATATAGGAAATACATACATATATATATGCTTATGTACATATGTATGTATATATCTGGGAGCCACATACGAGAACTCTATGTGCAGTTGCTGTAGAGCGAGATAGATAGAATCCCATAGGCCGGTGCATCGGGAACAGCTCGCCGTGTGCTATTTATGGCAAATTCCTGAATCGGAGACATATATATTTAGATATATACATATATATATAATTTATAAGTATATGTATTATATACATTACATATATATATAATGCATTTGTAGAAATGCACAGAACATTTAGCTAGCCGCACGTTCGGCAAATGAAAGCGAATTTTTCTAGAGTCTCTGCGGTAAACGAATAATTTTTTTATATTTTGCAAAATCTTTTACAATTGCCATAAAAACAGAAATTTAATGCGCTTTCGCTTTTAAATAGAATCTGAATCTGTTTGAATCACGCAATGCCAGCAATTACACTTATTGTGAGCTACATTGCTGTTAGCTGTTGCTGTTAACTGTTGGCTATTGCTGTTAGCTATAGCTGTTGCTATCAGCTATTTCTATTAGCTGTTAGCTTTATGTGTCAGAAATTTCTGTTACTGATAGATTTTAACTATTGATGTTAACTATTGATGTTAACTATTTATGTTAACTATTGATATTGACTAAAGCCACTAGCTATTGCTGTTAGCTATTGCTGTTAGCTATTGCTGTTAGCTATTGCTGTTATCTGTTAGCTGTTAGCTGTTAGCTGTTGCTGTTAACTGTTAGCTGTTGCTGTTAACTGTTAGCTGTTGCTGTTAACTGTTAGCTATTGCTGTTAGCTGTTGCTGTTAACTCTTAGCTATTTCTTTTAGCTGTTGGCTGTATGTCTCAGAAATTTCTGATACTCATAGATTTTAACTATTTATTTTAACTATTGATATTGCCTAAAGCCACTAGCTATTGCTGTTACCTATTGCTGTTACCTATTACTGTTCGCTATTGCTGTTAGCTATTGCTGTTAGCTATTGCTGTTAACTCTTGCTGTCAGCAATTGCTGTTAACTCTGGCTGTCAGCAATTGCTGTTAACTCTTGCTATCAGCAATTGCTGTTAACTATTGTTAGTTTTCTGAAAACAATTGATCTTAAATATAAGCTATTACAGTATTAATTAGCTGTTATCGTTACCCAACAATAGGTAGCTCTTGCTGTTAGCTCTTACTGTTAGCTCTTGATGTAAGCTATTACTATTCTTGTCATCTGATACTGCTCGTCATCAGCAAGTAGCTATTTCTGTTAGCTATTACTGCTAGGAATTGATGTTAGGAATCACTGTTAGCTATTACTAATGGCAATTGCTATAGCTGTTAGTGATTGCTCTAAGCAATTGCTGTGTACGATTTCTATTGTAATTATCTATTTCTGCAGCTGTTAGTAATTACCGTTAGAGATTGATGGTAATTGTTGTTGTTAACGATGTTGCCGCCAGCAATTTTATGAAGCAATTACCGGTTGCTGCTTGTGATGTTAACTTATGCTGTTATATATACTCCTATTGCTCTTAACTGTTGATTATGATTTTAGCAATTGCTGTTGCTGTTAACTGTTGCTGTTGCTGTTAGCAATTGTTATTGCTCTCTCTCTCTCTTGGTATTAGTTTATGATTGATGTTAGGTTTTGCTAGTTTGATTAGCAAATGCTCTTAAGTTATTGGTGTTACTTTTAACTGTTAAGAAAAGAATTTGAATGGAAGCTCAATCGCTAGCCAGTAGGTAATTCGCAGACATGCTACACTTGCAATTACATTTGTTAATTAACAGCCTCTTCACTTAACAGCTGGCAATTCCATTTGCCATGCTGCAGACTAAAGGTCAAACCCCATGTATCCTTTCTTTGTCTTTTTCGACTGCATTGTGCGTTGCAACTTGGGTCAAAGTCCGAGTAAATGCAGACATTGAACCATTTCGTTTCTCAAGTCAATAATCAAATAAAACCGCATATATATATCGACAAACTCATCAGGCAAACAATTTCTATGGATTGAGATATTTTGATAAATGATATAAACAAAATTCGTATTATGATTGATATTGCCGCGAAGAGTGAAAGAAAAATGAGCGAAGCATCATTAAATCGAAACGAAAAATCAAATATCAGATCTTTGTTTACACTGTGGAATCGTTCTATTAACTCAAGCAAATGTTGAAAATATATAAATTTCTGTTTTGATGTGCGAATTGAAATATTTATATATTTGTATATTTCGTTTAAGTGCTTGGACTCCACATGTGAAAATAATCTATTTTCATATGTTTTCATGCTAAAAGTGAGAGCAATAGTAAAGATCAGAGACTCAATTCAGATGGCTCTCAGTGCACAGTGTGATTCAGATACGTTGGGGGATTGTAGGTCAGTTCAGTTCGGTTCGATTCAGTAACTCATGTTAAACAACGAAATAGTTCACATGAACTACTAGTTCATGAAGAACTAATCCAATTCATATTAGATTTGAACAAATCCTACAATTCAAGACCTGCTCAGTGATTAAGTTAACTTCTTTACTCGAACAACTAATTCAATTGAACATATTCTCAGGAAACTCAAATTAATATCCGCAACTGAAAGCTGACAGCGGAACTAACTACGAAGCCAAAATCGAACTACTTGTTAAATATTTAAAAGCTACAATTACTGAAGAGCTGCAAAGGAAGCGTTTTGTCAGGCTTTCAGCTTGAAGGGAAGCTTTAGCAAAGCCAAGCAAATGCTTTGCTTAAACACTATGAAAAGAAATTTCGAACAAAAAATTACAAAAATAACGAACTTACATGAAACAAAAGTGAAGGAAAAAAACTGAAATAAATAAAATAAAAGCCAAACAGTAAAAAGCCATTTAGCCATGTTGCCCACAGAATCAAAAAAAAAAAAAAAAGAAGAAAGAGAAGGAGAAAGAGAAGCAGAAGAAGAAAAGGCAGAGTAAAACTTTGCCAAGTAACTGTAACTTGAACATGAACTTTTAACTAGCCTAAGAGCTAAATACATATGTATATACGAATATATATGCATATACACATATACATACATATGTACATATGTGCATGTATACAAGTTAATATATTGATTCAAAAATTTTGAAAGTACAGTGAATACTCGACTGGAACAATGTAACCAAATAATAGACGAAGAAATGCGACAATAGCATTTATAGCTACAGCTGCATAGCGTATATACAGTTATTATTTCACTCACTCCCTTTTCGTCTGCAACTCTCCACCCCGCCCTCTCTCCCTCTATACTGTGTTATCGCATTGGCAATAAGCTAGCTTAAGCTAGCACAACACTCGGCCCAGGATCTGTGGCTGACACGAAAAGCTTTTTGTCCAGATTGCCAAGCACTTTAGCTGAGCGAGAAGCGAGGAGGGCTGAGGAGGGGGTAGAGGGCATACATATAGTTGCTGAGGGTTTTCATACACGTTCATCAAATGAAAAGAGTTTATTAGATTTTGTATAACGCTCGAATCTGTCCATCTATTCATCTGTCTGTCCGTTCAGTCATTTGACCTTAAGATCCTTCGTCCATCCTGTCTAGAAACCTGAGATTTTTAGCATAGTAGTATATCCCATGGAAAATTGGAAAATACTATCATATATGGTTTAGCAGAAGAGACTATTAGCAAAGACTTTAAACAACGACAAACCCAAAACCAAACAAATATAGTAGATATATCCTACGCCTATTGGGGGCTGTGGCAAAAAGAGCAAGAACTTTCTCTCCTCCTCCAAATTGAAATTATAGATCAGAGATATCTATAGAGATATCGATCAAATATTTGATTTGTAGGCGTGCGACTCTCTCACTCAGACTGCAGACTCTCAGTGGAGTTTGAACGCGTATTGGGCAGTCGGTGACGCTCGGATTGCAACATTGTGACTGGTTTTTTGGTTGCTTTTTGGAATTGTATATATTGTGTTTGTGGTTAACTCGGGCTCTGCATGCCACAATGCTGCGCAAATGCCAATGCCCCAATGCACACAAATACATATGTGTGTGTGTGTGAGTGAGTGTAAATGCATATATGCAGAAAGTTGTATGTATGTATGTGCAAGTGTGTGGAAGAATGGATGAGTACATGACTACATGACTACATGAGTACATGAGTACATGAGTAGATGAGTACATGAGTACATAACTCATTTAGAAAACGCGCTTAACGGTCAACTATTGTCGTTGTTGTTGTTGTTGCTGCTGTTTGCACTTGGCTGCAGTTTTGTTGGTTAAACTAGCATACATAATGCATATATACATATACATATATATATTTATGTGGGTGGGTGTGTGTGTGTCTGTGTGCAGTTAACGGTACCCACTTTGATAGTATGCGGCGCCTGGTTGCAATATTCGTTGTTGTTGTTGCTGCTACTGCGGCTGCGGCTGCTGCTGCTGCTGCTGTTGTTGTCGTTGTGGTTGCTATTTCAGTTAGAAATAGTTGCTGCTGTTTGCTTGTAAATAACGGCACTATTTTGCATGCGGCTGCTGTCAGAAATGTTGCTGCTGCTGCTGCTCTTGCTGTTGCTGTTGCTGTTGCTGCTGTTGCTGTGGCTGTTGCTGCTGTAGCTGATGCTCGTGCATATTGCCATCGAAGCATGAGCATGTGTAAGCCAGATATTTTAGATATAGATTCTTTAAGGCTTTATATCTAAAGCAACATTCATTGAAAGCTGTTGCTGCTACTAAAGTTGCTGCATTTGCCGCTGCTGCTGTTGTTGCTGCTGCTGCTGCTGCTGCTGTATGCACATTTCATTTGTCACTGACTCTTATACTTTTTTTTCCACTTGCTCGCTGAACAACGGGACAAGAAAAAACAGAATTGATATATTTTTGCATTGCCTGAATGCAGTCGACACGCAAATGAGCAGGCGAAAAGAAATCCAAAAAAAAAAAAAAAACTAACCCAAAAAAAAGTTCAAAAAAATATAAAGCAACGGCGAAGTTTGCCGCTCGCTTGCTATTTATAGAGTTGCAATATTGTCTGTTGTTTGTTGTTGTTGTTGTTGTTGTTGTTGTATTCTTCTTGCTTGTTCTTGTTCTTGTGATTGTGTTGTTGTATTCTCTCTATTGCTGCTGCTTATTGTTTGCTGGCGATTACAACAACAACACCGTATGCTTCGCCCTGCACGCGTTTGTCCAAATGCAAATGCCAAAAGTAACAACACACACGCACACGCACATACACGCACATACACACACACACACAGACACACACGCACATACACGCAGAGTGAGACAGTCGAGACAGAGAACGTCTGTCCGTCCTCGCTTTGCACGTTGATGTTTCCGTTAGTGTTGTTTGTGCGATACTGACTCAATTTGTTGCTCGGCACCGCGTGTATACACGTAGCAACGACAACACAGCGACGCGTCGCTGCTGACGTTGGCAGCGCGCATTCACCCGCTGCCAGGCCAGGCAGTCAGCCAAACCTAACCCAAGAGCCACCCACCCAGCCAACCAGCCAGCTAGCCAGCCAGCGCCATTCTAGCTACCCACCTACCCGACAGCCAGCCAGCCGTGTGCGCTGACGGTTCGGTTTTTGCTTCGGTTTAGTTGTTCGTTCCCGTGGCCCAGTGCCTGGGTCCGGATCGGGCTCCTTTAGCCATGCCCAATTTTCATATGTAAACGGCGCCCCGCTCTCCCACTTCTCTCCTATTCTCTCCTTCTCTCGTGCCAAACGCCCAAAAAGCAACGAAGCGTCGGCATCGTCGAGTGCATGCCAAAGCAGCACTGGGAACAGCAGGCAAGCAGCACACACACAGTCACACACACACACACGCACACACAGTCCGGGAGTCTCGCTGTCAGTCAAAACGACGCGTCGTCGCTTGTCGTTCCTCTGTTCGTCCCCCTTCCTCGCAGCACCGCACACTCTGCAACAGCACGCAGCCATACCCCAGCCATCTCCCTTTCTCTTGCATGCTTTAGCACATGCATGGTTCCCGCAGTTCCGTTGCGTCACCGGCTATGTCGGTGCCGCTGCCCACCTTCAGTGGGCGTGTGCGTATGTGTGTGTGTGTGTGTGTGTGTGTGTACACATGCTGCAGTGTTGAGGTAGTTGCTGGTGCTACTGCTGCTGCTGCTGCGACGGCTGCTGCTGCTGCTGCTTGCTACTGCTGTAATGATAAATTTATGGTTCCGTTATTTTTTCGTTTTTGTTTTTTCTTTATTGCTGCTGTTGTTGTTGTTGTTGGCTACAGCAGGGCTAGCGGGACTGGTGAGATGCCGCTCCTGGCGCTAACGGCGTTTGGTTGTTGATTGTTGATTGTTGTTTTTGGTATTTTCGCATTTAACATTTACATTGTTTTGTATGCGTTTTTGCCGTTGACTTCTACTTTTTTTTTTTTCTTCCTTTCGGTTACTGCTCCAAACTGGCACGAATCAACTTTTATCGCCTAACACACAAGTACAAACAAATGTGTGTGTGTGTGTGTGTGTGTGTGTGTGTCGCTCACATTGATTTCACATTGTTTTTCTTGATTGTAGCTGTCTTTTAGCATTATGAAAATGATGTTTATTGCAAAAACAAAAACGAAAGCAAAACACAAATACCAAAAATACCAAAAAAAAAAAAAAAAAAAAAAAAAAAAATAACTCAAAAAAACTTTCAACGTTAGCTGAACTTATGCTTTGCCCTGCTGACTTCACATACCACAGTCAACCACATACACAAAGACACATGACGAACATTTACCGTTAATACATATAACAGTTTCGGAAAACTTTCAAAATATATACTATATAAATATGCTTTAAGCAAAAAATATCATAATTAATTATACTCGTTCAGCGAGTGCACAGAGAGTATATTGGTTTTGTGATTTTGTTTATAAACACTTAAGACTATTGAAAGCTATTTTAGATTATAAAATATAACAATGTCTGATCTATTGATAAACAGAAACAGAAACTCTGCTTGAATATTTCTATTGTAAAGTAACTGAATTCATTAATTTTAAATACTTTATCTGATTGTCTATAGTTTAATATTTCTGTTTCATATTTATTAGCAATTTATTTATCATCAAATTTTATGTTTTCAGTTTGCTAATTAAGTCATCGTCATCTTCATAATATTTATGTATTCTTGAAATCGAGTGAAAGCAAAAATCAATCAAATCCATGAAGTTGTCTGAAAAGTGTTTACACAGCTTCCGCCATTAATTGGATAACTCGAAGGCTTTTTGGGACGAGCATCGTTAATCTTGATTTGAATTGATTAGCAGGGAGAGCTTGTTGCTTTAACGGAAACAAACAAATTAATCACAGCGAAAATTGGCTGACAGGAAATATATATAAATGTGTAAAGGCGTGAAAGAGAGAAACAGAAAGAAAGCGTGAAAGAGTGAAAGAGAGAAGGCGTGAGATTGGGAATATAAAGACTGACTACAAGAGCAGTTAAACATCTTCATTTAAACTTAATCAGCAACTTGAGTTACAGCCTTGACATACTTTATCTAATAGAAACGCGTCTCACAGCCAATGTTGGTATATGCTCGACTAGAAGTTATACCTAGACTTCGACTAGAGGTTCGCATAGATCAACAATTAAGTATATATATGTATATATAGCCATATATACAGTTAGTATGAGGTGTCAGTCAGGCATCCTTCCAACTGTTACATACATATTAGGCACATCTATATGCTCCACTTACTCATTTCAAATTGGTATAGAAAATCAATTGAATTAATTCCACATAAAAAAATTTGTAAAGCATACTTTTGTGAGCGATCCAAAGCATATAAAAATTGCTTAACATTTTTCAAAGCTTTTGCCAACTAACGCAGTCTGAACCCCCATTTCCAATCAGACGCATTCCAGTTGAACGATTCGTACAGATTTTGAGCTGATATTAATTTTTTAAATTTTTTGTATTGGGCACAAGCAGTATGAGCGACGAGTTAAATACGCTTTGATAGATATATATGACATAGAAAAATCATTAGCCTATAGACAATAAAGCTAACTAGAAGCAGATTCCTATCGGCCAGGGATGGAGTCATATAAATAGTTAAGCAAAAGTCACTAGGATTAATGACCAGCCGATAGAAGGTTAAGAAGCGCTCCAACAAGGGTCGAAATATGTAAGGGGAATGGAACGACAGTAGGGGCGTGGTATATGCGGGCGTATGGCCATAGCTGAGTTACGTATGTACATTCCAAAATTGGAGCACATTAATCAATCCAATTAATATGAAAAAGGTCAGAGCGATGGACACAGGCGAAGAACCAAACTAAAAGGACTATCAGCCAAGGTAAAGCACAGAGAGAAGGAACTATATAATTTCCAATATATGTCGACTTTCATATATAAATATATATACATATATAGAGTAACACATATGATTTACGAGTTAACTTCAACGTGACCGCCACACAGACATCAGATAATAATTTATTGATATCAAACACATTCCATAAGTTCCTATATATACATATGTATATGTTGTGGGTGTAGTCCTACGAACATGGGATTTCCTATACAATGCACTATGGGCAATTTGCCCTGATAGATGGCATACATTTTGTGTTCCGTGGAGTATTACTTGAAAAGTGCATATTAACCTTTTCTGCTCGTTTTTTATTCCTTTTAAACAAAAAAATTCACTGAAAAAAAAAAAAACAAAATTAAAGAAAAATATTAGTAATTTACAAAAAAATAAGCTTCTAGCTATTAGACTTTATGCCGAAAAAATCGACAAGTCGCCCATGGTGCAACGGTTAAACGTTCGCTTGCCAAGCTGCAATGCATTCCGCTGACACGCACACAGACACATGATTTACACACTTAGAGATCATCGCGTGTATGTGATATGCATCATGAGAATAATAATATAAAGAAAATAATTTATATATAAACATATATACATAGTGCAAATACGATTAAAATAATTACAATTTACTTAAAAACCCGTATAAATATTTATATAATATTTTGGTGAATTTAATTTAGGCTTGACAAAATCTTACAAAACATCGTTTTCCCTCCATCGTGTCTCATGGTCTGCACGCACGCTCATCGCTATCTAAAATAACGCGCACACACACACACAAGCGCACAAATCGTATGACCTACAAAGTCAAGTTAATCGCCACCAAAAAAGGGTGTGAGCAGAGCTCAGGTTCGAGTTCGAGTTTGAGTTCGAGCTCTCGCGTTCGGCTTCCAGCCTTAGCTTTAGCCTCGGCCACGAAAACGAATCGGTTTTCGTGTTCGTTTTCGTGTTCGTTTCAGTTTTCGCTTTCGTTTACGTTTTCGTTTTCCGTTTCGTCGCCAATAGATACTTAACATGATTACATGCATGTATATATGTATGTATATAATGCTAATTATGTACATATGTGACAGCAGGAAATCTAATTGGAATTGGGCTGGGCACAATGACCAATTGAATGCAAAAAGGCAATTTTAATTAGAGTTTTGGATTTTTGTTGTTTTAATTCTTAACAATTGTATTTTAATTGAACAATATTCAAGAATTGTTTTGTACATTCACAACATTTAATTAATAGTTAATCTAAAAAACCAACAAAATATAATAACAAAATCAAATGAGAAATAGAAAAAATTTAATACACATAATATATATATATTTATATTAATATAAATGCTATAGATAAAAGAACGCTGACGCTTTTTAGAATAGAATATCAGTTAGATTTTGAATATGAGCCAGGCACAAAATATAGTTGTTAAACTGTTATACTGTTATATTGCACTTAGCTATAAGACAGCAGAGAGACTCTAGTAAAGGAAGGGGAGGTAAGGAGAGTGGGATTTCGGGATTTCGGGATTTCAGGGTGCGGGATTGCTCTTTATTATAGTATATAGATTTGTCAGCTACACAATTCCAATAAACCAATTCCAATATGTTGGTTCACACGCTCGCGAGGATGGGTGCATGGAAATGGTATAAAATTCGAGTTTTCATAGTTGACTTGCTTCCTTTTTCTTTTTTTTTTTACATTTTCATTTTCAAATACTTCTTTGTTATAGTAATTATTTTAGTTAGTTAGTTAGTTGTTGTTGTGCCTCGAAAGCACGCACTTAAATAAATACATACATACATACATATACATATATAAATGGTAGAGGTACATACGATACATATACATCAAAATTGTTTAGTTTTCTTTTCTTTTTTCCTGTTTTCGAATTGAAGTTAAGTTTAAGATTTGATTTCTTTGGTAGTTCCATATATACTATATATCGATATAGATATCTATATATCTATATATATTTGTGTGTGTCTCTATTGGCCGCTTAGCTTAAACATCAACAACCATTTTCTTATGTATATCCGTATTGCCCACCACAGAGCAGAACTCGTCGAAGGAGATTTTGCCATCTTCATCCTTGTCGGCAAAACAAATGGTCTTGTCGACAATCTGTTGCAGTTGCGTATCCTTCAAATTGTTGCCGACCATCATTTTCAGCACTTGGAAGAGCTCGCCGTTCGATATGTAGCCATCGTTGTCCATATCGTAGATGCGAAAGGCGAAACGCAACTTCGATAGCTTATCGCCACGCACACTGAACTGTGAGACGCCCTGGATGAACTCCTTGAAGTCCACCTCGCCATTGCCATCGGCATCGAATATAGTCGATAACACGCTGCACGAGCGGATTCTGCTGTAGCTCCGGCAGCGACATGAATTCATCGATACTCAACGCACCGGAATTATCGAGATCGAGCTTTCGAAAACGCTTACCCAAACGACGAATCTCATCGGCATCGAAATTGGAGCACATGTCCATTGGCAGCGATGTCTCGTTACCCATGTTGAATGTCCTTTTTCTAACTCTTTTGCGCTCTTCCCAAATTTAGCTGGATTCGACAAGGTATACATATATATAAAAGATATTTATACACATTATATCCCAAATATATTTCACTTACCTTAATTTTTTGTTTTGTTTTCTCTTTATGATTATCCTGCAAAACAACAACAACAATAACAATCAACACATTATTTTTATATCTCCCTCTCCCTCTCTCTCTCTATCGATTTTTCACCTAAGCCCGAAATTTCAAATTTTGTCTGTGTTTCCCCGTTTTTAAACATGCAAAATTTAGCTCATGCACTTGTCTATATTAAATATATAATGTAAATAAATATACAAATAGTTTTATATATTTATATTTTTCATACCGTTTATCAACAGCGCAGCAAATAAAATACGTATACGTCCTGTAGTCTTGGCAAGCAACACTCTCAGCGATTCCTATGGAAACGTTGCTGCTGCTGTATGTATGTATGTGTGTGTATTTTGTTTGTATGTGTCGTTTCGTTTTATGTTATCCTTGTGAGCATAATTGAGCCCAGGCACAAGTTGTTTTTTCCGTTTTTGTATCTTTCTACAGGCAGCCACTGCAGTAGTCTATTGTGAATTGCAAGCCAGTGTTAACTGCCATCGGGTATTTTTTAGTGCATTTTGAACCCAGCTGGTACGATAAAATTTGCATACATATGCATGCAGTGCTACCGTATCTCTCAATTACTTTTAATTAAGGCTGCCATATCTCTCGTATATTCGTATGGTAACTGCAACATGTTCCCTATTAACTGAAATAATTAATTTGTCTTTTCTTTTAAAGAGCATTTCTAAGTTATGAATATTTTTATAATTTAAAATTATTTAAATATTTATCATTACAGCAATATTTTTCGCTAAAAAATGAAATAGCAATAAAAACGTTAATCAAAATAAAGCTATTGCTATCGATAATCAAACGCATTGTGACCCAGCGCAGATCGACTTATACCTTTTTAAAATTCCATCCATTTAATTAGAATGCCAAAAATACGTACAAAGCTAATGCACTGAGCGAGCGCTGATCAGCGCATGTGCCAACAGCATTTAAAAGTACTGTAAGCGCGCGCAATATCAAAATGCCCTCATGTCCATATATATATATATATATAAGCAAATAATCACTGCCGCTAATTTCGTTAATACTCAGACACTTATTAATAAATATAATTTAATACAACAAAGGATATTCCAAGGATATTCAGATTAGGATGACCAGCGCATATGTTTCCCCAAATATGTTTTGCCATTACCAACACTACTAAAACGCGTATATTCAAATAGTTTTAAAATAAACATATATCACTTTACTGAGGTAATATACGAAAAACAAAATATAAACTTATTTGTACACATGGTAAAATACATAATGCTTAACCTAACTAAAAGCTACAACTGCTTTCGCTTCTCTTCAAGATAATCCTCCTCTTCTGTGGTAACTTCGTAAATATCCAGAGATTTCGGTTTGGGCTTCCTCTCTTTTGATACAGTTGCATGCTTCAATCTCTTTTCTGTAATTAATTTTATTGAATATTAAATGAAAAATTCAATAATTGTAGAACTTACTTTGTTGAACCACTCGCTCGAGCTCGTCCTCTGTGTCTGGCCCAGACGAATTCACCTCGAAATTCCTGCTTAATCTTTCAGCCAGAGTAACTGGACTGGCAGCCTTGTCATGCTCATCATCATCGACTGTGGGCTTCAGTGACTCATCGTACAGCTCCTCGTCGCTCTCCGGCTGCGCCATTTCCGCATTGTCCAGTGCAAAGCGTCGCCAAGGCAAATACTTCTTCAATTCATAACATTTCTCAATCCAGCGACGCGTCACAATTTTACCCTGACCCTTGACCTGATTGTACTTGGGCGTGTTCCTGAAGGCACAGCTGCAATGGATTTACTTGAGAGTTAAAGAGGAAGACTTTAAAGAGACTTTAACTCTTACATTAGATGCGTGCAGCCAGATTCCCAATCCGTTTTGTATTTGGCACCCAGCGCTAGGGCCTTCGAGCGCAGCTCTGCACGATCAGGATTCTATATAGAGAAGATTGAATGTCTCTGTCAGAAACATAGGTGAACTACTTGCAGCTCCACTCACCTGAATGCCACTGATAACGAGGACAACGCCACGCAGCAGCTGATTAAATGGTACATATTTCAGCTGTTTGGTTTTTGGCTTCTTGGCTGGTGAATTATGCTCTTCTGGAGAGGATGAGAGTCGCTTTTGAGCCTGTACTGCTGTTGGCTTCGATTCGGTTTTCTTCTCCAGCTGCTCATCCTGCTTAGCAACTGGCTTTTCTATGGATAAACGTTTGCCTTTGTCCTTCTTCTTTTCTAGCTCCTTCTCTAGCTCCATGCGACGCCTGTTCTTGTCTGCCTCAATGTGCTTGCTCAAGCGTTTCTTTCTGGCATCTGCCACAGCTTCAGTTGGATCACCTTCGTCCTCATCATCGCCAAACAGTAGCGAATCGCGATTACGATCCAAGACCTTCGTTTCTGCCTGCGTTGCGCTCGACGGGCTGTTGGTCTGAGTGGCTGGCACTTTAAGGGGCGCTGGGCGAGTATCGCTTAAGCGACGCAGTGCAGCCGGCGAGCCAGCATCTCGTATGGCAGCTGCAGTGGTAGTATCTTCATTTCTGTTTGCCTTCCAGCGCTGAAAGAGTGAGAGTGATGCCTTGCCATCTGGTTCCGAGTCGGGAGACTCTTCGCGTAGCTTAAAACGACCTAAAGTAGCCACAGCGGGGCTGGGGCTAGGATTGGGATGCGCCGTCAGCTTAAATTTGTCGGGCACCAGGGATTTTGGCTTTGCACTGCCCACCACATGCATCTTGACAAAGGACAGGCCATATTGTACATGTTTGTTGAATGGCTGTGTGCAAACAATCTTCACCAGCATCCATTTATCTTTGAGTGTGTCGGGACACAAAGCTTCGCTGCTGAAGCAGCGCACACGATTTGGATTGCTGGAATTCTTGCTTTCGATGGGCGTCATGAAAGAGCTAGAGAGCAGCAGTTCCTTAAAATCATCCGGCTGACAGCCTGTCTTGCTAACCAGCACCTCCACAAAGGCGGCATGCTCGTTACCAATATCTATGCCCGTAATTTGCTGCGGCTCCTCAAACTCAAGAATGACGTGCGCAGATTTCTCACCGATCGCTTGAGTCTTCCACTTTTTGGCGGCATTCTCTTTCAACAGATTCGCGGCCACATGCACCTGCAATTGGATAGAACAGCTTACCATGCTTTATTGATAGAGTTATTAATTTAATTTACCGCATCTTCGCTGCTGACTTCGCGCACAGATTTAAAAACTCCGAGCGGCATTTCGTCAAACCAATGTAATTCAGACGCCGCTCATTTGTGGCGGACTTTTCTGCTGTCTATCGATATTTGTATAGAGATGAGCGTTAGTAGAGTGTGTGAAGTGTTGCATGTGTGCATGTTTTTTTACGAAAATATATTTTTGTTAAACATTTCCTACAATCTATTTCAATTTAATACATATGCAAATGACCTTTTTTTTTATTTGTAAGATATGTTTTTGTTAACCTTTGCTTTATTTTTACGGCCATCAGCTTATCGATATTTTTTTTATTATTTTTATTTTTTATTTATTTTTTTTTTTTTTTCAAATATTCTTTTCGATTATTATATGTGGTCACACTGTGGTGCCCGCTTTGACTTGGAGCCCTAAGTTTAGGCACCAAAATGAGTTTAACTTGAAAGCTATCATTTGGCAACAGACATAATAAGTGAGTCTTCAACATGAATCCACTTCTAAATGAAATACAACGCATTGTCAGTGAAATGCGCTGCGACAAACCAAGTATGCGCAATAAAGCCATCGAACAATTGGACCAAAAGCTGAATAGCTCCAAGGAGGCCCTAAACGGAGTTCTTGGCAAAAAACAGGATTTATGCTGGCAAACTGTTTTTGACGGCATCAAGGAGGCAATTTTTAAAGTATAACTATTATATGCCATAAATTTGCATATATTGTCTATATACCATTTTATCACACTTCAGCATTCATCAAACTTGCAAGATGCCAATGAGAAGTCATTTAAAACGCTCTCGGATAAATGTTATTTATATGGCAATGTCATAGATAAGATCATCGAATACAACTTGGAGTGTGAGCGGAAGACTGTAAATTAGTAGTAAATCTTAATTGCTTATTCCTTACATTTGCAGTGGGCCGTTCTCCCAGTGGTCATTTCCTGACCAAATCCACCATATTCATGGCCTTCGAAGAGGGCATCAAACAGCGCATTGTCGTGCGACATTTCGGCAATCATTTCATCAATTTGCTAGATAGAGGCATCTTCCAATCGAACAACTATATATCACAGTTGAAAGTTAGCGAATATAGTCGTAAGTTGCAGCAGCTCAGTCTCGATTCTCTACTTTGTCACGCTCCACTCATTTCGCAGGTATACTCTCCTATCTGTTCGAGCTGAATCTGAGTAATGACGATTTCCTGCGCTCCAAGATACTAAAGTGTATAACGAAAACGGTACAACTAGCACAGAAACGCATACAGCTGCATGCCGATCTCGTAGACTATTTGCCCATTCTGAGTAATTTCGCGAAAACGGCAAACAATGCCGAAAGGAAACAGGAAATTGTGCGTCTCTATGAGATATTTGTTAACGAGGTAAGTGTATATAAAAAGCATAGCATTCCATTAACTAGCTAATCGAATCTATGCCCCAGCTGTCGGTCAACTATCATCATAAACTGGGCATCCATATGCAGGAGATATTGCCAAGACTTTGTGACTTTCACAACGACGACATCTTTCGCGACGATACCAAAAATATATTCTTTAATTGTATTATATTATCACTGCAAGCGCTATATCCAAAATTGAATAGCCACGATTTTGGCACTTTTCGTGTGTCGATTGGCAGCGATTGGCAGCAAACTATGCACAAATTGCGCACAATTGTAAATATGGAGATCCGTAAGAATGTGGTTGGCAGAGGGAAAACATCATCGGTGCTCAATCTGTTCTCGGACAAGTTCATCAAAATGGCAGCAATTGTTGTCTATATTGTAAAGAGAATTATCAAATACTATAGTCATCAGCTATATATATATATAAGGTTCTTTGCAGGTTCACTGGCATGTGGAGCTGGAATGTGATGTGAGTCGAGAACAGGAGACACCAAGCAAACGTGCACGAGTCGATAAGTTGGAGAATATCATCAATCTCATTGACAAACAGGAGACGAACTTTAATTCCATATGGTAAGCATAAGTCGATCAATCCAATATATTTTCTTAAAAATCTTTTGTCAGGTTCGCCATCTTTGCTGAACTACTGCAGTTCAATGCAATTATAAATGCAGCCAATTACCAGCTGGTGCTGTCGACCACGCTCGATGTCCTGCTCATTTATGGCAATGGCAAGAATTTGCACAATGTGCGCCTTTGCCTGAGGAGCCTACTGCAGAAGGAGCTGGAGCTGCTGGCCACACAATCGATTCCAGATAACTTTATGGCCGAGCAGTGGATCAAAATTGCCACACATTTGATATCAGAGACACGGCCCGCTGCCGATGAAATCATTGAGAAGCAGCTGATCTTGCAGTCCTTCATCAGGTACAACAAACTGAATCAGTCGCTTTGCAATGCCCTGCTGCAGAGCATCACAACAAATGAGATGCTGCGACGCAATGAGTGCATCGAAACGCTGCGCTACATCTTTATAAATGCCGAGCAATGTGGCTTGGATAAGGCCTCCAACATTCTGGAGCCCATCATCAAGTGGGCCTATGCCATCGAGAAGAGCAATGCAACACAAATGATTCACAACATTGCCGCAATTGAGCCCAAGCTGCTGGCAGACACATTTGCCATTGGCATCATCAATTTTCTCGATGAGCAACAATTGCAACAGTTGCAACAATTGTCGAACAGTCAAGCTGACAACACAACTGCCACCAGCAATGATAATTTGCAGCTATTGTTGTATAAATACAATAAACAATTAGTCTGCCTGGATCACAAATTCCAATCGCAGCTGCTGCAATCGGCCGGTATACATAATCCCATTAGATCTGATGCTAAGAACTGTTTGTTTCAGCAAAACTATGAATTGCTCATGCGCCTGCTGAACATATCCACTGCCAGCGAACACTCCATCACATCGATATTGAGGGATCTGAAGTGTTTGCACAAATTGGTCTGCACCATAGAACGATTGCTCTACTATAAAGTTTTCGATGCTGACAATTTGGTCAATTGTCCGCTTATCAAGCGCATCGGTTTATTTCTTAGTCACATTGAGGTGAGCCAAAAACTAAAATCCATTTACATTCTAAGACAACTAATTGACTCATGCTTGCAGTTTCAATACAAAGCACTTCAGTCGGAATTACGCACCGTTGACTTTAGCGACTTGCGCGAGATTCTTCAACAGCAGATCGTCATTCTGGATGTATTCAATTCCAATGACATATTGATGCAGTATATGGAAAAGCAGCCAATTGAAATGCTGCTCGAATTCACAGGCGTGCTCCTTCAACAAATTTGTAAGTGATTCATGGAGGATGGATGAAAAAGAACGATTAAAGACTGAAGACTAAATAATAAAGTTGAAAGATGGACGATGAAAAATGGAAGATGGGATTTAGCAGATAGGATATTGGAGATAGGACACAGGACATAGGAGAGATGGAAAGTAAGAGAGGAGATTTTAAATAAAAGATAGAAGATAAGATATGGGAGATAGGAGATAGGAGGCAGGAGATAGGAGATATGTATACGATAGCAAAGAGTTAACAGATGATAGAAGATCAAGGATTAAAAACTACTGCTACTAGAAAATCTCTCCACATATACTTTACTATCATTGGTCCATCTAGAACTTAGCTCGAATCTCAATGCACTCAATACAATATCATTTTCATTTTACTTTCAGGCGCAGCCAAAAACCCAGCGGAGACTGCGGACCAGTCGCCATTGATCGCCAGCTGCCTGCATATACTGGGCAGCCTGTGTGCAAACAGTTCCTATAGCACCGAAGCATTTCGTCATATAGCTACAAACCTTAAGCTACGCTCCACGCCGCAGGACGTGTTGCTGGTTGTTAAGGTAACTAAATATTATATCAACTAAATGAAATTGGCTAATGAGCTCTTAAAACTCCCGCAGATGCTGTGCAAATGCAAAAACTTATCGAAGGAGTGCATTGTTTGGCTGGTCGAGAGGCTGAAGGACATCTTTCTGTATCACTTTACCAATGTTGAGTTCATAGCCGAGATAGTCGATGAAATACCCAGTGAGTATTTGAGAATGGAAGAAGGCAAATGCAGTGTCATAAAAATGCTCTCTTTTAGCTGTTGTTTACTTTGCTTGCGACTATGAGAACGAGCTGGATGATATGCTGTCGGCGATAATATCACTGATGCGAATTGCACTGAGAAAAGCATATCCTGCATCGTTGTCTGTGAAGATTGTACGCTCCATCGGGCTGATAGCGCAGCGCTGTCCAAACATTTACGACTTGAGCAATTTCCATGTGATTTGCTTCTCGGCGGCAAAGTTCTTAACAATGCCAACGATCGAAGTACGTCTGGCCACAATTGCGACGCTCACACAGCTGCTGAATACGAAGTATTGTGTATCGGCTAAGGATGGGGACATTGTTAACAAATATGCCAGCCATTTGGCATTTAGCGAGGAGCTCTACGCAAACATTGACTGGAAGAAGCTAACTGTGAGTGTGCTGCAATCTGATTATAGATTTGTTCATTAATAATAAGAGAGAAATCTCTGATTGGCACTCATTTCAGTTCATCAGCGAGGATCTGGTGCAAAATAGTCATGCGGTGACAATTCAAGCATTGATTGCCATCTTTGCTTTTAGCACGTTTCATCAGGAGATTGCCCTGCTAGATCTACTGCCCTATTGCGCGCATCATAGACTGACTGAATGTAATAAAACAGCTAATGATATTAATACTCATATGCATATACTATATTCATGTATTTATTTATGTGTTTTTCAGTTGATTTCTGTGCTTTGCAATGCCAAGTGCCTTGTTACAATCAGAGCCTACGTCAGCTATTGTTGCCCTATGCGGATAGCTTAATACATAAATGGATTTCACAGCGCTGGGCCGTATCCAAGTAAGCTGATCGAACAAGTGGCCCAGACTATAAACTATGAATTGGCATCCATTGCAGATTTCCATATTTCCTTTGCTACGACAGCAAAGAAGAGTTCATTAGGAATCATTCCAAGAGCATTATGGCATTTATGTACATCTACGGCAAGTCCGAGGATATACAACGCTATAGGAAGTTGCTAAAAGAAGTGGTAATGCTAAATTCCTTTAAATGAAGCTAACACTAGTATATTGAGTTTTTTAAAGAATGCCCTGCCCATACTGAAAGCCTTTTTGGCAGTCGCTTCCAGCGATTCAGCTGAAGCGCAAAGCGAGGAATTTCAAAAACACTACGAGAATCTCCATCAGAATATGGAGCATTTCCAATTGAGGCCAATGAATACGGAACTCAATACAATTACACTCTATAGCACAATCAGATTTCTCTTGGATAAGATGGAACTGGATAGACTATTTGGTGGCTCGGTCGTAAGCATTAGCCAACCGCAGTGGTTCAATCTAACTGCCGCAACGCTGTTCAAATCACTGTCGGAACTTCTGGTAAACTACGCTATGATATAGATGATATAATATTATTATTAATTTGTATAAATATACTTCGCAGGATGGTAAGGTGTGGTCCAAAGATTGGCGCATACAGGCCACTTCGACGCTTATGTTCGAGAAGCCGCACATGCTGATTGAATTGCTAGGCATATTGAAAAGCGATTGCTATCGGGCTGTGCTGCCCAGTCAAGTGCTGCATAATTTCTATCTGTACTGTGCTATTGCTGATGCCATTTTGGATGCGGCCAAGAAAGTGGAAAACATGCGCAATCCGGATGCCAGGTTGACTGAAGTGCATTGCGCCTACTTTGTGCGGGACATTTGGTTCTTTGTCTGCCGTTTTCTCTTGCACAGTGAGTAAGCTCTCTCTCTCCACACTTGGATATCAATTCAATTTCTACCTTAACTGCAGGCAAATGTGGACAGCTGCATCGCTCTGCTCTGGAATTTGTGGAATTGATGCTGGCAAAGGGCAGCTTTCTGACACAGCAATCGACATCACATATGGATAAGTTGGCGAAGCTATTGATTGCCTGTGTCCAGCATGTCGAGACAAATGAATTGAAGGCTATGGCAACTCAAAAGATCATTTCCTATATCAATATGTACAAGGCGAAGCTGCAAGTGCAATCGCTGCTCGATGAGGCCGACGTCGAGTGCGAATATGTGCAACAGTTGCGGGATATATTTGAGACGCCATTGCCCACAATCAACAAGCAGAGCATCGATGACTATATACGCGCCTTTCTCAAGCCGAATCGTTTGGAGCGTTTGCACGGTCTGCGCGAATACGTGAGCTGACTGACATTTGTGTATATGTATATGAATATATAGATATATATTTGCATATTTATCAGATTGCTGAACACAAAGAGGAACTCCAGAATCATGAACAGCTGCTATTCGATCTTGTCAGCCGACTTATACATATGGTGCGCGAGGCGCCAAAGCACGATCACAATCTGGATGCTGTCAAATGTCTAGCCGAGATTGGACCCATCAAAATGAAGCATATTTCATATTACTTTCAAACTGATTTCGAGTCCATACAACAGGTAGTAAAGTAACAAAAGTTCATACTCTTAGGCAGAATGAGGGTAAAAGTCAATGTTTCATTTACATATATATATATATATATAAATCCTTACAGCTGACAGTGCAGCCAATGGAACAGTTCATAGGCGTGATTATGGAAACGCTGGAACGGAATCTATTTGATTTCAATGTAAACACACACGAGGCCTTCATCCAAGTGGTTGGGCAAGTGGTCAACAGCAAATGCGCTGCCAATTTAATTGGTAAAGATGAAATATTATAAACAATTTCGTAAGATTGATCAAAATCAACTGCACTTCATTTGCAGCTCAATATCCGCATTTGCGCATCTTCTATGTTGGCATAAATAAGTCGAGTTTCCTGAACTCGGTCAATAGCATTCCGTCAATTGATTGGCTCGATGTGCTCGTGGCCACAAAGCATTTGAAATATGAGCCCTGGCTATGCATGTTTGTGAGCTCCATGTTTACAGCATGCAATTGGCAAGGATTCGATGCACTTGCTGCTCAATCCGTTGACTTTGCCAGTGCGTGTCTTCAAGCGTTCATCAAGCTCGTGCTAAGCAATAAGGATCTGCATTTGACTGGGCTATGCGAGATGCTCGAACACTTCTTTGAACATTCAGCAACTGGAGCGAAAGGCATCTATGAGGATAAGCGTGTGATCAAGCGATTCCTGTACATATGCGAATGCGTACGCATCGTGAACAATTGGTACGCTGAACTGCCATAGCTATAAAGGGCAACAAATATCTCACTTCTCTATACCCTTCTCTTTCTAATCTGTGCCTGCAGGAGCATACCCATCAATTTGGGCAATGTGGTCAAAGCGAGCAATCATTGCCAGGCATATTTCTTGAGCATTTTATATCTGGAGCTCTGGGCCTGTGCCTCAAAGACGAACTCATCTATTCTGGCCGATGAAAACTTTCAAATGTCCGCCAAGACGGTAAACGATCAAGAGGCTTAAATATGCATAATGAAATCAAAATTAAATTAAACTCTTTTACAATAGGCATACAAGTCGATTGGTTGTCTAGATGCCATACCTGGCTTTCTGAATCCTTTGCACTCACGCGTAGACTTCCTAAGCTTGAACAATAATCTGGCGGGAATTCTGCTGGAAGCGGACAATCTAGATGAGTCGAACAGCGAGATGTGCATGGACATAATGAAGAGCAATGGCATGCTAACGTTTGCCAATATCTATCAGCGCTATTGCAAAGACATTCCCGTGGACTACGAGGCCCTGTGGCGTCTTGGCCAATGGGATGACCTAATCGAGCGTCAACACAAGGTCAATTGGTCCAACAATCTCGAACTGGAGTTCAACAAGCATCACTATAGCGCACTGAAGAGCATTAGCAAGCGGGAGCAGGAGAACACTGCATCGGCCATCAACAATGCCTATCAGTGTGTCCAGGGTATACTGCGGGACATTAGCGTCGAGTGCCTGCAGTCGGTCTACAAATACATGACCTGGCTGTGCACACTCCAACAGACGGAGGACTTTTATCAGGTGAGTGTGTGTGTACGAGTGAATCTGTATAATTAGACTCTAAACTTGCTTTATTTACAGATTCAATTTAGCCAGCAATTGGCCGCCACGCAGATCAATGAAATATTTGACAAATGGCAAACGGAGCTGAATTTGACCTATGGCAGCTTCAGCTGCAAGGAACAAATACTCTCCCATCAGATAGCGCTATTCAAACTATCTGGCACAAGGGCCAATCGTCGCATACAACAGTATTACGAACAGAGTCCCGTGGACACCTACCTGCTGAAGTGCATCCGCGAATGCAAGGCAGCTGGCAAATTGAATTTGGCTACGAAATATATATCCACGCTACGCAGCACGCCCGACATCGAGGCGCCCACAAAGGCAAGTGTCAAATGGGCTCACTCTGATCACTCCCACCATATAACAGACTCCTTTCACAGATCTCCGCGCTGCTGGAGGATGCGACTGTGAATGTCAAGCGTGGCAATTATCAAATAGCCAAGGCCATATTGCATCACGTGAATAAGAATACAGATTTTCAGTTCTGCCTGCAGCGCGTGCCAGCGCTGCGTATGCAAGGTGAATTCCTGCTGGATTGCAATGCCGAGAGCTTGAGCTACACGGTGGAGCACAAATTCAATCAGTCGTTGAAGCTGCTCGATCACTTCAAGACACATCGAGCAGTGCTCATGGAGAAGTATTCCAACATCTTCGCTTGGGATACATTTGAAGAGTTCGAGAATCAGAATCGCAAGGCCGCCCACGAGGCCATTGCCAAGTATGCGGATCGTGAATATCAACGACTCCACGACTATCGCCAGTCGCAGGAATATCAGACGCTCGTCGACATCATCAAGCAGAATCGGCAACTGGCCGGCACAGTTATTGGCGGTGAGCGGCCCGATCGTGATCGTCAAATTGGCGCGATCAATTTGAATCGATTTGCCAAGCTGGACGAACAGGAGCTGCAGCGCATCGAAGATAATCTCACGGAACACTTGTGCACAGCTCTCTCGCACTATATCAACTATTGCCAGCTGGACACTGAATTCTCTAGTGCTGCAATTTATCGAATCATAGCGCTCTGGTTCACCAATGACCAGAACCAAACGATGCTGGACATGCTCAGGGAACCGATCAAGACCGTGCCAAGCTACAAGTTCATTTGTGCCGTCAGTCAGCTGGCCGGACGGCTCAATTCGAAGAACGTGAGCTTCCACCAGATACTCGTTGATTTGTTGGTGCGCTGCGGCACAGATCATCCACAGCAGACATTCTACAAGCTGTATCCGTTGGTCTACGCCCACATGGATGGCACTCACAGTAATACGCAGCGTGCAGAGATTGCCAGGACAATAATTAGGAAATGCGGCGAGGCCAATGCAACAGCGCTACAGGCTAGCCAACAATTCGAAGTCATGTTTCCAAGTAAATCATGTTTCTCTTATCCCAAATACAACAGAGTTGTGGTCACTAATCTCTATCCCATTCCTCATACAGCTCTGATAACCTTTGCCAATACGTATATATCGCTGGGTCCGAATAATCGCCCGAATCCCAAAGTGGTGCCCGAGAAGCTGAAGAAGTTGAACGTACTTAAAATGGATCGCATACACTGCCCCACATTGGAGCTGGCCGTGCAGCCCAATCAGCAATATAAAATAATTAGTAAGCGAATATGAATATCCACAAATGATTCATTGATAATTCATTACAATTCTCGGTACACTTGCAGGTGTAGTGAAGTGGTCGGAGGAATATGCCTTCTGTGGCGGCTTGAATGCGCCCATTAAGGTGAAGTGCATCTGCTCGGATGGTAAGACGCGTGCTCAGCTGATCAAGGGCAAGGACGATCTGCGTCAGGATGCGGTCATGCAGCAGGTCTTTGGCATTGTCAATGAGCTATTGAATAACGATTCACAATTCATTGAGCGCAAGCTGCATTTGCGCACCTACAAAGTGACGCCGCTTTCTGCTCGCAGCGGCATCATTGAATGGTGCAACAATACGATTCCAGTGGGCATCTATCTGGTTGGCGACGGCACTGGCGGTGCGCACATGAAGTATCGACCCAGGGACTGGAACAATCGCAAATGTCGCGATCTGACAGCGGTATATACACAGCTCAATCACAGAGATTACTCTTTTATTACTCTATATATGGATTGTTTCTTCTAGGCGGGCTTGAAGAAATCGCCAACGGAGCGTCGCAAAATCTATCAAACGATTTGTGAGCATGTGAAGCCAGTTTTTCATCATTTCCTACTGGAGAAGTTTCTCATACCGGGCGAATGGTTCGAACGACGTTTGGCCTACACGAACAGCGTGGCCACCACCTCGATGGTGGGCTATGTCCTAGGTCTGGGCGATCGCCACACGCAAAACATTTTGATTGATGAACAAACGGCCGAAGTGGTTCACATTGATTTCGGTGCGAGTTTAGATTGCTATCCACAAATGTTAACATATATTTTTAAATCATATATAATTTGTATAATCCACACAGGCATTGCATTTGAGCAGGGCAAAATTCAGGTAACACCCGAAACGGTGCCGTTTCGTTTGACTCGAGATTTCGTCGCACCGATGGGCGTTTGTGGAACAAATGGTATTTTTACCAAGTCCTGTGAGGCTATTATGCATATTTTGAGGCGTTACAAATCTGTATTTACCACCATACTGGAGGTGCTGCTCTATGATCCGCTGTTCATCTGGGGTGTTCTATCCAAAGGCCAACAGGAGTCGAGTAAGAGAGATATATATAAGACACAAACGTTTATTTGATTGTAATATAACTATTTGACTGACAGATGAGGAATCCAAGAACTTACTGGCGCAGCGTGCCCTGTTACTTGTTAAGTACAAATTGGAAGGACGGGAGCCGGGCTTGTTGGAAAACTCTAGTGTGGAGGCGCAAGTGCAGCGTTTGATTAACGAGGCAACGTTGCCCAGTAATTTGGCTATGCTTTTTCAAGGCTGGGACGCATATCTGTGATACATTATTAGCATTGTTACATTTACATAGCATCCCAAATATCAAATATTTACAATTATGAAACAAAAACCAACCAAATTTCAGTTTGTCTTTTTCTATTTAAAATTGATTTGTGGCGGGGTATTAAACTAAATGCAAAGTCGATATCAATTGAGTAATCGATAGTCGATTGCCTATCGTTCGTTGCGAAAGCTGCCAGACTGCTATCCCATATATACAACAATATCGCAAACATTTAGATGGCAACTCTTGCAAACCAAGCACAAATAAATAACATTAACATTGGAAGTGAAAGTAGATGTAAGCAGCTCTCCATGCAGTGAAACAACAATAACAACACTTGCCAAGTTTAACCAATCATGAACACGGAGGCCAGGCCACGGCAATACCCGAACGATGGACGACAGGCAACTGGGAACGACGATGCGACAAGTGTATCAAACGAATTAACAGATGATTGGATCCGTCTATCGCAATGGGTGCATTGTTTTTGTGTCGTTACGTTCGACCTGAACCTGGGCCAAGCACTCGAGTACGTTTATCCCGCCGAGTTCATGCCCAGCGATCAGGAGGTTAGCAACATCTGTTACATGGCCTTCCCCGACTCTAATTCGGGCTGCATGGGCGACACCAAGTTCCATATGCGACTGCGAGCGTTCCAGCATAACAATCACCAAACGCCCGCCAATTTGCAAAACTACAACTTAGACTGTGCGCCGGCCATGCGCTACGATAGCAGCCACTATTGGGGCTTCGTCTACTTCCGCCAGAAGCGCGATCCCAATCTGCCGCGCGGCTACTTCCAAAAGAGTCTGATCATAATAACGCGACTGCCATTCTTCAATCTCTACTACGACGTGCTCGCCCAGCTGGCGCCCAAATATTTCGAAGAGGGCAACGAGCTGCTGCATCGCGCCTGCAGCCAAATCAACAGACAGTGGCCAGCCTTGGTGGTCGGACAGACGCTAAAGCTGCCGCTGCTCGAGTATAATTATCAGATATGCATACCCAAGGCCAGCAGCAGCAGTCGTAAGTTGGCAGCAGCAGCAGCAGCTGCAGCAGCAACGGCATTGACACCGCCATCGACTGGTGAGACGCCGGAGCAGATACCCACATCCGTCAAGGTGCTGGCGTCCGTGAACGAACTGGAGCTGTTCCACAGTCTTAGCTATGTGATCGATCACTTGTATACGCTGTGGGAGATGGTCATCACATCGGAGCCCATTGTGGTGGTGGGCACCTCGCCCGCGGACTGTTCGCATATGGTGCAGACTTTGGTGGCGATGATAGCACCGCTGGAATACTGTGCCGAGGCACGGCCCTACTTTACCATACACGACAGCGAGTTCAAGGAGTTCACCCACGAATGTAGCAACCGGCCCCTTCCTGCCGTCATTTTGGGTGTCACAAATCCGTTCTTTGTCAAGCTGCTAAAGGATTGGCCGCACATGCTGCGACTGGTGGATAATCAGGTCAGTTAACCCGCACACCACACGCTAACTCTCTCTGTATGCTCTCGCTCTCGCTCTCATTGCAGAAGAACATGCAACAGGAGCTGCACAAGAACACACGCAACGCCAGCAATGCGACTGTGAAGCCGGCCCAGCCCAGCGGCAACAATCACAATATATTGAATGGAAGCCTGACGGCTGCTGGAGATAGTTCGGCTGCCGGACTGCACACCAAGTACAAGCCATATTTGAAGAAGGACAAGACGCTGATCAAGAAGGTGCTGCTGGGCATCAAGACCAAGCGGCCGGAGCACGTGCAGACGGCGCTGATCAGGCGGCATCTGCTGGAGCTGACGCAGAGCTTTATGATACCACTCGAGCGCTATATGGCCTCGCTGATGCCGCTGCAGAAGGACATCAGTCCATTCAAGTCGGCGCCCAATGCCAGCTCCTTCAAGCTGGACGATTTTCTGGCCACGCTCGAGGCAGCCGGGCCACAGTTGACCTCCACGCTCAAGGGCGACTGGAAGGGTCTCTACCGGCGCTTCATACGCTCGCCCAATTTCCGTGGCTGGTACGAGTCGCGGCACCGTGAGCTACAGCTCACGCTGCAAGATCTGCAGCTGCAAGCATTGTCCGAGGCGAATCTGGAGCACTGGGCGCACGACAAGCAGGAGGTGGAAATAATTGATATGATACTCAAGCTAAAACAGAAACTGAATCTCTACAGCGACAAGGCGCAGCTCGAGGGCAATTCGAACACCGCGCAGCGTCAAATAAGAGCGCAGATAGAATGTATGAAAGAGTTGCTGCCATCCGATCTGAGGAACGTTGTGAATCTTTGATCGTTTGTGCAGGGCATTAGCTAAGTTCCCCCCCGCTCCCATCGCAGTCCCAATTCCATTTCCCATCCCTGCTACTCCATCTACCTTATATATTTTCTATGTTATGTTTATGTTTACACGATGGCCACACATTGTCCATCGCATCGAGATACCACTGTAAATGATATATATAATAATTAGATATACATATATATTTCTGCGTTGTCTGTTCCCTTCCTTAAAGCCCGATTTAGCGCCTAAGTAAATTGAATTTGTGTACAAATTAATCATATCCACAAATGTTTTCCAACAAAAGAAAAAAAAAACAAATTGTATATATATATACTACACACACATATATATATATATAAAAGTGAGTTGTAATTGCCGTTAGCAACGATTTAGTCACATTATCTCATGTTCGCAAATTATTCCTATTAATGTAAAATAAATAATTGATATTAATGTCCAATTTATATAATTATATATGTATATATACATATATGCATATATTGATGTTTGTGAAGTATTATTAAATATGAATTTTAACACCTATAACTTTCATTATAAATCAAAAGAACTCCCAGCATAGATTCCAATTGGATTGCTTAGTTGAGTGTAGGGTGCTTATTGGAAACCAATTGATGCTAAGAAAAAGAGCTAAAACGAATTTGTTTGCATACTTTCCAATGCAAGCTCTAATTGGAATTTAATTGCTTATTGGAATTGCAAATATGCTCTGCGTAAAGCGTACGAGATTTGAAGACTAAAAAATATATTTTCCAATTTGAATTCTAATGGGAAATTATTGGCTTATTGGAATCCAACTACATAGCTTTTATACTTTGCTTTACTGAAAATTTAATCAGTTCAGCAAACAGCAGATCAATAAGATTCTAATGATTTCGATGTGACATTCTTATTGGAATAGTTGGCTTATTTGAATCGAACTGGCAGCTGCTTGAAACTCATAGAAGTGAAAGCTGAGCAGATCAGAAGACAACTAAGATAAATCCAATTGGAATGTAGATTGCCATGTAGAATGATTGTAGAATGCCAATTGGAATATCAAACAGAATACTTGTCTAATTCTACGCTGCCAATCTAAATACATTCCACCTTGTGGAATCTAACTGCCTAATAACAAATTTATTAAAGTAAATATATAATTTCTAATTCGAATATTTGGCTAATGGGAATCAAATTTCGTATGAAATTCAGCTGGCGTAAAGCGTAACAAACGAGAAGAGAGATCAAGCAAAAGTATTTGCCAACTATAAATTTAATCCAACTGCTATCAAATCAGAGTCAGCCAATCAGACAGCAGTACACGTGCCCAACTAGATAGTCAAATCTTATCAGAGGAACAATTAGGAAAAAAATGATAAATAGTTAAGGCAATTGATTTAATGCATTTGTTTACAACTTTTTATTATGAATATGGAATGAACAAACAAAAAAATTAGGGCGGGATAATGTAAAAGACTTAATTGCTAGACATAAAGAATTTGTACGTGCTGCAAAGGGGAACGAGATGAATTGATGAATCGATATATATAAATATATAGTTAGATAGATATATAGATAGACATGATTTGGGTTTAGATAAGAAAGACAATGTCATCGGCGAGCATGATCTGATTGTCCTCGGTCATCCGGTGCATGGCCGCATCCACTTCGCCGGCCGTGAAGGGTTCCGTGTTGTTCTCGTTGATGGCCTTGGTGATGCGGTGCAGCGGAAGGCTCTGTTCCCGTGCCTCGCGGAACAGGCGCTGCAGGCCGTTCTTGAAGACGCCCAGTCGGGCATCACTGATGCTGGCGGGCGTGACAATTGTGGGCTCCGAGCTGGTCTGGCTGGCCGAGATTGTGTCGGTGCCCGTGGTTTCGCTGTGCTGGCGTGCCGGCAAGGAACGTCGCGTTTCGCGACGCGTCAAATCACCAACATCCGGCTGGGGTGTTTCAATCTCCTCGTCGCTGTCGATACTGGGATCGGGTTCGGTGCGTGTGCGTTTTGGTCGACGGGCGGGCGAACGTGTTGTGTCATTTGCAGCATCCTGCTGTTGCTCCTCCTCCTCCTCCTCGTCGGAGGAGCCATTGCCATTGCGACGTCGCTTGCTGGCGCGCTCCTTCTCCAGCACCTTCTTGAAGTAGGCATACTGCACCAGCTCAATGGCTGCATGGGCATCCTCAATGGTCACCGTCTTGGACATGCGAGCACGCGCATGCGCCGTCGATAAACGAATCAATGTCTCCAGCGTACGCGCCGTAATTGGCTGTGTGCGCGCCACATCCGATTCGACGGCCTCCTGGGAGCGCAGACGCGAATACTCATTGGCTATCGCCTCGCACGCCTGCTCCGTCAGCTTTGGCTTCATGCACTTGGCAATGTGAATGTATTTGCGCATAAATTCCACGGACAATATCTTCTCATGGCGCTTCCGTGACTTGCCATGCAGCAGTGCGTCATATTTCTCATACAGCTCCGTCTCCTTCTTCTGCAGAATCGAATTACATGAATTAGCAGATGATGATAAAAGTGGATGCTGTTAGTGGTGCTCTTACCTGCTCTGTGTTGGAGACAAAGGCCAGGGAATCGGCATAGGAGCTGCCCATGGTCAGAGGTTCGCCATCGGCCTCCTTTGGATTGCGATAGCGATGCATGCGAACCACATGATCGGAAATCATTTGATCCACATCGCTGTCAATGACGTCCAGCATGACGAACAGCAGATCGAAACGGGACAGCAACGAATCCTGCAATCCAATGTTCTCCATGGGCGTTTTATATTGATCGTACTGCAAGCGGATATGGAATGATTAATTGTAGCCATGATTCATATGGTTATGGGGGATATACTTACACGCCCATAGACCGGATTGGCGGCCGCCAGCACCGAGCAGCGCGCATTGAGCGAGGCATGGATGCCGGCCTTGGAGATGGTGACGCGACCCTGCTCCATCACCTCGTGTATGGCCGTGCGATCGATGTCGCTCATCTTGTCGAACTCATCGATGCAGACAACACCACGATCGGCCAGCACCATGGCGCCTGCCTCCAAGCGACGCTCGCCCGTCTCCTGATCCGTGGTCACTGCGGCCGTCAAACCAACGCCACTGGAGCCACGTCCAGTGGTGGGTATGGCACGCGGTGCCGTGTTCAGCACATAGCGCAACAGCTGCGACTTGGCCACCGACGGGTCACCGATGAGCAGGACATTGATGTCGCCGCGCAATCGTGTGCCATTGGGCAGCACCTTCTCGACGCCGCCGAGCAGCAGGCAGAGAATGGCCTGCTTGACAAACGTATGGCCATGTATGGAGGGCGCCAGACTCTTGCTGAGCAGCTCGAAGATGTCGTTGTTCTTGGCCAGCTTCTTGCAGAGCATGATGTCCTCGCGGGAGATGTCCAGATTGCTCTCCTTGCTCAGCAGCGATATGTTGTTGGCCAGCAGGACGGTGCGGAAGGTGCCCGAGGTGTAGCCACCGTGTTTGCCCGGCAGACAGCGATAGTTGCCAACGATCTGGACACGATCGCCGGGTTTGCAGCGATCAACTAAATCGTCATCACAAACGATGTCCACAGAGCGTGGCAATTGGCCAGCTGGCGCCTTTTCCGGCATCTCCTGTATGGTCAGCGTCTGATGATCCTTATAGACAGACAGTCCAAACTCGGTCTCCAGCAGATTGCCATCGTCATCCTTCGTGGGGTACACGGCGCTCGAGGGCACCGCCTCAAACGAGGTGAGATCTGTATATTTACGCTCAAGCACTTTGCGCGTGACTGGACAATAGTGGACGCTGCGCACTACCTTTGGATGTATGAGGGAGACCTTCGTGACAATGCCCTCCACGCACACCAGATTGCCCAAGTAAATGGAGGTGAGAGAACGAGGCGTAACATGACGATTGCCGAAGCAGCCCTCGAAGCCAACGAAGAAGTCTTCGTGCTGCTTGGCATAGCTGGGATCCACGGTCGAGACATATTCTTTGAGTGCCCGCCCAAATGCCAGCTGCTCGTCGGAGGCGTTGTTTAGCAGGCCCAATGCGCGCTGTTGGTTCTTGCGCTTCAAATCATTGATGTTGACGACCAAACGCTTGCTCTTCTCTGCAATCATGTCCTTAACGTGACCGGCATAGATGCCCTGATCTTCTTCGTCGTCCAGAAAGTCCACATATTCGCGCTGTATATCTTTTATATATTGCTCTGCGTCGTGTGCCATTTTCAAACAATGTTTTAACAATGAATAACAAGAAGACGGATTCGTAAGCGCACGCCGAATGCAATTGTATTTTTGGCGGGAAACACAGACGCAAATGACAGGGCTACACACATAATACGCACCGATAACGGGCGATCTTTCGATAGTACTGTCAGCGTTGCCAGACAGCAATAATTAATTGACAACATCGGAACATTAATATATGCTACAATTACAGTAGCTGTATGCTGAAATGTGTATTCCATTCTATTAATTTAAGTAGTAGACTGATTTACTATATACTATAGTTTTAAGACAGCTCTAGAAGCTATAACCGTTTGCAATATCGATAGAATGTCATTTGTGTCATATGGCTGTCACAAATCATAACACATCTCTAGTTGGCGTCACGTTCAGTACAACAAAAACTGCAGTTTTGCTTCAAAAGCTGACATAAATCAAGCATTTCTTCACTTTGATTAGTACAAATTAAATATATTGAGAATAAAAAATGTCCAGCGGAGCTGATGTAAGTGAATACCAATGAACATTGTAAGTGCCAACGTTGAACATGGTTTATTCATTTTCAGCAGAAAGCTTCAGCTGGCGACAATATCGTTAACGAGCAGCCAATTGAAATAAGCTCAGATTCGAGCGTCGGGGAGAATAGTGGCTGCGAAGCACCATCGGATTCAGAGAGCGATGTCAGTGTCCTAAGCTCAATGGACGACAGCAGCGACTCACATGATGACCTAAGGCTGGCCGATGAATTTTCAGCTCTATTGGCCATACCCAATAAGAAATATAAACATTATATGGACTTGTGTACTACGGCCTTGTAAGTTCCCATATCATAACGAACTTTGATAATTCCCAGCTAAACTCTGATCTCATCTGTAGTAAATTGAATGTCTTTGAGAAGATCGAGGTGGCCATCAATGAGTTCCGCGAATATACAATCGTACCGCCGCACATATGGCTTCGTTATCTCAAGGCCCTGAAGGTGGTCACCCAGACGTCGGCCGAGTGGGAGGCGTTTCATGTGAAATGCAGCACGGCTTTGACAAGCTTCTATGGTAAGTCAAGGATATGCGGTAGTAGGTTAATTAAACAACCTCCTACTCTACTCCATGTGCATCAGATGACCAACTGGCTGAATTTGTTGTCAAAACTTTGATGGAAAAGCCACTCGTGGATCATCTGCAGATGTGGGCCAAGGTTCTGGCTGACTATGGCTTGGAACGCACCGATTTCGTTGACGAAGCACGCACTCTGCTCAGTGCCGTAGAGAAAAGCGACAAAACTGCAATGGTTGAGCCAACATTAAGCGCGAATTGTGTGGCCTGGAATTGCGATAAGGATCAATTGGAGGCGATAGCCGATCTGATTGACGAGTTCAAGCTGAAGTTGAAAAACAATTCAGAAAACTCATCCTGGCTGCAGGAGAGCTATCTGCTAAGGGCCGAAACTCTGTCGCTTAGCACAAACTTGAAATGCACCTTGTCCAAATTGATTTACGAGCGCTGCCTCGCCAAATATCCCACTGACAGTCTCTTGTGGATGGACTACATAGCCTGCATGGAGAAGCCAGTAGAGCCGGATTCTGAAGACTCGTACCACACTGCTGTGTGCGATGGCTATTTAAAGTGCAAGCCCATGGAGCTGATTGATCGCGTGCTGAAGATAAAGCCATCAGTTGCGCTCAATCACAAGTATTTGGAGTTGCTCGAGCAGAGCATACTGACTCCGGATCAAGTGGAATTAGAGATTAGGCGTCATCTGCTGCGCCTCGAGCCGCATATGGAAATGAATGTGGAGCTGCGGCTAGACTACTTGGCCTATCGTGTGCGTCACACCGACGTCGACGACAGCGATCAGGTACCCAACAATAGAATAATATATATATATAAATATAAATATATATTTAATCGAGTGCTCAACAGGTCAAGCAGCTGCGCGAATCATTTCGTGATGTATGGGATCGCTTGTCTGAGCTCTACGGCGACATGGCAGACGCCAACTTTGAGGTGCTGCAGCTGTGGGCACAGGTGGAGTATGCAAAGCTAAACAGCCCCGAGAATGGAGCTGCCATCTGGTGTGAGATATTTAGTGAGTGGGAAATGAATCTCTTGAGAATAAATACACGTAATATTACAATCAATATATGTCTGTATTCATAGGTTATCCGGGCAACAGCGTCAAGGCACATCTGTGGCTGGCCTATGCCCAAATGGAGATCGAATATAATAAGGGTGAAAAGGTGTCCCTTGTGCTGCGTCAGGCCTTGGAGGCACTCTCTACGACATCGAATGTGCAGATCATTGTGGAGTTTTACCGTCGCCACGAGCGTTGCTTTGGTGACTATGAGTCGATATCCGAGTGCCAGAAATACTGTGAAGCGTACATAGATCATTCTATAGGCAACTACGGGCATCTACCTAATTGGCAGCCGGGCAGAGCTAGGCGCATGGCACCATACCATAAGCCAGAGCGCAAGCCGTCCAAGAAGCAATTGGCGACGGCCAAGCAAATAATTCAATCAGCTCCACCAGCTAAAGAGGCAAAGGAATCCAATTTTAAATATTCGTGTAAGTTTTATAAATTTACAAATTTGCGCTGCCTCTCACTCTCTCTCTCTCTCTCTGTGTCTCTCTCTTACAGCGAATATGGAAATGAATAAGTTATTTATAAAAAATCTATATCCGCAATGTACCAAAGAAGATCTAATCAATGCATTCTCAGGCTTTGGCAGCATCAAGGATGTGCGCTTGGTCTACAGACCGTAAGAGTAGAGTCCAGATGAAACAACTAATATATGCTAAATATATTCCATTTTATTGCAGTAGTAATCAAAAATTCAAGGGCATTGCCTACGTTGAGTTTGAGAAGGAGGAGGATGCCCAAAAAGCAGTTGTCGGCGGCGATGGCATCGAAATTGGTGGCCAAAAGGTTAGAGCTAACATTCAAGCAGCTGTATTGCAGAATATATATATTACCTATATAAATTTAGATTGAGGTTGCCATATCGAATCCACCGCCCAAGTTAGTCCACGGCCCCTCCACATCCTTGGGCGTAGCTGGAGCTGCTGGTGCAGCTGCTGATAAAAGGAAGCCAGAGAAGCGTCGCATTCAAACCACGCTGATACCCACAAGTCTGGTGATGAATGAGGTGAAGCGCCGCAAGAAGCTTGAATTGGATGACGATGCAGCTGTTAGCAGTACAAACGATGCAGCCAATGGCAGCAATACCAATGCCAATGGCAATGATAATGGCAATGGCAATGGCAATGATCCGCAACAGTCCTCGACTGCGCCAAAGAGCAATGATGACTTTCGCAAGCTCTTTAATATTTAAGCTTAACATACGCAATTAAAATCGGGTTTTAATTGTTTTATTAAGTTAGCCATAAGACTCCTACTCCTGAAAGTCCCAAAACAAAACAAAAAACCTAAACATGTATGAAACCATCATCCCTGAAGGAGCTGCAGCGGCGCAGGCTGCGCATGCTGATCCCCCAAAACATATTTTTTGTTACCAATGAAGCGTGGAGTAAAAATAAACAAATTATTTGACAACTAGACTTAAATATATGCGTATATAGATGTCTATATACACTTACGAATATATACAAGCATATATATATATCTTTATACATATATATATGTATATACTTGTACATCCGTGTTAATGCAACTGGCGACCTTGTGTGAACTCACTGAATAAATTTGATGAATATAACAAGAGCATTTGAATTTGTGGGAACAAGATTTGAAATATATTTTGGTTGTGGTTGGGAGACCAAGTGTGAGTTGGGATTACGTTTTGAATTTGATACTCTTGGTGACGGTGGCCTTGATGCCGGATATTTCGCCGCCGTAGCGCTTGGTCTCTTTGCGTACGGTGCGCACAGCTCCCTTGCGACGGATGAGCGCCTTGCGGTATTTGCCGCGATGCTTGACACGCGGATTGCGTAGCTCCTTTTTGCGAGCTGGCGTTAGGCCCTTGTTCTTGGCCATTTGATAGGTGATGCCACGTCGTTCGCTGTCCTCCTTGAGCGCCTTCTCCAGCATGCGCTCCTCCTCATCCATATCCTCATCCTCATCATCATCGTCGTCGTCGTCAACAGCATCCTCATTATCATCATCAGCATGAGTATTATTGTCCTCGACATGCGACTTCTTGTGCTCCTTGACATTTCTTGGCCCTTTGCCATTTTGTTGGTTGTGTTTTTGCAGCTTGGCCTTGCGCTGTGCTGCATCCAGCACGGTGAACACATCACCATCCTGTATGCGCTCCAGCAGCGCCTCCAGCTGCGGTCGTATGTACTCCTCGTACCGTGGCGCTAGCTGTTCGCGCAACTGTTTCAGCTGCACCAGTCGCTTGACCACCGGATGGTATTTGATGTTGCTGCGTTTGGCCTTTAGCAGCAGGTAAAACGAGACGTTTGAGCAATGGGTGAGCAGGATATTCTGATAGACCAAGGCGAACTGCAGGGCCGGCACCATTGGCACCTGATGATTGCGCACATAGTTCAGAACTGGCGCCGTCAGCTGCTGTACTTCGCTCAGATGTTGCTGGAAGTCGTGTGTGAGACCAACGAACTCAGGTGAGTCCTTTTGCAGCAATTGCAGACGCTCGCGTTCCGTTAAACCTTTTAGATTTGTGGTCACCGTAATATTCTTGACGGCGTCATCTTTCTTCTTAACGTCGACCGGCACTGCCATGTCATCTAGCTTGAAATCGGCCTCCGTTAATTGCTTGGCTAAACGCAGCTGTATCTTTTTGGCCTCTTCCTCCTCGGCCTTGGCCATGTCCTCCTCTTGGGCCGTGTAACTGCTGTAGTCGGGATCCACGAAGTCAGTATTATAGTAGGCTTTCTTATTGGTGCCCCAATCCATGGTATCCGGCAGATCACCATCGTCATCCTCGGCCCCTTCAATATCACTGTCGCGCATCAGGTTGCCCACAACGTCCTCGTCCTCTTCATTATCGTCGCTATCACTGAATGACAGAACATCCAGTTTCTGATTTTTTAGTTTATCTGCCTTCTTCTTACGTTCTTTACGCAATTCATTCAGTATTTCGCGCTCTTCCTCATCGTACTCTTGTTCAGAGTCGGTGGGCTCATAGTCATCCGCCTCGCTGTCCATGTTTTGTATTATCTTTTTTGAAACCAGTGTTTTTGCCACCAACACGTGCCGTAAACAAATGGCCGCCGTAGTGATGAGCAATATTGCACTCCTCTATGGTACTTTCAAAATATCACGATAGTCACAATTATTTTACTTGACAGCTATCGATATTCGACGAACAATTACTATATTAGCCACTTTATCAAATATATATGGTATTCAAATTTAATTTATCTACATGTTTATATGTGCATATTTTTAACTGTATATAAAATAAAAAATTCCTCTAATTTAATTAAAACGTTAATTTGAATAATCAGCGTTGCCACCTAACCATTAGTAAGTGGAACTTATCGTGCTGCCACCCGTTTTGATTTGAAGCCATGACACTTACAGTTATTTTTGCTCGCTGTGAACATTCGCGCCTTGGTATTAATTAAAGAAATCAAAGTAATACGATCTAGTCATGTCTACTAAAATGGATAATGATGCAGATTCGAATTCACGTAGTGCAGATGATATTCAAAATCAATTGAATAATTCTTCTATGGATCAAGATGAAAAAATTAGTATTCATCCAAATGAGATTTCGAATATGGCAGCGTATGATGTGGTAAGCTCTATTTTTATTTGGATTCATAAATTCCGTTAGCTTTGAATGAGGGAATGACTGTAAATTTAAAAAATATATATGTATGTATGTGTGTTTAAACAAAGGGTGCTGTGTGTGGCACATGCAACATAACCTCATATTTGGTTCGCTGTCATAAAATAATGAATACCAATTAATGAAAAAATTAATCAAATAGGAATTGCAGATTCCAGAGAATGATGAGCTTATTAGTGCAGCTTTTTTGGCACGCCAGCTGAATGACGACGAGGATGTGTTCAAACTTTCACTCCAGGATGAATATTCGGAAGAAACTGAAAGAATTGTAGGGAAACTGCTGAGCCACAGTCAGCCAACATCGGAAGAAAGTAGCGACAATGAAGATAGCCCAAATATGGATCTACTTTCTGATACATCTGAGCCATACAATCGTCTAGAGGCGTGGTTGAACACCGTTAAAACTGAGGAAGAGCAGGCGGAGGGGGAGAATGGACAGGAGCCAAATCTGACCTCCAAACTTTGGACAATAGACAGTGATGCTGAACAAGAACTCGAAGTCATGGAAAGCTACCTAAATCCATTTCGTGTCAATGTAGCAGACGATGTGCCGGAAGAACAGGAAGAAGATATAGACAACACTGAAGAATCGAGCGCTGAGCGCCAGACTAATTTTTTTATAAAGCTCGTCGAATCGTATGAAGCAGTGCCAAAATTTGCTCTGGTATGCGAAAGTTTAGGTAGCTTAAGATTAACAAAAATTCATTTTCTCTTTCTAATTGATCGCAGTCTGATGAAGTATACAACGTGGATAGACCACATGGAGCCTTTGCCCTTGGCGATGAATTGCCCAAAATTGAAATATCTTCGAAATTTAAGGAGGGCGATACGTTCAAGATATATGTGACCCATGTAAATGCGTAAAGAAATAGATGTAGAGTAATGTTTATTCATCAATTAGAGTTCGATAGATTAACAGATACAAAGGCAAAGCTCTAACTAAGCTCTGCACGTAAATGATGTATCATAATTAATATCATTCTATTGGAATCACTTTTCATCTATAAATATGTACATTTCAGGTCTACAGTCCGTTTCAGTTCTGGTTCTATGTTGATAATGGCGACCGTTATCTAGAAAGTTTTGGTGTTCAGTTAAAGTAAGGATTCGAGTGTGTCACCGTCTGCTGCTACTCTTAACTAATATACACTTCCCTATGTCTACGTTTAGCCAATTTTATGACTCAGTTTCCTATAACAACTGGCAGCTGCCGAAATTCTTTATGAAGACCGGCTACATTTGCATCGTTAACAATCATTTTACCTGGCGACGTGCACGTATTGTCCGCGAGCCGGAATCGAACGATCAGTACGTGAAAGTCTTTTTACTTGACTATGGCATGCGTGTGGATGTGGATGAGAAGGATATGTATTTTATGCACACTCGCTTTGCCGAGCAGCCATCGCTCTTGTTGCGCGGCACTCTGACCGATGTCTATCCGCTGGGTCTACACTGGCCAAAGGAGGCTACATTCAAGTTTGAAGAGCTAGTGAGAGGCCAACAGTTGCAGGCAGTCATCAAGGATATCGATCATGGAGAGCGCACCTTATTCATTAATTTATTTAAAGGCGATAAGACCATTACCGACCTCTTGATCGCCGCCAAACAGGCTGGACGCAGTAAGAATTATACCGCAGAGCTGCGTGCCGCCAATTGCGGTCGTCGTTTGCGCTATTTGCGTGAGCGTCTGCCCACGTAAGTTGCCAGGCTTTATGCGATAATTGATATATATATATATATATATATATATTAAATCATATACAATTTGTTCTCTCTTTGGCAGCTTTGACATGCTGGAGACAGAAGTGTTCCAGCGGACGGAAGAGTTTGAGGAGCAGTTCGATCATATAATCTATACGCCAACGTTCTATCAGAAGTTTCAGATGCCGCAAGGGATTAATCCGTTCCTTCTTGATCTACAGCAGGCCTTGAGCGATTGGCTGGTCAAATTCAAGGCCGAACAAATGGCCTGGCTCAAGCTAACCAACGAAACTAACGAGAAGCAAGTAGAGGGACAGCGGAAGCGTTTCGAACAGCTCAAGGAGCAGGAACTCAACGATTCAAATGAACTGCAAGACTAACTAACAAAATGGACTATAAATTTGCTTATGGCATAAATTACTTAACTAAATGGCATCTAAAGAGATGCATTTTTATTTCCTATGTATATATATATATGTAACTTACTCTAGTAGTATAAACATATATATTTTAATCCCTTTCATAAACAAAATAAAGAAAACAATTGCTTGACTTTTTAATTAACTTTCGTTGGTTTTGATTCGAATTTTACTTTCGACTTTTAATTTATTTTACAAATAAATATCCAGATTCTTAAATAATACAACTGAAAGCAAATGGATTGAATTGTATCCATATATATAGAGACCATATATACCATATAGCAGTAAATATAGTCTGTATATGTATAGGCTATACGCGTAATCCGTATTATGTTGTGTTGCAAAAGATTTTCAGCACTTTGTCGTCGATTGTTCGTAGATAGATAAATGCGCTTTTCTTTTTCAGAGGGCGTAGGCGTTGCACTTTAGCTTTTTCCAGTTGGCGACAACAAAAATAATTATGCATACATATATATGTATATGTACATATATATAATTACCAAAATGAGTAAACATAGATATATATATATACATATATACATCTATAGATAACCAATTGTATCCGCGGAGCCAATAAGGCATCTCATTGTTAGTGTAGAACAGGAACTATGTGTGCCCGCGAAGCAAAATGCAGTTTAGCATGCCATCATTCACATATACGTATATATATGTATGTATATAAATATATATAGATATATTGATATCTTAAGAAATCCAGAAGTATGCCATACAAAAAAAAACTCGGTTATCGCCCAATCATCCCATGTAGTCGATAAAGTCTAATGGGGGATGAGATCCATCCGGTTCCGTTCTATGGAATGTCTGAAAAAAAAAAAGAGAAGGAATTTAATTTGTGAATATTGAAATATCAATTGGCTTCAATTTGAGATGCAAATTGCAGAAATGTGAATTAGAGATGGAATAATGGACAGGAGCTTCAATTAGAGGTGGAGTAAGTTGCAGAACAATTGACTAGAGATGGAATAGTTGAAACAGAAACTGCGCTTACAGAAGGAGCAAGAGAGCAAGAGAAGCTGCGCTTAGAGATGGCAATAAGTAATGCAGGAATGTGAATTAGGAATGAAATGGAGCTCAAATAAGAACTAGATTAATTAGAGCGAGCGACACAAGCTTCGCTTAGAGATGGCATAAATGGATAAAAGCAAAGATTTAATGGATACACTAGTATTACCGGCTGCACTTACTTTGTCAATCCACGAAAGTATCGGAACTTGCCGATGGTTATTATTTGATGGGACTGTTTTCTTTATATGTACATATATGTAAATTTATTTGCCGTTCATCTTCTTAGAGACAGGACGTACTGAGGATTTGATAATTAATTGAATGCGTGATGCATAACATGCATTGTGGGCACATGACCGTCATCGTCCAGTTCCATGATCTGCATCAGATCCTCCTGCATTAACGATGGCCCACAGATACTTTGGTAGTTATCACTGTCGGCCACTGCCAATGCTGAGCTGATATTACTACTGCTATCATTAATATGATTCCTATTGTCGTTGATGCTAATATTGTTAATATTATTGGAATTTTCATTAGTGTCTGCATAATGGTCGTCCAGCTCCGAGCTGATGGCAATGGTTAGATTATGCGGCGGCAGCACTGTTGCTATTTGGCTGGGACGCTCGTGCAACACCTTAATCCAGGGCACCATCAATGAGATGCGATGCCAGCGTCGCGCTACACCATTCGATGTTGCCTCATTATCGGCCAGTGGCGGCTGATAGGCGGCAACAGTTGTTGTGGCATCCACAGATCTATGCGCATGCTGACTTGTTGTTGGCAAATCATCAAAGGTATTACCGTTATTGTTGCTGTTGTTGCAGTTGCAGGTGCCCATGCCATTGCCTTTGTAGTTGATGTTATAGTTGTTGTCGCCATGCTGTGAGAATTGCTGCACAGATTCCAGCTCCGTTGGCGGCAGCATAGCCGTATGCATCTCCAGCTCAGAGTCGTTAACAATGATTTCCTTGTAGTTGCTGCTGCTGTTGCTGTTGTTGTTGTTGTTGCTGTTGCTATGCAGGATATCGTTGCTGTCAATGATGATAAGTTCGTTATTGCTGTTAATATTGATGTTGTTGCTGTTGTCCTTGGCATCGATGTTGCTGATGCTTAATAAATGATTATTGATAAGATTATTGGTGGCATTGTTATCCTTTAGATTGCAGCTGCTGGGGCTGGAGGAGAGCTCCAGATTGCCCAACGACTTCTTCAGCTCCTGCTGTTGCTCCTCTTGCTGCTGCTGCACCAATGGCTGTTGCTGTTGTTGTTGCTCTTGCTCCTGTTGCTGTTGCTCCTGTTGCTGCTGTTGCAATTGTTGCATGTACATATGCTGTCGCAGCTGCTGTTGATGTTGCTGCTGTAGATGCAGTTGCTGTGGATCGATCTTGCGCATTTTACGCTGCTGTTGCCGCTGCAGCTGCTGCTCGTGACGGCGCTGCAGCTCCATCTGCTCGAGATCCTCGGTCACCGTGTCCGTGGCCGAGACGCAGCCCATAAGACGATGCGCTGCTGCCAATTGACTGCGCATCATGTTGTTGCTTGACCGCGAATTGCCATATTGGAGACGCTGCTGCAGCATGGCCCGCTTCACCAGATCCGGATGCAATTGGCTCTGGCTGGACGATGGCAGCGCCGGCAGCTGGGCCACCTGGCGGTTGGCATCGATCATAATCGACGTCGTCGGCGAATCATTGGTGACCATGCGGCGCTGTTGCCGCTGTGTGATCCGTTCGATGTTCGAACGCGACTGGGCATTGCCGTAGCTAATGCGCCGCTGGGCCCGCTGTCGTCGCTCCTGTGCCTCACGCCGCGCCTCATCTGCCGCGCGCATCTTGGCCGTCAGTCGAAGTTCGCTGCGCAGGTAGTAGCCAGCGCCGCTCTCCGCCAATTGGGCATTGCGTCGCGATATCTCCTGGCCCAGCTCACGGGCACGCTCCAGCGCCCCAAGGCGTTCACGTCGCTGCTGCGCCTGCATCGCCTCCGGCGTCAGTGGCACCAGCGCCCCTTGCCGACGCTGCTGGGCAGCCGATGTGCTCGGCGACTCATTGATATCCTCGATTTCGCGAAACAGACGCTTCAGCCGCACCTGGCGCATCTTCAGCTCGATGGTGCGATCATTGAACTCCTGGATGCGCTCATACTCCTCGCGCAGTCGCTGCAGCTGCCCATTGCGCCGACTGTTGTTGAACATGCGACGGAAGTAGGGCGTACGCTTGATTTGATACGACATTTCCGCGCGTTAGTCTAGTCTCTCTCCTTTCCCTTCGATTCGCTTCGCTTGATCGACTGGCCCAATCTGCCACGTAATGCGATCAACAACGCAAAAATTTTGTTTTGCCAAAAATGAATATTGTGATTTTTTTTTTTTTTTTTATTGTATGTATTTCTTTATATGCGTATATAAAGTTGGGTGCGTGGGTATTTGATGTATGTGATTGTGTGTTTATTTAGTTCGCGACAATTAGGACGAGGAGATATTTTTTTTTCCGCTTTTTGTTGCACTTGAAAATTTTGTACGCTACCTAAAAAAAAAAAAAGATTGTTTGTTGAATGTTGCTGGGACGAAAATGATTTTATTTAATGCTCCCCGGTTGGATATCCAGGTCTCTCAAATCGAAAAAAAAAAACGGGCTACTGCGTTTCTATCATTTGAGAACTTGTATATTTTTTCGGCTACGACTGAATCACATGTTTAGCTTAATTTATTTGTCATTTAATCGTGCTTAACCTTAAAAAGCTATTACATGTATATATATTAAAATTATATCAAGTCTGTATTTGAGGTTATGTTCGAGCAAGCAAAATTACACAAAATGGCTGACGATGACAATCACGGATTACAAAGTTACATCTGCATACATATAATAAAATAAAAGATTTGCTCAGCTCGAGGCTCAAGACAAAATGGCGACGCCTGCGTCGCACAATGGCCTCTCCCTCTGTCGCTCTTTCTCCCTCTCGCACATTAGTCGCAGAGCTTGTAAATCATTTGCTTCAACTTGTACTCGTCGGCGCCAGTCATGCGGCTCATCTTGCGATTGTTCTTGATGAACACAAATGTAGGCATGCTGCGTACATTGTACATATCCATCAAATCCTCAAATCGATCCACATTTATTTTCATTATGTCCACACGGCTGCCGTATTTGCGGGCCAGCGATTTGACCACGCTGTCCATTTCCTGGCACGGGCCGCACCAAGTGGCATAAAAGTCAAGTACGACCAACTTGTGGTCAGACGCGTCCAGGCGCTTGTAGAATTCATTCATGTTGCGAATGGCGGTCATTTTGAGAAGCAAAAAATGAACTAAGTACAATCAAAGACTATTAGAAAAAGACTCGACTTGATCTGGCGAGCAGAAGTGGAATACTAAAGGCAACGCAGATAATTCTTGAAGCGGTGCGCTTTGCCTGGAAAGCTGCATACATACATATATTATATATACATACATATATGCATGTACATACATACATACATATGCATGTGTGCATGTAAATCTTTCGCGCGCTTTTGTACAGCACTCCCACACACACACACATACATCCGAGCAAACGGTACTTATCCAGCATTTCAGCGTTGCCAGCTTTGCCATTATCGATAGACAATTTACGATTAGCACTCACCGTTGCCAATCACAAATATTTAAAAAATTGAAGACTTTGCTGACAGTGGAAAGTTTTGGTGAGCTGCAAACACTCGACTTAACGTCAAGGCTTGCTTCCTTCCTATTTCATTTCAGCCGTCTGACCAGCTGAAAGGCTGATATAACGAAAAATTCTATAAGTCGTTGCCAATTCCCATTCGAAATTCAAGTAGAAACATACAAAAATAACACACACACATACACAAAAACAATATAAGAAGGGATTTTCCGCCATGGTGCATGTGATACAAAGCAAAGAGGACTTCGAACAGCAATTGTCCAATGCCGGCGACAAGCTGATTGTCATCGACTTTTGTGCCAATTGGTGTGGTCCCTGCAGGATCATTGCACCCAAGCTGGAGGAGCTGGCCGCACAGTATGCCGAGCGAGCGGTCGTGCTAAAGGTGAATGTCGATGACAACGAGGATATAACCATTGAGTACAATATCACCAGCATGCCCACATTCGTCTTCATCAAGAGCGGCGAAGTGCTGGAGGTATTTGTTGGCGGCAATTCGGACAAACTGGCCAAATCGATGGAGAAGTTTGTCGGCGATGCCGACGAGTCCTTCGACGAGGACACCCATCTGCAGCAGCAGATAAGCATCTCTTCAGAAAGCGCCGCCAGTGGTAGCACCGTCTGTGATCTTGGCGAGGATATCGATGGCGCACACGATATCCCATCATGTGTGCAGGGTGCCATGGACAAGAGTGGCATCCTGGAGAATTAACTGCCCTCTATCTACCGTATCTAACATCTGGGAATTTCGAAGAAGGAAACTACACTCTATATATTTTAATTGTAATGCCAACGACTCCCATCTCACCCAATACAAATGGAATAGTAATGCCAGCGAAAACTACACCAGACTACACAATGGAGCTCATAGCTGTTAAGGGGCCCACACATACATTACACTACACTACAAAGCAGATTGCTATTATTGCCAAATGTTAACTGTAGCAGATAAAGCCTCTAATCCGTCAAATAACCATTAAACCAGACTTGCTGCCAACAGTACAGTGTGTTTTATTTACGCTAAGTTTATTTATATATATTTAAATTAGAGGCATTTAATTAATAAAAAAAAGGAGCCCGACATTCCTACAGTTATATATATATACATATACATATATGAATGGAGGAAATCTGTGCTGCGTCTACTTTTTGGCAAACGTAATCTTCATAGCGTGCGTGGGCGTTATTTTGAAGCCCTGGAGCGCCTCTTTGGCTGCGTTGCTCTGCAGCTCGGTGGTGAATTCGACAAAGGCGATGTCGTGACGGTTGGGCACCAGGCGCACCTCCTTGAAGCCGGGGAATTGATTGAACAACATCGAGAGCATCATTTCGTTTGTTTCCTCCGGCAGATTGGTGAGGAAAAGGATTTGATTTGGTGGCTGTTCTGTTTGTGTATTCGGATTTGAATTTTCCGCACTGCTCTGCTTCTTCTTCTTGTCCCTATTGAAATTGGAAATATAGAATAGAATTAGTAATGTTAGTAGTGTAATTCGTATAAATGATACAAACTTTTTCTCTTCGACACCCGGCACCGGCTTTGGCGGCTTCACCTTCTTTGGCCGCTCCTTATAGGTGCCCTTCAGTTTGGCCACAATATCCGAATCGGACTTGGAGTAGGCAATGCGCATGGGCTTGTCATAGAACGGAAAGCCCTGCATTGTACGCAGCGCATTGGATGCACTGCCAATTTCTTTAAATATGACAAATGCCTGCCCTCGCATTTTCAATGTTTTCAACGCCACAATATCGAGTATTTGGCCGAACTGTGAGAAGATGGCATAGAGCGACTTCTTCAGCTCCTCCTTTTTAATTTTTTCATTCAAATTGTTTATATAAATGGTTTGATTTGGACGCACATCCATGTTTTTGTTTTATTTTTGTGAGCAACGAAAATAATTGAGGAAAAAAAAACGCGTACAATAATGCTCGTTTGGTCGTAGCTGGTTAGGGATGAGCAAGGGCAGTTTTATATTGAGAGTCGCCATGTTTGCGATGAGTACTTTATATCGATAGGATTTTCATACCGATTATGTGATTTTGTGAGTACCTCGTGACTATCGACAGCAATCGATAAGATCGTTGCTTTACTCTTTATTTGTTAACATCACCAAATTCTATGGTTTAACCAAAATAATCAACACGGCTATTATCAATTAAAGTCAATACAATAGAATATATTTTGTTTGCTATTCCATACACAACGAGTGCAAAGATGTCGACACGTCGCCAGGCCATTACATTATATCGGAATTTATTGCGTGAGTCCGAGAAGCTGCCTTCCTACAACTTCAGGTGCGTATTGTGAAATAGCATAACATAACATCTCAATTATGACAGCTAACTATATTTTCTATTGTACAGAATGTATGCGATGCGGAAAATACGTGACACATTCCGTGCCAACAAGATGATAAATGATTTCAAAGAAATCGATCGACAAGTAGCTAATGCCAAACAAAGTTTGGAATTAATTCGACGACAGGTGAGCTTATGCCGGGTCATTAAATTGGGAAATCAGCTGCTGTACCACCATGTGCACACATGCATACAAACACACACATTTATACACGCACGTATTTGATATTCCCAGTTGCTCAATCGTTATCGCATTGTGCACGTCACATTTGACGTCAGAAACATCCAAAGATAATACAAATAGAGAATTCTTCTTTTCTTTTTTTTTTACTGAGCATTCACTCTTTTTACTTGCAGGTCATTATCGGACATCTTTACACGACCGACAAGCTGGTTATAGAGCAAAAAAAGACATTGCGCCCATCAGACGACTGAAAATTTATCATCGCTATCACACGCACACAGACACACAAACACTCACACACATACCACACGCACGGCATAGGGCAGCTGGACAATAGCAGCGAAAGACTCGTTAAAATTTGATTGTTTTTGTTGTTGTTGTTTTTGTTATGTGCAATTTAGTTGCCGCCAAGAGAAATCAAAGCACTGGAGATTTTAGAAAAAAAACACACCAGTTTAATAATATATAATAATAATATTAATTACAATGGAACTAATTAAATATTGTACGATTAAGTACCGCCTTAAAGTACTCAAGAAAAAAAAAAGTGGGAAAAAAAAAAAACGAAATAGAATAGAAATACACTAAGAGGCCAGCCTATTATTGTTAGTTATTTGAGTATACAAGAAAACTGTAAACTGTTAACTTGGAATGTGGTTGGTATCTCTTATGCCTGGTAGGTGCTGGCCGAGACATTGCCGCCGGTGCCCGTCCAATTGGTGTGATGGAACTCACCCTCCCTGTTGACCAGCTCGTAGGTGTGGGCGCCAAAATAGTCGCGCTGCGCCTGCAGCAGATTTGCGGGCAAAGTGGCCGTGCGATAGCCATCGTAGAAGCTCAGGGCCGTGGAGAGAGCCGGCACTGGAATGCCCCAGAGGAAGGCATTGGCCACCACCTCACGCCACGAGCTCTGACCCTGCTGAATGGCGCGCTTGAAGAAATCGTCGAGCAGCAGATTCGAGAGCGTCGGCTGGCGGGTGTACGCATCCTTGATGTTGCCCAGAAACACGCTGCGTATGATGCAGCCGCCGCGCCACATCAATGCAATGCCGCCGTAGTTCAGGCTCCAGTTATTCTCCTTAGCCGCCTCGCGCATCAGCATGAAGCCTTGGGCATAGCTGACGATCTTTGCGCAGTAGAGCGCGTACTTGATGCCATTCAGGTATTTCTTGATGTCCGGCACGCAGGGCTTGCAGTTGGGTCCTTTGAGTACGCCGCTGGCGATAACGCGCTCATCCTTCAGGGCGGACAAGCAGCGCGAGAAGACGGCCTCGCCGATCAGAGTGACGGGCACGCCGTATTGCAGTGCTGCTATCGCTGTCCACTTGCCTGTGCCCTTTTGGCCAGCTGAGTCGCGTATGCGATCGAGCAGATATCCCTCGGCGTCCTTGAAGTTCAATATGTCCCGCGTGATCTCGATGAGAAATGAGTCCAGCTCGGTGCTGTTCCACTGGCCAAACACTTCGGACATTTGAGGCGAGGTCAGTCCCAACTTCTTCATGATGTGGTAAGCTTCGCAGATGAGCTGCATATCGCCATACTCGATGCCGTTGTGCACCATCTTGACGAAGTGGCCGGCGCCCGCATCGCCCACCCACTCGCAGCAGGGCTCGCCGTCGACCTTGGCGCAAATGGCCTGGAATATGGGCTTGATCAGTGGCCAGGCGGCTGCATGACCGCCTGGCATTAGAGATGGTCCATTCCGGGCACCCTCCTCGCCGCCACTCACACCCGAACCGACATAGAGTATACCCAGCTTCTCCAATTCATCGCAGCGTCGCGTTGTATCCTGGTACTCCGAGTTGCCGCCATCAATGATGACATCGCCCGGCGACAGCAGCGGCACAAGCTGTTCAATAAAATCATCCACAGCACTGCCAGCTGCCAAGGAAAAGAACGTAAACAGTTATTAGAAAGGCAGAGATGGCCGCGTGATCAGCGATCGGGCAAAATGCATGTAAGGCCACATCGAAAGGTTAATCTAGTGATGGAACATGCGCCGATTAGAGCGGTGTAACGCATGCTTTTTACATATGCAAAATTTGAAGATATATTTAAATTTATCAAATATAATTTGTTGTTAATTTAAATTTTATATATTTAAAAAAAAAAATGCTAAAGCTTCCGTTAATAAATTTTATTAGCTTTAACGAAACGTGCTTTATTTTCATTGTCTCTCACTTTTCTAAGCCGTCAGTTGTGCACCTCTAGTTGCAGCAGTAGTGCATAAAATTGACCTTGAACTGAGGTCAGCCCAAAGTCGTCAGTTTCTGCGCTTTGACGAGATAATGGTAACTTGTTTCTTAATCGCTTGACGGCAGCTCTTATCGCCGGCATTGATCTTGACCCGAGTGCCAAGTACCTGTAGAATTACGTTTGTCAACGAGTATGACCTCATGAATGTCACTGCCCATGGAGAATGCTGTGCATCCTGCTCATTTAGACCATGCACTGTTTACCATAAAGATGCGCATTGAGCTTAAGCGATATATATCCAAATAAGTGGTAAGTATCGATACCGCGCATATGACGATGGTAAACAAAAACAAATCGTAAACCGAGAGAGGTAGAAAGAAAGAGTGAGGGAGCGCTAGCGGGAGCGGAGGAGCTTGAGGCAAACGCTCTCCCGCTGAGTTTTTGCTGTTGTTGCTTTTAACGCACGCTATGCAATTTTTGTGTGTGCATGACTTTGCTTTGACTTCCACACTCACACACATACATATGTATGCACACGCGCGCACACACTTACATGGCCTAACGATCACTTCACGCCATTCACTCCACAATATCACAACAACAACACGAACGACTTACCCTTGACCAGCAACATGACTTTGCGTGGCGTTTTCAGCTTGTCGACCATGTCCTTCAGTGACTCAGCCCCAATCACTTTCGTGCCTTTGGCCTCGTTGTTTAGAAAGTCTTGCACCTTAGATACGGTGCGATTGAAAGCACAAACCACAAAGCCCTTCTCGTCCATATTCAGTATGAGATTTTGACCCATTACAGCCAGGCCAATGAGTGCAATATCAGCTTTCCTGCATTAACAAAACGACAACAACCAAAGGCAACAATTAATTCAATCAGCACGTATGTATGCACCTAATGACAAATATCTAAAAAAAAACTTCGCTTACCCGCTCATATTTGTTTAATTTTTGCCTTGCGATTTATGAATACAGTAAATTTTACGTTAAACTTGTTCTTCTGTCGCGCTTTGATCACCTTCCCGTCAACTTTACCGTCCGGCCGCTTGCGCTCACCGATTGAAACTGATGAAATGTTGCCAAAGCAAAAGCGATAAATGCCAAAAAAAAAAAAAAAAGGTAAATAAATCCGACAAGCTTTGCACTAGTGATGCGATGTTGTAAACGTTACAACAGCGTGTCACGCAGGCATAGCGATGTGTGGAGATCTATAGGGAATTCGGCTAAATTTTAAATATAAGCAGAACAAATATTTAATAATAATAATATATTAAATTATATTGAATGTCAATATTAAATGAATATACAAAATTGTTTATGGAACAAATATAAGTTTTATATATGTTTTTATTATTATTATAAAGAAATAACTGTTATAAAAAAATATTTACTATTCGTATGCTATATACGACAGAGTAAATAAAAAATACATATATACAAGGTTTTATTTCAATTTAGAATTGAATATTAGCTACAAAATATTTCCGAAGTTTTCTTCTAGAGACAAACTTTTGGTAACGATAAATTAATTCACTAAAATAACCCATTTAATTTATTTATTTGTATTTTGTATTATTACCTGCCTTCATATTTAACACTAATTCAGTTCATATTGTAAACACATACATATCTAATATACATGTCAACTAACGGTTGTTTACCTCTGCTACGTGCTCATCGCCAAAAGCAAAATCTGGCGCCGCGCTCAACTCTAGCGGCTCTCAGCATTTAGCACGATCAAAGTGAGCGAACACGTTTTCAACTCCACCTTGAGCCGCCCTCCAGGCACGCAGCCTATCGATAACACAACACCGGTATCGATAGGTAGTGTGAGGGGCGCAGCAAGTGCAGTGAATGGAAAAAGCTCAAAGCAAAAATACACAAACAAATGCACATTTATTAAAAGCTTTTTACATACATATAATTAGAGTAGACAAAAAAAAAAAAGGTTTCGGGTTAATTACGAATAGCATTTAATTCAGCATCTTGTAGGGATTCAGTATGCCATTGGGATCGAACATCTTCTTCATGTCGCGCATCCATTCGATGGCCACCGGATCCTTGGAGTAGTGCAAATAGTCCTTTTTGAGGAAGCCAATGCCGTGCTCGGCACTGATACTGCCCTTCAGCTGTGAGGTGTACTCGTAGACGAACGGTTCGACGCGCTTGTAAATGTCGTCGTTGAACTGCTCGCAGGACACATTCAAGTGCAGATTCGAGTCGCCCAGATGCCCATAGCCGCACACCACTGTGGCCAGAGGGCCGCAACGCTCGCGCATCACGTCCACGATGCTGTAGAAGTCGCGCAGCGGCAGCGATATATCGTACTTGAAGCAGAAGCTCTTCTCGATCAGGCCCAGCGGCACCATTTCGCGTATCTTCCAGATTTCCTGCACCTTGCCGGGCTCCCCCGTAACGGTGCCATCCAGAATTTCACCACGCTCCATGCCCTGGCTAATGAATTGATTGATCTTCTCTTCGTCGTGATCGCCATTGCTGCCCGATGTCTCGATCAGCATATAGAACGGATAGCCAGAGATGGGTGAACTAACGGTTAAAGGGGGAAAAATCTAATTATTTACTTTGTATACCCTGTAAATGTTGAAATGGCAGAGATGATAGGGACTAGAAGCGTATCTGAGTCGTTTGAGCTTGAGTCTTAATGACAAAGATATAGAAAGATATGTTTATTTATACCCTGTAAATGCAAAAATGTAGAGGTATGATAGCAGGAAAGATCTAAGTAGAACGTTCAATTTTTTTGTTATAAATGAAGTGAATCTTCAAACTGATTAATATAGAGGATAGATGACTATATTTCTTTACTTTGTATACCCAGTATACCCTGTAAATTCTAAAAATTTAGATATGAGAACAGAATCAGAGCATATCAGGTAAGCAGAAGAATTCTGTCTATGCCTTATCTAGCGCTTAAGAAATACTTTATAAATAATTTCTTTCTATACCCTGTAAACATTTAAAAAGTCTGTTAGCTCACATGGGTCAGACATAGAAGCTATATAGACCACATTCGCCTTTAATTTAAATTAATTTATAGGCTAAAGTATGATTACTATATCCCATATACCCTGTAAATACTAAAAAAGTAAAGTATTCATAGAGGAAATGAGTCAAAAGCTTACGATTTCCTATAGGTAAACCATACCTATCAGAAGCAATTAAGCTCTTGTTATATGAAATTATTATATGTATACCCTGTAAATATTATGAATCTATATTTGGCTGAATTTGACAGTCCGTATGATCGAATATGTTTACAGAATATATCAAGGTTTCATAATCTAGATGGCCAGACTACCAGAATGTATACCCTGTAATTATTAAATAGACTCAATGTAAAGATTTAAGCAAGGTTCATAAAAACTAAATGATGTCAAGGCATTTCTTGTGAAGACAAAAAATGAATTCTAACTTGATATACCCTGTAAATAATAAAGTATTAATGAGTCACTCAATTTGAAGAAAAATAGATGACCTGAAGCATGACAGGGCTAAACGTGATTTAAAATAATCGATAGTTCGATAACAATTTCAGTGCAAGTTAAGTTTAAGTTAGTAGGGTATTCGTTAGTCGCTCACACTCACTTTAGAAACTTGAACTGCTGCAATGCCGTATTGAGAGCCAACTCATCGATAAGCTCGCAGGAGCTAAGAATCTCGCCCAGATTGCGCTTGGCACTGACGAATGTCTTGAGGACATCGTCAAACGAATTGAGTCCGATGAAGGCGACATTGACGGCCTTCGAGACGTGCGGACAGAGCATCGCCAGCTTGGTGACCACGCCCAGTGTGCCCTCGGAGCCGATGAACAGATGCTTCATGTGATAGCCTGTGTTGTCCTTCTTGAAGTTGGACATCAGATCGAGCACCTGGCCATTGGCCAGCACCGCCTCCACGCCCAGCACGGAGCCATGCAGATTGCCGTAGCGTACGACACGAACGCCGCCGGCATTTGTCGAGACATTGCCGCCAATGTGACAGCTGGCCTTGGCACCCAGATCGAGTGGAACTGTTAGACCCACATCGCGAGCCCGCTGATCGAAGTTCTCCAAAATGCAGCCAGCCTCAACGATGGCAATGCCCGTCACCTCATCCACGGAGAGTACCTTATTCAGGCGCTGCATGGACAACACAATCTCATCGCAAATGGGCACCGAGCCACCCACCAGACCCGTGTTGCCACCCTGCGGCACCACCGCCAGACGCCGCTCATTGCAGTAACGCAAAATGGCGGCCACCTCCTGCGTGTTGCCGGGCTTCAGCACCAGCTTGCTGTTGCCTAGGATTCAAGGGAAGTCCGAAATGTAAAGATTGAGTGAGAGATTGTCACTTGTGCCATAACTCACCTCGTATGCGCTTCAAGAAGCATATATTGTAGCCCTCCAGATCCTCGGTGAGCACATGATTCTTGCCCAGCAATTGCTCGAAGTGGGCGACATCCTTATCATTGAGCTGGGCGTAGTTGCCACGCTGTACGTTATCCGATATCTGCAAGAGAGAGATAGACATAGATATAGATATAGATATAGATATAGATATAGATATAGATAAATAACATGAACATTTTCTAATTATCAATACATGTACATTTACCCACATACATACATACATACATACATACACGTAACACTTTCGCCATTCACAACCCATTGACTAACTGTACAACTGTACACAGCAATGAATTTTACAACCACCATTTGCAAAACGCTGTCTTCGCTTGACAGGCGCCGATTGGCCATTCGTCGTTCGCTGGCCTGCATAAACAAAAACTTACCACAGCATGAATGCCGACAATGTATGTGTGTGTTGGGTTCCTCCCACCCTAGGCCATGCGCCAATAACTCACCACACACACACACACGCACACACGACATAGACAATGCTCACTCACTCTTGCTCCCTCCCACCCAGGTAGCGAACTGTAAAATCCACCACGCAAGCAATGCTGCTACCTCCCTACACGCCTGCCCAGGTCAATAGCTCTCTTGCTTGCTCTCCCACTCCCTCGCTCTAGCTGGCTTTGTTGCTCTTACCTGTGTCAGTTCCGGCAGCGGCGATGTGCTGCTTGCCAGCGTTCGCACCACCGTTCCCGTTGTGCGTGCGTGTCTGTGCGTCTCTGTCGGTGTGTGTGTGCGCGCAAATTGCCGCAGGGTGACTGCGGTCGCATATCTGCGCATTTGCATAAGACCCTGATGGAAACGCATTCTCGTCGAGCTGCTACAATTGCACAATCAATGAACAGTTGTGGGTCTATAAAATGAAGAAAAAGAGTAGAGAAATATCTAGCATATATGTATATCAAATAACAGCTATCATATATGTATATAACTTTAATGTAAAGTCAGAATTGAAGTCAAGCTGAAACTGCTGTTAACAATGCCATTAAAGCTAGAATTCACTGTCTACATATGTATAACATAATCTTTATAACATATTTATAAATAATCTACATATATACAATATTATCTTTATATAATATCTCTTATTGATAATATATAATCTCTATACACATAATATGACTTCATGAAGTATATTAGTTTTTGTTTATCTATGAGCTTATCTATCGTATTCATCAGTGAACTACAACTTTCAGTCTCTAGTCAAGTATCTTTCCCATATGCCATGTTCCGATCATTGATTTTGATCGATAACTAGAAAATCAGTTGAGTTATCGATTGACAGAAAGCAAATATAAACTTATTAGGGTATGCCATAGTGGAACTTTATCTGATATTTGAAGTATATTTGGATCTTATATGGTATCAGCTCTGAGTTTATAAACTTTATGGGTTGAGCCACGCCCACTCTTGACTTAGAGATACATTTGACTACAGTTAATATAGACAAATTGCTTACAGGGTAGCAAGGAGCTTTGTTCATATAACTGTACTTCTTTCTATTATATCGTGATTTCGTTCTGCTTAATGGGCATTTATTATAAACATTCATTCAATAGCAAAACATTAAACACATATTTTAATATACATGTATATCATTTTTTATTTAAAACTCTTTTATATTAAACTTTGTACATGTTGATTAGAATTTGCATATTTGCAGGCCAATTGAGCAGGTTGTTGGCAATGCTGAAATGTGAAACAGTTTTGGGTCGTAAATCCGAGTCAATATGTTTATGACCGCGACCGGGTTTACTTTGTCAATATGTGCATAGGTCTGGCCGTCTCGCTGTCTGTCTCGCTGTCTGCTTCCAGGTATAAAGGCAAAAGAAACTGCATAATCATAAACTCATTTACGATCTTTACGATTACCTGCTCAACTTTGGTATTTGGTCTTGCTGTGCCTGAAGGTTGAGCACACAAACTGAGTTAAAGCCTGATTAGCTAAGATCTGCCAGAGCTGTCAACGAAATCCCAATTTTGTACAATTTTCAAGCATGCTATAAACGATTTTCTTCTTCTTACAATTTCCATTATTTCCACAATCGAAATTTCTATAAATAAACTTTATTTCTTCTATTCATATTACTTGTTAATTGCCTTAATTTCAATTAGTTTGATAAGCTCATCTCTAGCATGTGATCGCCGACTGATTGCAGCCATATTGTATGACACACAAGTTTGACAGTTGTTCGTCACCTGCTGCTGCTGCTGCACTGCGCGCAGCCAATAAAGTTGTATCTATGCTCTTCTCTCTTTCACTCACGTGCATTTGCGCAACATTACAAAGTTTAAGAGTGGCGTCGCTGCTTGCCGATCTTAAAGAGCTTTAAAGCTTCTGACCCTAGCGCTTTTTCACAAGTTTGTTTTTGTTTACATTTGCGGCCTTCGTCTTTCAGATGCCCTGTCTTGTTTGATTACGTCGAAATTTTGTATGTATGTATGTATGCATGTATGGCTTTGCATGTATGTATGTGCGTGTGCGTGTGCGTGCGCGTGTGTGCGTGCGCATTATCTCTCATATGTATATGTATAGCAACTGATAAGCTCACGCTATTAGACAAAATGTACTTAAGTATGCATGCATATGTGTGTGTATGAGCACACATGCATGTGTGTGTATGTTTGTAAGCAGCGCCGCTATAGAAGTATTCAATGCTTTATGCACAGACGCAAGCACACACACATAAACGTGCACACACACACTCATACACATTTACGTATGCATGTTTTGGCATCAGCTGTCCACGCGCCATTCACGCACTTGAAAACAACGAGAGAGAGAGAGAGAGAGAGAGAGAGAGCGACACGCATACGCATGCACAGCAGAGAGCCAACGCGCTCTTCAATCATTTGCATATGTAGTTTTTCGATAATCCATTATGGAAAACAACCGCAAAGACCACAACGCAAAAGACAAGAACAACGCGATAGAGCATCAAACTAACTGTTATACATAATCAGATATACTTATACTTATACTTATACTGTTACGTTATATGTACATACATTTACGCACCAACACTTTGTTAACTCTTCTCTCTTCTTCTTCGCCTATTTGCTCGTCTAGTCGCACAATCGTAGGCGCAACCAAAACAAAACTAAAACGAAATCAAAGACGACAATCGCTAAAATAAGCGTGAGCGGCGCATAAAAAACTAAAGCGTAAAACAAAAAAAGAGAGCGCAAAAGAAAGAGAGAGAGTGAGAGAGAGAAGGGGGAGAGCTAGAGTGTGAGCGAGCATGCAAAAGCTAACGAGCGCCACAATAAAAGCTCAATGTTTGCACAGATCAGCTGTTTGCAAAGCTTTGCAAGTTCTTTCTTGTCTCTTTTTGTTTTAAATGAAAAACAATTTAGTTTGGAAAACTTAAAAATTATGAAATTTACAATTATTTATAAAAAAAATAATATGTAAATATAAATGTATAGATTAATAAATATTTACATATATAAATATAACAAAATTTTTGCTTTTTACTAAAATTTTACAAATTTAATAAGTAAATTTAATTGTAATTTATTAATTTTAAATAAAAAATAAAAAGAATAGTGCAAAAATTTAGAACTCAAACTAAATTTAATTATTATAATTAAAAAAAAAAAAAAAAAGAATTCTAAACTAAATGATTATTATTATTTATTTTAAACTTGAATTGTTCTCTAAATTGTATATTTCATAGTAATATTAGAAAAAATAGAAGAAAAAATCATTTAAAAATTATTTAAAATATTTTTATTTCATACATCATTTTGTTTACAAATATATAATATATTTATAAATATAAAAATGTTTATAAATATTTTATTTAGCTAAAATGCTTAGATTTAATTAATAATACTTTCAATTAATACTTAAACAAAAAATAAATAAATAGAATAACATACAAATAATATTCATATGAAATTTAAAATATTCTTGCATAATTTTCAACTCAAATTGTTATTTTTTATATTATCAAAAATATAATATTTTGGAATACTAAATTTTGGAATTTAAATTTTTAAGATATCTTCTATTTTTACTTTTCATATTAAAAATCCAGCTTGGTTTATTAATTTTTTACTTAAGCTAAATTGAACATAACCTCAAAAATGATATTTTTAATTAGTTAATAAAGCAATGTAATCAAATGATATGAGCAAACGAATCATTTATAGTAAAAATTAAAAAAAAAAACAATTGTCAATTTTATTATTTACATAACTTTAAAAATGAAATGTCAACCATTTTGTTTAGAACAAAACGCAAACTTTTTATTTCAGCACAACGTAAAAGCAAAACATATTTTCATTGTCTAAATAACCAATGTGCGTGCATAAATATCCATAACATTATGATTTATTTATGTAAATATTTTAATAACTAATTAAAGTTTGATTTAGGGTAATTAAACAACAATTTCTCTAACTAAGAAATCGGCACAATACAACTGTTATACACGCTGGCTGAGCAAGTTGAGTTCGAGAACTCACCACAGCAACGCCCATTCGATTGGCAGCACACCACCAGCGACGTACCTATATCCATCTCATTCCTTCCTTTGCACACAGCGCTGTGGCTGTTGTTGTTTCGCTTGCGCTAGTGTCGCACGACAACACACACCCCCAAAACGGGGAACAAAAAAAAAATGAAAAAGAGCAGCAAGCAGCGCGCCCATTTTTCGCCGTCGGCATTTTGTATTGGACGCAGTCGCGATACCAACTGCAAATTAGACAGCGACAGTTAAATCAAAATGGCGGCACCTTTCTATTTGTTAACTGTTGTTCACGCCAATATTCATCCAATTGTTGTAGCCAATGCCAAAATTGATTGAAAAACTCATTTTCAATTATAGTTAAATACAATCTACCCTACACATGCTATGCATCTATTCAGCTAATGAATCTCCATTGATATTAACAGTACGGAAAAACATATTTGGATTATTTATTCAATATTTTCGATTATATATTATAATTGAATTAAGTTCTTTAGTTAATTTTATAGGAATTAGAGATAATCATTATAGTAAATGCAATCAAATACATAGATAAAAATTCAAATGATTGATCATGGTACTTGAAATAGAGCATTACGAGTCCAAGTTTTCCCAACTATTCTATAACATCAAATTTTATGCTAGCCTCAAAATTTCTTAATTTTATATATATTTCACTATATTGAAAATATTTGTGCTCGATATATATCTAATATTCCCCACAATGATCAGTTATCGATAAACATCGATGGAATTATTTAAAGTAATATTCCCACACTGCCGCGTTATCGATAAATATCGATGACATTCGTTAAAGTAACTTAACTTTAATACTTACAGAGCTAATACATACCTGATCTAAGGTATTTTCTAGTCGATCACTTCATTTTCACTGCATTTCCATCAGCCATGGAACTTGTTTTGATTAACTTGTCTGAAATATAGTTTAAAGCTGATATCGGAATATTCTAGAAAGCCTCTTTGTAAGCATAGACAAATTGAAGTGGTCGAGTTGGCTATATATGAGCATATAATACCCTGTATACCGAGTCATTAAAAGGGCGTACAAAAAGTTGATTTCTCAACATTTCTTAACACTTTGCGATAAAGCTATACTAAATCTATATCGATTTGAATCGATTTTGGTTATAACAAAATGTTATCGATAATTTGAATTTGTTTAAAGTTTGCCACATCTGATAATACCAACTTTATGTTTACTTGCCTTGATCTTGAATATATAATATTGTTATATATATAGTATTGAACCCGACTTTTCAGTGTCAACCAAAACACTTAGGTACATCAAAATAGTAGTACTAATCGATATCGACTTACGATATCGAAGTATTCGTATTCTATTCTATATAAGTTCTATTCTATATAATTCTATTCTATATAAGTTCAATTATGAATTCTCTCATAGGCATCTAATCGGGTTTTATCATATATAAAACAGCTATTTATAAGATTTTTGAATTATATAGAAACATTATTGTCTACATATGCATGTATGTATATATGTACATATCTACAAAGTCAAGCAAGAGATTAAAGTAGAGACATATATACTCTCCTACTAGACCTTATAGATCTTATAGATATGTAGATTATGAAGATAAATATGCATGCACCATATTACCGTTATACCTGTTAGCTATATCTAGACTTCAATTTATTTGGTTTCGAATTGATAATTATATTTGATGTCATTTAGTAATTTTCTAGGCTCTACTTAATCAGATCTTTCTTTATCTTTCTTTATAAGGTTTCCAAATACTAGATTTTCATCTAACCTTTGGGTTTATCATATGCTTGTGTCCTATATGCTGGGTATTCAGATACTAGATTTTTGGATTCCGAAATACTGAGTATCCATATAATATCAGTATCTATGTATTGGATATCCTTATATATATATACTCCTTAGGTTTCAACTTGGTATTCCATATACAACGTTTTTTTACGCTTTCCTCTTCTGAGCTTCCTTAGGCATACTCCTTACTTAATTTTCACATTCTTCGATACCTTTACTAGGTTATTCCGGGTGACCTTATACTAGGCTTTGATATACTGGAATTTCATATACTCTATATATAGATAACTTTCATGTAGCATTCCTTTTAGCCATTTACTAGGCTTCATCTACTCACTAAGTTTCCATATACTGATCATCCCATATATGAAGTTTTTCTAGAACATCATATGCTGAGAATGTATATACTAGAACTTCCCATACTACGTTTCTATATACATAATTCTAATCTATAAAATCTCTATACAATTCTTAAACTACTCAAATATCTTAGATTTGATTTTGTCTAGATTTCCATACACGGAGTTTCCAAATGCTAGATTTCTTTATATTTAGTTATCCATATTTCAATCGTACCTTAACTAATCTTATCATAACTTCAACTTAACAGTGTATATATATATAGTCTATATCAGTATAATGAACTAATTCCTGATCAAAGTACAGACTCCAAAATGAACTTTACTCTTAGGTAACAAAAATGTATATAGAATCTATATTATAGATAGATTGATAAGATATAAACTAGTATCTTGTTTCGAAAATGATTTCATATGTGAAATCGAATAATGATAGTTCGATGATTGAGAAGGATTATTATATTTCAAGTTGAGAGATAAAATAGAAGAAGAAGAAAAAGAGTAGATAACTTTATAATCAAATTTCAATGCACTGATATATATATATTTATATAATATATACTTCAGGCAATTTTAAAATATTCAACTCTTAAATATTTCAAGAAATCCAACTTCTTAACGTATACCTGCATTATAAATATATATATGTATATATTGTGATCTGATTAGCTTAAGTAATGTTAGTTTTGTATTTATCTCAGATATTTCTAACAAATATCTATAAATTAAATTTCGATTCAAACTATGTTCTTTTTAGATTTCTGCGAAGATTTACCTGTGAAATCTCTGAATGATCTCATAAGCGCCCCAGCCCTTGTTGCCCCCAGCCCCTGTGTCCTTCAAGTGTTACGATCTGTGTCGACCGGGCATAGTTCCGGTCCAGGCGCAACTTCTGTACCATAGCAGCAACAACAACAATAACAACAAGAAGAAATAATGAGAAACAGCCCTTAGCAAGCTTAGGGGTTGCATTTGGCAGATTCCACTTAATAGTGGCAATATTTTTGGGGTTAATTGTCGAATATTTGCTTTTGGCAATGCATTCACATTGCGCCGTAAAATGGAGAAAGGAAAAAAAGAGGTAACGCAAATAGACGAGGGTTGCGGGGTCTAAAAGGATGTTACAGTGGACAAGCGTTTAATATATGTATGTGCGTAGCGTAAGTGACAAAGTTCAACCCTTTTTAAAAAAAAAAAAATTATGTGACTGCTGTAGAGAACTACCCTAACCCTTGACAGTAGCGCATCCAGCCAGCGGGTACAGTTCGTGCCTGTTCAATGGGTTTCTCATCAATTCTCAAGAGGGGTCGACTAACTAACAACCCCTGTACAAATATTAAATATTAAATATATATTATATCAAATTAAATTACATTAAATTATATTCTTTTTTAGCTAAAATCTACTATAATAAACTATCATAAATTACACTACTTGCAGCTTTACTCTTTGTTAATTGAAATTCATAATATCTAAAAAACTATTTACATAAATTCCATCTTTCAATTCAAAACAAGCGCAAAAAATAAGCAATACTAACCAAACTCTATTATCGACAACAAGAAAGAGCGCATACAAAGGTCGCCAAAACCGAACGAAAATGCTAAAAGAGAAAGAACCGTACAGCATAGAGCCTGGCCGTTCACATGTGTATGCGTGCGAGCATAGCGACTGCGTGTGTGCGCTACGCGGGAGGAGCTGCACAAGGACAAGGGTGAATCGATCATGCGATACGTTTGTAATGCGAGAGGTTAATAAGTAGCTTAGCTGCATGCGCACATACACACACACACACACACACATACATTCAAGCACATGCAATCGTGCATGATGTGAATTTGCTGTAGATTTGCATATTTTTGAATCCGAGTTTCGTTCACTTCGGCAAGCTAACGGTAGAGCTGACGCTGAGCTAACCACGCCTAGGCGCCGCGCTCAGACTTCATTACAAAAGCAAAAGCTGAAACAAAGCGAACCCAGCAATCAGCAACCCATTTTGATAGTTGAATCAACACACTCACATACAGACGTGCGCAAAGCAATCTTATACGCCCCGAATGACACCCCAGTCGGGCTGCCGTATGCATGTGTATGTATGTATGTATGTATGTGTATCTGTGTGTATGCAGATGTTGATAATTCCAAGGTTTTTTTTTTTTTTTCAAAAATGGTGAAGGAAATTCTAACGATAACAATGCCTAAGCTAATACATACATACATACATATATGTGTGTGAGAGTGAGGCAATTACAACACACCGACACACATGCACACAAATGCGCGCGCTGCGCTAATGAGCGCAAGTGAGCCAGCAGTCAAAGAGAGAGAGCGAGAGCGCACTAAGCTAAATTGATACCAGTGAAAAAAGCACGCGCAAAGCAATTTACGCTGATTATACATTTGTCATTTTTGTATAAAATATACAAAAGCACACACACACACACACACATACACATAAGCAGAGCTACTCACACACAGGCTGGCTCATGCTGAAAAGTTGGACACACAGTCGTGCGCTCGCTCACACTGCGGCGCCAACGCCAACGACCCCCCAACCAGTGCCAACAGCAACACCACCAACAACAACCGCAGGCAGACCCAACAAGTTTCGAGTTCATAATTCGAAACGTACGTACAAAAAAAAAAGAGCGCATGCTCGGCTTTTTGTACAGTTGAATAAGACAGAAGAAGAAGAGTCTGTCCAACTAATAAGAAAAACCTACATACATATAGAAACAACAACAAAAAAATACAAAAGTCCAACCATAAAAAATCCAACACACACACACACAGTCCAGCCAAAGATGAAGCCGGATCAGCGAGCACACTCACACGCACACATACATGCGCATACATGAACGGACGACAATCAAAAACCAAATAAAAGGCATAATAGAGAAGAGAGAAACAGCAGGCAAAAACACTTAACAAGCGTAGAAATAATATGGCGGCTGCAGCAACAGCAACAGCAACAACAAAAACGAAACAAACGAACGGAACATCGAAATGTTTCGTACCATCGTTCGTTCCCAGCAACGAGCCTCACATTAACGTTGCCTGTCACTGCCAGCAGTGGCCCAAAACAACAACAACAACATCAGCGAGAGTCAAACACACAGGCACACATACATATAACGATGAACATTTTTGAACGTCGACTGCAAGAACAGCCCAAAGCGGCGCACACAGCTACGAACAGCTATACGGGGGCAGCGCACACAGTCAAACAACAAAATGAAAAATGGAATGCTAGAGCTTCTCACACGGCACAGTGGCACCAGAGTGCTCTATAATTGTATGTTCGATATATTATTTTATTATATTAAATTTTCTAAAAATATTTATTTTGTTTTTTTTTTTTTTTAAATTAAATTAAAAACATTAAATATAAATTCATATAATATATTTATAACGTTAGTTATACATATTTCATATATATTTTATACTTTATATACCTTTGTTTATCTATGTATATAATCACCTTTGCAAGATAATTTAATATATGAAAATTAATTATAAATATATGTATAATACGATAATAAATACTATTTTTATTTGATATGATATATACGTGATATGGATATATACGTTTTTAATATTGTTCACAGAATGTTCGTCAATACATTAATATCAGTTGTACTCTGTGCACATGCATATCATCCCAGCAACACCACTAGACCACGGTAGTTGCAGCAACAAAAAATCTGCCAACGTGTGTGCCAAATTACCGGGTGCCATCAGTCACAGCCATATCCACACAAAACGCATAGCATTTCAAATGAAAATGTCGATTCGGCAATATTAGTGGCAACAGCAGCAACAACAACAACCACATGAAAAATGAAACGGACAGAAAATGCAATTCAAATACAAATAATGACGCACAGGCCACTGTACGAATGAGCGAGCAAGCGAAAGCGAACGATTGCCTCTTTGCGCTACAGCCGTGGCACCCCCCACCATCCGATGCGACCCATGGTCCCGGGTGAGGCCGACAAGCAAAACTAATAATAAAATAAAGCCGCTGTCGTTTGCTAGTCCGCTCAGGTATGTATGTATGTATGTATGAATTTATGTATATCCGAATATGTGCGTGTATGTATGTTTGTATGCCTGTATAGGCGTATGCGAAGGTGTGGTGGTGGCAAACTCGAAATCGAAAAAAGAAGATGAAGTATAGCAAGCAAGCCAGCAGCAGTATCAGCAACGGCAACAGCAACAACAACCACAACGAAACGACATTCGAGTATACAGACACAAAACTGGTCTCTCGCTCGTCGACAAGGGCGGCAGTGCCAAAAGTAGCGGGCAGAGTGGATGGCAGCACACGCACAGACACACAGTCAGACACCCATACACATACACTACATACATATGTACATGCATACATGTAGATGGATGAATGCGCCACTACGGGCGCGAAAGCAAAAGCAAATACAATACACATGCCCGCCAGCTGTGTAGCCTCGTTTTTTTTTTTTTTTCGTCTTTTTTGTTCACATACATTTTTTCTTTCGTTCGCACACACCCCCAAAGCGCACAAAACAAAACGTTGCGAACAGCGAGTCGTGGCGCTATTGCAGTTACACTCGCACTCAATGGATACGCCATCTGACTTGCTATTGGCATCCCAGTCACACACTCGCATTTGTTATAGAGAAATGTTTCGCTGTACGTGTTATCTGTGCGTGTGTATGTGTGAGGAAACTCGTTTTCCTCGTCCAGCTGCTTGCCAACCCTCCTAAGGCTAACACACACAGTCACCAATACACATGCGCGCTGCTGCTTCATTTTGTTTCGGCAGAGTTGCCGCCGTCTGCGCGCGTTTCAGTCTAAAATTCAACTTGGAAGCGCACGGTCTGCGTTCTGTTCGCTAGCTCGCGCCGATCTGTCCAAACCGCTAGTCGAGATAAAAGATACAACGCGTCGCGCTGCGCACACACAAATACTCACATAGATACATACATACATGCAAACGCTCATGTATATGTACATGCATTAAGACGAATAAATCGCCAAATTAACAACTGGATTTTGTACAATATATATATATTTTTTTTAGTGTTGCAAGTTCAAGTTAAACAAATTTCCAAAAAGATACAAGATACATGCTGCAAAGTGAAAAGTTATGCTGCCGGCGTCGCTGTCGCTGTCGCAGTCGCAGTCACAGCCGCTGCCAAAGCGAGCAGTGAAATTGTGTGCCGCCTAACAAAAAATATGTTGCTAGAGTTGTCGCCGCCGCGTTTTATGTAAGCTGAGACACACAACAATAAATAGTTAAAGCTAAACCCCCTTGCCCCATCCACCCTGCCCAGGCGCCCACGCACATCACGTGTACAGGTGCTTGGACGATGCAGCATATAATACATATAAAAAAGAAAACAAAAATGAATTAACTGTGAACTAAAGCCAGGCATTGCATTAACTGTGAGCCAACGCCAACGTCAACGTTGACGTCGACGCAGCCGTTGCAGCGAGTGGACGTACGTACTAATTATTACTCTCGTGCACGAAACGTTCATTTACACGCCTCAGTCGCAGTCGCAGTCACAGTCGAAGTCGAAGTCTCAGACAGCGTACATACACACACACATACACATACACAGTGACAGACACGAACAGACTATCAATATACACACATGCATACACATATGTATACACACACATATACCGACTGAGGCTGACGCTCGACGAGACATTTTTTTGTGTACATTTTTGTATGTTTTCTTGTTGTTGTTGTTGCGCTTGCCTTGCAACAAAGTTTTACTTTTTTTTGCCTGTTATTATATGTATATGTATATGTTTATTGCCTGTACTCGTATATGTATATATGTACGTTTATGTGTGTGTGTGTTTATCTCATATATTTGTTACCGACAGCAACACAAAAACAGCAACAACATAATAAAAGAAAATTACACAAATGCAGTAGCAGCAGCAATATGCTGCCAACAACAATAAAAACAATCAGCAGTCGCAACAGCAGCCGCAGAATAGCAGCAGCAGCAGCAGCAGCAGCAGCAATAGCAGCAGCAGTCGCAGTCGCAGTCGCCGTCACAGTAACAGCAAAAAACAACAGAACATCGCTGTCGTCGCTGCTGCAGTCGCCGTCGCCGCTGACGTCGCCGCATGCATACTATTAATTTATTATACAAATTGTTTTTATTTTGAATAATGGATCGTCGTGCATTGAAGTTTATGCAAAAAAGGTATTTTGTGTTTCTTGATTTTGTTTTGTTTTGTTTCGCTTTATTTTAGTTTTTAGATACAATATTGCATTTGCCAGCAGATACTAATACACACACACACACACACACACACTTTCACACATACACAAGGGCATACATATATGTATATGTGTGTCAATGCACTCGCGTTTATTATTGCTTATTACTAATGTTATTTTTTTTCTGCACACGCACTCACCATACACGAACTTCTTGCTCTTGCCCTCTCTCTTTCGCTCTTGCGTTGCTGTGACTTGTGTATTTGTTATTATTACAGCGGGCCGCGTCCCAGGTTAGCTTGAGTGTGACCCTCGCAGCGCTAAACAAAAATTCTTTGCTGCGTGTAGACACTAGATTTGATACCTTTTATTTTGTACAGCGATTTCTCTGAAGTTTTATTTATTTATTTATATAAATATTTACATATTTACGTATGTATTTGTTTTTTAATGTGCCTGTTAAGTGCAGCATGCTGTCTTTGGCGCGCAGTTCAAGTGCGGCGTTTTTCAGCACTGCCGCAAAACACAAATACTAAATCTTTACACACGCATATGCGAGTGCTTATGTATGTATGTATATGTGTTTGCCTGTGCGCGTGTGTGAGTGTATCTGTGTGCAGTTGCTGTTTGACGTCCATCATAATCGAAGTTGTACTTGAAATTCTCTTCCTCAGCTAAAGCAACCTAAAAACACAAGTCCCAAACGAGTTTTTTTGTTGCCCCATCTGCTCAGCTCATGTACTGTTGATAAAACGCTGCAGTCCAACCTATACATTCGCACACACATACTCACTCAGTCAATTTCGCAATGCATGCGACGTACTTAAGTGTGTGTGAGTGTGTATGTGTGTATTTGTCGGTGGTTGATTTTTTTTTTTACTTTTCGCACTATTGAAAAAGCAAAAGTTCTAAGCCAAAGTACAATTTTTTTGGCCGAAACTGAAACTGCAGGCGGCATTGTAAGCAGCGGTAGCTCCGCGTCGAAGAAGAAGAAGAAAATAAAGTAAAACCGCAATAACAACAGCTAGTGGACTGCATTCGCTCTCTCGCTTGCGTGCGCGTGGGCGCCCATAGTTGGAAGTAAACAAAATTTGAGGCGCGTGGTTAGTGTTGCCATCTGTTCACAAAAATTTAATTACTGAATGTATGAATGTAAATATAAAATACATTTGATATTATTTTTCTGTGTACTCCTAGTAGTTTGCATTTTGTATTTTCTCCCCGTACACTGTAATCCACAAGAAATAAATATTTGCCTGTAATGATTTATTTTCATTTTTGTTTTCATATACCTACATTTAAATATTTATGCATCTATTTTTCTGCTTGCTGGCAACTCTACTCGCACACCAACTCATGCTCACGGTCTCATCCATTTGGCACAGAAATGTGAATGTGTGTGTGTGAGTGAGTTTGACCAGGAAAGTATTGTCATCCCGCTCATACTTTCGAACATTGGGTAGCGGCTCCGACAAGGGCGACATTAATGCTTCGCGCTCTATTATTTGTATTTGTATTCGCAATGGTATTTGTGTGAGTGAGTAAGTTGTTGGTGGCTGTGGTCTGGCGTGTAGAAATGAAACCGGTTCGTATAATCAATATGTAGTCATCTATTTTCGTCTCATCCCCGTCACCACCTACATCGTGTACAGGTTTAATGCCCCAACAACCACCAAACATAATTTTGCACGCATTTTTCTCGCAACAATCTGAATTTCTACTTCTCTGGCATGTGTGCAAGCTGCGCGCGCTCTCTCACTTCCATCTCGCTCTAACTCACTCAAACTTCTATTCTATTTCTTGAGCGCATGCTCGTTTTGTTGGCATCGTCGGCATGTTATCCATCATCCTGCAACCCGATTTGGTTAGGAGCGATCATAAAATTGATGATGGCTGTGCAGCATTAATATTATTATTGTTCTTGGATGGTTAATGACAGCGACGCTGCTCCATTCCACTAATATTGTGCTGACAAATACATTTAAAGGCTCTCACTCTCTTTACTACACTCCCATAGAAATTACTCACACGGACACACATGCATGCAAGCATCAAACCAGTCTTAAGCTGCAAGTCAGTTTTTTTATTTTTTATTTTTATTTTTTGTGACGTTGAAAAGGATGCTGCTGCGTCTGGCACGGCGTCTAGTCGGCAGTTTTTTTTTTTTTTTTTTTTTTCATTCCTTTTTGTTTGTTTCGTTCCACCAGCTTTCGCTTGCTCTTTGCCGTTTGCGGTGCTTCACATGGGGGCGTGCGACCTTAGCATACCCCAGAAGGAAACCAACAGCAACCCTCCCGCATGCGTTGCACTCCAAACACCCCTGACCGATTTCATGGCTTGCCAAAACCGCCCACTGCTGCTCCACCCCGCCTCCACTTTTGTTGCTGTTGCTGTATTGTTGCCAGGGGTAACCCTAACTAATGCTGCGCCGGTTCCTTTAGCCTCTACGGTTGTAGTTTTTTTTTCTCTTCATTTTGTTTTTTCCATTTATATATATATTTTTTATATGCCTCACGGGCATTGCGGGGAAGTTAGATTGGAGGATTAGGTGGCTCGGTCCGGAATGGATGTTGGTGTGGTTACCTTGTATTATTTAAACTAAAACTTGGTGAGGTTTTTACTGTAGGTCTTTGAACTATGAAGTTCGGCAACGTCTGAAAATGTTACGCTTTAAGCTTCGACGATGTGAGATTTGAAACTTTAAATGTATCACTAAGTGTTCTTAATTAATTCTCTTAATTGAAATTCGCACTCACACAAATTACACTCAATGTTAATTTATTACGGCGCAGCCAAACTTCATAGTCAAAACAACAGCCAAATGCGCAACCTTTTCTTTTTGCACTTTGATTATTTGATTTTCTATGCACAACTTTAATATGCATTGGGCTGCGCATGAGAACCATTTAACTGCAACTGCGTATACAAATCTCTCTCTCTCTCTCCGTTTCTCTCCCACTCTATTTGCTCACGCGGCACACACGTTCAGGCTCGCCTGTCGCTCCCACGCATGCAGTACAACTGCAACTCTCATTCATTCGCAACTCCTGGCTCTGCTTGTTTACAGTTAACAATTGATGGCCATAGAGGAAGAGCACAAGAGCACAACAAAATAAAATCATAATAATCTACATACATATATACACACATATGCATATGTAAATGTTGTCCAGGGTTTATGAACATGTGTATGTGTGTATATGTGTTTGCATATGCAGCGTTTCGCATCACAAATGACCTCTTTTGAGTAACTAACGCACGTGTTTATATGTGTGCGAGAGAGAGTTATTTATGTACTCTGTTATAATGTGAGCAACATTTACCGTTATATGGGTCAATGATTGCAGCTAGCTGCATGTAAATAAGGAGTAAGGTAGAACAGATCGAAGTTGAAGCTTAACGGAAGTCAACAACTTGTAACAAATTACAAATAATAACTAGAAACAGTAATTAATTATAAAAGAAAAATATAAAATAATAAAAAAAAGCAATGGGTAATAATATATGCCAATAATTTAAGTTGAATATAAATAGATAAATAAAAACATTATAAAAATATTATAAATTATTTTAAAATTAAATTTCATACTTTGATATTCATCAGTCAAATAAAATCGTTGACATCAATTTCTTAAGTTTATTTAATTTGCTATGAATGATCTCTAACTTTGACGCTGGCTCAGTCCACGCTGAGTTTTTTGTGTGTGCGTGGGTGGGAGAGACAGTGAGTGAGAGAGGGCAAATACAAGCATCTATCACCTACGCTTTGGCTATGGCTTTTGTTGTTTTCTTATTACTTCTTATTATTTGACTTGTTTTTTTTTTTGCTGCCTGCATGCGAATCGCGGGTGCTGCCAACCTGTTAGCGGATCGAGTGCATTGCTTTTTCGCTCGTCTCTTTTTGTTTAGTCGCTTGCACTGGCTGCTGGCTCGCTTTTTCTCATATTAATTTGTTTGATATTGTTGTGCAAAAATGTTGCATGCTAAGCGCGGTCGCCGCAAACGTTGCAAGTGTGTGTGCATGCCTCAGTTAGCTGTGTGCTGTGTGTGTGTGAACTTTTTTTTGTTATTATTTATGATTTTACTAATTTCTCTCTCTCTCTCTCTCTCTTTCTCTCTTTCTGGTTAATGCAGAGCGGACACTGAAAGCGAAACAACAGCAGCAACAACAACAAACACATCAGCAGCAGCAACAATTTTAACAACGGCCGCAGCATCAACAGCATCAACAACAACAACGACAACAGCAGCAACAGCAACAACAACAACAACAGCGCTACCCCTGAAGGATAATTCGAATATACGAAGTAGCAGCAGCAATAACGGCAACAGCGACAAGTTGCAAACAGCAACGCAACAGCTACAACAGCTACAGCAGCACATAAGCAACAGCAACAGCCGCAGCAACAGCAGCAGCAACATATTGTTGAGCGACCCTTAAAGTGTTTGGAGACATTGGCTCAAAAAGGCTGGCATAACATTTGACGAGAAATACGATTTTGCTAGTCCGCCACATCCAGGCATTGGCAACAACAATAATAATAATAATAACAACAACAACAACAACAGCACCAACAATAATAATAATACCAATAACAACAACAACAATAACAATACACAATTGAATAACAATAATCACATCAAAGGCAGCACGCCCACATCAATTGCCACAAATTCAGCACAAACACCGCGACGCACAGCAACAACACCGACATCAGCTACAACACCCACAGCAGCAACAACACCCAACAGCAACAGCAACAACAACGCGCGTTCACGCGGCGTTTCACGTTCGCGTTCGCGTTCCAGCACGCCCACATCGCGTGCAGCAGCAGCGACAGCGGCAGCAGCGGCAACAGCAGCAGCAGCATCAGCAGCAACAGCAGCAGCAGCAGCAGTAGCAACAACAGTTGTTGGCGGCACGCTGGAGAAATCACAGAGCCCCGCCCAACAGGTGGCATCCGCTGCGGCGGGTCACTGCAAATTTCACCTGAGCAACTGCAGCAATTCTATGCGAGCAATGCGTATGCAGCCATACAGGTTAAGCAGGAGTTTCCCACACACAATGCCAGCGGCAACAGCAACAACGTCGTTGGTGGCGGCAACAGCAACAACGGTGGCGGCGGCAACAACAACGGCGGCAACAACAGCGGCAATAACAGCGGCAACAATAGCGGCAACAGCAACGAATTGAAGCATGCAACAAGTCTACTGGATGCCAGTCAGACGACACAGCTGCAACAATTGCAGCTGCAACAGTTGACGGCGGCTGGTGATGGCAGCGCAGCGGCTGCTGCGGCGGCTGTTGCTGCGGCGGCCGCTGCTGCTGCTGCTGCTGCCGGTAATCCGGCGCAACAGAATGCGCTCCAGCAACAGGCAGCGGCAGCAGCAGCGGCAGCAGCACAACAACAACAGCAAGTTGTCCAGCAGCAACAGCAACAGCAGCAGCAACAGCAACAACAACAGCAGCAACAACAGCAACAACACTCGGCAGCAATTAGCACAATGTCGCCAATGCAATTGGCCGCAGCAACTGGCGGCGTACCGGGTGACTGGGCCAACGGACGAACGGTGCAGCTGATGCAACCATCGACGGGCTTCCTCTATCCACAAATGATCGTCTCGGGGAACCTGTTGCCGGCCACTCTGGGCCAGCAGCCGATACAGGTGATTGCCAGCAAGCACTTTCAGGGCAGCGGGCCGCAGATGATAACGACGACCACACAGAATGCCAAGCAGATGATCGGCGGCCAGGCGAGCTTCGCCGGGGGCACCTATGCGATTCCCTCGAGTCAGTCGCCGCAGACGCTGCTCATTTCGCCGGTGAATGTGATTTGCCGCAGCAACAGAGTCTGCTGCACTCGATGCAGGCGGCAGCGGCGCAACAGCAACAGCAGCAGCAACAACAGCAGCAACAACAGCAGCAGCAACAGCAGCAGCAGCAACAACAACAGCAACAGCAATTGTCACAACAGCAGCAGCAACAGTTGACAGCGGCTGCAGCCGCACAGCAGGCAGCGCTGGCCGTGACCGCCTCCAAGGTGGGCCTGACCAGCGATGGCCAGGCTAAGCTGCAGCAGAAGGTGGTGCAGAAGGTGACGACCACAACGAATACGGTTCAGGCCGCCAGCGGTGGGGGCAATGCCCAGACACAACAGCAGCAACAGCAGCAGACGACGACACAGCAATGTGTCCAGGTGTCGCAGTCGACGCTGCCAGGTGTTACGGCTGCTCAGGCGGCGCAGCTGATTAGTCCGCTACAGAATGCGGCCACCGGGCAGCCACAACAGATGCAGCTCGGTCCGTGGTCGTTCTGGCAAAATTTCGGTGCGAATCCGATTATATTGCGCGGGCAGCCGGATCATACGTCGGGCATGTTCATTCAGCAGCCGGCGACGCATCAAGCGCTTCAAACACAACAGAATCGTAAGTTCCATAAATAAATGCCACGAACTAGTAGAGTGGAACTGGTTCCAATCTATAGTTAATTAATCGAACTCCATTAAGTAGTTGAGCTAAAGAGATTGCAATCTATATAGAGTATGTGAACGAAAAACTAGTTCATTTGAAGTGGAACTAGCTTGACTAAGATTAGGATAAGTCTTGAACTATTTGAACTCTAATTCAAAACATCCACAAGAGAATTTTCCAAAAGTAAAACTGATACTTTGAAGTTATCGAAACTATCAACAATCAATAACTGAAATTTCTATAGTTATTTATGAATAGGCAAAATTGATAGATTTCAACTAATCAAAAATTGCATAAATTTCTATTAGTCTTATCTCTATGGTATTTATCGATAACTATCGATAACCGATATAGCAAGAGCTACTTGGTGCTCACTATATATAGTCATATAGTCTGGCATATTTCTGAGCTAGTTGCATTCATCAATCATGTACAACGATAAACATTTGCTATCGATAAATATATTATTGAGTTGTTGATAAAACATGCTTATCTCTGTTCAAGCCAACTAGTTCGTGTCGTGTCACGCACTCATCTCTAACTAACTGGGAACTAATGCAACTTTTTCTTCCTCTCGCTCTTGCAGAGATTATTCAGTGCAATGTGACGCAGACGCCGACAAAGGCACGCGCTCAGCTCGATGCGCTGGCGCCCAAGCAACAGACGCAGCAGCAGCAACAGGCAAACGCCCAGCAGCAACAGCAGCAGCAGCAACAGCAACAGCAGCAGGCGGCACAGCAGCAACTGGCCACGCAGCAGCAGGCGGTGTTGCAGCAGCAACAGTTGACGGCACAGCTGCAACGGACAGGTGCGCCCATCTTGCCGCACAATGGGGCACAGGTGCGACCCGCCAGCTCGGTGTCCACGCAGACGGCGCAGAATCAAAGTTTGCTCAAGGCGAAGATGCGCAACAAGCAGCAGCCGGTGCGACCCGCTCTGCCCACTCTGAAGACAGAAAACGGTCAGGTGGGTGGTGGAGCCAAGGCGCAGGGCGGACAGGTGACCAGCAATGCGCTTAGTCAGCATTTGGCCGTGCAACAGCAACAGCAGGCGGCGGCAGCAGCAGCAGCAGCAGCAGCCGCAGCCAATCTGCATCAGGTGGTGACGACAGCGGGCAATAAGTAAGTGATGCAAGTGGTGCGGCAGCTCTCCATCTCAATTGCTAATCTGTATCTTTGTCTCTTCTTAGAATGGTGGTCATGAGCACGGGCACGCCCATAACGCTGCAGAATGGGCAAACGTTGCAGGCGGCCAGCGTCGATAAGCAACAGCAGCAGCAGCAACAGCATCAGCAACAGTTGCAGATCATGAAGAGTCAGCAACTGTTGCAGCAGCAGATGTTTCAACACCAGATGTTGCAGCTGCAACAGCAACAGCAGCAGGCCCAACAGCAGCAACAGCAGGCACAGCAGCAACAGCAACAGCAGCAGCAACAGCAGACACAGCAAACGCAACAGCAACAGACGTTGACAAATGCCACAGGTCAGCAAATATTGCAGGTGGCGCCGAATACGTTTATTGCCCCGCAGCAGCAACAGTCCCAGCAGCAACAGCAGCAGCAACAGTTGCATAATCAGCTGCTGCAGCATCAGTTGCAACAGGTGCAGCAGCAGCAGCAGCAACAGCAACAACAGCAGCAACGCGAACATCAACAAAATATCATACAACAAATTGTGGTGCAACAGTCACAGCCCACGCAACAGCAGCAACAGCAACAGCAGCAGCAACAACAACAACAGCAAGCACAGCAACAACAGTTGCAGCTAACTAGCGTGCCGTTCTCAGTCAGCTCAACAACAACACCCGCTGGCATTGCCACCTCGAGCGCCTTGCAGGCGGCATTGTCTGCCTCGGCGGGCACAGTCTTTCAAACCACTGCCAAGACGAGCAACTCCATGCCCAGCAGCAGCGTGGTGACCATCAGCAATCAGGGCACTGGGCCGCTGGTAACTAGCAGCACGGTGGCCAGCTTGCAGCAACAGGCGCAGCAATTGCAGCAACAGCAACAACAGCAGCAGCAACAGCAGCAATTAATAACAGCTAGCCTAGCACAGCACCAGCAGCAGCAGCAGCAGCAGCAGCAGCAGCAACAGGCGCAACAGCAGGCACAACAGCAGGCGCAACAGCAGGCGCAACAGCAGGCACAACAACAGGCGCAGCAGCAGGCGCAGCAACAAGCGCAGCAGCAGCAGCAGCAGCAGCAACAACAACAAGCACAACAGCAGCAGCAACAGCAACAGGCGCAGCAGCAGGCGGCACAGCAGCAACAGCTAACTAGCACCACATTGACCGCTGGCTCACCCACACAGAATCCCATACTGGCCATGACGTCCATGATGAATGCAACAGTTGGCCTGCCAACGACAACATCAACACCTACAGTCAGCACGGCGCTGGTCACGTTGAGCAACAGCAACAGCAACAGCATAACATCGCTGCCAGCCACGCCCACCAAGCTGGTAAGCATGAGCACAGTCAGCAGTCAGGAGACAACGCCCAAGCAGCAGCAGCAGCAACAGCAACAACAGCAGCAGCAACAGCAACAGCAGCAGCAGCAACAACAGCCCACAGCAACATTGGTGCCCATCGAATCGTCGCTGACAGCAGCTGAAGCGCACAAAGCGAGCGTCGAGGCAAGCAGCTCCACAGGAGCAACCGCAGCATCAACAACAACAACAGCCGAGTCGATGCACAATGGCGATATCAGCGAGCCACCGAAGCTAACAGCAACGACAGCAGCAACCGTTGCCATTGTCAAACAAAGCAATGCAGTGCTGCCCAGCAGCAGCGGCAACAGCAGCAAAGAGGACAAGCACAGCAACAGCAGCAATAATGTGAGCAGCACAGCGTCTACCAATGGCATTGCCAGCAGTGGATTGCGTACGAGCAGCAGCAGCAGCAGCAGCACAACAACCACGCAGACAACAACTACGACTAGCAATAGCAACAGCAACAGCAATATTAATAGCAATAGCAACAACAGCAGCAGCAATGGCAAAGACTTGCCCAAGGCAATGATCAAGCCAAATGTATTGACGCATGTCATCGATGGCTTCATTATACAAGAGGCGAACGAACCGTTTCCGGTTACCCGGCAACGCTATGCGGACAAGGATGACAAGGACGAGCCGCCCAGTAAGTTGCATAGTGGAAAATTCAGCATCAAAATTTGTAATTTTCCATTTTCTTACTTTTGCAGAGAAAAAAGCAGCGCTGCAGGAAACGGATCTCAAGTCGAGTGCAGCAGCAGCAGCAGCGGCGGCGGCGGCGGCAACAACAGCAGCAACGACAACGACAACAGCCAATGCTGTACCAGCAACAGTTGCTGCCGCTGTTGGTGGTGGTGGTGCGGCCGCTGCTGGCGGTCCAATGGCTGGCCTGCCCGCCGATATGGTTGCGTGTGAGCAGTGCGGCAAGCTGGAGCATCGCAGCAAGCTGAAACGCAAGCGTTATTGCTCGCCGGGCTGTGCGCGCTTGGCCAAAACGAGCAACAACAACTCGAATAACAACAGCAACAATAATAACAATGGCAGCGGCATTGGCATGGTTGCTGCCGACGCCATGGCGCTGGCCGACAAGCTGGACGAATCACTGGCCGAGGAGAAGATGCAAACGGATGCGATGAGTCCAGAGCCGGGCATGATCATGGCCGAGCTGCCAGCAACGGCAACAGTGGCAATTGCTGCTGCTGCCGTCACAGCGCTGCCAGCAACCACAACGGTAGCTGCCACGCCCAGCAGCAGCAGCAGCAGCAGCAGCAGCGGCAACAGCAACAACAATATGGCCATTGCACCCGAACGTCCACCGATCTCGAGCTGGACCGTGGATGATGTTAGCGAATTTATACGCAAGCTACCCGGCTGCCAGGATTATGTGGATGACTTTGTGCAGCAGGAAATCGATGGACAGGCGCTGCTGCTGCTCAAAGAGAATCACTTGGTCAATGCGATGGGCATGAAACTGGGGCCGGCACTGAAAATTGTCGCCAAAGTGGAGTCCATGAAGGAGGTGAGTCTGCCCGCGGCCAACGATGTGTCTAAGGATGCCCAGCAATAGTGCCCAGTTCGAGCAAGGACTAAGGAGATTGCTATGGTCATAGGCAGCAGCAGGAGCAGCAGACGCAGCAGCAGCAGCAGCAGCAGCAGCAGCAGCAGCTCCTCACTATCGTTGCTATCGCCCACCTACTCCATAACACCGCCGCCGTATTCGCCCGTCTAAATTGGCGCTGGTCTAACCAGTTGTTGTTGGTGTTGGTGTTGGAGTTGCAGTCGGTGTTCAATGTGAATGTGATTCACTTTAGTTAAACACTAAGACTTCAAACACAAATACCCCCCGCCCCTTCCCAACGGCCTGAACCACGCTCAACATCGCAGCATTCCCTCACCCAGCTGTCTCGTAGTCTCTATTTAACTTTAATGTAGCTTCAAATTTGTAAGGCCAATGGTATGATAAACACATGATTCGAGAACTACAACTAAGCTAAGTTAACTAACATTCACTTAACACCCCTCATCTAGCTTTAGTCTATATAGTTTATATATATATAAAGCTTTCCCTTTCCCCCCTCATCCTCATCCTCATCCTCATCAATTGTACAATCGAAATCATATAAAATAGAAGAGAAGAGAAAAAAGTTTCTTCGACGTTTTTATGCAACAAACAGAAAAAATACCATTAAAATACTAAAAATATACTATTAATTACTAAGGCTAATCGTAGTTATATAAGTCACTTTAACTGAATTGAACATAATTTTTTTTTTTTTTATATATATTATTATTATTATGCATATAGGTATTATTCACTTTTCTTAAATTAAAACAGTAAATCATGAAAAAAAAAGGAAATTGTATGAAAATTTTGAAAGAAACAGAAATTGAAAAGAAAAACTAGTTAATATATGTTAGCTATACTTTCGATATACTATAATATATATATACTTGTACTTTAAATTACTTTTTTTTTTTTATTACGCATATAGCACATATATATATATCGGTATATATATGTATATGTGTATTTATCTTGGCAAAAATGCTAGCTAGAGTTAAACCAGTTGATATCTGTGGAACTGAGTCTATATATAGCCAATATATAGCCGATAATACCAACTACACACACAATCTTTTTGCTAAACATTTAATCATAAAATTATATATATATTTAGTATATATGGTATATATTTTTTTTTTATAACGCCTAGTTTTAAGTGTCATATCTATGATATATGCATATATAAATATATATGTGTATATATTTAGATACTTTTTTCGAAATTGATTTTTTTTTATCGCTATGGCTGAACAAATTACAAAAAACAAAAAAAACTCTTCACTGTATAGTGTTTAATAAATGTGAATATGGAAATTACTTTCGGCATTTGTTTTTTCGGGTGGAATGTCTGTCTGCCAAAATGGGGAGAAAGGCAAAGAGAAGTATGCAGCAAAGCTCAGAAATTGCTCTTGGAACTGCTTGAAGATAATGTAGTAGAAGGCGTTGTCAGCGCAAGGAACTTGTAGAGAAGTTTAAATGAGAATAAATAAAATATAATTATATTTTTTAAGGGATTTCTCATCTAATTTGTTTTGGAATTGAAAACTTGTACAACTTTCTATGAAGACTCTATTCCTGCTGAAGTACTTATAGCTATACGATGAGAGAACCTAAAAGATAGAGAGAGAGAGGGAGAGAGAGACAGAGGGAGAGAGAGACAGAGACAGAAAGAGGATGGAGAGAGAGATAAAGAGATAAAGACAAAGGGAGAGACCGAGAGAGAAAGAGAGAGAGACGGAGGGGAAAAAAGAAAGGAAGAAAAAGAAAGAGAGAGAGAGAGAGACAGACGAAACAGGTACACATAGATGGAAAGAAAGAGAATGCGGAAGAGAGAGAGAGAGAGATAGATAAAGAGGCAAATAGGAGACAGAGACACAGTATGAGTGAGAGAAATGCAAAGAAAGAGAAGCATATATAGGGACTCATAGAGGGGGGCAGGGAGAGAGACAGAGAGAGAGAGAGAGATAGACCGATAGAGAGAGAGACGGATCAGGAAAAAGAGAGGAAGAAAAAGAAACAGAGAGAGAGAGAGAGAGAGAGAGAGAGAGAGAGAGAGAGAGAGAGAGAGAGAGAAACAGACGAAACAGGTACAGATAGATGGAAAGAAAGAGAATGCGAAAGAGAGAGAGAGAGAGAGAGAGAGAGAGAGACACAGTATGAGTGAGAGAGATGCAAAGAAAGAGAAGCATATGTAGGGACGCATAGAGAGAGAGAGAGAAAGCTAGAGCGATAGATATAAAGACAATAGAATGAAAAGGGAGAGACAATAATATCAATAAAGAGACAATTCGAACAAAGAATGAGTTGAAGAGAATTAAATATAGCATTATTTAATTCTCTTAAATAAATATGCAGAAACACGTAGAAAGAGACAGAAATTGAGACTTAGGGAGAGATAACGTAGAAGGCAGAGACAAAGAAAAGGGACAAATCAAAGTCATAATAAAATGAAAATCAGTTTCCATTGCATTCCATCTATCACTTTCTGCTCTCACTCTTGCTCTCTCTCTCTCTCTCTGTCTGTCTATCTCTTTCCCCAAAGAATGACTCTTTATACTTCTAGCGCAGCTACAAATGCTGAACCGATTTTCGTTCATCTCCAGCAAGTTGATCTGAAAATGCTTCACATATAAAAATATAATAAAAGTCAGTTTTTGTTGTTTTTTCTCTTTTTGTTTTTGTTTTTTTTTTATTTAAGCTATTGTGAAAATATTGTTTTTTTTTTTTTTGGTTCTTAATTTTTGTTAAAATTCTCTTGTACTTGAAATATTTTTGAAATATTTATGTTTTTTTGTTGTTGTTGGAAATATTTGTTAGAATGCTGCATCCCCTTGATAAATGAGTTTTGAAATTCTAATAAATTCAATGAGCTGAGATTTATTTTGAACTCGTTTGATGATCTTTAATTCGATTATTATTATATAGAGCTTCTCTTCTTCTTATTTAAATGAATTGAAGAACTTTAAAGAGTTTATCAAGTGCGGCTGTTTGAAACGAAAATTTGAATATTATTTTATAATATTAGAGTAGTTAATACCTTAAGGGAGGGGAGCTATAGCTATACAGTTTTTTGTGTATCCATTGCTTAGGTAATATTATTATTTAGGTTTATAAAAAAAATACGATTTTTTTTTATCGAGGTTTCTAGTGGCAAAGCTTTTTTTTTTAGACGGGTTTCTGAATTGTTTTCTTTTTTTTTTTTTTAAATATATATTTTTGTTTTATATGTTAGTTTTAGGAAATCTATCTAGGAAATGAAAAAAAAAATATATATATACCAACTCGTTTCATTTTAAAAATGAGCTTGCGATTCGCTAGAGTTAAGAATTTCTTTATATATATATATATATTTTTTTAGCTTATATAATAGTATTATATATATAGAATTTTCTTTTTTTTAATTATATATTTTTATAAATATTTGTTAGTTTTTAAAGCCAAATTTTTGCATTTCTTATTTGTTTTTTTCTTATGGTATTTGTTGGTATTTTTTTTTGTCTTAAGCGCATCTGCAAAGTTCTTTCTCATGAAGTTGAATGATTTCTATTAAAATTTGTTCGAGTTTGTTAGCTTAAGTTTAGGCATTAATTGCACGATTTTTATATTATATAATTTATGCATAAATCTATATGTATACATACTATATATGTGTATGTATAGATATATATATATATATATATATGTATATATATATATATACTATATACGTTTGCATATTGGTCAGATATTGTGGCATTCGAATTGTACATTCAGTTTAGATCATTGTTTATTGTTTCTGCTTTCGATTTTTTTTATTTATCTTGATTTCTTTCACGTAAGCCTGCAGTATAGATGTTTTTCCCGTTATATATACTATCTCTATATATACTATATATAGGTCTTAAGTAGACTTCATTCATTCGTCACAATCGGAATACTTTAGCAAGCTTTTGCAATGCTCGCTCACGCACTGAGATATGAGAGCATATTGGTTTTATGCAATATCTCTAGTCATCTGGTTGTTTGTCTCTCTATTAAAAAAGAGACTCCATCTCTGCTTATATGTATTCTCTTCTTCATCTTTCTTACTTATATCTTCTCTTCATCTCTTTTTCTCTTCTCTTATTCTCTCTTTTTCATTACCTTTTCTTCCCTTCTAGCCTTCAGCTCTTGTTCTCTCTTTCTTACTTCACTTTTCCCATCTCTCTTGTCTGATCTCTTCTTGTCTCTTACTGTTATTCAGTTTTCCGTTCTCCTTTACTGCTATTCTCTGCCTAACTGCTCTATCTATATTGATATATCTATTGCTGGCTTACTTTGATATACGAAATGTCCGTAAATGCATTTTTTTTTTAACTTTCATATTCATATACTAGAAGGCTTTCCGTTACAACTGAACCTTCTTCATATATAACTCTATTTAGTAAATAGTGAAATTTCTATAGATTTGCTTTGATTTCTTTGATTTTATATACCATATACATATACTTATATCCGAATGTGAGATACACATATGTATATATATTTTATTTTTTATATCGGTTATTATTTACAGTTGTGTGAAGCAAAACCAAAAACAAAATGTCACAGCCGTACTGCTTAGTATATAATATATATATGTAGAACATCTATATACTATAGGTATATATATTCTAATTTTTATTGAGTTCTGTTAAGTGTTTTATAAGACTGTCTCTGGTCCTGGTCTAGAAATTAATTGAACTGCTTCTATTATTTCAAAAGAGATTTTCTTTTTTATTTTAATTTAATTAGATTTATTTTTTTATAGAGCGCTTTAAAAGTTCTTAGATTCTACAGAAAAATGAAACGGAGTTTAATTGTTGTTCAGTTTTTTTTTTTTTTATCTTTCAAGTACTTTTAGATTAATTGTTAAAGTTTGTTCATTTTTTATATGTTTTAGGGAATTATTATTTTGGGGTGTTCTACGTAAGAGTTGTTTTTTTTAGATGCTTGTTAAGTGATATGGCTGTCGATTTAGATTCAAATTTTGCGGGTGTGCATGTGTGAATAGTTTAGAGCATGTGCGTGGATTGAGTGTATGAGCCGAGAGAGTGTCCACTTTGAGTATGTTGAGCTTGAGTTAGTAGACCTTAAACGTGTGGATCTTGAGCTGGTGGATGTGGAGTTTATGTGGCTGAAATATGTATATGTGGATCTCATGTGGATTACATGTGTATAACACGTAGACTGCATATCGCGTATGGATCGCACATGGATTGTGGATGTATATCGCAAAGGATTGTTTGTGGGACGCATGCGGCTACACGTGGAACTCATGTGGATCACATTCTCATCACATATGCACTGTGAGTGGCTTACACATAAGCCAAATGTTGATCACATGTGGATCATATAATTAGATGTGGAACATGACTCGGCCATTTGTGGATGTTGTGTGAGATTCTAGTATGTGTGATTGTAAGAGTGTGGGTGGGTGCCTGTGTGTGCTGTTGTGTGGATCGTGTGTAGCCTACAATAAAATTAGCACCAATGCAAAATATATACGATTTTTAGGTACACATATATATATATTCGTAAATACTAGATGTGTGTGTGTGTGTGAGTGTGTGTATCTAATGATATGTGTAAATTACTAACGTTCTTTAATTGCAATCGAAAGTATCTTAAAAACTATGTACGAAAAAACAAAAAACTAGAGAGTGTTGGAAAATGTCACTAAGTGTTTGAACTGGGGGCGCGTTTTGTCATGAGTATTACGTGGAGTAATTGTGATATATTTTCTTTGCTTTCTTTTTTTTCGCATTTAATATTAAAAAGGGGCACATATCTATATATAGTTTCTATAGATCATTATGCTATATATTTATATATATATATATATCATCTTTGATTCATTTAGCTAAACACTAATCAACAAGTTTTTGATCCGATTTCTGGTATATAGAGCGCCAGGCAGCGTATTTACAAGTCATATGCTATATACTATATATATCGATATATATCTATATTATATATATATATATATCTGTGTTATATGCTGTTATTATTTGTATTATTGTACCTACATAAGACTAGGGACATACATATAAGTTGAGAACCTACGTTTTTGTTCTGTATTACTCCAATTTATATATTCCTCATAGATATATATCTATATATCTTGAGTTTCTGTATAGATTTGCATTTATTACATTGTAATAATTAATTCATTTTTTTGGGGTTTGATTTTCTTATAGCTTTTAGGATTTGGTTAGGATCGTTTGATAGTTAACAAAATTGTACCTGCCCGCTATATATCTTAAGAACTGTTCGACTGGTTCACTTATGGCTATATACTCTGACGATTTCTGCTCAAGTTATAAGCTGAGAAAACTGTTACCCAGATAGCCGAGCATTATGGTCGATACGGCCAATGGGGCGACCTGCAGCTGGCAAGCGGTACTATTGCCGGCCAGAATTTCGGCACGTTTACGCATACGCTCCTGCAATCAGAAGAGGAATATAGATCGTGTATATAGTATTATTTTATTATATTTTATGGCAAAGTATCTACAGTTAGTGAAGGAGTATCTTTTGATATATCGTTACTTTATATACTATAGATACTTTTCAGATATTATATGAACCATTATAAGAGATCTTAAGTAAACTAAAGACTTCTCATTAAATCTAATAAATTATCTGTGACCTACATAATATCTGAATAGCATCTATAGTAGCTAAGGCTCTCCCTGACTTACCTGATAAAGCTTGTCCTCGCCTGGCGGATCAAGACATTCGAATTCGCAGCAGCGTTCGCCCACTCTGAAGTTTTTACAGAACTGTCAAAGGGAAATATGTAGGGGAATATTATAGCAAAAATTTGCAAGTTTAACGACTTAGAGCTTACGTAAGGCGGATCACAGTAAATGGCCTTGCACCACAGCGGCTCGGAATGATAGCAAACGCAGAGGCTGCAAACGCCTGGTCCGGGCACGTACAGCATGCCGTGGTTCACCTTGTTGCCCTGAAAGTCCACGCAGTCCTCCTCCAGCGCAACTATAGAGTGAGAGGGAGAAAGGAAGAAAGAAAGAAAAAGGAATTAGATGAGCTCAATAAATTACGGTTGTCTTCAATCGGGAAAAGACATGCTAAGGAAGAGAGAGAGAGGGAGAGAGAGAGATAGAGACAGAAGTTTAGTAGCCAATAGAGAGAGTGAGAGTGAGAGAGAGAAAAAGGGAGAGAGTTGAGAACAAAGATAGAGAGAGAGAGAACCATGTGCCTCTAGAGAGAGAGGGAGAAGCTTGTGCCTATAGAGAGAGAGTGGGAGAGAGAGAGAGAGAGAGAAAGAGAGAGAGAGAGTGGGAGGGAGAGAGAGTGAGAGAGACAGAATAAGCGTGAGTTAAGACTTCTGTGCAGAGAAATATGCCAATTGAGACAGAGAGAGTCACATTTCAAGAGAAAGAAGCAAGACATAGAGAGACAGAGAGGGAGAAAAGCTAAGGCTAAGATAAGAGCCATCTTTGTTGTGGGGAGGAGTGAGGATGGAGAGAGAGATAGAGAGAGAGAGAGAGAGAGAGAGAGAATATGTGTACGGAAGCAAATAATAGAGCGGGTGGGTGACTTTCAAGAGAAATCAGTTACGACTTTAGTCAAAAGAGAGAGAGAGAGAGAGACAGAGAGAGAGAGCTAGTTCTTATAGCAGATGCGAGAAACTAAGGCTGGAGTGAAAAGAGAGAGGCTAACACTCTTGCCAAAGAGACAAGCAAAGTCTCACTTTCACTCTCCCACTTTCTCACTCTTTCTCACTCTCTTATCGATGTAGAATTTTGTTGCTTTCAAGTGTGGCAACACTTATCGTGTTACAGCGATAGACATTTTCATAGGTCAAAGTATGCATTGATACAAAATTGTAGTCTGGCAACAGTTGTAGGGCCACGTAAGTCCTAAGTTCAGTGATTAAAGTAGGCATTGACCCAAAATTCGTTCGAAAAGTTAAGGGACCCCGAACGATTCGTAGGAGCATTCAGTTTGTGCTTGCCTCTGACTAGAGCACATCAAAAATTAAAGGCAAACAAAAATAAAAATTTCCAAATTTTACGTTTTTTTTATTTTCCCGTTTTTTCCATTTTTTTTTTTGGTAATTGTGAAAAAGTGCAAAAAGTGAAAAATGTGCTCAAAATTATAAGTGAAAATCTACAGAATACAGATGGTGGAGTAAATGTTTTACAGTTCAGACCAGAGTAAGTAAAAAATGCACGAAGAATGCTACAACAAAATTATTTTTTTTTTCCGTAATTTTTTTTTTCATAGTTCGTACTGTCGCACAGAGTAAAACAGATTATTTTCGGAAAAATATCGGTCGCGTATTTGAAAATTAAACCAGAGCGTAGAGCATAAGAATAAAGAAATATTTAGTAAGCAATACAGTGAAAGTAAAATAATGAAAATTTGATAAGTAAAACCCAAAAAAAAAAAAAAAAAAAAACTAAAAATTTTGGTATGCAAAACAAAATTTAAATCAACAAAAGTAAAAATGAAAAAAAAAAGCAAAATAATATAAAATAATCAAGCAATGCAAGCAGCACGGAATTTTGGGCCCTAGTTAACAAAATTTTGCGCTTAAAAATGTTAAAAAAAAAAAAATATATATATCAAAAATAAAATGAAGAAAATAATATCAGCGACAAACGTTGATATGAACAAAAATATGGAAACTCTCCAAGTTGAAAGACAAATGATATGAATTGTGGAGGTCGGAAGAACATCTACCGACTTTGCAGCTTGGAAATAATAAAAGATATGTGGAGATCACACAACGAAGCAAATTATATAATAACTAAGCCAAACATGGAACTAACTAAACAATTTAGCCGGGAAATACCTAGGAAGAGGAAGAACTACACGATGATCTACGAATTGGTTAAACTGACAGCATGCAAAGCAAAGAACTAAATATATTTAAAAAATGAAAACAAAAAATGAACTGAAATGAAATGAATAATGACTACATAACTGGAATATCATTTGGCTATTGGCCAAATTATCAACCCGGACTTACAACACTTTGGATGCAGAAGTCAAAATTAATTTTGTGATTGGAAATGTTTCAGGCATTGGCCACATTTTCAAAATAGAAACTAGGATATTTCGAAGGCAGAAGACAAAATTTTTCGTTATTGGAAGTCTGATTCCAAATAAGCATAATAGAGATATAGATATAAGATGAAACATAGGATTAGAAAGAATTAGTTAGCATAGCACTTAGCACAGCACACATAGGAGCACATAGGAGGACAAGGATGAGGCGATGGTAAATAAAAAACCTTTTGATCTGAATATCGGTTGGACTATAGCCGATTTGAAGTGCCATTTGAATTTGGTTGGACAGCAGGCGGAACATGGAAGTTGAAATAAATGCTTCGAAATCGTTTCGATAGCAGCCGCATATTCATAATTGAAGCGCAACATGAAGCTTCATTTCATTGGCAATCGGTGGGATGGGTCCGACGCGGATATATAAATTTTCAATGAACTTGCAACATTTCGATGCAGATATCAAAATTCTCATTGTAATTGGAAATCAATCATATATCCAATATATATATATAAAAATTCAGCATTTTTCGAAAATAGATATCAAAATTTTTCGTAATTGGAAATTTCCAATGAAAAAAAACCTACAAAGCTTTCTATACATTGAGAGGGTAGTGTGCTTGAATCTCGAAATGCTGCAGTTGTTGCAATTTGAGTGCGATCAAACAAATAAGTGTTGCCCTATATAATATACATATGACTACATAAAAATAACTTTACTTTACATTACTTTCGTGTCTCTAGCAAAAGCATATATATCCTGTATCCTGTGTGGAGCATACAAATCAATAAATTTCGCTGAAATTTTGAGATGCAACAACATTTTTGTTTGCTAAACGAGTGGCTATAACAGGTGAGATGCTCTACTCGATCAATACTATATATATTGATTTGAAATTTCTTTACTTAGCTTCCGACAAAGCTGTAGCCCAGTATATTGCACGTGGTGCAATAGCCTTGGATGTTACGGCTTATTGATCTCATTGAGGAATTGCAGCCCGAAGAGCTTGAGGTAAGTTTCCAACAGTTGAATAAGCTTGTGATTGGGTATAAGTTTATGTTGATAAGAAAGAAACTATAGTTTATACTAAACAGAGTAGCTTAGGTCTTAGCTAAAGCCTGTGAGAGTAGCTGAGGCCTATGTCACAGGAGCGTGAAATAAAGGATTCTGCCAAGAGGAGCTAAGACTCCAGCAAAGATAGAGAAAGAGGGAGAGGGAGCAGCTAAGACTTGTGAGAGAGATAGTATTCAAATATTCAATTCAAATAGTTAGATAGAAGACAAAAAAGAGACGTTAAGGTCAGGGAAAATGAAGTTTGAGTAGCAGAACAATTTATTTATTTCCTTATATCTGACCTCATCTAATCTCTATCTTATATTTCAGGCTGCGTAATTGGAAGCTGTGATAGCCACTTGTTGGCTGAAGTTAAATTGTGTTGACGACTCTAAAATGCCTAAAGCCATATATCTGGTTATGCTTGCAAAGTCTATGCCAATTACAACATATCTATGTGAAACACGGAAATATGCACTTCTTGCAACGAGTGCAGTATTTTGAGTGCCAACCATGCAATTCTCTCAATGTATAGAAGGGTTTGTAGGATTTATGCATTGGCACCACAAACTGCTCAATCCAGCTGCCGCCACCCAAAATCGAGCACAGATGTACCTACATTAGCTGCTGGCTATATACATATTGATGAGGCCAAGGAGTATTTCTTGCAGCCCCTGGGGGAAAAGCTGGAAAAGCTGAAATTCTGAAGGAACTACAATTCTGAAGCAATGGGAATGCTGAAGGAGCTGGATATAAGGCAGTTGTCGTATAAAGTTGTAACTGTAACTTAACAATCAAAATACATAACTAAAAATTATAATCTACACTGTTCTGAATTACAAGATTACTCGCCTGGCGCTACTCTACTAGCTCTAGACTCTATTTACTTTAGACTCTATTTGCTTTGGACTCTATTTGCTCTAGATTATTCGCTATCGACTCTATTCGCTCTAGGCTTTATTCACTCTAGGCCCTATTCACTCTAGACTCTATTCGCTCTAGACTCTATTCGCTCTAGGCTCTATTCGCTCTAGACTCTATTCGCTCTAGACTCTATTCGCTCTAGACTTTATTCTCTCTAGATTCTATTCGCTCTAGACGCACTTGTGTTAGACTATATGGCCGTAGACTCGTTCGTTTCTGTTCTATTTAGACTCACTCTACTCAATCCGCTCTAGACTCAATGCTCTACATGTAGACTTAACAGGCCCTGGACGCCTTCTCAGACCTCTCCTCAATCTAAAATCTACCTGCTTTAGGCTCTAGACGTTATCCTTCCTCAAGACTAGTTTATTCTACTAACTCTACTTATTTTGAATGCTCTATTTCAGCTCATATTCTTATATGTATATTATATTATATTCAATAATCGCTCCCTTGACTCTACACTCCACTTGAACTTCCCACTCTCAACTAATGATGCGGTTTGCGGTTGCGAGCGTACATCGTTCAGGCATGTTTAGGATCAAGTTGGAGTTGCAGAGCAGCGTCAAACATGTTGCATGCCTGTCGCAGCGCAGGTTCGTTGCAATGAGCTTTTTGTCTTTGGAAAGCTTTTAGCATAGAACTTGGCGCATGTTTGAGTCGCGCTTGTGTTGTTGCTTGCTGCTGTGCTCGTGACGCAGACACAGCGTATATGGGGCCTCGACCTTACACACTTTTCCCCTTTGCTTTGCCTTTGGCCCGGCCGCAGCTCAATAGTCCAAGCGTCGCCAGTTTTGCCACTTTCACCGTTAGGTGCATAGCCAAGTGCAGTTATAGTTACAGTTACAGTTGCAGTGACTGTGGCTATGGCTGTGCCTCTGTGGCTGGGCACTTGAAACGTGGTTCGAAGTTGTAAGCAACTTCCGGACGACTGAACGGACTTTGGCAGCCACTGATGCCGACGCCGATGCCGACGTCGATGTCGATGTCGATGCCGACGCCGGCGGCAAAAGTACCGCAAACTTTTTTTTTTTTCCTTTTGCCATTCAACCTTTCTGCATGGTTGTTTTTGTTAGTTTTTCTTTTGCTTTCTGTTTTATGCGCTTTCGCTTCTCCTTCTGCTGGGCGAACAATTGGCACAGGGCAAAGGCAGCGGCGTGGCATGAGCGGGCCGATTCAGGCGACATTTGGTCGGCTGCTGCTGCTGCTGCTGCGACTGCTGATGCTGCTGCAGCTACTGCAGTTGTTTGTGCGTTTGCTTCTTACACATTTCTTTGCATTTTGTTTGTTTTGTTTGTTTGCTCGATGTTTTCTATGCTGGCTGCTGCTACTGCTGCTGCTGCTGCACTGTCAGCGTCTTCTGCTCGAGCCCTTACGAGATCGTTGAATAATTAAAAGCAAGCGCGCGACTTTTGCGCCAGCTGTCGGCCAAACAATTTAGCTGCTCTGGGTCAAAGTTGGGCCAACGTGCCGTGCCGTATACGTCACGCGCCTTTACATTCAATTCCCCATCTCTACCTCACTCTCGCTCGTGTCTATTCAGCTTGCTCATGACTGTTTTCGTTCTCCCTCTCTCTCTCTCTCTCTCTCTCTCTCTCTCTCTCTCTCTCTCTCTCTCAGTCACTCTGCCTCTTTTATGGCGACATTTCACAATTATGCTTATTACTTTTTAATGTCCGTTGACTTGCGTGCCTTTCACAGCACTCGGACTTGCAATCTCAGCGCTGGGCATTCGCAAAGGGCGCACGTGTGGGGCGGTTGAGTGGTATGGTGGAGGGAGGTGTGGCAGCTGGGCAGGTGACGCTTGGACGTTTATGTGCAACCGTGCGGCTCACTTATAAATAGCTTTTGTTATGACATTTAGCTGGTGACCTCCTCGAGGCAGAAACACCGCCTGCAGCCGTCGCATTCCCTTGTTCTATTTTCATAGAAAATCAATTTTTGCTGCTCATCGAATTTGTTATGGTTAAACAATCAAAATGGAGATATTAATTTTATTTTTAAAAGAATTTATTTATACCCAATTCTATATATATCTATATGTATATATGTAAATGTACTGCAATTTGACTCCAGGAATTGCATTCATAGAGAATCAATTAAAGCCATTTCCTTGATTATTCAATTGTTTTGTTTGCAATTTGTTTCTGTTTTTATTTAGTTTGTTCTCAGTTTTCATTGAAACAATTCAATTTATTAGTGTTGATTGATTTGATTAAATAATTACTTTAATTCACATTTGATGTCATTCCATTGAAATTCTTCAATTTGTATTTGAATATGAATTTGTTTAATTCGTCAATTTGAATTTTTATACAACTTTTGTTCGCTCTAAATTCAGCTCAATTTTAATTCAATTTCACTTCAATTTAAGTTCAATTTCAAAGCAAGTTTAGTTCAGTTTCAATTTAATTTCAATTCAGTTGCAATTCAATTTTAGTTCAGTTGCCATTCAATTTTAGTTCAATTTCAATGCAAATTTAGTTCAGTTTCAATTCAATTGCTGTTCAATTTAAATTCAATTTCAGTTCACATTAAATTAGATTAATAATAAATTTTTATTATTATAATTTATTAATTTAAAATTTATGATAATTATTATGATTTCATTTATCCATTTAATTCTTTTTTAATTTTTCTCAATTTTCCCCTCAGTTATTTTTTGTTGAAAATTTCAATTTTAATGCCAATTTTCGTTTTTAAGTACGTATTCTTACAAATTGGCTCTCAAGCTTATTTCAATATCTACCTAGCTATCTATATATCTATCATCCATCTATCTGTCTATCTATCTATCTATCTATCTATCTATCAATCTATCAATCTATCAATCTATCAATCTATCAATCTATCAATCTATCAATCTATCTATCAATCAATCTATCTATCTATCTATCAATCTATCAATCTACCTATCTGTAGATTTATCTATCAGTCTATCTATCTTTCTATCTATGTATCTATTTATCTATCTATGTATCTATCTATCTATCTATGTATCTATCTATCTATCTATCTGTAGATTTATCTATCAGTCTATCTATCTATCTATCTATGTATCTATCTATCTATCTATCTATCTGTAGATTTATCTATCTATCTATCAATCTATATATCTATCTATCTATCTATCTACCTGCCTTCTTGAATATTGAATTCAGTTACTCTGTACAATCCAATTTCAATTGATTTACAAGCTTATTTAAATATTACATATATCTATCTATCCATCCGCCTTAACATTGAATTGAGCTACTTTTTCAATTTCAGCTTCAACTTCAATTTCAATTTTCTCATACTCAAGCATGGGCTCAATTTGCCAGCTAATTCAAGAGAAAATTTAAATTTTTGTACGCTTCCATATACACATTTTGTATTATTTGTTGCTTCAATCTAAAGTATTTGACTTGAAATTTCAATTTCAATTTCAATTGCAATTTTCAAACAGTCATTTAAGCAATGACCCATCAAAATAGTTGCCAGCAAACTTGTGTGTTTCGCAACAGTTCATAAATGTTTAGAATTCTGGTAAGCACACACACACACTCACACACACACACTCACACACGCAATGGCAATGGCAAGTGCAAAATGTTGGGCGTTTGGGTCAAATATTCTATGGGTGGCGGGGGCGTGTCAGGCAGTGTCAGGGCGACGACGTTGAGTGAGTGCAGCCATCAACTTTGCAACTTGTGCCATACACCGAGTGCCACAGCGTGTGCGTGTGCGTGTGCGTGTGTGTGTGTGTGTTGGTAATCATCGGCCGTCTCTAATGAGATTTTGTGTGTGCGAGAAAATAGCTGTTGGCCAGAGGACGTAAGGAAACCTTCGCAGTTTTTGTTTTTCCTTTTGCCATATGAATTGTTAACGGAAGCAAAGATTATAAAACCATTTTGGAATGTTATGCGCAATGCAATTAGTGAAACGCTCAACGTGCGCCCAACCTGTCGTCGCATGCAATGCAAATTTTCCACTCTTTACCTTTGCCCTTACGTCTTCTACTCTGTTAACGTGTTGGCTGGCGCGCGTTGATGCATGCAACCCGTCATCAGGTAAAAAAAAAAAAAAACACGAAAAAAAAAAAGAAAAACCCAAAAGCAAAAACAAAAAACAAAAATCTAAATATGCCAAAGCGGAAATGCAAGTGGGAAGGAAAACGGTTAGCTTGACATTTGTGCAAAATGAATGCTTCTCGTTATGTTTCGCTTTGGCGAGGACAATTTGCTAAGCTCTTTGCTGTTTGTTGCTTGCACCAGACTCTTTGTTAGGAGTTATTTGCTAGAGGCATTATGATCATTCGTTGTAGCTACTCGTTGTAGCTACTCGTTGTAGCTACTCGTTGTACCTACCCACAACTGTTACTCGATATAGCTACTTGCTACAGCTACTCGCTATAGCTACTCGCTATAGCTACTCGCTATAGCTACTCGCTATAGCTACTCTCTATAGCAACTCGCTATAGCTACTCGCTACAGCTACACGCTATAGTTACTCCCTGTAACTACTCGCTACAGCTACTCGCTATAGCTACTGCTTATAGCTACTTGCTGTAGCTACTCGCTAAATTTAAATCGCTGTAGTCAGCTTGTTTATATCTTACTTGCTTAACGATTAGCCGTTAAGGCCTTTCCATTTGGCTACTTGTTTTATCCTAATATTTACAGACCGTAGTCACTCACTCTTTAGCTACTAACCGGTTTTTTTTTTTTATTGCAAAACTAGTTCATGGGTTTCGACCCGGCCTGAATGACGTCAGCGCGTTCGATGATTGCCAATTTATTAGTCGGATGGCAAACAATGCACTCGCCAACACTAAGCGCTTGAATTATGCATGCGTTTATGCACGTGCGTTCAAAGGTTTCAATTGTCCGTCTATCAACGCAGTTCTCGGTTGTCAAGTGCCATTAAAAATGCAAAAGACAGAGACAACGAGAGGGAGAGAAAGAGAGACAACGAGTGTGTGTATGACCCTTTGACTGCTTGACTATGTAATTAGTATTTGCTGCCGGCCGGAGCTATCGATCCGATTGTTGATGCGCCCACTCGTCGCATTATCGTCGTCCGTCCTGAATCGTCCGACATGTCTGGCAATTGAATTGCTAAGTGTATGTTTGAAGCTTAGCTCGAGCGTTGCTTTTAATATGTAATTGAACATTGGCTAGAGTCCAACTAATTAGTTGGCCATCTAGCGGCAAGGGAACTTATCAATCGCTCTGCCTTGACATCCCCCATTCACCCATATTTCTGCCCCTTCCATAACCCAATTGCGCATAGACGAGCAATAAAACTTGGCATTGTGCAAGACTGAGCGTGGTGAGCGATGCGAGTGGAGCTCCGCCAATTGGCAAAGCCGGAAGCACTAAAATCGAACTTGAGCTGGAGCCTCGTGGGAGCGACGACAACTCGTTATGCCACACACCACACCAACCAAAATAGTTTGGCCACAAACTTTGGCCATGTGCGTCAATAACAACAAGAGTCAGGCAAAAGTTCGCTCGTTCGTTTGCTCTTTTTCTTTTTTTTTTTTGGCACGGTTCGATCTGCACATACCCTATGCAAATCGCATTTATCAAAAGCTGTCAAAGGCTGAAAGAAAATGTCTTAAGTTTGAATTACTATTTATTAGTTGCGGAAGCTTTACATATTAAAAAGCTGTCTAAAGCTTCAATTTCAGGGATTCATTTAGCTGATGAGCATATAGAATGAATACGGCTCTAAACAGATAAAGTTTTCAACTTCGATTTTCGACTTAATGAACTTTTATAAGAAAGACGTTCAGAATAAGCTCTTAAAACCAAGAGACTTACTATACTTCAGATTTGAGCAATAATTGAGCAGCTTATACTTTTCTATAGTAAGCTCTAAGATATTTTGAGGAAAAAAACTACTTGAAGCTTTTGCTTCCAAGACTTGTATAGTGAATTCAAAGCTTCTAAAGCTTATGTTGTTTAGAAGCTTATGCAAATATTGTCATTCATTATTCAATATACTTTATGCAGCTTTGATGAGAATATAGGTTATATTTGTAGTTCAGATAAGAGCTCTTTAATAAAGTCTCATTAAAGCTTTAGCTGGGACAACTTTTATAGTGCATTTTGAGGTAGAAGCATCCTCATATAAAGCAGCTTAGAGCAACTTGCAAGTGTTTGTTTAATGAACTTTTCAAAGCTCTAAGTTGATTGAGTAATTCAAGCTTTTTAAGGAACTTGCTATGAACTTTTATGGACACCCAACTATTAGTTCAAACTACAAAAAATATTTTTGTTTTTATTTAAAAAAAAAGTTGCAAAACTAACTTCAAGCTAAGCTCAAAGCTCTGTGGTTGAGAGCAGCAGTTAAAGGGTATATTTTAGAGTGTGTTATTTCTATTTAAGCTCAACTGTAAAGCGAACTTTTGTATTGTTTATTTCGTGTGTGCTACAATACAATGTTGAATTGTCGCTGTTGGCCAAGTGTTCAAAATTGAAGTGTGCCACGCCCCTCCCACCCGTTGGCGGTGTCAGGTGCTTGGCAACGGAATGGCCACGAAAAAGCTAACGAAAGCCAAAGTCGACTTTGCATGCGCAATGTCAAGGCTAAATGCAATTGTTTTTCCTGCCATCACCCCATCACTGGCACATGCCACTACCACTGCTAGCGCCCCTGGTCGTGCCCCAAATACATTTTCCGTATCCACTTTCCGCTTGCCATTCGCATGCCTCTCTCATATTTCGCGCCCAATTGTTTTCGTCATTATTTATGATTATTATTTCTTCGTCAAGGCCGAGTCCTTAATCTCGGCTGACAATCGAGACGATAACGGCGATGGACCGACTCTTGGCAATCCCAAATACTTGGCTCTATTGGCTTTGCTAAGTAGCAATTGTTTCTACTCGAAGGCCTCAGTTGTTGCCACTGGCAGTTGGCAATGATAATATAGATTTTGATAAGTCGATAATTATGATAGGTCGGGGACAGGTATGCTAATTATGAACAGAGTAGTGGTAGTAGTAAAAGTAGTAGTTCTACTACTAATAGTAGTAGGAGAAAAAGTAGTAAAAGTAGTAGTAGTAGAAGTAGTAGTAGTAGTAAAAGTAGTAGTAGTAGAAGTAGTAGTAGGTGTAGTAGTGGGTAGTAGTAGGGGTAGTGGCAGTAAAAGTAGCGGGTAGTAGTAGAAGTAGTAGTAGTAATAGTAATAGTAGTAGAAGCAGTATTAGTAGAAATAGTAGTAGTAAAAGTAGTACTAGTAGAAATAGTAGTAGTAGAAGTAGCACTAGTAGAAATAGTAGTAATAGACGTAGTAGTAGTACAAGTAGATGTACTAGTAGTAGGAGTAGTAGAAGTAGTACTAGTTGAAATAGTAGTAGTATAAGTACTAATAGTAGGAGTAATAGTAGTACTAATAGTAGTAGACATACAGAAATGTATTTCGATAAATCGATAATTATAGTTATAAATGAATACAACATCTGTAATATTATAAATAATTTTCTGCAATTGAAAGTTAGCTAGAAAAGACAATTAATACAAGTTAAGTTAATGAGTTTTGATAAATCGATAACTTGTATTGAACACATTTCAGGGAGTATATAATTTGATTGGAAGGCAAGTCAGCAACGATATGATTCTATATTAATATTGGCTATCGATATCAATATCGTTATCTATATACTTATCGCTTATATCAACATAAGCAAACATAAACATGCATCGATTAGTCTTTACCTTAAGTGGAAGGCAAGCCAGCTAGTTTATCGATGTCATTTGATAGTAATATTGAATATCGTATAGCGCAATATATTTGTGGAGTACATGCACACAAGGATAAGTAGTGCAATTCAATCACTTCAGTGTGACCAAATCAAAAGATAAACAAGATAACAACCGATGCACAACTCGAGCCAATTGCAATGTCAAGCATAATAACGTAAGCACGTAAGTACGTAAGCACATAAGCCCTTAAACACGTAATCGAAGCAGATCTGTCAACTGCTGATTTGTTACTTTTGGGCGACATGAGGATGGCTGCCAGGAATGAGACTAGGCCAGGGGCAGGGGCGGGGGCAGATACTGGGTAGGGGTGGAAGGTAAGGCGTGTCAGCTGCAGTTGCAATGTCATGCTAATCAAGTGTCAAGCATTTTGGCGTGTTGGTAATTACCTGTGTAGCAGCACAAGCAGCTCAGCATACAGATTACGAACAGCAGCCAGGATATGCCGCTTGTCGGCAGCGCAGTCGAGTGCCTAATGCGCATTGCTGCTGCTGCTGCTGTTGTTCTTGTTGTTGTTGTTGTTGTTGCCGTTGTGCAGCGTCGTCGCCAGCGCGTGCTGCTCTCATTGATTGTTGTTGCTGCTGCTGCTGCTGTTGCTGTTGGCCGCCCAGTGGAGCGCTTTGTCATTGTCAGGCGTTGATTTTGAACTTGGCTCTGCCACTGCCAGTGCCACTGCTGCTGCTGCCGCTTCCAGTTCCACTTCCTTTTCCACTTCCACTTCCACTTCCACTTTCACTTGCGCTGCACAGCTCCTACGTGGGCTGGCCCTTCAGCTAGTTGCTGCTGCTGCTGCTGTGCTGCGAGTAGAGCTGTAGAAAGTTAAACATAGTTAAGTTGATTGGCATAGAGACAGGCTGTGCTCAGCTGTCGTTTGTCCTTCATGCTGTTTACACTGCACGAAATCAGGACAGGCCCAAACACAGCTAAACAAAGCAAAAGCAAAAAAAAAAAACAAAAAAATAGAAAATCCTTTCCAAATGCAGCTCAGCTTTTGCTCAATGCTTTCTTCTCTTTTCCTTTTTCATTTCTTCTATGTTCTTGGAACTTGCTACAGCTTTTCGCTTCGTGTATTAAGCGGCTCACAGTGACTGCACTAAGTATCTCAAAGATGCTTAAATGGAGTGCACGCCAATGAAATATGTTCGCTTCGCTTGACTGGCAACATTGCGTATACGTAATATGTCAGCTCTATTAAAAGCTTTAAGGGCTTTAAGAGTTTTTCCATGCTGATTCTGGATACAAATTAAATGCAGTAAAAATACTGCAAAAATACTATTGCACATATTGAAATTTGTTGCTAATGTTTGTTAAAATATAAAATAGTTATGATATTCTATGATTCATTCCCATCTGACTACCATCATCTTTAGTTTCCGTTGCTTAGTCATTGAAGTAGAACTCTCAGAAACTTATTCATGATGTTATGATTATGTGAGTAGTACAAATAATAATGAAAAGGTTAGAGTGCTAGACTCGAATATACCCTGAACGTTGTGCAGAGCTAATTTCCTATGCTCACCTTTTTTCATATGCACAAAGTACAAGATGAGAAACTCATTATGCTTCTAGTATACAGGAGTAGATACTGCAAATTTCAAATCTCTAGTTTTTTTTTTGTACATAGATACGAACATGTTTAGATGGACTAAGTTTGTTCGCCTGATTAAGTCTATATATATGTATAGCTTGTTTAGCCTGTTACGTACACTCTCTACACTACAGAGGATAAAGTAAAGGAGCAAAGCGCACTCGCTTTCCCTATTATAGTGAGCATTAGCCATATGATTTTTATCTACAGTTATTAAGGATTTACAAGTAACGAGAACTTTAATTGTATAACATTATTTCTTGGCCTACGATTGCTCAATCATATCATATCATATCAGGAGAATTGAGCTGTTATTCGTTGAACTAACTGAAATTGTAATACTATGCCTAATATAAGTTTAATACTCGCTAGCTAATTACTAAGGCATATCTTATTTCGCGTGACTCTTTTCTTATATATAAAGTAAGGATAGTTTTTCATGACTAATATGTTAGCTAACATTTGTTTTTGATTTGAAACTCTTGCCTAATTCTTGGGCGTAGACCCTTCTACCTAATTATCTAACAATACTTTTTTCTAATAAGAATTTAGAAATTTTCTAGTTAGCTTTTTAGCTCTCTCTCTATAGTGAGAGAGAGCGAAAGTTTTAGCGTTACACTCGCTATAGAGAATATTCTCTCAAGAGTTGTGATCGATCGGTTATCGATTAACGATTATTGAGATTTATCTATGACTTACTGCTGCAGAATTCGCTACTTACTTAATCAATTCAATATTTGGGCCAGCTTTATATAGCTTTGCATATGTTTATAAATATATTTGGTATTGATTTTTAATTTAATAAATGTTGCTTCAGATTTGTAATAGATTCCTTTAAGTAATTATTTTTTGTTTTTAGCTTTTTTGTTGTTGTGATTTTCAATAATTTTCACTCGCTGTTTGTTTGGCACTTAAGAAACGTTATTGCTAATGCCTTTGATGCTTTTGCTTTCGCCTAGATGCAAGCGTGTGTGTGTGTATGTTAACATGTGTGCGTGTATGTATGTGTGTGTGTGTGTGTGTGTGCATTTTATAGCGCTTGGCAATGCGGCCCAAAGGCGAATCAGCTGTTCCGTATGATGCTGCCAGCGCCGTTGGCAGCGGCCTCGCATGTTTACAACATTTTTGCAGCGCCCCCAAAGAGGGAGGGAGCGAGAGAGAACGGGAAAGAGATGGATATAGAGCGGGAGGGAGGTAACAAACAAAAGTGGAACGAAATGCGGATGCGGGCGAGGCGGCTTTGGGGCCAGGCCAAGCATTTCGGCATTTCGTTTGCAGTTGAGGCAGCTGCCAAGAAATTGTTTGCGCTGTCTTCCTTTTGGCCTCTTGCGGTTGCTTTCTCACACACACACACTTAGAGGGAGAGAGTGCGAGTGAGTGAATGTGCGACAGAGATAGAGAGGGAGTGAGAGAGAGCGCTTTTGGTGTCTTTAAATTCAATCTTATAAATTATTCGCATAGCTCGACTGCGACGAGTTTCACAGAGCGCTTTATAGATTTTCTTTGACACACACACACACACACACCACACACACACACACACACACACTCAGAGACACACTCACACATACACACGCACATTCGGCACGCGCATTGATTTTCTCTTATTTGCCTTTTTATGTTTGTTTGTTGTTGTTGCTCGTTTGGCCTGTTTCAGGACATTTCAAGGCCTCTTCCAACTTACATCTCACGTAAAATGTTTCACTTTGACAACAAACTTCGCACGCGAACATTAAAAATACTTAAAGCAATAATGACAACAACAACAATACAGTAGAAATATCCAAATTTACACACACACACACACACACACACATATACGCATAGGCACGCTCACATACACACACACACACACGCACACACAAGAAAACAAAACAAAAAGGCACAAAACACAAAAAAATTCGCGTCCACCTTCCCCACAGGGCACGTTGCCGACAAAATGGCGAGTGGAACGGAATGAAGCGAATGGAGCGAGAATGTAAAGCGCGGCGAACGCAGCAGCAGCAGCAGCAGCAGCAGCACCAACAGCAGCCGTGGCAACTAGCGTAAAATGACAACAAGAGCAACAACAATGGTAAATGGCAAATGCAACAACAAATAGAGTGCCATCTCACACACAGGAGCAGCGACTTTTTTTTTTGTTCTTGCTTTCACTTTTATTGTTGGCTGTCGCTGTCGCTGGCTCTGTCTCTGTCTCCGCTTCCGTCGCTGCCGCGGCCGCTGTCGCTAACACTTCTATTAACAGTGAAATATTAACTTAGCGTCCACAACGAACCGAAAGCTGGTGTCCGACCTGAATGCCGAACGAGCGTCACCAGCAACTGCTGCGTCGCGCTTGCAAATGTCAACTGAGTTGATGTTCGAGGCGGCTGCGTTGCGAACATTCGAACTGCTTCGAACATGTGCTCATTAGTATGAAGCACCCAATCGAACGAAACGGCATGTGTTCGAAGTTTGAACATGTTGCAATGGCGCGTATTGTTGTGCACTGGTCATACAATCGATTTGTCAAATAATTAAAATAATTAAAATGTTATGCATAAAACAGACAATATACTAGGCATTTATTTTGTCTATTTTTTTTGTAATTTTTTATTTTTATTTATTTTTATTTGTTAACCCGCGCAACATCTAGCATACAACTCAGCTGTCACATGCAACATGTTGCAAGCGAAAGTATTGCGCCAGCAACGCAACTCAAGGAAAATGGCTAAAAGCTTTAAGGGTTGGTTTTTAGGCGAGCAGCAAAGCTTTTCGAGCCAGCTTTTAGCACATATTCTGCCATCAAGCTTATGCATTGAGCTTTTAAACGACTTTTTCACTTAAGTTCAGCAAATGAAAAGACCAAAAGCTTTTTTCTTGTAATTAGTTTGGAAATTATTTTATTTCAATATATTTCATATTAATCAGTAGTTCATATTTTTCTGCTCTTCATGTTTTAAACTTTTACACAAAAATACATGTATGTGTGAGTGTTGTGTGTGTGTGTGTGTGAGTTTGTGTGTTGTCAGTGTAAGTGAGCGTGAGTGCTATGAGTACTCGTTTGGTATGTGAGTACTACTCATACTCGTAATCGAATTCGTATTCGTACTCGCACTCGTGCTCGCTGTTGTCCAAAACATTTTCAATATTGGACTTAACTTAAATGTTAAATACAATTTTCATTTTTTTTTTGTTTTTCCATTTTCAAGATTTTCCATTTAAATGCAGTTCAGAAAAAGTTTATATATTATTTTATTTGTAGTATATTTGTTTGGGTCTTGGAATTTCGGTAATTTTTGTTTCAAGTTTTATTCATTAGTATTTTTATTATTATATATTTTGTGTGGGTTTTTTTTTGAATAAATATTTTTGTTTTGGTATATACCAGCTGTGTTGATAGTGTTCATATATAGATATATGTATATATGTATATATCCATGCATGATATTACGATAGTACTTAAATTGTTATTGTTTGCTGCTTTCTCGTTAATGCATTTCAATTAAATATTTCATTGTACACATAGAATTCTCATATTCCTCAGATACATATACATATATAGTATATATATATATATATAGTATATATGTATATAAATGTAAGATATTTGTGTGTGTTCATTTTGAATGATTCTTTGGGTTCGTTAACAAGTTGTACTTGTATATCTTTGGGTGTATTTTTTTCTTTTGGTATTTTTTTCTGTTGAATTTTTTTTTGTTTTTTTGGTGCTGTACTCATACCGCTTGTAAATAGTTTCCAACTGCTTTAGTATTTTTCATCAGTATTTCTTTTTCAATGCATCTTAAATGGGGGACAAAAACTTTGCATGCATGCATGTTTGCATGCATAATAGATATTTGGTATTTTTACGGTATTTTTTGTTGTTGTAGTATTTTACACTTAAGTTTGTTGCTGCTGCTGCTAATATATGTATGTATATATGTATGTATATGTATTTGCCACTTATACAACATGTTGTGCATAAAGATTTGCAGTATTTTTTTTTATATATTTATATAATATGTTTGCTTTACTTCATATATGTATTCATGTATTTGTGTGTGTGTGTGTTTGTGTAACTGTTTTGTGAGTTGTTTCTGTCTATGTTTTAGTTAGTTTTAGTTCGCGCTAGTTGCTGCTGCTTTTCTATTCTTCTTCTTCATCTGCTTTGCTGTACTATATAATTGATTCCATATCATTTTTCAGTATCATTTTTCTTCATTTTCTTTAGTATATATATTTATTTTGTTCAACAATTTCTTAGGTTTTCTTAAGGGTTCTCCACATAATTTCAGTTTGTTCTTATAGATAATAACTAACTGATCTTCTTTAATATACATATATATAACATATATCTATATATAGACTTTTTTCATTGACATACATTTATTTATATATATATATCTATATATATATATATATATGTATATTTTTGAGTAGGTTTTCTAGGACTCTTTTGTCTTTGGTTAAAACTTATTACCTGTTCGTGTCTGTGTGCGGGTCTTGAAAGAGTGTAAGTGAGATAGAGTGTGTGAGTGAGAGAGAGAGAGAAAGAGAGCATCTAGGCTTCGGCCTGCCGAAGTATGCTTTACTAATAGTATTCGTAATACTCATACTCTATTTAAAATTGCATTAAAGTTTCGGTTCATGCTTGTCCCCAATTTTTGTTTTGTTTTTTTTTTTTTGTATAATAAAATGTAGTCTTAGTTTTTGTTTTGTTTTAATTAAAGGCTTTTGGTTTGAAAGTTCAGGAGGGTCGCTAGTATTTAGTATATACATATATGTGTATATATATATATAGTATAGTATGTATGTATGTGTATAGTACTTAGTATATAGTCTTTATGCACTTAAATATACTTCTCTAGGTGTGCACTATTCTGTCTCTGTGTGTGCGTATGTGTGTGGGAGCGAGGGAGAGATAGATAGAGAGAGAGAGAGAGATAGCGAGAGAGAGGAAGTGAGGAATGAAATTATAAAGTCTGGGGCTTTGTAGCGCCCCATTCGAAAATGTCGCATCTGTGTGTATCGCTGGCAACAGTTGATGTCTCTCGTTGTCTCGATAACAATGAATGAATCTTGGTTAAAGCGCTCTGATGCACTACTGTGGTCCGTTATCGGTGGTTGTTGTCATTATCTTGGGATTAATATCAACATGTTCTCTACACTGTCAGATATATGTATATATATTAAGATTGGACTGTTTTCTTGTATATACGCTCTTTAAAAGGGGCTTTCTCTGCTTGTGTGTGTGGGTGTGTCTTTAGTGTTGAGTGGCATGGAAACCGTTTTGGAAGTTCGTAACGCTCTCGCTTCAAATTGTAAGTTACGTAAAAAAGTATAAAGTAGTTGCTTGGGCCGTCAACTATAGTAGCTACTATATATGCGATATATTCTACACGATATTTAATATGTGGCATTCGAGATTCGTATACGATATTGGAACGATATCAATATACGATATACCACATATTATATACCATATATGTACGTATCGTAGACCATGTACCATATACGTTATACGTTATGCGATACACAGTATACCATATATATCATATAAATTATACGATATACAACATAACATATTCTATATATCATATACGTTTTACGACATACGATATAAGATACTTGATATATTGTATACCATTTACGACATTCAATGCATGAGTTTTCTATAATTTATACGAGATACGGTATACGATGTGCGATATATGATATACGATATACGATATACGATATACGTCATCAAACGTACAATATATCATGTAGCTTTTACGCCATACGATACACGATATACAATATACGATATAGAATATACGATATACGTACGCCAGTGTCTTGGGCTTCAGCTAGCTGTGCTGTAAATAGTGGACAGGTAGTTGTGGTTCATAGTGTTCATTTCATTGCCGTCCTTCGTTTCATAGGTAACATTTAACTATTTTGCGTTATTTCTTATATATTCTTTTGTTTTTCTTATTGATCGTACAATTATTGGGAAACGAGTAATACGTATTATCTAGTATGTGTATATGTGAAGCATGCTGCTAGTATATTCAGTAAATATTTTCTTGCATTCAGAGAGTTTTCAGTTGTAGCTATATTTGCTGTTGCTGCTGCTTGGTCCAAATTGCTAAGGGTTTTTCAGATCCTAACTATGCTCGATCCAGCAACATGAATTGAAATTACATTTCTTTTGACTCGATTTAGTTGAACTTTGTGGGGCTTTAGCATTAAGAGTTCTCTCTTTGGGTTGGTGCGTGGGGGCGTGTTTGTTCTCATTAATTGACTGCCAAAATAGTTGACTAAAATTTACATCGATAAGCATATATCTAGGCTAAATAAATTATGCTTAAAATTTCTTGATCGTTTTTATCTTTTTTTTTTTTGTTTCTTTTCTAATTTTTTATACATTTTGTAAAACACCTAGAACTTTTTGTTTCTTTTTTTACTTTTAGATTTTAGTTAGTATTAGTTTTTAGTTGTTTTTTTTTTTGTTAGTTCTTTTCTTTTGGTTTTATTTGGAAAGGTTTTTGTAAATTCAAGTATTTAGTCTTTATGTTTTTCATCATTAAACAAGGGAAGTTGTGTGACATTTTTGTTTTGTTTTGTTTTCTTTTGTTTTATTTGAAATACAACACAAATACACGTAAACATTGTCACCAATACATACAACTAGCATATATGTATATGTGTGTGCTTGCTTGTGTGAGTATGTAAGCGACATAAGATACTGCCTAATATCGTATAACACTAACATACACATCTCAACTCTAGTAGTAATTAGCTTCCATCTAGTATACATTATCGTTTATCTATATATATTTATGGAAACATATATGTATGTATATATGTGTGTATATGTATATGTAATTTTATGTGTGTTTAGCTAGAATTCTAGTCTAACTACCAAAAAAAAGTATATATATATATATATATATATAGACATCGACATCGAGCAAACTTTGTTTTTTTTTCCTTATTTTTGATGTTGTTGTCATTCGATTTAACAAACATTTAATTTTGCCTTAGCTGACAGCAATTACAATAACAACACGGAATTAAAAACAAACAAAAACAAATTTTCTACTACAATTAGTTCAAAATAAATACAAACACACACACACACATGCCATACACATATACATGTTGTTATTATATATGCATATAAATATTTAATTTAATTAATTTATTTATTTTTTATTTCTTTCTGATTATTTTGCATTGTTGCTAGACACTTAAAAATTTGTGTAAATTTTTGTTTACTCTTAAATTTATATTTTATATATTCAACTCACGCTTAATTTTAGAATGAAATAAAAAAAAAATGTTGAAACGGAAAAGAATATGTGGAAACTTTATAGATTAGCAGTTAACATTTACAATTAATTTGTATATATATATATATGTATATTTTATATATATATGTGAGTATGTCTGTGTGTTTGTGTTAGCCAAGTACCAGCTTGGCTTCATATACGCGCTGCTTATAGCTTCGCCCTCACGCAGCGCTTAAAAGTAGGCAACACTTTTTTCTATTCGCTGCATTCACTTGCTTCATATGTGTATGTGTGTGCGTGCGTGTGTGTAGACTTAGCATACATTACATACAGAGATTTACATTGATACACATAGTTTGCTTCATATATAACTTTTTTGTATTAGGTTTTTTTTTTCTCTTATTTTCATTGGACTTGAATCTAACAATTGTTAAGTGAGTAAAGAAAAATTCTTTACGTTTCTCTTGTATCTCGTTTTAGTTTTTTCTCTTTCAAATTCAAATTCTTTAACATCCTGCTTGGGATATGTTGTCATATTTTATATGCCTATATAGATATATATTCATTTTTTTTTTTTCAAATTTGTTTGCTGTTTAGCTTTTTGTTTTCAAATTTCATTGCCATTGAAATGTGTTTGTCTAACTAAAAACTGAATGGAAAAGAAATGAAAATGCAACAAATGAATGACCAAAGGAATATAAATAAATGTAAACAATAAGTCTGCCATAAAGTGAAATATTTTTGTTACATTATTCAATTGATTTTCGGCAAAATTTCTAAATAACATCAACATAATATTTAATCGGCAATCGAACGAATTTTTCAGTACATAAAATAACTCTGTAGCATACTGGCTGGAATTGCAAAAAATATGCAAACAATATGTAGGCCTACAGTATCGATAGACATATTATTTATAATATATAAAAATTAAGCGAATAGTTGACGCCATTTGCCAAAAATCGAGTTATTAATGGTAAAGCAAACGCTTTTCACATTTTTCGGCTCAGCTCTCAGCGCGAAATTGAAACGGGTGGCATTGGCTAGGTCGTGCGTGAAATTGCATTTCGACAGAAAAAAAGCAAAAAAAAAACAAACCTTTGATTCACAGAGTTTTTGGCACATGCTTGGGGCATGCCACTGGCTGCAGGCAGCTTGACGTTGCCGTTGCCTGCCATAAGCAGCAGTGGCCGCTGCCCACTCAGCATATTTCAAATGAGATGCAATTGCAGCGGCAGTGAGGCTGCACAATCTCAGCGAGTGTGCGACTGTGTGTGCGTGGCATGCAACTTGTGGCATTCTGATTGCATCGGATGCAGCCACACTCGCATTCGCATTGCGTATTGCATATGCGGAATGCAAAATTTTTGTTTTGTGTAATTAAACGGGAACACATTTCGTATGCAGCCAATCGGGCCGTGGCATGCAACAAGCTGCGCCCAGCCGCCGGCTATTGCCTGCATGGTCAACACACACAAATCTCGTTCCATCAATTCATTTTGCTAATCACTTTTTCGCAATGTCCAATTGCAGTGCAACAGGAGCAATGCAATTGGCATTGGCACATCGAGTGCTCGATAGATATTTAACCAAGAAACGAAATAAATACTCAAAGCATTTCAATAAAAATAATATATAATAATAATATATAATATAATATGTAATATGTAATATGTATAATAATATTATTCTAATATTAATATATAGAAAATTATCATAATCAATTAATTAATTGTATTTAATATATTATCAAGTAGACAAAAAAAAAAGACAAACAGATTTGCATAAAATACGTTAAAATTAATAAAAAAAAAGTGTTATCGATAAACGTTAGCCAGTTACTGATAAATGTATATCGATGTTTTCGATATTTTCAGAATGTGAGTATGTTACTAATGCACAATTATCAACTATTTCAGATTATCGATCGATATGTGTTATCGATAAACTATTTCCTGTTCGATCTGTTATCGAATGCCATAATTTATTTCATTTCTCAATATGTGTTATCGATAAAAGAGTGTAAATGTGTTTTCGGTACTGTCATTCCGCTACCGAACACTGTTATCGATAATTTGCAAACAGTTGCAGTTAGTTGCAGTTAATGTCTGAAGGAATATGGCTATTCTTGTGCGATAAGTGATAGCTGGCCTGTTATCGGAAGAGCTTTATTGAGAAATTCTCGTCAATAAATCACATAACAGCTTGCGTATGTTATCATGAATGATCGATAAATGCTTATTGGTATTGTTATCGAGTCTAAATGTGGTTTTGAATAAATGCATGACAAACGTTTATCGATTAACTTATATCAATAAATTAATATATATATGTGCGTTTATGCAGTTGCTGCTGTTGAATAGTATCGATAAGCGACTATCGATTAACGATATCAATGGCAATGTCAATGCGCCTATCTGTGCGGGTGTGATTTTATGCGTGTGTATATGTCTGTTACAGAATTTTGACTATATTTGGCATCGACTTCTTACACATTTTCCGGCTCGGGCAGCTTGCGCTCACAGCAATGGCAGACGAGCGCATTGAGCCGTTGGCCAATGGCTGACCAAACGGTCATTGTCATCGATGAGACCTCACAGCTGGAGGTGTCCTGATGCAGAGCATCCGATTCGCTGCTGCCATCCAAATCGTCGCTGTCATTCATGATGGCCTCCTCTTCCTCGTCATGCTCCAGTTGCTGCTGTTGCTGCAGCAGCCGCTGTCGTCGCTCCTCCGGCTGTGGCTCTTCCTCCGTGCTGACCGTGTGAAATGCCGCCTGATTGCAGAGCGAATTATTTGTATTTGTGTTAGTCGTATCGGAGCTCCCCTGTTGTCAAATCTTTGGCACCGCCTCCGACGAGGAGCCGCTGGCCAAACCCATTTCACAGCTAATGCTCGGCGGTAATTTCATAGCACCGCCAGCAACCGCAGTTGCTGCACCGCTGGCACTACTCCCGCCCTCCTCGGCGCTGCCAATGCGAATACGTATGCTCGACAGCTCGCCAATGCCCATGCCCATGCCCATGCCGCCGCTGCTGCTGTGCAATGTGTTGTTGCTGTTGTTGTGCTCATCGTGCCGCGACGATGATTTGCGACTGCTGCTGTCCCCGGAGCTGTAGCGTGTCGCCGCATGGCGACTGCAGGGCACATCCAAGCTATAGGCACGATGCCGGCCAATGCCGCCCGGGGCTTGGCCAACAGCTGTCATCTGGGCACCTGGCGTGGGACTATTCGAAATGTTGCAATAGGTGCCGGTCGACTGAGTTGCTTTCGACTCGGCATTGGGCTCGCTGGCGTTGTTGCTGCTGCTGCCAGTTGCATTGTTGTTGCCACGCACGGGGCAGGGACTGCTGCGTGTGCTGCCAAAGCGTTTGTTGCCCTTGTCAAAGCTGAAGCTAAAGTAGTCGGAGAACTGACGCAAACGTGACTTCCAGGAGGAGCTGCTGCTGCTGCTGGGCTGCTGATGCTGCTGTTGCTGCTGCTGCTGCTGCTGCTGCTGCTGCTGTTGCTGTTGTTGCACGGTAACAACAGTTGCTGTTGCTGCACTGCTGCTGCGCGCACTGCCATTGCTGGCCAATGTTTGGGTCAGCGTTGGCGATATGTTGCCATTAGTGGTGGTAGCAGCAACTGTTGCTGCCGTTGCTCCTGCTGTTGCTGTTGTAGCTGGCGATTTGTCTGACTCGCGCAGCGACGACAACATTTGACTGTGCACAGTGTGCGGAGCAGCGCCAGCAGCTGCACCTGCACCTGCCTGACTGTTGGTGTTCATATTGAGGTCGCCTCCGTGAGCAGCGGCCGCTGCTGTCGTTGCCTCCAGACTGCCACGATTCAGCCGCCCATAGAAGACATTGCTGTCCGAGATGACCTGAGGCAGGCCGTCCGATAGCCGGCGATTGTTCGTACTGTATTGATCGAGACTGACGGCACGATTGCTGCCAAAGTGACAGCGATTGCTATGATAGCCATGAATGTTGCCGTACGAGTTGCGTATGCGTTGACCTCCGCCGCTGCTGCACAGCTCGCCAATCATTGAGGGTCGCTTCTCGCGAGACGATTTCCGTGAGGTGGAGTGCGAGGATTTGCTGCGATTGCTGCAGCCCTCGGTGTCCACCTTGAACTTGGATGTCTTCTCAGCCACCTTGCGTGTGAAGAATAGTAAGAAAATATAGGTAAATGCACAGCAATTAGGTTTATACTTTCGGTTTTCTTGTAATACTCTTAGTACTAGCTTATATTGTGAAAAGAGAGCATATTTGATTTGTCAGTCTTGTCCAACCCGCCCATTTCTTACGTTTATTCCTTTGCTTGTCTTTTCGTTTGTCCATTTATCTGTCCGTTCGTCTACCTATCAATCCGTTCATCTATCCGTCCGTATGTCCACCTGCCTGTCCGTCCATCCGTCCGTACGTCTGTATGCTCGTCTATCTGTCAGTACATCAGTTCTCTGTACGTCCGTTCGTCCGTCCATCTATCCGTCCGTCTGTCCGTCTTTATGTATGTTTGATCGTTTGTTTAACTGTCCGTCCTTCCGTTTGTCCGTCAATATCTGCCTGTACGTCCGTCTGTTTTATCGTATGCTTACTTTTATCTGTTCGTCTGTCTGTCCGTTCGTCTATCTGCACTTTCGTCAGGCTGTCCTTCCGCATATCTAATTGTCCGTCTGTCCGTCTATCCGTTCGCATCATTGTTCGTTTATCTGTACGTCCGACGGGTCTATTCATCTGCCCTACCATCGATTACATCCACGTTTTACACGTTTTTACTTGCTGTTGTCGAACTTACATCCACTTCGGTGGCTGTTTCCGAATCACCGCTTTCGCTGCCCTCGGGCAGATCGTGCAGCTCAGCAGCCATGCCGCCCGGTTCATCGACGGAGGTGCGCGATGCCGATTTCTGTGATGGTATGCTGCGACGTGATGACGCTTATGGCCGAGCCAGAGCGTGGCATTTGAGGTGAGCTACTGCCACCGCCACAGCTGCCGCCAGTTCCACCAGCTCCTCCGCTAGCTGCAGCTCCCCCACCTCCGGTACCAGATGCAGCATTCGAACCCCTTATTGTTGTCCAACAATAGCTTGTCGGCCGTATTGTGACCCGGCGTACTGGCCATGGCTGCATTCGAGTCCATGTTGCCGCTGTTGCTGTCCGATGTGGCCGAGGCATTGCTATCGGCAACCGATTTGCGTGTCTTAGTCTGTGCATCGTTCAGGCGTCTGTGAAAATTGTCGAGCTTGAAACGTTAATCCTTTCAATTGAACTCGACAACTCACCTGTAGTACTCGAGGGCAATGCGCACGGGTATAATGATTAGCTCTGTCAGCTCGGGCACCAGTTCGCCGAGCGCCTCGAAGAGCGGCAATAGAACGAGTCCAATGAAGCGCACCTGTGAGCCGGGCTTGCTCACCTTATCGGGATCCATGAACGGTGTCACCGGCAGCCCCTCCGACTTTTCGGCAGCGCTCTGGGCAAAAAACTCCTGCAGCAGCCGATCCAGCCACGGCTCGGCCACATCCATGGGCCGTGCCTCATTGGAGATGTCGGCCACCTTGATGAGTATCATGCAAAGCTTTCAAGAAAACGATATGGAGTCAATATATTTATATATATACTATACTATACTATATATCAGTTCTAAGAGTTCCTTTTTACTTACCAGATTGATGTGCGCACGATTGTTGTAGTCAAAGATGGGCGTAATCTCAATGAACTGCGTGAGTATCTCATTATGACGTGCCATGTCCGTAGCCAGAATGCAGCGAATGATGCCCTCTCGTATGGTGCTGTAAGAGGAAGAAGAAGACACACTCGATTTTGTAAGGGTTCAGAACTAAAGCATATTCGAAAGTAAGATGCGGAAGCAAAAAGACGCTTTAAGTCTCTGCTCAATTGCAGGACGAAGTGCAGGGCGTATACGTAATATTTTCGGGTGCACGTTGCGTATACGCCGTGTTCTGTGTGTTGTTTACCCGCTCTTTATACATCCCCCTACCGCCACCCCTAGCTAGCCCCAACCCATCACGAGCGACTTGAGACTTGGAGCTGCACGCTGCTAACCGGGAAAAAAGCGAAAAATATATATTTTGACATCCAGAGCAAACAGAGAGGGAAAGCAACCAAACACGAGAGTGAGCAGGAGGGAAGGAGAATGTGTGTGCGATAGAGAGAGAGAGAGCGACAGAGAGTGGGAATAGTTGTTGCAGGCTAAGCAGCATGCGGCGCGTAAATATTAAATTGCATTTCGTTTATTTATATTTCAAAGAAAATGAAAAATGTGCAAAAGTCGCGTCATATACGAGCGGAAAATTGAATTTTGTCGTGTCAAGTGGCATTGACGTTGTGCACAGACAAACAGCATGTCTCGTGTGTGTGTGTGTGTGTGTGTGTGTGGCACTTGAGTTACTGCATTCGAAACTTCAACACCTGCCACGTCTCAACGGCAAATAGAGCGAAGCGAATTTTATGCACTCGACTTAATACCAGACAGAGCCAAGCAATGGCTTCGCATTCTATTCTTTTTCATCGTTTGCTCCGCCTGCGCTGAGCCACTGCTCATCGTGTCTTGTCATTTAGTTGAGATTTATTTTTGCCAATTTCGCAGCATAATTATTGTTGGCATTGCGAAAATGGAAAAGAAATCGAGCTTGAGCTGTCAATTCAAGTAGACGAATCGAAGCTAAGATTAGTCTGAATTTATCTCACTTGTAAGCATTTAATCCATCAGTTTATCATTGATTCAGTCTGACAGCCATTGATTAGAGCAAGCAATTGATAGCAGCAAAGCAATCATCATATCACTGTTTGCATTTATCATTCAATTAGTTAGTCACTCAATCAATCAATTATATGATATGTATGATATATTAAAATAACTACTTAATGATGCAGAAATTTACTTAATCAGTCAATTGACATCAGTAACATAATCCGTCAATCATTCAATTATACAATCATTCAATAAATTATCCAGTCACTCTATCATTATAACAGGTTTTGTGTTAGCAAATATGACACTCACCCAATCAATCAATCATTGAAATACTTAGCCAGTCAATCAATCAATCATTTACTAAACCAGTCATCATTTACTAAACAATCGCTTAATCAAGCACCATTTTAGTCAATCAGTCAATCAATTTATCATTCAAAAATCAAAGATCTCATCAATCATAATTTGAATATACACTGGATATCTATTAAGCACTTCGTTTGATATGTAATCACTCAGTGTGTCAGTCAATCAATCAATCAATCATTTACTCAAACAACCAGTCAATCAGCCAACTTAACTTAAATTGTTAGTTAGCTTCTCAATCATTAAGCAAATATGACAATCACTGAAATACTTAGTCAATCAATCAATCAATCATTCCATTATTCAGTAAGCCAAAGTTTATTATCACAAATTTTGGAATTTTACACAAATCTGTTTAGCCCTTTGTTTGTAATTTAATCAATTAATTGATATTAGTCAGTCAATCAATCAATCAATTTAGCATGCAATAAGCCAGCATGCAGTAGGTTAATGCATCAATAATTTATAAAGTCGAACCATGACTTTGTTCAGTTTCTCAGTCAATCATTGATATAAAGTTGGCTAAAGTTTGTTAATCAATCAATGTAAACTACATTTACATCAATCATCTAGCGAACTAACTACTCAATTCATTTTAATATAAGGTAACATATATGCAATTATTCCATTAATAATTCATTAAATCTGTCAATCATTTGTTTGCTCAGTAGGGATAAATTTGCCCATCACTTAGCAAATATATCTACTATCAATCAATTATTGATTATTAATTTTTGACAGCTCAACAGAGTTTGTATTTTGAGATTGCTGCTGCGCACATCGGTAACTTTGGTGTCCGCCCTCGCTGTTCACTAACCCAATCGCCAATGTTTTGGCATTGCGTAAAGCGCTCTCAATGTCAGAGCTTATCAGCGACGTCTTATCAGCTGTTTAGCTGGCAGCTAAACAGCTTTAGATTCAGCTGAGCTCAGTCCGGCTCATTTTTTGATCAGTTCGTTTTTAAGAGAAAGTCCGAATGGCAACGTTCCACAATGGGTGCTTACTGCCGCTGCTGCTGCAGCTCTGTCTCTACATTGACCTCGGCTGGTGTCGGGCTAGCAACTGTGACCTGTCGGTGGCAGCGGATGCCATGGATGTGAGCAAGGCGCCGTGCGAGAATTTCCATGAGCACGCCTGTGGCAATTGGTATGCGCCGTATGGCCAGCGATCGCTGGGCGCCCACGATACGCGCTCGATGCTGCGTGCCATGAACAAGCAGCTGCTGGTGCGCCATTTCGAACGGAACGGCGAACACGACAAGGAGACGCATGCGGATCAATTGGCCTCGTTCTACGGCAGCTGCATGAATGGGCGGCAGTCGGTGCACGTCTATACGGAGGCAGTGCAGCAGCTGCTGCCCGATTGGCCGCTGCTCAACAATGCCAGCAAATTCGATTGGCCACGCGGCAATGCGGCCGTGCGACGCTTTGGCGCCCAGGGCCTGTGGCGCCTCTCGGTGCAGCCCAATTGGCAGGCAGCCGAGCAGCGTGTCTTCTATCTGCTGCCGCCCAGCTTCGATCTGCTGGGCACCAGTGACCAGAGCGAGTTTCTCTATCAGCGCTATCTCAAGTATTTGCTGCTGGAGCTGGGACTACGAGTGCGTCGCGCTGCCACGCTGGCCGAGCAGCTCGTCAGCTTCGAGCGGCAGTTGCGTGCGCTGCTGCCGACGTCGGCTGAGACGCTCGTCCTGCACGAACCGCAAACACTGCAGCAGCTGGCCGCACAGCTGCCCCAGCTGCAGTTGCTCGACTACTTCCAAATGCTGCTGGGCGAGCATTATACGACGCAGCTGCTGCTGGTCGCCGACATCAACTATTTGCAGCGCCTGCAACAATTGCTGCAGCGCGCCGATTCGTGGATCCTGTCCAGCTGGCTGTTGCTGCAGCTGCCAGCACACTTTGAGCTTCATCTGCACGAGGACACATCGCTGGCCTCGCAGCGTGAGCATTGCCTGCAGCAGCTGAATCAGCTGATGCCGCAGCAATTGTCGCAGCTGCAGCTGCGCCTGCTGCACGGCAGCGATGCGGCGGCCAGAGATTTCCTCAGTCGCACGCAGCAACAGCTGCAGCAGCTGTTCGTAACGCTCAAGTCGCAGTTCGAGCGTCTGCTGAATGCCACGCCCATCTTCGAGCAGGATGCCGCGACGCAGACATTGGCGCTGCAGAAGCTGCGCGCGATGCGTCTGCTGCTCTCGCCGCCGCTGTCGCTGCCGCTGCCACAGCAATTGGGCGAGGCGCCACAGCGTGTGCTGCAGTCGCGCAGCTACGACTCGAATCTGTTGCACTTGTCGCGCGCCCAAGCGGAGGCCGAGTTCCAGCTGGGACTGCAGTGCCTGCAGCTGCCCTGCGAATCGGCCATCACATGGACGGGCCACTCGGTCGGCCCACTGGACGTCAATGTCTACTACAGGCTGAAGTTGAATGCGATTGAGCTGCCCCTGGGCCTGCTGCGTCCGCCCATGCTGCCCCACTGTGCGGCGCCCGGGCAAGAGGAGGCCCAGCTCATGGGCGGCCTGGGCTATATGATCGGACACGAGCTCATTCACGGCTTCGACTACGACGGCATCAACTATGATGCAGCCGGACGTATAGCTGGCGGCCAGTGGCCAGCACGGGCCATCATCCGATTCGGTCTGCGTGCTGGCTGCTATTTGGGCGCACGCTACAGCAATGCCACGCTGACCATCAATGAGAATATTGCGGATAGTGAGGGCTTGCGTCTGGCCTATGAGGCGTATCGCGAGCAGCAGCCCTCAAATGCAACGATGCGTCCGTTTTTTGTTGCCTTTGCACAGAATTGGTGCGGACAGGCGGTGGTGCCATCTAGCGGCGTACAGCTGCATGCATCGCATGGGGAACGTGTGAACAATGTTCTGGGCAATTTTCCGGAATTTGCGGAGGCCTTCAACTGCAAGGCGGGCAGTCCCGATGCATCCGCCGGAGAAGTGCCGCATCTGGTAGCCGGATAAAACATTCTACGACTGTTCTACACAGGGTATATCTGAGTAAAACTATAAAATATGAATACCCTGTACTTGATTCGACTAATTTCATTTCATTGTGGCATGGGATTGATAAACTGATAGATAGTAGATAGTAGATAGTAGATAGGTAGGAGATAGTAGAAATAACTCTTCTATGTATATCCGTAGTCATGAAAGGCCCTCCTCAAATATATTTCCACAGCAGAGGAATGTGAGAGGCAAGATGTTTGCCAGTTGATTATTACTTGTGGCAACATGGTAATATAAACCAATAACACATACACTCCCAGAGAGAGTGAGAGAGAGAGAGGAGAAGAGAGAGAGAGTGGGGAATGGAGTGGGAGAGAGACAGAGGAATGCATAAACAATATATGATGTTGAGTGCAGGCATGTTTATGCACGGTTAGACAGCATGCAAATAGGCAAAGAGTATCATGTGGCAGCTTTCGGTAACTTCATGGTACTCCCGACTCCTGCTCCTGCTGCTGCTGCTGCTGCTGCTGCTGCTATTCGTGTATAGCTTTTGCAAGGCTAGTGTGCATGTGGCATTCTGGCAAGTTTTGCCATTAGAAACTCCCAAAAGTATGCATCAGTTTATGTACGCAAACTTGGCAGCAAAACATCGTGAAGGCGCCCAACGCCAGGACTCTCGAACGTGCCAAACTCGAAGTGCGGTTCACCAATGGGAGGGTTGGAGTCCTTCGAGCTGGCGCTGCAGCTGCAGCAGCAGCTTCCATCCTTGCCAGTTTTTGATGACGATAATGCTAATGGTAATGCTAATGTCAATCTTAATGATAATTCGGCTGCTAATGATGATGATGTTGGGGCATGGCCACGCCTTTGCCACTGCACGAGGGTCGCACCGCAACTTTCTATTCTGATATAATTGTTCTTTGAGTTTGGAAGTCTAATTGGTTAATTAGCATTTGTTAGGGAGTGACTGATAGCAATGAATATATGGAAATTTATATATGTATGTGAATTTAATTTGAAGAGTCTCGGAATATCATTGCTGGAACTTGGACTCAACAACTATCGTTAGGGTTAGTTTTGTAAGTTGAAGTTTATTGTGATGCATAAATGAGAATTTTGCATTATTATGCAAAGATAATAGATATATGAATAAGGATGAAGTAACAACCGAAGCTAAGGCAAACTAGACAGTTCTCAAAAGTATCTCTAGCTTCAAGATTGTGCTTTCTTTCCAATGAAGGATATCTTATCCCTCAGGGAACGAAGGACAAACTGTATATTTAAACAGTTACTTACGATAGCGATGAGATGCAATAGCTAGACTTCTTACTTCTTAATTCCTAATTCCTAAATCGTAAAATGTTACGAAAATTTGGACTCAGTGAAGTTAGCTGCTGTTCAGCGATGACTTAAGTACATGTGGCTTAGGACGTTGATTTAGGGCTTAGGCAGGGCTATATTCTTTAGGATGTTAAGTCAACAGCCAGATGGAGATTAGTATGAAGTGAGCAATTTATAGATGTTTTAGTATCGGAATAGTTCATACATAATCTAATTGGATTTCTTTTTACTGGCGATGTCGCATCTCCTGAATGATGCGATATGTTTTACCGAATGACATATTACGTGGAAACCAAGATAGTCGTTGCCAGCTTAGACTACTCTAGTGGCCACCCTCGCAGCTTATGCTCGCGCTCGTAATTCAACGTAAAAAACCATTTTCGCTTGCAGCTAATCCAGCTAATTAATGTTTGCTGCATTTTGTAATATAAATGCGTTGCAATGAGTGCAGAAAGTGTGCTTTATGCACACACAACACAAGAATTAAGCCAATTAATCAGAGGCCAAAAGCCATGCGGCATTGCTCGACCGGCAGCTGACCAGGGCCGAGCACAAGGAAGTGATGGATCCGAGGCTATAATAAGCTTAAAGTAGCCAGCGTTGAGGGTCGCCAGCTAATTGGTATGAGCAACAGTTTATAGTTGTTCATTAAATGCAAAAAGCAATAGCAGCAGCAGCAGCAGCAGAAGAAGAAAACATCATAATCCAAGCTTAATGCAAATTTGTATGCTGTGAATAAAAGCTTAAGCTGTGCCCTGGAATGCTGCTAAAGCAGAGCTTCCAAATAATATTTCCCGTTATTGTGTAATTCACGGAATTTGATGTCATCCAATGAATGAATGCATCAATTTGCATTACAATGGAACACGCCATGGAGAGTATCTAATTAGAATTCATGCTGGCATTAGGCTGCACTAGAACTAGAATTTAGCTATTGTCCAATCCAAAATTATCGACACAAGTAGAGGAGGACGAGACAGGGACGACGACTTTACCATGTGAGAGGGAGATATGAGAGAGAGAGAGAGAGATATGCTTTGTGTTGGTGCGCGGACTTTGATTAAATTGAAAACGAGAAATGCGATATTCTTACGCATTTCCATTGCCAATGCATTGGCAGCCATCAGCGGTGCTGACATGTTGAATGCAATTTGCCATTTGCAATTTGCAATTTGCAATTCGAGGATTGCAGCTAGCATGAAACCTGAAATCATGCATTGTTCGTAATTGTTATATGGATGCATGTAAATGGAAAATTGGAGTTGAATTCCTAATTGTATGGAGTCGTCTATAGGCAACTGACGGATTGATTGCAATAATCGAATACAAAGTACATTGAGAAGGAGTGCAAGGCTGTTGCCAGAGAAACGTTAACAGCAAAAGGGCTGTTCGTAGAGAGGAGGCGAGCAGGAAGCTGTGGGTGAGGAAGATGCTGTGATGGAGAGAGAGAGGGAGACATTAAAAGCGAAATAGAGAGCGATACAGTGGGATACAGACAGAGAAATGGAGAGAGTCAGAAGAGGGTAGTGAGAGAAAGGGATATGGAGAGAAAAAGAAAACGAGGGAGAGAGACAGAGAATATAAGGGAAAGAGAGAGAAAAGTGGGAGAGGAACACATAAAGAGAGAGATATTGAAATAGGCAGAATTAGATATAGTAAAAATGAGAGAACGAGAAAGAGAGAAAATGGGGGGAGAGAGAGAGAGAGGAGAGATATGGAGATAGAGAGAGTATGGTGAGAGAATTAGGGATAGAAAAAGTGGATGAAGAGCAAAGAGGAGGTGAGAATAAGAGAGTGGCGCAAGAGAAGAGAGAGAGGAGAAAATGGGCTACCAACAAAGATAGAGAGAGAGCGAGCGGAGAGAGAGAGGTTAGAAAGGGCAAGAAGGAGTGAGAAAGAGAAATGGAAAGGGAAAGAGAGAAATAAAGGGAGATAGAGAATAAGAGAGATAGAGAAAAAGAGAGATGGAGAAAAAGAGAGAGAGAGAGCGGAAAAGAGAAAGAGAGTAAGAGAGACGGACAGATAGAGGAACAGTTAGAGGGACGGAGAAAGAGAGAGAGAGAATGACAGCGAGAGTTAAAACGAGAGAAAAAGGGAGAGAAAGGATGCTTAATACAGATAAATAGAAAACATTCAGATACATATTGTATATTAATATATGTTATATCGACAGTATGAGTAACAGAGAGAGATAGAGAAGCCAGAGTCAGGGTGAAAGAGATGGAAGTAAGGCTGACGGAGAGAAAGCGACAGAGCGAAGTAAGCTTCAAATATTAACGATTTAAAGCTGAACAAATGCAGAAAGCATCCTTTATTGTGGATTGCCATGGTCCGCAATGATATGAAAAGCAGTAGGGGGAAAAATATATATATATATATGTATGTACTTTTTTTCCTAGAATATTCGCATTGAAAGGCCAGAGAATCAGAAACCGAATCAAATTGAGTTTACGCAAAAATGTTTCAATAATAATACGCGCATTTCTTTTATATTTTTGAAAAAGCAGCTTAACTGCAATTTGTGTGCATTAAATCTGTTTGCTATTGCCCCATCTGAACCACCTGTCCCACCTGCACCACCTTTGTCTGCTGCGTGTTGTTTGTATTTGGATGCCCACTCGTTGTGTCATCGTGTGCCAAAAGGGTGCCGCGTACAATTGCATAGAATGCAATAAGCTGAAGCAGCGAGGAAGACGGAAGAGAGAGAGAGAAAAGCGGGAGAGAGAGATGGAGTTAACTGCTTCAGCTGAGCTGAGTTGAGCAGCAAATCGATAAGCTTGGCAGGTGGCCAAGCGGCAGCTGTTGCAGCTGTTCACGGCGTCCATGTTGGGTGTTAATTAGAGCAACGGCAAACGGTGCCGACGTTTAATGCAACATCATTTTGTACGTGCCGCGCATAAAATGGACTCAAGCAAAGTTGGCAATTAAATAGCTCGCTGGCAACTCGCATTTGATCCAATCCCCATTGCTTATTGCTCACCGCCCATCGCCTCCTGCTCAGATTGGCCAACTTTCATGGCTGTTATACTCACTTGAATGTGTCACGGCTAAAGTTCTTGAATATATTGCACTCGGGATGCTCCAGTAAACGGAATGCAATCGAACAATGATGATTCTCCAACGGCGAGATATCGTTATATCTGATAAGAAATCAAAAAGAGCACAAATATTTATAGCATATACATACATATATACATACATGTACATATATACATACATGTATATATATTGATAATACATATGTCATATCGTACACATATAGCAAATCGTCTCACCTGAGTGCCAGTTCGGTGCGTGCATTGATCTGATAGATATTGTTGTAGCCAGGATGATCGAGATCGTGGCAAATGCAAGATACGAGCAAAATGAGGCATTCCAGATCGCCCAGACGACTTAGTAAATTCGCTTGACGTGTAATCGCATACATCTGCAAGGATATTCAATGAGATTTCATTATTAATATTCAATTGTGATATTCTGATTAAATATATGATATGCGTATATATATATCATAATTGTTACAAACTCAGGCCTGTTTAAAATTTATTCCAAATTTTCCATTAATCTATAAATTAATCTATAAAATTTTAAATATGTTAATGTCAGATTGCATTAACAAGAACTGCTCTTTCCTTACATTGTCATGCTATGTTATTAACAGTATTATGCGCTGTTAATAACATAACTCCCTTTACAGTTCTCCTACTGGTTCGCAAACGGCGATTGGGATATTCTTCCTACTTTCGTTTTTTATTTATTTATACTATTACACTTAATATAAGACTTCACAATTAATTATACGACTAAGAAGACACAGCTTTAACCCAAAAATAAAGTCGAGGAACCTAGATTTGTGTATATTATCGGGCCTCAACTCCAACACAATATATAGCTTTATATGATATTCGTACATATGAAGAGGCCTGCTAAAAATGTATTCAAAATAATTTTTAAAATACTTGAAAAATGAAAAATGAATTTACTATTCAAACGTGAGCATGTTCCTGATGGCAACCCTCAGAATTGGATTGCGTGAGAGCTTAAAGGAACTTACGATCAGTCGTAGTCAACACTATCTACAATTGTTCTGTCTACTATTATATACCTATAGGTAACCCTTTGCTAAGATTGCACACCATGAAAATCCATGGCAATAGATAAAGATATTATATAAGAATTCCAATTACAAAGTGTTCCTGCAGGCCAACACTCGAGACGCAATTGCCCAAATCATTTGGAATTAGACCAGTCGACTGATGAACTTTGCTATACAGAATAGCATTGCTATAGCTTCAATATATAAGCAGCAACAATCAAATTTCTCAAATTTTTACTATTACTCATAGCGGGTCACCCTATATAAGGTAAAATATAAAAAGAAATTAGGGGGGTTTCTTCTTAGACAGGATGAGATGATGATGATGTCAACTCTTATCAATCATAATTATATATAACAACATAGTATATATTCAATATTATCAGTCACCATTTTGTCACCATTTTGCCTGCTTTTAAGGGGTATCTGATGTGTCATGCTGTCAACTGCAGCTGTAATTGGCAAGAATGTAACAAGCTTCTCCTCTTTAAAGCTATCTATCTACAACTCTCGCTCTCTTGATTTTTCCCCCTCAAGTCTCTCTCTCTCTCTCTCACTCTCTTTCTCTTGCTGAATTGTCTCTCAATTTGGCTAATTAAAGAAAGTGGCTCTGCTGCTTGTGGATAGGCGAGAGCATTTCAAAATATATTGAAGAGTGGGCAAACGCAACTGGTCGCTGGCAGGCAGCGAGCGCACTTTTAGTGTTGCAAACTATTAAGCCAAATCGCATTTGATGCTTAAACTTGGCCAGAAGCGGTGGCAGCTGCAGCCATTGGCACAGTTAACCGTATCAAGGTTGAGGTAAAGGTAAGCTTGAAAGGCAACTTAATTTGTCCGCTGCAAACGGCTGCGAAGCCTTTGCAATTACTAGCTGCTGCCACTAGAGCAGCCTTTCCGCTACCCTTTGCCTTGGCCAGAGCGTGCTGGGGCGACAGAGCTGATAGAGCCGTGGGGCGTGTGGGCGTGTGGGTGTGTGGGTGTGTGGGTGTGTGGGCGTGGATGGTGGATAGTGGAGTTGGTTGGTTGGTTAAGAGACCCTTAAGGAATTTCAACAGCATTCAATTTAAGCTTTTTGAAATACAAAAGCAGCGTAAAGTTTGCTTTGCGCACCAAAGTTGCACTGTCAGAGGCAGGGGACTTGACTGTTGAGGGGCTGAGGAATCTGGTATCGGATATACATATATATCTATATATATATATATATATATATATATATATGGAGCTTGAGGGCTCGCTTAAGTTTAGCTGCTGCACAAGTTTTTTGGTCGTCATCGTCGCCATCGCCGCTGCGTTTACTTTGGCATTAAGCAGCGCTGTGTGAATGCAAAATCTTTGCGTGGGGCGTGACAAAGCTCAGCTGTGAGTGCGGGGGAGCTAAGGCAGTTGGTGCTATAAATTTATGCAAATGCAAATGCTGTTTGCATTTCGAATTTCGCAAGTTTATCTAAATTCATTGTCAGCAAACAGACGCAACGACCATGTGGAAAGTGTCAGCTCAACCCACAAAACAACCCAACCCAATCCAACTGGCGGCGCAGCCATAAGCTTCAACCCCCCCAGCCGCAGCACAATGCCCGACAGCTATTCACAACACTCGCAAAAGTTTTGCAGCGTCAACACCCCGAGGAAATCAACTACAACTTGCAACTGCCAACTGGCAACTGGCAACTGGCAACTGGCAAACTGCACTTTGTTAATGAAAAGCTGAGCTGATGCGTCGCTCATTTGGTAACGATAAAAAAAAAAAACGAGAAAAAGAAAAAACACTTTCTAGCAATGCATATGTGTGTGTGTGTGTGTGTGTGTGTGTGCGCTGCTCTCCAAACGCCAACTGGGCCCATTGTCAGCTCAATAGCTCAGTCAGACATTTATTGGTTTTACCCTGTAATTCATGGTTGAGCATGCATAAGACGGGTATACCCAATAGCCAGTGGCATTTGAATTAGATGTAGGGTAATGTCTAGAAGGAAACATGGAGAGCTATAAGGCATTTCAGTTAATTTAAGAAGTAGCTCAAGCAATGCCAAGCGAGAAAGTTGTAAATGAGCTGAGATGTAAGATTGTCTGTTCTACAGTCAATTCAAATAGTAGGGTAGCTTAGCATAGTTATAAGCTTTATGAATGTCTCTTATCTTGTAGCTAAAGCTCAGGCAGAGGCGATATGAAACTCTGCACATTCGACAATCATAAGATTTCTTATTCAAACTTATTTTTTTAAATTTTCAGTCTTGAAGGCAAAACGTACTCATTTCTAAAAAATAAATTTGTGCTCACGAGCTCATAAGTAATTTACATTAGGAATAAACGTAAAGGTCAAATGAGTCGCGCTCATATCCGAGGAACTAACTTCGTGAAGGTTAAGTATATACATAAAGACAACTCTCTTCGAGCACGTTAATATTCAATAATTGATGATTAGCTCATGCATTGGACAAACTTATATAGAGATTATGTATAGATTATATATAAATTTCTAGTTCAATGATCATCAGTCTATACTAATCAAAAAACATCTCATAACTGTTCAGCGTTATGTCACAAAGTAAAAGTTCCATCATTTCTAAAAGATCAAAGTGATCTATACATAGAAAATTTATTTTTATACACAAACATCGAAAAGTTCCATAAAATATCCGCAAACTGTAAAATATATTTTTACAGGGTATCTTACGAGTCAAGCACACTTGAATTTGCTATTTTATTTTGCATACGCTTTTATTTACTTTATTGTTGTTGTTGTATTCGTGCATTGTTGTTGTCTATGACAGGAAGGCAAAAGCGAAAGCCGCTTAACGGCTGTTTGTGTCCTGTCCGCAGAGACTGAGCGCCAGACAGAGATAGAGAGATATACACACACATATATATATATATATATATATATAAATAGAGAGTGCGAGGGGGGGGCGAGAGGGGGAGAGATGGTAGATGGGGTAGAGGAAATTACATGGACCATACATACATGAGTGCCTATGCAAATGGACGCCCATTGAATTGTAAAATACAGACGAACGCATATGCAGACGCGTCTAGCGGCCATTTTGTAGTTTAGCTAGCGAGGGCTGGCCAAGAGGTTAAGCCATTGAATGCCGACAATGGATGAACGTTTTTTTTTTTTAAATATAATGTATTATGTTTTGAATATGGTTTCTTGATGTATTATGAGCAGATTATCGTTTAGCTCGTCTGGACTATGGTCTTATTGAACAGTAGGGTATCTTGTAGTCTATCAGTGCATATGCTAAGACAAAAAGTCTTTACTTGCGTTCCATGCAGTGAACTTGCATCGAATGATGTACTATGCTAGGGTAAATCTTTACTAGGGTATCTTGTAGTCCATCAGTGCATAAGACGCTAAATTTCCTGAATCTTTGGATAGCAAGCCTACAGTTATGTCGTATATCTTATGCTAAATATTTGATGCATATTTTGACTAGGGTATCTTATAGGCTTTCAGTGCCTATAACATTTAGCATTTACGGAGTATGAGCCTTAAAGCCTTTCAGCATTTGCTGCAGCATAAGCCTTCCAGCCTACATTTAAATAATCGATTGCTTATCGCCTATCGATATCGCATGTTCAATGCATTCCATTGTTGTGCCAACAACAATAACAATAACAACAGTAACAATAGAAATAATAACAATTGTTGTCCTTTGTGTGGCCAACTAAAAAGCTGAGCGACTGAATTGTGAATAGTTTGAGAGACTCGACTCGACTCGACTCGACTCGACTCCTGCTCTCGCTGTATGCATTTACCTGAAACTATTTGCCAGCTAACAGGAAAAATGCATGCTGCATGCTGCATGCTGCGTGCTGCAAGCGGCAAGCGGCAACAAAATTATTAACTGTGAACTGTGTGTGAGCTGCTTTCAACTTGAGTCTGGAAGCGCGTTTTGTGGGCAGCAGCTTGCGGCATGCCACATGTGAAACAATTCAAGCTTGCCTTGCGTGCAACCTTGCTGCCTCGGGGCCATATTCATCTCCAATTCTCTTTCAGCTCTTCCGTTCCGTATTCCATAAATTTTGCACTTTTCCCACTTTTTTGTTTCTTTTTGGGGGCCGCTTTTGTTGTCAAAAGTTGAAATATTCTTTTTTGTAAGTTTTCGTTTTGGCCGTTGCAAAGCCAAAGGCCACACGGCTCATGGCACAGTAAAGCCTGCATAAAGTTGAAAGTTTTCTTTTGCATAACTTCAGTTGCAGTTGCAAGCTGTTTTAACACTGAATACAATTGAATTACTAATTTAGCATATTTAATTGCATTCATTATAGTATAACATGCATACATATACACTTTATAGCTCAAGTTTATCGATAACTTTGACCAGCGATAACAGCGCCTTTAAAGCCTCGTTTTTTTTTTTTTTTGGGGCCATGTAGCTCAAGATGCCAACTAACAACTGCAAATTAATAATTCATCGTTGCCCCAAAATAACAGCAAAATAAACTATATATATATATACATATATAGTAGACATACATATATCCATACTATATATATATATATATGTGTATGTAAAAAAGCGAAAGTTTCATTTGGCAAAAATGTAGGTTAAAAACTCGGCTCGCAAAATGCTTCGTTGGCACTTGAGCATCTAAGTGGGTCGCCTTCGTTTTCTTGCCTTTAGTTTTTTTTCTTCGTTTTCCTTTTTTTTTTTTGTGAATTTTTGGCCAACAGAATTTGCAATTCACTAGCCGCTGGTTCACTCTGTTTATATGCACTAAGTTGAGGTCTTGCGGTTTGGCCATTAAGTATGTAGAGGCGTATATATAGTTAAATATATATGTATAGATTCAGAGAGATAGTTGTATTATAGAGTTATATTAGATAGTTCAAAATGGAATTTTGTTTACCATTATTTCTTTATCTAACACTCAGATTCAGACGTCTTTGCTTTGCCTTTCCAATTGATTTCTATGGTTCTTCTTCTAATGACATTCTTGCTGAGTATCGATAGCACTGTAGCTAAGTATCGATAGTTAAGCATAGTACCATCCTCTCTAATTCTTATTGTCCTATTATTGATTGATTGAATTATATATATATAGAGAATGAATTATATATAGGGAAGGCATATATTAGTTTAGTTTCAGCTTCTCAGTTTAGTGCTTGAAATTAGTGTTGGTAAGCGTTAATATTGAAAAAATGTTGTTGGCAGTGTTGATCAGCGCTTGTGCTGTTATCTAAGCAGTTTTCCTATGGGTAAGAGTCTACTAAAGGACTACAGATATACCAGACTATCTATAAAATATATCAGTAGATATCCTATATATCCTATATACATAACTTTGATAGAGTTAATATGCTTATGTACTTATATACATATTCTATATATAAATTCTGTTATATATATTCTATATATATATTCTACATGCTATAACTATTTATTTTATATAATTATTCAATTTATAGAACATTAAGGCATCGCCTTTGCCTGCCAAAGTGTTCGCTTCCTGCTTTTCATTTTTTATTTGTCATGTTTTTATTTTTCGTTTGTTTTTTATTTTTATTTTATTTTTTTTTTTTTGCTGTTTTCTTGCGCTTGGTCCAAATGCTTGACGAGTGCTTTTTGTTTTGTTTTTTTATTTTTACTTTTTTTTTTTTTATTTTGGTTAGCGGCCAGTCAGCTTGTTTGTCTGTCTGCCAGTTGTTGTTGCTCTTGTTGTAGTTGTTGCTGTTGCAGCGAGGAGTGAACAACATTTGGCGCGTCCATTTCTTTGGCTCTGCAGTTGTTGCTATTTTTTATGTGCAGTGTGTGAGTGTGTATGGGTGTGTATGGGTGTGTGTTTGTTCTAGTAGCTATAAATAGGCCTTTTCTTACACACACACACACACACATAGACACATACACACACACGGCCTTTGGCGTTTTCTGTTGCATACAACGCGGCGTTCATTGTTCTGCTACATACAAACACAGACAAACACACACATACACATGGCCAAGCACACGCATAGAAAGAGATAGCAAATATTGATTGCATGCAGCCAAGGCGTTCTTTTCTTACATGCACACATGCCTGTCTGAAACTATTCATATTTCAATGTATTTAGCAAACATCTCCTCAAATTCAAATTTCCAATTGAGTTCAATTTGAGGCGCTGAGCAGTTGCAGCAGGCATAACGAAAGGACATTTGCATTTCTGTTATTATAAATAGTTAAGCTGCATTTATGGTTTGCATAAGTAAAATGACAGATTACGAGGGAGATTCTCTCTCACTCTCTCTCCCTCTCTCTCTCTGTCTTTCTCAAATGACAGTTATTTAGAGCAAGTGGAAAGCATTTGGCTTAGCATTCGTAAATTTATTATTTTAAGAATTGCTGTTTAAAATAAGAGACTTCAAAGAAAACTAAATAGATCTAGATTCTATATAGAATTAATTTAAATCAGATTTCATAGAATATAAGAAACATCCGGTGTCTCAGCCTGTTAGGACGGATAACCGTCAGTCGGATAGCTTCAACTCGAATCAACACAAGATATATTTTATACGTAGACTTTAGTTACACTTTTTTATGAGCTAGAGTTATGCTTTCAGTTGAATATAGTACACAGATATATCAGATAATTCTCTATTTGAATATGCCTGCTAACTCGGCCGGGTAACTCTCACCTTCGACTCGAATCAACTCAACAATTGAGATATATTTTATACTTGGATTTCAGTTACGTTAGACTTACCATTTGGGCAACACAGAAGCAGTGTCGAAAATTGTGAAATGGCACCTCGTTGTAGTGCTTGTAGACCTCGTAGAGCCATTCGCGCAGCGTATCGACGGGTATGCTGAACTTCTCAATGAAGCCGAGCTCAAGGAACATGGTCTGCATTAGGTGTATGACATCCGCATCGCCCCATTCATATGAATCGAACGCTGGGAGACGTAATGCCGCCTTTACCTCATCCGAAAAGTTGGTATCACAAATTTGCAGGAAGCGGCGCTTCACCTCCTGATGCTTTGGTAGACTGCTCTTGCGATGTGGCGGACCCAATGGCCGATTGGAGAGACCTGAAGAGGGTGAATTAAAAAGCGGATGGAGCTCAAATTAGATAGACACAGATACAGATACACAGTTACAGATGCAGATACAAATATAGATATACAATCGAAAAAAAAAAGAAATATATATATACATATATATATATATATATATATATATTTTTTTTTTTTTTTTCATCTCATTTCAAGAATACGGAAATCAGTCAAGTGGGCGTCTGTGTTTGTGTCTGTGTGGGTTGCTGTTGTCGCCGGTTGTTGTTGCTGTCGGCTGAGGCAATAAATAAATCAGCAAATTGAAACAGGAAATACAGTTGGGGTAGTTGGACCGACTGGTGGTAGCTATGGCAATTTGGATTATTGCAAATGAAGAGCCATAAACAAGGCCAAACGACAGACAAACTCGGCTAACAGAGAAACGCAGAGACAGATAGTCTGTGTGTGTGTGTGTGTGAGAGAGAGAGGGAAACCAAATCGAAGTCCAGTGAAAAGTGAAAACGGAACAGAGCAAACGCTGAAAAGGCGGAAATACATTGGCCGTACTATAAAAAAAAAAAAACACTGGGCAACTGGGCAACTGGGCAACTGGGCGACTGGGCGTGGCACACGAGCCAACAGCTTGTGTCTCGCTGCATGCGCCTCTGCCATGGGCGGGAAATTAAATTTTCAATCGGTCGCACGCTTCACCGACCTGACGCAGCAACTAAAATGCAACAGCAACAACAAAAACAGGTGTGTGCTCATGTGACACAGGTGCGCCGCACTCGCTGAGCTGTCGATCTGTGGCTGATGAATAGCAAACAAACAAAAAGAAAGATAGACAGCGAGAGAGCAGGAAAACCCTGACTGACTTGCGAAAATTCGCTAACAATGGCCACCATTTGGCAGCAGCGACAATCGAGTCGATGCCACACCACACACAACACTTGCGGTCAGCGAATTGCGCTATGCAACACTGGCTAGTTGACAAAACTAGTATCAGCAGCTGGAATTGAATTGCGTTTCATTCCGTTTCGTTTCACTTCAATTTTGCTGGAATTGTGAGCGAAGAATTTCCTTTAAGTGGCGAGCGAATTGAATTGATTTGACTACTTTCATTTTCTACAGGGTATTGTGATACGTTTAGAAGCGAACTTTGGTTACAATTGTTGTTTATGAATTGGTATTGTAGCAGAGGTGTCATGGGGGTGATAGCAGGAGGGGTGGGAGAAGGAGGCGTGGTAAGAATGGGGCAGGGTAGGCGCTGTGACTCTGGGAGTGATATAGGGGAGGGGGCAAAAGAGTAGGCATAATAGAAGGAGTTAGAGATGGGGGCGTGATAGAAGAATGCGTAGTTGGATGTTGGGTGGCAGAGCAAGGCGTGACAGAAGTAGTGGTGACAGGAGGCGTGGTAGAAGGAGGCGTGTCAGTAGTCGTAAGCCCCAGAACATGTAAATATGCTTGGGCATTAATTTTTGATCAGCTGAATATGTCCGTCTGTTTGTATGACCTTCTGTCCCTCCGTCCGTATGCATATTTGTCCGTTCGTCTGTCAGTCTATCCGTCCGACTGTCTTTCCGTCGAACTATCGCATAGAGCAATGCGAATGCAGTTCTCTCATATACAACAGGTAGGCAATTTCAAATACCCTTTTCATCTCTAAATATCCTTATCATACGATGATACAGATTTCAACATACAAGTTACCTAGGTAAACCAGATTTAATTGTGTGATTTGATGCCTGGATATAATTTTGCATAAATCAAATTACACAAAATATGAGAAACAAGAGTGCTCTGTTCAGAGTTCTAGGAATCCCATAGACATACAATTCCAACTAGAGGCAATCCAACTTGCATTAACTAAAATTTTTGCTAACATTGTTTTCTCCCTAATGACTTTGCTACATGCGCAGTTTGTCCTCCATGTTGATGTTATATGCAGTGAAATAGTTTTTAAATAGTTGTTTTCAGTTTGTTGCGACTAACAATTAGTTTGGATTATGCATCTGTATGTGTGAGTGTGTGTGTGTGTGTGTTAGTGTATGAGCTAGAAATTCATTAGACTCCACTGTCACTGGCATTGCTGCTAAAAGGTTTCACTTGAAATTATGTTGAATTGTTAATTTGCTGCTGCTGCTGCTGCTGCTGTGGCAAATGCTCGGCCTGCGGCAGCTTGATCAAAATAGTTTTGAGATTTCATATTGAGAACAGCCACGCCCACCATCGCCCATTGCCCATCGCAGCATAGCTGGCATGCTTAAATAGGCGCAAACATAATCAGGAATTTAAATTTGATTAACATAGCTGCTTTTGATGCACAAAGAAATTTAAAATGCTGACAGCTACCGCAGCAGAGGGAGCATGAGTTAAGTGCGTGTGTCTGTGTGTATGTGAAAGAGAGTGAGAGAGAGAGAGAGCAGAGCAGAGCAACCTGTGCGCCTGGCCATGCCTTGTGGTCGACGCCCACATGTGAAGCTGCCGCTGCTGCTCCCGCTGCTGCAAGCCAAACACTTTGCGGGCTGCGTTTTATAATTAATTTACTGCCACTTACAATTTTTAATTAAGCACAGTTCTCAGCGCATTTCTATTTGGACCACAGCAGCAGCCTCACACACCTTGCGCACTTCTCTAACTGCCAAGAGTTCGAATTCCACAAAAATACAAAAAAAAAAAAGCTAAAAAAAATGCTGCAAGTATTTCATCAAAGCTAATAGCAAATAGTGAAAATTCATTTGATGCTTTATGCAAATATTAATAATTAAATTAATGTGATGAAAGTAATGCACTAGCAAGCCTTACACAACTTGAGTATGAATATATACATATATATACTATATACAAATAACTAAGTTGAACTAAGTTGCCAGAGCAGCAGCAGAAACTTTTTGGCCAAGTAAAGCTTGTTTTCCAGCGAGTCGGCTTATGGCTGTTGCTCGTAATTATTTAACTTGAAAAATTATATATATATATATTATATAGTATATCAAGTATACACTTAAGCCCTAAGCCCTGTCTTAGATAAGAGAAAATCAAGAATTAAAAAAATATAAATGAAACAAATGCAAACAATGCAGTTCATGCTTAGAAAACTATGTTAGCAATCTATGTTATTTCCAGTGATTTGAAGTGCGTGTAAGCTGCTTAAGAGTACGAGTATAAGAGTAGGACTTTAATGAAGTAAAATAGTCAAAAACATTATTATACTCTTTTTCTTAGCTTTACCCTTACTCATGTCAACTGCTTCTTTCAGATATTATTTTTGTTCGATTTCTGTCTGCGTCTGAGAGTTTTACTTGCAGCTTTTCATGTTATACTCTTTTAAAGAGACTTATTTTGCGATTTATATGATAGACGCTCGGGGTTGGAGATCTAAAAATGGCAATGCCAGCAGACTTGAAATTCACATTCACAAACCACACATTCACATACATGTCGATGTGTTTACGATCATGGAAAAAAACCCCAAAAAAGATCGTTGCTGTCTGAGTGCGAGTGAGTTTGTTGAGAGCAATTGGAATTTGTTACTCTTTGAGTTTTATTTCAAATGTAATTGAAAGTTATTTATTTTCGAACTTGAGAGAAATGCTCTAGGAATACTTGTGAGCTCTGGTTGTTATTTTCATTATGAGTTCTTAAATTTGCCTTTAATCAATGAATTAACTTATAATTCCCAACAAGTTTAAAATTCGGCATTCTCAATCAAACATTACGAAGCTCGACGTTTGCCTTGTATTTGGGCAATGGATAAAGTAAAGCAACAAAAGCAAAGCAAATGAAATTGTTTTCACAATTATTATTCGTGTCACAGACCCCACATGCCGCATGCCGCATGCCACATGCGAGCACAGGGCGTTGCATGCGTCTTTATGAATATGGCCCAACTTGTTATGCAGCGACACAGCAAGCGCTGCCAAACTTCGGGGCGAATTTCCCTTTTCTCTCACTTGCCATGTCTCGAATTTTAAATTGAATTAAACTTTTGTTGTTCTCCTTTGTTTATCGATATCTTTTCTTTGCGTTCGCCTGTAACCCCCCTCAAGTGCATGCCAATATGAACGATGAGTTTCGCATTTCCCACCTGACCTCACCGCTTTTCGCTTTTCGCTTTTCGCTTTTCACATTTCGTATTTCACATTTTTCACTTAACATTTCACATTTCACATTTCACATTGCTCCAGCGGCAGCTGCAACATATTAACTGTCAATTATGTTGCATTCCATTCCACTTGGCTGTGGCTCGTTGTGGGCGTGGTCGGTGGCTCTTTCCATTTACATATTGCATTCGCATATCTTGCATGCACGCATTGATGTATCGTTTGTGCTGCTTGTGGCATCCATCAGCAATGACAACAGCAACACGCAAGGTCTCTCTATCCCTCTCCCCCTCCTCTCTCTCTCTCTCTCTCTCTCTCTCTCTCTCACTCTGCCTGTTGCATTCTTTTGTTACTCATATTGTCTCAATTATATACGAAATTCGGTGAATTAATGAGTCTCCACGCAGCCTTGATAACCAATCAAAGTAATTGCGGCAATGTATACACATTGTTTCTCTCTCTCTCTCACACACACCAACCTATAGGCGAAGTATCAGCGCCACCTAGCGGCTTAACGTTGGGCGTTCTGAATCGTCTAGCCCGATTGCATTCCATTCAGGATCTGGACAAAGCATGCATAGATCGAGGCTCATTGAGGCTGCAGAGCGGTATGAACGCGATGCCAACGAGACAATGCATAGCAGTAAACAGGGAGAGAGAGAGAGAGAGAGAGAGAGAGAGAGCTATATACTGCAGTTAGCAATGAAATCTGTTTCGAGATTAATTTGTAGGGTGTTGCATATGTTATGATCAAGGAGGAAAGACGACAAGTGAAGTAAGTAGTTCCATTATAATGGACATTCTGGCAACTGCAACTTCAATGAATAGTTCAAGAAATGCTTGAGGATGCAAACGAATCTCGCAGGAAAGGCAATAAATGGAAGAGTGGGCGGCTCCATTTGAAGGGACAGCCTATTGTTGACCATGCTGACAGCGAAGGAAGCTAGGACACTCACACACACACACATATGAATGAGTTGTGGAGTATGCGAGCAAGTCTCGCAGGAAAGGTACTTCCATACACATATACATATATGTAGAAGCACACATGCAACTACAAACTATAGTCGAAGAAGGAGTGCCAGAGTATGCAAACGAATCTGGGAGGTTAGGCGACAAGTGGATTGAAACAGTGGGTCGTGCCATTAGGAACCAATAACCTGGTATTGACCAGGCTGCAAAAGGAAGAGGCTAGGATAATTCACACACACACACCCACACACACACACACACTTGTAATTGTTCATGCTCGAGCAAGTAATTGTCAAAAATTGTCTATGCATTCTAGCCTATTTCTCTACTGTTCTACTTCCATTTCGGGCATCTTTCATTCACATAGTCCACACAGACGTTGTTGACTTCCTGTTTGGGCCGTTCGTTTTATTTAAATACTGTATTTCGTACTCATCATTCTTCTGCTTCATTCATTGCGCTGCACTTGCTCTTATCTCTGCACTTCCCGTTTATCTCTATACTCATCCCAGCCTTTTACTTAATATAGTCCTCTCGGTCTCAGTCTTATACTGCTCATTATCCTAATGGTGGTTGTGCCTCAATTCTGTTTTTGCCTTTCTTCGCTTTATGCTTCGCATGCTCTTCGTATAGTGCTGTTCATTATTTTTATACTGGCCTTTCGGACTAATACACTTCACATCCATTCAAATCCTTGCTGCTTTGCCTCATTCTCTTGCTTCGTGCTTTTGGCGCTCTTCTCTCGGACCCTAGCTGGCCATTAATCAGTTGGTGGCTTAAGGCACCGCAGCATCCATTGTCCCTAACCCATTAGCCGCGCCCACATGCAGTATTTGTTCGAGTGACGCCCATTTTTATAGCCATAATACGATTTTATCTAATGGTTTGGTGTTTCCATTTGATTGGCTACGTTCCTGTCTCTAGCCGAGACCTTGCCTTCGTTTTGTCCCATCCGGAAGGACACTCTTCACTCGCATGATAGATTTTTAATGATTTCTTGTCCACATGAAATACCTGAAAAGTACGTCGACCATAAGGCATTATCCTTAATTTATTTCTTCCTTTTGCGGTTACTGTGACTTCGTATAGAAGAAATTTACTTAGATTACTTCGATTGGCTTTATTATTATATATGATTGTAAATGATAGATCGTTGTACTTGGAAGACATTAATATTTCATCATTATTCAAAGTCATTTACAGTCATTGTCATCTATTTTAACTATTCATTATCATTCATTTCATTTTGCATTATTATTTATCATCAGTTTTTTATCATCCTTCATAATTATTCCATATTTTTTACCATTTATTATCATCTTCATTTCTCATTAATTATTATAATTTAACATCATTCATAGTAATTTATCATTATTAGTCGGCGTTCGCCATCCTTTTCTCTCTCTAAGTCATTATCATAATTTGCTCTTATTATTTCACATCAGCTATCATCATTTAGAATAATTGGCCATTTTTTTATAATTTTTTATTACGGTAATTCTTTTTAAATTTCATCATTCATTAACATTTAACATAGTTTCTTATTATTCACTAATCATTAATTATTATTCATTATCATCATCCATTATTTTCTACCTATATTCATTATCATGTATCATCATTAATTGTCATTCAACAATCTCTTACTATTATTCATTATCATCATTCATTAACATTTATTATAATTTAACATCATTCATGATCGTTCATTATCATTCAGACACCTTGACCATCATCATTCATTATCATTCATCATTGCTTACGCTCACTGACTTTTATTCATTGTTATTGTCTAGCATTGTTCATCATCATTCGTAATTAGCTATCCTCATTCCTAATAATTGACTTTCATTTACTATCATTCAAAAGTATTCATTAATAATATTTCATATCATTCATTATCATTCACTATTATTCATCATCATTCAATCAACATTAGTTCGACTCTCAATCATATCAATTTAAATATTCTAATATTCATTAGGCATATTTTTCTATGCCTTTCATATACGTTGTTCTCCTTTATGTTCTACAGGGTATTTGTTAGTTGTGCAACTGAATGATGTTTAGCTGTCAATTTGTTTTGTCAAGGATTTTTCATTTGCTGCGTGTTCTGTTTTGTTAAACATGCCTATTTAATCTATGTATGTGTGTGTGTGTGAATAAGACTTTGTGCAAAGCAACAAACAGAGAAGAAAACATAGAGAGAGCGTAGGCAGCGAGAAGGAGAGGCCGATAAAAGGGCAACACAACTGTAAAAAGACGACGAATAACATTGCGTTAAATAATTAATTACAATCAATTAATTAATTAGAGCAACCTAAGGAGGTGGAGTCATTAGTATGGGCAGCAGTCAGCAGCAGCCGCAGTAGCCGCAACAGCAGCAGCAGCAGCAGCAGCAGGAGGAGCAGAAGGAGCAGGAGTAGCAGGAGTAGCAGCGGGAGCAGCAGGAGCAACAGGCCAACAACAACAATTGATATAAACAACTTGTATACATAATATGGCCATAATCAACAACACATTTTTTTTGTCTGTTGTCTTGGCCCTTTTATAATAATATTATTATTGTTTTTTATGTCTGCTCTTTCATTGAGCCTTCGCCTGAAGAGTGACACACACACACAAACACACACACACACACACACACACAGACTGCTACTTTTTATTGCATTTCGTTTGGGGCGTGAAATGAAGCCGTCTACACTCGCATAATTAATGGCCATATTTTGTTTTCGCTTTTTTTTTTTGTCTCCTTGGCCCCGCCCCCTTTTTTTTTTTGGCTGCCTATTGCATTGATTTATGTTGGCTTGTTTAAGCTTGTACAACTTCTTGATTTGGCCAAAGACAGACGCAGTGGCATGGGTCAGGAGTTGCTTGACTGAGTTCATGGGGTTAATTGTTTAATTGATGGCCTAGCTTAGGGTCCTGTTCGTTCCTTGTTAGCTAAGATTCTTGCTGCCTTGCCCACTTGTTGCCAATTAGCCATTGGCCGTAAGCATTTCAGCCAAGCCAACGACACACACACACACACACACACACAAACACACTGAAAGGCATATGACACTTGACCGCATTGCATTGCCAACAGCAATTAGCCAAACTAAAGGTCAATCGAATAATATTTGTTGATGGCGCAGCAATGTCTGGCAATTGGCATGAAGCCCAATAAGAGTTGTTGATATGCGAGAGAAAGATTTGGTGAGATTATAATAGTTATATAGCTGATATATAGTAGATTCTCTAGTTATATAGTGGACATAATATATGTATACTATATTTAGAATATGATCAATATGGTCAAAGGCAAGCCTCAGAGCAGGAACTGCTTTCAAGCCTATGCAGCTGACAGTTTCCGATTTACTTCTACTTATAGCACTAGCTGCTAAAGCCTTTTGCTTGATTGAGTTTTCACAATTGACTTGGTTTGTTGAATGTAGATTTGAGCAATTCGAGCGCTCACATTGCGTATACTAATTCGTGGTGAAAATCTGCTTGGACTGAAGCGTTCTGGTGCCTAAGTCAGTCGAATATGGATAACATGCTTATCCATATAATATATGGATATATATAATAATATATATATGAATCTAGAATTTATCTAGAATCTAGAAGCTTTTCGACTGGATATGCAGCAGAGATCCTGCGAACAGAAATCCAAATCCTAGACAGCGTTGCACTAGCTTCTGCGCAAAATCTTGAGTTTATGGGCTGAACTAAAGTTCTTTAACCAAGCGCCAACAACTGGCTATGATACCAATTTTACTGACATCATATGGGAACTACGTCGAAGGCAAGTTGTGCACCTACTGTTAGCTGTGACTGTAACATTTGCTTGACTTTCTCATAACTTGCTTGCTTCCTCATCTAGTACTATGTTCTAGGTACGCCTCTGAGTCTAAGGATCTGCTGAAGCTAGTAAAAGAGAAGAATCAACCCGTTCTAGTTACATTCTACCCTTTCTTCTCTTTTGCGTAGCTAATTCTTAAATAATATCTATTTAGATCAAGGCAACTTGAAATATTAGGTAATTACTAAATATTTCAACGAATAAAATAATAAATAAAAGCAAGATATATAAATGTACGTTCATTATAATCAACTTGTCTGTTTATAAACTTGGTGCGATTTGTCAATTTGAAGTTCTATTTAAATATTGATGCATTTGCTTGCGTGCGGTTAATGGCCAGGCTATAATTAGCTGAAGACGCGCTCAAAACTGGGCAACAGAAAAGGCTGAAAAGCCTGAAAAGCCAAGCGCTCCCATAGACGTTGCCTTGGACGTAGACGTCGCGTGGTTCAGGTTAATAATTGCATAGCGAGTTATGCATTATTTGTTGCTTGTTGAATGCTCTTGGTCAGCGAAAAACTCATTTAACAGCGGTTGAACGAGCTGTGGGGGGAGAGGGTGCAAAGTTGGGTGTTAGCTGAGCTGTAGAACGAACTTAGCGGGCTACAAAAAAAAAAGAGAAAAAAAATGCTTGTGGCAAATGCAAATAAAGCAAAAGTAGAAAACACTGCAGCCAGAGGCATAAACACACACACACACACACACACACGCATATATATATGCTGAGTGTGTATAGCAGGACGCGCACACACACACACACACACACACGCACACCGCATGCTAGCGGCACTCAGGCAGGTAAAAAATGTGCAAATTGATGGCCAAGAGCCACTACACAACAACAACAACAATAACAAGCACGCAGAAGAGTGAGCGAGTGAGTGAGAGAGGGAAAGGGAGAGAAGGCAACTGTGAGGTGTGTAAGCTGCCATTGCCTGGCAGCTGAGCCAAATCAAAATGAATCAACGTGGATCTAGCAGCAATTGGCAATACGAACGTAGTTAGCATACACACACACAAACACACACACACACACATACACGCACACACACACGCTCAGTACATCTCTCTGCACTTAATTGAAACTTGTCTTTGGCCATTTCGAGCACTCGCCAGTTCCGTTCAGCCTATGCCAATGTCATTTCCGTTTTGCCATTTTTCCATTTCTTCCGATTTTCCAGTTTTCCATTTTCCAATTTTCCGTTTTGTTCATTTTCGAATGCGTGAGTTTTCAAATTTGGCTAATTGCCTTTTACCAAAATCGTTGCCAATGTCACTAATTTTCTCATCACTTTTGCATTTGTGACGCTTTTCTGGCATCGAGTTTTCTCATAGATAATTTAGAGAGCTTCAGAGTTTTGTAATTAATCAAAGTAGCTTTTGGGCTAATAGTGAGCATGTGTGTGAATTATAAATTATAGTTTTGGCTCATCTCAAATTCATACAAGAAATATATGGCGAGTCGTAAGACTATCATAAATCAATTATAAGCAGGCTATAAATGAGGGTATATAGGGGTTGTAAAAGTATTGAATTAGTGGATATATCACCATGTTTAACTAACAATAACTAAATATAATGTTATCGATACTTACAACATAATAATGTTATCGATACTCAGCTTACTAGCTGAGTATTCAACTCAAGGCAAAGCGAAGACGTTAGCTTTAGATGCGCATAAATAATTGAGATTAAATTTAAATAAAGCCTTTCACTGTCTTATTTTAGTAGTTAATCATGGTAAAATATTTATCAATATATCAATTGTATTACACATTCCATTGAAGACATTTTGAATTTGTTCAATTAATTCACAAAACAGAGCAATTTGCATTCGAACAGACTCACAATGACAAGCTCTCTATTCTAATTGATTAATTTAATACACAGTGGGACAAAGAGTAACTTCATTTGTATTAAATGATGATATGTATTGTATGTAAGAATATGTAATACAAATTAGCATTATATTCAGACTAACTAATTTTGCATAATAAATGGGGGGGAGAAGTATTCAAGCAGCCAAAAATTATGTGAAATATTTCGTATACTATATAATAATATATGGATACATATATACAGTGTTGCCATTTTGACTTATTTCAAGCTAGATTTAGAATATTTTAAAGTCAAAAACCTTGATAAGTGAGTGAAAAGCATATAGCTTGGAGATCTAGCTTTTTTTTTTTCTAATTTCATGTTGCTTAAAAAAATGTTGTAGAAAACAATGCTTCTTCTTGATTGTATTGTAATTTTTGGTAATTTTTATTGAGCAAGTGATCAAAAATAATTTGTATTGATCATATTCTGAAACATCAGGAAATGTATTGTAATTTTTCGTTGACAACTTTCGGTCACACTTCAATACTGTAGATTCATTAATATTCATAATTAGAGATGGGCATGGGCGGGTGCTCAACGGCATTACCCGAAACAATTTGAAAATATGAGAACGCAATTGAAAAATATTTTAATATTTTCAATTTTGATTGCAAATATTTTCTTTTCTTAACTTCGTGTACACTATCGATTACGTTTGTTATTTATTATCTCAATTATAATTATCATCACTAGCTATTACAATTGTGATCACTAAAAAAAGAAAGCCCGGAGAAAAAAGAAATAGAAGAAACAAATTTTTCGGGCGGGCGGGTTGGTTTCGGGTTGCAAAAATTTTGCTCTTCGGCCCATGGGCTGGGTCGGGTTGGGTGCAAAATTTCGGCCCATGCCCACCTCTATTCACAATGCCAAAAGTTTGCTACAAGTTAAAATTCTGCGACTTGTGTTTGACGCTCAAAGTCTGGCAGCTGTGTATATACATATTATCTAGTATATATATTAGCTCTACTTAGTTTTCTTTCAGTGTATAACTCTTTCATATAGTATAGGTAGACTGTGGCCTGGTCTGCTTAGATAATATTTTACCCATTGAATTTTTAAGCTATTTATTTATGCTTCAAAAAACATTGATTTGCTCCATTGTGCGCGGGCAGCACGTGTATGAAAACACACACAAACACACACACGTATATTCATATATGTATGTATGAACACATATTTAGAGCGACAAATTTGATTGATACGCGCGTAATCACGTTCTTTTGCTCGTTACGCACGTGTATGCGAGTGTGTGTGTGTGTGTGTGTACTCTCTGTGTGTGTCTGCCATACATTTTGCGAGATTAAACGCTTTGTGTTGATTAAATGAGTTTAGAGAGTTTGCAGCTGGCCAACGCTCGTTCACCTTCCCTTTCTAACCAAACACACACAAAACAACAACAACAACAACAACAGCACACACACACACACACATGGACACGACTTTACTTGGTTGACATTTTTGGTGCAGCTGCTTCAACGTACGCTTTCTCTCTCTCTCTCTCTCTCGCTCTCTTTCCATCTCGTTCTCTTTCTTGTGTGTTGCCAACAAATTAAAAGCTTTACATAAATGAAGTTTCCATGAACGTCGTTTCGGCCGTTCCCTGTGCACAACACAAAAGCAACACACACACACACATCAACCTACACACACACACACACACACAGCACACATACACACACACATAATTGAGTTGTGCTGCAATGAAATGATGCAGCTGAATGCCGTTTAACGTTAGTAGATCTAAGGCTGAAGCCCAAATTTGAGCTGCAAAAAATCTAATAAAAATGGATATGGGAATACATACATACATATATGAGAGAGTATAAATATAGTATATAGATATATATACACATATGTTTTTAAAGACTGACCAAGCAAAAGTGACTTAAGCAAGCAATTTTGTATCAAAAGTGCTTAGAATTTTTCATGTGTTTAGCCCTGAGGCAAAAGCTTCAGCTATGAGCACTTAACCTAATTAGATATATATATATATAAGATTCTATAAGTCATGCTTTAGCCAGCGAACATAACTCTAAGCAATGCAATAAGAATATGTTGGCATATGTTTAATTTATCGATAACGTACATATGTATAATTTATCGATAGCTTAATTTGAATAAGGATTTTTTAGCTCAGCGATAAGTTATATGTTAAGCAAAGAGTTAACAGTCTTTACTGAGCGAATAAAGGTATTACACTATTCGATAAATATATGAAAGCAACAGATTATCGATAACAGACAACCATTTTGGATAAGCCTACAAAATACAGCTCAATGAGGTCTGGAAGAGGCTGGAAGAACAATCAATCAGTCAAATCCTTAGAACTTAAGCTAAAATCTAATAGGCATTGAAACTTTAATCAGCTGAATGATATAACGGTAGAGTTTGATTCTCTTCACTGTATTCAGCCTAAATAAGAGCTGAGACTTAAAGCTTTAATAGCGGCGTCTAGACGAACAATTCAATAATGTTGAGCCATCCGAATGTCCTAACTCAAATCAATTTTATTTTATTGCAACTTCATTGTGGAGAGTCTCTCTCTCTATCTGTCGCGCTCGCAGTGAGAGCTTTAGAGGGAAACCCATTTGAATATAAATTCAAGTTCGTTTATCAAGCAGAGCAAAAGTAGTTGGCACAGAAGGAAACCCAAGAAAGACTTAACTCGGACAATACAACTGAATTTGCTTGTTATATGCGAAATATCTTGGAGTTGTAGCCGCAAAAGGCATTTCCAATTGGGTTTATAATCTAAATGAATATGTTGTCATAGACATATAGAGACTTTAATTGGAATTTCAAGTGTATGTTAGTCCCTTTGTTGTTCTTTGGGGCTAGTTTTGGGCCGATTTTCGAGTTGGGCAATGTAAACGCAAGTGAAATGGGATTAACAAGGCGCTGGGTCAGAGGCTGCCAAGTATTCTGTAGGTCATGTACCTTTTTTTCTCGGGTTTAAGTTTGAATGAAAAAAAAAAGGGCAACACGGGTGAGAGAGGGAGGGAGGGAGAGAAGAACGTAGAGAAAGGTTGAGGTAAAAATGGGGATATTTTAATTGCTGCGAATGTCAATAAATATTTAAAAGCGCTGTGGAATTTTGACAAAAATTTTGACAGCCAAGGGAAACAGAGAGGGAGAGTGGGATAGTAGATAGAGTGAGTGAGAGAGAGCGAGAAAGTAACTGTGTGTGAGTGAGAGAGACAGCGAGAGGCATTTTAATCGCTGCGATGATTTAAACGCGAATGAATTTGAACACCATTTTGACAGCTGTCAAGAAAGAGACAGACAGAGTGATAGAATGAGAGAATGACCGAGGAAGGGCTCGAGAATATAGAAACAATTGAATTTATCGTGTGTTTCAGGGGCAAAAAAAAAAAAAAAATGAATGCCAAATAAATAGCGTCGAGGGGGTGGCGTGTCTAGGCATACATATGTCTCTCAATGCTTGTGTGTGTGCGTGTGTGTGTGTGTGTGTGTGTGCGTCTGTGTGTCGTATTTGCCGTCTGGCTTTGTCGTCTCTCATCAAAGTCAATTTCCTTGTTGATTTTTGCTTATTTGCGCATCTAAATGGATTTTTATCGCAATGTTTTGCAATGTCCTTCCGGCAGGCAGGCATCGATATAGCAGCATATTGCCACAAAATGTGCGTGTCACACACACACACCACACACACACATACATACATATATATGGCATACATATGCAGTGAATTTCATTCTTTTTGCACAAAATTTGCAAATTTGCGGTAATTTGTGTGTGTTTATACGACGCCTGGGCAGCGAGGAGTCGCGAGCAGGAGCAGGAGCAGCAGCTGAAAGAGACGGCGACGGAGCACAACAAAAGCACGAGAGCACACTGAGCCACTGAACTGATGCTGATTGGCAAATCCTGCATCAGCAGTTAACTGAAAGCCAAACAGTTAATGAAAACAGGACTTAGATGCCAGCAAGGCAAGGGCAAGCAGCTGACAGAGAGCGGAGAGCCGAGTGGAAAGCAGATCACAGGTTCTGTGTGTGTGTGTGTGTGTGTGTGTGTATGTGTGTGTGTAGGTATGGGGCTTAACATTAAAATGCCAGCATCACAGGATATAACCGGCTACAGCCGCAGGATAACTGACAAGACAAAGCCCCGCGAGCTGCTGTTCCAGCAATGCAATTAGAAACTGTTCAGCGATTCAGTCCAATGAATTTACGACGCGCTGCAAATGCAGCTGGCAGCAGGAGGCGATGCTGCTGGGTGGCTGGGTCGGATTTAGTGGATTAATAAAATATGTATACCCTGTACTAGGTTGAAGTTAAAATAGGAAAATATGTGAGGAAAGAAAAGGGAGAGAGAGGAGGCGAGAGAAGGAGCGAAAGACAGAGGCAGAGTGAGAAAAATTAAAAAATGACAGAGAGAGATATATATTTCTATGGAGAGATAGAAAGAAAGATAGTGAAGGAGCAAGAGATAGTGTGAGAGAGAGATAGTGAGAGAGAGAGAGGGTAATAGAGACATCGAGTAAGACATACAGAAAGAGGGCAGAAGATAGGGACAGCAAATATAAAGAAAGATAATGCGATATAATATATTGTTAATATTAGAGTATACCCTGTACTCAGGCAATGAATGACTTCTACTAACTGTGTTCCTGCATTGAGATACTCTCTCTCTTTCTCTGCGTTGCTCTCTCTCTCTCTCTCTCTATTTTCATACTTTATAAGTTTACAATATCCTTCTTAGCTCTGATCTAATAGATACAGGGTATACAGAGACGCTTCAAGGTCAATATTTTGGTGTTTGCTTCACATGATTTCAATCGAAATTCACATGGACATACGACGCTGCCAGATAGATTCCATTATAGATATACACAGATGTAAGGATAGTAGATAGCAATGTGTGTGTGTGTGAGAATGTTAACAAATGTCTAAAATATTTCCGAGAATTGGCAATTTGATGGGTTAAAATGATTTGCATATATTCAGGAGTGAAAATTATTGGCAGCTTTCAGTCGGTTTCACTTGAGTGGAAAATGAGGCGAAACGAACGAGGCGAGCGGCCATGTGTTATGCAGCTAGCAGCTGCTAAAGAGGCGTGCCAATGACGCTGGAGGCGTGGCATGTATAGTAAATTAAAAAAAGTAGGTATAGAGGTGAGTGTGTGAGTGTGTGTGTGAATGTGAGTGAGTGTATTGGAAGCAAATGCCACTAGCAGAAGCATAAAGGCAAAAACACAATTCACACACACACACACATACCACACGCACACCGCTATACACAATGTACACACCTCTACACACACAGCCACACAGCAGGCAAAAACAGCTGAGGGCGAAAATGCAAAATTTGTTTTTCTTTTTCTTTTCTTTTCTTTTCTTTTCCGTTTTCTTTTCTTTTTTTTTGCGCTCTGTTTGCCGCAACAGAAATTGAAATTTTTGGAGACTTTGCAGTCGCAGCTCGAACCAGTCGCAACTCGTTCGCCTCACATCAATAGTAGTTACAATAGCATAGCAACGGCCATCGAGCAAATCACTCGGAAAAGCCAACTATCAAAAGGAAAGCAATATATATATACCATGGAAAAGTAAATGTTTTCTATATATATATGTATATATATTCATATACACACACGCACATACTACTTCATTTTCAGAGATCTGCAAAATAGGGGCGTGGCACGTTTGGGAATCGTCGGCTGTGCAAACGTGCCAAAGTTTCGTTATTTTTGGAACATTTTGAGCGAAAGCGAAAGTCATGATAAATTTTTATGTTATTAAAATTATGAATATGAAATTGGAAACTGAAAAGTGTCCAACTAGCACAAGACAATGATGATGATGATGATGATGCTGTATAAGCTGATAATAATGAGGTTGTTGCTAATAATGATGTTAAAGTAGAACCAACAGCGGCAGCAGCAGACACGTGCGGCCTATGGAAAGAAAAGTTTACCTTTCTTTGGGTTTTCTTAAAGATAAAACGTTAGCTGTTAATAAATTCAAATACATTTCGAAACTTTAACAAATGCGAAAAAAGGATATATATAAAATATGATAAATATAAAATAAATATATATATATATATATATATATATATATATTTTATTATAATTTTATGTAACATATGTTTAGCTTTATATATCTATATAGCGAAGCGCTTAAGAAAGTACTTGAAGCATAAATTATGCTTATATAGACATATATTTATATATACGAAATTTCCACTTTATTATATATTTATATATCGTTTGTGTCAATTTGTTGTACTTTTATTTTATAATTCGTAGTCGGCTTTGCTTTTCCAATAATATTCTAAGGATTCCAATGAGGAATACGGATTTCTAGAGGCTTCGCTTCGTTCTTTGACAATTATAAGAGTCCTGTACGAGTGACCTATCATTCATGCTCTCTCTCTCTCTTTCTCTCTCTCCCTCTCTCTCTCGTTCTCCATCTTCTCTCTCTCTCTCTCTTTCTCTCTCTTCCTCTCTCTGTTCTCTCGTATGCTCTCCTCTCTCACGTTCTCTATCGTTCATCTCTCTCGTTCTCTGCCGTTCGTCTCATCTCTCTCTCTACTCTCCTCTTCTCCGTGTTCCTAGCTTAATACTGCCTTCATAGCCATATATAACAGAGTATGATAAAAGTTGGCTAATGAGAAACTATTGCCAGGAAAGTTTGTTTTTGCAAATTGAATAATGGCACAGGCACAAAGAAAAAACTGTTCTTTTGCTACCTTCTGTCTCTCTATGATACACAAGCAAAGAGACTGAGACGAAGGCCAAAAGCAAAGCTTGGCCAGCGGAAGAAAAAATTACGTTAAAACATTGAGCAGGAGACAGCGAGGGCTGTATAAAGATACAAAGATATATATACAGATATATGTATATATATATATATATATATATATACAGGTGTGTCTGTGTATGCGTGTGGCTGTAGCTCGCGCAATTAATGCAAATGGCGCCAATTGGAGCAGGCGACACGCTTGTTGCTGGCGTCGATCTTGAAAGGCGCGTTTGGGGAATTGGAACTATTGAACTTTTTCGCCTTGATAATTTAGCTGCTAAACATCCGGTGGCAAGGACAGGCGAGACAGAAAGAGCAAGAGCGAGAAAGAGTGAGTGGGCGATAGACAATTTGAGCATCCTGTTTTGGAGTGACTCCCGCCACAGCAATCCAATTTGCTTAGCGGCAAACACTTGGGGTCGCCGACGCTGCTGCGGTGGGTCGGATGCCAGCCGGCAGCAGCAGGTTTTTGGGCTCTGGACGCGACAGCTGCGCGAAATCAACAGAGGCCAGGCTCAACAGAGCAGAGCGTATTTACCGAGTGCTTTTAATTAATATACTCAAATGATTTCATTGGCAGGCCAAAAAAAAAAAATAAAAAAAATAAAAATAAATAAAAAATCCGGCAGGCCAAAAGGAAAACGCGTCAAAAGGTGTCAACTTCTATTCAGCTGGGACGAGGGAAATTTTATTTGGGAAAATTTTAAAAGCGGCGCCGCAAACCACAAAGAGAGAGGGAGAGGGAAAGAGGAACTGAGAGAGATAGAGAGAGAGAGAGAGAGGGACTGAGAGAGAGGGAAGCATTTCGTCTGGCCTGGCCAAAAAGTGTCCTGTCATGGAATCTGCCCATAATGCTCAGCCTTATCACTTAGCCACGTTCTGCTGCCGGCTGGCTTTTACCTGCTGACCTGCTCCTGCCACTGTGGGGACCTGTCATATTTTTGTCCATTCTCGTACTCAGCTTTGTTCTCATTTGCTCTTTACAGATTCATAATCCTTTCAACTGTCAAAATCACACACATACACATGCACAGCAGGTGGGCACAACAACAAAATGAATTTTTCATTTTTAATTATTAACGTTTCATATTTTTTGCTAGGCAACCGAAAAAGCAAAAGCAAGCTGACAATACCCTGTACGTATGTGAGTGTGTGTGTGTGCCTGTACGGGTATGCAATGGCATATGTTTTTAGAGTATTTAAATCGTTAAGCTATAGAAATAGCTAAGATGGCATATCCCTAATTCGAATAACAAGCATTGTTTGCATATAGATAGAAGCTCTACTTAATATACCTAAGCTGGAAGTCCCTAATATATATTACAGCGCGGGAATATCTCTAATATTTGAAATAGTTCCCACTCTAGTGGCATATTCTTAATGTTTGTTTACACGTCAAAGGCATTATTCTAAGATTACTCAAAAAAAAATATTATTATTTTCAGAGCGTATCCCTAAGAATATCCCTAATACGCCTAGTATTAAAATACTTCTTACTTTATAGGGCATATCCCTAATATATTATTTTATAGCTGAGAAAGTTTTCCACAAGTTTGCCACGATTACAGGGTATGCACTGAGCTCAGCTGTTAGGCAACTCACTCGTATGGATTGCTATGGATCTAATAATGCGACTTGTACCTTAGCTTTGTTGGTTTCATTTTCATATTCATTTTCATATTCATTTTCATTTTACATTTTACATTTTCGTATTTGGAGTTTTCCATTTTGATATACATGTTCATTCTCGTTTTGCTGCTGAGAAATTTTAGTCAATTTTAAAGGTATGTGTGGGCGTGGGCGTGTGTGTGTGCATGTATGTTAGCATGTGCCACATGCATGCCAGACAGTTCCCAAATACAGTTGATTAAGCGCATCTAATGAATAGCAACAGCCCAAAAGACCATGCCCATGCCTATGCTGATGCTCAGGCTCATGCCCGCTGTCAATGAGAATCCGAATGCCAACGGCAACGACAGCAGCAGCGACAGTAAAATTGCTTTAAAACTCTTGAATCAAAGCGAACATTTAAAGGTCATAAAACACGAGATGAACAACAACAGCAACAGCAACAGCAACAGCAAGGGAAAAAAAGAAGATGAACGAAGGAAAATAATTTACAGCTCAAGTTGTCAAGCGCCAAGGAAAATGTCTTCTTCTAGCCTTGCCAAGAACCATAAAGCAGTAGCTGCATAGCTCGGGGGCTCGAGCAATTGTCTCTGATCCCATGTGCCGGGCTCATGTTAATGTTAACAGCCATATTTAATATGTTGTCAAATTACACTTTAATATTCGTTCATAAAACATATGTTTATCGCATAAAGTCTTTAATTTGCAAACACTTGCAGATAACTGCATGTCAAATATTTAACAGCTGGTTAACAAATTATACCAAGTATAGCTAAAGGTTCTGTACTCTGCTTACTCAATATATCTTAAAGGAGACTGAAATATGTCTGTTGCTCATGTCAAAGTTAACAATCAGATTTAACCAGTTGTCAAATTTGATGTTCGCATATGTCATATTGTCTTTAGCTTCATGTTAAAGTAGAGAACTTTATCTCTACAGTAGATAACTGCATGTCTAAAAGAAAAATATATTGTAGCAGACAATATCTATTATATGTGGTATATTGTAAGTTAACAGCTAGATTTAACTAGGCTGAACGAAAAATCTATTATTATAAGTGTAATATAAGTTAACAGCTAGATTTAACATACTCTAAAATTACATTATAATAATTTTAAGCATCTCTTTAAAGGTCATGATTAAATTCAAGCATTCAGCAGTTGATTTATCCTCATGTTAAATATTATACAGCTGATTAGATAAACTTGTTTTGTCTAATCCACATGTTAAATATTTAACAGGCAATTAAGAGTTCTTGATGAGCGTAAGAGGCAACAATAGGGCATGATATATGCTGAGAAATAGTGTATAACTTTTTTTAAAAATCATTTTATATGATGATATATGCTTGAGAAATATGTGTATAACTTTTTTTTGAAATCATTTTATAGGGTATCGCGTAAGTCAGCATTTGTGCATGTCTTTTCCGTTTATGTATTCATATTTTCTTTGGGGTTTGATATTCGATTGTTGGTTACAATGTCTTCCAAACTAACTTGGCTGCACTTCATTATGAACGTGAATGTGACAATATGTCAAATATTTTATGCCACACACACACGCACACACACATACACACGCTGACACGCTGAAGCTCTTGAGATGAAACCGTTAGTCAAATCGCGGCTCGTTTGTCATATTTTCGCTTGCGGCTATATTTGAACGCATGTGTGTGTTTGTGTGTGTGTGTTTGTAAGTTGCATTAAATTGGCATAAAATAAACAACACGTATAAATTACAGCGGCAACATCAGCAGCAACAACAACAATAAAATAAAACAAAGCGGGGCACGCGTCATGAGAAATGTGGCAGGTGGACAGGTGGTGCGTACTTGTGGGCTGTGGGCTGTGGACTGTGCGCGTTGCGCTCTCGATGTTGGGGGTGTGGGGGCGTGGACAAGGATACGGACATGCCCCAACTACCCAAGCACACAGCACACCCATACACACACACACACACACACATGCACAGACAAATATTCAAATAATATTCAATGAGGCCTGACAGTTACAGAACGTGCCACAAAAGAGAAAAAAAAAAAAAACCAACAGCAAAAACAACACGAAAATAAAGCATACACAACAAAAGAAAGAAAAAAAAAACATAACCTAACATAGATACTCAATTTAGATATTAAAAATAAAAATAACTTAACAAATATATGAATATAAATATATCTATGTATATGTGATGTGTGTGCCTATATAAGCTAACAACCTCTGACATTACACGAGCTCAAGCAGCAAGCAGAGCGGGAAAGAGAGTGAGAGAGAGAGGGAGAGGGAGAGGGAGAGGGGGAGGGAAAGAGAGAGAGGGAGAGGGAGAGGGAAAGAGAGACTCAGTGCAAGATAAGAGAATTGTAATTACAATATCACTGAGTGGCAAAGCATATAAAGACAAGTGCTGCACAAACAAATTCCCTACAAATAAAACAAATTCATCGAAGACTTTTCTTTCAACGGGGGCTAACAATTACTATATCGATAAATGAAAATGATCGCAGCAATGTTATCGATAACATAAGAAAGAGAGAGAGAGAGGAAGAGAGAAGGAGAAATAGAGAGAGAACTATGCTGTAAGTGCATAACTTCAATTTGAAGTCTATAGTATTTTTAAAAGAATCTATGTTCAGTGCTGATCTTTGCACACTTTGATGACTATCGATGAAAAGCAAACAGTTTTCGATAACATGGCATATGAACAAGAATGCGAATGCGTTTTTTCCATTTTAAGTTAGTTTCTTAATGAGTTCTGCCTAAATGGACCACTGAATATAATAATATTAACAAAGTTATCGATAATAATCAAATTAGATGATAAATTATCGATAGTTTATAGTGTTTGAAGAGAAAGCTTATGATTCCAAAGGATTTTCGATGGAATTGAGGTGATCTATGTTAAGATATCGAAGCTAAATGAACAAAATTATCGAAGCTTGTCAAATGTTGTTAGCTAACATTGAAAGAGCTTGCCTCAAGCCTCAAAAAAGTTTTCTGTTTAAAGCAGAGCTCTCGCAGTATCAACTCAATTAGCTACGATAGCTAAGAGTATATGTAGCAAGCACACATGGTACTCTCAATTAGTTGCCAGCTATGATTGACTATGAAAGGGTAACACAACCCACTCAACCCACTCAACCCACTCAACCCACTCGACCCACTGCAGTTATCAAACCAAAAACCAGTGACAAGTCAATGAATAATTGCAAATTAAATCAGATGAAATTGACACCGACTTCAGTGCCAAATGTCAAATGACAAAAAAACATACAGAGAGAGAGAGAGAGAGAGAGAGAGAAGAAAAAAAGCGAATCACTAATGAATCGCTAATGAATGACATTCAATATGCATTCGCCAATCGAACGACTAATTGGTGGCTGCGTCTTAAAATTCATTTCCAAATTACGTATACGGCGCGTGGCACGTTCCAAGGCAAACGCGCACACACATACATACACACACATATATATACATGCTGTTATATAAAAAAATATATATATAGCATACATACAGGAATATAAATATGTATTGCTATGTATAATGGAAATGGCAAACATTTTTAGGTGTTCTCAGCTGTCAGCTCTGTCTCTGTCAGTTGCCATACCCAAACTCCCGACATCCATTTGGCATCGCCTTCGCGTATGCATTAAAGATGTGGCAGGTCACACGCGTCCTGCTCAAGCGAAACAAAAGACTGAAGCGTGCTCCGTTTGCATGGCAGGTGTACCCTTTCGCTTGCCACATGACACCTAGCCGCCACATGTATCAGAGCGCCACTTAATTAAGTGTAATGAAATTGCTTCAAACAAAATTTGTTTGATCATTATTTTGATGAACATAGAAGGAGAAGAGCGTCGAGCATCTGCTCTCGCACGGCATACAGCAACACAGACTAACTAACTAATATTGTGCTGTCAAAGTGCTTGTCACGGTCAACTGGTACAGTTATTTATCAATTAATTTGTTAAATTTACTTTGACATTCACAGTGAGGACACGCATCTGAGCGCCAATTGTGAAACAATGCAGCATGAAATGCTTTTCTTTATTTGTTGTCATATATTTTGCAAATATTTCATTAAGTTTCATCTAATTGACAAAAGCCATGCTCTAGGTAGAGCAATTTAATTGGCTGCAACTGGAAATTGTTATCATACAATGGACAAACAAATAAACAATGCGAACAGAGGATGTAATATATATATATATGTATATATAAGGAAAAGTATGACTAGAAGTCACAGATAGATTAACAATAGTTATATAAGGCAGAGGGAAGAGTGCGTGAAAGATAGGGAGCGAGAGAGCTAGAGAAAGAGAGAGAGAGGAAGCTGTTGGCGTAACGAGCAGCTTAAACAGCAGCATAAAACAAGCAACAACTTTCAACTGGGGCATGCACGACTACAAAATACTCGCAAAAAGAAGTAAATAAACAAAAATATATATGCAATATAGCTCGCATTACAATTAAGTTACTTAATAAAATAAATAATTGAAAGAAAAAAAAAATATATATATATATAAAATTTTATATATTTTTCCAACATTTCCACTGAGCAGCTAAGGGATAATAATGAAAAGAATATTAAAAAAAAAACAACACGAACTAACAAGTTGTGCTGGCAATAATATTATTAACAGTAGCATCAGAATAAGTAATGCCCCATCACAACTTGGACATGTTTCGAATGTAATTTAGTTTCGAGTTTCGTAAACGACTTTGCCAGCGGCTGCCAAATCGAAGAAGAAAACTTTGCTCATTCTCGTTTTTGTTGTTGTTCGAAAATAATTTAAGTTAAATGCTTGCTTTACCAACAGTCAAACAATGCAAAAGGGAGCGAAAACACAGAGAGAGGGTGAGGGAGAGGGAGAAGGTGAGAGAGATAGAGTGAGATGTTGGCATTGGCAAGGTGTTTCGCTTTTGGCGTTTTGTTTTTGTTGCTGCAGAAAAACTTTTTAAAAAGTGCGCGAGAAAGTCGTACGAAAAGGTGTCAAAAGTGGTTAGCAAATGGTTATATACATATATAGCCATGTAACTACACTCACACACACACACACACACACACACACACACACACACAGACACAGCCGTGCACAGCGACTTTTTACTACGCCCTGGCGCTGGCGCTCTTAAGTATGCAACATTTTATAGCTCATTAAAAGTGTTGCTAACATAAATGTATTTACGAGCGAGCATATGCACACACACACATACATACACATATGATGGCCCATCTAAACCCTAGCAACAACAACAACAATCATAACAACAACGGCCGCAACGCAAGTCAATAACAAATTTATTAGTTAAGCTCAAAATTCGATTTGGAATTTTGCAGCCTCAAAAACTGCAACGGTCTGGCAACGCTGATTCGAGTGCACAGTGTGACATGGCCACAACAAGGGTGCGCATAGGCCGCTGCATGTGAGGGTTGAGGCTTGGTCTGCTCAGTCGAGGCGTTAGTTGGGAACACACAATAAAAAAAAATGCTTTGATTATTTTGTTATGCGCCAAGCATCATGAAATTTACATACACAGAGCGAGCGAGGGAAAGAGTGTATGTGTGTGTGTGTGTGTGTGTGTGGGAGTGCGCGTGTGACTGTGTGTGAGTGTGTCGGTGTCGGGGCCTCTTAAAGCTTTTGTTGCTGGCGCACATAATCAACATTTTTATTGATTGCTTAACTTTATTAGCGAACAAACGAAGTCAACGCTGGGTGTGTGTGTGTGTGTGTGTGTGTGTGTGTGCGTGTCTAGGTGTGACTGCCAGTTACACTATCAAGCCATATAGCCAGTCAGCCAGGCGCAGGGTAGTTTTCTGCTTTTAGTGACAAAGCAAAAACCAGTTGGGCTGAAAGAAAATACTTTCAAAAAATTTATAGCATACTTATGAGCGCCTCGAAGATGCGAGAAACAACTGAATGGAAGTAACAGCTGTCAATGTTTTAAAAATGTTAATAAACTAACGAGCAAATGAGAAAGTGTGTGTGTGTGTGTGTGTGTGAGAGAGAGAGAGAGATAAAGCAACGTATACGAAATGGGGACATATCTAGTTAGTAAATTGAATGTGTTCCAGGCAAAATTTAAGCGAGATTTATATTGGATTAGCTTTTCTCTAGCTTTGTCTTTCTCTATGCTGTTCTCATTATCTTTGGTCAACTATATTTCCGTCTCTCATCTTCTCTTCTTCATTTATTTATTTTTTCTGCTTCTGTCCTCTCCATCTATCTTTTTCTATAATATATATTTGATATACCTTTTTTTCCTTCCCTTTCTCTATTCATTTTCGTTTTTCTGCTAACTCTTTATCTATACCATTATTTCAATCCTTAAGCTCCCTAGCTCTCTTTCATTCTAACTCTATATACATACTTGTATATATCTCTTAACTATATTTATATATCTGTCTCTCAAGTCTCTAGCTATTATTCTACATTTTTGTACTTCTGCAGATCAGGAAATTATTGAAATCCATTTCATGGTCTCACCTATTTCTTCATTATTCCCCCATTTCCAAGAAGACATAATTTGCCCTGGCAACAGCATCATCAAAACGAGATTCGTTTTCATTATTTGAACGCTGTTTATTAAGTGTTTTCTGCATTTGACTTTAGTGCTGCTGCTCTCGGCTAATTTCATTTGCAGCTGATTTGGCAGCCGTTCAACATTGATGATGCTGTTGAATGACTCGCCCAACAGGTTCATCGAGAGCTGCCCTGTCTGTTAGACTGTAAACAATTTGCTCGTTTTGCCAGTTAATGCGTGCCATATTCTGGCAATCGGTGTGTGTCTATCTGGAACGTCAATGAATCGTGCAAGCTGTTGCATTGCAAAAAACAATGCCAGCTCCCCGCAGAGCGTCTCCCACAATCCTCACACACACACACAATCAGCTGGCAACAATGCAACAATCTTGCAGCTGTTGCCCCAAAAAAAAAAAAATAAGAGAAAGAGAGAATGAAATCAAAAACAATAAGGAAAACAAAAATAACAAACTTTGCTTTTTATTTGACTGGTCGGTCGGGTCGTAAACTCTGCTGCGGCAAAGCGCACAGCAAGTGGGAAATGTTCTATAAAATGGCGTCAATTCATGACTATGTAATTTGTTTATTTTTCTTTTACACACATACACAGCTACATATATAGATATCTAAAATATCTCTAGTTGGATGCCACCGACTATGAGTTACCTTGCCTCGGAGCACAGCTGCTCTTTCAATACATTTTTCTTCTCTTTAATATATTTTTTGCTCTTTTCATAAGTATTCCTATATTTACATCCCTATCAATTGCGACATTATATTGCATGCTATTCGAAATAAATTTAAATTTAAATATAAATTTTTAAAAATAGCATTTCTCAATATCTGCAAATAAATGTCTTTCATTCTAAATTTGAACAATAAACGTCAGAGAACAATTGATTGCATCTTCAATCAGCTAGTTCACGATCAGAGAGAAATCTTTTCCATTACGAGTGTGAATTTGTGCTTATGCATGTGAACGTGTATATATGTGTGAACGTGAAGATCGTTTGCATAGACTCTTTGAGTAAGCTGCTGACTAATTGAACATCATTGTGAGAGCGTCAATCGTATCGCTCACTGAATAACGTTCGGTTGATGAGCAACACACGAACAGCTCAACACGAAGCGCTCAGTTGAAAACCAAAACGAAAGGAACCGAGAGAGAGAGAGAGAGAGAGAGAGAGAGAGAGAGAGAGAGAGAGAGAGAGAGAGAGAGAGAGAGAGGGAGTGAGTATTTGGTTGTTCTAGCGAACAGAGCGTAAAGGCTCAAATGATATATATGGATATACGTAGCTATTTATCTATCCTCTAAGGATGTAATGAAAGCAGTATATAAGAATACTAAATTTAAATGAAGTTAGTCTTTAATTTTGTTGAAGGAGACTGAAGAGATTGATAGACATAGGATCTTAGTCATGTCACATAATACTATAAAGAGTTTCATATAGCATAAATTTCACTTGAAAGAGTTTCCAGTTTGTTGTTTCTTAAATTTGGAAACTTAAGCCAAGGCTGCACTCCCACTCCCATACACTCTTTTTCACCATCTTTCGCTGCATCTGTTGCCTGTTGGCAACTTATGCTGCATGTTTTGGCTGCTTAACATGCGAGTGCAACAGGCAATTAGCTCGTGCCCCTTCAGGGGATTTTCCACGTCTAACATGACATTTTGTGCCCTGGCCCCAGCCGAGGCCGCTTGGCCATGCACTTTTTGTTTTCCACTCTGGTTAGAGCCATAATTTGTTAAGAAATGGCTGACAGCATGTTTTACATATATACAGAGAGGGATATAGTTGTGCATATTGATATAGATATTAACATAGACATAGGTACAGATATAACTACAGATATATATATACACTTATGCACTTATTACAGCTGTTATTCTATAGCTCTCTTGCACTATATATTTCTCTCTCTCCACTGCTACGATAAAGTAAGTCTATGCGCACAATATCCAATATCCACGGACAAAGAGAGTTATATATACCTACATATATATAAACATGGTGGGTGCTGGCACGAGCTAACGAGATAAATATGTTGTATATGTATGTGCATATTTTTATGCTTTGTTAACAAATATTTTGCATAGCTGCCTTTGCAATATTTATATACATACATTTATGCCTGTATGTATACAATAAACAGTCTCAAGCTCAACCCCCTGGCTGCAGATGCTACCCAACTCGTAAACACTTTCTGCAGCCCCTTCGTATTTCACCTGCTGTGGTTGCCTTTGTCAAGGTATTAAATAACACAAGTGGACATACAAGAACGATTCCAATTAAAGATACACACACATAAACATAAATACGTAAATACATACATACACATGTATCTATGTCTAAAGAAGCTGGGAGACCGACTATTCAATTCATGGAAAACTGTATTTATTTTGAAATTCTATTTTGCCCACAATTGTCGGGGGCTGTGCGAAATGATTTCTCAGAAATATTGATTTGTGTGTGTGTTTTTTTTTCTTGCTTTATACTCGGAAGCCAATTGAAGATTCTCTAATGAGGGCATTAAGTCCTTATGTTACACTCCAACAACAATAGACACAGTCCGATTTTAGAGCCCATAACGAATTTGAATGATTAGCGCATATCGCATCACACACATGAATGAGTAAGCATCTCAGCTTATTCTATTACTCTTGTATTCGAACTACATACATAAGCATATATGAGTCTTACATCAGAGACAAGAATAAATATCTCTCTGTCAAAATTTATTGACATACTTTTCTGCTCTATTATTTTCAGCCATCTTTTCAGGTGTATTCTGTTATAATTCTCTTGTATTTATTTGTTATATTTTATTTTATGTCTATATTCTTCTGTTATACTTTTGTGATACATTAGTTTGGTGTATAAATATTCTGTTATATTTTATATATTATATTCATTTCCAATATTTATCTATTATAATGTTCTGTTATACTTGACTTTTATAATATAATGTTATATACTGTTATATTATACTTTATATCCATTTCTATTATTTGTCTATTATAATTTTCTGTTATACTTGACAGTTATAACATCTATCATATATTGCTATATACTGTTATATATTGTTATATTATAATCATTTATGATATCTGTAAGCATCAATAAGCCGTAATTTATTTGTCATTCTCTATTGCAGTAACAGTTAAGTTAACATAATATGTACAACAGTGTCCAGTTAACATAGCTCGTTCAACAGAGAGTGTTCAATTAACATAGGTTGATTGGCATTGCTTTTCTGAAATAAATTTCTTAAATTGTTAAATTTCCGTTTCAATTCGAATACACACACACACACACACACACACACACACACACACACACACACTCACTTTGTTTGAATCCATATACACATGATTCACATGTGGCTTTTGAATTAACACTCACTCGCCTTCTGCTGGCGTCCTTTTCAATTGAAGCCCACCCATGGTTACTCTATCTAATGAATGAAATGGCCACTTGCTTTTACAGTGCTGTCTAGCTAGCTCGCTCGCTCGCTCACTGTCTTTCGCTCTCGCTCTCAGCTTCTCTCTCTCTCTCTCTCTCTCCCTCTCTCTCTTTCTGGCATACGCTGTGTGTGCGTTTCAGTCATTCAAGTGATTCGTTTTGATTTGCCAAACAGTTTATCACTTAATGTTGTTTTGTGGCAATTTATTTTTTTTATTTCTCCATTTCATTTGCGCAATATTTCTGTCTCGTTTTGGCCAGCCTATGCCTGTCTCTGCTGCTGTGTCTTGTTAAGTGAAACAATTGAATTGTTAACCGAACAATAAAGTATTTTATTATTATTAGATTTTTGCTTGGCGTTCAGCATTTGGCCATTGCCTTTGTCGCAGACCCAATTCCTCTACCGGCCTCACACTCGTTTGCCTTTAAGTGTCATCATCTCTCTCTCTCTCTCTCTCTCTCTCTCTCTCTCTCTCTCGCTCTCTCATTTTACTCACACTCTGCGTGTCGACTGTGGCATTTGGTTAGCGTTTGGCATTTGGTGGCTTGCGGCTGTCTCGAGTAGATTTCCGACATATTTCTTGCCTCTTGTTATTTGTCATTCGCATTATGTGGCCTGTTCTTTTCTGTTCCTTTCTTTGCTCCGCTTTTCATTGCTGTCTTCTTCTTTTCTTCCTTTTGGCTGCTGTGTTCTTTTGCTTTTTTCATTTTTTGCCGTTGTAAGTATTGCCAAGCCATTTAGGCTTTTTGAATTTATGACCATTTTGCGTTTTGTGGCTCACCCTAACCGCTGCCACGCCCCCTTTGGCAGTGCCACAGCTTTCGCATCGACTTCAAGCAGCCGCGAGGGGCAATTTAGGTTTTGCGACCTTTGACACATACTCGCTGAGTGCGACAGGCGTGTAGAGGCAGTACGTGTGGCACTCTGTTTTGATTTACGACCCGATGCGACCCCACCGTGGCCCACAGGCCGTCGTTGTGCTTGACCCACTTTAAAGCAATGTTTACGCTCAACCATCTAACCACCTACGATATCCTATACTCGACAGCATCCGCAATCTTCTCTTCGCGTCACGGCCTGACTAAGTCTTGGCTTTATATGTGCATTCAAATTGACACGCAACTTAGGGCTGACAACAGGTGTTCAGACACAGGTGTTAGGCACACGAGTCGATCGAGTGGCTTACGACAATCAAGATTGATAAAAGCTATAGAAGAGTGTAGAAGAATTGAAGGGATTGCCGCATAGCAGCAACGCGTTGGCATCTGTGGTTTAACGTTTTCCAACACTGATTGGCAATTGGCAATTGTGTGATAAACTATTTAGTTTCGCTCAAGTTTCGCCTGGCTTTAAGTGAAATTCAATTGGAATTTATGTAGCAAGCCCACACAAAGCTAGGAATTTCTTATGCCTAGCCTACCCCAAGTTTCTATGGCAAAAGTCGAATCGCTGGCGTGACAGGACGCACAGCTCAGGGAGGCTTGTAGGCCAAGGTATCGTCTTCAGCCCAAGCCTTTTATATTTTCGGCCAAGATGCCAAGACTTCAAGTGACAGTTAGTAAACCTTCTGTTTCATTAGATTAAACGAGAAGGCTCATCCAAACAGACGTTGGCATCTCTGTTACCCACATTCACTCAAGGTCAAAATAACGCTAAACTTCTTTCAGCAAGTCCATCATAATATCCGAGGCAAGTTCAGAAATACTTTGGGTTTGACATAGGTTTAGTTGGCCCAAAACTTTAGTCAATGTCAGCTAAATTACTTGCCCAGTTAGCTGTCGCCCAGGACAGAGAGACAGACAGACAGACATTTATATTGCCGTAAAATATTTGGCTAGCTGGTTTCTCAGCCAATTATGCTGTCATAAAAGCAGCTTACGTTTTTTTTTTTCTTTTCTTTTTGTCCTTATCAGATGCCAATTTTAATTACACGCAGTGTTGCTAAGCGACCCGGCCAAATTAGCCAGTGTTGCGAAAATACTTAGTATGCAAACAAAAGACAAGCCAAAACTTGAGCAGAGCGAGCGAGAGAGACTGAGCGTGTGTGAGTGAGAGCGTGACTGAACTTTGGCACAGCGGCTGCTGCTCATAATGGCTGTTGGCAGCAGCAGATTTTTGGTCCTTAAATGCGGGCCAAGTCACAATTGTGTGGTTGAAGCAATGAAAACAAGACGTAAAGAAAAGGTATAGCTGACTGCATAATACTTGCTTGGAAAAGGAGAAAAACTTAAGTTCAAGTTGAAGTTTTGATAGAGTTGAATATGAAACGATTGAGATTCCAAAAATTGTGTTAGTATCAAAAGTTATTTATAGATAAATGTATTCCAAGTTCCCTTATCTGAAGCTATAATAGAGCCTTAAGCAGTTCCAAAGGTGTGAATACTCTCGAAGATGAAAGTCTCTCAGAGACGAACAACACACATGGACAGATGGACAAAGCTAATATACTCGCTCTCTCGCTCTCTCTCTCTCTCTCCCTCACATCTTGAACGAGCGTAAAAGCAGCTAAGAATCAAGACATAAAATAATGCAAGGTCAATGGAAGGCAAGGCGCCAGCAGGAGCAGCAGCCGCAGCAGCAGTTGCACAATTGAAAGCAAATTAACGATGTCGTTGATTGCTCGAACAGGTTATGCCAGACACGCACACATACACATATAATACATGTGTGTGTGAGAGAGTGAGAAGAAGCGAGCGAGCGCATAATCAACTTAAGAGATTAAGAACTACAATGAAAATCAAAACAATCATGGCAAATATATGCTGCAGGAAAAAGAGATCAAGAGAGAAAGAGAGAGAGAGAGAGTGAGAGAGAGTGAGAGAGCCAATTGAATGGAAGGCAATCAACAGGCGCCAAAAAGTAGGCAACGCAAAAAGTGCGAATTGAAGGCGAGTCGAGAACAAGCGATGCGATGCGATGCGACGCGACGCGACGCAATTTAATTGAAATGTTTAAAATGCGACAATGCGGAAAACTGACGCACACACACACACACACAGAGAGACACACACATGTGTGTGTGTGTGTGTGAAGTGCAAGGACAGCAAGGAATGTAAAAGAAATTGAAGGAAAAACAAAACAAAACGAAATGTGGCAAACGGCAAACGTAGCGCGTCGATACAAAGACAACTTTTAATGCCATTCAACAAAGTTGTTGTCGTCGTTGGCCCTGTCCGCTGTCCTTGGCTGAACTCAGGCAAACGCACACACACACACACAGAGAGAGGGAGACGCACGCACACACACACACACACACACACACAGACACAGGACATATAAAAGGCGTAAGCCTTAAAAGCAAAATTTGCCACAGCCACAAGCAGCAGCAGAGTAGTAGATAGGAACAGACAGAGAGGGAGGCGAAGTAAGAGAGCGAGAGAGCGAGATAGCTTGAGTGAGATGGATAGACAGAGACCTAGACAGACTCTGGCAAGGACACAGTCCAAAAGTAGCGCAACTCTTGATGAGCATCACAAGTTACATGCTCCGATTGATGTCTTTGCTGGCAGCTATTGTTGTTGTTGCTTGTTGTTATTGTTGTCGTTGTTGTTGTTATGACTTGTTGTTGTTGCAGCATTTTCCTTAAGCCACTTGCTTGCTGCAGCTAACTATTTATACGATACGCTGCACAAGTCGTTGCAAGTTCCAAGTTTTAAGTTTTTTATTTTTTATTCCTATTTTTTTTTTTCTTTTGTTTAAATTTTGTATATAAAAATGGCATTTTAAAGTTTTTGGTAGCATATTTGAATATATGAACAATATGTATATATATATATGTATATCTATATATCTGTAATATAGAAATATATACAAGAATTTTAGAGCAACTTTCTTTGTTAGATTGTACAGGTAAAGCTTTTGGCTTATTATAGAAACTAACGAAGAAAGCAGAACGAGCTTAAAAGATAAAACTCTAGGAGCTGCATTAGTTAGATGCTTGGCCAGGCTTTAGCTGAGAGTCCAGACTCCCTAGAGTTATGCAGACTAAATCCTATTAAAATTGCCCTAAGCATATATAATTTGAAGTTATTCAGTTTAAATTATATTAAAATTTCACACTATCAAACATTACACCTTAAGCACATCTGATTTATATATATTTTGAGCTCGCCTTCCTATACTATTTTGTGACATGTGAAGCAACGGCAGATGACATTGCATTTGCATTTGCATAGAAAGTATTGCAGTGTTCAATTGTTCAAGTATTCAAGTATTCAAGTGTGCAATGTGCAGCAGCATTTGATATTTGCTAAAAGGACGCCACTAACAAATGGCCGGGTCAAATTTGATGCGTAAATGCCTCAAATGAGCCGTAAGCGAAAGTCAGGCAACAAAGCTGCTGGCAAATGCGAATGCAAAAATTCTAAATGGAACTACAATGAAATGTAAAAATCATTTCAAATTGCGTTCACAATAGCCATAAAGAGCATGCGAAGGGGACGGTGCACATTAATACGGTTCGCTGCGTTCGCTGACTGAGTTGAAATGACTTGAACTCAACTCAAGTCACAACTGTAGCTATATAAAAATATCGATAACTGACTACTACCCCCTAGCTCCCTCTTTCTTTCTGTGTGTAGGAGCTTTTCTGTAAAGTAGCATATAAATTATAGTAGTTCAACTTGATGAGTTCAACTTAGAAAAGAGGTGTGAAATAGGAGCATATATTTTTATCGATGTCATAGAAATGATAATTAGCTATCGATTACTTGGGGCGAATTGGATTTGCATTGATTTTATGAAAGTGGAAACAATTCTCGTTGCTCTGCAACAATTTGATGTAAAGCATTTTTATAGATTATAGTAAAGATGTCATTTTCACAACAAAGTTTTACATAGTTAGAAATGCATTCGATTTACAGCGCTATCATAAAAATCGATTATTTGATACAAAACCAATTTTCATTGATTTAGTGAATATGACAAAATCTGATTGATGGCTTGTTGATGCTCATCTTTACAAAGAACATAAAACTATATAATACAAAACTAGCGATAGTCAGAAAAAAGTTATCGGTTGCTAGAAACCAACGCAATTCTAATTAGCTTCATGAAAATGAAGTTAAACTTTCGATTCAGTCAAATTTTCGATTTACTGAGACTGGAAAACAGTTATATATAGTTACAAAAGTTATCGATTATTTAAAGAGAAATTCCATTCGCATGAAAATTATACATATTTATCAATTGTTTGAAGAAAAATTCCATTCACAAGAAAATTAAAAACATGTTTCGATTATTTGAAGAAAAATTCCACTCGCATGAAAATTTATAATATTTATTGATTATTTGAGGTAAATTCGATTTTAATTATTTTTTGGAAATTGAATATAACTTCAATGGCTTGAAAGCGCTTCGAATTTACGAGGAAGTACGCTATCAACAGTTTGACAACAGTTATCGAATGCTTAAAAGTAAAATTCGATTTCAATGGCATAATTTATCGATTGACCGAGTCTACTAATGTCTAGGACCATTTCAATTTCCATTTTCTATTTTTCCATTTTCAGGAGTGTTTGTCTACATAAAAGTAAATTTCTTTTAGCTTGAAAAAGTTTCATATCTTCTTAGTACTTGTAGAACAGTGTAAATATAAAATGTTGAGCCATATCAAATGTAATATATAATAATATAAAGAATAATAATTAGCTTGCAACTTACATAGCCAATTCATGCGCTCCGTGTACTCAACCTTGCGCTTGAGATCCTTGACAAGGGCACGAAAGTCGTCGTCGTTGAAGTGGCACTGGATGATCGTGTTGTTCAGCTGTAGGATACTGTACTCATTGTTGCCATTGTTCGAGGTGGCATCGGCAATGGCCTGCTGCATGGCATCGATGCGTTCGCCATTGAGGGCATTCGAATTGCTCTCGATGTCTGTGGCGCTGGCGCGCAGCTTGTTGTTGGCCACATTGGTGGTCAGGCTGACATCGCCATCGACATTGCCGCAGGACTTGCTCAGTATGATGGTGGCGCGATTGGCGATCGAATTGGCTGCCAGCAGATGCTCGCCGGCAGCACCGCAGCTGCCGCGATGGAAGGGCAACTTGCCGGCAGCGCTGGCCGCTGCTACAGCTGTGCAGTTGTTGTTCTTCAGCGTGATGCAGTGCAGCTGATTCGTGAGCGCGGCCGCTGAGCAGTCGCTGGCGCGACGACGACGTGACGGATTGTCGCCGTCGAGCGAGGGCTGCAAATAGGTGCGCGTCTGCTGCTGCTGCTGCTGCTGCTGACTAGAGCTGCTGCCAGTGCACATGTTGCCGCTGCTGCTGGTGGGCAAGACAACTGCAATATCGCTGCCAACATTGCCAGCTGTTGTTGCTGTTGCAGCGGCAGCGGCGGCGGCTGCTGCAGCAGCTGCTGCTGTCGCTGTTGCCGTTGCCGTTGCTGTTGCCGTTGCTGTGGCAGCAGCAGCTGCTGCTGCTGCTTCGACCATGTTCGACATCGATGTGGACATGGTCAGGCTGTGGCCGTTGCTGAAATTGTTGATGCTGCTGTTGTTGCTGTTGCTGTTGTTGTTCTGGTTGCTGATGCTGTTGATGTTGTTGCTGCTGTGATTGTTGTTGCTGCTGCCGTGGCTGCTGCTGCTGCTGCTATTGTTGTTGTTGTTGCTGTTATTGTTATTGTTGTTGTTGTTGTTGTTGAGCGTATTCAAATTATCGTTGCAGGCCAACCGTCGCCGTATAACCGTCAACTTGCTACGACACTGATCCTGATCCTCGTAGAACTGTATGAGCAGCTCCTCCAGCAGCGCAATGGGCGTGGCAGCTGTCAGTAGCGATGCCGATGCACTGGTCGAGGCACCCGCGATGCCGATGCTGTTGCTGTCGCTGTCACTGGGCCGCTGCCAGTGCTGCTTGCCGACGACTTGCGTCGCACAGTTGCTGCTGTTGTCGTTGCAGCTGTTGCCGTTACAGTTGCTGTTGCTGTCGTTGTCGTTGTCACAGTGGCAATGGAGAACTCTTCTCGCTCAATATCTGTATCAAGTTCCGCTTCCAGCTGCAACTGTTGCTGTTGCTCCTCCTGCGGCTCAAAGCTGTTGCTGCTGCAGCTCTGACTGCGACTGACAATTGCCGCCGCTGCTGTTGCCGCTGTTGCTGCACCAACTGCCGCCGCTGCCGCAGCCAGCAGCAATGCACGCTCCCGTTCGCGTCCCGGATCGAAAATCGAATGCTTCAACAATATCTCCTGCAGCTGACGTCGCTGCCGCTGCGCACTGTACGGATTGACCAGTCGAAAGTCGTTATAGTATTTGGCCAGGCAGCGCACTCGCGAGGCAATGTAACCGATTTTACGCAGCAAACGCACATCGGCGTTTAGGGCAGCGGCGGCGCGTTGCGTATGCTGCAGCTGCAACTGTTGCTGCTGCGTCTGCGGCTGCTCTTGCTGTCGTGCACTGCAGAACAGCGCGGCATTTCCGCAGCTGCTGCTGCTGTTACTGCTGTTGCTGTTGTTGCTGTTGTTGCTGTTGTTGCTGTGGCTCGTTGGCAATTGTGAACCCTGCGCTGTTATGCACTCTATGTCTATCTCGGCATCGGCTGATGTATAAATCTCGTCCTCGTCGTCGTCGTCGTCGTCGTCACTGTTGTTGCTGCTATTGGCGGCGCTTTCTGTTGTTGCTGCTGCTGTTGGTGTTGTTGGCGTTGTTGCTGCCGCTGTAATCAGTGTTGCTGTTGTTGTGGTTGTTGTTGTTGTCGCCTCGCCCACGCCCACTTTGGCTATATCAGCTGTCGTTGTTATTGTTGTTGTTGTCGTTATTATTGTCAACGCCTCAAAGTTATCCTCCTCATTCCCAGTTGCCGCCGCCGCCGCTGCTGCTGCTGCTGCTGCTGCCGTTGTCGCCGCTGCTGCTGCTGCCGCTGCTGTTGTTGTTGCTGTTGCTGCGCTGCCACGTCGACTACTGCTGCTGCAGCTGCTGTCCTGGTACATTATAGGCAAAAGCTTTCGCGTTCGCGCTGCTGTTGTCCGACTCCTATATTTTCCTATATTTCTTCTGTTCTCCCTTAGCGTTTCTCGCGCGTTTTGCTAGCGTCTCTCACGCGTTTATTACAGATTTTTTTTTTTATTCGTCTCTCAGTTTTTGTTGTTTTGCATATTTGAATTCCAAAAGGCTAAAAAAAATCCATCGAGCCAGCGTTGCTTACATTGTTTTTGCTTTTTATTTTACAGTTATTTTGTTTTCTGTTTTGTTTTGGCGCCTTTTTATGCCCGTTGCGTTTGCACTGTGCAATTTGTTGCTTATGTTGCTGGCGTGTCTGTTGCTGAAAATTATGCAAATTGCTGTTGTTGGCGATGTTGCTGCTGCTCCTGCTGCTCCTGCTGCTGCTGCTGCTGCTGCTGTTGCTATCTACACCGCGTATCCTGTGACTTTTGCGCAAATCAATTCAGTGGAAAAGTTGCCGCCACTTCGCGCGCTTCTCATTTCCATTTGACGGGCTTCAACCACAGTATTCACACCCTAACGCATACTACACTTATACTACACACACACACACACACACACACACACACGCACACACAGACACACTCTATGCGCGCTCTCTCTCTTTCTCTCTCACTACCTTCTCTCTCCCTCACTCACTCTCTCTCTCTCCTTTTCTAGATTTCAGCTGCTATTGCTGCCGTCGCCGTCCTCGTCCTCGCTATTGTTACTGTTGCTGTTGCTGCCGTGTTTTACATTTTATTGTATTTTAATTTGCATTGTTTTCAACTGTCGTCTGGCGACTATCTGCTTCTTCTTCTTCTACCACTGCCCGCTGCTGCTGCTGCTGCTGCTGCTGCTCTTTCGACTTCCGTTTCCGTTTTGAAATAATCACAAGTTCTTCGAGCTACTCGCTGTCAGTTGTTAGTTTTTGTAGCTGCAATATATTGAAAAGAAATTTATTTTCATTAAAACAAAATTTAAAAATCGATTATTATCGATATATAAATATTATTAGAAAGTGAAATATTTTCTGTTCGATTATAAAACTGATAAATAAATAATATAATAATACTTATATTATATTAAAATATATTTTCAATAAAATGCAAGCTCAAAATCGATATATATCGATCAGACACAAGACATTGCTGTGATCAAATTGTATCATGGAAACTTTTCGCAAATTGAAAGCAGTCAATAAATTGTATTATGCATACTTTGGTGTCGAGTCATATCAAATCAACTTCAAATATATATTTTTAGATATTTAACAAATCCGATAACAACTTCGATTGACAGCTTGATAAAATGCTCAAGGCGTCAAGTGCGGGCGGCATCAGTGAATGAAAAAAAAAAGAGATTACAAAACGAGAAATGTCGTCAGATGCGAAGGAAAAATCGTTTTAAAAATCGCGTTTTCTCTTTTCTTTTTGTGTGTGACGCTTTGTTTAAACTGTACTTATTAAAGGTAGTACATTGTGATAGCCGAACCGTTGAAGGCCTACGATATAGTCATATGTTGTCGAAGACAAAGGACTGCTGCAACTGCTGGGCAAAGGCTCTCGATAAACAACGGGCAAATGCACAATGCCAACGCAGTTGGTCAACAACAACAACAACAACAATAGCTGAAGCAACAACAACAAATGCCGAGGACATTCGCAATGACAGCAAATGTCAAACATTTACTTCCCGATGGTGCATGGCTCCAGTGCTTTAAGTGCAACTCACATGAATGCCTCTCGCTCTCTCGCTCTCTCGCTCTCTCTCTCACTCCCACTGTATGTGTGTGTGTTTGTGTAGGGTATAGTGGAGCTATACGACGTCCCTTAGTCATTCAGTCGGGACATCTTTGTTGGCAGGTCGTGTGTCGACAAGACAAAGCGGCAAAGCTGAATACCACATGGGTGCACGATGTTTACCACAGACACACACACACACACACACACACACACACACAACACACACACATACACATAGACATGAGTGCAGCGCTAGGGTATATACAGGCTGTAGATGCTCTGCATTGATAGTAAAAGTTAAAGAATTGTTTAAGGTGCTGAGCTTTTTTTTGACTTAAGCCTATGTCACTATGTTTACTAACAATTCTAGACAATATTTTAATATTGTTAACGCGACTCGTAAATACCCTGTATTGCATACTTACAATCGTAGATACCCTCTCAGCTTACTGCAGCAATTGCAGCTGCAATTTTAAGCAGAGATAAATTTGGAGTACTACTAATAGATTAGATTTTGAGTCAGACTGTAACGACTGAATGTCGCTTAAGAAACTTCGCTCTCTTTGCATATATATTAAATGTATTAAGCTTTAATTAACTCACAAATATATTCAATAATCACTGTAAACTAAAGTTGCCAAGCTAAGCGCGATACGAGGGAATAAAAAATAAAATAAAAATAAATAAAAGCCCTTGGCTAGGCAACAGCTATCAATGATCAACTTAATTATGACCAGAAGGGATTTTATTTGCAAATAGCTCAAAGTACTTTTGCAGCTATAGAAATGTGAAGTCTATGCTAATTGAATAAGAAAAGTACATATCTAGTCAATTTAGGCAATGCTTGAACAGAGTCGAGTTGGTTGGGCTGTTTGTTACGTGAAGTCATCGATGATGGTGGTTGATCGAATGCAATCGAACTTGCGATAGCTTGTTGTAGTTCGTTTTTATCTTAATCTTTACTGTCTGCAACCTTTTGATTATCGATTCAACTATTAGTCTGTTCACACTCTCGACTGGACACGTTTCATCTTCACTTTACAAATTATCGATAACAGATAATAAAGATATTACGATGCTTATCTAGAAACTTGAAGTCAAATATTTTGTATTAAGTTTGCTTTAAATGTTCGATAGCATTTTGTATTTCGATGTACATCTTTATTTATGTATCTGCAATCGAAAGTTAACACATATATCGATAACCGATAACATAGACTACACACTTGACTACAGCGCTTTAATCTTAACGTAGCATATCTTAGAAGTCTTAAACTCTAAATGAATGAAAATTTTACATTTTCTATACTCTATACAAATATAGAATGAAAGCGCATTGAAGCAATTGAAAAGAATTATGCTTATAAGATATAATCTAGAAATATAATTTAGAACATTTGTACGACCAGCTCAAAGGTATTTTCCTCTTCTTCATTCAACACCTAAGCAAATTCAAAAATATATAATATAAATTGATATATTCACCAAACGAAACTCTGGGCAATAGTGATTGCGACAACAACTGCATGTTGTTCTTTTATTGAATCAATCATTCAATCAATCAATCATTCATTAGAATCAGGCTCGTTATCACAATTCCTCAGGCACACACACACACACACACACACAGCTAGCGAAGTGAAGAAATATTTGGATTGGCTTCAAATTCCGAACGCATTGCGAGCAGTTAACGTGGCATGCTTTACGAACGGGCTAACAGGGTAGAAAGGGAAGGGGCGTGGCTCTACCTAATGCTCTTCATATATATATATCTATATCTATATATATATTTGTTGCTGGCATCCAAACAACGTGCAGCAAGCTGAGATAGAAGGAGGCAAAAAGAAAAGAAGAAAAACGAAAGAAAAAAAATTGTAGCAGGTGAGCGAGACCAGACAGAGAGAGAAGAGAGAGAGACAGAGACAAACAGACAGACAAACAGGCGGTTAGATAGACAGTTAGATAGGTAGGCATAGATGGATGAATGGCAGGACAGCACATAGAGAAGACAGAGAGTAGACGCAACACAATATTTCTGCTGACATGTATACATATGTTGTTGTTGTTGTTGTTGCTTTTGTTGTTTGTTTGTAGCTGGAAACTTGTTACATTTAATTATGGGCTATTTGATTAAAGCTCTTGAACAAATACGCTCAAAATGCCACACACACACACAGATAGACAGAGAGAGAGAGATAGCGAAACAGAGCGACAGTGCGACAGACACACACAAAAGTGTCAATATTGAGCCGCAGGTGGCGCTGCTGTGCTGAACGTTGCTGTCATATGGCTGACAAAACGCAAACGTAAACAGAAACCGCTGAGAACGCAAATGCGGCTTCGTATCCAAAACATGCCAGAAATGGGCTCACACTCAGCCCCTCCACTCGAGCTCCACTGTGCCTCTCCAACCAGCCAACTGCCCTCATCTGTGTCAGAAGCCCAGCAACACGATGCCCCCACATCCCCCACAACCCATATCCCACTCCAATGGCGCCCCGACTCCTTGGCAGCCCAGACAACCTCAATGAATGTGGCCAACTGTTGAATGGTAACAAATTTTTGGGCGTTTGCCAAAAGTTGCTGCTGCTGCTGTAACTGCTGTTGCTGCTGCTGCTGCTGCTGCTGCTGTTGTTGTTGTTTTTGTTTGCCATTTTATTTATTTACGTTCAAATGGAATAGCAGGGAAATATTATATATGTATATATGTATGTATGTATGTATGAAAAACAGCGGCAAATGAAATGAAATGAAATGTTTTTTAATAAGCTTCCATTTTGGCTTTAAATAACGTGCTCGACTAGAGATTACTCTGCATTAATATAATAGAATGAGTAATTAGCTAAAATATAGTTCTATATAAAGTGTTGGGCTGACTCAATAAGCGCTATGGCAAATGAAATTGCTATCGAATAAATATGATTTCAGATATTTTATTATTTGTAGCTTCATTGAAAAGCTATATTCATGCCATTTATGTAATAGAATTTAACAGATATTAAAAAAATGAACTTGACCTAAGTAAGACCAGCTGAGATTGTTAGCTTTACTCATTCTTTGACTGAGTTGAATAATTTCGATATATTAGCTTTTTTTTCAGCCTAAAATAATAATAATCTTTCTCTCTCTCTCTCTCTTTATCGCTCTGTAACGCTCTCTCTTTCTTTCTCTATCTCTCTCTATCTCTCTCTATCGCTTTCTATCGCTTTCTATCGCTTTCTATCGCTTTCCATCGCTCTTATCGCTCTCTATCTCTATCACGATAGATATCTCTTTCTTTCTCTATCGTTCGCTATCGCTGCCTATCACTCTCTCTCTCTCTCTCTCACTCTGTTTTCTCTCTGTCTATAACTGCAATTAATAGAAATAAAGAATAGAATAGAAGCTCTCAACGAGTCAATCATAGATCAATGTAGAACAAATTATTTAACGTATAACTTAGATCACATGACAATAGTTTACTTATCATCTAGTACTTATAGCTTAACAGAAAAGAGAAGCGACAGAGTATACTCAGGTAACATTTTAACTGCACAACATTGAATTCAGTGAGCTTTGTCAATTCATCCAGGGTTAATCCTATATTTACATATTGAATCACATTTTATGCCAAATGGCATGTAAAAATAACTTGAAACTAATAAAACCAAAAAAAAAAAAAAAAATGTAGATTACATATCCCACAAGTTTTTCTTCTATATGAATTGCTATTGCTCTTATAGTTGGGCAGCCTGAATGCAACAGAATTGATTGGTATATAAATAATTATGGAATTCATTGAAATATTGCAAATAAAATACAATTAACAATTGAATATTAAATGAAGAATATTGAAAGCAATTGAAAGAACGTTTTTATGAAATGGAGAATAGAAAAAGCAAATATGTAACGAGTGGAGCTAAGTCGCGTTAAGCTGTGAGCTCATCTATTATTCATTTGAAATTCACAAACAAAGCAGCCGCAGTGGAAGCAGTGGGAGTAGTGGGAGTAGTGGAGGCAGTGGCTGTGCCAGCCGTTCAGTGGGCGTGGCAAATTGAGTGACTGACTGACGCATTGATTGACAAATTACAGGCTTTCAATGCTGCGCCATTAGGTGGGCGTTCTAGCTAGTGGGCGTGTCGGCCCTGGCAATGTGCAGGTGCTTTAAATGCATCAATTGTGCAGCCTACATTTAGGCAAAGCGCCCGCATCCAACGAACAGCAATGAAAGCGGAAAGGAAAATGTGAGAGAAATACAAATGCGCACATGGATATACCCTGGCATGGGGCTATAAACTAGATAGATGTATATATGAATGCATTGGAAGAGAAGAGTAGATAGGTAAAATTAGACAGTTGAAGAAGCCATAGAGAGAGAGAGAGCGAGAGAGAGAGAGAGACCGACGGAGATCGAGAAGAAAAAGAAAAGTTAGAAGAACAATTAAACGAAGGGATGATAGAGAAAGAGGAGAGTGAAAAAAATGAGTGAGAGCGCATTACGGAGATTGGAGAGAGAGAGCGGGGATCAGAGAGGAGGAGAGAGTGCAGAATTAAATGAGTGAGAGGAGAGAGCAGTGTACAGAGAGGAGGAGTAGAGAGGAGAGAAGTGAAGAGAGAAAGCAGCCGGCCATCTGGCACATATTGAAACGGGATGAACCTTATTGAATATAAATAGGACGATCTTGCCAATCTTGATTGCGTACCATAAAAAAAAGCCGGAGTCAGATAGGCGTGGCAATAGATCGTATAAAGACAGCACAGAGAGGAGAGTAGCTACGACGAGATGAGAAAGGCGCGAGAGCTGGAGAACTGAAGAGAAAGACAACATTAATAAGTAATAGAGTGGAAAACGCAAAAGCTAACGTAAGGTGAGACAAGCAATAGGCTAAAGAATTAATAAGATAACGGATATAGAGAGCTAGAAACAAAAAGAGGTCAGAAAAATGTGTTTCTATCAAGTATACGGTTGGCGTTCTATTACTATAGTTTAAAAATACATATATAGTATTGTCATAAACATCATATTGTATAGCACTCTGATAGTGCAAAATGCACATAATCGTCAAATTTACATACAAATAAACTATACGTCTAATGTACTGCTGGTAAAGTATGCCTCACTCACTCTCTCACTCTCTCTCTCTCTCTCTCTCTCTCTCTCTCTATCTCAATCATTCGATCTGCCAGCGCATAGGCCCGCTTAAAGAGTATTATAAAAAAAAAAAACAAATATGGAACAGCAGAGGAAAAAAAAAATGTTGAATTGCTGCTGCGGCAGCGACGTCGACACACATTTTGCGGTTGATATGAATATCGATTCGGTACGTTTAACTGTGCCAGCTAAGCATGTGTGTGTTCCTGTGTGTGTGTGTGTGTGAGAGTGTGTATTTATGTGTTGGTATGTAAACTAGAACTTTGTATAAATTTATGTGCACAACAATGTTTATGTTGTTGAATAAACGAACAGTTTTTGCATATGCGGCCAGAGAAACCGTGAAAACCGGCTACTGGGCGAGTAAAAAAATGTATGTGTGTGCGTAAACTGTGGGGTAGTGCGACTGTTGTGTGTGTGTGGTTGTGTGAGTCATGTGGTGGGTATAATGTAGCAGGATTCACATGAAAATGGCGTGTCGGTTTACCACGTAATTTCTTTCCCAGCTGTTGTGTGTGTGTCCCTTGGTGCCTTTTAATGGGGCAGCCAATGCCCTAGGGGGAGAGGGCACACAGTCTCCCTTGCAGGACAAATTGCCTGTTGACAATGATTTATATGCGAATATATGGTTAATCAAGCAATTCATTTAGGCTGAATTATCTAATTTTTTTAAGGTGTGTAATAAATAAATAAAATTATATCTCTGTATCGTAAGGTTATTGCAATGTCGTATCAGAAATTATTTAGTAGACTAGAGGTATTCAGCAAGGTGCGGCTTGGCCTAGATTCACGTTGGGTCGTCTACCAACTTTTCCTTTTTATAGTTTACAGCGGTTTGTGGGTTTGTGGTGTGTGTGTGGTTATTGCATTGTGCATTTGCTTTAAATAGAAATATGCCAGACACTCACGCACAACAAACACACCACACACACACACATATACACGCAAACACAAACACAGAGTGCAAAAAATATTCAATCCCACAACGGAAATCGCTTAAGCGCCCAGCCATTCACGCTTCACCTCCTGCTTCTGCTCTATGCATCCTGCGGCAGGATCTGGGCGCAGCTATTCTTAGTTCTGTCTAAGCTGCAACTAATTAAATGCATTTTTTAGCCAACATTTCTATTTTTTTTCTGGCCTTTTTATGGCACTTGTTAACACAAGGCTAAAAAACTTCGATTCGCAAATGTTTACAACTCGAATTTGAATAGCTCAAAGCGCACGATTTGAGACTTTTTTACGCTGCCTAGGTTTTGAGCTAGAGTTCCCATTAAGCTCTTTCTTGGAAGTCGTTTTCACTCTGGCTAGCTTTTTGGCAGATTCTGTTATTGCTTAACTTGGTATTATAATTGGAATTTCATTACAGCTCTGTTCCCTGCTAAACGACTGAGCTTTAGTTGCATATACAATTTATTCTTATTGCATATACACCTATCTACTCTCTAGGGTATTCGCATATATGGGCGTTTGACTAGCCGAGTCTAAAGTCTTTTGGCACACGAATAAGAGTCTCAAGTGCGGATAGATTTCTCAGAAATAGTTGTTTCACTTAGGCGGCAATTAATACATTAATTACATTAATGAAAAATCATTCCTTCAAATTATGTTAATCAACACTGGATCCAAGTGTTGCGTCATGTTATTTGAGTGCTCAGCAAGAATGTAATATAGCTTCAGTACTCTCTCTTGAGTATCTTCATGATAATCATTGAGCTGAAATGGGTTATACTTACTGCTTCAGCTATTTCAGATTCTTTTAAAATAAACTTAAATTGTGCTGAGTGCTGCCCCAGGGCTACTTGAATATATCTTTTAACAATTACCGACATTTATTTTGATTCTCATTTCAACTTGAGCAAGTGTAATGAGAATAGTTGAATGCGCATTGCTAAGTGATTTGAAATTCAGTTTGTCAACACTGGACGCCAGTGTTGTCTGATGCCTTGACATTGCTGTTGATGCCATTCGCACACGCACTAATACACTTATTCACGACTATGGCGACATTGGCGTTCAATCAAACTAAACGCACACAAGCGGCGTCAGTAAGAGATAGAGAGATATGGAGAGCGAGAGCGAGAGAGTGAGAGAGAGAGAGAGTGAGGTAGAGTGCGAGTGAATACGCGTGGTTAAAAGCAAAGCCAACGAACCGTATAAAATAAACATAAACGAGCGGACGAGCCAAGCAGGATGTGTGGCGGCTGGAGGCGGAAGGCGTGCCACCGGATGCAGGACACGGAGATGTCAAACGGACGACGCCCGACCAAACTTACTTTACCAACTGATTTTTAGATTTGCCAATCTCACTCACTGTCTATGTGTGTGTGTGCGTGTGTGTGTGGGTTTTTAATTTCTATTTCATGTCAATAATGTGCTGCTGATGATGCCATAGCTATAGTAAACGTGTGGGTGTGTGTGTGTGTGTCTTTGGGTATTCTTTGCCTTTGTTTACCTCTGCCTGTGTGTGTGTGCGTGGGTCAACTGTCTCACCTGGCTGCAGAGCTGCGCGGAGACAGAGACGGCATCATTCATCATTCAAGCTAGTTGTAAATAATGTTACCCATAGGATCCTTTTGCCGCTTATTAAGGTGATAAATCAAAAGTCTTCGCGAGCGAGAGAGCTTGAATGCGTGAGCGAGATAGCTAGCTATCAGCTGTGCCCTTTGTTGCTTGCCTTTACATTTGTCAGACACGCATTTTCCATTTGCCAGCTTCTGTGTTAGTTTTCTTTTCTCTCTTTTTCTTTCCTTTTTTTTTTTTTTAGTTTTCATATGTCCTTTGCACTCACAGGCTATTCACGGTTTTCCAATCAATTTGCAACACTGGCCAAGCGCAAGTTCGGACTGTCGATTGATTTTGTGGCGTTATCTTGACACGCAGTGAGGAACCATTTTCAAAGTCTTTTTTTGTTTTTGTTTTTCTTGCTTGTGTTTTAGCCCGCCTTTGAGCAGAGTAATGAAGCTACATGAAAACACTATGCGTTAATGAAGCTGCAGTCTATAGCAAAGACGAAGCAACAGAAACTGAACAAGATCTTAAAAAAGTTAAATTTGAAAATTTTTGCAGAATTTAAGAAATTTACACAAGTCTCGACTATCGAATGGAATATGGAATACTCTGAAGGAAAACAAAAAGTACATACATAAAATTGTATAATGTATATAAAATTAAAAAAAAAAACCAAACCAAACTAAACAGAACTCGTCTATAGATTGATTATTGAATACTCTTAACTTTCATTATTCTTATAATTCTTATACTCTCATAACTCTTAGACTATCTAATATATATATCTATATATAATTCATATATGTATATATATTTGTACATATATTTTTATGTAATTTTACACATCTTTACGCAATTCCCATCTCGACTTTAATCATTTAAGAGCATTCAATAATCACCTTCAAGTAGCTTCTACAGCTTCATTTTCATTTATTTAGTTTTGTGTGTGGTGTGTGTGTGTGTGTGGTTGTGTGTGTGACTTCAATATGGTAATTACTCTAAGAGCTAGGTGTGATATCGGCTCTATCCATGCAATGTCAAGCTTTGGGCGCTATCCCAGAGAATCTATAAATAAGTCGAGTAAACAAGCGATGCCTGTGGCTACAGCATATGGATATTAGGCATCACACACACACACACACTAACAAACACACATATATCTTTTTCCACACTCGTGTGTGTGTGTGTGGGCGCGTGGGCGTTTAGATATGTGTGGGTCGGTGTGCGTACAAGTGTACGTGTGCTTTTCATCCAATTCCAATTCCCAGATCACAATTCGTTGCGAAATCGTGAACATAGCTAATTAACACTAGCATAAGGACAACAACAACATGACGAACAACAACAACAATAATAACAATAACAACAGCTCAACACGTAATTAGCCGCAAGAGAAGCGAGTGTAAAGCAGCCACTGGCCGCTAGATGTCGCTAGCCGCGCAAGGCATAACATGTACGTATGCAAAATGAAGTCGACTCTCCATGCCTCTCTCTCACTCTCATTCTCTCTCACTCTGAACCCCCTCCAGGGTTTGCGTTTGCAAAACTGATGCAATTTCATAAATTACAAATAAAAATAATAATCACAAAAATAAATAAATATTTTAGGGTAAACATTAATCAATCTCAAAACTTTGTATTTGTCGGAAACATACAAAAAAATTACATTTCAAAATTTACCACATGTTTTTCGTTCAATGAGCATAAAGAATTAGAGTGATTGAAACTAGCCAACTTTCATGTTAACAATTTCTCAATTTAGAGCCAATGTAAATTTTAAAGCGAAATTTTGATTCGTAAAGCTGCAGATGCTGTCTCAATTCAAACTCTTACAATTTTGCATTCATTTCAAGGCTCGACTTATTGCACTTATTTGACTTCTGCAATTGACTGCTTATTGCTAGTTTGCAATTTCAATTCAATTTTGACATCGCAATATACCGAGAATTTTAATTTCTTTCAAATAAATTGAAATGAAATGGCAAAAATGTTAACATTTCCTTAATTTGAAATTCCTTTTCAAATATATCAAGAATTCAATTTCTGTGATTATGATTATGATTTCAATACATTTTGTCATAAGTTGATGGCATCATTCAATGAATATAAATTTATATTGACGCTTTACAACACTACTTGATAGCATAGCTGAGTTGGGGCAGCAGGCGTTCAGCTTAAACACATGTTTATCGCCCAGCTATGTGATTCTCACTCAATGCTGTTATTTTTGGATATGATAAAAAATGAATATTTTACATATGCTTAACATTTTGCAGTACAGTTCTGTGATTCTCGTTTTTTTAAACAATTTTTGCAATTTTTCAACAAACACAATTTTCATTTTGCAAGACTTTGCTCACTTTCCAACACAGTCGTTGGCCGCAGCAGCTAAACGCATCTCAAGCAGTTCGACATTTTGTCTCGCACGTTCTCTGGCAATTTGATGCTGCTAATCTGTGGCTTATATTTGGGGTCTGTTTAACAAATGGATTGCATTTACAGTTAATCCAAGTGAATGGGCTAAACTAAACTTTCAATTAAATAGAACGAAAATTAATCAAAAAGACAAAGTGAAGTACGTTGATGGATACATCGGTGACATAAGCTAGCCGAGCACGTGGCGGGACTCTGCACAAATAAACATAGGCTACACATGGGTCAAGAGGGACTGAGATAGAGAGTGGGATGGGATGAGATAGCATGAGATTGGGGGGAAAAGGGCGACAGCAGATGGTACGTGGTCAACGTGTCAACGTGGCAAAACAAATGATGATAGCTGCGAGTCAAATGAAATGTCCGCAAGATAAAGAACAACAACAACAACAACAACAACAATAAGAACAGAATGAAATGAGCAGCCAGTAGACAGAAGGCAGAGAATGAGGAAGAAAACGTATAAAAATAAAAATACAAATAAAAATAAAATAACAGTTGACAATTTTTGTGTGCTCTGTTTGTTTGCGGTGCAGGAGACAAAAAATTGAGCTGCTGCCAGGCCCAGCAAATAGAGACAATATTTGCTAGCAGATAAACACAAGCAAACACACACACACACACAGAGAACCTGGGCCAAAAATGAGGGAGAAGCAGGCAGCGGCATCTCTCACCTGAGCAAGTGACAAAAAGAGAAATGCCAGCAGTACATAATATACTAAATATATATATGAACAAACATATGTATATACATATACAAACTTACATTTATATATATACATAAACACATGCATACATACATATATATATAAACTATATTGTATTTGAATTAAGTTACATAGTGTCCACTAATGTGGTTTATTTGTTTTAAATTTATAAACATTTTTTTTTATACTTTAAACACATTGAAAATGGGAATTCAGGGTATAATGGTTTGGTTAAACTGTATGTAACAGGCAGCAGGAGACGTCGCAGGTCCCACAAAGTATATATATTCTTGATCAGCACAAAAAAATAAGTAAATATAGTCCTATCCGTCTGTCCGTTCGTCCGTCCGTATGAACGTTGAGATTTCGGAAACTAGAGAGCTGAAATTTTGTTACGCAGTACGAGTTCAGTTTGTTTTTCGATAACTCATCCCATTTCCAAATTCGATAAAAAATCGATAAAAAAACTAATACTCTACATCTTTACGAACGTATGAGCGCGCGCTCTGCTAACCACGCCGTTGCTGGCGTAGCTTGGGAGTGAGTTGGAATATACTTTGGACGCTTATAACTCTATTTCTAGTCGGAGGATCTTCATGCAATTTTCTGAATATATTTGATGTCTCTAGATCAAACAGTTATGCTCAAATAATCATTAAAACGAATTTTCGATTTTTATCGATATCGAAAAACACACAATAAACTCGTACTGCATACGAGTATTCAGATAAGATTTGCGACGTCTCCTGAAGCTGAACCCATTCAAAATGGGAGCCACGATGACTCAACTATTCGATATTTGATTAATTTTTTTCCCTCTACACATATATATTATAATTTTTCTCTTTTAAAAACTATTGCAACACTATATAAGCTCCTTTCTAAATGTCGAAACATATTCTTTATTAGTTACACAATATTTTGATTCAGAGCTGATTTCAACAATAATTAGATAACAACAAATCTGAAACTTTTCAAACTTTGATCTATTAATTGCTTAACATATATACAAACGCTATCTCGATAAGGTAATCAAGCAAACTACCATTTAGGTAGGAGTGCATTGGCTTCCTTGGCTGTCTGCACAGCTGTACGGCTGTCAGCTTTGGGCCACATTGTGACCGCAGTGCGCTACTGTAGACGGCAGCTGACGCTTGCTCGGTTGCCCAGCCAGGACGTTTTCCTGGGTCAAAATGTATTTGCCAAGGACGCCGAGTCGGACGTTGTGACCGCCATGTAAACATTCGGCCTAATCAAAAGTCACAAACAGTCGCACACACACACATGCAGATGCATGTACACATAACACACTTACACACACACACACACACACATATGCAGACAGGAAGGCAAGTGGGCAACTTCTTGGCCAAAAAGCAAGCCGAGTAAACAAAACGCAAACTATTTGTTTGACAGCCTCACTTCGTATGCGCCTCTTCATGTGTGTGTGTGGGTGTGGGTGTGGGTGTGCGTATCTGTGTGTAAGTTTGCATACGTATTTGTGTGTGCTTTCTGGCATTTCTGGTGCCCATAAGCAGCCTCCATTTGCGAGCCCATTCTCCGAGTAACTTTACGCCTGCTGCTCTGTCAGCCAATTTGACAGTTACCCGTTACAACATTGTTACAGTCACACACACACACACACACACGCATGTACACACATGTACAATTTTACACAAATTGAGTGTGTGGGCATGTAGAGCATAGATTATTGTTTGAATCCGTTTTAAATGCTGCTTGATTTCTTGTTTGGTCGCCCAAATGAAGCAACATTTGCCACAAACTGTGTTGGCCAACGCACACACAAAAGCATTGTCCAACACTGAATTGGCAAATTGACTGATAACAAGTTTAATTGCTAATTAGTTATTGTTTGAACACAATCAAGTGAATCTGAATCATTCGAATGCAGTTCACTTGAGAGCACTTTACCAACACTGGATTAGGCATAAATATGAGTCGCCTGCATTGTTGGAACATAAATTATATTTTCCTCCTGCTCTCTCACACTCCCACTTTCTCGCCCTCTCGCTCTCTGTTTTAAAAGAACGAAAAAAAAATAAAAACCCCAAAACACATTCATCCAGAGTGCGCTTGCTGAATATGACCTACGGGTCTTAGCCAAGTTCATGCAGTTGACAGTTAATGGTCTAATGAAATGTCGTTGAGTTATCGCAGCTGCTTACCTGCTGCTTGGCCCGGCTCACTGACAATGCCTCCTCGGGCTATACAATTAATGGCCGTACAGTGACAGAGACAGACAGTGAGAGAGAGAGAGAGAGAGAGAGAGAGAGACGGAGAGAGGGAGGCATAACACAGAGACTCTACACACATCATGCATATTGCAGCAGCAATGCCAGTCAAGCTGACAGCAGCCAAATGCAGTACGCACAGCCACAGCTACAACTATTTATAATATATATATATATATGCATACGTAACATATATATATATCTCTCAGCATATAGTCAAAGTTGATGCCATAACTGTGCGGGTCGCCGGTGTTAAAGCAACTTTTGCTTTGGCACGGAAATCGCCAACAATCGACGATGAGCAGCCGTCGTCTGCCCAGCCAGGCTGGTTGGGACTTTGCTTCGAGGCTCGCACTTATACAACAAGGTGGCTTGGCAGGCATTCACTGTTGCGGAAACGCGTGACGATTTAAATAAACCTTTCAGTTGCGTTGAGTGATGGATAATATAACAGGACTTAAGTTCAAGACCTACAAATCCAGCTCTAAAGTCAAAAGCTTAAATCAAACAGCTTTAATTGGCGCTGGGACGACGCATCATCCCAGACTTGAAAACTTTTGCTTTGCCGCCATTTGCCACAATTTTAGTTGAGCTGTTGCCCTTCAGTATTTGGAGCGTAGATTTGAGTTTTTTGCATGGCTCAACTTTGGTTCGTAAGGCACAAACTTTGTTCGTTTTTGATTAGAAGCAAAAATAGGTAGCAAAAGCTGTTAAATATTACGTGCAACGTGTAAAATACGTGTGAATAGTCAAAGTGTATGGCATCTGCAGCAATAACAGAGCGTTAACAGAGGCTGTATATACGAATTTTACATAAGACCTATAAGAGTACAATAACAGAGTAGAAATAACATAGAGATAACAGAGAGATTGTAGAGCGCTAAGCAGTTTGCTAACAGAGAGATAACAGTGCATGAAGAGAGCGATGAACCAGACTTATCATAAAATTAGCACAGATCAATAATAGAGTGGTAACAGAATCAATAACAGTGTCATAACAGATAATTTAATTGAGGCAGGCCTACTCATGAAAGATCAGTAATGGAGGTATAACATATGGGTTAATAAATGACAATGATATTACTTCAACTTAACATCAAATGAGGCGCTTAAAGCTATAACAGAGACATAACAGTTTCATAACATAGCTCTAGACTGCTTGATTGATTGGTTACTATTTCTTTCTATATAGAAAGATCACAAAAAATCGCATTTGCATGCCAACTCATAAAAATTATATGTTATTGTTATTACATAAATTATATAAATATATATATGAATATCAATAAGAATAGCATAAAATATGCACAAAAAGTGAAGAAACAAAAAATGGCAATAAAAATGAATCAGTTGAGCTGCCATTTGCAGATAAAGTTTTCGTGTAAATAAGCGAAGAGAAATGGAAAACGCTTATCGCTGGCGACCTTTTCAGATGAATATATATTCAGAGATATGTATATAGATATGTATGTATGTATATCTCCGTTAGATGTATAATATAAAAGTCAATTAAATATTGCGTTGAGGCGACTTTGACAGCTCGACAAACAAATTTACATAACTGATTAAAAACTTTTGCTTTCATTGCTATTTGAAGTGGATGAAGCTGGAGCCAAATGTTCAGCTCGCCCACACACCTATACTCATGTAGATGGAGAGGGCAAAGCCAAAGGTAAAATAAGAGAAAATGTCAAAGTCTAAAAGTGTGAAAACACAAATCTGAACTTTCAGTTCAACTAGTTTTGTGCCCGGAACATGGCTTTTATTGCTGTTCAGAATTGAATTATTATTTTAAAAATTTGTGCTCTCTGGATTTGTCTTTTATCGATTTTCCCATCAGTGTCAATTGCGTCCGTTCAAGTTTCTGACAATTGTCCGGTCCGGTCCTCAGCCGGCGCAGCTCATTCAATGAAATGAATATCATCTGTAGTTACTGCTTGAAGCCACAAATTATTCCCCAATGAGAGGATGGCATCAGGCCTACAAGGAACACCCCTAGAGATTTTGGGCAATATATCAGCATTACATATACAGTTATCGTGGAGGGTTACCTCATCAAGGGAGAGCGTACGGTAGGGCTAGTACTGAAGAAATGGGGATTAAACGAAGTTAACTTAACCTTGAAAGTTTCTTAGAAACATTGAAGACAAGATAAAATAAGAAATAAGATACAGAAAAATATAGGGAGACAGAGAAAGACAGAGAGAGACAGAGAGAGAGAGAGGAGAGGAGAGAGAGAGAGAGAGAGAGAGAGAGAGAGAGAGAGAGATAGAGAGAGAGATTAGAGATAGGCAGCATAAGCAAGCGCTAAAAAGATATAGAATAATTGGGAGATAGACAGGAAGTAGGACCAAGAAGAAGAGCGAGAGAGAGAGAGAGAACGGGAGAGACTAATAGAAAGAAAAAGAGAAACTAGGAAAGTGCTAGGAACAAATAGAGATAGAAAGTAGGAAGAGGAGATTAAGATTAAAAAGAGATAGAATGTAATTGAGAAAGAGCGAGAGAGAAGAGTCAGTTAGAGATAGATAGGGAGAGAGATAGAAAGTTTTCACATTCCACTTGTGAGAAATAATTATGTTTATATAAAGGATAAGTTGAACTCTAAATGAAAGCAAAGTTAACAATGCGAGCCAAAGGAAATGGAAAAATGAAAAGAAATAATTTTCTGCAACTAACAGTCGCACAAGAAATGGAAGGGAGAGAAAGAGAGAGAGAGTGAAGAAGAAAGGGAATAAGAAGCTTATTAAAAGTCAGCTATTCAAATTAAATGATATAAAAGCGAAGTGAATCAATGAGCGCATTAATTAATGAAAATGTTTTTCTTCTACTGTCATTTTCTGCTTCTTCTTCTTGTTGCTGTTGTTGCTGTTCGCTGAGACGAATGCCATTCGCATAGCTCAAAACTTTGGTATGTTGACAGATTTTCATCAAGTTTTTCTTTTCCCACATTTTTCTATCAGCTGCTATTTTACAGCTTTGCCATAAATACAGATGTACACAGAGGGACAGAGGGACAGAGGGAGTGAGAGAGAGATGGGTGTATATAAAAATGTATCATTTATAATCAGCTTGGAAATCAATAACCGAATTTTAAGCTGACTAAGAAGCTGAGCTGCCTTTCCCATTTATGTTGTATTCCATGGTCTTTCCATTGAGCGTATTTTCATGCTCTTGAAACCAAATCCTAGCACAGAACTGTGGTAAAATGAATGAAGATGAATGAAGAACTTGGAATACCCTTAAAAGTGGCAGGACTTAGATGAGTTGAATGTTCAGGGATTCATAAGTAAACGTCAGGTTAAGGATATGGACTAAATCTATATTATTAGTATTATCTAAAATGATGAAGAGAGAGAGAGAGAGGGAGCTATGAAGAGAGAGAGGGAGAGTCAAAAGAACAAAGTGCGGAAGATTGACAAATACATGAAGAAGAACATAAGCTAATGTTCTTACAGAGAGAGAGAGAGAGAGAGAGAGAGAGAGAGGAGAGAGAGAGAGAGAGAGAGAGAGAGAGAGAGAGAGAGAGAGAGCGTGAATCTCTATACTTTCTCTTAAATTTACAGGGTATTTTAGTCATAATAACTTCTTGCAATCAACGCATACTCACTTTACTTGAAATGAAGAGTTAGAGCACGCTTTGCACACATAGTGAGGCAAGCAGCTAATATGCCCCAACTGGGAATTAGAGCTGAATGGGAGACCACTTAGGTGGTGCTTACTGCAGCACACGAGCGACATTCATTGGCAGCTTATGCAACGGGCGAATGGGCGATGGAGCGACGGGGGGATGGTGGTGGTGAAAGGGGCTTGGGGCTGACAAGTTGTCGCCCCAAGCAAGAGATGCCGGAACGTGCTGCAAGAATGCAGCTGAATCAATGGCTCAATTCTGTTTAGTGGGAAGAAAGAGAAAAAGCAAGGCAGAGACTGTGAAAAGAGAACATAAAAAACTGGCAAAGCAGTTGTATTGGGTGTGGAAACAGATGTAAGCTGACGATGGCGACAAAGAACGCAGCGGGACACACTGCAAGAGAGATAGAGAGAGGTAGATGGGGCCAGCAAGTAGTGTTGAGACATCCCTCCAGGCTGCAGTAGCAGCAGCGGCAGCAGCATGACTGAGGGGTTACTCTCTGGTACGCGAGAAAAAAAAAAAAAATGCACAAAAAAAAAAAAAAAGGAAACAAGTAATTGAATTTCTGTTGACAGATTTTAACGCACAATATCCTGCAGCGACATTGTCACTGCAAAAGGCCAACAAGAGCGAACGGCGAGAGACAAAGGAAAATGCCAAATGAAAATGCTGCTTGCAGATAAACAGACACCGAAAAAACGCGAAACTAAAAAAAGAGAGCAAAGAGTGAAGCAGAAATGTTAGCGACTGCTTAATACCCGCTCAAGCTTAGAGCTGGAATGGGCAATTTTTTTGCTTCTGTTTCTTGTTGAGTTTAGGTTGGGGGTGAAAGTTTTATGAAATGTTGGGAAAACTTTATACTATAACATGATTCTGTAACTAGATTATGAGCTGAGTAAAATAAAGAAAATATTTCTGAAATAATGAAATAAATATTTTTTGCCGAAATGGAGATTCTATGAAAGAGCGAGAGAGAGAGAGAGAGAGAGAGAGAGAGAGAGAGAGAAAGAGAGAGATTTCACAGAATGACTCTGCAAACTATATAGATCGATGCTTTCTCCTTGAGCTGAATAATGCCAGCCTTTCTTTGGTAAGGGATACCCAGAACCCTCCAAAAATAATTAGATACTCTTCGTCTTTACGCTCTTTTACCCGCGATCCAAATTCTAACAAAAACCGAAATTGTATTGAATTGCTATCTTTATTAATGCAGAAGGTTTGGAGTCTCTAGCTCTAAAGATGAACGAGATATAAATTATTAACTGATTATCGATAACTCTGAAATGTAAAAGCTTATCGATTTTCTGAAACAAGCTTGTATACCGCGTGCTATATACGGACACAAAAAAACACTCTGGCTCTTGTACTTGGTGAGATCGACGCGACGGACGGACGGACAGCTGGACATGGCTATATCGACTTTTCTCGTCACCCTGATCAAGAATATATACACTTTATGGGGTCTGCCACGCTAGTCTTAGTCAATTAGTCTCTGTGTTTTGTCTAGAAGCATATTTATTTAGCTTGAAAATAGCTATTTTTATTTTTATTTTATTTTTTAATTGGGCGAGTTTAAAATTATTTAGCTGAATATGTTAATAGGCGCAATAGTTTTTGCCATTTAATTGAAGGCCAAAATACACACACACACACACATCTATATACACCAATACACACACACACACACACACACACACATACACTTACGTAGTGTGCCAAGTTAACTTTGGTCTGAAATAAAGCGCTTTTTCTTGTTAACTTAAATTGACAGCTCGTATGATGGAAGTTGAGCTCTTTATGATGCTGCAATAACTGACTGACAGACTGGCATACTGTTTGCCTGATTGACTGACTGACTGATGTACAAACACCCAGACAAACACACACACACACACAATCACCAGACGTGGTCCAGCAATTGCGCTCAGCGTACTTAATGCACTTACACGAAAAACCAATTCGCCAAGCAACAGGCACGAAAAACGCAAACAGCAATTTGTAGAGAGTGCGCATGAGCGACATCCAAATACCCTGTAAAAAGTAGAATTGAACTTTTGATAAGAAATTACAATTGATTAGGATATCTTTAGCTATTGCACTGAGCCAATCAAAATGCTTGATGATGATTGAAAGCCATTAGAAATGAGCTCCAAGAACAATCGTTCACCAATCTTCATTGGAAATCAGAAAATACGCTTGATTTAGAGAGTTGGCAGATTTTTGAAATTTATTTCTACTAATTGATGTATAATTGGACATTTGCTAAACTAACGGAAGCTAACTAAAAATTGTACTAAATATATAACTAACTAACTATATATACATATATATATGTATGAAGCCTGCATAGAGATAAAGGATATGTGAAGCAGACGGATTGGGAGCCTGGTATGGCCCCGTTCCCTATTGAAAATGATAAAAAGGCAATTTAGGACTTGGAACCGCTCAACGCATTGCCCATATAGCCATGACCCCGCTGCACGATGGTAATCAACTTGCTCAGCTCCTGCTTCAGCATTATTGACGCCGTCTTGCTGTCCTTGGCGACCCGTGGACTAGCGCTGCTTATAATGGCCGAGCAATTGGGACAACGTGGACTCTCATCGCTGGATGGCGTATCCGAGGCAGTTGAGTCGTCAGATGCGCCGGTGTCAGTTGCTGATGATGCTCTTTCTGCCGCTTCGGCTGCTTCTGCCGCTTCTGCGGCTTCTGCTGCTTCGGCCGCGGCTACAGCTACTGCTGCAGCAATAGCGCTGGCATCGAGACGCAGCTGTTGGAGCCAATTGTAGACAGCGTAGCTGAGCAAAAGTATGGAGAGCAGGAGACGCGTATTGGCTGACCAGCGATGAATTGTGCAATCGATTAGCCAAACTACATTGTCCCACACCCAGAGCAGTGCCACATGTTGCAGCAGCATCAGCGCCATGGTCATCTTCAGTGAATTGGGCCAGATGACCTGCCAGAAGCCAGCCGATTGCTGCCCGAACAAATTGTGGCGCTTCGCGGGCCGCAACAGCAGCAGGAGCACTGCACAGATATATAGCCCTGAGCTCAGATCCGGCTGATGTGCCTTCAATGGGGTCCAAATCAAGCTGCCAAAGTGCAGCGTAATGGCCAAGCCCAATGTGGCCATAAAATCAACAGTGTCCACACGCAGCTGTCGCAGGATCCATTTGATCAGCTCCATTTCTCGATTGGCGATGGGCAATTGCTTATCGTGTGTCCTCGACAAAAAAAAAAAAAAAAAAAAAACGGAACAAATTTAATCGAGCTTAACAGTAAACTGGGAATCCTACTACTGCCCAAATGACATTGATTCAGCAGCTCAACGATTCAGAGCTAAGCTAAGCGGCCTACTGAGTGCAATTAGAGCTGATCAAATCGCAGTGAACGACTCTATAGGTAACTATTGATATGATGTTATAGCAATCGATATGCCAATATTCAGTTCAATTTGTCATTTAATCATCATCATGCCCTAAAGCACTTGCCAGCTCTCTCAGTCTCAGTCTATCGTAGGTCTTATATACGCCATTTGTCGATTACTTTTACAGAGTAACTGCTCAGGGCTGTGGTTTTGGCACTGCTGAAGGGCTATTGGAGCACTGTGTGGTTGATGGTCGAAAGCCAAAGCTCAGCGAGCCAAAACAAAGTTCTCAAATTAAGCTGCATTTGGCATATGATGGGATGAGAGACTGAACGAGTGTGTGCGAATGTATATGTGTGTGTGTGTGTGTGTGTGTGTGTGTGTGTGTGTGTGTGTGCATAGAGCAATTTCCCTTTTAAGGGAAGTGCGGAAATGCGACGTTGAAATCTATGTGCAGGAACAACTTCAATAGCTGCCAGGCAGCCAGCACGATGGACGATGCCAAAGATAAAGATAAAGCCACCAATAAGCGTCGGGCGATTGCTGCGCAGCGGGTCAACTCGATTTGGATTCTGTACGGAATCGGCCGCCCGCTGTGCACTCAGGCAACAAAATGGCGAATATATGTATATATATGCGTCGGAGGCAGAGAGGCAAACCACAAAATGATGTACGGCAGCAGCAGCACCACTCCAGCTGCGCGCTGTCACTCAATGAACCAAAACAGAAAACAGAGAATAAAAAAAAAACAATAGCTAAAGAAATCGTTAAAGACGAAATGAAGAATACGCTCTTTTGTACGATTTGCTGAGCATTTGTGGTAGTTGATAGTGGATTCTGGGTCTTGAAAGTGTTTGATTTTGGAGAGAGAGAGTGAAAGTGTTTCCATGAGAAAGCTAAATATCTAAGCAGGTCAGTCAAAGGTATTATTTTTATGGTATTATCAAATATATTTATTTTACAAGTCGACTTTATAATCTACATTTAAGAGACCCTTGAGCATTCTTCTAGCCCTTCGAGCCCTTCTTGCTTGCAACATAGTAATCAGCGTTGCTTCCATAGATGCAGATCTTAAGATTTCATCATGAATACCTTGTTTTGAAGTCTTTAGAGACTCATCCATGAGTAGGGAACCACTTATCAGTATTAAAGAAATACTCATTAGAGCTGCTTTGGTTTCGAACCAGAGAATTGGCAATTGACTAGTATATAATGATATTACAATATGATTTCATAATACTTGACAAAAATAATAATAAATTGCATATATAAAGTTGCATATATAAAGTTGCTTGAGAAGCTTTGCCGAGCCGTATGGCATCCTGCTTACAATATATCAACAGGATGGCAACACTGAAACGAGTTTGAGAAGCACATTGACAGGCATTTAAGTAGCCACATTTATGTCTATGCCTGAAGTTGTTCAACTTGAATTCAATTTTTATATTGACAATACTCTGTTAAATGCATTAAACACACAATGGATATTTGCACTTTAAACTTAACTATTCAACAAATAGTTTTCAAGTTATGCAAATACTAAAAGTATTCAAAAGATTTGCAGCAATAATAATCAATATATATATGAATGAATTCTATAAGCTTTCATTACATGGATATACCTACATAATTTTCTATAGTTTCTGCAGCTTCAAAAAATCTTTATAAAAAAATCATTAATCTAAAATATATTTTACATTATATTTCCTTTTGATTTTAAATCAACATTATTTAAAACATTGATTTGCATATTACTTGCCACAAATTCTGGGCAAACAAAAAGAAAAAAATCAACAAAAATTACAATTTCAATTTTAATTTACAATTTCAAAAGCGAATTTCTATAAAATTAATTTTCGAAAAAAAAAAAGTGAAAATACAAAAAAGTTGTTCAGAATTAATTGGGCGTAGCTAATGTAAGAATAACAAGAGCCACAGCTATTTCGAGGGTTGTTTTGAATGTTTTGAAGCACAACTTTTGGCTCTATGCGAATTTTGTTTATATTTTAAAGAACTTTTTTTTTTTGTGAGTAAAATTTATGAAAAATGAAATAAAATATTGCTGGCATGAAATTCAATGGGCGCTGTTGACTATTAAATACTCTTTTATGGAGATTTAGAGAGACGGGAGAGAGACAAAGACACCTCTAGTAAAAAAGTTCTCAAAAATATTTAATAGAAAATATTCAATATCATTATAAATAAATACATACATATAAATTGAGCAATATATTAATATATGGACACATGTGACCTTAGTTAGGGTATATATTATACGTATCTATACCTCTAACCTATTCCACATTTGTGGCTTTATTTGAAACTGGGGAATGTGTGCGTGTGTGTGTGCGAGTCTCCATTTTTTTCGTGCCCCACAGCGACATGTCCCGTATGTATGTATGTGCATTAGTGTGTGTGGCACTTGAGAAAGGTCAGTTTTAGTGTCAGGGGAAATTGTTATCCTTATTACACACTTAAGCGCTTTACTGTGTATATGGGTGGGTGTTGTGTGTGTGTGTGTGTGTGGGGGTGGTCAGAGAGTTCATATAACAATGCGAATTGTATAGCTTTAGAACGTAGCATGCATCATACATACATACAGCATACATCATAGATACATACAGCATACAGCATACATCATACATACATACAGTATACAGCATACATGATACATCATACATACAGCATACAGCATAGATACATACAGCATAGATACATACAACATAGATACATACAGCATACATCATACATCATACATCATACATCATACATCATACATACATACAGCATACAGCATACATCATACATCATACATCATACATACATATATACATACTGCATATACCATGCAGCATAGATACATACATCATACATACATACAGCATACATCATACAGCATACAGCATATAGAACAAGTTTATGATCATCAACTGATAAAGTTCTCCATTAACTGCAATCAGCCTGCATTTGGCATTTAGCTCTTCATCGTTCAGCTGGCACGTACTTAATGCTATGAAAACGTCGATACTTGACAGAAACTGACATTTATTTGAATTTTCTATAGTATTTGCTAATTTAATTCCATAATTGAGTTTGACGTTTATCGTCTTTGTGAGCGGCAAATTCTTCACTTTTGCTGCGCCTTTTGCCACGCTCCAAACGAATTGAAATATTTTGCATCATTATTGATATTTAAATTTATATATACAGGCATATGTTTATATATGTATATATATATATTATTTTTGCTGCCATGTCCAACAAAATGTTATTAAAATATTCAATGCGAAAAAAATGCAAACGCAGCTTTTCTGCCTTTATAAAATATGACGGGGAAAAAAAAGAAATATGTATATATAAAATAAGTGTGTGCTGCAATCGCAGATGCCATTTTTTTGTGAGCTGATTGACAGCTTCTCTCTTTTACTGCAGCCAGCTTAATTTACTCTGCAAAATTGCTATTTAAATGCAAGGTAGAGAGCGCCACGGCCTTTGGCAATGACAAAGTAGCAAATACCCTATTAACAGCTTTGCTGAAAACCAATTTTCTTTTAGAATCAAAGAGGAAATTAAATGGGAAATATATTATTATATATATATATGTGTATATGCATATATACAGCTGCTGTGGCATAGAACTCAACTATAAGCAATCTAAATGTCATCCTTGAGCAAAGCCGATGAAAATGTCAAATGTGCCTTGAGCAGAGCATGATTAAATAACCCTTGCATATAGCTTTAAACTGAATTTGAGTAATAAAATTCAGTTCTACTTTTTTATCTGCCAGTCCATTCGAGCATATATCCTGTTCGTTTCTCTGTGCATTCATCTATACATTTGCCTTTCCATCTGCCCTTTTTGGTGCCTATTTCATTTCTCTGTTCAGCGCTCAGCTTGGCTATCTTTCGATCTGTTCATATAACTGCATCGATTTCAGCTATGACAAAACTTTAAATCTTTAACTTTAAATATATATTCTGTCATAGCCTACGCACTACAAGTTTTGCCTTTAATATTGTCGAGAATATCTCATTTCCAAGCAAGTTGTTCAATGCTCAAGCTCAAAGACATGCAATGTCTGCGCTTTGTTGGCAAATGCAATCTTTTTTATTGAAATCTCTCATCTCTGGTATATCTACACCTTTGTGTAGTGAAAATAGCATCAAGATCCTTTAACTAGAACTGAAGCAAAAGGCAAAGCAACGACTGCGTGCAATGTGTTTGTGGATATGCGAATATCTTTGAGCTTCGTTGCACAAAGATTGCAATAATAGAGTTCCGGGTATTACCTGGTTAAGCATGCCTCAACCACACTTACTACTTCTTCTTCCTCTTCTTTTGTTAGCTGTTTTCTGCGAATCCTCTTCTCGTTTGTCTAACGACAATAATTTGCATTTAAAGAACATTTGCTTTTATACAAGTTTCTTATAGGAATGTTATATAAGAGTGAGAGAGAGAGAGAGGACGATTATATCTATACATAAATCGTCCGTCATCGGCCTATGAGTCCGTCAAGAGCTGTCCTGTGTAGCCGATCAATCCCACAACCAGTCATACACCCCCAGTGGTATTGCACCGATAGCAATACATGTTGACACTTATGCATGATACTGAAAGCCCGAGTGAATCAAGGAACATTACAGACCAGCACTAAGCACAGCGACCACAGACGCCCACGCCTTTCCCGGGACACGCCACAAGATGTTACTACGACCCACAGCTTTGAGTGAGTGCCACAACAATGATCGCGAATACACAGCGGACTAGCCACATGGCGTGTTGTGTCTGTGTGTGTTCTGTGTGTGTAGGGATATATGTACATTTGGAGTGTTCTTGCATATGCTCCCTGTTCGCGCAAGTGGATATAGTACAATGTATGTAAGGTTTATGTGGCTTGATGTTCCTTTTTATAGTATCTTTTATTGCCTTCTACTTATAGAAATTAACCATTAGTTCTCGTAATATCATTCCTCTCTCTTATTATTGCTGTCTACTTTATGTCGCTATTATTGTGATTTTTGGGCACTTGATTATCGGATTCCGCCTTTGCTGTTTGCATTTTGTTCTGTGTTTTGACTTGTGTCCCTAGTACCATAGCTGACACCACGCCCCTCCCATATTTTAGTGATATTAAATAGTAAATAAGCAAAATCGTCAAAGCCACCTCATAAATTATTCAAAACACCCCCCCCCGAGGCACACGTACCATCACACGTTCTGTATTCATACGGGGTTCAGTGTCACTTTTGCAATACCATGCAGCATCTCCACATCTATTTATTTCGTATGTCCATACTCGAGCTTTATATGACACCGTGGAGGTCATATTTGAATGTTTGTTTTTTTTTGTGCATATTAAATATGTAGCGAGATTGTCGCTTAAACGATTGGCGCATAGAATAATATCAATATGATGAATTCGAGCTTGAGAATCGCTGAGCTGTGAGTGCAACATAATTGCAATGTCTCTACTCAGTTTCTTGTGCCATTTCTCCTTGATTTTCGATTTTAAATTTGTGTGTGTGTGTGCGAGTGTGCGTGTGTTGTGTGTGTGTGTGTATCTGTTTCGCATTTCGTTTTATTTATTTATTTATTCATTTATATGTCTCGAGCTGAAATCAAAGCACGTTACAAATGCTTCGCTGCCTGCGCTTCATGCTTTATATCAAATACACACACATACACACCTGTTTTTCACCTGTTTAGAGCAAACAAACATCAGCAAAAAAACAACAAAAAAATTGCTAAATTTGCTCGAGCTATGCCTTCAACAAATAACTGTAAAAGAAAAATATTTCTTGATTTGTGAAATATTTTTCAAAATTTTTCTACAATTTTCTTGCTTTTTTTTATATGGAATTCCAGTTGCTTTCAAGGCCAGACCTAAGCATAAATCTCAGCACAATCAATAACAGCTATGTATATATATATAATCAACTATATTTAAGCTCTATAAATTGTTTTCATGGCAGCCTGCGCCTGAGCTTAACTCACTTAAATTGCTTACCCCGATAAGTAGGCAACACGAAATTGTTTGGAACTTTGCTGTAGCAGAAGTTGTTGTGTTTTTTGTCTCTTTTCGTCTCGCTTTGCCTTTTGATAACAAGCGAAATCAATTAGCACCTGAACACCGGCACGGTGCCAGCCTCTTCTGGCGCGCCCAGTCGAGCTGAGCTAATACAAATTCTTAAAACAATAAATGTCAATTTTTGCAGCGCAACTAATTCGCCTAAATTGCTTGATTCTTGTTGTTGCTGCTGTTGCTGTTGCTGTCGCTGCCTGTGGCAAGCATGAAACAACGCCGCAGGCGACAACAGACACTCACACACACACACACAGAGTGAGACACACATAGACACACACTCGCACACTCACACAGAGGCACTCGGGCAGCACCAAGTGAACCAGCAAAAATTGAGGGAGAAAAATCCAAGAAAATATGAAAAAAAAAAACAAACAAAATGCAAAAAAAAAAAAAACTTTGTCTAGCAATTGCCGAAGTTGAAATGCTCTGACAGTTGGGTTGGGAAATACATATATGCATGTATATCTGTATACATCTATATATATATATATAGCTGTTGATAGATGATATCCATATCAATCAAGATCTTCTACAGAAGTCAGCTGCAGTAATAAGTTGTGTAAAGTTTGCTCTATGGGCTGCACAAAGTTTTGTTTTTCATAGATATACAGATATAAGATATAAAATTAAATCTTAGCCCATATTAATGTTCAGTTGTCATAGATAATATGTCTATATAGACAACTTCTCATGTCACAAAATCATCCCAACTTGTAGTTAGTGTATTAGAAACAAAGCGAAATAGATATGTCTGCTGGGCTTCACTCTCGATAAGGCGAGTTCGTTCGTTTATTCGTTTTTAAAAAATTGTTAATATTTTAAAAATCATATAGAAATTATTTTTAAAATAAAATAATAAAATAATATTTTAAAAATCATATAGAAATTATTTTTAAAATATTTGAATAATGTACCAAAAAAAAAAAAAAAAAAAAAAACAAAAAAAAATTAATAAAAAAAATAAAATAAAAAATTTTTAAATATGAAGAAAAAATAAGTAAAACATATATATAAGTGTAACTCAAATATACAATTTTAAATGAAAAATATGAAAAATTATTTTTCAAATTATATAAAAAATATTTTAAGAATTTATATAAAATTATTTAAAAATTTTTGAAGAACATATGAAAATATTTATTGAAATAGTTCTTATTTTTAAGTTAAAAACATTTAACGAGATGTAGAAAAAAATTAAATAAGTTATGTGAAATATATAAGAAGAAATATGAAAAATATTTATTAAAAATTTAAATATAAAAAATATTTTAAAAATTTTTCTTTATAATTTAAAAAAATATGAAAAATATTAAACAATTTTTTTTTTTTAATTTATGAAGAGCATATAAAAAATATGTAGAAAAATTGATGATTTTAATTCAAAATTTAAAAAAATTAAATAATACATAATTGTATGCAAATCATTTATTTATTTATTTATTATATATAAATAAAAAAAAAGAATATGCAAAATATTTAAAATCAATTTTAAAGAATTATCTAAAATATTAAATTTAAAAAATATAAATTAAAAATTTTTTTAAATAATTATAAAATTTATAGAAATTTATAGAAATAAAATTATATCAAAATGTATGCGAAATATATAAAAAGAAATATATAACAAAACGTTATATCCTGAATTCCCATTTTCAATTGGTTCAGAGTATAAAAAGTTCGATACAAATATATATATATAGAAGGAAACATATAAAGATTTATGTAATAGAATAAACCAGACTTGAAGCTATATAAATAACAAGATATACGCGATTTGCTATACTACAATATAATTAACTAAAATATAATATATAGACTCAAGCATGAATATGTCAACTATAATAAATATGAAATGTATTTAAAGATATCTTAAATTGCTCCCATAGATCACAATCTCAATAGCATTCGCATATACATAAGGTAGTTCATTATTGAAGGAAACGATTGCCCATACATATAGGAAATAAACGATCTATCTATATTAGCAGATCAAGAATTTGAATGCTACTTAGTAGAAATATATATATTAAAAGTCTATATAAATTTCTTCACATTTACAATCTCAATACAATTCAAGAGCAAGCCACTCAGGCTGACTAAACAGTTTGTTTCGTTCAGCAATGCATAAGGTAAATTGTATTTATGCTCGACTAAGCATTACATAATGAATGACATAATCGTAATGGCCCAATGCTTGTCTAATAATACCATAAACAAGTAGCTAACTGAGCGTCGACGACGACAACAATAAGCCATGGCCTGGCAACCCTGACGCTCCTTTTGGCCAACGGCAAGGACATGACTTAACGATATTTAATGTCAATTTGTTGGCAAACGATTTTAATTTCTAGGCAGCCCCATCTCTCTCTCTCTCTCGCCCTCTCTCTCTCTTTCTCGCCCAACTTGTTTATACGATTTACATACTATTAAACCATCAAATTGTTTCCGTTCTATACGCAAGAAGCTGGCACACTTTTGGCATTTACATAACCAGAACGACAGCAGCTTCTGAGCCAGGTCTGCATATAGTACATTAGAGCCACATTGGCATCACGTCCGTGTGCTCAATGAGTAACTGAGCCTCAAATTACATTTGCACTGCTGGTGTGGCCAAATGGCATTAGAATGTTATTTGCTTGCACTCGACATTCAGCTGCCAACACTGCGACGAACTCTGGACAAACACAGAGACATTTGTCAGCATGTCAATTGAATTTTCGGCATTTCATCTTATCTCATCTCAGTTTTAGCTAAATCCATTTATAAATGCCCAACAATGGCATTGAGCTCTGGAGAACTATTTGAAGTTTGCATAACTTGAATCCATCTGCTAGCAAATTGTTTGCGTTTTTTTTTTTTTTTTTTTGGTGAAAAGTGTTTGGGGCTGCTAGGGCCAGGGCCATTAGCTGTGCGCACACAGCAATGTTAACAGCTATTTTGGCCATGGCTAAACGCATCTCCATGTTCACATTCTGTGCAGTTTAATTATATCTTCAAGGTTCGTTTTGGGACACACACACTGACACTGACTTGAGCAATTTGCTGTTACATTTACAAAGTAAACATTTATGAGCTGCATGCAATGCTTAAGTTTTTAAGTTTTATCTTAACTGAACCTTCATGATCATTTTAATTATTATTTTATTAAAAGTTAACAATTTGCTAGCTGATTCCTTATTAAAATCTAAGTAGAAGTCTATTAGTATTTTTTATTTTAGTATTAAGTCAGTTTATAGCAGAGTTCGCAAATAGCTGAAGATTAGAGTGAGAGAGAATTATATTTCTTTCCCTCATACTTTGAGAAAAAACTCGCAGAGCAACCGATTGCATCGATTGTTCAATGAGCATGTTCGAGTTTGAAGAGAAACTTTTTAAACTCCTTTTGTTCCCCTTTCGTCATACCCCGAGCGTTTGGTTGAGTTTTACGAAGCAAAAAGTCTTTCGTGTATGTATTTGTATGCGAGAGTTATCTTTGCTAAACACGGCAATAGCTTGAGTCTTGAATTGAGTAATTGCATAGACTCTTTGATTTAGCTGCTTACTGAACCTGTGCGATCGTCAATTGTATCGATGTTTATTTCACACGAATAGCTCAATGCGCTCAACCGAGTAAAACGAGCCGAAACGAGAAGAAACGAAGGCTCATGCTGAGAGTGAGCACGAGTGAGCATAGTTTTTATCGATTGATCAGTCGAACAGAGCGTAATTGAGCTAAGGTGTATGCTAAATTTAATGCTAATTCTGATTATAATAATAGCTTTAATTTGTTTTAATTTCTTATTGTGCTCTAAGCCTTCATTTAGCAAATCTTAGTTCCATTGTCACTTTATTTCAATACTTTATTCATTTTTCATATAACTTTTGAAGCTTTATTTTCTACATATCAAATATTTCTCTCTCCACATCATCTGTCATATTTCTTGTCATTAACACTTTTGCTAAGTTTCAAGGGAATTATGAACATGAAATACATTAAAGAAATTCATTTCGCAGCCATTATCACTTCTTACTGATCTTCTGCTCCTCCTCCGTCTCCTTCTCCTTCTCCGTCTCCTTCTCCTTCTCCTTCTACTTCATCTGCTTCTTCTTCAGTGTTTACTTCTTCAACTGCCTCTATTGTAGCTTCTTCAAACTTTCACTTTGTCTGCGCTGCATTTATCAATCTGTCGAACAATATTTTGTGTGCGGCTCAAGGCATTGGGAGTGTGAGTGGACGAGACTTTTGTGGCATGCGACAAGTGGCATGTGGCATGTGTCCTTCCTGGCATTTTCAGCTGAATATTTCAAAGTGGCTGTGGAACACTTGTTAACTATTTCACTGCTTCCGTTTTGCTTCCTGCTGTCCGGATGCCGATGCCGATGCCGATGTTGATGTCTTAGCTTCATTTGCTTCATTGCCCATCTCGCTCTCTTTTTACTTAAATATCTCTCTCTCACTCTCTCTCTCTCTCTGTCGGTCTCTGCCTTTCTTCATCTCTTCTTTATTTGTTAAATTTTTCTGCCATTTATCTCTATTTCTACCATTTCTTCTATCTTTCTCTGAAATCTCTTTCATTTCTCTGCTTTCTCTTTTACTTTCAGTCAAGTTCTCTGTCTTTCTTTCTATTTATTTCTTTCTCGTACATTTCTCTCTCAATTTTTATCCATCCCTCTAGTTCCCTTCTCTTTCATTCATTTTCTTTCTCTATATTCTTCGCTTTCATTTTCTAGGTCTTTTCCTATACCGTTTCAGTCTCATCTCTCCACTCTCTGTCTCTCTCTCCCTCTCTCTCCCTCTCTCTGTCTCTCTCTCTCTCCATCTATGCCCAATTAATTACATTTCAACACACACACACACAATTTGTCATAGTCAACTTTAGTGCGGTTAATGAATACCGTTTATGCCGTCTGGCACGCCCGGCCCGCCCATCCCCTGCACCCCCTGCACCCCCTGCACTCACTGCACCCTGCACCCTTCCGCCGTGTCGCCCATTTGTCCGCCTCTCGCATTGGCAATTATTTCGTTTTGAATTGACAGTTAGATAATGGACAGCGGCCATGCAATCGCAATCATTTTTCAAAAATATCCATGCAATATTCGCCGCACATTTGGATAAATGAAAACAAACAACAAACGCGGACAAACGACAACGACTGTGGCAATCGAGAGTTGTTCCGACTGCACAATACACGCTCACGCTATACAAAAGGAATTTATATGAATGCGAGGTTGCATTTGTGGATTAGCACAGATCGAAATACTATGCATGAATTGAATTTTATGATTTTCCATTGATATGCCCCGCCCCCAGCTAGCGGAGAACTATTTTCGAGCTATGAAATTGTAGAGAATTGAACTACTCACGATCAGACATGCCCCTAATGGCAGCAGATATATGTAATATAGAAGTTTTCGATCAGATATTGCTTAGCGAATATACTCGCTTTTCCATTCTCTGAACGGGTATAACAACAGTTAAATAAGGTACAAGTGCAAGAACCACAACAAATTGAGAGCGCAAGCTGTGACATAAATTAATTTATATGCAGCAATTATAGCAATTATCAGAGCCAAACATACAATGCAAACACACACACACACATACACAGACACACACACAAACACACACTCACACTCGTATCAATAAATAAATCAAGCATAAACATATCAATTAAAACAAAAATAAATAAAATTAAATAAATAAAAATTATAATTAAATATATTAATATTGAAACCAATGCATGGCAATGCTCATGCTCGACTTGCAGTTACCCTGTATATAAACAAAACATTTATTGCTCAATAGCTTATAAGTTTAAGCTTTAGTTTAAATATATAAAAGTAAAAGTGTATGCTCGACTAGCAGTTACCTTGTAAAAAACACATTTATTGTCCAAAAGCTTATAAATTTAAGCTTTAGTTTAAATATAAGTAAAAAATCACATGAACTGCTCAAAAACTTGTGAATTTATGCTTTAGTTTAATTATATTAATAATTATGCTCGACTAGCAATCACCCTATAAGCTTATTTAGACACGAAATAAATGTTGTTTGCTTTACAAAGTTTCTTTGACACTTCTTTAGTGCCTAAGCAGCTGCAAGAGCGTGTATGCACAACTTGGCAGCTACCCTGTAAACCTGTGTACAAAAGCTCTTCACTCAATGAATTTCCACATATTTTATTGAATTTCTGAGCCAACTTTATATAGCTTAAATATAACTTTTGAGTACCTCAACTTGGCAGCTACCCTGTAAATTTAAGCCGAATAAGGCAACTCATAGCTGTCACATAAAGATAATAAATTATATATGAATATCGAACAAGTTCGATTCGCTTCGCCTCAAGCTAAGCTTAAAGTCTGTAAGCTCTAAGCAAGACTTGAGACAGCTTGTAGTTCGCAACTGGTCAAAGCTGCTATAGTAAAAGATTGAAACACATTTCATCAAGCTGCTGCAGTACAAACTTAATTTCGTATAGCTACAGGGCATATTCGAATAAATTGATTCACTTATGCAGAGAGACGTATAGAAAATGCAGTTGCGGCTTTATCTCATTGGATTTGTGGCATTAATTATTTGCCGAATGCGAGTTTTCACAAATATACATATACTTAAATACAGATAAATACATATGTGTATATATGTTGCATACATTTGAGCGGGTGCTGCATTAAGTATACGCCGACGTTGACCACAGAACAACAGCTGAAGCAACAATTGCTGTTCATGAATAAACAAAAGCCGCACGAGCAAGCCAAACAGCGAGAAGGGAGAGAGCGTAAGTTGAAAGAAACAGAGAGAGAGAGAGAGAGAGAGACACAGAGAGAGAGAGGGAGATAGACAGCTGATGCCGCCACATGAGGCCCCTCCACGTATACCCAATCAAACAGTCAGCGGTTGTCAATTAAACTTAATTATGTTGTACAGCCAGAGACATTGCAAAGATGCTCTCTTGTCCAGGCCCAACACAACATATGTATGTCTGTCTGTCCGTGTGTCTATCAGTCTGTCAGTGTGTTTGTGCATCATAAATTGAAAGCTTGAACAAAAGTAATTGAGCATAAAAAGCTGTGCGTGTGTGTGTGTGCAAGTGAGTTGATACAATTTTCCTCCCACTCATCATTGCATAGACAATGTGTGTCGTTCAGTGAAATGAACTGAACACAAGCGAAGCGAACGGCAAAGCCATAGGCATAGGCATAGGCAAAGGCTCTTAAGTAGCTCACATTGTAATGCATATGCCATAAATATGCTGGCACTTCAGAACATTCTTAACAATTAATCATTACATAGCCACATATCGTCAATAGCATAAGCTCTGCCTTCCTATGCACACTTTGCTCTGCTCTCTTTCATTTACTTTTTCAATCAATTTCAATATTTATTCTCTATTTATCTGCTCCACTCTCCATTGAACTCAATTAACAATTTGCATCAACATAAATATATACTATGTGAAAATAGAGTAGAAAAGTGAACAAGTCTTATACGTTTCTAGAGCATATACATATGTAGATGTTTATGCTTGAATAGGGCGACGAAGTAGTCGAACTAATGTCTCTGTGTGTTCGCCTAAGAATATATGTATATCTGCTTGCTTTTCCGTCCATCTATGAGTCCCTGTCTCAGTCTCAGTCTCAGTCTCAGTCTCAGTCTCAGTCTTAGTCTCAGTCTCAGTCTCAGTCTCAGTCTCAGTCTCAGTCTCAGTCTCAGTCTCAGTCTCAGTCTCAGTCTCAGTCTCAGTCTCAGTCTCAGTCTCAGTCTCAGTCTCAGTCTCAGTCTCAGTCGATTTCGATAACTTTTCCCCTTTGCTTTATATCGATAATGATCAATATTTTAGCTTGGTATCCAAAGCACTTACTATGCCGTCTCTCTCTCTATCTATCTGGCTCTTTCTCAGTTTTTTTTTCTCTCTGAAATTGATACAACAAATCGACTTTAGTTTCACATTACAGAGCAAGAGAAAGCATTGGCATAAAATCAAAGCCAAAACAATGTTGAATGAAATGTATTAGATGACGGAAACAGACAAAACAATAAATGAATGAGAGAGAGATACAGAGAGAGAGCGAGTGTGTGTGTGAGAGAGAGGGAGAAACTTTTCATACATATATAGTGAGGTATACCAAAAGAATTAAGAAATGTGAACCCAGTGAGAGGTCAGTTTCAGTTCAATGGACGATTGCAGAAGTTGTGCTTCAAGTCCTTTTCTGTTTTTCGTTGCCCAATTTGTGGTTGAGTGGCCAGAGTGTATATGTGTGTGTGTGTGTGGGGGGGTGATGGAGGATGGTGGGGGAATCATAGTCATGCTTTATTGTGCTAAGGTAATGGCAGGGGGTGGAGCCATGGGCATGGACCTCTGGCTGCTTGGTGAGTCGACAAGAAATAGCAACTACTAAATTGCAGTAAATGACTGAAAATGTTAAGACGAAATTGACGAAGAGACGAAATGGTTTGTTGTCTACAAGTTTCGTGTAGATTTTCATTAGCAGCGCCAATGGCCGGCAATAAAACGAAATCAAATAAATGAAACGCTACGAAAAGTACCAGACAACATCGAGCAGCGTTTTACCTGTTGCCGTTGCCCCCAATCGAAGTCGATTTGACGCCGTTGCTCAGCGGGCCAAATAAATTTTTAACAACATTTAAGTCACTCACGCGACTGTCAAGACGAAACTTGGCTGACTGCTGCTGCTCCCATTTGCCAGCAAACATCTACGATTGGAGCCAGACCCAAAGTCGAAACCCGAAAGCCACAATACTAATTCTCAGCCCAGAGTCAATGCAATAGCTGCCTGGCTAGCCAGGCTATATGGCTTGTGCGTGTTGTAAAAATAAAAATGGTTGCACACACACACACACACACACACACATGCACATCCTAGTCACACACACACATATGCAGACGTCTCTGGAACTGGGTGTGTATATAGGTATGGCATAGCTACTCATTATGACGTACATTAATATATATGTATATATGTATATTTTTTTTCCTTTCTCATTTCTCTTGTACATATTTTTAGTTACGAGCAACTCGACTAGGTCCTTGAACTTCATTGGAATGACTGTGGCAGAGGCGTGACTGTAACTGTTACTTTAACTGTGACTGTAACTGTGACTGTGACTGTGAGTGTAACTGTGACGGTGACTGCGATTAGCTATTGTATTTGTACAACGATTGTGCCCCAGAGGCACTGTGGGCAGACGTGATACGATTTCCAAAGCAATTTCCTACGAAAAGTCCGAAAACTTAACACTGAGATAAAAAATAAAAAAGGTATAATAAACAAGAAAAAGGAAGAAAACTGTTTGGTGGGAGCAAGTATAGCTTGACTGAAATTTAAAGAGATGGGAGGAATGAAAGGAAATAGAAGAAATCAAAACATAAGATATGAGAAGAGTGAAAAGAAAATAAACTGAAACGAAGATCTGAGCAGCTTACCAAGAAATAATATTCAAGGCAATAAAAACTTAAAATATATTTGAGATAAAAAATGAGAGCCTAGAAAGAGAGTAGATAGCAAAGGGGAGATCACTAATGATAATGAGAAGAAGATGAGAAGAAATTACTTCTAAGCAAGACTCGTAAATATCTGAACACTGTTTCTCAATGTCTGCAATTATTTCACTCACACTTTGAGCAAAAACTCTGGGAGGCATCCATTGATCTCATTCACGATCGGGCATATAGATACATATGTATGCGTACGTAGGTTTGAATATGAGCATGTGAAGGCCATTAGCTTAGACTGTTTGACTTATCTGCTCACTCACTGAAACTCATTGAGCGAGCGTCAATCATATTGCTTACTAGAAGACGTTCGGCTAAAGAGCGTAACACGAATAGCTCAACACAAAGCGCTCAACCGAAAACAAAAACGAAAAAAAACGAAGCCTCTCAGAGTGTGAGCGAAGTGAGTATGATGTTTATCGATTGATCTCGTGAACAGAGCGTATATCGAAATATATAATGTAAATGAATGAATAGAAATGAAACTCCCTAATTCATATTAGCTCTTTAAGTAGCACACTTTTAAATAAAAAATATAATATGCCATCTATTAATACCTATTGCACTATCTATATACATATATATATAAGCTTCGACGAAGCTCAAATATTAGTACTTAGCTCAAGGTCGGCCACACTGAAGAGCGTAAGCCGAAGCTAATTCAATTGAAGCAACAGTTTTGATGAGCTAGCATTAGGGGCAAACAATGTGAGCAACATAATGCGCTTAGGGTAGAGGTGAGCAAAGGGCCAGTTGGCCGCTTGATAAGTATTTGCACGTATTTAGCTTATCAAACTAATGTAGCCAAGTTTATTATTGGTCTCACAAGCACACACACACAGACGTTCCACCCAACACACACACACACACGCAATTAAGCGATAAAATATGCAACAAGCCAATTATGCGCACATTAAATACTTCGTCTTGGTAGACCTACAATAAAAATCAACTTCTACTCATGGAAGGAGGCAAAAAAAAAAAAACAGTAAAGTAGCGTGCTTTATTTGAAAGTACATGACTTGTAAATACCCTGAACACATTGAACAAGCAATAGTTGCTCCAGAGAATGTAGAAACAGGAAACAGATGCTCATGGATATGCTCAACTAAATAAAGTTTGTTATCGATTTTAATTGTCATCGATACAGTTATCGATGTATGAGATTTATGAGCCTGTAATGTGGGGAATCTTTTTGAGAGGTTAGAAGATAGGTGGATGGACGGACGGATAAACGGTCGAACGTACGGACGGACGGACAGATGGACGTTCCGAAGGTCACACGAACAGCCAAATATATGCATATCCGTAGCGCTAGATAGGGCGATGGCAATGTAAAACAAGCTGACGAAAGGAACAGAGACACACAGACTTTATCCACGTGTCCATTAATCCCAAACAGCAGTATAAATACTTCATGTCAGCGGCAACTGCCGACTGGCTGCAACTACCTGCTACAAAACATTTGAGCAAAGCCAATATAAGCCGCTCTATCCGAAATACACTCAATGTGCGACAAAACAAAAATAGAGTAAAGATCATTTGGCCACGCCCACTAAAAGCCAATTGTCTGTGTCAAATTTATCATGGCCAAGGGTCAGTGATGGGTTGTGGGCTGTGAAAAGTTGGGCTGTTGATTGTTGGGGTTTTCGGGCCACAGGTTGATTTCTTAAGCAAAGTTTCCCACAAGTTGGCAAAAATAAAAAAAAAAACGGTCGAACGTCGCGAATGGGTGGGTGGTTAGAGGCAGGCACTACGAAGGAGGTGGCATCAATTTTTGATGTCATTGCCGCGAATTCCAAAAGTTTTCGAGTAACTTTGCGTGGGCTTCGGCCATAAGCCTTTAAGTTGTATGTGTGTGTGTGTGTATTTTGGCCATAGACTGGCGACCGTGTTGAAGTCACGGCCAGCCAACATCTTTTCAGCCTCAAGCTTGATATACAGACACAGAAAACAAAAAAATTAGAAAACTAACGAAACTCTTACTTATTTATTTATTCAATTCTTGTAGGGCGATGAAGAAGAAGAGATTCAGATATGATAGTCTGAACTGAACCAGCTGTATATACAGAATAGATAATTATTAGTTATAGTCCGAAGGTGTGTTCATGTCTGTCAATCTTACTCCTAAGGGTGGCGAAAATGAAGCCCAACATTCGAATGGCCACTAATTGATATATATTTATATATAAATAGTATTAGAGGTGTGTGTAAAGGTTTATATAAATACATATATATAGAAATATATATATATATATAGGACACACTCCTTCTCGCTTCTTATAGATAGAAATATTTGCTATTGCTGCCCCGCCCCCGTTTGCTATGTGCATTTAATTGAACACATCTTGATCCGACTGCAGTTCGCTGAGTGAACTGTTGAATGAGCCGAAGCATTCGTCATGATTGCGTTCCTCGATTAGCTCCATGAAATAGAGCGATGCATGCTCGACCAATGGATAGACACCCAAGCAATTGGCAGCCAAGAGCAGCTGAAGTATCTCGTTCAGATCTGAGCCAAGAAAGTCTTCATCCCAAGTGCAATTCTGGCTGAACACATTGGCAAATGCTGGTTGCATTTTTTGTAGCTTTTTGATATCATCATTAGAATGATGTTGCATCCATAGTATGAGGCGTTGCAATGTCCTGGCGCTAACACCATTTAGCACAATTGGCTCGAGGTAGCTGAATAGCGGATCCTTTTGACGTTCGCACATTGGTGTCGAGAAGCGATTGATTAGCTGACAGGGCACTTGGATTAGTTTCTGATCGCTGCATTCAAAAGACAATAGATGCTCGCGACTCAACAATTCCACAAAAGGATTCACAGCTGGTGTAATTGATTGTTTGGGGAGCAGCAATGGAACCGTATAGGACTTGGGCGTAGAGAGCTTAAAGTACGATTGTTCTTCGAGCACTTGCTCCATCTGCTTCGGCTCCTTCAACTTGGACTCGATTAGAATTTTAGATTTGACTGAAATATCTCGATGTGTCAGCTGTACACGGCATCGTGAGGTTCGTGTGCTACGCACCACTGGCGCTAGAGCAGCTGCTGCCGCAATCATACCAACTCCAGCACCAGCACCAGCTTTAGCTTCAGCTCTTTGCTGATTCTGCTTGATCATGCCAAAGCCACCAAATGAATAGCCCTTGACATTAGTCGGTCTAGCCTCAACGTCTGTAGTCTTAGTAACTGCCGCTGCCTTACGGCCATTCGACCAAGTAGCAATTCGTGTTGGACCCGCTCGCTGTTGGCTAGAAGCGGAATTTCGATTCGATTTCAATTGTTGGACTTCAGCTGTAGCCAGTTGATCCATTCCTTTAGCTGCTGTTTGCTTCCCGCATGGCTTTATCATTCGGGGTATACGAGAGCTCCTGCACTTGGCCACCGGCTTGACAGGCTCTGCCTTGGGCTCAACGATGGCTTCGTTCTCAATCTCCTCACAAATCTTTAGCGATATTTTTATGGGTGCGACCCTGCCTAAGTTTGTTGCATTATTGCCGAAGTGCAACCATCTTGGCATTGTAGACTGCGCGATCAATGCCAACATCTTGTTGCGTATAGTGTAGCTTATGATTGGCAATGTGTCTTGGTATCTTCTTGTACTTGTTATTGTTGTTTATTTTGTTGTATTTGTGCGTCTGTTTAGCAGTTTGAGAAAAATGTTGTGGAATTCTCATATATTCATCATATACATGACTGAAAATGCAGGGACACTAAAATCAAGTCAAGAGTAGAGAATAGAAAGTAGTGTAGAGTGGCAAGTGGGAGGTGGAGAGTGGGGAGTAGAGTGTGGAGAGTGGAGAATTGTGAGTGGAGAGTGAAGAATGGAGAATGGAGACTGGAGAGTGGAGAGTGGAGACTGGATAGTGGAGAGTGGAGAGATGAAATATCTCCAGCTCAATTCATAATATTTTCATCATATGATCAACCATTTTTAAAAACTTTAAAGTTGAATTTGGCATTTGACGTCGGCTCAGTTCGTTTCGTTTGTTCGGCTATATTTTTGAGCGGGTTTATTAAAGACTTTGCGAAAAGTAAAAAAAAAGAGGTCTTCGGCCTCAATGCAATGCAATTTCAAGGAATTAATCGAGTGAGCAGCAGGAGAAAATGGAAGAGGAAAATTAAAAAGTCATTTAAATTCAATTTCTGAGTGCGCAACACAGCGATTGCAGTCGGCGACGGGCAAAACGGCAAAATGGCAAAATGCTATATTGTAATTAGAGTGAAACAATAATAAATCTTTATAAAAGACAAGACTGCGACTCTAACTGTGACTGCGACTGCGACTGCGACTGTGACTGTGGCTGTGAGTGTGTGCACTGTGGTTCGAAGGACTAAGGAGTCAGAGCGTTGCCAGGACAACGCATAAATCTCAAAATCGAGCAATATTTAAGTACAGCTGCGGTGTGAGCTGGATGGAGGCGTGCCCAGATATACAAACTAAATGGGGGTGTCGACAACCGGGAGTTGGGGGAAAAGTTGGCGACGCCAAAGCAGCACACAAAAGGCGCAGGAATAAGCTTAAAATTGCAAACTTAAACCAAATGGCAAAAAGTGGAGGGCAAAAAGCAAAACAAAAGGCAGACTGCTGAACTGGTGCACGGCGGCACAGGAAATACTCTATAATAAAACTCTGTATATCAAGTAGTAAATTTAACATGAAGAATGTAGCTTAATGTTAAGATCATTATGCATCTATATGGACCACATGGTAAACTGAAGATTGTGAATTATTTTTACTTAAGATCTATATATATCTATATATATATATATATTTTGAGATTACAAAATTCAATAGCTATCTGAACCACATGTTAAATTTAACATTAAGATTCTAAATAGCAGTTATTTTAACTTGTAGAATACCTATAATCTACCATTTACATATACATCTTAGTCTATCGGAGCTCTTCGTTTACCAGGCGCTTTGCAAGCAACATTTAAGCGTTTATCTCCATTTACAGATAGACAAATTCAGCTTATCCAATAACTTTGTCAGACACTTGGTAAGCATGCCTATTCCCAGACTTAACATTTTGATTATGCAGTCGTATAGAGAGCAAAGAGCAAAGAGCAGAAAGCAGAGACCATTGCGTAGCAAGAAAATCGAAACAATTTTCAAGAAGGACACCATCGAAGACCCCCACAAAACGTAGCGAACGGTGAAAGTGATTCGTTTTTTATGCCATGTACATAAGAAATTGAGCGAGAGAGGGAAAGAGACAGAAACAGAGGGAGCACAGGTAACACAAAAAAAAAAAAAAAAAAAAAAAAAATGAAGAAAATGGGAAAAAGTAACGGAAACAAGTCAATTTGCATTGCGGCTTAAACGAGTGCAGAACGCAAAGGCAAAGCCAGGAACAGGAACAGCAATGGGCCAAAGGATACACGACACAAGCTCCATGTGTGTGTGTGTGTGTGTGTGTGTGTGTGTGTGTGTGTGTGTAAGCTGAAGCCATCTAACAAAAGGGCAGCAATTCGAAAAAAAAGACGAAATCGAATAGAAACCAGTAATAAACTAGCAGTCGAGCACGGCTGACTTTATAATACTCGCTCATAATTCAGTTGATCTGGCGGGTTTCTATAGAACAACAGTTCAATAGTGATCTTGGCAGATCGCTAATCCGAAGACTTTGATATCTGTGAGACTTGAGCTGTTTGGTCTAAATCTTTCTATATATTTCGCTTGTACAAGATGTTTACGTTTACTATTATTAAAACAGAACCTATCAAGATATTTAAAACAAAAACTAATTTTTACTTAAACTCAACAAAATGATGAATAATATGTCTATCTTATATCTATATATTGCTTTATCTATTGATATATATTCAACTATCGATATACATAAATACACATCTATCCATCTATTTCTATCTATATAGAAAGAAATTTCTAAACTGCTTTATACAAATACAATACACAACTTTCTATATTTCAGCCAATATACTCTGCTTTTCATTTAATGCACGAGCATAAAAATCATCTACAATTCCTTCCACTAAGTGTATGTGTAAGTGTTTGTGTGTAAGTGTAAGTGCGTGTGTGTGTGTATGTGTGTGTGCTATAAAAAAGTATCCGGCAAAGGCCAGAAGCTAATCATAAATGATGCATTTGGTCGCTCGGTTGCCCGTTTGCTTCTGCTGCTGCTGTTGCTGTTGCTGCTGTTGTTGGTGTTCTACAAATCTGTTTTATCAAGCTTAACTCGACTAATCAATCAACTTAGACAGCAAGTTATCAGCTTTTAACTAGCTCCAAAAACGAAAACAATAACACAAAGAAGAAAAGGAAGTTGGCAAAAAAAGAAACGGGAGAGAGAAAATGTTTCCGTTACCATGCAATTTGCTGAAATTGCTGTGTTACTCAATACTTTGTTTAAGTGTTGCACAATTGCTTCTTCTTCTTTTTTGCTATGGGTGTAGAAGAACAGTTCAAAAAGTAATGGAAGAAGTTTTAGCTCTAGCTAGATATAGATATAAATATAGTTTAAGAGCAGTTGTAGAGTGGGCCAGAGACTTTAGCTTGAACAATTTTGGATGTTTGAAAGGGATCTGAAGCGAAGATCAGCTGCAGATGAATGGGAGATATATAGATGATGTATTCTTATATTTTTATATAAATTAAAGCTAAATCACACTAGTGACATATATACAATTATATATATCTCTTTTTTTATACACTTCTATCTGAAATAGTCTTACAGGATATCTATGCAACGATCACTAGTTAATGAACTGCATTAATCTGGCCACAATTATTCCCGTCAAGCAAAAACTTGGTAATTAAATATCTATTTGAGTTTATTAAATATTGAACATATTATTTTGCTTAGATTACGCAAATCGCAAATGCAATTAGGACAATAAATGGAAAATGAGTCAAGCCAGCCGGGATAGGCAAATATATGCGTCCATAAAGCTTCTTTTTTTTTTTTTTTTTGGCGACACTCGCTATTAAAAAGGCATTAATTGAACCGTAAAACACACTCACAGACAGAGAGGGAGATAATTTGTTGGGCGAGAGAGAGATAGAGCGAGAGAGACATGCGTGGAAGCAAATGCAATTATAGTCCGTCATTTGCATATATATAAATTGTGTATATATATATATATAAATGTCTATGTGACATGGCTGTGTTGGTATTATAAATATGGCATAAATATGACATGGCAAAGTGCGTTTTAAATAGCTTTACCAAATGCTTTCAAAATAATATGCAGCTGCACATGGGGTATATCAGCTGGTCACTCAATTGAACAAAATTGTGGCTAAAGTATATGTAATATAATTCCTAAGCAGTTCCAGCTTCATATTCGTATCGATATATATCGATAATGATATGAGACTTAGAGTCGCTTTAAGAAAACAAGCCCAATATACTCTTTTTCCCCTTTGGGAACAGAGTATAAAAATCGAACAATTAATTTTGCAGCCTTTCAAAACAGATCAAAGTAGAGCAGAGTACAGATCTATGGCTGATAATTTTCTATACAATCCATAGCTTTGATAATTCAAAAGAAATCCCAAAGTGTATTAGATCATATTAAAGCTGATGGCAAAATTAGGAATATTTCCAGAATTCCCATACAAAATACCATACATGAGTGACGCATTGACTCGATTAAGCTACAGCAAATATAACCATTTCATAGTAAGGGTATTCCATTGCGAGTTCTTCTAAATACCACCATTTGTTTGTTTGTTTAAGTTTCTATTTGCATGGCATTGTCAGTGTTAAAGCTAATTGGCCGATGACATGCATAGCTTTATATATATATACATATATATGTATACCGATATATTTATAAATCAAATCGTCGACTATCAAAAGAGGAGAACAAAAATGCAATTTGTGCTGCGAACACAATTCAACCATGTAAAGCTCTATTATGTGTGTTAAATTGTATTGTTTCTTCTTCTTATTTTATTTATTATTATTATGAAATTAACAGCTTCAATTGACCTACCTGTCTCTGTGTGCGAGAGCGTAATTCAATTGAAATTTTATAGCTTGGCTAAGAGCTTTCCGAAAGTGCAGATTCGATTATTTTCATTTATATTTTTAGCTCTTGTATCCTTATATGTATATTTCAGCAATAGCTTTTGGGGCATATATATCTGGGTATATTGGTCTAGTGAAAACGTAGGTTATAGACAATGGGAGACGTGGCAGAGATTGTACGGGACGACGAGTCCATGTAGCTCTATCTGACTGTCTGTCTCTGCAAATACATCGATTCTAGAAGACTTGAAGTTTTTTATGTTGGGTATCTCCTAGTCGTGTATTCTCATCTAAAGTTTGCATACTTGCTATGCGCCTTAAATTGCTTCAGTATTGTGTATTCAAAAATGTTATCGAATCCAAAGCAAAAGGCATTCACAGATTTTACCTACATGTAAGGTAGACTTCTGTTAATATGTCTGAGGGCAGGCAATATCCCGTTGCGATTTTAATATCTTCTGCTACAACATTAAGAATTTGGTTAATCAATTGGATTTGTGTGTGCTATTTTCATTAAGTTGCAGGCTTAACCCACTTCTTGGCAGGCCGATGAAAGGCCGTTGTTGTTGAGGCTCTGGCCGAAGGAAGTTACAATCCGTTATAGTAACCAATCCGTGGAGGAAGTTTCATTAGCCCAAAGGCAAATGGTCGTGCGTAATAGCGTGAAAAGAAGAAGAACGTGGAAAAAAGAAACGTAAAATGCTAACGTAAACAGACGTCAATAAATAATGAACATTGATTGTTTATTTGCCCAAGATGAAGAACGGACACTCACGGACTCACAGTTGAAGGGACGAAGAGAAAACAGGCGGAGAAACATTGGACTGAGACTGAGACTGAGACTGAGACTGAGACTGAGACTGAGACTGAGACTGAGACTGAGACTGAGACTGAGACTGAGACTGAGACTGAGACTGAGACTGAGACTGAGACTGAGACTGAGATTGATACTGAGATTGAGACTTTAAATTTGTTGCACAATTATGTACTTTCATCCCACTGTACATTGAGCAAGGAGGGAAAAAGGCAAGCGATGTGTGAAAATGCCTTGACGAGGTTAATTGATGTTGTTGGCTGAGCCGCCGTTTCACTTGGTCAAAGAAGTGCTTCAACTGGCTAACACGCACACACACACGCATGCTTAAGCATACACAGACACAGGACACACACACACACACACACACGCACACGTTTTATAGGTCAACATGGCAAAACGAGTCCAACATACCAATATGTGGATAAATTCCTCTAGAAAGGATTGAGGGCAGGCGTGGAGTCCTTGCTGCTAGCGATTGGTGTTAATGAAGAGAGGTTACGAGAGAATTTCGTATGCATTGCAGATGATTTGGCACACTGTGTGCTTCCTTTTGTCAATCGAAGCAAAAGCAAGAACTAAGCCGTTGATTGATGCCAAGAATTAGGAAATTACATTAAAACCTAATCACAAAACTAACCAAATAGTTGCTAAACTGTAAATTTCATTTCAAGTTTTCGTGTAAATTGAAATTGTTAAGTCAATTATTTAATCTAGCACAATCGATGACAGTCGCCGTGCCGTGTTGCTGCTGTCTGGCACGTTTTCTAGCTGAGTTATTTGCTTAATTTGTTTTCACAGCACTTACCGCGTTTTCATTGCAATGGCGTATGAAGGAATTTTGTGGTGTATTAGAGTAAATTACCTGCAAATAAATTACAAGAGTTACGCTTTAAAATACGTGTGCAAATATATTTAATTCTATATATAGGCTGGTGTCAGATAGAGAGAGAGAGGGCGAAAGAGGTAGAAAGTGAAGATATGTATATAGATCGATAAATAAAAAAATGTACGAGAGAACACAGTTTCCAAGATACTGCTAGACTAGACTAGATGCGCATAGATCGATGAAGATGCTAGTTTCAAAACTCAAAACAAAGTTCATCTATATACACATCACATAAACTACATAATATACTTTTTAGCTAACTCATATCTATTACCATATCTGATGGCTCTGAATTCACTCTATAATATTCATATTCCATTTTTTTAAATCTGTATTCATCTTTAAGCTTTTTTCAATAGATGCCTAACAATAGCTGTAGCCTTAGCCCAACGCTCTCTCAACAGATGAAACTTAAGTCTTAAAAGATGATTCATCCAGCAAATAGCAGCAAACCTCTCTCAGTGATTCTCATCTTATATCAAAATGCATATTTGCAACATTAACTATGTCCTTCTCTCTCTTTCTAGCCATTACTAAGATTTGCACTATATGCCTCAGCCCTCCTCAGCGATTCTCACCAAGCAAGCCAGAGGGCAACTAATTCCAACCAAATTAATTTATGTGCATTATGCATTCTATCTCGCCTCGCTCTCACTCTCTCTTTCTCATATGCAAAGTAGCAATTGTGGAATCTGAGCCTCTCTTGCCGATTCTCATAATTAACTCTAGCAAATTCTAACAAAATGAATTAATATGCTTATGCATTCAGTTAGCTCTGTGGCTCAGGGTCTCTCTTTAAAATAGCAATTATGCCATTTGAGCCGCTCTCAGTAATTCTCAAATTATACTATAATTATAATATGCTATTGCTGGATCTTTTAGCTATGCTCAAAACTAACGCATTATATCCAAATTACTTTATATGTTTTGCATTCAACCAACTCACTGTCATATGCTAGCTCTCCCTCTCTCCTTTGCTCTCCTTTGCTTTCTCTCTCTCTCTCCCTCTTTCTCTCTCTCTGTCTGCACTGTGTTTTCAATTTAACTATTTCTTGAGTGTTGGCATTGCTGTGCGGCCAACGTGTTTAAATAATTGAGGTAGCTGCGTCCTTGCCAAAGGCTCTCAACTTATATATGTGTATGTGTGTGTGCGTATGTGTGTGTGAGTATTTGAGCCTGCATTGAATGCGATTTTAATGCACTTCTTGTGCAGCTGTGCATAAGAAATCAGCTAAGAAAAATCTACACTTACATTTTCATAGACCTCAGCTTCTCTAGCTTTGTAGCCATCGAGTTGTCAAAGGGAAGTGGGCTGGTATAGCGTTGGCAACGGGTTTGAGCTTTATCTATGTCTACGCATCTGTTTATGCTTGTTTATAAGTCGTCGTGTCTTGTCGGCTTATAATACGTATATAATAGCTAGCCTTTCTTATATTATATATATATATATATATATATATACATATATTGGATTTACAGCCGCAACAGCAGCCGATCCAAGCCAAGCCAACTGCAAAGACATTTCTGCTACGCATAGACAATGCCACAGCTAATGCACACATCTTATACATGAACTAAGCACTGTTATCTCTGTGTATGTGTGTGTGTGTTTGCCACGCCCACAGAGATCAGATTACGTGTACTGCGAATGCTGACAGCTAGCAAATGAAAATGCGGTTTTTTAACATTTGCATTTGACGCGTTTTTCTGCGCATATTTACAAAATGGCAACTGCAACATGGCTGCCATTCACAGCTGTTGACACACACTCACACACAGAGAGAGAGAGAGAGAGAGAGAGAGGGCGAGACATACAGACATCCATTTATATTTATATAAATATATATATATATGTATATAGCTTGCTGCTCTTTTTGTATCTTTTCTGTCTTTGCCACAGCTTTTAGCAGTTATATATATATATATATATATTATATATATATATATATATATACTGCATATACCCTTAACAAATATCTCCTCAACAAGTTCACTTTAAATATTTGCAAACATTTTTAAGGAAAATATCATGATTGCAACATCATTTATGCTTTGCCTTGATTGCAGCCAGCTTTGTTGACTGACCCAATAAGAGCAATAGCAAATGTTGTGGCCAAAAAATATAATAAAATAAATATTATTTCAATTACATGAAATTCTTATTGAGTGCATATTGAACCTATAGCCATGCCATCTTATTATGTTTTATTTTGCTATAGATTATTATATATTGTATCATATATCTTTTAGCTTTTTAATATCATTAACATTTTTTGACTATATTTTAAGCTTCTCAATAGGATTGCCTACGTTTTCTTAAAGCTACAGCCAATCTTTTATTAAATTCATTTATTTTCAAACTAATATTTGTCATTTATCTTTTTTTAATTTATTCATTAGAGCTTTAGGATTCCTTTACGCTGACTGGGCAACTTAAGCCGCTTAGATTTTGTTAAAAATTTCTAAATATTTTGTCTTCAAGGCTAACTGAGTTGATTCGTCTATCATTTGCCTGCCGTTCAATTATAAATATTTATTTATTTTAGATTATATTTCATATTTATTCATGTCTGTCATACAAATCTATCTTGGCCTTTCCATACTTAATCCCATTGCACTTTGCTTTACGCACAAAGCAATTTTCCTGTTTATTGGAAAATGCAAAAGTTCTGCTTCTTAGTTAGCTCTCTACAACTATTAAGCTGCTAAGCTGGAGAGCTAACTATTTTGTTGTTTCCTTTTCAAACATTTCAATTCTATTTTTATATAGATTTCCCAACTGCGCAGTTATGCCGATGCCGAGAGCTGTTGCTGCTGCTCTTTGGTCAACCAAACCGTAACATAATTAGCCACATTTCCCTAGCTCCAGAGCAATGTTAATTCTTATATATATATATATATATATGTATATATATGTATGTATATGTTTATATATATTTATAAATATATACATATTTTTTAATAATGAAGATTGCTGCGACGGCAAATGGCTTTTGTGTACTTAGCGACGCCAGCTAAGTGGCTGCAAGCAGCGTATATATGTATATAAATCTATATAAAAAATATATATTTTTAAATATATATGTATATATATATTTGCTTGCATTAGAGTGCATTCTAAGCGTTAATAACATTTGCGCATTAAGCGCTAAAAGCAGGACACTAAGTGAGCGTCTCTAGTCGGGCATGCCCAGCTAAGAGCTACTCTAACTACTTCACTCTAACTCTAAGAACTTGCTGCTCAAGCACTATTACACATCTAGTATACAGTTTAAACCTCTTCAAGCATTCTATAATTGTGCATACCTTGAAAGCAGCTATACGACAATTTTTTGTAGAGTCCAGCACTTAAGCCTGCTCAGAGAATTGCAGTTCGAGTAGGATTTTTATGAAATTTATTGAAGTTTCTATCAGTAGAAGCTCAATTACTTACAAATTTGATATTGCAATAAATATTGTTATTTTCACAGAATCGTCTTAGAGTCTACTTGAAGAGCTTTAAAGCTAGAGAAACTACAATTTATTTTAACTTTAACTATTGTTAACTTAGCAGAGTTTTTAAGCAAAACATTTAAAACAAAAGTCACGAGTTTCGATATATTAGACAATATTGACATATATCTATATAGCTTCTGGCACGTGTTTCATAATTCATTAACAAACATTATATTGCTGTTGTTATCAGTTTTTCTTTATCCTACTACTTCTTCTTCTTCTTCATCTTCTTTTCGTAGCTCATCATTGCAAAACGAATTCGCATTGTTGTGCGGCCAAATTGTTTTTTTTTTTTGTTGTTGTTTTTCTTCTTTTTTTTTTTTTTGTTCATCTCCCCCTGTCTAACAAACAATGGCGCCTTGGCAGTTAATTGGCGCATAACTTGGCCCCACGCACACACTGACACACGCACACACACAAAAGGAAAACAAACTGAACGCCTAATCTACAATTGACACACATACGCGCAAACAATGAGGGAAAACTCTTTGCACATGCCTCCCACCCCCCAACCCCCCTCCCGACCCTCGCACATACACTTGGCCACTCTGCAGCTCGTCGTGGCAAGCCCCTATTCGAGCACATCTCGGCAACGTCATAGAGGTGCACAAACAGTGCTCCAATCGACCCACCAAAAGCGAGCAACGAGCAACGAGCACCGAGCAGCGGAGCAGCTCTTTTCTCATTATTTATGCGCGACCTTGTTTTGCGCCATTTTTATTATTTTGCTAATTTCGCGCGCATTAAAAAAAATATATATAAAAACAACAACAAGAAAAGAGACACACACACACATAACCTCAACAAATACATATATACGTATATTAGAATAATTTTGCAGCATTTTCGTCAAGTTAAATGTAAATCATATTTAATAGAACTATTTGTAGAGCTCAGGATGGCTCTGGGTGACAAGTGTACAGGGTATTTCATAGTCACATTTAGTTGGAGAAAATGCAAATCATATTCAATAGAATTATTTGTAGAGCGCAGAGTGTTTAGAGTCAATCATGGAGGGTAGTCTAGGGTATCTGGTAGTCAATTTATAGAAATGTAATTTGCTCAGCTTTAATTTGCATTCATTTTTATAGGTTATATTTCAGTTCAGCAGCTTGCACTTTGTCTACCTTTGAGCTTTAATAGCTTTTATTCACTTTATATTTTATTTGATGCAGTAAAAAGTACAGAGTATCTAGCGATCGAACACACTCAAAAAGTAAATCTTCTTTTACAAAGAAGAATATCAATTTGTTGCAGAATAACTATATATTATATTCAAGAGTTTGCATCAATGTATGTACAGGGTATTTTGTAGCTGAGCATATGCATATGCCTGTTCGGAACAGACAATGGCCTACGGACTGACAACAGTTATATAGGGTATTTAGTATTTAAGCAGCGCCTTGTGCTACATTTCTCAGCCTTTATTCACAAGTATCGCGTACTTTGTATACCCTGTTCAGTACCAAGCAAATGGGGTATATACATTATGTATTGTCTGCAGATGTACTAAACAGAAAAGTGCTAAGCAGAGTAGAAAATCGAGTTTAGTTAGATGCATGTAATTGAAATCATTTAATTTCTTATCAAACTAAATACAGGGTATTGCGCAGTCAGTCAACTTTGTGAAATTGTCAACTTTTTTTTCCAACAAGTCGCACAGCTGTTAAGTGCTTTTAACCTATTTTCCTATTTTTGCGCAATTTATCAACAAATTAATGTAAGCTTGGCTTACAATTTTTTCCTCCACTTGACACACAGACACTCACACACACACACCACACACACACGCACATACATATATATATATATATATATATATATATATATATATATATATATATATATATATATATGTATAAACACGTGCGGTTTCTGATGAAATTTGCATGTGGCTGGGAACCCTCTTTGCGTTTCTTGTTTCTCATTTTCATGTTTGCTTTTTTCTTTCGTCTTTTTTTTTCGGTGCATATAATTAACTTGAAGCGGGTCTCTGTCTATGTAGAAAGGCGGTAAATGCATGCAATTATGTCACTGCCTGACACATACACACATAGACATCTATAGACGTCTGTACACATCTATAACTGTCACATATGCTAAAAGTTTGTTGCGTAAAAAAAAAAAGAGTAGAAAAAAGTTTTTTTTTTATGATATCTAAAAGCATTTCAAGTTGAACCTTTCAATTTCGCTGGCATGCAGATAAATGTTAGCACTCAATTGTGCTTAAGAAAACATAAATATCATGTGACAATGGAGGACAGACGGTTATAGCCACTAGCCACTAGCTGGCATAGGTGGCCTGAGCCACCCCCGAACAAGGACAACCAAACCAATTAGCTGTCAATGCAAAGCGGCGAACACAGACAGCTGCAATAGTAGTTGGAGTAATATTTTATTCGAATATATAAATAAACTGAACATTGCAAGTGGACGAGATTTAAACTAAACGTGAATGTAATATATATTGAAGTACATATGTTAAGGCATTATGGACAGATTGGAAATTTCCAACTGGAATATGGACGTCATGGTAGGATAGACAAAGTTAGAAGTCCTGGTTATCCTGCCTCTATCTCTATCTCCCTATCTCTATCTCTATCTCAATCTCAATCTCAATCTCTATCTCTATCTCTATCTCTATCTCTATCTCTATCTCTATCTCTATCTCTATCTCTATCTCTATCTCACTCGCTTCTCTCTCTCTCTCTCGCTTTTTCTTTTCTTCTATCTTCTCTTTCTTTTCACTTCTTATATATTTCCATATATATATTTCTCTGAGCCCAAAATTACCTTTAATTTAAGCTTAACCTCAAACCATGGAGAAATCTTCTCTTCTTTCATTTCAATTACTTGGATTATTCTTGGATTTCGCTAGGCCACAAAAATGTTGAAACAAACTCAACATGGAGGACGCAATAAATCATAAGCAATCTTAAACTAATTTTACCAGTGAAGCTCAAAGCCAATGTTAATTAGCAAATGCTATGTCTCTCTATTGCCTCTCTCTCTCTCTCTTTCTCTCTCTCGCTCTTTCTTGGTCTCACTCACTCTTCTGTCAGTCATCATCTTTGCCGATTGCTTTTGTATGTATTATCAATGGCATACAAAAAATTCACGCTTGACAGACGACTGCCTGAGGGCGTGGCAGGAGGCGGCGGCGTGCATTGAGATACGCTGAAAGTTGATGACAATGCGCTCGCATACGCCCACCACGCCCCCGCCTACCACATCGCCAACAGCTGTCGACTTTGGGTCTTGTCTATGTTGAGCAACTGTCAGCGACTGTTAACATTTATACACACACACATATACATATATATTTATATCTATAGATAGCAATAGTTGAGTCTAAGTTAGTCAGTTATTAAGCCCGAATTGTGGGCGTACATTGCAGGGGCCCAAAGCGAACTAAGCACCGAAGCAAGCATTTGATTGGCAGCTGGCCATTTGTTTTACGAATGCCTGAGACAAAGTTTTTGAGACAGGTGCGAAAAAAACAACAATTCTAGACTCTTTCTTTACACCTTTCTCTCTATGCATGTCTCTCTCCCTCTCTCTATTATCTACTTGGCCGATTTTTGGGTGATAAAAGACCGATATATATATATATATAAATGTCGAAACACCACGTAATGGCTAGAATTACTATGGCAATGACGGAAAAAACTAAAACTAACTATAAAACAAAGTCAGTGCGATGCAGTCGACTGCCTCATACTCGTTCAAAAGCTAGAATCAACACATTTATTGTTGAAATATCTATATTTTGTAAAGTTAAATACGATGAGGACGATGTTCATAGTAGATGGACAGAAATGTAATTTGAGAAATCCTTGAATGGAAATCTATATTACCTTAGAGGCTTCAACTCTGCAAACTTCTAACTGATGCATCAAATTGGCATAGCTATACATATATATATCTTTAATGCTTGAGATCTAAAATACTAAATCTCCAATTCTCATAGAAACTTCCAGGCAAACATTAAGCTGTAAACCCTCAAACTTCCTGGTGTATTGGAAAAAAACTTAAACTTAAAAAAACTCCCAATGAACTCTACTTTACTTAACAAACTTCTATTGCCCACAACGAATATACCCCTTTCACATTTTCGAGCGGGTATAAAAAAAAAGGACCAACAGAAAAAAATTTCCATAATTTTACGACTGGCTGACACGGCTGATACACCGCCGGAGAAGGCAGGAGCGAGCGAGCGACGTACGGTCAGTAGTAAAGTGGAATTTTGAAGCACACTTGAAACCATTGAAACCGCATCCCCTAGCTCCGTATCCCAGTGCGCCCGAACTACCCCGCTACATGTGCGCCAGCCAGTTGACAGGCATTTGTATCCAGCTCCATTTTAATATGTATGCATAAAAATTTATAGGTGCTAAAGTACGGCATCAGGACATGTATATGCATATACTTAAGATGCACAGCTTAGCCAAAGAAGCTCGCCTTAGCCCCAACACACACTCGCTCTCACTCTCTCTGTGTGTGTGTGTGTGTGTGTGTGTGTGTGTGTGTGTGCCTGGGCCAGGGAATACACCTGTTTGCCTGGCAGCAAATGTGACTGGGTCAGGTGAGCCAGAAGCAGGCGAAAAACTATCGCAATAGTTGAAATGCTTTTCACAATTTACGATTTAAATTAACGAGGGAGCAAGGGTACTTGGCCGCTCCAAATGGCTGATTGAAATATCAACTTAAAAAAGAAAAAGAAAAAAACATTAATGGGAATGTCTAAAGCTATTCTGTTATTCAAACTATATAGAATTTTATAATATTTTACAAGAGAGTTGGGAGCATGTCAATCGATTCTGAATAAAATTAAAAGTACAGCATTAGAAAATTGTGACATTTATCGATAAGTCGATAACTGTCTAGCTTCTGCAGTAAGTTATTGTAGACCTTTGCATAAAGAAAATTTCGATTTAATGTTGAGTCGATAGTTATTTGAAATATATAATAGACGTAGGAAGAATTTAGTTAGCTTTCGATAACTCATTTCGATTAGATTTCTTTATTATTTTTGTTATTTATTATTCTTTTTTTTGGTTTTATAAACGGAACTTGACTAACGTAGAGCTAGAGATTTGAGATTTGCCATACGAGTGAGCGTAATTAATAAATAGATTACAGATTTTTAGGATTTCATGTATCTCAACTCTGAAATTTACAAAAATACAAAAGTATTTGCAATACTCTAGACTTGTTAAATACACACATATAACGGCTATGATTGAGCTTAGAACATTTCATTGTCTCGAGAGTGCTGTACTAGAAGATATCCTCGATTCTGCCAAGAATCTATGCCAAATATATGCCAAGCTCTACCATTATTTCAAGCCTATATTTACATTTACACACAAACACACACTTGAATAAGTTTTCTTCTAGATCGACTATCTTAAATTCCAAGAGCTTTATAATGAATGACATTAAGGTGGGTTTATTTGCCAGAGCACAAGTTCCTAGCATTTGAAATTTTTAATAAGCTAAAGTTCACAGAGAAACTCTTCTTCGGTTTCTTGGAAATTGGAAATACTCAGGCACACACTTTCATCGATGGCAACAGGTAGCAGAGACAGAATCGATACACATCCAGTTTACACTAATCTTCATTAGAAATCCAGCAAAGCCTGATTGTTGACTGCTGATGTCTCTTTCATTTCAGTCTCTGTAGATATTTCTACGGAAACTGAAAGCAAAGAGTTCAATCAATTCACTATTCAATTGAATTTGAAACTGGCCAATGAGTCTAATAAGGATATCTATCCCTCACCTACCTAAAGAAACTCATCAATGTATATTTTCTCTAATATAGTTCTTTCTATAAATAATTCAAATCAAACAAATACAAAATTTCAATTATAAGATTTAACTCTATCTCACTCTCGTTCTCTCACTCTCTCTCTCTCTCTTTATATAAATCAATGAAACTTAAATATTATATAAATGAAACTTGTACGCATAGAGTGTGCTGCTTGTGTGTGTGTGTGTTGCTTGCGTGTAGAAATCATAACTTGAAATGCGTTAAAATGCATATAAAAAAATTTATAGCCCTCACTTAGGCGCACATTAAATGATATGCGACCAGACGAAGAAGTCAGAAGCAGAACGCAAGGCAAACAAAAAGGCTTGCTGTATTGGCCCAAGGCTCTCTCACACTTTCACTCTTCTCAACCTCCTCGTCACCCGTTCTCTCTCTCTCTCTCACTCTCTTTTCCCCTCTCGCTGCCTCACTTTGATTCACGCTCTGTCCCACTCTTGTCGTCATCATCATCCTTGTGTCTCTGACCCAACGCGTTGACCCCAAAAAGCGTATAATGATGAATTGTGTGTTTCACACACACAAAACACACACTCGTACTCACACCCACATCCACACACCCATACACACACACACACACTCATTCAACTGTGACTGCAACTAGCTGTACATTTATGATATCAATTTCTTTTTCTGCTGCCTACTTTAAGGCGCAGCGCATTTTACTTAAGTCGTGTAGGCGTGTGAAATTTCCTTTCTAAATACATAAATTTCAAGCGAGGTGTGCTCAAGAATTATGACAAAAATTTGTAAAGTCCTTATGAATACTTTCAGTAATTAGAAATGTTATATTAATTAAATAAGATTTTTTAAAAGACTTCCTAACTTTTGAGTAGATCACACAAATCGCGCTACTTTACGTGCACACCTCGCATACGCGCTTCATTTATCATGGCTCAACTTTCAGCCATTTGCAGTTGACTAAAACATATGCTCGACTAGCTAAATTGCCCCAAACTTTCATTCATTTTATAACTCGCTCTCAGTCAGCTGTTATAAAAAAAAACAAAACCCCCAACTACTCTGTCTTTTATGAGTGAGCGCGTGAATGTCTTTTGATGCATCTTAAAATGGGATCTACATTAGCCGAGGAGTGCATGATAAAGCATTCAATGAGTAGTCAAGACCGAAGACTGAAGTGCAAGACTGAAACTTGACTAGACTATGAAAACTGTTTGACTTAGCTGGCAAAACTCTTGCAGTTCTAGAATCTGTAGAATGGACATTTTTATTGTGATTTCTTATATATTATATTATATATACCATATACATATACATATACATATACCATATATATATATATATATCTATTTCATATTTCTTAACTGCGCCTTCAACTATAGCTATTAGTTTACCAAAGATATAGAGATTTTACTTTATCATATCATATATATATAAACGTGCAAAAAGTCTGCATATTTGATGGATTAATGAGCTCACATTTTAAGCTTTTAAGACTCAATAACGAGCATAAAATGTTGGCCTACATATAGACAGCTGAGCTGAAAGAGGGCAGCTTGATGAGCATAGAACTAATATGCTCCTTTCACTTACGCAGGAGGTAATGCGAGCGAAAGAGATAGAATTTCTATATAAGAAGTGTATGTGAATGCTCATGTGTGTTTTTCATAATTAAAATGCCATTTTGTTGTTGTTGTTGTTGTTGTCTTTCTGTTGGCTGTCAGCAGCAGGAGCTGGGCATATGCATAAAGCCCATTTAAATGCGAGCTTGCGAGCTTAAAATACAATTTAAATACAGAATAGAATGAAAAGCAGAACAAACTGATCGAGAGGAGAGAAGGCGCGCGAGAGAGAGAGAGGCAGAGTGAGCGAGATAGAATGTATAAGTATGCTGCACTTGCTAACTTAGCTTTCTAGCCAACAGAAGCATAAACATTCTGACATTTTTTAATAAAATTGAAATGAGTTTAGTATTTCAATTTAAAAAATAGAAACATTGCAGCATTTAAAAACATATTCCAGCCATAAAAAAAAAATTTGGTTACCAAGTGCTGGCAGCTGGCATTAAGTAGCTATAGCAACAATTGGCTTAGGGAAATGATAGAAATGTATATATGCACATATGTATATATATATAATGTATATATTTGATATTCTATATAAGCTGAAGCGTTGATGTGTGCGTGAGCGAGATAGAGCGAGAGATAGCGAGAGATAGCGCTAGGAACTTAAGCATTTGCCGCAACACTTGACTTGAATTTCTTAAGCTGTGTGTGCGCGTATGTGTGTGTGTGTGCGAATATGTGTGTGTGTATGTTTTGCTTTTGTTAATTTCTGTTGTTTGCGCTAACCCCAACAATGGCTAAACAGGCACACACACACACAGCACTTGTGCCAGACAGACAAATGAACACAAGCTTGAAAGGCTGTATAAGATTGGGCTGACTGTAGAGAAGACATTGCGACACACACACACACACACACACACACACACAGTCGAACACATGCACACACTCGCACACACATGTAAACCACATAAAAAGCAAAAGGCAACACGAATAAAATTGATGTTTGTGCATGCTGTGTGTGTGTGTATGTGTGAAGTGTATGTAATGTGTGTTGATGTGTGTGTGTGTGTGTGTGTGTGTAGATTACTCATACGCAGCTTAGCCGCCGCTCAGTTAGGCTTTTTACTTAGTAGACTTGCCTGGCTTGATTGCTGTTGTAGTTGCTCGCCTTCTCAGCTTGTTGTTGTATTTTTATTTTTTTGATTGTTGATTGTTGCTGCTGTTGTCTATTTTTAATTTGGTTTTTTGTATTATGATCTTTAGATTGTATTTATCATTTGCATTTCTTACAATTTGTTTCATATATTCTCTTTTTTTCATATATATTTTGATTTCAATATATATTCATATATATTTATTGGCATGCATTCCAATTTTTGGGAAAAATATTACACATACGCACTGTACACCAAAAAAGAATTTATAAAAAAAAATCGACTTGCATTAGTTTTGAAATATTTTAAGCAAAATAGAACCAAACAACTGTAAACAAACGCGATAAAGATTTGAAAAAAAAAAAAATAAAATAAACAAAGAAAATGCCTTCAATATGTTTTTTTTGAAAAAATAAAAATTTTAGTTTTTTTTTTGAAACTGTTGAAAAATATTTGAAAACAACTATATTGTTTTTCAACACTGTGTGCGTGTGTCATTGTGTATGTGTATGTGTGCGTGTGTGTGCGTGTGCGTGTTACCGTGTTAGCGAACGAGCGCGCCTGTGTGCCTTGTCTGGCGTGTGTTTGTGTCCCACTGTGTGTCTTTTGTAATCCGCACAAATCCGCTGGTAAATTTGAACTGAATGAGTTCAAAAGCTAAAATGAGTTTGCATACCCGAAACGCTTCAGTTCATTGGCAACTGGCGCTAGCCGAAAGCGTAGCCGAATGACCGAAGCCGAAACGTTTTCAAGCCGAATCAAGCCGCCAGCCAGGCACGAGCGCCGCTCAAACGAACAGCGCAAAAGCAACGCAATGCGTGTGACAGTGAGGGCCCGAGACTGCCAGAGCGAGAGAGAAACATTCGTTGAGCGAGAAAAAGAGAGAGAGAGAGAGAGAGAGAGTAACAGTGTGGAGAGCTTTTGGCGTAGTTGTCCAAACAAAAACAAAAAAATGAGTTGTCGAAAAAACATTCAAGGAATAACCGTTATCAGTTATTAGCTGCACTATATCGCCTAGCTCTCAACTGTTCGACATATAACAGTTTGATAACTGTGCTAATGATCTTCGCATACGTTTGAAAACAATTTATAACAATTATGCGATCATCGATCAATTTAATTTTAGTTGAATATTTGAATTATGAAATAAACATTTTTTATTTTTTTTATATTTAATATTTTGTTATGCAGTTATATTTGTGATCATATAATATAAAATATAAAGTGTTTTTAATGTGAACTTATTTTTTTTTTGGTAAAATTTTTGCAATTTTTTATTTTTTTATTTTGTGTTTATTTCAAATTTTTTTTAAAATATCTTTTTTTTTTAATATTCATTCACATTTTTGTTTATTTATTATTGTTTTTTTTTTTTTTTTTTTTTTTTTTTTTTTGGTAAATATAACAAAAATGTTTTAAAATTTTCTTAAAACTTTTTTAAAATTAAATTTTTAAATTGTTTCTTTTTTAACCCTCCACCTCTATTCCCTCTCTACACCACACTAATATGTAAATGTTAAATATTATTTAATTATATTTTTCAAGTTTCTAGAACTTTAAATTAAACACTATTCAGATTTGTATTAAAAAAAAAAATTATATATTTCTATAATTATTTTTCACGCACTCAAACAAAATAAAGTAAAATCCAAATTTAATTTTTTTTCTTTATTAAAGGAAAAATAAATAAAATTTACAATTTCTTTTTTTTTTTTTTTTGGCTTTGACTTTGGCTTTGGGAACAGCTCAATTATTGAAGTGAACTGAACGGAACTGAAGTGAAGCAACAACTGAATCGAAGCCGACAAATACAGCTGCTGCAGCCGTATAACAGGCAACAAGGAGCGGAGCTTTCGAAAGCTCGTTGCCTTCGTCTTTGAAGCTTTGAAGGCTAGAAGAGAGCAAGCAAAGCCGTCGTCGTGCATGGCACAGCGACTGCGCTGCCAGCGCGACTTAGGACCAAAAAGTGCAAGAGAGAGAGAGAGAGAGAGAGAGAGAGAGAGAGAGAGAGAGCAATGAGTAATTATAAATGAGTAAGAGAGAGCAGGAGCGAGTTTCTCTATGCGTGTATATGTGTTTGTGTGTGCGTGTGTGTGCTTATATTTCGCACGTCATTTGTTGCTGTTGCTGCTGCTGCTGTTGCTGGCGCACACCTGTGATTTAGCGAGGACGTGCGACGAGGACGAGAGTCCACGTTGTCCTCGGGCCAGCTGATATTTACCTTATTCCCCATAGCCGCAGCCACATCTAAAGACGCAAAGAAAAGCGAGAATAAAATAAAAAATAAATAAATAAATAAAAAAAAAAAACAAAAATAAGACCAAAAAGCAAAAAAAAAAATATATATATATATAAAGCAGGCGAAACACTAGACAATAAAAAAAAAAAAACAGGGGCAGCACCAACAGCAGGAGCAGCCTGTAGAAGCAGCAGGAGTAGCTGCTTTATACACAAACGCACTTGGAAATGATAGCCCTGGTTTATGCTAATGTTTGCTGCTGCTTAGAGTAGTCCTTCAGTCAGTCAATCAGTCAGTCAGTCAATCATTCAGTGTGCGTTCTTTTTATTTATTTTTTATTTATTTTTCGTTGCTTTTATTGGAAATAGCTTGGGAACCTAATTTGAAGCTGTCATCGATACGCCTCGTAATTATTTGGAAATTTTTGCACAGATTACTTAACTACCTAAAATTAGCTTTGGTATTTCTTTTCCCGCTTTTCCATTCCTCCCACACTTCATGTTTTCCTTGTGCTTCTTAAATTCAGCTGAACTTTACATTAAATAAAAGCGAGTAATTGAGCTACTTTAAGCAGATTCACGAGGCGAATTTCAACTTGACTTGTTCACTTGAGGCATTTGAATTGTTCGCTAAGCAGAGTCAGAAAATTGACGTAGAAAATGAGTTGAGGCTCGATTGTTTATTGAGCGAAAAACTTTTCATAATTTTACAGAATTTGTATATGAACAATCAGTACAATCAATGCTTTGTGTTTTGCATTAGCGTCAACAAGTCTATTATTAAGTCCATCAGAATAAATTTGGCTTTTGAAATTGATTGCTTGTCATTTAATCAATTCAGTCAATTAGTGAAAGAAGTGCAATGAAGATTGATAAGAACAAGTGTTATCAATTTGTTAGTTAGTCAATCGATCGTTCAATCAATTCAAACGAAATCGGGTATTTGCAACATATTCTAAGTTCTCAGCTTTATGTAAGCCAATCAAGCCGTGAATCAATTCAATAATCAATCAGCAATCAAGCATTCAGTCTAACAGTCAATCATGTCTTTATTTATGAATTAATCCTTCAATCAATCAAGCTGTTGATCAATTCATGAATCAATCAGTCCATCAATCACTTAGTGCAAGAGTTAATCAAATTTTAATTTATTTATTAATCAGTCAGTCAATCACGATGTTAATCAATTTATGAATCAATCAGTCAACCAATCAGCATCAGCCATTCAATCAGTCAGTCAATAAGTTTCACTCTGAACCGTTTCAGAAATTAATCAGTCAATCAATCAGATAAACGGTCTATCTTCAGTCAGTCAGTCAAACTTTTAATAAATTTACAAATCAATCAGCAAATCAATCAATCAGTCAGTCAATCAAAGCAAATCAACTAACTCACATTTCTAGTACTACATCAGTCAGTCAACCAATCCATCAATCAAATCAAATTGTTCTTTTGTATCGATTTACAGATTAATGACTTCATTTGTTCAGTAGGTTTTGCCTCTTACAATAGATTCGTGGTTATCTTTGAATCATTTCAATACTCAGTCTTTGACTCAAACATATTATCAATCAGTCAATCAAATAATTTATCAGTAAGTAAAGCAATCATAGCTTTTCCAACGAACATCAAGTCAATAAGCCATTTAGCCAAGGCTGGTATTTCATTTACATATATTAGATTTCTTGTACTCTGAGTGTCATTCATACACCCGATCAGTCTGTCAATCAGTTGGACACACAATAGATGAGGCAAGGCAAAAAAAAAAGCGTTTCACAGCAGATTCCAATAGATTGAATCATCATCATTTTACATGAGATTCCTAGTACTCTGCAAGTCAAACTTCAAGTTACAAGCCTACTCAATCTATCAATCATTCAGTCAATCAGTTATTTAGTCCCAGCAGATTTCTAGTTTTCAATCAGATTCTGATTACTGTAAAGCAATACATTCCCAGTTATCTAGCAATCATAATAATAATCAGGCAATGTTTTCTATTTCAATAAGCTCACCAGCTTGTGACCTTGGTGGAATAGAATAATAGCTTTAGCCTTTCAATTTGATAAGTCTTCATAAATTATTCAAACAAAATCTGATAAAAATAAACATAGTTTATATTTACTACCAAGCCATAGATCTACATATACATTCTATATTTATCTCATCATCAAGTTGATTGGGGAGGTGGAGAGAGCTCGATGATAATTTGCGCTATATTAGAATAGTTTGTTGTATCGACTGTGTTGGAAGAATGGGGGGGGGAGGGAGTTGGGGATAAGTGTTTAACGACAAATCAATGCGAACCACTGGGACAACAGAATGCAAATCAAATTATTTGCGGCACATCAAATGCTTATGGAAAGCTTAGGATATGTCCACTGATTGGGGCAGCGGGATTTGATTTGACTGCTTTTGTTTTTGCTTTTTTCCATACGTTTCTATGGGGGTGCGACATTTTTGCATTGTCTTTAACGGAACAGCTAACTTATTTATGGCCAGATAACAATCGACAACCAATCAAACAGTCATCGTACAGACAGCTGACAACTGACGACTGACAGTCGATGCGATTGCCATAGAGTATTTTGTTGATATTATTTAATGCAAAGCCTTTGCGATATGCCCGTGTCACGGCGTGCACTAGATGAAAGAAGCCGCCGATACAAATAAAACTGACCAAGATAGACTCAGATTGAACTATATATATATATAAGTATATATGAAATGATATTCGATATATACATATGTTTATCTGTTTGTTCTGTAGGAAGCATTTTAATTCATTACGTACATTGAGCTGGCTTATGTGAAGTCCTTGACATGATGTCCTTTTCGCAGTTCTCAACTAATTTCGTATTTACTGTTTGGCCATAAACCAATTTGATGGACCAAAATGTGGATTTACATGTGCCATTGAAATTGTAGTTAAAAGTCTATTAAATTTTACGGCTTCGCAACGCTTGAGCCAATAATGAAGGCTACCTTACGGCCCTAACTACACCTACAGGGCCTCTCTCTCCCTCTCTCTCTCTCTTTGTTTCTCGCTTCCTCTCTCTCTCTCTAGCTCTGTGTTAGCTATTTTGTTGGCAACGTCCTGTCGGGGCAGGCATTTCATTTGCAGACGCAACACAAAATAAACCTAATTACACTTTACTTTCACTTTCACTTTCACTTTTTAGATGAGGGAAATCTGGATGGGAGTGGCAGGAGAGCTAGCGCCTTTGCGGTACGCCCGCAAAAACTTCAAAAGCATCGTCCGATGCAAAGTTTTTGCCAGATTCGCTGGTCGTCGCAATATAATTTTACTTTATGTACAATATTTTTATGCTCTGTTTCTGTTTCAGATTCTGTTCAGCCCGTAGCCAATTTGAGAGCCAATAAAACCATTTAAAGAGCCGTTACAAAGATGGCCCCCGAAAAGAAGGCTCAGCTCGTCTCGGCTCATCGAGTCAAATGCGTCACAGATTTTAGTGGCAAAAAAATATTAAAAAAAAAAAAAACAATGTTCGGTCATGCACTATGCAATACCCTGTGAGCAGACAAGTCAGGAAAATTTTAGATCTTTCAAAGCATTAACTTATATACCCTCTATATGGCAGCTGCTACAATTTTCATCAGCTCATCCCCAATTCCAGGGTATTGAGAATTTTGACCAGCCTCATTTTCATTTAACCTTTGACTGCTGCAAAATTTATTCTTAAATCAGCTTTTCCTAGCCTGTGGCACTATTAGCTGAGATTTTAACCGAACGGATCTACAGGGTATACACAAAAAGGGATTACCACTAGTGTGCTATAGAGTGTGCTACTGACAATTATCTCATCATATTTTTTGCTCAATATACTCCAAATACAACAATTTCACATGCCAATGAGACTTTATTTAGTATTTTTGAGAAACTTATGCAAATGTTCACAAATGTATGAATAGCTAAATACCCTGCATGAGTTGTCATACACTTTACCATTCATTTGGCAACAGTTTAGCTCAAGTGCTACATATTTATCTTCTGCTGCCAATACATATCGCATGCATTGTCCTTCTTTTTAACCCCCAAGGATAACAAAACTGCCAGAAAGCATGCAATTTTTCGGTTGCTTAAACATAATGAAACTTTTATATTGCAATAATCCATAATAATGTGCCCTGGGTCTTGCCCCTGAATCGTGTGTGTGTGGTGCGTGTGTTGTTAAAGACGTTGTAAAACGATTTTGAAGCGCTTATTAATATGATTATTAAATAATTAAATGGCGGCAGGTCGCAGACCGACTCGATCATCAGCGGCGCTAATCAGGTAGCAATAATTTTGCCTGGAGTTGTGGCTTACCCCGATCCACCGACGCGTCGGTACCCCCTTTCCCATCCCCTTCCTCTGCCAGCCCATCTTCGCAGAATCATTGAGCGCCGTAATGAGATGTCATTAGCGTAATTGGTGTTGTTGTTATGGCATTACAAGCGACCAAACAACGCTGTCGAGGGCAAAAGCGGGACGGCGCACAATGTACAATACAAAAAACACTTACCAAACAAAGGATCGGGCCTCGATTGCGAAGTTTATCTTATCATCAAGCAGGCGGCCAACAAAAACAGTCAAGGCATTAAATAATGCCAAAAGTCAAGCGCACACAACACACAACAACACACACAAACCCATACACACCTAATCGCTGGCTGTGCCGTGCATAAATTACAGCTAGCTGATGCTTGTTGTGGCTTTTCGCTTGAGTTTTTCTTTTTTCGTAGACGAAACAATTTGCCGTGAAATGATGGCAATCGGTATTTTACCTGTGAATGAAAAAGTTGTTGATTCGATCAGAAGTGTAAATGGCAACGGTTAGCATTACATTAATAATAATTATTCCCTTATGTTGACCCCTCAAGATGATGTCAGAATTAATCGATGAGTGCAAAGGCACCATTCTGAATGCACTCCAAAGTATTTGGTTGACAGACGCAGTAATGGGAATCCTATAGGAGAAGGCCTGATACGGACATTTAGCGAGTTGCTGTTATCGATCTATTTGGATTTACTTCGAGTATGCGACAGAGCTCGAAGTAGCGATAGAGAGAAATTAATATTATTCAGCGCACCTGATCTCTTCATAAAACTTTGAGTATTTGGAATTAAGGACACCGTAAACTCCGGGCCTTTCTACATATTTTGAAAAGGTCAAAGTACTCCAGAACTTGAATTTAGAGAAACCAAAAGTATTTAGAGTTATTAAATAAGCTCATGTACTCGTAGTAATCATTTGGATCTGAACACGTGGATTAACGGATGAGTTCTATGTACTCAAAAGAATCTATAAAACTACTCCGGCCAGACAAAGAACATGAGAACTAAAAAGCAGACATACTCGAAAATTTCGAAATGCTCGACGTATTCAAAGTCCATAATTGGAGTGCCCTAAACAAGTCAGTCTACTCGAATAATCCCCTGTACAAGAGTACTCGAATACTTGAAGCCAATGTAGTACTCGGAAAAGTTCAAGATAATTAAATTAATTTTAATATATGAAGAGCTCGATAATATTTAATTCTGAAAATGGAAATAAAATCTATTTCATGTGGACAGACAATGACTTTTTAGCAAATGCATAATACAGAAATATAGTTTAAGAAATCAAATTAAAACAATTGAATTAATGAAACGCCTCAAACTCTGTAGAGCGAAAGTAAATACTTTAAGTTGACTATGTGCAAGATGCTCAGGACAGGCATCTCTCTACACATGGCAAATACCACCCAACAACCTGGACCAGCACTATACTATGTAGAAAATTAGAGATGCCAATAGAGGCGCAACACAGAAGAGAGAGGAGAGAGGAGGGGAGACAGAAATGCAGGATAGGCGTAGAGACGCGTAGCGGGCAGTTAAGAGCCTGAACTTGAAAGCCTCGGCCGTTGTATTAGCCAATAAATGGATACAAGCAATAGTTAATTAAACACAGACCACATACATTTTGGATAGGCAGCAACAACGGAGAGTGATCGAGAGAGAGAGACGCCCGATGAGACCTGAGGAGAGAGCCAGAGAGAAGAGAGGTGACGAGGCGACAGAGAAAGAGGGCAGACACGTAGTCCACATACCCTTTAGAAAACCGATAGCAATGCACAAGTTGATGAACATATTCATGAGGAAAATGAAGCGCAGCAAAAAAAAAAAAAGTGTAAAATACATATAAAAAGGTTCACTCCAATTCCAGTCAGAGTAGTATTCCGTATCTGAATCTGACGATTACGTCGGTCCTACAGCGAGTGCGTTCCCAGTTAGATTTGAAACAAATCTTTTAGTGGCAGTAAAGTTGAAGACCTTTTTGATAGATCGTTGAGTTGTGCTCATTTCAGCCACATGGCTCGATCTTGACCATAAATCGAAGTAAACGGGGTTGGGCAACCGACAGATCCGAACGTTCCTTCTCAGAGTTGGAACGATAGCGAAAAGAGATGATTGAAACGATTAATCTCGATGTAATGACGTGAAGGCGCAAAAGTTTAATAGTTATTTCGCGAGCTGATTGACGTAAACGTTCGTTAAGTGAGAGGAAACGAACAACTGCAACCAGCTGAAGATTCACAATATATTTGAATAAAATTAAAAAATATATGTAGATAATTATTAGTATTAAGAAATTAGTTTCCTATCAGAAATAATGAGACTTTTAGAACATCCTGCACATATTATATATGAACTGATATAATTTGAATGCTACCAATTCTAAATCAATTCCCCAGATTGCTTCAGCAGTAACCAACTATTCCACACATTCCACACCCTTCTAGCCAAATTTACGGGGATTTATTTCAACAACAAGAACAACAACAACAAGGAAGGACAAAGGCATCAAACAATGAAAAGGTTGATCAAAACATGGCAGAGCGACCAAAATGCCACCTTCAATTTTATGGAGAATTGCCAGCAATGGAGCATGTGCACCGCATGATCCAAAATAGCCCGCCGCCATGATGATAATCCGATGGATTGATGATGCATGAGTGATGGCGTTGATGCTGCTGCTGCTGATGACGCTGATGATAATGATGAAGTGGTACACGCCAACGTCCTGACCCTTCCCACTTGATGCTCATTACAGTCAATTGAAGTTAATGCAGCTGCCAGCTGTTTTGTCCCGTTTTCCTTTGTGGCCGCCTTCTGTTTTTTCTTTTTTGCTTTTTTTTATTTATTTTTATTTTATTTTTTATTTTGGTTGGCTTTTTGTCTATCTGTCCGCTTATTCGCCTCTGCGTTTTCCACTTTACTTTTCGGCGTGCCAAAAAAAAGGTAAGAAACAACGACAACTGAGCAGCTGGACAATTGACGGCCCAATACTCGTTCAGTTAACTGAGATATATCTATGGATCAGTCTGTTGAGTGAGAGGTTTCTAAAGTATTTCTAAAGTATTTTTCAAATAATAAACAGTTAATTGAAAAAAATGTTGCATTAAAATGTTTTCTCATTGTTGATTTTCTCATTTATTTTAAAATCGTTTAACTAACGTAAACTAGTAACTAGTCTACTGCAACTAAACTAACATAGGCACATTCAAACACAGAAATACAATATTGAATTCAATCGAAACCAATATACCCTTCACACATCACCTCTAACGGGCATCAAAAGTATGAAGCACGAAAAACGGAATGAACATTTTTGCGCAGCCTGTCATTATGGCAATTTAATCGAGCGGAATTAAAGTGCTTAAACATCATAAACAAGATTTAATGTGACAAAAAAGCAAATCACAGCGAGACAAAACCAAAGCAAAGCGCCAAGGGGTCAAGGGGGGGGGCGGCGGCGGCTGCTGGAGGCCGGGACGGGGGCGTGGTTGACTGGTTGACGGGGCCAACATAAATGTCAAATGGCATTTGGCTAAAGATGACAGCGAAATCCTTTTTTGTCTCTTAGTCCACGCCGCACACGAAAAACAAAAACAGAAACCAAGCGAAAAAAAAAAAAAATAAACGAAATAGATGGGAATATCATAAAAACAAAAATTTAACAACTGCGCTTATCCGCGGCCGGCGGAACGAGGCTGGGGACGATGGGCAGTGGGCGGTGGGCGGGGGGGCGTGGGCGGTGGGCGTGCTCGGTCTGTTGAGTGGGCGTGTCATGAAAAATCGCGCTCTAGTTACATCTTCAAGCGTTTCATTTGGATTATGGAAACGTTTACATGACAACGGCGGTTGCAACCGGATCCAGCCTAATTTTTAGCCCAAGCCCAGAGACGTGAGTGTGTATGAGTGTGTGTATGTGTGAGTGGGTGTATGAGTGTGTGTGTGTATGAGTACATGTGTCTATGTGTTTGCGTGCCTGTGTATCTATATAGGAATACTCCCCCAACTACCTAGTGCAGTTGTTGTTGTTGTTGTTGTTCTTTCGGATACCCTGTAATGGGATTAATTGTGGGAAGGGTATATAGAATCTAAGGAATAATAGAATTATATGAGGAAGAATTTGTCATGGAAAAATTGCATTTTGAAACAATTGAAAATTGAACTAGTGAACTGATTATGAACTTACTTAGTGCAAAGAAGTTAATGTATTATGAACTAGTGAATTGATGCCGTGAACAATTCAGTTCAGTTTCAAGCTATTAAACTGATTCGCGAAAAATAAAGCTCAGTCGGCGAATAACTAGTAAAGTGGAGTAAGTTGATTAAGTGAACCGAATAAATTTGAACTTTTTAACTGGTTCCGTGAACAATGTAGCTAAATACATTTAACTTATCAAATAAAACTTGAGAAAGTTAATCAAATCAAGTTTGGAATACCAAAAAGGAACATCAACTTGAACTAGGTTAAATAGACTAAATATAAAATAGAAATAAAAGATTCTAAAAAGCTGAACTACCGAAGCTGATAAGCCAAATCAATATACTATAGAATATAGCTCTATATATAATTATGCTTTATAAAAAGTTTGTCTGCCAATGAAGTAAGGGATGACCCATACAGACTTCTACGCGCCTCTCAGGCCCAATCTTAGGGTATTTTGTTGTTGACTATTTCGCAAATAAAAAAATGTTGTTTTTTTTATATGTTTTGGGAACGACACCTTTCGGCTTATCTAAATATTTGAGCTGCTGCCGCCTCCAATGTCAATAAAACGGACACAAAACTGTAAGCCGAGCCACAGTTTAAGGGAAACGAAAAAAAAAAAGAAGGATGCTACGAAATAGAGAGCTGCTCTATGGCTGCTGTACAGCGGCAACTGTTTCAAGTGCTTCAAGTGGGCGCACTTACAAGTTCCAGTTAAATTCTTATTTTTTTATAAACTGGTTTTTACAGTGAAAAGGGTCAAGCTTTACACAATGGGAAATCTTGTATATATATATTGTAATAAAAATTAAATTTGCATAAAATTGCATTGAATGATTGAGCTAGCTGAGCACAGAGATCTTAACTTGACTTTTATCTATTTAGATATACAAATATATTCCTTTGGCAATCAATCATGGAATATTTCCCACTCAATCAATTAATCGGTCATCGATCATCGCATAATGCGAATCATTTTATTTATTTTTCATTTTTATGTTTTTTTTTTTTTTTTTTTAATAATAGGGCAAAGCGAGCAAATCAAACACTTGAGCTTCTATCAAGGTGTTGCCCCATCAATAAGTGTCTCTGTCTGCCCAACACTTCATCAAAGCTCTTATCATAAAATATATTGAAAAAAGAAAGAAAAACAAAGTAATTGCTGTAATGTTAAATTTAATACAAAATGACGAGCCATAGATACTCCTTAAATCTGTATTTACGTTGTGACTTGCAGCAACTCTTACTTTGTTCATGCTTTAAAGGTATAATGAGGCGAGTTTTCTATAGTGAGCATAGCTAGGAAGAAAGACATGTGCGACATGTGCTCAAAGAATTCAAGTTTTGATTTTATTCAACGCGTTTTCTAGCCAATTCTGAGACTGTAATTACAATCATCTAACGCATGCATCAAAGGTACCCAAAACTTACATATAGAACAGGCTAGATCGTTTGGCTATAAACTTCATTAAGAAGATCATCATAAGTATAAGCATATGCTTCAAGTGTTTGGCAACGTCGGATTTCATGACCTTTCACACAAAAAATCTACCCAACTTTAACTAATCTTACTTTCTAGGGTATAAATCTACACGTATGTGTTATCTTTAAGGGGAATTTATTGAACCAATCAAAACGAAACGATATAAAAACATCAATTTAAATCAAAACATACTTTAAAGAAATTTGTAAACATTAATTAAAGTTGAGTTAGGCAATGATAACATGAAGAAAAACAAGCTGCCAGTGTTGCATAAATGTAAGTTGTTGTATTGTTAGTGAATCTCAATTAGCGCAACAATTTTCTATCTTGACAACAATAGTGTTGGAAAATGCCAAAGAAGCTCTAGTTGCCAGGCGCTAGTGCTGGAAATAATTCATTAAGCTAAGCTGTCAATCAATTAACATTTCTATCAACGGCATATTAAGTATACGAGCCGTTAAGTGCGAATAGAATAGTGTTGGTAAATGCCAAAGGCATCGTAATTACTATTTCTGCAAATAAAAACAACATAAGCTGATAAATCATATTGAGTGCAAATCAATTTCAGATGCCACGTAATCCCATATAGCTCAATTAGTTGGTCAATTGGCTCTATGTTGATTTAACATAAATCGCTTGCTCAACATGCAAAATGAATTTCTATTCAATGTACACACACATACTCTCTCTCTCTCACTCTGTCTATATCGCTCAGCTATTTACATCTGATTGATATAAATGAATGTTAGGAAGTGCGTGGGGCAGGAAGTGAAATGCCTTAAGGGTATCCAGCAGCGCGCAGACTAAAGCCAGCTGGCATTAGATGCCAAGCCAAAGTGGAATAGCGAATAAAGACATCTACATGACAACATTGTTGTCATTCACACACACACACATACTAACAGCCTAGGCAAGCATGGTATGTGTGTTCGGTATTTGCTTTTGCGCTGCTGACAGTGTCTAAGCGGCCATTTCATCATGTCTACTTTACAACAAACATACACAGGGAGAAAGGGAAAGAGAGAGGGGAGTAAAGGTTAGAAGAGACACCCGCATAGACTATGTGATGATATGACAAATGAAATATGAGAGTAACTTTACCTAAGGAAGGGGAAGGAGAAGAGGATGAGGCAGACGAAGGGGAAGAGCAAGAGAAAGAGGAAGTGGAAAGGGAAGAGAAAGAGAAAGAGAAAGAGAAAGAGGAAGAGGAAGAGGAAAAATAGAAAACAAGAAAGAGAAGGAAAATAGAAAGCGAGTGTGAAAGAAGAGCAAGAAAAACAAAAGAAGAAAGATTTGTTATAGGGAAAGGAAAATACAAAGGGAAAGAAGAGAACAAGTATGAGGGCAAATATGGGTCTATTAAATTAGGTCCTCATATCACCCTACCTTTCCTATTTGTTTCCCCATTTTCAGTTTTTGAACAGCTTCGATTTGAGAGCTCGACAAGTAGGCTGAGAAATCTTGCTATGCCATAAATTATTGTTTTTAGTTTGTGCGTGATTTGAAATTAAAGTAAAAAAAAAAAAATAATAAATTTAAAAAAAAAACATTCGTTTTTAGCCGATTTCTCCAAATCTAATCCAAAGCAAAAGAAAGCACGTAACATCAACAAAAAAAATAAATAAATAAATAAACTCCGCCAAATTCCATATAAAAAAAAGATAGAAACCATTTTTGGATAGGCTCTCTGAACTGCCAAACTAATTTATAGAAAACAGAAAGAACTATAGAATCACAGATCGAGAAGATAAGTACGCTAAGCGAGTGTAAGTGGTAATTGAGCAAGCGAATGAGCGGGAGAGGGAGACGGAGAGAGAGTGAGAGACACTGAGAGAGTGAGATGGCATCGAAATATATTTTGCCATGCTTTCGTCTCAAGCCTGGCAATCGCGTGAAGAAGGAAAAGGATAACGAATGTTTGGCCTATCGCAATGAACTGGTCGATGCACTGGATCGAGCCAAAGGCAAACTGGAAGCAACTTGGAAGGCGATCGAGCCAATCGTGAATAAGCCGGAATATCAACGCTATGGCGAACAGCTGTTCGACGTGCTCTATACGGGCGGATTGCTAACGCCGGAAGGCAAAATGCCAAATCGTGGCGATTTAAAGCTTAGGACGAACTACTGCGCCTTCAAGACCCACGACGAACTGAACGCGTTGCGCATCTATGAGCAGTTGGTGAAGCGTTTGAGGCGACGCCACAAGCACCTCGACACGGTCTTTGAGCAGCACTCGCAACGATATCTCAGGCAGCTGACGAACTTTGACATTGGCGCGCGGCGACGTCTCGGCCAGCTGATGACATTGTATTTGATAGATGGACAATTGAATCCACGCTCGCTGCTGGCCGTGGGCACAGACCAGGCGAACATCGACGATGGCCTGGCCATGGAGTTCATGCTGCTCGTCTGTGGCACACTGAAACGCGAACGTGGCTCCAGCTTCATGCTGCAAATGCTGAAGAAGTCGGGACTTGACAATAAAATCATTAGCTTTATGCCACCCATGTTGCGCAGCGATTTATACTTCCGGCAAGTGTACCAGGAGAGCGATTTGAATGAGGTGATCGAATTGCATGAGATGCGCGCCGGCCTAGTGTTGCGGAAACAATTGCAACAACGTTTGCTCGATGATTTTCGCGAAAAGCTGCCACATCTGGAGATTGTGCTAAATGTGCGACAATTTCAACGGGAACGACATATGTCCGATTCGGAAATCGTTGGCATTGTTTGGCAGACAATCAACGAAACGAATGCTAATATGAAACCGAATAGCAATGCGACGCCAGAGCAAACGTTGCGTAAATTGCAAATCTATGCCCCATTGCTGAATGCTCTGTGCAGCACGGATAGCGCTCAGATAGCATTGTTGATGCGGCTGCAGGAATGGTGCTACGAGCATCATTCGCTATTCAAGTCATTTGAGCGTCTGGCCGTTCATCTGTATCGGGCCGGTGTCATCAATGAGGATGCCATTGTGCGCTGGTATGAGGTCGATCATATTGACAAGGGCAAGGTTGCGTTTCTTAAGCAAATGCATCGATTCATCCGCTGGCTGCATAGCGATAGCGATGCCAATGCCCGTGTTGACTATAATAATTATATGATACATCGCCAACATCCGCAGCCCGTCTACAGCGATGTCGTATCGAGCAATCTCAAATTGGTCAAGCATGCCTAGTTACATATCTCGCTATCGATATCCAAATTCTTCCCTATACATATATTATATATATTCAACTTGTGTTGGATAATTATGCCGTGATTTCAACCATCTAACGTCGTCGCTTCAACTAACAAATGAATTGCACATTTACCCGCACTAATGTATTCGCGTATGGTCGTATCCAGAGATTCTATTGTAGCATTTGGCAACAATCAATATGAAAACAATAGCATTGCAAAGAAACACAAACAATAACCAAAACTAACAAAAACCTCAACTACTTTAAACAACATTAAAGCCAGAATCGCAAATTTCAATCAAAGTTCTTTTTATTCTCCATTGAAAACTTGAAACCTCGACTAATATTTAACATCTCCTTCAGGCGCACTCACTCGCCCACTCGCCCACTTAAGAGCTAATAGTGCTCTTCTACTTTTTTTTTTTTTGTTTTTTTTTTTTTTTCAAATTAAGCAAATAACCATTTCTTAGATTACAAACTGTTTTTGAAGATAAAGGCAGCACCAAACAAAGGAAGTTCAGATTACACAAGCTAATACACTATGCACCCCCATCGTAAGTGTGGCTAAAGTGATTTGGTTAAGGTGTATGTAACAGGTGGAGATGGTGTTGAAGAAGCTATAAGAGAGGAGAGAAAGAGAGGGAATTGGAGAAACAGAGAGAGAATGAGAAAGATAGATAGAGAGAGATTGAAAGAGAGAGAGAGAGAGAGAGAGAGAGAGATGGGAAGGAAGAGAAAGTTAGAATGGCAGAGAGGCTGGAAGCAAGGCGAATATGAAAGAGAGTGTAAGAGGATAAGAAAAAGGAAAATTTGACATAGTGAAAGAGAAAGCAAGATATAAAGGGCATGAGAGAGACATAGAATAAAAGAGAGTAATAGAAAGAAATGCATACATATAAAGTAAAAGAGAGCTAGCTGTACAAAGGGGAAGGAGAGGGTAAGAGAGAATGGAAGTAAAAATAAATGAAGTAGAAAGTGAGGAAGAAAGAAAAAGAAAGAGAAATTCAGAATCCGAAATATACAGAGGCAGACAGAAACAAGGAACAACGAAGGAGAATGGAGAGATACAAAGAAGAAAAGAGTTTGTTTTGCTATAAAGAGACAGGGAGATATTGTTGAATGAATATAAAGAGTCATTAATATATGAGGATAGTAGTTAATTCTATCTAATAAGTATGTAAAAATGTTTTTTTTTTTTTAATTTAATTTTTGTTTTTTATGTTTATTTACAGTTTTTAGGCAACCTAATCTAAACGGAAATGAATTAAAAACTACTACTTAAAGCTATGTTTATTTTAACATAAGATATATAACAACAAGACAACAGCTATTTTATTTGATATTTTATTTCTTATGGATTCGCTAATGGGAAGATTTTTATGTCAAGACACGATCCAGCAGGTGTTGAGGGTGATGTCGTTTTATTCTTCGCCTAGTAAGAAGATGTTCAGACCACGATCTCAAAACGATAACAGATAGAGAGCGTGAGCAAGCTAGCCCGTCTGTCTACAATTAAAAATGATTGGTAAAGTATCGATAGATAACACAAAAATCGATAAAAATCGATATATTAACTAGGTTGCTTTAGATTGTATGTATCGATATGGGTAATTACTATAGCATATCTATATTGTGCACATCTAACTATCTTTTAGTATCTCCTGTAATGTATTCTCTAGTCGACTACTTATGGCTCACGGTCAGCGCAGTTGCAGTGGTAAGCTGCAGGCTAGTTGCTACCTGTTTCTGATATCCTTTTTCCATTTGCACAATTGCTGCGTGGGCTTAAAACGTAATTTTTCTTAATATTAATTTCGGATTTTCTTTCGCCTCGACTGCAGTTGATGTCGAGTGACCTTTTGGTCTTGAATGCGAAACCACAAGGAGAATCCTTTGAGCAAAAGCCAAAGCTACAGGCGCTGGACTGCAGCTATCGGGCAGCCTTCAACGTAATGCGGGGTAAAATATTGCCACGAGTGCCACGCCTCAAGGGAATGCGGCGAAGGGGAGAGATTGAAGAAGGATGGATAAGGCGCCTTAACTTATTGCCCAGCGCCCACTTTTTGATTGTCGCTGGAAAAGCTTCCAACTTAAATGGCGATTTAATTGAATCAGTTGGCGGAAATTATTGAATTTTACATGAGTGCATACGCGTTTTAATTGAAACACGATGCCACACTCTAAAAGTGAAGCGAAAAAAAAAACAACACTGGATCGAAGAAATGCAATTCGAATATGGAATACGCTGTAAAACTTCTAGAAGGCTTATGAAAACGCAGTTGTTATTTAAATATGTGCTCCAACTACAACAATTAGAATTGTCAAATTTAACTTTAGTTCCATATTAATATAGATGAAGCTCATTATAGATGAATGTATAATTAAGGAAACTTATTGATGAGCCAAAATGGTTACCAAACTCATTGAGCTGGTTCAATTGAACTTGAATACATCCCACAACCAAAGACTCCTCCTAGGCTACATTTGCTAATCAAATCAGAAAACCCTCCCAGTTAGGCTAGCACTTGCTTGTAAATGAATTGTAAGTGAACAGTGTAAATTAATTCATGCCACAGCTTGTCGATCATTCGGATTGGCGCACGTGCCTAAGCCAGAAGCTGGCTGATAGCAACACCAACTGTCCTTGCACCTGCAGCTGCCTCAGTTGCTGGCTTTGCTTGGCGCATAAAGTACAAACGAAGCGAAATGAAAATGGTTTGCGGTAGCGAGCTTAGCGATTAAATTGAACTCGAGAGCAAAAAAAAAATAATACCTGAAGAAGCAGTCACGACCATAGAGATACCCTTTAATTGCTAACAAAAATTCGTCAAGTGCATTCGATGTAGTTTTAGGGAAACTCTGATGGACGGCATAGCTTTTATTATCTTTCACTTTCCCTTTTGTCTCTCTCTGTTTATCTGTTTCGCTGTTTTCCCTCTCTATTTCTATCTCTCTCTCTCTCTTTCAGTCTTGCTATATATTTGATTTAATATAACTTTGAACTTTTCAGTCTTCCAGTCTTTGTTTCAATCTCTCTCTCTCTCTCTCTGTCTCTCTACCTTACTGCCCCATTTCTGCTTTCTCCTCACCGTTTATCATTTCTTCTTTTTCTTTTCCTACCTCTCAATTTATCTCTTTTTTCTATCTCTCCCTTACCCAGTCCTCTCTATCTTCCTCTCAATATCCCAATATCTACTATCATCCTCTTCCACTTTTCCACTTCTCTGTATCCCATTCTCTCTCACCCACTCCCTGCTTCAATATCTATCTCTCTCTCTCTCTCTCTCTCTCTCTCTCTCTCTCTCTCTCTCACTCCGTCATACATATATCATCCCATCACATTTGCCTTCACCTAATTTGTTTACTCACATCTATTTCTGTATCGTATTCTTAAGCGTTTACCTAGCTCCGTTGGCCTTTTGCTCATTTCGCTATTAAGAAACGCTTACAAACAACATCTGAATAGACATGCTGCTCTGCAGCGCGCCGCACTCTTCCGTACACCATACATTTCGCTAGTAGCTCGGCAAATATTATAGGAAAAATGATTGCGCTCCTTGCACTAAGCCATTGCCAACATAAGCTGCAACAACAGCAATAGCAACAACAGACTGTTGGCTGAAAGGCAGCAAAGACAACAACCAGGACGACCTCCAATTAGAAATGGTTTTGCTATTTGGTCGCGTGCATATGCTTCCCTTACACTCTTACCTCTTTCTCTCACTGTCTCTCTCTCTCTCACTCTCTCTCTCACTCACTCACTCTGCATATGCTTGTGTGAAATTTAGCGCGCAATACTGCCACACACACTCGCACACACACCCTAGCACACACCCAAGCACCGATTTATGCCCCACAGGCAGCAAGGAGCAGCAACAGCCAGCAACAGTTTCACCTTTACGCCATATTTATGTTTGACACCGCAACACACACAAACACATATCTTCTCTTGCTCTTACTCACTCTCCATCTCTCCACCTTGCACTCCCTCCATCTCTCTCACTCTGTTCCTCTTCTTGCAATTCAGTCGCAACCTTTGCTCATGATGACGTTGCTTTTGACCTAGTAAAATGCAACAGCTTTAAAGTCAAAGTGCGATGTTTCTTGCCTTTGCTGCCTGTTGTAATTGTCGTTGTTGTTATTTTTATTATTATTATTAGTATTATTATTATTACAATAATAATTATTATTTTTATTAATATTATTACTATTGTTGTTCTGGAATCATAAACAAATGACATACATTCATTCACAATTACTTATACAGACACAGAGAAAAGGAAACTGTGTCAATAGAACTGGCAAATTGTAGCAATATCAATGCTCAACTATAAGATACCCTGTAAGCAGTAGAGTTGCTTCTGTATGCATTTCAGCCTCTGTTATGTTCGGGACTTGAATAGTTTTTTTTTCTTAAGACTGATCAACTAAGAGATACCCTGTAAGCAACAGACTTCCTTCTGTATCTCACTTAGCCTAAGTTCTATCATTATCGCTCATTTCCAATGGCATTGCTGAAGACTCCAGGCGTAGTTTGTCAGAGAGTGATGCACTAAAAGATACCCTGTAAGCTGCAAAGAGCCTCCAGCTATACACCTACAAGTTGCTTTACCTTCATTTTTGTTCATATAATCTAATGTTAACGACATTTTCACCATCTAATGCATTTTTATCGAGAGAGTGATCAACTCAAACATACCCTATAAATACCTTTAGCAATATCATAACACATAAACAGGCTTTCCAATTCTATGCTTTACCTATGTAGTACCTAGCAATGAGAGTTCATTTGCAAGAGTGATGAACTGAGACATACTCTGGAAACACCTACTAACTTTTCTCTATACACCTTATAGGTTACCCTTACGAATATATTCCATATTCCACATTAGATGACATTCTTCAGTGATTGGAACGAGATATCAACATTAAGAATATGTAGAAAACTGATTTCCAACAAACATAGATCTTATAATATTATCGATAAATAAACCCATAGATTTTACGATATCCTGGAAGTTTATTAAAAATGCTACAAATTTCATCTCTCTTAACATATTTCTCTTCGATATACTTGTCTTAAACAAAAACATTCTATAAGCTTATCAAAAATGTATTCCTTATCAATCCTGCAGCTTTTACAATATCCACAAATATATTTATAAAACTTCAGTTCTATGCATATTCAAGATTTGGTGATTCTATATAGAATCGCGTAATCTCTCTTTAAATAATTCTCTTCAATATATTTGCCTTAAAGACCTAGTAATTTGCACCTCTCCGACTGTGAGACAATGCAGCGTTTAATGATGTTGTTATATTCTTGTGCCTGTCTCTGACAGAAAACGTAGCGCCCAACTGGGCAGCTGACCGCAGCTTGGCAGTAGCTGGTCAGCACTCTTGGGCAGCACCATCCAAGCACCACCTGGGCAGCGCTTGGGCACCACTAACTAACTATTTAAGCACCGACTGTTGCCAGAAGTACATGCAAATTTTAAAAATGCATTACATTAGAGTGTTTGACGGCATACAAAGGATATCATATGCCAGCTAGGGGTCTAGGGTTCTTAAGAGACAACATACACACACACACACACATATATGTATATATATATATATTTGAAAGTGAAAGCATTTAGACATGGAAATGAAAGTGCTGGGCCACACGTTTTGGTTTTTATTGTTGCTGCCAGTGATTCAGTGAGGCTACTAAAGAGAAGGCCAGCAGAGCATGCCAGTTGAATAATGCATAGATTAGTGACCCACCAACAGCTATGTACATATGTGAGTGTGTGTGTGTGTGTGTGTGTGTGTGTGTGCGTGTGTGTGTGTGTGTGTGTGTGTGTGTGTGTGTGTGTAACTAAATGCAATGAGCTTTCAACCCACAAAAAAAAAAGCTGCCATAAGGAATAGAAACACAATTAACTTTAATATCTCATTCAATCCATTTATTTTTTAAATATAAATTTATACAAATGTATTAGGAATAATTAGGTTATATATATACATACATATAGAGGCTATATATAAAGTAAAATTGTTCGTCTTCATCTCCTTCGTCTCCATGTTGCTCACCTTCCCCTGAAGATGAAAATAATGAAGATGAAGACAATGAGGACGGGCAATTTCGCTTTCGATATATTCATTTCCAACTTTTACATATTTTTTATTTTTGTATTGACTTTAATTTCTTCATTTTCTTCAATTTCGTCATTCCCTGCATCCAGTTTATCTTCTTCATCCATTCAATCGTCTTCAGCTCCTTCTTCATCATTATTTATCTTCAACATCTTTTTCATCGTTAATAAATATATTCAAAATTTTGGATTATTATAGATTATAGGGCTATATATAGATCAAAAGCAAAATTCATCATCTTCATCTCCTTCGTCTTCATTATGCTCACCTTCCTCTGAAGATGAGAATAATGAAGATGAGCAAGATGAGGTTGACACATTTTACTTTTGAAATATTCGTCACCAACATTTTCAAATTTTGCATCTTTTCTAATTTTTATCGTCTTTATCAATTTCTTCTTCAAATTCTTCATTTTATCATCTTTATTTTCATCATCATTGATCTTCTTCATCATTAATTGTCAGCTTCATAATTTGCTTCATCTCCTTCAACTTCTTCATCTGTACTCTTTGAGGTATCTTCTAGTCCAGCACTACCAAGCACAAGCTATATTTACTTGTTCAACATGCTGAAAGCAAATGGCTTGGTATGCTGTTTACATTCCGTTTCAAAGGCCAAACAAATACTAAGCTGTTTCATTCTCAAATGTTTCAATGTGAAATCTCAACTTTTGAAATAGATAAAGACAAAGATTTGACCAAAAGCAGTCAACAAAGCATCACAAAGTGCAAACTCGCTCTGATGTCCAACACAACGAATGTCGAATGACGGCAGTTGTAAATAGAAATAAAATTCACTGAATTATTAATATCATTATCATTATTATTATTAGATGCTTTATGCTATTTACATGATAAAAGTTGAAAGTTGTGCAAAGTTTTAATGAAGATTTTTGGTCTTCGGGTGCTTCAATTGATGAATTTTGAAAATTCAATTGAAAACGAAATCAATTGAAGCCTCTGACAGGACAGGGCCAATTAGCTTGAACACAAAGCGGATGCAGGCAGCGATAACAACGGAACGTAATGTCCAAAAAGGGTTATTCAAGGAGCCATCAAATTGGGGTCTTAAAATGGTGACGGCGTGCAAAATGTGCATTAGATTTTCAATACTGTAGAGCTGAGGGCGGAAAATGAAGGACGGTGGGCGGTGGGTGGTGGCGGTCAAAGGTGGGTGTTGGGCGGTTTATGGCTGGGTTGAGCGATGCTGCTAGAGAAATTGCATTGCGCTTTGGCATTGTCTTATTTTGTGCATTGCACTGATTTGGTTTTATCGGTGAAAATGAATTGAAAAACTGAGCGAGCCCAGATGCCTTCAAGTCTAACATACATAGACATAGTAAGACAGAGATAGATATATATATATAGAGAGAGAGAGAGAGAGAGAGAGAGAACAGCTAACCAAACAAAAGTACAAGCAGAATGAGTCAAATTTTTTGGCATTTTTTCATTCGTTTCTCACAGCTCTCTCTCTCTCTCTCTCTCTCTCTCTCTCTCTCTCTCTCTCTCTCTCTCTCTCTCTCTCTCTCTGCTGATGCTGACTTATTGATTATACGACAACAGATACCCTCCCATACACACACACGCGCTGTTAACCCTTTTGTTGCATTGCTGCCGTTGTCTTTCCACTGAGGCTTACCATTCACAATCAGAAGCATGCAAAAAAGCGGTAATTGAAATGTCTTGTGGCATGCGGCATGTGGCATGTGGTATGCGGCATGTCGCCTTTAAGTACCCGCAACAAAGAATCGAAGTTAACAACAAACAAGTGCAATGCAGCCATAAAATGCAAATCAAAACTCGAACAGAGCAAAGGCAATGGCGGGAGTGTGTGGGCAAGAGACTGGGAGAGGTAGACGGAGAGATGGAGAGAGGGAGAGCGTAATATTATATTAATAGATCACAGACCAAATTAAATTTGGAATAAGTCTAAATACGTTGTAGCGCTTAAAATTATGCGCATATTTGTCTAAGCTCTCAAAAAAAAGATTTTGATTATCTTTTTTTTATCTAACAGCATACAGCTGTTAATCAATTAATGTTATTGATATGATTTGCCATATTTTGTCTTCTTGGGCTGATACAGTTACGGATTTTATATGGTCAGCCCAAAACTTAACATTGTAGTTAAATATATCAATATGTATCAACATAACAATTTATATCAATGCCTACAACTGTTCCATTGATATTTCATAATTTCTGTTCTTGTGGGCCTAAACATTCCAGCAATTAAAGACCTTCAAGGCTTAAGAACTTCAACTTTAAACACTTTGTGAACATTTGTTTGCCCACAGCGCAAGCAATTTTACAGGGCATTAAGAAAAACGTCAACAAAACAAAGGCGCACCAAATACAAAACGTGACTTCAGCAGCAGCCGTCGACTGAGCTGGACTTTAAAGCTGCTTGACTCACAGATTGACTGATTGACTGTCTGACAGAGTGTCTGATTGAGTGGTTGACATTTTGTAAATTTGTAAATTTTTTTATACCGGGGCGCGACAAAAGTCAACAAGACAAAGTTCTTTAAGCATCAATAAGCGTCGCGCCGTCAGAAAGGCCTGGCAGAGGGGAGCTGTAAATATTTTTGATTCCATCAATATATATATAAATATATATATTGGCTCCATTGCCTGAGCCCCTGTCAGCACCTTATTTGCATATTTGGTTAATTGAAATTGATTTTGGTGGCGTCAACAGAAAAAAAAAAAAAAAAAAAAAAAAAAAAACGGAAATTCTCTGGTCATGCGGAAGTGCAGTACAGTGGAATGAAACAGATGGAGGAAAGTAGAGTTACTTGGCGCATATATTCATATGATGCAAGCGAAACAGTGGAATGAAACATATGACACCAAATGAAACGCTAGCCTTGCCGTTTCTCTTCTCACTCACCCCTTACGTTTCAACACCGGAACAGTGGAATGAAACAGTCAACTGATTTATGGGCAGCACAGTGTACAATAGTCACCTGGCGAATGGCAGTGGCCATGCCCATATTTGCATGTCTGGCTGTACAATAAACAAATGTCACATACTCTGCACCATCATGGAACAGTTGAATGAAACAGACAGCTCAAAGGACAGTCACCTTGCGGTTGCTGACCTACTGCGGCAGGCATGTATTTGCACATTTGGCTAAATTACAGCGAAAAGCGTAAGACGAAAGAAGCCAGTTGCCGGAACAACGGAATGAAACAGGCAGCTGATTGTGACAGCAGAAAGTACAGTCACCTACCTTGCGGTTGCACTCATAAAAAATCAATTTCAATTTGGAATATAACGAACATTATTGTGCACCTCATGGAATGGAAGTGCGGATGGGTCATTGCAGCGAGCGGGTGTGGATGCAGAGCGGGGAGAGCCTGGCCTTTGAGGTTAAAACTTGGAACGAAGCGAAAAGAGACGTGATGAATCAGTGTTTGGTGCTGGTCGTTGTTGTGTTGATCTACTGACTGTGTGTTATTGGCGCGTAGGAATGAAGTCGAAGTCGAGCAGGAACCGCGCGGGGACGTGCACAAGGACACTCAAAGAGACCGGGGGTAAGGAAAAAAGCTGTGCTGACGGTTGTCTCGAACTGGAAGTCAAATCCACAGGCATCAACACATTAGCACTGAGTAACCAACTAAAATCTTACAACAGGCCATCGACACAAAGCGCCACTGCATGCGGAACTATGACACGGTCTCTCTCAACACTACCCATGCCTACACTACCTTGGCGTACAGAGGAGGCGCACATGGATCGACAGTGTGCATGACAGAGTAGACCAGCAGTGTCCCTCATGCAGACTGTTCGTGCAGTTAAATTAATTTTATTGTTATCCCACAAGTCTATATACCTAAGTTAAAAACATTTTTTCCAATGGGCTTGGCTAGTGGTCCCAAAATCAGGTAAGAACGGAAGGGTACAGATGCTTACATTATCACTAATAGATTCCCAGCATACTCGTGGTGCAGACTTAAGGTGTAAGGCTAGACGTGTTGCGCCTTGGAAGAGAGTATCATCGTCGCAGCTTCACGAACACAGCGAGGTCACTTGTACCCTCGTCCCTGACGGGTCCCCGCTGAACTCACTGTTGTTGTCTGCAGCATGACACCGTAAGTCCGGGCTCTTATTTCTAGCTATTTTGTGGTTGGCGTGCAACATGCACACACTGCGACTGGCTGTTTAGGTGCCAGGGGGTTTGGTTGGTGTTTGGGATACGGTTGGAGTCGCGTTGCTTGTGACGTCAATGCACACACGCAGGCACGCACGCACGCACGCACCACATGGTTGACAACAATGCAGCCAGCCAAACAGAACAGAGCGACTGACACACGGCATTAGGGGCTAAAGGGGCGTGGTAACAAACTACAGCACAACTTTAGCGCAATGCAATGCAATGACATATGATTAATCGCAAGCACAGGACCAAAAAAAAAAAAAACAGGCAAAAGGAAAAATACAACAAAAACATATCAGCTAGATAGCCACAACGCATTGTGGGCGCCAATGCCGATTTAGCGGCATAAACTCCAAATTTAAAGATATGAACTTGAAACTTTGCAAATATTCTTAGATTATTAAAGTTGTTAACTTATTCGAAAATTAAAATATAATAACGAATATTTGCACATTTACACTTTACGCGATCCGCCGTAATCTTATTAGTTCTGCTCTACGAAACACAACTATTTTCAAGTTAGGTTCAAACATGATTTATGAAATCTACTAAATGCATAACAACACAGCAATGAACACAATTTTCCGCTTTAATCTACATTCTACATACTTTGATTAATATTTTGCATTAGTGATGTAAAAATCATCGATGCATCGAGCATCGATGTTTTTTTTACCAACTTTTACCGATGTTTTTCGATGTTTTTGCTGATACCGATGTTGAGCGATGCATCGATATTTTGCAAAACATCAATGGTTTAATTCTTAATAACATAACATTGCCATTTTGTGAACAGCAAACTTTGAAATGCCGAAGTAAGTAAATACATATATTTTAATCAAAATATATATATAGTTGGTATATATTTGTTTGTATAAGAAAGTAAATTTAAAAAGACTTTCAGTTTATTGTACTTATATTGTTAAAACAAAAATTATGTGTTTTAGAATAACAGCGAAAACAAGCTTCTGCTGGAAGCATTTCATAAAAATTGACGAGAAAAACGTAAAGTGCAATATTTGTGGGAAAATATTAAAAACATCCGGAAACACGACTAATATGCAGGATCATTTACGCAATATTCACAAGTTAAACAAAGAAAACGAGGAATCACAAAAAAAAGTAATCCCAAGGCAAGTTTCCATATCTGAGAGTTTCCATAATATATCGGATTTTGGAGCTGAAGGTGGTAAAACAAAAGAAATAAATAATGCCATAGTGTATATGATTGCTAAGGACATTCAGCCATTTTCTATTGTTGAAAATCAAGGCTTTAAATACTTGATGGCTAAAGTAGCACCTCGTTACGAAATTCCTTCGCGGTATATAGTAACAAAATGGGTTGATGAAAAGTACAATCAAATGAAGCAGCAATGGAAAATAAAGCTTCACGGCAAGACCATGAGTTTAACCATGGATGTATGGAGTGACCAAATGTCGATGCGCAGTTTTCTAGGCATTACTGCTCATTTTCTGTTGGAGCAGGAAATGCGTTCCTTGACAATAGGAGCTTTGGTGCTAAGTGAGCGGCATACAGGAAGTTATCTATGCGAAATGTTAGAAAGCTGTTGCTCGGACTGGAATATTCAAAAGGAGCAAGTGGCAGCTATTGTCACAGATAATGGGGCAAACATTATTAAAGCCGCTGAGTTAGCGTTTGGGCGCAAAAAACACCTATCTTGTTTTGCTCACACGCTTAATCTTATTGCACGCTCTGCCATTCAAAGGGACTCCGTAAATGGATGCATTACCAAAATGAAAGCAATCGTTAAATTTTTTAATCATAGTGTTATAGCCAGCGACCAATTAAGAAAAACTACGGACAAAGTCTTAATACAGGATGTTGCAACGAGATGGAACAGCACTTATTATATGATCAAGCGATTTATGGAAGTCAAAACACAAGTGACTGATATCTTGTTAAGCTTACCAAGCGACCTGATAATGCTCACAGGTAAAGAGCTTGAACTGCTAAACTGTGTCCTTACAATGATGAGCCCCCTCGAAGAAGCTACAAAAATCATAAGCGGGGATACATATTGCACGGCTAGTATGGTGATTCCAATTGTCAACATTTTGAAAGAAAAATTGCATAAATTAAATGACAGCTCGCCCGAGGCGAAAGACATGAAGGAGTTCCTGCTTCTCGAAATAGAAAAGCGCGTGGGATCAATAGAGCAGGTATTTTTCAAATATTAATTTTATTTTACTTAAATTAATAAATGAAATGCATTATTTTAGGTACCGATTCTGGCGATGGCTACGTTACTCGATACCAGATTCAAAAAGTTGCATTTTAGTGATCCTTCGGCATGTGCCGATGCACTTTTGAAAATTAAATCCCTGTTTGAACCAGACAACAATAATGAAGTCATACCACAGACTACTGTGAGCTCTACATCATTTTGGGACCATCATTATGAGCTTGCTCAACGCCATAATCCGAATGTGGACATGGATGTTGAGATAAGTGCTTATCTTCGAATGCAGTTAACCGCATTCGAAAGCGAACCTTTATATGTTTGGGAAGGTATGAAAAATACCTATCCCAATTTATACAAAATTGCCAAAAAATTTTTGCCGTTGATGGCCTCTTCTGTTCCCTCTGAAAGGGTGTTTTCAGCGGCTGGCAATATATTATGCCACAAACGTAATAGACTTACGCCTGAGCGATTAAGCCGCATTTTGTTTTTGCAGAGCATTAACGAAAAGGATTTTTTTAAAAATAATAATTAGGTTTGATTTGACTGCTATGAAAGCATAAGATATTTCTATTTTAAATATTGTTAAGTTAAGTTTAATTTTATTGAAATGAAAAGACTGCTATGAAAGCTGATGCCTATTTTAATTTTTGTTGAATACTTTTAAGTTTTTTGTATAATAATAACGCTTTGAAAGCAAACATGAAATATTCGTTTTATTGTCAAACGGGAATGTTTTAAAACATCGATGCATCGAACTTTCAATCCGATGTTTCAACCCAACATCGATGTTTGATTTTGAACACATAGATGGACATCGACATCGATGTTTTTATTCAAATTTACATCACTATTTTGCATCATTAACACCTCAGTTAGACGAAATATTTCGTAAACGAAAAACAATTAAATATTTCACCCGTGGTAAGCAATTTTGGGCAAACACAACTTAGCGTAGCATCAGCTGACTTTACAGGAATGCCAAAAAGTCTGTGATGCACGAAAACAATTAAAAAAAAAAAAAAAAAAACAGTTCTATAATGGCTAGACATTTCTACAATGGAACTAAGAAGAAAATTTAACAAAATAATGTTGGACTTTATGCTGCTAAATCGGCATTTGCGTCCATAGTGCAATGGACGATAATCGACTAGAAAATACCCAAACTATTTAAAACATTTCAGTTTTATATTAAAATATATATACTTTATTTTATTTCTTATTATTACATTTGAAATTGCTTTAATTTAATTAAAATCAAACAAAAATGTTCTGAAGGATAACAAAGTTTTTATTACATAAGATGATGATCTCAATTTACTTTTAAATAGTTTCCAGAAAAATATTGGAACATACTTTGAATACATAAAGTCGAAGTATCATAATGTCGCATTACAATATTTCAGAACTATTATTATACATAAAACACAGGATAAAAATTCCAATCACTCCCAATGAATGTGCTGAGCTCGACAAAGCAGGTGCGACGGAGGAGTCCAGAGGAGTTCCCAACGAGAACAGATAAATCATGATGAATACTGATGTTAGATGCTGATGTTACAGCTCCCCTAATACTACTAATAATACTAATGATAATGAAATAAATACGAATTTTTCCCGCGTCAAAGGAATTGAAGAATATGGAAATACGTTAAGCAATTATTTCTGATCATGTTAAAACGTCCCAACAATACATGTCTATAAATTCACACCTCACCACAATTCTAAATTCTAAATTCTAAATTCTTCACGACCCTGCTAAGAAGATTCTTCACGACCCTGCTAAGAAGGTTATATACTGCATTCAATGTCTAGGACATCGTCTTCACCCTAGTATAAGGGTATCATCTTGAAGATTTGAGCTCTGATGAATATGAAGCTGTGTTATTAATGACAACCAATACATTTCCCATAGCAAGGGAATGTGAGACCCTGCTAAGAAGGTTCTTCACGACCCTGCTAAGAAGGTTATATACTGCATTCAATGTCTAGGACATCGTCTTCACCCTAGTATAAGGGTATCATCTTGAAGATTTGAGCTCTGATGATTGAAGCTGTGTTATTAATGACAACCAATACATTTCCCATAGCAAGGGAATGTGAGACCCTGCTAAGAAGGTTCTTCACGACCCTGCTAAGAAGGTTCTTCACGACCCTGCTAAGAAGGTTATATACTGCATTCAATGTCTAGGACATCGTCTTCACCCTAGTATAAGGGTATCATCTTGAAGATTTGAGCTCTGATGAATATGAAGCTGTGTTATTAATGACAACCAGATACATTTCCCATAGCAAGGGAATGTGAGACCCTGCTAAGAAGGTTCTTCACGACCCTGCTAAGAAGGTTCTTCACGACCCTGCTAAGAAGGTTATATACTGCATTCAATGTCTAGGACATCGTCTTCACCCTAGTATAAGGGTATCATCTTGAAGATTTGAGCTCTGATGAATATGAAGCTGTGTTATTAATGACAACCAATACATTTCCCATAGCAAGGGAATGTGAGACCCTGCTAAGAAGGTTCTTCACGACCCTGCTAAGAAGGTTATATACTGCATTCAATGTCTAGGACATCGTCTTCACCCTAGTATAAGGGTATCATCTTGAAGATTTGAGCTCTGATGAATATGAAGCTGTGTTATTAATGACAACCAATACATTTCCCATAGCAAGGGAATGTGAGACCCTGCTAAGAAGGTTCTTCACGACCCTGCTAAGAAGGTTATATACTGCATTCAATGTCTAGGACATCGTCTTCACCCTAGTATAAGGGTATCATCTTGAAGATTTGAACTCTGATGAATATGAAGCTGTGTTATTAATGACAACCAATACATTTCCCATAGCAAGGGAATGTGAGAATAAGGAGAATATGAGAATACGAGAATACGAAGAATATGAGAGCAATAATTTCTAATCACAATAAAACGTCCAGCAATACTTTCTAATCACCATAGACCGTCCAACAATACTTTATAAATACATTTATATATTGTATTAGAAATAAAAGTTGAAATTTGATATAAAAATGTAGTCTACCCAAAAAAAATTTTCGGATTCGTATTACAATATTTCAGAACTATTATTATACATAAAACACAAGATAAAAATTCCAATCACTCCCAATGAATGTGCTGAGCTCGACAAAGCAGGTGCGACGGAGGAGTCCAGAGGAGTTCCCAACGAGAACAGATAAATCATGATGAATACTGATGTTAGATGCTGATGTTACAGCTCCCCTAATACTACTAATAATACTAATGATAATGAAATAAATACGAATTATTCCCGCGTCAAAGGAATTGAAGAATATGGAAATACGTTAAGCAATTATTTCTGATCATGTTAAAACGTCCCAACAATACATGTCTATAAATTCACACCTCACCACAATTCTAAATATATTTACGGTGCATACTTCACGACCCTGCTAAGAAGATTCTTCACGACCCTGCTAAGAAGGTTATATACTGCATTCAATGTCTAGGACATCGTCTTCACCCTAGTATAAGGGTATCATCTTGAAGATTTGAGCTCTGATGAATATGAAGCTGTGTTATTAATGACAACCAATACATTTCCCATAGCAAGGGAATGTGAGAATAAGGAGAATATGAGAATACGAGAATACGAAGAATATGAGAGCAATAATTTCTAATCACAATAAAACGTCCAGCAATACTTTCTAAACACCATAGATCGTCCAACAATACTATATAAATACACTTATATATTGTATTAGAAATAAAAGTTGAAATTTGATATAAAAATGTAGTCTACCCAAAAAAAATTTTCGGATTCGTATTACAATATTTCAGAACTATTATTATACATAAAACACAAGATAAAAATTCCAATCCCTCCCAATGAATGTGCTGAGCTCGACAAAGCAGGTGCGACGGAGGAGTCCAGAGGAGTTCCCAACGAGAACAGATAAATCATGAGGAATACTGATGTTAGATGCTGATGTTACAGCTCCCCTAATACTACTAATAATACTAATTGATAATGAAATAAATACGAATTTTTCCCGCGTCAAAGGAATTGAAGAATATGGAAATACGTTAAGCAATTATTTCTGATCATGTTATAAAACGTCCCAACAATACATGTCTATAAATTCACACCTCACCACAATTCTAAATATATTTACAGTGCATTCTTCACGACCCTGCTAAGAAGATTCTTCACGACCCTGCTAAGAAGGTTAATACTGCATTCAATGTCTAGGACTCGTCTTCACCCTAGTATAAGGGTATCATCTTGAAGATTTGAGCTCTGATGAATATGAAGCTGTGTTATTAATGACAACCAATACATTTCCCATAGCAAGGGAATGTGAGACCCTGCTAAGAAGGTTCTTCACGACCCTGCTAAGAAGGTTATATACTGCATTCAATGTCTAGGACATCGTCTTCACCCTAGTTATAAGGGTATCATCTTGAAGATTTGAGCTCTGATGAATATGCAAGCTGTGTTATTAATGACAACCAATACATTTCCCATAGCAAGGGCAATGTGAAGACCCCTGCTAAGAAGGTTCTTCACGACCCTGCTAAGAAGGTTATATACTGCATTCAATGTCTAGGACATCGTCTTCACCCTAGTATAAGGGTATCATCTTGAAGATTTGAACTCTGATGAATATGAAGCTGTGTTATTAATGACAACCAATACATTTCCCATAGCAAGGGAATGTGAGAATAAGGAGAATATGAGAATACGAGAGAATACGAAGAATATGAGAGCAATAATTTCTAATTCACAATTAAAACGTCCAGCAATACTTTCTAATCACCATAGACCGTCCAACAATACTTTATAAATACATTTATATATTGTATTAGAAATAAAAGTTGAAATTTGATATAAAAATGTAGTCTACCCAAAAAAAATTTTCGGATTCGTATTACAATATTTCAGAAACTATTATTATACATAAAACACAAGATAAAAATTCCAATCACTCCCAATGAATGTGCTGAGCTCGACAAAGCAGGTGCGACGGAGGAGTCCAGAGGAGTTCCCAACGAGAACAGATAAATCATGATGAATACTGGTGTTAGATGCTGATGTTACAGCTCCCCTAATACTACTAATAATACTAATGATAATGAAATAAATACGAATTTTTCCCGCGTCAAAGGAATTGAAGAATATGGAAATACGTTAAGCAATTATTTCTGATCATGTTAAAACGTCCCAACAATACATGTCTATAAATTCACACCTCACCACAATTCTAAATATATTTACAGTGCATTCTTCACGACCCTGCTAAGAAGATTCTTCACGACCCTGCTAAGAAGGTTATATACTGCATTCAATGTCTAGGACATCGTCTTCACCCTAGTATAAGGGTATCATCTTGAAGATTTGAGCTCTGATGAATATGAAGCTGTGTTATTAATGACAACCAATACATTTCCCATAGCAAGGGAATGTGAGACCCTGCTAAGAAGGTTCTTCACGACCCTGCTAAGAAGGTTATATACTGCATTCAATGTCTAGGACATCGTCTTCACCCTAGTATAAGGGTATCATCTTGAAGATTTGAGCTCTGATGAATATGAAGCTGTGTTATTAATGACAACCAATACATTTCCCATAGCAAGGGAATGTGAGACCCTGCTAAGAAGGTTCTTCACGACCCTGCCTAAGAAGGTTATATACTTGCATTCAATGTCTAGGACATCGTCTTCACCCTAGTATAAGGGTATCATCTTGAAGATTTGAGCTCTGATGAATATGAAGCTGTGTTATTAATGACAACCAATACATTTCCCATAGCAAGGGAATGTGAGACCCTGCTAAGAAGGTTCTTCACGACCCTGCTAAGAAGGTTATATACTGCATTCAATGTCTAGGACATCGTCTTCACCCTAGTATAAGGGTATCATCTTGAAGATTTGAACTCTGATGAATATGAAGCTGTGTTATTAATGACAACCAATACATTTCCCATAGCAAGGGAATGTGAGAATAAGGAGAATATGAGAATACGAGAATACGAAGAATATGAGAGCAATAATTTCTAATCACAATAAAACGTCCAGCAATACTTTCTAATCACCATAGACCGTCCAACAATACTTTATAAATACATTTATATATTGTATTAGAAATAAAAGTTGAAATTTGATATAAAAATGTAGTCTACCCAAAAAAAATTTTCGGATTCGTATAAAACCATCCATCAAACGTGTCTAAATGCTTATAATGGCTATCAAATTCTCCACACTCCAATCTCTGGAGTAACTTTCTCCGAATTATACTCCATCAGACCTTATACTTCGTATATAATGTATTATGGTCAAATTCTTTTTAAAAATAATGCATTTTAAATTTGTTATAAAAAAATGTACGTCACCCAAAAAAAAATGTTTTCGGATTCATATAGAGCCATCCACAAACGTGTGAATAGAGCTTTTCAAATTCTGTGCGAAAATTAAACCAATTTCAATAATAATAATAAAAAAAAAATATGTTTAATACTTCTTTAGATTCGCAAAAAACTTCCATAAACATGTCTAAACAAATAATACGAATGCTCGTAATTAATTAAATTCATTTGAGGGCTTAGAGGAGAAACGCAATACTGTTATCTCCATTCTCACTGACATCTGGGCCGTGGCTTTGGACGACTAATGCGCCTTGATACACCCATTGATCAATGTGTTATCATTGGTGCCTTAACTGTTTTGAATACAGACCCACGAATGGCCTCTATCACTACATACATACATACATACATATGAGACTACCAAAGCTGACAGTGAAAGATGAGACGCCCCAATGAATAAAAAATAAATAATAATGAATATATCGAGCACATTCAATTCATCACAAGAAATGCATGATACTTTAAGTGTGCCCCAAAAAAAAAAAAAACACATTTTCCGCAACAGATTCTCATAGGCGGCGATAACGATCAAATAAAAAATCGGTAGAAAATTTTTAAAGCTTATATGACACATTTAAACATGTCAGCAAATATTCTCAGAGATTCCAAAAATCTTGACCGAGCACAGTCGCAAAATAGATCTATAAATATCAAAAAAATAGATCGAGCCGCAGGAAAAAGTCAAAGAGTTTAAAAAGGTTAATACGATATGTTAATGAGATATATAATTATCAAGCTCCATTCCACACAAAAACTGTATAGAAAATTTTTAGATATGAACACCACCAACTTTGCACGAATAAAAATCAACGTTAAATCTCCAACTTCATATAAAATTCAGATCAATGCAATCAACGCATTACAATTATCAAAGTTCGTACATATAATGTCTATCAAAAACCATCCTTTAACATTTCATCCGTATACTTTCCGTATACTCTGACGTTCAATTGTCGAGTATAGGAATATAAATAACACATTTGTGCCCAACGCTCATACGAGCCTCTCTAAGTATCCCCGTACTCAGAGAGAATGCAACATATTTCGTAGCATCCCACGCATCTCACCCCATCTTTCATCAGTGTGGAGTCCTGAGTATCCCCGTCGTACTCAGAGAGAACCCTTGGCAACATATTACGTAGCATCTACACATTATTCTCGTGGGGAGTATTGAGTATCCCCGTACTCAGAGAGATGACAACAGATTCTACGTAGCATCAACACATTTCTCGTGTGGAGTTCCTGGAGTATCCCCGTACTCAGAGGAGAATGCAAACATAGTTCCGTAGCATCCCACGGCAGCTCACACATCTTCTCGTGATGGAGTCCGGAGATCCCGTACTCAGATGAGAATGCAAAACATATTTCGTTAGGCATCCCACGCAATCTCACAACATCTTCTCGTGTGGCGTCCTGAGTACCCGTTACTCAGAGAGATGAAACATATTTCGTAGCATCTCACACATCTCTCGTGTGGAGTCGAGTTCCCCGGAATCAGAGAGAAGCCACATCTTTACGTAGCATCTCACACATTTTTCTCGGTGGAGTATTGCGTATCCCGTACTCAGAGAGAATGCAACATATTTACGTAGCATCTCACACATCTTCTCGTGTGGAGTCCTGAGTATCCCCGTACTCAGAGAGAATGCAACATATTTCGTAGCATCCCACGCATCTCACACATCTTCTCGTGTGGAGTCCTGAGTATCCCCGTACTCAGAGAGAATGCAACATATTTCGTAGCATCCCACGCATCTCACACATCTTCTCGTGTGGAGTCCTGAGTATCCCCGTACTCAGAGAGAATGCAACATATTTACGTAGCATCTCACACATCTTCTCGTGTGGAGTCCTGAGTATCCCCGTACTCAGAGAGAATGCAACAATTACGTAGCATCTCACACATCTTCTCGTGTGGAGTCCTGAGTATCCCCGTACTCAGAGAGAATGCAACATATTTCGTAGCATCCCACGCATCTCACACATCTTCTCGTGTGGAGTCCTGAGTATCCCCGTACTCAGAGAGAATGCAACATATTTCGTAGCATCCACGCTATCACACACATTATTCGCGTGTGGATCAGTCCTGAGGCTAATCCCCGTACTCAGAGAGAATGCAACATATTTCGTAGCATCCCACGCATCTCACACATCTTCTCGTGTGGAGTCCTGAGTATCCCCGTACTCAGAGAGAATGCAACATATTTACGTAGCATCTCACACATCTTCTCGTGTGGAGTCCTGAGTATCCCCGTACTCAGAGAGAATGCAACATATTTACGTAGCATCTCACACATCTTCTCGTGTGGAGTCCTGAGTATCCCCGTACTCAGAGACAATGCAACATATTTCGTAGCATCCCACGCATCTCACACATCTTCTCGTGTGGAGTCCTGAGTATCCCCGTACTCAGAGAGAATGCAACATATTTACGTAGCATCTCACACATCTTCTCGTGTGGAGTCCTGAGTATCCCCGTACTCAGAGAGAATGCAACATATTTACGTAGCATTTCACACATCTTCTCGTGTGGAGTCCTGAGTATCCCCGTACTCAGAGAGAATGCAACATATTTCGTAGCATCTCACACATATTCTTCTCGTGTGGCTCCTGAGTATACCCGTACTCAGAGAGAATGCAACATCATTTCATGCATTAGCTCATACGAGCCTGCGAGCCTCTGAGTATTCCACACCAATGATCAGAATACTCAGGAAAAAATCGAGATAAATACGCTGCAGCTTGTACAAAAAAAAATTACCACAAAAAAAAAATGCTATTCTGCAAACCACTTTTAATTTTCATAGAAAACTAGCAGAGGGTGCAGAAAAAAAAATATAGAAAAACAGAAGATTTCTGCAAAAACATTTGGGTTTTCGCCGAAAACCCAAATGATTTTGCAGAAGAAAAAAAAAAAGAAGAAGAAAAAAAAAAGCTGAGCGAATATTCGTAGCATCTCACACATCTTCTTCTCGTGTGAACTCCTGAGTATCCCCGTACTCAGAGAGAATGCAACATCATTTCATGCATTGGCTCATGCGAGCCTGGGAGCCTCTGAGTATTCCAAACCCATGGTAAAATACTCAGGAAAAAAGTGCAGATAAATACGCTGCAGCTCATGAAAAAAAAAAATCAGTTTTCATAGAAAACCAACTAAAATTTACCGCAAGAAAAAAATATTCGGCAAACCCCGGTTAATTTTCATAGAAAATCAACCGAGTTTGCAGATAAAAAAAAAAGAAAAGCTGAGCGAATAATATTCGTAGATTCTCACACGTCTTTTCGTGTGGAATCCTGAGTATCCCCGTACTCAGAGAGAATGCAACATATTTCGTAGCATTTCACACACATCAGCTCATGAAAAAAATTCAGTTTTCATAGAAAACCAACTAAAATTTACCCCAAAAAAAAAAATTTTTTCTGCAAACCACGTTTAATTTTCAAAGAAAACCAACCGAGTTTGCAGGAAAAAAAAAAAATATTTCTGCAAAAACTTTTGGGTTTTCACCCAAATCATTTCGCAGAAAAAAAAAAAATTCAGCAAAATGCTGAGCGAATAATATTCGTAGATTCTCACACGTTTTTTCGTGTGGAATCCTGAGTATCGCCGTACTCAGAGAGAATGCAACATATTTCGTTGCATTTCACACACATCAGCTCATGAAAAAAAAAATTCAGTTTTCATAGAAAACCAACTAAAATTTACCGCAAAAAAAAAAAAAAAAATATTCTGCAAACCACGTTTAATTTTCATAGAAAATCAACCGAGTTTGCAGAAAAAAAAAATATTTCTGCAAAAACATTTGGGGTTTCACCGAAAACCCAAATGATTTCGCAGAAAAAAATAAAAGAAAAGCTGAGCGAATAATATTCGTAGATTCTCACACGTTTTTTCGTGTGGAATCCTGAGTATCCCCGTACTCAGAGAGAATGCAACATATTTCGTTGCATTTCACACACATCAGCTCATGAAAAAAAAAATTCAGTTTTCATAGAAAACCACCTAAAATTTACCGCAAAAAAAAATATTCTGCAAACCACGTTTAATTTTCTTAGAAAACCAACCGGGTTTGCAGGAAAAAAAATATTTCTGCAAATCATTTCGCAGAAAAAAAAAAAAAAATCAGCAAAATGCTGAGCGAATATTCGCGCTTTGCAGGAAACTTGATTCGTTTCGCAAAAAAAAAAAAAAAATTCGCCAAAAAAAAATTCGCCAAAAAAAAATCCAGTAGAAGAGCTGACCTAAATAGGTCTAAGCTCAGCGAGCTCCCGAAGGAAACTAAATTTTGTTGCTTGCATGATTTACCTCAATGACTCGAGAGCATGGTTGCAAGGACGATAAGCACGTTCAGAGATGCTTCATAGTTTATCGAGATGTTAGCTGGAGTTAACAGAATACTTAGCAGCTGCACTGTTGAGCATGTTGCAGCACTGTTATTAGAACCTAATGTTGATGCTGAGCTCAATTCTATGATATTAATAGTTTAACAAATTGGCAAAGAATAGAGAGAATTGTTAGGTTTCACAGTAAGCTGAACAACTGAAGTCAAATCACGCTACAGTTAATGGACTAGGAGTACAGATGATGGGCAAATTCTTTGCCGATTTGCGTATCTTTGCAGAAAGACTTTTGCAATACGCGATTCAAGAAATCTTACCTTTCATCCAATACAAAATCTCAATTGTTGCTCCAGCTCATGTTGCAAACTGCAATAGAAATAAAGAAAAACCCTTGTTAAAGCACATTTGCAAATCAATTTGTATAATTGCATATCGTGAGCTTCTGCAGCAAGAAGAAATTACATTTATTTGCCTAAACAAACTGTTAACAGCTCCATTATTGCGCCCTAATTGCGACCAATCGCTTTTTTTTGCCCACCTGTAACAAAGATAATTGCATGGATAAATATATACATATGTATATCTAACTATCTATCTATATGTATGTATATTTGTTATATATTTGTTAGCTTTCAATGCTGGTCCCCGCACGAAAAGAAAAAAAAAAAAGCGAAATATACAGAAACAGTCGAGCTTAATTGACCGCTCAATACTTGTTCTACATGCAAAACTTTTGAATTTCTTCAACACAAAGGCGCATATACTCTCTTGAAGTGCATGCCGCACGAGTATGAAAAACGTAAAGCCGGCGGCGTAATTAAAAATTGTTATCAATTTCAATGGCTAATTGTTGTGTATTTGTAACGGTATGTGTGTGTGTCTGTCTGTGAGTGTGTGTGCGTGTTTGACTAAAGTTTGTGAGTTCAGCGACTGCACTATGGGTAAAAAGCCCGATTTTTTGGCATAAATTGTCCCTGAAGAGATAGAAGCTTGAAATTTTGCACACATATTAGTATGAGTTTTTTAGAATTTCGAATTTTTTTTTTTCAAAATTGAACCACGCCCACACACCCTCCCCCTATAGGTGAATTTATTAAATTGTTAAAATTAAGACGGATGCTTACATGTACGTGTACGTGCTTATATATATATTTATTTTATATAATTTTTATTAAATATTAATGCATTTAAGTATATTTAATGTATAGGAATGACCACCATAGCTTCGGAACCATCAGATTTCTGAAAGAACTTTAAAACATATAGCACATATAAGCTTAGGTCAATTAAATATATATAGTTTTTTTTTTCAATTCACAAGCAATACTTAACATTTTGAATTCAGTGCTAATATTCTTCTTCTTCATCTTCTTCTTCGTCTTCTTCTTCCAACTCAATATAATTCCTTTCGTAATCGTCTTCATAGGCGTCTTCATCATCGTCTTCAGAATCTTTCTCTTCTCCGCTTTCGGTTGAATTAGTAATCCTTCTAAATGTTCCAGAAGGCTCAATAAAATATGGCTCTAAGAGTGCAATAACTTCTGTAGGCAGTTTTTTCTTTCTATTTCGTCCAGCTCGTTCTTTCAAACTGAGACTAGAAATAAGTGGGGTCAGATGAGTCTAGTGCTCTATTGAATACATCACTTATGTTTTGTAATCGGCTACATTTCCTAGCATGCGATTTGCGATCGTTTTTGTAAATTTTATTTCGGGCTTCAGACGCGTGTTCACCCAAAACACCAACTGGAATTACACAGCTGTCCATTATTTGATGTCCATGCACCAAAACTTTGTGGCTAGTTGGGGACATTGGATACCAAAAAATATTTTAACATATACAAATTGAATGTTTTTTCACACAAAGCCTTAAATTTGCCGGAGTTCACCCTATGCTCGCAAGAGATAGCAATCAATATTATATAAAAGTTTTTTAAATGTCTTTGTCCAAAATTTAAAATGGTTGCAAACAGCTCAACATTTCCAAAAGCTCTTCTTGCTGTGTTGCCGTCATTAGTGTTACCACTTCCATTTTGTTTCGGATTGTCCACATTAAGACCCATTTCATTCCCACAGCCTTCTTTGGATGTACTGTTTCTTTTCAAATATAAGTTGCTTATCAGATCCTTTAACGCGCCATTTTTTTAATTCCATTCTGTATGAAACTTTTAGTACAAACTCCAGAATCTTATCCATGCATGTAGAGGGCTTACTCCATACTGAAGGCTTTTAGAATTGACAGTAAATATTCCTGAGTTATAGTCTATTGTTTTCAGTAACTGATTTGGCTTTGCTCCACATAATGGGCAAACTTGGCATGAGTTGGTTCCAGTTAAAGTGGTCTGCCGTATGAAATGACCTTAATGTTTGACTCTAGCCAAAGATGATGCTTTTTCTTAAAGCGTTCCAGCATTCGATTGCACTTTTGCAAATTATGCTTAATAAATTCAACAAACATTTTAACTTTTTGCTCAATTAACTTAAGTTGATCGACAGACATGTTTTCTTTGCCTATTTTGTGCACAATATAATCTTTAACAGCACTTTCTTGTCGCTTGTTGCTGTTCCACACTTCCAGCAGCATGGAATTGCTGAACTCATGTGCAACTGCAACATGTCGATTATTTTTTAAAGGGGCAAAAAGGGGCAAGATGTCTTTTTAATATTGGATTTAGCAAACATTAGTACACAATTTGTCATTTCAACATTTCAAATGCATTCGACTGGTCACAAGTTATGTCTAACGAAACGCACATGTAAATATTAGTTTTGATCTAAAAATACACACAGCAACACATGACAAAATTGAACAATAAATCACAGAACTACAAAATAAATTGCAAAGATCTTATTCGACATACCTTCTTGACTTTTTCCATAACAAAACTTTTTCACTACTTCAAACTGAAAAGATTTATTCACTTTGAAAGTTGAGAATGATTTCCCGCGCTTTTTTCGATTTAACATGCAAGCCTGCATCAGCTGACTTTGACGAAGCTCAAAACATAAACAGCAGTCTTGAAAATTTTATAAAAATTATTTTTACATCTACTGGGGTATTATAAATGAGAAAAGCAAAGCAGTTGGCGGATACTGAAAAAAAATTTTTTTTGATTTATGCCAAAAAATCGGGCTTTTTACCCATAGTGGACTGGTCAACTCTCTGTGTGTGCCGATGCATACATAGATTACAAAGCGAGCTGCCCGGCGACAAAAGCCCAAATGCTAATACAGACAACAGACAGCAGACAGCAGGTGCTGGCACAGGTACAGCTACACTACATACAGTTAAAAAACATACAAAGCTGCGCAACAATAGTTAAAGAAGGCGTATTGAGAAAGAAATTTAAGTTTAAAACAAAAACAAAAGTAGTTTAATTCAAATGAAACTTAGCAGAAAATCATATGCAGTTGCACTGTTAAATCTACTTTCCAGCATATTCTATGCACTGTTAAATCTACTTTCTAGCATATTCTATGAAATGCTATCGAATTACGATACTTCAATGAAACTTAGCAGAAAATCATATGCAGTTGCACTGTTAAATCTACTTTCTGGCATATTCTATGCACTGTTAAATCTACTTTCTAGCATATTTTATGAAATGCTATCGAATTACGATACTTCAATGAAACTTAGCAGAAAATCATATGCAGTTGCACTGTTAAATCTACTTTCTAGCATATTCTATGAAATGCTATCGAATTACGATACTTCAATGAAACTTAGCAGAAAATCATATGCAGTTGCACTGTTAAATCTACTTTCTAGCATATTCTATGAAATGCTATCGAATTACGCTACTTCACATGATGCTTTAGCGGTGAAGTCGTTTCGCTTTAGCTACTGTTGTTAACAGAGCGCAGTGGCGCAGTGGGCAGAGACGCTGCACTGCATAACGGAGTTCCATGGGTTCGAATCCAGCACAACTCGCATGTTTTTATTTTATTTTATTTTTATTTTTTTTTTTATTATAGCGTAATACGATTTCTTAATATTAAATTTCTTAAAAATATGTTCTGTTTTCTTAGCAATGACTATTAGGTTTCTATCTATACAGGTGACATATGAGCTGCTGCAAGAAGGTATGCACTTATAGACAGGCAGCTGACTCTGCACAGGTCCAATTTATAGATTGCTGGCTGTGTGAGAACATTACGCATGTTAAATGTGCTGGTCTTACCGGGCGAGACTACGATAAGGTCATGTCCACTGCCAAAATTGGTTGTGGTGGCTTACGTTGGTCTTGTCCAACTTGCTTGGAAAAACAATTTGATTTTTCCAAGATGTATAATGCGGTGAGGGTTCAATTTTATAAATTGAGTAATGTTTCTAAGCAATTATCAAGTGACTTGTTAGCTGCTGAAGAAATATTGAACAAGTATAATTTTGACAGCTCTCAATCTCAATCTGAGATTCCCTCGTTGTTAGTACCTCCTCCTGTACTAGCATTATCCCCCAACTCCCTTGCTCCTCCGTCACCTTGTGTCTCTGTTTTGTCTTCATCTCCTAAATCGCTTCGTGTTCCATCGCCCTGCCCTGTGGCTACGTCCGTATCGGATGAAGTTGCTATTGAATCTCTTGTCCCTGATCAAAAATTGGTTTCTCCTCCAATTGTTGTTCAAACAGAGAATACCAATAGGCTTTCGTCGGACACAACATGTGAAGCAATATCTGCATTTATTTCTTCTAAAGTTTCTACTAATGTTTCTATAACGAAGTTTAATTTTTCGACTCCCCGTGAAATTTCTTCGTTTAAGATAAATGTACCGGTTGAATATTTTTCAAATCAAAATGTACGGGGCATAAACTCCAAGCTTAATACTATATTTTTGAATAGTTTCAGTTTAGCATATGACATCATTGTTTTAATTGAAACGTGGTTAACTCAGAGTGTTCATAATAGTGAAATTATGTCAAGTAATTTCATTATTTATAGACTTGATCGCTTAAATCGTAGAGGAGGTGGAGTTTTTATTGCTGTTAAGTCCAGTATCCTCTCTGAACAGTTTTCATTTTCCTTTCTTCATGATGTGGAGATTATATGTGTTAAAATTACTCTCCCATCGTGTTCATTATTTATAACATGCTCATATATCCCACCTTCTTCTGATATACAAGTTCATGCCCAACACATAACTTGTATCAAAGAAATTTATGGCCATGCCAATGATAATGATTTGTTTCTTATGTTAGACGACTTTAATATTCCAAACACTTCTTGGTCCTTGGTTTTGCTGAGAAATTCAATTTCAAAACTGATCTTTGTTACGTCAGGTGTTCCCCAGGGTAGTCATTTAGGCCCATTACTATTTTCCCTTTTTATTAATGACCTTCCTAGTTGTATTTCTCATTCAAATATACTTATGTATGCAGATGATGTAAAACTGTGCTTTTCATATTCTAACTCAATTGAGCATGTACATCTTCAAGATGACCTTAATGCATTTCAAGGTTGGTGTGAGGCTAATCAATTACATTTAAATTGTTCCAAATGTATGACAATGACCTTCTGTCGTACTGTTCCCCACTTGCTCGACTATAAAATAAATAATATATCCTTACAACGTATCTTCACTGTCAAAGACCTTGGCGTTCTCTTTGACACTAAACTTAATTTTAATCTGCATATTTCTGCCATCACAAATGAAGCAAAATGTGTTCTTGGTTTTATTAAACGTTGGTCTAAGGAATTTAATGATCCTTTTGTTACCAAGCATTTATATATTTCACTTGTTCGCCCTATCTTGGAGTATTGTTCTGTTATTTGGTCTCCGCAACATAAACTGTATCAGGATCGCATTGAATCGGTCCAAAAACAGTTTCTACTTTTTGCCTTAAGGGATCTAAATTGGAACAGTAATTTACGTTTGCCTTCCTATCGTAGTAGGCTTCTTCTTATTGAGCTGCCATCATTAATGAATCGTAGGACAATCTTAGGTATTACTTTCCTTCATTATTTGATTCACGGTAATATTGATTCGCCCACCCTGTTAATGCGTCTGCATTTCTCTGTTCCTTCCCGAACTACTAGAAACTTTCGTCCGTTAAATTTACCACATTGCACCACGGATTATTCTTTAAATTCTGTTTTCCATGTTTTATATCTTAACTATAATAAATATTATCACGTATTCTCCTTAGAGCTCTCTCTTCCCCTATTAAAATCATTGCTTTCAGCTTATCTTAGGGATCTTCATCTAAATGCCCGAATGTGAACATAGTTTTTTGTTTTTGCTATCTATTTTATTTCACTCTCTACATCTCACTCTGAATTTTGTCTTTTTAATATTTCCTTTTATTTGCTAATCTTTAGTCTAAATATTTATTTGTAAATTCTTAGTTCATAATTAGTCCTAAGAACTTTTAATACTAAATAAATAAGTCTTCAAATAACACTATTTTGTCATATTTTCATTAGTATCATTGACCACTCATGGCTGTGAATCGGGGCATAGCTGGCCGGTCTGGCAAATAAAACACCCCATCGGGTTGGTGATACTAATGATTACTTAATGTTTCTGTACTTGTTTTTTAGGCTTTATTAATTTAAAATTATATTTGTCTTAAGCTTGACTCTAGTTTTGTCAACACAATTATTAAAATAAATAAATATGTATGTACGTAGGCCCATAATTTTTGGGCATTTTTCAATGTGACATCAATCTTTATAATATATAAGTGCCAAATTGTAGCACACTAGCAGTAAAAATACTGTTACGCCTCAATGAGCGTAGATATATCTGCCATATCTTTCTGATTCTGACTATAAATTCCTCCTCTCTCTCTCTCTCTCTCACTCTCTAGCGCTTCAACTATTCTGATTTCTGCACATTCCGATTCGCCACGCTCCTCTCTAGTGGGCGAATCGAGATGTTTTATTACACGGTGGTATTACACGAGTATATCTTCCAAATTTCCATTATCTAGCTTCATATATAGATTGCATTTATACGGACAATAAACTCATTTCACTAAGGGAACGAAATCTGAAAAGAACTCTAAAAAAAAAAAACAACTATATATTACATTTTTAGCTAACATGCAATGGCTAACGAAATTTTTGGTAAATATTATCACAGTTTTGTTACGCTTAAGCCATGTAGAGACTTAGGTGAGTGTGTAAGTGTATGTATATACACGTGTGTGTGCGTGTGTGATTGCATATTAAATATTTCTTGACTGTTAAACTGTGAGCAAAGTGTGCCAGTGAGTAAGAGCAGCTGAAGCAAGGACCAAAATAATTGTCTCTGCTTTATTAAAAATAAATCAAAAGCAGCAGATATGCACACAGAGACAGAAAGTACACAGGCATAGAGAATATATCTATATAGATATAGATATAGATATAGATATAGATATATATATATAAATAGATATAGATATATAGATATAGACTACATCAAATGTTGATCTTCAACTCAAGCTGAATCTGATCAAATTGATCAGCCTGCTCAAGAATACATATATATATATTATGAGGTCTGCCACGCCTCCAGCTGCCTGTAACATACATTTAACAAAACCATATACAGCATACATACATACATATATATATATATATATATATATATATATATATATATATATATATATATATATATATATATGTTATATCTCTTCATTTCCTATTTTCAATGGTTTCAGGGCATAACCAAAAAGTTATCTGATTTACAAAAGGGACTAAATAGTATCCGAAAATAAAATGTAGAAAATTCCATAACTCTTTCTGGTTTATAGAAAAATTGTGTTTATAAATAAAAGTAAAATTCTATAACTTTTACGCTCTTAAGGAAAATACCCATGAACGTGCCTCTTAGAATTAAAATTTATGTTTTTCTATAAGAATAATATAATAGTTTTGTGAAAATGTATGTAACAGACAGAAGGAGACGTTGCAGACCCCATAAAGTATTTATATTCTTGATCAGCAGACAAAAATAAGTTGATCTAGCCCTGTCCGTCCGTCCATTCGTCCGTCCGTCCGTCCATCCGGCCGTCCGTCCGTCCATCCGTCCGTCCGTCCATCCGTCCATCCGTCCGTCCATCCATCCGTATGAACGTCGAGATTTCGGAAACTACAAAAGCTAGAAAGCTGAAATTTCACATGAATACTCGTATGTTAGTTACGCAGCACGATAACTCATCCCATTTGCAAATTATCGATAAAAAATCGAAAATGCGTTGCCATTTTTACGTTTTTCGAGCATAACTTCTACACCGTTTGAGCTAGAGTTTTTTTTTTTTTTTTTTTTTTTTTGCAGGGTATAGGGTAGGGTAGGTAGTATAGGGTAGTCGAGCCGTCTCGACTAGAGCCTTCTTACTTGTTTTATTTTGTATTATTAGAAAAGTCAACTTAATAATGTTACGTAATAGTTGTGTAAATGTATTTAAAAGTTGTTAAGTTGGTTATGCATTTTACACTAACTAACTTTCATAATTCATTTATCGGACAAATTAAGTTGTCGCCTGTCCCAGTAGCTGAGACACATGCGCCTATTATGGAGCAGCTTCAGCACACATGAAATTCTATTAATAAATACATAAGTGTATTAAGTGAGGGCGAAAGAAGTTGGGCAAAACTCCATTAACTTCGCTTGGGCTTTAGATAGCAAAATCCATATTTAAACGTCATGTCAAGCTTTGCAGCAGCTATTAAAGGAGTAGGATATATGCCTGATATTTAAGGGCAATGTATTAGTCAAACAATGTTTTGTATAATATGTAAAATTCCTTGACTTGAACTTGAGTTTTCGGCGCATGCCCCAAAATTGATTTCTTGCGAATGTGAATAATGCCAAGGCAAAGAGAGCTGCTCTACGGATTGACTGCAAACCGAGTTTAAGTTTCAATTTCAGTTTCAGTTTCTTTCAAGCCCAAAATCGAATCGAATCAAATTTCAAAACTTTTATAAAAACCAAAAAAAAAAAAAAACAGCAAATCTCAATCCCATTCATTGAGAATTCATGGCGCGTCTTAGCATTTTTTTGTTAATTTTTTTTTTTTTTTTGCTTGCTTGTCTTTGAGTTGATCCAAAATTGTTCGATGTTAAGGGTGTTAAATGTCGAGCATAGCAAAATCACAATTGAATAATATATGTAATTTGTAGTTCAGGTTTACGTTTACTCAATCTGTAGGCCAAACCACATTTGGATTCGCTGTCATCACGTGATATATTCAATTTTAATAAAAATATTATTGAAGAACAAATATTAAGGCAATTAATATTCGAAGTTAATCTGAGTCGCACGCATTTTATTTATATATATTTTTACCTCTTGGCACACATACACGCCCATTAACACACACACACACACACACACACATTGCCAGACACTTACATTAGGCTTTACCAGTTTTGCTGTTGTAGTTGTACTTTGGACTTTTGTCTGGAATTTCCAATTCTTAGTTAGCAAAGCCATTTGCTGGACGTCTCTTTCATGTTGCCTTCGAATCGTACTTAGTACATTCTCTCTAGCACCACTTTCTTCTTTGCTTTACCTGCTCACCACCCACCTGTCTTCTAACTGCTCTCTCTCTCTCTCTTTCTCCGTCCCTCCTTCGACCTTTGCTTTCTCATCTCTATTTTTCCTCTTCCAGTCAGTCTCTCATCTGCTTCCTCTCACTGCTCTCCCCCTCGTACTTCCTTCTCTTGCTGCTCGCCCATTTCCACACCCACCCATCTCACTTTCCATTTCTATCTCTCTAGTTTCTCACTTCTCTATACATCTTCCATTTCTCCCTCTATCAATTACTTAACTCAACTTACATTTCCCTTATTACAAGCTTCATTTCCTAATATTTTTCAGCCTATTCTCATTTAGAACTTGGATCTATTAATAATTCTCTGATTGAATCGTCCGTCGTCTCTCTTAATTACTCAATATATTCCCATATACATACATAGGTATTACAAATATTCGACATGTTTCTCTTGCACTTTCTACACATAGCAGCCCAGAGACGACTCTCGCTCGCTCGCTCTCTATCTCTCTCTCTCTCTCTCTCTCTCTCTCTCTCTCTCTCTCTCTCTCTCTCTCTCTATCTCTCTCTCTATCTCTCTCTCTATCTCTCTTTCGCTCGCAAGCTCTTATCAATCGCTGATGTTATTGCTGCTTGCATTACGTAGCATTGATAGGGCGCATATGCCCTATAAAAAAGTCAAAGTCACCAAACGGCAAACTCCCAACATTCCCACCACCCTCTGCCACGCCCACGAGATGAAACTAACCTAGCGCCCAGTGCGCCTCGCTGACTACCGAAATGAAACGCTGCGGTAACTGAACTTTTCTATAGGGTATATCATCAATGTATATATATATATATATATATATATATATATGAATATGTATGTATATATTTATATATTATATAGGTATGGGGAGCATGCTCGTACTTTCGTTAATTACGTTGCCCAAGCACTTGACCATATAATCGACGTATAATGAAAATGCGTTGCTTGCATCTTATCATTTCTTTTGCGTTTTATTATTATTTTTCCCATTTTGTTGTTGATTTTGTTGTAAATTTTTTGTTGGGGACACAAAAATAGCAACTCACCAGAGAGAGAGAGAGAGAATGAGAGAGTAATAGAGATAGAGAGGGTGAGAGAGAACCGGTTGTAAAAACTTGGCTGTGGGCAAGGCAGGGAAAATATACATATATCTCTATCTATATACATATATAAATATATATATATATATATATATATATATATATATATGAACTATGCGGCAACAGGTCCAACATTGTTGCGATCTTAACAACAAAAAGTGGTTTGCTCCAGTCCCCAACTTTGGAGATGTCCGCTCTTTGCCCCGCTTAAGGTCGTCTGTAGAACGGAACTCGGAGCCAACGAATGAGATGCGCAAGAATAATAATAAAACCAGCCGAACAACGTTCTCAATATATCCTAAATGATCATTGGCCAGTAGCATGATCATCATCATTATCATCATCGTCATCATCATCATCATGATGATGATTGCCGGCAAACATCGATGACGCCGGCACAGGAATGTGCCAAGCCACCCACCTTCTCCCTCTCACCCACTCCCGCTCTCGCCCTCTCTCTCTCCCTCTCTCTCTCACACACTCACACACACACACGACGCATGTGGCCAAACAAGTTTCGTTCAGTTAGCTGCGATCTACGAGCCGCATCGCATATACTGTCAAGATCGTTCATAAACAGACCAAAGATCGAATCGGATGGTATGGTCTGGTCTGGTATTATAAACGGGGATGACGGGGAGGGGCAGCCAACAGGCGGAAGACAGGTGCAACACATTGCACATGCAACCAACAACTGCCAACTGGCAACAACTGGCAACGACTGCCAACTGGCTTACAGGTTGTTCGCTTGCTTAGTACATGCTGTGCCAAAAGGTAGCGAAGATCAGGTTTCTGTTTCTGTTTAGGGATTATCATGGAATATCACGTGCAGAGTGTAACCAACTATTTAACAAATCGTACAATCCTACATTAAAAGGGAAATCATGAAGCGTATTAGAATCTGGTATCCAGATCTACAGCACTGAAAGATAAGTTAAGATCAGAGCCAAGCCAAAAGTATATATATATATATATATATATATATGTATATATATATATATATATATATATAGATCAGTTAAGATCAACAGCTGATTCCAGAACAAGTTTTTTAACACTGACACGCCAAAAAGTAAAATAGATGAGATTTACATTTTAAAAATTGTCAAATATATTGAATAAAATATGTCGAGTTGATTCCAAAAAGGAAAGATCAAATATAAGAAATCATTTAATATCTCTTAAGATGAGATGCAAATAAAAGCTGCTTCAAATCAAAAATTATAGATTTATTTATATATTTATATTGACGGAATTATCTGATTGTTATTATATGAGAACTATTCGATACCGAGCTCGCATAAATCAAAAACTATTTTCAACAAGTCTCTAGCTTTTGTGGCTTGACATTTCGGTCCGAATGAATGGACGTACGTCTGTACGGATGGATGGAAACGACGAACGGATGTACGGATGAACGGACGAATAAAGGTACATGGTTATATCGACTCAGCATAACGCCCTGCTCAAGAATATACATATATACTTTAAAAGATGTACCAATTCTACCTCATTATAAACAAATGATTTCGCATTATGGGTTGAGAGTATAAAGATATATATAGAACTAGTTCAAATTGTGATTACCATAGATAAACCTTCTTATACAGCAATAATTATGACACTAATTAATGAATGCAGATAGCGTATATCAAATTTTTAAGAAGAAGAATCCACTTCAATATAATTTGCCGTGCCAATCCGATCCCAAACTATATATATATATATAGTGTGGCTATCGATGTGCGTAAATGAAAATTGAAATTAAAAATTCTATCTCGACTCGATTTGGTGTTGCTAAGCAAAGAGAACGCCCGCACAATGCGCTTTCAGTGCTTAAGTGTTATTTTGTTTAAACAATTTGTGTAGTTAACAAAACATTAACATTAACAACAACAACAACCAAATACCAGGCCATCAATAATTTCAATATTAAAGAAAAAGGAAAAAAAGTCAAAAGTCAGAATCAACAACAGCAAAATTCAATACAAACTAAAAACAGAAAAAAAAAACTAAAGATGAAGAAGCAGCAGCCGCCGTATACTGTATACACAAACAATTTATCGTTCTTATTAGTATTGCTAAGTAAAATATCGACAATTTTCATGTTTGCTTAGCTACCCATTGAAACTGAACGCCAGCGATGGTATATTGATGGTATTAGATGGTATGCGAGCAATGAATGAAAAAATGAATCTATATGTTGCATGATTACGAATTTTTACCTGAATAAATTTCTCTCAGACAGTTTCTATTGTAAGCAAAAGAAAATAATATTTTATTATTAGTATATTATATAATTTATTTTATTTATTTTTCAGTATATACCAAGTACAAAGCAAATTCGATTTACTTTTGCTCTCAATTGTTATCCTTTTCTCCATTTACATCTCTCTCTCTCTCTCCCTCCCTCTCTCTCTCTCTCTCTCTCTCTCTCTCTCTCTCTCTCTCTCTCCTCTCTCTCTCTCCTCTCTCTCACTCTCCCTCTCTCTCTATCTATCTTTGCCTTTCTCTCTATGTCCCTCGCTGGTTCTCTTCCTTTTTGCTCTCCTCTTACTTTACATTTGTCTTCCATATACCTCTATCGAAATACTTCCAAATCAGCTCTATCATCTTAGTGTGCCTCATTTTCAGATCAATTTCAGTTTCTTCATAGGCATAACTGTTTACGATTCACTCTCTACCTTTCTCTCCTCTGTTCTTTTTTTTCTGAATCTGTCTTTTCTTCTCCCAATCCATATCTCTCCAATTCTTCTTCTCTCTTTGAGTTGAGTTTCTTTTAGATCAATTGATAACATCTAACAATAAATAGCCCATCCATAGCATTCTTCTTTCTGTCTCTCTTACAAAACCCTATATGATATCCTTTTACAGGGTATACCCTAGCTATCCCCTCACTCACTCCCTCTCCCTCTTCCTCTCCCGCTCTCTGTCTTGCTGATGGCGCAACACAAATATGAAATTTGTATTTACTATTTCGTATAGCAATCGGCAAACCAATTCTAATGCCAATTTCGACTGCACATTGCCCACATTATTTGCGCTGATTCAGAGATTGAGAATTGTGTAACCATGTGCGTGATACCCACAACTATGTTAGACCCTTATTAAATTTGACTTGTGCTATGAATGCTACGTACATGAGTCAATTTCTCAATTACCTTATCGCTAATAGTACTTCTTATATCGCCGGCTTATATATGAGTACTACAATACCAATTATCATTTGATAAGCGAGCAACTTTTGTTAGTCTCGCCTTTACCAGTTCCGATGACAGCAACATTTTTGTTTATATATATAATTATATACTCCTATATTATAGAATCAAATGAAATTCGATTTGGATTTCATAAGTTTCTATATACATATATACTTTGTTGTATTTATATTCGTTTCTATTCAAGAAAACCTTCTTGCAAAGCCTGAGCTCTATTTTCTCTATCGACTGTAGAGACATTAAGCTTTATAAATGGATTTTTCTTAAGTATACAAATACGAAATGGGATTCGTATACCTTTTCATATTTTCACAATTATTCTAAACCTTTACTTTCAAAAATACCAACTTGATGGAAGCTCCACAATATGTATATAAAGCAGCTACAACGTCGCCAACAGCAAGTCAGACTAAAATAGTTCGGGTATCTTCTACTATTTTCCGTTCCCCCTATCGAAAAACAAGAAACCTTTACTTAATAGTAAATATATAGCGATGTATGGGTAGAAAACTACAACAGTTTGGGTTATTTTCATATTTTAAGATATCAACTTATGTTCGAAAGATAGAACTTAACATATTTCCTATAGCATGGAAAACTCAGGCAGTTCGTGTAGCTTCTCTTCTCTTCCTCGTACCTACAATTTTCCTTTTCTCTGTCCGTAAAAACGTGCATATTTAAAGATATCAACTTGTGTTTGAAGATTTTATAAAATATGTAGAGAAAGAACTTGAAATATATCCAATAATCCAGTAAAACACAAGAAGTTGGGTTATATTCTTGTATATAGATTTACTTCAGACGACAAGTTAACTAATTTACTAGTTTTTCTCTTTAATAGAACTCTCTCTCTCTCTTGCTCTCTCTCTCTCTCTCTCTCCTCTCTTTCTCTCTTGTCTTTCTTGCTCTCTCTCTCTCTCTCTCTCTCTCTCTCTTGCTCTTTATTACTTTCCGTCATAAAAATAATCCATTTCCTATGCTAAAACATAACTTATTCAATATATGACAATTGCAACTCTCAATTATTCGCAGCTAGTTAATTTAGCTTAATGTCTGGTGTGAATCGTTACAGCCGTTGTTTCGCTCTATAATTGTTTTAATATCTCAGCTTAATGTCTGGTTAGCAATTTTCCGCTGAAGGCAGAAGGAAAAGAAGAAACTTGGCTGTTGCTTGAGCCACTGTAATTTATGATTGGAAAAACTATACGGCATTTCCTTCGATGCATTCGTTGGCTATATATTATTTTCTTCTTCTTCTTCTTCTTCTTCTTCTTCTACTACTACTTTTTGCATATTCATGAGCCACGGCATGAGAGATACACATACAGACACACACACACATACATTGACAGTTGCTGTTGTTTGTAATTTTAATAACACTTAACAAACGCCTTGGACTTGGCATGAAAATTGTTGATAAATTATGTATTTAATAGTTGTTGCTCCTCCTGCTGCTCCTCCTCCTCCTCCTTCTTCTTCAACATCTATTCGTCATTGCTGTTATGTTGTTCGACTGGCGCCAAACACATAATTTTTAATTACTTTTGATCGTCGAGTTCTCAGCCTAACTAGAAAAACTCGAATTTCCCAAGCAACGTGAAAACTTGCAATGGAAAGTTTTTGTATTTGATATTAAGCCAAAAGGAATTCGCATAAAAATACTTTGGAGAATATCGAAATTCGAATGGAAAATGTGATAGACTAAAACTACCCTGTGCAAAATTTGTGAAAATAAAAAAATTGTTCAAGAAAACATAGCTGGAAAAATTGGATAAAAAAAAAGGGTGTGATGAATGAAAAATTATCCAGTATAATAGAAAAATTGTTCTAATGAAAACAAAACAGAAGAACTGATAGACTGGAACTTATATATAACCAATTAAGTCATTCAATATTTGTTCTACATGCTCTTTATTCTCAGTTCTCAATCATCATCTTCAAAATCCCGATTCCATATTGATGTATATCAAGCTGAGAATACAGGAAATCAGTCATCAATGCAGAAAATTAGATAAGAGAGAGGAGAGAGAGAGGGAGAGAACAAGACCGTATGCTAAGCTACCCAGCTAAGCAATTGCTAGACATTTGGGGTATGCATATTCAAATTCTTAGTAATAAAAGTAATTTTTATATTTTCGCACAAGTAAAAAGTCAGGCGATGTCTTATAATTTTAATCATGATTCAAGGATTTGATTCAATTGCGTGCGCAATCAAAATATGGATAAACGACGACCCGAGTCGAGTCGAGTCGCGTTGCGTCAAGTCACGTCAAGTCGAGTCGAGTCAAGTCGAGCTGAGCCCTTAGCCAGTTGGGAGCGGTATGCGTATACGTTATTTTTCTCTTGGCAGCCCGAAGTGCTGCATGTGTGTGTGTGTGTGTGGGGGTGTGAGGTGTGAAGTGTGAAGTGTGTGGCCGGGCGTGGGTATACTCTATTACTCTATCATTATCTAATAGCTGCGCAAAACGAATTCAACTACGAGTTGTTGAACTGTGCCTTCAACTACAAGCGAAGGCCTCCCGGCTCGACACTTTATCGCGCGTATCGTGCATAAACTCGTCAAGTCGTCGATTTGTACATATATCTACATGTATATATATATATATATATCAAGTCAAGTCAAGAGAGCTACAACTGTACATACTTATATATATGTGTGTGTGTGTTTGTGTTTGTGTGTGCTTAAATCAAGTAAACGTGTCAATCACAAAACGTCTTAGAAGTGTCAACAGCGCAGGCAGCGAGAGAATCACACAAGAAACAATAAAACAATAATAATATGTTAGCTTGTAATAATAATAATAATAATACGAATCAGCTGCAACAATAACAATAACAACAACAACAACAACGACGACGACGATAATCAGTTAGATAAACATCTTGGATAGATAACCACGAAGCGGGAATGCCCTTAGAATCATAATGATATCAAAAGACGACTTTGAGTGATGTGAGAAGAGTGAGAAACAGCAAGAGAGAGAGAGAGAGAGAGAGGGGGGAAGAGTAAACGCTGAGACAGGCAAAGCTAATAATAAATGAAACGAGAGAAAATATTCATCAAGTGAGAACCGAAAAAAAAGAAGTTTTGAGTGCGAGCGTGAGAGAAGAGAGAAAGAAAGAGAAAGAGAGAGAGATAAGAGGACAGAGAGGAGAGAGGAGGAGACGAGAGAGTTAATGAGAGAAATAGAGAAAAAGAGAGAGAATGCACGTAGAAGCTACTATATGAAGAAAAATATTATAAAGTAGAGAAACATGAGACGATAAAAGAGAATGAGAAGCATTAATAAGTTTTTCACTTATTTTCCAAAATAGAATCCATCAAATCTTTATCAATTATCATGTTTATTTTTAAAAGTTATTGAGCTATTGAGCATCTGTAATTTTCCACAAATTTTTCCATTTCAGTTTGTTTGGCAACTTTTGTGTGTGTCTCAATGAATTGCAGGGTATTGCATTCAGTATACATTATATATATATATATATATATATATATATATATATATATATATAATATATATATATATATTGTTCAGTTATAAGTAAAATAGTCAGTCTATAGCCAGACACTAGTTATGCTATTTACGCGCAAGCGAATCGTAATTGAAGAATTTAATCGTCATATTTGCCTAGCCTGTGACAGCTGCTGAGTTCACTTTAGATGGGACGCTACTCTATACAGAGATACAGATATATATATGTATATATATATATAGATTTATAATACCCATTGCAATTTGTTACTCATGAAGGTATACTGTACAAGAGATGACAGAGGTTGACTTAGTTTACTGAATTATGTGAATACTTTATATTCGATGTGGATATATCTTTCCATCACTTTATCTGACAGCCTATTCGAGAGCCTTGTTCCAATATGGTTTATATAACAGATGACTGTACATCGATGTAGACAATCCGTCCGACGGATCTTCAGTCGGTTCAATTCTGGAGAAGAGCTGAATCGTTCTAGCTAAACATATCTAATTCTTTACCCATGGTTTCTAATATTTCATTATTTCATCATTCTATCTGATATTCTATAAAAGTCCAAACAGTTTTCAATCATTATATGATTACATTTCCCTGTTGTTTGTTATACAAACCTAAATGCTTCAAGCCGAGTTCCTCTGAAGTCTCGGTCTAGCTAAAGGCCTTGCACTCGAATGCACAAATCATATCATATGAATCATTATCAAATAGGCCAGTCTTAACCTTTAATTAGAAAAACATATATTGCAATTGAAAACTTGGGGAAGAATAAGGCCTGTATGTAATACAATCTAGAATGCCTGAAGTCGGATACATTCAGTCAGTTGTTTCAGGCTGGGTGTTTGCAAGTCGTGCATAGCCGTCTAAAGGCACTCGTAATTGATTATTTTTGGGAAACGAGTAAGAACAACTATTTGGTGTCTGAGTATACTCATGAATACTTTTGAATACTTTTGGCGCTTGGCACGTGGGTGGCCGGCAAATGCGGAAGCGGCACTTGAGATGCTACAATAAATGACAGACAGAGAGAGACAGAGACAGTGAGAGACAAAGAGAGAGAGAGAGAGAGATGGAGAAACTTATAGTGCTATATATCTCGTGTATCTCAAGCAGATTCGCAACGTTTTTAATGTTGATTATCAACAGCAAGTGGGTGATTTTTTTTATACCCTGAACCCATTATAATTGGGAATTCAGGGTATAATGGTTTTGTGAAAATGTATGTAACAGGCAGAAGGAGACGTCGCAAACCCCATAAAGTACATATATTCTTGATCAGCATAAAAAATAAGTTGATCTAGCCCTGTCCGTCCGTCCATCCGTCCGTTCGTTTCACATGAATACTCGTATGTTAGTTACGCAGCGCGAGTTTGTTTTGTTTTTTTTTTTTCGATAACTCATCCCATTTCCAAATTATCGATAAAAATCGAAAATTTTGTTACATTTTTTAGGTTTTTTGGGCATAACTTCTACACCGTTTCAGCTAGAGACTTTAAATTTGTTTACTTAGATAGATATTATGGATACGCAGATAATGTAATTTTCAGATTTTTGATGCCACGTCCCCCTCGCCATCAATTTGAACAAAAAACGCATTTCATATATTAGAGATTTGCAATTTGGCACATAGATAGATTTAGATACTCTAAATCTACTATCTAGAAATGGAGTTAAAAGCGTCCAAAGTTCAGCCCAACCCACCCCCAAGCCACGGCAGCAACTGCGCAGTTAGCAGAGCGCGCGCTCATAAGTGCGTAAAGAAGAAGAGTATCACTTTTTTTTGCAGGGTTCAGGGTATCTCATAGTCGAGCCGGCTCGACTAGAGCCTTGTTTCTTTCTTTTAAATGGCAGCACAAAAGGCGCAACAAATCTCAGCATTCGCATCTGTATCTATGTATCTGTATCTTTGCAGCTTTGCATACGTCGCTGTGTGCGAGCAATCGAATCAAGAGACAAACTGGGTAATTGGTTCATTATATTGTAGAAGCCAACGACATCCGCTCGTAATGTATGTAAATTACACAATAATTTAATATTCTTATTTTTTTTTTGTATTATTTTTATCATTATTATTATTATTATTATTCGTTTGTCGATTTTCTTTTTCTTTTTCGTTGTTTTTGTTTTTGTCTGGCTTCATTGACAATTTGTTGTCTTTACATATCCAGATTTGTCTAGCTTTTGTCATGGAACAAACAGATGATGCATCAAGAATGTTTTTTTTTTTTTCTTTTTTTTTTTAAGAAAAACTTTCAAATTAACTAACTTGGCTTGAATGTTTTTAGTTTGCTAAAGTATGTTAAGTAACTTAATGTCTACACTTTAAATAAAATTGTAGTCTTCGCTTAGACAATTTAGATATTTTATTTTATTTTTTATTTTTTACGACACTTGCTCTTTCAATTTTCAAATTATAGCTTATTTCAGCTAAGATGAGATATAACCTGGGGATATATAATTAAGTATATTTACTAGATTTTTGTTTGCTTGCGTAAATTTTTTGTTAATTTTAGTAAATTTATTTATAACAAATGCTTTGAATATACTAAATGCTTAACTATAGTCTATAACAGTTGAATATATACACAATATCAAATAATGAAAGTGTAGCTAACTGTTATAAAAAAAAATAAAAATGTTAAACTAATGTTAAACAGTTTTTTTGTGTCTTTTTTAGTCACTTTTTATTATTATTATTATTTTTTGTAATGTTTAAGATTATTTCTATTTTCTTCAATATAATAAATGTATAAAATAAATATAAATATAATAAATAAATAATTCAAAATATATATATAAACAAATTTGTACAAAACAAATCCGAAAATAGTTTAAGAGCATAAAAAAAGTATAAATAAAAAAAAAAAAACTTAAATTTATTACAAATTTTGTAATGCAAATAGAAATGATCATTAACTCTCAAACAAAATTATGCTTAAGATATGTAAGTAAATAAATAATTTATAAATATGTTACAAGCTTTATTACGAATTTCGCCATTTATTTGCACTTTCGATTATTTCGATTATTCAAGTATTTCGATAACTAATTCAACTAATCCAAGAATTGGATGAGATTCAATATGCTCCACACTAGAGCATTCAATCCATCGAACTATGCGACTTTTCACTGTATGCTAAATTTAATAATAGCCATTAAAAAACCCAACAAAAAAGAAGAAGAAAAGAACAAAAAAAAAAAAACAACAACAATTTCGCTTCTATGCAAAGAAATGCCAAAAACAAAACAAACACAAAAAAAATAAGAAAGTAAAATAAATGAAGAGAATAAATAAATTGAACGAATTCTTGTCGCATGCTCTTAAGACACAGCGAATAGATAAAGAGTGCGATGCAGGGCGATAGGGAGAGAGAGAGAGAAAGAGAGGGAGAGGGAGAGCGAGCGAGAGCGAGCGAGAGCGAGCTGCTGATAATGCGAGCAGCAGCAACAAAATGTGGAATACAATGGGAATTATCAGTGGACGGCGTGATATGATTATCAAAAGGTTTCTTCTCTTCTGATTGTCGCTGTTGTTGTTGTTGTTGTTATTGTCGCTGTTGTTGTTGTTGTTGTTGTTGTTGTTGTTGTTGTTGTTGTTGCTGTTGTTGTTGCTGTTGTTGCTGTTGTTGCTGGCAACGGCATTTCTCAATACACATGCTACATATGTAAAACAGTTTATTTGCCTCACACACACAGAGATGCAAATACCTATACATATATATTTTTTATTATATGAATATACTCTACAAATATATACATACATGTATGTATATATATATATAAATTATTTTCGACGTGCTTTGATAGTCCAGCAGAAAAAAATAAATAAAATATATACATATAGAAAAAAAAAAAAAAAGAAACGAAAACAAAAACGAAATAAATAAACATTGTTCTTAATGTTGCTAAGGAAAATGTCACGTTTTAATAGAGTTCACTCGATGAAAAACTTGAGGCAGCATAACGTGGGCGCCGTTTGAAGTATATGAACTACTAAATACCCTGTAAACTTTCATTTATATAAATTTAAAAAAAACTTCTAGAAAATGTGCCTATACTAACAAATAGCCAACTAGCAAATACTCTGTAAAGTGGCTCAAAATGTGAGGAGCTTGTGGAATACCCTGTAAACGGGCTCAAAATCAAAATGCATATCGAATATGGGCAAATTCAATGCAAATTACCAAACAAAAATAAATACAAGTTTTTACTTTCAAGTAACTAGATATAAAATGATATGTAAGAGCATGCAAGTTATTTTTTTTTTTTAATGCAGAATGAATGATAAGGTAAATAAGCACATATTTGAAATAGTTGATGTTTATTAAACTTTTCCTTAAATGATACGAAAACGGACTATAACTGTTAAAACTATTAAAATCTAACTGTAAATGCCATTGGGTTAGCTGCAAACAAAGCAACAAATTAATTTTAGTCGAGGAAATTAAGCTGCGCTCGCTAGCAAACTGCATTTAGTTGCTTGCAGATGCAACAAGTTGGCAGCACCCCAAAAGTACGGACAGAACCCAGCCATTAAAGACAGAAGGAAAACAAAACAAAATTCATTGATAAAAAATAAATAAATAAATAAGAAGCAGCGGCAGCAGCAGCAGCGTATAAAGATCAACGGCTGCTACTGCTATTGCACTTTGTCTTGCGGCTTATGTTTTACACTCTCCCGCTCGCACTCACACACACACACACACACACACACTTGTGCACACTTGTACTTACATTTGCTTGTCCAGAGTAGCTGGCAACAACAACTACTCTGGGCATCAATCAGCCGCAAAGCCTCGTCGCCGACAATTGAGACTAACCAACATTAAACTGTAACTTCCTCACACGCACGCGCACACATGCAAACACTTTTTTTTTTTCATATACATATATATTTATTTTTACATGACATGTGTTGTAAATTTTTGCACAAATTTAGTTCGCTTCTGTTGGCACAGCTTCATTCAACAACAAGAAAAAAATTAAAAAAAAGAAAACATAAAACAAACTTGCATTATTTAAGAAAAAAGGATATTTGTAACTGTAAACACATTGCAATTCAGTTGCGCGCGCGCATTTCAAGTCGCTGCAACAACAACAGGCGGCAACATGCATATGTATATTGAATTAAACAAAAATATATGCATGTGTATATGTACACATAATTTTAAATAAATAAAGAGCGCACAAATTAAATTTAATGAAAATACACGTACACACACATTCATGTATATGCATACATATGTATGTATGTACATAAAGCGCTGCCTCGTTGTTGTTGTTCTTATTATTATTATTACTATAGTTGTTGCTGTTGTTGCTGTTGTTGCTGCGGCGACAACTTCGCCGATCGCACAACGTATGAGACGCACGAAGTGCACGACGAACGATCTGACACGCACGAAATGCAAAAACGCACTGAAAATGATATTTAAAAGAGAGTAGCGACATATTATTATTTACGAATGCTCCACGCATTTGGTCATCTATGCTAAGTCGAATGCATTATAAATGCTCAATGCGCTCATTGCTGCAGCAAAATGTTTGCATAATATTCGTATTAAATTCAATTGTATGGTTTGTAAATGCAAAAACAAAAACCTATGAAAATCAATTCAAATTAAAATCAAAATAACGCAAATACTCGAAATGGCACTGTTATGCTCAATGGGTGCTGTTAAATCTGTATGCCAGCATGATACTTGACCGTTTCGCATGTTTATCAGTGGAGCAATGTGCAGTAAGAGCTTTCTAGCGGTATGACACTTTCTGTTTCAGCATAATTGAGACACCTGTTGCGCCACTGTTAATAACAGCTTGCATTGCTAACATAAGCATAACGTTAATCGCTTTGTCGTTAATTTTAATTTCCTTAGAATTCGTCTCTTAATTGTGCATTGCATGCCAGAATATAATAAAATAGAGGAAAATTAATGTCAAATTATGAGTGTGCACAGTCGTTTGTTCCAGATGTCCAGTCTATGTGTTATATGGTTAGGGTTAGTGTTAGTGCCTAGAGTCTTTTAACAGTGGCACTAACCATATAAATAACCAGTGTTGCCAAATCAGCTTTTTTCCCGTCAAATCTGGCAATTTTGCATTGCAAAAAAAATTCCATAACAGCGGCAATCTAACGTATTATGGAGAATTTATGTACAATGAAGTGTTGTTCATTGTAGTTGAATTAAAACCAAATAGTTCAGTATAAACAAAAATACAAGGATGATAATATAAGAATAGATTTGTATATTACAGTAATTGCAAATGTAGTATAGCTGCCAGTTGATCACATAACCAATTTGTGCTTGAAATATTTTAGTAATAGATTTGGGAGCTCTGTGAAGTTTCAGAAAACAAAATGTTCAATCATTACTAGAAACGTTTTTTGTATAACCTTGCTATCGAAATTGGCGAAACAAAGTATACCATTCTTCTTCTTGACGAATCAACTTATATGCATTAAGAAGGAAAAAAAAAACAAGTAAGAATTCTCTAGTCGAGACGGCTCGACAGTGAGATACCCTGGATGCTGCAAAAAAAAACTAATATTCTTCTTCTTTACGAACGTATGAGCGCGTGAGCAGTTGCTGCCGTGGCGCAACATCCAAAATCTACGTATCCATAATATGTATCTAAATCTACAAATTTGAAGTCCCTAGCTAAAACGGTGTAGAAGTTATGCTCAAAAGACGTAAGAAAACTAAATGAATTTTCGATTTTTTCATCAATAACTTGGAAATGGGATAAGTTATAAAAAAAAAAAAAAAAAAAACTTGAAGATTCTGTGAAATTTATTAAAATATGATTGGCACTATGGAAGAATGCGATAAAGATAATATTTGCCGACGAATAGGACGAAAACACTGGACTACTCGTGAAAAAACAAAAAAAAAAAAACTTAAAATACGGCAAAAAAAAAACTTCTCAGCTTTTGTCACAACCAAACTTTTTTCCCTCCCAAAATTTCATATGTTTCCCAATAAAAACAGTATTTTTGGCTCAACCAAAAGCGCAACACTGTAAATAACAGATAAGAAATTTTTATTATCAGTCCATTAGTCATTTCCTCCTTGAGAAGATTCGTGTATTGCCATTTGATTTTTCTTTTTTCTTGCAAATAAATTTAAAAATTGACATGATGAAGTTTTGCAATTAAATGATAAATGTCTATTGAGGATAATCGATAGATCAATCAAATTGTGAAAGGGCAATGGAGTGAATTCAAATAATTATGTAAATCTAATCTAATGATGTTGTACTGGCCAATAAACGTTTTCCGCATTCTTTTTTTTAACCGAACAAATATCCGGCTGTAATTTGAGTAAGCCATAATTTGGAAAGTACATGATTATCGTCATTAAGGATAATCGATATGATCAAACAATATTGTAAATTATATCAAAGAATGGCAATGGAGTGAATTTAAATAATTATGAATGATTCTAATTCATTTGGAGTGGCCGATGAAAAGTTATCGCCATTATTTTGAGGATTCTTTCGAATCTATTTGATGAGATACTTCATAAGTTTGGAATTAAATTGCATATTTTGCAATAAGGATTATTGTCTATTAAGGATAATCGATAAGATCAAACAAAATTGTGAAAGTGGCAATGGAGTGAATTCAAATAATTATGTATATCTAATTAATTTGTACTGGCCCTACTAAACGTTTTCGCATCTTTTTACCAACACTATCGGATGTATTTGATAAGCATAATTTGAAATTAAATGATGATGATCTATTAAGGGCAATCGATATGATCAAACAAGATTGTACATTATATCAAAGTGGCAATGGAGTGAATTTAAATAATTATGTAGATCTAATTCATTATGGAATGGCCGATGAAAGTTTTCGCTATAATTTTAAAGTAATCTCTCCGGATCTATTTGATGAGATACTTATAAGCTTGAAATTAAACGGCATATTTTGGATTTTAAATGATAATTGTCTATTGAAGATAATCGATAAGATCAAACAAAAATTGTGAAAGTGGCCATGGAGTGAATTCAAATAATTATGTAAATTCTAATGAATTTTGTACTGGCCACTAAACGTTTTAGGCCATCTTTTTACCGAACTACTATCCGGCTGTATTTGATAAGCATAATTTGAAATTAAATGATTATGATCTATTAAGGGCAATCGATATGATCAAACAACATTGTAAATTATATCAAAGTGGCAATGGAGTGAATTTAAATAATTATGTAGATCTAATTCAGTTTGGAGTGGCCGATAGCTTTCGCCATTATTTTTTCGCCAGTTAATGTCTAAGATATATTAATAATCTAATTTTATAAGCTTGGAATAAACCGCATATTTTGCAATTAAGTGATAATTGTCTATTGAGGATAATCGATAAGATCAAACAAAATTGTGAATCAGTTCCAAGTAGCAATGGAGTGAATTTAAATAATTATTCATGTCTAATTAATTTTGTACTGGCCAATAATCGCTTTCACCATCTTTTTTCCTATCACCTATCCGGATCTTGTTGATATGTTTAGGCATCAAATTGCATAATTTAGATGAATGTCATTTAAATTTCAATTTGACCAGAGCCTTATAACCACACATGAATAAATTATCGCCAAAAAGAAAGAAATCTATGGAAGCCCACCAATGTAATGCCTTAGAAATCAAATACCGATCTGACCGGATCAGAAATTTTGTATGAAACTCGAAGGATATATCACAATGCATATTTGGATATGTTCAACGATTGTTTATGGATGCCATACGGGATAAACGGGAATTGTTCACTTTGGAAATTGAATATGCCATGTAAGTCTGTGGTTAAGCTGCAATATACATTTTGAAATACAAATAAATAAAGAATACTTATAATATTTTTTATATTCCAGATTCTTTTTTAAACGGCATTCAATACTACCCAAAAGTTTCAATGGCTATCATTAAACTGCGAATTTGAGACCATGGAGTTGGCTGAATATTGTGAATCTAACCCAAATTTGTCTAGGGCTACGGGTCCTACATAATGAACACAAAGGCAGAATTACTGATATTGTACCCTACTGCAAGAAGCTGAAAAGTCTTACTGTTAAGGTCAAATGTGATTTCATCGCCGAGTACAAGTCAATAGCTAATTTGCCAGTATCTAAGCTAATTATCATTGGAGAGGAGGGCACAAATTGTTCACTAAGTCCACTGATCCATGAGCTAGTTAGAAAGAAATCAAAAACTCTATCAGAAATTCAGTTTCACGATTTTCTCAATAATTAGAAGAAATTGCACAACTGTTGCAATTGGAAGCATTAAAATATCTAAGTCTGATTCATTTTGACAACAACGAATTTTTATTAGAAAAAGAAAATTCGCTATGGACATTGGAAATAAGGTTTACAGAAGAAATTGATTTAACCGATTTGAGCGCTTTGGTTGCTTACATAAGCATCGAGGGAATCACAATTTGTGCATTCGGCCATAAGATCGGAACATTGAAGCCGCTCTTCAATGCAATATCTATGAAAAAGCATCCGAAGCTAACGTATTTCGGCTGGGAAAATAATGGAATTTATTTCGCTTCTGACTTTCCTATACTTAATAGTGAAGAAATTACAGAGCTTTTCAAAATACGATCATTGAGGAACATAAATTTTACAGTTAATGAACCTTTTGTAGTTTCATCCCCTTTGCCAAAAATTAAGCGTCTATGCATTATTCAGACCAATAGCGGAATATTGACAAATCTTGTTCGTGCACTTGCATTGCAAGAAAAATCAGCATTAGAAGAATTAGAAATAAACGGCAACCTAAGCGAAGAAGAGAAATTGGAAATTTCAAAAATAAATACTTTAAATTTGATTAATTCCAATATTATTGAATCAAGAGACGATTTTCTCAGAATACTAAACCAATGTCCAATTGATGGTAGAATAAAGTTGATTTCCATGACCACACACCATTTATCTATGATGAAACTATTAAAGAGCACTACAAATAGGCACAACTTACGTCGATAGACTCTCTTCCAGTAGTAATAACAATTTATTTGGAAAGTACTTTTTACACTCTGTAACGAGTTACATAGGGCAGACAGACGGATGAGAGCGTTGTATACTCGTGTGCAGGGCACGCGCTGGTTCCGGCTCAGGATAGTCGGGAAGAGGGAGGGGTACAAAGAGGAACTGCAACTCCAGGTGCTGCCACACATTATTTATTAGAATAAAATCGCGTGCCTAGTTTCGATTGTCACTGGTCAAATTAGATAGTAAGAAGGGAAGATAGAAAGAAAGAAAGAAACAAACGCACAAACAAACATAGTAGCCCAGCTGGGATCGGCCCTAGATATTTTAGGCGACCGATATTGCCCATCCCTACCATGAGCTACCAGACATGAATTTTTAACGATCCCATTCCAGCTCGAGGAACTAATAAACTTCTACCCAGTTGCGTTGCATGGCCCCAAAAAGATTAGACTTAGCAAATATTCATTTTAGATTAAAAGCTTAATACAAATAGCAATAATATTTCGATACATTGTTTTTGGGTTGGGAATGAAAGTAAAAGGAGGTGAAATAATAGAGCTTATGTGAGATTTTAACTATGCTGTCAGCTGTTTTGTAGAATAGGCCAGCACAGAAATGATAGACTTGGGATACTAAAATAAGAAAATAGAATGATAGTAAGGAAGAAAAGATTAGAGCATTATTCTTTAGTGTAGCAAAACAAACGCTGATACTAAATAAGAAGTGAGGCAAATTAAATTTAACATTGAGCACTTACGGCAATATCCCGCGATGAAAGCGCTTCCATTTGGGATTGGCTAAGCTGCTAAGGAGAATTATGCTCCATAAATTTTAAATTAATAAAATAAAAATAATGCAAAAATTCAAATATAGAAAAGGAGACGCTAATTAAGGGGAAATATTCATATGGAGTAGATAGGAGAGGAATATATATAATATCTTATAATATACAAACTATAAATTATTTTAATTATAAATTTTCATATTTACGTTAGATTTTTATACCCTGAACCCATTGAAAATGGGAAATCAGGGTATAATGGTTTTGTTTAAAAGTATGTAACAGGCAGAAGGAGGCGTGGCAGACCCCATAAAGTATATATATTCTTGATCAGGGGTGACGAGAAAAGTTGATATAGCCATGTCCGTCTGTCTTGTCCGGTCCGTCCGTCCGTCCGTCCGGTCTGTCCGTCTGTCCGTCTGTCCGTCTGTCGTATGTTTGAACGCGTCGATTTCCGAAGATACAAAAGCTAGAGGAGTTCATTCTTTTGTGTTAGGTCCCGTATATTGAGCGCGCAGTACGAGTTTGTTTCAGAAATTCGATAACTTGTATATTTGCTTAGTTATCGATAACTGAATTATCGGGAACCTGTTATAAAATTCTAGCTAATTCATCTTTAGAGTTAGAGTCTCCAAGTCTTCTGCATATATATAGATACCAATTTAATTACAAATTCGGTTTTTGTCAGATTTTGGATTCCGGTCCCCAATTCGCACCCCACACACACCCCCAAATGTGTAAAAAATGCAGTCAAATACTAGAGACATACAGTGTTGGTTTGGCATATAGATATGAATAGCATAATCTTAATCTCAGCAAACTATTACAATACGATTGTCCATCTAGAAACAGAATTATTAATCATCAAGTTTTTTCATCAAAACCCATGTGGGCGCAGCAAGCAAGGCAGGCGACAAAGCAAGACGCATTGCGGGCGCCACATACTACATACATACATACATATGTATATATGTATGTATGTTTATGTGTGCAAGCGTAGATCAGGCGTGTGGGCTGCAATCGTACATACATTACATACATACAGATGGTATTTGTGCATGTAAAGGCTAATGTAAAAGAGTTATCATTTCTAAAAAAAAACCCTAAAATGTCAAATACGAATATGTAGATCATATGCTGAAACTCTTCATTACATTCCATTATATATTTTAAAAATTTTAAAACAATTAAAATAACAATGGAAATGCAAGCAACGTTGAGCAATGCAAATCAATTTTCGTATGCGTGTGCACATATACACACAAAAAATCTTGGGCCGTTTTCTATGTTGCTATGCGTGCAAATTCTAAGAATCACAATTGTTTTTGAATTGTGTTAGAATTGTCTTTGAATTGTATTTGAATTGTATTTGTATTTTCAGCCACTGCTTTAGTGTTTCTTTCGTATATGGCGAATTTGATTCGTTTTCGCTACTCCGACGTTTAAGTGGTCCGTGGTGTAGATGGCTAGGCAGATGCAACGAATGTTAGGGTGTCGCAGGTTCTATTCTCACCTAAGCCTTTCATAATTTCTTATTTTAATTTTTTTTTTTATTATTTCTTTCTTTCTTATTATTTATTCCTTTGTATTTGATACCTTTGAAAGTCAGTTAGTAGTTTAACTAATTGTGAATAAGTGCGTTTTTTTTAATTTCAAATATTTAATAGCCTCATTTCTGAAAGTGTTTTGTTTCAATTATATTTTATTCCGTTAAGTCAACAGAAAATAATGAACAAAAAAAAGTCTGCCCAAATAACAAAAGCACGTGACATCTGCGGTTTTCCTATATGTATGCCCACATGTACATTCAAAACTAGCATAGCATGGTCTAAGAATTTAAACTTGCTAGATGGCGCTTTAGCAGTGAACTTATTTATTATGGCTATTACAGCTTTGATTGATATATTTCTTTACAATTATGAAGTGTCTGTGTTAATTAAGGTGATGCGTGTTAATCGAGGAACGTCTATTTGTTGGGTCTATTTTTAATGATATTTAATAATATAACATTCTTCGAATTTCAACTAATATAAGCGCCATCTATTATTATTTTTTTTGGTAATGCAATGTATATATACATGTCCATATGTACATTTTGAACGTTACACGCATACATTCTTATCTACATATACTTTCTCATTTATCCATATGGGAAATTCCCCAGAAAAGTAAACTTTTTGTCACGTTCGACACTTTGGTTTGTTGTAATTATCTTGAAAACGGATTTATTTTAGTACTAATCAAGAACAATATATTTAACATTTTCAGCATAAAAATTGATGCATTTTCAAGAAAATTACAAAAAACCAAACCACAGTACAGATTATTATTTTATTTTATTAAAATTGGGTTCAGGGTATTATCTAGTCGAGCACTCTCGACTAGAGTTTTCTTACTTGTTTTCTTTCTTCTTTTTTTTCTTTTTAACAAATAATAAAATTTTATGTTGCAAATAAGTAGCGTATCGTTATAAATGAATCATCCAACGATGCCATTTGGAAACACAAGTTTTCTTCTGAGACTGTGTGGAGCGGTGGCGTGGCAAAAAAAAAGGATTTGCATCTAGCAAAGGCTGCTTGGCTTATGAGAGTGTGATTTGCCAATTGTGCAGCGCAAGTTCAGCGGCCTTATATGCCTGCCGATGTAAGCGTAGCGCATTTGCTGCTAGCACAAAAAAGAAATTAAAATAAGGCTGGGTGCCAAACCTGCAAAGAGGTTTGTGCGAAATTATTTAATTTATTCAATAGAGGTTTTTTCTTATTTCTGTTCGTTGCCAATCGAAATTAATGTTCTATGACTCGCCAATGATCGATTCGGCACTTGCACTAATAAATTTTAATAAAAGAAAAGAAATTCTTCTTTTTCTATTTCGTTGTAAAATTTTCACAAATTAATTTGCACAGTATACTTGGCACAGTAAAAATTTCGGTCTTGCCGTTTTGCGAGTCAAATTAGAAAAGAAAGTATGGCCGATGCTGGAGCGGCAAGCCAGCGCTTGGGAACAGATATAACTTCCGAGCGAAAGTGACAATTACTCCTGTTATCTTATGGTCTCCTTTTTGTTTGCCCTGGATTACAGCTGTTTTAAACGGCAGACTGGTCTGCTGAGTGCATGCTTTTAGGCTATTCATAATATTACAATTTGTAAGCATATATTTATAAAAATGCTTGAATTTAGCTAGTCCAGCGCCACTACAACTCAGAGCCCTAAGAGTGCCTCAAGGCACTTATTCACATTTTCTCACCTTGCAGGTAAACGAAAGCTTCTAAAATTTTGTTGAGTACATATTTGAGTTCAGGGGCCTCATTTCACTTTGAAAAAATTATTCTAGTAAATTTCTTCTATTATTATGGAAAGTAGCCTTAGAGGGTTAAGATACAACAATTAAGAAAGCTCTAGTCGAGATTGCACGACTACGAGATCCCCTGAATCAAACGAATCATATTCCAAGAATTCTTCCGCCTTACTTTTAAAAGGCATATTACACGGTCAGAATATACAAGACTATCCTAGCTCCTAGCTTGTTCTACGCCATCCAAGTGTATGGTATCGCCACCAAATCGCACTTGAATAAACTGCGTATACTGCAAGCCAAAACTTTGAGGAAGATCACGGGGGCTCCCTGGTACATGAGAACCAGGGATATAGAAAGAGATCTCGAGGTCACTAAAATTGGTGACAAAATCCAGGAAGTGGCCAAAAATTATCAAGAGAGGTTAAATTCCCATCCAAATAGCCTGGTAATGCAGCTATTAGCCGTACTTCCATTAGAAGAAGACTAAAACGCCATCACCCTCAAGACCTGCTGGATCGTCTCTTGACATGAACATTTTTATTATTCATATATCAGTATTCATATATTTTCCATATTTACATATGTTCTCCTTATGTATCCTATGTTAGAATTAATATAGCTTTAAGTAGTTTTATAGTTTTTTAATTAATTACCGTTTAGATTAAGTTGCCCAAAAGGTAGCGGTACGCTAAGCTGTAATTAAACATTTATTAAAAAAAACAAATAAGGAGGCTTTAGTCGAGACGGCTCGACCACGAGATACCCTGAACCCTGCAAAAAAGTGATACTCTTCTTTATTACGCACTTATGAGGGCGCGCTCTGCTAACTGCGCAGTTGCTGCAGGGGCTTGGGGGTGGGCTGGGCTGAATTTTGGACGCTTATAACTCCATTTCTAGATGGACGATCTTTATGAAAATATATTAAGAGCATCTAAATGTACCTATTTGCTAAATTGCAAGTCTCTAGTATTTGAAATGCGTTTTTTTCAAATTGAGGGCGAAGGAGGCGTGGCATCTAAAATCTGAAAATTACATAATCTGCGTACTTGAAGTATCTAGCTAAAACGGTGTAGAAGTTATGCCCAACAAACCTAAAATATGTAAACGAATTTTCGAATTTTGAGTTTGGAAATGGGATGATTTATCGATAAAACAAAATAAACTCGTACTCGTACTCGCTAATATACGAGTGTTCATGTGAATTTCAGCTCTCTAGCTTTTGTAGTTTCTGAAATCTCGACGTTCATACGGTGATCAAGAATATATATACTTTATGGGGTCTGCGACTTCTCCTTATGCCTGTTACATAAATTGTCACAAAAGCATTATACCCTGAATTCCCATTTTCAATGGGTTCAGGGTATAAAAAAAAAGGATTCTTCGATGCGTTTCTCTACGCGTAACATGTAACATGTATAGGGATGTGTAGTATGTTCACTCTCATAAGTGCATGAGCACGGGAAAACCGTTGAAGAATTCGGTATACTCTTCGCTCAGAAGGGAACCAATGGGATCGCGTCGCGAAGAAATTTCCATTGTTGTGAGCTGCTTGCTGTTTGCGCCAGCATACATATACATACATACATTTTTGTGAGAAGAGAGCAGAGAGTAAAAAAAGAAAGGGCAGAAAGAGAGCGCTCGAAGCGGAATGATTGGCCATCAGCATTTTTCTTCTCCCGAACCTAAAAGTAAGAACCCGAGCAAATACGATGTTGAGTGGTAGCCAATGTCAAAAAATAACTGCGCACATTCGTTTGTTCCAGTTGTCCAGTCTATGTGTTGTATGGTTAGTGATATAACAGAAGAAGTTCATACTGTTCTTGTTAACCCCTACGATGAATTATTTAATAAAGAGCCTATAAACAGCACAGCTTTTAGTTAAAGAGCTAATAAATGTACTTTTATTTTATATATCTAAGTCTAAATGAAGATAAAACTCAAAACAAATGATTTCTAATGTTTATTAGACAGTTTTATAAACCTTTTGTATATTTAAAAAGTTACAAAGTTGCGCGCTTATGGGTTAACTGATTCCGCTTTGCAAATGAACTACAGAATCGTTTGCCGTTAAGTTACGAAATAATTAAATCGAGGTTATGTTATTTATTCCGCAACCTTTCTAAAACTAATAAGTAAAGTGTTTGCTAACAACGGATACTAGGTTCATTTTATTTCCTTGCCAGACACGATCGCAAAATGAAAAAAAAAAAAGAAAAGAAAATAGAAAACAAATCCTGACTTAATCCTTGAACTTGCCCAGAATAATGTCCTTGTAGAAAGGTACACAGTTCATGCGGACATTGAGACGAGCGCAGAGCAAAAAGATTCCTGACAGCTTGCGATGTATAGAGTAGATCTCCTCCGGTGGCGGGCAGAGGCGATGCGCCACCATCGTCGGCACCAGAGCGGCCAATCTCTCGGTTGTGTTCTGTTTGCCAAAGTCGAAGTCGCCGTCATAGCGAAAGATCTCGCCAAGGATCATCACCGCATCGACATGCGCCTGCTCCATTTGCTTCGTCTCATAGCCGGTGAGGAAGCCCATCTTGCGCGACATCTCGAGGACGCCGTAATAATAAATAAATAAACATAAAATAAATAAACAACTTCGCCGATCGCACAACGTATGAGACGCACGAAGTGCACGACGAACGATCTGACACGCACGAAATGCAAAAACGCACTGAAAATGATATTTAAAAGAGAGTAGCGACATATTATTATTTACGAATGCTCCACGCATTTGGTCATCTATGCTAAGTCGAATGCATTATAAATGCTCAATGCGCTCATTGCTGCAGCAAAATGTTTGCATAATATTCGTATTAAATTCAATTGTATGGTTTGTAAATGCAAAAACAAAAACCTATGAAAATCAATTCAAATTAAAATCAAAATAACGCAAATACTCGAAATGGCACTGTTATGCTCAATGGGTGCTGTTAAATCTGTATGCCAGCATGATACTTGACCGTTTCGCATGTTTATCAGTGGAGCAATGTGCAGCAGTGATGCCAATTTTTATTTTGAAAAAAAGGCAAAACTGTCCGTAAAATACGGAAAAAAAGGCAGAAAATCTAAAGAAAAAGGACAGAAAACAGGACAAAAACATTTTTTTTTTTAAATTTGTATTTTTTTCTTTTTTATTATAACAATTTCAAGCACTCTTCTGGCAACTTATAGCTAATACAACACAAGTTGTGCCTGGCGACAAGTTTGGGGACATTCCGTAGGCTTAAATCATATTTTATTTTTTTGGACAAAACACGATGCGTTTTGCATATGTGCGCGAATTTGGTCAATTTTGCAATTTATACTGCATTTGCAGTATTTCCAGTACGCCTTATTATTGTCGTTCTCATCCCGGGCTATCCACGACTTGAAATCTGGCTGCTGTAGCCAGCAATCCCGAAATTGTTGTTTATACATCTCCTTGGGCATTTTATCACTCTTTTCAAATTAAATTTTAGATAAGAAACGATATCGATAATACATATAAACCTCCTACACTATCAATTTATCACTGTTATACTTATTTTGGCGCTGTTCTCAACCAAATATCGGTACACAATTTAGTATATTTTATGCTAAAGTTGTGTTAAACTGCTCTGCAATGTTATTTAATAAAATTCTGTTGCATCAACAACCGATCAACTGGGACAACAACCAACCAACTGGGAAAATATGAACACGATTCGCATTCACAAAAAAAGGACAGATTTCCGGATAGGGGATGTTTGATATTTTTTCCGGACAAAGCGCTTAAAAACAGGACAGATCTGTCCGGAAAAAGGACAAATTGGCATCACTGATGTGCAGTAAGAGCTTTCTAGCGGTATGACACTTTCTGTTTCAGCATAATTGAGACACCTGTTGCGCCACTGTTAATAACAGCTTGCATTGCTAACATAAGCATAACGTTAATCGCTTTGTCGTTAATTTTAATTTCCTTAGAATTCGTCTCTTAATTGTGCATTGCATGCCAGAATATAATAAAATAGAGGAAAATTAATGTCAAATTATGAGTGTGCACAGTCGTTTGTTCCAGATGTCCAGTCTATGTGTTATATGGTTAGGGTTAGTGCCTAGAGTCTTTTAACAGTGGCACTAACCATATAAATAACCAGTGTTGCCAAATCAGCTTTTTTCCCGTCAAATCTGGCAATTTTGCATTGCAAAAAAAATTCCATAACAGCGGCAATCTAACGTATTATGGAGAATTTATGTACAATGAAGTGTTGTTCATTGTAGTTGAATTAAAACCAAATAGTTCAATATAAACAAAAATACAAGGATGATAATATAAGAATAGATTTGTATATTACAGTAATTGCAAATGTAGTATAGCTGCCAGTTGATCACATAACCAATTTGTGCTTGAAATATTTTAGTAATAGATTTGGGAGCTCTGTGAAGTTTCAGAAAACAAAATTCTCAATCATTACTAGAAACGTTTTTTGTATAACCTTGCCTATCGAAATTGGCGAAACAAAGTATACCATTCTTCTTCTTGACGAATCAACTTATATACATTAAGAAGGAAAAAAAAAAAAAAAAAAAAAAAAAGTAAGAAGGCTCGACTGCGAGATACCCTGGATGCTGCAAAAAAAACTAATATTCTTCTTCTTTACGAACGTATGAGCGCGTGAGCAGTTGCTGCCGTGGCGTAACATCCAAAATCTACGTATCCATAATATGTATCTAAATCTACAAATTTGAAGTCCCTAGCTAAAACGGTGTAGAAGTTATGCTCAAAAGACGTAAGAAAACTAAATGAATTTTCGATTTTTTCATCAATAACTTGGAAATGGGATAAGTTATAAAAAAAAAAAAAAAAAAACTTGAGTATTCATGTGAAATTTATTAAAATATGATTGGCACTATGGAAGAATGCGATAGAGATAATATTTGGCACGAATAGGACGAAAAACTGGACTACTCGTGAAAAAACAAAACAAGAAAATCTTTAAAATACTGCAAAAAAAAACTTCAGCTTTTTTGTCAGACTTTTTTTTCCCAAAATTTCAGTATGTTCCCAATAAAAACAGTTTTTTTGGCTCAACAAAAAGCGGCAACACTGTAAATAACAGATAAGAATTTGTATTATCAAGTCATTAGTCATTTCCTTGAGAAAATTCGTTTATTGCATTTGATTTCTTGCAAATAAATTGAAAAATTGACATGATGAATATTTTGCAATTAAATGATGATTGTCTATTGAAGATAATCGATAAGATCAAACAAAATTGTGAAAGTGGCAATGGAGTGAATTCAAATAATTATGTAAATCTAATTAATTTTGTACTGGCCGATGATCGTTTTCGGCATCTTTTTACCGAACAATATCCGGCTGTATTTGATAAGCATAATTTGATATTAAATGATGATGATCTATTAAGGGCAATCGATATGATCAAACAACATTGTAAATTATATCAAAGTGGCAATGGAGTGAATTTAAATAATTATGAAGATCTAATTCAGTTTGGAGTGGCCGATGAAAGTTTTCGCCATTATTTTAAAGTATTCTTTCCGGATCTATTTGATGAGATACTTCATAAGCTTGGAATTAAATTGCATATTTTGCAATTAAATGATAAATGTCTATTAAGGATAATCGATAAGATCAAACAAAATTGTGAAAGTGGCAATGGAGTGAATTCAAATAATTATGTAAATCTAATTAATTTTGTACTGGCCAATAAACGTTTTCGGCATCTTTTTACCGAACAATATCCGGCTGTATTTGATAAGCATAATTTGAAATTAAATGATGATGATCTATTAAGGGCAATCGATTTGATCAAACTACATTGTAAATTATATCAAAGTGGCAATGGAGTGAATTTAAATAATTATGAAGATCTAATTCAGTTTGGAGTGGCCGATGAAAGTTTTCGCCATTATTTTAAAGTATTCTTTCCGGATCTATTTGATGAGATACTTCATAAGCTTGGAATTAAATTGCATATTTTGCAATTAAATGATAAATGTCTATTAAGGATAATCGATAAGATCAAACAAAATTGTGAAAGTGGCAATGGAGTGAATTCAAATAATTATGTAAATCTAATGAATTTTGTACTGGCCGATGATCGTTTTCGCAATCTTTTTACCAAACAATATCCGGATGTATTTGATAAGCATAATTTGAAATTAAATGATTATCGTCTATTAAGGATAATCGATATGATCAAACAACATTGTAAATTATATCAAAGTGGCAATGGAGTGAATTTAAATAATTATGAAGATCTAATTCAGTTTGGAGTGGCCGATGAAAGTTTTCGCCATAATTTTGAAGGAATCTATCCGGATCTATTTGATGAGATACTTCATAAGCTTGGAATTAAATTGCATATTTTGCAATTAAATGATAAATGTCTATTAAGGATAATCGATAAGATCAAACAAAATTGTGAAAGTGGCAATGGAGTGAATTCAAATAATTATGTAAATCTAATGAATTTTGTACTGGCCGATGATCGTTTTCGCAATCTTTTTACCAAACAATATCCGGATGTATTTGATAAGCATAATTTGAAATTAAATGATGATGATCTATTAAGGATAATCGATGGTATCAAACGCTATTGTAAATCACATCAAAAAGGCAATGAAGTGAATTTTAATAATTATGAAGATCTAATTCATTATGGAATGGCCGATGATCGTTTTCGCTATAATTTTAAAGTAATCTCTCCGGATCTATTTGATGAGATACTTAATAAGCTTGGAATTAAACGGCATATTTTGGATTTAAATGATAAATGTCTATTGAAGATAATCGATAAGATCAAACAAAATTGTGAAAGTGGCAACGGAGTGAATTCAAATAATTATGTAAATCTAATTAATTTTGTACTGGCCCATGATCATTTTAGCCATCTTTTTACCTTTCGCTATCCGGCTGTATTTGATAAGCATAATTTGAAATTAAATGATTATCGTCTATTAAGGGCAATCGATATGATCAAACAACATTGTAAATTATATCAAAGTGGCAATGGAGTGAATTTAAATAATTATGAAGATCTAATTCATTTTGGAGTGGCCCATGATCGTTTTCGCCATAATTTAAATATATATGATAATCAATTTTATAAGCTTGGAATTAAACCGCATATTTTGCAATTAAATGACTATTGTCTATTAAAGATAATCGAGATGATCAAACAAAATTGTGAATCAGTTCTAAGTAGCAATGGAGTGAATTCAAATAATTATGTATATCTAATTAATTTTGTACTGGCCAATAAACGTTTTCGCAATCTTTTTACCGATCGCTATCCGGATCTTGTTGATATGTTAGGCATCAAATTGCATAATTTAGATGAAATTCAATTAAATTTCAATTTGACAGAGCATTATAACTACATGAATAAATTATCGCCAAAAAATAAAGAAATCTATTGGAGCACACAATTGAATGCCTTAAAATCAAATACCGATCTTGAATGGATCACAATTGGGTATGAACTCAAAGAATATAACAATGATTATGTGGATATGTTCGACCGTGTTATGGATGCCATACGGGATAAACGGGAATTGTTCACTTTGGAAATTGATATGCCATGTAAGTCTGTGGTTAAGCTGCAATATAAATTTTGAAATACAAATAAATAAAGAATACTTACAATATTTTTTACATTCCAGATTCTTATTTAAACGGCATTCAATACTACCCAAAAGTTGAAGAGCTATCATTAAATGCGAAATTTGATACCATGGAGTTGGCTGAATATTGTGAATTTAACCCAAATTTGTCTAGGCTATGGGTCCTACATAATGAACACAAAGGCAGAATTACTTATATTGTACCCTACTGCAAGAAGCTGGAGTTGCTTAGAGTTAAGGTCAAATGTGATTACATCGCCGAGTACAAGTCAATAGCTAATTTGCCAGTATTTGAGCTAACTATCATTGGAGAGAAGGGCACAAATTGTTCACTAAGTCCACTGATCCATGAGCTAGTTAGAAAGAATCCAAAAACTCTATCAAAAATTAAGTTGCACGATTTTCCCTATAATTTTGAAGAAATTGCACAACTGTTGCAATTGGAAGCATTAAAATATCTACGTCTGAATCATTTTGACAACAACGAATTTTTATTAGAAAAAGAAAATTCGCTATGGACATTGGAAATAGAGTCTACAAAACAAATTGATTTAACCGATTTGAGCGCTATGCTTGCCTACATAAGCATCGGGAGAATCAAAATTTGTGCATTCGGCCATAAGATCGGAACATTGAAGCCGCTCTTCAATGCAATATCGATGCAAGAGTCTCCGCAGCTAACGCATTTTGGCTGGAAATATAATGAATTTCATTCAATTCCTTACTTTCCTATACTTAATAGTGAAGAAATTACAGAGCTTTTCAAAATACGATCATTGACAGACATAGAATTTACAGTTAATAAACCTTTTGTAGTTTCATCCCCTTTGCCAAAAATTAAGCGTCTATGCATTAATCAGACCAATAGCGGAATATTGACAAATCTTGTTCGTGCACTTGCATTGCAAGAAAAATCAGCATTAGAAGAATTAGAAATAAACGGCAACCTAAGCGAAGAAGAGAAATTGGAAATTTCAAAAATAAAAACTTTAAAAAAAGATTAATTCTAAAATTATTGAATCAAGAGACGATTTTCTCAGAGTACTAAGCCAATGTTCAATTTATGGTACAATAAAAATGATATTCAAGCCCACAAACTAATTACTAAATTTGTACAAGAAACATTAGCGAAAGGTAACCCTCTTAACTTAACCCTCTAAGATGTAAGAGTGCCCCTAGGCACTTATTATATTTTCAATTAAAAAAAAAATAAAATTTTATTATCATTTGTTAGTTCATAATTAGTCCTAAGAACTTTTAATACTAAATAAATAAGTTTTTCAAATAACACTTTTTTCTCATACTTTCATTAGTATCATTGACCACTTATGGCTGTGAATTGGGGCATAGCTGGCCGGTCTGGCAAATAAAACACCCCATCGGGTTGGTGATACTAATGATTATTTAAATGTTCTGTACTTGTTTTTTATGCTTCATTAATTTAAAATTATATTTGTCTTAAGCTTGACTTTAGTTTTGTCAACACCTTAATTAAATAACAAGTAAGAAAGCTGTAGTCGAGACTGCTCGACTACGAAATCCCCTGAGCCATAGACGCTGATCTACGCTTGTAGGCATGTATGTGTGTATGCATGTGTGTAAGCATTGCAATCGTCGCATGGGCTTTGATGAGAAAACTTTGATGATTCATAATTCTGTTTCTAGATGGACAATCGTATTGATCTCTTCAGATTATGATTATGACATTCATATCTATATGCTAAACCAAACTGCATGTCTCTAGTATTGGGAATTGAGAACCGGAATCCAAAATCTGACAAAACCGAAATTGTAATAAATTAGTATCTATATACATACATACATATATGCAGAAGACTTGGAGGCTCTAACTCTAAAGATGAATTAGATATAATTTTATAACTGATTCTCGATATATTCGTTTACCGATTACTCTAGAAATATACAAGTTATCGAATTTCTGAAGCAAACTCGTACTGCGCGTGCAATATACGAACCTAACACAAAAACAATGAACTCTCTAACTTTTGTATCTTTGGAAATCGACGCGTTCGTGAATACGGACGGACGGACGGACAGACGGACATGGCTATATCAACTTCTCTCGTCACCCTGATCAAGAATATATATACTTTATGGGGTCTGCCACGCCTCCTTCTGCCTGTTACATACATTTTCACAAAACCATTTGACACTCTGATTTCCCATTTTCAATGGGCTCAAATAACAAATAATTTCTAATGTTTATTAGACAGTTTTATAAACCTTTTGTATATTTAACAAGTAAGAACGTTGCAGTTAGGCGCAACTAACAGCGATATACTTTGTTCCCATAGGTGCATCTTATTTATTTAATAAACATTTAATTAACGAAATATTTCGGCAATTAGCAAACGTACATGGCAAGCAACAAACGTTTTTCCTACACATACATACAGATTTACACATGTACACACTATACGAGTATACACAATTTTCTATGTATACATACAAAAGTTCGGATGCCAGAATATTCTAAGAATTGTGACTGAATTGAGAATTTTTCGATCGTTACTTTAGTTTTGTCAAAAGGCGCTCTAGCAATGCCTTATTCGGTTTTAGTTACCAAAACCCAGGTCAGGGCAGTGGCGCTGGTGGTAAGCGCTATGCAAGCTATACTTGGGTGCGTGGGTTCGAATCCCGCAGAGAACTTTTTTCAAAAATTATTTATTTTTTATTTTTTTAATATTTGTATATTTATTATAAAATGCTTGCTGCCAATTGATAATCATTTATAAACATACGCATATGAATTGTGCATTTAAGTAAAAACTAAAACTGCTTTATGCTTTCCGATTTGCGACGCTGTGTGGCAGGCAGTTTTTCTATGCATGCATATATGTATGTATGCATGTGTACGTGTATACACATCCAAAAGTGTATACATATTGCAAGAATTGCCATTGTATTGTTTTGTGACGTCACAAGCTGCTGATCAGCTGGTCAGCTGATCAGCTGTGAATTTATTTAGGTTTAGCTAACGATTACATGTTGTTTTCAAAAGACCCCAGGTTCGAATCCCGCTGGAAACTTTTTATTTATTAATCAAAAACTTATGAATTTTATTTTTTAATTCATTAATATTATTATATTTATGTTAAAATGCTTTTTGCCATCTTAGCAATTGCTACTAAGCTATTGTATGCATGAATTATGCAGTTGGCCACAACAAACTTCTTTGCCGATTTGCCACGCCCCCAGGCGGCGTAGACGCATAATTTTTTGCCAGTTCTTAGAAAGGGCCGAGGCTAACATGCCTGCAAAATTTGGTTGCTTACATTCCAAAAATGCGAAAATTACAGGGTATTTTTCGATATGCCACGCCCCCAAAGAGGCTGAAAAATTATTTTGGGGGATCGATAGAGGAGAACATTAGTAACTCAACCATCCAATTTTCAAGCTTCTAGCTCTAAAACTGTAGGAGATATAAACTTTTGCGGTTTGCCACGCCCCCTGTGGGCGTAGATATATCTACCATAGCTTATTAGTCTTGGGTTGTCAACCCGAGTATACATGCAAAATTTCAAGTCTCTAGTGTCAATAGTGTTCAAAATATAGCACAATTTGAAAAATCACTGTATATTCAGGTCCGATTTGCCACGCCCCCAATGGGCGTAGACATAAAACTTTTGATCGATCTTCTTAGAATCATAACATTAACTCACATGCAAAATTTCAGCGTTCTAGCTTTAACGGTGTAGAAGATACGTATTTCCCGATTTGCCACGCCCCCCAATGGGCGTAGATATATCCGCCATAGCTTTTTGAACTTGGGTTGTCACCCCGAGTATACATTTCAAATTGCAACTCTCTAGCTCATCATCTAGTATGATAACTTAACTATGGGCGGAAGAGTTTTCCGATTTGCCACGCCCCTAGTGGGCGGATCGGGAAAATTTTTACACTTTATAATTCGGGAACATATATGAGTATATGTTTAAAATTTCAAGTCTCTAGCTCTAATAGCGCCGAAAAATATTGCGTTCATACGGACAGACGGACAGACGGACAGACGGACGGACAGCAAGACGGACATTGCACAAACCCAATATACTTTTTCCCCTTCGGGAACAAAGTATAAAAAGTTAAAAAGTTGCGCGCTTATGGGTTAACTGATTCCGCTTTGCAAATGAACTACAGAATCGTTTGCCGTTAAGTTACGAAATAATTAAATCGAGGTTATGTTATTTATTCCGCAACCTTTCTAAAACTAATAAGTAAAGTGTTTGCTAACAACGGATACTAGGTTCATTTTATTTCCTTGCCAGACACGATCGCAAAATGAAAAAAAAAAAAGAAAAGAAAATAGAAAACAAATCCTGACTTAATCCTTGAACTTGCCCAGAATAATGTCCTTGTAGAAAGGTACACAGTTCATGCGGACATTGAGACGAGCGCAGAGCAAAAAGATTCCCGACAGCTTGCGATGTATAGAGTAGATCTCCTCCGGTGGCGGGCAGAGGCGATGCGCCACCATCGTCGGCACCAGAGCGGCCAATCTCTCGGTTGTGTTCTGTTTGCCAAAGTCGAAGTCGCCGTCATAGCGAAAGATCTCGCCAAGGATCATCACCGCATCGACATGCGCCTGCTCCATTTGCCTCGTCTCATAGCCGGTGAGAAAGCCCATCTTGCGCGACATCTCGAGGACGCCGTTGCGATTGTTCTGCGCCGCACTGATTATCACCTGTCGATAGTTCCGGATGAAGTCGTGCTTGTAGAAACGCGTCGATCCAAAATCAATGAGCATCAATCGTCGACTGTTCGCATCGTATAGGAAATTCGACCAGTTCGGATCCGTTTGCATGCACTCGATCTCGAAGAGCTCGCGCAGGCAGAGCTTCAGTACCGAGGCGGCGATATGAGCGCGATGATCGTAGCTGAAGAGAGATTAAATAGGATTAATAGAGAAAAGAGTGAGGTTAAATAAGGTTAAGGGAGTAAAAAATAAAGTTCAATTGGGCTAACAATTAACAATAATTGATTACTTTAAACGGAACTAGTTCAAATTTTTACTTGTTCAAAAACTAGTATCTAGATCTATATATCAAGTCAAGAAAAAACAAACAAATTCAATTTAGAACTAAAAAAATAGTATTATATGCCATATGGAACCAGTCAAAAGCTGCAAATGAAAAATGAACCAGCTACATGTAAGTCTGTCTTTGTCTAATCAATGACATCAACTTCAATGCCCAATAATTATGATATAACTGGCTTTGAGTCTTTGCATCTGGAACCAGTAAAGCATTGAAACTTTAAAAATGAACCAGTGCAACATTGGGACTCAAAGGTGAATCAGTGAATAAGTTGAACTTGTCTTGTCTAATTAATGACATTGCATCAAGCAGATGAAAATAGTACAAATTAATGCGCAACTGATATAGGCTTCTTTTCCATTCGGAACTAGTGAATTGTGAGCCAGTTAGCAACCACTTTATATGCTTAGTAATTGGCTTTAACTTAAAGAACAGTAAATCAATTGTAAACTAGCAAAAATGTATGACCAGCTGGTTCTTTTTCGTTTTCAATTGGAAGAACAATGAACCAGAAATGTAGTAAATATCTATGACAGAACTTGATACTTTATCGGAACTAGTAAGCTACTGGCTTATAAGTAAACCACTTGTCCAGCACTCACCTAAGCTCAAAGCACTTGTCGAGTGGCACACCTGGAACCAGTTCCGTGGTGAGCACACTGCTGGTAGTCAGTTCACGGACCACCTTGGGCACATAATACTCCTTGTAGGGGGATATCATCTGGCGAAACTTCTCTGTGTACTCAGCCTCGCGCGCATAGTCCACTTCCCATTGGAGCTCGCGCTTGGCCACGCGCACCACATTGTCGATGAAGAAGCCCTGGGGGAAGACGTCCCACACCTTGAGCATGCCGACGAGATTGTCGATGTCGCTCTCGATGCTCTGGGCAACGCCGGGATATTGGATTTTGATGGCCACCTCCATGCCGTCCAGCAACGTGGCTCGATGCACCTGGCCGATGGAAGCTGCCGCAAATGGCTTCTCATCGAAGCTGCGCAAACGCTGTCGCCACTCGGGTCCCAGCTGGGTGGTCATCACGCGTTCCACCTGCCAGTCGGGCATGTAGTCAGCCGCTTGCCGGACACGCTCGAACGCCTTGGCCAGTTGAGGCGAGACTACGTTCGTGTCCTGTATGCTGAGGATTTGGCCAATCTTCAATGCTGCGCCGCGCACCTTGCACAGTGTGTCCACAATTCTCTCCGCGTTCGCCGGACTGAGCAGTGCATCCCGCATGTTCGTCGATCCGCCCAGGCCAAGGGCGCCCTTGGTCAGCTCATTGATGGTGCCCAGCCCAAGGCCGGCGAACAGGCCACCAAACGAGGCCATCCGTCCCAGACGCGATGCTGGCACCCTCCGCTGTTTGGCCACCTTGCTCAACTCCGGCAGCGTCGATTCCGTCGCCTTGGCGGGCGGAGCAGTCGCCGCAGCTAGAAATGTGCAACATGTCAGATGTAAAGCATGTCTCGAAATAAATGGCAATTTTGCTCGTATCGATTTCATTTTGAGTGGAAAAACAAATGGAACTGAAATGAAATCTAGCAAAAAAGCTAGAATAAGAGGGCGTAGCACAGGCAAAGGGTGATGACGAGGATGTAACTTTCATATCGAGTCCATAACATATGGAATGCTAATGTGAGCAATGGGAATTCAAGTAAGCGAATAAAAGTGGAACGATTGGAATGTGAAACACATGAAATGTAGTTCACAATTGTAATTTAGTGGAAAACATATCGAAGTGAAATTGGAGCAAAACAAATTTAGCTAAAGTCAGCACTGGAAATGAAAGTGAAACGCTTGGAATGTGGAACACAAAAATAAATGTTAGTAAGTAAATGCATTTTGAGTGAAATACATTTGGAAATGAGATAGGAAATTCAAATGTATTCAAAGAAAATGCTCTAAATGAAAGTGAAACGATTGGGATGTGAAACATGGTGCACTAAAAGCTCATCAATTTACTATTGAGTTGAGAAACAAAAATATAATGTGTAATGTATTGTGAAATGATTTTATAAGGAAAATCTAAACAAATGGAACTCAAACTGGCCGGAAATGAAATGGAATTGGAATAGCTGTAGGAAATTCCATAAATATTAAAATTTTGTAAAAAAAAAAAAAAAAGTTAAATATATTGAGAAAGTAAGTTCTGAAGGAAAAGTATAGAATTGGAGCACAAGCAATTCATATGGAACAAATAGAATTGGAACATAAGCAAAACATATCAAGATTCTCTCAAAATAGTTCGACTCAACTGCAAAGAGTGAAATGCAATGCAAACAAATGGGATTGGAACACAGAAGAAAGATTCACTCAAAATGGAATTGAAACAAGATCGAAAGAACTCTCTTCATGCCTACCCTTCTTTCCAGCTGCTTCGGACGCTGAAACCGTTGAGCTGCCGGCCACAAATCTCATCAGGTTGTCCACATATTCAGTGTCCTTGGCCAGGATGCCGTCACCGCTAACGGGCTCAGGTGGGATGAGAGTTGCCTTATCCTTGGCTGTACTCGGTTCGGTGGGGGGCAGCTGCTTGGTCTGCGTGTTGGGCGTGCGCAGGCTGACGTTGCGATTCATGTTGCGCTTGGAGAGGATCTCCTCGAACTCCAGTAGCGTTATAGACGATATATCCACGGTGGCCGCGTCGGCACCATCCAGATGGCTGCGACTCGAACGCTGACTCTGGCCGGCCGCTGTGCTGGCACCAGCTGTCGCTTCACCAGCTGCACCTCCACCTGCCGGCTGCCAGTTAAGGCGCTGTAATACGCTGAGGTCGCAGGGCAATTTCGTCTCCAGCAGCTGGCACAGGCCGTGGGCGACAACGTAGCCACGTTCGCCGGTCTCCTGGAGCAGTTCCTGGGCCTTTCGCAATCGCTCTGTTGGATTTTCACTGGCCTCACGCAACGCGTCCGCCGTCTGAGTCACATTCACTGAGACCAGTTCGCGCACGCTCGAATTGCTCCACAGATGCTTAGTCAGCGACAGATGCTCGCGGCCGCACGCCTCCGCAACTATTTGCAGGCCGCGCAGCACGCCCAGCACGTCTTGCGCTGACCGTGTCATCTCGTTTGACCACCTCGCGAACGAGTGGGCGATCAATTGTTGTTGTTGTAGTTGTTATTTTGTTGTCGCTCTCTTGCCTCTGTTTGTTTTGTTTGTGATTGCGCTTGTTGTTGGTCGTTGATGGCGTCGCTGGCTACAACTTGTGCTGCACTACAGCATCTAAGTGCGTTGGGCTTAAATTGTTGAAAATTCGTTTGTATTTCAGTTACGTAAACATAAATAAATAAACTTGCACGATTGTTGCGAAATTCAAAATCAGCTGTTGGCCAAATAAGTTTAACTCGTTCAATTGCACATGGATCATGGCAGTGTTGGCAAAAGCTCAAAAAAAAAATTAACAGTTATGTAAACGCAAACACAACTCAATTAGCAGAATTTTAATTAGAATACATATTCATAATTTCTATTATAATTTAGAGCAAACAGAATCAAAAAACTATAAAATAAAACATATTTCCCTATAGTTACGAAAATTTGTGTACAGTGAAGTTGCCAAACTGAAAATCAGCTGTTACCCTAACAAGTTCAAAATCGAAAATGAACATGAAAGCAGTGCTGGCAAATGCTAACAGAACTTAACAGTTCTGTGAACACTAACGGCTGCTTCAATATATTATTTCATTCAATTCATATGCCTAAGAAAGTATATTATTTTCTTATTATCATTTATTATTTATATTTAAATTTGTTAATATCTTAAGAAATTAAGTTCAATCGAACTTCGAATTAACTCATATTATTTGTACTTAAGATGGTGCTGTTATGCACAAACCGCTCAATTGAACTGGCTCGCAAGCACAGGCACCCGCCAATGTAAACATATTTGAATATAATTCTTGCGGCACTCTTTGAGCAATAAGCAATAATGACGCTTTATAGGAATTGCTCCATTATTATAAAATTATTATTTTAGTGCCAAAGAAGGCTTTCAATTTTAAATGAACCCAAATTGCTTTTACCACCAACACTAACTACACATATTTACTCAAAATGGTGCTGTAAAGCTTGGATCGCTCAATGGAACTGGTTCGCAAGCATAGGCACATGCCAATGTTTACAATTTAAATAGCAATGTGCGGCATTTTTTGTGCGATAAGCCAAAATGATGATGTTATTTGTCATTTGCATAGCGCTTTGGAGCAGCTGCTGGATAATCGTGGACCGGACGTTAAGGATAAGGTCATAATTGACAATGTACTGCTCGTCGGCAATGTTCTGTGGCAGCAAGGTGCCGCGCCACAAAAGCAACCTCTAATCAAAGACGAATTAGTGCTGCTTTTCAATGGGGATTTATACAATTTAGATGAAAAGAAACTGGAGAGCGAGGCAGACAGCGCCTGGCTGCTAAGAGAGCTAAGCAAATGCAATGACGACGTGGAGCTATTGGCGCTGCTACGCCAGTTGGAAGGACCCTACTGCCTCATACTGTACAACAGGTGAATCTGACACTATGAAATACCCTGTACAGCTATAATAATAAATGTATCTTTGCAGACGTGAGAAGATCTTATACTTTTGTCGTGATGCCTTGGGCAGAAATTCGCTTTATCATTGAGCGCCATGCGAATAGTTGCCTCAAGCTGATGAGCACCTCGTGCCACGTGTTGGAGCACATGGCCACAGCAGCCCTGGAGCTGCCACCTCTTGGCCTGTATAAGCTGCACTTGTTGCAGCTGAATGAATGTTACCTCTATCCCTGGCAGCAACTGAATGAGCAGACCCAGCAGCAGCTCTCCAACTTGGAGACTGCCATGAAGTGGAGCACGCGCTTGGAGCAGCCAATTGAGCCGTCTTGGCTGCTGGAGCAGAAGCTGCAGGTGAGCAGCTTTGATCTGTATGAGTTAGCAGCGGGTGATGACCCATTGGAGTCACTCCACGAACGACTACTGCAACACGAAGCCGTGCAGCAGGCGCTCAACAGACTGGACGAGCTGCTCCAGCGCTCGGTGGCAGCCCGCGTGCTACATACGGCGCCCGTTTGTCGGCTCTGCCCTGGCAGTGGCAGTGGCAGTGATAGCTGCACGCATGCCAAGATCTGCATACTATTCTCGGGCGGCATCGACTGCAGCATTCTAGCCTTGCTAGCCGACAAATACGTGCCCAGAGCGGAGCCCATTGAGCTGATCAATGTGGCGTTCGAGCGCGTGGCAGCTGCCACGGATCAGGGCTGGAATGTGCCGGATCGCCAGACATCGCTGCAGTCGCTGGCCGAGCTGCAGCGCCTCTGCCCACAGCGCTGCTGGCAGCTGCTGCAGGTGAACGTCAGCCGCGAGCAACTGCAGCAACAGCTCGCGGCGCACATCCGCCATCTATCTATCCGCTACACACGGTACTGGACGAATCTTTAGGCTGTGCATTTTGGTTTGCCGCCGCCGCAGTCGAGTCCAAGGCGCGCGTAGCGCTGCTAGGCAGCGGCGCCGACGAGCTCTTTGGCGGCTACACGAGGCATCGCAACGCATGGCGTCGCGCTGCTCCCAATGCTGAGGCGCGCGAACTGGCGCTGCGCCAAGAGCTGGAGATGGACTGGCAGCGCATACCCGCACGCAATCTGGCACGTGACGATCGCATCATTGCCGACTGCGGCAAGACGGCGCGCGCGCCCTTCATCGAGGAGCACTTGGCGCAGTTCCTGCGCTCCCTGACGCCGCAGCAGCGCTGCTGCTACGCCCGCCCGAGGGCGTGGGCGACAAGCTGCTGTTGCGCCTCTATGGCCACCGCCTGGGACTGCGCGATGCGACGCTGCTCAAGAAGCGCGCCATCCAGTTCGGTTCGCGCATCGCCGACAAGAGGCAGCAGGCGACGCAGATCTCTGAATATCTGCGATTCGACTCCATTCAGCTCAAGTAACTACAGTGAGCGCTGACTACAGCTGACTAGAGCTGGTATATTGTGGGAACTGTATAACAGATTGAGTGTGCATCTAGTTATAGTTGAAATAGAATGAGCTGTATAACAGATTAAGTCTAGCTTAGTATAACAGATGTGTTATAACTTAGAGTAAAGCTAAACTATAGTTGTATAACAGTTTGAGCTTAATTCTAAGTCTGACTGAAGTCTCTATGAAATTGTATAACAGATTTAGAGTAACTAACGGGTTGAGTATGCATTGAAACATGGCTTAGGTCTAAAAATTGGATCATAATTCTCACTTAAGGTCGGTCAAAAAGTGTATAACAAATTGAGAATAATAATTCTATTTTATAACAAAAGAAACACATTTGTATAAAAAATTGTAAAACAGTAAGAGAAAAACTGTTTATAAAATTGTATAACAATTCGAAAATACTTCTATATATAATGTATAACAATATGAAAAAAATTCCTTAAATTTGTATAACAGATTGTGAATAATTCAGACCTCATTGTATAACAGATTTAGGCTAAATTTCAGTGATGGAAAAATTGTATACAAGTTTAAGCAAAGCTGTGAGACTGTAAATTTATAACAGCTTGAATATATCTAGCTATACGTCAAACCTATTAGATAACGTATAACTGATTGATCATAATTTTGACTGTTGTAAGATATTGTATAACAGTTTCTTCATAACTCTGGCTATAGTATAAGTATATGTTTAGACTTTGTATAACAGATGGAGGTGGAGATGAATATTATTGTTTCTATAGTACTTTAAAAATCTATGGAAAAGATTTTCGCTCTTTAAAGAATTATTCTTTATTTCGTTTTTCAATTAAAAAACTTATAGCTTAATTTGTTATTTACAAACACTTATCATATAGCTGGCTGTACGCATTTTATGCACTGTTAAGCGGCGCTGATGTTAAGCAGCTGTTAAGAGGGCACTGTAAATGCCAGAACGCCCAAAAGGCATTTACACTCCACAGTGCAGCCACAGCAGGCTTCACTGTGCTAGCAGAAGATATCTATGCTTGCATAATATATATATGTATATAGATATAGATATTTTTATATGTATATATCTCACTGACTTGCAGTTTTAAATTTCCAGCAAAAAACATATCAACAGCTGCAAATACACAAAACAAAATCCGCGAACTGCAATGAATGCCAATTATAAAGCTAAAGCTGAAGTAATATATACACACGTGATATATGTGTATATGATACAAATGAGAACTCTATATATATATATATATATATATATTAAAGCACAGCATTATTGTGTTGATCTGCTTTGTAAACAAATATATGTACACAATTCTTGGAATACAAAAAATTAAATATATATAAAAATATATATGTATATAGCAGATATTTACAATACAATTGCACTATGATTAGCTAATTAGTTTTTTGTTTGCAACTATTTGGAACTGTGTCGTCCCGCGCGTTCCATTGTGGGATCGGCCAGCTCCCAGGCGGGCCGATAGCAAGGCGTGGCAATGGAGTGGGGCGCAATGGCCTCGGTCGCTGCTGCTGCCGCTGCCTCTGCCGCCCTCGCACACTCGGTGCAGAGCAAATGCGGATTTGGGAAGGTGTTGGACTTGTAGCCAATCGATGTGTAGCCCCGCGCATAGAGGCTGCAGTAGGGCACCTTGTACATGTGTATATAGTGCCAGATATCGTGGTAGCTCCATTCCAGCAGCGGATTCAGCCGCATCATGTCCGGCCAGTCGCTGTCCGTTTTCTGACGAATGGAATGGGAATGAGATTAGAATGGAATTGAGCAGCTTGAGATCTGGAGTGGCGGCGTCATCATTTACCTGCATCGCTTTCAGCTTATCGCAGTAGGGATCCGTGTTCCGGCTGCCCACAAAGACTGCCTTGATGAGCGGCATATCCTGGGTCATCTGGGTGAGCGCCACCTTTAGCGAATCCTTGTACTTGATGAGTTTCACCTTGTAGCGGTTCACACAGTGCTTGACAAAGTCATCGATCTCCTCGAACGAATCGTCAGACTCAATGTACAGCATTGGTATTTCGCCGCTGCTAATGTTCCGCTGTGCACAGTAGCCCATCAGCAGATCCAGCAGCACTGTGCAATCCTTGCCGCCATTGAAGCAGAATATCAATTGGGTGGTCTTGTATTGCATCAGGGTCTGGTCAAAGAATTCGTAGGCTGTGCGTACGCGATGCTTGATGTGTTCCCGGATGGTGTCTGTGATGGCTACGAGGCAGGTGGCACCACGGCATTGTGATCGTCGTCCTTGTCATTGTGTTGGCAATTGGACATAGTGCTTCGCCCAGTACCGTTACAATTGCTATTAATCTTCTTCTTCTTGGCGTAAACTGTGGACTTTGTTAGTGTGACCGATTGTGTATGGATGCAGCATTCATGCATCTTGCCTTCATTCATAAATTGTGCCAGCAGTTGCTTCCAGTCTCCCGCTATCCCACTGGCTATCTGAGTAGAATGCGCCGTTACATTGACAACCTCATACAACAATTAACTTTCTCCTAAAAAAAAAACCAATGTGCGTGCGTGTGCGTGTGTGTGCATGTGCACAGCGTTGCTTTTATATAATAATTATCAGCATTTCAACAATAGCTTTTTGTGGATTTTTCGTTATCTGCAGAGTAAATTACATCACATGTACACGTTACACAGTCACAAGCACGCACACACACGTGCACGCACACTTAGAGCTGTGCGGTGATACCTACTGTTATTAAAATGAGGAATGTTACTGGTCTGCACTTTCAAAATATGTAATTAGTTAACATTGCGGTTTTTTTTTTTTTGTTTTAATCTCAAATTATTGCTTAGACGGGGATGGCTGCCAGTGCGTCAGGAAAAAACAAAACAGCTGTTGCATGGAGCGGACAGTCTGGCAGCCCTGTTCCCGCGCAGTCGTATAAAATCGATTTGAATTTAAATTTGAATTTGCAGTGTATTCATTATTGTGATTTGTATTTTTGCATAGCATCAAATATTCTTTTTCCTCATTTTGCATTATATTTAACTAATGTGTGTTGAATTTCAAATGAAAGCACATTAATTCGCTGGTTAAGTGCTTATTATTTTCCATTCAGTTTTGTTTTTGATTGCTTCTGCTGCACGTGCAGCGCAGAGTCTGGCAAGAGTCAATGTACGGGGCTGCATAAAGCGAGTAAAATTTAAATGGAATTTTGCTTGTTTGATTAGTATTATTATTTCTTTCGATTTGATTTATGCATCGCATGCAATTTTCCTACTGTAACAGATATTTTCACTGTCTGGCAACACTGCTCATGTAGCAGTGCTGTAAAATGCGAGTAAAATTTAAATTTGAATTTGACTTTTTTGAAAAGCGTTTTATTTTGCATTGCATGACATTTTCTTCTTATTTACTGTTACATATAGCAAATGTGTGTGTGTGTTTGTTTAATTTTAACATAAAAAAAAAAAAAAAACAATACAAATACATTTAATTGCTATTACATTTAACAAATGGGCACTGTCGGTTGTTATAATTTTCCTTGTTTCACTTTTTTTATTAATATATATATATTTTTGTTATACTTTCGCTAAACATCCATATTGTCCAGCACATTGTCAATGAGGCCTACGACCTTTTGCCTAAATCGACGATTTTGCTTGCCGCTCATTTCTTTCAGATATGGATGCAGGCTGATTAGAAACGAATAATCGGCGTCGGGCTGCGCGAGCGCTAGGCCAGCTGTTGGCGCCGCTGCCGACCGCTGTCGCTGCTGCTGCGAGTGCAGGTGTGCTTGCAGCTGGTGGCGTTGCGGCCAAATTATTATTGCTGCTGCTGCCGTTGTTGTTGTTGTTGTTGTTGTTGTTGTAGTGCAACTGGTTGGCACTGCCTTTGAGCCACTCGGTCATCGTCCAGTCCATGTTGCTGCGCAGCGCCGCCGCCATCGAGACGGGCAACGTGACGAGCGAATGTTGTGCACCAGGTGTAGCAGCGATTTTTTCTGTGCTATGCTGCTGGTGCTCCACTTTAATCGTTTGCAGTCGCAGTGGCGAGAGAGGAGCAGCTCCTGCCTCCTGCGTGTGCGACTCTGCCGTCTCCTCCGCGTCCTCGTGGCTGCCATTGCTGTCTTTGGTGTCCTCCTCCTCCTGCTGCTGCTGATGATGATGATGCTGCTCCAGCTCCAGCTCCCTTTCCCGATCCAGTTCCAGTTCCAGCTCCTGCTGATGCAGCTGTTGATGCTGCTGCAGCTGCTGCTGCTGCTGCTGCTGCTGCTGCTGATGATGATGTTGCTCCAGGAGTCGCATGTGACCAATGCGCGTCAAATATGTGGCTGCCGCTGACGCCGTTGTTGTCGGGGTGCTTGGCTTGCGCAGCACCATGCCGCCGCTCGGATTCGAATTCGAGTTCGAATTCGCATTGAGATTCGAGCTGGCATTGGGATTGGGATGGGCGTGCGGCTGGCCAAGCGGCAGCTGCTTGTGACAGGCGCGCGACTTTGTGTAGGGTATCAGAAACTGCAGATACTTGGACAAATAGTATTTACGCTTGCCGCGACCCGTCTGGGTGCGCGCCAGCTTCAGGGATCGCAGGAAGCTGCTCCGAATGGTGCGCCAACGTTCGCGTGAGTTTCGAACTGCAATTGAGATGATCCGAAGGGAGATATTAAATGGGGATATGCGAGATTCGGAATGGGAATTGAGTTGAGATTCACTTTCGGAATGAGTCGAACTTTAGGAGTTATTCAGAATCCATCAAAGAGAAACTGAACAGACTGAGTCCAATAATCCTTTAAGAACTAGTTTTCGAAAGGACAAAAGACATTCGGAATGACAGCAAATCAAGTGCAAGAAGCGCTTGCGAGAATTCGGAATAAACTGAACTGAGCACGTGCGAAAGTATTCGGAATGATATGAAATCAATGTGTTGATGATATAGTATTCGGAATAGTCCTTTCATCCATTCCGAATATGCCGAGTACTATAGTTGCTTTCACTGAAATAACTCCGAATAATAAAGTATTCCTCGCTTTCACTTCGAATACTTTACTTTACTTTAACTGCATTTTATAGTATTTCTTGCTTTCATTCCGAATACTCCGACTACTATAGCATTCTTTGCTTTCATTCTGAACACTCCGAATACTTTAGATTTCCTTGATTTCATTCCGAATATTTCGAATATTATAGCAATCCTTGCTTTCATTCCAAATACTCCGAATACCATAGCATGTCTTGTTTGATATTTACAGTTAGGACAGCAAATAAAGGAAAGATGGACACAATGCATGATATTCAAATGGAGATGCTCAATGAATAAATAAATAAAAGAATGCATTCGGATTGAGAGGAAGTTATCGAGCATACAAAAGAAGGATTTCGAAGTGAAATGAAGCAGAAATCCTGTACAGCATTTGGAATGAAAGCTAGCTAAATAAACCTAAAACTCAGCTGAGATGCGCTGAGATGACATGCTGACTAAAACGACTGACATACCTCAAGAAATTTAAAAACTATACACATATACATATATTGTAAACAAAGGAAGTCCAGATGTCTTAAAGAGAAATTATTCCGAATAAGAGAAAGATACAGATTCGAAATATTCTCTATATGCATCAAAGGTAACATCCAATTAAACTTCAAATTGAATTAACTCAGTCTTACAAAGTTAAGATATATTCTATATATGCAAAGTTTAAATCTCCCTCTCTTGCACTCTTCCTCTTTAATTTCACTAAATAATTTATTAAAAATTGCTACAATTGCAGATGATGGAAATTAAAATAATGTTTTAGGTGTTCCATTAGAAATTCCATTAAAATTTAACTTACGCGTCGACCCTAACCTCATTTGCCAGCTAAGATGCCAGCCCTAACCTAATTTCATTGTTAAATCCTGTAGCAAAACACAATTAATGCCAGTGCTGCATAGCGCATGCATGCATGCCTGTGTGTGTGTGTGTGTGTGTGGTGTGTGTGTGTGTGTGTGGTGTGTGTGTGTGTGTGTGTGTGTGTGTGCGTGTGTGCAGCAAGCAACTGCTGAGCAGAACTGTTAAGTGGAACTAAATTCAACTTATGAAAATGAACATTTAATTGGGCCAATCAAAAAAGCTTCATAACCCAGTTCGCTCAGTTCGGCTGCAGTGCTGCATAATGCACAGCGTTTGGCGATCAATGCGGCAACAAGTGTTGGCAAATGCCAACAAGTAAGAAGAGACAGGCGGACGGACAGAGAGACATACATACATACATACATATGTATGTAAATGCATGCAGGGTATTTGCACTGCGCTGCAGTTGCTGAACTTTTTTAATTGCATGCCAAAATCGGCGGCAACAACAACAACAACAACAACAACTAATTGCATGCAAACGCCGCGCGCAGCTATTGCTGTGTGTGACACAGTGACACACCTACATACACACACACACACACACAGACATACACGCATGCATACTAAGAGGCATTTAAAGCGCTGAGTGCAAGCGAGTTGGCACGACTACAAATTGCGATTGCATTGAAAACAGACACACACACACACACACACGCATGGCAAAAAGCTTGCATCATAGGCGCGCGCCAGCATACACACACACAACCACACATACGCACACAACAAATGAGCACGCAATTGCAAAAAAAAAAAATGAAACGAATATGGAAATGGAATCTACAAGTGCAGCAGAAATGAATAAGAAGAAGCACACACACAGACAGAGAGAGAGAGTGGGAGTGAGAGAGTGGAAGAGAGCCGTGTGCATATCCAATTATATATGCACCTGTGTCCTTAGTTTCATTGGCCACATGTTGCCAGGCCTTTTGCACCTCCTCCTTTTTGCTGTAGCCCGGATGTGTGTAGTTCCAGAGACAGGGCTGATTCTCGACCAGCTGCACGAATTTCACATTGAAAACGGGATCATCCTTGCGAGCCATGCTCCCTAGCGCTTTGCAACACTAGTCAAACACATTACACGCCAAAAGGAAATGGCGACAGCAAAAAAAAAAAAAAAAAAAAAAAAACAGAACACAAACACTCGAATTTGCGCGCGCTTAGCTAGCTAGCTCTATCTCACTCTCACTTTCTCTTTCTTTCACACGTTTGCTCGCTCGCTCGTTCTGGCAACACACGCGCTTAATAAGCAGCTGCGAATGCAACAAACGGCAACAAATAATTATTATAATTTGTGTGTGCGTAGAGCAAACAGAGAATTTATGCAGTTTTTGCTTTTTAGTTGCGTATTGTGGGTCAAACACAGCAACAACTTGTCGCAACGAAAGCGCCGAGAAAACTGAAAGCTGAAACTGAGCACAAAAAGCTAACAAAATAAAAGCTGTAACGTAAACAATGCCAAAACGGTTTTGCGGCAGCGACAGCGACGGTTGCTGCTGCTAGAATCAACATCAAATGCAGCAGAAAGAAAAAAAAAAAAAAACAAACGGCAAAGCAGCTGCAGCGTTAATGATTAAAATAAGCTTGTGTTTGTCTACGTGCGTGTGTGTGTTGCAAAAGCTTTAGCTCTAACGATGACGTCTCTGGCGGCATTTGTTGAACACAAACACAAACACACACACACATACAAACAAATGCATAGCTCTAAATGCATTTACATATCTATAGGCTAATGAAAAGGCGCCAATAGCTAGAGTATGCGCTTTACAACACTAAAAGTGTGCTAGCCAGTATGCCGGCTGCAGTTCAGTAACTAGTTCCAGGCGGAACATATTTAACATACATATATATAATTTTATATATTTTAACTCTTCATAATATTAAAATTATGCATAGTAGATGAAAAAAAGGGAGAAAAAACGTAAAATTTGATTATCGAACATTTTTTTACTTAGATATCAAAGCAAAGGCAAATAGCAAATAAAGTTGTTGGGAAGCACATATAAAGTATGCAATTTAATTTACTGTAAATACTTTTAATTATTCATTTTAATTTCTTATAAAATAATGATATATTATATCTGAGCATATAACATTAAAGATATTAATATTGTACATTGCATATATAACTTGACAAAATTTAGGCGCCAATAGCAAGTGCTGCCACTTTACAGCACAGAACGTGCACAGTGGCAACGCTGTGGCTCACTGGTTCCGCTGTTAGTTCCGCACAGCGCATATGTAACACAATTTGTGGCTGTTGTTTTCGTTATTGTTTTTTGCCACTTAAATCAATTAAAAATAATTTGAAATGGCAGCCAGTGCTAAGCTAATGTTCAATATGCCGCTGCTGCAGGGAATGAAACAGGTGAGTGACTGACCTACCCATATTTAACCGTTACTCAAATGTTCCCTTGCAGCTGGTGCGCTCGCTGCACACGGACTGCGCCCGCCTGTCCAGCTTTCGGTCGTCCAGCGAGGTGCAGCCCCTTGAGCAGTATCCCGATGTAGAGGTGCTGCACAATCCGCCCGAATGGAAGTACGTGGAACGCTTGCTGCCGCCACGCACCGTACCCCAGCCAGTGGCGAAACCCGCCTATCCGTCCGGCTGGCAGCCACAGACGGCGAATGGCCAGGAGAACGGCTACTTTGTGTCACGCACCAAAAACCATATGGTGCCCGTCTATCTGAAGACAGGCTTTCGTGGCCAGCGTCGCCTTACCATTGTGCGCCTCATCCAGGGCGATATCTGGGCGCTCGAGCGAGATCTGCGCCAGGTGGTGGAAAAGTCCCGGAATGGCAAACTGTGCGCCACACGTGTCAACGAGCTAAGCGGCCAGATTCACATTCATGGCGACTATGTGGATGTGCTGCGCGAGCATCTCAAGAGCAAGGGATTCTAATTTTTGTTGCAATAAAATGTTAAATCTTAAGATTCTCCAAGTTTCTTCTGAATGTTTACCAATTGGAAGTTTCGATAATGCCCATAGCATCTAGGTTTCATAATCCTAGCCTAACAAATTCAACTAGATTGATTAGAAATCAATTTTCACCAATTTGATGTGAATTCTTTATGGATTTTGCATTTTTAAACTTGGATTTCTTATGAATCTATATACATATATATAAATGGAAATTGTTGCTAAGGATCTAAAGTGGGTTTTCCGCCTATTTTCCTTATAATATGACAACTTTTCTTTTTTCCACATTATGTATCTGATATATATCTATATTCTTATATTTAAATATTGAACTTAAGTAAAAAAAAAGTTTGCTTTGCTTTAATTACGAAAAAAAAAAAAAAATTTACTTTATTTAGTGTACAGATCTATTGCTATATTTATATATATATATATATCATGTATATATATGTGGAGCTGCGATCAGCTTGGATAACAAGACGAAGGTTTCTAGGGTAGCAGGAGGATCAGGAGCGCAGGCAAATATATATAGTTATATACAATGTTATACAATATATAGATATAGATATATCCATATCGTGTGTAATGCAAAATTTATACTACAATTCCGACTTATAATTAATTATGGTGTTTTGTTTGTATTTGAGAGTCGACTGCTGTTCTTCTTCTTTGCATTGTTTTATAACAAACAAAAAATTAGATTGTTAAGCTTAGAGATTGATGATTACAAACATGATCATAATCATAATCATCGTACAACAGAGTAACTAATGGGCGTTCCGGTTGGTAGCTGATGCTACCTTTCGCTGCCGTCAGGTGAGCTTTTTATTGCGCGTCTGGCCGTAGGCAGCCGAACGCCACCGTTATCCATTCGCACCGGCCATGGGTGTTGGGGTCAGCGGCATGCCGACCAGATTGGGTGTCGGCGCCGTCACATTGGCTGCGGCCGTGGATGAGCGTTTGAGCGCTTTACGTATTATCGTCCAGTCCTCCATGATGTCCTCCTCGCGCAGCATATAGACCACATATGGACCGGTAACAGTGACGGCCTTCTTGCGTCCCGGGCCACGCACCTTGCTCTGGCGCTTGTCGTTACCCCAATCGTCCCAGGAGATGTCCACATTGTGGCGATCCTCTTCGAGGCGGCGTATGCGCTCCATTAGATCCTCGCGAATATTATCCATGGCCATTTGTTTTTCGCTCTGCGCGGGCCGTGGGACGGTAAGGGGAATGTCTTTAGAAAAACAAATTTCAAACGAACAACTTCAGTTACTCACCTCGAAATGCTGGGTGGCTGCCTGCTCCTCGGACAGATACTTGTGCTCGATGTTCTGCAGGCGAAACTTGCGCAGCACGTCGGCCACTTCGATGCGCGTGCGATAGACTTTGTCCAGTTCCTTCTGGGGCTGTACAAATTCCTCGGATCGGCCCGAACGCACGTCCGACAGCTGACGTTCGATGTGATTGATGCGTTCGCAGTAATACTGTTCGCGCAGCTGACTAAACTGACGATCCAAGCTGGCTGTAATTTAATATATTCATTAGCATATTCATTAATAAGATTTTAGAAAATTGGCGCGTACCTAGATCTTCGATGTGTTCGGCGCGTCGCAGCTCAATTTCGCTGGCATCCATTTCGGAGGAATCATCAGAATCACACTCATTGGCCTCCTCCTCCTCCTCGTCGGAGGTGTCGTGCGCCTGGCTGGAGTTCGAGCGCTCCGACTCCGCGCCAGAGACGTCACCCTCCGCATCCGATTCGCCATTTTTCACTGGCATTTGGTACGCACTTTGTGAAGGGGGAGGGGCACAGCTAACTGCTGTCCGATCGCCCTATATGTGTGTGTGTGTTGTTTATTTTTTTTTAAGTGTGCAAGCACTGCACACACTTGAGCAACTCAACAAAAATGTTTGTATTCCTCTTTAAAAAGCTTTTTTATTCAACAAATTGTGTAGAAATTCTGCTAGCTAGCGAATATTGTTTTGTACTGCAGCTGCAAAAAGTGTTGGCTGACGACGCAGGAGCTGGCAGTGTTGCACAGCGTATGACAATCGATTATTGTTGGTATATCGATGTAGCTTTAAACCATTTATCTGCACTTTTTAAAACGAAAAATGAATAATCAAAGTGACATTTTGAAATACAATTAAAATAATTAAATTGTTGTGAGCATAATATGTTATTTTAACTTGAGCTACGCACTAGTGTAGCAAAATCGACGAAGTACTTACACAATTTGGTATTTTACCAAAACATTGACAAAATACGGTCACTCGCAGGCGCCAAATCAACAGCTGACGTATGAGTGTGAGGCGAAAAAAAAAATAGACGGAGATACGAGAACGAGAAAAACAAATATAGGCATTGGCGATAGATACGTGTAATTTAAATAACAAGCGTAATCAAATTATAGTCAATATTATATTAGTGAGCCATGGAAACGCCGACTGCCGATGATTTGCTACAGTTTCGCGACTATAGCGCAACTAACAGCGGCACACCAGCGCAAATCAATGTCAATTCGCCAACGCATGCAGCTGGCGGTGGAGCTGGCGGCACAGCAGGCGGCACTGCCAATTATAATGGCCAGCGTCAACGTGGTGATCCATTGTCCGAATTGATCTACGACATGAGCAATTCGGCACAAAATATTATCGGCGGCGGCGGCGCTGGCAACGATGGCAGCGGCGGCGGTGGTGCCAACGCAGCGTTCAGCTCAGCCGATGGCAGCGCTGGAGCTGGAAGTGGTGCTCGCCTCTCCTTTCTGACCATCGAGTATTATCAGCAGTTCTTTAATGTCGATACGTACATGGTGCTGGAGCGCATTGTCAACTCCATGATACCCAAGCGTGCCGCAGCCAACTATTTGCGCATGAACATTGGCGAGAATCCAGATCTCTATGGTCCCTTCTGGATAACCATAACGCTGGTAAGGGCAGGCGCTCACTCTATCTCTCTCACTATGTATGCCTAACTCTCTCTCTAACTCTCTCTCTCTCATTTTTTAGATCTTTTCGATAGCCATCAGTGGTAATATCGCCAGCTATTTGCAGCAGGCCAACGATAGCTATCATTGGCATTATAATTTCCATTTGGTCTCCTATGCGGCCACCTGCATCTTTCTCTATGCCAACATCTTGCCGGCCATACTCTGGGCTCTCTTCAAGTACAGCCTGAAGCCTGTCGATGCTAGCGATGCTGTGGAAACGGATAGCGTGAGTAGAAATCTTGATCTAGATATACCTTTCTCTTACTAACTCCGACTCTCCCTCTCTCTCTCTCTCTCTCACTCTGTTGCAGGCCAGCTACACACCGAGTCTGTTGTCGCTGATGTGCATCTATGGCTATAGCCTGGCCATCTATATACCCGTCTCCATACTCTGGGTGATCAATGTGAGCTCGATTAGAGTTTTCAATTTATATTCATTTATCATTTGTGCAATTTCCTTTTGCAGATTTCGCTGCTACAGTGGCTGCTCGTTATCACGGCCGCTTTGCTCTCCGGCACCGTGCTGATTGCCGTGCTGACGCCAGCGCTGCGCAATTCACAATATTCGCTATTCCTTATCATTGGCATACTCGGCGCTCACATCATTTTGGCCGCTGGCTTTCTGCTCTACTTCTTTCACAGTCCGCCGGAGTCAGCGGCATTGGTGCCCAAACCCACGCCCGCCGCGCTCCTCAAGGCCGCCCTACCAAAGCTCTCCACGCAGGCCGTTGCCGGTGACTTGCCGCAAGCCAATCTAACCGGCTAGAAGCCATCATTCCAAATAATAATCCAATTACTGTTTCTGTACATTAAGTTCCCCATTATGACTATTATATGTTACCCCCTCTCTCTCTCTCTATCTCTCTCGCTCTGCTTTCGACTCGCGAATTAATTCTTCATAGTTGAGCCAAGATATGGAGAGACTAATCGGATAATATACATATATAGGATTACATTATATGGAATCACTTCTATACAACTTGAATTGGCTAAAAATTATATATGTGCACTTTGTAATATTTAAATAGAAGTTTGTTAAAACTAAATTTTTATTTGTATTTTATTTAAACAAACTTTTGATACTTTATTTTTATCATATGTGCATTATTCTTATCTGTTATATTAATATATAATATTTGTTTAACAACTTTTGTATCATGATAGATATATAGATATATTATTGGATAGGTCTATTTAAACTCGTTTTTTTTTTGGCGTATGTGCGTTGTTTTGTCATAGGTCTAAGAACTTGTAGGTAATAATAATAATAATAAAAAAATTTTGCCCAAAAAAAAAAAAAATTTTTTTTTTCATGGTTGTTCCGTCTCGTAGCGGGGGTTACTGTACACGCAGTGATGGAAATAAGTAGGGGTATAGGAAAACAGTCGGGGCATCGCTTGGGTGTTGCTCGCTGTTGGGGGTTGAGTTGGTCCACAAAGCTGGCGCGAGCGCGAGCGCGAGCGCGAGCGCGAGCGCGAGCTAGAGCGCGAGCGCGAGCGCGAGCGCGAGCGCGAGCGCGAGCGCGAAGAGCGAGCGCGAGACGCGAGCGCGAGCGCGAGCGCGAGCGCGAGGCTCGATCTCTATCTCTATCTCTATCTCTATCTCTATCTCTATCTCTATCTCTATCTCTATCTCTATCTCTATCTCTATCTCTATCTCTATCTCTATCTCTATCTCTATCTCTATCTCTATCTCTATCTCTATCTCTATCTCTATCTCTATCTCTATCTCTATCTCTATCTCTATCTCTATCTCTATCTCTATCTCTATAGGGTACTTTTTAGTCGTTTTCGTCTCTCTCACCTTCAGTATGTATCTAGAGTGATATATATACAATTTATGTATATCCTCATATCAAGCACATATGTGCGTATACACATAGTTCATCAACGAACCAACACTCACGGACTCACATCAACACCCACTCACACACACACACACACAACCAACACACACACACCACACACACACACACACACCACACAAACACACACCCCGACCTACACACACCACAACACACGGACTCACATCAACACACACACACACACACACACACTGAGAGAACATTTCTCAATTTCGAATGCAAATATTCCTGTATCAAACGCATCGTTGGATTTGTCGCTTTCATATGCTGCGCAACTCAGAGTATTAATATTTTTGCATTGCCTTTGTAGTACGTAACAATAAATAGTAACGATACTCTGTAGTTGATACATATCAGTTCGGCTGTCAAATTTAGTTCATGTATGCACATCTTTTGGATTCATTCAAATATATAACTCACAGAGCGTTTGAATCAAAGAATGCTTTTCACACAAATCAATAATCTTGTTAAAATTAGACCGCTTTATCATATAGCTGCCATAGAGCTGATTGGCTTAAAATTTAGTTCTTGTATGAAAAATTTTTGAATTTTTCAATATACCTTCATGAAACTAGCACGATTTCATTTGAAAGGCCCTCTCATATATATTTGAAAGTCTCATTTAAAAAAACACAAATATATCATATAGCTGTCATAGAATTAGCTAATTAAAAATTTAGTTCATATATGAACAATATTTAGATTCTTTGAAATATCGTTTTAAAAGATTGCATACTTAAATCGAATGCGATTACTATTATAAATATAAAATTTCATTCAAATCGATTAACTCTACCGCTTTTGAACTGATCGATTGAAACTTTAGTTCATGTATAAACAAATTGTAGATTCTTTGATATATCTTTACACTACATGGCGCACTCTAGCCTAATAAGCTGTTGCATATATATTTTTAATCGCATCCGAATTGGAATAGAGTATCATATAGTTGCCATAGAACTATTCGGTTATTTATTTAGTTCTTGTATGAAAATCTTTTTTTTTTTTCCATATTTATAAAAGTTGTATGCAAAAACAGATCATAGATCTGTTTGCACTTTTGTATAGATCACTTTTTAGCTCAAATTATTCAAAGAAAGGGTATTAAATATTCGTCATGCTCTAACTGAATTGAGGGTTTTTTGTTTCCATTTATATTTTGATTATTTATTTTCAGTTGCCTCAGCGTCGACAACCCTAGCAGAGTGCAAAGCGTGCGAGAGAGAGAGAGAGAGAGAGAGAGAGAGAGAGAGAGAGAGAGAGAGAGAGAGATAGGGATAGAGGGAGGAAGGAGAGAGTGAAAGAGAGGCAGCGTCAATAGATTTATTCTTCGTTCTGCATTGCATTTGTCGCTCTCTGTCCCACGCTCCCCCGCATCCCATGTGGGAGTGAGCGAGTGGGAGTTGCACTTGCTCGAATATATTCATGCATGAAAACGCTGCCCACTTTGTGTGTGGGCTCGGCATATAGCAATGGATTATGTGGCGTATACATAATGTGAGCAAAATCATCAGCTGCACTCGACGATTTGTTTGCCAGCAAAATTGCGAATTGCGCGTTGCGAGTGGTGAATGCGTAATTGAAAGAGCAAATTGCAAATCAAATTCATTTTTATTCACTTTTTTTTCCTCTCGTTTTTTATTGCATTTAAATTGAGATTAATTTGTCGATGAATTGCAAAATATCAATATTTGCCATTTAAGTCGGCTTGAAATTGCATTTCCATGGAATCATTGGCAAACATTGAATTCTCCATAGGTGTGTCATTATATATACATATATATGTATATTGTAGGAAAAGATTTTACCATATTATTACAAGTATTTAAGCTAAGAATTGAGAGGAATAGATAAAGAGCTGTTAGGGACTTTAGGTTGATTGGCAATCAGTCGATCAATCAAGAGAGACTTGTGTTCAATCAATCAGCTATTTCGGTACAGTTCGGTGAAGCAATTAAGACAGATCTGTCAGTCTAGACAAATCTTAGTTAGTCCAAAAGTCAGTCAAGCAATCTATCGTTGGCAGTCAGTCAAAAGGAGCGATGAATTCAATCAGTCAATCAATCAATTTGTTAATCAATCGCTGTCACTTTGGTAGGCTGTTTATGAGTCAACAATCAGTCAGTCGGTAAGTAAGTCAATCAATCTGCTAATCACTTACCCAATCAGTCAATCTGTCAGTCAATCAATTAGACTGTCAATCAGTTGATCATTTTATCTATTAGTCAGCCAGACACTGATTGGATCAATTCGTATATGGATAAATATCTTAATCATAAACTCAGTCAATCAAAAACTTTCAGTCGATCAGTTAGTCAGACATTCTATTGATGGGTCAATCAAGCTTTCAATCATTTTTCAATCCTCAATCAAATCACCACACTCAATTACTAAATCATTAAATCAGTAAATTGCTAAGCTTCTAAATCATAAAATCAATAAATCAATCAACTTATCAATCAATAAGCGCATCTGCTAATCAGTCAATCAACCAATCCGTCAATCGCTCAATCACAAAATCACTAAATTTCTCAATCAGTCAATCACTGAATCAATCAAGCAATCTATCAATAGGCCTGCCTGTCAATCAGTCAAACAACTAATCCATCAGTCAATCGCTCAATCACTAAATCTCTCTATAAGTAAATCAATCAATCAGTCAATCAATAAGCTTATCTGTCAAGCAGTCATTCAGTTAGTCATTCTGACTGTCAACCATTCATTTAGCCAGTTAGTCATTCCGTCAGCTCATTATTTACTCTATTTCCATTTCTATTTACTCTATTTCCCAACTAGTTCCATTAATCAGTCAGTCAGCTAATTGATTGAGCGATTGACTGACTGAGTGGCTGAACGACTGATTGTTAGCATATACATATATAGATGAGTTAGGCACTTGACTTGTCAATCAGCTCGTTCGTCAATCAATCGCTTGCTCAAGCAATCAATAATCGAGCAGCCCATCAGTTGGCTTCATATACCTTCAAGAAAGAAAACAATCTGTCCACAGTTTACTTGATGTGACTGATTCGCATATGTGTTTTTGGCATATGTACTTATGTTGGAGGGGTAGAGGGACTACCCCTGCGAAGCTCACGCGTCGTACCCTTAATGGTACTCGGCTGCCGTCGTTGCGGAAACGGAAGTCACTCGACAATTTTTTCTCTCTCTTCCTCTCTCCCTCTCTCCCTCTTTTTTTTTTTTTTTTTTTGGAAATTAGCTAATGTGCAGCCGCTCGAGAGACATTTGCTTTTCTTTCTTCTTTTGCTTTTTTTTTTTGTTGGTATTTTTATTTTGTTAAAATTTGTTCTAGCAGCTATTAGCAATGGTGTGTGCAAGAGTGTGTTCGTGTGTGTGTGTGTGTGTGTGTGTGTGTGTGTGTGTGTGTGTGTGTGTGTGTGTGTGTGTGTTTGTGTGTTTGTGTAGCCCACACACTTTGAGCCGCCCTCGTTATGCATGTGAAGCGTTAAAATGCCACTTCAGCCAGGATATGTGCATGTGGTTGCGGTTGGGCGGGCAATGCCAAAAGCCTTCTGCTTCTGCCTGCATCACCTGCACCACCTGCACCACCTGCCCCACATGCACCACCTGCTTCAACTGCTTCAACTGCTTCACCTGCTCAAACAGCACCTGCAACTGGCAGCCACAAAGGCCGTGGGCGGGTCTTTAGCAAATGCAAATGGGAAATGTAAAATGCAAAATGCAAAATGCAAAATGCGTTTAACAATTTCCATTTGACCTGTTGAAATGGCGCCGCGAGCATCAAAAGACTAATAAGAAAATCTATATATACTAACTACATTTTTATACTATATTCATGATTAGAATTCCATCTTCCATAAATCAATCAACATTTGAATGCAGCGTCAACATAGAGAAAACCAATTATAGTTGAGAAAATTGCTAAGCAAATAAGAGTCAAAGCAAAAGTAATTTCAATAAAGGAAAAACTCTTTGAGATTTTCATTTGTTTTTGATTACATTTTCAAATGGAAACTGTGAAGCCGTTGAAGCCATCATATATTTATATATATATATATAGAGAAGGAAATCATTCAAATGACTTTTGCTGAGACTTCAATTTTGGCCAACTTTTGAGCTATGTTCAACAACTGAGGAATTTCTTAACAATTTTATAATATTTCCATCCGTTTGGAAATTAAAAAATTATTTTTAAAAAATATTTTATTTCTATCAATTTTGAGAATAATTCATTAGGAAAAATGATTGAAGTATAACAAATCATTGCTATCAAGTCAGAATAGTTTCAATTTCGGGAGATTTGGAAGCTGTGGCTTAAGCTGAGACCACATTTTGTATCAATCTCTCAATCTTGATTCTGTCTTGATTGGCTCTGATTGGAATAAAAAGGAAGGCGAATCAAAAGGACCTTCGCAGGATTCGCCTCAGCTCAATTGAGCCTGATGTGAAGTGGAAACAGGAACTGGAAATTGGATGGTTGCTAGGGCTACCAATTGTCAAATGGATTTCCTTTTCTTGGCTAGCTGCAAATGTGATTTGCCTTTTACTTTTCAACGTTAGCTTGGCACAGTCCTGGGCGGTTGGGGCGGCTATATAAAGCGCTTTAAGGTAGCCAAGTTTGAGTCAAAGGTAAACAGCTGGGATGATGTTGGTGTACACGGGATGCGGATGTTGGGGCCATCCTGTTGGTACGGGCGTGAGCGTGGACAACTGGCGGTAGTCTTTCGGGGCGGGCTCCTCGTTGCTTGACACAATTCCGAGTGCGCCTGCACATTCTCCTCGGCAGCTGTTTGTATGTGTGTGTGTGTGCGTGTGTGTGTATCCTGAGTTCAGGATATGCGTACTGCAATCCCCAATCGTCACCTCATCCTCACACCCTCTCTGCTAGGAGCTGCTCCAATTTCCAGCTGAACGAAAAAAGTCTCCAGTGGCGCCTCGGCTAAACTCTACACAGCACGTCTCCTACACAGCGAGAGCTTTGAGCTTTTTGGCCCGTGTGGAGTTGCATTGATTTTGTTGCACCATCCGAGAGCCACCCAACCACCGCCTTGCCTGCGGGCTGATTATGTATGCAGCTCAGCTTTTGGCTTAGATAAGACGCACAGAACAAAAAGGCTGACATGAAATGAACTCAGCTGACCCACCCAATCGTCTAAGGTCCCACAGTTCCCCAAAGTGGTCGAGCGGTTGAGTGGTTGAGTGGTTGCGTGGTTGCGTGGCACGGCTTTCTGCGGCACACGAACCGCACATAATTTCATTTATTTTAATTAATTGAAATTGTTCAAAAAGCATTCGACAGCCCTTCGACCAGCCCCACAGCCCCTCCAGCTGTTTCGCTCGCTTGACCCGAATGTTAGCTTTCGCTCCCTAATTGCAATTGAAGACCCAACCGAAACCACTTTCCCTCCTCTTGATCCCTTTTGCAATGGCCCAAGCGATAACCGGCTTTCAAATGACTTTTTCTATCTAATTACAAAGTGAAAAGCTGGAAAATACCTTATAGTACTTGTATAGCACTATAAATATATGTATATCTACAGCTGCATATGAATATTCATTGAGTTTGACCTGCGTTATGGCTCTTGAGTATGATGGGGAAGAAGGAGGCTCAAAAAGATGAAGTTGAAGCTTTATAAAGAAAATCTTATTCATTATGAATGAATGAGTGAATGTATGAATGTATGAATGTATGAATGTATGAATGTGTGAATGTATGAATGTATGTATGTATGAATGTATGAATAAGTGAATCAATGAATATATATATGTTATATCTATATATATATATATATATATATATAGATATATATATATATATATATAATGACTGTGTGAATTCATTCATTCATAGTCGAGAGCATTTAAAAATTGATAAACAGGATTTTTGAAATTCAAACCTTTCTTTGCAATTCTCATATAAACATATTGATCCATTTGCTGGTTTTTTGATTCTCTGTTTTCTGTTTTTCTCTGTTTTACTCTCTCTCTCTCTCTCTCTCTCTCTCCCCCTCTTTCTCCCTCTTCTTCTTTCTCTCCTCTCTCTCTCTCTCTCTCCATTTATCTATTTTCTGCATCTTTGGGATTATTGTTATCTTCCGTCCTGCCCTCATCTTTCATATGGCTTCCCATCAATTCCAATTCTTTCATTAGTCCCTCTCCCTCTCTCTCCCTCTCTCTCCCTCTCTCTTCCTCTCTCTTCCTCTCTCTCTCTCCTTCCTCAGACTACCTTTATCTTTACCTATAATCGCTTTTTGCACTTTGTCTCTTGTTAAATTGCAACTTCAATCAGAACAAAAAGTAAATTCTTTACACAAAAGAAAATGGGGAAAATGAGAAAAACTTTCGCTTGTGTGATAAAGTGAACGCTAACGATTTCACTGGGCTAACGCTAACGATCCCGTTATGCATGCAAATTGCACTGTTGCGGCTGCCACTTGCAGGCTCCGCCGTATTATCTGGTCGACCATTAATTAGTGCCAACTACACAGCACAGTCGAACAGTAGAACAGCTCAAGCGCGCTATGCGAGATGAGCATTGTGTGTGTATTTTCAATTATATTCAAGCGCTGATGTGGTCACACTGCAATTCTGATGGCGCCATATTAGAAAAGTGTATGCATGTGTGTGTTTGAGTGTGCGAGTGTGTGTGTGTGTGTGTTAGCAATTACACAGATTATATATGCGTGGTCCAATGATAGCTGACTATCAGTTGATAAGAGTGAGAGAGAGAGAGAGAGAGATATCGCAAGCTTGTGTATATATAATAAATATGCATATGAAATGACATACATGTATCGCTCTCTCACTCCCACACTGTCTATCTCTCTCACTCCCACTCAGTGTGTGTTTTGGTACATTGTAAATTATCTAAATGCATTTGCAAACACACAAATGAAATCGAGTTGTGCTTTGGAGACTTGGCCCAGTTGCAGTCGGCAGCATTGCGGCGCAGCTTTGCCTTTGCTCTGTGTAGAGTTGACGCAGCTGAAAGCTGTGCGCAGAGCTTGAAGCTTTAGGTGCTGCTGCTGCTGCTGCTGCTGCTGCTGCTGCTGTTGCTCGCATTGTTGTAGTTCTTTTACCGTTTGCTGTTGTTGCTGTTGCTTTTTTTTTTTTCATTTGGCTCGCGTTGAAGCGCAACTCTCAACACAGGATACGTTGCGGCCGCAGCTGCTGCTGCTGCTGCTGACGTCGCTGCTGCTGCCACTGCTGTTGTTTTGGTGGGCGCACTGCGCTCTCTCTCTCAATCAGTACGAGTCAAGCAGTCTTCGGCGTATCCAGCAAACGCGGTTCTTTTTTAAGCGCGTTTTATATTATTCTACTCATATAATTTATCATTTGCGTCGCTATATGATTTCTCCTTGTTTCCGTAGTACACAAACAAACTAAACCAAAAACTAAAACTAAAAAAAAAAAAACAAACTAAAAAAAAGAGAAAAGTAAAGAGAAAAATAAATACTGCAACTACAGAGCAAGTAAACAAACAATAACAGAACTATGCTATGAACCGTCGAGCAAAACAAAACAGATAACTGAAAGCAGCAAGAGGAAGCAACAACTTCTAACGCCAACTTCTCTAAGACGCGCGCTCGCTGTGGCCGCCATTGTGTCGTTGTCAGCGCCAGCGTCGCAGTCCGCAGTCGCTGTCGCAGTCGCAGTCGCCGTTCTTTTAGTACGTTTCAAGCAGTTCCTAAGACCGGAAACTTGACAGATCACAAAGCAACAAAAAACAGCAAATTTTTGTGAAAAACTCTATATACAATTATATCTATCTTTAACGGTGTATATATATATATATATACAGTGTGTTCTTTAGCTTTTAAGCTTTAGTGATCTAGGATCTCGAGCATTCTTAATATAAGAAATTTCAAAATATTCAAAATTTGACTAGATTCCACTTTAGAAATAGCTTTGACCCACTAAAAAAGAAAGTTATTAAAATATATCAAATTGATCGTATATTGGATCTACTTATAAGATCTTGTAATCTTGTAAGATCTTTAGGTTCAAACTCGAAAAAGGTATAGAGCTTTATTAGAAGAAGATAGTTAGTTTATATAGAAACTTTAGCTCTTAAAAATTATGTTCAGTTCTCCATATATATAACTATTTATTTTAATATACAAATAATATTTGCTCTAATATAATTTCAGATAATTGAAAGTCTTTAACCGAAAGTCTGCATTCAGCAATCAACATAAAAAAATAAAATAAATAAAAAATATAAATAAATAGAATACAAAAAAATAAATGTATATGTATAATATCTATATATATATACCTATAATCCATTTTATGAAATTTTGAACTACAATAAAAAAAGAAAAAAAAATTTTAAGTGAAAAATAAACATAATAAGAGAAGGTTCCAATACATTTCCCACGGATTCATTTGTGTTGAAATTTTTCAATGTGAGCGAGAGAAAAAAAAATAGTAGATCAAAATAAAAGCAATTATAGAATCGAAATATTTAAAAAATAAAGAAAAAATAAATTGTGAAAAAAAAAATAAAAACTTTTTTTTAATGTACTTTTTTTTAAGTGTGCAAATAGCTAGGTGTTAACTATATAGATCGTATATAGATCGTATATAGATCGTATAATTGATTAAGAATTATACAAAAAGTGTTGTGGGTTGTTATATCTGTGCTCAAGCGAGAGAAAGACGTAAAAAGGAGACGAAAAGGAGGCAACAAGAAGAGAAAGGTGAGAGAGAGAGACAGAGAGAGAGAAAGAGAGTGAGAGAGAGAAAGAGACAGAGAGAGAGAGAGAGAGAGAGAGGAGAGAGAGAGAGAGGCGAAAAGCAGAGTCAAGGAAGAATACGAAAGGCCAAAGAGAAGATAAGAAGGGGACGACAAGTAGAAAAAATTATACGAAAAAGAAAGGAGGATTATACGAAAAGGAAAGGGAAGACTAAACGAGACGAAAAGAAGACGCAAAGAAAATCTATCAGCTGAAAGTGGGAGAAAAAGAAGTTGAAAGGAAGGCGCAAGAAAAAGAGAGTGGAGAAAGAAAGCAAAGAGAAGACGACAAAGAGGCGAAAGAAGGAGCGCAAGAACCTGGGAGGAAAGAGCAGAGTGGAAAAGAGAGAACAGAGAATTCTAAGCAAAAGGATAAAGGAAAAAAAAGTAGGAAGCAAATAAGAAAAAAAGACAAACATTGGGAGATTTCTGGGCGATTTGGAGGCGATTTACCACATGGTTTTTTTTTAACAGAATTTACAGGACGCGCACTACGCAGACAAAAGTCTAGATAAAGATAAATTTATTAATATTATATATAAATATAATTGAATGCAAACAAAAACACCAAATAATATAAAATCTATAATACCAGTAAAATATATTTACATTTCAAATAAAAGAAAATAAGAAACAAGACTTGAAATTCTTAAAGAAATTAATATTTATACCAAAGATTAACAAAAATAATAATAATAAAAAAAAAAATTAAGAGAAAAAGGAACATAAAAAACGGACTTCCAACGATTTCAAAATACGACGAATTATTTTTAGAGCCCAATTGAAAGTAATTAAAATTTTCGGTTAACAGCAACAAAAACACCAACAAACAATAGCAACAAAAAAAAAAAAAAAAAAAAACTTGCCAAAACTAATAAAATAGAAAAACAAATTTAAAGAAAGTTTTTAACATTTTTTTTTTAATTAAAAAAAAAAAGTAAAATAAAAACTTTTCATCCAACAAAGACAACAGCGAGCTACAAGAATTTACACAGAAAGCAGAGAGATTGACTAAGGAGCGAAAGCGAGAGCTGGCTACAAAGAGACAACTAGTAAGCAGAGTGAGAGAGCGAAACAAAGACAGAAAAAGAGAGAGATAGAGAGAGAGAGAGAGCAGAGAAGCGAGCGATCGGCTGCTAAGTGATATTTTAAACCACAAAATATCAGTTAAGGACAACAATTTATAAGGTAAGTGAAACCTGATCAATCAAATTATAATGATATATTATTTAATCAGATAAATTGAGTATATAACCATATGCTAAAGTTAGACTAAACTCTGTTATCAGAAAAAATGCAAACAGATCATTGAATTATATCATATATAATATTTCTTTAATATATATAGCTTGTATAAGAGTGAGTTACTCTTATAATATACAATTCAAGTCATATAATATATAATAGAGATGGATAGACGGGTAGAAGAAGCGAGGGAAGGACGGACTGACGAACGGAAGGACAGAAGGACAAGCGTATGGGCGGATAGAAGAACGTACAGACGGATGAGCGGAAGAATGGAAAGACGGACAGGAGGAAGGAAGATAGAGAGAGAGAGAGAGAGAGAGAGAGAGAGAGAGAGAGAGAGAGAGAGAGAGAGAGAGAGAGAGAGAGAGAGAGAGACAGACAGTTGGGTGGATGGATCAGTGGACGAATCAGCGGCTCTGCTTCATTTGAACAAGAATTTATATTCGCCTTCTTCTAGCAAACAATGATATCAATGATTGATATAGTTTGATGGGATATTTTAATATGATTCTGAGCTTGCAGTTGAAATGATTAACTAATTTATATTCAGATTGACGCATGTTGATATTGACAAACGAAATGGCCAATAGGCTTTCGCCTGACTGACTGAGCGAACATAATTAGAGATAGATTAAATATTTGACACTCAGCTTGCATTCAGGAGCTGTGAAAAGCTTTCCAATGCTCTAACAGCACAAAGGGTTCAATTGCATTTTCCCCTCTGTCAATCACTCTCTCTCACTCTGCATCTCGCTCACTCTCTGTCATGTTAGGCATGTTTCGTCTCTTTCATTGAGCTCTTTCTAGCTATCACAGTCGCACTCACAGCTTGCAGCATTTGGCTATTGTTGGCATATTTACACTTCAACTCATTCAGGAAAGCAATTTATGCATTAATTGTAATCGTCGCTTGCATTGTTCATCATCACAATCATGATGATGATGTTGATGATGTTGGTGATGTTGATGATGATGAAGCTGTTGGAGCCAGTATTGTCCTTAATGGTTGGGTTCAAACCCAAATAGTAAATCAAATATTCCCTCAATATTGTTGAAGACAATGCAATTTGATCGATTTTCAAATTGCTGACAAATAATTGAATGGCATTTGCTAAAAATAATGCAATTATCTGCAATTTGTAATTTTTACTGCGGTACTCAATGGGCGTATTACCCATTTACTAAATCAATTATTCACGCAATTGCCGAGCTGCAATTCGATTTAATTGCAGACAAACTGTCTACTGGCTGTCTACTTATTAATGAAAGTTCTTAATTGGACAATTATTACTTTCCAAAACTCTAATGAACCAGTTCATTTAAGCTTTGGTTCAATTTGAGAAAATGAATTTGTTGAGATTTCGAAAATCCGAATTTTATCCTTAAAAATAAAGTTCTTTCATTGGTTAGTTAACTATGTTGAACCGGTTCAATTGATTAATTGAACAATGAACCAGTTTGGTGCTGATATATTTTGAGATATTTTAAAGAGTCCATCTGACTACTTGTTTAAAGAAGAAAGTACATTTGCAACTATGTAACTATGCGGAACCAGTTCAATTGAATAATGAACCGGCTCGATGAGTATTTGTTTAGTAGGTCTTCTAGAAAAATATCTCATTTCTTGTTTAAGGCAATAAGTTTTATAACTATGTATACTGAACAGGTTCAATTGGCAAAAGAACTGGTTCGGGGAGGATTTCTTTTGTGTCTACCTAATTTGCTTAACCAACAGTTTTATAAATAACCAGTTCAGAGAGTATAGAATATAGAGATATTGAGATACATTAAAACTTTTGATGTTTCTCTTACAGTTGAACAGAAAGTCCTCGGACTGAACCGGTTCAATTGAGTGTAGATTGGCTCGCAATGTTGGGAGTATGTGAGTCTGCAGATATAGCTAAGTTCTAAAGACATTTTTTAAGTTAATTATTTAAGACCTAGTTGAACCAGTTTACTGTGTTTCGATTAGTCTTATATTTCAGTTAATCAAGCGAAGCTAGTTTGCTTAATTTGGAACTCGATTGATATGGTTCCGCTCGTCTTTAATGGGATAGTTTTTTAAGACTTTTAATAGTTATAGTTAAAGAAGCTTCAATTTGTACTTCTAGCTCAATTAAACCGGTTCGGTTCGATGCGGTTCAGCTCAGATGATTGTTGAGTGCAACAGAAAAGTGTTTTCTTTCCGACCACAGAACGATTTAACAGCCAACGCCTAAAAGCGGGCAACATACATATTTTATCAAAAGAAACAAACCGAACCGAAAAGGCAGATACAGGGAAAGGGAGAGAGAAAGAGAGGGAGAGAGAGAGAAAGGAGAAGGAGAGCTTGCAAGGCAAATAAAATCAATTATTTAAATGTAGCTTGGGTAAAGTTCAGAGTTCGATGCAATGCATTGCTGCCATTTCGACTTTGGTCAAGTTAAGCAACAGACGAACAGCCCAACCTAGCCACGCCCCCAAACACACACACAGAAGTGCCCGCCTCCCTCCAAGCGCCCGCAGCATTTGGGCGCGTGCTGGCATAAAATTAAAAATTAAATGAAATGCGATTTCTCAGCTCGTCAGCAAGAGCAACAGCAATATAATATATATATATACTCGATATATATATATATATCTATATATTTGTATGATATATGCAGCTGCCCCTATTTGTGGCACGCTATATACTTGCAGCTGCTTCGTTGCAGCATCCCAAAAATTGCACAAAACGAAGTTGCCAGAGCAACGGCGCCTGCTCTTTTTGTTACAAACTGTATATAAATCTTGTCTCTGTGTGGATGTGTGTGTGCTAACTTTATATATACAGAGGTACACAGATACACAGCGTAAGTGGCTGAAAGCTCTTGCAGTTTTCTTGCAGCTCACCCGCCCTACCCCAAATTGGACATAGTGTTAACTGCCTACAATAGACAGCAGCAATCAAGACAGTCATCATCATCATCATCAGCAACAACAATGTGCACCACCTTGCACCACCCTGCACCACCTCACTCAACACCTCACTCACTTAGTGTCCCTTAAGAACTCTAATAAGTTGCTGCTGCTTAGCTAGAACCTGTTGGGAATGAGATTTTAAAGGAAATCTAAATGTATCTCAAGTGTTTTTCTCGAAAGTATCTTCAAGATACAAATTGAATACTATTTAAAAGTTGGCTCAGGCCTGATTAACTAATTTCTAGCGAGCAGCAATGATTATTGCAAATACTAAACGTAAAGTTTGCAATTCCTCTTAAAAGTATTTATAGACTCCGATGCTTTAATCCATTTATAATTACGCAAACTTTAAGTAGCTTTCCTATAGAAATTACCTAAAGTAAAACCGGATTATAGAAAAGCATCTTAAAGATACAAAGCACTCACGTCTCTCGCAGAGTTGCACAAAGTTTCCCAATGCATTTGCCCAGCTCTAGCTGGGCGAGCTTAAAGCATACAGCATAAGCAGCTTTGCCAGCAAAATATACTAACTATCTTTGAGCTACTATTTGAATTACAAATCAGATACATTTCCTTGGCATGCTAAAAGCGTAGCAAAAGTTTCTCTCTCTCTCTCTCTCTCTCTCTGTGTGTGTCTTGCATGAATTCTAAGTATTTGCTTGGTCAACTTTAACTTTATGAGTGATGCTGAGAGACTTTGTATCTAAATGTATCTCGAAGTATGTAATTATTGAGAGTTACGCGTAGCCCTAAGATATTTTACAAGTATATATGTATAGTAGTAGATTATTTCTATTATAAATCTAGTTGAAAGCCCGATTAAGCCACTAAAATATGGTTAGATTGATTTATATATGAAATATAGTTGAATGGATTTATGATATTATCATAGATGCAGTTTATCGATATGCAATTATACGACTAGCGATAATTGATTGTTACTATGAGCTATCGATATATGTAGACTCTCGATGTGTCTAGCTTATCGATAATACATTGATAGCTTAATGGATCTATAACCCTCTTAATTTTCTAGAATATCAGTTTATTGTATTACTCTTTTACATATATCGAAAAGGTATCGTTATGATATCTCTATGATATCGATATTGTTTGTCTTAGTTGTATTTATAGCCCTATTCTTCTATATCTATAGCTGTAGTTCATCAAAAGTTTGTCGTACCATAACTATGCCATAACTATTAGACATCGATACATTATCGATAGCTAATTGAATGGATAAGTCATGCAGATCTATGAAACAGCAATAGCATATTGATAGGTTTATCGCTAATTCGATTTTCTATCGGTCATAGATGTCATGTTATAGTTATAGTTAATCGATAGTTATAGTTATCTAACTTCTATGTCTCTAAATTCTATAGAATAGTACCTATATTGCTAACTCTGATAATCCTTGCTAATTGCATCCCACTACTCAATTGGCATCCACTAGCTCTATTGCCTATCGCAGCTGTAAGTAGCTTAAGTGGCATATAACCCAGATACTTACAGCTCATCAATAGTTAATCTTATCGATTACATTGTTATAGCTGAGATATGCTCCATTCAGATTAATACTTAGACAATCGTTTCAACATGCCCTCGTCGCCATTAGTTCCATTAGCGTCTAAGTGATGTGCTTAACCCAATAAATATGTCAGCTAAGTACGACTTTATAGAGTTTCATTTTTTTTTTTCCTGTTGCAATAAATGGTCTTAAATTATTATCTGGGCAAAAACGTTCGCACAAATGGAAAATCGCATCTAGATTTGCGTCTTGCTTTACAGCTGAGTGTTTGCTCGCTCTCTGAATGGCTGTGTGTGTGTGCGAATGTGTAAGTGTGTGTGAGTGTGTGTGTGTGTGAGTGTGTGTTTGTGCTCATGTGTGCGTGTGTTTTCCAACAGCTTTTCATTCAGCATTTGTGCAAAGTTGGAAAATGCTTTAGATGAAGAAAGACAGAAATTGTTGCCAGCATCGTTTTCCGGGTGGTTGGGCGGTGGTTAGGCTGGCTTGGGTGCCTTGGGTGGTGGCTGCCACGTGGGGTGGTTGTGCTGTAAATGTTATTATGAACTTTTCTTTTTCTGCTACTGCTGCTGCTGATTCTTCTCAGCACTTTCTTGACAAACGCCGAGCAAACAGAATTAAGCTCGTGCATAAGAAATTGAATTTAAAAAAGAGTTATTTAATTTGTTCCTTTTCTACTTTTTGTTTTCGGTTTTGTTCCTTTGTTTTCTCTCATTATTTGTCTCTTTTTTTGAGAGAGAGAGCTTATTTATATTTCCATTCTCTGGGTCTTTTATCGAAATAATTGCCATTGAAATTTAATGAGTTTCTGTCCAAGAGCCCAAATTGCATTTCCTCAAATGAAAAAGCCTCATTTAAATCGAGGCGAATTCATTTTCAAGTTTATTATTTTCAATTTTCTTTTGCTTTCACTGCCTTTCTTGACTTTCCATTTCACAATCCCTGGCAAAAACTTTTCTTGCCAATTCCGGCGCTTTAACAACTTCAGAATTCCAAATAAAACGTAAAATCTTGGCGAACTCGAGAAACTTGGTGCGATTGTTTGTCTTTCAATAATGTTGAATGTTTATATGATGGACTTGAATAGGAATATATATATATTTATATCAATATGATATGGGCAGAGCTCTGCTTACTTTCTTGTTTGTATTTGACTCTGTTTGACTATTCAATAATTGTAATTTCAATTGAGTTCTGAACAAAGTTATTTGTGTACTTCGAACTTTGTATACTTGCTTACAAAGCGAAAAGATGCCTTGAAAGGTATTTATTGAGCCTATCTCCGATATTACAATCTGCTCTGTGATGGCATATCATTTATAGTTTCTCTTGAGCTGCACAGCCCTTGACAAAAGCTCTATACGATGGTTTCTCGCATCGTTGATTCCAGCAATCGATAAAAGATAATTCATTAAAGTCTAGAAGAAAAGTGTATTTCAGCTATCCGCCAAGTGAGGCGTATATTGAAAATATATTGATCTATCTCTAATATGAATATCTATCGATACTATCGATAAACATTGGGAATGATCGAATGAAGTCCCATATTCATTTCATTCATATATCCATATTCATTTCATTCTCTCGTTCATCGGTTGAGCCATTCACAAGTTCAAGCTGTAGTAATCGAGATTTCCTTAGGCTTTACTGAGATCAGCCATGCTTAAATCCAAAAATAATGATTGATCGTGAGATCATGTGTAATGTGAGTAACATATATTCCATTGTAATAGCTAGACTTAAGAAATTTGTCAGAGAGTTTAACTTCGCTAGAGATTGACTGCATGGAAAATTGAGAAAATGAGAATGTGAATGGGAATAGACTTAGTTTTTGGACTGATTACCGATCAACTTTAAAGCTAAATGTAGCTGACTGTATATATCTTCATATAGAACAGCTACTTAACGTCTAAAGAGTAGCATAAGCATTGATAAGCTCCTTTTGGGGCTAGATGATTAAATATAGATGATACAGACACCACTTTCGATTACTAAGCTATCGATAATAATCCGTAATCGAAATTTTCATTTAAATTTGCTCAAATTAAATCAGCTTAGAAAATACTTATAACATTGATATGTAATTTAGACATTTGCTAAATCAGGCTAAAAAGTAATTACTTCTAATCACACATATAGACGAACACACACACACACACTCACACAGAAGTTCACACACATTCACATTGAATAGCTGTAATTGCGAATTTTTATTGGTTTTGCGATTGGAATTGAATTTCATTTTGATTATTTGCATTTGATTGCGTTTGGGATTTGGCAATTTCACTAATACTCGGAGAGGCGCGGGGCACATGTGGCCGGGGCATCCATCAAATGCACTCAAATCGAGCAACATCGAACGGGGCCACCACGCCCACTTCCGACCGCCTCGCCGGCTTCTAGCCGCAAACAAAACTTTCTCACTCTCTCACTCGCTCCTCTTCTTTTTTTTCTGTTATTTCACAGACAAAAATAATATTGGAAATTGGAAATTGGATATTGCTATATTGCATTTCACATTCCGAACTTTATTTGATAAATATATATACTGTATATAGTTATATATATACATATAAATTTGTTGGCAAATTGGGCTTTCCTTTTTGAAGTTTTCTGTTCATTTTGGCCGGCAAATGAAAATCAATATGACGCATGCGCTCGCAATGCTCCAACATTTTCCCAATCCTCAATCAGATGGGTGTGCGAGTGTGTGTGTGTGTGTGTGTGTGTGTTCCGGAGACACACAATTATATGATAGTACGGATATGATAGGAATGCCATTACAGACTTTTACACAAAACTGCAATCACAATTGTTCGACTCGATTTCAACATATGTTCAATTAACAGAGAATATGTTAAAGTGACACTGTTAAGTTTTTAATCGTAATAGAGCGTGGGTGTGTGCATGGCATAAGTATTTAAGATATCAATATAGGTAACTTACCTCACAGGAAGTTCCAATATGAGAGGATACTCTATTTTGGATAGAGTTTTGTACTCTTAGTACTTCTTATAACTTTAACAGATGTTTAACTAAAGCATGTACTATACTGTTATATTATTGATCGTGAGGTATCAGGTTTCATTCATATATATGTTAATATAGCAGAGGCTCAGTTATTTATGTGTAGAGATAACATTAGGAATTCATGATGATAATGTTAGTTTAAAATGGTTTAGCAAATGCTGTAAACAGCATTATCTAGTAGAACTCTTCACATAATTCTGTTAATATAAATATTTTCAGATGACTCTGTTAAGCTGATTCTGCTAAGCAGATTCTGTTAAGTTAATTCTGTTAATTTAATGACTATCTCAAGAGATGCTTTGCTTAATTGAGAATGCAAATTGAAGGATGCTAGTTGGAGGATGCTAAGAAAATGTTTGCTCATGCTAAGCTAAAGATGTTGGGACTAGTTTAAATTATGCTGTTAAGAATGTCAAGTGGAAGATTTTAAGCAGAGACTGTTAACACAATACCATTTAAGCCTACGTTTAGTCAGAGATTTTAGCCTGCGGCTGTAAAGCGAGTCTGATTCTGAAAATGCATAATTAGCATGCCCGAGGTATATTAAGATTTAAAATAGATCCACATTGTAGCTCCTTTCACGCTCTCTCGCCCTCTCTTTTTCTGTCTTTCTCGTCTTTTGTTATACATTCAGTATTTAAATGATTGCAGTCACATCTTAAGTCCAATGAACACCCAAAGGAGTCGAGTGGAATACATTTGTAAAGATTTTCTGTATTGTTACTCGTTTATTTCGTTCTTCGCTTTTAATTGTCAGCTCTTTTGCTTGGCAACCTGATTGAATTGCCTTTCACGTCCACTCAAGGCGGCTAATGTCCGCAATGAGCCAAGTAAGGCGAAACAAAACAAATTGGAAAAGCAAAAGGAAAATAAACTTTTTTAATTAATTGTTTAGCACTTCATCTGTTCCGCGAACTTTTCAAAAAGTTACCAAAAAGAAAAATTTGAAGCGATTCCCCGACTTTCACATTGTGCTAAACTCTTTAATGCGCGAAGTTCTTTAATTTAACGAAAGACTTACAATATGAATGAGAATACATTTTTTAATTTATAATTTATATATAATATTATAAAATGTTACAGCGATGACATATAAGTACTACCTATATCCATATATAGAACAGTAGTAGGGACTTCTACTAATATAGACCCTTATGATTCTTATAATAGTATAGAAGATATGGGAATAGTGTTTATTGTATGTAGAACTGTAGAGAATACAACCAGTATGTGTATAGATTCATAGAAGAACTTTTAGAATAGTGGAGTTATAGTATAGTCTAGATCGTAGATAGTATAGTATAGATCGTAGTCTAGATCGTAGCAAGGCTCTTTCCATGCATCCTATCCTAGCCCATCCTATCCCATCCGTAACCTATCCTATCCTATCCTATCCTATCCTTACCCTATCCGATCCTGTCTAATCTATCCTATCCTTACCCTATTCTATCCTATCCAATTCCATCCTAACCTATTCTATACTATCATATCCTATCCTATCCTACCCAATCCTATCCTACGCCTATCCTAGCCTATCCTAGCCTATTCTATCCTAACCCATCTCATCTATTCCATCTATCAATCGATACCATATCAAATAGACCCACCATATACAGACAGATTCATTTGTCTGCTATATACGTATATTCCAATGGGTATTTCGTATCTATACTTTTATTATTTTTTTGTTGTTCCGTTAGAGTCTATGTATAAGAGCAACCGTACCTAGGTACATCTTTCTTTTTTTTTTTGCCGGACAAGTACATGACGTTGCCGACAGTTGGAGTTACATGGCATACGATATTCTAAGCCGAATTTGTGAATTGTGCCTGCCGTTTGGTAGGCCGTCAGCGCTCAGTCTCTAGCTTTTTCCCATACACCTCTGGCACGTGCCCCACCCACTGTTTCTGTCCTTTTTGTTGGCCAAGGGGCTGTTGTGGCTGCAGTCCGGATGCTCTGTCCATTTCAATTAACGTGCGCTGCCCGCTCTCGAGAGCTGCTTGAATTTTGAATTTTTGCAACCATTGTTGTTGGGCTCTCGTTGTTCACGATGTTGTTGTTTGTCAGTTTATACATTTTTGATGTTTATAAAAGACACAGAGAGAGAGAGAGAGAGAGAGAGATAGAGAGAGATAGAGAGCGAAAAAAGCAAGCAGAGCTAAGCAAAGCCAACGCATTGACTCGGTCTCTCAGCTGACTGAATGCGCTACACAATGCCGCCGCCGGCGGCCCTAATCGAAGCGCGGCACAAAAAACCAAAACAACCCGGCGCTAAGGCATGGGAAAATATAGCAATAAAAGAGTTTCGATGACGTCGTAATACTCGCCCGAGTTAAGCAAAGGACTGAATTTGCATTCATTTGGAAAATCAAATTTGACAAATTAGGCTGACCAAACCAGAGCAATACTATTATCGATAACAATATAGCATTGTTTGTTAAATTTATCGATAGCATTAAGCTTTTAAAATATTTTAACTAACAGGCATCTATATGTCTACATATATTGATATATTCGATATTGCAAGTCTTTCTCTTTCATCAATTTTCTACCAACAATAGGCTAGTAGGGCATTGCAGCAAACCAATATGCTCACAATTCTCATGTATGAACAAGCATAAAAAAAACAAGTCTTTGGCTAATGCCACTGGCAGCAGCTTTGGCAATGGATTTGCATGTTGCTGTTTGTACTCCTCCTCGTCCATGTCCACGTCCATATCATCCTCCTCCTCCGGCTGCTGCTGCTGCCACTGCGAATGATGGTGGTTGTAAGGGCTGGTGGTTGGGCGGGTTTTTGGTGGTTATGTGGCTGCACTTTGGGTCCAGTGGTTGCTGTCGCGCAGGTAATGAAAGTTGCCAGTTTGGCTGGGCTTTTGGTGGTGCTGCTGGATGCTGTTTGTTAGATGGTTTGGGTGGTTTGGGTGCTTCGCTGTTTGTTCAAAAACTTGTTTTCATTGCATCAAAAGTGCACTTCAATTGCATTTAATTAAATAAAAGCAAAAGCTGAAAAAAAACCCTTTCGCTACAACTCAAATTAAACACATAGATTTCTGCTTCTCCTTTCGCTCTTTTGTTTTGTTATACAACACTGAAACTTTTAGCTAATCAAAGAATTCTATTGAAAACTCGGGCAACAACAACACAAATTATAAATATAGATGTTTATATATATAGTATATATTAGAGAGAGTTATAAAAATATATTTAAAAGTAGTAGAAGATACTTTATACTCAACGCAAGTTTATAATAGCAGTTTTCAGCATAGAATAAGTTCCATTGTTTATATATTCTGTAAATCCTGTATATACATATATACAATTCTTACTATGTAGTCTCTTAGGGTATGTTTGTTAAGAAACATTTCCATTTGATTATGGAATTACAAAATATATGCTGTACAAATTCGAAGCATACTTGATACGCAGATACCCTGCACTAAAGTAAATATGAAAGTTCATTAAAATTGTTTAAATACATTCAATCATTAGCTATGTTTCTAGGGGTATGCTTTTTGGCAAATACCCTTTACATTTTCTTTTGTTTCAAATTGCTTTTCACATGACTAATGACGATTTATCTGTCCATTCGGCTGGAATTGAATTGACTAGTAACATGGAAGCACAAATATGCTATAAAAATATTTTTCAAATAGTCAAAAGTCCAATTTAAATGTATCTCAAAGTTAGCTAAATGCTTTGTAAAGGTATCTCAAAGATATGAAATGCCTTTTTGAATGTATCTAAAAGAAAAAAAAAGAGAAAAATTATAAAATGCCTCTGTGAATGCATTTGAAAGTAACAAAATGTTGTATCTCAAAGATACAAAGATACATTTTCCCATGTATCTCAAGGCATTTTAAAGTTGTATGCAACATAAAAATGAAAAGATAATGTGCTTAAGATAAACTCAACGTTCTTCGACTCAACTCCAATGTTGCATGTGGAGTATTTTCCATGTTATCAAATGTATCTCAAAGATACAAAAATTGCTATTCATGCAACCTCAACTTTTACCTTATATGACATTATCTGTGACCAGTCGAGGTAATTTAAACATGTTTGAGATAACAAAAGACTTTATGAAACTAAATAAAAGAATATGAGAAAGCGAAAGTATACGACTAACAAATTCTCTACAAAAGTTTATAATATTTATATTTAGAGTATTACGCTTGACTATATTCTCATGTATTGCTCCACAGCTGTTTTAAATGTCATTTCATATATGTACATAGCTATTTTTAAAATATTTTTGTATTCTCTTTAAAGTTCAGCTTAAGGGTGCAACAACCCCTTGGTTTTTGTTGCTTTCTTTCTTCTTCTACATGCTGAAGAACTTTGTCAAAATAACTTGCCGAAAACTTTGCTCGGATAAGCTGAACTGACTGACATACCTCCCCCCCCCCCCCCCCACTCCCGGCCAGCAGAGTGTCACTAAAAATAACCTTCTTTAAATAGTCGAGCCAACACACTCGAAAATTCCCAACATTTTCTCGCCCAACCCTCGCAACGCTCAATAAATGTTAATGTGCAATTTTTGAAGTTATTTCTGCTGATGGCAGGTACATTCTATAGATGTGTGTGTAAATATATACACATATTACTATCACTAATGCCGCCTTGTTGTGCCATCTAACACACACACACATCTACACACACGTGCTGCAATTTATGAAAGCCGAAAAAAAAGCGCAAAAAAAAACATGAAATAGCATTTTATGAGCTAACGAAATAACAAAAGCCGGCTCCATGGATGAGCGTGTGTGTGTGTGTGTGTTTGTTTGTGGAGCTTACACACACACACACACCGGCACACCCTGCCGGCTGCCACGTCGACAGCACATAAAAATGCAATGAGGCAACTTTTGTTGTTGTTGCTCCACGTTGTTGTTGCTCGTTGTTATTGTTGTTGTTGTTGTTCACGTTGTTGCTGTTGTTGTTGTTGCTCCTTTTTTGCTTTCTGCCGCAAATTCAATTTCCGCACATTGTGCGCAGCTCCCCAAAACGAAAAGCCAAGCAGAAAAACTTTCAACCCACCCGCAGCTTCAGCCCATCCAAACCCCCCGAACCCCCAATCCCACACACGGTTGACTGCTTTCTCTCCCCTCTCTCTCTCTCTCCCTGTGTGACAGACATGCGCAGCTCTCTCTCTTTCTCTCTCTGTGTGTGAGCTTTGCTTCCTGGCCAGGATGCGAGCGAATTTGTGTGGATTGCGCAATCTATGGAAATCAAAACAACGCCCCACAAATACACACGCACACAGATGGAGAGAACATGAATGAAACGGAGAGCGAGCAGGCGTGGGCGTGGACAGGAGTGGGGCGGGTGTATATGTGGATGCGAAGGGCGAAGGAGATAGGGGGTAGGGGGTAGGGGTCTCTGCCCGCATAGACAAGTTGGCCACCGGCCGGCAGACGCTTTGCCCACAGCCAAAGCATAACAGCCCTCCACGCGCCACGCCCCCGTCGCCACCCACATCCCTTTTGGCTGGGTGGCTGTGCCAGGCTTTTATGTTGTACATAGGATTGTGTCAGAGTTCAATATCCTGCATGGACACAGTGCCTGCAGGTGGTGCACAGTGCGCTTGGCCAGGTAACTGAGAGCGACGAGGTGCGAGGGGCAGGGAATCCACATACATATATACAGCATATGTGGATGTGCGTGTGTGTATATGAGAGATGTATGTAAATATTATGTATTTATGATCTGCAATAAAACTAAAGATATATAGAGAGTGAGATAGAGAGTGTGTGAGAGAGGGACAGAGAGTGAGAGAGAGAGATGGAGCGCAGAGAGTTCGAGAAAGCATTATAAATTGTTCGGCTACTTCCAGCTTTAAGCTCTGTTACTTCTAGCTCCAACCTTTCAATCCTTTCTCCTTACTTCTTTCTCTTTCTCGATAGGTGTAAATTGACAATAACCAAACAAGGATAAGAATAAGCGATAAGCGATCTATTCTACTTCCATTCCCTCTTTCTCTCTCTCTCTCTCTCTCTCTCCTCTCTCTCTCTCTCTCTCTCTCTCTCTCTCTCTCTCTCTCTCTCTCTCTCTCTCTCTCTCTACCAGTTAGCCTACACTTTCTGTCTTCTTTCTTTATATAAATTTCTCTTTCTCAATTATTTTACACTTTCTGGCTTTCTCTCTCTCTCTCTCTCGTCTTCTATCTTTATTCTCTCTCTCTCTCTCTCTCTCTCTCTCTCTCCTCTCTCTCTGTCCTCTCTCTCTCTCTCTCTCTCTCTCACGTCCTTCCCTATTTCTTCTTCCTTCTCCCTATTTATTTGTTTATCTTTCTCTTTCTCTCTAGCTCTTTCCCTCTTCTCAAACTTCTCTATCTGTTAGATCTCTTTCCTCTCTCTCTATATGATTATAAACTTAAAGCTTAGTTTAAAGCTTTAGGCTTACAATATTCAAAGCTTTACTGGAGCTGCGCAGCCGAACTTTTAATGAGCGCTGACGATCGTATAAGAAGTTTAACCTATTTTCCCCTTTTTCCCCTTTATTAATTTTCCTTAAAGCTAACCAAATGTTAGAAACAGTTTCCAACATATCATTATATTTCTCTGCTCGACTTTCATTTTGAATTTTTGAAATGGGTTACTAATTAGGTGCGTTCGATCGATCCAGTTAAGTGTGTGGTGTCTGTAATTATGCAACGGCCCAGGCGCTGGCTCACCTTTTGTAACGTCTCATTTAGCACACGGACAACCCTTATCCGGATCGAGGCAGCGCAGCTACAGATACCCGAGGTGAGGCAAGGCTAGGCTAGGCTAGGCAAGGCTAGTGTCTAGGCAAGGCGAGGCGAGGGTTGTTTCTTAGCCTCTCTATTGTTCAGCTGGCAGGCTTCACTGTACGCACACGTAACAGCTGAGCTGTTGCCCCTGCCTCCTGGACTCTGGTGTTTTCGGACGTGGTCCATTGCTGATTGGCTGGATTGTTCATGTGGCTGGCATTTCGATTGATATCAATTCAATGCTCTGCTCTACCTGAATGCCCTATGCAATTTTTGAGTGCATTGAACTTCTCTCTAACGAGATGAAATGAGGGGGAGACGTGCACGGCGTCTGTCTGCGTAAGTCAGAGAGAGAGAGAGAGAGAGAGAGAGAGAGAGAAGGAAGTGAGAGGGAGAGAGTGTAGCTAGGCAACATTCATAGCAAATTCGCGAAAAATGGGGCGCAAACTAATTTGCTATCAAAGGCAACTGCGAACAATTGCCAGGGGCGTCAAGCGCTGGCCCAGCACGAGGGAGGGCTTGCTTGTTAGCCAAGCAAAGACTTTAAATAACATCGAAGGCCAGGCTGTTTATGCAGCATTACAATGCTGATTATTGATATACAAGATATATTAAAGCAAATTTTTGTTTGCGCTACTATTTGCAGTAGCTATAACTCGGCTCTTATTAAAGTTATCGATAACATTTGAATGTACGAGTATTTCATAATATTTGCCATTTGAAACTATTCCAGTCGAAAGGTTTCAAAAATACTTAAAAATTTCATTTACTTCCGCCAGCTTCTGCCAGCTCAGCGACCCCTGCTCGACTACGCCTCTGTTTGCACTAAACATTTCATTACTTACAATATATTGGCAAACCCTAGTGCAAAATGTCAATAAGTCGATGTTCAACCAAAGATTTGACAGCTGTCATCTGGGTTAGCTACCGGCTTGGTGGTGCTGGTGGTGCAACGGGCGGTGGTTGAAGGAACACAAAAAAAGTGCTACATTTCCCCACATTTTCCTTTTTTCAAATGCAAATTGATTTGTTCTGGTCGATGTTTTTTCACGGCAACAAGAAACGAGTTATGTGCAAAACGGGTTTTGCAACACAGTTTTCCACTAACCATTGCGATACCCTGCAGTCGCAGAGTGTGCTTAAATGGGTTAAATTGGGCTGAATGCTTAATCTTGGTGGGTAGCAGGCTAGAGAGCTTCTACATGCTAAAGATTCTTTCACAGAACAAGGTTTTTCTTATGTGAAATCGATTAATATCGATATGTATTGCATCACTTAGTTAAACATATCTCTACCTGATTTGTGATGTTCAGAGATCAATGACTTTACATTTTGGCTATTATCCAACCTTCACTCTTATAAAGAGTTAGTTAGGGTACTTCATAGTCAGGCATTCCCGATCAGCGCATTGCTACTTGTTCGCTTTTGTTTTTGTCGCTGTCAAAACTTGAAAAACATTTTGGCATTTTGACACACACACACATGCATATTCATGTGTGAAAGTCGGAGAAAGGTTTTGGAAAATGAAGACATATGGTCATATTTGTGATATATGGCCAGGAACAAAACAAAACAAAGCAGACAAAAACAAAAAAAAAAAAAAAAAAAAAAGAAAGGTAGGAAAAAGCTGAAGGGGTTGCTGCCTGCCTCAAGGCAAGTTCCTGAACCTGTTTTGCCTATTGTTGTTCCCTGCTTCCATAGGCTTTCGGTCGTGTAATATGGGAAATTCTAGCATGTAAATAGTGGCTTAGACAGCATTTGCATTAGGGGTATTCCAGTTCAGTCAAATACGGTTACTACGTATAGATACAAATAATTTAAGTTGCCAAATTATTCTTAGCAAGCTCAAAACTGAACTATTATAGATTAAGCTGAAATATTTTTCTAGATCCAAAGAAATTTTGGCTGAGTATTTATAGTGGCGCTGTGTCAATGTTTTCCACAGCTCTCAAGTGTCCTTGATTGTGTCAACAAATGCTTAAGGCGATATACTCAGGCCTGACTTGTTAAGGATACGTCAGTATTTCAATATCTTTTATCTTTGGAGCTCACACTCTCTGAATGCTTATTTCGCACACGAAATGCGAACCCAACCCAAACACTTGACACTCCCATGCTCAAGGCACCAGTCGGAACCACCCCCAAAAAAAAAAAAAGGAAGAAATATATATCACAAAAATTAAACGAATTGGGTCAAAAGATAAGCGGAATTATCTTGAAGAGCCTATGCGAAAAATGGAAAACACTCTCCAAATGCAAGCAAGTGGCGGCGGGCAGTGGGCGTGGGAGTAACAGTGGCAGAGCAAGAATTGCTAAACAAGAGTAGAAAAAAAAAAAAAAAAAATGCAAACGGTTGCCACTCCAGATGTTAAGCAACCACCCAAACCACCCGCCGTAGCTGTAACCACCAACTGATGTTTAGCTTGACTGCGTTCAGTTGGCTTTCCCCTTGTGTATGCTGCTCCTGCTGCTCCTGCTGCTGCTTCTTACTGTTTTTTGCTCTCTTCTTCTACTTATTTTTCTTCTTCTACTGCTTCTACTACGCCCCTCAGGCTGCTTTCTGCTTCAGCAACTTTTTTTTTTCTTTTTGCTGCTCATCTTCTCTGTTGTCAACCCAAAACGTTGAAATTTCATTATTTATCACAAGGAAGCTGTGTGTGTGTGTGTATGGGTGTATGGGTGTATGGGTGGGTGTGCATGTCTGTGTGTGTGTGTCTCAGATTAATAGACTGCTGCTACAAGGTGCCTGCTCTCAGCGCTCAGCTCTCCGCTCTCAGCATAAAGCACAGACAACCGGCTGCCGGCGCTCTCGCTCTCATTGCTGCTCTCTCTCTCTCACACACACACACACACACTCTTTCTCTCGCTCCGTCTCTTTCTATCACGCTGACAGTCTGCATGCTGCTCGCTACGTCTACGTATCCTTATTGCGTGTTATGCCCGTGCTTGGGCTTGTGGGGTTGTGTTTTGCGGCTATGCCTAAATTCTCTCATTTTTCTTTGTCCAAAAGCTTTTATCCAGATATCATTTGGGCTTTCCATATAAATATACATATATAACATGTATATTTGTATACACATTTATACATATCTATATAAATATATATATATATATCTATTTATACATATATATGAACTTGTCTGCGGGATATCGTACTCAACTGGAGTGCTAGCAATTATCCTTCAGTTTCTTACTTGAAATTTTATTACAAAATTTTAGTTGATTTTGCACTCTCACTCTATTCAGATCTTTCGAAATTATATTTAATTCTATTTATAAAGTCCACTTATTTGATATTTACACTAATGACTTCAGCTTTATCTAAAATCTTTTTCCCTGAACATATTCTTCTGCCCTATAGTGGCATATATAGATATTTCAAATATGGACTTACCTATATATGTATATATATATATATGTCTATTAAACACTTACTACACTATAATACTATAGGCTTGTATATCATATACATATATGAAAGTAAAATGTTCAACTCATATAATATATATAGATAAAACAGTTTAGCTATATAATATAAAACAAAACATATTGATTTTTTAAAGTATTTTAAAAAATTTTTCTTGATAAATAACAAAATAATAAATACAAAATTTATGAAAAATTTGTTCATTATACCTATGAATCAATCTATATATTTGTTTAAGACGTTCCCGAGGACTTACACTAACATAAACATAAATTGATGCGTATGTTACCCTAGAGCTTAGAAATAAGAAAGGTATATAGGAAATTTGAAGAGATCCATGTCTTTTTTTTAGTTTATTGGAGAATATATCAAATCAAGAGTATAAATGTGCATATATATGGATCTCAAGCACATTATTTATGCATTGGAATCAAGAGAAAATTTCTAGATTTATATCATTAAACAAACACAAGTTCTTGACTCTTAGACAGCTTCACTGGAAGATCTTCTATCTAACTATATATCATATATATATATGTGATCTCTTGGGTAATAAGATTATATGACTAGATCAATTAAACTGATAATATGCTAAATGCTGTTTACACGTTCAGGTGGAGTGTGGCATTTAGAGAGCTTCTTCTACATGATGAACGCCAGATGGTACTTAATCTGCTTTGCATATCAAAGTACACACACACACACACACACACGCACATACATATACACATACATACATGTAATATTGCATATATGTAAGCACATATATACACACATACACCTACACGCATACATATACATATGTAAAGTATTTACATATATATATAAACACTTGCATAGCTTGCATATGACAAAGTCGACACCACGTCCCACACCCACCCACTCTGACGAGCTCACTCTCTCTATCTTGCTCTCTCAGTCTTTCTCTTCCTCTGTGTATCCCTGGAGAGCAGAAAAAAGTTCGATACTCTGATGTGCGTGAGCGAGCGAGAGCGCATGCTTTTTGCTATAGCCTGCTCGCTTGCGCAAAAGGGTGTGTACCAGCCGGCCGGCGATTCATTGCGTGTGGGTGCAAGCGAGACGGCGCATGCAAAAGCAGCAAAGCGCCGAGTGGTTGCTCGCTCGCTCTCACTCTTGGCTGTGGGCTCTGAGCTCTGGGCTGTGGGCTCTGTGCTGTGGACTCTGGCTCTCTTCAGCTGTGTGCGTGCGTGCTCGCCTGTGGTGTGGGGCGTCGTTAAAGGATACACTGGATACGGAGTCGCGACCGGCGGCGCCTGCTTTCTGTTCAGTCGTACGTGTTCGTTCGTTGCTTTCGTTCGGTTTTGATTCCATTCGGTTGTGTTTCTCATTCGAGAACATTCATTTATAATTTTTTGACTCCTCTGCACCAGTTTTTGTGTTGTATTCAGTTACAAATTTGTTGTGTTCTACGTTTTTCCAACTAACTAAAAAAAAAAAAAAAAAAAAAAAAAAAAGAAACACAACTGCAACTATAACAACAACAACAACAACAGCAACAACAACAACTGTAACTGCAACTGCAACGGCAATAACTCTGTGCAAGACTCTCGTGCAATATACCAGATGATATATATTTAGATATATACTATATATGTATATATCCATATCTACTAACTATCGCAACTATCGTTTCGTTACGTTTCGCTTTTAACACTCGTGTCGGGCAAACATAAATTGCAATACGTTCAACTCGAACTTGAAAAGCCAAGCTAACTGTAAAGCAACAACAACAGCAGCAGCAGCAGCAATAACAACAACAACAACAACGCATCGATTGTGTTCCTAGTCAAATTTGTTCCATTTTTTTTCGCTTTTTGTTACACTGTGCAAAAGCCAAACTAAGCAAAGCAAACGTAGTAACAATACCAACAACAACAACAACAACAACAACAAGAACAACAACAACAACAACAACAACATCAACTACAGCTACAACTCGAACAACAACAAGAACAGCAGCTAGAACGTCAAGCGTGCGACAGAGAGAGATAGCAGCTGCCGACTCAGCGTTTGAGTGAGCGAGCGCAAGCAAGCATTTTGCAATCAATAGAGCCAAAAAAAAAAAAGTTCTTTTCTTGCTGCTTCTTCGTATATATATATATAGAAATATATACATATATATATATTTATGCTATCTATTTTTTTTTTGCGACGTGTCTGTGTCGACTTAATCGTATTGCAGAAATCTGTAAGTATATAACAGTTATAACAGTGCTTAATATACATATATAAATTTTTTTTTCTGTGTGGCTTTTTTTTCATGTGCTTCGTCTACTTTTTTTTTTTAAGTGTAAAAGTGAATTGAAATCACTTCATAATGCTGATATGATGATCGTAAATGATCGTATGATATGTGTTCATTAATTTGTATCTGTGTATAACAGATATCTGTTCGACTACAGCTGTTTTTATGATAGTGCTGAATGTTATGAGAACGAAGCGAACAACGTCAAAGTGTGATAACAAAAAATTAAAATTGAAACGGAATGCGGAAGTAAAAGAGAGAAAATGAGAGAGAGAGAGAGAGAGAGAGAGAGAAAAGAAGAAACGGCCTAATGATTCTTCCATTTCCTGTCATACTTTCTCTCGCCTTCTATGTGAAAACCATCTCAATTATTACTTATCTCTTTCTCTCCATCACTCTCTCTTTCTCTGTCTCCAAAGTGATCTCTATTCTATCTTTCTTCTTAGTTCCTTCCCGTCTTAAACTATCTTTGTATCAGGCTCTTTCTTTGCTCTCTCTCTCTCTCTCTCTCTCTCTCTCTCTCTCTCTTCCTGTCTGGAATCTCTGTTTTTTTTTTTTCCTTTATTTTTTTGTCTAATTGCATTCTTGAAACGAAGAGTTGAAGCTTTCAATTATCCTTTACCTTTCGCTCGATCGTTCTATACTGACTAGCATACCAATTGTGGTAATGTTTTATCTAGCGATTGAGAGAATTGATGATCCTTTCTGACTCTCTCTGACTGTGAATCTCTTTGTGTTTCTCTCACTCTCTTTCACCCTCCCCCACTCTCTCTTACTCTCTATTCATACTCTTCTCTCCTCTGACTCTCTAATCTATCTCTCTTGCCCCCCTCAACTCTGAAACTCTAATTCTCTGATTAGTCTTAGCTCCCTCCCTCTCTCTTGCTCTCATTTTTCGAAGTACCTCTCTCTCTCTCTCTCTCTCTCTCTATCTCTCTCTCTCTCTCTCTTTCTCTCTCTCTCTCTCTCTTTCTCTCCCTCTCTCTCTGTCTATCTACCTCCATACCCATCTCCACATACATACTCAGTCTCCTTCCTGCTTGGCACCCTTGCCCTTGCCTCGCCAAGACATGCCCTGACCCACCTCAAGGTGCTGAACGACACACATTTTAAATGAGGTCACAGATATCGGCGCAAAAGTGTCAATTACACATTTTTTTTTCTTTCTTCCTTCTTTCTTTTCATATTCACAGCTCATTCAAACACACACACAGTCAGAGAGAGATACAGATAGAGAGAGAGGGAGAGAGAGAGACACGTACGCAGCGTCGTTGTCTTTGACAGGGTCGCTGGCCGTTGGGGGTTGTCAGCTGAAGGAGTTGGCGGCTGGGTTGGGTGGCTGCTGAGATGCAGCTCGTTTTATGCAGCCATATTGCAGCGCAATGTGTGTGTGTGTGTGTGTGCTTCCTCTTTATTCGTCTCTGTGGCCACTTTGCGTATTTCCTTTGTTTTGAGCTTGTCTCCTGTTTTCGTGGCTTTGACTTTGGTTTGGTGTTATTTTGTTGTTTTTGCTTTTGTTTTGTTGTGCCAGCACTTCAGGCATGTGTGCGTGTGCGTGTGTGTGGGCCTTCTGTCTTAGCCTTACCATCTTGTTGTCGTCCTGCTGTAGGCCTAGTCGGGCCCTTACCTTTGAGTTCATTGAACGCAACAGCTGTTTCTTACGCGTGCCACATGCCACATGCAACAGCGAATAGCAACCACAAAACAGCAATTCACCGATCTGCTGCCTTCCAGAGCGAAACTAGACAAGACCAATAACAACAACAACAACAACAACATGATTATGAGAAACAGCCCAAAAACACTGGCCGCAAAGCGACGAGTTCATTGAACTCCAGGCGCAACGTACCTAAAGCCCATAGCGAAAATCCCGCAACGAACTGTAAGCCGAGCACAGACTGTGTCCTTTGGCCTGTGTCCTATGTCCTGCGTCCTGTTGTCCTGGGTACGCGACGTGCCGCTTCGTTTGTTTGTTTGTTTTTCGCGTCAGGTTTTTACCCTATTTTCAATGCGGTCCCTTTCTATACACATTTCTAAGCCTCACACGCAACCCAACAAGGATCTACACAGCAAATGGGACTCATTTTTCCTGCCCCTGCCCTGACGCGCTCTCTAATGCGCCTGCTCTCTCTCTCTCTCTCTCTCTCTTTATCTCTCACTTCCTTGCTCCCTGTCTGTCTTGCGCCACATGCCTGTGTCTAGGTTTCCACCCCTCAATGCGCTTCCAATTGGACCAGCAGAAAGAGAGAGAGAGAGAGAGGGTGAGAGAGGGGCACATCATTCCAATTGGACTCGAATGCAGACCTTTCAGTGCAATACTTTGTCTGTTTTCATGAGGGCAAAGTTGATTTGATTTATGATTTCGTTTGCAAAATATTTCCTACGCAACCTATTTTGCCAGGAAGTTTCCGACTGTTTCGACTACTGATATCCTTAATGTGTCTGGATTCCTGGCTAACTTTGTTAAAATTGCATCGAATTTTACTATTGCCATTTTTCATGATCTACGTTATAGGCACATAAAACAGAAAAAACTAAATTCTTCAAAATTTCTCTAAAACAATATAACTTCATAGGTTTAATGGAAAGTTTGAAAAAATAATTATGAAAAATTGTTGAAAATAAAAACAAACTTTTGAAAATTTCGAACATTTCAGAAAATTTGTAAGATTTCCATTATAAAGAAGAAAGTATTTGGAATTTTCCTGAAATGAAAAGAATTTCGAAATTCCATCATAAAGAAATTTATTATAATTTTTTTTCTTTTTCTGCTTTTTTTTTTTTAGAAACTTATAAATATTTTCTTCTTTAAATAATATTTTGAAAATGCTATCACTTAGAAAACTTGTTTAAAAATTACATTTTTTGAACTTTTTTTTAAATTCTAAAATAAAAATGAAATAATTCAGTTCAAATTCATTGATTTTATGTGAAAAGTTTTGCTTTGCCTGATCTTAGCTTTATCATTCATGTTTGAACATATTTTTTTAAATGATGATGATATTGACAGCATAGTCTATGACTTCCAAGCTCTAGACTTTTCGAGCTGCTGGCTGAACTACGCTTGTGGCTCTAATCAGGCATACTTGAAGCTGCCTTTTGGCCCTTCAATTCAGTTCACTGAGAGGAAAACAAAAGCTGGCGCTAAAGTGCACGTGTGCTCGACGGCTTGAGTGCTTGCATGCTGTGGTGCAAGTCACCATGAACCGCTGAGCCACTCATATATAGAGAGAAAGAAAGGGCGAGTGAGTGAGAGAGAGAGAAGCACAATTTAATTAAATTCCAAGCCATTAAGCAAAGTTTTTTGCTGACAAAAAACAAATTGTGGGAAAAAAGAAAAGTAAGAGCAGCAGAAAGAAACTTGATAAAGAGATTTGAGGCTTTTGGCAATTGCCAGAAGTTAGTGCAAAGGGTTGCTGTAGTCTCTACATAACAAACGAAAAAAAAAAAAAAAACAAAACAAAAATAAAATAAAAATATATAGCTCAATGAGCATTAGCTAAATGCTTTTGCTTTGTGCTTTTGGGGTGACTTCAGTGGGCTGTGTAACGTGCTTAGCCCAGGGCGTCTAATGCTGAACTTATCGTTTATTATTATTCTATTTTTTTTTTTTTTTGTGTTTGCATTTCTCTAATTCGCAATTCTCTTTATTTGCAGATTGAGTACGAAACGAGCGAGCAATCGAACAGCTAATTATCATTTATCAGACACGCCCAGAACAGGAGCAAGAAGCTATTCGATAAGAAAAACATTTTTTAAACTGCAACCGAAGCAAAGCGCAAAAACCAAACACCACCAAACAAAACCAACAAAACAGAAACTATTAACATAAAAAATAAGAAGAAGAAGAAAATATAACGAATAATCATATTTAATCGTATATACAACATTATAATAAATACATATACCATATTATATATGTATAAACACAACTAAGTTCCATACAAAAACAAAAATACCAAAAGGAAGAAGCGCAAATTAGTAAAAGTAAATTTAATAATAATAAAAAAAAAAAAAACAAAAACAAAAATTATTGCTATCTTTTGCATTTTTGCAATTTTATATAAAAAAACAAAACAAAAAAACTTAAATACTCAAGAGGCGAATAAAAAAAAACATTAGCAAAATTTACTCTTTTATCTAAAAAAACTAAAAAAAAAAAAACCAAAAAATTACTTCAAACTTAAATTAAATTTTAAACATTAAGCAAAGCCAAAGAACGGTTTAAGATAACAAAAAAAAAAAGAAAACTTAAGATAAAATACTATTTTTTTTTTGCGATCGTAGTTGATCTAAAAACCCAAAAAAGAAGAGGAAACGGAAACGGAAACGGAAACGGAAAGACACTTCATAAAGAGTCAAACGAAAGAACTGTGCGATCAAACAAACAACTTCACGGGACTTGTGCAAAGCGCAGTCAGAGCTGTCTCTTTATATAAAATTATATAAAAAAAGAAAAATACTAACAGAAAGAAAGAGAACAAAAATACCAAGAAATAAGTACATATATTCTATAAGTAAAACCAAACAAGCAGTGAGATTAAATACTAAGCACAAACCAAACAAATACCGAGTGCAGCCAAAAAGGATAGCTTAACAGTCACTGTTAGCAACTGTACAAGCAACTGTTAATTCGTTAACAGACGACAACAACTGTCAACAACAGTTTACAGAGTTTTAGTAACTGTTAACAGCAATACCAACTGTTAACAGAGACGAGCAACTGTTGAAAGTTAACAGACAACAGCTGTTAACAGGCTAACAGTCTCAGCAGTAGACGCGGCGTCATTAACATCAACATCAACATTAACACTAACGGCAACAGCAACAGCAACAGTAACGAAAACATGACCAACGCCATGGATATTGTTAAAAACGGCAGCACCAACGGCTCCGTCGACGGCAGCAATGATGAGTCGCGTACCAATTTGATTGTCAACTATCTCCCACAAACCATGACGCAAGAGGAGATGCGTTCGCTCTTCTCGAGCATTGGTGAGTTGGAGAGTTGCAAACTGGTGCGTGATAAAGTCTCAGGTAATTTGGGTAAATATTAACCAAGTTTTTTAACAATTATACTGCACTAGCATTAAGTTGTTCAGTTTGTAGTTTAGATTTTGTAATTTTCCTATCTTTTCACATGCATGTTAAATTTACCATTTAGTCGTTACCTGACAAACCTCTGGTTCTCAATAATGCATATCATTTGTTGGCAATAATGCAATTGATTCTTGTGCTATCAAAGAATTGATTTCCATGTGGAATGAACGTGCTTTTCACATGATAAATTTACAATGAGGATTGCGTGAGAGAAGCTCAAATTCATCTTCTATTCCCAATTCATATGAAAATAGTCTGATCTTGCTCAGAAATTTCTTAGAAATGCTAATAATAACTTCTTGTTTAAGATCTTGAACATTTTGATTTACATTAACATTTTTTTTTTAGTATTCTTAGGCCTTATTTAAAATGGTTTCGTTCTTTGATTTTGTCGTTTATTTATCAGCACTGAGAAAATGTTCGAAACTAGTTGAATAATATTGTGCAAACAATTTCAATTCGTGTCTTTTGCAGTCTTGCCAGCATCATTGACCGCACTCAATCCGGCTCTGCAGCAAGGTAAGCACAATCATTTCAGCGTCTTCATATGCCATAAATGGATGCCATATATTTATATATATATTTTCCTGTATATTATTAGGTCAGAGTTTGGGCTATGGATTTGTTAACTATGTGCGCGCCGAGGATGCTGAGAAGGCAGTGAACACCCTGAATGGGCTGCGATTGCAGAATAAGGTTATTAAAGTATCATACGCCCGTCCAAGTTCAGAATCAATAAAGGGTGCTAATTTATATGTATCGGGTCTTCCCAAAAATCTATCACAACCAGACTTGGAGGGGATGTTTGCGTCGTTTGGCAAAATAATTACATCTCGTATACTCTGTGATAATATTTCTGGTAATTTTGCAATGCTTATAAGCGAATGATCGATAGACGATAAATCAAATAAATGATGAACTAATTGATGTTTGTACAACTTTAGGTCTATCGAAGGGTGTTGGCTTTATACGCTTCGATCAACGCAACGAAGCCGAACGCGCCATACAGGAGCTTAACGGTAAAACTCCGAAGGGCTATGCCGAACCGATCACCGTTAAGTTCGCCAACAATCCAAGCAATAGCGCTAAGGCCCAAATAGCCCCACCCCTAACCGCCTACTTGACACCGCAAGCGGCAGCAGCAACACGACGCCTAGCCGGTGCCCTACCATCAGCTGGACGTATCAGGTGCGTAGCATCCATTAAGAATTTAACAGATACAATCAGATCGGGTTATATACTATGTATATAGATATATATACCTATATATATATATCTATATATAGCTAGTTATAGTTAGCTAGTCCGAGTTATCCGTTTATCTCGCATCTCTCACATCAAGCCTAAGCGAAAAGCAAATTCTAGGTTTATATTATCTTCATATATATATTCGTATATATAGATATAATTATTTAATTTCTTGATTGATTGAGCAATATTTGTGCAATGGTTATATACATATATATAATTCTTAATTTTCTATTATTATTCGATATATTTTCTTTTCTTATTATTATGAATTGAATATAACTTTTATATAATATTTCTGTTTCGGATTTTTACCTACCTCTTATGTCGCATATTTCGGTTTTCTTTTTTCTTTGATAAAAAAAAATATGAAAAAAAACGAAAAAAAAAAAAATTCTCATCATTTTTAGCATTGGAAAAAGTCCCATGTTAGCGATTAACAAGGGTTTGCAAAGGTGAATTTTTTCGATTTATTCATTTTTCACACACACATACACACACAGAGAGAGAGAGAGAGAGAGAGAGAGACAAACACATACACACATACATACATATGTGTTGATTTTATGCTCGTTCACAAAGTGCTCAAAGAGAGAGATATAGACATATAACTGATCTGATATAGACTCATCCCTACTGAAGTAGAGTCAATTGGGCATAGCAAGAGCAATACGAAAAAGTATTGCTGTAAAACTAAAATTTCTTAAGATCTTCATTTGCTTTCTGCTTTTGCCTTGCCATTTAGTGTCTGATCATGTTAATTGCATGTTATCGATACCTTATACAAGCAACTCGTAGGTCCATTGCCTGAACAGTCGATGTGAAAACGTAGATCCAATGGGCGGGTTTTAAAATTCAATTCCAATCGGGATTCAGCATAGATCGCTTATCCAGTAAAATCTGTACGATGGATTAATCCAAGTAACAATTAAACTATTTAGTGTAAATTTCAATTTGTTCTAAATTATTTTGTTTTAAACTCATATCTAAGTACTCTCTTCAAGCCTTAAGTCTCTCAACGACTCATGATTTGCCAGAGTTGCTCTACAAAACGGGTCCATAGACTATAAGCTGACCCATCAACTTAGTACAATTATATGCATTGTGAACGAGTATTATTAAGTCGGTTGCGCCCGACTGCTATATTTTTAATTATTTGATTTACTATAAATGACAAAACAAAAACTCCTACAATTTCTATAATAAATGTTTAGCTTTAATGTTTGTGTGTAAATGTTCAACAAAAACCCCAAAAATACAATTTGATTTCCAAAAAAACAAATTTAGATATATATATATATATATATATATATATATATAAATTTATTGATATTTCTGTTCTATCTTCTTTAAACCAGATTTGCATTTCAATGGAAGCTTTTTATGTTCCTTAAAAGTTCGATTCGAGTTTTTGTTCGAGCGCATGCGTCAAGTTTTTTTCATTTCCATTTGATTCCTTAAATAAGATTTTAATATATATATATTCATATATGATTTTTACACTCTGTAACATATTCGTTTACTCCAACTTTTGAGCCGAAAGTCTGCTTGTTTTTAAATATATATATACACAAGTATATATAGTTATATATATATTTATGTGTATATTTTTATTAAGTTCAAATCGCGACAATTACATTGTTGTGCTTTTAACCGAACAATCAATTGGGCTAGAGCATTGCGAGTAAATATGCTATTAAAATGAAAAACTTTGCAGCACAGTGTAATGGTGGCTTGCATATCTCATAATAAAAATAATAATAATACCACTATGAAAGCATGAAAACATGAAATTATTACCAAACGTAAAGTTGATCGATCCAGAAAATGTTCGGCTTGCCGATGAAATACTCTTGCAGATCGATGAAACTCTCTCTTGATAGACATGTATATAGATTGACTGCACTCAAACGGGTTTCCTACAAGTTTACATAATTCTAGCTTATTCTATGCATGTTAATCATCAGTATGTTGCTCAGTTTATCAATTAGTTAAGCTATCAGTCAGTCAATCTAGCAATCAATTTCAATCAAGCACTTATTATTTTATTGTCAGTCAGTCAGTTAGTCAATCAATCAATCAGTCGAACAATCAGCCAGTTAATCTTTCAATCAGATTATGAATTTATCTCTGAGTGAGTCAATCATTCATTCCGTCAGTCAATCAATCAATTAGACATTCGTCAATCACACACAGTGTCAAGTCAGTCAATCACTCAACACAAACACTCAACCATCAGTGTCTAAGTCTGTCTGTTGAATCAATTCATCAATCGATCAATTATATAAATAAAGGGAATAAGATTCTTGGCTTAGAATGTATTTCAACACATAAGATCTATCGATCACATAAGATATATCGATGCAAATACTCATCAATACTGCAAGAGTGTTAAACAAAAAATTCCAATAAATTGGAAATCTATAAAATATACCCAGCATAGATTTCCTACGTGTTATGCTCGAGGACGGGGCGACACAATTTGTTACGACATATATATGTATCATAAACAGTAAACTGAACAATCAAGTACCCATTACTTGTCTCGTATACCTTAGAAGAGCCACGAAATGCCTGAGTGTAACTAATTGATAAATTTCTCTCTCTCTCTCTTTCTCTTGATATCAATGGATAGATACTCACCGCTAGCTGGGGATCTGTTGGCCAATTCGATATTGCCGGGCAATGCAATGACCGGATCTGGTTGGTGCATATTCGTCTATAATCTGGCACCCGAAACCGAGGAGAATGTCCTGTGGCAACTGTTTGGACCATTCGGTGCCGTGCAATCGGTGAAGGTCATTCGCGACTTGCAGACCAGCAAATGCAAGGGATTCGGCTTCGTGACAATGACCAACTACGATGAGGCTGTGGTGGCCATACAATCGCTAAACGGCTATACACTGGGCAATCGGGTGCTGCAGGTTAGCTTTAAGACTAACAAAACCAAAACCACTTAAGGTCAACATCTAAGCGAGAACAACAAACTGATTGTAACTTTTCAATATACTTTAACTATGATTTGAACTTCTTACTATCTCTCGCTCTTTCTATCTGTCTATGAAGTATCTTTTTTGGATGTATGAGCATATATAGTATTGTAAAATGTTTCGGAGTTATGTAACTATGGCGAGTTGTAGTCATAATTGAAATACACACACAAATACACCCACACACACACACACACACACACACAAACATATACACACATTGACTATATTATATATATTTTGTATGCTAAAAGAAATTATTATGATTGATTGATTGATTGATTGATGAAGATACCTATTGAAAACTTAGCGAAAATTTAGAAATTTATTTAGTTTTCTTTCGCACTACATAAATCAATTTTGTCATTATATATAAAAAATACCAAAATGGTAAACTCAAAAAAAAAAAAAACAAAAAAAAAAAACAAAGCTTAAATGAGGCAAACAAGACATACAAACCGAGCAGACAAGAGTGTCTAAGCAAAACACATAAAAAATACAGACGAAAAATTACTAAACTTAATTAAATTTTTATCTGGTTTAGTTTTTTTTTTATTAAACTAAATTGAATTAAATAATTATATATATATATTTAAAAAAAAAGAAAATACTGAAAACAAATACTAAACTTAATTGAATTCCATTTTTTTTGTATTTTTTTTTTAAGTATTATATCTTAAACTCAATTGAATATTAAAATTACGTAACTAAATTATTTAATGTTTATTAAAATACCAAAATAAAAGCGAATATATAAATAAACTATATAAGAAAGAAAATAAAATACAAAAATATTGAAAGCAAAAATACTTAATTGAAATACGCAAAGTACTTAATTTGTAAAAGAACTTAATCTGAATACCAAAAAAAAAAAAAAAAAATACAAAATATACTAGGTGCATATGGTATATACCAAATGTGTGCTTGCTTTTAATTGCTATATATATTGTATTTGTATATTGTGTTCGTTATGCAACAACTTAATTAACTCAATTAACTTAATAAAACTTAATTAAACAATTAATTAATTAATTAATTAATTATAATATTTAACATATGCTTCTATTCCATACAAATTTGTTTCAATTCGATTTTGCATTGATTTGGAGCAGTACTTATATATATATATTTATATATGTATATATACATAAATATATATATAAATGAGCTCATCAACCCGATTCGCTGATCCGCTCACGGTCAGTATCAATCATTAAATACATCAAGCGTACATAATACATACATACATCTTACATATTTTCATCACTCATTCTTCATTCATACATGTAACTTATAGCCATTATTATTATATATATGTAATCGTTTTAATCTGATTTTTTTTTGTCGTCGTCTAACTAAAAAATGATAAAATACCAAAAAAATACAAAATACAAAATACCAAAGTATATTCAATATTGTATGTGCAAAATGAAAAGAAAGAAAACATTATTATATATTATATTACATTATATTATTATGCCTAATTATTATTCCATTTTTATATAATTATATCTTATGAATAAAACACAAAAAAACAAACGCAAAAAAAAACATCAACCAAACTAAACTAAAGAGCTAAAAAAAAACCTAAGAAAGGGAATACCAAATACAAACACATGAAACATTTTATGTGAACTACTCAGAAACTGTGCGAAAGAGAGAAAAAAGAGAAACAAAAGCAAAACCTAACAAAAATTACCAAATTAGTTTCCTTTTTTTGTACTACACACGAGCACACACTCACACACACACACACACACATACACACGTATACAAGCAGAACAACAGACTAAAGTTCAATAGTGAAATTTGGCAACGCTGCAGCAGTAATTCAGCTTCTGTTGCTATGTGTGAAATTTGAGAACATCGAAAGTGAAATTTGTTAATGTGCAGTGCAGCATCCTCAACTGTTAACTGAAAATTGACATTCACTTGAACAGTTTGTGAGCAGCACTTGTGGTAGCTGAAATTTGGCAACGCTGCGGACAGTGCAATCATTATTTGACGCATTTCATTCGCAATGGTGCAGCGCACATTTGTTGCAGCTGAAATTTGATTGACTGCAAATTGGCAACGTTGCAGCACATTTGTCATATTATTTCTGCATCGTTCGCAGCTCTTCAATCAAATTTTACCCAATTGTTTTTCAGTTTTCTTTTGGATATTTTCTATGACTCTTTGAGCTGCTACAAATAGGTAACTAAAGTGCGGCAACAGCGCCAAACAATCAGTTCAATTTTACAGACAAAAACAACTTCAAAGATACAAAACAAAGAACAACAACAGCACTCGCATAATTTTTTTTTTTTTTTTCTATATTGAATGGAATGAAATGAAATGAAAGTAGATAAAAGTTGAATGCATAAACAAAAGAAGCAAAAAACAAAAGAAGAAGAAAAAGATGAATAATATAAAGTACTAACCTACAAGATAGGTGCATATATATATACATATATACATACATGTATATGTAAATGTGAGCCTACTGAAATAGATGTCCCGCCCCTTGAACAGCAATCGATTTAAAGGAATATTATAATAATACATTTTTTAAAGAAAGAGACTCGTTTTTTTTTTCTTCGATTTTGTGCTTAAAGTACGGCCACATCTACATGGCGAGCGGGCACACTGAGAAAAAAGAAGAAGAAGAGCAAACTTAAGTTAGTTAAACGCAGAACTTAAACACGGCGAACAAAAGTTGAAAACACCAAATTTTAAATATATATTTATATATATATGCATATATATATCTATATATGAAGGATGTAACATTTTTATAGTAAAATTTATAATAATTATATTGAATAATGAGTATGTATACATATGTATCTCAATCTCTAAGAAGAAGCAAAGAAAGGAAAAAATGAAATGAAATGTGAAATACATTTAAAAAATACCACAAGAAATTGGACAAAACTAAAGAGATAAGTCAAAGAAAGAAAGAAAATGGTATTCGATAAACGATAAACGATAATCGATAACAGCTACTCACTTAAATGTATGTATGTGTGTGTGTCAAGAAGCCGACGAGAAAGTACTTACATTAAATAAAAACTTAAACATACTCCACTCGATGTGCATAGAACTTAATGGATTTAATCACATTTAATACCAAATAGATAATATATACACATATACATATATATATACACTATATATATATATGTATATATACATATATACATATACATACATAATAATATTCAACACATTAGCCAGCTGCCAGATCGGCTCGGCTCCATTTTATTCAAGAAAGCAATACTAAAATGTGACTCGAGTTGGCTCAGGCTATGAAACTATGAAACAATGAAAGTGAAGAGAAAAGAGATGAAAGCCACTGTTAGCACTGCGAACTAAGCCAAGACATTTCAGAACTAAACTTGAATATGGGATATATTTCGATAAGTTCAAGGTTATCTTGATGTGGGCTTTGCTACACTCTACAAATATACATAAGCTTTAAGATGTTTTCTACACTAGTTTCAAACGAAATCCATTAAAGTTTCGTTTTAAACATTTATCGATAAGTTATCGATAATTTTGTAGCTTACCAAGCTATTCAATTGAATGCGTTTAAGTAGTTTCTAGACAATTTTCAAAAATATCACATATCGATTATCTATTGTCTTCGAATTCGAAGAATTTCTGTAATTTCTTCATCTCTTCAATAACAACAATAACAACAAATTCCAAATTATTAAATTGAATAGTCTTGGCTTGGTATGTGCGCAGCTGTACAAATTGAAAGCCGAGCAACTCAGTCACAGAAATCACAGTGTGCACACATAAGTGTATGCTATACAATTACCTAAATATATAGCTAAAGGATAGTAGTACATTTTAAAGAAGATGATGAGGCCAAGCAAAGAACGATGTTTGGATGGCAGAGAATACAGACACACACACACACACGCACACGTAAAGCACAAATATATATACACTGAGAGAAAAGAGCGAGGTTGAAGACAATTTGTGAATGAATAACAATGAAAATCATAAACTAAGCATGAAATGCATTTAAAACTTATTTCAACAGATATATACATACATTTATATATGTTTACTCAAAAGTTCGGAAAAAACTCAACTCAAGAACTTCCAACATTTGATCATTTTGCAACACCGAAACGCACACACACACACACGCATACAAAGCAAACTTAAAGGAAAACTCAACTATGATAGATCGAATATCGTTGTGCAATATATTAACGATACAGAAAACGCTACAGATAACAGTCGATAGTCGATAGTCGATAGTTGCTTATCGATAGTTATGTATGATAACTGAATTTAGTTGATAAGCACTTAGGCAAAATACTAACCAGCCAAAAGCCAATGCCAAGGCACAAGAGGCATCTTGACACGGTTTAGATTAAAAGGAGAAAGCTATGCCATGACATGAGAATCGCAGAGGCAGGCGCACTCTGGTGCCGCTAGCTAAAATGCTCGACTCTATATTTAAGCAGTGATTACAACTAACTTTATATATATATATATATATATATATGTGTGTGTGTATGTACTTAGAATCGACTAAAGAGCAAGAAACTTTTTTTATTTTGTTTTTTTTTTTAGATAAAAACTTTAGAAAGAGACACAAATACAGAGAATATTTGAGAAAAAACATGAAGAAGATAAATCATATATACGTAGCCGCTTTGTCAACGGAACGCGCCCAAAAAAAAAAAAAAACACAAAAACCAAAGAAAAACTCCAAGAAAATCAGAATAAAAATATTTAAAAAAGTATATTTATATTAAGAGAATATATTAATAAGAAACAGATCCAGACACACACACACACACACAAACACTCCTATCTATTTGATTATGTATGCTATTTATTGATTGTCTATGAAGATATGTATATGTATTACTTTGTACGCACTCAGACTTGTAATTAAATATTTATTGGATTGTATTAACACACTTAGTTTAAACACATCTTAATCCAAAAACAAAAGAAAAAAGAATACTTACCAAATATCTATATAAATTTATATTTATATTATAGTTACATTTATATTCATATACCTCTCAAATATGTATTGAAGTGATTCCACAATTTGTTTCCCTGCTTTTCTAATTAAATGAAATCAAATCGAATCGAATATCAACCCAGTCAGAGATCTATATAGATCTCTTGGCGAGAGTGTGGGAATAAGATCTTAACTCTCTTCTCTTTTTTTTTTAAATATTTTTTTTCTTCTGTGTATGACGAAGCAGTGGATAAAACTTAGATGAAATTGGGTATATCGATAAGCAGTTATCGATATATCGATACCAGCTACCAGATTTACACACACATACACATTTAGATGCATATATGATTATTACATATAAAAAACAACAAACAAACTTATTAACAGAATTTAATCTATATATCATACATACTTATAATTGATATGGATGTATGTATATTATACTTAATTGTAATTATAATTATAATTATATAATTATAATTATTATTGTATTTGTATTTTATTGTATTGCCATGTATTAGTTTTGTTCTACACTCTTTTGCTCTTTCATAAATAAAAGAAAAATCAACAAAAAAACCAAAAAAAAAAAAAAAAGGAACAACAAAATTTTTAACGAAATCAGATAACGAAATTAAGGAGAAACCCCAAAAATAAAATTAATACAAAAAAAAAAACCAAATCAAACACAAAAATAAAAACGACGTGAATTTAAATGCAAAAGATATTGGAGTCTAGTTTTACTCAACTTGGAGCGATTTCCTAGAGAATATCCCTTAAGATTTTCCGATCAAATTTCTATTTCACTGATTATTATTGAACTATTTGTCTTTCTTACCTATGTTAACCTAGTTTTATGTTTCTCTGTATTTTTTTTATTCGTACGCTTTGTGCGTCTCTCTCAAGTTTCTATCGTTGCCTCTCTCTTTCTATCTTTTTTTTATTTCTCTCGCCCTCTCCTACCTAATATATTTGTATTTCTTTCATTATCTCTCTCTCTCTCTCTCTCTCTCTCTCTCTCTCTCTCTCTCTCTCTCTCTCTCTCACTCTCTCTATTACTCTCTCTCTCTCACCCTCTCTCTAAGCATTAGTCTTTCGATATCTCTACATGTTTGCTCTTCTGCTTTTTTCATGCTCTGTTTGTATCTCTCTCTCTCTCTCTCTTTTCTCTCTTTGCCTCTCTTTCCCCTCTTTCTTAGATTCGGTTTCAGGTTCTTTAATCAATCTCTATTATGCTCGAATAAGAAAACAAAACTCTTTACATTTGCCAATAACATGATTTATTTCCACTAAATACTGTTAAAATTTGTTGCTTGATTGGATACATAAGTGAGTATTATAACATATAGATATACATATATCGATACATACAACATATAGATATATTTATATATGCATATAGATAAATATTTGCATATTCCAACTACTATATTTCCAATTCTCTTTCTCAATAGGATTACTTGGTTGATATTTCAACATGTTTGAAATTACGCAATATTCTATAACATGTTTATAGATATATATATATTTATGTTCTTTTATATGAATATATGTATGTCAATGTATATATATATATATATATATATATAATATATATTTAGTTTGCAATTTATGTTGGCACAAATATCCATTCATTCCATTTAGGTACATGGAGTACGTATGTATTCCCTTCAGGTCTTGCTGAAGGCTTCTAAAAAAAAAAATAATCTACGACTATGATTACAATAGATAAACATTGGGTACAACTACATTTATATCGATAATAGACAATAGACATGTGATAGACAATGGGAATGAAAGAATCCATGATGTTTCTGTATTGATATGCCTACAAATGCCAGAGTGATACCAGCTCTATAAGGTAGTTGGGTGTACATCGATCTATACGGTAGGTAGTTGTGGTAATACTCTTCATATAAGGTAGCTAAGTATGCATAGATTTGCTGTAATTCCAGCTCTATAAGGTAGTTGTGTAAGCATCAAACTACTTGAGTGCGGGATGCAATTCCAGTTGGGTACGCATCGATCTAATTGGATTCGTGTTGGACTTGGGTAAGAAACGCAGTTGGGCCACATCGAGGGTCTGCATGGTGTAGTGTTGTCTTTGATTAGACACCCAATTCGCGACTGGGCGTGGTGGTAGCCAATTGTCCAGTATTACTCCCAGCCGGTGGCGGTGCAATCAAGGTGGGCATCCACTTGTTCAGCAGTGTGCGTATGGCAAAGGTCACATCATGATTGGCGAAGCAGAAGAGAAACGAGACCACAAAGCCCTGCAGGCTCACCAATACCACGGACAACAGCTGATAGAAGCGATCCAGCTGAGTGCCAGCCTCCGGTCTGTAGGGCAGCAGAAAGTGCTGCAGCCCAAACAGTGGCACCAAAATAATCGTCGCTCGCACCGCCTTACGTATGGCCAGCGGTGCTGGTTGTGCCGACTGTGGATGCAACTTGCGCACAATCACACGTAAGACATTGATTAGGAAGACTACAAGAAATGTTCAGTTATTATCTATATATCAATCATTATACTGTTCAATACTCACTAAAACTGGCCAGCAGCGAGAGAGTAATGGGCACCGAGAAGATCCACAAGTAGAGACTGTCATTAATCCAGCAACTGTGATGGAAATTTATTTGATCAGCATATTGAAACTTTATTCATGATTAAATGGCAGATTATATAAAGTATTTGAACATTTCAATGTTATCGATAATTTTGTGGAAAATAGTATTACTCTTACTGAGTCAGCCTGCATACTTACTATCCTACGAATATCTATCTGATCAATATGATCTATCTTATTCAAACTCACTATATAGATTCTTCTAAGGCATACACTCGATAGTATGGATATATAGAGATAAGTCTTTGCAACGGCATTTCGACATCTATCGACACAGCACCTCCCACTCGTTACTCACTGTTCATTATCGTTGACACTTAAATGACGGGCAATGCCATAGGGTAGCACAAAGACCAACGGAGAGAGCCAGCTGAGCAGCTTGAACCAACGCATGACAATCGTGTCCTTGACAAAGACCTGGAAGATGATGAGAATTAATATGAGCTGTGATTGAAAGAAGCCTAAATGCTCTTCCAAAATATTTGATGGCTGTAGCGAAGCATCTTTAGCTAAAGAATAATAAATCAAATATAATGCATAGGCTATCATTATATGTCATGTTATGTGTATACTCAATATACTCTATATAACGTCTACTCTATAATGTATGGCTTGCCATTCTACTCTACAATTCTATTATTATTCTATTTTCTTGTTATCCTTCTCTACAAGTAACATCCTTCATTGAGTACCCCAACTACAATGTAAGCTCTACAATAGATAAATATCCTATATATTATGTATATTACTTTCAAAGTAAACCTTCCATTGTGTGCTCTATGATGTATACCCTCCAAGATATATATATATATATATATATGTTTTAATGCATACCCCTTAATGCATATCCTTCAATGTATACCCTCCAATCTATACCCTATACCAATTCATTACACATACATATATGTATATCTTATATGAATACTCCATAATTCGAACTTCTCAATGTATACGTTATATCCTATGTATACCGATTATATATCCCTTACTGCATACACTAGTCTTTTAGAAAAGAAGACTTCTTTGAACTGTTTAAACAGTTGGACCCCTTCCATAATACAATCATAATGTCCTTTACTGGCACAGAATACCACGAATGTCCGATGGCCTTATGGCATTTGGAATTTGCAACTTGATGAACACGTTACAACAGTTGCAACGACAACGACGACGTCGAAGACGTAGACGTAGAAGAAGAAGATGCAAAAATGCTTTCACATAAATTAAGACAGCTGGAAATCTCATCAGGAATTCATGGAAACTTTGCAAACTTGTACAGCAATTACAGCTATTTGCATATGAATGGACGCAGATACGGCGAGGAAGCGAGCAGCTTCCTGGAGCTGGCACACATACCACAACGAGTACCAAGTGGAGATGCAAACCCTCGCAGAACATCCAGAAGTAGTTGACCAGCATGAAGTAGTGCACCACCAAGTGCAGAGCGATACACCAGGGCTGCAATATACATCATAAATGATAGATCAATAGAGCTTAACATATGTGGAGCTTACGGGATTCTTGGCTATTTGGTCGGTCTGCTCGACGACCAGCCGATACCAGAGTATCCAGGCGATGCAAGTGCAGGCGAGCGAGCCAAACAGATGCACATGTATCCTGATCCGGGTGCAGCGCAAGGATCTGTAGGATAGAGCATCAGCATCAGCATCGTACGCTAGCCTGGCTAATTGCCCAGCTCGTACGTACTTGAAGCCGAGAAATATAACAATCGATATTATCAGAGCCAATAGCGATAGTGCATAGCCCTTCACGTATAGCTCATTCACGAATTGGCGGAACTGCAAGTTCAAAGATTGTTAAACTGTTAGCTGAAAAGACCTCTCTCAAGCAACTTACCTGAAAATCATCGTAGTCCACACAGTTGGTATAGTTGGACCAGGTTTGATTGCTAACCGGATGCCGATACCAGGTGCCATTCTCCAAACAGCTAAATACATATTTATCAGGTTAATATATAGGAATTTTTCATGAATATGCACGTGTGAGCGTTTGATACTTATTTACTATGAACTGGCTCATTTGAATTAGTTCTTTTAATTTGTTAAAATTAGTTTTTCTTGATTCTATAGTAATTAAAGCAAAAACAAATTTGAATTTTGAGAAAGTATCAAGAAAGTCGTTCGTTTATGAACTAGTTCATTTTGAATAGTTTGTTCGATTCATGAACTACTTTAAAAATATACATGGTATATAACTCCAGAAGCTCATTTGTAGGTGCCAGAAATATAACTGTTGTGACCTAGCTCATTTGAACTGGTTCCTCTGAGCCAACGCGAATTCTGTGCTTGTATAGTAAGTACATATAGTATGAGAATCTTGTGGTTTCAATGGGATCAATAAGGAGCCGAAGCTATTACAATTGTGAACTGGTTCATTCGAGTCAAGTTATAAAAAGCTTAAAGCTGAAAAGTTAAATTTGGCAAACAAATATCTAAACGTAAAATTTCTGCTCCTGTGAGCCAGTTCTATGATTTTAAAAGCCTTCTTTCATAAATTGAATCTCGAAGAATTCCAAGAAATTTGCAATATATTTATATGAATGTAAACAACAAACATAAACTAATGGATATCCGTTGTTGCATTTGGAATCTATTATGATTCAAATTGAGAAGTTTACAAATAAAGCTCAGTAGTATAAATATATATATATATATATGGATGGATGTATGTATATAATATTAGGTTTGATTTGCTGGCAAGGTTAATATCGCATTGAACTCACGTTTTGTGTGCCAGAAACTTGCTGCTGAATCCCTCAACAAAGTCCGGACAGTATTGACTCAATACGGTGCCAGCTGGCGTGCGCGGCCAGCAGAGATAGCCATCAAAATTCACGGGACAATAGAGCGTCTCCGTTTCACTGGTTGCATTATGTGAATGTTGATTTGTTGCCATTGTCATGGAGCGTATCGTCGCATAGAGCTCCTTGTCGCTGGCCGCCTGCTCGTCCACATCCTGCATATCAATCGAGCCCTCGTTGAGCACCGCCTGTTCCAAGTAGCGCGGCATCGTTGTGAACGGCTCCAGCATCAACTCCTCATCGCCGGAGTCTATCAAAGCAATGGCAACGGGTGTGACACATGATGGGGATATGGATATGCTCATGGATACATATGTATGTGTGTATGTATGTATGTATGTATGAGTATTTATGCTGGAGTCGAAGGGTCAAATACGAATTGGGCGCGGGCAAAAAGAGTGGGAGAGAGTGTCCAAGTGTCATTATATCGAAAAGTGTCTGCTTGAGATAGATTGCATCAATGTACATAGAAGTAGGTGATTGCTTCATATTGATATTGTACCTGAGAGTACATTTTGGGGAGTATGTGTGTGTGAATGGCTTTGAATGTACACTAATTTGAATGCACGAGATTGTACCAAAGTGAATCAACGACTGTATCAGAAGAGTCCGAATGTAGCAAGTAAGTAAATTTCTACCTAAATTTTTTATTTGCACCTTGCCTAAGACTTTATGGAACTGAGGTAGTATTTATATGAAACAGTATGTCTCTGTGCTTATAACTCAGCCAGAAAGTACCCAAGTGTGACAGTATTGGCTATGATTGTACCAAAGCACATAATGATGCCTAAGAGCTTATAGTATCTAAATATATATTGAGCTTAGAGACTGAGTACATATAAATGCCTTCATACTCAAGTATAATTGTACCTAAGAGAAACAATACTATCATGCGACTGTACCTTTATAAAGCTCTATTGTACCTTAGGGAAAATATAGTATATAAGTAAGCTGTGCCTAAGAGAAACGTGTACCTTTGCACCTGTACCTTCTCTCATTTTACTCATACCTCAGTGTGACCATATTTTTATTGTAGTCTGTAAAGTGTGGCCATACCTTCAATAAACGTAATACTCCATGAGCAGCTACTTCCGTGTGTCTGTCCTTAAATGCCTCACACACACTTTCGTATACGATTTGTTTAATTTGTGACAAATGTTTTTGGTGTGAATGTGTGTTGTGGTGTTGGGGACAATGAATGGAATGGAATGGCATGTGCGAAACCGTTGCAGCAACCACAGCAACTGTGAATTACCTGTTGTATCGCCCTTCGTTGTATCATTCTGATAGCGATAAACGCACTCGACATACAAATGCCGCAGGAATATGCGTAGATTATCCTGCGGCTGTGGCCGTTGTTCTGCCATCGTCAACGAGGCTGTCATCGCTGTCTCAATGTACGCAGCCGTTGTCATAGCCAGCGCTGTAATAGAGACAAATATTAGATGGGCTACGTAAATTGCCTCTTTGACAATTGTGTGTGCCTGGATGATTCTTATGCCTCGCAAGTCAAAGGCTTATATAAAATATACATATGTCACATGCTTCATAAATGTATACATATGTATGTCTGTATATGTGCATTATAAATATGTCTAAAATGAAAATCTTTGGATGGCAGACATTGATAGAGATTAGAGTTAGAGAGACGCGCGTTAGTTACAGATTCTATAAAGTAGTCTTAAATGGTTCTGTACATATATATGGATTGACTCTATGGCACTTTAATATATATTCCCCCAAATGATGTATCGATGGAGCTGGGAGTATCATTCGAATCAAGCTAACTGCTCGAACAGGGAGGACTGTGTAAAGCAATTACAATTTTCGATAGCTATATCTGAAGAGCTGGTAAACTTATCGATAACATGCTGATCTTGAAATATGACATTTGATCATGAAGAGATTTATTGTCAACTTCAATTATATCTTATATATTAAGCCAGTGCCAGGATATGCCAGATTAACAATTGTCATATGGAGCCCATACATTCACACTTGGCTTGCTTCACTCACATTAAAGTTGGCTTATTTTCATACAATTTGTTTGCATATAGCTCTTAATCGTTCATCCTACAATATGTTAAGTAACATGAGTATAAACCAACACTGTTGCATAACAAAATTAAATACAAAAAACTCGAAAATGTTATGCAAAATGTTAATAGCATGTTAATCTATATGTAAATGCCGAAAAGCATAATAACAAAAGCTTCAACATAGCATATATTTTCTCTCTCTGTGTGTGTGTGTGAGTGTGTGTGTGTATTTAACAGCTTGGCGTTAGCCAACACTGTCAAAGCCAATAGCTTGTTTGCCTACGTTAGTAGCTGCAATAAAATTAAAATGTCAACTCTTTTCAGGCGTAAAGAGCAACCCACACAGAGAGTGCAAGGCAAGAGAGGCATTGGGAGAGGGAGGAGGGAGGGAGAGAAACACTGAGTGAGCGAGACAGTTTCACTGTGACACAAAGCGCTTTGTTTGCAATATATGTGACACTGCTGATGACCTGTCGACATATGAGTCCTGCTGCTGCTGCTGTTGCTTCGTCCTGTGTCCTGTGTCCTATCTGCCGTATCCTCTGCTCTGTGTGCTGTGTCTCTGTCCTTGCCAGCTGGCTGTTGGCAGAGTCCTGCTCATCTGCATATGCTGTGACTGCTGCGAACGCGCTTCAATAAATCAGTTTATTGTCTAATTAATGAGCGCTTCGCCATTGGGGTATATGCAGTATGTAATTAAATTTCTGCTCAGCAAAACCGATCGATGCAGTGAGCGAGCAAACGAGCAAGAGAGAGAGAAAGAGAGAGAGAGAGAGAGAGAGAGAGATAGTGACTGAGCAAAAACAGTGACAGATGGCACACATGCTTGAGCTTGAGTGAGCTCACTGTAAAGTTTCTTGAATAACTTTGTTATGTTTTTAATCAAAACTCATTCCACATGATTGAGTTTTAACACTAACAAATGCCTACACACAGTGAAAGCAACAGAGAGTTAGAGAGTGAGAGAGAGAGAGAGGGAGAGGGACACACACTTATTCACCCTTCAATTTGGTTAATGCATTGCAACAGGGCAAAGCCTCAAAAATGAAAATCCTGAAAGTCACGGCCAACACGGCGAATGCTTCATATACATGCATACATATTTGTGCCATTTTGCCAAGCACTTGGAATAATACCACACCAAAAATGAAACTTAAAAATAACAGCCAGAGATGCGATTGCAGTGTGGTTAGACGACTGTCAAATACTCTGTACAAATCGCAGTTAAGTGAGAGGTTAGAGAGTCGATTGTAGTCTATGTAGACTATATACTTTCATTAGCTAGAGAAACGGCATATAATCTAAATACATATGTAGCCAGCCGTATATACCCCATTTGCCGTTACAGTGTGAGTGTAGGGTATTCATATGTGCTTGTCGGTTGAGACAAGGCTATAAACGCTTGTGCAAAAAGTTTATAAAAATAACTGCATATTATCTAAGGGAATTACCTCCACTTTAGGCACAAGCAAAGAGGACTAGTTTCTACCCAAGCGTAATAGACATACGAGTTGCATATGAAGTTGTATTTGGTACATTCATATTCATTCATCTAGAGATGTACAGAGCTTTAGAACCATTTAGCCACTCTATTGTTTTCTTAACTTTTCTTATCTTATATAAATTTGTCTTGCCTTATATTGTCTTCTCTTTTATTTTCCTATCTTTTCTTTTTTTATCTTTTCTTTTGCTTTCTTTTCTTTTTTTTTCTTCTCTTATCTTATCTTATAATATCTTTTCTTTTCTATTCTTCTCTTTTCTTTTCTTTTCTTCTTTTTTCTTTTCTTTTATTTTCTTTTCTTTTCTTTTCTTGCCCCATTCGGTTTTTGCGCCTCTGCTTTTCTCATTTTCTGGATTCTTTTCGTTTTTCCACTTTATCTTATTCTTCTAGAAGAAATCTTCTATTGTTCTTCTCATTCATTTTTCTTTCCATTCCTCGTATTCCTTTCCTCCGTCGTTTTCTTTGTTGTTTTTGTTTTGTGTTTTTTGTTTTGTTTTGTACTCCTCAATTTTTTTTAAATTTCCTTTCGTTCATCTCAATTTCGATTTTTCCTACTCCAATTTCTTTTGATTTCAACTCTTTCTCTTGTTCTCTTTTCCTTTCTCATTTTATATATATTCTTATATATCACTCTCTTGCATTATTCTTTTTTTTTTTTTTTTTTTGCTTTTCTCTTTGCTTCCTTGTTCTTCTCTTTATTTCTTAACTCGTCCTTCCTTTTAGTAGCTGGCCGTTTTTTTTCCTTTCTAGTCAACAACATAATGGTCTTTAAAGAAACTGAACTTTACTTTCCGCCTGAACAATCTGGTAAGATGTGCTTTAAGCCAAGTTAGAATATAACTTTGAAGCGCACATCCGTCCTGGTCACTTGTTGGCAACAATCAAGCGTGCATGGAGTATAGCACTTTGCTTTGACTTCAAAGCAACTCCTTAGGCAATCCTGCTGCAATCACTATGAACTGATAGAAGGCGTAGAATGTCATCTGCATTGGCCCTGCCGCAGTCACTTTGCCTGAAAGCCAACTGGCTCAAGCCTTATAATTGAGTTATGAGACTTTTTGTCTTTTTTGTTATTTTCTTTGCTGCAGACGATGTTGCTGTTGCTGTTGCTGTTGCTATAGCAATTAGCTGTGCCATCAGTTGGAATCCCAGTTTAGCTAGCTGTCAGGGCGCGGCTGGCTGCTTCGCTTCATCATCTTTCATTATATCCTTGTGCAATTAGGGCTACATTGCGCATACGCCACGTGCAACAGGCAGTGAGCCAGCCATAGATACTGCTGGTGTGGGAGCCTGAGACCTCGTCACGTATAGAAACGTATAGAAATCTCGATTTATAATTACGTACTCTCGTGCCCAGGAGGCGACACAAGTGAATGGATTAGTTGCGAAATAGATTTCATAAATGCTATCATTAGGAAACGCATGAAATTACTGCGAATGAACTGAATATGGCAGTAAATTGAAGAGTTTGCCTGACAAGCGAGCCCAGACTAAAAGCTGAAAAGGAAATAACTTTAATATATGCATAAACTGACCATGGACATGGACCAAGACTTTGCTGGCAATGAAGTTCTTTGCGTTGTCAGAGTTAGGTCAGTATTACTTGGACGTATCAAAAGTTTAAGTACTGCGTGGGGTATACAGGAGTATACTTTCCAAATCTCATATAGACAAACAGACGGACGAACGTATAGATGGATGTACGGATAATCAAAGGAATGGACATGGCTGTATTGATTTGACTTTTCTTCTTGATCAAGTCTATATATATAATTCATATAAAATATAATATATATTCTCTATGGGGGACGGATAGATGGAAGTACGGATGAATCGAGGAATGGACATGGCATTATTGATATGACTCTTCTTGCTGATCAAGTCCATATATGGAATTCATATATAGTATATAGTAATATATTCACAATGGCATCAGTCACGCCTCTTCATACTACTAAGATCTTAGTTTGTATAGCTTAGGGTATAATTAAGTCTAATTACATAGCCAAGGCCATAAATAGGCAACATGCAAAGTGAACATGGAAATGTTGCTGATTACTTAATCATAATATGATATATGCCAGACATCAGTTTGGCCTACTTAGAGATTGCCAACAAAAAGCCAAGACAGAAAAAAAAAAAAGTGAATGGCGGACAACAGCTTATATATATATTACAAGTAAAATGTAAATAAATATAATATATGTAAGAGGAAGTTTGTGAATATGTACGAAAAGTTGTCGCAGCCAAGGCGGCAGACATACAAGTCGAAAATTATGAAATCGAATTGAGAAGGGAATCCATAAATTTTCATAAATATCGAAAATTAATGGAATAATTTCGAGTCGAAAAGGAAATTTTGTGACGCTGCATAAATTAAGCTGATATTGAAAATTATGTTTGCCAATCGAATAGATAGAGTGAGAGAGAGTGAGTGGGAGTGAGAGAGAGAGAGAGAGAGAGAGAGAGAGAGAGAGAGAGAGAAGATAAATGGCCTTTAGCTAGATATGCTTAGATAATGCCACGCTTGCAAATAGACACAATCGATATTTGTATGAAAATAATTATATGTACATATGGATTTGGATACATTGGCCATGTTGCCACTTGATGAATTGCTGACTATAATATGATGCTGCTAGTGGGCGTGGCAAGCGGCGTTAGCCGTATGTCGTCTAGTTAATGTTTATGTTTATGTGGTAAATGATGCTAGCGGCCGACGCAGCACCGCAGCGGAAATTGAAACAAATACAAACACACACACACCCAGGCACACACACAGACACACTCACACAAACACAGACACACTCATTTATAGCCAACTCAATTCATGCAACAATTTTTGGCCATTTTGGGCTTTTGTATTATTTTTTGTTGTTGTTATTTGGCTTCTACTTTTTTTTAAGCAATTATAATAATAAATGAGTTTAGCTTTGGCGAATGCTGTCCAGACGATTGCTATATACATGACTGGGTGTATGTGTGTGTGTGTGTGTGTTGGTCATTTAATGCAATTATGCTACTGTCTGTGTGTGCGAGATTATTTTATTTGTGTGTGTTCGTGCACATTTTCTGGCTCATTGCCTGGCCAAAGTGCCATTTTCAGAGCCACACCATGGCATAGAATTGAAAAGCTTATCTTGATTTAAATCTATGTAGCTTGAAAAGGAGAAAGGGAAAATGGTTATGCAACAAATGTTCAAGCTATATATACTATATCTAAATTGTTGTTGTTTTTGTTGATAAATTTAAAACTCTTTTATATCTTGAGATCCCAATGAAAATTTTTAAGCCATGCATAGAGGAAATCTGTATATAACAGTTTGAAAGCTGTATATAACAGTATATATACATATGTGTGTATGTATTTATGCATATACCTTAGCTATATATTCTGTAATAGCAGCACTTTCCCAGTCGTTATAGTCAAGCTGCCCTGTATCTCTAGCAGTTCTTGGAGATATACATTTTGTTTAATTATCTCTCAGTATTTATGTCATGAAAACTAATAATTTCAGACATTGATCAGATATTTGAGTAGAAATGAATCTGTAGTTAGTTATTTTAGTTTGCCTAGAATTTGTAAGAGCAGAAACGCCGCCCTCGCTCTCTCGCTCACTCGCTTTCGCCCCACTGCAGCTGAGCAATGAAGCCACAGAGAAATCGAGTGTAAAAGAAAGTGCTCTGTTCTTTTTTAATTGCAGATACAGTAAGAGAAGACGCGACGAGTCGATTGACCTTGGACATAAGAAATGTTTCAAAATGTTTTCATCGCACTCTTTCACTCTGCACTCTGCCTCTCTATCTCTCTGGCCCTGGGGAGCTCTATCGCTTACTAGCTCTTATGTGATTTTATCATTCGCAAGCCCTATTTAGCTTAGCTTGCTGCTCTGCCATTTCGCTCTCACAATGTCTTTCAGCTAGAGCAAAGGAATCCATGTTTTGCTAAGCCAAAGCCTAGTGTAAAGCCAAGCAAAGCTCGTCTACATTTTATATACATCACAAACTAAATGAGCATATTGGTTTTGTGCAATATAAGGCTTGCTGGCTGTACGTTCAAATGTTAGCTTGACCCCAAGATACAGAGCAAATGGCGAATATATCTCTATATAATAAAGAATAAAACTCTATCTAGCTCTAGCTATAAAGCTTGCTGCATGAATATGTATTTTGCCATCGCTTATACCCGTTCTGACTTGCTTTTTTTTATGGCTAAAACTAAAATTATTTTAGCTGCACATAAATGTCTACCATGAATGCTTTACGTCCATATTAATTCCACGAAACATCAAATGCTGTCCTCCTGCGTTGCCTTTGTAGAAACTTTTCCACTTAGCCAACGGATATTTCTGTTTATTTAGTTGATTAGCTGCTGCTGCTGCTGCTGTTGCTATTGCTTTTATTATTGTACTTTGATTTAGCTGAAATTCTGGCATTTGCCCACAATTTGCAGCTAATCAAAAGTTAGTTAAGTATTCAGCTGCTGCTGCTTTTTTTAGCCAGAAATATAATCTTAAAACACAAGCAAATTGATTTCCACTGTATACAAAACAAATTCTCCTATTAATATCTTTCTTTTTTGTCTAATCATTATAAATTTACTGAGCTGGCGATTATTAAAATAATTCTCATGCATATTTATATCATTGTTCGCACATCTCAAAAACAAGAGCATAAATTTTGTTTGACTTGAGGAAATCTTCACTTACACTTGCCGTGGAAAATCTTCTTGATATTTGTTTGTTTGTTGTTTTTTTTTTTGGCGCTGTTGTTTAATTAACGCGCAGCGCCCGCTGTTTGATTATTTATTTATACAAATGATTCGAAATTTATCTGGCGCCAAAAACATATCACAAAACCCGACAACAACAGTAAAAAGTAAGCAGGAAAGCAACACAAACGCGACTGCTCCACATCAGCGCAGCCAGGCAAATGAGACGAAACCGAATCGTTCTCCATTGACCCAGCCCAGCCCAGCCCCACCCAACCCAAGCCAACCCGACTCGGCCAGCGCGTAGCTGTCCATCATATTCATATGCAAGCAGGCGAGATACTCACCCCCCAAGACCCATGGACAACTCTTGTTGAACTGTGCGAAAGCCGCCTGACACAACTGCTTTGCCGACACACGAACAGCCGAGCAGCAGCAGCAGCTCGTGCAAGCAGTGCGCAGCGCAGCGGGCAGAGGGGCGACAGAGCGAGCAACAAGTTGCAACCAAATTGTTTTACAGCCAAGATATAGGACTGTGTGTGTGGGTGTGGGTGTATGTATATACATATATCCTATATATATATATATATATACGTGTGTGTGTTCTCATTTATTGTGCATACCCTGTGCCCTTGAAATGTGTCTTAAGGTCTATGTAGCTGGCGTGTGAAATGCAAGAGTTCAACAACTACAGCCTACTTGGTTGCCTTGGCAAACAGCTGAGCATACAACATTCATACACAGAGGGCATCTCATCGAACAAGTCTTTAAAAATACTCTAAAGTAAGTAAAGTAAGTGATTCAACAGGAGCAATATCAAAATAAATTTTAATAAAATCCAATTGGCTTGCTATATGATATTGTGTTTAGCTTTATATTAAAGCTACAGCTATGCAATTTATAAATGATACATTATTCAAAATATTAACTTAATTTTGTTGACACTGCCAATAAGGTGGAGGTCTATCTCAACCTGCATTTGATATAGCATATATTTGCTGCAAATATGCCAAATTTCAATGCTTAAACCAGGGACCGCTAAAAAGGTTTATGAATTTCAAAAAATTTAGGCATACTTTGCTCTTTTTTATAGCCCCCTCCTTTCGTTCGTAAGGACGTCAAGATTTCGGAAACTTTACATAATTACTCGAGTGTTAGTTACGCAGTACGAGTTTTTGTGTTTTTCGATTACTCATCCCATTTCCAAATTATCGATAAAAAATTGAAAATTCGTTTACTTTTTTACATTCTTTGAGCATAACTTTTAAACCGTTTTAGCTAGAGACTTCATATATTTAGATAGATATTATGCATACGGAGAGTCTCGACTAGAGCCTTCATACTTGTTTCTGTTTCTCTCTGTCTTTCTCACTATCTATCTCTTCTTGCTTTTCTACTTCATCCTCCTTTTCACTATCTCAGCAATATATCTAAATATTTTCAGCGATATTTACAGGGTAACACTCACATCGATCATTTCCTCTCACATCTGTTGTCAGCCACTGCACTTTGTATATGACAATAAGTGTAGGACAGGCGGAGTGTTGAGAGCTTTGACTGATTTGCCAGCCTGGTCGAGCATCTCGAGTCTTGTGTCTCGAGCCAAATGAATTGTTAGCCACAAACAAATGTTGAATATTTCTCTTCGGTTGTTTGCAAGAAGCTCAATGCACACGTCTTCCAGCTCATGCAGCTCATGCAGTGTGCACTGCCAAATGCTTGCAGCTGTTGCGGTTTACATGTTCTTCAAACATGACTAAGCACGCAAGGCGAGTGAGAGAGAAAGAGCGGCTGACTGTTAGAGGGAGATGGAGTTTGAGCATTTGAGCTTCTTACACGACGGGTTGCTGTATAAATTGGAACAACTCATGTGAATAATATAGACATTATATAACTTTATATATATATAAGAGAAAGAGAGAGAGAGAGAGAGAGTGAGAGAGAGAGAGAGAGAGAGAGAGAGTGAGAGTGAGAGAGAAAGAGAGAGAGAGAGGTAAAGAGAGAGAAAAAGAACGAACTTCTTATGTCTGACAAGTGATGGATTTTTTTAAACTAGCTGGAAGATTATCGAGTAGCTATTATATAAGACTCTAAATGAAAGAAATATAGAAAAATTCATATTTGTATACCCCGATACCATTGTGAATGGGAAATCAGGGTATAATGCTTGAGCTATAATTGCATCATGAATCTTTTTTTTGGTACATAAAAAGTATTTTATAATTCATGAAACCCAACCGAGATAGCTTTCATTTAAATATAATTTCATAAAAGCCATAAGTTAGGTTCATATGTTAATCTTAAGAGTTTTACCGTTTAAGATTTTGACAGCAACTGAAGAATATTTGGATCAATAGGAATGTATCTATTCATCGCAGCTGTGTATTATCTATATATTCAGAAGAGAAACTATATATATATATATTGATTGATACCTGAGGAAGTATCTACAAATGCTTTTATGTATCTATATAATGAATAAGTATCTGTACATCTCCAAAGAAGTTTCTATAGATGCCCAAGTATTAATACATCCATACATAGATGCCTATGAAAGTATCTATATATTAGACATCTATATGAATGCATGCTTGCACAACTCTACTATATACCTATAGGTGCCTAGAGAAGTAGCTTTGTATCCATGGAGTTTACAGAAGTATCTATTATGATCTATAATCATCCACGCATTCATTCATTTCATTGAGAGACGCAAGTTTCCTAATAATTAAGAACGATTTTATGGGCAAACCAAACACCAAAAAAAAATACATAAACTTAAAGTGAGTAAATACCTGAACAATTCCAAGAACTTACAGATAAAAGGGCAGAGAATGGCTTTGAATGGCGTCTATTCAAAAGAACGTAAATTTTAAGGAATTGGCCAGGCCAGCTGCTGCCAGTTACCTAGGATGCGGGCAAAGAGTTAAGGATATGAAAAGAAGCAACGAAGCAAGCAAGCAAGTAGAGCTAGCACAGAGAGGCAGCTCAGATAAGTTGCTCAAACAGCAAACTTGATAATCCGTTTATACAAATTTCATATTCGACAACAATAATCGCATTAAAATCGAATGCCGAAAGTAAATATTCAAAAAGTGACATACATATGTATATATATATATTCTGTTCTGGATCTAAGTTAACTAGTTGTTTAGTCAGAGGCACGAAAAAAATAGAAGTGAATGTGATTAACAAAGTTTTTATTGCGCAGCTCCAAAGCCGATTAAAACTCGAGGGAGCTAGAAAAAATAGAGCGGGTGTGCGAGTGTGTGTGTGTGTGTGTATGTGAGTGTGTGTGTGTGTGTTGCACTCCAGAATTATGTTTTTGTTATGTCACAGTCAAAGCGCGAGCAGAATGCACGTAGAGCTGCGATAAGTTGCCATGCAGAGAAAGAAACAAAAAAAAAAAGAGCAGTTGATGATGAAAGTGGGTTAGTTAGCCGGGGGTCGAAAGCGCGAACGAGTTGCCCGGTTAGTGGTAGACAATGAGTCACGTGCGCCGATAGAACGATTATGCGACTGTCAATCCATGTGTGTGTCTTATGTGAGTGCATATGGACAAAGGCGATTGAATAGCGTCATCCGCTCTCCATGCGCTGCAGACATTGCCACCTGGCGCCATATAAGGCAACGGTGCGGACCAACAAGACATCAGTCAAACACCACTCTAGCACCACTCCAGCACCACAGCACTCCAACATGTCTGCGCTCAGCTTCTGTCTGCTCATGAGCCTGGCCTTTGCCGCCGTTGCCCAATACTATGGCGACTCCTACGACGACGACTACACCTACAGCCAGTATGGCGCAGCCTCTGGTGGCGCTGCTCAACTGGACTATGTGTACAGCGAGGTGCTGCCGTCGTATGGCAATGCCCAGTATAGCGTGGCAAATGGAGCAGGCGGCCGATCGTATGCCTATGCGGCGGCCAGCGGACCCAATGGCGCCAGAGCTCTGGCCGAAGCACCTGGCTCCTATGGAAAGCCCATGAGCGCTTCCTATCCTATCTATCCGCCCGTCTATGTGACGGCTGCACCTCCGGCGGCGACTACACCTGCTCCTGTCACGGGACCCACTGCTGCGCCTACAGCTGCTCCTACATATGCACCGCCATATGGATATCCTACAGCGGCGCCCACTGCAGCTCCTACGGCAGCGCCAACTGCTGCTCCTACTGCAGCACCGACTGCAGCGCCAACTGCTGCCCCTACCACAGTTGCCCCTACCACAGTTGCACCTACCACGGTTGCCCCTACCACGGTTGCTCCTACCACAGTTGCCCCTACCACAGTTGCACCTACCACGGTTGCCCCTACCACGGTTGCCCCTACCACAGTTGCACCTACCACGGTTGCTCCTACCACGGTTGCCCCTACCACGGTAGCCCCTACAACAGTTGCACCTACCACGGTTGCCCCTACCACGGTTGCCCCTACCACAGTTGCTCCCACTACAGTGGCACCCGTAAGTAGTCTTGTCTCTCTCTCTCTCTCTCTACTCCTTTCTCTTCATATATTTGCATAATTCTCTTTGTCAGTCCGTACAGACCAGTAAGACTATAAAAGAGGAAAGTGAAAGGAGAGCAAGGCGAATAGCTTTCCCTTCTCTCCCCCCTTTTATATCTTTAGACTTCCCTTTCCCTTACTCTTACTTACTCTCTACTTACTACTTCTCCTTCCCTCTCCCCCTCTTTTACTCCTCTTCCCTCTCCTCCTACTTTCCCCTCTCTACTTACACTACTCCCATCGCTCTTATACTTACTCCTCTCTCTCTCTCTCTCTCTCTCTCTCTCTCTATCACTCATTAAGCACCACATACCACCTCGTACTCTGTCATTGCTTCATTCCAATAATTCGTAAACGTTTCTTTCTTTCTTTCAGGGCACCGGTCCCTTCAGGCTCGTCGTGACCGCTGGCGGTGTTCAAATATTCAGCGTTGGAATCGACTTGAACTGTGCTACGGGAAATGTCTATGAGATTAGCCTGAGTCAGGGCACCGCACCGTTCTTCGAAGTGAGCGGCTGTCTGGCGTCCTAAGCGACGGAACTCACGAACAAAAATAAACTTAAGCAATACGAACTAAAATACTAAAAATATACTGCATATATACATATTTAGAGAGAATCACTAAACAGCATAATAAAACATACTAAAAACGAATTTATTGTTGTATTATTTTTGAATAGTATGTGAATAATATATGAATATTTGAATATACCATTTATCAAGCACATGAAGCCGGCTAATACTTTAGCAAATTATTTTATTTTGAATATCGATATATGCATATTTGAATACATCATTTATCATTGGCTAATACTTTAGCTAATCCCTTACCGATTGGATTATTTCACAGCTAGCATAGCGCTCCGCACCTATTCCGTTCACACTTTTCAGGCAAACAGGTGTTTTGCCTTTGATATGCCACTCAATTGGTTTTCCCTTTTCCTCCCCCTCCTCACAATCGTTCTCTCTCACTCTTTTCATTGTTGTCTATTTGCATTTGCCTTGGCCTAGGTTCTGTTCGTGCTTATCTGCCCGACAATAAATGACATTAAAAGCTTTAAAACAAAAATAATAGAAAAAGCAATTGACAATGCAGAGACCCCACCTAGCCAACCCTTTCTCTCTCTCTCTATCATAGCGGAAATTAGGGATAGGCAGGCAACTTTTACACACACACACACACACACACACATATACGTAAATGATATTTACATTGAAATTGTTTTCGTGCTGGTTTTGCTGCTTTGATATCATTTCAGAAATCTTGAGCTGAAATTTTCTGTTTTGTTTCCATTTGCATCGTGTTCGAGTGTAAAGAGTTTGGCAACTTTGCCATTTACATATAATTTGGTTGACGCTTCTTCCAGGGATTTATTTATTTTATTTCATTTTTTATTATTTTTATTTTGTTTTTGTTCTTTTGCCCACGTCAATTGGCCTCCATTGTCACTTTAATTGGTTTCTGCTGCCCGCTATGACCCACTTGATTCCTAAACATTTCCCTACACTTGACGCTGTTAATTAAATTGTTGCTGCTGCTTCCCGGACTTCTCGTGTCGCTTTTGATGATTATTTTATGATTTTTCCATCAGCCAAACATCAAATGTATTTGCTCTGGGAATTTATTAATTATTTAGTATCCAGCCACAATTTCAAATCAAAGTTTCACTCATCAAATCTCAAGTCGCTGTTCATCAACTGGGCAACTTTTTTTTTGGTATTTGCCTAAGCTCGCTCCAGTTTGTGTGTGAAATTCAGTTTTAAAATTCAATTTTAGTTGAAATTTGTTGTGATTCGTCATTATGTTGCACTCATTAAAAGTTTACCTAACTGGGAAAAGCTAATTAGGATTGCGTCACAAGCAGTCAAGGCGAAGCTACGAATGCCCTAACCAAGAAGGAAAGACGGCAAAATGTAAAATTGATTGTTCTATGTAGCTTTATCTTCTATATAGATCTTATGTGTAAAAAGATATGCTCTACGATTATCGCACTACTATGTGCTTCTCATCAGTTGCACTTGTTATTGATTTTGAATTTAATCTGCTATCCCTCTCGCCCTCTCTGCCTCCCTCCCTTTCCTTCACACTTATTCACGTCAAGTAAATCAATTGAAACATTTTTATTTTAAAGCCCATCAAAATGTATATACCCTGCTGTATGGCGCACAAATTGTAATTAAATCGGAATATGAGCAAAAGTCATGAAAAGTGTTTTTAGTTTTTCTCACACCTCCAAACAACGCAATAAACAAGCGAATAAAAATGGAAAAGAAAAACTATTAACGCACAGTCGAAACGACTGTACAATGTGCGTTCATAGCTAAATTCTTTATAGCTAGACTAAATCTAAAGCTTATAGACAGAGCCAATATACTCTCTTTCTGCACGCGTGTAGATAGAGCATCCATGAAACTTGAAGCGAAAAGCAATTTGGGATACGTTGATATTTACGAGACAGCTGAGCGCTGGGGCTAGCATCGATAGCAGCTGCGTATCAATTGGGATCCAATTGTTGGCCAATGTTGTTGTCATTATCATTGTCATTGTTGTTGGCATTGTCATTGTTATTGTCATTTTTGTTGTATTTGGCTTAAGCATCCTAAGCCGTTTATCGTGAAAGCTGGCATCTCACATAAATCAACATATTCTTGAGATACCCTAGCTGCGCTTAGGCTGAGGTATATTAGCATTGGAGAATAGAGTATGAACGTCAATCTTATGAAAAGAATATGGCATGGATTCTCTTCATATATTTGCAACTATTATCAAGTTCCCTCACTCTCACTCTCACTCGCTCTTTCTCTTTCTCAAATATAATTTATATACTGCTTATAGACTATTTTCTCTCGATACTACAAACTACTACTACATACTACTACTACTACGACTACTTCTACTACTACTTCTACAACTCTCGATACTACATACTACTACTACTACTTCTACAACTACTCGCTACTACTACTACTACTACTACTTCTACAACTCTCGATACTACATACTACTACTACTTCTACAACTCTCGCTACTACATACTACTACTACTACTTCTACTACTACTTCTACTACTACTTCTACTACTACTTCTACTACTACTTCTACTACTACTTCTACTACTACTTCTACTACTACTTCTACTACTACTTCTTACTTCTACGACTACTTCTACTACTACTTCTACTACTACTTCTACTACTACTTCTACTACTACTTCTACTACTACTTCTACTACTACTTCTACTACTACTTCTACTACTACTTCTACTACTACTTCTACTACTACTTCTAGTACTACTTCTACTACTACTTCCACTACTACTACTACTAATACTTCTACTACTACTTCTACTATTACTTCTACTACTACTTCTACTATTACTTCTACCACTACTTCTACTACTCTCGCTACTACTACTTCTACTACTACTACTTCTAGTAGTAGTACTTCTACATGCTTTGTTTAACTTCTGCCCGCATAGGGTATGCGTGCGTCGACTACATGTTTCTACTGCTTGCTTGCTTGGATTACTTTTTAATAAATTTGCTTAGCTGGGCAAAAAAAAAAAATAATAAATAAATAAATAAAAAAAAAAGGAACAAAAATCGTTATTTAAATTTCATCGAGCATAAATCAGAGCCCGGGCGCCGCGAGCTGGAGATGCGTCGGCTGCTAGGCTCAAGGAATTTGATTTTGATTTTGACTTTCACATTGATTTCATTCTTTTCACTTTGCATTGATATTTATGGCCGTGAAATTGGCTTATAACATTACGTACGTACATATATGCCCCCCATTGCTGTTTACAATTAATCCAAATCAAAGTGGATGGGATGGATCAAAATGTTTTTGTTATTTTATATTGGCTTTGATTACTTGAACTTGGCCGCAAGTGTTTTGCTCTTGACTCCATATGTGCTGTATGTGTGTGTGTGTGTGTGTGTGTGTGTGTCGGAAAGGAAATCAAATGAATCGATTAAATTGCCACAAAATGTAGCACAATTTACGACACCTGACTGCCGCACTTCGGGGCATTGCAGATGTGGCTAGCCGCCTAGATCTCCTTCTATCTCTATTGCTCTCTCTCTTTCTCTGTCTCACTTTCTCTTGTCTCTGTTGGCAGACAAAAATTTGCACAGGAATCAAGCCATGAATTCGTAATCGGCTTTGTACTGCTTCAACATAAGGCAGCAATAAATTAGCTTAACATCCGATTGATTCCTTATTTCTATGTAATCGCGAGGGACTTACAGACGGGAGGATATATAAAGAAAGCGAGCGGGAGAATGATAAAGAGAGTGTGAGAATGAGAGCGTGCGATGGAATAGGAGGGAGAGGGAAATGTAAAGACACGCAGTGAGAGAGAGATTGAATGAGCGAGTGAGAGAGAAAGAGAGAGTGGAAGAGTAAAAGTGAGAAAGAGAGAGATATATAGAGTGAGATATCGTGAGAGAGAGAGAGAGAGAGAGAGAGAGAGAGAGAGAAAGAGACTAAGAGAGAGACAGAGAAAGAAAGTGGGAGATTAAAAGAATGATAATGAGGAAGAATGAGAAGGTGAGCACTAGAGAGAAATAGAGTAAGAGACTGGAAGAGTGCTTGATGAAAAGTAAGAGTGAGATAGATATATAGATAGTTATATAGATAGATAGATAGAAGAAGAGAGAGAGATAGAGAAAGAGAGTATTAGTCATCTTGAAATATATTTATTAATTGTATTTCATACAAGTCAAAGTCTCTTTATGAATAGATTTCTCTCGTCTAGCAATCAATAATTTCTGAACATCATGCAAATGGGGCTAGATATCGCTGCTGAAATATACTTCTTCATAAAAATCAATTATAATAATTAAAAATAATTTAATTTTAATAACGCTAAAAATATTATTATTTCTTAATTTTTTATTTAAAAATTATAACTGTTACGGTCCCTGATACTTCATAAAACTTACATGGAAAGCATAATGGAAATGTGATAGAAAATGCAACTAAAGCCCTGGAGTTTCACTTAAAATGTCTCGGAATAGTCTATTCAGAATTCAAATTGAATAAGCAACAAAAATGGGAGCCTGGCAAATGGGGCGCGTTGACAGCAGCTGAGGGACAAGTAACATAATTGGGAGTTGAGAGTCCGCAAAGAAGAAGAAAAGGAAAGAATGAAAGAAAGAGAAGAAGAAAAAAATGAAAACACAAATTAAATATACATGAAGAGCACAATTACCAAATTTGTATACTTAATGTGGGGCTATCTCTCCTTGTGTGTGTGTAATGGAAAATTGAGGTGAAGTCGACGACGATGGCGACGGCGACGGCGACGGCGACGGCAACGGCGTTTGTGGCAAATGAAATTCAATCCAGTGTCCATCTCTGGTAACGTTTTTTGTTTGTGCACGTATAAAAATTTAATAAGCGCCCAAAAGTCGGCAACAATAAAAAGCCGTGAGTCGTAGTTGCAGGCAACGCAATGCGATGAGTCGCAGCTAAATTCATAAGCCCTCCCGCCCACACGGGGCCACACGCCCCCAAATTATGCTATTAAAAGGCAGCCCAGGCCCGAGCAATGAAATGAGCAAATTTTGCGTGGATGGGCACCTGGAGGTGCGGCCGCACTTCAACCAAAATTGACATAGGACACAGGTCGGACAGAAGGGCTCCAGCAGCACTTGTAGCTCTCGCGCGTCTCCGGCGAGTGTCCAGAGCCAGCGGGCCAGTGTGGCCAACGGTGTCCGTTGCCTCATTACTGACGCAATTCGTTGCGGCCTACGGCCCAAACGCTCAGCGATGCAACAAGCTAACTATTTATGCGAATTTACCAGAACAGATCTCGGCCCAGCAATAACTTGACCTTTGTGCGATGTCTTCCATTCGGACAGCAAGTGTAACCAGAGTGTAGTCAACCCCACTCAAGCTTAACCTAATTTGAGTTATGTTTACATGACCTTTAAATTCCTGTTTCTTTCAAAAACATCGAGTTGAACTTTGAACCTCTCACATTCCACATGAAGCACTTGGTGTTTATGCTCGCTTACGCTTGGCCCTTTCAATCCTTCCCAATCCACAATTTCTGGCAATGACCAACCTTATAAAACTCCCATTTCTTTTTCTTTCGTCATATATGCAAATGTTTGCACTCTTCTGCGGGCTGTTTATGCCAGTGTGTGTGTGGGTGTGGGTAGATTATACATATGGCATTCTAATGAGCATTGCCAAAGCAGCGCTGCCTCTATTATGACGCGAGGTTCAAGTTTGCTTTCAATGGAATATCCCAATGTAAACAGCTAAAAGTAACCGACTATAGCATACTTTATCAATACAAATGCATAATGATAATAACAATGATGAATGAATACAATAATGTATAAGAATAATCCGTTGAAGATGCAAATGTTAATGCTAATTAAAACAATAAAGATAATGATATTACTGATACTAATGTGAATGACAATACCAATGTCAATACTAATGCTCATGATAATGATAAATAATAATAACAATGATAAGTGAAGACTTAGTAATAATGTAAGTTATTATAATAATGGACTGATGATGATGCTAATGCTAATTAAAACTATAATGATAATGATATTACTGATACTAATGTTAATGCTAATGCCAATACTAATGTTAATGGTAATGCTTATGATAATGATAATGCGAATGACAATAATTATGGTAATGCATATGTTAATGCTCATTCAAACCATATTGATAATGATAAGGCTAATACTAATGTCGATGACAATATATGACAATAATGTTAATGGTAATGCTAATATTAATTGCGCTGATTAAGTTATTAAAAATGAAAATAGCACTAACAATGCTAATGATAATGAAAACAATAATGCTGATGATTAAGTAATATGAACAATACAATTTAATGTGAACTATACAAACGAGAGATATAAAATCTCTTTAATGCTAAAAATCCATTTTCAACGATTTGGCTTAAAGTCTCGAGGCGAAAAGGTTGCATTCGCTTAGGCTAACCTAAATCATATATTATTTCACGATTAATTTCGCAAGCCATTCTTTACTAGATGCGTAAACGTGTTAAGGAATGTTGCCATTTGAGGTTCATTCGCATCGAGACCCAAAGCGCCAAATAAGGCATTTATCACGGGCAATGAAAAAAGGCGTTGAGAATGACTTTTTTTTTATCTTTTCTTCTTTTCTGCTCGTTCCTTTCCCATTCCGCCAAAATGCAACAAACAGAAGAAACAAGGAAAAGTGTCACACAAAGCGCTCAATGAATGAAAAGAAATGGCCAAAGACGCTGAACAAAGGCAAATTGAATTCAGCTGCAGTGGCGAGGATGTGCACAGGTGCGATGGCAGGTGGCTAAGGATCGAACCACTCTGTGCCACTCTCTGCCACTCTCTGCCACTAAATACGAAATGAAAGTTATACAATTAGTAAACGTCGCTGTCGGCCATTCAATTTGCCTCCACGTGACCGCCACGAGATGTTTTGTCTCTGCCACAGGCGACGTTATGAGCGCGACCGGTGGGCGGGATGGTTCAGTGGTTCAGCGGTTGAGTGGTTGAGTGGTGTTCGGGCTTTTGGTCGTTTTGTGTTTGGTTTGGCATTTATGCAGCGGTTAGGCAGCTAATCGAATCAGCTTGCCGCAGCAAGTCTCACACTAAATAAACATGTTTGCCTTTTGGCTGGGGGCCCACGCGGCGTATGCGAAACGTTCGATAGATTTGCCAGCGACTATTTTTTGAAGAGTTGTGCAAATAGCACTGGGTGGGTAGGGCGAGGGAGGAGATGGGAGATGCGAAAGAAGAGAGGAAATATTATTTTTTGATTTCGCTCCTCTTCATTTCCCATCCATTTTATATTTGTCCACACGAAGAGGCGCGAACTTGAGGACGGGAACGTAAATCATAAATGCATTGACATGAAATTTCAAACGTTTTTTTCCCATTCGTGTTTTTTTCATTTCTTCTTTGAATAGAATATTATTGCACTTGAGCATGCCATGCAATCCATAGCTAGACGAAATTTATTCTTTACTTTTTCAACAATCAATGCCATCCGATTTGTTTAATAGGATTTCGAGCGTGTGAACTATTTATAGAGGCGAGAACACTTCCGTACTAAACTAAACTAAATACGTGAATCCATTGCGAACACTTACCTGCACGCAGCAGAGCCATCTGTGCCACAGACGGATTGTTGTTTACTTTCGATGAGTGCGCTCTATCGTTAAATATATTTAAATATAGTAGATATTAATATATACAATGAATCACTCTATTCGCTTACACTTCAGTTCGCGCCAAAAGCAACAAAAAAAAAAAAAAGAAAAAAAAATTAAGTTAAATATGAAAAATGATTTGAAAAATTTAGCTGCTGCGACGACCGTTCGCAACGGCTTCGCGTTGTTAAATGATGCCGGCGCGAGGCTGAGCGCTCGCCACAGAGTCCTACCAGCTTATCCTACAAGTTAGCCAGCAAGCAGTGCCAACTGTTATACGAGGGCTGCTCGAATAGATGCACAGTGGTGCAAAAGTTAAATGAATTTTGAGGGTTGAAACAAAACTGAAGTAATTTTATCAATTGCTCAAAATAATTAAAAAAAAAATAAATATTAAAAAAAAAAAAAAATTATTCGAAAAATTAAAAAAAGTTCTCAACAAAATTTTTATAAATTATATTCTCTCTAATTTGATTTGTTAAAAATAACTCTAATTTTTCTGATTAATATTCGTTCTATGTATTGCTTATTGCTTAATGTGCCAGACCCCGTATGACAGATATAACAGACACTCTGTCCATCCGAATAAATGAAGTAGTTTGCTAAGCCATAAAAGAGCTAAAGAGCTGAAATTTTGGAATGTTTTTTCGACTCATTGCAACAGTAGATCTAAAATGCTTTAGCTTATTGCTTGCTTATAAACATATTGCATCTGATGAAACCTTTTGCATCCCTCTTTCCAGTCCAAATACTAATACATATTAATATTAATAAATATACATATTCAATATTTTTAACAACTGTGCACAGGTCATAGACCAGTGTGCGTGGGCCCAGCGCTAGGTAACTTGATCTCTGTTTGAACTTTTGCCCTATGATATTTTGCATTGGAGCAGTTAATTGTTGTTTATAGTTGTTAATTAAGCGCAATAAAGTTTCAAATAACTATTTCAATGTAATTACGAAGGCAAGAAATAGCCAAAAATGGCTGTAAAAAGGTATATAAAATGATGATTTCATTTTTAGAAAAATAGCAAAAAAAAGGGGTGGCAAAATTAACATTTAAAGTATGAATTTAAAGCTAAAGTTTTTGTTGTAATTGTGATGTGAAATGTAATCTAAAGCAAAGCATATACCTACAGCCAAGCATACCTCAATTTTATAGGGTATATTTAAATATTTTAGAATTGTAAAGTTGTTATACTTTTGCATTAGTTTAAATATGTCTTAAGCAGCGCTCGTTGTGGACGTCAGCAGATGCCAGATGCTGTGCACTGCTTTGAGCACTGCTTGCACCACAGACAAGCCAATGCACAGCGCAGAGCGAGTCAAGCAGTGCAAAGCAGTTATTCAAATGGAATTGCATCCGCAGATATGCATTGCTTTGTAACTCAATTAAAGTTCATTAGTTCGCATTGATAACTTAATTAATTTAGTTAGGCACTAACAAGAGGGTCTTAGGTACAAAGAATGCGATGGCAGGCGCCAACCATTGGCCTCTTGAGCGCAGGTCAGGCACGTAAGCAGCGAGATGATAAGACGGCGACGTCTGCCGCCGTCTGCAGCGGCTGCAGCTAATATCGAGCGGCAGTGTGTGTGTATGAGAGAGAGAGAGCGAGAGAGGAAGAGGCACGGAGATTGATGCGAGGCGGCAGCAGCTATGCATCTTGGGTTTCTTTCTAAGGTATAAAAAAGCGAGTGCAGGGCAAACAAAGCATATTATTGGCATACAGACCTTCAACATGTGGTCACAGCTCGCTTCCATTGCATTGGCATTCAGTTTGCTCAGCCTGGCCGCAGCTCAGCGCTGTGTGGATCAGGTGAACTACGAGCAGCAGGCGCTGAGTGGACGCGTCGACTATGCTGCCTGCGGACGATCTGTGTGCGCCACCGATGGCTACTGCTATCGCTTCTTCCAAAACATTTGCTGCCTGAACGCCTACAATGTGCGTCTGATCTTCGCTGGACAACGGGGTAAGTTAAGAGCTACTAATGCACTCAAGGCTCACTTTTGTTAATCTGAAATATTCTTTAGCACTTGTTGAGGCTGACATGAGACACTGTTTGCCCCAGCCAACGTGGCTCGACGACAACATACCCTACGGTGGACGCCCGCTGGCTAGCTCCTATGTCAACGTCTATGACTCGCCCTATTCATATGACTCCCCGGACCAAGAGACAAGCTACTCCAGATCATATAATCCCTATCTCTACTATAATGCACAGGGCATAAATACGCCGACCAATCACTTCTATTATGATGATATTCCTGAATATATAACGCAACGCCCACCAAAAAGTTCAACTCAATACACAAAACGAGCAAGATGCAAAACAACACCATCCACAACAACAGCATCCACTACAACGGCATCCACTACAACGGCATCCACAACAACAGCATCCACTATAACGCCATCCACAACATCATCCACAACACCATCCACAACACCATCCACAACAACATCCACAACAACAACACCATCCACAACCACTGCATCTACAACTACTTCTACGACACCATCCACAACAACAACAGCTTCTACAACAACGGCAACCACAACAACAGCATCCACCACACCATCTACAACAACAACACCATCTACAACAACAATAGCTTCTACAACCCCATCTACAACAACAACAGCTTCTACAACCACACAATCCACAACAACCCCATCCACAACTTCGACAACACAATCCACATCCACATCAGAAGTCACAACACCAAATACAACCAGTACTTCCAATTCAGTTAGCACTGCAGCTGTTGTCCCAGCATCCATATCACCAGCTACAACACAATCAACAGAACCAACAAGTTCCACAACGGAAGCGACGAGCCCAGAATCCACAACCATCGAACCGCAGTCCACCACTTCAGATCCAACGGAGTCCACAGAAAATACCGCAGCACCAACCATAATATCGACAATATTACAATCGAGCACAACCGCAGCTACAACACCATCCACAGCAGCACCCACAACGGTCAGCATCGACTTGGATGCCGTAAGTAGAGCCAGTGTAATATTACATCAACTTCTACACGTAATACCACGTGTGTCCGGTATAAAATTCAACACTTGACAATCTTTACTCCATATATTTATTTTCGAATAGAACACTCTGGTTTCTCTGGTCTTCACAATGGCCAATGGCCGGGTCTTTAGACTCTCACTGGCCTCGCAGATAACCGATCCAACAACTGGCAATAAGACATGTGCCGAGGAGACACAGTTGGAGCTGCGATACAGGGGCATATCGGAGCCACTGAAGTTCACTGGATGCCTCTACAACAACTCGACACGAAATGGAACGAGCTACACTACGACCACCACCAGAAAACCAACGCCCAAGCGCTACAACAGCCCATACAGCTCTGTTGACTATAGACCCCTCGGCTACTTGTATACCGTTACTTATGGCTCTAACTTAGCACCTGGTTATAGACCCGGTCTGGGTCGGGAACCCAGTTATGGAGCCGACTCTGGACCTCGTTATGTGCCCAACTATGGCCCATTTCCCTTTAGGGTCCATGCCAGCGCCTCGGCTTCAGCATATGTTCCATATTAATATTAATATTTCTAGACCCATCTCAAAGACATTGGACATCATTCTAATCAATAAGACTTGAATATTTGTATGCTTGTATACCCATATATACATATATATATCTTTAAATAAACAACGACATTTTTTATACCTAAGCAATTTCTTTGATACATTATATGAGAATTATGCCATTGAGTATAGTTAGAGACCTACCTCAACGATACCGTCATAAGTTATGCGACTTGTTTTTGCAAAGCTTGCATATATGTATATATATATGCTATATTGAAGTATATATATGCATTTTTTATACATAAGCAATTTCTTTGAAACCTGATACCAGAGGTATTCCGAAATCGTGAATGTTTCGAAAAAATGCAAAGCTCGAAAGTTTTTACTTTTCAGGTATTTTACAGGTTCTGATTAGTTCTCTTATACTGAAAATTACACAACGTTTCTAACCTTCCTATTGATTATACCTCTTACTAACATGAGTTTGCATATCTCACATATCTATGAGATATATGATTACATTTTTGATATCCAAGCCATTTTATTGTTTTCAAGATCTTTTGTGATTCAATTGCATTATTATCGTATTTCAGAGATGACTTTTATTTCTTTAAGTCATATCAGATCTGATAACAAAAGTATTACAACAAGAATTTTATTATCGCATTCAATACATACATATATATTATTCAATGACCTACCTCAATGGTATTATACAGTTTTACCATATATTGAAATGCCTATCAACGCTTTTGATAGCTCAGCAGATTTCTTTGAAACTAAATACGAAAATTGTTTTGTAATACAATTTTTTTTTACAATTTTACAATTCTTTCGACTTTTCAGCTTTGTGTTCTAGATATATTTTAAGTCTTAACCAGCATGATTGGATCATTAGGAAAAGTGAAGCCGAAATGGTTTCGTAGTTTCTCAATAATCAATGGAAAGTATATAGAGCTACTTCATTAATACAGAAAACAACTTCTTAGTCTCTTAATCATATAAAGATTATTATATGAGGAATTTTCCCATAATATGTTGTAAAGCTATGTATTAAAGCTATCATAGGTCATATATATGTATCTGAATTGCTTATATGAAAAAAGTTTTTTACGTAACTCTTATGCACATTTTCCTTTCAGCTTTGTATGGTTTAGGACCTACAACAGAACTTGATAACAAAAGTATTCCGAAATCAATATATATTTCCCCTGGAATATCAACCCATAAACCTATGTCAATGCCATTCTAATACGCAAGTTATACTCCACGTAATATTTTCTTTCTATTAATAAATTTAATACATAAGTAAATTCAATGTAAATAAAATGCTTTAATTTTTCTGCTTAAATTCGATGGGATCATCATAAATGATATTTGTAATACTTTTTGAATGAGTGCGCAGAGCTCTTGGCTATCTGCCGACCTTGACAAATTGTCTTTGGTATCGTCATGCGCTGCGTGCCTGCTTAATTAATCATTATCGTATTCGTAATTTGCGAAATGTTCTCTGGACAAAAACAATAAAAAAATCAATTCACAAAATTTCCCATGGCGCAAAGTTTACGTTTAACACGAATAGCAGTGATATGAGTCTAGTTCGTCTTATTTCATAAGCTAACAACAAAAAGACAAAAAGTATGTAATAAAAAAACACAAAAAACTTAAAAAACTTAACGTCTGGCTGCTAGCTAGAAGCGTTGATATAATTAATTACAGAAATAGAGCTTCGGGCACGTAGACATTGCAATGATATGAGGGCATATGCCACTAGTTCACGACAGGTTGTCGACGACATATAAAAAGTGTAGCCTGTTCGAGGCCAAGGCATAGTCGGACTGAGGATTGTCCACAAAATGCACGCGCTCTATTTGCTTGGATTTACGCTGTTTACGGGTGCCTGGAGCTGGGGTTATGGCGGACCCGATTATTACGGCTCACAGTGCGATCATCTGCAGTGCTCGGATGTGAAGGAGGAGGTGTGCGCCAAGATCGAAGGCACACATCAGCGAGCGACCTTCGATAATGCCTGCGAGGCCCAGCGCTATAGCTGCCTAACGGGAAACTGTATGTGCCGCATGGAATACCCCACGATTCGATACGAATTCAATTTGTTATCTTTTTAGATTGGCGCATACTCTACGAGGGTCCCTGTGAGTGCCCAGTCAAGTGTCCGCTCACTTGCAGTCCGATTTGTGCCACGCTGGGGAATACGCAGAAATCCTTTCAAAATCAATGCGAAATGCTGCAAGTCATATGCCAAACGAGCGAATGTGAGTATCAATTGCAATTAAGCTCCCTATCTATATCTCTAACTGTCGTTTATATCTTCTCTTATAAGCCTGGAGATATCTGCACGATGGGCCATGCTTAGGCGACGAAACCGTATACTCACCGCAATCAGAACTAATGAATTCGAATCCATCCTATCCGGTTTATGCACCTCAGCAGGCATACGGTCCACCTCCCTATGGATATCCCGCTTATGGACCTTATGCCTATCACCAGCCACCCTATGGGCGCCCATTGCCAATGGCATATCCAAGTTTCTATAACTCGCAACGGGCAGCGTCTCAACTTCAGCCTTATCACGTATACATCTCGAGAGAGGCTTTGCCCACAGAGTCAAGCGATGCATTTGAGCCAACGACCGAAGAATCTACGGGTGATCTATCTACTGAAGCATCAACAAGTGAACAAGCTTCCACATCCGATACGAACTCCGATACAACCACAGCGAGTGATGCACAAGTATTAGTCCAAAGTTTAAGGAAAGAATTCAACGAGGACTCTCTCCCAGAGGATACGTCAATAGATCCAACAAATTCCTCGCAGGAAACTACTTCTATTGCTTCAACAACAGAAGCAGCTGTAAGTTCAGATTCAGATTCGACTTCGAAGCCAACGACTGTTTCCGAAGATTCCAATGATTCAGATGCAAAAGTCACATCGAATTCAAGCTACGATGTCACAACGACAAATTATAAGAGCACTGCGGATGTAGACAAGAATATATATGAACAATACTCCCAAGAAACGACTAGTGAAGCGACTGAGACCTCGACATCAGAATCAGACACGACAACAGAACCAGAAGTCAAAAGCTTTAGAAAGGCAGCAGCTGTAAACCAAGATGCCCTGGCAAATGATTCGGAAACATCCAGTCCTACAACAGAAAATCCCGAGAGCTCAACGTCAGATTCAACAACAGCTGACCAGACCTATGGAGCTTCAGATAAAAACTCATATATCCAATACTCCCAAGAAACGACTAGTGAAGCGGAGGAAGGCTCGACATCAGAAACAGAAACGACAACAGAACCAGAAGTTCAAGGCTTAAGTAAAGTTGCAGCTATAAACCAGGATGCTCTGGCAGATGCTTCCAATTCTACAACGGAAAATCCCGAGAGCTCATCGTCCGATCAGACCTATGAGGTTTCAGATAATAAGACATATGACCAATATTCCCAGGAAACGACTAGTGAAGCGGATGGGAGCTCGACACCGGAAACAGAAACAACAACAGAACCAGAAGTCAAAAGCTTTAGAAAGGCAGCAGCTGTAAACCAAGATGCAAATGATTCGGAAACTTCCAATTCTACAACAGAAAATCCCGAGAGCTCAACGTCAGATCAGACCTATGGGGCTTCAGATAAAAACTCATATAACCAATACTCTCAGGAAACGACTAGAGAAGCGGATGGGAGCTCGACACCGGAACTAGAAACGACAACAGAACCAGAAGTCCAAAGCTTAAGTAAAGTTGCATCTACAAACCAGGATGCTCTGGCAGAAGCTAACAATTCTACAACGGAAAATCCCGCGAGCTCATCGTCCGATCAGACATATGAGGTTTCAGATAAAAAGACATATGACCAATATTCCCAGGAAACGACTAGTGAAGCGAATGAGGGCTTGACACGGGAAACAGAAACAACAACAGAACCAGAAGTCAAAAGCTTTAGAAAGGCAGCAGCTGTAAACCAAGATGCCCTGGCAGATGTTTCAGAAACATCCATTCCTACAACAGAAAATCCCGAGAGCTCAACGTCAGATTCAACAACAGCTGACCAGACCTATGAAGCTTCAGATAAAAACTCATATAACCAATACTCTCAGGAAACGACTAGTGAACCGGAAGAGGGCTCGACATCAGAAACAGAAACGACAACAGAACCAGAAGTTCAAGGCTTAAGTAAAGTTGCAGCTGTGAATCAGGATACAGATTATGCCACTAACTCTACGTCGGAATCAACAACAGGTTATCAAAGTTATACGACCCCAGACAAAAAGTCTGACCAGTACTCCCAGGAAACGACTAGTGAAGATGCCCTGGTAGATATTTCGGAAACTACAACAGAAGATTCCAGCGATTCGAACTCGGAATCAACGGCTCAGTTAGCTCCGATCAACTAAAGTTGCAAAGCAACAAATACCAGATGTTGACGGAGCCTCAGTAATTGATGCAACTGGCAGCCAGGTGATTGTACAAGTGTCCGAGAAGGATGACGTTCAAACAGTTAAGATCAATAACTCAAATACGAATCAAAGTCCGACATATATATTTGTGTTCCTCTCCAAGAGCTCGGCACAAAAGGTCGAAGTACAAAAGAACTGAAATGATTGCAAACAATGAGATTCTCTACGATGCCAAAGCAATTTACTAAGCCCAAACGATTCATAAGACTAATCATTATACCTATTTTAGATGTTAAGAAAACTTAAAGATTTTAATAAAATATTATTTTATATAACTAACTTTAATTACCTTCTGAATGTTGCATAGCTCATAATACCTCAATTCCAATTATACATGGCTTCCGGGCATAAGGATGGATTCCCTTATACTTTGATTCATTGCTAGGTCTATCTGTAGCTATAACTTAAACGTACTAACTCCATTTACAATTTGAATAGTCTTAAGGCATTTCACGATTTCTTTATTTGTTTATTAACAATCTGTGGCCTGAGTTCACTTTTTGATAATATCTGGCTTTGGATGTGGTTTTACAATATCCGGTCTTGGGCTAGTGGTAGAGCTATTGGCTTCGAGTGCTGTTGCATTGCTAGCCACTGATACCATGGGCTCAGTGGTGCTGATAGTCGCTGCAGCTACGGTTTCAGCAATGGCATCCGAAACAGAAGCAGTGGTGCTTGCGCTGCTTGGCGGTGTGGTGCTGCTGGTGGTGCTAGAGGTGGTGCTAGAGGTGGTGCCATAGGGCATATATAAGAATTTTATTTCCTCTCGCTGAGTGGTTGTAGTTGTTGGCTTGGGCGTTGTTGTTGTTGTTGTCGTAGTGGTGGTAGTGGTGGTGGTAGTGCTAGGTGGCGTATCTGTAACCGTGCCCACACCAGGCACATAGAGCGACAGACTCGAGTCGGTAATGGCGCCATAATTATAGCCCACATCGGGTATATTGTAGACGCTGTATGGATCCACGGCACGCGAGACAGAAACATCAGAATTGCCCAGGCCTCTGAAATGATGGAACTGCATGGGCGACGGCGTTGTCGTTGATGTGGTGCTGGTAGTGCTGCTCGTCGTGAACGTGCTGCTGGGTTTATTTGCCATTATAAAGAGGTTCGGCTTGCTTCGACTTGGCATTGCTGGTGCTGTGGAGTTTGGTCTTATGGCGACGTTTGCCGTGCTTGCGCCTGCTCTTGGACTTTGATTTGGTTTTGCCCTGGCGACAGGGTCCCTTGTTCAGAATTTGCATGACTGTAATATGAAATTGAATATGATTTTCTATGGTTTTCCATGCTTATGCTATTTACCTTGCTTGGTCAGGCAGCCACGTCGGTGTGCCTCACACTCGTTCGCAAATGTCACAGCTGGCTCATTGTTGGCAGCCGCACAGACGGGGGCATAAAACGTCGTACAGCGAATATTATCGCATTGGGGCAGACAGCGCTCCATTTCGATGGGCTCCAGCTCTGTGCGGAGACAGCGATTAATGTGGCAACTCTTCATTGAGCTCGATCACTTACCTGTGCCGTACTGAAAGAGCAGCTTCATATTGGCCGCCTCCAGCTTGCACTCGTTCTCGAAGTAGAAATAGTTGCTGCCATTGGTCGCACACACCGGCTGTCCGCCCGATCCGCACTTGGGCTGGTAGTCCACAAACTGAAACTGAAAGTTACCTGGCTGCTGTTCATTGCCCTGTCCCAGCATCTTGTCATACTCGGCATTTCCGTACTGCTTCATCGTTGAGGCGCCAGTCGAGTTGGGCCGGCAGTCGTGCATCGCCTGCTCCAACGATTGTGGCTGTCACAGTTAGCAGATTTAGGAATTGAGCTCCCAACACTGCACACCAAAAGTTACACCGAAGTCGTTGCATCATTTCAATTCTTACTAGTCACTCAGCTGTGGCGTCATTCAGTTTTATACTCTGATCCATGGCATTATTTATAAAGTTATCTGCATTACGACGTGTCGATATGCACAGGTCGCATCGATGCGATTCTCTACTTCACATTCTCTGAATGACTTTGCCAAGATTGTCAACCAACGGGGCCAATGTACGCCAACCCGTTGGCCAAAGATAATAACTGTGCCCATATCTGTAGCGTTCTGCATGCTGTTGCCCAGCTCTGAGCTCTTGGTAAAAAGCTTTGTCTTAATCGGTGTCTCCAATAACTCCTGTTGCCATAGCTTCAGCAAAGCTCAAGCTACATTTTAAAGTACTTAACATTAACTCACTTTAGCTTTAAAAGCTTAGCGCAAAGCTTTTATATCGTGCGCGGACACAAAAAGTTTCGTGCTGCCAAGCTTTAAGCTCTCGCTTTAGCCCCCGCTCGCTCTGGTCTTTTACTAAGCTAAGCTGCAAAAGCTTTAGGCTGGTGAAAAGCTTTCAGCGCGCGTGTGCTATAAACCAATTAGCCATAATGCGCATCAAGCAAACTTTGTTCTCACTTTTTTTTACCATGGCATAAAATAATTTAATTAGTTTTCATCAAGTCAAAAAGTTAATGTCAGCTATATCCGATATTGAGATTCTCTGTCAAGCTGAATGAGCTGCAGAACAGGTCAGCCATTATTCAAGTGCAAAAATCGAATACTACAAAATAATGGAAAAGATATTTCTTACCCTCTTTGCTGAAACTGCTGGCCGCTATGTAGCTATGTTTCTATTCATGAATATCTATACATGGATTATATGGATTACATGGATCTAAATATAAAGTCTACATATATGTCGTAATGTTAAGTTTGTCGTGCTCGCTTTCCATTATTTCAGCTCTTCTGACAAACTGTCTTTTTCTGGTCTCATATTCGCGTTTATCGATAATCTAGCAACGCTGTGCGAAAGACTTAAGTAGCTATCTCACTCTCGCTATAGGTATCTCTCTCCTAATGACAATACATCAGAAAAATGCTAACTCACTCGATTAGTGCTAGTTGTCAGTATGCATAATGTCATATCACACCGATACGACATATACATATATGAAGCTAAGACCTATACATATCTCTAGCCATGATGAATTTATTTATCAATGATGAATTTATCTATTATATGTATATGCATTATGTATCCATAGTTCTATCTATGTACCTCTACATTATGAATATAAGGATCTAATTATGAATCTCTTTAAGGATCTATGGATCAGTCAACGCTACGCTTCATGCCTTTATCTATAAACGGATCTACATATCAATGAGAAGCTTGGGAACTTATATATAACTTATATATTTATTAGCTATAGCTGCAGTAGATGTACTTTGATTTGAATTTAATTTTTTTTTTTCTTTAGTGCGATGCCAACAACAAAAGCCAATCTACTCCCCTTTTGATTTTTATACGAATGAGCATCCATCGCAATTGCATATTAACTTTAAATTATATTATGCTAATTAATGGAAAATCCTTGATTGGCTCAATTCGATGTGACATATCGAAACATTACACGTTAAGCCATATTTGCTTTTCGCATGTTGATGCTAATGAGATTTTGAATTAAATACGAAAATAAAAAGCTATTTTTACATTAGATTCTCTCGGTATTTATTTTTATAGCACTTAGTAACATCCATGTTCAATTTCATACCGAGCGCAAACTGCACGAACTCTGCATCTTTTCACGTTAAGCCAGCACTCACACAATCCATGTGCGAGTGACGTCAAGGTGAGTGAGAGGAGTTACGAGTAACGCGGTACCGCCCGGAGCTGTGAAGTACAATCTTTATAGCGTATGCATATATATAATATGATATTGTATCGGCTTACAGAAACGTGATACTTGCTTAAAGTGTCCAAGTGTTATAGGTGTACTAATATATGGATAGTAACTTCCTTCTGCTTTGCTTCAGTATTACAGTAGTATATGATTTATATATATAAATATTTGTATCGACAGATACAACTCATAAGCATAATCCATACCGATATATATGTATGTATATCAGGTATGTTGTGTTTTTTTTTTTTGTAGTATTTGTTTTGATTTACAGCATATTCTTAACCGACGCAAGCCGCGCGTTCTCAGTTCGAGAGCGTGGTACCGTCGATCTGGGGATTAAATATACAGATGTTATATGTGAATAGATCAGTCTTCGGGCAGAGTATATACTCACCTTAGTGTGTATAATTATGGTAAAATAAAACTTTTAGTAGCATACAGTTTCCATCTAAACAGAAATAAAGATGAATCAATTATTTGATTTGATTTGATTCGTTTCTTGACTTACCAAGTATTAATTACGGTTAGAAGTCTTGTCTCGCGCATTGTGTATAGCTGCTAATGAGCCGGAGATTGGCATTAGCAGCACTTAGTGTGTATATGATTCAAACAGGCAACCAAAAACTAAGAAATTCGTTTTCGTACTGAAAAAGAGAATCACGTTTGATTATATTGTAGTTATCAATTACAATTCAATCTATCGATAACTCTCATTGCAGTCGCCCCACTTATTGCTGCTCTCGTTTTCTTGCACACTTTACTCTTTTCCATTCCCACTCAATATACTTTTGTCTTCCACTCAACTCATTCCATTGCATTCCACTTCCACTCAACCCACACTTGTCTCTTCCACACATCCCTCTCTCCACATACCCAATGCTACTCACCTCACTACGTTCAAGCTCACCACTTCACACCATCTCACTCTCACTCAACTCATCTCATACTATTCTTTCTCCCTTACTTCACGATTTCGCAGTTGCATCTTCCCCATTTATCATCGATTGTACTTACGTATTATTATAATATGGACAAGTCATGTGATTATTAGTGGCGATTATGATCAATTATCTGCATCTTCTAGTCGTTCATTGGGTTACGCTCCGCACAGCTGTTGGAATGTGTTCTTTTTAGGTTATATGATTCAAATGTACAAATTGTATTGTTAACACGCTTGCAGAACGTTATTGAGAATATAGGTAAAATTTTGTCATCCTTTTTGCACAATTAAACATAAATATCAATCAAGCAAACTCAATTTCTCTGAGTTACAATTTACAACATATTTCACGCTCTTCAATTTTGTTTTACTTTTGCCAAAAAAATACACAAATTTCGAGGGTCTGAACTGTTGACGAAAACAAAAATGTTCACGAAAAAAAAAAATGTTTTGTGAGAGAAATATTTTCCCGAATTTTTATTTTTTTTCACTTTATAATTTAGAGCCGAAAATTTAGTTGTTTTCCAGAGGAGCTCTGGGAATGAACTGAAATATTTTTGTGGCGACGAGAGCTACTAACCCGAAAATCGTTGGCAAAGGTAACTAGATTCATAAATAGTGAAATGATTATTTTTTGCTTACAATTCAATCGGTTTACTTGCCTACGGCATGTACGCATAAAGTAGGCGATATATATCGACAAGTGACTTATGTCAAATGAACGTCATGTGGCAGATTTTTGACAAATCAAATTGTTCTACAAATGCTATAAATGAACTGACCCTAATTTTAAGTTATAATAATCATAATTATGACAATTATAATAGCATTGGTAATAATTATAATACTGAAGTTGATCATTTTTAGTCGTTCCATCAGCATTTGCCTTTGGTCTACTTGGACAGCTTTCCGCACTGCAAGTGAAAGCTGTTCCCAAGGGATGAGTCTAGTCTAACACCTTGATAGTTAACTTATTGCCAACTTCTAGTCGAACTCGTAACTCTGCACATATTCAATTAAGCATAACTGCCTTTGCCGTCGGCCATTTTCACTCATTCCGTCAAGCCGTCGCAGCTGATTGCCTACTACAACTACTTTAAAGCGCTTCAGTTTCTGTCCGTGTGCTGCACAGAGGGACTTGGACTCTTATGAAATTCTTAACCCATTGCCCATTAATTATGCCGTTATCCCGGAAATGCTGCTGCAGGGAAGGCAACAGTTCGACTGGCGCTGTTAAAGGCGCTTTTGACATCAAACTCTTCGACTGGTACCAATGGCAGCTAATATACATTTCCTCTTAGCGTCACCCTGGCTGGCTAAGCCACGCCATCAATAACTCCTATTATAGATGAACCGACTCCAAAGCCATGTTGTCTGGGATTTTATGCTCCAGCATTCTCCATTGCAGCAGGCAGTCTCGATTTTCTTTTTTTTTTTTTTTAGCTTTCCCTTGCCTTTGCTGCTGCGGACAAGTCGCTGTTTTTTTGCATGTCTTTGAAAATCAATTTACTTGCCTTGTAAGAGAAGACCGAGGCTATCGACTCTGTGTTCCTTTTCATTGGCAAGGAAAGTGTTGAAATCTTAAATAGCTCAACATTTGAGATCAGAACTAAAAAGTAAGACACTACATGGAGTAAGCTCGTCGAGGGATGTGTGTAGGAACTACATTTGCTGTTGCTAGGAGAAAGCTAGGCACCAGCTAGGAAGAAGCTGGAAGCAAGCTAGGAAGAAGCTAGGAACAAGCTAGGAGCAAGGAACAACCTACGAGTAAGCTAGAAACAAGCTAGGAACAAGCTAGGAGGAAGCTATGAGCAAGCAAGGAAAAGGCTACGAACTAGCTAGAAGCAAGCTAGAAGCAAGCTAGGAGCCAGCTAGGAAGACGCTAAGAACAAGCTACGAGGAACCTAGAAGGAAGGTAGGAACAAGCAAGAAACCAGCTTGGAACAAGCAAGAAATCAGCTAGGAACAAGCTAGAAGCAAGCTAGGAACAGGCTAGGAACTAGAAACTCCTCCACATTTTTATCGATATCATCATCAGTTGTTTCATAACAATATTTTAGCCAAGTCTCCATAACGAGCAATGATAAAAAAAATATATATAAAGAAATACATAATAATAATAATAATAATAAAAAAAGTGAAATTCATAAAAGTTATGATAATGATAATGATAATAATACTAACAGTAATGATAATAATCTAATCCCAGCTAATCTTATAACTTTTGTCTATTCTAACAGCACTTTTTACTGACCTACACTGACTTCAGCTAGCCCATTTTACGACCATCATCGACCACTTGCCACACACATCATAATCACATGTGTGCTACCCCAATGAAGGAGAAGAGAACATCAGGAGCGAGCAAGCAGCGACGCCTCAACTTATTATCGTGATAACATTAGTCAACCACCCCACTGCACTCCCAAAAAAAAAAAATTAGTAAGAGTGAGAGAGAGAGAGAGAGGAGAGAGAGAGAGAGAGAGAGAGAGAGAGAGAGAGAGAGAGAGAGAAAGGAAATACAGGCAATCGATCATGATTCAACGCCCGAAATTTGCCAACGTATCCCATGCCAGACGCCCACAAATTGTATGAATTATTTAAATATTGATTTATTAGTTGAAATTTTTCATCTAATTTAATAGGGTGAACGGGGCACAGGGATTGGCGGCTGGGCGATGTTTTTCGGCTGTTTCACTGTATTGCAGGCAATTTATGAGATGGGGGGCCACGGCATATGCTGCCATATTCTACGTGTGTGCGTTCCCATCTCTCTCTCTCTGTGTGTGTGTGTGTGTGTGGCGGAGCATAAATGGAAAATTGAAAATTAAATGTGGGAAAAATGCTGCTGAGAAGCCTTTGACAAGAGTCAGAAACATGGAAGCAAATTTGTTGTTCTTGTTGCTTGGCTAAATGAAAACTCGTTTATTAATCTACTAGTGGTGTCTGTGTGTGTGTGTGTGTATGTGTGTTAGTGTTGGTTGTGTGTGTGTGTGTGTTATGTTTAAGCTTTGACTGCTAAAAAAGCACAGACGCCTTTTGCTTGAAGCCAGCGCTAAAGCTACAAATGTGCAATAGCCGCACAGGACATTTACCCACGCACGTCACACACACACACAGACGCACACATACACATAGACACGTCACACGCATATATATATATATATGCATAGTTTATATCGCATCCGTTTTTGCACATTAATTTACTGACCTTTTGTGCCTTTTTGCATAGTTTTCCAACTGAGGCCCAGGGCACACCCACATCTAGCTGCCAGCACACTCTCTCTCTGATCCCAAACACACTCACACACACACACACACACACACTACCTATTTTGCTTACCTAGTGTAGCAACGTCACACACGCAGAGCTTGTGCTCGTATCTCTTTCTGCTTCGCTGTGAGCCGAGCGAGAGGCAATGAAAAACTTCTTTTCTCATATGCCAGTGTGTGTGAGGCTTAAGCTGGCTGGCTGGCTGCTGAGGCTGTTCTTGTCCGCTCGTAACATATTACAGCGTATGATGAATGTGTGACATTTTTGCAGCTTGTTTGTTTGTTTATTGTTTGCGCTTTCTACTTTTAGTTTTGCTTTTATCCAGCAGAACAAACAAACACAAACACACACACACACACACACACACACTCACACACTTACCGATGCTATCACACTGAGATACCCACACTAACCCAATAAAGCATTCAAAGTCTACTGTATAAATATGTTTGAGCAATATGATATACTAGCAAATACCCTGTAAACAAATTGATGAAAGAAATTAGGAACCAGTATCAAACATTAAATTAGTATCTATATATATGTATATGCAGCAGACCTGGAGACTCTAACTCTAAGGATGTATGAGATATAATTTTCATAATGATTCTCCATAAATGTTCAACCGATAACTCTAGAACGGAAAATGTTATCGAGTTTCTGAATTCTCTAGCTCTTATAGTTTCTGAGATTGATGTATTCATACATATGGACGTACGAACAGACGGACAGGGCTATAACGACACAGTTCGCTTGCATGTTACATGCTTTTAACGAAACCATTATACCCTGATTTCCCAGTTTCAATGGGTTCAGGGTATCAAAAGTTTTTTAGTAAAAACTCATTGATTCTCCATATAGCTGTTTATAGCTGTTTCGAATTGTTACTTTTCGTTTTAGATATTTAATAGACATATAATATATAAACATATAATTTTGATAATCTTTTTCTAACTAGATGATTTTGAGAAGACACGCTTCTCACTTAACTTCTAATGAGAATGAATAAGAATTTTGAAAGGAATATGCGTTCGACTATCCCTCTGTTTGGAATATATGATAAATTGGACATATATGATATCTATAGGATCTTTAGCAGCTCTAGAATTGATAGAAATGAATACATAGTACATAAAGTTTGTATCACTTATATACTCCACATGCTATACATATATATATATATATAAATATCATACATGGCATATTTAGTATATATAATTCAAGTAGCATATAGCATCCATGAGCATTTAGTAGCAGGTACTATTTAGTCCATAATTATCGAATTTTCCATGCGCATTATCTTATATTCTCACTATTTACATACCTTAGAGTGCGATAGACTCAAGACTAAATGCTTTCAAGACGCGCAGCGAACCAAGCTTACGTTACACCAACTTGCTTTCCCACTCACTCACTCCAACTTTTTTATGTCTACCTCCCTCTCTCTCTCTCTCTCTCTGTCTCTTACACTTCGCTTGCCCAATTGCCAATAGAGTCCTCCCTCTCCCTCTCCCTTCCACTCACGACCTCTTTCACCTCCCCCAAATGCTGTCTTGCTTCATGTATTTCATAAACAAATAAACTCATTGTATTCGCAGCATCAATATACATATTTGTGTGTGTGTGTGTGTGTGTAGTGGAAAGGTACTTATTATCATCTTGGATTTGATGCAGCATCTCGTTCATGCAAATAAGAATATCCCGTTGCAATGGTACTGCATATGTGTATATACATACATATATATGTATATATTGTAAAGGGTGTTGCAGCATTCCGCTTATTATAATCTAAGATCTGAAACGGCCTCTCGTTCATGCAAATGGGAATATCCACTTGCAATCGGGCGGCATGCATACACACACATATACACATACACACAGCCATAGATACATATTAAGGTTATTGAAGCATTCCGTTTATCACAAAAGGAATTGTGAATTTCACAGAGATAAATCAATTCGAACTAAGCTACTCCGATTGCAGTCTGTATTCCTGTTGTAGTCCTGCTGTAGCTAGGCGACAGCTCAATGCAAAATATTCTTGCAATATAATCAAATTTCATATGATTAACAGACCAAAATTAATGAATATGCTCTGATGCACTCGACAGCTGCATTAAATGAAGTCGAGCAAAAATTGCAACGGCATTTTAATGAATTTACCATTCACAGCGAACATATCGAGTGCATTTGCTGCTCAAATGTCAAACAGAATTAAGCAAATCTGAACTCTAGAAAATAATTGGCAACCAAATTACAGGCGAAGCTCACCTCAGTCAGTCCAAACAACAACAAAACAGCATCATTGAAGCGCACTCACAGTGGAGTGAGCTTGTGCATTATATATGCAGTTAAATATACAGATACATATATGCTATTATATCTCTTTAAATTTGTATATATACGAGTTCAGCATCGCTTTTGTTACTCACTGCCTTTGCGTCTGTCAGCAGAGTCTAGAAGAAGCGTGTAAGCTGCTTTGTTTGTATTAACTGCTAGAAGAATCCTGACTAGCTTTGGTCAAGTTAACTCACATTTACATATATACATATATATATGTATATGTATGTATGTATATGCTCTCTTCTGTTTCAAATTGTAAGGGCTTCAGGCACTGCGCAGCAACATTAATTTAGAGTTGAAAGTGCGTTAGAGTTGCTTCGCTACCGACGCACAAAATGTTCCCAATTTAAGAATTTAATAACCCTTCAAAACAATGGGGTTTATCTGACCAAACGTCACCAGGCAGGCAGCAGCAGCAAACGCTTTGGGGCCGGACCCGGCGTCAAGGTAACTGCGACATATTAGCTAGAATATGCTGTGCAGATAGGTGGCTGCTGCTTTGAGGCCAAACATTTCGGTTGGAAATGATGAACGTGGTTGACATGGACAACGCCGCACGAAGCGCTATTGCATGTTGGCAATAGGGCTGATAAACAAAACTCTGGACTTCATTTTGGAGCAGAGAAATTCCTTTCGAATTCAGCTGATGCAAACGACAAAGGATTCCCAGCTCTGGTCAAGGTGTGAGCTGGCAAATAGACTAGACTCGAGACACTGCATGAAGCCTTTGTTTTTGCGATTGGAGCTTCAGCTTCTATGCAGCTATGCATTTGAAGCCATCTCATGGCCAGAGAGAGAGAGAGAGAGAGAGAGAGAGGGAGGGAGAGTCAAGGAAAATCGGAATTTATTCTGAATATCTGATTACATTTTTGTTTTCCCCTTTTGCAATAAGTGAAAATCATTAGCCAAACTGAATTTAGGCTTACTTCAAATGCCGGAAACTGCCTAATCTACTCCATTTGCTCCTCAATTTGGCTTAGTCAAGTGTGTAGTTGGCGTACGGGTTGTGCGAGACTCGTTCGACTTTTTACAGTTCAATGCAGTAAACAACATTTGCGAGCTTTTAGCACTCGAGCTGGCATATTTACCGCACGTGCCGTTGTCTGTGTTACTTCCATTACACACGCATGCAGATTACTTTGTAAGCATAACGCTAGAGAGACCGAGAAAGTTAGATATACAGAGACAGAGCGAGAGAGAGAGAGAGAGAGAGAGAGAGAGGGGGAGACAGTAAGTAAGTGTAGTCAGAGAGAGATTTTGTAGAACCTTGAAGCCCGTACATGGCCAAGGTTCTTTCAGTTTTCCATAATGCTTTTGCCATAAACTTCTCCGAGCTCTGACAGTATTTGTGTACGTGTGTGTGTGTACGTGTGTGTGTATCTGTGTGTGTATTGCTGCAGCCTTTGTGCTGTTGCTTCAAGAACTGCTGCCAGCCACAAGATCATATTTAAGCAATATTTCTTTTCCACTGTGAAAAGCAAGTTAAAATAAGCAAGAACATGGCAGCTGCGCTCAATTGCATAAAGCTTGCTTGCTGTTCAAATATAGCTAAATTCAGTCAAGCTTAGATAGGTGTAGCATATATAGAGTAGCTTCACTATGTACATATTGAGAGTCAGAATGCAAAAAGAGTATATTGGTTCTATATGATGTATGTCTTGATGTACGCTCATTTGTCCGTCTGTTCGAAAGTAATTCGTTCCGTGTTTCCATTCGTTCTTTCTTCCGTCCGTCTGTTCATCGTTCTTTTTATACTTCCGTCTGTCGTACGTTCATCTGTTGTTCATTCGTCTGTTGTCCGGCCGTCAGTTCCACCGTCCATCTGTTTATCTGTCCGTCCGTTCATCTGTACGGCCGTGCATCTGTTCGCCCGCTCGTCAGTCTACCCATATTTCCGTCCGTCCATCCGTTCGTACGTCCGTCCGTCCATCTCTCCATTCGTCTTTTCATCCCTCCGTTCGTCATCCCTGCCATCCGTCCTCCTGTCCATTCATCCATCTGTCCGTCTGTCCGCAAACAACTTCACGCCCTTGTGTCTGGACAGACGACGAGCAAGACATAGTTGACACTCAGCTAATATATTCTCATGCTCACACAATGAACAAGCTTAAGAGCAAACAGTTTTAGATGTAGAAAATCAGATGCAGAAGCTAGTCTTCATGGCAAGCTTACAGCCCGGAGAGCCTAAGTATGCGTTCACTGAGCTCCAAGACCAAACTCGTCTTGCTTAACCCACTCACATAGTCATTTATCTCTACTTAATGTCCACATTCGCACGCGCTTGGAAGCGGTTTATTATTGTTAATTCATATACACGCAGAAAAAAAGTGATTTATCGAAATGCCATTTAAATATAAATTGCTTGAGGCAAGCGGGGATTTAGTCTTAGAATCGACGGAAGTCTAAGTCATCCAATTCCAATAGCGTGTTATCTTCCTCTTGATAGCCAATGGGATCAAATTCACTGTGCACATCCACGATTGTGAATCCATGTCGACGGTAAACGTCATCATCGTCCATCTCGAATGTCGGTAGCGGCAGCTGGGTATGCTGAAGTGGATCAACTATGTCGAGATCGGCTGGCGGCATCGTAATCGTTGGCCCAAACGAATCCATATCCTCGTCGAGCTGCACTTGCTCCTCCTGAGAATGTAACAGCAACATCATCAGCCGCGGCTTATTGTGCGACAATCGAAATATCTGGGGATCTGTATGAGCACCCATTATTTATTTTCTGATCTATAGAAATACTCTATTGAACATAAAACATTTAGAATAGTTGATACATATACAAAATTTGATATATGAATGCAAACGATACACGACGTATACAAGTTAGCTGAGCTCGAAACCCGACTGTATCAGATATACAGACATATAGCTATATATGTGATGTACAAATTTATATTTCAGTAAACACAACATGCGCTCTGTAGTCTTTAATAATTTGACAATTTTTCATAATCGAACTAGACTTGCACAATTATCACAATTATTATATAAGTTATCCCTTGACAGCATCTCTACAGGCTTGCTATGGTGGCCTGACATGGTTTCTATTTAATATCTGCTCTCTGTCTCTATAAATTAAACACGTCAAATTCTAGTTACTTTTCAAGAATGAACACTTCACATCATTTTTACTGCCGATGCCTTCAAGTGAAGCTCTTGAAGTATGATAAGTCCATTATGCTCTCGATTCTGACGATTTGTGGATTAATCGCAAGTTTTGCATTATCTGCAGGAGATGTTTTTGAATGTCCTAGATGTGTTCTGATGTATTCTTACATACATTGTAACGTAGCATTTACAAGATATTCTCATATACATTGTGACTGAAGAGTTAAAGGAAAAGTGCATACATTTCAGTCCTTCAAACATTATAGTATTTGGTTTTGATAGAATGATATATCAGATCATGATCAAACGGACAAGAGAGATATATAGAGGATGAGTGACACAAAGAGAGAGAAAGGGACAGAGAGATAGATAGATAGAGAGGAGAGAGAGAGAGAGAGCGAGAGAGAGAGTGAGAGAGAGAGATATACATATATTTGTATATTCTTAACTCTGTCTACTTCTTACCCTCAATCTCTCCCAGCCTCTCAGTCAGGCTCCCTCCTAATTTGAGAACTAACGTGGCCAGGCTTCAAATCTACGTGTTTTTCCGGTTAGCCAATTTTGCTGTGAAATACAGTAGATCTACGTAACTTTTTTTTAGCTTAAAAAAATTAAAAAAAAAATAACAAAATTATACTATTAATTTATGGAATTTGGAAACATGCCCCAAATGTGCAAAGATGGTAGCTTTGCTTTCAAACTATTGTTGAGTTTGGTCGCTGGATTAAAAGTGTATAAGCTTTCATTTTCTGCAGCTACTCCATCCTCAAAGGAAAACTATTTTGTGGTACCCTAAAACTTTCAATATAAAATTGACGAGGAGTTTTGAATTTCGATGCTTTTTAATCACGTTCCATATTATTATTTTTTTTGGTCAACAAAGCCTGCAAAGTTTCCCTCGAACAATACAATTTTTGAAGGGAAAGTGGTTCTCCTCGTTGGCGGAAATCAATCCTTTAGAATTTTTTTCATCAGGGTAATAATAAAAAATAGATTTTAGAAGCAACTCAACTATTGTCTTGTAAATGCAGAACATTTCGTAGAACAAATAAAAGTTTTGGACTTTCTGACTGCATTTTCCCTGTTTAAATTGTTGAATACAAGAAGCAAAAAGTTTCAGAAAAACTCCAAAGAAAATTCTGTCGTCGAATTAAGCATATTTGGAGAATCGGACTCTGCAGGCTTTTACTGGTCTTCAATGCAGCTCCTTGAAAGTAACGCTTTACGCAGGGAAGTTGTTCTACAGCTTTTCAAAATACTTGACAGCAGAGATAGAGGATTAGCCACTTGTTGTCCCCGGGATATGTAAAAAAGGTTTGTGTGTTTCCACATTAAGAAGACTTGGCAAACTCCTTATGTCTCCGATACGTTTGGGCTTTTTTGATATAAAGTTAATAGACATCTCTTGCAAATCCTTCCACTATTTTTTTTGGGGCCATTTTTTGCACGCATTAAGAAGATGCGCATTTCAACACAATAGTTTAAAGCGATTGTACGCGATGCCAATCTTTTTTTGCAATTGCGCTGCCTAAAACCTGAATGAAAATGGCATTCGTAAACATTTGAAAACGGAATTTAGTGTGCTGCTAATCCAATATAAATCTTTTTTTTTCATTAATCAAAATTATATTGATATTACCAAAATTTTAGTTTTAAGTATTTGCAATATTTTTATAAAGTACGTAGTTTAGTCTCTTTACACGTACGTACGTAGATCCTCTTTCAAAATACGAATTACTGAAAAGACGGAGGGTTGGCATCCCTGCCTCTCAAGTCTCTCCTCTTCCTTCTTCTATCCTTTCTCGTTTACGGCTTCTCACTCACTCTCAGCCTCAGTCAGCTACTCTCTCTCTCTCTCTCTCTGTCTCTTATTATCATCTCCCTCTCAGTCACTCCCTCCCTCCCTCTTCTCCCCCTTCTCCCACCCTCTCTCACTCTCTCACTCTCTCTCTCTCTCACTTTCTGTTTCACACTTCCTCTATATCCCATTCAGTTCTCAGCTTCCGACTCTGATTCTCGCCTTCAGTTTCAGCACGAACATTGACAGCTGCGTAAAACTTGTTTTTCTTATATCATATAAAACATATACAAACTAACTTGCACATGTTTAACTTCATGCTTACTCTATGTCTTCAACTTTTGCGCGCCAATTTTCCAATTGTCTTCTTCCGCTCTGTAAGTAAGCATTTTCCATGTACGCAACAACTTTGCATCTTTGCGTTGCCCTACATCATTAAAGTAACAGCAAACACAATCCTTTGGCAACTCTCGTGGCAGAAACTTCTTCTTGTGCAATGTGTGTCTCTGTTAGGGAACTTGTTGCCTCAGCGGTCCAAAGTTTTCGCTCCTGTTGCTCTTTCAAGTAATCCCCTTACTATCGCCCTTTTGGTTTTTAATTGCTGTCACTTTTGGGTAACTGTTAATCTTATTTGCTGGGCATATTCGTAGACTTTCCGTATATGCTTCTTGTCTTTTATTCTTTCCTAATGTTATCTATTTGCAAATGGGCTTTGGTTAAGCACCCACAAATCATTTAGCCTTAAGTTATTTGGCCCGCTTTCCTCTCTCCCTCTCTCTCTCTCTCTCATTTTCCCGCTCTCCCTACTTCTCTCGATTTCTCTCGCACACTCTTTTATTCCTTTGCCATCCGCCTTTATTGTGCTTTTAATTCCAATTCCAATTTCACACAAAAACTTTTATTTGGTGCAGCCTTTGGACTCGGACTTGGACTTGGACTTGCTCTTGGACTTGGACTTGGACTTGGGACTTCTTTTTGTTTTCTTACTTTTCTGTTTTCTCTCTTTCTCTGTTTGTATACCCTGCAATCCCATTGAGCATTTGTAAAGGGTGTATTGATTGTCAGCTGAAAACCTCAATGCCTTCAGCTAAGTCATAGATGAATGAATGGAATGAATTGAATGAATGTAATGAAATGAATGAATGAATTTGGTCCTTCTATGCTTCGATATCTAAATTGTGTATCGATAATTCCCAATGATTTCAAGCTGGAGCTGGGAAATTTTGTATGCAGATTTTTATAAAGAAAGCAAATGAAAATCAAGAGTGAAGCCTTCTGCTTGTCTGTCTTATCATCATGTAGAAGTCCAGCTTGCATTTGAGTTGCGAGTTTTATGCTGAGGTCGGGGTATCTGCTAGCTGAGCATGCCCGACTGCAGCGCTGCTGGCTGTTTTCTTTTTAGTCAACTGCCAGGCGGAACTTTTGCGGCTGGTCTTGAAAGTTTTGCGCACTGCATGTTTGGCTCGTGTTTTGTGTCGTGTCGTGTTGTTCCGATTGCGGTAAATGTTAATAATGGGCCATTGTTTGCCAAAGGATTCCATTTCACTTACACCAAGCATTGTTGCTGCTGCTCCTAGCACTCCTAGAGCTCCAGGAGCTCCTAGGGCTGCTGCTGCTACTATTTGTAGCGTGTCCTTGTCCTTGTCCAATAATAGCTCAGGCAGCAGCCAGCGCAGCAGCTTTACTGCAAACTTAACGCAAATCTCCCTCGCTCCCTCTCCATTTCTCTCTGCCGCGACAGCTGTTGCCCCAAATAGAAAGTGCAATTAAAGACCGAACCGAACCTTATTGTAAATAGGACTAAACTACTTTTAGGCAGTTTCGTGGCCAGCCGCAACTCCCGCAAATAAAGCAGCTACGATTGCAGCAAAACTTTGCTGTGGCCAAACTTTTGTCTGCTTTAATTTGATTGTCACAGTCTCGAGCTATTAAGTTGTACAGCCGAAGGCTAGATTGCATTTGCTATGCTCTACTTCACTTACAACTCGCACAGCTTTAGGGAAATTAAAATTTGATTGATTTGATGCAGCTTTAAATATATCTGTATTTGAAACTCTGCTCTCTACGAGCACAGCTTGAAATTAGTTCCCTCATTTAAGCCCAACTTTGCAAATGCTTTTGCTTTGCATGCGGCGTATACGTAATGGGCTTATGCAAATGTATTTGAAATACATTAGTGCTGCGCATGCAGATATTAGAGGTGAGCAAGCATATCTACGTATGTGCTTGCACATGTATATAAATATTATAACAGCTATTAAAAGCAACCCATAACACCCACACACTGGCGCAATTACCAGCGACTTCCTGTTTAGCAGTTACTTCGCCAGCCATCTTGGCGCCGCTCTTATAACGGTAAACAAGTCAACAGCTATACACATATACATACATATATATATATATACATATTCATATATATGTGCGTCATGTGTGTGAGTGTGCTTTGTGCTTACCACGCCCAGCTATTGCCAGAAGGACGACAACAATAAGAGCAGTGACAGCAGCCACAGCCAGCGGGGTATGCACGACTATGGAACGAGCTAGCAAGTGCAGAGACTTTCTATTGAGTATAACACATATACATACATACATATGATATATATTATCAGCAGAGGCAGCTTCAAAGAATTCCTTTGACTTGCAACAGAGTTTGCTCAGTGCTCTGCACACTCTATAACATATGTTAACTAACAGTTATCCACGCTTTTACTAGCCTAGCCTAGCCTTTTGTCATTTTTGATACAGGGTACAGCATAACAATAAAAAATCTTCTGTAAAGCAAACCGGAAGTAAGGCATATTTTCCGCTTAAAATGCCACAATATGTTGACTTCAACCAGTGACAAGAACAACAACAACAACAACAACAGCAAACAAGGACAGCAAGCACAGCAAGGACACACAGAACATCAACAACACCAGCAGCAACAACAACAATATGCTTGACAACGAGCTGAAGCAACAATTTTTCTACATACATATATATATATTTTTATTTTATTTAGCTTTGGTCCGGCTTTATTGTTGGCCTTTATTGTTGTTGTTGTTGTTGATTCCATTGTCATAAAGCGCACATGAAGCGTTTCCACACCTCTATTTATTTATTTCTTTTTTTTATTTAGTTATTTTTAATTTTGTTGTTTCTTTTTGCAAGTGCTAAAGAAATGCTGAGTGTCTCAGCTATTGACTGCACTCTCAACTAGAACTGCGACCTTGACTACTTCTCAGATTAAAGTAGACAAAATCAAAGAAATATTATTATTATATGCAACTTAATGCCATCACTTAGATTAAAATCCCGTCTAGCTTTAATTGATTCCGCGTAACTGGCAATTGGGTAAGCGAGAAGCTCTATACTTGAGAATCGATACTCCATATACTTTGCGTACTCTATATACACTCTGTATATTCACTCGGTGAGTCTCACTGTGTGATCTCTGTATACTTTATGTGTGATGTCTGTATACTCTCTATATACTCTCTGTATGATCTCTGAATACTCTCGGTCGACTCTCTGTAGACTCTCTGTAGACTCTCTGTAGACTCTCTGTAGACTCTCTCTATAGCCTCTGTAGACTCTCTGTAAACTCTCTGTATACTCTCTGTAGATTCTCTCTAGACTCTTTATATACTTTCTGTATACTCTCTGTATACTCTCTGTAGACTCTCTGTATAGTCTCTGTATACTCTATGTCGACTCTATGTCAACTCTCTGTAGACTCTCTGTAAACTCTCTGTATACTCTCTGTAAACTCTCTGCATACTCTCTATAAACTCTCTGTTTGATCTCTGTATCTCTTTGTATACTCTCTGTATATTCTATGTTAGCCCTCTTTATACCCTTACTCTCTGTAAGCTATCTGCATACTCTCTACAGCATAATTGATTCAAATAGCTAAATGCTCAAATCATCATCTTGTAATTGTTTTATATCAACATACAATCGTTGTCATTGTGCCGTAGCCATTTGAGGAATGCGGCGATTTTCGTGTATCGTTCGCAATATGAGGCCTGAAGTCATATTTATGTAGTTATATTGTGAATGCTTCGGCAACATGTCGTCAACTATTTTGACTGGTTGAATGAATGGACTTCGCTGAGACTTTAGCAGTGATTGATTCCTGAACTGCTGCAATTCAGACTCGATTATGCTAAAATCTGAGTCAAAGGAGTTATGCAGACGGTGGAAAAAATAAAGACTCTTTGAGAGATTTAGGAATATCAATCAATAACTAATTTAATAAATTGGCATTCGCTTCTGCAGCATAACAAATAGCAAATTCAATTTGACATTGCTTTGATAGCAGGTGCCGCCTTACCTCAACTTAATTAAGAGCTGCAAATGCCTCAGCTTTGAGTCTTGTCAATAATATGCAGTAAATAAATTTTCGCATGCAGCTTGCATTCCAAGCAAATTTATATTAAATTATTTTGCTTTGCTTTGCCGCGTGCACTGCAATTTTTGCTTCACTTATTTGGGTTCGGATTCGTTTTTAATTAATTCTCGACTGCAGTTTTATGAAACGTGGCCAGGCAAGAATTTTGCAATAAAAACCACACGCCATGCGAATTATAAAAAAAAAAGGCAGAGTATACAGGGCTTTATTAGAGTGCACTTTCTGCCCAGAAGGCAAATAGCCCTGAGAGGTCAGAGGTCCAGACCAGCAGGATGCAAATAATAATACAAGAATGAAATGCAGAAAAAAAGAAAAGAAAAAAACAGGCAACCGGACAGGTGCATTTCGTTTAGATGGCAACTAGCCGGAAAGCAGATTGTGGGCTGGGGTTTGGGGGTCGAAGGCTGCCACAGCTAATGGAACTTGGCGTTTACCCTTATCTATGGTATATACCTGTTTCGATATTTACATACATGCAATCCATATGCATGGGCACAATAGCCATACAGACGTATTCATGGACACGCATTGTTCAACAGTTAGGCAAGTGCGTGGCCCCCCGCCAGATAATACCCTGCACTTGTGCACTTGGCATTGTGAGCCGACGATGTGATAATCCTCTTATATGCACGTTTGGGCTGCCACAATCTATTATGCATAATCTATGGGATTCTTGTATTATCAACTCTAGTTAAGCGGCTCTTCCTCTCACATTCAATTTCACAACAACGAGTGTGAGTAAGAAATAGGCAGCTCATCTGCTAGTCGGTCTAACTCTGCTGCTCACTTGAGTCACTTGAGTTTTGTTTTTACCAATTGCAGCACGTGAGCATCCGATGCCTTTTTCCCTTTGCTGGCCGTCGTCTATTGGCTGCGACCAAACTCAATTTGCGCTTCGATATTCAATTATTGGCCACAAATTGTGACCATGCAGCGTTAGATGCATCACCCATCATCCATAACACATCGCCCATCCCCCATCGCCCATCGCCCATCGCCCTTAGCCTGTAGCCCATCTCATAAACAAAGCTGCATGCTGCATTAAAAACGGATTTTTGTTTTAGTTTGCTATCATTTGTCATTTGATCTCTTGGCAACGATGCAGTGCAGGGGATTTCATGCATCTCCAAAGGGCTCAACAATTGCAGAAGAAATAAAAAAAAAAATAGCAAAATTTTGTATTTTTGTCAAATCAATAACTCATGCAGCACAGTGTGTGAGATTGATGAAAATGTGTCTAAATATTCATTAGACTATAGCTTGATAGATACTGATTACGCGAATACTGATTCAAATTTCAAGTGAAAGTCTTAGCTTATCGATAACGCATCTATCGATATGTGATAGTTTGGCAATTTAAATGTGTTATTTAAATATGATATTATTAACATTCGAATATACATTTCTTTAATGCCAATTTCGGTTTATCGATAAGTATTGAATCGATAATAGATATTGCCTTATTTATATATATTGACTTATTGATTATATATATTTTAAAGTTATATGAAGTTATGCACCGATAACAAGTGATCAAAATTAGCTTTGCTTTCATTATCGTTATCGATAAACTCAGAAAGTTATGCCTACAACTCATAATTCAATCAAAAATGTTTAAGCAGATATATTCTAAAAACATAAAAAAATATATAAAAAACAAATAAAAACTTAAATGATTTTTTGTGGTTTATCGATAGCACGTTTTGAAAAAAAAAAAAAACAATTTTCAAACTGAGCCTAAAACTTACGAACTGTGTGAACATAATGGAGGCTTTCATTAAGCTAATGTTTACAAAAAAATTATTTGTAATTTGGCTATCGATAACTTGCATTGGTGCATTTGTAAAATGATTATTCTTATGTCACAGTTGCACAATTGCAGTCTTTTCTAGCTGAGCTAATTGAGTTAACAGATTCCTAAAGCAATTAGTCCGGCTGCAGCTGCAGGGTATTGCGAGAACGTGCACCGCCCACTCAGCAGCTCCCCGAGGTAATATACGAAGACATTGCGTATGCCTGCCAAAATGCAATAATCAAATTGACTTGCAATCAGCAATGCATTCGTGTTTTCTCCATTTAATTCAAATGCCAGGCACACACACGAGCACACACGCGCACGCATTGCACTCAGAATTTTTGATGGTGCGAGTACTCTATGCGTATTCAAAATGCGTAATATCAAGTGCGTGGGACAAAAGAGCAATAGGGAAAAGGGAGAAGGGAAAAGGGAAAAGGGAAACTGCGCTTTTGATTCAGCCGCACAAACACATCTTAATTGTTGACAAAAAAGAAGAAAAAAATGCGAGATGCAAAACAATAAGTTCAGCATAAGCAACAGCAAAGATACCCTGTAAAATTTGAAAAAAGAAATCATAAGCGCGAATGACAGAAGAATGATCTTTTAGTTAAGACAACTCACTGATTCTCTTAGAAAACTGAATACTTCTTAAGTAAGCTCCAGTTAAATCTACATTATTAGATAAGCTAAAATGATATATTAATATATATATGTGTACATATCTATATGCTTCATACATACACCCTACAATATGTGTAGTTTTTTTTATATAATAAAACATGTATATATTAATATATAACTGAATATTGAATGCGCTTGGGGCACACATATTTACAGGGCATAAGCAAAGGGATATGCAAACATCAGATATCATTACAATTGAATATTGATATTGACATTTGCCTGGCTGACGCAAACAGACTACCAAAAAGAAAAGCAAATATGAGCGCTGAGCTGTAGCATATCCGACTGCAGAATACCCGCCCTTAGCACACTTGACTTGACACTTTGACAGTTTGTAAGGCTTTAAGATAAGAGCGAAGGGGTATGCACGACTATAAGCATTCAAAGCCAGCTTTTTTCTTATGTTCACTAATTATTTGCAAAGCCAATAGACTCGCTTTGCCGGGACGTGAGCGAGCATAACACGTGTCCACTCTACGCTCGATGTTAATATTTGTAAATTGTGAATTATTCTTCGATATATGAGCTCTTAATTAATATCACTGAAGTTAATAATGTCGTCCGACACATGCCCAAACATTGTAATGCATAAATTGGCAACAAATTCGGTTGCAAATTCAACTGAATGAATTTTAATAACGCCCACACACAAGCAAATAATCAAATCAAATAACAGAAACCAACAAACAACAACGGCAAATATCACAAAAACTTAAATGAACAAACAAATTTAAATAAATAAATTTCCATTTATGGAAATTTATAATATCGAATATGACAGACATCACATCTGCGCCGCGGGCAGTAAACAATTTTTTGTTGACGATGAGTTCACAATATGAACAGAATTAATCATTTTTTATTATTAAGCAAAAAAAAAAAAAAAAAAACAGCTAAACACCCCTATTCCAATCGCATGCCTCGGCCAATGCACATGCATCCGTTCCTGATACTAACCTCTGCTATAGCCTTTGCCCGTGGCCTCCTCCTTACTGTCTCTCTCTCTCTCTCTCTGTCACCTTTCTCTAGCACTACCTGCTGCTGCTGCTGCTGCTCCTGCCCCTTCCACACCTTGCTGCAAAACCAAATGAAGCATGAAACATTTTCAATTTGCCAACCACACAAAAAAAAAGAGAGAAGAAAAATGTTCAAGATTTTTCTCATATTTGTCAAAGTGCAGCTTAGAGGGCAGTTCTATTGCATTTGTCTCGAAACAACCTTCAGTATTATCGATAGACGCAGATATGTGCATAAATTGATAAGTGTATAGCTGTTTGAATGTTTCACAAGCAAAGTTTAGCTTAGTAGATAGAAGTTCTAAAAGTTCTCAGTTCTCAATTGATGAGTTTTCGATAACTCGTGGCTCATATCTATGTTACGCGACAGGGTTATCGAGTCATAAAACGATATGTTTGATATATTATACTTCATCTGACTGGCATGAACTAAAGAGTTAATAATAAGTCAGGCAGTCTTTCAAAGTAGAAGTGTATTCAATCTCATTTTAATTCCAAACCAAAAGGTAAGTCAATGGGTTATATAACACGTAGTATGCAGATGCACAATAATAAGTTTGGATAATATATGCAGATGTAGATTTTTATATATTATATTAGATATTTTATACAAGAAATCGTTCTCCATAGTGGCATGGGCACTGCTTGCTACACAAAAGTAGAGTATTCGATAACAGTGAGATATCGAGTACTTAACTTTTCGAAAACAGCGAGATGTCGATTACTTCACTTTTCTATAACAGTAAGAAATCGAGTACTTTCATTTTCAATAATACTGAGAGATCGACTGCTTAAGTTTTCGATAACAGTGAGATATCGCATGCTTAACTTTTCGATAACCGTATGATATCGAGTGCTTAACTTTTCGATAACAATGAGGTATCGATTACATCACTTATTTTTAAGAGTACGAAGTCGAATACATTATTTTTTACAATAGTGAGATAACGGATGCTTAACAGTGTGATTTTCGATAACAGTGTGATATTGAGCGCTTAAGGAAGTATCGAATAATTAGGTTTTTGATAACAGTGAGATATCGCATGCTTAACTTTTCGATAACAGTTGGCTATCGAGTGCTTAACATTTCAATAACAATGAGGTATCGATTTAGCTTTTACCTTTTCTTTTTGTTAACAGTACGAAATCGAGTACGTTCATTTTTGATAAAAGTGAAAGATTGAACTCTTAACTTTTCGATAAAAGTGTGATATCGAGTGCTCTACTTATTAAGCTACCCATTCTTTGCATATATTCAAGAAAATTCTTGTATTCCATTAAAGCTCATAGTAATGAAGGAAATTACTGCACAGCACGTCAAGTTTCGCAGCCGCGAAATCTTGAAAATCCAGCGAAATAACTTTTAAGATATTTTCTAAGCTATTGATGTTACGGCCCTCGCTCTGCAGACGCCATGTGGCCTTCGTCAGTGACAGGTTCCCATCTTATGAGTTGAGCCGACCTTGAAATGCTAAATGCGCAAACTAAATGTTTTCAGAGCTTAAGCTTGTGACCAAGGGGGAGAGGAATATGTGTATGTGTGGGGTGTTGTGGGGTGTCTGTGTGAGGTGTCTGTGTGTATTTGTTTGTTTGATTACGTGCAATAATAATATGAAACGCCTAATGAAATGCCCAGTTGAGCCACAAAGTCTGGATGCGATTGCAATTCAAATTTCAAAATTGCAAAATGAAAAATAAGATTTCTTCTATATTATATAACTCTCAATTAATTTCAATTGCATATCTGTTCAAGAATATCGCAACTGCATTCAATTGGCATTTGCCATTTTTGCAAAAAAAATATCTATGAAATGAAATCTCTTAGCAATTTCCCGATTCACATGAAGCAATTTCCCCAAGTTTTTGCCATTTTCGATTTCTCATTGCTTTCTTTATGTTTAGCAACACTTTGACGAAAGCTGCCAATAAGTGAAATGTTAAAGTGACGCTGTTAAGCATTCAATGTTAAAGCGTCGCATCTCTGAATGTTGAGTGACATCGGTTTAAGTGATTAACTTATTAACATATCAATGTTAGCGCTATTGACAATAAACAGCTGTTGAAGTGACTTTTATAATGTGTCTGCGGCTCTTCTAATGTTAATGAGCAACTGTTTGGCTTCGCTAATGAATGTTAGGATCAGTCATAATGAGCAGCTGTTTTACTTACTCTGTTAGAAAAGATCTACATATATGTTATACTGCTGTTATACTAAGCAGCTGTTTTACCTATTCTATTATTATATGTTTATATGATATACTCATTATTGATGAACAGCTGCTTACTCAGTTATTAAGAGATATATGTTATTCTGAATGTTAATGGGCAGCTGTTTACTTACTCTCTTTTATATGTTTATATGATATTCTGACTGTTTCTGAGTAGCGCCTGCAAGCATTTTTGATGTTAACAGAGCTTAATTAACAGAGCTGATTAAAATAGTCATATATGCTCTCATTTTCTAATCATAAATGATTCCTCCGTCGAGAGAAAATTGTACCCTAGCCGCGACTCCTCCTAATGAGTTGCTTATCACTCTTCTTTTTAAGCATTTATGACTCTATTTCGAGTCATAATTTAATCTTAAAAGAGTCTTCCTCGAATCATCGTTTAATCATTTATGACTCTCCTTCGAGGCATATTTCCAATAATGTGAAAAGATAAAAGATTTTTCTTTTTAAATTCATTAAATTTTAAGTTTTTATTTGCATATGTAATCTTAGACTATTTTTTACATTACATAATAAACAAAATAATCAAAAAAGTAAATTCACTAAATATTCATATACATATTACATATATATAGTTTAAATATAATTTAATTTAAACGCCTTCGTTTTGCTAATCTATCATTTGCATGGACAAAATGCTTTTGTAGAACAGAGTTAATATCTTTGTCGGTGCATTTGAACTTCTTATGAGTGATATCTAAAAGCATTAAAACGTGAAATGCTAATGTATTACACAAGTTTTTTGAAAAGAATACATACTTTTTAGAACCGTCAAAATGTAGCACCTTTCTGCACTCGGTTTAGATTTTGTCCCCTTCCAGCTGTAGCTGGAAGCTGCCTCGTCCGACAAAACTCGTCTAACCGCAGCTCTTACAAATTGGGCGGGCCCATCTCCTCCAACTTTAGATATTAGTTGTTTCTGAAAATAACAAACAATTAAAATTAAATTAAATTAAACTAAGATCTGTTTCTGTAATGCTTACAAATTGCCAAAGGCGATTTTCATTTTTTTGCAATTCCTCATCAAATGCAATTACTTCAGCAATCGTATTGAGAGGAAGTTTTAGGATGTCCGTCAAATTGTCTTCAATATAAGAGTTTAGCGTGCTTCTCCTGTTTTCATGTTTTACAGAGGTAACCTCCTCTGTTAACTTGGCAAGTCCCCGCTCATTTGTGTCCTTTAATTCATGTAATTCCTTTTTCAATTCGGAAACGTCACTTCTTAAGGATTTGATTTCGTTGACCAACTCCAATAGAAGACTTTGGACATTTTCGTTCTGTGGTATCGAAACGATTGTCACTAAAAATGCTTTTGTTTTATTCAAATATATATTTGAAAGTTGTCAATATGAATATATTACTTACATGTTGTTAAGCTTGGAGTAGTGTGCAATTGAGATGAAATTGAATTATTGAGTGACATAATGCAGAAGTCGAAAAAATAACGTCCGTCTGCAGAGTCATGCAAGCATATTACTTTCTTAATATTTATTTGATTTAGGGTAAATTCAATTGTGTTAGCGAAGGTAAGGTCAGTTATATGTGGACATCTATTAGAGCTCCTACAAGTACTGGAACATTCTCATTATTCTCTTTTTCAATCATTCTTACAACTGTGTGAATAATTAAACAACAGCTACATTTGCTTCTAAATAAGGGCAGGCCATCAATACCGAAATCTAAAACCAAATTTGGCCACTTTCAATCACTGACAGCTAAAAAGTCTGACAAACAACTCCATAATGTACATAATAAACAACTTTTCTCTCATTTACAGAGCAAGCTGTTTGTAAAATGGTTCTAGCATCTTGAAACTGCAATATTGCATTTACGCAATAAAAGCAAAAGCGCATTGATAGCAACGAAACTTATTTCAAATTCCAAATTCATTTCACTAGACCCTCACATAAGTCAAGTTCACTCTCGGACTGTCGAACTGTTAAAACTTACATCATTATATATTGTAATTCTCTTTTATTGCTTTCTTTTCACTTAATAATAGTTTTAGTATTTCTTATTTTTTACCAAGCGACGTAATTGTTTAGCTTTATTTACCTATATATTTATATGAATTGATTTAAATATTCCTTAAGCACAGCCTCCACTTCACGACAGCGCACTCCACGTTTGCAGTTTTACGACTGACAAAATTTGCACATTTCGACAGTTGCTTGACAAAAAGTGCCGTTTAGTTAAGATCCGTTAGATAACAACAGCGGTTGGATCATTCCAGAGAGCAGAATATGTTTGCATAGCAACAGTGCAATAATCATATTCTAATCATCTGCATGCTCAATTGGCATTACATTTTGCTTTTGTATTCTCAACCAATCATATTTTGAGCATATGGAAGAGTCATTTATGAGTCTTCTTTCGATCGCGCATGAGATGAATCATTTTTTAATCATCAAGGGGACTCAAAAAAGACTCCTCAAGACGATTTCTGTTAAAACAGTCTTCCAAATGCTTGCTGGGATGTTATGCTTACTGTTTCCGAGCAGCCGTTTTACTCACTCTGTTACTAAACTTCCATATGACAGTGAGTAGTTGATGAGCAGCTGCTCTATACCCAGCAAGCATTTGGAAGACTGTTCGAAAGAAGACTCGTAAATGACTCTTCCATATGCTCAAAATATGATTGGTTGAGAATACAAAAACAAAATGTAAAGCGATCGCCAATTGAGCATGCAGATGATTAGAATAATGATCATTGCAACCGTTGCTATGGCAAACATATTCTGCTCTCTGGAATGCTCTCTATTGTTCTCTTATGAAATCTAACGGATCTTAACTAAACAGTACTTTTAATGAGCACATGTCGAAACGTGCAAATTTTTGTCATTTTTAAAGGTGCAATCGCGAAGTGCAAGCTGTCGTGATGTGCGAGCTGTGCCGTGTATAAAAAATATTAAAATATTAAAAAACTAAACCGAGTGCAGAAAGATGCTACATTGTGACGGTTATAAAAAGTCTGTATTCTTTAAAAAAACTTGTGTAATATAATAACATTTCTTCCTTTATATTCCTTTTAGATATTACTCATTGTCAAATGACAGACTGGCAAAACGGAAGTTATACACATATAATATATATATATATATATATATATATATATATATATATATATATGAATATTGATGAATTTACTTTTGATTTTTTTGTTTATTTTGTAATGTAAAAATTAGTTTAGATTATATATGCAAATAAAAAACTAAAATTTAATGAATTTAAAAATAAAATTATTTTTTCATTGCCCATTATTGGAAATAAGACTCGCGGAACAGTCTTATATGATTAAATTATGACTCGAAAAAGAGTTATAACTGATTGACAGATGACTCGAGGAAGACTCTTTTATGATTAAATGATGACTCGAAAAAGCGTCATAAATGATTAAAAAGACGAGTCATAAGCGACTCACCAGGAAGAGTCGCGGCTAGGGTACCATTTTCTCCCGACGGGGGAGTCATTTATGATCAGAAAATGAGCGCATATATGACTATTTTCGATCAGTGCGCGACTCATAAAAGAGTCATTTATGCTCTGTTAACATCAAAAATGCTAGCAGGGATGTTAATACGTCATGCTCACTATTACTGAGCAGATGCTACACTTACTCATTTATTATGATCACTGTTAATGATCTGCTGTAAAGGTGAATCTGCTACTAACAATATCTTTCTATGGTAACGCAGCAGTAGTAGCAACCATGTGACGCTCTTATTAACAGATAGATAGTCTCCAATGTCGCTCTGCTATGGGCAATGTTCATGAACAGCTTCTAATATCCCTCAAATGCATATGATTGCCGATAGCAGTTGCTGCCTTGGCCCTAGAGCAAGTACCTGAAATTAAATTGATTTCAATTGATTCTATATGAGTAAGTATAAAATTAGAATTGCGTAAAATGAACGACAAATGTGCTTTGCCTCTGGTCTTAATAACTGAATCTAATGCAAATGTGTCAAGGTAAGAGAGTATATTGGTTCTATGGATTGTATGCAACAAAGAAGGAGAGTTTTCTAACTGAGAACATATTGCTTGCAATGCTATGAATCCATATCCATACGTACATTGCCTATTGGCGGCAAGCTAAACATATTTGCATTGGACACAGAGAGAGAGAGAGAGAGAGGAGAGGGAGAGAGAGAGAGAGAGAGAGAGAGAGAGAGCGAAACCCCCTCAAATGCACATATAGATTCATAATGGATCTTTATAAGTAGCATTTGAATTGCGTTTTAATTGTAGTCCTGTCAACTACGTCTTCATATTCATTATTTCTTCTCTGAGCGGAGTATTAGGGGTACTCTGTTCGCTTTAATGTTTCAGATGCAGGTTCAATGCCGGCGGGGACAGGCAGAAAAGGATTTTTCAACTTATAAATCTATGTGTGCATGTGCATGTGTGTGTGTGTGCTTTTTTTATTTGTTAGTAAGTAGAATAATCTTTTAATCTTTTTATCTGCTATCTGGATTTGGATCCAGGTGTGTGTGATTGTTTGTGCCTCTATTTATTTTTAAATATTTATTTTTCACTGTGCCGTAGAAGGCTTTATTTTATTATATCAAGCAGAAATTAAATGTTGTTTTATTTGTTTAAAATTACTATTTTTGTAACTACACAAACTAAGCAGAGCTTGCAAATGTTAGCCGTTTCTCAATGTCTGCATATATTTCGAATACATTTGCTGTTTGTATGAATATATTCCTTAGGTATTTGAGTATATATGTTTATATGTGATAAATATTTATATATAGACAAATATCTTAAGGTATAAGCTGAAATAATTATAGCTTTATTTTTTAATTAAATATTTATTTACAGCTTTACGTACGACTACCTTTTGGGCAACTTAATGTGTACTAATTTCAACATAGGATACATATTAGATATTTTAGGGATACGAGGTAAGTCTTGTGGATTCGCTATGAATGGGAAGATATTCAGGTCAACGCGATCCAACGGATGAGAGAATTTTGAGCTGGGCGCGTGACCAAGCTATTGGATGGGAATTTAATGTCTCTTTAGACTTTTTTCCACTTTTTAGTAACCTTAAGATTTCTTTCTGTATCCCTGCTTACAGAGTATCTCACAGTCAGCCATTTCCTAGTAAATAGTCCATTAATAAATGATTAGAGAAAACTCTATTCAATTTAGGTTTTAGTTAAATTTTGTTCTATTCATGAAAATCATATGAAGTCAGTGAAATAATGAAATTTATTTTCTGAACAAAATCAACTTTGCTTTGACAGTCATATTTTAGTAAGCAGATGCCCTAGTTTAGTTTTATTGCTCACGCCTGTTTCAAATTTCAGTTTTTATCCGAATTCAATATTAGAGAAAATCGAAAGTAGCCGCAGCTACAGCCAAAAAAAAAAAAAAAAAGGAAATAGATTAAACTCGCTGGCAAGACGAGAGTGAACAAGCGTAATATATAGATATAGAGCGATGATGGCAGGAACTCGGGCGCAAATAAATATCTACATGCCGTCCATTTGCCGTTTTCCGGAGCTAACTGTAATCGGTGGCTATAGAGATCCGGTTCAGCTGATGCTGCCGCGTTTGCCAACTCCCAGTGAGAAGTCGTCGCCAGCGGCTCTGGCCGCAGTGACTGCTGCCGCCGCCATGGAGGAGGATGTCGGCATCGAGGGCAGCGGACGTTCTATCTATATCATCGATAGGCAGGGGCGGGTGCTGGAGCATGTGCGTTACCATGGCAACGACTATCGTGGCGCGCTCCGTGCTGCCATCAATGTTACGCCTAACCATTGGAAGCAGTAGCAGCCACTCATGATTATCCTGAATCCGCATAGACGTACACACACGCAGACATAAACACACACACACACACACACACACACACACATGAAGACATTCACAATCATTGAACATCAAATTTGCAGTTTTAATCGGGCAAACCATAAAAATAACGAAGACTTATCCAATCTGATAACTTGATAAAAAATTCTTTATCAAAATAAATAACAATTTTAGATAATATTTTTGGAGTTTTCTTTTTTTTAGTATTTACATCATCTACATCTACATCTACATCTACATCTACATCTACATCTACATCTACATCTACATCTACATCTACATCTACATCTACATCTACATCTACATCTACATCTACATCTACATCTACATCTACATCTACATCTACATCTACATCTACATCTACATCTACATCTACATCTACATCTACATCTACATCTACATCTACTACTATCTGCTTTTAAAGTTTCTCGCAGTTGCATTTGTGCAGCTTTCAGTGCGCCTAAAATCCCGCAACAGTTGTTCCAATTAGACAAAGGCCGGTGGTGGGCGTGGCACGCGAGCATCCGGCCAGGTGGGTGGTCTGCCCGGTCGCAAATTGAGTGAGCAACAAGCTGAAAATTGGCTTAAATGGCCGCAGCAGGTGCCACTGCTGATGCAGTGTATACCAAGGCCCTCATCCACCCCCTTCCCTCGCGCAGCTCACTCTCCTCGGCCCCTCCCTCACACCGTCGCTCTGTCTGAATCTCTCTCATTGTGCGTCTGTCGCCCATTTAAAGTTTCGAGTTGGCAAGGCGACACGCGATAATGGTGCACACATGAGCCACCCCAGCCCATCCCCACTCTCGACTCCTGCACACCAATGCCAACCGGCATGCCCCCTGCCCCGCCCGTGCGCGACTTAACGTAATTTATGACTTTTGGCACTGCTCCCACCTGCCCCTTGGCACCGGCTTGAACACGGGCATTATGTTAAATTTTATGTGTTTCAACCATGGCAACAGGTCAAACAGCGTCGTGCATCCACAATCGAGCCACGGCCTCGAATCACCGCCGCTGGACTTCTGCTGCTTCTGTTGCTGCGGTGCTTAAGGTTTCCGGGTCGCAGTTTTGGCTCATCTCGCAGCATCGGGCGACCACACTTAAGTGTCGCCAATCTGATATACTCTGTGGCAGCGACACAGCGGCATATTGTTGCCACATTTCAAGCACATTCTCATGCCTGGTTGATGTATTCAGATCATATGCTTCAAGTTTATTCACACTATTCATAAATTCCCGCTGTGTGCACTATGAACTACTCAAGAATGCGAGCTAAGACTGAGCAGAACTCTAGCTAAAGCAGGAAATACTTGAATGGAAGGCATTCTTCATTATTTAGTAGTAGCTTGCCTTAATTGACTTAAGGGTTTCATGGCCTAAGAAGTCAGCAGAGGATCGGATCGATAGTTATAATTGCCAAAAACTTCAATAATACTTGATAATTATTATATGAATACATATGAACTTAAAATATATAACTCAATTCTTAAAGTTAATTCCATTCGATGATGTACGATAATCGATAATAATCGATAATCGCTTTCGCTCTGAACAGGGGCCTTCGGTTCATTTAATTAGAGAGCGATACGTTGAGGTTCGGCAAGTGAAGACAACCTTGCAAATACAGCACATATAAACAAAAGACATTTTGCTTTACTTTATCAAATTCAACCAAATGGGATAATTCAGAGCGAATAAAAGTTTCTTGCCGATCATGAACGAGCTCATTGAGGAACTGACATTTTCCTTCTGTGTTTATTCTTATAGTATGGCTAAAAGACAGTTATTATAATCCTTAGTTCTAGTTTATGCTTTATTTGACAATAAAATTTGTTAAGATTTTTGAATGAGTTATAAGACTAGAATTCATATTGAGATTGTTCTTTCAGCGTAAGCGCAGTGCTCATTGCGTGGTATTTGTGCGTCTGTCAATCAACAACTTTATCCCCCTCTCTCTCTCTCTCTCTCTCTCTCTCTCTCTCTCTGCCATATGTGAATCTTTCACACACGCACACTCAGACAGAGCAACACCTGAGCTCCACGGGGCATTCAGATTGAATGGAATCGAATTTGTGTTCGTGAGCGGGTCGCCATGGTGTTGCTGCTCCTGCTGCTGCTGCTGCTCCTGCTGCTGCTCAATTTCCACGTCCACGTCCACATCCACCTTATGTGCTAATTGGCATCGCTGCATATGATGAACTTATGCAAACAGCACCTTGTACAGATTGCTTGCCCATCGCAGGCAACAGATGCGCGGCCAACATGCAAATTAACCTTACGAAACGCATTTCGAATCAATCCATGATTATGCATGAATAATGATGTCATATGATACAATCTATATGGAATAGTTGCAATATATGTGGGCAAGTTGTCTGCGAGTAAAGTTTGAGTTAGGCTACATCAATCATATTGTAATTTACGAGTGACCAAATGAGATTAATAGCTGAAGTAGGAGAAATAGCTAAAGAAAAACTGGTTGAGATCCTTAACTAATGAATTTTAATGAATATTACTTGAAAGATGCATCTATGCTATATATACGCTGTCTATCTATCTATCTATCTATCTATCTATCTATCTCCATCTATCTATCTATCTATCTATCTATCTATCTATCTCTATCTATCTCTATCTATCTATCTATCTATCTATCTATCCATCTATCCAGCTATCTATCTATCTATCTATCTATCTATCTATCCATCTATCCAGCTATCTATCTATCTATCTATCTATCTATCTATATAGATAGGTAGGTAGATACCTATCACCTACCTAACTATTGGCACCAAAAATAAGGTTGAGGGATATTTCTCTGAGTTCACAAGCCAAGTGAATATTTAAAATCTGATTTGTTCACATTTGATGTGCAAAACATAAATATATATTGAATGACAAATCCAATTAAATATTTCAGCAATCAAGGCTTATCGCTAGCTTAAACATCCGCTGCTTTATAGCTACTCAAAGTAATAAAACTTTAGCCTGCTCACTTGATATACGACTCTTTACTGATTTCAGCCATAAGCAAACCATTTAATTATCTTCTTTTTTTCATACAAAATTGTCATAATTTGTTGGTAAAGAATTTTCCCCTTTTCCGTCGAAGACATTTTCCACTTATTTCTGGAACTAATCCAATTGACTTAAGCAATCAATTGAGCTCAAGTCTAAGCCACAAAATGAGGAAAACAATTTCAAATTGCTGTATCGCATACCTACATATATATGTATATTTATATATATATATTTATAGATAGCTCGGGCCGATCAATGGTAATGCCAATTTAAATATCTAGCCCTGAGACAGGTGGAAATCCCCAGTGTGCTGCATCAAGCACGGATTGCGCGCTGAGCGTTTAATGCGCGACTCGCTTAAGCTGCCTGCTAAAACCAAAAACAACAACAAAAACAACAACAACAACAAAAAACAGCAACAACAACAACAGATACCAGAAGAACAAAACAACAAACATATCTAATTAATTAGTAAAGCCAAACGAAATGTTGCCCCTTCACGAGGCCGAGCAGCAGCAGCAGCATACGGGGGCGTAGGCATAGCCGAGCAGCAGCAGCAGCAGCAGCGGCAGCGGCAGCGGCGGCAGCGTTCGCGACAGCAGCCAACGCTGACTGTCAGCGGCCAATGGGCGTTGAGCAGCAGACGCTCCGCATTCAGTTGACGCCGCGCTGTCTGGAGCATGCGCTGAATGGGAGTGCGAGCAGTAAGACGGGGGCATCTGGCCAGCTGTGCGAGCGAGAGGGCTGCTCAACTGTTGCTGGCCTTGGCAGCTGTGCGTGCGAGTGTGTGTGTGTCTGTGTGTGCCCCTTGCCCAAGGTTAACCTGTTGAAAGTGCATATTGCGCATACGCCTCGTTCACATGTCCAACAGGTAACCAAATGCGTGGGCTTTGCATCCAATCCAACACAATCTCCCCCGCCCACTGCCCACACCTAATGAGCGATCCACAATTGCATTTGGCGGCCAAGTCAAAAAGGGATTTTTGCAGCCGATACCCATCGAAAGTGCAGCATTGAAATGATATTGAAGCAAGCTGTCCGTATGTGACAGACAGAGAGCAGCAAATTGACAGCTAGTTGCTTCTACGTAAATGTTACGTTTATTGATTATTATCGTATATCGATAAATAATCATAATTTCCAAAATCGTATGCAAATTTCAGAGACTCCACACTTGTCCATATTTGAAAATGCATTGAGTTTGCAAAGTTTACAAAAATCGATAATTATCGAAAGTTAAAATGCAACCGAAATCAATAATTGCAATTTATTTCAGGCAATATTTTTAAATTTTTATTCATAATTGATAAATTTCCCCATTCTAATATTGCACAATTTCTAGTAAAACGATATATGCTGTCAATCGATTATCGATAAATATTGATATCCTCTAAAATGCATCATACAAAACAAATTTCCATTCTTAGCACCGACAATATGAAAACAGGTGCAAATTATTGAGATTTGCGCAACTAAAACGAATCGATAGTCGATAAATATCGAACGTCAACCATTTTCATGCATATTTCAAATGTTTTACGCATTTCATCACCAACCCTTGGATATATCATGGCACTTGCATTGCGTACAGGGCATCTGCTAGTCGGCTACTAGACATTGTTGTTGTTCCTCATTTCCGTAGAAATTGCGTATACGCAGGAGCAGCGCCGTTGCTGCTGACGACCTTCGAATTGCTCAGCTCTGATTGGATGCATCGGACAACAATTGCCGTCCAATGTGCTATATGAATTCAAGTTCGCATTTCGATGCAGATTTGTTAGTTAGCCACCTTGATGCCGCTCAATGGCAACAACAACAACAACAACAACAACATCAACAACAACTCCGTCCAGGAACTCCGCCCCAAAAACATCAGCTCCTCAATCCCCCTCCCCCTACCACCACCTAACGCCCACCGACCTCAACACTGCATACGCATGAATAATGCAAGGCTAAAGCAATGCAAATATCAAATTCCTACATCCAGAGTTAAGCTTTTATAATTAGACAAAATTATATATACCGATAATGAGCGAGAGTGAGATGGACATAGAGAGTGCTGGTTCGGGGAGCGCGTGGGGTCACATATAGGCTGGGCTAGACATATCATATAGCTCAAACTGAAAATTTCGTTCACTTAATTAAGGGATTCACAGGAACCAAATAACGGCATTTACCTACGCGCTCATTTGAAACATGAATAGTTTTAGATATTAGCAAAGAAATTCTCCGAACTGAAGCAATACAATTTTACATGGACATTCTCATGCATTAACTACATTTTATTTTTTCATATTGCTAAGCAACATTTTTTTATATCTAGATAAATTCTATTTATGTATAAGTCGAGATTGCGAATCGAACTCTTAACCTTTGCATAGAGATCTAAATAGATAGAGATATGTCTCTTATATGATAACCAATCTATAAATGGCAAACTCACATCTATGATACATAACTCACTTATGATACAAAAGTAAATCAGTTAGAAGGTATATTGAAAGCTATTATTTGCCATCTATGTATATACGTTTTTTTTTTTTGCTATCTATAATTAGCATCAAATTAGCATTAATGTAGATATCATCCATAGTTTTCTTACTTTCCATATTGATTCGCAGTTCTCATTTTGTCTATGTAAACATGGACCTATTGTCTATCTTTTATCTCTCTAGTTTTAGTTTTCTATCTACGTTTAGCGTGCTTCTCTCTCTCTGTTCTTTTTCTCTGTAGTTTTCTGTCTATCTCTATCATCTATCATATCATCCGCCATCTATCATCTATCCTCTATCCTCTATCCTCTATCCTCAATCCTCTATCCTCCATCCTCTCCTCTACCCACTTTACTTTATCCTCTAGCCAATATCTTCTCAGCTCTTTCTCTATCCTCTTTCTATTTATCCCTATCTCTGTCTGTTTCATTCACTTTGCCCTTATCTCTCTCATTTTTTATTTTTCCTCACGCACATTGTCTCCCTTTCTCTTTCTCTTTCTTTCCTCCCACTCACTCCGCCACTGATCTGATTGTATGTGTCTCTATTCCTTTCTATCCTATATCAAAATCAATGAATCTATCTATAATTCCATCTCTCTCTCTCTCTCTCTCTCTATTACTCCTTTTAACTCCTTCTCTTTCAAATTCTGTATCCCCCCTTGTATCTAACACTTTGCATCTATGTCCCAACCTTCTATACCATCTATATGTCTATCTCTCGCTCTAGCTAGCTCTATCGAATGTATTCTAGCTAACTAAAAAACAGCGTAATCTCAAGATTTTGCATACATTTTTATTGAAACATAAATTAAAATCGCACATGAATATATTATTTCGAGGGAGTCGAAGCTAATTGAAAATAAATCATAGTCTCTAGACCTATAGGCGTCTGTCTCTAGCTCTTGGCCAAATTGTAACAGTGCGTGTACATATGTGTGTGTGTGTGTGTGTTTGCCACAAGGCTGTGTATGAAAAGGCTCCCACACATTGTCAGCACTTCCCCAGCTGCAGACAATTCAGCACAATTTTACCCCATGCAAGACGTCGCAGCATCGTCAGCAGCCATTGCCAATGCCACGCACACACACACAGGCACAGCTACACACACACAGACACAGCCAAATCCCAAGAGCTTCGAATCACCTGGTTGCCTGTTGCTATTGCTGAAACATCGCTATCGCTGCCGCTGCCACCGTCAACGTCGACGTCGACGTCGTTGCTTATGTCCTTCAGCTGGGAACAGCTATAAAAGGCGGCGCAGACAAACGGCAGCGATTAGTCAACTGTGCAACGTGGGGCTTGTGTTATATATATTTTTACAGTTGCCACTTGTTGACGAAGGCGCCCCCAACACAACAAGGACGAACATCACAGCTCTCAGTGTGCCACACGACAGGGACGGCAACAGAGAGAGCGACAGAGACAGAGACGGCGACAGCAAAAGAGCGACAGCGAGAGAGAGGGAGAGAGAGAGCGCGACGCTGACGCTGACGCTGACGCTCGATGCCAAGGCAGACGAGGCTGCCTCGTTAGTCGGGCAGCGTGCCGCGCAACAGATGCTGTGCAACATTCAAGCCAAACGGTTGTGTGCCACAAGCCACAGCAGCCACAGCAGCCACAGCAGCAACAGCAGCGACAACGACGACAACGCCGAAGAAGCAGCTGAAGAAGAAGAAGAAGAAGCAGACAAAAGCAGTCGACGAGGCAGCCAAACGAACATCTAACAAACCCACAGCCCCCACCGCCAGTCGCCCACACACACACTCACACACACACACACACACACACACACACAAAGCCTGCCCTACACATGTTGAACGTGCAACAAGTTTTTGGCCATCTTCAAGTCCTTTTTTTTCTTGTGACGAACTAAAGTAATCAAAAAAAATACAAAAAATCTCAAAATTTTTCAATTCGTAAATCGGAAAAAAATACAAAAATTTATATCTTCAAAATTTTTTTTTCGTGGTGTTTCGCAAAAAAAGTGTAAAAAAAAATAAAAAATTGGTTTTTGTTGTTGTTGCATTATATTGGCCTATAGCAAGTGCCCACAGTGCTACCTACGTACCTACATAGACCGAAATCCCAAGGTACAAATTAGATATATATAAAAAACCAAAAACACTCGCGATCCAGATCGATCAGCAAACCCAACGAAACTTACCTGAAAGTCGAACGTACAGTACAAGAGACAGAGATAGAGATAGAGAGAGAAAGAGAAGCAAAGAGAAAGTAAGAGAAATTGTATATTTAAACTATAAACCTCAAATTTACTCTAACTGTCGCATATATATATATATATATATATATATATATATATAGATATATATATTTACATATTTACAGTTGATAAATTATGGTTGTTGCATTTGTTGTTCGTGTTCAGCATTGTTGTATTCTCTTTAAAACTAAACTTAAAAAACAAAAACAAAACAAAATATATATATACAAAAGAAAAACAATAGTTTTGAAAATAGTTAAAGACATAAAAACAAACCACCAGAACTTAAGATCAGAGTAAAAAAAAACAACAACAAAATAGCAAAAAAAAACCAAAAACTTAAAAAAAAATCATTTTAAATAAAATATAAAACGCGTCGCGCATAAAACAACACGAATAAATAAATTTAAAAAAAAAAAATAAAAATAAAAAAAACAATCAAGGTAAATCTGAAGCAAGGACAAAACACAGCCCAAAAATGTGAGTATATCAATTTTTTAAATATATAAATATATATATTGATCAAATATGATAAAAACAAATATTTTATATTTAAAAATAAATATGCTTTTATTTAAAAATATACAAATACTTAAATTAAATTTAAATATTTAGAAAAGCATGTAAAAAAATATATACCCAATATAATATATAGTAATAAAATATTCAAGTCTGAGATATATTTAAGCATCAGATGAACTGAATTTGGTACAGTTGCCAACGAACTATATTAGTTAATACAATCATATATAAATACTTATTCACATATATGCATACATAATATTTTTAATATATTCATATATGATCAACAAAAATAGCTGCTATAAAAAATTATAGCAACATTCATATTAATCATATAAAATATTATAATTATTTCTCTAGTATTGGGCAGTTGTACAATTTTTTTTTATATTTTTATTTTCTTAATAGAATTATGCAGCTTATTCAGTTTTTTTTTTTTTTTGACTGCGAAGATTTTATTTTATTTTTATTGTAGTGTTTTTTTTTTTTTGTTTTTTTTTTTTTTGTTGAGTGCTAAGATTTTAAATTTGCTTAGAAAATTACTTATTATAATTTTCTGGAGATGAACAAATTACTTATTATAATTTTATAGATAAATTATTTAATATATCTTTCTCAATTAGAAAGTTAATAATCATAATTTTCTAATATTCAAGATTTTAAAATTAATTATTATAATTTTCTAATCTTTTAAATAATGTTTAAATAGAAGAAATTTGAATTTAAAAAATATTTAAGAAAAATATATATAATATATTAAATTTTTAACTAATTTTGTTTTTGTTTTTAAGAAATATATAAAAAACTTGATACATTTTTATTTTTATGGAACGCAACAGCTATGGTCAGATAAATATAGAGAATGACAGAAAGAGAAAGAGAGAAAGAGAGACAGAGAGAGGAAGAGAGAGAAAGAGAGGTAGACAGAGAGAGAGATAGAGAGAGAGAGAGAGAGAGAGAGATAGTTCAATAGTAAGTGAGAAAGAAAGCAATACAACTATTTGGTGAGTGCAAGAGAGCGACAGAGTGAGAGAGAGCGAGAGAGAAAGAGACAGAGGAAGAGAGAGTGAGAGAGAGAGGAAGAAAGACAGAGAGAGACAGAGAGAGGCAGAGAGAGAGAGAGAAGAAATAGTTCAGTAATGAGTGAGAGCGAAAACAATACAACTATTTAGTGAGTGCAAGCGAGAAAGAGAGTGAGAGGGAGCAAGAGAGAGAGAGAGAGAGAGAGAAAGGGCGAGAGTGATAGTTGACTAGTGGGTGAATGAGATAGATAACAATACAACAATGAGTGAGACAGATAATTGACAAATGAGTGATTGAGAAAGATAGCAATACGATAACTTTTTTAATGCGCGTCGCATCTAACACGAAAAGCTCGAATCAATGCAAGAAGCGTATAAATCTACTATATATGTATATATCACATATATAGGAATATGATAAATGATGTGCGCAATTTAGTGGGCTGGGAATTTTATTAAATTAATTCGCTCTCTCGTTCAGTTCGTTCATTCGCTCGCTTCGGCGCTCGTACGTTCGTTCGCTCGCTCGCTTAATTAATGAGGCATTCAACGATGCCAATTATAATTCCCGAAAATGAATTTCAGGTAAATGAAATTGAGATTTTTCTCACCCTTTAACTCAATAAGGACCACAGCGGCCCAGACACTCGTGTATCAAAACAGAAATTTGCTTCATTTTGAGTGGTTTGATTGGCAATCAATGCAGAGAGAGTTAACTGGAAAAGCTTAACTCAGATTAAGTAGCTCTCAGAAGGCTGCTCGAATGTAGATAAGCTGCAGTATACTCAGTGAAAGCGCTTAAAGCGGGCATATTGTTTATTTTTGGCATGCTTATGAAGCAGACAAAGAAAGAAAGTTTTGGCATATATATCTTGTATATTGATATCAACTATCGAATCAATCCTGAGCTGGCTATCTGTCAAACGTTACAGCTAAAGCACTTCTTATGAGACAAGCATGTCATTCAAGTTATCGATAACTTGTTATCGATAAAGCACTTTAGTTTTTTGTGCTCAATATGAGTTCAATGTATTAAATTGTGCTGAGAGTTACAACTGAAGCATAGAAATTAATCTATGACTTCACACTTTGAATCCAGCTCCAGCAATATACGAAATTTCCAGCTTTTGCTTTGGGTATCTGCAGGTCTATAACACCCTTCACGCATTGGCTTATTTAATTTCAGTTCTGTTTAGTTGTTACTTTGCAACATTTTTCTTTGATTTTCAGTTATCTAAAAACTTAGAGATTATATATGTAACTCCAAAACATTATCAGATATAGTCAACAGTCAAATATAGCACAAAATATAGTTCAACTTCAGGTTGAGTCCACTTAGAACAGCTTAAATTCCAGGTAAGTACCGTTTATATATATAAAGAAATAAACTGAAATATTTTAAGAGTTTCTTAAATTTCACTAAATTTCTTTACCACACTTGATTTACAATTCTCAACAAGTTCAAAGCTCAAAAATTGCTTCAACTATTCAACGTGGGCATTGTTTATTTATGCGGTTAGCTATGTGCATTTGAGCTCAATTAAGTGAGCTTCGATTATTTTGAGTAACTGTTGACAGCAAGCGGGAGAGAGAGAAAGAGAGGGAATGAGAGTGACAGAGAGAGAGAGAGAGAGAGATGAGAGCGAGTAAGAAGGGCAAACAGAACGCACGACTGAATCAAATGATTAACTGCCAGCCATTGTCCACTGTGCGTTCATTGTATACCTGAGTCTGCCCCTCTCTCTCTCTCTCTCTCTCTCTCTCTCTCTCTCTCTCTGTATTTGTATATATTTGTAGTACACATTGTTCTACACTTGTTCAGACAGACACACAGCTGGACAGACATGCTTGACAATCATTTGTAAAATCAGTGAGATTAGTCAGCAACGTTTCGCATTGGGGCAAGCACAGCATTCTCTGCTGCTCATTAGTAGCACATTTGCTCAGTACGTGATTTAGCTGCAAATGTACACAAGTTACAGAAAGACAGAGAGAGCGAGAGAGAGAGAGAGAGAGAGCTACAATTGAGTGCTGCTGAGTGAAATAAGTAAGAGTGCTTCTAACGGGAAAGGTCAACTAACAAATACCCAGTAATCTGTGCATTTTTCAAATGTTTTGCTTTAGTTGAACCATCTTCTATCCCACTTTTAAGCATATTTCCTACGAGTTGATAACGTAACCAAAATGCGATAAATTTCTCTCATCAGAGTCTAAGTCAGACACAGTAAGATCTTCAGCTGCTCAAGTTAGGCTTAGAAAATGAAAACAAACTATCGATTTTTATCGATCATATGCAAATGGTTTGAGTTATCGTTAGCACATGATAGGGAAAAATCTCTGAAGTCTCTTGGTGTTCAAATCCATTCAGCATATCGTTCTCAACAAGCTTACAGTCTCTGCCTTTTGCATGCTTACTCACAAAACCCTCATAGCCTGAATTCGCATTCATGTTAGGGTAAGCCTCGAGTTGAACTGTTGCTTCTTACCAAATTTCAAAACTGTACGTGTGTCCTGGTCTATGCTCGTGTATTTGTGTGTGTAAGCGATACATTTGGGAATTATGAGACTTGCTCACTTGCCTGCCTGCCTGCCTGCCCGCCTAGCTGCCTTCCCGTCTGCATTCCTGCCGTGCTGCCTTGCTCACTCACATTTGCATTTGATGCGTAAAGTTGAATTTCAATTTGTTTTGAAACCCAAATCGAAGCTGTTAATACTTGGGGTCAAAGAGCATCTATTTGGTATAGTTCATGGCCAAAAGTCAAATATTTGGCATATGCCATTAACAAAAGCCAAACAAATAGACAACTCGTTACATTAGAGCGCTTTTACTCAGCCCTCATACGCAGAATCAATCAGAAATACAAAAAAAATATATATATATATTTCAATTTAATCCAAAAATATTTCACATAATTTTCAAAGAAAATTCGCCAGAATTTCCTTGACAACTTCAATCGATTTTCGTGGAAATTTGTGCAAAAGCACAACTAGCTAACAGAAATTGCAAAATTCGCTTCCAACTAACTAGTTAAGCTTGCTTTGGCTGCATAAACAGTTCGAAGATTTTCCCGTTGGCTGCATTTAGCCCCACAGATTTTTCGCAGAATTTTCCGCTACTCAATGCCGTTTTCAAATAAACAGCATAAACACACACACACACACACATACAGAGTCAATATGCACAATGTAGACACACCCACGACTATAGTGTGATCAATGGCTGTCACATTTCCGGCTCATGGCGGAGTTTCCGTTTTTTATTGTCGCTAAGAGCGCTTAGCTGCTGGCCAAAGTTGATTTACGCTGGCTTCAACCACCATTACAATCAGTATGGCCAAATGCACACACACACACACACACACACAGACACACACTTATATACATATATATTCCACCTGTTTCCCACTTATGCCTCAATGAAAATGTTCGCTCAATTACGCTTTAAGACCTAATTCACAAAATTGAAGCAAAAATGTTGCTTAACGGAAGTGTAGCAATTGGCCATGGCCCAGGTCGAGCTGTCTAACAACAAAGACAACAACAGCAACAGAGGATTTGATCACACACACACACATACATTTACCTTCACACACACACACACAGAGAAAAACATATTTCATACCAAAAACCAGGCTAACACTCGCAACAGTTTATTTTCACATTTCAGCTCTTAGATATCTTTCTCTCTCCCTCACTCGCTCTGCTTGCTTTTAAGTTAAATTCAACTTTCGTATGGTGTAGCTTGAGAAACCTATGAAACTTTTCCCAACAAAATGTAGCTCACTGTACTAAGCAAAAACGAAATCTTCATCAATCAAATTCTGTGAAGATATCACTTTAAGCTCAGATCACACACATTTTTCTGCCAGTCAATATACCCTATGTGCACAATTTACAGGGTATATGCAGACCACTGGCTGTGACCGCAGCTGTGTTGTGGTAAAAATATACATATATCTAAATACATATGGTATGTAGTCGTAAACGTTGTTTAAGTGTTAGAGTGCAGCTGTTAAATGCTTAATTGTTTATTGAAAATGTTAATGGAAAGCTGTTAAGATGTCTGAGTAGACATATGGTCAATGTAAAGCAGAAGTTGTTAGAGTTAAACACGTATTAATGGATTACATATCAATTCAATTCAACATCAATTCAGCCCTCTTATAAGAAATGCTAACGAAAAGCTGTTAAAGTGACAAATTAGAGAAATTACTTGCTAAATTAATGTTAATAGATAACAGATCAATAACCAATACTATGCTAGCGTTCATGCGTAGCTGTTAAGATAAATTGACAAGAGCACTGTAATGGAGATGGTAGCGAAATTTTGAGATTCTGTTAAAGTGACAAATAACATTTACTTGTGTAGCACTGTTATGATGAATGTTAAGAAGTAAGTGTTATGATATATGAGAAGAAAGTGTTAAAGTGAAGTTGTTTATAACTGATAACAGATTGTCATGCAGTTCTGTTAAGAGAATACAAATAGAAATATGTTAAATTTAAGGTGAACATTAACAGACGTATGTTATTGTAATGTCCTGAAGCCAAGCAAGTGACGCCGTTAATAACAGACATTCTCACTGTTAGAATTAATGTTAGTGAGAAACTGTTAATAACAGCTTACAGCTTGATATGCAGCACAGTTGGAGAACATTTTAGTGAAATTTTATGAAAATAACAGATTTGGTAATCAATGTTAAGCGACTGTTATTTGCTAACAGAGTCATCAAGATGTTCAAGTAGAAATCTCTTTATAGCATTTCGCTAGCATTTCTTAGGCTGCCTTCGACTGTCACTGCTGAATTCGATTAGGTTTTCGACACTCTAAGCCGAACAATGGCCTTTAATGCGATTTCGTGGACCTCAGAGCGCCAGCACAGATGCCATGCGGACTAGATGAAAAAGTAAGCAGCATAGGCCCAATCAATTATTGCCAAAGTGCAAGTGAATCAAATTGACAAGACGAATAGCGCTGCCATGTTACTGGGATGCTCCATAAATAGCGCCAGCCTCTAGTATTCAAGACAACTGCCAAATGAGCTGAAGGTAAAAATAAAAAACGCGATTCTAAATGTGTGTCACACCCTCGTCCTCGTCGTTTGGTACAGAAATGCACTCAAGCGTTAAACTGCTGTATCGATTCGATGCTAAAAATAAAGGTGTTATACACACACACGCACGCACACCCACGCAGACACACGCATCTGAAGATATGAATGGGCCTGAGCTGAACTTATAAACAGCGCACTAACCATTCAATATACTTGGTAATCGATATACTAAGTAATTGAAAGCATCCCCAAGCAACTAAAGGAAGTTCACGAATTAGACATCATTTTAACTCAATCAATGATTCATTGATTAATTGATTGAATGCTTGCTTGATCTACTCACAAGTGAATTAGAGAGACTAAGAAGTGCTACACGATTTCTGTCATTTAGTTGATTGAATGATTGAGGCACTGAATGATTGACTGATTGAAATTTTGATTAACTTAGCAACACACACATTTGATTGATGGCGAATGACTATATATTTATTGCAAGTAGTAGAATGCTTGTTTACTATTACGTTGAAATAATGATTCATTTATCTACAAACACATTTGATTGATGGCGATTGATTATGTATTGATTGATTTTATTTAGTTGATCGATTGATTGAATAATTGAGTGATTGAATGATTGATTGATTTAAATATTGATTCATTTATTCACACACACATTTGATTGGCGGTGATTGACTTTGAATTGTAGCTAGATTGCAGATGGCAAATATTAGACTGATTGATTGATATAGCATATGATTGATTGATTGATAAACTAACTGGCTCAACTCGATAGACACTCCGCTGACTATAAATGACCTGATAAAGCGCAATTAAACAACTCAGACTCACATCGATTGCTTGAGTCATTAACTCATGTAGCCACGAGCACATTTGATTGACTGTGATGTACATGTCTATTTCTATTTCGAATGACTACCTTACACATTTCTACGGCCATCATTTTGCTTCTTGCACTGATGTGTTTTGTAATGTGCTTGAATTTGGTTTTAGTTAAATTTAAGATGAGTCTAACAGCGTGTGGCAAGTCACGTCAAAAAGCGCTACCGAATGTTGTTGAGATACATCTCACTGCATGCCATACACACACATACTCACACGCATACACACACAGACCGCACACACAGACAGGTAGAGAGACTTGCGTCTATTGCCAACTGCTCCATTCAGACGCTTTGCATTGAAGTGTGTCCCATACAAAGTTACATGCTGAATGCATGTCAGCAATTCTATTGCTGACAGGCTGCCATACGGCGTGCCCACACACCCCCGTCAGCTACAGGTACGTCCATCGCCCACCTGTACACACAAACACACACACACACACACACACACACACACACATTGCTGTCATAGTGCAAGCGTCAAGGCCAGCTATTTAATAAAAGCCATAACTGGAAGCCTTGACTGTCTTCCCTGTCTCGTCGAGCTGTCACGCCCAGCCGCCCACCTGCTGTTGCTGCTGCTGCTCTGCTTCTACTTGCTACAGTTGAGCCAATTAGATAGTTGATAACAAAATGTCAGTCAAATAACAAGCTGCTTAGCTAAGTCGAAATCCACATTGAAATCCAAATTCAAATCCAAATTCAACAATTCCAACAAAACACAAACACAACAATCGCATAATGTGGGCGAATGCCCACTGTGACGCCTTTTGCTGATATTCTGGTATGCGCCGCCACACACACGCACAAAGCCAAAACGGTTTGTGGCGACGCGCACACACACGCTGTATGTGTTTAAGCTGCCAAGTAAAGTGCAGAAGTTGCAGCCTAGGCGACAGCTCGAACACCCTTCTGCATATGCAAATCTCTGCTGGGCAGCCATGTATCAACTAATATGAAAGCACAGTGTACATAAACTGTACTTTACATGCAACGATAGCTGAGGCAGCCTGGATACACGCATACACTACACATGCACATTAAGCTTAGCGGAACATATACAGTGTAGCTGTCGATATGCTCGCGCACTGCATATACGCTGCACTCTACAAACTACAGTTACTCGGGCAGCAACATAAATATGCATATGAAGCCTGTCAGCGCTGTCTATTTACCTCTCGCTTCCTCGCGCACTTGGGCCGCTTGCAATCGCCGCTGCTCTTCCTATTGGCATATTTGTCCCTCTTGCACTCTCTGCCCCTCGCGTTGACATTGTTGTTTTGTTATTTCAAAGCAGAATAACAGCAGTTAATAAAATATACAAATAAGTAAATAAACAACGTTAGCCAAACGAGAGCACTGCATATACTTTAATAAATTTATCGCGCCTCGTGCTAGATGAAAGTTCTAAAAACTTATCCTAGTTACTAGAGTTACTGCAGATTAACGGGCATAGTTGAGTCGTAAACAATGGCCGACGTTGCCAGCAGCTGAATGTGAAAAGATACAGAACGAGAGACGAAAGGGAATGGACAATAGTTGATTTCAATCAAATCAGTGACAATGCCAAGTATGCCCCAACAATACACAGGCGATAGCTATTGTGGCAGCAAGACGACATTGAGCAATAGTAACTGTCTATCGTAATCTTTATCATTATCGTAATCCATAACGTTGTGATGCAACTGCATAAGCATAACAGAAGCAAGCGCTGTTAACTAACAGCAATCAACAGAATATTAATATCTGTATACACCTATGAATATAACTGTTAAAATAGCTTGAGCTTATAATAGTAAACATGTCAGTTAACATAACATAAAGTGTCATTTTGCTAAACAGTGCAAAATGTAAACACTCACATGCACACACACATGCCTAATAAGACGTAGGCCAATCAATGCGTAGATAGATGGAGTGAGAGTGCGAGTGGGAGTGCGAGTGCGAGTGAGACCGACATTTTCTATGGACAGCAGCGAACGAGGAGGAATCCGTTATGACAACAAGCTGCCATTCAGTAGTAGAACAAAAAAAAAAAAAAATGGGACGGAAATTGAGGTTATGTATATATATGGACATGGCCACAGCCTGATGGGCATAACGGGACTATGGGCATTGTGGCAGGGTCAGCTATGTGAGCAGCAGCTGCATTGCTGCCTTTTATACATACATACATACATACATATATACTATGTTGCCCATGTGCCTAGCAAAATTCCACTATCAGGCAATGGGAATGTGAATTTTCATCGACACGCTGGTATGGAAAATATTTTGATTTTATGACATTCCAAAAAATATGAAAAAAAAAAGAAATGAAACTAAAGGATATATGCATAGTTTTTGTGTGTAACGGCAAATTTGTTACATAGAAATATTTGCAAAATAAATTACATTTTAAAATAATATAATCAATTCATTTATTCAACATATTTCGCCAGCAGGCAAATATCTAACTATGTTAGCTGACACGCAGTTATGTTAAGCATTTGCCTACAGCTCTGTTAGCACTGTTATTTGAGATGTTTCCTGTTTGTTTGCTGTTTTTGTTTCTTTGGCTTTCTTTTTTCAGCTCGCCCTGTCTCGCATATTGCTTCCTCTGCTGCCGTCTTGATTGGTAAACATAACTTTCGCCATGGTCGGGCCAATTTATGCAAATAGCAGTAACGAAAGGAGCGCGGGTCAGCCAACAACAACAACAGCAGCGGCAGCAGCGGCAGCAATCAAAAGCAATTGTAGCGCAGTTTTTTCCTGTGTGCGTAAATTGCTGTTTATTACAGTCGCTGTTTGTTCACGGCTGTGTGCTTGTGCGTGTGTTGACAGATGCTGGCGAAGTTGATTGAAAATTGGCGGATGCACAACAGATATTGCAATACTTTTTACTGCAGCTCAAAAAGGGAAAAAATCGATAGCCAATTGCTTACTTTGCGGCTGACATTAACATACTCTTTGCGATCAGAAAATGAATGTTCAGTGCAACGAGTGCAAGCGAGTAAATATTAAAGAAAATGGCGTTCAAGCTGCTGTTCTGCTGCTTATTGGCATATGCTCTTCTCTCACTCTTACACAGTCACTGCAGTAACGATTGGCAGCTTTAAGCAGCTCAATATGGTACTTGTAAACAGCTCTTTATTTGATTTGTGTATAATTCTCGCTCCCACTCACGCTCCGTGAGCAGTAACAATTTCAAACGGTTAATGTTGGCACTCTAAAAACTCTCCATCTCCTTTTAACGCACGCTCCAATAGCTTAGCGCATAAGCAGCTGTTGTGATTGGCAATTCGCTCTCTTAATGGCTGGCTGATTCACAGTGCGATCCCTCTCTCTCCCGCCCACTCTTCGTGCATATGCAAATAACTAGCCTGCTTCATCTGCCATGACATTTTTAAACAGTTATAGTTGGCGTTCCTAAAACTCTCCATCTCCTTTTAACGCACGCTCCAATAGCTTAGCGCATAAGTAGCTGTTGTGATTGGCAATTCGCTCTCTTAATGGCTGACGGATTCGCAGCGCGATCCCTCTCTCTCTCCCCCCACTCCTCGCCAGCTTCTACTGTCATGACAATTTTAAACAGTTATTTATTGGCGCTCTATAATTATTCACCTCTTTTTAACGCATGCTGCAGTAGTTTCTTGAAACAACATTTGTTGTGATTGGCAATTTAACTCTTTTAATGGCTGACATGTAGCGCGATCCCAGCCTATTTCTCTCTCTCTCTCTTTCTCTCTGTCCCACTCACTGCTCGTGCATATATAAATAGCTCGACTGCTTATGCATACTGTGCTTAAGTTAACTGCCTCTGATTGGTTAAGCTTTACATTTAATGCCAATATTTAATTGGTTCTGTTAAGTTTGTTGTGAAGCAGCATCTACTGAGCCATATGAATGTGATTCGCTTGATTATTGTTGCTTTGCTGCTTACTAATTTATGTATTCCTTCGCAATACTCAAATACTTATTGTTCTGCTTCTTCGTAATTTCACTCGAATGGCTTATCCAGACCAAAGCTAATTAACTGTAGCTCTTTGCTGTAAGTTAACTTTCCAAGAAGTCGCAAAGAGAGTTTTCTTTTGTTTATATGCATGGAAATATAAGCACACACACACACATGTATATATGTCTGTATGTATATTTCGTATTATTTTTTATCAATTTTTATTAATAATTCGAAAGAAACTCAGTCAGATACGAAAAGAAAAAAAAGGCTATGGCCTGGGTGCCAAGACCCAAAAGTACTTGTTTTTGTTATCATGTTTCACTTTATTTTGTTGCCCCAACTGTAAGACCACACACAAACAGAAAGGGAGCGCTGTGGCAGAGGAGACAGCGGGAATCACCTGTGGGTTGTCGTATGAAAGGCAAATTTTAATGCCAACATTGACAGGTAATGCCATATGCCCCCCCCGTATGTGTAACAGTGTGCGAGCGAGCGCCTGTGCCCGTGCCTGTGCCTGTGCCTGTGCCTGTGTGCAGAGCAACGAAGCGCATAAGCCAGGCAGGTGAGTTGAGGGGAGCTGAGCTGGCTGGGAGTTGGTTAGGTGGGCTGCGTGTCAATGTAGCCAGGCACTCAGCCATTGCACGGGCTACTGAGCCAATTGAGAGCGCTCGTCCCGCTGTCCGAGCAACCCACACAAACACACACGCAACACACACACACTCACGCTCCAGCGCTCACTCGACCTCGTCCGCGCCCTCGTCCCGAATTCACTTTGCTCACTGTGTATGTGTATATATATATACATATATATATATATATATCTCGTTATTGGCAGATTAAGCTGCTTGCACATGTAGGTGTGTATGTGTGTGTGTGTGTGTGTGTGTAGAGCAGTAAAAACACAATAACAACAACAAAATCACCCCACACACACACACACACACACAGAGAGAGAGTATAGCCAGAGTAAAATGGGAACAAATCGAAAAATATTAGCGGCATATTCCTTTTGATTTTTTATTGCGCGATATTTTCTTTCTGTTTTTTTTCGTCGCACACACACACACACACAGACACTGCGCACTCATACACACGCCGTTACATGCATGCATTGTCAAGGTAACACTGCTCAGTGTGACCCTGCGCCTTAAATCTTAAAGCGCTTCAATCGCTCGCATTGCCACAAAAGGCAGCGAACAAAAGGAAAAAAAGCAAAGAGAGAAAGTGAGAGAGAGAGAAAAGAAAAGTGAAATGAATTGTTGCAAAATGCGCTAAAGAATATGAAACTGAAAAGTGAATGAATATGGCAATATATAGAATTCTATATACTTTGATGATTTTATATGACTTGAGTAAAAACTGAGATATTTAAATATATAAAAATATATATTTTTTTGATAGTTAAAATGGCGCATATGAAATTAAAATGAAAGCAATAAACGGATAAATCAATTGAAGAAAAATGTATATACATATATAAAATATGTCGAGGCTTAATGAGTAAACGACACCCACAGTAGAACATATTTGACAATTGGTGAATGCGCTTTGCTCCGTTATTCGCCAGATGGTCAGCGTAGTTCGGATGCAAATCTGCAGAAATGTTGCGAAAGGTGTGAGGAAAGAGTTACACAGGAGTTAATTGTTGTGCGTGCAATCTGGAGTTACTGAGAGAGAAAGAGATCACTGTATATCCTATTACAATAGCATGTGTGTGAGCGATGTAGCATTGCGATGCTGGAGGCATTCATGATTAGACAATGAGAGTGAACAGTGCGCTCAAGTTAATTCGCCATACGTGATTAAACCTGACAAATATATAATTTAAATATAACACAAAATTTATCTAATTAAAATAAAATTGTAAATTATACAAATTTTGTGATGCGTATTTTTATTTATTATTATTATTATTTTTTATATAATTATAAATAATTTTTATAATTATAGTTAATTTATTTTATTAGTATTTTTTTTTATATAATTAAAATCAAAATTGTAAATTATAAAAATTTTGCTTAGTGTATTTGTATTTATTATTATTATTTTTTTAATATTATTATTATTAATTTTAATTTAATTATTAATATTTTATTATTACTTTTTTTATTATTATTATTATCTTTTTTAGATTTCTTTATTTATTTATTTTTATTTTTATTTATTTTTTTTATAAACGTAGTTTGAAAGAAAACACGCAAACAATATATTTGTAGATTACAATAAAAAAAAATATATATTTTTTAACTCTGATATATATAATATATATACATATATATAGAGATCTATCATGTATATGTATATCTATCTACGAAAAAAACATTCTTCAATTGCTTGTGGGGGGGGCTCAACGGCGCAGCTATAAAATTTCGTTTCACTTTCAAATATTTCTTCAATTGCAAAAATATTTTACTGTTGCATACTTTTTGGTGGGTTGATTTCAGGAGAGGGTGGTTCAGTGTTGCGCAGGCTGTGAGGGGTGTGGGGGGTGTCTGTTCGAATTGCGCTTTGAGTTGCTGTTTGGGAAAACATTGAAATGTTTCACACAATTGAAAATTTGTTGGCGCTCGCGAATTGTTCGAGTGTTGAATTACAGTTTATGAGTTTGAAGTTATGCGTGTGGGCGTGGCATGCGTGCTACTTAACGCCTACACAGGATTGTTGTTGTTGTCACTCATGTTGTTGTTGCTACTTGAAAGTTGTTTGCATAAATAATTTCTATGCATACGAAGCTCAAGTTCTCCAGCCCCAAGCCCGGGGAGACTCTCATGTGTGTGTGTGGCGTCTGCATGGGTTGGAGGCAACGCATCAAAATTAATGATATTTTAATGTAAAAACAATTCCAGCCACTTAAGCTCCATTCATACCCATTGTGCTCATGTGTGTGTGTGGGTGTGTGTGTGTATTACAATTGTGCAGCCAAAGGCCATGACGTAGTTGGCATGTTGTCCATGGAAATTGAGCTGCGGCAACAATGCGGCCAAATCCCATATAGCAACAACAATAAGCTGGCAAAATGATGTGTATGTAGAGCATGCACGACTGGCCCATACTCTGTATGACAGTTAGCTGGTCTAAAGGAAAATTCCAATTCAAATTGATGTGAAATCCTTTCAAGTTACTGCTGAAAAGTTGAACTCAATGAGTTTCGCTCATGCCCGTTTCTGGCTCAATTTACAGGGTATACAAAACATATTCCATTGACTGAAGTTTCGTTTGTTCAGCTTTCTCTGCTGCCAAATGAAAGCTAACTACAGTGCCTCAAAATCAAATTATATATTCACTTTTTTTCTCCTCTCTCTCTCTCTCTCTCCTTCTATATATTCCTTTTATATATTGCTCGTTCTGTAATTCTTTGTTCTCATTTTCTATCATGCAATGCGGCCTTTGTTATCTAACTCTGTATTTCATAGCTAGAGGTAGAGATAGGTGGGGCAAGAGTGAGAGGGAGAGGGAGAGCGAGTGAGAGTGAGAGTGAGAGGCGAAAAATGTCTGAAAAGCAAAAGCTTGTAATGTCAAATTGAAGCATGTTAAGTATCTGGCATTGTGCTGCAATATTTGATAACAAATTCCATTTGCTTATTCCTCAACTAATGTGAGCTGAACCAGTTCGTTTGAACGTCATTATGTGACAAAGAAAACGAACTGACAGTTAAATTGAATGAATGGAATTCATGCTTTACTTGGGGCAAATTGCAAATGAAAGACCAATTCACTCTTTTGAACTAGTTCCGCTTGAGAGTAATTTGAACTTAAAATAGAAAACCTACAATTCAATTATGAAAATGTATCATACAAAACTGATTCACAGTTAGTTTTCGCTCAGATTTTGAATATTGTATTTGATGGGAGATTAAGCAAAAATTGATAAACTAGTTCATAGAGTCGTTCATGGGCATACTAGTTCACGGAATAGCGATCAAACTGTGACTTGATGCAGTTTACTTTTGAATCAGATAATGTTTGTTAAAAGTTCATGAACTAGCTCATTTAATGGTTCACTTTTGGCAGCAGGAGCTGATAAGCATTTACATTTAGCTTACTTTAACAGATATTTCGATGAACTGAACTGGTTCCAAGTCAAGAACTCACATGCCTTCATCAAAATGAAATATTTGTGTCAAGCTGAAAATGTTTCTTTGCAACTGATTCCGCGTGACTAGTTCACGGCATGCCATTTGTTGCCATGCAGACGCACATTATGAAGCGCGTCATTCCTGGAACTGCTTCAAGTATCAAAACGAATGCGATTTGTATTCAGTTCGCTGATGTTTTTGTTTGAAATCGGAACTGAAAGCGGTTCCCAGTACTTGGCGCCGCTGGCGCAATGAACTCAACAATTTGCCCATAAGTGTAATTAAATTTACGCATGCGACCTGTTGAACCAGCTCCAGCTTCAGCTTCAGCTTCAGCACGAACTCCAGTCAGCCAGCCTCTGTCTCTGTCTCTATCTCCGTCTCTGCTTCAGCTGCTTCTTCAATGTTTTGATGAAGACGAAATCAAAGCTGAGGCCAAAGACAAGCGCACACACAACAAGCTGATGACTGCCAGCCGCCAAAAGGGGGCGCAGCGGGCGTCTGCGTGGGCGTGTCAATAGGCATTAGGGCAACCAGTCACTAAGCTCTCCCATCTCTCTCTCTCTCTCTCCCCTTCTCTCTGTCCTCTCTTTCTCTGTGTGTTCGTCTGTCTCTGGGGACTTAACGCTAATTCACTTTTACGCGACTAACAAAATTAATTGCAGACATTTGCCAATCATACATATAGCATACACACACACACACATCACACATCACACACACACACACACACACACACACACACACAGACACTCACGCATCATTCAGCCATCACACACGCACGGCAGATCTTATCCTGTTTCACGCCTCGCTCGCAATTGCCAACAAATTTGCCAAGCTTTACGTGCGTGCTACATTTGCACCTGCAACTGCCACAGCGGCCACGCCCCCGCCACGCAGCGCCCTTACACACCTGACTGGGGTTGTGATTTATTTAGTCTTATTGCGGCACAACTTAGCTGCAGACATGCTCGTGAGCAACAATCGTTGGCCATCATCATTCGAAATGCGCATAAATTACACACACACACACACACACACACACACACACACACGTACACGAGCAATGCCACCTGCACAGGTGAGCCAGAAAGGTGAGCCCAGTTGGGCAAGCTGGGCTCATTCGGGCGTCTAATCGCTATGATTCAATTAGATGTCCGGTCTGGTCAGCAGCTGTGCAAAAATCAATTGCAAAAATTTGTTGTATAAGAGTGTGTATAAGATGGAGTATAAGTGCCTGTAATTTGCTTAAGTGCGTTAATTGTAATGCAAATGGATATCATTCAGTGTTCACATTGGAACTAGTTCAGAAAACAAAGACTGTGTATAAGATGAAGCATAAGGGATTGTAATTTACCTAGATGACTTAAGTGTAATGCAAAGTACAATACATCATCTGATGTAGGCAGTGTAGGACTTTATCAAGATGAGTCAGTTTTTACATTCGAACTAGTTCCGAAGATTGCAGTGCTTGGAAGCGTTTTATTGAATTATAGTTTTGGGAACTACATAATTAGACGTGAACTCTATCAGACACATCAAAATTAAGCACTGTTCATTTTGGAACTAGTTCCGAAAATTAAACTTTGACTGATTTATTTGCACAGTGAAGCTAGCTGATTACTTCATTCGAACAGATTTTGATCAGACACTTCACTGTTCATTTCGGAACTAGTTCCGAAAACTAAATGCCTCACACAAGCGTAACAGCATCATCAGCACTGAGCTTCACTAGAAATATGATTATCAGCCAGTGTTCACTTTGGAACTAGTTCAAAGAAACAAGCATGTGCCAATCATTTCCAGATACAAGAGTTTATTGTTGACCAATTTAAGTGTTACGTATATGCCTCACGCTGCCGTTGACGACGCTGTCGTTCCTTCTCTTCCAAATAGGGCGCTATGGATTGTTTCGAGGGCACAATCATAATAACGGGCAGCACACTCTTGCACTTGTCCAAGACGTGATGCAAACGCTTCGCGGTCGGATAGTCGATCAGTATAAGTCCAATGCATGGTCGTCTATATAGGACGTAGAAGAAAGTCTCCAAATCATCAAGCGTCGTGGCTGATTGAATCGGATGGCGATACAGAGAGATAGAGAAAGATATAGAGAGACAGATAGAGAGAGTTGAAATACGAGACTACGAACCACTGTTCACAATTAGGTAATTGCGAAAGCTTTCACGAGCATAACCAATTCCGGTGAGCAATAGGCCAACAGTAACTTCCTGTAAGAGATGATTTCAGCATTATTATAATGACATTATGATATAGGTAGCACATCAAATGGAATCGATTAGCTCTACGAACAGTCTTAACTCACCGTATCGGCCATGACGCCAATGCGTATCATATTAGGATCTTCATATTGGTTGGCTTCTGGGATTTCCTCGTCATCGGAGTCGGAGTTGTCATCGGACTGCACGGTTGAGATCTTTTTGAATTTTTCACTCATTGTATCTGGATAAATATTTTGTATGTATATTTGACCGAATTGAACTGAATTGAGCAACTGGCAATCGGGTTACTTTGTTCCGTCTCTCATCCCCCTTACTCCCCCTTACTTCCCTCACGTTCTCTTTCGCTTGCGCTTTTCATCCCGAACTGTTCAGGCAATGTGTTTTTTTTTTATGACTTTTTAATGAGTTTCCAATAAATGGCAGTTGTTATACAGCCCAAAGCCAACCCTGCTTAGCTGCTACCCACACTCACACACACACCCCCACACACACGCAAGTCAGCCCGAAAATTGCGTAGCTTAAGGTTTAAGCCATGAGCTAAAACTGTCGAATGGAACTGGAACTGGAACTGAGCACTGAAGCTGGAGCTGGAGCTGAAGCTGCTGGCTGGAGGCAGGGCTTTGTTGCCAGTCGCGACTCGAGTGCCAAAATTAGTTTTCTTTCCATTATTTTGCATTTTTTATTTTTTAATTATTAAATCTCGACATCGACGACGGCCTCGAGCTGAGCCCAAAATGAAAATTCAATTATGACATGAGTTTACAGATTTAGTTAGCTGCTCGAAGGGATCTCGAGTCGGCATCTTTGTGGCCACTTTTAGAAAATTTATTAACTGAGACTTAACTTCAAATTCGTTTACTTTGCTTCTTTTCTCTTCTTCTTCTACCTGTTTTGTTGTTGTTGTTGTTTTTTTTTTATGCCAGTTGATTGAACTCAATTCAATGTTCGCCCTAACGAACGCAGCTCCCGATGGCAAACACTTGAGTGCACGTTGCCCTTCGATTACTTGTTATACTTACATGTTAACACTCACTTAACATGCTGTTAGCTAAGCCAACATATTGTTTTTGACAATGCAACCATATATATTAATAATATAGTGTGCCATGGGAGACTTATTTCCAAGTATCCAAGTATTTGTAATTTAGAAAAGCTTCACACTTGACTCTCAATAATTCTCTTGCATGAAAGAAGTTTGAAAATATCGATAGCTTCCTTGAAATCGATAACAACGTCATCCAGCACCCTAAAGAGCAGTTTTAAAATATATTGTGATAGATTGTCCTTCAGCCAAAAGTAACCTTCACATGCTTATTATATATCGAGAGACGCCTTAAAGCTGGCTTTAAGATTGTGTGCAGCTCTCGCAAAATGGTGATATGTACATATATGAAACATATATACATATGTATATGGTTAGCTTAGGAGTGTTGCATGAGATGAAAGGCCGCAAGTATAGTTGTCGCTTCAGAGAATTGGCAAACTCTTCAATCACAGAATCTATAAATAGCCCGACCTCGGCTGCCTGCTTATTAAGTAAGAACTTTGATGGCTACTGTCAGACGTCTGATTAATCTAACCGCACTGAAGGCGTACAATCATGTTGCCCGCCGACTTCAACTGCGTTTCAGATGGGGACTGAGATGGGCAGCTGACAACTGGCAACAGGCAGTCAAAGTTCAAATTGGTTTTGTTTATTTTCCTCTTTTTTTTCCTCTGCTTTGGCAACTCGACAAGTGACATAAACAAGTTAAACAGCAAAGGCAGCGGACGGCAATATCACAGGCCAAAGAGAGAGTGAGAGAGAGAGTGAGGGAGAGTGAGAGGGAGGGGGAGCTGAAGTGTGTATTTCCAATTTTATTGATACTTTCTCTCTAGTAAATTAATTAGCTGGGTATATCTCTAGTTTCTAGAGTTTTTAAGACAATTTGTATAGTTATAGCATAGAACTCTATAAGTGCTTTCATTTATTTAAAGTATTCAAAACTATAAAACAAAATAATTAACCTAGCTGCTAGAGGTTCCAAGTTCACTGAGGTCAGTCAGGTCTTGTGAGAGAAAAGTAGATAAAATTATCATTTTTTCATATCTTAAAAATATTATAATATGTATACCAATTTATTTGGAACTAGCTGCTACAGAAACTGAGTTCCTTGAGGTCAGCATGGTTTAGTGAGAGACGATTAGATGAATCTATAATATTTTTATTTTTTAGATATATTCTTATTCAGAACTCAAGTTGTATTGATCTAACTGCAATAAGTCCTGAGTTACTTGAGGTCAGCTTGTTCTTAAAAGTCGTTCGTAGTTGCATCGATAATATTCATACTTGTGAAGTATTAAGTAAACACTTAACAAGTATGAATATTATCGATGCAACTACGAACGACTTTTAAGAACAAGCTGACCTCAAGTAACTCAGGACTTATTGCAGTTAGATCAATACAACTTGAGTTCTGAATAAGAATATAGCTAAAAAATAAAAATATTATAGATTCATTATCAATAGATTCACATATCAATTTTGTTAGCTCTAGCTACTACAGGTCATGAGTTCCTTGAGATAGGAATGTGTTAGCTGGCTTAACTTTAGTACTCTTCTTATATCATAATTCTATAATTATAATTCACATATCACAATCCGAGCTAGCTGCTATGGTTACCAAGTTTCATGAGATTTGTCCAAATTTGTTAGCAATGCTTCCTGCAACCTGAGGGGATTTAGCGATACGTACTTTCTCTCTCTCTCTCTCTCTCTCTCTCTAACTATATTTAATGCATATATAAAAAAAGCGGAAAGTAAAAATAAGACATTGAAAGCTAAATTGACAGGCGCCATTGGAGCTTTGACTTTGACCCGGTTGCCTGAGCCCGTGGCGGAGTGGGGCGGGGCGGGGATGAGGGCGTGACAGGTGAGCTGACAGCGATGCTTGGATATGAAAGTTATCTGGATTTCAATTTCAATTTGTAGCAAGCAGATCTCAAGAGCTAAACAATACATGAAAATGCCTAAGGACTCAGCGATTTCGTTATGGTTGTGGCAACTTAAAGGGTTGTTCTATCTGCCACAAAATGTGGCAAGTTGTTGTTGTTGCTGTTGTTGTTGTTGTTGTTGCTGAAATGAAATGAAACGAACCGAAAGCCAAGCACACGCACAGTCAGACAGACGGTAAAATTATTATGTTCAAAGTGAATATTACGTTAACCGTAACATGGGTCTACCAAACCAACACACAGACAGACGGAGAGAGAGCGAGTGAAAGAGTAAGAGAAAGAGACACAGAGAGTGAGAGAGAGAGAGAGAGAGAGAGAGAGAGAGAGAGAGAGAGAGAGAGAGCGAGCGAGCGAGACAGATGGATAGACATTCTGGTTGAGGTCAGTTAAAAGTGAAAACATGCGGCAAATTGTAGTTAAATATTAAGTACGTGTCCTATTGAGAGAATATTATGATTATTTTCCCGTATCTGGCTAATTCGCTTAAGGCCGATGCTAAGCTTACAAAGTGGGGGGGGGGGGGGGCGTGGCTGAATGAGCTCGTTGGCATTAGTTACAATGGGAAGCTGATGCGAATTATAGCGGAAGGAAATAAAAACTATTTGAAGTAGCATCAAAGAGATTTGTTCAATGAGTGAGCGAGACGAAATAGGGGAGACTAGAGATAGAAAAAGATAAACAAATAGATTATAAAATCTAGTGGAAAGAAGTGGAAGAGGAATGGGAGAAAATGAATTTTATAGGTAACTTATAGTTAAGGGCTCACAAAGGAAATCTGAAATAGAGAGTGAGAGAGAGAGGGAAATCGCAGAGATGTGTAGAAATAGAGAAAGAATATAGAAATATCGGAGGAGATAGAAGGTATATATAGTGTAAGAAAGAGTGAGATGGGGAAAGAGAGAGACAGATATACTCAAAGAGAGAGAGAGAGAGAAAGTGAGAAACAGACAGTAAGTGAGACAGGGAGAACATTATATTATTATATTAGAATGTGATATATAAAGGAGGTAAATAAGTAGAGAATAAAAGATAAAGCATCGCATACATATATAGCGACATCTATTGTGCGATTTTGTCACCAAAGTAAACTACCTCAACTCTTACAACGGACTATATCCACTATTAACAAGTTTTACAAGCACAGCCCTAAGCTTGCCTTTCGAAATGTTTCCCACTTATAGGGTAACTATCTAGTCGAACAAGCCAACCCTAATCTCAGTGCATGGACACTAATAGATGCTATATTTCGACTCTAACTAAGCTTCAACGGCATCGATTCACTTACGCACATCTACAGGTTAACTGCTAGTCGAGCAGGCACACAGCAAACGCATTCATTTAGCCCATTTTGCGATGCAAAATGTCACCATTCTGAGTTTCTCTTCTTTTTTTTGGTTAATCCAACTCTTGCAACATGTAGGTGCGCCCACACATGCTGCCACGCCCCGCACCACAGTGCCAACGCCCCCAGCGGCGAAATTGTTGAGCATGAAAAGTGCTTTGCCACTGAGCACTGCAGGCAGCAGGCAGCAGGCAGCAGGAAGCAGGCAGCTGCAAGTAGCAAAGCCTTAAAGGACAGACGAACACAATTCGAATTGTCCTTTTCACTCTGCATGCGTGTGTGTGTGTGTGTGTGAGTGTGTATGTGAATGTGCGTGTGTGGGTCAGTTTGCGGATGCGGCTTTAATAACAGCGTAAATTGCGTAAGCTACCAACAATCATTAATAACTTTTCTGCACCTGAACGCAACCAAAAACAGAAGCTGCCAAAGCTATGGGTGGCCGAACAGAAGAATGAGTGGGAGAGAGAGAGAGAGAGAGTGATGACTGAGAGGGGGAGAGCATGAACGATAAGAGGCTACCCATTGGACATATGCACGATTTTATTGGGGTAACAACAACAACATGTATGGGACTGAGTGTGTGTGTATGTGTGTGTGTCTGTGTGTGTGTGTGAGTAACAATTGTTTGCCTTTTACCGTCAGCTGCTACAGAAATACATACACAACACACACAATCACCCACACAGACACACAGCTTGACATGCACAATTGGTATATGCTGTGTGAATATCCTAAGCATGTGTGTTGATGGGGTATGCAGGACTGTTGCTATAATTGAAATATATGCTCGAAATGTAGCAGGTGAACTAAATGTACTAGAAATGTATTACAAATAAACTAGAAATGTACTAAATTTATTTAATGTACTAAATGTACTAAATTGTACTAAATGTAATGCATTTACTATATGTACTAAACGTACAAGAACTGTAATGAATTTACCAAATATGCTAGAAATGTACTAAATACACAGGAAATGCACCAATTGTGCAAGAAATGTACTAAATGTACAAGAATGCACCAAATACATTACAAATGTACTAAAAGTAAAGGAAATGCACAAATTGAGCAAGAAGTTTACCAAATGTACATGAAATGTACTAATTGTGCAAGAAACGTACTAAATGTACAATAAATGTACTAAATGTACCAAAGCTACCAACTGGAATAGAAATGTACTAAATTTCATTAACAGTAATAGGAATGTACTAAACACACTAACTCTAATAAATGTACTGAATGTCTTAAATGTACTAAATTTACTAGAAATGTACCAAATGCACTAAATGTGTTAAATGCACACAATTTACTAAGAATACTAAATGTATTAGAATTGTACTAAATATTATATATATGCATATATATGCATATTCATTTAACTCTAAGCGTAGCTGAGTTAAGGCTAAGAAATCTCAGATCATCAAAGCTTGGCTTAACTTTTTATATAGAATCTGGCAAAGCTTTATTCTCGCTAGATGGGTGAATAAGTCTCAAAGAGCTCGAATACTTTAGAATTGTAAATTTAGAGCATTTACCAAGATTATACGTATACTAAGATTATACGTATAACAATATTTGTTATACAAATATTAAAAGCTAAGAATAAGCTAAGCTATGAAAAAGATTCTGTTTTTATTCATATTGAAGACTCTCTTGAAAGTATGAGAGATTACACACACACACACACACACACATACATATTGCTGCTCTTAATTATTGATTTGAACATTGAGGTGATTAATATTTTTGTAACGTATCCATAGAATGGCACAAATCGAATCAAATGGCCCCAAAGTGCTGCTTGATTCTTTTGTATTTGGCATCATAATTGCATTTCCTTGTTACGCAGGCTTGTGTTAGTATTAGTGTGCGTGTGCGCGTGTGTGTGTGTGAGGACTTTGGCACCGCAGGCCAAAATGACAAGTGCAACAGAAACCGCATTTCGATTTGCTAAAATGCCAAAACATTGCAGCGCCCTCTGGCGTACGAGCTGTGCACATCCATCATTTTGTATGAGCTCCAATTACACTTTGCATAGCAATATTTTATTGCTTTAGCAACATTCATCAGCGAAGCGTTGATTGAGTAATGAGCGTTTCCATTGCATGCTGAAAATCTCTGCACTGAGAGAAGCTGTAGAGTGGAATTAGTGGAAATATTTGACACTTACTCTTATCTACTATATGTCGATATAGAATACTAAACAATTCTTTTCTCTCTTTTGCATATTATTCTATCAATACCTTTCTCTCTCTCTCTCTCATGAAGTGTATTTGTCTTTATTAACATATTTAATCCATTTGCCGTCCTCTTTCTATGTCAATTTCTCAGTAGCTCTTTTCGATTGAGATATTCTCTCCATTTATCTATCAGAGAGGGAGACTCTCTCTTTCTCTCTCTCTCTCAAGCTCTCGTTTCGTCTTAGTCTTTCTCTCATTCTTCTATGACTTGTCATTATTTATGTTTTTGACTTAATCCTTTCAACTCCAGCGCTTTTTGACTCTGCATATTTCTCTCACTTTCTCTCTCATTCTCTCTATCTCTCCCTTTCTCTGCCACTCTCATGCCTTTCTCCATATAAATCTCTGCATCTATGCCTTTCTCTCGTCATGTCTCTAGCTACCTTATCTACCTTAACTTTAGCTGTCTCTCATTGTCTCTCAATGCCTCTCTCTCTCTCTCTATCAAAAGTTAAAATACAACTTTAGATCCGATTAAAGTTAGTTTCCCAGCTGAGGTTTTTCTTTTAGTTTCGTGTCGCTTGTGAAACTTTTTTTTCTCTTATTTTTATTTCGCCCCTCTCCTGCTCTAATTATAATTACAATTTGTAATTGTGCCGTCATTTAATTAGAGCAAGCGTTGCACAACTGTTGTCCAACAGCTGGCCGTCCAATGGGAAACTTTGCGGCTGCTCTTTACCTATATATACATATATATAGATGTCTGTATGTGTGCGTGTTTGTGTGCTTGTATTGGTGTATAGGTAACATGGCACAGCAGGCGCGTAAATTATAACGGCTTCAGCATTTAGCCACGCCCCGCCCGCCCACATTTACATATGTTTTTGCTCGTTTTTTCCTTTATTTTTACTTTTATTTATTTATTTTATTTATTTATTTTTTTTCGCTGTTGTTTTCTTTTTGTTGCCTTTTTGGGGCATCAATCTTCCTCCATCATTGTCAGAATGGGGCCCCAATGACGATGGCGATGACACAGCATCCGCTAGAGCTTTATGACACCCCCAGCTCCTCCCTCCCCCCTCACACACGCACACAGGCACACAGCGAGCTCATATAAAATAAATGAAATATCATTTTGCTGCCATTTCATAATTTCACTGGCCAATATTTTGTGCTTTCTCTCTCGCTCTCCCTCTACCTCTCCCACTCTCTCTCTCTCTCTCGCGCTTTGTCAATATATTGCTATTTGTGGTTCAGTTTTTGTGACTTCAAATAATAAATTAATTATTTATTTACATTGCCATTAATATTAATTTAATGTTTTTTTCTTTTTCTATCGTGCTTGCTCGCTTTTGCTGCATTTTTCTTTTGAAATTTCATTTCATTGCGTTACATTATAATTGAATTTCAATTTATTTGAGCATATATATATCAGTATGAGTAGAAGTATATATATCATATATATGACAAAGATATGCAGTATAAAATTTTATAGCTCAAAATTGAGTTGAAAACTTGAATTAAATTCAAATCAAAACTGAAGAAAAACTAAAAAAAAAAAAATACTGAAGTTTGTCTTTTTAAAACAGAGCTTAAGCAACTGCATAATGCTCGCCAAGCTGGTAAAACTGAATTGAAAATTGACTCGAATTTACATAGATGAGCGATTAGTAGAGCTGACTGATTGAGATATAGAAATTCAGCCTCGGCAACCCAAGAGGAGTGTATCTAGCTAGCGAAAAAGAAGTTCAACTCATATATCAAAACTTAAACTTGTATATCTCACTCTTTGTCTTTCTTTCCCTCTCTCGCTCTCTCTCTCTCCCGCTCATTGAGCGCGTATGTGGCAGTCGTGCTCACTCTTTTCAGCCAAAACTCATAATTCTAATGCAATAATTCACTTATCTCGGCATAAACAAATTGAAAAACTTTTTCCAGCAGCTTTCACTTTACACTTTTTTCTGTGCGTTTCTACCTAAAGCTCGAAGCAAACTTGAACGGACGAACGGGGCGGACGGACGGACGGACGTACAGCCGGACGGAATGCCAGACAGCCGCCTGCACACATGTCCGTTGCTAACTTTTTTTCGTCTCTTTTTGGGATATGCCACAAACTTACATATGTAGAGGGATATACGAGGCAAAGTTTTATTTGCTGCTTTTTTCTTGCCGGGTGAAACCACGAAACAGGGGTAAGGGACTGCCAGACCTCAACCACAAAATAAACGGACTATTCCATGTTTAAGTGCTGCATTCAAAATGATGAATTTCATGGCACTGGCTTACGAAACTTTTAAGCTGAATCCAAAAAAAAAAAAAAAAAGAGAACATGAAACAAGTTTGTCATTGAGCTTAGAGAGCGCCTTTGTCATGTTTCCCAAAAAATGAAAAAAACAAAAACAAAAATAAAATAAAATAAAAATATATGAAAACTAAACGGAAACATCTGAGAAACAACTTTTAAATGATCGCAAAAGGGACTTTGAGATGAGCCACAGCTGAAAACAGTTTGCGACCTTAGGGCAAAATTGAGAGTAGATTGAGGAACTTATATTAATGGAAAATAGATGCGGAGCGAGACTAGAATAGGGCTTAGTTGTCATCCAAAAAGTTATTGTGTTTCGAAAGCTGAAAGTTAATTAGGGAATTTATTTACATAGTAGAGATGTCAGCATTGTTTACCAGATTAGTCTTCTACTCTCGAACGCGAAGAGAGATATATGATGTATATTATCTATAACTCTTATATGCTTGCATCTCCTATACAATATTCTACAGATAATACTCTAGTTTTTGAGTAGGTTATTTACATAGTCAGTGAAAGAGATTACTCCCACACTCTTATACCACAGTAACACTTACACTACACTTATACAACACTCTTATATCACACTTTTATTGAACAATCTTGTACAATTAATTCATACAGTGTAAGCTTGGACCAATGTCTTATACCAAAAACTTAAAGCAGAGTCGCATAGCACAGTCTCATACTATACTCTTATACCACACTTATACTACACTCTATTTGCACAATATTTAGTGCCACACTCTTTTTCAACACTCTTCTACCACAGTCTTATACGACACGCTTCTACTCCAGTCTTATACCACACGTATACAATAATCTTTTACTACTCCATTATACCACACTCTTATTGGATATGCTTCTACTCCAGTCTTATACTAAACTGTTTTAATACAGTCTTATACTACACTCTATTTGCACAATATTTAGTGCCACACTATTTTTCAACACTCTTCTACCACAGTCTTATATGACACGCTTCTACCCCAGTCTTTTACCAAACTCTTATACAACAGTCTTATACCACACTTATACAATACTCTTTTACTATACTACTATACCATACTCAAGACTCTTCTACCACAATCTTATACAACACGCTTCTAGCCAAGTCTTATACCAAATTCTTATATTACATTCTTATCCATACATATATAACACTCTTTTAGTACACTATTATACCACACTCTTATACTACAATCTTAGTCCACACTCTTATAAAATACCCTCCTGCCACAATCGTATTAAACAATCTTAGTCCTCACTCTTATACAATCAAATCATAAGTTGAGAGTACCTTAACAGTCAAAACATACATATGTATGCATATGCTTTGCTGTCAAAGTTCTTAACGAAAAATCCATGAGTGAGCTGGTCTTATACTTCCTATATGCTCTTTAAACACTTATACTGAACTCTTATACATTGGAAATTGGAAGTGAAATGTAGCTAAAAGTGAAATGATGATGGGCATTTAAATGCAACACACAGTTGCCCAGTTAATTGAATTCAATGTTGCACAAACACACACACACACGCACACAGAGAGAGAGAGAGAGAAAGACGCACAGCTTACCTGGCGCAGGTCTTTTCGTGTATAATTTAAAATTGTGTTTGCGCTTGAGCTTAGGCCCAGGCCCAAGCCCCCAGCAACAGCAACAGCCACCGCCTCCTCCAGCCCCTGGCTCAGCCACAAAAATAAAAAGACAAGTCCCAGCCACAGCCGCAGCTACCCCAGTCTCAATCTCGCCCCGCTCTGGCAGGGTAGCGACTGTCAAGGAACCAGCTAAAATATTTCTATCAAATTTCAATTTGTTGAAATTTGTTTTTTTACAATTTCGTAAAAGGGCGGCTCAAGCGACATAACAAGTGACAGCAATAGACTGGGCAAACAAAGAGAGACAGTGACAGAGAGAGAGAGAGACAGTGCGAGAGAGAGAGAGAGAGAGAGTGTGTGTATGTGTGTGAGGGTGAGTTTGGAAAACTGCGAGTCGAAAGCTGCCTGCCACATAATTAAGCTACGTTTCAAAAACTTCGGCGAAAGCCCACAAAAGCCTAGGCAAAACGTAATTAGAAAAACCCTCAGAAAAGATAAATATGCTTATGTATATAGAGATATATATATGTACATATGTATATGCATATCTAAATATATCTATGTGAAAGTTGTGGCAAAAGAGAAGCAGAGAAATTCATAGAACAGCCATGACAAAGTAAGCAGTTTTTCATGCGGAAAAGGAAGCGGGATTTGATGAGGAATATTTGGCATAGATATAAAAATAAATTTTTATGCATAATTAATTGCCTGAGGCGTAGGCAAGGGGGGCGGGGTAGGGAGGTAGGGAGAAAGGAGCCAAAGGGGTGGATGCAAACAAGTTTTGAGCTGTGGCCAAAACACTTGCCCAACTAGCTAGAGAGAGTGAGTGAGAGAGAGAGAGAGAGGGGCTATGCGATACTAATTACGGCAACATTTTTGAAGAGCGCTGCGCCAGAGGCAGCGACGGCGACTGCGACGGCGACAGAGGCAGCACCATTTAAGCCGCATTAAATGCGTATTTTGTTTACACTTTTACTCATTACTTTGATGGCAGCGCCGACTGAGCCAACAGCAACAACATTGCCACAAATCCAGCTAATTTGTTTGTGTTCACATTGCGTGCCCACACACAGTAGGCATGCTCGGCCTCTGGCTCTGGCTCTAGCTCTAACTCTGACTGTGGCGCTTGCTTTGACGCCGCCTCTGCCACGCCCTGTCAGCTATCTGCCACAATGGTCAGCGACCATAGCTCCAACTAGTGCAGTCACAGTGCTGCGCATTTGAATAGAGCAGCGCCAACATTAAATATGCTAAAGCAGTCAAAGCTAATTCGTTAAGCAACTGACCAGCCAAGAGCCATCCATTCAAAAGTCAACGATTTCAAAATGAAAACTAAATCAAATACTTTGAGTTGAGTGATATATGATTGACATGCAATAATATTTATGTAAATATAATTTATCCCAAATGGTATTACTCTGGCTTGCTCATTCTTATCTATGTATATCATACGGGCTGATCAGGCAAGGGCGATACTTTTTTTTTTTTTTTTTTTGATAAACGATGGCTCAGCAGCAGCAGTTTTCAGTTATCAAAGGCCCACTTGAAATATTCAATGTTAATAATATAAACTTAAAAAAAAATTAAATTAAATTAAATTAAATAATGTGGATAAAAAAAATATCATATAATTGATAATAAAATAAAATGAAATAAATAAAATGAAATAAATAAAATAATGAAATAATACAATAAATATAAAATAAAAAAAATAACTAAATAAAAACATAAATAAAATAAATAAAAGTTAAATTAAACAAATGAAAATAATAAAACAAAATAAATAAAGTAAAGAATAACTAATTAAATAAATTTTAAAAATAAATAAAATAAAAAATATAAAAAAATATAAAAAACACTAAAATACAAATAAATAAAAACATATATATATAAATATATAAAAATAAAATAAATAAAAATAAAATAAATACCAAGAAATAAAATAAATACAATAAATAAAATTAACTTAAATAATAAACTAATAAATAAAAAATTTAATTAAATTAAATTAGATAAATAAAATAAAATAAAATAAATAAAAGAAAATAAATACAATAAATAAAATAGTTTAATTTAATTTAAAAAATTCACTTAAATCATAATCATCATATAAATGACATAAAATAATTAAAATAAAATAAAAACAAAAATTACAAAAAATTACTTAAATTATATATGATATCAACTGCATCTATTCACTTGGACTGCATTGTGTTTGGCGAGATAGCGAATGACGCGTGGATACGTCTATGTAAATAGTCCAGGTGCGCGACAGTTGCGCAAACATTGAAGTGTTATGCCTTGACAGATTGCAGACACCCTGTAAGTGTTGCTTGACAAAATTAAAAAAAATTTATTTTAATTACAATAAATCTATTATGAGCTTAATATAGTACAAATGCTATGCCTAGATATATTTATATTCAGTATTTGATAGTCGTTCAATTTTTATAAAAAGGGAAAATGCCAATAAATTTATGGGTTTGCCTAAGGAAATCAATGAAAAGTACGTGATGTCTACTAGGAGATCAATACCCATATACCCTGTAACTCAATCAATTGTAGGCAAACGCAGGTATACAAGCTTTGTAAATTGATTAAATTTACTTATTGTATTAGAATAAATTTATAGATTTTTTGATGCTTATATTTATGCATGATGTGTGCGTAGTATCTGCTAGTCCATCAGCACTCATATGCCCTGTGATTGCCTAACTTTAGCAATAGATAAACTCTATGAATCTGAATCTGCTTCATATCTAAGAGTTTATAGTAAGTGCTAGCACTCATATACCCTGTAATAGAAGCGCTTGTCTTATATAAGTGAAATGACATTGTATTGCTCTATATAGATATTACATATCTTATACTACCTCATATTCACTACGCAGTATCTGCTAGTCGTTCAACATGCTGAGCCTATGCCTCGCTTTGCTTTGACATTGTTGAAATTGCCAACGGGCAGCGTGGGCGTCACCTTCGTCCTTTCCGCTTTGTGACTCGATCTCTACTCTGTCCACATGGCAACAAGCTACACACACACACGCACACTCACCTCACACACATATAGGCAGTGGGTCACTAATTGCATCGTTAGCGTTAGAATTTCGTCCTGTTTATCCTTGTGTGTGTCCCGTTCAGCTGTTGAGCGCTCTCGGCTGCTTATTTAAAGCTTTCATTTGCCACGCTCGCATGCACCTGAATTTATTTATTTATGAACTTTGGGGGTCGCCAGGCCAGCCACAGCGCCTTCCACTTCTCACATTTCATTCGCTTTACTTTTATTTTGCTCTCTCTCCCTATCTCTATCTCTCTCTCTCTCTCTCTCTCTCTCTCTCGCTTCTTTTGCTTATTGATTTGCTTCATATAGAGCTTCTGAGCTCCTTAAGGAATGCTTTTCATCAAAAATCAAATGAAATATTTTTGTAATTTTTTTTTTTTTAGTATTTTAACTTATTAACTTGATTTTTACTAGTCAAGGGAAATATTTAACTAACATACTTTGTGACATATTTGTTTCGCTTTTTGTTAAATTTGTATTGAAATTATAAGAGAATTCTTTAAGTGCTTTAAGAGACCTACAAATTATAGTATAAGACTTTCTAACTATTTGACTTGGCTTTAAAAAGAAGTTTTGCTAACTTTAGCATACAATACTTGCAGTTGTCTTATACTTGATGCTTGACCAATGTATAAGAGAGAGTATAAGTGTTTTCAACTACTCGACTTGGCATTCCGATAACTTATATTTAGTTCATGCTTGAGATCATAGGCAATGTGGCTTCAGCTATATTTTTATTGAAAATTCTCAACGAAGTCTCCATAGCATTTCGGCTCACATAGTCTTATACGCACTTACAGTCACAGTATAAGACTTTGCTATTATTTATATATTTATAGATTTCAATTTAGGGTATCTGTGAGTGCAGCATTTGCCTGTGCTTGCAGCTACTCTAATAATTTTATCATTTTTTTTTCGTTTGTCGTTTGTTGGCTGAGTGCTGCTGACAATGGTCGCGGTTGCTGTTGTTGCAGCTGTTCTACTGACAATTGTTGTTGTTGGTTTTAGTTGTTGTTGTTGTTCTCAGTTGCTCTACGTTGTTCGCAGTTGTTGTTCTCGTTGTTGTTGTTGTTGTTGTTGCTTGTGTGTCCACATTTTAACCGCATTGCTTTGCGGCCCAGTTGCCGCTGCGTGCTGTCGCGCCCTGACAGCTTCTAACTTTATTAGCTCGTCGCTGTCGGCACTGAGTGCGGCCTTATTTTTGCCAACATCATCGCTACCTCTCCCTCTCACTCTCTGTTGCTGTCTCTGTCTGCCTCTCTGTTTGCAACAGGCGTTAAATACGCCAAGCGCCATTGCGGCAAAATGTTCAATTTCCAAGTAGCGTAAAAAATGTTAAACCACAAAAAAAGGAAGAAGAAGAAGAAGCACAAGAAGAAGACGACGGCAACAGTAAAGACGTAGAAGATGAAGAGAATAAAAGACAACGCATGGGACGGACAGGCAGACACAGGCAGAGAGCTCTTGGCTCTAGGCTTAGGTCCAAGTTTAAAGCATTGCGGCCTTGCGCGGCATTAAAGCAAACGCGAAAGTACGCCATCAAAGTTTTAGCTAAGCATGTTAGCAAGAGGCAGAGAGAGAGGGAGAGGCAGAGAGGAAGAGCAATAGAAAGAGAAGGAGAGAGTGATGGGCAGATAAGCAAATCAATGCGTCAGTTTGACCAGGGCGTAGAAACATTGAAAAATCTAATAAAATTATAAAATATAAGTGGTAACTGCTCCCTGCTCAAGCGAAACGTCGAGACTAGCAGATACCCTATAAATGTATCTTAAGGGCTCTAAAGCAGCAAGATAAACAGCAAGAAAGAAATGCTGAAAAAAAGCTAAAATGGTTAGATTGACAGATACCTTAGGTTCCGCATTGAGGCCACAAAGCAGACATTAAGTAAGATGCTTAACTAGAAGAAACCCTACAAATAATTATGTAGCCTTTAACAGCTTTAGTTGTTATAGTTGATAGCTAAGAATGAAACAAACTAGCTATAGAGCTAGAAATTTAATAGCTAAAATGCTTAGAATAGCAAATACCCTACAATAGCTTATCTATCTCCCTTGAAACTGGAAGTAAATGAAACCAGCCTTCAATTGATAAGCAGATACCCTGTAATAAATCTATCGGCAAAGCAAACTAGCTGAACTGGGCAGACTAAAAAATACCCTACAATATGTAAACTAGTTGATATCTCAGACGTCTCATAGACAAAGTTCATACACTGTTCCCCTACACTTTTCCACTACAAATACCCTATAATATATATAATATTTAGCTGATATCTCAGCCAACTTTAATAAGCTCTCATAGACAAGGTTCGACCATTTTTCCTCAACTCGTGCATCATCATACACAAGTAAACCCAAAGCATATCAAGAACTACATCACATCTAGCTTCATTTGATCAGCATAATGAGATAATAGATGAATGTAGATAAAACCTTTGCTAATTGTATTGCTTGGCACTTGCCTATTCGAATGGCTTTAACAGGTATTTAGATTATTCCACAACATTAACGCTGTGGCCCTGGGGCGCCCCACAAAAAAGTTGGCCAACAAGTGGCTGGAGTTAATAGCCTGCAAAGTGTCCCAATTCGGATGTCAATGACGTAACAAAAGGTTAAACGGAACAAAAATTACAATTTTCAAATATCTCAAAGTGTCCCAAGGAAAAGAACAAAGTTTTTTTTTTATTATTACGTTTCCGGGCAAAGGGTTGACGAGCGACGGCACGAGAGACAGCTTAAGTAGACTAATTGAATACCCTCTACCTAGGAGAGCTTACTGAAGAGCATAAGTAAATATCAATCTATATAATGACATTGCCAATCAATCTATAGTCATATCAAGTTATGTATTCATTTATATGTATATATATTATTGCCCAAACTAATAAGCCTTCTGCTTCGCGTAGGGTATTCAATAAATCATAAATGTGCTTAAATTGAAAGCACAATGAATCTTTAGCTAGCAGTCCACACCCACACCCACAGCCACGCCCACACCCACACATACATGCACATACCTCGGCCCGCCCCTGGGCATTCGATATGGCAGTAGCTCGATTACATTCCACGTCGACGACTTGAGCCGAGTAGAGAGCAAATAACTAAATATCAAATCAACATTCGAGCGCTTGTAAAATGATAATTAAATGCCTTGAAATTCCTTGTCGCAAAATTAAATGAAATTCCGCAATGGCTCTCAAATAATTAGCCAACATCAACATCATAAACATTGCAATTACAATCGCAATTACAATGACGATACGCTGCGTACGGCACAATTAAAGTAACATTTATTGACATGAAATAGGACAAATGAAATTTATATATAATTGAAAATCCAACAGATATCAAATGGCACACAAACCAGACGAGTCCAGCCGACGGCCCAATGCTCGTTCATCAGATTTCACGAGGAGAAAGATGAATTAAAACTTTTACTGAAAATTGATAATACTTCAAAGTTAAGATCTTTCTACTCACCAATATACTCTCTTCACTTGACTTTCTTAAATGAATTTTCCTTGAAGCGCAATAAAATTTTAAGCTCCAAAGTGCTTAAAGTTCAATGTAAATAAATTTTATTTGCATTTCAAATAGAATGAAATGAAGGAGGGAACTTGAACGGATTGTTAAGAAATCATTTGTAGTTGTATTTAATATTTACAGTGCCAAAGGTCAATTTGCACAGGTATTTAAGGCACTCAAACGGAACTAGAATGCAAGAAATCCAATAAGAATTTTATGTGCGTATAAGAATTTCGTGTATGGTCAAATGAAATAGGGAGAAAGAGAGAGAGAGAGAGAGAGAGAGAGGGAGAGAGAGGGAGTGAGAGAGAGAAGGAGAGATAGGCAGAGAGTGAGAGAGGGAGAGATATAGTAGAAGAAAGAGAGAGATATAGGGAGCGAGAGATAGGCAAAAAGAGAGAGAGAGAGGTAGAAAGAGGAAGGAAAAGGAATAGAAGAGGTAGAAGAAGAGAGAGAGATACATATATATAATAAGAGAGATAGAGAGAGAGAGAGGTAGAAAGAGAAAGACAGAAAGAGAGATTGATACATTAAATAGAGAGAAAGAGAAAGAGAGAGAGATAGAGAGAGAGAGGGAGAGATATAGTAGAAGAGGGACAGAGAGAGAGAGAGAGAGAGGGAGAGAGAGATATAGTAGAAGAGGGACAGAGAGAGAGAGACAGAGAGGTAGAAAGAGATAGACAGAAAAAGAAATAGCTACATATATATAATAAGAGAGAGAGATAGAGAGATATTAGAGGAGAGAGAGAGGCAGATGATGGAAAATAAATATTGTATCAAATAGGCGTGGCAGCATGCTTTATAATACTTATCGTCTATATCAAAAATAATATTCAATTCATGTTAAATTCTGTCTTTAGCTAACATTTGCATTCACATTAAAGATGATTTCATATAATAATGAATTCAATATATATTATAAAGACCAAAACAAGTTCAATATTCATAAATGCAAATAAACTTATTGGATTTTTCATTTGACTAACATTTCTGTGCCAATTAGAATCTGTACTGATGCTACACCATCCGAATGAGAATTGAAGCAAGCTACCTTTATTCAAGATTCCAATTGGAATTGTTGGCAACTTTTTCTTGAATTTTCTTGGTTTTCACATTGCTCATTGATTTCTCTAAATTACTTACAAGATTATGTGCTGATGTGATGCAATGCACAGAGTCTGTCACTCTTTTCCAATAAGATAGTTGACTGCTAATTGGATACCGGATAGGGCTTATGACCCAACTCATTTTGCTGTGCACCGTGCACTATTTGTCGCAAGATAATTAACTAACTCTTCATTCATATTCAATGCAAGCTGTTATGCAGGCAGTCAGCAGGTGAGCTAAGCTAAATGGAAATGCAAATTAGATCGAGTATTTAATAAATTTTATAAAAATATTTCGAAAAGTTTGCCATTCGTAAGACAATCTATAAGCAAATGGCAAATCTCAATTGCAAACTTTACATTTTCATTAGCTTCTTTGACTGCCGATATATTGTAATCGAAAGTATTATCGCTCTTATTTGCTCAGCATCGATAGACAGTTTCCGTCTTTAATAATTCTTATTACTTCTGTGATTCAACTTTACTTGTTGTTGTTTATGTAAAATTATACAAAAGCATGGGGCATAGGGCGTGGGGGTGGGGATGGCCCCATGGGGGCGCATGCGTTATTTTAATGCTAATGCAGTAACAACAAACGGAAACGGCGGCTGGCATAAAGAACAACAGGCGCAAAGCAACAGGAAATGGCGCATAAAAACGAATCGGGCGAAACGGAAGGAAATGCTTTAACAATATGAAATTCCTGCCTGTTCGACGGCCCGACGGCATATGCTGTCAATTTTCCAGCTATTATTATTATGATTTGTCGTTCCGATAAGCGTTTGCCAAATTAATCAAAACCTGTGCTAGCTACATTTTACGAGAGCTCTTACATGATATATATATATAATTGTTTATATAATGTAGATATCACATATATGTATATCCATGTATATTGAAGTAATATTCTCTTACTCTTATTGGAAAACAACAACAATTGGCTGTCAGCACAATGCTTGTAAAATATTATAAAATTCATATTGAAATGCAAGCGCAAGGGAATACCTCTAATGAAATGCTGCATATATATATATATAAAAGTATTTACTAGTTTATATCTAGTCTAATTAATATATAGATAATAATAATATAGTAATAATTATCTATGTATTACATAAAATATAAAAATATATATAATTTCTATTAGGTTTATTCGCTTTACAGTTAGTAAGACAAATTGAAATCGAATTTCTCAACTTTTCACTAATTTTGCATTTATATATAGAGAAATTTATAGAAACATATTTTCAAGCTGCTTCAATTAATTTTATCAAATGTCAAAGGAAAATGTCAAAAGAAATTTAGAAAATAATTGTTAATAAATGGGATCATTATTTTGATTGGAAATTGATCTGCCAATAGACTCATTGCTTGCCTTCGATACTCGCTCAGCGAAATGTTAAGAGAGTATATGGAAATTTGAATTAAGCATACTTAGATGCCAGTGAATAGCAAGTCTTGGAGTGGAAGAATCTATGTGTTTCAGAGCTCAGTTTGACTACTTTACAGATGAATAAGAATCTTTATGAGTATATAAGTCTCTTAGAGAAGTTAAACAAAATAATGGAGAGCTGAATCAGCAAAATGATGTTGATGATATAGAGAGCAATATAGATACATAGATCTATGTATCTCTGAAGTGGTTACTCTCTAGAGTAACATGATTATTATTAACTTTAAAAACAACTTTAATAAAATATGAACAGAAGTCATTCTTCGATTTAGTTGAGCGATGAGCGAGCATTAGAGAGTCGATAAGATATGACTGGACTGGTTTATTATACAGAGTTGAAGTTGTATGGAGAGAGAGAGAGTGAGAGAGAAAGAGAGAGAGAGAGAGAGAGAGAGTGAGAAAGAGAGATAGTGAGAGAGAAGATTGAAGTAGGTAGCAGTAGAGGAAAGGAAGCTAGAAGTGAGAAAAATGGAAAAGCTCAAGCACGTAGGCGAAGTAGGAAAAGACAACGAGAGCGTCAGACTCAGCCATAGACTGATTCAGCTTTGGCTGCTGCTCGATGTGGTTGTTGTTGTTGCTGCTGTTGTTGTTGTTGTTGTTGCTATTTCATGGCAGTTTTTAATAACGGGCTGACAGGCAACTCGATGCGGCTGCTGCTGCCGATGCTGTTGCAGCATCAAATTTTATGGCCACACTTAAACGAACACAAACACACACACACACACACACACACACACACACACACGTATACACACAGAAAGGACACGCTTGGGCTGACGTTTAATGTGGTCGACACGGCGGCAATTAATAAACGAGCTACTTGCAATGCGATGGGGCAGATTTTTATGTGGCTCATAACGCTTTCACTTTTTTCTTTTTTTCTTTTTTTTATAGTTTACACATAAAGGCGCTAGATAAGACAGAGAGAAGGAGAGAGTGTGTGAGAGAGAGAGAGAGACTGTATGTGTGGCTAGGCAAAAGTTTTGCTATGGAAATTCGCATATTGCGAGAATTGTAATTTGCCTGCGGTCCGAAGTTCTTCCAGATTTCGAGTGGATTTTCGCAAAATACATGGAAATCGCACAATAAGCTGTGAGAAAACAAAAGTAACAAAACAAAGCAGAAGCAAAAAACAACAACAAAATAAATGTGAAATTCATGAAAATCATAGACAAAATGTGAAATTCGTAGAAGCCAAAGGCCGAAGCCAAAAATTCGTAATAAATGAGCATTAAACACGCTGAAACTGTCTAAGCCTAATGGATGAGAATCCGCGAATTCACAGCTAAAACTAGCTGAAGCGCAACTTTATGCACTAAAATCAGCTAACAAAGCTTGAATGACTGAGAGACTAAAAGCAAAAGCAATTACAATTAGGCATAAAGTTATGCTAATAATAATATTTTATATGGTAGCTATATCTATGGCATTTATATATTTGCTTTGATTTTTGCTATCAGTGCTCAGTATAAAGCCCAAGAAATGACTCGAAATTTCTCTATATATACTTCTTTAGTACTTCCAACTTAACATTACTTAAAATTAAATGGAAAACCTTGTAGAATATTTTCAAAATTACATTTTATATATAACATGAATTGTTGCCTACTTTTAGTAGTTGGTAATAATAACTCTCTTCTTGGGTCACCCCAGCTGCCGTTTCTCAAGCATTTTTCAAAGTATTAAACTTGCCAAAATGCGCGAAAACTTTTAAATACATTAAAAAAGAAGAAGAAGAAGAAGAAAAAACACCACAAATTCGACTTGAGAATGTTGTGGAAACGTTTAATAAACTAAAGAAACTGTTGAGGAGAGAAGAGAAAAAATTCTAGTGAATTTTTGACAGAAAGTATTTCAAGTGTAAAACTTGAGACATTTTCTACTGCATTCAATGTGAATGAGTCTAGTTGGGTATATTGGCATGACGATGACTTACTTGAAATAGACGCATGTATCAAATATCTATATAAATACCTGAGCAGCATTAAGATTCGAGTTATTTGACAGCTATCTCTCATATCTCAACAATTTGTGAAGTTACAGACATTAAAGTTGACTTGGATACTCTTATTTAACACATGCAGTTTAATGTCTAATTTCGATTAAAATATCGATAATTATCGATATTGGAACTTAAGGAGTACATAAATGAAATACTAAATTTGTGATGTGAACTATTGCAATCTATGCAAAGAATATGAAACGTGCTGATGAATATGGATACGATTTCATTATCCCCCAAAATTGTAAAAATAATAACAGAATGCCTTTAGTAGAGTCTTGATCTTTGGTATACATCAGAATGTCCCAATTATGCCCCAAAGATTTCATTGATATCTTACAATCAGAACTTAAACTTCCTCAAGATCTATCTATATATCTATATATCTATATATCTATATATCTATATATCTATATATCTATATATCTATATATCTATATATCTATATCTATATATCGATATATCTATATATCTATATATCTATATATCTATATATAGATATATACAGATCTGCTTATGCTGCTAGGCATATATGCGTATGTCAGTCATGCACACCCGACTTGTGCTCTCTCTACCTCTCTCTTTCTCTTTCTCTCTCACTCTCTCACTCTCTCGCTCCCCCTCTTTCACTTGTCTTTGTTTCTTTTCTATATAAAACTGTTGCCTGCAGTGGTTTGGCTGAAACAGCTGCTGTAGCTGGCAACAAATTGCTTAAATAGTTGCCAAAGTTTCACATTTTTGGCCGTTTGTTGCCAACTGTCGCAGTTCGCGCCTGTTGCCTGTTGCCTGTTGCCTTTCGCCTGTTGTCGCCTTTCGCTTTGCGTCTGCTGTTTGCAAAAATCTTGAATTTTTGCTTTTGAATATTAAGCGAGCTTTCATTAGAGACGGACTCCTGGCAGACGCTGGCAAAGTGCTTTACTTCAAAATGTTGCTGATGACCAGCCAAGTGAACGACATGAAGAGGGGCCAAGAGGCGATAAGAGGTGCCAGAGGCGTCAAGAGAATGACGAGGCGAGCGGTGGACTGGGCCAGGGCAGGGGCGTGGCAAGTGTTGAGGAGCAAACTGTGATTCGATTTCAAGTGACATTCAAGCGTTCGTTGTTGGCGGGCTTCAGCTGTATTCAAGTGTACGCACAGTGAGCAACTGAAAGAGAGAGATAGAGAGAGAGAGAGAGAGAGAGAGAGAGAGAGGGAGAGATGGGCTGGACTGCAAACAATGCCAGCTAGGCGAATACATCTGAATGCATTTTAATGGATGTCAAGTGTGCATTTGTGTGCGTGTGCGAAGTGAACGCTGTTAGCCCCCCGAGCAAGGGCAGTGCATGGCCAACAATTACAGCTCGCAACAAATTGCAACAATACAACTTTTCAGTTGCTCTTTCTCTTTCTCATGCTCTTTCTCTTTCCCTTTCTCTTGTTGTTTCTGTGCCAAACGAGCATCGCGACGCAGCGCAGAAAGAAATGCGTTAAAGAAAATTGTTGCGACAGATAAAATGCTGGAGGCGGGACTGGTAGGGAGGGAGTGGCATATGGGCAAAAATGGAAGTGAGAGGGAGAGAGAGAGAGAGAGAGAGAGAGAGAGAGAGAGGGAGAGCAAAGGGCAACAATCAAGGACGCGGAACTTGGTCCCGTTCGACCGTGGGACACTAAAATTCCGTTTCTTTTGTTGTTTGTTTTTATTTTACGAGCGCTTAAATTGCAAGCATTGTAAATGCCAATGCATATATATTAAGGACACAGACAGACTACCACACACACCCACACACACACACACACACACACACGCGCACACATTGTCACACAAACATCAAGCAAACGTAAAATTATCGCAAGCAAAAGCAAAAGCTAAAAGTAAAAGTTAAGTGAAAAACAAGCAAGAGCAGTGCGATCGGGTATGCTCAGCTGCATGATACCCTTTGCGAAGGTTGTAAAGTAAATGGACACTATTCATGAACATGATCTACTTAGAGATCTATCTGTACAGTAGATTAAGAGTAAGCCAAGCCTAATGAGTTGAGCTCTATAAATTTCTTGCCCCTCTTTGCCACGCCTACAAAGCTCGAGAGCTACGCACTTATTTGTATATATATATATATATATATGAATTTGATGTCCAATAAAACAAATGTACTTACAACTAACATCAAGCAAAAGAACATGGAGAAACTGCGCTCAAATTTCGTGTTGTAAAATACTGGAAAATGGGAAATTTTTTTGTTTGTTTTTAAGATTCAGCTCAACATTCTCAGCCGTGGAGCTTACCTGGGAATAATACGACAATCTGAGATTTAAGACGGCATTAAACAGTAAAAGCTGCATAAAAGTTTCGCCAACACATGTAGCCAAATCTCAGTTATATTGCATACATTTTTGTGTACATATACATATATCATATTAAAGTGTATTATACTGTATATAATATTGTAAATATATAACAATGACTAAGAAATTGGATTGATTGACTGATAAGCACTAATGAAGTGCCAAATTAATTGGTGCACTGAATGCTAGGCAGGCAGAGCATCAGCTCGACTGCATATATCCATTCTCAGCAGTGCAGTGAAATCTAAGAGTAAAATCTGCTTTAAAGTTTTTCTACAAGTTTACCCATAACTCAGTTATATTGTTTATATGCATATAGTAGATTGTATATAATGTAAATATATGACGATGACTGACTATGATTGACATACTGATTGATGGCTTAACTGGTCATTCAGTAATTTGCTGATTGATTGATAAACTAAGTATGTGCTTGATTGATTGATACACTGATTGATTAGTTAGCCGATTGATTGACTGCTTAACTGTCTCGATGACTTACGCATTGCATTACTGATTCTGGATGACTTGAGATACTGAGATATGAACGACTAAATGATAACTGTTTGATTGACTGACTGACAGCTGAGATGATTTACGGATGGATTAATAAATTTTAGATGAGTATGAGACTGACTGATTGAGCGATTGTCTGACTGACTGTGTGGCTGATTGATTGACTACTAATGCTATACTAAACAATCAGTATTTGATTGAATGATTGACTGACTCTCATTGACTCATTGAGAGCATGACTGTTGATTGTGTCATTGACAATCTGAGTGTATTATTGACTCATACACAGTCAATCAGTTTATCTTGACAGCAATCAATCAGATTGCTTGACTGGATTTATGATTGATTGACTGATTGTTTGACTGTAGCTTGATTGATTGACTGACTGTAAGTTTGATTTACTCGCTTGATTGATTTTATAGTTGACTAACTGACTGATTGATTGATCGACCATTGATTGATTGACTGTTGTAAATAGAACGACTAACAATCTCAAAGATTTCAATTTATCATCGACTGACAGCTGTAAATACATTATGTACATATATATCATATTTTAATCTATTTAATGTAGATAGATCTGTAGAAAAGTTGATTGTTCATTGCATGCAAGTAGATAGAAAGTAAACAGACCGAAAAGAGTCTATTTGTGCCGAGATGGTGTAAATGTATATTTAATCATAGTATGTAAGACGATGCGTCTCTAGCGTCATAGTGCCGAGAGGCGTATATTTAATCATAGTATATAAGCAGATGCGCCTTAGCTTATAAGGAAACACTTAACTCAATGTCTTTAGAGGGCGACATCAATCATAAAGTTATTTATTTTGGACAACATTTAGCTGAGCATATTTGGGTGCGAGCGCGTGTGGCCAAGGGGCGGGAGATTCATTAGGTTTATCGCAGAGCCACTTAGTTAAGCTGCTCACTGCTCAAAGTAGTTGTTGCTAATGCTGTGCAGCAGAGCAACAAGTCAACAAGTCCACAACTTTCCGGCAGGTATTAAGCAGACTTTCGGTCATATGAAAATGAAAATGGATGCCGAGAGATGGACGATGCTGAAGGGCGACGCGCATTAGAGCCAGCTAGAGTTGAGGACACCAACACAAGCTCATACATTTTAATTATCATAATGATAATTGCCTTTGCGTTGAGAGTTACCAAAGTGCTTAGAGCAAGAGAGATGGCAAAAGAGAGCGAGAGAGCGAGAGAGGGGCACATTGAAGCTATGTCCATTTAATATTTGATCGCCTAACGGCTAGAATGAGAAAGAAAGTAAAATAGACAGAGCGAGAGAGAGAGAGAGAAAGAGAGAGAGAGAGGAACAGCTCGTGGTTCCGCCTTTGCCTTTGATGTAGTCCAGCATCCTAATTGGATTGCAGCCTTATTAAGTATACGCCATGTTTGCGGCAAGATTTTTCAGCTTCATCTCTCAGCTGTTTGTTGCCTTATTATTATTTATATTATTATTTATTCATTTATTTTTCTTCATTTATTTTCTGGTTTGGATTTACTTTTTTCGCCGTTTTTTTTTTTTTGGCCGTTTATCAGCTAACGGCTGTGTCTGTTACCGCCGATGCCTATGCAAATGAAATTTGAAACAAGTTAAGGGGCATCGGCTCACAGTGAAATAATTAAAATATGCTGGCAAAGCCAAACAACATTAGCAACAACAAACGAGCGCGCAAAAGAACACACGCAAAAACAAATTGATAAATATGCAAATTTAATAGACTTCAGCGGGAGTATTTGCATAAATCTACAGAGCGCTAAAATAAATAAATAAATTTCCCAAGCGCAAGTGAAAGCCATAGAACGAAACCCATTCAGAGTCAAACAGCCAAACACACACGCACCCATGCAGAGTTCTCGAGTCCTGAAATGTATATGTTTAAACTAGAGAGAGGGAGAGAGAGTGGCGGGAGTACACGACTAGCATATACCCGTTCTGGGCTCTGCCCCAAGCAGAGCTGATCTAGGCTGCAGCTAAGACTTGTTCTATACACAAATACATATCTATATGTATATATATCCACACATATACAAAGACACATGCATAGACTCGCTTTATGCAGCTACAGCGCTTGCACTAATTGATTTTTTTTTAAATAATTTTGTTAAATTTTAAGATTTTTATTTGCATGTTCACAGTTCACAGTCTTCAATTTATATAGCTATTAAGTTATGCTTAAGAAACCCAATTATAATATCGATATTCATCGTTAAAAGATTTATCGAAAGGCAATGCCAAGAGCATACATCTCACATATATAGAGTGTACATAATCATGAGAGAGATTAATGAGAGTTGCGTGAACTTTGTTAAATCTCAACTCGAGCATGGCATGCTTTCAAATATTGATATATGGCCACGCCTCTTTTGATTGCCACATGCTGCTCAATCAAAACAATATGCCCTGTCAAGATTCTAAATCAATGGGCTTTGAGCATAAATAATTTGCAGCGATTTAGCTCCAAGGCTGAAACTGATATGGCATGTGAACTTCAGGGCTTCATATGTACCGACTGGCATATAAGATATGAAAAGACTTCGCATATACCATGGTTGAACATATACGTACATGTATATATATATATATATTTATATATGCTAATATATATTTACTTAGCTCCATAAAAAAACTAGTGTGAGCAAACTTGTATGGTTATAGCGTCTTCCGGATAGAGCGACGGTCGTTATAGCCGTTATTATACTTCTTATAATGTAATATAATATATTCATATGTAGACGAACTGTCGTTATAACCGGATTCTACATCCTATAATGTCATATAGTATACACATATGTAGAAGGACGGTCGGTATAACCGGATTCTACGTCTTATGATGTAATATAACATATACATAAGCATGGTACTAAATCCCCAATTTGATATGCCTATTTTCTTATATTTAATGTATATGATGAAGCTAGGATGAGCATATCAAATGTCTGGGTTCTACCTGCGATGGTCACTGAGTTCCTTGAGCCACATTAAAGTATATGCCGCCTTATTAAATACATTTCATATAGTACATTAAATTATTGCGCATATATGCAGCATATTATATGCATATCTCACATCCTTATAGATACGATTGAGTGTATGAAATTAGATTGCATTAACTCTCCTACTCACAGAGTTGCTTGAGTTGTAAAGCAAAGACATTTTTTAAATATTAAATATATTTATCACTTTGTAGGTATATATATTGTATATATATATATTCTAATTAGACTGGCGAACGTGCAACAATTAGCTGCATAGCCAATGTATTCATTCAATATTTATTGCTTTGCATTTGTGTTGAGCAATAGATTTGCTTTATTTCACACAGAAAACACAAATTGTTGGTCATGTTACAGTTGTGTACGCTTCTTGTTGTTGTTGTTGTTGCTATTCAAATTGAAATTAAATGAAAGCCAATCGACTGTGGATGCATTTGACAACACACACACAGAGAGAGAGAGAGAGAGAGAGAGAGGCAAAGAGAGAGAGGAACGAACCGTTAAACGTGCTTCTCGATACGCACAACAACAAAAGATTTGTTTCACTTTCGCCTCAGTTGTTTATTTAGTCCTTGCCATCTGTAGCGCTCTCTCCCTCAGTCAGTCTGTCTCTGTGTTTCTCTCTCTCTCACTCTCGCAGCTCATGCATGATCTATGCGTGTTTATTAACGTTCACATTATTTGTACACACGAGTGGCTTTTGCATATTAAAGACGCCATCGAGAGCCAGTTTTCCACTTGCTCGATATCTTCGTGAGCAACAAATTTTGCGGGGCGTTTTACATATTTCAACAGAAACAGTCAAGTGGTAGAACGAGAGAGAGAGCGAGAGGGGGAGCGTAAGAGTGAGAGAGAGAGGGAGTGTGTGTGTGTGTGTGTGTGTTTGCTGGCAAGTTTGAACGATTTTGGTGTTTAGCCAGTTGTGAAACGCCACAAGCCGCATTCCATAGAACCATTTGCTCCACTTGCTAATAAACCCATCAATGGGAGATGTAATAAAGCTAGCTACACGGGTCAGTTTGCTATATATAAGTATATACATATATACATGTATTTGGCCAGCTATTCGTGAGCGCAAAGGAAAAGAGTCTGAAATCGACATGGAATGCTGTTGCGAGTTGCCTGAGAGCTTGTCATGGGGCATGCCAGACGACTTCCATTCCAATTGAAGTTCCATGGGTCAATTGGACTTGTTAGACAAGCTCAGCATTTGGCTAGGATGCTACTTCCGTTCCATTTCTTTCGTTTATTGAAATGTGTTGTTGTTATATGAGAGTTTTATTCACAAGGCGAGATATTAGCTGCTCAAAGAGATGCTCAAGTTAATTTTAAAAAATTAGACTTAATTTTGTTTTAGTTACCTAACGTCTTTATAAGATAAGCCTCATACGTGCACAGACATTTGCCATTGCATGCTTAGACCCCCAGAGCTAAAGTCAAGAGCTCTTGACATTTTGACTGAACTCTATGATTGGTAATAACTTGAGTTTCAATCTTGCAAAACTTTTGCCAAACTGAAACTACAGCCATCTAATATCAATTTCATATGGAGCGCATTTAGTTATTGGGTCAAAACACACACACACACACACACACATACACACACACGCAGAACTCTCGCTGGGCGCTGGGTCGGGGCGCATGAACATGGGAAAACACTTTAATGCTCATTCATGCTTCAACGAGCAAAGCAACATTGCCTACGCGATATGTGGCAGAAGCATGTCCCAAAAAAACGAAAAACAGACAAAATACAACTTGCTATAAATTAGAGCAAGCAAATACTCTGTAAAAAGAAAATATGACAAAATTCGTGCTTTAAAATAAAAGTGAAAAAAGAAATCAAGTCGGCAGCAATTATGACTAGATGAGCGCATAAGAGTGATAGTAAAAGAATATGTTATAACAGAAGAATGTATTTGAATTTTATATTCTATATTAACTCTATTTCAAAGCTATATTCATGCCATTAATGAATCCTAAACAATATATTCAAAAACAATTCTAAGCCTGGTAGCTATGGCTCGATCCAAATTTATAATATGATGAGTAGCAGCCGTGAGACTCTTTATGCTTAGCTGACAAACTTTACACAGATGAGTATTATCGAACAAGCTCTTGAAATATGATTAATAGTAATGCAAATAAATATAAAATTCTCTCTAAATCTATCATTGGATTTGCTTGGAAATAAAAATAGTTTTGAGATTTTGTTATTAACTTTTTAAAGTTTTTCTTTTTTTTTACGCTTTTGTTTTTAGCTAATTACAACAAACAATTTTTTTTTTTTAAATGTGCTTTTTCGTCAATGGAACGGCACGAATTACAACGAGAATTTGATCAGTAGAAACCTCTCCACATGGAATGCCATTGATTCAGCTGGCGCATATTCCTGGCCACCAACGTCAACGAGGCAATGGTCAGCACGCTGAGCACCATAATGGCATTGCGACGACTGAAAACTCTATTGAATAGCGTTGTCTGCGATGGCCTATCCAACTGCTGTTCATCATCATAATCCATGAGAAGCTCTACACGTTCCCTATCTCTAAATCTATTGCGATTCCTTGCTTGCTGCTGCTGCTGCTGCTGTGGCTGTTGCTGCTGTTGCTGCTGTTGCTGCTGCTGCTGCCGCTGCTGTTGCTGCTGTGGCTGGCGTTGTCGCTGCTGTGGCTCGTAGAGGACCTGCTGCTGATCGTCTAGCTGCTGATTGACACGCTGCTGCAGATGTATCTTCTTCCTTTGGCGACGGCGTAGAGCCTGCATCTGTGGCGCGTAGCTCATGCCGTACATTAGCAAATAGCGCACCTCCAGCTGCTTCTGGGCGCGCAGCTGGCAGACGGCCACGCAGCGCAGCAGCGTGCCGCAGATGGAATAGCCCCAGCCAGGACACCATTCGGCCATGTTGCAGGCCACCTGCAGATCGTCATAGAACTCCAGTTGCGAGCGACCCAGATCATAGTTCTTGGCGGACATCAAGGCGTACAGCTCGTCCATGTCGCCACAGTAGTAAAGGCAATTGGCCAAGTCCAGTGGCTCGATTGGCTCGCCTTGCTTGTGCTTGGGGACCACGCGAAACACCAAGTGTGGTCGTGGATTCGGCTTAAAGTCCAGCTGGCGCCACAGCTCTGGCTGATCGTTGCGCAGCACCTGTCGCAGCTCTGGTGTGCCGCTCTGCACGAGCAGCCAGTGCATCAGTTCGACCTGCTCCGGCGGCAGCAAATTCTGCAGCAGTCGGCGCTGGTAGGTCATCAGCTCGGTCATGGTGCCGGCAACGAAGCTCAGCGAGTCAATGTTCAGGCCAGATGCTGTGGCATAGGGCGGCGGAAAGGGCACCACCAGCTCCTCGTATCGATAGCTCTGTATGGCCATGCTGAAGAGCACCCATTTGGCGTCGACGCCCATCAGATCCCTCTCGAGCTCCACGCGCAGCGCATCCATGACGCGCAGGCGGCGCGACTCGTTCATCAACTGGATCAGTTCCGGGTCCACATTGCGGCGTGGCACACAGACGCAAATGCGGCCACGGCGGCTGCATCTGCAGCTTCGAAATTCGTTCTGCATTCCGTTCGATTCGATTTGATAAATTTTAGTTTTTTTCTAATAAAATTAATGCAAAATTTTCGCTAGTTTCTTCACAAGTTTCTTTCAGATTTGCTTGCGTGTTTCTCCTCCTGTCTTTTCGGATTCTGCGATAAAATAACGGTTAACGATTCTTTTAGATTGCTGTTCGCTGCATGGTAGCGACGTCAGTTTGTCCCGGGACTATCAAAATAATTTCCAGAAACAAACCAAAAAATAAATAAATATATATAAAGAAATATAAAAATAAACTTCTATATATATATTCAGGTGGAGAGTTAAATATCTAATGAACTTGTATCAGATATTTCGTATACTACTTTAGCTCTGTGTGTGAATGTTATGTCAGTGCAAAGGCTGTGAAAATACTGAGTTCAACATTTTGGGATTTGTTTTTGACCACAAAATACCCAACAAATACCCAGAGCAAAGTCTACTATGAAATTTAAATAGGGGTTATGAAATCGTATGGGAAACTCTCACTTTTGCTTTATAAAACTCATCGAAACGTTTCCGTGCGTTCGTGAACGAACTCATTGAAGACCCGTTGCAATCGTTTGCTCTCTGAGTTTTTTCTCAACACGTCATGGGTAGATTCATCGTACACATTCATCACATTCACACTCACATTCTCACAAGTACATACACCAAAGACTTTTTGCCTTCGATCTGTCCTTTCGTGAATGAACGCAAACAGTTTCCCTCTAAGCTTTTTCGCAAAGTGTGAATGAAAGACGCTCATTTGCAGACTTAGAGAAACGATCAACAGATATTTGAGAGCTAGAATCTCACAGTTTAAATGTAAAGATCTTGGATACTCTCTTCGTAAGCATGATGTATATTGTAATATATGATACATATGTAAACAAAACTATTATACGCTGATTTCGCATTATCAATGGGTTCAGAGTATACAAATGAACCTCAAGGAATCATTTGTCTCTAAATACATTTCACTTTATCTATAATATATTTCCAGCATTAGCTGCTGTTTACTCAAGACATAAACAAATTGGGAATTACAACAAAAGTCAGCCAACTATCACTGTGGAGCCTTATAGCTATATTTAGACTCTAAGCTCTTGCCCTTCCACTCCTTAATCGCATCAAAGTTGTCTGCTTCGCCTCTGAGCTCAACCATTTTCACACCTTCAATCATCGGCCGACTGCCTAACGAGCTATAAAAGTATTTGTCTCCTTCCTTGCGCAAGAATAACTGAGAGCAAATCCGTTGTATGACAATGAAATAGCATTAACTCAATGCCAAGGCACAGTTCAACTTCTTTTCAAGCTCAATTTAACTTTTAACCGAAGCGAAAAGGGGCCGATCAGCTGAGATGCCCAAAAAGTCTTTAAATAGAGTGCAGCACTGAAATACATTTATGACTGTATATAAATATAAAGTATATTTATATTTATATATATTTTTATTTTTATTTTCATTTTCATTTTTATATACATATATCTATATAGGGCAATTGGGCATTTGTGCAGCTAATTTTTGCCGACGCTTGGGCGTTCTTCAATTACTAAAGTTTGTGCCCAAAGCAAACTTGGCCAAGTTAATAACATTTATCGCTGTTCATGTGTGTGTGTGTGTGTGTGTGTGTGTGTGTGTGTGTGTGTGTGTGGGTTTGTCCTTTTGGGCCCGTCTAAAAGTTATTGCAACAAGTTTAACCTCTTTTTTTTCTCTCTTTGGCTTGCTGTTGCGCAAGTGTTTCTGGCTGGCATATCCGGTTTCCGCTAAGGGATCTATTGCTATGCTGCTTACATGCCCAGACAGAGCCAGATAGATATAGATAGATAGAGAGCGAGAGAGAGAGAGAGAGTGAGAGCTGCTTAATAGTTGAGCAATTCTTTTTAAGTTCCTTTGCGCTTGTCGCCGTTGCCCAAAGTTCTCATGGGAATGCCACTGGCTGGCCTCGCCTCCTGTTGCGCTTGGCCCCAAAGTCTCGCAGCACTCGGCTAATTGATGGCTGACGTTTAAGTTTTTCATTTCTCGTTTATTTCATTTCTGTTACATTTCGTTTAGTTCTGCAGGAGCTGAGCTGTGGGCTCAGCCAAATATTACTTGACAATTTTCTTAAACAAATTTCCGTTTTGGATTTCCTGTCAGCGTCCCGTCAACGTCCATTGGCAAATCCATAGACGACATTCCGTTGCGCCTGGCATAAATTATGCCCGACAGCCATCAAGTGGGCGTTGGCACGCCCCCAAATGGCAGCCTTTTGTTTGATCAGTGCGGGCATAACAAAAAAAAAAAAAAAAACAGAAACACAAGAACAACAACAACGAAAAAGAAAATGAGAGAAAAACCTGGGCAAAAAAAAGGAAAAGTAATATGCATAAGCACACGAAAGCTGTCAGTAACTGAAGCGTGGACAGACCGAGGGCCAGGTGAGACACACACACAGATATATACAAAGAGAGAGAGAGAGAGAGGGAGAGCGGGCCAGAGAGTGAGAGGGCAAAAACCATGACATGAAACATCAAAGTAACATTCGCCTAGCCTGTCGTTGAGGTCCGCTTTAAGCATATCAAATGCAGCCACGCCCACAGTGGTACGCCCTCAACTGATATGGTCAACACACATTGGACATATGGCTACGTATGTGTGTGTGTGTGTGTGTGTGAGTGTGTGTGACTGTAGGTGGGAGCACAGCACACGGCACGGACTACTGAACAGAACAGCAATTGCCATATGCCCTGCAATTTCGAAGGCAATCAATCGATTTTCGCTATCGATAATTTCCCGCTCCCACCCTACAACATGGGCAATGCCTTTGACTGAGCTTTACAAACAGATTTCAATAAACAACAGAAAGAGAAGAAGAAGAAGAACGTATAACATGTACACAGTCAAAGTGAGTAGAGGACAGGGTTAAGAGCGATGAGCGATGAGTATATATAGTTTTTTTATGTTCCGATAAACTCTTGGAAGCTCATCACTTTATTTCGGACATCGTGGAATGTGCATCAAATTAGCTAATTGGAATTGCAATTTTCTTTGGCTTATTGGAAAATGAATGGAAACTGCAAATTTTCTTAATAGAAAAGATAAATTCCAATCAGCAGTTGCTTGCCTACCTAATTGGGTGTAGTAAACCTTGTTAAAGTATTAGCAACTGCGTAAGCTGCAGTTTTCAAAGCTCATCAATCATTCGATCAGTCAATCAATCAATATCAATCAATCAATCATTTGTGCTTCAGTGAAAGCATAAAGCTTTTCACTGTTTCACTATGGTATATATATAATCCATGATTCAACATCAATCACAATGATTGAAGCTGGCTTAAAACCATAAATAAAAGCAACTAAACCATAAAGGTGTAGCTTTTGACTAAGCTCTTAGCAGTTGTTAGGCCATCAAGGGATACTTTCCTTTACTAGAAATATCTGATTGATGTTACATCAATGAAATGATACATCAGCACGAATCAATCAAAGTGAATCGACCTTTGGCAATACAAGAAATTTATTGCATATTTCAATCGTATGATATAATGAATGAGGTGCCAGGATATAGACTTTTTCACCTCCTCATCTTGTTCCAGTTCCGTTTCCTGTCCCCACTCGTGTTCCTGTTCCTGTTCCCATTCCCATTCGCGTTCCCGTTCCCATTCCCGTTGCCTTTCCCGTTCGCGTTCCCGTTCATATTCATCATCATCAGTACTCGCATTATTTATATAATCGCTCACTGCACTGCGATAGTCGCTCTCGGTGAAGGCAATCGACTTCTTGAGCCGCCCATCGGGCGAGCAGACGTACATATGATGAAGGCGCTGCTCATCGGACTCGATTGGCTCGAGTGATTGCAGGTCGCCCTCCGGCAGATAAGCGATCACGGTCATATCATTGGTCATAGGATCAACATGAGGTTCCAGTCGAAAGCTGTGTAAAACGTGCACATGATTTGGCTTTGTATGCTTCTGGCGCGATGCCGACATGACGTCCAATGCCGATAAAAAAATAATTACAAAAAAATGTACAAAAAAATATTCAAGAATAAAGCCGAAGTATTCAAATTGAATTTCGATGGCAACTATAAGCAGGCATGGGTATGTTTACGTGTGTGTGTTGTTGATGTTGTGTCACTTGCTGAGTGGAAACTCGACGCATGCCCCGTTCAGTCGCAGGACGTGCCTGCACATCCAAATTCACTTGAAAGCGCGTCAGTCAAGTTTTTGGCAACTCTTCAAGTTCACATCAAGTAAAAGTGGTACAGTTGGGTATGCGCAACTGGAGAATACCCTTAAAATGAAGTGACCTAAAACAAAGCTGATCTGATCAAGCCAGAGGGGAACTTACTCCTAAAGGATATGATATAGTAGAGCAGACACGTCCGACAGGTAAATGGACAGACACAAATAAATAGAGTCGTTTATTCATCTGAATCAAAACTATCTGAGGCCTGTGCCAATATGCCCTGTCTTAAGATTCTCATCGGGTTCCGAACATGGGAAGTGGAAAAAAATTGCGCCGCATAATGATGAACCCGCAAAACTGGCCAACATAATTCTCAGCATGTGTATCTCTTCCAACCCTCATCTTACCTTTACCCCCATACTCCACTCTCTTTCTCTCAATCTCCCTCTCTCTCTCTCTCTCTCACACACACACACTGTGTGTGTTGTCTTGTTTACATTACTTTTGCTCCATGCATGCCGTGGGCTGCTGGCAGCAACAGCATCTCATGTCTCCATAACTACCCTTGGTGGCCCCACCGTCCAAGGAAGGGCCTTTCTGAAGAGCTGTAAGCTCAACTCTCGACACTCGACTCGCAGTTCGGCTCAGCTTTCATCATCATCTTTGGCAACGGCCTGCGGCCTGAATCTGTCTGAAAAACATGAAAACTTTTGCCCACAACTTCACAAGGCAACCGAATAAAAATCAACAAGACTGACAGCAGTACACCTAAGGCATGCACGACTCAGTGTGTACCCTGGCATAAGAAGACTGATTGAAAGCGTTTACCTAACTCATATCAAATGATAGCTAAGCACCCTTAGAGACATCGGCATCAGCAGCTCGATTATGCGTTTTCTTGGATAATATGAAAGATGTTTTTTCCAGGTACGATACAATAATAAAGCTGGAAGACCTGCAAGGTCATGCCTGGTCTGATGAAACTTACCTGTTACGACCTTCGTGCCTACTTCTCAAATTATTTTTAACATGGCTATATTTGAAATTGTGTTTGAAGTCTTTCGGCAGCAGCGTCAAAAGTTCTCTGGAGCAGAGTCATCACGTATTCGCATTCTATTGTAATGTGGGGCTTTGCTAACTGTTCGGACATTTAAGTTTCGCTTTTATGAACTTTGATCTCAAAGTCTTCGCTGGCATGGACTTAGCGAAAGGTGTAAGACACGTTTCACATAAAGTCATGCAAAGTCTTCTCAAAAAATTAAATTAGACGCCAAGTGAATGGTGAACAGGAAACTTTTACGTCAATTTTTCTCATTTTCTGTATGGAATTTCTCAAGAAATTTATTTTAACATCGACTTTGCTTTTAAAATCTGTATGAGTCAATGAAATATTTAGTCTGATAGCCACTTAAATACTAAGACTACAATTTATGTGTGAGTCAATCACTCAATCATCTAATCAGTTAATCAATCCATCAGTCAAATACTTTGTCAATCAATCAAGCAAGAGACAAACTATCAAGTAGTCAATCTAAGACAGAGGTTTAGACAGATAGTCAGATTAACAGTCAGTGTATCTATTTATCTATCATTTGTCAGTCAATCTTTCATCTAGTCATCAGCCACCTAGTTCAATGTTCGTTTAATTTGACAATCAGATTATTATGACTATATATCAATCAATCACCTGGTCAATCAATCATGTCATTAATCTATCAATTATTCAATGCACAGTCAGTTCTTCTGTGCATCAATCTCTGCCAGTCAGTCAAGCAGTCAGTCAGTCAATCAATCATTAATCAACTTACACATCTAGTCAGTTAGAAAGTCAATCACTCAATCATACTGTTCAATCAATATATTATTACTTCAATCAATTAGTTTGGCAATCTATCATCTATATCTATCAGTCATTCAGTCTCTGTCAAGTTAGTCAATCCATCTGTCAGTCACACATCTATTCAGTTAATCCAGCTTTACATGAGTTTTTTCCTCTCATTACATTTTCATTTCACTCTTGCTTATGACATTCAAATTATGATATGATTGACTATCTAATGATGCCCATGCTCAATCGTAATGTTTCAGTTTATTTATTTATACTTTCGCATTACGCTTAACGCTTCACCCTTTACACGCTCATCCACCACTCCCCCCACCATTCGCAACGACCCGAGAAACGTCTAAAAATCTCAGTCAAGGGTTCAGCATGCCGAAAAACCCCTTTTTGCCGAGCATTAAAGCATTGAAAGAGCCAGAAAAATAAAAGGAGAACAAAACTTAAGCATATGCAATCTAATGGCATTTTAAGCAGAGATAAATGATATGCTCCACAGAGGCAGACGCCACGCCCCAGTTACCAGCACTGGTGGTGCATGGGGCGCATGGGGCGCATGGGGAGCATGGGAGCTGGCGTCGAGGGGCTGCAGAGATGACGTGGACGCAAAGCATGAAAAGGACGTCGCGTGCCTCGTGGCTCGTTTTGCCACCTGTTTTTATGGTTCATAAACTTTTTTACCCAAGCAGCGCCATCTGTTGGCTGACTTGAATATACAAAGAACAAAAAAAAGAACTGATTTTATATTTATTTTGCTTATTTTCGGTTTGTTTTCACATTTTATTTTACTTTTTATTTTATTTTTCTTTTTATTATTATTATTATGCTTATGATTTGCTCGCGGTTGTTTTGCATATGTGTGTGTGTGTGTGTGTGTGTGACATATGACACACACTTGAAAGTAAGCATTACCATAATCATTGACATTGGCATTGGCATTGGCATTGGCACGATGATGATGATGATGTTAGTAGGCCCTGACGAGTTGTTAATGATAAACAAAATGATGATAAACTCCGCCCACTTTGCCTTGATGAAAAACGCTTTGGGCCAAGAAAGTTGTTAACATAAAACGGCTCACTGCACACACACACACAGACACACACACACACACACGCTTAGCCGCTTTGCTCTGATTTTTTCTTCTTCTTTTACTTCTTTCATTATTAAAATGTTTTGCATTGCCCGCTTCCTTTTGACTGCTGCCAGCGGGTCGAACGCTTGGCAACTGCTGGGAATTTATGATCTCTCCTATACACACACACACATTTACCTTTTACCGTTAATAGCGCACATCTGTCATTGCAATCGTTTTTCGGGCACATCAATTTCAAGCCTCAACGCATTTTATGCCCATTTTATTTATAGTCACAACTTACACAACTAAATCAAGTCAAGTAGAGCCCATCATATTTTCCATTCGCTGAACTGAACTGCCCTTCCAATTGCCTCAAGTACTTTTGAAAACGTTGTGCAAATTGAGGATTCAAATCAAAATCTAGCCATAAAATAAAAGCGATATCTTTATGTTAATCAAATTTACAATAACTTTAGCTCTGGCAGAACCTCCACACCACCTGAGCACGCGTAGGCACAAACCTCTATTCAATTATGAGATTTTATTTGAATAATATGAGAAAGAAATTTGACTAGGTATGCCTAAGTAGAAATCTCCAAAAATTTCGATTTTTTTAAATTTAATATTATTTAATTTATAATAGCCTTAGTTATCGATAATAAAAATTATGATAATAATCGTGCTAGATAAGGAACTAGTTAATTGTGCTTAAATGCATAAATACATGAATTTTGCAGCTGCATATATCAATTCGTATCGATAAAATGGAAGTCATGAATTATCGATAACAATAATGAACAACTTTTATTGCCTTCATTTGTATTAGTGTTTTCAGACTAAAATCTTTGACGTTAAGCCTAAAAAACTTTTCATAATGTCGATGTTGATCGATAATTTGACAATTATTTGAGTTATCGATTACAAAAATGATGAAAAACTTGTGCTGCTCACATTTGTCTGTAAGAGATTTCTAATTAACAACAAAATCAAGATACTAATATCAAATTATATCGATAATTATAAAGCATGGTGAGTGTTATCGATAACAATACAATTATATTATATCTTAAGAATATGCAATGTAAATTGCAAGCTAAATTGTAGCCATGTTAGCTTACGAACTCTTGAGGGTTCGGATAAACAGACAGATGGACACAATAATGAATGTAGCGAGAGAGAGAGAGAGAGAGAGAGAGAGAGAGAGAGAGAGAGGGGCGAACAAGCAGACGAAAACATTTTGATAGACTCAGCACATGGTCTCGCCTAATGGAGTTTTCAACACCTCCTGCTTTCTACGTCTGCACATCAGCTACAATATATATGCCCTAAATGCCCATTAGCCGTAGCTTATAATTTACTTAAGTTTCTCACCAAATTTATGCAAGTTGAAAGTTCGAACTTCATCTGGAGTTTCTACAGAAGAGAATTCACCCAATTGTTTGGCTCTTTAAAGTTGTGGTTGTGGTTGTTTTTGTTGTTTGTGTGTATGCTTAATGTGCGTGGGAGCATTAAAAGCCAAGCCGCAATGATTAAGCGCTCTTTAATTTTGTTAAGCAGTGTAATCATCACTTGGCAGCGATAATTGCGAAGCCGATAATTGTCATTAGAGTCGCCATTTTGTTGTTGTTGTTGTTCTTGTTGTTGCTGCTGTTTTCATTTTGGGGTCCACTTGGCCTCGAGCTGCAAAACAAAGTCGAGCTGGTTGCTTTAGCAAAGAGAAATCCCCCCCTCCGCATCGACCAAATACACACAAAAGGCGCAAGATGACGACGAAGAAGGAAAACACAGAGCACACTGAGACGACAGGACAGCACAGCACAGGACAGAGCCCAAAAAGCATGCTATCAATTTTATTTTTATTTATTTTATGCTCGCTCCGCAACTCTCGGCACATTTGTTTGTTTTCTTTCTTTTTTTTTTTTTTTTTTTTGTTGGCTCTGAGACTGAGGCTGAAGCTGCTCAGCGTATTTTGTAGCTCGTAAAAGTTTTTGATATAAAATGTAAACAAGCGTCTGGGAGTGAGACAGTGGAAGAGTCAAGAGAGACAGAGAGAGGCAACGAGACTTCAAAAAAAAAAAGAGTAAAAAAAGAAAAGGAGTTAAGCCCAGCCGCAGCTAAATTCATTTTTTGTTTTTGTTTTTCGGGTACACATACTTTGAGCAGGCACTGTGCGGAGTCGCTTGCATTAATTAAAAGTTCAGGGCCACAGACACTGGCATCAGCTGCCTGGGCGTGATTGCAAATATAGCTTAGGGCCACCTTGGAGCGACAGAGAAGGACTGAGAGAGTGAGATGAAGTGAGAGAGAGAGAGAGAGAGAGCGAGCGATGTCCAGCCAAAAGGGAAGCAGGCCAGCTTAAGCTGAGCCTAAGTTATTTTTAGCAGTCATCAGGCACGTATACAAACATAAATATAAAAATCGTTTACAGTGTGATGTAACAGAGATACCCTGTAATAAGATAAGATGTGGAAGCTGTGTAGTAAAAGAGATGGAAGATGATTGATAGAAGCGATGGAAGACCAACAATAGAACATAAAAGAAAAATACAGATATAAAAGATAAAGATATAGTAAATAGCAGATATAAGAGAGAAGATAGAAAAGAAAAGACAGAAGATGAAAGGAGGAAAATAAGAAATTTACGAAAAAAAGAGAAATGTAAGATAAACAAGTAAGAAGGCTCTAGTCGAGACGGCTCGACTACGAGATACCCTGTACCCTGCAAAAAACTAATTTCTTCTACTTTACGCTTATAGCTCCATTTCTAGATCTAGAAGGATCTTCATGGAACATTCGGAGTATATTAATAGCATCTAAATTTGCCACATTACAAATCTCTAGTATTTGAATTACATTTCTTGTAGCTGATTCTCGTTAAATGTTAAAATCGATAATTCTGAAACGGAAATAGTTATCGATTTGCCTGTTACATATATTTTCAAAAAGCAAATAGAGGACATTCTCGGGAAAATAAAAAATGTAAATTAGACGGTGCAAGATACATGATAGAGCATAGAAAACAGAATATAGCCTAAAGGTCTATCTACTCTTTCAGTTAGACAAATTCTGAAATGAAACAAATTTGTATTTAGTTTTGGGTACAAGGCTCAGCACTCAGCCACAGCTTGTAAAAACTATTTGCTTAGGCAGCTTCGCAAACACACACAGAGAGAGAGGGAGAGAGAGAGAGAGAAAGTGAAATAAAGTAAAGTAAAATAAAATAGTTGACTTGCCTAAGCAGCAGTTTCTGCTGCCAGCCAAGCGATGTGGGCCACACAGGCACACAAAAAAAGCAATAACAATGCAGCGAAGGCCCCAACAGAGCAGCCGAGGCTGAGGCTGCGGCTGAGGCTGAGGCTTGGGCTGGGGCTGGCGCTGGGACTGCCTCAGCCAGCCTTGCGGCTGCTGGCAACTGTGCGTAACTATAATTAATTTCATTTTAGACTTGTTAGCAAATAAACGAGCAAACGATGCGGTCCATTGTGTTTGCCGGCAGACGCCAGACTCCAGACCTTAGACTCGACAACTGGCAAAAGCGAAAGTCCGATACAGCTTGAGTGAAAGTTTGCGGCCGTTGCAACTGTTGCATCTGTTCACATCTAATTCACATTGATTCCGTTTATTTTCCACGGCTAATGAGCACTAAATCAGGACTCACGCTCTTCATTAAGCCTTTGCCGAGACACGACAGATAGTCACCTGGGCAACGGCTTGCAGTCGCTATCTGAATCCCAAACACTCTACTTTTTTTTTTTTTTTTCGTTTGCATTTGAATTATGCATGCACACTCACTCACAGCACACACTCACACATACATCGCTATTGTTGTTGCCAAAGCTGACTGCTAAAGGAAATTAGATTTTAGCTTCGCTCCCCCAACCTACCCAAAAGGCAGCGACAACAAAGGCGCTAAATGGGGCGTGGCTCTGTGCTGTTCGCTAGAGGAAGTGGAGGAAGGTGGCGTCGTGGGTGGCTGGCTGGCTAAAACGGCTTAAATGCTTTGGCATCGCCTTTTCGCTTGATTTGCATAATGGCTGCTGGGGTTTGCATGCCGCCGTGAAGTATGCTACACATTTGCACACATTCTAAAGCGTAGGTTACCGGAGAGAGAGAGAGGGCGTGGCGGGGGGCGGTGGCCCACAGTTTTCGCCCAGGGCCGGATCAGGCAGTCAAACGTGTGGCCTAAAACTACAAAAACATAGCGAGTGAACAATAATATTATAATGAGCTGCAACAACTGAAACTCGATGCTGAACTATGCCCAAAATGAGCTCACAGACTTTTGGCTCAATGGCCCAGGGGCGGCTTTGGCTATGCTAGTCCATGTTTATGTTGAGCTGAAAGTGCCCAAGGGCAAAGCAAAAAAGAAAGGCAAAGATATAGCTCAAGTCCAAACGCGCTGCTAAGTATGCTACATTTTTTTAAACTGTCTCTGAAGGGTCTTGATGCCGTGGGCAGTGCTTGGAATGCATTATTATTTTTAGATTTGTAATCGATTTTGCATATAGAGCGACATTAGTTTATAGAAAGTTATAATATAGTTTATTATATTTCGATTTGTAATCGATTTTTCTATAGAAAGACTTTAGCTTGTGAAAATCTATGTAAATTTGAATTCTTCTCAGATATTACAAAGACAGATATGCTTGAGAGAATGACTATAAATAAATATATAGACATATACGATAATTCCTTTAGCAAATGTTATATTGATATAGAAGATATTGCAGATCTTACTCATCGAGTTTGCTAGCTAGCTTATCAGAACTATTTGCTTAGTCCGCTAGAGCAAAACCCATTGAAATTTACAAATGAAAGGAACTTGATTCACATTTCTCTCTCAACTATATTCTATGCGCCGTATATATGGCACCCGCTGTGCCGTGCCTGTGCCCGGGCCGCATGTCCGGTAGTTCCTTCCGTTTGGCGCTTACTTTTCGGTTGTTTGGTTGCGTTCCGCATTGTCAGCGGAAATTATTTTGCTGTCAGCTGCCAGGCAGCCGGCTAGGCAGCCAGTCATAGCAACATGTGACGGACAGAGAGCTTGGGCTGCATGTCCAATGGCTATTCTTTCGCCTTCAACTCGCTGCCTTATGCATTCCAAGCAGCTCACTCACTGTCCTAGAATCCCTTTCAGCATCATCAGCATCAGCACAAATCCAAATGGCTTTTGATGCGTGCGCCCTGTCCTAAGGTTGACTTAAAACCCTTCAATGCTGTGCATATGAAAGCTCTAGCGTACTCTCATTATTTATTTATGCCAAAGGCTCTGAGGCGAATTGTTCATAAATCATGCAAAATATTCATTTAGAGCCATTTGGAAAGCTGTTTCGCCTGATAGATTTATTGGACTCATCAATTCATTGTTGAGTTTTTATTTTTAGCTTTTTCACATCTTCTCTTTGCTTGCTTGCAACTTTTTATTCGAGTATTTTAAAGTTTGCATTCAAGTTTAGAATAGTTGATGAAAAGTTCAAGTTCTTCCTGAGTACTTTGCTCCATCTTTTGTGCCAGGCAATATTAAAAACTTTCGCGCTGATATGGCAACGCCGCATGAATAAGTTGACAATCGCTTGGCAAAACAGCTAAAGAACTTCATCCTCTGCCAACTTGACAGAATTATATATATACAGTAATTCGACAATGCCTCACAAGTTGTCGCCAGTCCGATTAACTGATTACGAGCATATTCAAGCCAAGCGACGTTCGCTCGATTTATCAAAGTTTTTATAATCGATCGATTGTGAGGAGCTATCGAATTTGATTGAATATATGCATATTCAGCTTGATCTATATATTTGTTGAATATATATGAACTTGTTTGACTGCCAAAGATGCACACAAAATAATTTGATATAAGATACAAAAATACTTCATGAATTTGATGTAGAACATGAAAGATACTTTTTGGCACATAAAAGATGGAATAGATAAAGATAAATACTTTTATATAACATAACATATACTGATGGAAATTTCATGAAACCCATAGATAGAACCTTAAACATAACAAAATAGGAAACATATCCTAGCATATGATAGATACTAATGCAAGTCCTATATACATAGAGAGATCATAAAATGCAAAGTTGCCAACAGATAAAAACACACTCATCTAAATTGCATGCCAGAGCTGAAGCTATTACAAGTTAAGCATGCAAGGCTTGCATGCCAGATGGGAGATAGAATAATCTCGAATCTCGAAGCGAATGGCAAATGATTAATTGCAAAGTCGTTGTCAGAGTCAAAGCTGTTGCTGACAGCAATTAATTGCAGAACTTTTGCACTTGAACTAATTTAGGAGCTGTGCTAAACAGTGTGACCAGAATTTAGTTGTCTCTATAATGCAGAATTAGCGAATTGGCAGGAGGAGCAGGAGGAAGAGGAGGAGAAGTAGCAGCAGCAGCAGGAGTTGCAGCAGCAGCAGAAACTATTTTCAATGCCGACTAAAGTTATTTACAACAATTGCAAACAGTTTTCGTTCGCTTTCACTCTCTCTCTCTCTCTCTCTCTCTCTCTCTCCTCTCTCTCTCTCTCCCTCTCTCCCACTCCCGCTGTCTGAATTGTAATTTCTTAAGCTAAAACTCAAACATTCTTGCACCTCTCTGTCTGTCTGCTGTCTGTCTGGCTACAAATGTGTCTAAGTAACTTTGGAGCACAGTCCGTCGTTGGGGCTGCTGTTTGCTATTTAGTTAATTTTGACTCGTAAGCTTCCTTTTGATGTAATTGCCCAACACTGGCTGGGGCGCGAGGAGTGTGGTAGGGTGAGGTGGGCAGCGACTGTTCATTGCTTAACTAACTACCTGGACTCGGACTTGGCGCACACTGTCCACTGGTTGGTTTTTTAAGGCGCCTCTCATCTCATCAGCCACCGCTCGCTCATTCATTTGACATTTTCATTTCGTGCACTTTCTATTCTGCTGAGTATTTCATTGCGATACTCGTTCAGCTAATGCGAGGAGAGTATATACAGGCTAACTGAATTGAATGTATGCAAGAGACATTGTCAGCACTTGAAGATATCTGATACGCTGCATTGCTTTAGAGTAAGATTTTTAGCTGTGGCTGAAGTCCCCTCTTGAAAGCTTGGCATATCAAGAGCAATCCGAGACCTTTGCTTTAAAGAGATACACGAATATCTAGCTAAGCTTTACCTATGAGCGAGCATCGTGCAGTCGTTACTTGTTTAGTGTTAGTCAGCGTTGTCTTGGGGTAGCTGGCTGGCATTCAAAGTTGAAATACCTGAAAATGTTTGGTAATTTAGATCAAAGGCGGCCAAGTACGTGCAGGCATTTACGCGGTCCCTGTTGCTGCCATGCCCCCAACCATCAGTCAGCAGCCCCCTGCCCCAACTGACGACTGATGTCAGGCTGTGACATACTGAAAAATACTTGCTAAGTCGGATTAAGTAATTTGCGCGTGCCATTTTCAATTTGTTGTTGCTTTTACGCGTTTCACTTCGGTTTTTTTTTAATTTTTTTTTTGCTCTCCTCTTCTCTTTTTTCTCACTTTTCTTTTCTTTTTTTTTTTTGCTGCCCGCCTGAAGAGCGCCAAAAATGTGGACAAAGTTTTTTGAGCCTTTTCTTTTATGTGCGCACCAAGTGGAAAGACAATAGAGCCCATAGTCTACATACTTAAGGCAATTACTCGTTTACCCAAAAATAAAAAAAAAAATAATGCCAAATGAAGTACAATAAAAATCGATAAGTCAAACAAAAGGCAAAGCCAAAGGCATAGACGAGCTCTCTTAGCGAAATAGTTGTTAAATTTATTAATTATATTTTGATTAGAGCAGCCAAACAAAAGTTTGACAGATGGCCTAGAACTGTCTTTGGCAGCTGCTGCTGAATGGGCTGAAAGGGTTTGAGATATTGGATGGCTTACGGTTAGATTTTGAAACTGAAGCCGAAGCCTTGCGGTGCAACAGGGTATATCATTCAAATTTGACTGACTTCTTGTTCAATCAGTTGAATTGAGTTGAGAGCGCCTCGAGTGTCTGGATGTTGTCAGGGTAGAAAATGGGGAGAGACTGTATGAAAGAAAGAGACAGACATAGATTTAGAGAGTGTGACGGGAGAAGAGATGGAGAGGGAGTATGAGACGGAGAGGGTACGATTGGAAGAGAGCGTGAAGAAGAAAACGAAAGAACGAAAGAGTGAGTGAGGGAGAGTGAGATGGTTAGCTAGAGATGGAACAGAAGAAGAAGAAATGTAATAGGCATAGATAGGAAGACGGAAGAAAGAGAGAGTGTAAAGGCAGTGACGGAGTCAGTGAGGGAAAAATAATGTTAGAGAGAGAGAGAGAGCGGTAGAATCAAGGGAGATCATGTCTAAGGCATCTGCCCAACGAATCACCAGTATATAGAGCTCGCTAAGATCTGTTGCATACATACATACATAAGTGTCTTTTACTTGCACTAAGAGAAGAAGTTCAGAGATCAACGAGCTCGTTTGCTATCGGAAAAATCAGGCAGATCGTATCTAATAGTCTATCTATCTATATATTAGTATGTATGCGAGGGCTGTCTTTGCTGAACACATCGTGTGTATGAATGTGTGTGTATGTGCATTTGAGTATATCAATCGTATCGCTCCCCAAATGATGTCCATAATTCAATGCACAGCTCTCAACCGAAAACCAAAACGAAAAGAACCGAAGGCTCTTGCTCAGAGCGTGAACGAGAGAGTATGAGAGTATAAATTAATATCGTAAGCAGAGCCTAAATGAACAATCGTGAATTTATGCATATATGTATACATGAGGTAAAGAATGCAGCTTATTTACATCGAGGTATTCATCTACTTAAGCCATGACATTTCTCATATGTGCTGCTCAAACTTTCACTACTCCAATAAGCAAAATGCAAAACTTGAATTTCTCGCATCTCTCGAATATCTAGCCATAATAAAAAGCAGTAAAGAAACTATCGATAGTAGCTAAAAAGCTATTTTATTGCTATCGTGAAGTGTTGCCAAGCAACAGGCGAACAGTGTTGCAAAATGCATACAAATTAATCCTGATCAAGGCGGCAAATGGGGCCCTCTTCAACCATTTTGAGATCCACCTTGGGTCCAACCAAGTCACGTATGTTATTGATGCCGTACTTGATCATTGTGGGCCGTTCGAGCGACAGGCCCCAGGCGAGCACATTCACACCGGGCGGCAGGCCCATGGGCAGAACGAGCTCAGGCCGAAAGATGCCCGAGTTGCCCACCTCAATCCATTTGGCCAGGCCGGGGTGATAGCAATAGATCTCCATGCTGGGCTCCGTGTACGGATTGTAGGTCGGCTTGAACTCCAGCTGGGTGATGCCCAGCTTGCGAAAGAACTCGTGCAGCGTGCCAATTAGATCGCCCAGAGTGAGCCCGATATTGGCAATGACGCCCTCCACCTGATGGAACTCGGCCAGGTGTGTGGCATCGAGGGTCTCGTTGCGGAACACCTTGTCAATGCTGAAATACTTGGCCGGCTTGAAGCCATCCGGCAGGTGGGCCAAGTGGAACAGGGTGCGAGCACTCACGGCCGTGGTGTGCGTGCGTAGCAGATTCTTCTGGGCCTCGGCCAGCTGCCACTTGTAGCCGTAGCCGCGCGATCCGTAGCCGCCCAGCGAGTGAACCGTGCTCACGCGCTGCACATAGTCCTCGGGCAGCGGGCCGCACTGGGCTGGCTGCTTGATGAAGAACGTGTCGTGGGCATCGCGTGCCGGATGCTGCTGGGGCTGAAAGAGCGCATCGAAATTCCAGAACGACGCCTCCACATAGTTGTTGGTCGCCATCTCCGAGAAGCCCATCTCGAGGAAAATCTGACGAAATTCGCTGCGCACCTTGAGCAATGGATGCAGCTGACCACGTGTCGGCGGCGCACCCAGAGCATCGAAGTTGTAGGCCTTAAACTGCAGCTGCTGCCACTGTCCGCTGGCCAGCATGTCCACGGTGAGATCCGTTTCTAGACTTGGTCAGCGTCGTGCTGAACTCTGACCCCTTGCTCAACAGAAAGCTCTTGATGGTCAAATCCTGCAGTAGCTTGCGCTTCTTATACTCCATCACGTCCCTTGTCGACAGCTCTGGCAAACGCAGCAGCTGCTCACGCACCTGATCCACAATGGCGCTCACCTTGCGACGCACCAGCGCCGGCTGCACGCTCTTGTCCAGCCACAGCCAGCCCAGCGACATGGCCTTGCTGAAGCCCAGCTTGAAATTGGGGCCGCCACGCATCAACAGATACGCATACTCGATGCCCTGCTCGGGCACCGCAGCATAGACTTTCGCCTCGTAGCTGCCGCTCTGACTCACGGCGTGCCCCTCCTCGGTCAGGGCCAGCGACTTGCGCACGACTGGCTGCACGTGCAGCAGCCGCTCGCCATGCGACTGAATGCTCTTCACAGCGCCCACGATCTTCTGATGCTCGATATCAAAATCTTTGGCTAGCTGCAGGCTGTCCACCCGCTTCACGCTCTGCAGATGCAGCAAAATGCGTTCCGTCAACTCGGATGGCTCGGATGTAGACATTGTCGAGAGCTGAAGTAGAATTTTAAAAGGAAATGAACACTTGACGTTGACTGAAAGGAAAACGATACGCAGCTATCGATAACAAGGCAGGGCTGAAATTCAATTCAGCCAGGGAGAATAATATATCGATAAATGTAGATAAATAAGTGGAATAGTCGAATATATGACATTACTTTTATAAGTATTTAATGAGTGTTGCACAAGATTAACATTCAAAGATTCTATCGAATGGTCCAGGACAGTATCTAGTATTTATAATATTATATGGTAAACATTGTTATCGACTTGCGCTGAGTATGAGACGTCAGTGTTGTTGTTAAAAAGTTCTATCGATAGGTATAAGTATCTAGTATTATTAATATTATATGGTAAACCTTATTATCGACTATCAAGCTTATGCTGAGTATGCGAGTAGATACTAAAAAATCTATTGACCATTGTGAATAGCTAAGGAGTCTATCGAACAGCGTGAGCTTTTAGTTTTTGTCTAAACAGTCAGCAATTATAATATATCACTAACGTATCGATTGCATTGTTAGCGATTCTCAAATTCAATTTGCAAATAAGAATATTTACAAATTGATTTTCTTTAGCACTCGCTGCGCAGCAGCACAAATCTGGCGCTTAAGCCTGGCTAAGCTGAGCGCTTGGAAACAGCTGCGCAGTCAAGCTAAGAGCTTATCAATATTATTTATGTATTTACAATCAAAGAGTGAAATGCAAATAAAAAAATATATATGCATGGGAATCTCAAAAGCTCAGCGAGTTGCTAAATATCGATAAAAATATTTACATAACGATACCTATCGCAACAGAAATTTAATATAAATTAAAAGGTAGTTTAGACTTTGAATACGCAATGGCAATACAGCTAAAGACAGAGAAGCAGAGATATGGCAAGAAATACAGATAAGGGAACAAACAAGGAGACAAAAGCAAAGACAGATGACTAAGCTGGTTCGCTGCAGCTTATCGATGCCTTTGAGCTTATTGAGCAAACCCCTTCAAAGCCTTTCGCCTATGGAAGTGCTGTCATTCCTCTATCACTTCAGTCCGCTCAACACACAATATTTACAGGGTATTTGATGAGGCTGGTAAAGCGCTTGTCTGCATCATAATATGCGCTTAACTACTTACGCCCTTTGCACATGTTTGCACAAGTTCATTATGGCCAGCATGCGTGAACTTGATGGCGTGCCGGGGCGTGGGCTGAGAGCCGGAAATAGGAGTCCAAGGACAACAAGTGACAAGGCGCCGCACTCTGCCAATGCAAATTGACAGCTGTCAATCAAATGGAGTGGAAGGCGGCGTTTGATGTCTGCAATCGCTTGAGCCCAGAGGCCATGAAATATGCACCAAACGAGATAGCCCGCGGCTGCCAGCTGCATGTCTGCATTGTGTATGTGTGTGTGTGTGTGTAACAGCAAGTGCAGAGCTGATGCTGGTGCACTTCAAATTGATTAAGCGCTCCACGGCGACTGCACTGGGTGAAGGTGGCCATTCGATTGGCCAAGTTAAGGTGCCAAGTTTCTCGGCCACACAACACTTGCATTTTGAAACTTTGCAGCAGCAGCTGCTTTTAATACCCTGTATTGGTTGGATCGGGTAGCATGAGCTACAAGAAAAGACGCAGCGTATGTAAACATTGAGATTACTAGACGCAGCGCTTGCCCAAGCTAACTAAACTTTTCTGTGCATTTGTAGTTGAATGAAGTCTATGGCTGACAAAAATTACAGGGTATGCCATAGCAGTCTACTTGCTTTAGCCTTACTTTGACTTGTTTAAAAACTATTTTATTGAGTGAATAAAGGCCAGTCTGGCATAACATAAATGTGACTGTGAAACGAGACTGTCATTCCCCTCTCTCTCCCTCTCTCTCTATCGCTCTCTCTCTCTCTCTCTCTCTATCTGTCTTTCTGTGTGATTGTATATATCTGTGTGTGTGTGTGTGTTTGACAAACAACTTGAGCACACTTGCCACAAAATGACTCTGAGCAGCTGCCAACTTCTATAGCAGCTCGCACGCATTTGACAACTTCCGGTTGTGTTCATGGCTCTGCAGCAGCACCAAGCAGACAACCACTAGACCACCCACCCAGCCACACGCCTAACCTAACCCAGGCATCCATTGAGAAAGTCTGAGTAGATTTCAGCATCACTGTCTGCCCGTTATTAAGTTTGCGGCCACAAACTTGCGCTTCAGCAAAGTTTATGCTTCATTTTGATTGGCTTTGTAAGCATCAGGCAACCACCACCCGAACCACAGCACACTGCACCACAATGTGCGACCACACACCAGCGCCGGCAAGGCCAAGTAGTATTTTCTTTTAAGTGCACAACTTTCAGTTTTTTGGGCATACTTTATTTGGGTACTTCACATTTGATGGGGCTATAAAGGGGAAATAAATCAGACCTTTTGCAAGTTAAAAACAGATCCGCCCTATATAATCTATATACCCTATATATATTTTATACACTCTAAATACCCTAGATACTCTAGGTACACTCTATGAATACCAAATGTGCTCTATAAATTGCATATACTCTATGTATACTCTCTGTAAGCCCTCTGTAAACTCTCTGTAAACTCTCTATTTACTCTACATACTCTTCTACACTCTCTAAAGTCTATTCACTCCATATTCTGTAATCTTAAGCAGAGTTTACTTTTCCGACTTTGGGTGGTATTATCTACGTCCCTGTCCCATTTTCGTATCTACGCCCTGTCCCATTTTCCACCACTCTGAAGTAGCCCTGGGGCGCTTATTATTTTAGCTCGTTTTGCTTGCTCTGGCTCCCTGCCAGTCGCTCAGCAGTCGCTTTGTTATTCCATAGTATTTTCCATTTCCTGGGGAGAATATCCTTTTATATCACAAATATTATTGCATGCAAGTGCTGGCACCCGAGGAGTCAACTTCTCTTACGGCTACAAATTGAAACAAACATTTCGTAGTGCAATTTGCATTCAGTTGAAAACTTTATATAGTTTATTTAAACTCTCAACTAAATGCAAACTCCATGAAAGACTTACAAATATTATTCATGGAAATATTTCACGTTTATTAAATTCCATTGAAGAAGACCAAATTTAGCAAAATGAAACTTTTAATAAATCAAATTTGTTGACTATTGTTAAGGCGCTCAGTGCCCATACCCTGGACGTGCTGTAAATAGATGGGATATGATGTTTTATTGGCTATTTAACAATATTAATATATATGTATTTTGTTCTTCCCGTTATCCTTAAAGTATTTATCTTAGATATATATTACATAAATATTTTTAGATATATTTAAAATAGTTTTTATCATACATTTTATATATATTATTTACAGCATATAATATTTAAGATATATACATAGGTATTATCAACTATTGTAGTTGCTCTTATAAGAATTCTTATCAAAACTAAGTCTAAATACAAATTACCAAATATTCTAGAACGTAGCAAATATTGCATGTCGAATACGTAGCCAAATTGAATTCGTATCAAAAATATGTGCCAACATTACAAGTAGATCCTAACTGTATACCATCCTGAATAGATTGAAAAGTAGAATCCATTTGATTCCCAAGCAACTTCAATTTTGGTAAATCAATAAATATATATTATATTGAAGAACTGTTTTTTTTTTTTTATTTTGTATTTACAAACATCCCCTCAATGTGTTTTAAAACCAAACAAATATTTTCTTTTTCTTCAATTTTTTTCAGTGTATCTCTGTGTCTCTCTGTGTGTGTAGCAAAAGTTCCCAATCCCCGCCCCACTTTAAATCAAAATCAAAATCAAAATAAAGCTACAAAATATAATCAAAACTAAAGCCGATAACAAGAATTACAAACCTCAACAAATACAGTAAATATTTCATAGAAATTAACCAATTGTTCGGCTGGCCGAAGCTCAAATACTCTTTTCCTAATTTGCATTAGAATTGTACTTCGAATATAAAAAAAAAAAAATTGAGAAAATCTTTCAAGTTGTCCGAGCAAAAAAAAGATATATAAGAACTTTTATTACATTAAATTAAATTCCAATTTATTTAAAACAAAAAAGTTTTAATATATTTTACAATAAATAGATTATGTAATTCCAAACTGAACTTAAATTTTCTAATAAGAAATTTAGATACTTGCAAAAGTCAACTAGTTTGTGTTAGTTAGAATCTGCTTGAACTTCCAATTAGACATTTCTTGAAAAAACTGAAGCACTCAGATGCAAACAGGGCTTAATACGATAGCGGAAAGAGTATGTATAAACTTGGATTGATTTCGTTTTTAATTAAAGTGAAAAACAAACATCAACAAAAATAGCCAAAAATCAAAATCGAATAAAAACTATAAACAAAATTTGTTGGCTACATTGGAACTGAGTTCGTTTTGTGCATTGTTAATTCAATAAGAAACTGATTGAGTGGAAGCAGCAATAAAAAAACAGGATAACAACAACAGCAACAGCAACAGCAACAGCAACCGAAGCAACCGAAGCAGCAGCAGCAGCAGCAACAGCAAGCAAAACAACAACTGCGCCACTTGGCTCAGTTTGTTTTCCAATTGGATACTAAAGGAATCTGCAGTGCTGCAGACGCAGAACGCCATGCGACATGTCAAAACATCGGAATTACAGGTCCATGGATCAGACCAGCAGCGGCGTCGTCATACGCAAAAAGTTAGCCAATTCATATAGTTAATCAAGCAATTCTCTACTCAATACACAGCAACAGCAACAGCAACAAACAGATCGCAACAACAGCAACAGCAACAGCAACAGCAATTTGCAATTGCAATTGCAACAGAAACAGCTTCTACTTTTAAATTGATTTGACTTGCTATAAAAATGAAACTTCAACTTCAACTTCACCACACAGCAACAGAACTCACCACCCAGCCAATGCACCAATTAAAAGCTTACCGCATGTCAAAGAGCTTTACAGTTTCCCTTATCATTTTTACAACACTTTTGCATGAGCTTTTATCGCACTTCCACCATAACAGCATGCCTCTACTCCAAATGCACCAAAAAAAAAAACATACGCTTCACATTAAAAGCTCAAACAGCTGTAGCAAATATATAGAGAGATTAGTTCAGTAAAAAGCTGTTCATGTAAAATGGCTAAGCTTTGTTGAAAGCTTCCTCTATGTTGACTAAAGCTAAACTTCAAAGCTGTAAACTTGTTCATATATTGCAAACATTTCTTCAGGAATTTTAAGCTTTCAAAACTTCTGAAACAAAAGAAAGTTGATGAAGGACTTTTAAAGCTCTTCATTGAGAACTCAAAGCTAAAGCAAAGTAAATGAGAAGTATATAGCAAAGCTAACGTTGCTCTGTCAATACAAAGCTCTTCACTCAACGGCTTTCAAAGCTCAACTCGATTTCCTTTTAACCACCTAGTGTCTGAGCCAATAAGCTAATTTCTTGTTAACTTGCAACCTTAAGCTACAATTATAGCTTTTGTCGGTTAAAAATATTCCAGAGCATTTGAAATTGGATTCAGTTGAACACATTGATTGCATGCGACTCTCTCTCTCTCTCTCTCTCTCTCTCTAGCTCTCACACACTCTATCTCTCTCTCTCTCTCTCTCTCTGTCTCTCACACACTTTCTTTGGTTTTGTATAAGCTATATGATTGGTTTATATCATTGCAGGACTATGACAGCCGTATGCTTTGTATGCAACCTGCCCATAATGTCGCATCAGGTTGGCCTGGTGTGGCAGGGTGGCAATGGCTGGGACGACTTGGTGCGCGAACAGGTAAGTGATGTACTAAAGCTCAGCTAACTGTCCCAACTCTCTCTAATACTTCCCCTCTCTCACTCACTGTCTATCTTTCTGTCTCTCTCTCTACAGCTGGAGGAATCGACGATACGTCAGCGTCTTGGCGGTCGTCGCGACTCGGCCGCTCAGATCACAACTCCGCCAAGCACATCGCCACCGCCTGGCATGCAGCGGCGCCGACGCAGCTCGCTGGCACAGCTAACTGACATCTTGCGCGAGTGGAGCGGCGGCGGCAAACAGCATCAGCAGCAGCAGCATCAGCAACAACAACAGCAATCGTCCCGCAGCAAGGGCCAATTGAATCGTCGCGAAACTCTGGCCGATCTGGCACGCAGCCTGCCCTGGCGCACCTCGACTACAGATGCTGGCACCGGCGGCGGCGCCAGCTCCAGCTCCAATATTGGACATTCTACCACCAGCTATGTGACGCCACGCAAACGACGCGAATCGAGCGCCGATTCAGCCATACGGAGCATGCGCTCCCGTCGCGACTCCAACACCGCCGAATTCGTACGGCACTGGAATCGACGCGAAAGCACAGTTGAGGAACACTCCAGCAATGTCGTTGTGCCCGTCGTAGTGGAGTGCACTAAGAGCGTAAGTTTGCCCTCTCAGATAGAATGAACTGAAATAGAGTCTACAGGGTTGGGGGAAACTTAAGTAAACTAGGGGAATTTCGATTTATAGAGCGGAGGAAAGTTCTTTGATCTTAGTCAAGGAATAAAATTGCAGTCTATCAATGAAGTATGTTTCTTATAGATTCATGAAGTATATGATCACAAAATATCTCAAGAATGCTGAATTCCTTCAATTGAAATACTTACCAGACCAGGGTGGATACCACAGGAAATCGTTCTATCCAAGACAAAGAGAAAGCTCCACGATCCTAACAATCTCAAGGGAAATCCTAACAATTTCTAGGGAAACTCTCTAGGAAACTCCAAGTCATAACTTCTAAAAAGGATTCTTAGCTTAACTTAATACAATATATGAGAGACAACCTATATGTCCTCCTTTAAGCCATTCTAAGCTGGTTTTAATCATTATTCCTACCCGCCTACTAAATGTTCGACTCTACCCTTAAACCATTCAAAGTCAGCTCCAGTCAATTATCCTTGGCAGGACATTTAGCCCACCCGCCTGATAGATGAATGATTCTTCCTTCCCGCCACCTACTAACCTTACCTATGCATGCCTCTCTCTTTCTCTTGAACTTGCCGCTCTCCGTGTGTCATCCCATATCCATGGCAGGCCTCGCGACGCGGCTCGGGCGAAAGCTATTTGTCTAGCAGCCGACGTGACAGCAATGTTGCCGGACGCGTAACAACGCCGCCTCCACCACCCAAATACCAAGTGACCAAGAAACGCGACTCGTTGGCCGCACCGGAATTTCCCAATTTTCGGCAGGAGCAGCGTCCATCGACCAGCTCCGCCGGCTCAGACTCTGTGCCATTAATCTCAACCAGCACTTATCACCAGGTGGACACATCCTGTCAGGCCCTGCCACCGCCCACAATTATAACCAGCTCGGTGACACCGCCGGCCACCAGTCCGACGGCACCGAAGGGACGACGCGACTCCACCACACAATGCGGTCGCGTCAATAGGCGCGACTCCAAGGCAGGCATCAGTCCGGAGCGAGCGCCACGACTGCAGCGCTTGCAGCGACAGGCGACGGCCTTCGACGAGAGCTGTTTACCTGGCGGCAGTCGACGCGGCTCCCAGCCAGCGCTTAGTCCAGATCCGCCGGAGGACTGTGAGCGCCGCACTTCGCGGCGCGACTCTCTCTCACCGGACAGCGCCTCGCGCGGCGGCCGACGCGATTCGCGCACGCATCTCTCGCCGGATCGCTCGCACGAGCGTGATGGCAGTCCCAGGCGCCATACGCTGCGGCGACAGAGCAGCTCCGCCGCACGCTCCACCCGATCACCGGACTCCAATAGCTGCTCCTCCTCGCGAGATCCCAGCCCCTGCTCCAGACCCCAGACGACCACCGTCGAGCAGAATCAACGCCCGGCCATACGCCGCCAATCGACCACCGAGGAGATACTAATTGCTCGCGGCTTTCGTCGTCAATCAACCACCGAGGAGATGATACGCTGTCGCAACTTTCGACGCCAGAGCTCCCAGAGCGACGATGTCTGTCGGTGCGTACCTAGCCTAGCTCCCAGTTGCCCCACTTGAGCGACTTTGACTATATTATATGTATTACTCTTGCAGCTATCGTGGCAGACGCGATTCGTCGGCTCAGATCATTGATGGCACCATTGGCACCATGACCGTCGAAACAACCAGCACGTTCTTCGATTCTAGCACACAGACAGGTGAGTGACTAAATATATTTGTTTGAATGATGTTGAAAGTGAGTAAAGTTACTCGAGTCAAGAGCTAGAGCATATTAATTTAGGGTCTAATGCAGCTAAGGCTCTGAGGGAGATTTAATAATACTCATAGAAAGTTATTTCTAGAGTCAGTAAAAATGAATATTTCTATATTCATATATTCAAATCCAACCACATTTATATGACTATGAGATACAAGTAACCCAAACTGACATTCAGATCGAATCACAGTTCGATTACTTCAAATGCACTCCGGCGTAAGCGTAATCTTGAATCAATTATACGCAGCGTGAGTCAAGTAACATAATTTGTATGACACTAAATCAAAACAAAGTTCAAGCTCAGGAAACATTCAAAAGTTCACTGGGCATTTGAAATTTGTACTTTTGAGCGCTGCCAACCTGTGCGACAATTCCTGAGAGCTTTTGCGTTAAGCTTTCCACTCCTTATCTCTGCTGCTGCTGTTAGTGAAAATTGTGAAAGCTCTGCGAAAGCTTGCAACAGCTGCTGTCGCTGAAGTAAACAGCTGTTGGCTGGTCGTGGACTGTCCACTTGCTGAGGCGCAACATACGTAGAGGAGATGTTGAAGCAATGCCGAGACGCTGACAATGACAACGAACGCGCATTGTGGCATCAGTTGGTGTTGAACGCTTCAACGTGCCACAACGCAGCAGAGCCGTGCCTCAAGTCAGGACATTGTAGACATCGCGCATACTAACCCCCAATCCCTCCCCCCACACATACCCCAAAAAGCAACAAAACGAATCGAAAGAACAACAACAACAACAGCAACAGCAACAGTCCGCGAGTCGATAGGCGGGTCGCGTGGCGCGAGTTCTCGGTGTTGAATCGCGTCGAGTCGCGTCAAGTCGAGTCGAGTGTTCAGTTGAGTTGCGGCTAGTTGAGAGAGTTTCGCATCTGATATAAACGTGGCCTTTTTAGTATTGTTCGCATCGTAAACTGTAAATACAAATGAAAATTGCCCCAGAGCGTAGCGTTCTGCGCTGCTCCGCGTGCTACACGTTCTGCCTAACCCTACGCCAGCCCATCCCATCCCATCCCATCCCTTGCCTTCCCTTGCCTTCCCTTCCCTTCCTTTCCGTAAGTCCGTCCGTCCGTTTGCCGACAGTTTCATTCCCTGCGCATATATTTATTGTTGCGTTGCCGCCGCCACTGTATTTACTTAACGCGTCTTGTTGTCTTTTTTTTTATGCTTTTTTTGTTGTTGTTGTTGTAGCAAAAAGAGATAACAGAGTGAAAAAGCAACAGAGCAACAGAGCGAGAGAGCAAGAGAGTGCGTGGCCAAAAGTTGCCAAAAGCAAGACGCCAATTGTTGTTGTTGCTCTCATTTGGTTCATTTTTTTTTTGTGTTTTTTTTTTTTCGTTTGTTTGTGTTGTTCCGGTTGTTGCAACCGCGCGTTGCAACAGCAACCAACGGCATCGCGGTGGCCGAGTACGCTGTCAGCGACGTTGCGCCGCTGCGCTTTGCACGCCGCCAACAGTTGCCGCTGCAACAGCACCAGCAACAGCAACAACAGCAACAGCCACAGCAATCGACCAGCAGCAGCGCCAGCAGCAGCAGCAATCGCAGTCGCAGCGGTCTGTATATAAATCACACTATATATCTATATTCTCTAAGTAATATTATTATCTAATATTATCTGTGATTCACGCTTAAGCAACAGTTTGGTTGCTTTGCTTTTTATGCTCTAGTCGTATTCATAGGCGCTTCAATATTGTTGAAAGCTATTAAGAAACTGCTATATATTATGATATAGTGTATCTAATATGCGAATAGAGTGAAGAGTGCAAGTGTTGAACATTTTCCGAAATAAATAATAATGATACATGATATATGATATATGATATATATGTTATATGATATATGATCCACACATCATACATATAATAATGTTTGTAAGGAATTTCATAAAAATCATATGATAATGAGACTCTCAGACAAGACTTTTTTTTAATAGCTGATAGATTTTTATGTGTAGCAAAATTAATTTCGGCGAAGAGTTATATAGTTATCGAACTATTGAGAAAAAAAAGGCAAACCTGTGCAAACCTAACCAATCTATGCTTTTAAAGCTCTATTGATGCATTATATATGCCCTAGATATAACTAGATATGCTCCATATCCAATGCTTCCCTTAGCTTCTGCCGTGCCGTTCTGGCCAACTTGTCTACGTTAGCCTCACGAACTCAGCCATTTGACCCTTAAAGCCAATGTTAGCTGGTCGACCAGGCTTTCCCTGTCGTCCTGGGGTTCCGTATGCCCAGCTAAAGATTGACTAGAATTGTTAATCAAGCAAAGGCAATTACTACCGATCTATCACGAATAAATATACTATGCAAATATAAATAAACTAGTTTCAGAGCTAAAATTCAACTATCATATACCCATAAATTGGGTCAATTTATGATCTTGGTCTGAATTTGAATATGTTGAGCTAATTGCTCAAGTCTTAGCACTGACTCGTCTTATATACATAGCTGACTTAGCTTCAGCTTTATAACACACACACACACATCGGCAATTAAGACTTTTCCATAACTTGTATCATACTTATCAGCTAGTTGGCCAAGTTTGTGCAGCTCTTGGCTCAAGATGCGTATTCAATTCAGTTAGATATATATGTATATATGAACATGGCTAAACTTGAGCTCACTTTAAACTAACAGAAATATATATGCATGTATATGTGACTCTATATACATATACAACTAAACAATTGCAGCTATTACACAGTGGTAGATGAGCATGAGTGTTATTATCTTTAAGCGATATCTGGTGTTCGCATAGCTAGATAAATGCATTCACACATTTCTTGCTGTGCCCCAAAAAGTAGGCAACGCGTATGACACACATTTCACGCACTTCACTCTGTTTACATTCAGCGCGTGTGTGGGTGTGGGTGCGCATAATACCTACACATGTTCACCCACGCACACACACACACACACACACTCACGCGCAATACTAATGCCAAAGAGTTAGCAAAGTGCGCCTCAGTTTGTCACAACTGACTTTAATGAATGAAAGTACCTAACCTGTATGTGTGTGTGTGTGTGTGTGTGTGGGTGTGTGTGTATGCTGACAGCGTACAAATGAATGAGTGCTCACTTGGCTGGCAGCAACATCTGCAATGCAATATCATGCTCTCTCCCTCACTCTCTCTCTCTCTCTCTCTCTCTGTGTGTCTGTCTGTTGTGTGTTATGAATGAAATGTGAGTTCAAGTTCTGCGTTATCTGCCTTTACAAGCAGCCCACAATGTTGCAGCACCACAAAACAGCCAACCCCCTATTCAGCCAGCTCCAGTTGCGACAAGTAACCACAGTTTGTGGCAGATGCAACAAGTGTTGCTGCTGTTGCTGTTGCTGCTGTTGCTGCTGTTGCTGCTGTTGCTGTTGCTGCTGTCTGCTGGCTGAGATCTTTTGCTCCCGCCATTTGAATCGCACTCAAGCAATTGCCAATTGGCATTCAAATATTCATAAAACTCACTTTTTATTCAAATGCATTCAGAGACTCATTCACGTCTATTCATTACATTTAGTCAATTGAAATGCCACAAAAAAAAAAAGTCGAATTTTAATAGGAACGTTGAATTCGTGGACGTTCTTTTCACATTTGCTTAACAACACTATGCAACACCAATTTATTTTAGTATCAGTAGATACTAATTATATCTCTTTATCTAACACTGTTAAGAAGAGCAGAAGCAACAGAGAAAATCCACATTGAATAAGAGATCTGATAAGCAGCCCTATACCTCATATACATACATACATAGAGTTCATTTCAGCAGATATGGCTATACTTGAGTATATATACGTCTACTCCAAGTTCCAGCGTGCCTTACGCTCTTTAATTCTAGATTCATAGCTAAATACCAATAGAGAAACTCCAAGTGTATAACATGCAAAGCCAATAGACTCTCCTGCTCACTACAACTGCGTATATTTCAATGCATTGCAATGCAATGACAGCTATTAAAATAGAAGTGAAAATGAGTGTGCGTGTGCGTGTGTGTGTGTGTGTGTGTGTATTTGTCCAGTTGTCTATCTCTGTGCGTGTAACTCAACCTTTCCCATGTTAAAGCTGTCGCCAGCTCTTAATTGTTTGAATATTGAATTACTCCATTTCGATATGAAACATATGTTGTTCGTTTTGCTCCAATTAAACTCTTGTCATCCAATTAGTAGCTTTATACACACGCACATACACACACACACACACACACACAGACACACACATTTGTATGTATGTGTGTGCACATAAAATATCATTATTTTATATTTTATATGCATATTTAAATTCCAGAGCATATCGCAATGAACTGCACTGCAGCAGATTTTCTCTCTACTTCTTCTTCTTTTTTCCATCCATCCATCCATATATAAATTTATTGAAATTTGTAACGTTTTTGTTTTTGCTTTTTGCTATTGGCCGGATTTAATGAAAGCTTAAAATTGGATTTATTTGGGACTTATTCGTTTGACGGGTTTCGTTCGCCATGTTTGTTTATGGGGCAATAGCTTTATTGCATTTTACGAGCCTGACCAGCATTAATTAATGGACCCTAAAGACAATTTCAAGAGGGAAACTCAAGCAATAGCCGACTGTCAAATACTCTGTAAAATGAGAATTTTAAGCAGAGAAGTTTACGTGCAACCTTCTCCAGTCGCGCTTATGTAGAAAGTTAGATACCCAGTAAGTGGAGCTATCTCCTCTTGGAAAGTCTATCAAGCAATATTAATATGGCAACTTACTATGAAATACGCTGTAAACTGATTAAAAGCTCTTATGGTCACTCAGGCAAACATACCCCCTTTTGATACATTCGTCAACCACATTTACAGGGTATCACAAAAGCCAATCATCTCACATTATCATCTGCTCAATCTGCTCAAAAGTGCGCACATTCGACTCTCCATTAATAATGCCTCATCGTGTTTCAGCTATAGCCATAGCATGTCTTTGTCTCTGATAAATACCGAGTACTGCATACAGCAGCTGCATGACAGGCCAGTCTCAATGCCAGTCTCAATGCCATTGCCATTGCCATTGCCAGTGACATTGCCATTGTCATTGTCATAGTCATTGTCATTGCCATTGTTATTGAATTATCCATTGTATGCAACTTGCAAATTGTTGCACAAATCCAATTGATCAGGAGGCAAGCAGAGGTCGGATTAGCCCCTGAAATACCTTTGCTGCTCTGGCAACATTGTTGCAACTAGCTAAGCCATGGCACACGCCTGCAACGTATTAGACATTAGATTCTTGGAATACTTTTTTGTTGAATACAAAGTTGAAACATGATGCAAGTTGGTGCTATACTGAGTTTTGGTCAAGGTGCTGGTCATGCCACGAAATTGAATGTGTTGCATGCCACATGCACGTTGCACAACAACGCTCAATCCGAGACGTCGAATGAAACGAATGAAATAGAAAAGCAAAAGAAATCAACAGAACTCACAATCAACATCTATCAAACATGAAGGTTCATTAAACATTTTGACAGTTGTGCTGCATGGAGCTTTGTATGTCAGTGTTGGAAAGCATTGAAGTAAGTTTCTAAAGTGAGCAAATAATCTACAAATAGTATATCATAGAAGAAGACATTATATATATATACGTATATTGATATTGATATATAAGTAAGTGCAACTATCAAACATGAAACATTTGACAGCTGTGCTACTTGGTAAAAGTTGAAATTATTGCAATGTGGGTCTTCATATATATATAGAAACATGTTTATGTATCCATGACTTTGACGTCTATTAATCATACAAGTTTATTAAGCCATTGAAATTGGAAAACATTGAAATAGTTCTTAAGTAATGAGATATTCTCCATTATCTTATTATCTTGCTAAACTCAATAATGCCGAATATCCAGGTGTATGCCAGTGTTGGTAAACGTCAAGTAAACACATATTGAATGACTATAGCTCATATATCCATTAGCATATATCTTACAACTTTGTTCAACTTCTATCAACCTCAATAACTCATAGAACACTTTAAACACCTTACTCAGTGTTGGTAAGCGTCAAGTAAACACATATCCTATAACTAATAGCTACATATTAATAAGCTCATCTCTGATTGATAAAACAAACAACATCTCATATCATGCACGACTGCTGAGAGTTGCGTAAATTGATTAACTTTCTACATAAATTCAGTTCAAGTCAAACTTTTGGGCAACACTCGCTCGACTGTTGAAGCCAAAGTCTGGCAATTTCTATATATACTATATGCAATTACATAAATACCAAAATTGTAACAGATACACAGCCAGGGCTACATAAATAATACAAAATCAAAATAGCAGATAAATATAGAAAGTTTTCATACTTTGCTTTAGGCCAAATGGCTCGAGACTCGGACGGAGTCGCTGCCACGGTCTAATCTTGTGTTGTGCTATGCCGCCGGCTAAGGTCGGGCATACTTCCACAATTTGTGTTGGTTTTTTTAATTTGTATACCTAATTGCAGTTTGAATGCTAAAGCGCTGACCCAAGCATAAAGTTCGTGGGGTCCCAGGCGAACTAGGGTTGCCACACACACACACACAGACACTCATAGGGTTGCGATGTGGCAACTGCGACACGCTTTTCAGTTAATTTATGAGCGCCGTCGATGCCGCCGGGCGTTGGCCATTTTTAGATGCTACAACAAAATGAGCAACAATGTGGTTCAAACTATGTATGTACATACATATATATATATATGTATATATATATATATGTTTGCAGTGTTGGTAAATTGCTAAAAGGCTGAAGGCCAAGACGCTGATGCTGATGCCTGTCGCTGTCGCTTCACGTTCGTCTAATTTGGCATTGATTGGTTTATGTCCATTGGGATCGTAACTACAATATATATATATGCAGCTTGTCAGCCAGATGTGTGCAGTGTTGGTGAATTGCTCAAGGTCCATACATTGATGGCTCAATACACACGTTTCATTAGCCATTCACAGATTTATGCCTAATGAGACTCTAACTACATATACATATATACACATACATATACATATACTTATATCTGATGTATTCATATATATATTTTTATTGATACATGTCCAGCCTGTTCAATGTTAAAAGGAAAAACGCCAAGGTCAAGACGTTGACTCAACTCAATGTACACGTTTCATTAGCCATTGGATAGGTTTATGAATGCATTAATAACGTGGCCAATGGCCGGCCGCCTTGGCTTTAATTGATGGATTATGCTTGATTGATTTATGAAGTGCTCGTCCCTTATAAGTATGTGTAATTCGCTTTACTCTCACACTCCCACTCTAGCTCTCTCTATTTTTTGTTGTGTGTTGTTAGATTCAATTAAAGCTGCGCAGCGCAACTTGATTGATTTGTTAATGAGTTGCTTTGACTTGCTTGATTGAGTTCTTGAATTTTGTTCTTTCGTTAGCAACAAAATAGGTTACAGAATAGGATAACAGCTGTGATTGACTTTAGCTTTGTTGGCTGACATTGAATGATTCTTTGATTGACTGACGAGTGTAACAGCTAACAGCTTGCTTGAAGCGATTGATTGGTTTATTCTATGCGATTGCTGACACGTTTGGTTGACAAATTTTAGGAATTGACTGCTTGATTGAGTTACTTAAAAAGTAAAGACTTTTTTATGTATGGACTGATTGATGGGCTAGTTTTATTTTGTTGCTGCCTTAAGTGAGATATGATTGATATGCCATTGATTGACTCAACTCAAGTAGGCTATAATTCATTTGCCTTTGATTGACTGCAACTTAGATGGCCTGTCTGATTGATGAAGTTGGATAAGAGATAAAAACTTAATCTTAATCTGTCTTCACTGAGCAATGATTGATGGATGATTGATGAACAATATAGCTCCTAACTGTCGACAGCAACTGTTACTAGATGAAATTAGATTTTGAAATGTACTTCAGCATATCCAATATAGTTAAAAATTTCATTTGATTACAATCAATCAAACAACTGATTGATTAGCATGCTTTCGCTTAGGCATAACGAACTCACCTCTCTCATAGCACTACTCTCGATAGTCAATCGAAGAGACTGATTGATTAGCACCAGCTGCCGACACTTACAGACTCAATGAATATTCGATTATGCTGCTTAATGAGCTCGCTTCTCAGCTCTGGGCGATAAGAATAAAGGAAATCTACTATGTCGTATTTATTGCATAGAGTAATTGCCAGTTGAAACAGTCGCAGACGCGTAATTGATTGTTTGCTTAACGAGTTTAGTTGACTAACTGATTGATTGGCTACTCCAGTGGATGCCCAACAGGCAATTCGCATTGAGTCGCACTCATAACGCAGCTCGTTTCGGCCGAATGTTGCATGATTAACAGCAGCTGCTGTTGCTACTACAATCCTCAAAAATCTGCAACAGTTTTCTTCAGCCATCATAAAACGCAAATTGTTATGGCTGCCATTTCGGGCCAAGCACTCAAGCAAGGCCTGGCCATAAACAACAACGGCGCCGCTGCCACAGTCAAGCGAAAGCCATCGATGCCATCAATCTAAAGAAAGCTGGACTAACGGCTAACGTCTAGCTTCCATCACTTGCCACTCCTCTCTTTTATACTCAACTTAATTCTTTGTTCGTTGAGGAGACTCTTCGTTTCTCTTCTCCGTTTTCTTACGTTATCTCTGCATTTATTGTATTGATTTTCTTCCATTTTCATTTGCATTCTTCTCTCTACTCTCTTCTCGACGCTCATCGCTTATTCTCTTTCCGTTTCTACTCATAATTTCTTCTTCCCTGCTTTTTTTTCTTTGCTGTATTCGTATCTTCATTCTTTTTGGTAAATCTATAATCTTTTTCTCCTTTCTTTCTTCTCTCTTCTTTTCTTCACTTCATTTCACTTGTATTCTCTTCTCTTTTGCTGTCTTTTCTATCTCTTCACTCTTCTACTCTCTTGTTCTCTACTCACCTATTCCAGCATCGTCTATTATTTTCCATTCAGTTCTTAGATCTTCTTTTCTTATCTCTTCTCTCCTTTATTCATTCTTCTTTACTTTCATTTTCTTCTATTCCATAATTTTCTTCTCCCTTTCTCTCACTCTCTCTATCTCTCTCTCTCCTCTCTTTCTTACCGTTCTCTTCAATTCGTTCATCTCTTTTCTTCTCTTCTCTTCTGATCTCTTTCATTCCATTCTATCGACTCTATTCTTCTTCTCTTCTCTCTTCTCTCCTCTCTCCCCTCTGCACCTCGCCACGTTCTTGAACAATTCCACTTGTGTTGCCTGTCATGTTTCGCACACCTTTTCACTTCGATTTGCAGTTTCTGCTGCCTCCAGCGACTATCGCCAGCACTTGGCAGTCGACTCAGTGGAGCGACTCACCTGATATGCTCTGGCCCGCCCTCTGGCGTGCTCGCCCACGCGCCTGCCAAGATGTATAATGCCATTAACAGCTGTCATTTCTTGAAATATTTGACAGCCGGACAGCAGTTGGGGCAAGTGTCGCACAGCAACAACAGCAACAAGGAGCACGAACAATAAATGAAGGCGGGAATACATAAACTGAGAATCGGGCAAGAGGCCGGCGCCACACTCATAATAATAATAATAATAATGTTAATACTAATAATAATAATAGTAATATTTTTATTATTACATTTATTGAGACAGTATTTTAGTTTCGTGGCAATTGGACTGCGCCCATTCGCATTATTTATGTGCGTGTGTTCGTGTGTGTGTGTGTGTGTGGTGTGTGTCCCGTGTACGTGTGACCCCAATTGCCCCTTTGACCATATTCTCGTTCACGAAAACAGAATAAACTGCGCACACATAACCTTTAACACAATTCAGTTGTTCGAATCGCGAACAACATTTGTGCTCTTAAAGATATAGTAATGCCAAGTAAAGATCTCTCTGGCAGCCTGTCCACTCAAGAGTGATACAGCTTTCGATAACTATATTTGAGCAGCTTATCTTATTCAATAGGCTTTGCCATTTAATGGAGTAACATCGGAACCACCCTATGCCGCTATTATTCTAGGGTATGCTTAGCAGGCTTTCGGTAAACTCACAGCGCTGCCAACACTCACTAATTGGAAGCAACCTATCAGCTGCTTTGCTACCACAAACGGCCAAGCAGTTGGGGCTGTGGAGGTCGTGGCTAGCCAGGACATAAGACGAGGCGAAGACATAGCGTTTAGCTTTAGCTCAATTAACAGCATTTACAAATAGAATGGCTGAGCTGACCGTACACAGATTCATTAAAACACGAACAGAAAAAAAAGCATAGACATACACGCACGCACAGCCAAGGCACACCCACACACACACACACACACACACTCAGGCAAAGAAAACAAACAAATAATAAAAAAAAAAGAAAGGAAAAGAAAAGCAGCTTCAACAAAGCAAGCGAACAGTGAGCGAGAGAGAGGGCGAAACAAAAAGAGTCAGTCATTACGTGTGTGTGTGTGTGCGTGTGTGTGTGTGTGTTTATATATTTTAGTAATTTGGCTTAAACATGCAGAGAGTCCAGCAGCAGGCGACGACAATAGAAAATCACCTGACCCATTAGACGGTGAAAGCGTATAAAACTTAAATGACATGTGTGTGACGTGTGTGTGTGTGTGTCCATGTGTGTGTGTGTGTGTATTAGTATTAGTATTAGTCTGTGTCTGTGTTAGCCCTGTTGGTGTTGAAGTTTGAAGTTATTGCTTTCATTTCGGCGAGCCTGTTGTTAGTCGCTTGATTCGCTTACTTTTCTTTTGCTTTGCCTGCTTCGTCTACTTCTCCTTCTTCCTCTTCCTCTTCCACTAATTTGTGTTGTTGTTATTTGGCAAATGTTAAGAATTTAATTAAGTTCCAAGTTCTGAGCCATACATTCATATCAGTATGTATAACAAATATACTATATATGCTTCATATATACATATGTATGTATGCATCGAGGATTAGCTTTAGCTGCTGGCCAAAGACTTTAACTAGCGTCGTTTGGCTTATTGAATCAATTTATGTTGCTTTTAATTAAATATCTATAAATGAATATCTATAAATGAAAAGATAGAGAATATATGGATCATAGCGATTTGTATATCTGAAGTCGTATGTCACATCATATTTCATGTGCCATATGTCATATATTATACATCATATATCATGTATTTAATATAATATTATTTGCTATTTATACCATATATCATATCTTAATCATATATCATACATCGCTCATATCTCATATGATACATAACAGTCATATGTCATATATAGTTCATATAATAAATCATATCATATCAAATCATATATCATATTTCATACATCATATATTTTGTAATGCTCTCCTAAACCAGAGATCATCTCCTGATCATGATCACTTTAGATATACTTTTCACTATATATCATTTATTCAGTTAGTAAAAATCTAAATTAACTTTGTGCATATGTTCCTTGAGTATGTATATGTATAGTAAAACATATTTTCAAATACGGAAAAAGAAGTATTACAAATCTATATCTATCGGACTTCCTTCATCATCCTTCATGAGCATGAATAATATTTTCTCGAGAACCCTTTTATACCAGAGATCATGTCCATCTTCAGTTAGAAGAGAGCCTAAAACTCTCTTTCTATCTCTCTCTCTCTCTCTCTATCTCCCTCCAAGTGCTGGAAATAGTCCCAATGTGATTTTACTTGATTCGCCTTCATTTTAGTTTTCTAGCATTCTGTAACCGCATATCAGTAGGATGCTAGATGATTGCTCGTATTTGTGGCACATTCATGGTTACTTTAAGTGCCACATACAAAATTCATAGAACGAAAATCTAATTGTGTTCCAGCTGGAAGACAGGCGACGTTTCGTGACTTGTCCAACATTTTGATATGCAATGCCAGAAAATTTCAACAAATTCGTAAACCTCAATCCCAACGTTCCCAACCCATCGCTGGCCGCTGCTTTCTAGCTCAGCAAGCAAATAAAAATCTCTGCCACAGCAAATGAGTTAAGCAAAAAAAATATAGAGAAGAAGAAGAAGAAGCAGCGAAAGCAGGCAAATAGAAAAAAAAAGAGGAGAAAAAAAATAACAAGTGGCAAACCAAGGACCGTAACATGTTGATGCTTTGCTAATTGGAGCAGCCAAAAGACATGGAGAGTGAGACAGGAATAACGAAGTGGAAGAGGATGCGAGCAGAGAGAGAGAGAGAGAGTGAGAGAGAGAGCGAGTGGGGAGTTGCATGACGTGGCAAGAGCACGAGCAGATGAAAATAATTACAAAACAGTTTACTCAATAAAATTCCGAATGATTTAACTACAACAACGACGCGACAAGGCGAGGACAAGGCCTGCAGGATAGCAGCTGCAGGAGCATGGCCACAGACAGGCAGACAGACAAGCAGAGGGACGAACAGACAGACGTACGACGGATGGACGGATGGACGACGGCTAGGCGAGTGGACAGTGGGACGCTGAGCATCAAAGGCAATGCTGAGCGAGGCGAAAGTTTTACTAGAATGATGAAGCTGGAGCTGGAGCAGCAGCAGCCAAAGGATAGGGAAAGGGAAGCGCTGCGCATAGCTGACATTGATTGAGCGAGGACGAGGACGAAGTTGAGCACAAGGATGTGAGTGAATGAGCAAAGATTGTCAGGCATTCGATGTCGTAGACAGCGCCCGGCTCTATACCCAAACCCCATAACCCAACAATTTCCTGTTTGCTGACTTGGCTCTCACACTCTCTCTTCCTCTCACTCTCTCTCTCTCTCTCTCTCTCTCTCTCAGTCCTCTTCTCCATCCATGCTGTGGCAGCTGACTCACCTTTCTGAAATGCAAAGCTTCCAAACTTCTACGTACGTTGACCGGCGATGACAGTGCTGCTAATACTGTGTGCACGCAAATCGACAATGACAGCTCACACACACCATACACATGCGCGCGTAGCTCGCTGAATTGGTTATATAGATACCCTGTACAGGTCAGCTGGACTATAACGAATTCAAATTCAAATTCATCTCGTCTCATTTTCTTATTACTTAAGTCTTAAGTCTTTGCTAGAACCTTTTGGGAATTATAAATGAATGCCAACTCTTTCTGCTGCCTCATCCCAAATACATATACATATATATGTATAATAGGTATACTCATATACCTAATTTTTATGCCATATCATGCACATTTTGAGCCTGTTTTGAGTTAAGGTTTAGTTTTTTGCTGCAACCTTTTGGGAATACGAAACAAATTCGCATTCTATTTGTTATTATAGGCAAAACAAATGTAATTTGCATAATTGTTTAGGGCTATGCCAGGCTAGGATATATACCCTATACATTATTACAACTTTTCGCAAAACTCTCAGCTGCTGCTCATCTCTATTTACAGGGTATCCTGTGCATAGTCAAAGCTTAACTGTCACCCAAAAAAAAAAAAATAAATAAATAAATAAAAATAAAACTTTTTTTCCGCTTTTGTATAAAAAAGTTTTTCGCTTTTCGTTTCGGCACGCAAACACAAGATTATCACACCGTGTGTGTGTGCGTGTGTGTGTGTGTGTATTTTCTATATTTAAGACAGGAATAAGCTGTATAAGAAGCAGCAGCAGAAACCATTTGAAAACTGAATTAACTTTTGTTGCACTTTGGTTGCTGATTTTTTCTCTCTCGCCTTTTTTTTTCCGCCCTTCGTGACCGTCTCGCAGCTCAATTTCACATATGCCCCACACTTCGAGCCAACATATCCAAAAAGTTTTTATGTAAATAACGGCAACAAAAGGGTGGAAATATATATAAATACATGTTGTATAGATATCGTCAAGAGATTTCTCTCTCTCTCTCTCCCTTCCTCACTCTCTCTCTCTTTCTCTCTGTGAGTGCCCCTTGGCAATTAGACCACATCTCTGTAGATTTCGTTAAATGTTTGCAAATCTTTTGACTAGAAATTGGAAATTAAAGCAAACGTAAGCAAAGGTGTTCCAGCTGAAAATACTTGATAAGGAAATGCCGTGCATCTTTGGCAAATGAAAAGTTATTCAAATTATGTGTTTTTTTTCTGGATCTGGACTATGCTTGGACTATCAAGAAAATGAGATAAGTTATCGAAAAAAAGAAGAAAAGATAATATTGAAGGGTGTTACAATACATACTTATATATGTATATGTAATTATGTAGCACATGAGCAACAGGTTTAGATGAACTCCGGTTCTTGTGGGTTTCAAGAACTGCGTCTAACACGCCTCCTGCCTCCTCCTGTTCTCTTTCTCGTTGAATCTCGTTCTCTCCCTCTATCACTCTCTCTCTCTCTCTCTCTCTCTCTCTGTCTGTCTCTCTCTTTCTTTCTCTCTCTCTCTCTATCTCTCTATCTCTCTCTCTGTGTGTATCTGTCCATGTGCATATCCTCTATTATTTCCCCATCTAACTATGTTTCTCTCTCTATCTCTCTCTCTCTCTATCAATCTCTCTGCCTGCTTCTCTTCTCCTCTATCTTTCTGTTTCTCTGTCTCTCTCTCTCTCTGATTCACTCTTCATCATTTTGTCTTTTTCGCTCTTCTTTTTCCTCTTTTTCTCTTGCCATTTCTTGCTCTCGCTGTCTCTGTCTACTTTTCATATCTTACCTCTCTATTCTCTCTCTCTCCTCTCTCTCTCTCTCTCTCTCTCTTCAATGTATCTCTCTCGTTCTCACAGTTAGCCCTCTTCTTCCTTTCTATCTCTTTGCTGTCTATCTCTTTCGCTATCTATTTGTCTTCTCTTCTATCCTCCTTCTTTCTGCCTCTCTTTCTCTCTCTCTCTCTCGCTCTCTCTCTCTCTCTTTCTCTTTCGCTCTCGCTCTCGCTCTCTCTTTCTGTTTCTATCCTCATCTATCTGTCTCTCTCTCCATCTATATATGATTGTGTATTCATCTATCTCCCTCCCTCTCTGTCTCTCTCAGCTGTCTCCCTCTCTCCTCTTTACTCACCCACTCAGCACATGCAACAAGTGGCTCACGAATTGTTGCATGTTTATAAATCAAATTTGCTACGCTCCACACGACTCGTTTCGACTCGACTCGACTCGGCTGTTTGCCAAATGGGCATAAAATAATATAAATAAAAATTAATCACAACTCGAAAAAGAATAACGTGGCGACGACTTCTTTTTATGCCTGCTCATGCTGCGGAATCGGGTATATATGTTTTCTGAGTAGTCATTCATATTGCATATATTTATAAACGGATTGAAACTCCTCCCTCGTATTAGTGTTAAGGTCTGCCCTTTGCAGATATGAGTCTCAATATCCATGTTGAACTCAACAAGTTGAGTTGCTCTAGAGATTAGGCTATGGCAAAAGTTGAAGAAAAATCAATAAACATAAATGTTGCAAGCATGTTTGAGGCTTGAACAAGTATGTAGCAGTCGCCTACGTCCGTTTGCTTCTGATTTGCTTTTGTTTTGCTCTTTGCCTGCTCCACATGTGAGGGGCGTGGACAGAGCTCTTCTTTTTTTTTTTTTTTTTTTTGTTGCTGGTCTAAAAGCAGACGCAACATTTTTACGCACGTTAATTCCATTAAGAGGCGCATTATGCCGCGGGGCGTTTACGTGCCGAGGGGGCGTGGCGCATGGAATTTATGTTGCATACTTTTTGGCGAGACGCAAAAACATGTCGTTAAGACATGTGCGCAATTCTGTCTGCCTCTTCCCCTATCTGTGTGTGTGTGTGTGTGTCTGTGAGTGTTTGTGTTATGATTTTGCAGTGCGTCGCGCTTATCAATGCGTCTGCTCTGTGAGCCGTGTCAACAAGGACCACCACCCAAGCCGCCCACCTAACAAGCGCCTTCGTGGCCCATTTACAAATTAATTAAAAAGTGAAGTGAAGTGACCCAAATGCCGTCACAGACATTGGCCGACGGCGCCTGGAACAATGACGCCGTTTCGGCTCAGCTCCTGCCCCACTTGACCCCAAAACAACATATGAAAATACGCACGTGCCACGCCCATGCGACAGAGTACGCCTTCTCGACGAGCGATTGACTTTGTCATGCACTCTGTGTGCACTATATACATATATACATTTATTATATACTACGTATGTGTGTGTGTGTGTGTGTGTGTGTGTTTATGTGTGCAGCAATTTGTAAAATTATTTGCACAGAGTCTAATCAAGAAATGCGTCAGCCTAGCCAAGCTCAAGTCCAGGCGAGCTCGACTCCAGCTTCAAGCTTGAGCTGCAAAGCCTTTTGCTCCAATCACAATATGACAGGCAGCTAATTACCAACGCTGTCAGCCACATTAAACTCGAGCTAAAAGCACAGAGTGTGGCATATGCTACGGCCGATGACGTTGCAACAACAGCAAAAAAGTGATTTCAGCCTGACAGGCGCAGAGCAAAAGCTGATGGCTCACTTTAGTTGCTTAAACAATTTCAATTTGTTGCTAAAAAGTTATGTAATGCAACAAAAAATTAACAACAACTGCAATTCGAACAAACTCGAGCTGAAAAATGCAAAATATTTCATAAATTTCACTGTGATTTGTAGCTTAAGCTTAAGTAAGAACTGTAGCTAGCTAGCTGCACAAAGTGAGTGAATATTGAATTGAATTTAATTTTATTCGTAAGCCAAATTCATGCCATTATGTAAACAATATAGTTTATTAAATGTTTGCTTCGCCAGCGCTTCAAGCTTCAATTGCAATTTCATAGAAGCTGCTTCAATATGTGCACAGCAATTCCAGCAATAGCTTCGAGCTGCCTCAAAGTGTTGAACTTGTTGAACAGCGTCCAGTTCATGAGCACTCGCTGTGGGCTAACTGAGTTGCCAAATTTCTATTAGACAACTTCCAGGCAACTTCCCACTTTTACAGCAACTGGGGCGAAAGTTTTGTTTACCTTTTTTTCCTTTGCTGAGATGAGGCGCTAACAAACACACCTCAACGTTTGATGAACTGCAGATTCAAAACTGTTTTATTTAACTAAAATATTACTCGTTTATAGCAAATTCTTGAAGTTTTACAATCTGTACTACAAAGAGAGACCGCCTTTGGCTCAAGTCTTATGTAATAGGGAAAGTCTTGTACCAAAATTATTATTCATTTTCCCACGTAGAACTTATATCTATAAACATTGTCATATCTTTAAAATACTTCTAATCTCTCTTAAAAGAACATGCAGTCTAGCTTAAAAGAATTTCTCATATATCTTTAAAGTACTACCCGTCTATTATCAAAATATTTCCAGTCAAGCTCAAGAGTATATCTTAGATTAAGTCTTGGAATTAATTTGAAGTCAATCTTCGAAGTACTTCCAGTTTATCTTAAAAAAATTGCAGTCAATCTTTAAAATACTTGCAGTATATATCTTTAAAGTAGTTGCAGCCTATCTTAGGAGCATATATTAGAAGTACTTCCAGTCAATCTGCTAGTTACTTCCAGCCTATCCTTAAAGTACTTCCAGCCAATCTTCAAAGTAGTTCCAGTCTATCTTTAAAGTACTTCTAGTCAATCTTCAAAGTACCTCAAGTCAAGCTGGAAAGTACTTCCAGTTAATCTTCAATATACTTCCAATCAACCTTTGAAGTACTTCCAGTCTACTTGAAAAGCATAATTTTGAAGTACTTCCAGTTCCTTACAAATAAATGCTTTCAATCAGTATTCTATTCTACTTCTTAAGCACTCATGTTATATAGTCAACATCAGCCAATATTAGAAAATTTATAAACGAATGGCAAATAATACTCAAAATTTAAGGTGCTTCTAACTCTCAATATCTTTAACGACTGCTGACATATTCTCATCACAAATGATATCTCCCTTGCCGGGTCACCCTTTACTTTGCCAGCTTCAACTTCTACAAAGCCAATTAACACAGCTTTGGTTGATAGTTTACTTTGATTTGTGGAGCTTTAATTAAAACTTGCTCGAATGGCAAAGAACTACAGTAACTATGTCGAGAAAGGATTATTACAAAAAAAAAAAAACTCACTTTAAATTTGAGTCTTTGACGTTGCTATGCTCACATTCATGTCACACGCATTCCTTTGCCTTTGATTCTCATGCAGAACTTTCAAGGCTTTGCCTCTAATTAAGAGAGATTTTAAATTTATATATATATCACATTTAATATATATATATATTAATTCAAGCTCATATGTGCATATAAATTGAACTATTTGTCTGCTGCAATGCCTTAACTTTCATTTGATAAACAATTTATGAACATGGAATTCAATTGAAATGCTCTAATCTACGATTTAGCCTGGCTGTTCAGCTTCGTAGAGTGGAATTTCAAGGCTTTTGTCAGATTTCAAATTATTTGCGCTCAATTAGGCTTAAGGGCTGTCGTGACACGTCCCCTCGCCACTCTCTCGCCTTTCGGCTGCAGCTACTTATTTGCAATCTTTCTGCGCTAAACAAATTGCTGTCTTTGATAGTTGAGAGCGTGAAGAGAGAGAGAGAGAGAGACAGGGAGAGAGAGAGACAGGGAGAGAAAGGTTATGCTCGCAATATGCAATTCATTGCAGTCACAGTCTGCTGGCATTGTCGACGACCCCGCTCCGCTACCTCCTCCAGTTGTCTTACTCTGCTGAGTGCTGCCTGCCAGTCACGAGCCATTAGGCAGCCATTGTTTTGCCCAAAGTCTGAACAAAAATATTATAATAAGAAGAGGAAGCAGCAGCAGAAAAAAATGGCTTAGAGTTCGAAAAGGTCACACGCTCCGGCTGCCCCGCGCGCATTTTAACGGCTGCACGCCTAATTTGCAGCTGGGGTTGGATTCAGCAGCAGCAGCAGCAGCAGCAGCAGCAGCAGCAGCAGCAGAGCAGAAGTTTGCATTCTTCCCGGCCATTAGTTGGTAATTTATCAAAGTCATGAATTTATATTTAAATGTCGCTCGCTCAACCCGCAGCCAAACTGCAAATTGCAGCAGCAAAAGTTTCCATTTTCTAGCTTTTCATAAAACCGAGTCAAAAAGTTCAAATTGTTGCCAAAACGCCTCAGGAGCGTGTTGCAGCTGCCAGTCCTTATCTGCGTGTGTGTGCGTGTGTGTAAGTCTACAAAATTCTTGGTTGGTTTTCAATTAGCAAATTTGTTTCATGAATAAATAAAAGTCTTTAGCCAGTGCCAGAGTCAGTCCCTCTCAGTGCCTCTGCCTCTGCCTGAATAACTCATGTATTTGTGATGCGATTATGTGTGTGCTTGCATAATTTGCATTTATGAGTACATTCCGCACAAACGATATATATGCTAGATATATTCTATTTATTTGGCCAAACACTCATCTGCATATCTAATTTCAGTGCTTCAAGTCTCTCAGATCTCGAGTTCAATCGGTGGGGTTAAGCAAATAGGATGCTCGTTGCGTGGCTTTTGTTGAAATATTCTATATACATCACTCACTCTGATGTGCATGCGAATTTTCAAAGCTTTTAGTCAATTAGATCCTGAGTTCAATGGGTTTAATTTACTGTTAGCCGAAATGTGTTGGAAATACTTTAGATATTTTGCTCTGCTTATTGTCGTTGTCGAGTCGACTCAAGTGGCTCGTAGAATAGCAACTTGTAGCGAAGCCCATATAGAAATATTTCAATTAACTTGCAAGCTTACATCTAAATATTAATTTTCAGATCTGTAAGTCAGTTAGATCCTGAGTTCAATGGAGTTAGTTTACAGCTTGGTTGGAAAACGAGCTTGCTGTGAGGCTTTAGATAAAATATATGCTCTATTAATTTATCGCATGTGACTTTTTAAAGCAGCCAACAATTCACTTAAGGGGTTAGATAGTAGCTAGTACTTTGAAGCTCCAATCGGATCCACTTAACTGAACTGTTGAGACTCTGAATATGCATCCAGGAGTTCTGCTACACAGAGTTAATTCCTATTCCATTGGTTTCAATAGTATTTTTTGCTAGCAAAGACAAACAGCAAAAACATATATGATTTTTTATGCCTCGCTGTTTTCCATGTTGCAATTTCCAATGTGAGAATTTCTCAGCTTTGAATTCACTCAGCTAAGCCAAACTAAGCTGCTTAAGATATACACATGTTCTATGTAGCTATTTTCCTTTGCATACTCCCACAGCCCAAAAGCCAACTCGATCGAATATTACAACATTTGTGTAACATTTGCGAGTACGAATCTGATGCTATGAGAATGCAGAAGGAGATTTTCATTTTTCGTTTTGGTCGTGAACTGCATATTGTTGGCTTGCATTTAAAAGCTGCTTTGAGCAGGCTCTGGCGTTTTTGTTATTGCTTGGCTCATAGATAAAAGATAAGGGTCCTCAAACGATGTGCCCCAATCAAAAAGCCATCCAATGAAAGTCAAAAGCAATCACTGCAAGCTGGCCACAAAGAGGGCCACACAACAGAAGCTAAAAAAAAAAACCAAAAAAAAAAAAAAACAGAAAAAACAAAAAAATTGAAACAAGTAAAAGTGGTTTAGTAGGGTGTGCACGACTAGCATATGCCCTGAGTCTAGATTTCTGCACACTTAGATGACATTTGCCTACTACAACACAGTTGCATATGTATATTGATCGATTTAAAGCAAATTATGTAAATTATCGATAGCAAATATCAGTTGCGAAAGCGATATATGCGCAGCTTTGTATACAAACTCTATGTCCTGCGCATGCAAGCCCAACAAACAAAGCAATATGAATCGATATCATGCAAATAAGAGATATCGATACTTTTCAAACTTCTTGAAGTATAAAAAACTCTGGCTCTCAATCAACTTACTGTCATCAGTTTATACCCAACAAGTATATAAATGCTCTTTGCCTGACTGTTGCATACCTTGAAGAAAAACCAGCATTCCCTATTTGGTAATTTTCAATGAGTTTAGAGCATAGAAATAACCCACAAATGGCATAAACGATTCGAACCTTATTGTGGTCAACATATCGTTTACTGCCCTCCCCTCTATCTCTATCTCTCTCTCTCTATCTCTCTCTCTCTCTCTCTCTCTCTCTCTCTCTCTCTCTCTCTCTCTCTCTCTCTCTCTCTCTTGTCTTTGAGATTTTGCATTTTGTGACATTTGGCTATATATATGTACATATATATGCATTTAGACAACTACCCGAATCGTATTGCCAGAGGCTCACTGCCTTGCACTTGACAATGCAATTTACCACACTGCATACACGCTCCCTTTCCCTTTCCCCCTCGCTATCTCCGACTCTCTTTGTTGCAACACATTTCTGACATTTATTACATACATTCCTGTTGCATTCAACAAAGCACTAATTAAGCATACGCAACGTATAACAGCTATTCACCTTGGGCGCGATTGCCAAAAACTATTCTGTTCTAATTCATATTCATTGCAAAATAATGAAAATGGAAACAACAAATGCATAATAAGCATCAACAGCAAATGCATAACAAATGCAATTTTTTTTCTTTTGTTGCTCTAAAATTGTTGTAAAATTTTTCGATTAGCCAAATCGAGCGAATATTTCTAAAAATTTTAATGTGAAAATTAATGTGAGAGACAGCTGAGGGCCTGCCGCACACAATTTGTGTTAGTATATATATATATTTATGTGTCTATCTGGCTGTATATATATGATATACCACCAATATATAATGTCTTCAGTCGAGCATACCCGACTAAATCATTGAACATGATATTTTTGCAAAACTTATTGAGTTCTGTGAAAGCTATGCACATACATTTTCATAAATAAATACTAATTCTATTAGAATTTACTTCATTTTATATCAAAACAAAAATATAACGCATACGCACTGCATGACGCAATAAAAATCATTTTATTTTTATTTAAAAAATAAAGGTAAATACATTTGCAGAGCAAATAATAAATAAATAAATAGCATGAAAAAAGTATTAAACAAAATATAAAATTCAATTAAATAAACGACTCTAAATATTTACACAAGGCTTTCAGCTACATTTTGGCCTTTCTTTGTGCACATCATGTTACGGATGTGTTGTGTAAATACGTCTTAACTATGATTAGTTATGAACAAATTCCAATCAGCATTAGACTGTCAAATGAGATTATATCAGATGCCAAAGACAATTGGAAGCATGGAGAGGCAAAAAGTGTGAAATTTAAGGAAATTTCGAATTTCTTTCTAGAGCTTTACTGCATTAGAATACAGTCGAGCATCATTTAATAACCAAAGTCCCAAACTTTGTTTTTTATTATAAATAAACTGAGGCAAACTTAAAGCTGATGCTGAGCAGCTAGCCAAGAACGTGCGAAGCTAGCTTGCTAACCAGTAGGGGAACTGGAGTGGGAGTTATGCTAATAACAGCGCGTAATACTGTTAATAACATAGCATGACGATGTAAGGGAGAAGCAGTTCTTCTTAATGCAATCTGACATTAACACCCAGTTTATTTATATGCATATAAATCGATATCTATATATCTATATATATATTTGTAACTTCTATAACTTCTATAGTTTTCCCGCTGCCTTAAGTGGGCGTGTTCATAACTCTTTAGCCACGGGCAACCGCATTTGGAGTCTTTTGACTGTTTTTTTGCGCATATTCATAATGTGTTTCCACTTGCCTGATTCATTTAATTATGATTTCCGGGTGTCGAGCGTGTCTATATGCGCTTCTACTTCTTCTTCATATTATTATTATTATTATATATAGCTACTTGATTGCTATGACACTGGCAACAAGCTGACACGCCTGAAATGTTCCCTTGTCACAGACAGAGCCAACCCGTTTGGCCATCAAACAGCCATTCATCAACTCAACAAGCAAATTTTTGTGCTTTTGCCAGCGCGTGTGTTTGTGCTTCTCCATGTGTGTGTGTGTGTGTGTGTGTGTGTGTGTGTGTCTAGATTGGTCTGTGCGGCATCAATTTGCTTGTATTAGAAACTCATTTCCGCTTGTAATTGACTCGCTCAGCAAACTGACAACGGCTGCTGCCTTAGCTCCCTGTTGCCAGTTGCCAGCTGCCAGTTGCCAGCTTCGTTCGCTTCCTCTGGCTACTGTCGCTAGTTGAGGCTGTTGTTCATGTCCTTGTTGCCTTGTTGCATGGGCACAGCCGTTATGCAAATTAATGAGCATGTTGTAGCCAGAGACCACATATACCGCCTACACAACTAGCTAACCAGCCACGCCCACTATGTGCATTTTACTCTGTCTCATTCTCTCTCCCTCCCTCTCTCACTCTCTCTCCCTCTCTTGTGGGTGCTTACTCTGGCAACAGTTGGCTGAATTGATTTGCAGTCCGTGGTCATCTAATGCTGAGCATTTTCAATTAAACTCTCGCACACAACTGTGACTACAACGTCAACTAATTTGTTTTTAAGCGTTCCACAATTAGTTCAGATATGTGCAGAGGATATCAATACTGTAGTACGCATATATATATACATATATGCTTGATCAGCTCAGCTCACGTCTTAGCTGGCTACAAATAGGGGAGCAAGCTGTGGCCAGTTATAACTAAGAATCGTATTCATAATTCTGTTAAGGTTAAGCGAAACTTTGTTTATTTGAAATATCTGACTTATTTACATATTTCGTGCACCTCATATCATATATGTGTGTAGTCTTCTTCTTAATTATAATGAGTTATCGAATCATCGCAGTCATCTGCTTGCCTAGTTTCTTCATTACTTAAATGATTCACTCAGCTCCAGCTTGTTTGATCTAATCGATAATCGATATACACAATCGATTAAAATCGTTCACATATGTTTCACTTAACTCACATATTTCATGAGCTGTAATCAGCAGATCTCTATATAGAAGTAAAGCTCAACGTTTTCCCAAATCGAATATAGAAATGATATTTATGCTTTGGCATTTCTGTATCCTAAGAGCATTAATATCTTATTGCCATATCACTTATAACTATCATATAACTATCATATAACTATCATATAACTATATCATCTAAAACTATAACAATTATAGATTTCATATTCACTGCTGCCTGGCATACCTATCAGGGTATTCAGCTAGTCGAACATTTTCTGCCTTTTCCCATTTTAAGTAGCTTAAAGCAAAATTTCAATTAAGAGCTTAAAGTCTACGAGGCGATTACGTAGCCAATTTGTGCTGTTCAAAATCCAAAATTCTATTAGCCAAACTCTGTGATATATGCATACATATATACATATATATGTTAAACATGACTGCAAATGCATATTCATGTGACTTTGAGCAGCTTGAGAAATTTACATTTTATGCTCTAAAATATGTTTAAGCCTTGCAGCTGTAATATTTGAAGCCATTATATATGTATATATATGTGTGTGAATTTGTCTTCTATATATATAGAGTTATCATAACTGATATCTAATATGCATATGTTTTGTGTATTTGCAGAGCCATCGCCACTTTATGATAACAATCATTATCATGAGGAATGTTTGCGCTGCAATTCGTGTGGCCTCAATTTGACTGGGCCCAACCAGAAGCGTGCCAGAAGGTTTAAGGTAAGTGCAGATACACACACACACACACACACAAACACACACACACACATCAATCATACACACACACACACACACACATTAAATCTCTCACTCAATGGCAATACACGAAGCTCATCTTGAATGCATTCGCTCATATTTGTTGCGTTCAGGTCATTAACAGCACAATTTACGCATGAAATGTGAAATGCGATTTGATTTAGTTTTCATTTCTTTTTTAGTATCCCCACACACACACACACACATAAAGTCAATTATGTTGTTGTTGTTGTTGTTGTTTTTGCAGTTAAGTTGTGCAGAAAAAATTCTCCGACAACATTTGTGTTTAGCTATAGCCGACTGCTAAATACACTGTTCAGAGTGAACTTTTTGAATGGAAAATGGCAAAAAAAATAGAGAAAGAGAGAGAGATAGTAGATTATAGATTTTGATAGAAGAGTCATCATAAATCTGGCTAAATCGAATCTTTGCTCGTTAAATTCCTAATAAAAGAATAGCTAAATTTTATATTAAAGCCAATTTGAGCCTGGCTTTCAGTTCTTGGCATTCAAGACAGCTGTTCAGCATGAAGTACACTTCTAGGCATAGCATTCCAGTATTACCAATATGTTAGCTAACTTTAAGCACAGCTACCACAGAGCTAGACTATGGCTGTGTAGAGTGAGTTGCGCGGCATTGCTTAGGTTTAGCTGTGAGCCCTTCGCCCATTACAACTGCAACTGCATTTATTTAGACAAAAGACAAAAGCTGTTAGATAAGTACTTTTAATAAAAGCCGCATCAACTGTAATAGCTCAATAATATAGACCAAAACATTTTATTACATAAATTCCTGTTGCACTCAAAAAAGCACTAATTAAGCATACGCAACGTATAACAGCTATTCACCTTGGGCGCAATTGCCAAAAACTATTCTGTTCTAATTCATATTCATTGCAAAATAATGAAAATGGAAACAACAATTGCATAATAAGCATCAACAGCAAATGCATAACAAATGCAATTTTTTTTCTTTTGTTGCTCCAAAATTGTTGCAAAATTTCGATTAGCCAAATCGAGCCAAATTAGTTGAAGTATAATGTTGAAGGCATTAAAAGTGGCTGAAAATTAATGTGAGAGACAACTGGGCGTGCGATCCACACACTTTATAGTAGTATATATGTATATTACTGATCTTTATCAAAACTCAATTCAATTGAGAATTCTATGTGGTTCTGTATGACTGCTTAAGCGCCGATTATTTCTCCATATATTCCTTTAGTTTAGAGACCAGCTTAGTATTAGCAAGCTCTAAGCATAGTAAATATTTGAATGTATTACTTTTTTAAATAAATTATTGATAAAATAACTCTAACTGTTCATAAAAGAAATCTAGTTTACTTAGCTTAGCACTTAATTTAGCACCTCTAATGTAATCGTAAGCTAACGCTAAGCGCTTAGCCACTCATACTCTAACAGTGCTGTAACAGTAGAAGACACTCTACTGTGAAACTCTGCTGTTACACTCTGCTCTTAGCCTACTCTGTTAGACTCTGATGTTAGTCTCCACTGTTAGACTCCACTGCTAGACTCTACACTTAGACTCTGCTGTTAATGTCTACTGTAAGACTTTGCTGCTAGACTGTGGTGTTAAACTCTACTGTTAGATTTCGCTATTAGACTCTACTGTTAGACTCGTCTGTTAGACTCCGCTGTTAGTCTCCTCTGTTGGAATCTACTCTTAGACTCTGCTCTTAAACTACACTGTTAGACTCCTCTATTAGACTCCGCTGTTAGACTCTGCTCTTCGACGCTTCTGTTAGACTCTTCTGTTGTCTTGAGAGTATCATGTTGTCTTACATTAGCTACACAACACACACATACTACATATGACAACAAATATGCTCTACACAGTCCGTTTGTCCACAGTGTACTGAGCATGTTGCATACTTTACCAGCTGCTCCTTTGGCAGCTCGCTTACTTCGCAATGTGGCAACAGCAACAAATAATATAAATCATTTACACACATAACTCTCTTAGTCACTCTCCCACTCACTCTCCGTCTCTTTTCATCTGCGTTTTTTTCTTTCTTTTCTTTTTTTGGAATACAGAACCAAATACTGTGCGATCTGCATTTCGCCGACGTTGCCCTAATGGAGTGCTCGGATTTTATGCAACAGCTGCGCAGCTTCAAGCCGCAATCTCTGGGCTGTGCGGTAGCCAGGCGCAAGAGCTCAACGACGTTAATATTTCCACTGCCGCCGCAAGCTTGTTCAGGTATGTAGTCACATTTTGTTACCCCCTCTCCCCATGCCTTCTCTCTTTTTCTTATTTTCTCATTTTCATACATCTATATATATGTAGATATATATGTGTGTGTCTGTATTGCTGCCGTTTGCTTGTAAAAGCCAAATTGTGCCCAGCAGCGTTGGCTGGCAAAACGCAGTGCCAGGGCCAAATGTGGCTTACAAAGCAAGCAGGCAACACTTTGGCCCCGCACCCTGACACACACACACACACCACAGACAGCCTCTCACTCACTTACTGTATCCCTCTCTCTCGCTCTGGTCTCTCGATATGCCTGCCTGTTCTACCCTTTACATATGCGCCACATATAGTCTTTTTTAGCTAATACCCTGTACAAGGGACGGGCGCGTGCGTTGATCTGTGGATGTGTGCATTTTGCGATTTCGTAAGTGGAGATGTGACTTTAACGTCTTGTCAAATCTAGTGTGTGTCTCATTATAATTGAAAGATATCAACATGTTAAATTTGGCAGGCTGTTCAAGTTGCTGTCAACATTGATAAGTGAAGGAAAGCCGAATGAAAACTGCGAATCAGAGCTAACGGAATACGAAAGCGTTATCGTTGTGTTAAAGTGAATATTAACATTCGACAGCAACATGCTAATAGCATAGCTCAGCAAAATAGTTAAAATTTAATAACAGAGCTCGTTAGTGAAGGGTATCTGACAGTCCTCGACAACAAAGCTGTAATACAATATCCTTGCGTGCGTCTGTGTGAAGCTGCCGGCGCCATCATTATAATTCAAATGAGATTTGCGCGCCTAGCAATCCACACACACGCAGCGAGAGTGAGAAAGAGAGAGAGAGAAAGAGAGCTACATATTTGCAGTGCCTGAGCATGGGGCAGACATAGAAAAGCGCTTGCAAGTCCACAACTTGAAGAATGTTTGGCATTCTGCACAATAAAGTTGTTCAAACATATTTCGTGTAACACACACACACGCACACACATGCGTAACATAGATAACATTCGCCATTTTTTCGCCGACATAAACTTTTAATTCAGTTTTCATTTCACTTTATTTCCTTTCATATTTGACAAAAATAAACAAAACAAAAAAAGAAAAACCGTCCAAATGAAATAGAATTAAGCCCATTTAATTAAAAGGGTTCTCAAATCTGTCACCTCAGTCGCGAAAGATACCCTGTAACGCCATGGTATCTATATCTATATCTATATCTATATCTATATCTATATCTATATCTATATCTATATCTATATCTATATCTATATCTATATCTATATCTATATCTATATCTATATCTATATCTATATCTATATCTATATCTATATCTATATCTATATCTATATCTATATCTATATCTATATCTATATCTATATTCTATATCTATATCTATATATCTATATCTATATCTATATCTATATCTATATCTATATCTATATCTATATCTATATCTATATCTATATCTATATCTATATCTATATCTATATCTATCTAGATCTATATCTATATCTATATCTAATATCTTATATTAAATCTATATCTTATATCTAATCTATATCTAATCTATACTATATCTATCTATAATCTAATATCTATATCGAATATCTATATCTATATCTATATCTATATCTAATACTCTAGTCTATATCTTAATATCGATATCTATAATATCTATCTCTATATCTATATCTATATCTATATCTAATATCTATTAAATCATATCTCTATATATATCTTACTTAGTATCGAATATCTATATCTATATCTATATCTATATCTATATCTAATATCTATATCTATAGCTATATCTAGATCTAGATGCTATATCTATATCCTTATATCTCTGTAGACATAGAAGGTTTTAACAGGGTAATACCCTGTTGCTCTACATACGTTGTCGGTTTTTCCATTGGCTACTCTTTTTATTTAATAACCCTCGTATATGTATATTGACTACCAACCGAACGGATGGATGGTCAAAAGTTTATTAACTGCATTTATTACGAAACTTTTCGTACTGGCCCGGTCGTCTCCCATGCTCGCCCATCCTCGCCCATCATCGACCATCCATCCTCGTCAAACGGACTCTGTCAGAGCCGTTTATTTGCCGTAGATTTTAATTATGCAATTCCATATGAAATGCGCATCGTTTGCCCTTTGAGCGTAAATAGAGAAGGACAGAAAAATGAGTTGTCGAAGCTGCTCTGCTCAGATCAAACAAATTGAATGAAAATTAAATGTTTCATATCAGATAACGTTCGAGTGCCACGTCAAAGGCCACAATGTGTGCTCATATCGGATAGGTAGAAATTCTTGTTTGCTCTGAGCACAGCATCATAATCGACTGATTACGGAATACTGAAAGATTTAAGAACTGCAGTGGGTAGAGTAAAGTGTGACTGAGACATGGATTCTACTAAAGCATGAACAAGAACTTTAATTTATTTATGAAGCTCAGCTTGATCATCTCTTCTGATAGATTTTTGTTTTTTTAAGCTTTTTTAATTCAGCTTCAGATTCAGTGGCTTCAGTTTGCCATAGTCTATAGTTTGTCAACCTCTTTACTTAATTGTCTATACTAGTCTGCAGCTGCCTTAATTCATTGCATTCCCATTTGCGCATAGGTCGGTGAGGGGAGGAGGCGGAGGTGGAGGCGGAGGTGGAGACGGAGGCAAGCGTCGTGCTCGAAGCCGTGGGAGAGGCGTTAAGTGCGCTCGTCTAAAGTGATTTGATGCGTGTCACATTCGAGAGTGCGAGTGCTGCTTAGAGAACGAACTGCGTGACATATTTGTATTCAGCACGTCAGTGCCAAAAGGCAGCAACTGACACACACTGCAAATCATACACACACAGAGAAAGAAAGATAGAGAGAGAGGGAGAGAGAGAGAGAGACATGTGCACACACAAGTGCAGCACGCATGCATTGTCAACAAAAGTGATGAAGCAAACTTTTGTAGCCTGCCACGCGGCTAGCATAATACCCATGCATATATAGCAACTGCCCCTTCCCCACCCCTCCCTTAACCCCTACTCACTGCCCTGCCCCCTGCTCTTTCTGTCCCTTCTGATGTCCACTTTTATGCCAGGCCACGCTCCAGCTGCGCCGCTAGGCACGCCCCACAATAAGTGCAACAACAATGTCTTTGTGCTGCAAATGCTTTTTAACTGTGCTTTTATACCCTTTTAACCAGAGAAAGGCCAAAAAAAAGAGCTAAAATGCAAGCACAAAAAATAAAATAGGCATTGGAAAGACTTTTCAGTTTAATCTTAAAGGTAGTTCGATATGTGAAATCTATGGAGAAATCGCTCAAATAACTTTAACCAGATAGCTTAGCTCTATCTGTGGAGGATCTGATATTTCTACAATCAAAAGATTGTAACTGCAAAACTCTCAATTTGTCAAGCTGTTCCAAGCGAGATCCTAATACTTGATAGAAGTAAGCAGCTAAGAGGTATGTGTTATGAATATCAAAATGGTGGGAGATACTGGGCGTGACGAACGGATAGACGGGCGGACAGACAGCCGAATAGGATGATAGACTGATGATGGGATGGGACGGACGAAGGCTCAGTTAATCAGATAAAAAGACACAGAGACAGCTGAAAAGTCGGACAGAGATTGTATAAAATCAAAAAACTCTTTCACTTCGATATAAACTTAATGAAACGAACTCTGTATGAAACCAATAAACTCTCTCTCTCTCTCTCTCTCTCTCGCTCTCTCATGATGCGAAGCATAACTGTGCCTCGGCACACATATAAATAGATGAAATTATGCAGTAAATACATCATTTAGAATGCTGATCCATATAAACGCAAACGCGGCATAATAGCAGACGAGAGTTATAAACACGTATTATAAGGCATCCTCACACAGAGTGTGAGACGAGGAGCGAGCGAGACATGTGTGTATGTGTGTGTACGTGACAATTAAATTTATGAAGCTCCATGCAGAAAAAGTCCAAAAAAAGGTAAAGAGAGAGGGAGAGAGGGAGAGAGAGGGAGAGGGAAAAGTAGGCCAAGTCCAAGTCCAAGTGCAAGTTCAAAAGCCAGTTCAGCAGTCGCCGAGATCTGGCAAATGGGCGCGTGACTGCTGCCAAGAAATGCCTAACTTGGCCCATTAGCAGCCAGACGGGGGCAGCCCTGGCTGGCAATGAGGTGTGGATCAAGTAGCAGTCGACACTCGACTCAACTCAACTCGACTCGACTCAGCAGCGGCACCACGTGGGAAATAAAGCTGGCAAACACAGCTGTCAAATGGAGTTCCAAATGTAACCGAACCCCAAAACTAACCTTAATAATCTTAACGGCAGCACAATAGCCAAGGAAATACATTTAGCAATTCAATTCAATCGATAGCAAGGGCCAACCGAAAAAAGAAAACTCAATGCATGCATGGCATGATAGCAGAGCAAACCTAATGAGGCTTGACTATGGAAGTGTGTAAAGCTTTCAAGGCTAAGGAAATTGCAATTGCAAAAGTCAAACTTAATCAATCAAACATTGTTGTTGCGACGTTTCTAGCTTGAAGCTCTATCATCTCTCCTTCTCTCTCTCACTCTCTCTCTCCCTCTTTCTCTCTGTCTGTCTCTGCCTGGCCGGTACTTTTGGCATTGTCCAGAGTGTGAGCATTATATACATATGAGCGCATTATCTTTTTCCTGTATTATAAATTCTTGTAATCATAAATTCCATTCCACGCTCATCTGTCAAGACATTTTACATTTTAATATGCATTATTAATTGCTTGAGCACATTTTGCGGTAAGCAAGAAAAAACAAACTAGCCTTAGGCAATGTCTTGGCTACAGCTACAGCTTCGACACCCCCAGCACCCTTACATCGCCTACATCCCCTGCATCCCCTACATCCCATGCAGCCCCTATATCCCCTGCAGCCCCAGCAACCGCTACATCACCAATATATACTACAGTCTTTACATCCTCTACATCCCCGTGCATCCCTACATCTCCACATCCTTACCATTCCCGGAATCCCCTGCACCCCTACATCCCCATATATAGGTACAGTCTCTACAGCCCCTGCTCCCCTAACCACCCAAGACCCACTACATCCCCCTGCAGCCCCAGCAACCGCTACATCACATATCTACTACAGTCTTTACATCTCTACCTCCCCTGCCATCCCTACATCTCCTACATCCCTTACAATTCGCCTGGATCCCTGCCAGCCCCTACATCAACCAATATATAGTACATCTCTACATCCCCTGCATCCCCTAACACCCCAACACCCCTATCTACCTCCCCTGCAGCCCAGCACCCGCACATCACCATAATACTACGTCCTCTAAACATCCTCTACCTCCCCTGCTCTCCTACATTCCTACTCCCTTACATTCCTTCCCTGATCCGCTGCCGCCCCACATCACCAATAATAGTACATCTCTACATCCCCAGCATCCCCTAAAACCCCCAAACCCCCTACATCCCCTGCAGCCCCTACAATCAACCTATATATCACCAGTCTACGTAGCTGGATTATCGTAATAGCTTACCTCCCTAAATTAATTTTTTCAACTCCATCCACTGCCCACCGGATCCCCTTCTCTCTACAACCCTAATCGTGCGCCTGTCACTTTGCCATTTAGCAATTGTGTTCATGCCACGCCCCGCTGTCGTTTTTGCCACAATAAATTCAAGAGCAGACACAGCAACTCAGCGCACAAAAACAAAAGCATTTTTTAAAATAAGGGAAAACTGAAAATACCCTGTAAAAAAAGAGAAAACTCTATAAACTTAAAAATCTTTTAAAACACAAAGTTCCATATTCACCAAATCAAATCACATAAAACAATATATATATAATTGATAGACGATTGATTGATTCAGCTTGATTGTCAAGTCAATCAAGAGTCTCCACAGAGAAGTAGAAGGTATAGCTCCTGCTGTCTGAAGATATGTATTCAATATTCTCTGCAGCTAGAAGCTGGATCTCTACTTCTTCGATTGTCTACCTGCAGTACACGCACACTCATATACCCCATTTGTGGCTATTTACGTGGTATTTAACAATGACACAAAAAACTGAAATATAAATTATTTGGCTGTCGCGTCCATCTATTTGTCAGCTGTGCGTTCCATTTGTTAGTTACCCTTGGCGTCACTCCCCTCTCCTCTCTCCCACTCTCTCCCTCTATCCCACTCTGTGCACCTTGAGTCCGCCTACTCTGCGGCTATTTTCATATTTTAATATATCCTGGCACGCATTTCTCATCTCATTATATGCGACACGAATCGCGAGCGCGCTCGCGCGCCTTTTCAGGCAACATGAATATAAAATATTGTGCGAACGCAAAGATTTGCCCCACTTTGCGCTTTTTATATTAATTTATGGCCGTGGCTTTTTCTTCATTCAACATGCCGGCAATTAATTAATTGCCCGCCATTGTCTGGCCATGGACCTGGGCCGTGATATGTAGCTAAGCGAAAGCTCTGCATTGATTGCAATTGCTCGTCTCCAGCCAATTTCCCAATTTTCCTTTTGGTCTATTCAATCTCTTTGACAGTTTATTTTAATTAGTTTTCAGCTTGGCAGGAATGCAGAAGCAGCAGCTCTGCTCATCTCCATTCACACTGGCCCCAACTGAACACACTCAGCTGCTTCATGTGATCAACAAAATACCTTGCTTAATATTGAATCAATTTGTTTCCAATTAGACAGTTAATTGATTCCAATTAGAGTGTCCCATGCTGTATATACATACATATAATATTCATATCGCATTGCAGCAAACAATTTGCACAGGGACCTCAAAGCATATTTTCAACTTCAAATTCAATTTGCTGCACAACGCTGCATATGCGCCATTCATTCAGTCGAAATGCTGTTTAATTAAAATTTGTCAATTTTAATGCTCTCTTAATTGAACAAAGTACTAAAGAATTAAATGTATATATAACATTTCATTACATATATCAAGCTAAAAGCCAAGCAAGTGAGCAGAGTTTCAGACCAAGCAAGAGTTATATATTTTTAAATGACCTCAATTTAGCAGCAGTTTCAATTAGTGATAGGAAGGTACATTTGTAGTATTCAGTAGGTCTTGTCATTTAAATTTGATTGGGCAATAGAGCAAAAGGTGTCTGCACTATACGAGGCATGTCCTAGACGCGGCAAGGCTGAAATCTATGAAGCACAAATTTGGATGACTGACTGAGCATTGACTGTCGAGATTTGGCATTTTATCAGCTTAAAGTACAATTAGCTAAGGCAGCACTCTAATAATACTTTGTAATTCTTTTTTTGTCTTACTACAATACGTTTTCATTGCACTCTTATTTGGTCAGACAAAGGAAAACCAACAGCAACTTCTATGATCAAGGCTCATTCAAGTTGAAGTCTAGGTTATCAAATCTGTTTTAATGGCACATTGATAGCTTCTTAATAGACGTAATTATACGCTGTCACGCTTCATGTGCCTTCACACGCACTTTTCGCAAATTAAAAAAATAAATAAGAAAAAAAAAATCAGTAAAGCAAAACTTTACAAATCTTATCAATATATTGTCTGCTTCGGTGTCTACGACCTCAGCAGCTACTGTTATCGCTCTATCTCTCTCTCTCTCTCTCTCTCTCTCTCTCTCTCTCTCTCACACACACACACACACACACACACACACACATGTGCGTGGGTGTGCCTGTGCAATTATTATGCTGCTGACATGACAGAAACAGTCGAAGCCGCTGCTGTAGGTAAAATCTTGCGGCAAGTGGAAAGTGGCTCGTGCTTGATAATGCCGCACGTAGCACGGCGACAAAAGCACATTTTCTGCACAGACTATTAAAGCAGGCAAAAAAAAAAAGCAATTGAAATAAAATCAATAGGAAACACAGCCCGGTCGACATCTGACACGAATGTTCATATAAGGCGGCTTCAACTGCTTCAAACTATCGTAAACTTTATTCATTTTAATACCCTGAACTCATTCCAAATGGGAAATCAGGGTATACTGGTTTTGTGAAAATGTATGCAGCAGGAGACGTCGCGACGACGCGTCGCAGACCCATAAAATATATATTCTTGATCAGCACAAACAAATAAGTTGATATAGCCATGTCCGTCTGTCCGTCCGTCCGTCCGTCTGTCCGTCCGTCTGTCCATCCGTCTGTCCGCCCGTCTGTCTGTCCGTCTGTCCGCCCGTCTGTCCGTCCGTTTGTCTGTCCGTCCGTATGAACGTCGAGATTCCAGAAACTACAAAATGCAGCCCCCAAGCCACGCCATACGTTCGCAAAGAAGAAGAGTGTTAGTGTTTTTTTTTTTTAGGGTATCTCGTAGTCGAGCCCCCTCAAGCCGTCTTACTTGTTATTTCATTCATTACTGCAAAAGAATACTATATTTTCGTAGCTTCACTTTTGGAAAATCGAATAGTCGCAAATGTTTACACATTTAATTATCAATGATCGATTATCGCTTATCGTTCGCAAATATATATTTTTATTATTAGATATAGAAAATAAAAATAGTTTATAATTTAAGTTTTAAATTTGCGACTCTTAAACAGAAACTAATTCAAGTAAAAAATTCGTTAGTTTAATCAACCGATATTTCGATTTTCGATATCGTTATCGTTGCTTTACATAAAACTCAACGGTGGGAGAGGGATTTGCAGAGATAACGATCTAGGCTCTAGGTCAATGACCAGCCCAGCTGTCTATGGACGGCCAGGGCATTATTGATCAGTTGATCTTTGAAACGCCAAATATTATCGTCACGCACGGGCGGCGGCTCCTTGAGCTGCATTATGTCGTCCGGTTCGCGATAATGCTGCATTTGGCCCAGAGTGACGGAAACATCATGCGGATAGCATGCCCCGCGCCAACTCATCGGAAAATGATTGTGCACCGCTGTCACATAGGCCGTGGCATGCAGGCACTTGATTGCTGAATGCGCATTCAAATGCTTGGCCACACGCTCCACATGGCGCAGCATGTAGAAGCGAGACGGCGGCGTCTCATCCTGTTTCAGCTCTTTGGAGTAGTAAATGTTGCGAAAGCACAAACTGCAGCGGGCCAAGCAGCCGTCTTCATATTGGGGTGGGTCGTTGTAGTCGCCATTCGGACTCCGTTCGAGCCGCTCGACCAATGCTGTCCAGTTGTGCAGCTGACCCAACGGCATGATCAGCTCATCCACATCCATCATAGCTAAATAGTCAAATTCGTACATATTGCGATAAAAGCAATCGTTGTACATCAAGACCTCGTTCAGGCGTTTGTTCAACAGCTCATCGATCGCCGGCTTTGTTAGACCCTCGATCAAACGGAATGGACGCAGCTCAACCAGACCGTCGTGCTGCTCATAGTATCGCAGCGTACGAATCGTATTCGGATGCAAAGTATCGCCACCCAAATAGAAGGCCGTAACACGCTCTGCCCCCAATAAACGCACCATCTCCAGCCATTCCACAAATCTGTCCGTCTTATCCTCATTGGGGAATTGCAAGTCCTTGACACAGACACCGAAACGCAACGAGCGACGTCGCTCTGGGGCCTGATAGTAGACACGGAGAGCATTGTTGGGACGTGCACAGCGATCCGCAAAGACCATGGACACCAGCTGCGGTATCCGATGACGACGCGCTCCTCCAACGAGCGGGCAGCTGAAGAGCACCGGATAGACCTGTTCGGGCCCCATGCCCCAGCTATCGTACCATAGCATGTCATGGTGCGTCATTTCTAGCAATTCTGGCCGATTGCTGTCCTCATACCACACCTGACAGTAGGTGCTCTCGAAGGGTCCATAGAAGCTGCTAACCATGCCCAGCACCACGACGGCCGGTGCACTCTCTACGTTAAGCCGTCGATCGTAGAACGCGCTATATAGAAAATAGCTAACATTTCCGTCCATACTGAATTGATAGTATTCATTCTGAATGTTGAGATCCTCGAAGCGTGGATAGGGAGCGCAATGCTCATCGAATGACCAGCTGCGATTCGCATTGTCACGCAGCAACTGCTTCACAGCCGTAAGATCATCAACGCGCCTATCGATCTGTGGTTTCACTGGGTTCGCTGGGGCTAAGTGTTTGGATTGGCTGAACATTCATTTTGTCGTCTTGCTCTTCAGATAGATCTCACTTACCTGGTGGTACTTGGCGTATAGTATTTCTGGATAGCAATTTGCCTCCTATTGTGCCACTACGATTGAATCTAACTCTTACGGCTGGCTGGATCAATGCCAGCATTTTGATGCAAAAGACAGCCAACAGAATCCAGGCCACGATCTTAAGCCATGACAACAACTTGCACAGCCCCATCGTACAGCTGCGTAACTTGTATGAGAGTGTCAGGTCCAGAATCTTTGACGGCAGAATGAGTGACTCTGACCTGAAGTGATATGTGTGTGTGGCCGACTACGAGATACCCTGCACTTGCTAACAAGCAAGGCAGACGAAGTTGAAGTCATCTTCTGCAAAACTCAAGATTGACGTAAGATAACTCGAGTTAGCAATAACTTCGACAATGATAGCATACCCTTTTGAGCTGCATTCCTAATGGGTATCGATGCTTGTTGCACAAGTAATCAGCTAAGTGAGACTTGTATTTGAACACATAACTAACATTGAGTTGTCACCGGGCGTTTCCCATTGACATTCATTGATGTCAACTGCGAGAGAGAAAGAGATAACTAAGTCATGCAACAAAATGGGAATGGAACGGGCTGCTATGCATTGCTCACCTAGCTTTGAAAAAACTAAGTGAAACTACAAGTATGCTGATAAAGATATCAGACAACATATGATGTAATCTATTAATGTTGAAAAGATGCAACGCATAAATCGAACTGAGATAAGCCCAACAGCCTTACATTGATAACAACTTTGAAAGAAAACGCAAGTGTAACACTTTTGTGACTTGACTGACAATTAGAGAAGCAAGATAATGAATTATGAAAGAGAAATGAAAGCGGAGCTAAGTTACTAATATGAAAAACAATTGTTTAAAAAATTACAAGATGTGACAAACTGAGGGAAACAGAGAGTCAACGATTATTTTGAATGAAACAAAATGAAAGTGAAACAGCATAAATACATTCATATTGAGAAACTAGTTCATATAAAATTAGTTGTAAGATAAGATTCAAAACTTGTTGCTATGAGCGGAACAATGAGTCAAAATCATTCAAAGGAATTAAGCGGAATTGTTGAGCGGGCAAACAAACTCAAAACAATGAACTTCACTTAGTTTAATTGCATTCAAGTAACCTACGCAACAGATGTATTGCAAATGGAAATGGAACAGCGGAAGCATAAGAAATTCAATTTGAACTGAACGAAATGAATATGGAACAATTAGTTGTGAATGCCAAATACATTTTGCCTTTCTGTCCAGAAAGTAAATGGTTGAAAATTGTCAGCCCCAACTACTAGCCACCTCCGAAAAAAATACGCTCAAATGGAATTCAACAGAGAGCTTCCTTCTCCCCCCCTTCTACTATTGTCTCCTGCCTTGCCTCGCACTACGCCCACTTATGTAGCCTCATGGCTGAAGTTCAGTTGTCCACCCATTTTCAAGGGCCCTAACAAGCTGCAAACAAGGCTCAAACACATGGCCAGCATTATTATGGATGGCAGCGTACCGTTAACGCCGCCAATGGCCACAATGACAAAAGAAACAACCAATTCGCCATCAGCCCAGCTCCCGCCTCCGCCTCAGCCCCCACCTCAGCACCTCAGCACTAGCCCTAACTGTCCACCCTCCTCCCTTGGCCATTCGCATTTGGTGGATAGCGACGTTCGCGTCACCTGCATTAAATTATTGATTCGATTTCGCGCGCGGCTCGTTTTCTATTGTGGTAAATATTTGAGGCTGAATGAATTGTGGTCGGAGAGTCATTGTCAAAGCTGGCGCCGTTGCCACAGTCAATTCCTGTTCATCCCCTGCACGCGGCCGACAGGCCCCAACCAGTCACTCGGTTAGTCAGTTAGTCAATTTTTCATATGCCCTTTGCCACGCCCAGCCCAGCAAGAGTAACAACAACAATACCAATAACAACGCCAGCAAACACCATTGGAATCAAATTTATGTGCGGTGTGTCGTCTACTGGAATGTATGCCTATATGTATGTGGGTGTATGTGGGTGTGTGTGGATGTGTGTGTCTATTCGGCAGGCAGCAAACAAGACATAATCAATCACTTAACCCCGAAAAAAATACAAGCGAACCAAACGTTCGTTTCAATTAAAGTTTCGCTTTCATTCACTTAGCCCAGCGAGAGCAGAGTAAAAGTGAAAATCCAACCTATATAGGGAGCCCAGCCCTACACTGAGCGAAATACTTATAGTTATACTTATACTTATACTTATACTTATACTTATACTTATACTTATACTTATACTTATACTTATACTTATACTTATACTTATACTTATACTTATACTTATACTTATACTTATACTTATACTTATACTTATACTTATACTTATACTTATACTTATACTTATACTTATACTTATACTTATCTATACTTACACTTATACTATACTATACTTATACTTATACTTATACTTATACTTATACTTATACTTATACTATACTATACTTATACTTATACTTATACTTATACTTATACTTATACTTATACTTATACTTATACTTATACTTATACTTATACTTTATACTTATACTTATACTTATACTTATACTTATACTTATACTTATAACTTATACTTATACTTATACTTATACTTATACTTATACTTATACTTATACTTATACTTATACTTATACTTATACTTATACTTATACTTATACTTATACTTATACTTATACTTATACTTATACTTATACTTATACTTATACTTATACTTATACTTATACTTATACTTATACTTATACTTATACTTATACTTATACTTATACTTATACTTATACTTATATCCATTCAGGCTTTCGCTCAGTGTAGCACACGCTCAGACCTCAATTTTTTCGGCCTGTGTTATGTGTGTGTGTGTAGCGGGGGATTTTGTCGCAGGCATTAGGAAGTGGGCCAGGGGATATGGCTCAGCGACGGAAGCAACCAATTTCCGGCTGCAGCTAGCGCCCTAGTTCACTTTGCATACATTTAGGCGCTTTAGCATGCGTCCGCCTCGGCTCGAGTGTGGGTGGCGGGTGCCAGTGGAGCTGGTGGAACGATAAAGCTGTTGCTGCTTGTTTTGCTGCGGCTGCTGCTGTTATTGCAGGAATGACGTACTCAAAATTCAAAATTCATTGAAGCATAAACCCAACTAGCGTTAAGTGCGCCCCAGCTAGCGTGCATATCACAATCAATTTGGTAAATGTATTTATATATATTTCTAGCGGCGAGTTCTTTCGAATCATTAAGATTTCAATGCACTGCAGCATTATTGATTAACCCTTGAATAGCTTTTCGGCACAGTCAGCAGTCAGCAGTTAGTAGTTAGTAGTCAGTAGTCAGTAGTCAGCTGCCAACAGCCACGCCCAACGTCCGACCCAGTTGGCAGCCCCTTTTCTGACACGGCTCAAATCCTATTTCGCCACACACATTTAGCATAATTTAGCACTTCATTACGAGGCGCAAGGCACCTGCCACAAAGCAAAAGCCGCAAGAGCCCCAGCAAAACCAGCTGCCAGCTGAAAGTTTTTCACCCCATTCCAAAACAAAACCCCAACCCCCCACCCGCCCCTCACCGTCTTTTATGTGGCGACTTGATGGCAAGGCTTATGCGATTTGTCGCGCATAAGCAAATTGTCAAAATCTTAAATCGCAAGCTGCAGGTACGAGGAATTATATGTGTTTGCATTATGTATCCCAAGTGATTATGCCACGTTTTCGCCCCCACATCCCCCACACACATACACTCACACTCACACTCACACTCACACACAATTGAAATTGACAGAAACTTGTGTCATATTCACTCGCATTTCAGCTATTTTGTGTCAATTTCTGGCAAAAGTTTTGCAAGTTGAAAACTTTTGAGTATGCTTCGCTGACATATTCTTTTCGCTACACACACACACATGCACAAGCATATATATATATAATATGTGTATATTATTTTAAGTATGTCCTTAAACATGTGCTGTCCCATTCATAAGCACTTTGACAGTTTGAAAAACTAAACGCGTCTGGCTCAACTTCATATCTCTCGATGGGCTTTAAGCTTTCGACTGTTGACATTTGAAATGTGAACCATGTTATATTCAACAATTATATATTCGCCAAATTTGTATCGTATATAGATGCATGATTCAGATAAGTATAAGTTGTCTACCTTGAGGGCCAATATCAAATATACCAATACAATATATGCTGCGATACTTGTCTAACGGATAGTTGTCAGCGAAACGATATTTGCGGCCAATACTTCCAAGCCTTATCACGAATCATATTTGATATATTATCAAGTTCAAGCTAGTCAAAAATTTGCCAAGACAATGAAAGCCAAAACAGCTTTAGTAGCTAGAAAGAGTGATGCACTGGATGACCAAGCAAGAGTAATACTAATTTCAATAGCAAAACTTCTTTCATTGTTCAAGTTATCGATAACATTTGACTTTTCACATGATGAGGAGGCAAGTTATGAGAGAAAAATATAGAAAAAGTCTCAGAAAAGCTTATTTAACTGACTCAGCCAGCAGGGAAATTGAGTCTCCTCTCATATGCATGTAACTTAAAAATGAAAATAAATTCCATTTTAAATCCAAAACAGGTTCTACTTTATCACAACTTCATTTCATATATCTCTTAAGTGGTCATTCTTGAATTCGCATTTAATTGAAATTTTTGGCTGCAAATCAACCACAGATCGAAACTCAATCAAGGCAAACAGCCTTGGACAGCAGTGCTTCAAACCATCAAAGTAACTCAAAGAGAGAGGGAGAGGGAGAGGATCAATCAAACTGCCACGCCCATTCCCAGCCACAGAGCCTCGGCCGCAAAACGTGTGAAGAACGTTGAACATTTTGTGGCTGACAAGTTGATTGGACGATTTGCAAGTTGATTAGCCGCAATACAATTTGTAGCCAATGTTGTAGCAATTGCAGCAGGAGCAGCAGCAGCATCTGGGAATTAGGGTGGTCTAGGGTGGCACTGTTGCTTGTCGCTTGGTGCGTGTGACATGAATGCAATGCGAATGAATAATTTATGTATAATGCGTTGCGAGCGCTACATAAAACGTCCAACACTCTTTCAAGGCAATCAACTTTAATTGCTGATTACGTATACGACGCATTGAACGCTGTCCATTTCACACTCTTTGTTTGCCTGTGTGTGTGTGTGTGTGTGTGTGTGTGTGTGTGTGTGTTGGTTGCATTTCATTGCAAATTGTGTTAACAAAACGCTCACAACAAAGAAAAATATATTTCAATAATTTTCTTCGATTCTTCAATCTTTTGTTGCCGCTGCCGCTGCTGCTACTCCTGCTGCCGCTGCTGCTGATGCTACTCCTGCTGCTGCTGCTGCTGCTGGCGCATAATTCGAAAATTGAAATTGCCATCACGTACATAACGCCGGCAGCGACGTCCTCGCGTCGCGTCGCGTCGTCGTTGCGTCACTTGTCAACATGAATTTCCAATTTTCCTTTACCGCCGCACCGTTGTATATGCTCCCATTTCTTTAGCTTCTTCTCATTTTCTTTAAACTTTTTTTTTTTTTTTTTTTTTGGCGCACATACTCTAACCAAAGCGAGTTAAGCCAGCTATGCGCTAAGCGCATTCCACACAATGGGCGAGGGGCGGCGTAGGACTGGGCTGGGTTATAGCTGGAGCTGGGGTTGTTTACAAAATGTCAAGACTTTAGCTGAAAATCAAAAATAAAAATATAAATTTATAGACTTTTTTTTTGTATATACCTATTTTCTCATTGTTGTTGATATATACACTTCGCTATGGTTTCCTCTTAATTTCATATATAAGCAGACTTTACTTACTCTTGATTTATGTCTAGAAGTATTACAAAATTTAAAAATAACTTTTGACATATTCTAAATATATTAAATACGATTCCAAATATATCTGAAAGATTCAACAGAATTAAAATTTTTTATAAAAGCTTTTTACAATATTTTATAGCGCATTCAATAGTCGGCTTTCATATTTTGTATATATATTTTTTTCTCAAAGCATTTCACTTTCAAGATTTTGTTGTTTCTTAATAAGTACTTAGGCTGTTGCTGCGGATTGTTGTTGTTGTTGTTGTTTGTTATTGTTGTTCTGCATTTTAGGCTTTGGAGAACGCTGCGCGCTTTAGGCTCACGTTCGCGCTGCTTTGCCTTTTTTAATCTAATAGTAAAAATGTCTTGCAAAATGCTTTTGCTGCAAAGGCGTCTTAGAATTTTTACTGGATATATAACATATTGTATCCAAGCACTCTTTAATCCAACTTGACTTAACTAGCCTTGATAATTATCGATTTGAGTAATTAAGGTTATATTGGCTAAAGGCAATTAGAGACAGTCTGTCACCTTCTGAATATTTAATATCAATATTTGGCGTATGAATGAGCTCAAGCGATTAAAACTTGTTTCTTGACTCTCAGACTGCAAATCGATAGTTATCGATTGCTATTAACAAAGACTTGGGCGTACTTGCCATTGTTTTTCATGTGAACTAAATCTTTTCTGAATACTACTACTGAATACAGATACTTATCGATATTTATCGATTGAAATGAGCGACATATTTGCTGTGTTTACATAGGTATCTTTGTTAGATTCTACAAGAATCGTTGTCTGCTAACATAAAATGCAAAGTCCATGCTGTAAATATATCATAAAATGTTAATATCGATAAATATCGATTAGATACAGAAACAAATAACATAAATGCTCATACAATCATATTGTACAGAAGAATTAATGATAACCTATTGGTTATCAACCAAGTAGAAACGACAAATTCTTAAAGCCATTAAATTCAACTATAAATCGATAATTATCGATGTCCATTTAAATGAAACTGTCTAGCATTAACTGAACTGTTGTTTGCCCCTTTTTTAACGGTTTTTTTATGGCCCATAAAATGTTGAATCGAAAAAGCTTAACAAATTTAAATTTTATGTGTGAATGTGTCTGGGTGTGTGCGGGCGTGCGGCTGTGAATGTGTCTGAGTGTGTGTGTGTGTGTGTGCGTGTTTGTGCTTGTTTGTGTTGATCTTAAGCCTCACCTCTGACCGCTTTAATTGCCCTTCAAAGTTTGTTGTTAATTTTTTGCGAACACACCTCGAATTATGCCGCTTCGTCTGCTAACTTTGAAGTGACCCCGAGCAGGCCGACTCTTTCTCTCACTCTCTCGCTCTCTCTCTCTCTTTGTGTGAGTGGGTGCATAGGTACATGTGTATATCTGTGTCTGTGATTATGTGTATGTGTGTGTGTGTGTGTGTGTGTGTGTGTGTGTGTGTGTGTTAAGCTGCTCGCCAGCATTATCATCATTCTGATTAAACGCAAACAGCGCTGAAAACAAAATTAGTTGACATTTATGCAAATGCATGTCGGACCTCAACGACAAACCAGCTTACTGCCCAGCTCGTACACACACACACACACAGCGACCACACCCCCTTTTATCGCACCCATTCGTACCAAGTTTCCCCCTTTTTTGTACTCCCTTATCGCACTGTCTCTCTTCAGCCGTTGCTGCAGCCGCTTGTGCAAGCCCAACGGCCAAGTTTTAAGTCCGCATCAAGTTTTAATTTTTATACTCGTTTACAAGCTTTCAAGAGCATATTGGTTTCGGACAATGTTCAATTGTTTGTCCAGTCTATCCTTTAGTAACTCCTTGCGTCCGTTCCGTAATCCTTTCTGCTGCGTTTCATTGCTAAGAAAGCTAGAAGATATCTGTAATTTGGCACATATGCTCTTTGAGTCTATATTATTAAGTATTCTGCCTATATAAACGATCTATAACTATATCTATATCTATAACATTGAACACGAAAATGTCATTATATATAAAGAAAAAACTCTTAAAGTAGAGATTTGGTTCTAGGAATACATATATGTACATAAGTTATGAATAAGAATAAGACTAACATGCATATATAGTATAATAGGTATATACACGACTATTTGAAGGAGTAGCATATCATAACAGCTGCTCATGCCTACTAATGGCGTCCTTTGGACGCGCATTGTGCAGTCAATCACACTCTACTACCACAGCATGCTTACTTCATCATCTTTTTTTTTTTCTCTTCATTTTATATTTCTTCTTACTCTTCTTAATTTCTTTTCTACTTTTGCTAAATCTCTCTCGCATTTGATTTCCCAGCTTTAATCTTTGTATATTTTTAGCAGAATTTTCTAAATGAATAAAAAAGAAATTTTAGGTTCTGTGCTTAGCCTCCCGCTGCTCAGATTTCAATCGCAAAATTTCGCTTTCAAGTTTTTAATCACAAATAATTTTGAGGCTAAATGCTATGCAACTGACAGGCCTCACTGTACGGTGAAACAGAAAAAAGGCCAACAATAAAACTGGGAAAAAAAATGGAAAAGCCCCAACGAATGCTGCGCTCGCTGTAAATTGTAATCATCAAAGCGTCTGTTAAATCGCTTGGTGTTACTTCTTACAGTGACCACGGCACTCAAAACTACAGTGAAACTTGCTTCAAGTGAACAGCAGCGCATGAAAAGATAATCAAACTCAAAAAGTGCACAGTGAAGTGAATTGAAATCAAATGCAGTTCGCCAAATGCTGCTAATGCGATCATCTAAATGTGTTCAACCACACACAGACACATACAGAGATAGACTAACACACACACACACACGCACACAGGCAGACAGACTCACACCTAAACCAAGTCAGCCGAATCGCACGTGGAAAACTCGGTCACGTTGTCGAGCTGGAAATTGAAAAACGCTTTTCGTTTCGCCGCTTTACGCTTTCGCTTTCGCTTTCGCTCTCGCTCTCGCTTTCCTTTTGTATTCGGAGCCGTCGCTGCGTTGCCCTATTTCTAAAAGGTTATCACAACTTTGTCATCGACTTTTGAAGGGTTTCGGCTTCTGCCACTTCTTCTTCTTCTTCAGCGTTTTTTCCTTTTTTTTATACCCTGAGCCCATTGAAAATGGGAAATCAGGGTATAATGGTTTTGTTAAATGTATGTAACAGGCAGAAGGAGGCGTGGCAGACCCCATAAAGTATATATATTCTTGATCAGGGTGACGAGAAAAGTTGATCTAGCCCTGTCCGTCTGTCCGTCCGTCCGTATGTATGAACGCGTCGATTTCCCAAGATATAAGAGCTAGAGAGTTCATTCTTTTTGTGTTAGGTTCGTAAATTGCACGCGCAGTACGAGTTTGTTTCAGAAATTCGATAACTCGTATATTTCCAAGGTTATCGATAAAAAACTTTATCGGGAACCAGTTATAAAATTCTAGTTAATTCATCTTTAGAGTTAGAGTCTCCAAGTCTTCTGCATATATATAGATACTAATTTATTTCGGTTTTTGTCAGATTTTGAATTCCGGTCACCGATTCCCACCCACAACCCCAAAACTGTGAAAAATTCATTTCAAATACTAGAGACATGCAGTTTGGTTTAGCATATAGATATGAATATCATATGCATAATCTGAAGATATCAATACGATTGTCCATCTACGCGACGCAGCAGCAAAGCAGCGAGACAGCAAGCCGCCTGCAATGCTCACACACATGCATACACACATACATGCCTGCAATCATAGATCAGCGTGTGTGTGTGTGTGCTCGTGTTTTTGCATGTAAGTTTGTTACGCGTGGAGAATCGAAACGAAGCATTCTTGGAATATTATTCGTTCGAAGAAGGGCTCAGGGGATTTCGTAGTCGAGCAGTCTCGACTATAGCTTTCTTACTTGTTCGTAATATTTTTTGTTTGCTCCCCCACTTCGTGTTATTTGTCACATCGGTATGCAAAACCATTTTCAAGTACCAAACGCCGAGGACAATTTATTCCCTTTGAAGTAGATTTCGTATTCCATCTATCGCTCTGCAGCGACAACAACGGAATTTCAGCTCAGTTTACATTTGATATAATTCAAATAGTCTCATAGCAGTCCATAGAGCCGCTGGCAGCTCGTTCCATCCGTTCCTCCGTTCTTCCGTTCCGTCCTTCTCCATTGCGAACCTTCTTGTGTATGAACTTTAAGAGTTTGTTCATTCCGATTCCATGTGTTCCATTTTTATAACACTGAACATCTCAACTGATTTAGTATATCATTTCCATATGTTCGAGATCCCAATTCAAATCTTGTTAAAGTCCGCATTTCGCATGCACTGAAATCCCAATTCCACTTGTTTCTAGTGATCTTCTGAGCGGGGTATAGAGATTCCAATTTTCCTACTTTCCCCTCTGCCATTTAAAATTTGTTATTGTCTTAGTAAAATATCAATTCCACATGTTCCAGATAGCTCAAATAGTAAAACAACAACTACACCTTTCGAAAGCTATCTGAAACATGTGAAAGTGAAATTTAAGTAAACAATTCTACTTCCATACGTTTCAGATTGCTACATCAAATACTACAGCCTCCAATATTCCAGCTAACTATTTGAGCGCAAAGAAATGTGTACTTGAATCCCAATTCCACACGTTCCACAGTGATAAAGAAACTATAATTAATAAATCCCAGCCCTGTTTTCATCATTCCTGCTTAGGAACCTTTAACATAAATAGATTCCAATTTCACTTGTTCCACCTTGATGACAAATGTTCCATTTTCAGGTTCCATACCAGTTTCACTACAAAAAAAAGTTGCCTAGTTTTTTGGCTTTTGACTTGTGATTATCCATGCCACGTTTTCCCAATTCCACTCGTCCCAAACTGATTTGAATGGAATAGAAAAGGTATTGCAAGTGCGCAGTTTCCGATTTCTATTTTCCTGATGGATTTTCTCGCTGGTGTTTGATTTCTGGGCGTTCCATCAATTCGATTGCCTATTGTTGTTTCACTTGACTTCGCCGCTTTGTCCTCAGCAAGGCTGAATACAGCATTGATAACAAGCCGGCAGCATTTGCCGCCATTGGGAATCCAAGGGGAGGCGGAAGCACAAAATTCCATAGCATGTGACTGTTTTGACTGCTCCGGCTCTGATGAGTGGGAAAGCCTAGCAATGCCAATGCGTTGCCAGTGTAAACTGAAGCAAATGGGAAAAGGCAATATGTAGGAGGAGGAGGAGGCGGAGCAGGAGGCGTAGGTAGGCAATTGCTGTTTCAATCCAATATCCATTTTGGGCTAAGCCTCGCTCACACAGACAATTAGCAATCGAGCATCAAATGCAAATAAGCAACAGCAAAATAGAAAGTAAATTTTCTTTCTTATTTTGGTGGGGGAGGGGGTGAACTGTTAGCTGTATGGCGTCTACTTGACCAGACCGTGACCGTGAGCACTTTGCATTTTCATGCTAATGTTTATAATGTTTATTTGCTGACCTTATTGTCGGCATTGACATCGTTAATGATGCCTCAAGTGTCCTCCATTTAGGCTCAACGAGCATCAGCGCGAACAAATAAACCAAAAGGCAGACCAAGGGCCAGCCAGAGCAAAGCAGACCCAAGGCCGAGCAGCTGGAGCAACATCCATACACAAAAAAAAAAACAGAAAAAACAAAATAAATATAAAAAACGCGTTAAAAATCACGCCCCCATCCAGAGAAAAACAAAACAAGAAAAAAAAAACGAAATGCGAAACGATGCGCAACAAATTCAAATAGAAAGCAGAGATAAAAAAAAAAAAGTCAAATGTGTTCCTCCTTGACTTGTCGCCGAGCCCTGGCAAACCTCCCATTACCCCCCCCCCCTGGTCCTCCCTACCCTGCCCGCAATGATACAATGACAATGACAATGACAATGACGAGGATTGTGGCACTTAATTCTCATGCAATGAACAAAATTGATGGCCTCGATGCGATACAGCTGTCTCGAAAAAAAGCCAAAAACGGAAAGAAATGCCAAAAATCAAAAAAAGCCAAAATAACAATTATTCAAGATTTGTTGGCGATTTGCACAAACAAACGGAATCGAAACAGCTAACAGCTAAGACTAATGAAAAGTTAAAAATGCATTCATATATGTAGCCTGTAATGATGAGTAGAAACCAATAGCATTGAAACACTTTTTTTTAGAATTATTCATCAAAACTTCTTTAAAACATGATACAATTTTTAGTTAGTTAACAGGGATGGAACAAATGGAATTGAAACAGTTAATTTTTTTTTTCAAAAACTCAGTTGAGAATATAGAAGCTCATATAAAATATATAATATTTGTAGGATATAGAAGCTAATAGCCAATGAGCTATGCACAGATACAAATGAAATTGAAACAGCATTTCGATATTGAAAATGTAAATTGAAAGTTATTAAGTGATGGCAAATAGGAAAATTCTTAGCAAGTCCATTTAATTGTAGAAACAAATGGAATTGGCACACATTAAAATGTTAACTGCAATGTGTAACAATGTGAATGGAATTGGCACACTTAAGCCAGCTATTACAATTATATGAAACTCGTGAAAATGAACTTTATTCGCATTACTTAACAAAATACTATACTCGACTCGACTTTGCAACTAAAAATAGCTTTGTCTATTTGACCTGTGCTCAGTGCTTGGCTTGCGTCATAAAATATAATTAGCGTAAACAAATTGCGCTAGCGGTGAGCGCTTAGCTGCACCTGCAACAGCTGCTGTTGCAACAGCGTGTTGCACGCACCGCACATTGCGTCCATTGTTTGTCCATTGGCCATTTCCCCAAAGAGCGTTAGCGAGTCAGACGGAGGCCAAACGAGCCAATGGAGCTGCATGCCGGTTGGCGGTTGGTAGTTGGTGGTTGGTGGTTGGCGGTTGGCGGTTGGCGGTTGGCGGGTGTGCCATGTGCCATGCAGCGTGTGCCCTATTGCTGTTGTGTTTTATGTCCTTGTCGGTCATCCTTTGTTTCTTTAGACACAACTGCTTATAAAAGCAGCGTCGCGTCGTCGCGTTGTTGCGGCCATCAAGCAGACAAATACACCTAGCCAACAGTGCGTCATTGCAGCTGCCACTGCAACGGGCAACGGGCATAGCCAAATGACATAGTCATAACCGCAGCCAGTGGATGCCACATGCAGTCCAGTTGTTGTGCAAGCGGAAAGGGCTTTGAAGAACGCCGGAAATAGAGAATGTCTGCATGATTGCCTCTACCCAGATGTCACATTATGAACCACAAAAGGCTCAGTGTGTGCATCGAACCGGTTCGAAATTCGAACACCGCATACAAAACTCCAGCCCAGAACCGCAACATAATCAATAATTAGAGAAGCCATCCACTAACAGAGCAAATGTGTGCTTGCATGAATAACCGGTTCAAATTACATTCAGGTTGCATTGAACCGGTTCAGACTAGAGTGCGACACATCTGTGAGCCAACCCGCAAGCCAAAATAGAAAATAGACAGAGCAGAAATATACTTGCGTGAAACTTAGATTAGCTTTGTGAGGAGTTAGGTTTTTTTGCATTAACTGAGTAGATCAAACATATTCAAGACTCATGCAAATCATAGCCAAAACCTCTACCTCTACCTCTACCTCTACCTCTACCTCTACCTCTACCTCTACCTCTACCTCTACCTCTATCTCTACCTCGACCTCCACCTCTATCCCTATCTCCACCTCCTTCTATCTAAACATAAGCCTTAATTCAATTGAAAACGCTAGCCCAAAGCCATGCCAAAAGAATATTAAAAACTGTTTCAATTAGGAAATCAATTACGTTGCCTTATTCTTCGGGCCGAATCGCGGGTCTAAGAACTGAAATTGCTCGCAGAATGCTTTTGCCTCAAATGAAAATCAAGCTTGACAGACTTTTGACAATTCCCAGCATTAGAAAAGGAAAAGAAATAAACGAATTTCAGGAATTTGACACTGACGAGCGGCTGTTTGTTAGCATAGCATGAAATTAGGGCCTCTAAGATGCAGTTGAACCTGAAGAGACGAAAGCAACAAGGGATGGGGCTCCCACTCCGGAGTCACATGGGTCACGTGCTGTGCGTTTGTTGCCATTCACTTGTCATTTGCAGCTTGCCACAATTCCACGATTCACGTGCCGCAAATGCAATTCACATTTCACACACAAATTAACAATTGATGGCCATTTGCCGATTGATTCTCAGTTAGCAATACGGCCACATGCGGCGTATACGTAACGCTAAACAAATTGATGCGGGACACACGTCAAAACATTTGACCAACACAAGGGGGGAAATGGGCTTGTTCGAGTCGCGCTTCAAATGTCACTCACTAAATAATTAATACAGCAAATGTTTTTGTAGCTTTTTTTTTTTTTTTTTGTAGCGTTGTCCAACACTGTTCTTCTCATGCTTTGCATAGCAGAGAAAAAGTTTATTTTCTGATCTGATTTTTAGTACTTTTTTTTACATTTTTAATGCAGTCGATTCAACAAAGTGCGGGAATCCATAAACCATGAATGGTTTCGAACATGTTTCAACACTGACTGCAATGAGATTTCAGTTTTAACTATGCAGTTAGTCTGGGGCTGTTTCATCATACTTACAATACGGAACAATTGGGAAATTATTGCTTGAGGTCCCTCTCACCTTCAAAACAAGTTAAGGATCGCCATCAATTGCCGTGCAAATCATTGTCAACCATTGTCAACCATTGTCAACCATCAAAATCAGAACAGAAGTAAGCGTATCCAGTGTAGAGTGTGTAGTAACTTGTCATTAGTGTCTCGATGCCGTTCTATAGTATGTTGTTTTAAAAACCCTAACGCCTTCAATGTGTTCGAACTCTGCAATGGTCTTTGAATAAAGATTGTATTTAGTTTTGTTAGCAACGCAAGAAACTTACCCAAGCCATTCAAATTATACATATATATACAACATTTTTGCTGCTTATAAATATATATTTTTTTGGATGCCTAAAAAAATGGAATAAAAATAAATTTTGATTTTCGATACGAGCGAAACGAGATCTCAAATGAAACTGAGCTCCGCTGAGTCGAGCAGCAAACACACAGCCCAAAATTCATGGCAGCTAAAGCAATGGGATATTGATTGAGAAATAGAGTTGTGATTGAAGTGTTTTAGCAAAGAGTGAGAAGCTTATATAGTAGCAAAAGACAGGGAAGAAGCGATAAAAGGAGGTCAAAGTGAAGTGAGCGACTTGCCCAGGAGCAGAAGAGCAACTGCATGGAAAAATTGAGAGGAAAACAGAAGTGAGTGAGAAGTGATAAACAAAAAATAGATAAGTTAAATGGAATACTCTGCTGTTAGCAGAAATTGAAACTTACAGCGAGAAACTAACAAAGAAGTTGAGAAAAATAAAAGTAAAATTTACCTTGATATATTTTTTGGAATCATATCGAACTTATCACTCTTTTGATAGCTTCTCTCTGCTGTGACTCAGAAATGAAACAAGTTAAAGTAAGATTTTGCTCTCTATGTTGAGCTCTCGCAGCGCTTATCACTCTTTTGATAGCTTCTCTCTGCTCTGGCTCAGAAATGAATAAAGTAAAAGTTAAATTTTGTTCTCTCTGTTGAGCTCTCGTAGCCCTCGATTGCTTCTCTCTCTCTGCTCTGTGCTGTGGACAATGTAAGGGTATCAATAACAACTCTGAACTGCGCTAAATATAATTCCCAAGCTTTGCATAAAAGTGGTTTTTGTTGAGCATTATATGCTCCCACACACACACACACACACACATGCCCGCCCACACACACATACATTGCTTTGGGGCACGCACTTTAGAGATTCAATTTGTGGCTTGTTTTTTTGCTGTTGTGATTTTTGGCGTGGGCAACCGCCAAAACGCATTAGGAACTGACGTCAAATGCAAATTGCGACCGGCCCCCATCGATAGAGGCCGCGCACACATTAGAGAGCTCGATAACTTTTTGGTAGGCGATAACTTTCGCTGGGATGTGGGCAATGGCGCCCATTGTCATCGTCATCGGCCCATCACATTTATTTATTTTATTTATTTATTTTTATTTATTTACTTTTTTTTTTTTTTTTTTTTTTTTTTTGCTGCTGACATATGATTGATAGACGACCCTTAAGCCCATTCCTGGTCGCTCTGCACGGCTTGGCTCTGTCTCGCTCCCGGTCTTGGGGCAACGGAGCATGGTGTAATGGCCAATTGGTTTAATGCTTTGTCGTCTTCCGAGACAAGTGTTGGGCAGAATTGCGGCGTAAAAGTGTCAAAGCTGATAGACAGCCAAACAAATGGCAAATGAAATGCCAGCCCAGAGATTTGTAGGCCGGCGCACTCAAACCATAAACGAAATGGCTATAGATGATGATGAAAGACCTCACCCCTCGCCCCGGGCTCCATCGGTTGCCCTCGAGTTCAACGAGTTTGATTTTTGTCACATATTGAAAATGGATCATATCGAATTACAGCCAAGACGAAGATATACAAGCAATGGACTTTAAGATTATCTGCCTCTTTCTCTTTCTCTCCCTCTCTCTTTCTCTGTTTAAGTTGCGTCCCTTCCCTTGCACTCATCCTTTTGAAAGGTAAACTGCATTTGCAATCTCTTGGCCACTGCCTTAGGCAGCTCAATGAAATCCTAAAGAAAATCAAACAGAAATTTATGTTTCTGACAGCAAGACAAGTTGCCTGACTAGGGCATGGAGGCGTAGTGTTCTATAATATGTATTCAGAGCGCGCAAGACAGAGAGGGAAGAACACGCATATGTGCAGCGAGTGCCGCGTAAATCCAATTTGCCTAAAATGGTCATGACGGCAACGCCTTTGCCTGTGGCTTAACTTAAAAAATAAAAAATATATATAAAAAACAAAAACAAAAATAGCAAAAAAAAAACAGAACAAATAATGTGTGTGGCATAATCAAAAAAAAAAAAAAAAAAAAAAACATAGCGGGGAGGGGGTTGGAGCAGAAGGAGAAGGTAGTCTTTTGTACGCTCTTATCCTTCTGCCCTTGCTCCACCCCTGCATGCAGCGTGACGCAGAAATCTGACCAGAATTGGTTACACAACTCAGTCCGCGTGCTGAGCATCGAACAGTTCATAAAATACCCTGGAAAATAGAAAATCATCAAAATTATAATCGATAATGCGAAATTGCGATTGAAATGTTTGAAGTGCGCCGCAGTGTGATAGTTGGTGACAGCTTTTGAATACCCTAGTAAATATAAACTACATCTAATAGGGACAGTTTAACTTCAAAACAATAGGTAATTGATTAGTTGTGATGCAATATAATCATACATAAAGTAGTAAACACTACTAACAGACGTATTTCTACTACTATTTCCACTAACTTTTACTTTTCCTATGTTGCTAGTACTATTTCTACTATAGTAAATATTTTGATTTCTACTTCTACTACTATTATTACTACTCCTACTATATTTTATTCTCATTGAAGTCATGCAATACACCTGTAGTATCTTAACAACACACATATGATATATAAGAAACCAAATCTCATACTATAGAGAATTTAATTAAACAATAAATCTAAAAAAAAAAAACCTTTTATAGGCCATTTTTCGTCATACATATGAAACCCAGTAAAAAAAAAAAAAAACTCTTATAAAAAACAAATTTGAATATATCTATCAGTATCAAATACTACTAATACTGTCATTATACTACTATTATTAAATATTACTTTAACTACTATTACATACTACTACTACTACTACTACGGCATACTACTACTATTAAATACTCTTACTACTACTGCTACAACTACAAACATACTACTACTACTACTACTACTACTGCTATTACTACTACTACTACTGCATACTCCTACTATTACTATTACATGCTACTACTATTACACACTACTAATACTGCTAATACATGTTACTACTACTACATGCTACTACTACTACTACTTACTACTACTATTACATGTTACTACTACTACCTGCTACTACTACTACTACTATTACATGCTACTACTGCTACATACTTCTACTACTAATATATACTATTATTACCATGCTACTACTACTAAATACTATTACTACCATTACATGCTACTACTACTACCTAGATACTAATACAAATATTGTTGCGAATACTACTATTAGTAATAAGTCCTTCTGTATACAACAAAAGGTTAGGTTATTATTTTAGTATATAAATGTGCTGTTAAGATACTACAATTGTAATGTATGGGTTCAACACTTAAATAAATAAAATAAAAAAAAAAAAAAAAACTACTATTAGTCGTATTACTATTAATCCCACGCATACAATCCTAGCATTGACATAGTTAAGTGGTATCTGTCTGTCTATCATTTGCTCTACTTAGCACTGACAAAAAGAAGCTTTCTGTTGCTAAATTGGCTTAAAATAAACCTTTTCTCTTTGCGAAAGTGTGCGTGGCACATAGGGCATTAGCAAGAAGGAGCGTGCAGCACAGCCGCAAAATGGACAACAACAACAACAGGAGCAGCATGAACAGCAGGAGCAGCGTCAGCAGCAGCCGCGACAGCAGTGGCCAAAATTCATAGCCTACTTAGCGGCGCACATTGCGAGTTATTCAAATTTGAATTAGGCAGACGAGCAGGAGCAGCAAGCCCCAAGCCTAGCGTTCATGAGCGTTTCCGTTTCCGGCAAACAGCAACTGTTGTCGCTGCTACTCCTGCTGCTGCCGCTGCTACTCCTGCTGCTGTTTTATGACTGTCTTGCTCTTGCCCTCTGTGCGTGGTGTGGGCTGTGTAGCATAATTGTGCTGTGTGGGCATGCAAGCCAGGGCGCCCTGGGCACGTGGGCAGCAGCTGTTCGCATTGCTTTTAGGCAGCAGACGTCGCATAACATGCTACATGCTACATGGCTGCCTGCTACATGTTGCGGTAAACGCGAACCTTAATTAGATCATAGTTGCTGCCACACAGACACACAGAGCATTTTATTGCCAACTTTGCCACGCATGTCAGCAACAGCAGCAGCAGCAGCGGCAATGGCAGCTTCTTTATATGGGGCCAACACGAGCAGCCGCATGCCACATCAAATTTGCAGCTCAATCAAGTGGTTAAAACTTTGCGCCATTTATGGCTCAAGTGACGCAGCTCCAGCTGCTGCCGATCCCCGGCCAGCCCCACCTTTTGTGGTATTTGCATTTTAATTGAATTGCACTACATTATTTAGCATGGCAGCAATTTCGGGTCTGCCATTTCAACTGTGGCAAAGCCAACAGCTTGCCACACACACACACAGGCATATGTCTTGCCACAAAATCCTGCTCTGTCAAAAACTAAGTTCTAAAACTTTCTCTCTCTCTCTCTTTCTCTATCTATCTCAGTGTGTGCGTATTTCAAGCAATTATCTGGCAAGACTTTCGCATATACATATATATCGCTCATGGCCGGCACTTAAGCTGATTGATAGGCTGAATGACAACAGTGAGATACCCTGTTATCAATTCAGCATCAATTTTTAGATTGACTAAAAGTAGAATATCTACCGCACTACTTAGCAGCACATAGAGTAAAAGTTACTATAGGCAAGTCAAGCTCACTGTGTAATAGTTATTTCAGGGTATCTGTTAGTACAATGCTTAGTACAGAACTTAAGACTTCTTTGCTAGCTAATCACACAGTCGGTCAATTTCAAGTCGAGCTCATCTATTCAAATTTATTGTAGGGTATCTACTTGTCCTATTGGACTATGGTTTTAGCTACAAGCAATGCTAATTTTCCCCAAGTTTTCCCTATGTATTTTCTTTCTAAATTCATAAAAACTTTTATATAAACTAACTATATACAAGTTTTCAAAACTGTTATACAATTGTCTAACAAGCTGAAAGAAAGATTAAGATACAAGGGCATATATTGAAATATATTTTAAAAACTTAACGAAGAGATAAACTTAAATAAACTTGAAACTGCTATACAATACTCCAGAAATCTATAGACCAATTTTGGCTAAAGTGAAATATGCTTTAAAAAAAAGGCAAAAAAAAATAGGTTTTTAAACTGATATACAATACTCCAGAAGTATACTAAACAAACTTGACGAAAAGATAGACTGAACGAAAACTGTTATACAATGGCCCAACGATCCGTAGCACAATTTAAGTTTAAAGTCGAATATACTTAAAGAATGAATAAATTGAACAAATATATACTCTCTATGATATACATATACATATATATTAGCTGGAGCATATCTTTCAGCCTATTAAGTGTTGAAACTATTGGCTTATTAAACCAAACATTACAGTTGCAAGTTTCTGTGGCATTTTAATTGCGGCTTACTCATCTGTCTGTGGCCAAGAGCCAGCAGGCAGGTAGTTGAAGGCAGCAGAAAGATAGAAAGTAGTTCAAAGGCAATAGCAGGAGACTGCTGCAGCAACAGCAGCAGCAGCAGGAGCTGTAGCAGAAGGCAGCTGAAGCAGCAAGGCCATTGACTAGCTCAAGAGCAAAAGCTGAGACTAAGACTGGATCAGGAACAGGAGTCGTAGCAGGAACTGCGGCAAGAAGAGGAAACAAACGCGGGAACTGTATTCGTTGCAGCAGCAGGTGGCTGGGATTATGTGGAAGTATCGTGGGCAGCAGCAAAGACGTGAGCAGAGCCAATGACTGAGCGGATTGTAACTGGAGCAGGATGATAAAGTAGGCAGCTCTACAAGAGGAAGAAAGAAGAAGCCAAGGCAACAGCGGAGGCAGAGGCAGAGGCAGAGACAGAAACAGAGACGAAGACGGAGACATGCATGGTCATGCCGCTCAAGCACTGTTAACAACTATAACAAAAGGCAATTGCAATCATTGTTAAGTCTACTGCAGCAATTGTGGGCGGTGCTGAAGTGAAACTTACAGTGATGGGTATTTCACAGAATTGGCATTACAATTGGGTGTGTGCAGGCAGCAGCAGGTGGTCACAGGATCAGAGTGACTTTCTCAAGTATTTCCCTGTCAGGCATTGCTTGCAAGAATGTTCAATTAGTGTGCATTAAATACGCTTCGCACTTAAAGTATAAAACTCTGTTCGATACCACAAAATTGACAGGGCAGGCATTAGCAGTAGCAGCATACGGGCCATGAAGGACTCAGTTGCTCACTTGGAAATATTTTAAGTCAGTTGAAGTTGAAGCTCAAACTGTGTGCACTTCAATGTCGATTTCAAGTGTTTGCCATCATGTTGTGCCGATGCAAAAATTGAAGCTATTTGAGAATATCTCTCATGGGCATATTTAATGAGAGAAACGAGAGTATAAAACAGAAGCCATGAAACGAGCTTAGACAGCTTTAGCGGGAAGCTGAGAACTAGAAGCTAACGACAGACAGACAATCAAACGGACGGATGCATAGACATGTCGCAGAACGGACGGATGAACAAAGGGATGGACAAGCGGACAGACGATAATATAATGGACAGACAGATTGGCAGGTAGACGGTCGCATGGATGCACCGACCAGACGAATGGATGGTTTGACGGAAGGACGGATGTCGGACGAACGAACTATTAAACAAGAAATAAATAAACAAAATAAATATAAATAGCCATGTTCAAGAATATATTTACTCTATAGTATCGGCAACGCCTCCTAATAAACCAGGTTGGCACCTTCACGCTCTGTTCATGAGATCAAACGAAAAGAAATCTGACTCACTCACCCACGTCTTGAGCGAGAGCCTTCGTTTCTTTTCGTTTTGGGCTTCGATTGAGCCTTTTGAGTTGATTCTTCAACGAATTTGTTCACGAGCGAACAGATCGGAAGCAAAAAGTCTTTTGTGTATGTATTGAGAGTTTTCTTCGAGCTTCAATCGTATCGCTCTCTAAACGACGTTCGCTTAAAGAGTGTTATACGATCTGTTCGCTCGTGAACGAATTCGTTGAAGAAGCGATGCAATCGTTTGCTCTCTGAGTTTTTTCTTAAAGTGTGAGTGAAAAACGATTATTGGCAGACATTGAGAAACGAGCAAGAGATATATAAAGACATTAAAGCTTTGAATAGCTGTCTGCTATGCTCTGATCAAAAAGTAATTCGAAGGTCTAGCTGAAATACCTTACAATTAAATTCAACATTAACTTCTAACCCACTTATCCAAATATGACCAAAACTTTATAACGTAATCCCAATTTGTCCTCATTAATTTATATTACTACAATAATTTAATTTTTATTTTTTGTGTGTTTTTTGTTTCATTCTTTAGATGAATTTTGCGAGGAATATCCGCATAATTTGATGCCCACGCCTGGCTATTGGATCGAGTGTTCACGCCAGAAAATTACGCTGCCCACACCGCACACAATCTGGGACGAGAGCGATTCAGAGCATGAGGATATACGGGCCGGTAGTGCCAGTGATGCGTATCTGGAGCGCGAATGCAGTGATCTGTATGAGGACGATGAAGATTCGGAGGCGACGCCCAGTCCGCGTAAGAAGACAACCATCGAGGAGCAATGGGATCAGCAGGGCGCCTTCGAGCTAATCTCTGTGGAGCAGGAAACATATGAGAAATACTTTTATGGCACCGAGCATTGGAATTACTTTACCAGCGATGAGGATCTCGGTCCCGTCATCCTATCGATCAAACAGGAGACACTCAACGGACGCGATCAATTTCGCATACTGGTGCGCGCTGGTTCCTACACGGTGCATGGACTGATACCGGCCTCATGTGTGTTCGCCGATAGGTAAGACATTGCCAAAAAAAAATTACCGAAGCATTTAATAATATTTATACGAATATCACGTAACAGATATAATCGCGAGGAGGTAGTTAGATCTTTAGGTAAAGAAGTTAATTTAAATCCACCTTTAACATTAGGACAATTACCCGATACGCCAGAGGAGTTACTAAAATTAGATCAGGTATGTGCGAAAAAAAAAAACTATTATAACTGTTATATTACCTTGAAATTAACTGTTCTACAAGACTAGCGAAATATATTTGTTTCTTTTCTTTTGTTTTTCCTCCGCAGGTTTTTATAAAATCCGAATTGAAAGTAGGCGTCATATTTGTCAAGGAGGAACAATATACCGAAGAGCAAATTTTGGACAATAATGAAAATTCTGCGCTCTTTGATGAGTTTCTCACGCTGCTTGGCGATCGTGTGCGACTGCGCGGCTTCGATAAATACAAAGGTGGCCTTGATACGGTGCATGACCTAACAGGTGTGTGTCTCTCTCTCTCTCTCTCACTCTCCCTCTCTCTCTCTAATGAGTTCTTTCTCTTTGCACACAGGTCTATTCTCCGTCTATACGAACTGGCGCAACATTGAGATCATGTTTCATGTCTCCACACTGTTGCCCTATGAAAAACACGATCCACAGAAGCTCCAGCGCAAACGTCACATCGGCAATGATATCGTCTGTGTGGTATTCCTGGAAGCTGACAATACGCGCTTCAGTCCCGCCTGCATCAAAAGCCATTTTCTGCACACTTTCATACTGGTAAGTAAACAGGAGTAGCCTTTTGCTCATTATTTAAATTATCTATATAAATTGTAATGTTTATGTATATATATAATCAGTAGAAGAAAACATAAGTATCAAATGCTCATTTGTAATGGGCTCACAGCATTAAAATGTTTCCAAAAACTTGTAGAGCAACAAAGCCTTTTGCTTTGATATATGGTTAAACATGATATATGAAACTCAATGTCTCTCACTCTACCACTTTCTCTCTCACTACCTCTCCCACTCTCGCAGGTGCGTGTTTCGGCACGTATTAAGCACAAGCCGACACGTTATGAGGTATCTGTGGTAACACGCGACGAGGTGGGCGCCTACAAGCCCTATCTCTGGGAGCAGTCGGTCTTCGAGAAGGGCCCCATGTTTCGGTAAGTGCTGCAATCGATATGCCAACCAGATGATGTAGCACTACAACTGTAAATGTGCTCGCTCTCTACCTCACTCTCTCTCCCACTCTCTCTCTCTCCATCTCTCTCTTAGGGAATGGCTGTTGACGAAAATTGTGAATGGCGAGCGTGCCTCGTATTCGGCGCCAAAGTTTGCTCGCATGCAGGAGCGAACGCGTTCCCAGATGCTGGAGGATCTTGTGATGAATCTATCGAATCATGCGGAAACTGGGCAAATACCGAAGCCATATAGGCGTGGCTCCTGGCGGCCAATTGGTGAGGATGAATATTTCAAAATGTTGCATGCCAGGGTATTAGACAACAACATACTACAACAACAACAACAACAACAACATGAACACCTCAACACATGTTGCTACTGCAACTGCAACGAACAGCAGCAGCAACTGGCGCTGGGCCTATTTGTGGCACTGAGCAACACAACACACACACACCACACTAAACACAACAACGCTGAGCAGCAGCAGCAGCAGCAGCAGCAAACAGCCGCAACAGCAGCAACAGCAGCAACAGCAGCAACAGCAGCAACCGCAGCAACAGCAGCAACCGCAGCAGCAACAGCAACAACATTTCACTGCAATTTGTGCTGTGCCTCTGTGATGCATCTCTGTGCTAGGCATAGTATGTGTATACCCACACACACACACACACACACACACACACACACCTCCTGCCCAACCAAGCACTAGACAGTTATTTAAATGTTTTACCTATGCAAATGTTGCCTGGGTGTTTTGGGCGTTTTTAGCATAGTGTGGGCGTGGCAAGCTGCTTTGACAGCAGCTTGGAGCATTTTCGCTTTGTTGACTTCGACTCTGCATGATTAATCGTTTTGCCATGTTGTTGTTGTTGTTGTTGTTGTTGTTGCCGGTTTTGCTGTTTGCTGTTTGCCCATTGTTGTTATTGCAACACTTCCGCATGGCATGCCACGCACACACACACACACACACACACACACAACACAAACATACACTAACACACGCTTACACTTCCGTTTCCGCCATTAACACATCCGTTACTGTTTGCATTTGCCTCTGCAGCTGCTGTGCTCAGCGTGCGACGCTGTGACAAATCTTACAACACAATCTGTTTGCTGCCACAGCACAGCAACTCGAGCCAAACATAGCCCCCCTCCCCCCTGTCAACTCAACCCCCAACCCTCATACATCCCCCTCAGCACCTCAATCTGCTAGCCATGCTGTTTGGCCTGGTTTAGAGCGTATTTCTAGCTGGTCCGCCGTGAAATGTTATACGCTTTATCAGCTGCGGTCAATCTTGTGCGTCTTAACACACGCACACTCCAATACACACCCACCCACACACACTCCCACTCAGCCGCCCGCATAGCCAGTTTGCTGTTGTTGTTGTTGTGATTCGTTTTCGATTTCTTGTTATTTATTTGTTGCATTCAACAAAAACAAATCGAATTTGATTTATTTATGCACACAGCCCCCACACATACACACACACACTAGCGTAGGTGTTGGCACACACGCATCCATCTCCCAGACAGCTCCCCAATGAACTAGTTATGCATATTAAAATCATGCAAATTATTGATTGATAACATCTGCGCTATGGGTCCGAGCAGATGGCGCCTCCTGATCCAAGTCACAATCAGCTCACTGCTTGATCCAAACTCAATTAGATGCAAAAATTGTGAGTTTTGTTGTTTTGTTTTAATCCAATCAAAGCGTAAACAAAACCAAAATTCATCAGGCTGACCAAATAAGTGCTATACGAAAAGAAATTGCAATTCAGCTAAAATGCCTCAAAATATTACATTGTATCGGATGTGAGATTAAAGCTTCAACTATGCCATTTTATCTATGCAATCTATGTCAGCTATGTTTTGTAATGATACAGCATTCAAATCTCTCTCTCTCTCTCTCTCTCTCTGCCTCTCAGCTCTGCTGCACGCTTTGAGCTATGCCAAAGTAGTTTGCTTATTGGAACTTGATGTTGCCACAGAGAAAGCAATCGAAGCTGTGTCAAAGGACTGCGTTGGTATTACATTTCAGTATCACAACGTAGCGAAAATTTCGCAATTTGCAACTTCAAAGGTTTTATGATCAAACGGCAAAGCGTTTTGAACATTTCTGCAAATAATTGTTATCGATAACTCTCTGATTATAGTTATCTGCAATGGTATCAGCCTGCAAGAACTGTGTTCACATCACAACGAAGCCAAGTCTTTACAATTTTCCCCTATTGAGTAGGCTTCAAATGTTTAATAATCAAATGGCAAGCGCTATGAATTACATAAATGACTACGTGTTATCGATAACTTAAATAAGTGTCTCAATATAGCTATCGCAAATAGCTTCACTTTGCTTTGGCCATGGCATAGGCTAGGCCTTAGTTTCTGTTAGACTACAAAATAAATGGAAAGTTCTTTTCAGTATTTTCAAAAATGTTGTATAAAAAATTTAAAAAATATATATATATAAAATAAATGAACAGAATTGAAATCCTTGCCATATAAAGGCATTAGCTTAGGCTTCAATTGTTTTACATGCAAGCACAAATTATATGAAAATCGAACCCTAATTATATAAGCAAATACACAGACATATAGAAAATACAGCGCACAGCCCATATATTTCATATTTACATATCGTAATGGAACCGAAGCAGCAAAATGAAACTCAGCTGTATTGAAGTACTCGCTAGCCCCATGGAATCTAACCTCTAACCCCTCTCGTGACCTCTGGTCTCAGCTCCTGCCACTCCCACTCAATGACCGCCCATTGATTTGCAATGCTGACTCGACTCTGCTATTGATTACACTAGCCAATTTTTACATTTCTATTTGTGTTTCTATTCTGTTTGTATTTGTTTTCGATGGTAATAACCAGAATACACCTGCAACTGTCTATACGACCCGAGTGCCCCCTCCCCAGACAGACAGACACCACCCCCATCTACCCACAGACACATAAGCTGAAATAAGGAAAACTGCTAGAAAGGTTTTCGCTGGGCTTTTTGTTGGCCCCGTTCGCTGCACGCCAAAGCGAAAAGCGAAACAAATGAAACGGAATTGTTATGCGAGCCACTGCGAATGATTGAAGGCGGCTGCTGCTGCCAAGTGCATAACACGATTTCCATATGCCAGATGAGGCCTCTAGGGCTAACTATACTAGATGTGTCTATATATATATATATATATTGTACATATGTATATCTCTAGGAATATACATATACTTTGCTAATATCTATACAAATGTTTCGCATTTATAGGATACACGCAACGCAAACCATATATGATTGATGGCATATACACACACTCACACACACATACACTCACACACACACACACACAGCCACACCTGTGCTCAAGTGTTATTTGCTTAACTAAACTATATGTGAGCCACAGCTGACGTTAGCAAAGGTCTCAAACCAAAAGCTGCTTCAAATATCCTGTAAATACAAAATGCTTGCATAAGGTATACCCAAATCAAAGGTCCTCAAACACACATCAAGAAAATGGTGCAACTATAGATATATTTCAGATATGCCGCAGAGCATTTAACTCCAGAGTTATAATCCAAGGAACTGTTTTTAGCTTGAAATATCTTTTAACTAAAAAATATATAGGAACTATTAAAACTCCTATATATTCTTCTATATAGGGTATTTGCTGGTCGAGCATGCTCAGCGTTAACTATATAAGCGTCTATCTACTATAACTATAACTTGACAGTTGTAAAGCATATTTCTTTCATTTTAAAACAAATTTCTCTAATAGGCTTTAAGCTATTATAAAAACCTCTTAAATGAAATTAGAATAACAGACTTAGACTAAATAGACACGCAACAACCTTAAGACTTTATATACATCTGGTGTACATATATGAATTGAAGTAAGGCTCTTTGGCTTAAGTATAGCTGTATATACATCTAGATAAGCTTAAGAAAATTAAACCCTTGTTAATACAATAATAATGATTGCACGAGCCTTTACTTTGACATCTTTACAGCCCTGTTAAACACTTTTAATCTTTTTCTCTCAACTCAAAAGTTTCGCGTTGAATATACGAATATACATATATATATATACGAAATATTCATATTTGAACGATTAATGATAAATATATTGAATTGATTTCTTTTCTTAGGCCATATGAGACCATCGTCACCGCTGCTGGATTCGGTGCGGGATCAGTTCGAGGACTACGATCAGCTGGCCAAAGACTTTACGCGCGTTTTTTTAAACGACGAACCATCGTGCCTCACAAATGCCCATCTGTTCGATGTGGTCTTTCTGGTGGGTCAGTCCAAGCAGAAGGCGCGTCTGATTGGAGTGCGAGCCATACTGGGAGTGCGGAGTCGCGTCTTTCAGGTTGGTATCTATATCTATATCTATATCTATATCTATATCTATATCTATATCTATATCTATATCTATATCTATATCTATATCTATATCTATATCTATATCTATATCTATATCTATATCTATATCTATATCTATATCTATATCTATATCTATATCTATATCTATATCTATATCTATATCTATATCTATATCTATATCTATATCTATATCTATATCTATATCTATATCTATATCTATATCTATATCTATATCTATATCTATATCTATATCTATATCTATATCTATATCTATATCTATATCTATATCTATATCTTCTTCTTTTTCTAACAGGAAATGCTTTATGGCATCCAGACGGGCTTTGGATCACCGCAGATACCAGTTGCCGAGATCTTTGCTCGACCGGCCCCGTCACTCGTCTCGCCCCAGAATCAGAAGCCGAAGAGCAACAACTACTTGACGGTGCCCGACTCGGATTCGATACGACCAAAGAGTGTGCCCTCATCGCCAATGGTGAAGCGGGCTTTCTCGCGTCTTGGCACGATCACGGCTGGCTGGGGCCGATCCATACGGAACAAGAATACGAATCAGCTGAATCCAGACGATAAAAAGAAGTGGATCTCGTCAACAGATTGTTCGAGTAAGAGTTTTCATATAATGCAATGCAACAATATCGATGCGTGTTCTTTTTTCTCCTCTCTTTGTCTCTCTCTCTCTCTCTCTTTCTCTCTCTTACACACTCTATTGTAAACATAATTAATTTTCCGTATATAATATACACACACGTATCTTCATACTAACTACTATCTAACGTCTTGGCTGCGCCCCTACGTAACATTACGTAACCTCGTAACTGCCTGTTTTTCCCGTAATATATACTTGCTACTACAAACTTGGCTACCAACAACTCTTCTACTACAATAAAACTACGCAAATAACGCACGTCGCACGCCTTAACTAACCTCTCAAACTTACGTACTCTATACTTGATATATATACACATATGTATATATACATATGTATATATATATATTTGATTGATATGGAAATATTATATGATGTGTGATCTGTTCATATGTAAATTGTGTCTACCGTCTAATGGGGGTACTCCGATGTCGTTATCGTTATCGTTATCGTTATCGCTATCGTTCTTGACCTTGCCCATGTTGTGTTGTCCTTTGATTCCTGAACAACAACAACAAAAATATTTTCTCTTTTCATTTTTCTCTGTTATTTCTTTTGATTTTCGATTTGCTTCAATGCTATTTGATAATTGGCATTCCTTGCCTCCAATACCCTGGACGCCACCTGCTGCCTTATGCATACTAACCTCTCTCGATTACACCATCAATTATAATTGGCCCTCCAATTGGACTTATATATCATAATCAATATTTCCCAACACTATCCCCTATCTGATTCTTTACTCTATCTATAAACTAATTTGGAATATCTTGCACCGAATTCTATTTCCATTGCACCTGTTTTTTCGCAACTTCTTTAAAACTCTTATATAAATTACTTATACATTACCACTTACTCGAACAACTCTTATACAACACTCATGCTATACATATACATTACATTCATTAAATCATTACACTGCCCTTCGACCAACTTATACAAATTCATTACTCTCATAAAACAACTTTCATCTCTACTACAATAATTACACAACACTTATACTAAGTTATAAAACATTTCAACCAACGTATACGACATTTATACAATACGTATACGACACTAATACCCAACATGTATATAACTGTATATAATCCTTATAATTAACTTTTACAACACTTATACAACATTTGTATATAACCAATATAACACTTATACACAAAATGTATATACCTGACCATAACATATATAACAATATAATTCTACGAAATGTGTATATCACGTATACGCAAACTGTATATACCTGTAAATATACTGATACTACTCTTATATGCAAAATGTATATATCTGTAAATAACATTTCTAATTAACTTATACAAAATGTGTATATAACCTATACACTAAATGTACATATCTGTAAATAATATTTTGAATTTGATTATACAACACTTATACACAATGTACATACTTGATTTACTTTTACAACACTTATACACAAAATGTATACACCTGTATATAATATTTATGAATAACTTATACAACACTTATACAATATTTGTATACGACCTATACAAATCGTATACACAACACGAAACATTTATAATTTACTTATAAAACTCTAAAACTACATTTCTATATTGTTTATACAACACACATACTAAAATTACACAACACTTATGCATTATACGCTCTTGACCCACACACATTCGCCACACCAATACTCCATACACTTGCCGTTATACAACTCACCACACTCATCATACTATACTCACCACAATCGAAAACTCAAACTCACTTAACACTGACCAATTCGCAATATTTTTCCAAATTTAATGTCTATCACAATGTTTGCCTGAAATTCGAATTAACTAACAAAAATTTGACATGATTCACAACACTGCAACTATTGCTCTCTTTCTCTCTCTCTCTCTCTCTCCCTCTCTTTCTGTTTCTTTACAATCTTATTCCATTTTTCCCATTGATTAATCTAAAACAAACAAAATTTCATCAAATTAATTAAATAAAAATCAAAATTCTTGTCATTTTTCCATCCCACGCGCCTGCCCAACGCCAATCTCCCATCTCACACACTCCCTCTCTCCCTCTCTCTGCTTCTCTCTCTCTCTATCCATTTATCGCGTTCTCTCCCACTTAATTTCTAATAATCGCGCAAATTATCCAACTGTCCATAATTAATTTAATTTCGCATTTAAATTTTATTTACATTTCATTTTCATTTTGATTTTTATTTTATTAAAATTATTTCGCGACCGAAAAAAAATAAACCTTGAAAAACTACCAAAACCGTCATGACAAAAAAAAAAAACCGAAAAACCAAAATACCGAAACACCAAAAAAAACCAAACCAAACCGTAAAAAAAAAAAACTTGAAACCTGGCAGACAGAGATAGCAAAGACAAGGACAAGGACAAGCCAGGCAGCAATCAATTGGCCGTGCCACGCCTCTCCGTTTGCGCCGACGCCCAAAAGGTGGACCGAGCCAAGCTGGCTCAAACGGAATTCAACATCATCGAATTCGATCCGGATACGTTTCGAGTGCTGCTCGACTATCTGCATACGGGCACATGTCCGCTGACCTGTGTCTCAATACCGGGTAAGCTAAACTACATTGCAATGCATTGTGTACCATTTGGAATTGAAACAAATGCATACAAGCTTATAGACTGATGTAGAACTTCCTGGTGTAGGCTAGATGATAAGTGGAAAAGTTTTTCCATTGGATTAGAAACTAAATTAAATAGGAGATAGATAGTAGAGGGAACGATGGGAATGTAACATTGCAGATAGATGAAATGTCTATGAAAAATTTCAAAAAAATAAGTTTAGAACCAACATTAAATTGTAATGGGAACGAAGAAAAAGGAACAAAAGGAAACTCAGACAATATTTGAAACATGGAAAAGGGGAACATATGAGAAGAATCTAGTTTACATTTTTGATCAGTTTTATTTGCACCTTTGTTGCATTCTAAAGGGAACGATGGGAGAGGAACAGTGCAGGTAGAAAGAAGAAGAAGCAATTGGGAAACCAGTACAAAGTTTTCCCAAAATGATATCTCAAACTTTTCTATGGGAACAATGAGAAAGGAACATAGAAAAAATAAGATACAGATATTATACATATCTTAAATTGTCTCATATGCTCATAGATTGAAATCATGAGAAAGGAATAAAGGAATTGAATATAAATCTATGTTGAATTATAAATTATGAAATCCTAGCTTCAAATCAATTTTATTCCAATATGATTTCTTTTTGTTTTGCTTTCAGGTTTACTGTGCGCCGCGGAACACTACGATTTGCCGGAGCTGCTGCAGGCATGCTTCCATCATTGCAAGCAGTTCCTGCGCATCGAGGTCGTCTGTCCGATGCTGATATCGCTGGAGAACTACTACTGGCGCTACACATCCGCCTCAGAGCTGGTCAACATGATATTGTCGTTCGTGGAGAGCAAGGCGCACTCTCTGTTCAAATGCGCAGAGTTCCTCAACCTGTCCGAGTCGATGGTGCAGATGATAATGTGCCGTGAGCTGCAGACGCCGGAGATACGCAAATTCGAGGCGATGTTGGCCTGGGCACAGCACAAGGTGGCCAAACTGAAGAATCATCCCAACAAGGATACGCAGTTCGAGTTCGAGTGCATCATGGAGCGGCTGACGCGCGACTTGAACCTGTGCCGCATATCGCCCAGCGAGCTGCTCACCGTTGTGCTGCCATCAAAGTCGATGAAGAACGAACGGATCATGGAGACGCTCATGGTGCAGGTGAATCTCGGCACCTATCGGATGCCCGAGCTGGATGCGTACCGTCAGCAGTTGCGACAGCAAGAGTCTGCCGAGGCCAACGTGCAAGTCCATCGGGGTGGATGAGACAGTAAGAATGTGAGTTTCGATTTGGATCAACAGCCGCTGGCGCTAGCCCTATCCACTGCCGCAACCACCGCGGATTCTGACTACAAAACCACCGGACTGTTAACGCCAATTGCTGCTAGTAGTGGCGGCGGCGGTGGCGGAGGCATCATAACCAGCTCGATTGCTAGCGGCATCACCTTACAATTGGATGCGCGCGCCTATGCGATGGCCTCCGTTGCCGTTGCCCTTGAACATCAGCAGCAACTGCAGCAACAGAAACAGCAACACCAGCAACAACAGCAACTACAGCAACTACAACAGCAGCTGCAGCAGACGCCACGCGACGCCACCGACGACGAGGTGGAGCTCTATGCCAGCTTCGATATGGCCCCCACCACCAGTCGTGTCGCCGCCCAAATGCAGGCGGCCAAGGAGGCCAGGCGCAAGCGCTGGGCCGCCGACGGAGCCAGCGGCAGCAGCGACGGTGGCTGCGCCAGTGGCAGCAGCGGCAGCGGTCGGCGTTACTAAAACAAACAAACCACACATTCAACCAACAGCACGACAAAAAATAATAATAAAAAAGAAAATATAAAAAAAATTAAAAAAAAAAAAAAAGAAAAATTAAAATGAAAATGAAAAAAAAAAAAAAGAGCACAGCGCGCACAGATGAACTTTGGCAAGCCGAAGTTGCAATACTCTTGCAGCTGATGATGAAACAAATCAAAATCTATTCAATCAATATACATATATCTATAGAACTGTGTATTTACTGAGAGTCCCAGCGTTCCGCTTCCGCATGTTCTTGCTAATAAGTATGCTAAGTTGAGATCTCTAATCTCTAATCCGTGACCTCTGTATATACCTTGAATATAAACAATAGTAAAAGCCACAAAGAACTCTCAAATTCATTGCCGTCGTCCCTTGGCCTGGTATAATGTTCCGTTTTCGAATGGTTCCACCTGATAAATGTGCTATTTTTTCTAATGTCAATCCATAAATAACTTTAAACCATTATCAAGTCAATAACCGAAGCGATGTTCCATTTCCACCTGGTTCACCTAATAAATGTACATACAACCTATATATATAAATATATATAATGATTTGGTATTCCAATTCCATACGTTCAGAAACAATAAATATGCTGCATGCAATGCTTACACGTATCACATTAAGAAATAAAATCCCATTATCGGACCCCATCCAAAAAGCATGACAATTGGTGTGCCGTTTCCACACATTCCCATGGAATGAATGCTCCACGCTTACAGCTCAAATCTACAACACATCTGAAATATAACATCGGCACAAGGTAAATATAATGCCATGTTCCATTACCACTGTTCCAACAAGGTTAAAGAGCCAAAGAGCTAGCTAATACTGCAAGGATATTATGCATGTATGTGTGTGTATGCGTGTGTGTGTGTGTGTGAATGTCTATGTGTATGTGCATCTAACCCACCGCTCTAAAGCGCCCTGAAAAGCCGAACAAAGAGAACCATCCAAATCGAAGCTGACATTGTTAACTCTTACATTCACCCCGCATGATAAAATGCCAAAAGAAAAGAAATGAAGTAACCAGAATTTTCTACCAAGTATTACCTACGATTAATTGTATATCTATGTATATATACATATATATATCTATATATACATACATATGTATATACAAACATATATGTTTGTATATGTAACCTATTGTAACTATGTATAGTACGAGCATATGCCAGAGCTAGAACCACAGAGAGAAACATAAAGATAGATAGCGAGAGAAAGAGAGAGAGAGAGAGAGAGAGAGAGGGAGAGAGAGAGATGAATGCTTTGGCATTTACATGTAATGTAATGTTGACGAAGCAAACGTTTTTGATACACTCACAACAAAAAAACAAAATTTCTGGCATATCCGTAGCAAAGGAATACCCTATAAATATATTTATAAAAAAAATACCACAAAAAAAAAACAAACAACATAAAAAACGCTTACTGATGTAAAACAAAGACTTAAGAAAAATGATTTAAAAAAAGATAAAGAAAAATACAAAAAAAATAAAACAATTTTTTTTAATCAATGTTATTGGAACTGTAAGCTCTACCAAGTTTTTGGCAAACCAAACGTAACCAAACCTAACCTAACAAATAATTGAAGAAAAAAAAAAAAACATTTAAGAAGACAAACAAAATTATATATATACATATGTGTACATATAGGCATACGTTTACACACTTGTATATGTATTTGAATGTTGAACAAAAAACCAAAATGAAAAACAAATTTCTAACTGAATCACTTTGTTTGTTTGTTATTTTTGAAATACTAAAAAATACCGAAGAATAATAATAATAATAATTGGAAAATATACTGAAAATGGCTAGCCATGTACTTGCATATACACAAGTTAGCTAAAGACCTCTAACTATATATATACACATACATATATATATGTATATAGTATACTCAACCTATACACACATGACTTATATACATTATACGATATCATTCGAACTATGCAAATCGATAAATATACTACATATAATAGAAATACTAAGCAAATGTGTTAAATGTTCCACGATGCGTGTGTTAAATGCTCCAGTTGCCTGTCCTTAAGTGTTACTAGTTTACCAGCAGCTGAAATACCTGTTAAAGTTCATGTTAGTTCCATAGCAGTTACATAACATTTCGTTATCAAGTTTTCTAGGCTAGGCTTTAAAGGCTTCTTCGTTAGTTAAATGAGAGCTTAAAGAACTAATAGTTAAAGTGGTCTGATCAGTTTTCCGGGAAGCTCAACTAGCGTTTCAATTGATTTACCAGTCATGTTAAGGAGTTGAATGTTAGCTAGACTATCTGACATGGCTGACAGGCAATTCAAAACTAGACATGATCAAGGTTTTCGATTCCCTTGTCAATCATGTCGAGGGGTCAACTACCTAACAAAATTGTTAAGCAATTGAAACTTAATGTTAAAACACCTGGTAACTATGCCCAGCAACTTAGTTAAAAATGTTTATTGATTTGTGAATTATGTTAAGACGTCGAATGTTAGTCAAACTGTCTAACAAAGCTGGAAAGCAATGCAGAACTAAATGTGAAGGTTCCTGGTAGGAACATTTCCTAGAATCATAATTGATAATCGATAATTAATTTAATAGCCCATTAGCTCTTAGCTTACTTGGAATGTGAAACGTTCTCTGAATACCCCTAATACGTGCTCATAGTATACCTGCTCTAGGTCTAAATAGATAAACATATGTGTACATATATATATAGAGAGAGAGAGGGAAGGAGAGAGAGAAGAGATATATATGTGTGTGTATATATGTACTATATAATTGCAATGCTTTCTTGCAGTACTTTCGGTTGCTGGCATCTGAATTACATACTAAGTCTATGTCTGTTCAAATACAATAGCATACATGTGCTTTATGGATATATGTGTGTATATATGTATATGTGTGTATATATCTGAACAAAATTGAAATAACGTAACGGCAGCATTTTCAAAAAGGGTTTCACTTAACGGTTCAAATGTGTATATCAAAATTAAATACATGCATACCTACAACAACAACATTTTTTATATTGTATATGTATACATATGTACTTATTATATGTATGTAGAGATATATATATATACATACAAACACACCTACAGAAATACATACATACATATAAATATATATCTATATATATATCTATATATATATACATGTCTGCCAGCACAGCGCTGGGCATATACTTACAAACACTTAAACATAAGCCAAGAAGCTGAAGAAGAAGCAGAAGTAAGCGCTTTCAATGTGAAAAATAAATAAATAAATAAAGTTGAAACCTAGTCGAATCAGTGTGCAAAAAACTAATCTCCAAGTAAATCAAAATAGTTTACAATAAATTCTTGCTTAGGCCACTTTTGAGAGAATGGAAATGGAACAGTTCAAAATACAATTGAAATCAAAATTAAATTGCTGATCAATATGCAAGCGGAACATGTGAACTAAAACAAAGAGAGAAAGAAACAAATAACAAAATTGACAGCTAGATACGAAATGAAATGAAACAAACTTGTTCCACAACAATAGTCGATGCGACAAGCAAGCAGGCAACACTGTAGTGGAATGAAACAGTAAACAGACATTTTTAATTTTGGAAATCAATGTGAAATAGAATTTAAGAATTGTAGTTAAACATTGGAATGAAACCAATAAATAGAAAAAAATATTTGGAACCGTCGGGGGAAAAATCAATTCTGTTCATTTTGTTGTGAAACGATAGAAATCATGGAATGGAACATATTTGTAAAAAAAAGAAAGAAATATATAAATATATATATTTATATATATACCTTAGCTAGTTAAGATATTTCAAATAAAAGCAACATAAAAACTGAAGATCCTTTGAGGTTAGGCAGAAAACTAATAGTTAAGTCCAATCAAGCCGTTGATAGAAACTTATTCATATGCATTACAATAACGAACTAACTAACTAACTGGATTCAAAACCAAAGATATAAATCATATTTTGCATAATTGCAACTAAAAGTGTTTCTAAGTGTTTGTGCCGTGCTGTGTTACAACCAAAACATAAAAAATAAAAACATATTCAATACAAAGTAAATATAACATATAAAGAAAACTCTCAATGTGTAATAGAAGAACAGAAGTAAAAGAAAACGAAAATGAGTTAAGCTCGGTTCATACGAATTTCGGCATGTTCAAGTCCAGAATACGAAACAAGGAAAAGAAACATAAGATGCAAGAGGAACGCAATTCATGAAAGAGAGTAGAAATGAATGGGAAAGGAACAAAGGAAAAAACAGGAATAGCTATAGAAAATAGGAACAGCAATAGAAATCAAAATAGAAACGATGGTAAAAGCGAAACAGAAACAGAAATTAAAACTGAGTTAGGGACACAAACAAAATTAGGCTAGAATAGAAACAGAAACAGGTATGGGAACAGAAAGAGAAAAGGAATACAAACGGGAATGAATAAAAGCAGAAATGGAATGGAACAGGTAACAGAAATCGGAACATATTGGAAAGGGAACAAAAATAGGAACAAAATTAAGAAATATAAGAAACAAGAAGAGAAAACGAAATAGGAACAGGCATAGAACCAAAAACATGAATAAGAAGAAAAGCAGCAGCAGAATAAGAAATAGAAACTATTGAAATTGGAACAGGGACAGAACATGCACGAGACGATTTTTCTTTGCCATATAATATTATACCAAACCAATAAGAAGAAGAAAAAAATCCAAAACACAACAAAAATCTTAAGAAAAAAAATAGAGCTTTTTGGTACACACCGAATACTCTACTAAAAACTAAGTGAATGTTGTAATTGCCAGAAAATAAAGAAACATTTGAAAAAGCTCATACGACTTTAACTATATATATATGTATATATTCATACATACATATATATGTATACATACATGCATATATACGCATATTACATTCCAAACATACAATATGTCTTATTACAACCAAAAAAAAAAAAGGAAGAAAAAAAAAACAAACAAAAAAATTACTGTCTGGGAAATTATCTATGTATAATTTAGTAGCCTAAGCTTACACATATACATACGCATATTATCAATCTACACAATAAGCCACAATCTAAATTGATATAACCTATATATGTAACTATATATGTGTATATGTGTGCTATATATATATATATTATATATACATATATATGAAATTAAACTGATTTGAAAAAATAAAATGATATATGTTTTTTATTTGAGTTTTGGGCATATGTATATGAAGAGAAACGATTGGGATTGGAACGCCATTATACGCAACGTTCGTCGAAATGAAAAATCAAATACTATTTACTTTGATTTCATCATGGATCAATAAACAATTGAAGTTGGAACACTTGGAACTGAAACACTTGAAATGCTGCTAATTAAAGCACTTGGAAGAGAAAAAAAGTTTGGAATTTATATATAAAAAAAAATGAATGATTTGTCGTTCGAAGATAGCTGCCTATAAAATGTAAGCATTATAAATTCAGTTTTTTTTTTTTATTTTGAGGGGTTCTTTTTAGATCCGTTTTCTTTTTATTGAATTTTCAAATTATGTACTTTAATTATTACAATTTGTATTATTGTTGTGTTTCTTTAGCATTATCATTATCATTAGCATTATCGTTATTAGTATTATTTGTATTCATAAGAGTTTACATTCATTTGATTCTGTTGATTTACTTAAATGTTCGCAACTTTTCATCATTCTCATATATAATTTACAATATTAATACAGATGCATATATATATATATGTATAGGGATACAACTAAAAGGTAGACCTACAGACCGATGCGCATATATGTACACATATACATACACACATATACATACATAAGTATATAGTCCAAAAAGCTTAAACTTTAAACACATAAATCAGTCGAAATACATCATTTAATTATTTTATTTGTTTTTTTTTTTTTTTACTTCTCTTATTTCTTCTTTTCTTTTTTTTTTTTAATAAATTAACATACAAATAAATTTTTAATTTTTTTACGATTTCAAAATTTATGTTTACTTTTGTTTTACATTTAATTTTACAAAGAGCAAAATGTGACGAAATTAAATTGGATTTTCAATACAAACAGCAAATGCAGAAATATACACTTTACATATATATATCTGTATATATATATATATAGATATATATATATATATACATATGATTTTCTTATTAACTTATATACATTTGTAAATATTGTTTTGTTTTGTTTTTGGGCTAAAATGAAATAATTTACTCATTAATTTTGTTATGAACGCACAGGAACAAAACATTGAGGTCGCTAAGCTGCACACACATACACACGCACAAAACCACACACACACACACACACACACACACATACATATACACATATTGGTAGAAATTTTATGTATTATATTTGCTGATCTGTATGCATATATATGTTGCATATGGTAAGTAAGCTAAGGAACTTGATTTGAAAGAATTCTATTTCGATAACAAAACAAATAATACAGAGAGTACAAATCAACTGCATACATATGCATATATATAAATAGTATATTATATATATATATATATATATGTGGTTTTGAATATAGTTCATATATAACTGTTAATTTCTTAATATAGTGTCTACATAGTTTTGGTCAAGAATCATAAATAAACACGTTGCTCAAGATATATATATTCAACTATTGCACTATTATTGTTGTCTCAGCATTTGTATACATGTGTCAATATAATAAGCTGCTTTCCGAACGATCAATATATACGTATATGTATATATATAAATATAGATATAGGGATATACATATATATGTATATATGCTAGTTAGCTATATGGCTCTATTGCAGTTACAATCTTTCACTCTTCTAACGAAATTTATATATACATACAAACACACACACACTCACACTCACACACACTCACACGCACACATAGACACAAACATAAAAAAAAATAAAATTAAAAAAAAAAACTTTTCTTGTTGCTGTTTTTGTTGTGAACTAACTTGAAATAAACATTAGAAGACGCAAGCCGTAGCTAAGGCCTAAATATATATACATATATATACGATATTATATATACGACTTTTGAACACTTTCGTTTGCTGTTGTTGTTGTTGTTGGTTGTTGTTTATTGGTTGTTGTTAGGCACAGCAGCAATTTATATATTGCCGCTGCTCTTGTTATTGCTTATTGTTGTCGGTTGTTTGGTTGTTGTTGTTGTTGTTGGTTCTTTCTGCCTAGCCTAAAAATCTAGCGAGCGTCTAGACGCTGCTTTAGAACTAGCATCCGCTGCTGCTGCTGCCGCTGCTGCTGTTGCTGTTGCTGTTGCTGTTGCTGCCTCTTCGTCTGGCACATCATCGAAGCCATACCAACATCACATGACCATTATTTGCAGTGCTACTCATTGATCTATAGTACGATAGATGCGTCTCTGTGGCTCGGGCGTATAATGAATGCGCGTGCGAAAATGTTGCGGCGAGCCGGGCACACTCTCCGAGCCGCGACGTGGCGGCGGCAATGGCGGCGATGCCGAAACATATCTAAATGAGATAAGTAAACGAATTAGAAGATTTCTGCAATTTGTAATTGTTATCAATACTCACCGTCGCTGCAGCAGCGGTGAGCCCGCCGCCTGGCCGCCTAGCTCGAGCAGATTCTTACGCAGCAACAGCGGCGACTGGCCGCGATTGTAGCGCGGCGGTGGATCCGGACTGCGATGCCGTCTATCGAGCCCCGCCAGCAAGTGTGGACTGGGCGGTGTGCTGCTGCTGCCGCTGCTGTGGTTGCCGGCAACGATGCCGCTGCTAGCATAGCGGCGCAGAAAAGCCGCTCGTCGCCGTCGCACCACCACCACCACCACCCACCACCACCAATGCCATGCGCCACTGCAGCGCTGCCCGTCAATGGCTCCGTGGTGGGTGAGGTGCTCTGGCTGGTATTGTGACTGTGACTATGGCTCTGGCTCTGGCTGCTGCTGCTGCTGCTCGCCGCCGACAGCGTGCGGTAATAATACGTTTTCGCTGTCGCATTGTGGTTGTGATTGTGGCTGCCGCTGCTGATGGTGGTGCCATTATTGCTTATCTGGCGATACGCGGGCGGTGCTGCAGCCTTGCTACTGCGACTGCGACTGCGATTGTGGCGCCAGCGCCGACTTACCTGCGCATTGCCATTGGCCAACGTCTGAGCCGTCGCTGTGGAATTCAATTGGGTTTTAACATAGGTCGCAAATTGTCGCTTCATGGCGCCGGCGAGTGTATTGAACCAGCCCTGATTGATTTGATTGATGGTTTTGATGATTATGTGCGTGGTGGCAGGGTGTCGGTGGCAAGGCTGCATGTGTGTGTGTGTGGTGTGTGTGTGTGATGAGTGGCACTGTGTGGGAGTGTGTAAGTGTGTGTAAGAAAGCAAAGAGAAAGAGCCTAACAAAAAGCGCATCAAGCGATGCCAAGAGTTATTGAGAGCCAACCAACAAAACAAGTAAAATGCTCAGTCGGGCATGGCCTCGACCTGCAGATACTCTAAAGATCTAAGCCTGAAATATGCTATATATAATATATATACATACATATACAATACATGCTCACACATACATGCACTAAGGCAGCTCAGTTTTGGAGTAACTTTTAGTGTTAGGGTGACCATATACGGCAAAAAGTAATTGAAATAATGCTTAATTTCCTGGATTTGTGACAATCCATAGAGTAAATCGCAATTTAAATTCTAAATTAACTAAGCTGATCAATTCGATTAATATCGAAATGTCATGAGTTATCGAAATGAACATTAAAAAGTTGAATTAGCTTAAGATCAAGTATATACACCTAGGTAGTTCAAATCTCAAGCTTTGTAGTTTCCGAGTTTATACAGACGAACAGATATGACTAGATCACCTAAGCTGATCGATACGATTGTTATCGAAGTTCAATGAGTCGATCGAGCGGACAGACAATTACTATCATTGATAGCGTATAAGTTTATATATTATACAGAAGATATATATGCATAGCCATTTAAACAGAATACCCCAGATTTTCATTTGCAATGATTTAGGTATACAAATAGCAAATCAAACGGAAAATCAAACAAGTTCAAGCGCAAAGATCATGATGCAAATGAAAAGAGCGTAACATAGCTGACAGCTTTTTGTCAGCCACTCACCGGAATCCGTTTGCGTGTTATACAAATGCTGCTGCTGTTGCTGCTGCTGTTGCTCTCTGGCTTCCAGATTGCTGCTCGTCTGCTGGCCCAGCAGCTGGCGACGTGCATACAATTTGCTCAGCTTGCTGCCAGCTACTTGAGACGTAACATAGTCCGGCTGCAGTTGCTCGGGCGATCGGCTGGCCAAGCTGCTGCTGCTGTAATGCGCATTATTATCGCCAGCTGTGGCTGATGTTGTGGGCGTTAGGGGCAATGGCTGGTATTGCAACTGGGCCGCATTGCCCACACCAAAGTGTCCGGCGGCTGTGGCACAGGGAGAGGCGGGCGCCGCGCTGGCTATTTGCGAGCACGTCGACTGCGTCGATGACTGACTAGAGGTGGAATGTGACGACGATGGCGCCACATAGTTGCTGTGAAACGGATTGGTGCTGGTGCCTGCCGCTGCCGGCGCAGCACGCAGCGGCGTTGGTGTCAACGGCGGCGCCGGCGCCGGCGGCGACTGTAGAAAGTGATAAAATTGGGGCGACTGCGGAAGCTGTTGGGGCTGATAATGTAGTGGAAGCTGTTGATATTGCTGCTGCTGCTGCTGCTGCTGCTGCTGCTTGCTGCTGTATGTGATGTTGCTGCTGCTGCTGTATGTGATGTTGCTGCTGCTGTTGTTGTATGTGATGTTGCTGTTGCCGCTCGGCTGCCTCCTTTTCGCGCAGCTGATTCTGTTGATGATAGAAGCGCTGCAACACTGCATAGACAGAGATGGAAGGAGAGAGAGAGAGAGAGAGAGAGAGAGAGAGAGAGAGAGAGAGAGAGAGAGAGAGAGAGAAAGTGAGACAAATGGCAATAAAATATTAACTACAATTGAGAATAAGAAGCGCAACTGAAGTTAAATATACTTATACTTAAATATTTATCATACATATTGAAGGATAATTTGTAGAGAGTATAATGTCTAAGGAGCACTTATGTCTATACTCTCCGGTATGCATATAGAGTTTTCCTTAGACAAATAAATCTATATTTAAATTAATAGTTAAGACAACTCTAAGATAACTCTAACTCTAACTGATTTACAAAATACAATTTCCAATATAAAAACTTTAATCAAAAATATATATAACCATAATTTCCATCTATGTAAACATTTCTCATCTCAACTTCTAAGCTCTTTGTAACTGCAATAAAGTTATTGTCATAGCTAACCTAAAACACATATCTAAGCATATGATAATGGATAATACATTTCTGATTTGATTTCACCTTAACTTGTGTCTCATGTTACCATTGTAATGTTAATTACCAAATTGGGTAGCTATTTCAAAAGGCCAGTAACATTCCCATCATTTCATTAGCAGATCATGGCCTTGCGACTTCTTATTTTGTTTGAGAATTAGATAATTCTAAAGCCCTATACCTAGAAACGCTGCTTCAACTGCTCTCCAAGTATCCTAGACTTATATTATATTATATTTATATCTTATATACGAATGTGTCCCTCACCTATGGGACTCTGATTGCCCGGCTGCAATCGCTGCTGTTGCTGCTGTTGTTGTTGCTGTTGTTGCTGCTGATTGTTGAGCTGCAATGTTGTTGTTGGCATCGTTGTTGTTCCAGTTGTTGTTGTCGGCGTTGCTGTTCCTATCGCCTGCTCCATTATCAGCTGCTTACGCTGCAGCGTGGGCGAATTAAGTGCCAAGTTGGCATTATCAATTCTACTATCACAGGTATCGTAGGGCAGACGCCATTTGGGCGTGGCCAAGAGCTCCGTGGGCGTTTTCACTTTCTTATTGTGATGCGGCAGTGTTGTGGTTGGTGTTGTTGTTGCTGTTGCTGCTGTTGGTGTGGATGCCGTTGGTGTTGTTGCTGTAACCATGGCCTGATGTTTCTTCTGACTGAACGGCGATGAGGTTAAATTGCGTAAAATCGAATGACCTACGAGAAACGCCAGATATATTAGTTTTTGTTCGTTGCAATGGCTATACCATATATATCGAAATACTCTACCTATGCTGCTGAAAACAGATTCCTTCTTGGGACTCTCATCGTTGTACTTGTAGTGAGAGCCATTGCTCAGCTTGCGCTGCATAAAAGGCGACTTGCGATAGAGCTTGCCAATGTCATTATTGCCGCCAGCTGCAGCTGGCACAGCAACAGCAACACTACTCGGTGGTGACAATGGACTGGCGCCGCTGCTGCTGCTGCCACTGCCACCGCTGCTAAAGTAGTTTAATGTATTTGGCGTTGCTGTTGCTGTTGCTGTTGATGTTGCTGTTTGTTGAGGTAGGTGTGTGGCTGATTGTATGAAATACTGCGTAACCGGCAACTGTTGCTGCTGCTGCTGCTGCTGCTGTTGCTGATGATAGCTTGGAATCTGTGTTGGTTTTATTGTCTTCAGCGTTTGTGTTTGCGTTGGACTACGCGCTGCTGCTGCTGCTGCTGCTGCTGCTGTCGTTGTCGTTGCAGTGTTTGCACTTCTTCCATACAATGTGGCAGCTTCCTTGGCACGTGTTGCTGCTGCTGCTGTTGTTGTTGTTCCTGTTGCTGTTGCTCTGTAAGTAATGCGTGTTAGTGTTATTTATTGTTGCCAACAAATAATGAATAGAAAACACACACACACACACAAAATGTATGCCAGCAATGGCAGCGAAAGAGTGAAAAAGACACAAAGAGAGCAAGAGAGAGAGAGACAGACTTAGAGCGAGAGAGAGAGAGAGATAGGGAGAGATAGAGTTTGTGTAATGCGAGCGAGTGAAAGCGTGTGAATGTGTGTGTGAGTGTGTCCCTGTGTATGTGGGTGTGTTTGTATATTTAATGGGCAGATGAAGCTTGAATGGCATATAGAACATATAACATATACATATACATATATATTTGATATGTAAGCTGAGTGAGATCAATGAGAGAATGAAACGCATGAATGAGAAAGGGAGAAACGCACTAAACAGAGAAAGCAAATCTGATAGCAAGAGATTGAGAGAGAGAAGAAGAGAGGGAGCAAGAGCTGAATGTAATTTGAAAAATCGATAAATATCGATAATGAAAGCAGAGCTCTTGATAGAATTATAATGATATAATTAGAATATTATACTTGAAGTACATATAATATGTAGAGACTGATTAAAACATCGATAACTATCGATAATTACATCTGCTTTGAAGAAAAATCATCAATATACTATATTTTTGGCATTTTCCGATCATTATGACTTATATAATATTGTGTTTGGTTTAGTAATCCTGTAGATACTAATCTCCTATTATATTTGATCGCTTACCAAATTGTGCATCTTTTCGATAACCCTTTAATAACTATCGTTAACGAAGATATAACACTCTAAACCAAGTATAGTCGTCACTGGTAATAAAAATGAGTCCATCACATTATGAATCTATATATATTGATATTTATCATGTACGTCATGTACGTCAATAATTATCGATATATTACGACAATTCAGTAATATATCAATAACTATGTCTCTCCCTACAATTCTCTGTAGCCCCTTCCCTCGTTTTCTTTACACTTTTTTTCTGTGTTCCATTTGCCAAAATGTTTCCTGACAATGGAATGAATCAAAAAATGTTGAGGCGCTAGAGGGCGCTGTAAGACACCCAACAAAAATCAAACAACAAATATCAAGAGTATTGCGCTTTGCAAAAATGGAAGGCAAATGGGATCGAATGGAATGAAACAAGCGAAAGTCTAGAACATGATGAATACATGAAGAATATAGATAGATGTTTTACAGATATATAAATACATATATATACATATATACAAAAGCGGTATGTGCGATGTCATTGAAACGAAACGGAATGAAACAGAACGAAACGATTGCGCTGCACACATTTTTGAAGCGAAACGAAAGATAAAAATGTATAAAAATAGAACCAAAAACAATTTTTTTTTTCTTTTGTAAATTCCAAAAACAAAAATTTACCTCGATTGATGTGTGTGAACTCGAAATTTATTTATGTATTTCATAAATTTCATTTCCTTTTCATTATATAAATATATAAATTTAACGAAATCATAAGCGACATGCAACATGCAGCGGAATAACAATTCAAATACATCATATACATAATTAGTAACAAAATGAAGATAAATTTTAGTAATGAAATTAATTTAGTAAACGAAATGAGAATAACAATTAGAAATTAATGAAATCATGCGCATTTAACCAAATAATGATAATAATAACGGTAATAATAATAACAATAATAATAAAACTCGGTCGTACTTACTGAATATTACTTTGATATATATTTTTTATTTTTTTTTGTTTTGTTTTGGGAGGATTTTTGTTTAATGGTTTTTTTTTTCGATTTATCTTGATTATATATCGTGGTAAGGGTATATAAATTAATATTATAAATATATATATACTCCCACAGGGAGAGCGATATATAATAGTTGATTGCTTGCATTATTGTTGGTTATAATTAATTAGGTTTTTTGTTGTTGTTGTTGTTGCTGTAGTTTTTTATGTTTTGTTTTGTTTTTTTTTTTCATGTTTTCATGTTTTGGTTTTAATCGGTTTTACAGTTTGTCTGGCATTATTTTTGCATTTATTATATATAGTAAATATATATATATATACCTATATATATATATATATTTATTGATATATATATATATGTATATTAGGAATTAAGTAACCTACAAAAAATTGTAATAAAAAAGATGAAAATAGAAAATCAAAAAAAAGAAACACACAAATTAAATAGTCAATAAAACGCAAAATATTCGAATTATATTCGTTTCTCTATTGTTTCTTGTTTCTACGTAATACCTATTGGGGGTGGAAAGGGGGCTGGGTGTGGTATACTAAAGGGGATTGGGTACGTCGATGCTAAATATTTTATAGGGTATTTACATGGCATGGACACTGCTCAATATGTACTGACAATCCATTGGATGAGCTTAAATATTGATGGGGAGGGGAACGAAACGGAATGAAACGTACTTGAAGGTTCCGCTGCGTTTGGCTAAGCAAAATGGAATGAAATAGAATAATGTTTGAGTCTTACTATTTCATGAAAACAAAACGGAATGAAAGGAATTTGAATGCTAAACGTGAATCAATAGATAATAATAGATTCGAATTCAATTCTTATGGATGGGCTCATTTTTTATGAACAAAATGGAACGAAATAGAATTGAATGTTCAGCTGATAAGGTAACGGAATGAAATAGAAGAGTTTAAGTATCTATAAAGGTTGGAAAAACGAAAGAAAACTGAAACAAACTATAGCGTAACACGATTAAGATTTGATACGATATGAAATTGATTTCAATGGGCTCGAATTGCAGTTGCCATCATGGTTGAGTCTAGGTCTTTCAACCCAGAGACAAAACGGAATGAAACAGACTTGAATGCTTGTCAGTACGCCCGCAGGAAGTGCAATTTTTTTTTTTTTGCATAAATGTAAGTGTTACGAAAGAACAAAAGAAATTAAAAAAAAAGCTAAAAACGCAGTAGTAAAAGGTAGTAGAAATGTGCCCAAATTGTAGTAAAATAGGAGAGAAATCATTTAAGAAAAAAAAAATATATATATATAGTTAGGTAGAAGAGTATGTGAATAATAGAAGAAGCGAAGGAGAGGCATGCTAACTTTGCTAAGGAGTTAAGAAAGAAGCTTAGTTTTTTTTTTTTTTTTTTAATTTTAATAAAATTTGTTTAGTTCACAAACTTCAGCAAACACCCTAGAATTAGGTACGATTTTAAGCTGGAGTTAATTATTTGTATTTTTTTGTTTTTTAATATTTTTTTTTATACTTTTTTTGTTTGTTTTTTGGCCTACCTGTTAGGAAATCGTTTTTGTTGTCAGAGTTAGGCTAAAGAAAAATCAAAAGAGAAAACGCAACGTAACGGAATGAAACAAAAGCGGAAACGGAAACAAACAATTGAAACGAAGCGTTGTTGTGTTCATGACGCCCACACACACACACGCACACACACACAGCCACGCGTACGCACACACACACGGACACACACACAGGCACACAGACAGCAGGCAAAGGCTAAAGGCAAATTGTTCTCATATTTTGTTTGCTGGCTCGGGACTTGGGTCGGGAATATTGGCTTATATAGAAAAAGTTGGCTTTGTTTTTTAGTTGGGGGAACTTGTTAAACTCACCTCGTCAGGGTGGCATCACCATTGGCGCGCATACGCTTCCCGGCAGCAGAGTCCATCACAATTTGAAACCAGCCAGGCACATCGATCTTGGCCTGCTCATACATCTTGATAAATGGCTGGGCCAGCAGCTCCGGATATTTGGGTCGATCCTGATGGTTCTTGGTGAGGCTAAAAACCACAGCGAATGTGTGAGAGTGAGAGAGATGATGAGTGAGAGATGATATACAAATACACATATATGTATACATATTGGCATTTCAAGCACTTTACCACTTAATGACAAAGTCACGAAACTCTTGACTAAAATTGTAGCCCTCGCCGCTGGGCAAACATGGCGGCTCCGAGTCGAGCACCTTGGTCAGCACCTCAAAGTCCGTATTACAGCCCTCGTATGGTGAGCGTGCTGTTGCCAGCTCTACAAGCGATATGCCCAATGACCAGACATCTGCTCGTATATCGTACTTTGGTTTCTTCGGATCAATTCGTTCCGGCTGCAATAGAAATTGTTTTCGTAATTCGATATCGATATATATGTATATATATGTATTTATTTTAGGTATTATCCCGACTTACCGCCATATAGGCTGCACAGCCAGCGGAACGTGTGTTCGCTTTAGAGTCCACTAAACGTCCGCTAATCCCAAAATCGCATAGCTTTATATTGCCGCGCTCATCAATCAAAATGTTCGATGGCTTCACGTCGCGATGGATAACGCCGTGTTTGTCCTTCAGATAGGACAAAGCATTGACCGTCTACAATGCAGAAGATGATAAGCTTTTAGTAACTAGCAGACAAGCTTGATATCATATACATATACTACTAGCTAATACTTTATAATAACACTGCATGATCTACAAAGTTTTTTTTTATTCAAGTACAAAGCCGTACTTACCGCCACTGTCACCTTGCCCAGAATGGGCTCCGGCACCGGTTTCTTGGTCAATTTGAGCAGCTTATCGAAGCACATGGACATCAGCTCCATGCAAATCCAGACATCCGGATCACGTACAAAACAGCCCAAACACTTGACTATATATTTGCAGTCGTGCGACTTGAGCACCACATCCAGATCCATCAGAATGCGTTTATTCTCCTCGGCATTGCCTGTGCGTCGCATCTGTTTGACGGCAATGATCGTATTGCTGGAGACGTGCAGCATTTTGACCACATTGCCGCTGGTTCCATTGCCCAGATCACCCAGATGTTGCAGATCGCGGATATCTGTTGGATATTGATGGCCATTGATGTTCAATTTGCCCGTCTGGCCCATAATCATTTTCAACTTTTTATCCGTTTCCGATTCAAAAGCATGCAGCTGTGTTGTTAGCGGCAACATCATGCGACGACGAGTCGATCCTCCAGATTCACCTAGAGAGTCAATAGAAAGTGGACAATAGAGAGAGGAAGAGAGAAAGAGTGAATGAGAAAAGTTGTCATACATGTGGATATAGATAGTATCATTAATATCACAATAATGCAACAATTTGTGTTGACCTCTTGGCATTTTTCCCGCTAGATCTGGCTTTTATTTTGGCAGATATTATCCTGGCTCGCAGCTAGCTTTTAGTTTTTAGTGAGACTCGTATTTAATGCAATATAAATTTAGCTAAAGTTTCGGTAGTATCAAAATTGGCGACAGCAATTTAGCTTTATTTTGATTTGCACTGATTTAGCTTTTTGTCACACTCCAGAAACGGCAACACTGACGAATAACCGTTAGTCAAAAACAAAGCGAATATAAGTGCGTCTGTGTGTGTGTGTGGTGTGTGTGTGTGTGTGTGTGTGTGTGTGTGTGTAGGCAAGATATGCACACTGGCACAAAGCTCATTTACTTCGAGCACATTCGCCGTTCAAGGCCAGCGCTATCAATTTCATGGATTTCGAAACGTGGGAATTTGCTTGGTCAAACATTTTTATCTATATCTATAAATAGTTTCATAAACAGGGCGCCTCAGATGTCAATAACGCTGGCATTATTTTTTATTTACTTTCTTTCTTAGCAAAACAAAAAAGTATTTATAAAATAATCTTTTCTATTGCGAATCATATGGATTTGTATGATATGTAAGCCAAAGCTAAAAATTAGTACAAAGTCAAAACAACAACATTCCACTGTATTATCAACAATATAATATTTAACATGCATATGTATATTTACATATGCATGAAATCTAGTTTGCCCCACTGTGCTTTACATTAACTACAAACTGCGAGACGCATAAAGTGCGTTGTTATTGTTCAAATTATGACTATAATTATTGTTGTTGCTATTGTAAGCGTTAAATAGTTATTACTTATCAGTTGCTTCAAATTAAATATTATTACCTATAAAAACATAGACAACAACGACAACAACAATATAAAACGCTAGACGAAGACAAATTTCGACGCAATGCTCACGCGAGTCACGCTGTCTCCGCTGGCTTCGCCGCAGCCACAGCTGCCACCGCTGTCTCACTGTATGTGTATGTGTGTGCGGGTGAAGAAACGCGAAACCAAAAGCGAATACAAAAACAAACAACAATGCCAGTGAGAGACGGCGACAACAGAGCAGGCGGCAGCCGCGGCGGCGAAGTGCGCGTATCAAGACATTTACTCCGGAAATGCCAAAAAAAAAAAATGCCAACAAACATGCCAAATGAAATCGGCAACAACAGCCAGCAGCCAGCAGCAGCAGCAGCAGCAGAGACAGCGACGACAACACACATACACATGCACAAATAGAAACGCACTAAATAGGAGAGCGTCTGCAGAGTGAGTGGGAAAGATAAAAACGAGCAGCAAAGTGCATTTGCCGTTAATTCGCAATGAGCCTCACGTGTGCAAGGCGTGCACAAAGTCTAATTGGAATTGGAACCGTGCAGCAGATTTAAGAGAGTTGTATATCCAATTGGATAGCTACATATATTATTTGCTTGCATTAAATAACTTGACGATCTAGTTGGAATTTTCTTAATGCAGATTTAGAGCAACTATGAGATATTTCTATGAGATATTTACTAATTGAAACATATGATTAAAATGTAATTATAGCACCGAAAAATCCAATTGCAACTTTATTTACTATAATATGTGTAGATTTATTATTTTTTTATATTTAAAGGTTTTCCCATACAAATAGCAAATTTCCTAATTAAAATCTACATTAATATATCTATTTATCGATAGCAATTCCAACAAGCTAGTTAAAAGGACAATTCCAATAGGAAACAATGCACACATATACATATATACACACAAAGCAAGCGACGCCGGCAGCGACACGAACAAGTGTATGTGTTGATGATGCTGTCGCTGCTGCGTCGCTGCCTTGCTGCGTCGCTGCATTTGGCGAAAACAAGTATTTTTTGTGCTGTTTTTGGTTTGTTTTGCTCGCAGCGTGCGCTTATCTATGTAATCGAAACGCAGAGATCGATAACGTGTGCCCTTTGTTGAGGGTATTACATGCATATTCACACACACACACGCATGCATATATGCATGCATGTGTAAATAAAAGAGTATTTATCGTATCTATCGAAACGTCAATTTCTTATCAACACACACGCACACACACATGCATATGTATTTTTGTATCAAACTTACCTATGGGCAAACTGGGCGTTGGGCGCATACTCCTGGTGGTCGGGGCAAAACCCCCGCCAGCAAAGATACCAGACGACAGAGAGGCTGACGTCGACGCCGACGCTGACGTTGGCAGCGGCAGCGCAGTCGCTGGTCTGGTTGGTGAGGCGGCGACATTGTTGACGGTAGAGGCACTGGCTGAGGCAGAGGCAGCGGCGGCTGCTTGTGCTGATGCTGCTGCTGCCGCTGCCGCTGCAGCGTTAACGGCCGCTGCACTGTTTGGTGTTGCTGTTGCTATTGTTGCTCCCGTGTTTGTTGTTGATGTCGATATTGTTGTTGGCCGAACATTCTTTGATAAGACGATTTGTTCATGTGATTCGTTTTGCGCCTGCAGCGCCACCTCCAGGTACTGCAGCCGATTGCCAATTGTCTCAAATTCGATTGTGCTGGACATTGTTGCAGTTGTTGTTGTATTCTCTCTCCTCTCTCTCCTCGTTCTCCTTCTTCTCCTCCTTTTGCTGCTGCTGCTGCTGCTTCCCTTTCGTTCGGTTGTTGTTTCCTCAAATTCGATTTTCCCAGCGTTTTGTATTTATGGCTGCTGCCGACACACACACACTCTCACAGACACATACACATACACGAACACGGACACACACACACTAGTGTGCGTGTGTGCGTGTGTCTTTTGCTATTGCACTTGTATGCGTGCGTGTGAACTTTCCACTTGCACGGGCCGCAAAACAACAACACCAAACAAAACACAAAAACAAAAAACAAATAACAAAAACAGACACGAAATACGACAGACGAACGCACGCACGCACTCACGCACGACACAGCAGAGCACAACAACAAGAACAACAACAACAACAATATAGCTCGCGATTCTTTTCCTTTTTTTTATGCAGCAGCAACACTCGTTAGTTTTTGTAGGCGTTCGCTTGAAGCTATAAAGCGTTGCACGCGGCGTATGTTTAGAATTGTTGTTGGCTGGCGCGCGTACACTTGCACTTTTGCATTACACATTAAAAATTTGCTGTATTTGCTGCTTAATTCGCAATGGACATCCTATTAAACAATGTGAAATAGTCCACCACCAACAGAAGATAGTGTGTGAAGTGTGACCATATGTTGTTAGTGTGCGAATACACTGAGCTCGTTAACCACCAGCTGGCAACGATGATTCGATATATCGATAAGTTTATAATATTTTATGGGGGGTAAAGCAGTTATAATTATTTACACACATTCACCTTACATGAAAGAAAACCGTTGTAAAAACATAATTTATTGTTTTACACTGAATAACAGTATTACATATAGAACTATTTTCTGTTGTTGTCTCAAGGACAAACCCTTAGTCTTGTGTGAAGAAAATACCAGCATATCATTTGTGATTAAAAAACGATCAGGCAACGGTTGAGTTGGCAGCACTGTGATTATCCCACTGTATTGTTTTCAACGAGGACGAGTTCTGCGCGAGTGTTGGGTGAAAAAGAAAAGAAAACGAAAAACTAAATATTAAAGAAAAGTTAAACGAGATAAACAGTCAGAGCCGCAGCGAGCGCGGCATTTGGTCTGCATTTTTTTCTCAACACGCACAAGTGAACGCGCAGCAGCAAACATTTCCACAACACGATTTGACCAAATGTGGTAAAAATAGCAAAAAGCAGCAGCAGCCGCCGCCGTCGTCGCCGCTCCATCGACGTCGCCGTCGCTGTCGACGGCCCAATAAAAACCCACACAGCAGTAGCAACAGCAGCCGCAGCCGCAGCCGCAGCAGCAGCAGCAGCAGCAGCAATAAAAGTATCAGAAAAGTGGAGCACATAATTTCAGTTACCAAGCGAAACGTGCAGCGCAACACGCGTGAATAGCTCCAAAAAGTGCAAGTGCAGGCCGCCAAAGACGCACACGCACACGCACATACATACTCCCACCTACTTATACATACATACGTAAATACGCTCACACACACCTGCATCCATACACACACACATAAATACATACAAACGACAGAGCGCAATGTCACGACCACGTCCGCGCCTCCAACCCATCGGCATTCCGCGTGAGCCGGAACCGGCATTGTAAGTGCATTGGGGGTTATGACATTATGACACTTGTTCGTTTTGCTTTTGCCTATGCTTCTGCCAGTCTCCCTCTCTCCCTCTCTCTCTCTGTGTGTGCGAACTTAGCTAATATGTGCGAAGAGTGCGCAAGATAGTCTGTTTTTTTTTTTGGCATTTTGTTTTTGTTTTCGTGCATGCAGATTGAACTGACTCGAAGAACTGAAAAATTGTCTTAACGAATAGTGTATACCCTTAGAAACCAAAAGATCGTGATAATTATAAATATTAAAAAAAAGTTTCTAATTGTTAAAAGTTCGATTCAAGCAGTGTTAAATTCGTTATCCTTGTTTTCTGAACTGTTCTACCAACAGCAATAAAAATACCAAACAAACTGAGAAATACTTTTAATGTTAATGATGCTGTCTCTCTCTCTAGCCAATGTCACCTAGCCAAAGCAAACCGAATAAGCCACAAATGTCATATAGCCATAGCAATAAGTACTCTCTTAACATAATGTTAACATTTAGGCAGACCAATAATTCTGTTACTAACATACTGTAAACATTTAGCAACACAACAGTTCTAACAAACAATTATTATATAAACATATTGGGCACATGAATAATTCATCTGTTAACATTTGGCCACACAAATAATTATTCAGTTAACATACTGTACATTACATATTGCTGTCATTAGTTCATTTAATCAATTCTTTTGTTAACAAACTGCTAACAGTTAGCCACACAAACAATTGATATATTAACATACTGTTAACAGTTTGCCATACCAACAATACTGTTGCTAACATACTGTTACTTTACATACCGTTAACAGTGTGCCACCACGTAATCTGGACTCCCGGGCGACCATACAAATTGGCGACCAAACATTTGACATCGATGCGGATAGTTTGGAGAAGATCTGCGATTTGGGCCGTGGCGCCTATGGCATCGTGGAGAAGATGCGACACAGGCAAACGGGCACTGTGCTGGCCGTCAAGCGCATCCCAATGACAGTGAACTTCCGTGAACAGCAACGCCTGATCATGGATCTGGATATATCGATGCGATCCAGCGACTGCCCCTATACGGTCCACTTCTATGGGGCCATGTACCGGGAGGGCGATGTCTGGATCTGCATGGAGGTGATGAACACCAGTCTGGACAAATTCTATCCGAAAGTCTTCAAAAATCAGCTAACCATGGAGGAGACGGTGCTGGGCAAAGTAAGTCATATCAACACAACAACAATCTCTGTCTCTTTCACTCATTCTGTATGCATATACTCGATTTCAGATCGCGATGAGCGTGGTTAGCGCCTTGCATTATCTACATGCCCAGCTGAAGGTCATCCATCGCGATGTAAAGCCATCAAACATACTAATCAATCGCAGCGGCCAGGTGAAAATATGCGATTTTGGCATCTCAGGTAAACACGCTACGTTCTCTTTCCATTTCATGGATGTATAGGAATCGGAGCATATGAATTCAGCTCTGGAGCATGGGAAACTTTTAACAGGGTTCTCTTAAATGAATTAGAATCATAGATCAAGAATTTGTCATATCTCTTCACTAAAGTAAGCAAAATGGAAATGGAACAGCGAAAACTGAATTCTAATTGTCAGACTAATCTATGAACAGTTTCATTCCATTCAAGCTTCAAGAGTTTCCAGTTTCCACAGAAAGTATTTCGATTATAATCTAAGGAATCAAACGGAAACGAAACGAGAAATCAACTTGAAGACTCTCTAGGCTTAGAAGCTTTCAAATGAAATTTATAGACCCAAATGCTAATCGAAGAATGATAGCAATATCGTATCGAATATGTGGCTTATCGATAGTCTATCTCATTCCATTGCATCCAAAAGCCGTAGGAAGGCATTTCAGCAAATTATCAAATAGAATAAATTCTCATTCTATTTACGTATTATCTAATGCTATTCCAGGCTATCTGGTCGATTCGGTGGCAAAGACTATAGATGCTGGCTGCAAGCCATATATGGCACCGGAACGTATTGATCCGCAAGGTAATCCAGCCCAATACGATATACGCTCCGATGTCTGGTCGCTGGGCATCAGCATGATCGAAATGGCGACCGGGCAATATCCCTATAACAAATGGCGAACGCCCTTCGAACAGTTGCGTCAGGTGAGTGCTAGAGCCAGTGTGCTAATGCTAATGCTAATGCTAATGCTAATATTCTTCTCTTCGCTCTCTTGCCGCTTAGGTGGTTGAGGATGATCCGCCACGACTGACAGCCGGCACATTCTCCACAGAGTTCGAGGACTTTATAGCGACGTGCTTGAAAAAAGAATATACGGCGAGACCCAATTACGAGCAGCTGCTGCGGCACAGCTTTATTGTGGAGCATTTACAGCGCAATACCGATATATCGGAGTTTGTGGCCAGAATACTGGATCTGCCCGATGAGCAGGCGTCACAGTAGTGTTGAAGCTGGAGTAGGGAGTAGGGAGTAGGAGTACGAAATATGAGTAGAAGTAGGAATAGAATGTGCGGAATCAATCAAGGATCAACATGTCTTCTCTACTCGATGTGAATGAAATAACAAAACTATGCAAAAACAACAAAATGTAAATTGCCGCCGTCTTCTACATGCATTTTGTATGTATGTGTGTGTGTGTGCCAGTGTGTATGTATGTGTGTGTGTCTGAGTGAGTGTTGCGTTTGTCAATTTCTTGTCTCTTTCCTCTTGCAATTCTTGACGCGCACTCTCTCTTTGCTGTGTGTGTGTGTGTGTGTGTATATTACTTTCTCTTTCTTCCACTCTCTCTCTCTCTCACTCACTTAGTGTCCCTTTCTCTCTGTGTGTGTGTGTGTGTGTAGCAATAGACGTGCAAAACAAATTGTTAGCTTAAGTATGAATCAAACGAAATCAAAACCAAGGCACACACACACAGATACACTCACTCACACACTCACACACACACACACACTCACACGCATATATCTATATACACACATATATATTTACCTATTACATTTACTGCAAAAATTGAAAATTTCACATTTGCAGCGCTCAAAAGATCGAAAAGTGAAAATTGAAAGAAAAAAAAGTAAATTAAACTATATTCTTCTATATATACATATATACATACATATAAACGATATAAGAAGAGATAACCAAACTGTGCCTCAGCCCAGCAGCCCAGTGGCTGTCAAACTGTAAACTGTTAAACAAAATTTCAAAGAAGAAGAAAAACTATTAAATGCCGTGCAACATGAAGGAATCAAAAAAAAAAAAAAAAAGAAACAAACGCCAAGCAAAATGTGTAAATTGTTTAACAAATATACGTGAAATAGCTAAATTTGTGTAATTATTTGTTGATTTATATATATCTACCTATATTATATAAATATATATTATTTTTGTTTCCTAATAATAATAATTAACTTATACGCAAATACCTTAATATAACTCACTGTACATGAAGCAAAAAAAAAAAAACAAAACAAAATGAAAGAAAAAAAAACAAACTAAAATTTCTTAAGTGAAATGCTTTATTAAAACATACATACTTATGTCTGCCTAAATACTTACACACACATATATATACTATATATACACGCACACACATACACATTTGCATCATGTATAATATGTACAAAAAGCAACAGCCAAATTCATTTGTTGTTGTTAATAATAATAAATTTAAAAAAAGAATTGCATTAATTCAAGTTAGTTAATTATGAGATGCTTGAATTTTGGCATCGTGGCATCGAACACGGCAGTCAATTACGTACACATATACATATACACATACATATACATACGTATACATACATATAAAATTCATCTTAAGCAATATAATTGAACAGAATAAACTGCAAGCATGTCAAACAAATGCCTACAAAAATAAAGGGAATATTGTTTCCATTTGGGGTTGTTGAGTTCTAAAATAAACAAAATGAAAACAAATACAAGTTGAAGAAAATTGTTTGCATTTAATCAATATTTTAATATTTAAATACATAGTACTGAAGCTGCACAAATTCAAATGCCCGCCTAATAAAACGATACAGCTAATGTGTAATATCGATACTTTAAGCTTAAGTGAATTTAAAATTTTTAAAATAAAAAATATCGTTAATAAATCGATACACTCGATGATAAAATATATCTGATGAATCGTAGCTGATGTATCGATATGCATCAATTATTAAATACCAGCAAATATCGGCACGTTGACAATAGTGTACTCGATGTATCGTTGCATGTCAAATACCAACTCGAATTGGCAATTGTGCAGCAAACACCTCTATGCATTTAATTACCAGCTAATATCAGTCAATTGGCAAAATTGGACTAAATATTCAACGGCAAATATCTGCCAACTGACGATAGTGCACTACATATAAATATCGTTGCATGTTCCGTGCGCTCAACTGTTGACTTGTTGTTCAGCTCTAGAAATCTGAACGTTTATTTGTATAGTTTTTACTTATCGCCAACGGCCCATAAAAGAAAGATAATCCAAAGTACTGATTAAAGGCACAGTAGAAAAAGTTTCTACTAAGATTAAAGACATTAAAAAATGAGAAGCGGAGCGCGCAATTTGTTGTTGCTCTCGTCGTCCCGTTTGCATGGCTACGGCTACTTGGAGCATGCGCGCGCCCAGCTGGACGATCTGTTCAAGGCGTAAGTACTTATACTTAAGCAATAGTTTTGGCTCATCAAAACGTTTCCCACCCGCAGCAAGAACGTGAAGACCGTGCTCTTTGTGCCTTACGCACAGCAGAACTATGACAAATATACGGCAACCGTCAGTGCTGCACTAAAGCCCTGGGGCTATGCGGTCGAGGGGCTGCACACCAAGAAAGATCCGAGACAAGCGCTGCGCGAGGCGCAGGCCATTTTTGTGGGCGGCGGTAATACGTTTGTGCTGCTAAAAGAGCTGTACGATATGCAGCTGATCGCGCTGATTCGCCATGTGGTGCTGGATAAGGGCATCGCCTATGTGGGCAGCAGTGCCGGCACCAATGTGGCCACACGCACCATACACACCACCAACGACATGCCCGTCTTGCTGCCGCCCAGCTTCGATGCACTCGGCCTGGTGCCGTTCAACATCAATCCGCACTACCTGGACGCGGACCTTAACAGCCAGCACAAAGGCGAGACCAGAGATGAGCGAATCGGCGAGTTTATCAACTATCATGCCCGGCCCGTGCTCGGCCTACGCGAGGGCTCCAGTCTGCGCGTCCAGGGCGATAAGGCAACGCTCCTGGGTCAACGCAATGCTAAGCTCTTCAAATCGTAAGTGGATTAAACTACAATATACATATGTATATAATATATATATAAAAACTGTTATACTTGCAGCGATGGCAGCACCTTGGAATACCCACCACAGTCGGATCTCAGTTTCCTGCTAAAGCTCTAGGCTCACGACGTGCCATGGATATGACCCGATCCCACGAGCAGCATAGACAAAGATTTTAATTTTACATACATTTATTTGATTGATATATATATATATATATATATATATATATATATAACAACTAATATATAATCGGCATGTTCGTAATAGATCTTACACATATATTTACATTATATATCCTCTATATATCTATATAAATATATCGTGCTAAAACTATGACTACACTTCAAAAAAATCTTTAATTTTTTGTTTTGTATTGCCAATGTTAAAAACTATTTACAGACGATTTGCCTTTAGCTAGTTGTATAACAAAATATGTTGATTGTGTTACAATAAATTAAATACAAAAATCTTTTATATGAAATTATGTAAAAAAAAATTAATAATGATAATATTAATGCAAAATGCTTTAAAACGTATAACTGGCAGGCGCTACTTATTCGAACTCTAAACTACGTAAGTTGGTATGGGTTTTTTTTTGTCCTTAAGGATTGTATAAAACAGTGTTGGCACTTGTATAACAGTGTGCGGTAGCATGCATGTTGTCAATGCTGTATAACAGTTGCTACTATGTTTTACATTAACATATTAACATAATTAGAGCAGTATAACAGTTGGCTATCTATCGTATAACATGCATATTCATATACACTTTATTTCAACTCTCCTAAAGTTGTTCATCTAACAATTTTCAGCAATAATCAGAACTATGTCGTCGTTTGTATAACAGTGTTTATAGGCGTATAACAATTGCTTTCTTTTTGTGCATAGCTATTGATCACTGTTGTTATGTGTATAACAGTTTACAGTGATTGTGTGTATAACAGTTCTCTGGCAATTGCTGGCTTCTCGAAATAGTATATATGTATGTGTGTATAACAGTGTACAATCTGTTATATATATTCACAGTTATCGAAATCTTAAAGATGTATAACAGTTTCCACATGATGCAGTAGCTAGGCAAGATTTGGGCCACAGTCACATATTGGCTAAGCAGGCACAAATTAGATTCTGATTGTTATACACACTTTCAATGCATTACATAGTATAACACTTAGCGATAGATATACATATATTAAACATAATTACAGATATACATATATAGGAATTTGCAGGGCAAGCTATAATTACATAAGACTAATAAATTATGAGGACGACACGCAAGATGTTGGCTATGATGAAACAACTGTTATACACAACATTATTATTTATATATATATATATATATAGTATTATCCTTAAGCAAAATTTAGTTAGTTGGGCAGCTACAAGTTTCCTTAACGCCAGCCCAAAACCCATGCTAGCCCCTGCTCCATTTCCCCCCGTCTGACCCAACCCTTTGACCACTTAATTGTATAACAATTCTTGGTCTACCATTTTGAGCATTACAAGTTTCAGTTAAAAAGCAAGAACTGACAGACGCACACACACCCACACAGACAAAAAAAAAAAAAAAAAAAAAAAAAAGAAACAAACTATACTAAGAGCAACATTCACACAGCTTGGCAATATATATGTTTAGCAAGGAACTGATAATATTACTATAATATATATATGTGTATAGTATATATATATATCTATATATATATAAGTTGGCTGGGAACAGCAGCTACTTTTGCAGAATACTTTTATCCTCGTACCGGATGATGGCATCGCCGATTTGCTTGCGCGACGCCAAATGGATGCAGTGCCGGTCGCCGCACGACTGGGGTAACGTGGGCGGCAGTGAGCCGCCCCGGGCCAAATGATTTCGCACATCGAGACCGAAACGCAAGTGGGGCTCGACGGCGCGCAATATGTGCACCGTATGCTGGGCAGCCACAAACATGTCCAGAATGCTCTCGATCTTTGCGGCGTGCGGCTGAGATGCGGCCTGTAGCAGCTGCTCAATATCCAAATCACTGCGCATTATAGGCAGACCCAAGGGATCCAAGAGTTTGCGAGCTGCAAGGATAAAAGAAGATATCGTTAATAAATGGAGTGGAGACGGTAGAAGTAGAGGTAGAGGTAGAGGTAGAGGTTGAGGTAGAGCTTGAGATTGATGTAGAGCTTGAGGTAGAGGTATAGTTTGAGGCAAGAACTAGAGCTAGAGAGCTATGAAAGAGATGTAGCTAAAGCTAGAGATAGATTTAGAGCTAGAGCTTGAGAAGTAGTTACCCTGCACATAGTCACGACTGTAGAAGGCAATCACATCCTGATTCTGTCGATCGAAGTAGCCGGTGCCCTGGCTAATGTCGCAGGTATCGCACTCCTTGCAGAAGTGCGCCCAGCTGCAGGGAAAGAGCTGAAAGCCAATGGGTGCATACACCTGAAAGCCTTGGATCGTATTCATGCGGACACGATTCAGGAAATCCGTACGGAAGAGCATGCTGGGCGTGGCCATGAGCACCAGCGATTCGAGTCCCAGTTTGGGCAGTGCCAGATCAGCAACAGCCAAGCTGAGCAACTGCATCGGGCCATACATGGATGCGTACATTAGCCAATCCTCTGGCTGCACTGGCTTATTGCTCAGTTGCTCAGGCAGCCGTATCGATACCCAGGCAATGCGTGAGCCATCCGTCCTGTACTTCGATGACAAATCCAGGGCCAACTTCTTGAGGCTCTTGAAGGGATCGTCGTCACCCTTGTTGGGCGATTCGAGTCTATACAGAAATATCTGAAAGTTGGAAACGTTTAGCAATCAAGACTTCTCTTCAGGCTCTACACTCACCAGCAGCAGGAATGTGTTGTCCTGGTTGTGCATGCAGACGCGTTCGTATTGCGCCATTAAGTCGAGCGCATCTGACACCTGATGCTCAAAGGCCGGCACCAGTATGGCGATACGTGTGCTTTCCGTGACGTAGGGCGACGGTACCACCTCCACACGACCCAGCGGCTTGACCACCTCAAAGCTCTTTAGCACCAGCCGCCGCTTGGCAGCATCGCTGCCGCCCTCGTATAGATTCAGATGCAGCTGGTAGTCCATGCCGCGCGTCGCATCGAACTTGCGATAGGCGCTGTGCAGGTTCTGATAGCGCAGCTTCGGATACTTCTGGGCGGCATATTGGAGTGTGATCTCCAACACCTTGCTGAAGTCCAGGGCCTCGATGCGACTGAGCGGGGCCACCGCATGATCGGAGTTCGCATTCGGCATCAATGAGTGCGTCTCGTTCAGCAGCACCCACGTGAGCATGTCATGCCGCGTCTCCGGCGCACTGGGCGGCGGCACGCCCAGTGGCCAGCGGATTTCGAGTATCTTATTGGAGATGCTGCCATTGGCGATGCGGTACGATTTCTGTTCCAGCGCATAGCCGCGCTGCTGCACCAGCTCTAGATGATGCTGGAGAGTTGGGAGGAGAATAGAAAACGAGTGTCAAGAGTAATTCTAACTTAGTTTCGTCAAGTTCGTTTCAGTTGGGACAAATTGCAAATTGCAACTGTTCGTTAACAGTTGATTGCTCACGCTGCTTATCATTGAATTACGGTCCGTTAAGTTTGTAGCAGTTATATTTAGTTGCGTTAAGTTATTTCCGTATAGATTTCACTCTGCTTATTAAGTTTCATTGACTTCAGTTTAAACTTTAGTTTAATTTAGTTGAATTTTGTTTTGCTCAGTTATTCACGATCAACGTTTATTCTCTGTTCTCTGTATTCTATGCTAACGGATTTTTCTGCTGCTGCTGTTGCTCAAGTTTGTTAACAGTTCCATGTTATTAACATTATTTGAAAATGCAAGCGAAATGTAGCATAAAAATCCGTTAACAGATACATTTCATATGCTTTACATAGCAATGTTAAAAGCTGTTCAAGGATAACGGTTATTTACTGTGTTAACTATTTACCTTGGAGTAGTAGGCGTGCAGACGATAGAAATCCTCTGGCGACTGTACGGGATAAACGGTTGTTGCATTGAGGAATGCCGGCTCCTTAGCCAATACGCTGAGATCCTTATATTGTCGCGACTTTGTATTTAATGCATAGCTATACTGACGCATGCCCTGTACAAAGAAACATCAAATAATAATAATAAAAAAAAAAGCAATTAGTTAGGCGCCGACAAATGCTGCATGAAATTCATTTCTAAGAAAAAAGCTAGCACAAGCAAGAGCCCAACCCCAACCCTAAGCCAGACCTCGAACCAGACCCAGACCCAGACCCAATTCCATGATCCAGTTATGAACATGTGTTCTACAGATAAGATACATAACAATCAACTTCCTTTATGACCGCGTCGCATTTACGATCTCATTAATTCCAAGCAACAGCAGTCGCATTCCAGTGCCAATCCGCATTTCCAATTCCCATTCGTATTTCCATTGCCATTGCTATTGCCATTCCCGTTACTCCATTTGAAGGGCTGCAGCGAGTTGGTCGCATAATTTAATTAACAGTGCGCTGCTAACAGTTGGCGATAGAAAGCGCAGCCAGCTTATTACAGTATAATGTCTCAGTAGCTAAATACCTTACATATACACATACATTCATACATACATATGCACGCGTACTTAGGCAAAGCTCTTTAGTTTGTTAAACTACAGTAAATATTAAGCATTTTTTATTCAAACAGTTATCAACACTCACACACACATACATACATAAATCATTCCACAGTACCTGACAGCCGCATATGTAAATAAACCCAAAAATCCAAACAAATGAAATTCAAGTGAAAGGCGTGCGTCAAGTTCTTGGCCCTGTGTTTCAATTTATCTTCACGAATACATACATACATATGTATGTACATACATTTTAAAATAAAAAGAGGTAGAACTAACATTTTCTTGATAAATTGCGTGCGCAAAATGTGATTTTCTGTTGTTATAAATAAACAGCAACCACTTTAATTAAACCAAAAACATGCATAAATACATACATATGTATGTATGTTTGTATGTACATACATATGTATGTATGTATGTACATGTACGTGTACGCATACTAAGCATCAGAGCAACAGTGCTTGTCTAACTTTGTAGAGAGCGCACTTCTAATTGCCCACTCTCCTCCTTCCACACATATTCAAGCACACATGCTGTATGTATGTTTGTATGTATGCTCAGCATCATTACGTCCCTCTTTCTCTCTCTCTCTCTCTCTCTCTCTCTCTCTCTCTTCTCTCTCTCTCTCTCTCTCTGTCACTCGCCTACTACACATATTGTCACCCCTGGCAAAAGCTAAGTAGGCAACAGTGACCATTCAACTGTTTTGGAGAGTGCATTTCCATTTGCAAGCTACAATATCTCCGCACTTTATTGCCTCTTATTTCAGTTCTTCAGCTTCGCTAGCTCTTCCCCTTGACATACTCACTTAGAGAAATTCTTTGGTCCGTTGCTGTTACTTGGAAATTAAATAAACTGTCCATCAAGTGTTGTTGCTGCTTGTTGATTGTCTGCCACAGCTCGCAAACAGCTTGAAAAAAAAATTTTTTTTTTCTGCTTTAATATCACTATGTACGTAGACTTTAAAGTTGTTGCTGTGGTTCTTGTTTTTGCTCTTATTTCTTTCCTTTTCTCATTTCATTTGTATTCTCTGCTTTCCGCATCACATTTCGCTCGGCCACTGAGATGCTCTTTTCAGGGTCACTTTCATGTATCAATGAACTGATTTTTTCCCCCTCTTCTGTTTTTTTTTTTTTTTTTGTTTGTTTTTATGTTCTTTTCTGATGTTCTGCTTGCATATCACAATGTATGCGCGCGTGTGTGTGTGCTCTTTGTGCGTCTTTTTAGTCAACGGCAAATTGTTTAAATAAATAAAACGGCGTGTAGGAAGCAACAAAGATCACACGACAAGTAAACGGCAAATTAACTCGTACACACACACACACACACATGCAGAGACAAACATGTAAGCAAAACGAACATGTACATATGGCAACGTTTGCTTGCGTTTCATCTGATAGCAGTGCTGCTAAAACTATTAACAGCTGCTGCTGCGTCTGTTAATTTGTTTGTCGCTGCTAATTGAAGTAAACGAACTTTACACTTGCCCCAGTGCATGTCAAACCATAATGATAGACATTAAAGGCTTTCTCACTCACCTGAAAGCTTTCCTGACAGCCAGCCACACGACTCGCATACTTCACACAGCGTCCAATGTTAACGCTATGATCATTCGTAATGCCAATCCGCACACAACGATCCAAATTGTTGCGCATCTTTCGTATGACACTGCTGCTCAGCAAGATCCCCGCCTCCAGGTCACAATAGTTGCGATCACTCACACCCGCCGCACCCGAATCATTCATCGATTCATCCCGTCCAGCAGATTCTGCATTCCCTGCCCTCCCATCACCATCGCCAGCCTCGCCCTGGGCAACACGTGTGCCGCCCATATACAGATCAAAGGTGATGCTCATGTGGTAGAGCAGCGCATTTAGCTTCCGTGCATCCACATAGACATTGTCCGGCACCAGCAGAAAATAATCGTATTCATCTACATAATTGTCCGCTATATACTTGATCACATAGAACGGACGATGGCTTTCCCGCGTGTCCGTAAAGCCCACAATGTTCTTCAGCTGATAGTTCGTCTTCACGCTGTCCGCATTGATGAAGAACTTGATCTTGTTCACCAGGTGGGCGGTGGTGCGATTAAATGCCGTTGCATAGCTATTGATATTATCCTGCGATGTCATCACACCGATAAAGATCTTCTCGCGTATCCCCAGTTCCGAGGAGTAGTAGCGTGGCCGTAATACATTTTTTACCTTAAATGTGAGAGGACGACAGGGAGAGAGAGAGAAATATTAAAAAGATATTTTATAATAATGAAAGAAATTTATAGGAAATTTGGGAGAATAGCGAGTGAGAGAGAGAGGAAAGAGTATGACACATAAGGATTCAATGAGAGAGAGAGAGGGAGAGAGATAGCTTAACATATTAGCTAATGATGAATTCATTTTATTGTTTATCATTTATCTTCATCCAACTTCTATCATCTACTATCTATAAATTATCATTTATCTTCTATTTTCTATCATCTAACACCTATTGTCTATCATATATTATATATCATATATAATCTTTTATCTATCATCTAATATCTAGCTTCAAACTTCTTCCATACTTCATTTCTTCACCTCCCCTTTTCTACCATCCACCTTCACTATTCTCTCTTCCCTGTTTATTCTTCTCGAAGATCACCTCATCATTATCATTATTGTTACTATTGTTCTCATCCATCATCATGAATATCATAAGTCATATTTGTACTCCATTGAAAGCATTAAGATTGTATTAATGATCATTCATTCCGAATGGGAATATCATAAGTAGTTTGTACCCATTATAATTATCTAGCCGGTCTCCATGGACTGCACGTTTGGGTACTTGAGAAATCAAGACCACAAAGTCAACTCAAGTGCTGATTGGATGATTATGTCTTATTCTCTTATAATATATAATATATATAATTTTAGAAAAGTATCTGATGTTTCCATCAATTTGAATCTGAGTTTTTATGAAGTATATAAAAGGTTCAACGTTCTCTATAAAATGTTTATGATTATGTATATAAGTTGTGGTTTTTCCAAGTAACATATTTTTTGCCATTTAAAGAAATAGAGAATGTTCAATTACCAGATATCCTGTAATACAAATACAATCAGTCATAGGGTAGGTTACCTTAAGGCGTACTTAACTAGAGTCTATTGAGTTTTAAACAATAGATCTTCTAGAATATATTATAACGATATTCGATCGAAAATCTTTTTTATTGAAAATAGTATTCAATATTCACAAGTATATAGCGAGCTCTTAGAAGACTTTATAGTCGAATAAAGAAGCTCAGGCAGGAAATTTCTCTAGAAGTAAGCTCCAAAATATATTCCTCATTACATAATGACACGCATGGAACAGCGCGACTAGAATACACTCAAACAAAATTTCATACGAAATTTCCAAATCTTCTTGAAATAAAAACTTATATATTTCTCAAAAAACATCTACCCTACAGATTATAGTCTCATAGATATATAGAAACATTTTATTTATATCTGTCTACTTATCTTTCTTGAAATCGATCTATCTAACTGCTTATATACCAATGCATCTTTTTTATATACATTCTTAGTTATACCTATTATATTATTCATATTACATCTTACATTAATATATATGGGAGTTCTCTGATAATTTCATCATTTTCCTGATGCCAATTCAGTTTTTATTTTTCCTTCAGTTTTGTGTTACGTTTCATTAGCCTTTGGAGGCCTTTGTCGGCAGTTGAATGAAATTATATGGCCAATTACAAATATCTTTTAATTGGCCACTGTTTACGGGCTCGTAAAGAGCTGGCCTTCGCTGCCTGCGCCTGCTATAATGCGGGTATTTTAATTTTTCTACAGAAGTGGAGATATCTCCAAGGCATTCACATTCACATATGCCAAGAACATTAATGAAAACTTTTCATTGTTCGAGTTTGTGCCTCGTTTGATGGGATTAACTTTATAGTTTCTTAAACTGATCAGAATAAACGTGTATATGGCGAATAAAGATCTATAATACAAGGGAGGTAAATACGCAGTCAACTGAAGTTTTGTAAATTATATAGGTATATCTATATCCATATATTTATATAGATATTATGATATCTATCTATTTATCTATCATATATGTATATATCTTGTTAACTATATAAATATATAACGATAAATATCGATCCATCTATTATATATCTTTGTATCATATCTTTATCTATTCTATATCATCTATATCTTCTCTATATCATCTTATATACCAAATACTTTTCTCTGCAATAGTTTAATTTGCTGGCCATAAATTTCAAGGGTATCTCAACGTCTTTATCTTTTCTTATCAAGCGCTTTAGTAATTGATTTACCTTCCCCATTTTATTTCTACTTATTTTTTTTGTTTATTGCTCGCTTATCGAGGCTGACGTCAGATATACCTGTTTGACCCTTGAACTGTGTGTCCGTGCAGTTAGTGTGTGATTACACACACACACACACACACGTCCGTCGACACTCACTGAAAAGGGGCGTTGCATGTCTGTGGGCGTGGCTAATGAACAACTTTGTATTGCATCATAGCCAGCAGCAATTAGCGCCAATAACAATTACAAATACAGGTTGTCTAGTTAGTTAGTCGCAGCACGTACGAAGAAGAGTATGCACAACTGCAAGATACTCTGTAATAGATAAATTAGCATGATAGAACTCGATTAAGATGTGCTCTGCTTGGGAAGGAAATGAAGATATTTCTACTCTGTATGATCCTATGATCGACTAGCAAATATCCTACATATGATTATGAATTTGTTTTTGCTCTAAATCGTATCAATATGCCACATTTCTTTGCGCTTATTCTTGATTGCTTTGCCTATTTGTAATTAACAAATCAATTCAATCAATTTAAGTTTTATATAGTTTCTATTAACGTTTCGCAATTGTCAGCCATATAGCTGGAGTGCCATAGCAGCGAGCTAACGACAACAAACTGGCAACGTGGCTATTGCCCCTCTATGCGATTCGCATGCAAAAGCAAGATGACCTTGTGCTTAAATTACGGCACCTTATGCCACAGTCCGAGCGATATCTCTGTACGCAATTAATTGTGTAAATATCTAAACACAACACAACACACACACATAGCTGCGCAACAGGTAAACATTTGCGTAGCTGCCACAAACAGACATTAACCCCGTCTCTTCACATGCCAGCCCCCTGCATCAGGTTTTCGTTTTTGTGGTAGCTTTTTTTCTGTGGTCTTCATGAAAATACTTTCCAAAATGTGTCTAAGGAAAATCTACATACATATATGTATCCATAGATTTATACAAACATTCATATATTTATCTATGTATGTATATTTGTTTGCAAATTCCATAAAAATTCACAAAAATTGAAAATTTCGCAAAAAGCTAACATCGAGCGTTCGAGTGTTCAATTCTAATTTACTAATTCAGCTGCGCGATTCATGCAAAAATTGCTTTGTCCAGTCAATTTATTTGATTTCATCTGAATTACGGAATGACTAACGCAATGAATAAGCAGAAGCAGAAGAATTAGTGAAAAGAAGAATCAGTTGCAAACTTTGGCATTATGAATCAGCAGCTGAAATAATTTCGATCAAGGTGTGGTTCCATTAATCCATTAGCAAACATTGAACGTATTTTGTATTGAGGTCGTAGCCTATCTAAGAATACTATAGACTTTTAGACTCCAAGCGATATGCTTGTTATATGTACCATACTTTCAATTGTTATACATATGTACATATGTATATTCTATGTTGTAGCTTTAATAATCTATATTTTATGTTTCCATAGTTTATGTTCTAGATTCTATGTTCTATATTCCATATTCTATGCCCTATGATATATGCTCTATATTCCCCATTCTATATTCTATGTTTTATGTCTTACGTTCTTTGTTGTGCATTCAATATGCTCTGGCTTCTGTTTCTATATTATCAAGTCCATTTTCTATATGCTTTATTCTATGTTCTATATTCTATACTCCCTGCTGTCCATTCCATATTTTATCTAGTCTACTAAAGTTAGCAACATTTAACTGTTTGTCAACTTTGACAGGAGCTTAAAGAATCAACTTCACTGCTAGACAGAACGAAACGTGATCCTCATCATTTACCAATTTCGAGGTATTAAATATATGTATATAGTATTATATACATATGTATATAGTATTTAACTGCTAGTCAACGTTGACAGCAGTCTGATTGCGTTTGCCGTTCTTCCTAACTTTCTTCTCAGACTAACTGTTTGCATCAGTTTCCTCAGTTTTCATCAGTGATAACAAGTTGTGAATTATAAACGAATTGCCGAATGAATCAGTTGATTTCATTGCATTTGTCGCAGTGTTAAAGTGCTAGTTATATATATATATATATGTATATATAGGTAAGCTTGCGTGTGCACGTGGCTGTTAAAAAATGCGCAGCCTATTTGAACATTTAACAATCGATAAGCTTTGAGCATGATAACCGATAACAGCACAGCCTTGTGACGTAACAGCAGCCAACGGAAGTAAAAACAAGAAACAGTTTCCATGTGAATGAATTTTATTTTTTGTTTCTTTTCCATACTCTCGTTCATAAAGTGGGAAGAGTATATTGGTTTGGTCATAAGTAGGTGTAGCTGGTCGTTCGTTCTTTCACCTGTCTGTATGGATTGAAGGGAGATACATTGAATTTATAAGATATATTCTTGAAGATATCCATTAGAGACCTGGTAAATCATATACTTTTAAATGGGGTTTATCTACTGCAGTGTATAGCTCGAATTTCAAAATGCCAAAAACTCTAATTTTGCTTTTGTTCCCTTCTCTATTCTAATTCTGCATCATCTTCTTTTTCCCAAACCATTATATCTTTGAGTTCTGTTCCCAATCCGTTACTGTGTGGAAAATATTGTTTATACACGCCCACTTTGGGGCATGACAAATCACATTAGACCACTTATTAATGCTATCAAAAGATTATATCAAATGAGTTATTTTTTGTGGGCGTGCTAAATCTTATTTGTTCAGAGCTTCCTCAGTTTCAAAGCTCAAATTGTCATAAATCATTGTTGACCCTCATCACAGATAGATCTATTTAGTTCTATGTTGAGTATGTAGATCTCTTAAGCAATTCAACTGTGTGTGTGAACGAGTATTATGCAAACATTCTTATCCGATTTTCAAACGAATTGTCATTAGTTCGACGCGCAAAGTTGGGCATTTCGGCCCAGGCGTTAGGCGTTATCAACGGTAGCTTGCCTTATCGCCAAGGCGAACAACGTCACCAATTACAGTACAAATAATGAAAAAAAAAAAAAAACGAATGAGATATCTAAGAAATATTTCAATTTCTATGCCAGAGAATTTAATTAAACATAGATATTGAATTATGTTTATTCGAGCTGGCTGGCGATTTACAATTTACAATTCAACTGCAGCTGGAAGGCAATATGGAAAGGGGCATATTGGTTGCTTGATACATTATATGTATAGCTATATCTATGTTACTCTGTCTCTGTTATTATATATACCTTTATGGCATTGCAGATGAACGAACGGACGAGCATTATGCAGTCAGGCTCATGCCAAGGCAAAGTAATTAAGTGTGGGCATATGAGTCAATCCAAACATGGATTCAATATGACAAACTATATATATATGTATGTATATATACATACATATATATAAGTGGGCCTAGCTATATGGCGCTTAAGGACCGGAGTACGATTTCTGTTCACCTGCTCGGCATTGGGTGTAATAAAACAAAGTTAAGATAACTTTTGTCACATTTACTATATACAAACAGATACAGATACAGCTACATCTATATCTTTATACGTATATATATATATATATTTGTTTCTCTATATATATCTGTAGATATTTGTGTATTTGTTTGCTTTGCGTCGTATTGATTCATGCAGATGCAATTTCAATATTTGATTTGCTTTGAGCTTAATTTGTTTGTAATTCGATCTGCGAGCCGTGAATAATATTTGATGAGTGTGAAATGCAATTTGTTGTTTGTCGACGGCTCATTCATAAATCGCGTAATTCAAGCTTCATCAAATTGCCATTCAATATTTTCAAATTTCCCAATTGATTCGAGTCATTCGAATGCATCAATTCATCCAGGCAAATGCAAGTCTTAGAGATCGATTTCTAATTTACCCATAGTTGAGATCTCTTTATATTGATTAGATCAAATGAATGTATTCATTTGGCAGTTTTGCATACATTATGTATGATTCATTGATTCAAACTATTTGAATTAGGTCAATGTATTTTTGTTTGTAGAAGCTTAACTCATTCGTTCATTACTTTAAACAAGTTGAATCAAATGAATATTTAATTGAAAATTTGCTTAATCATTATTCAAAAATTTGTAAATTCAATGCATGCGTTTATTTGTAAATTATTCATTCATTGTTTATTTAAATGTTAGAATCAATTACATATATTCATTCACAAGTTTTTATTCAATTGATTCAAATTATGCAATATTCATTTACTACAACCAAATGAATGCATTCAGCTTTTTATTCTGTATTGATTATTCATTCCGTTCAAAGAAAACAAAAAATGTATGATTATAATGATAATATTATTTGTGAATACAATCATTTCATTCATTTGGCTTATTTTATAGCAAATATTGAATAATGACATTTATAGCTGAATAGGTCAGTAAATCTTAGCTATGAATATATGTATTTGAATCAGTTCATTTATTTGTTTACATTTCGAATGCAGTTTTATATATTAACTAAATGATCCAAATGAATTCTATTACTCATTTCAGTTATTTGTGAATAACATTCGATATGTAAAGAAATAAATGAATGCATTAAAATACTTATATTCATAATTTCAATATAATATCTAGTTTAACTTAGTTAAGGCTTAACAAATGATAGAACTTACAAAAGTAACTGAAGAACTTTGAAAAGCATTTCTTGACTCAAATTGTCGATATCTTAGATCTGTCTTTATATCAACAAGAATACATGTAACCCTAGATTGGACGATTACTGCTAGTGCATTTAGAACTGGAATTTGTATTCGGAATCATATGAATCAGAGTGAATGAAATCATTTTGAATGCTATAAGTTATAATAGGTTTACTTCACTGATATATAGCCATAAAGATATCTATGCTTAACTGCCTTGACTAAGTCAATTCATACGAACTAAACAAATACGCAAATAATTCAATCAACTTATTCGACGACATTCAAATGCTTCAAGTGAATCGAATATGAATCAGATGAATGTTGATCATTTCAAATGGCTCTAAATAGCATATATATCTATTTTATATGCCATATATGCCAGTTAAAATGATATATATAGATATATATGTACATATAAAGCATATATATATGTATGTATATACATCTGTGCTTCAATCTCAATCTCAGCTCGTTTTCAATCGGGCACAGCGAATCCAAGTGGGCAATGTGAATTGCATTAGATTTGACAAATCTTAATTGAAAGAAGTGCGCAGGCGGTGCTAGAATTGTTACAGATCGGCTAGATGAGATGATATATGGTGTTTTTGTTGTTGTTGTTGTTGCTGTTGAGTCTAGCTGTAAATGCTAGAGCGCTGGGTCGACGCTGTCTCGCGCTTATGACAATTAATTGAGCGCGTTATTGTGCACCATATGGATGCAAATATACAAAGACAAACACACACACATTGATGAGTTCTAAAAATATGTCTAGGTATTTGTTATATGTATATAGCAGCATGTGAGACCCTTAAGCCGGAAATGCGACGCGCTTTTCAATTAAGGCAACGGACAAAAAAAAAAAAATGCCCCAAACGGGCATATCCGACTTGCCGATACTCTGTCAATCAAATCAATAATAAATTACTTTATGATTATGATGCTCGAATCTTGTAAGGCTGCGAGCTAGTTAGATCTTGAACAGACTAAACTAGCAAACATATAGAAATGTATACTACGTTCTTCTTCTTCCTTTTCTGTTACTAAAGACCATATATTTTGCATAAACCAGGCCTTTAGCTTTGTTCTTATTCAGGCAGATGTCTGTATCTGTTGCGATTTGAAGTTGGAATGCCAGTTGATTCCTTCATCACATTTAGAGAAATTTTCTATAGTAATATTGTAGCAAAATGACAAAGACTTTTCACTATTTATAAATTACATAAGACTCAAGATTATGTTACTCAAATGTCATGGCAAAAAATGTTTAGAAAATAGTATGATACCAATTTGACCTAGAAGTTAGAGTGTTCTAGCCGTAAGTGCTCGACTAGGACATACCTAAATTCTCTGCACTTTCTTAATTATATATAGACTTTTTCGATAAAAAGTTATCGAAATAAACTACATCTTCTATGCAGGCATGAAATATATACTAAAATTTTTCATTTCTAGCATTTTAGATAATCTTTCTCTTCTTTTCTCTTAGCATACTCATGTCATCCCTTAGCTGCGGCCGATAAAAATATAACGTGAGCCTAGACAACGGCTCAACGATCTAAAAAGTGACACTTGACTAAACATCTGCGCACTTGTATGGGAAATACGCCCTTTCAGTGACTTAAGTAGTTTGAAGATTCTCATGTTAGGTATATAAGAAGTAAATTTTAAGGAAGTAAACAGTTCGTATTATGAGTTCGTCGTCAAGATGGGAGAGAATAGAGATTCTAGCTCTTGACTAGATCGACTCAGCTTCCCCTAGTAACTTATAAGATCCGCCACGGCTACTCCTACCTATTGCATACACTATCACAAGGCGGAGCTCTGAGTTCGAAATATCAATTGATCGTAATTTTTTTTAAACTGATGCAGATTTTTTCAAAAATTGTCTTGAGTCAACAAAAGAATTGTCAAAGATCATATTCTGTATGTCAATAATAAAATTTAACCCATTCTTCAATATAATCTCGCTCTAAGTAAATTAGTTAATGATCTACTGTGATTTGTGACCATCACAAATCAGCTGATCGATTGTGAATAGTCGAACTCATCGTCTATCTGAATGTATTTTCCCACCTAAATATATGTGTCTCAAAGCCCTGGGGCTGATCTGATTGATAACTTTATTATTTATAGACATATACCGAGCTACCGGGGCGCTGATAAGTCCCCTCTACAATCTATTGCCATTGAAACTGATACAAAGCAAACAAAAAAAAAAAATGAAGGGGAAGAAGAAGAGTCCAAGTCGAAGCGGAATTTCAATTTTCACGCTTCTTAACCTGATGCATGCCCGCCGAGATTATATACTTGTCGAACAGATAGTCCCCAATATCGCTCTTGGCCCGCTCCAATTGGCGTATGAAATCGGCCAATATCTTCTGACCATCCACTTGCTCCTGCAGAAAGTTTGCCTCAATGAAATCGCATAGATTCGGATCGTTCTCCTTGCCGGCCAGCGCATGCACATCCAACAGATGCTGATTCACCTCCATTTCCATTTGGAGCGCATGCTTCAGTGCGCCCAGCGCATCCACAAACTCAGCCAGTGGCTCTGGCACAGTGGTCAGACGTATTAGGCCGCCACGTTTATTCATATATTTCATGATCAGCTCGGCATGATCGCGCTCCTCCTGGCTGGCCTTCAGAAAGAAAGCATGTATGCCCGGTAAGCTGACGTCGGCTCGATCGAAGTGATATGCCTGCGAGAGGACTGAATTATTATCCAGGTAGATCTATTCCAGCATTATGAACTGATATACCATACATCTAAAGAAAGATCTATATCTATATCTGTGCATATCTATCTATCTATCTATATCTATATCATATAAAATATCTCATACAGCTCTAACTATAGCTCTGCCCATCTCAATTTATACAACATTATCTAGTTCTATATAGCTTATCTATCTCCTATTCAACCATCTCTAACTAGAGCATTATCTACATCTATATATGTGTATGTAGTTCTACCTAAATTCATCTACCCGTCATGCACATATAGATACATTTATAGGACTGTCAACTCTTTCCATCCTTCTAAAACATTATAGATATTACCATAGCTAAATATTGATGGCACGCCTTTAGCTCCATATTGATCTGATCATTCAATTTGTCTTCGCAGCTTTTTGCAAAATTTTGTCGCATGATCATGCAAAATCGACGCAAGACCAGAGCACAACTCTTCGCCATATCTATGCAAATCACAACTTATCAAATACGAGGCTAGAAACCAAGAACAACAATTTTACGCATTTACCGAAAATTTGTAGATAAATAAATTTAGTTTTTCAACGAAAATTTTCTGATTTTTGTTGCCAGGTAACTAATAAATAAATATTTCAGTGTAGATGTTATAGATAGTTTAATACTCTCTCTATATATAATGATAGAGAAATACTTGGAAATATTAGGTGTAATATCTATATATATATAGGTCTTACGTCTGAGAGATCAAAGATACTCTTCTTTGTTTATATTTGAGAGATTTTTTAAAAGCAAAACGCATAAAATTTTAACAAAAGTTCTACCTTATAGACTATAAAATATTTCCCTGAAAGATATACAAATATTCAATGAAAATCATTTGAAATTTATAAGTTTTCGCATAAAATGTTCATATTCCAGTATATAAGATTTCAATGCCATAACCCAAAGACTCTAAACCTAAGATATAGTAAACTATTTAAGTGGTTCCCAAAGTGAATCATCTAAAATTCAGAAAGTGAAAGAAAGAAATTTGAATTTGCTGTAGATCAGTGAGAAGATGGAAAACTTTTCGAGAATATTATATTATAAATATTATATATGCACTTATATAAAGCTTGTATGCAAAATGAAAACTAAAATTTAAAGTTTCGATCAGATGAAAGATTCATGTCGTAGAGATTCATTTCGTAGAGACATACGCCTTGGGTCACTGGGTTCAAAGTGCGCCGACGAACAAATGTGATTTCACTTCTTCTCTTATTTTTTTCTTTGTTTCGTGTCAATGGAGCACTTAGACAATGCACACACACGCACATGTACACACACGCACATGTACACACACGCACACACACACATAGTCCATGTTATATGTTTGCTTAGACAACAACAACGGACAGACATGATGTTAAGTAAACTCAAGTTATTGTCATTTACTTGTATTAAGTGAGTGGAAAACGACTTTTTGCTCAACTTTTGTTGAATACCCTGTATAAAAGTGCAAATCGGGTATATATGGCATAACGTTATATAAGCTTTGAATAGACTAAAGTGGGCGTGGCCTGACCTATTAACTATCGATTATATTGCAAGGAACATTACAGATCTTGTGAGATTTTTTGTATGATCTTAAGAAATCTTTTAAAGAGAAATTGCGAGATCTTGAGAAATGTTTTGAAAGATCTTAAAAGAATGCTTGAGAGATCTTGAGAAATGTGTGGACAGATCTTAAGAGATCATTTGCAAGATCTTAAGAGATCGTTTGAGATACATCTCTAAGAGAGACTTAGGAGATTTATAAAACATATAGGCCCCTTTAGAGCAAGTTTTTCTCTCCAATTTTTTTCATTTAGCCAAGAAATCGATTAAAAACAATGTGAAAATTCAGAGAAAATTTTCAGAGTTGAAAATTCTACATTGAATAGATATATGTATATAAAGATACAGACCTGCTTTCAATATAACCCCAAATATAGTTAGCCACATCTTTAGGATATTTTCAAGTCGTGTCAGTTTTAATTGTTGTTTTCTCTTTTATTTTGTTTCTTTTTTTTTTTTTTTTTGCCTTATGCGAACGAGTTTCGAATATTATCTTTCGCTCGTGTCATATCCACTAAGTAACTTACGCACATTAAACAGATATATACATATATATTAATAAGCTCACAGACAGAGTAAGGGAGATAGATGAACAGAGAAGCGTTGGCCTTTTCACTCGAAATAATAAACATTATTTTGGGGCACATGAAGCGCAAATCATCGTTAAAAATCACACAAAAATGTGCTCAAGATTGACTTGGCTAACGCTCAAATAGTTACGTGTTACACAACACTATATATATAGGAAGAAACTGCAGACAGTTCGTTCTACTCGATTTTCTGTACAGCATAAATTAAATAAGTTCTGGCTATAAATATAGAGCTTATGGGTTCAAAGTGGAAACTAAAAATTAAAAAAAAAAATAAAAGAAAAATGTTAACCGTAAAATAATTGTTGTATGTTATAATATTAACATACATCTGTACATATATTAGATCACATGTTTCGTTTAGCATGCGGATTATATTATTTTCATATGTAAACAAATCATATACAAAATATTTATATATCCATCACTTGCTCTATATTGTTTATGATCTTCAAGAGAAGTGTGAAAATTAATTTTGCCCAGTTCATATATTATCGCTGATTGATTTCCCAAAAAAAAAAAAAAAAAAAAAAAAAAAAAAACTGCCAAAAAATATTTAATTTTTCGCTTATTTTTATCAAGTTTTTTTCACGTCAATCGCTTAATTTAAACGCAAACGTTTGCATTGGTAACTAAATAAAAATATATATATGTATGTATGTATATGCATGGCATATAAGCGGCAGGCAGAGACATAACCACACATCAAATACCCTATATAATTTTAAATTTAATAATAATTTGTTGATTCTGGCAAGCTAAAAGCTAGCTTAATAACATTTTAAATTATAGCATTTCCAATTGGACTATAACATTCCATGTTATTCCCATTCAAATTCTTTTCACACACATTTGCATATTAACATAAACGCATATCCTCATTATTACTGTTTCAATTTCAATACACACACACACACACATATGCATATTAACATATCAGCCAATTAGAATTTGTCACATCATGTTAACGTCAGACATTAACATAGTAACAACATTTGATTTACTTCTATCTACAAAATACGATATGTTTCGACCAGAGCATTAAAGAAAAGTTTTAATGGATATTTTTTGCTCTTTTTTTTTTGCCATTTAATTCAATAAATTTTGCTGTGTTCGATTTACATGCATAAATGTGTATGTCATAAATTGGCAAATGTATGTGCTGTACATTATATACATAACTACATTGTATGTATGTATGTATTCATGTTGTTATAGCATGATACATGTATCAGCTATCGGTTATTTACTTAGCTCTGGTTTATAAGTGAAATGCGTTTATTTGCTTTTAATGTAATTTATGCGCGCGCCAGTGGAATTTTTGTCGATCGCATGTTCTTTTTGAAATTCAATTTTTGTTTGTTTTTATTTCGCTTTTTTTGTTGCTGATCAAATTAAATTTGCAAAGAATGCAGAAATTTGCGCTCATTGTAATTACCAAAAATATAACTGTTATCGTGTAACATGAGAGTGAATCAGCATGTTTGTGTGTGTGTGTGTGTGTGTGTTTGTGTACATTAACAGTGCAGTATATCCATTAAGCATGGAGAGCATTTGCAGTGAACATCAAACTGTTGCTGCTGCTACACACACACACACACACACACACACACCGGGTGTTAATTGTCGAGAAATGTATTTTTTCCGTTTTCATTCTAAAATTAAACTGAGCGGCTGCAAAGTGGTTGCTGGCTTCTTGGACTTGTTGATCTTGTCTTCTCCATACGGCAAATGCCGCACGAACGTAGACGGATGATAACGGCAATTGAACCCCAAAATAATGAAAAGTGACGTCTGCGCTGACGCTAGCGACGCACACACATACTTGCATTTGCTCATACATATATGTATGTATATACATACATACATACATATGTATGTGTTTGTGTGCATACGCCTGCCCGAAATGAGGTGGTAGGCGAATTACGAAAGCGAATGCGATAAGCAAGAAGGTCAATAAATTGGCTGCCATGTGCACAAATACGAGCAAACAACAAGCAGAGACACACACGCATTTTAAACCGCGTGCACATATGGATACACATACACATACATATTTAGGACTAGAGATGGACACGTGTTTTCACTTGCAACAGGAGCAGCTGTAGCATTTTGAAACTCGAACAGCTGCAAGTGTTGGAGATGTATAGCATTTACATTTCTATTATTAAAACTAAAATATTGTTCTTATTAGCTACTTTATATATTTTTTAATTAGGTTTTTATTTAACATGTGCTAAGCAATGTGATCGCTTCGTGCTCAAGTCACGAAATAAAACACGACACGTGCTCAGTTCTGGGTAGGACACGATTGGCTCTCTTTTTTGCTTGCCACGCTTTGATTGGCGCGTGGACCACGTGCAGAAACGCTCTTTAAATTACGAGCAATATCGAGAGACAGACAGTGAGAGAGAGAGAGATTGAGAACAAGCGTGTGAACAAGAGCGAAATATAGATCAATATTGTTGTTTTTCTTTTCGTGTAAGACTTACCGGCTTTTTAGCCGCCAGCGGCTTATTGATCAAATTTAAATGTGGCTCAAAGTCCTGGCCAAAGCGTTCGATGAGTAAATTTTCGGCAGCCTCCTGGGGGCATTCCTCCTGCTGCACCAACTCCCAAATGTCCTGCGGTATATAGCAGCTGAGCACCAGGCCCAGCAGCAGCCCGATCACAAAATAATGATTGCGACTCAACGCGGACGGTCTACGCATCTTTCAGGCGTATCGCAAATTGAATTCTCACATACATACATATATGATGCTGATGCACAATGGCACTGTTGTCATGTGTTCATTGTGCTCTTGTTGTTGTTGCTGCTGTTGTTGTGACGCGCACAATTGATTTTCCTCCTGTTGTTTCGTTTCGATTGATTTGGGTTTTCTTTCTCCTTAGATTCGTTTATTTTGTTTTTTTTGTTTTTTTTTTTTTTTTTTTGCGGAAGCGATAAGCAGCCAGAGAACTCAAACAAGTGCGCTGACTGTGCCGGCTAATTTTGGCATTAGTTGCGCCTTGTTGTTGCTATTATGATTGCTGGACGCACTTGCGTTTATCTGCGATCGTTATTGTTACTAAAGCCGTTTGGCGCATTTTTAAAACAGATTCACAGGTACATCAGCGATCACCAGATCATCAGTACTTAACACCAAACACTGCACACATTGATTCGTATCGAGACGTTAATGGTACGAAATGCTTTTGAAAAAAAAAAGAGAAGTTAAACAAGCGCAAACAAGCGCCGCCTGGCCGCCGCACACCGCGTAATGTAAAAAAATGGGATCTTTCTATCTGCAGTCGTTTTGCACATTTAGCAGCGACTCGTCTGCTGTTAGCCGGCTGTTACTATTACCTGCTAACTGGCTCTGCGACTAAAGCCTCTGGCATTTGCTAACTGGCTGCTCTGTTAAGGTGATCTGTTTTAAATTGGTATGCTGCACACAGCTGATGTGAGACATACAAAATATGCCAACAGATGTCTTGGACTTTAATTGTTTGTTAACAAAGTAAACGAGCATAAATACTTATTTAATTGATTAGAATTAAATATGCACTTGGCTTTTTATTAATTTCATTTTGACAAATTTTCAATATATTCCAAGTATAAATATATTAACACGCAGCATACATGGCTGAAGTCTGGTAAAATGCCCACATATGTTAATTTATTGCTCTTCTCTGCGTTAACATTAGTGTTATCCGCTTGCGCTGCTGTTTGCTCAGTTTTGCGTTGTTAATTTTTTTTCGCGTTCGCGTTCGCGTTCGCGTTTGCATTGTTGACATTGGCGAAAAAGGAAACAAAATAAAAAATTCGTCAAGCTGGCCGGGATGGCAGTGATTGTGTTGGATAATGGGGCGTATACGGCCAAGGTGGGATTTGCCACCCAGGACGAGCCCCAGGTGATGCCCAACTGCATCATGAAGGCGAAGAGCGAGAGGCGGCGCGCTTTTGTGGGCAACCAAATTGACGAATGCCGCGACACCTCAGCCCTCTTCTACATTCTGGCCTTCCAGCGTGGCTACTTGCTCAATTGGGACACCCAGAAGACCGTTTGGGACCATATCTTCAGCAAGGAGGGCATTGGCTGTACACTGGAGAATCGCAATATTGTCATCACCGAGCCCCAAATGAATTTTCAGAGCGTCCAGGAAGCGATGCTCGAGATGCTCTTCGAGGAATATCGCGTGGCTGGGATGTACAAGACAACTTCCGCGGACCTAGCTGCGTTTAACTATGTGACTGATAGCGAGGATCGGACCACAATGCAGTCGCTAAATTGCATCATCATTGATGTGGGCTACAGCTTCACTCACATCGTGCCCTTTGTGCTAGGCCGACGCGTCCAGGAGGCGATCCGTCGCATTGATGTTGGCGGCAAAGCTTTAACGAATCATCTCAAAGAGCTCATCTCGTATCGTCATCTTAATGTCATGGATGAGAGCCATGTGGTGAACCAAAATCAAGGAGGATGTCTGCTTTGTGGCTGAAGATTTCAAGGATGCGATGACCGTGCATCAGAGCGAGAAGCGTCGGAAGGAGATCGCCATCGACTATGTCCTGCCCGACTTTACGACCGTAAAACGTGGCTACATTCGTGTGCCGGGCCGTCCACGTCCCGATGAGGATCAACAACAAATGGTGCCACTGTGCAATGAACGCTTCACTGTGCCAGAGCTGCTTTTCAATCCTTCGGACATCGGCATCCCACAAGTGGGCATACCGGAGGCTGTGGCCGATTCCCTTCGTGCGTGTCCCTGGCAGGCGCATCGCGAACTCTTACTCAACATTCTCATTGTGGGCGGCAGTGCACAATTTCCCGGCTTCTTGCCACGCCTCAAACGCGATTTGCGCTCCCTCGTTCCGGATGATTTAGAGGTCGCGCTCATCTGCCCAGAGGATCCAGTGCGTTACTCTTGGTTTGGCGGGCGCGAAGTGGCCACTAGTCCAAATTTCGATGAGTTCATCTATACGCGAGATGATTATGAGGAGTTTGGCGTTCATGGAATGCAGCATCGTTAAAACCACACAACCAATCACCCACCCACCTACATCTCCCATTGATTAGGTTTATAATAATTGTACAGCTCAATAATATGTGTATCTCGCCCATCGGCATGTGTGTGTGCCATCCAATAATTGTATTATATACATTGATCTATGCACGCATCGTGTTTCACACACATACATACATACATACGAATATAATAAAAATGAAATGAGTAAATTATTTGCCCAGCGCTGATCAAATTTCCGCTGCACTCTCAACAAGTGGCGACAGCCAACTGCCAAAAAATCTCGTGTGATCGAGTGAGATATACGCTGTTCGCACTGCTGCCAATTTAGCTATTTTCCCACTAGATCTAGTGGGTTGCAACAAGCAAATGCGGGATAAATTATGAAATGGCGGCTAGCGGGTATTATAGCTATTTTTTAAGAAACATTAGCTTTACTTCATATTTTTGAAACATCTGGTAGCTTGGTGTATTTTTATGCTCTATGATGCCACATTTTCATACGAATAGTATTTTTTCATTTGAATGGCAAAAAACATCAATAAGCCAAACGAGCATTCAATCTTATCGATGTCTGTGAAGTCTACCGAATCGTGTTTTATGCCATCACCAAGAGGGTATTTTACAAATTTTAAAGCTCGAGCGGAAGTTAATAATGCCAAAAATGTATAAGCAAAAACCGCGTATTATATGGATCCTGAATTAAAAAATTGGTTGACTTTAGATACAGATGACGAGGGCAAATGTTATTGCAAATACTGCAAATCTAGCATTAATGCCAAGTTTTCAGACTTGCACGCACATGCCAAGAAGGCTAAACACAAGTTAACTTCAGCGGATTTTGCACAGCCTAACAAACTACCATTTGTTTCTTTAATCTCATCGAAAACTTGCGATCAAGAAGCGGGACTATGTTTGTATATTGCATCACATTGTTCAATCAAAGCTGTGGACCATTTTGGATTGCTGTGTAATATTTTACAAAACTATCAATTACAATAAATATCATATTTGAAGATACTGACTACGCCTCCAAGAAAAATGCTGCCACGATTGCAAATTACCAGTAGCATGTTTGAGAAAGATAGGGACCAATGTAACCTCCATAAACAAAAAGGATGAAGATGAAGTCATGATGAAATCTTATAAAATATTGAAATAACCGGAAAATTATATTCTAACGTTTTTTTAGCTATGAAGAAACATTTCTAGCTATTTCTAGCGTTTTTCAAAGGCTGATTTAGCGTTTTCATGCAACGAAATGTGGGCAGCACTGGCTGTTCGTCCAAAAGTACCGTTCTTTTCTGATTTGCCCACTCTCACCGCTCTCTCAAAGGCATGCATGTAGGTGTGTACATATACGCATAGGCGCAAAGTATTGCTGCATTATTGAAGAGTTTGTGACGTGGGAGATGGTATTTTTGGAAAGGGTAACAAGACGAGACTTTAAAATTTACAAATGGAAGATCAGCATGCATGCTCACGCACACATACACACATGGACATTCGTGTAACTGTATGCGTATGGTTGCATAGAGTCAAAAATAAACAAAATTCAAGTACTGTAGACAGAGAGGAGAGAGAGAGAGAGAGAGATAGAGAGCGATAGCTACAGATATACTAATCAGTTGCTTAGTTGGGGTCATTAAAACTAACAATTTCGTTTGTTTTTGTTACATTTTTTTTTTTTTGTAATTTTATATTTGAGCTACATACTTGCTATGTACATACGAATATGTTGATTTAATGTTTACGCTAAAAACAATGTCCGTTTTTAGTGGTTAGAACTAAATTTGCGTAGCTACAGAAAACAAACTTAAGCATATTTGCAACAGTTTCTCGCTGGCTTATCAAGCTGCAACATTATTTGAGTACAGCAGCTTAAATATATTGCAGACGATTGATAATTGAAATAACAACAAGCTCTAAACTCTACATAAACTTAGATAATTTAGTTTTTTTTTTTTTTGCGAGGCGGGTTGCGATTCCGTAATTAGAGAAAGAAACGAGTGCAAAACGCTTTACATGCTAAACGATTCGCCGCAGCCACACGTGCCCTTGATGTTCGGATTATTGAAGACGAATTCGCTGGATAGCTTCGATTCGACAAAGTCCATTTCGGTGCCTGTAACACAAAAACAGAAACGCAATTAGATTACATCTATTCGATCGATTATATAATGCAGCTGACTTACCTAGCAAAGAGAGTTGAGCCTTCTTATCAATAAAGACCTTCACGCCATCCTGTACAACCTCCTCATCTAATTTATCTGTGTGAAAAATCAATTCCAGTAAGTCACATGTTAAGTAAAGAGAATAACTTATATGGGTTACCTTTAGTGCTGGCATAGTCTAGCGTATAGGAGAGTCCATTGCAGCCGCGCTGCCGCACGCCAACTTTGAGGCCGATCTGTGAAGGCAAATAGATGGGAAACATATTCATATTGCTTATTGACAGGCTGACCTATTGACTTACCACATCTGGCTTGTCTTGCAGCAGTGTTTTGATGCGATGCACTGCAGCGGGCGTCTGTTGAATTGAGCATCACAAACAAAAATAAAAGTAAATATTGATAAGCAATATTCCGACTGTTATTTCATCAATTTTGTATTTCGTCAGCACTTACCAGCGTCAATGCAGCACGCGTGGGTATTAATTTGCGTCCCTTAACTGCGCGAACCGTTGCCGTTGCCACAACACGTGTTGCCATTTTTGTTCTAGATTTATATAATTTGTTTTTTTTTTTTTTTTGCTTACAATTTCAACAAATTCTGTGCTTTACGAAAAGTGTTAAAAAACTGTGAAACAATGTTTTATTTAGTGCTGTCAAATACCATGGGAACTATCGAACGTTACATGAGTATCGATATGTAATTTCGTGACCAATTTTAAATTCCATAGACATATTGTTTGTTTTAACTGCCGTTGGGGTGGTCCAGGGATTGATGTTTGTCTCCATGGTATTAATATGTAAATATATATATATATATATTTACTGTACTTTATGTCATATTAAGAATCTAAAGCTCGCGGCACAATTGTTGAACCGGGCATACGTTAACAATCGTCAAGTTTTTGAGATGACCGACGAACAGCTGTGTACAATCGATAATAATTTTTACACTTTTAGTATTTTGCATGTGGCGCGTTTGGTATTTTTATTTAAAAGTGCTGAAAAAATACATTATGCAAATTGAATTATGTAAGAACTGTAAAAATTTAAAAATATTTTATTTTTTAGAATGATAAAATTAGACTAAAAATTTGCATGCAGAGGTGTAAACGTATTACCCTATCTTACACGGGGTTCATTTTGCCTGCTAAAATATTAAACTTGTCGGCTATTTCAGCTATAGATATAGATTCTTTTCCCATTATCGGCAATTCAAGCCGCAATTCACAATTCACAATTCGCAAAAACACAAGTTTTTATTTATTTGTCTTTATTATACAGAGAAGGAAAAAAGTTTAACATAGATTGCAGTAGAATGAGAAAAAAAAAGATATTATTGCTAGCTGCGGTGAATGGCTCAAATCTCAGGATAGGCACTGCCAATGAGGCTCTTGCCCCTGTAGCGCCACGAATAGGTGACAATGCCGAACTTGCTGTTGCCCAGCGACACGGGGCAGGTGCGATCAGGACGCAACTGGAAGCAGACAGTGTACAGGGCTAATTCCAGCTCCGGCGAGGTGCCAATGAACATGGTATCAACGGGCTTATTCAAACCCTGATGCGTGAAGCGAACCTTTAAAACTTTGCCCTTCTGCAAGGGAAGACGATGAAATGGCAATGGTGGTGCCAGCGAAAGGGTAAAGACTATCACTTACCGTGCCAATGTCCTGCTCCTTCATATAGCCCTTGTAGTCGAACCGTCCGGCCTGCTCCTCCTCGTTGACATAGACCCAATTGTGGAAGCCGATGATGGTGCCGTTCTTCACCTCATGGACGAACACATGCTCAAAGCCAGAGCTGCCAATCTTGCCCTGGCCGCGTGAATATTGTGTGAACCACAATTCCTTGACCAGATCACGGTGCGTCTTCGGATCGGGCGATACCACACCCTTCTGCTGCAAGAACAACATTGCAGCGCGCATGACACTGGTTGACATCACTGCATCGAGGAACTCGTTCTCCTCCTTGCGCTCATTGGCCGTCACATGCTCGTTGACCAGCGTATCCTGCTCATAGTTGTTGAACAGCAGACGCATCTTGGCTATGGTCAGTGGCTCCAGGGCTTTGGCACTTACGCTCAACAGACTGGCGTGGGGAATTGAAAAGGAATTTCAGAGATTTCTGGAATAATCTCAGCTGTAAATCTACTTACGGCTGTGGCGCCTCATCGCCGCTATCAATGGAACGCGTGCGTCCTTGTATATTAACTGTAATCTCACTCAGCTGACTGTTCGACTCCTTGGTATAGAGCTGTTCGGTTAGCTGGCGAATCTCATCGTCGGTGGCCAGGGAATTGCCCGAGGATTGGAAGCCCGGACGCACGGTGGTCGTCGAGCCAGGCGTGTGTGGCACAAAAGAGACACCCGAGGCGCCACCCACGGTGGTGCTGCTGCTCCCACTGCCAGCTGGTGTCGTGGGCGTAACTCCAGCAGCTGGCTTGACAGCGGGCACAGCTGGATGCACCGGCGTCGGCAGCGGCACCTGCCAGGCCGAGGGCGAGGTCGGTGTGCCTGGTGTGCGCGGCGTGGGCAATGCTGGATAATCCTCCTTGATCGAGGGACGACGCGGTGCAGGCAAACTGGGAAACTCATCGCGGTGCTGGCCGGGCCTTAAGGTGGTTGTCGTCGAGCTGCCAAAGCGCAAATCAATGCCACCGGGCTGCACATTGGTGCGTGGTCGGGGCGTGGTTGTTGTCGTTGTTGTACTGGTTGTGGTTGTGGTGGTGCTGCTGGTTAGCGGCGCCAAGCCAAAGCCTGGATGTGGTGCAGGTCCACCACCGCCAGCGGCTGCACCGCCCGAATAGCTCAAATCGAAGCCGCTGGGCTGCGACTTCTGCGGACGATAGGGCGCAAAGCCAGGTGGCAAATTGGGAGCTGTCGAGGCTGGGCCACTACCTGCACCGCCCAAACGGCCAGCTGGGAAGCTAGCTGGAGTTGTGCCACCCACATTATGCTGCTGCTGATGCTGATGTCCACTGATTGCTGGCCACTGTGGTCCGTGAGCGGATGGGGCACCAATGGGCGACGAGCTGGGCGTGTCGGGCCTTGGGCCCAGCGGCATTAGCGGCGCATGCGAGATGACCAGCGGCGGCGGCTTCTGAGCGGGCGTGACTGCCACAGCTGCTCGAGCGGTGCTCGTGCTGGGTCTCACTGTGGTCGTCGTCGTCGTCGTCGTTGTCGTTGTCGTCGTCTCGCTGCTGCTGCTGCCGCCAAAGAACTTCTTGAAGCCGCCAAACCAGCCGGACTTCTTGGTCGTCACCTCCACATCAGGCTCGGGCGTTATCTCAATCTCGGTCTTGTAGCCAGCTGTTGTATGGACAAAGGCAGGTAAGTTGATGAATCCATTAACCGCCGTCGACGTTTACCTACCTGCAATTTGGCTTTGGCTGGCGATGACAGCGCAAACAAAGAGCGCGCTCAATGCCAGGTAACGCATTTTGTTGCTTTTTTTTATTATTTTGTTTTACTTGTTATTGAATTGTGTTTTTATGTACTTGCTTTACGGGCTGCTTGAACACAACCAACTGGTCAGAGATTCAGCGCACGACTGAGACCTAACACCAGAGACACGACTTCCAGCGGCTCGACGCGGCGAAATACTTACTCAGACGGGCATCCGCCACATCTCTGCTCTGTTGTTGTTGATTTTATTTCGGTTCCGAATACCCTGTAAATATTGTGTGTAGTTGAAATGGGCTGTATTGACTGTAGGGTTTGGCAAGTTGATAGAACTTTTGTTGAATGTCCATAAGCAGAACCTCTTTGACTCTGTCGCTCTCTCATCCGCTGTCTCGCTATTGTTGCGTCTGTAGGATGTATTTTTTTAGTTATATGCAAGTCCATTCGTATGTCCAGTATTTAGTCTGTCCTTTTTGTCTATCCGTCTCGCGCTTTATTCCTCTATCTATTTGTCAGTCTCTCGGGTAATATCTTGTTGCTTGTCTATCAATCTATCGTCTCTCTCTCTCTCTCTTTCTCTCTCTCGCTATCTCTCTCTTCTTATTGCCTGTATTTCAATCTTACATCTCTCTCTCTCTCTCTCCCTCCTCTCTTCTCTCTGTCAGTCAATCAGTGTGTCTCTATTCCTCTGTCTTTCTGTCTCTCTGAATCTCTCTCTCTCTCTCTCTCCCTCTCTCTCTCTCTCTCTGAATCTTTTTCCCTCGTCTTCCTGTCTGTTTTTCTTTATGGATTTAATGATCTTCAGTCCGTCTCTCTGTCTGCTTATATGCCTGTTGCTCCATTTCTATGTCTCTCTCTGTTCGTCTATCAATCTGTTTGTATCCATCCTATGCCAGTTCGCTCATTCATCCCTTTATTCATCTCTCCATCCATTCATCGGCATTTTCCCCGCTTTCTCTTCAGCTTTATACCTTTTCGCCTCTTGCTCTATATGAACTCTCAACTATTTGGCTATCCATCTCTTAGGAATCTTCTAGATCGCCTCTTTTTCAGGGGTATTTTCTAGTCTGGCATTCTCCACTGTTGCACTCTTACTTATATTTCTCTTTGTATTAATGAGCTGATGTAGCTGCTGTCGTACACCATTTAGCGTGGGCTTAGGCCGGTGATCGCAGTTTCGCTACTTCAATTAGTTTTGGGTATTTCAGTGTTAATAATTATTTTTGGCTCTTCGTGGCAAAAAAGTTGAAAGGGCTTTAGTCTAGCTACAGTCTAGCTACTCTAGTGAACTAATATAGCACATGTATAAATATACATACATATACATATATATTTATATATATATAGCTATAAGGCTGTTTAGCGCTTTGCTCTATTTGCAGATCAAAAACAAGTTTCTTGCTCACTCTGAAACCTGTAAGCGAGCTATGAATTTGTAAGCACTGCGAATTTGTATAAATTTCTAGAAAATAGATTAAAATTAAATACTAATAATACTATTAATTACAATGCAAAGAATTGTCATAATAGTAAAGGTAGAAATCGTAAACTTTAAAGCTGCGCTGTATTCTGTAATATTTCTTAGAACCGCAAATAGCTTTGCTAGGCCTGAATGTACTTATATAACAAAAATTGTCTAGAATATATAAATATATGAACTGTTTGGTATACTAAGAATTAGTTTCTTACTCGATAAAGAAAATAATCGATTCGCATAGTCTCTATATGGGCAATTTAACCAAATTTTAATCGATTCACATTATGAGTTCAAAGAAATCTTCGAGCCGGAATTAGATATTTTAAACGATCGAATCGTTTATCAGTTTCGATTGGATATTCGACTTATAGACTTATAGATCATTTGGTATTCCAGTTTTGTTTTGATAGGCGAAGCTGTATACATAGATGATATATTTCGATTTTCCAAGAATGACCGACTCGAATCGATTCGAACCGATTACAGCTGTAGTGGATATTGAAGTCGTTGCGCTGGACTTACTTTTCGCTAACTAAATTCATTTGAACTTGCGAGAGTTGTGGAGCGCAAGTTAAGAGGGTTGGGAATTTGTATTTTTTTTTTTTTTTAGCTTTATTCTGAGAATGTGCCGCAATTATGTTATATGCAGAGCTTAATAATGCGCTTTAATTGCAACCGGGGGAAAAAAATGCTGAAAAACGAAAATAGGATTTGTACATTTGATTTGATTTGATTGGATTTGATTTGGTGACTTACATAAAATGCTAATAAACAAAATGCTGCCTCTTGAAGCTTAGCAAACACTTTGTTTCTCTCTCGCTCTCCCTTTCGCACAATCAAGCCGGACTTTAGGGTAATCGGGGTGGGTTGCGGGGGCAAGCGGACGACCCCAATTCCGTTTCGACTCGTCACAATTATAAATTGCACTCTCGATGTTTGTTTACGATTCCGAAAGTGGGGTAGATTGACTATGAACAGCATCTAGTATATATTTGTATATTTATATATATTTCTGATCAGCATTACGTATCGATAAGTATTGGTTTCAAGTCTTGATTTCCTTGAGTTCAAATCTCAGCAATCTTCAAGCTAGAGAAGTAAAGCAATTCCACATAGATTATATTGCCAAGAAAAGTTTTGTTGGTCTTTCAAATTTTACAAATATCAATGAAAATCGATTTTCCTTCTCTTTTCTTGGGTATCTCGTAGTCGTGCACATCCGCTTCGTTCACTTTTACTTCAATCTTTTTAAATGTTGTTTGCTTTGAGCTCACTTCTAACAAATAACAAAAAACTGAAAACTTGACACTGTGGAACGCTTATCAATTTTAAATAGAAAAAAGGCCATTGGGAAAGGTTAAGCATTCATTATATGCATATATATATATTCTATATATATGTATATGTATGTATATTGAAGCATCTATATGAACACTCTCAATATGCACACATCCGTTGGTTAAGGTAATTGGATAGAATGAATGTATTTGAATAGTTTCGTATTTATGGCTTTGCAAAATGTTTGGGAATTAATAATTCTGTAAACATTTATCTCTTTATCATTTATCTCTTCTCTTCCGATACCCTTTTTTTTTTTTCCTCTTTATATCTAATTTTGCATTTTCTTTTCGTTTTCTCTTCTTCTCCTTCTCCTTGTTCTTCTTCTCCTTTTCCTTATCGTTCTTCTCCTTCTCCATCTTCTTCTTCTTCTTCTTCATCTTCTTCTTCTTCTTCTTCTTCTCCTTCTCCTTCTCCTTCACCTTTCCCTTCTCTTTCTTCTTCTTCTTCTCCTTCGCTTTCTTCTTCTCCTGCTGCTTCTTCTCCTTCTCCTCTTTTTGGTTTTTCCAGTCTTCTTATTCGCTTCTCTTTTTCTCCTCGGTTTCTTCTCTATTCTCCTCTTCTGTAATTCTTCTCATCCTTCTTCTTCTCTTTCTTCTTCTACACATTTGGTCCCTTACTATTGCTAACCTCTTCTTCTTTCTGTCTTTCTCTCTTCACTACACTTTGCTGTGCACTTTTGTAAGTCTTTGTTTAGCTTCAAGTGTTTTTTAAATGTTGCATACCTTTAGACTTGTGTTTATAATCAGATACGATAGACATCTGAGTAGAGCCGATGTATATATGTTTCCCACTCTAGAGCCTTATATCATATCTTTTTCTTTCGCTCAAAGGAGTTATTAAACAAATATTTGAATTTATTAATATATTGGTTTATTATTAATCTGTGCTGATCTTGCACAGAACTCAGGTAAGAAAAAAAAGAGATATATAGATATATATAAGTAAAGCCCGTCAAACGCTTTTGTGGATAAGCTTTTTGCGTATGGTCTCGTCAAGGGGGGGAATTGCCTCGCGTGGTATTAGGAACGTGGACAAGTTGAACAGATCCAGGAATACTTTGTACCGGTCGCTGAAAGTGAAACAAACAGACGATCAACGATCGAAGATCAGGTAACACCAATCGACGATGACGCACCTGAGTGTGGAACGTAGATATTGATAGCCGGATGAGCCGCCAGTGCCCAGCTGTTGGGAACCGATCATGCGCTGCACCATGATTACATGATTGTCTGGGCAACGAAAGTAAAAGTGTAATGCGATCAATACAGAGAGAAAGAGACAGAGAATGCAGCTGAGAGTGAGCGGGAGCTAAGATTCACTTACAGCGCCATTTCGTGATCAGCGAATCAATGTCCATGAGCAGAGTCAACAGCTGATGGGGCTGGCTAAAGCGTGGCTCGTCCCTATAGAATGTGATCATGATGGCGCCCTGAAGCGCACGATGGCTGAAGCGACGATCACCGCGCTTCACCAGCGCCTCGTGCACCGCCGGATCGAAGATGGAGCGATAGACTTCACGTCGCTTCTCAATATCCATGAGTCGATAGTTTTTCGCCCGCTCCACCGGCTCCAGCATTGCGCTCTGCACCTGCGCCTCTAGAAACTGATCGACACTTTGCTGGAACTTGGCCCAAAAATTGAAGCCATCCTCCTCCAGGCCCGGCGTCCGTTCCAGCCAGCGCTGCACCAGCGTCAACAGCGACGGCGAATCCTCCGAGTTGCGTATGGCATGCAATGCCTGCTTATCCTTCCCAAACACATCCGTATATTTCTGATTGTATTTCACACGCTGCTCGGTCAGCACGCCCAACTTGTTCTCGATCAGTCGAAATTGCAGCGACTGAAAGCCAGAGGCTGGCGCCAGATACTTGCGAAAATCCATGAAATCCAACGGTGTCATTGTCTCCAATATGGGCACCTGATCGACCAGCAGCTGACGTGCAAATGAAATAGAGAATTGTAATGTAAATCGATGGTATCATATGAAGCCATAGGAGGGGTTTTTGTAATGTAATAGAAACATAGGATTTAAACGTAAACGTACAAGTAATACCATATGATATAGGAAAACCTAAATAGAGAATCGACAATATCATCTAAAAACATTAATTCTGAAAATCTAGTTGAAGCAAAAGACAGGAAAAAGACTGGATGTCTATGAATATTATCTATGTGAGTACTAAATATTCGGATATGATAGAATATACCACAAAAGAAGCCTGGACAGATCAAGAGGAATTGTAATTTGTTCTTAAGATGATCTGTGATCTAATCGAAAAGGTTGTTTCGTCTATAAGGAAAATATACGATAATACGAGGAACTGCCTCTACTCTTCTAGTATCAACACAATGAAATGCAATATTATAGAAGTATCATGAGATATACGAAAAGTATAATATATAGATATTATCCTAAGGTAAAGATTAAGAATGAAGAACCAAGAATCGAGAGTGAGAAATGACAAACATCACCAGTAAAATGTGAGGTCTATCTAACCGGATAAATAGTTTTAATATTTATTTTGTTATACTTGTTCAATCTTGGAAAAATGCAAGAATAATTAGTTGAATAAAAAATATAAGGCCCTCTACTAAAATACAATAGATCTAGCTAAGAAGACTAAAACGTTGAAGCTGCTTTCGATTGTTTTAATCAGTTTTAAAACTTTTTACAAATATATAATATTCCGTTTAAGATTTAAGAGCTAGATCAAGATTAAGATTAAGATTAAACTATTATGTTTAAGAAACTAGAGACGACTAATGCATACTTGACGTAAAAACTAATGAAATATATAGAAAACATTCGATGAATCCAGAAAGTAAATATTTGGCATATGAAAAACTGAACAGGATCAGCTTGAAGCTCATATTTATAAAGAGATCAGTGTGTGATAAGTCAAAAGTTGTTTACAAATAGAGACCGGATTCGAATTTATAGCGCGAGATATTGAAACTGCTTGATATGCATCTTTTAATAATAGATCATCCCATATATATGTATATATTAAATCACTATATTGGGCTGCGAACGCTTACCTTAAGTATTAGAACGACGCGATTTAGGCGTTTAACAATTTCCAATGTTTTGGTCTCATCGATGACCTCTGCGTCGAGCATATCGCGTATGGAATCGAATTCGAAAATGATCTGCTTAAACCAGAGCTCATAGGCTGCACCAAAGATCAGAGAGAGAGAGAGAGGTTAATAGTTAGGCAGAATGTGAGCGAGATAGAGGGAGAAAGACTAGCACTCACCCTGATGCGTTATGATGAATAGATGCTCATCGTGCACCGGCCTCTTATCCTCCATGGAGAGCATACACTGTGCATCTAGTAGCTTGTCCAGCATCAAGTACTCCCCATAGATCTTTCCCACCTCATTGGACAATGGAATGGCGCCATCGTCGTGCTCGTTGCTGTGATTGAGCTCAGAGTGTGTGTGAGTGATGCTCTAGTTGACTATTCAAAAAATTTTGATGCTCACCCGTTGCTAGCATAGGGGCAGCTCATGATTGGAATTCAAGTGGATCGATGCGACTCGCTGTGCGTCGAGCGACAGACTAAATCGCAATCCAAATCAAACATATGAATATATATATATCTACCCGAAGTCCGTCTTAATCAATGAACAACAAGTTGGCAGTTCCAGGCGAGCGCACAGCTGCCAACTCTAGCTTAGCGCCGAGACGAGACAGAATCATGGTATACCCTGTAAAATGTGATTTATCTGTTTATACACACAGATTCTTTATATATTTCGCTTTCTTTATGCTCATTTCACATATTAATCGATAATTATCGACATGTACATGATAATTGTTATCGAAATATGAAATTGAGATGTTGAGAATATATATGTATATTTTGTATACTTTTCATAAATATAATATTAAACTAAAATTATCGATATACACGCATAAATATTTATCGAAGCATAAGACGGATTATAAAATCGTTATTAAACGAAAATGCATCAATACATTCGATAACAGATAATAATTTCGTTAGATATCAAAAAACGAATTCAATTGAAATCGATAACACTTCGTTACTTCGATAAGTAAAGCATATGTTCAGCTACAGGATAACTGCAAGTCGCATATGCATATGTCCAAGACCTTATCTATCGCATGGTGTTGAGTCTTATCAATGAAGGGTTCGTTGTCAGCCAAAACTAAAATCAACTTTCTCGCACTCTCCCATTGAACACGTCAATATGAATGAAAACAACAATTTTGTTTTGTTTTTTTTTTTTGTTTTTTTAATATAATTTTGTTTGTGTTTAAAATTTATTTTTGAGTCCTTGGCTCAGTCATATTTTTAAATTTCTTTCTTTTCTCGTGTTTGTGTTATATATATATAACTTGTTTAATGTTATCATTGTAATACTATTCATATACGCATATACATATATATGTATATGTGAATATATATGTATATTTATGTATATATATATATTCAAATATACATATACATATATATATATTCATTTATTTTATATTTGTTGCTTAGCTTATTATGAAATACATAGTTCTTCTCTGCATCTTGTTGCATGCCACAAAAAAAAAGTCATTCAATATTTGTATATATTTAATATACCTATACCTATACATATAGATAATATAGATATATATGATATATATATATGCATTTAATTCAATAGAATTTGTTCCAACTAAGACAATTTTGCATAGAAAAAATGTAGTTATAGCTGATATTCCAGACAATTCAAAAAACACAAACATATATAGTATATATATATATATATCTCATATATATGTATAGAATATCATACATATTTAAATATGCAAATCGCGCTGGCTCTTGCTCAATTTCCAAAAACGGTGGTTGTTTGCAATATTACCCGAACTCTATATTAGATTACTTTTTTTTCAATATAATTTTCCCATTTTGTGTCTTTAAAAACTTTGCTTTGGTATATTTTAGTGTATTATTTAAATACTAAACATATACACGTGCATAGCTAAAGTACATACACACCATACACATGATACATACATGTATATATATATATATAATATTATATTCATTATATATACGACTAAGTTCGTTTAGCTTGCGAGCTCTAAGTCTAAAATTCTATAATCTTTTTTTTTTTTAATATATTTTATTTATATATATTTATATCGATAGCTCTAACTAACTCGGTTTAACGCGTTGTCTCTGTGCTGCTTTGTAGTAAATTGTAATAGTATAATATTATAATACATATACATATATATAATTATATATAATATTACATAAACGCAATTTGTGATTTCTTTAAAAATAATATTCCACTCGTTTTTTTTTCTTGGTTTCTATTATAATTCTTATATTTTCGTTTTGTGAATACTATATATATATAATATAGTATATAGTTATTGTATATGTTCATACAATCAATTTCCATCGTTTTTCATTTCATCTCCACATTGGTGACTTTTTCGGTTCGTGTGCTGCTTTGGCTTTTTTACGGCATGTGGACGGAGACGAAATGAGTTCGCCGAATGAGCAAGAGATAGCACGAGACGACGCTACCGTAGACAGGGCAACCGACAGAAGACAGAGCGGGATAGGGTGATAGGGGGGGCTGCAGAGGAAAACCCCAAACAAAGGGAGCGAAAAAAGCGAGCTAGGGTGAGCGCCGCCAGGAAAAGACGACTCAAGGTCAACGGCCCCCCGGCCGGCTTCGTGACGTCGCACGCGACACGACAATCCCGTGCCGAACACTGACAACAAGGCGAAACAATGTAGTAGCTAATAGAGTCAGCGGGCTATGGAGGAATAAGCATCGGCGGGGAGCGGGAGCCTGGGGGCACAACTAAAGGCACGGGAAGGGGGAGATGAACTCCGTATAGTGTGGAAGCAGTAAGGCAACGGAGGATGTACGATTATATATTTGTTTTTGTTTTTCTTTTATGTTTTTTGTTTTTGACCAGGGCAGGACACTACATTTCGGAGAGGGTTGGGGGGGGGTGTCAGGGGAAATAATAAGTGCCATGAAAGAACAAAAAGCGGTAGAGAGAAATGGCAGAGGGGGAGGAGGACATAGGAAAAAAAACGATACAAACAAATGAGATGAACTGATAATGGAAGAAAGGAAAGGAGACGAGAGAGTAGAGGAGAAGGAATGGGGAAAGGCGGAAAGAGAGGGCGCGAGTGGAGAAAGTTGGGGGGGCAGAGAGAAGAGAAGAGGTTGTGGTGTCCGATGGGTCCCCTCGTGCAGTAAAGAAAAAAGAAAGAGAAAAAGGGAAAGAAAGAGAAAAAGAAGGAAAGAAAAGAAAAACAAGAAGCTCCCCCTGCCGTTCCCTGGCCGTCTTAACCAAGACGAACGAAAAGAAAAAGTAAGCTGTAAGAAGAAGTAATAAGAAGAGAAAAGAAAAAGAAAAGAAGAAAAAAAGAGAAATGAATAATAGGAAGAAGAAGAAATAAAGAAGACGACTAAGAAAAAAAAGAGAAAGCAAGAGGAGAGAAAAAACGAATAGTAGCCGCCGCCTCCTCGCCGAATCTGCACACGAAAACAAAAAAGAGTAAAGAAGGTAAATCGAAAGTAAGAAGTAAACATAACCATGAGAAACCCCCCCCAACCCAAAAAAAGAAAGGAAAGAGTCCCTGCAAAAGAAGAAAAAAAGAAGAACCCGCACAAAATAAAAAAAGAGGAAAGAAAGCCAAGAAAGATGAAGAAGAGACACAAAATAGGAACAAAGAAGGCGAAATAAGGAAAAAAACCAAAAAATAAAAAAAAAAAGCTAATCCCCACCAGGAAGAAAAAAAACAAAACAGAAACAAAGGAAAATCGACCTAGAACGAAAAGTTCTCGTCCGTCCGAAAAGAAAAAAAAAGAAAGAGAAGGAAAGATAAAAAAAAGACGCGGAGAAAACAAACGGAAGAAGAAAATAAAGAAGAAGAAGAGCGGAAAGAAAGATCATAAGGTAAAAACGAAATTGGTCCCCGTGTGCCCGTGTGGTGGTGTTCTTTCGCAATAAGAAAGAAATTCGTCCGAAATAGGGGGGGAAAGAGAGAAGAACAAAACTAAGGATTTTCGGTGGAAGAAGCCCCCAAAAACGACTAATCCCAAGTAAGAGAAAAAAAAAAGAGATGAAGGAGAAAAGGAAAAAGTAAGGCCCCCCCAAAAAAAAACGGTGAAGAGAAACACCCTAGACAAAGAAGGAAAAAGACTAAAAGAAATAAAAAAAAAACAAAAAAAAAGAGAGAAGAAAAAGAAAAGACCCACCCGAAGACAAAAAGAAGAAAAAAGTGAAAGAAAAGATTTTTAAGAAAAAGAAAAAACCCCTATAAAAATACCAGAAAAAGAAAGAAAAAAAGCAAAAAAAGAAAGCAGAGAAATGTAAGAAGAAAAAAACGAAGGAATAGAAGACAAAACCGAAAGAAAAAACAAAAACCGGGAAGAAGGAAGGATAGGCAAATAGAGACCAATACACGAAAACAAACAAAAAAGCGAAAAGAAATGGAAAGAAAAAGTGAACTAAAAAAAGAAAAATAAGCTCAAAAGAAAAGAAAAGAAGAAAACAAGGGAAAGAAAAAGACAAAACCCGGTACCCGAAGACAGAAACAAAAAGCCCCCCAGATAGAAATAAAGAGCAAGCTGCTAGTCGCAAAAAGAAAAGAAAGACAAGCGCCCAATGCCGAGATGGAGTGAACTGATACTAACAGAATAGCCCATACGCCTCCCCTCCAATAACTGAAAACCTAGGGCCCCCACCGACGCGCCCTGCCCCCACCGTGTAACGCCCCTTTCCGCCGCCCTGCCCACCACCCTTGCCTGCCACCTTGTCTTCCCTTTCTCAGCACGTGTCCGCCCCCCACACCCACCGACGCCCGCCCGCCATGTGGCGCGCTCCACCCGGTCGTATCCGCCACCCCCGCACGGGTATACTGCCCCTCCCCGCCCCCCCCCCCCCCCCCGCCCCCCCCTCCCCGCCCCTGCCCCGCCCCCTCGCTGTCCCCCCTCTCTCCCCCGCGCCCCCCCCCCCCCCCCCCCCCCCCCCCCCCGCCCCCCCCCCCCCCACCCCCCCCCCCCCCCCCCCCCCCCCCCCCCCCCCCCCCCCCACCCCCCCCCCCCCCCCCCCCGCCCCCCCCCCCCCCCCCCCCCCCCCCCCCCCCCCCCCCCCCCCCCCCCCCACCCCCCCCCCCCCCCCCCCCCCCCCCCCCCCCCCCCCCCCCCCCCCCCCCCCCCCAGCCCCCGCCCCCCCCCCCCCATCAACACCAAATGCCAAGAAAGAAACCCTCCCGCCAGCAAGCCGATAAGCCACCGCGTACACCAGCAGCGCCCCGCGGAGACCATGCAACCCCCCCCAAGCCCAACACACAGAACCACCAACCCCCTCCACACCTACCCCCCCCCAAACAACCACCCCAAGCCCACGATCCGACCAGCACCCAACACCAACCACCAAACCGCCACACCACACACACCCCCACAACACACCAAGATGAGATCGCCCGGGCACGGCACCCACCCCACCACAACACCCCCCCCACCACCCCACACCAATTCCCACAAACAACACACTACACACCCACACCCCCCCCACCCCACACCACAAAAAAGAAACACCCCCCCCACACCTCAAACAACCACACACCAAACCAACACACCCACCCCAACCCACCCCCCACACAAACAAACCCAACCCCAAACCCCCCCCCCCCAAACCCCCCCACCCCCCCACCCACACAACAAACCGACAACACACAACCCCAACCCCCCACCCACACACCCCCCACCCCCCCAACCACAAAAACCTAACGAAACCCCGCCCCCCCCCGCCCGCCACTCCACCCCCCCCCCCACACTAGAACATAACAACACAAAAAACACACGAAAACCAGAAAAAAAACCTCAAAAAACAGGAACAACAAAAAAAAACAAACAAAATAAAAAAACAACACACCGGCCCCCCAGAAGAAGTAAACAATGGAATAAATAAAAATAACATTATATCACCAAACACCCCAAAAAAATTTATAAATAGCTTGAAAAAATAAAACACAATTTTCATACAATTTTGTATAATTTTGTTGCTTTTTCTTTATATACTCGGTCAATGCAGCCAATGGAGTATATTGGTTCTAACTCTGCAATTTGAAAATTAATTCATACCATACATACATACATTCTATATTGAGTGTATGATGAGGCCCCTTAGACAGCTAGAGGACTAGAGTCTAAGGCTCTAGGGCCTAGACCTTGGCCACTTGAGGGCGGGGCCATTCCACTAGATGTCTGAAATATCTTTGCTAGGCCTTTTTCTGTTTTTGGAGCTAATCAGAAAAAATGACTTTCCATAAATTTCATTTAATATTTATAAAATTTAAAAATATTATTTTAGTGTATTAGTTTTAGTAGTTTTCTGAGCTTCCAGGAGGAACCCCGGTGATTAAGACAAAAGAAAAAAAGAAGAACCCTTTCTAATTTCGTTATTATTATTTGAGAAATATTTTTTAAAAATATGTTTGCAGTATTTTTCAGTATTTTTTCCTTTGACTTTGCCGCAGAACGAGTACTACGCAAGTCGGTTACGCCCGACGGCAGCTTGCATATTTTTTTCTAATTTGTTTTACATATATATTAGATCATTTTGTTTGGTTGTTGGTGGGTGACGAGGACGATTGGATAGCACCAAAATTGCACTACATGTGTCAAGTTATATATCTATTTATATATAATTAAATATTCATATTTTTAAAATTTATAAATTTAAATACTTTATATATGTATATTTAAGTTTTACTTAAAATCAAAATGCTACTGTGAGGCACAAAACATGTTGTTTTGTCGTCGATTAAAGCGCAAGTTAAACACTCACAACCAGATTTCAAACCATATTTATATATAAAAAAAAATTGTTATATTAAAAAAAAAAAAAACTTAAAATAATTCTAATGAGTTTTCAACATTTTGGTATTTTGTTCTCTTTTCTTTTGTTGCATTTGTAGCACCCAGCATGATGTTATAAATAAATTCATAGACTTTATTTGGTTTCTTCAGCTTCTTCTTTCACTTTTGGTTGCTGCGTTTTCAACTTAAATGTTTATGTTTTTTTTTTATAATTTTTTTTTACTTCATATTTCGAGTATTTTTTCTTCCGTTGCTAATACTAGTTTTTAGTGTTATTAGCGTTACCAAATGTGCAGTGTTGCTCACACATATAGACAGACAGTGACAGCGAGTGAGTGAGAGAGAAAGAGAGAGGGGAGAGAGAGAGAGGGGGATAGTGAGTGAGTGAGTGGGAGAACAAGGGAAACGCTCGCTAGAATCAACGCGTTCAATAACGTTACCAAAACTAGAAAAGCAAATCAATTTTCACATTTTGATTGAGTGCCCCATCTACTACTTCTTTTCCATTACTTAACTGTGGGCGTGTGGGGCTCAGCCCATGCCAGCACCACCACCACCCAAGTGCACTGAAGTCGCTGACAGCTCGACGCGTTGACATTGGCGGCGCTCAACAATCACCGCCGCCGGCAGCGACTATTCCAGCCCGGGTCATACATTCATCGCATAATAAACGGATCCTTGCTGCTGCTGTTGCTGTTGTTGCTGTTGTTGTTGCTGTTGTTGCTGCTGTTGTTGCTGTTGCTGTTGCTGCTGCTGCTGCTGCTGCTGCTGCTGTTGCTGTTGTACTGCTGCACCTGTGGGCGAGACCATGGCACTGCAATCGCTGTGCGAGACAGCAGCTGCTCCCTCGGGCACACCTCGCTCGCTAAAGCCCGGCATGCCGCCCTCTGCTCCAAATTGATAATGCTGCGACATGAGACGCTGCTGTTGCTGCTGCTGCTGCTGCTGCTGATGTTGCTGCTGGTGCTGCTGCTGATGCTGGTGCTGATGCTGCTGCGGATGTTGTGCGTAGTGGGCGGCATGACCACGCCCACTCACCACATGCAACTGCATGCCGGGCAGTGCATAGCCAATGGGCACGCGAATCGTTTGCTGTGTTACCTGTGGGAAAAGTTGAAAATGTTGAAAACATTTCAATCAATTCTTGGCGTATAACTATTATATGAAATACTAAATTATTCGTGAGTATTAATTATCCAGACAAATCCAAGTTAATCTCTCTTTTTCTCTCTCTTTCTCTCTCTGTTTATTATTTATCCATGTTTCTTGCCCTTTATCTCGCTCTTTATCTTACTCCCTTATTCTTTCTCTCGCACTCCCTCTTTTTCTTTCTTATTTAATCTTCACTTTTCTTTCCATTTATCTTAGCCTTTCCCTCTATTAATCCTGTCTCTATCTTTTATTCCCCATCTCTCTCTCTCTCGCTCTCTCTCTTCCTTTCTCTCTGTCTCTCTCCTGCCTCTCTCTGACTTTCTCTCCCCCTCTATTCCTGTCTCTCTCGCTCTCTCTCTCGCTCCCTCTCTCGCTCTCTCTCTCGCTCTCTCTCTCGCTCTCTCTCTCGCTCTCTCTCCCGCTCTCTCTCTCTCTCTGTCCCTCTCTATGTCTCCCTGTCGAATTTGATAGAATTCCATCTCTGGTCAGGCGAAAGACTGCTCTCTCTCTCTCTCTGTCTATTTGCACTGTGCGAGTGAGTGAGCTATATTTCTTTTAATATAGCTTTATCTCTCGTTGTATTCCTCTCCCTCTCTCTCCCCTCTCTTATATTGTCACCCTAGCATTCGAGGTCTACCCTATTTGATAACTATATTTCTCTCTATATTCCTAGCTCACTTTAACTCTGGTAAGAGTTCATCTTCCATTCTATCTATCTCTTTCTCTCTCGCTCAATCTTTGTCAAATTCTTGTTTATTTCTCTGTCTCTTGAAATCGCTCTCTTTCTTTCTCACTTTTTCTATAAAAATGTCTCTATCTCCCTCTTTTTTTTTGTATATTTATACATATGCATATCCCGCTCTCACACACCATATCTCTCTCCCTCTCACATTCTGCCGTAGCTAAGCTCTCTCTTTTTCTCTCATCCTATCTCCCACTCTCCTTCTCATATCTTTCATTCATTCTCACCTGCTGATACTCGAGTATATTCTGTCGCTGGATATGGGCCAGCTTAGGATCGACACTGCTGCTGGTGGCAAATTGGGAATAGGTTTCGGCATTGTACGGTATCAGCACCATCGTCTGATGATAGTTGCGCAACGGTGGCGGCGACTCTGGCCGTCGTGTGGGGCTGCGTGCGAAGTGGCTGCTGTAGCTGCTGTGCTTGCTCTGCTCGATGGCCGTTGCGGTCGCCGTGGCCGTCACGCTCTGGCAGTTCTGGGCCGCTGCATACAGCAGCGAGGCATCGTCTGTGGCGCCCTGCTGTATCATGGTCTGGCGGAACATGGCTCCAGCTGGCAGCGTCTGGTAGTAGGTCTGCTGTATGGCAGCCGCAGCAGCCGCGTCCACGGGAAAGCGTTGCTGCTCTCCGCTCTCGCTGTAGAAGCTCCAGGTGCGCTGCTCCGTCTTCTGCTGTGCAATTGTGTTCGCCTGCAGCGCTGCGGCCATTTGCTGCTGCAGCTGAGCCGCCTGCTGCTGTTGTTGCTGTTGCTGTTGCTGCTGTTGCTGCTGCTGCTGCTGCTGCTGTTGTTGTTGCTGTTGCTGTGGGACGTTTTGCGGCGAGGGATTTTGCTTGGGCTGATTGGGCATGGCGTAGCCCTTGATGGCCTGCGGCACCGGCTGGCTGCTAATCACCGTCGTGGGTATCTGCTGTGTGAGCTGCTCCTGCATCTGGGCGAGAATCTCGTTGGTGGAGCTGAACTTGGGTTTAATGCCACGCACCGAGGGTCGCTTATTGAAGCCATAGTCGTTCTGCTCATCGTCGTCGCTGCTCGCCTGCGACTGGCACTGCGAAGCGCTCTCCACGCCCGTATATCGTTTCTTTAGCTGCTCCGTGCGCTTCGCCTCCGCCTGGGCAAAGGCGGCCAGTTCGTCCTGCTGTGTTGTCTCCTGGCCGGGCGTGCCGGCAATAACATCCGGCGCCACCTTACGTGCCTCATCTCCGCCAGCAGCAGCTCCGCCGCTCGCACCACCAGCTCCACCTACACCTCCGCCGCCACCTGCTGCTCCGCCCAAGGCCAAGCCCTGCGCTGCCATTGCGGCAGCTGCCGCCTGTTGTGCCGCAGCATCGCCGACGCCTGCAGCCGCCGCTGCTCCCAGCAGCTGGCTCATGTTGTAGTCAGCTGCGGCAGCAGCAGCCGCATAATGGGCATGCGCATGCGCCGCATGCCCGTGCTGATGGGCAGCCGCTGCGGCGGCCAGCGTATAGTAGGAGGACAGATCGTCCTTGTTGCCGGCCACGCAGGCGGTCAGCGGCGCCAGTGTCGATAAGAATTGACGCTTTGGCTCGTTTTGCCGTGGCGGCGTTCGATGGATTTGCGTGTGCACCACTGGCACCTGGATGCCCATGCCCAAGTCCGGTGCGGCCGGGCAGCGGCATTCCTGTGATAAGAAGAAGACGAAGACGAAATGAGCTTCTAAATGAAAATATTCAGTCTACATATACGTATTTGTAGCAGCGGTTTTCTATGCAATTCTCATATAAATAATAATAAATTTGAATTGAAAATTTGTATTCGCTTCGAATTTTAATATTTTCGTGAGTATAACACTTGTATAACAGTTGTATAACACTTGTATAACAGTTGTATAACAGCCCATATAACACATTTGAACTGTATATGAACTGTATAACAGTTGTTTGCTTGCCCTGCTCTGTGCTTCACATAAACCTCATGAAGCTAGAAAGATTTCTGGGGTTCTGTTAATGAATGATATAAATCTAGTCACTTTGATATTTTGAGTAATATAACAGTTGTATAACAGTTATAACTTAGTAAAAATTAAAACTTAGCCTATCTCTCTCCCACTCTCTCGCTCCCTCTCTCATTCTAATTACCTGTGGTATTATAACAATAGGATTCTCCTCCAGCTCCATGATCTTCTCCTGCTTCTTGTCGCGACTGAAGATGTCAGCGATTTTCTTGTAAGCCGACGAGCCGCTGGACGAGCTGGAGACGGAGCTGCTGGGCGAGAAGCTCTTCTCGCCGTTCATGAATTTGGGCGCAAGCGTATTGGGATTCTCCTCGCCAGCGGGACTATCGCGCTGGGCCAGCTCCGAGCAGTCACGGTCGCTGGCCAGATCCTGATCCTGATCAGCATCGGTAACGCCGCGTGCCAGCTCCTCGACGAGATCCTCATCAATGTCGCAGGTCAGCTGCTTGATGCGCTCCTCCAGCGAAATGTCCGACTTGACGGCCTTTTTCCTGCAATGGAAAGAGATGGAAGATTATGAAAACTCAGATTGTCTGACTTGAGCTTTAGGTCTACTCACTTGATCAGCGAGCGTCGGAGTATGTTGCGCTCCATGCTGCGCCGCAAGGTGTCCGAATCACCGCAGCTACCAGGCAAATGGGTGACCAGGCAGCCGGCACGCTTCGACTCATCGAAGGCGCGTAATGCCTCCGAGGTGAGCACCGGCGCCTGTTGGGCCGAGACGCTGGGGAAGAGTTGACGCACTGCCGAATTCGGACGCAACGCATTATTGAAGAGTGTCGAATGTTTCTTAATGGGTATCAGCTCATTGATCTGGTTCTCGCTATCATCCAGCTCGCCGCACAGCGACTGACCATCGCCATCGGTGCCGGCATTCGCCTGATCCTCGGTTACAAAGCGCACGGAACGCTTCGTAGCGCCACTTTCATCCTCTGAGGTGGTGTTATTTTGGTCATCCGATTGCTGGAGATTTAGATGTAGTTAGAAATTGATTGATATCAATATATCAATAAAGATACAGATTGACTGATCTCTGATTGATTAGCTAACTGAACTGATTGACTGCTTGTCTATAGCTCTGACTGACGTCGGAGGAACTATCTATCAGACTGATTGAGTAGTGCTTCGATTGAAAGACAATTTATCTGGTTCCCTGACTAACTAAGCGACTGCTTATTGATGACTGAATTATTGAATGATTGGCTTGCTTATAACATATGAATGATTGATTGAAGCACAACAGACTAACTACCTGGCTGGTTGTCTTTCTCAGCTTGATTGATTCACAACCGACAAGATTGACCGACTTGCTGCCTGTTTTCGTCATAGATCTAAAGACTGATTGATTGATAGATTGATTGACTTTCTATGTCTGTCTATCTCTGACTGACCAATAGCGACTATCTGATTGGTTGATTGATTGCGTAGCTGATCAACTGATGGAATTGGCAACTTGTCTTTACTGGTAGATCTATCTGATTGATTGATGAACTTGACTTGATTACTAATTGATTGACTCACCTTGCTGAAATGGAATCCTGCTTCCAGAGTTTGCCGCCCTTAAGTATGCCGCTGATCTGTGTGGTCGTTGTTAGCTCCTTGGGCGGTATGGGCGGTGGCTTCTCCTCATCGTACTGTTCCGAGTCAGCTGCTGAGCCTGCAGCAGCTGTGGCTGCTGCTGCTGCCGCTGCCGCCGCCGCTGCTGCGGCTGCTGTGGCGCTTGCCTTGGCCGGCAGCGCCGGTGGCAGCATATCCGATGCTGGCGTGGAGCCAGCTCCAGCGCCAGTTGAGTTGGCAGCGGCTGTGGCGGCCAGATCCTCGGGCGCTTCGCGTATAATGCGTCGCTCGGTCACTGTGGTCATAGTGGTAATAGTTTCAACAACAAATCTTTTTTTCTTGGCTGTGCTACTGCCCGCTGCTGGCACCAGGCTGGTGCCATAGCCGGAACCAGTTACGGAAACGGAACCGGGACTAGAGCTTGCGGCGGGCTTGCTGCTACTGCCCGAATCCTTTCTAACTTTGACTGTCATATACACGCACCACACGCACATATGCAAACACACACATACGGAATAGTCAGAGCGAGCGGCATATTTGGTTGTAATTGTTATATACGAAATAGAGCATTGAACATATTTGCATTGACAGGTGGCAAAGAGACAAACGTAGTTAGTTGCAAGAGCAGTGAATGGGCAGACGAATGAGCTAGGTCGAACGATTGATTTAGAGCAGCTTTGGCCGCAGCTTCAGTGTGCAGATTTGTTTACACAGATATTTTCATTGGTGTATAACAATCAGTTGTATAACAGCTGTATAACAGTTGTCGTATAACAGTTATATAATAGTTGTATAAAAGTCATATAACAGCAATCATATGTATAGCAATCCTTTACCAACTGTATAACAGTCGTCTAACTGTAATTTAAATGTAAATGTATAACAGTCGCATAACAATTGCATAACATATATACTAATTGTATAACTGTCGTATAACATTTGTATAACAGTTATTTATAAACTTGATTACAAATTGTATGAAATATGTATACATGTCGTATAACAGCTGTATAACACTTGCAGTAATACACCAACAGCATAACATATATATGTATATGCTGAATATCTGTGAAGCTGTCGAAAAAGTTGTCTTACAGCTGTATAACAGTTGTATAACACGTGCACAAATCGCTTTCAATGTCGCCACATACATAGATGGCAATGCATGATGGTTCAATTTCGTTTTCTCTTTCGCTCTGAAATATGCGAATTGCCCAATTTGAATGAATGCTCCAGGAGGGGATTACTAATGCAAGCCATAAGCTATATACTAAATATAGAATATTGATGATAATTTTGAAAGTTGGCAACGCATGATGAATGTAATTGCTGCTCTGTGCTATATGGCCGCTCAGTGCTGATTGAAGGAATTTCGCAAAAATGAATTAAATAAATGCTGAGCGAATTTTGGTTTTGGGTGCTAAGCGATTGGCGTGATGTGAATGCAGCGATGCGAACTATATATGTATGTATGTATGTATATAGCGAGTATATGCAGCGATATACAAAGCTAATGAGCAATTTGTAGAGCTGTATTATGAGAGCTTACCTGATGCTGCTGCCGCTGAGGGCTTGTATTGGGATTGAAGCACATATTTGGGACGCTCCTCACCGGCGATGATCTCCTTCTGCGTGATGCGACGCTCCGGTGAGCTGGTGTGCAATGGCAGCAATGCCACAGCTGGCACGCCAATGGGCGTTAGCTCTTCGTTGCATTGGGCGGCGCTGCATTCTGTAAAAAAAAAAAGTGGAATATGGGGGAAGAATGTAAAATGATGTCACGATTAATGGACTGATTGATGAGCAGCTACAACTTGTCCTATACTAACCCCTATCAATTTTCAGTGGTAAATCCTATTTAAAAATTCTTAAACAAACATTTATGTAAGAGATTTACGCGTCATTCAATCTTTCGGAAGTTCACATTTCAAATGTAAAGGTAAAGGTTGATTTATTGAATATTTTAATTGATTTCGAATATACAACTGGGCAAGGCCGGGTTATTAAACACTGTCATACTGTTATATGGATATATGCCAGTTGGTAGGGCCTGTTGCTGCAGCGGAAGCGCGCTTGGAGGATCTTATGGCTCTTGTTTGAGGGCGCGGCCAAAGCTGGGGGTCCATGCCCTGGTGCTTGACTTAACTTTGGTGGCTTAGTGGTTCAGTGGTTCCGGTGGCTCGTTGGTTCGCTAGCTCTTTGACTGCTAACCGGGTGGGTCACATTCCGCTTCGTTAGGCGCAACAAATAATGTTTGGAAAAAAAGGGGCGACACGAGTTTCGTTTTGCTTGCCAATCAATAAAGCGTGACCAAAATTAATGTAAACATCGAGCCTAGCCCGTTCCCTACTTTCCGAACTCAAAAACCCCATTTGCCTGCCGCACAAAAAGTGTTTCTTCTCATATCCTCCTATGGGCAACCCAGAAAACAAAACCATAAACAACTACAAAACTTGCGCTTGTTTATCCATTTAGTTAAGTTTCCATAAATCAATCAATTGTTAACAAACTTCGACGTCTGCGGCAATACGGGCTCACATTTTACCTCCTTTGCCAGTATCATAGAAAAATCTAGATGACTTCGAAATCATCTGGATTTGACCTAAATAAATTCCATATGAAAGTTCTATGTCATTCTCAATTAATATACAGGTCATTTACGTATAACAGTGGTATGACAGTTTTATTGTAAATCATATAGAATTGGAACTAATAATCTATATAATGCTTTATCAGGTCTATAACAGTTTAGTTGAGAGTAAAGTTGTTGTCTAGCTGCCATAAAGTAATCATATAACAGATTAGTAGAACTTGTATAGTTATCGTATAACAGTTCTGCATCAACTGTATTCTACCAATTGTGTGCTTAGTCGCATATCAGTAATATGAGAAACAGAATAATAGATGTATAACACTTGTATAGAACTAGTTGTATGGGGCAGTCTGCTACAATTAATATAAAGCAACTGCTTGGCATATGTATAACACTGCCATAGGGCTTACGTAACTATACTTGAACAGTTGTAGAACAGATGGATTAAAGACGAATTATGATTGTATGGTTGTCATATGAAAGCAAATAAACCAGTCGCATAAACCAGTTATAAAACACTTGTATAACAGTTTTCTTAAGCCTTAAATCCCCATTGGCCGAGTCTGGCCCCTAGAACTTCTGGCAGTCGTATTAAATGAAATTTAATTAGCTATTAAATTTCATGGGCCCTCGCTGCGACATAAAAAATCAAAATGGCGTCGCATTTATGGCTCGCACCCAATTGGCACGGTCTAGACCCAGCTGATGGCCGGCCGAGGAGCCTGTTTGCATAAATAATTTATGATTAGATTACACAAAGGCAAACGAAAAAGAACGTGGCTGAATAGAAGCAATCCCCAAAAGGGCACAGACGAACCGCGAGCCGACGACCAGCCAGCGACCCAATCTCCCTCTCCCCCTCACCATTTCCATTTAGCCGCGCCCAAAGGGATGCCCGCTAATTGCATCGGAGCTAGCAAAACATAAACCAAAAGCCAAAGGACATTGGCGCAGTTACCTGCATCCTGTAGCTGCTTTGCGGCGCATTCGGCACACTCGGCGCACTCAGTGCAAACGCCCTGCAGGTCCTCATCGGCCTGCTGCTGCTGCTGCTGTGATGTGGCATGATGTTGCTGCTGCTGCTGTTGTTGTTGTTGCTGTTGTTGCTGCTGTTGTTGCTGCTGTTGTTGTTGCTGCTGCTGCTGCTGCTGCTGAGCGCTGCCCACAGGCGGCGGCGGTGGCGGTACTTGACTGTTGCCATTGCCGTTGCGCGCTGCCAACATTGCGGCGCGCTGCTGCTGCAGACGCTGTATCACCTGCAACTGTTGCAGATGCTGCGCCCCAAAGATGTGACCGCTGAGCGCGCCGCCCAGCGTATTCTTCAAGCTGTTGTCCTTGTAACCATCCGGTGGACTGAGCGCCGCATCGTCCACAAAGTCGATTGGCGGCTGGAATTTGGGGCTCTGCAAAATAGTTCAAAGAGTCGAATTACACTCAGAGAAATTATGTTTACCATTCAAATTTTATTATATCAAATCAGCTATTTAACAGTTTATTAGAATTCAAGTCAAGAAATATTGTTTATATATGGCAAATGTAATGCAGTTATATAACAGTTGTATAATAGTATTATGGCAGTTTTAAAATAATAAAATAAAATTTTCAGTTGTATAACAGTCGTATAACTGTCGTATAACAGTCGTGTAACAATGGGTCACCGTACTTTGACTACTTTTGCCTACGTTTCACCTTCGTTTCTTCCTATCCAAACTTAATTCTGCGTATAACACTTTTATATTCACCTTTAACTTAAAACAGTTGTCTTTCATTTTTCTACGTGTAGCATCAACTTAATGTTAACTAACCAAGTAAGTTATTGGCAACTAGGCTTCTAGCTGCACGTAATTGTGCGCCCACTCGCAAATTAAGCTAATTGAGTTTTATAGCCAGACGGAATGGGGGCATTACAAGCATATACGTGTATGTGTGTCTCTTTGTGTGTGTGTTGTTGGCTGTCTGGCTGATGAACTGTGTGTGCTCATAAATCTGTGTTAAGTTTCCTCAGTGGCTGTGCAGGAAACTAATCATAAGGCAGCGACCGTTCTTTGAGTATAACACTTGTACGGCAGGGTGCTTAATTACTGTCATTATAGTTGTACAATAATTGACAAAGCATTTCAATGTTATAGCAGATGTATAATAGTTGCATTGAGAAAAGTGCAAAAATAGTTTGAAGATATTTCTGAAAAAACGAAGCTTGTTTTTGTCTGACGTAGTATAGCATTTAACATATGTATAACAGTTTTATAGGTGTCGAACTATAGCTAAGAACTGCTAATTATACAGTCATGTTTTGAAGCTGTTGTAGCTATAATAGAAACTGCTATAACGAACAACTGTTATAAAAAAACTGTTATACAATAGGTTTTACAGTTTCTTATGCCTAAATTGGTCAGGTATTAAACAATTATCAATCAATTTTAGCAAAGGCAAGCGAATTCTGTTGAATACATACGAATAGCTCGCATATAACAGAAATATAACAGTTTGATATATGATTTGTCACAAGTCACGTTTGATTAAGATCTATTTGCGCCTTTCAATGTTGCAATTATACTGCATAAGTAATGAAGTTGTATAACAGCTATATTAAGCTGTTGTTTAACTGTAATATAACAGTTTATTTTCTGACTTTTTGCAGACTGAACTTGATTAAGGACTATCTGTGCTTGCCAGTATTACTTTATTATTATTATTTTATTGTATTATTTTAGCTACAGAGTTACTCATATGCATTAACTGTATAACAGTCGTATGACAGTTTTTACGTTTCACTTGCAACTTCGTAAGCCTGCCATTAGTTGATTATCTAGCGCTAAGGCACAGCCACAAGCCACAAGACCAAGGACAAGACACATTCATATATGTATGTGTACGCACACACACACACACACACACACACATACCCAACAGATGCATTTGTAAGTGCAAATAGAAGTACATTTAACACAATGCATTTGCAATTGCAAACAAAGTCTAGGCCAAAAGTTCGATGTGGTGCGACAAGACAGGGCCACGGCAGTCGAGGCACAGCAATCAAGTTGCCAAGAAGTTTTTCTCTTTTTCCACAGTGCCTCATAAAGCAAAAAGCCGCGCACATAACGTTAAGGAAATGCAACAACACATGTGTAGGTGACTGCGAGTGTGTGTGTGTGTGTGGGAAAAGCCAAATGGAAAATGGTAAAATGGCAAAGTCGTTGCACAGCGCCATAAGAGCGCAGCTTGGCTATAAAGATTGTCAAATTTTCTTGTGGATTTTTGTTTTGCAATTTACCTGAAAGAATTTGCCATTTGCGAGGAGGTGTCGTGGATATATATACATACATATATGTATATATTGGAAATGTGTGTATGTATATATAAAGCATCTCTTCTATATCTATTATTTGCCTGATTTTTATGTCAAGTTGATAAATTTAAGCAGTAAAAAACTAAACCATATCAGGGGTTTATCAGCTTTAGCTTTAAGTATTGAGTCTAAATTTAAGTTAGCGGAAATTTAAATGGAGTATTGAGATATGAGTTTAAAAAAGCTTAAAGTCATTTGTATATTGCTCTATTTAAGCGAATGGAAAAGGCTTTAAGTAACTAAACAATTCTAGAGTAGCTAACAAATATCTAATAATATTTTAGAAAATTTATAAGAAGTAGAACTTGTTCTGGTACCTAAATTCTTAGTAAATCTTGATCAGAGATATATCTGTAATGTTATATGCCTGCATGTGCGTGTGATAAGTTGTATAACAGTTTCTTCTGTTATCCTGTGCACGTTATAAAAGCTACAACTAGCTGTTGTCTGCTCTCAATAAATAAACTAAATATTATAACTGTTATATACTTGTTAGATTATCTAATAACGTATATAACAGTTTCTGCTCCAGGTTCTCCTTTGTAGTATTGCAACTATAACTGTCATATACTAGCTGTAAGAGCATTAGATTAACTGTATAACAGTTTCTTTTCCATGCTTTCCTCCATTGCATTTGCATAGTACAGAAGCTTCACCTAGTTGCTACCTCTTTTCACATAAATAAATAAATCTATGTCATATTACAACTGTTATATAACTGTTAGAGTCTTTCATTAAATATATAACACTTTTTTCTTTTCTTGCATTGCCTTTGCTTTAACATATAAGCTCTATATATTTGCTGTTCTGGTTCAGTTCTCACATACTTAGGTCACAACTGTTATATAACTATAAGAGTACTTGTTAAGTTGCAGTTGCTATGCCATGTCTTTAACTAGTGCTAAAAACTAGTTGCTGTCTCTCACATGTCACAAAAATACATTCCCACATATACATATATATGTCAAACTGTTCTATACCGGTTAGAGTATTTGACATGGGGTATTACAGTTTTTACTCAACACATTTTGTCTGTCCTTGCCTTTGTCTGCAGCTCGAGTTCAGTTTGGGTTATGCAACGCACTTGTTACATACACTAAACGCATATTAAACTCTTCAGAGCAGCACACCTATAGAGAGAGCGAAAGAGAGAGTCAGAGAGAGAGAGAGAGAGCAGCACACACACCAATGGGTCTTAGGCATTTGCCACATGCTTGAGCAGCGCCAAGTCAAGTGCATTGGGCAGGCCAACCATTCTGGCACTCAGACAAAACGAGGGGACAGAGGGGACAGATAGTGAGTGGGCGTATTGTTGGGAGGGCAGGTGGATGGGGGGGCGTGACAGCAGGACATTTGCCATGGCAGATAAGCAAAAAAGAGGCGCACTCAAGTGACGCTCATGTGGCAGAAAATTGAAATTTAAAAGCAGCTCGAGGGCCGCTTAGAATCGATGCAAAGGCTACAAAAACAAAAAACTGCTCGACTGCGAGATACCCTGAACCCCACAAAAATAATTATCAAATTATCAGCTCTTTTAGCAAAACCATTATACCCTGATTTCTCATCTGCAATGGGCTTAGGGTATAAAAAGAGAAGAACTTAAAGAGTGCATGGCATATATGTAACGAGCCAAGAAAGAGAGGCAGACAGAGAGAGAGACAGAGAGAGAGGGAGGGCAGACGAGTTGCTGCGACAGCAAACCTTGCGAATGTCCTTAGCGTACATCACGATAAAAGGCACAATTTCATAATGCAATATATCAGTGATATACATATACATATATATATAAATATATATATAGATAGATGTATATATATCCCCTCTCTCTCTCTCTCTCTCTCTCCCTCTCACACACACTGCAACAATGTTGCTAACGTGCTGGAAGTCACTTGAGCTGCATTTTGTGTAAAAGTTTGTAAGTGATTTATACACCACTTGCGCAAGGATAACGAAGTCGTGGTGGGACGGTGCGGTACGGTGACTCGAGCTAACTACAAACTTGCTAGCAGCATCTACAACAACAACAACAACAACAATAACAATAGCTACAACTGTAACAACTGCAACAACAACAAGTCGCAACTTGACTTGCCTTGACTGGCACTCGAGCTGCATGCAGAGGCTCTCAGCTCTCGCTGAGCTGAGTGAAAACAGGATGCCAGGAAACAGGATATGAAATACAAACAATAAATATATACATATGCATATATGTATAGGTTATTAAAGCAACTCAATGGAGTGCAAAGCAAAATATGACACGAAAAACTTTGTTCAATTATAGTTAAACAATTGTTTTGTTCTTCCTACATAATTGACGGTGCGCACAGTGGGACAAAATGGCTAGTTAAGTGCAGCCAGAAAGTGGGTGAAGGTGACAGTTTGCATGATACGAGGTTAAGTTAGAGTTGAGATATTTTGGGGTGGAAATATATATAAGAAATATATATATATGTATAATGATATATTGTGGATAAGTAGAAGAAGTCGAATGGGATGTTGAGTGGGCAGTCGAGGAGAAAGAGATAAATGATGATAGAGGAAAGTCGAATGACTAAAGAGTGAAGAGTAAGGACTGAAGTCTAAAGACTAATGATTACTAAAGAGTAAAGAGTAAAGGCCGAAGATGACTAAAGAGTAAAGAGTAAAGACTAAAGTCTAAAAATTGAGGATTAAAGATTAAAGACGAAGATTCAACACTAAGGACTGAAGACTAAAGTTTATGTAAAAACTGAATCAACATTTATTTGAGATAAAACAGTTAAAGCTCAAAGATTGAAGCCTGAACAGAAATCAGCTGAGATGAGAGAAGTTCAGCATTACATAAAGTGAATGTAAGGCACATTGGGTGAACAGCGCGGATGACTGAACATTGGAAAATGATGTCGAATTTCTAAAGACTGCCAAGCCTAAGACCCTACTGCTTTAGTTATAGCTAATTACAATGAATTATGCTGAATACTATGTATGAAGACCATCATAGACTGAAAACAATCAAAATGTGAATCAAAATGCAGCTGGGTAAAGAGAAGTTAGATCTTAGATAAACTTTTCTTAGAGATGGTCCAGATGGTCAAACTGTAGGTCTCTAGTATTTGAAATACATTTTTTAAACATTTGGGTATGTGGGGGAGAATTGGAGACCGGAATCCAAAATCTGACAAAAATCGAAATTGTATTAAATTAATATAAATATATATGCAGAAGACTTGGAGACTCCTGATATCCCATTTTCAATGTGCTCAGGGTATAAAAATCTATAGTTGCATAGAAAAAGGAAACATAAAGCAATATGTATATACATATATTGAGCTATCTATACACATATTCCAAGTGAGCGACGCCTCAACAAAATGCTCAAAAGCAACTATAAAAGAATAAATTGAAAAATTAAAGAAGCCCCAATCACAAGCCACAATAAAGTGAACAAAGAGAACGTCAAGAGGCTAACTGAATATGGATGATGCTTGAAAAGCTAAAGAGAGTTGCAAATGAGTGCATGATGGGTTAATAGAAACTAGAATATAGATATATGAGTTCTAAGAACTCTGATGTGCTCAATGCAAATAGCTCAAAGAAGAGCTTTAAAGCGAACATGAAGGAATGAACGTAGAGAGTGACTACTGGCTAAACAGGAATGAGTTGGAATATTGGTATATTTTGGTATTCCTGCTAGACTAAAGAGATTATGAAGAACGCTCAACAAACTCTAAGAATAAGCTCTTCAGAAGAGAATGACAAATGTGACCAAAAGAGTTAAATAGTTAAGAATAGGTATATAGCTCTACTATCATAAACGAAAGTCTAGTGAAAAACAATAATATGCCATAGAAAAGACAGATATTTAATAAGAAGATAAGAGAGATGAACAAGAGGGCTTAGTGCTTTAGAGTAGGTATATAATTTCGCTCGCATAAGCCAAAGTTAAAACATGACAAACATGAAAATCATCCAAACATGATTTTGCGCCTCATAGAGCTGCAGACAGGCAGTTAAATATTTAACAAGAGGATGAGATAGATAGCTAAAACTCCTAGATATTTGACAGTAGCTGTCATAAGCGATAGTCTAGCAAGATATTAAATATGTAAAATTTAATAAAATTATGATATTAACATATGCTTAGATAACAGACGAGCAGTTAAATATTTAACAAGAGAATAAAATAGCTGACTAAAGCTGCTAGATATTTAAACACAAGCATGTAGCTAGACTACCATAAAGTAAAGTTAAGTTAAATGTAACATTATTAATATATAGTTTTCAACCACATAGCGCCACAAGCAGCCTGTTAAATATTTAACCAAACGGTTAAGCTCAAGTCAATGATTTGACAGGCGACAAAAAAGCAGCAAAACTTCAGAAATAATTGCCAGCAATAGATGGAAACAAGTAGCAATTGTTGATGTTATCTGACAGCCTGACATGCAGTTGCCCAAATAGGAAAGAAATTCAAGGAAAATCAAGAGAAAATCAAGAGAAAATCAAGGAAAATCTAGGGAAAATCTATGAAAATGCCGAGCAAATGGAAAATGTGTTTTAATGCTCAACTATTAAGCTGGCTGTCAACGCTCAACTCGCTCGCCCGCTCGCTCGCTCTGTCCCTATTGCTCTCCCTCTCTCCCTCCCTCTCTCTCTCTCTCTCTCTGTCTGTATCTTACGCTGTTTGTCTGTCTGAGTGTTGCCTACTTTTGTGCTGTGCCACACACACACACACACAAGCAGACACACACACAGACATGCCTAAGCTGCCTTAAGCACTTCAACTTTGCTCACTTGTGCAACTCGTCGCTTAATCCGCTTAACGTGCGTGTGCTGGTGTGTGTTGGTGTGCTGGTGTGTGTGTGACCAAGCTACTACTAACTGCCAGCAACTCTCCCACAATACCTAAACCCCCCCCCCCTACCCCAACCGACCCAATCTTCATTGCTTTTGCTACTCTTTCTGCACTCACCTGTGGCGTTCGTCCATCGGCCGTCTCAGCAGCGCTCACCGCATAGTTGCACTGACAGCCCTCCTCACAGCAGAGCCGCACCAGCTCATGCTCGCCGCAGGTGCATGGCTCCTCGTCCTCCTCATCGTAGGCACAATCCTCTCGTATCAATATGATATAGTCCGCCTCAAAGAATTCATTGCGCGTCTCATCAAAGACAACGCGATTCTTGCGCGCCGGCGGCGGACGATTTGGTTTCTTAAGCAAACCGCGCAGCTGACCATTCATTTCGCGCATCTTGAACACGTCCGCTGTGGCAATTGTTGCTGTTGTATCAGTTATTGTTGCTGCTGCTGTTGCTGCTGTTGTTGATGTATTGTTAACGATTGCACTCGCTGCTGTTGTATAAGTTGCTGCTAGAACTGTTAGGCACTCATTGCATTGACAGACGCTTTCGCTCTCGCTCTCGCACTCACGCTCGCTCTCACTCTCGCTCTCACTCTCACTAGTGCCAACTCGCTCTTGCTGCTGCTGTTGCTGTTGCTGCTGCTCGCTTACAAATTCAGCGAGCAACTCGTCGTAGCACTGATAGCCGCGTCGCTGCTTACTGCACTCGGTCAGCGTCTCAATCTGAGCCGAGCTCGCTCTAATATCGAGCAATTGCAATTGTCTCGCTGCCTTTAAATAGTCACCAAAGCGCTGCACATCGAATTCGCTAAGTGACGCCACAAAATTGCCACTCGATAAGCTGCAATTGTTGTTGTTGTTGTTGTTGCTGCTGCTGCTGCTGCTGTTGTTGTTGTTGTTGCTGCTGTTGTCGCAAACTGTGGGCACGAAGGCGCTGCGTATTGTTGTTGTTGTTGTTGTTGTTGTTGCTGTTGCTGGCGTTTCAATTTCAATCAGCACCTGGCTGCTCCTGCTGCTGCTCTCAGCCAAACTCTCACAGCGCACGCGCTCTGCAAATTCTGGCAGCGTATTCAGCAATTGCTGCTGCTGCTCCTTCTGCTGCTGCTGCTGCTGCTGCTGTTGTCTGCTATTTGCTTTGGCAATTTGTTCATTAGCAATGTCTTGTATACAATTTCGATTTAATTGTATTGCACTTGAGCCTGGGGCCACGGCCAACAGCGCGCTTTCAACTATTTTATTGTCCTGTAAAGCGCTGCCGTTGTTGCCGTTGGGTGTTGCTGCCGCCTCTACTGCTGCTGCTCCTGCTGCGGGCTGTGGGGGTAGTTTCTTTGTTGTGCTTATTGTCGCTGTGCTGGCATTTAGTTGTATTAGTTGCTGTTGCTGTCCCAAGGATGCCTTTACACAATCATCAACTACAACAGCCTCACTACAGCTGTTGTTGCTGCTGCTGCCACTGCTGCTGCTGCTGCTGCTGTTAACGCGTCCCTGAAAATTATGCTGTAAGCGTTTGAGCCTTTGGCTGGCCACAAAATCCTCGGCCAAATCGTGCTCGAAATCAATTAGATCCTTATCGTTGCAGCTTGTTGCGCTGCACCTGGCTGGCTCACTTAGATCATTGCAATCGCTATGATGTTTCGAATTTTTTGTTAATTGCGTTTCGTTGGCGCATTGCTCGTTACGTTTCGTCACGTCAGTCGCGGCAATGAAACAGGCGTGCACTGGGCCAGCAGCAACATTCGCTGGCAATTGCTGCTGCCATCGGTTGTCTAGCTTCGAGTATGGCAATGACAATGGCGTCGCCTCCTCCTGCTGCTGCTCCTCCTCCTTCTTCTGCTCTTGCTGCTGCTGCTGCTGCTGCTGCTCCTCCAACAACAACAACAACAACGGTTGCTTGTCACTATCACTAGACTCTTTTGTTGCTGTTGCTGCTGCTGCTGTTACTGCTGCTGGTGTCACTATGTCGTTTTGCACATTTTCACTCGCATTGTTAAAAAAATTGACATTTAAAGCATTTTCACAGATTTTTTGCACAAATTTTTCTGTACGTCGCGCGTCGCTGTCAGCGTCGTCGCCAGCTGCGCTGCTCGCGTCGTTCTTATTGGTAATAAAAAAAATTTCTTGCTGCTGCTGCTGTTGCTGCTGCTCGCTTTGGCCAATATCGTTGCAAATTGGACTTTCTTCAATTTGCACAAAATTTTCAACAATTTGAAACAATTTTTGATTTTGGCCAAATTTTGTTATTGGCTGCTGCTGCTGCTGCTGCTGCTCAGCTGCGCTTGCTGCGACGACTGCTGCTGCGGTTGGTGGTGTTGCTGCTGCTGCTGCTGTCTCCGCTGCTGCTACTGTGAATTTGGCTTTGAAAAGCTCACTGCCAATTGTAGGTATTGAGCAGGCGCTGTTGTCGCCGTTGTCGCTCCCCGTGCCTTTGGCATTGCTGCTGCTTCTGCTGCTGGTGCTGGCTTGTGTTGTTGCTGCTGTCACATTGGGTGGTTGCTGGCCATGGCCAACATGGTCTGCGTTTGCGCTCACGCTCACGCTTAGGCTCTCACGCTCGACTTGCGCGCGCTCACAATTGCTGACAACTTCCGTTCCTGTGTTGTTGTTGTTGTTGTTGGTGGTGGTGCTGCTGCTGCTGTTGTTGTTGTCGCTGTATTCAGCACGCGCATGCGCCTGTCTTTGCATGTCGCTGCTATCCGCTGACTGGCACGCCTCCTGCCAGCCCCGCACGACGCCCTGCTGCTGCTGCTGCTGCTGCTGCTGCTGCTGTTGGTGCTGGGACTGGGGCTGCCACGCACAATGCGCCTTATATTGCACGCCAGCAACATTAGCTCGTGAGCTGCGTGACTCGCATGCCAAATCGACGTCATCAGTGCCATCAGCAGCAGCAGCAGCAGCAGCAACAACATTCAAACCTTGTACACCGTTAGACATGTTGCCCGCTGCAATCAGAGCCGCTGCCGCGGCTGCTGCTGCTGCTGCTGTGGCTGCCTCAATTGCAACAGCAATATGCTGCTGCTCATTATTGTTGCTATTGCTGCTGCTGCTGTTGTTGTTGTTGTTGTTGTTGTTGTTGCTGTTGCTGCTGCTGCTCTTATAATTTGCATCTTCATTATGTTTGCCAAGCGTTTTGTTAGCCATCGTTGTTGCCGTCATTTTGCTGCGTTTCGCTGCTTCATCGCACTGTTGCCGCTCCTTGTCCCGCTCCAGCACACTCTGTCCGTTCGTTAAGGCCAGTGTTAGCATGTCCACAATCAGCATAGTTGCTGCCGTATGCATATGTATGTGGCATCAATCGTCATTCAGCCTGCGAATTGCAATTCTCAATTAGTTCAAGCAATAACTGCAGAAATTAGCACATCATCATAAAAGTTAATCAATAATAATCATAATTATCGCACAATCGATACTTTCCACAGTACCGTTAATAGCGCCCCAACGTTTTCTAGATCGTGCATCAGCCATTCCAATTATAATATAATAAGTCTATCATGCTTCGACCTAACCTCATTCGTACGTGCATTTCACTCCAAATCCCCATTGAAGAAAATTTCCTATTTCTTCTTTTCTTCAGGCAAACATTTTTCCAAATTTATTTAAAATATTGTTATTCATTTGTTTTGGATGTAAAATAATGGGTTTAAAGCATTTTCAAATTATTTTAATAAATTAATTAAAAATTATTTTTTGTGATAAAAATTTACAAATATTTAAAAACAAATTGTTTTTAATAGAAAGTCTTTTATAAATAATTTTAAAATGAGTGTATGCTGTTTTTATTTATTTATTATTAATTTATTTGTTTTGTTACAAATTTTCAAAATTTTTTAAATATTTCAAAAATGTTAAACACCAAAATTTTTTAAATAAATTTAGAAAATTGTTCAGATTGTCTAAATATAAAATTATTATATATTTCCAGTCGGAAATTACTTTAGCAAAATTATAATTTTAAAAAAAATAGTTAAACTAATGAAAAATGTCTAAAAAGGGATTACAAGTTGTCACATTTTTCCTATTATAAACGTAAACAACCAATGTGCATATATAAACATACATATGTACATATGTATATATATATTTGATGATAAGTTCCGGTTGTTAAGGTAAAAATTAGCATATTCAAATTGTTGGGCTGGTTCATTGATACGCTGACAAAATGTGGGAGTTTTTCTTATCGGAAACTCTCACACAGAAATAAGGTGAAAACATTTACCAACAGGTAACGCGGCCTCTGGTCGAGCAACCAGTTGAATTTTCCACTTAACTAACCATATAACATAATCTTAACTGAAGTTTTTTTTTATTTTCCTATATTTTTGCATAAATTATAAAATTTACCGGCTAACAAATTTCGACACAAAGTGTTTGGGAATTGCTGCTGATGTTGTTGTTGTTGTTTTTGTTACGCTGACACAGAAAAACAGGTGCGCGAATGCAACGAAGCGCATCCTGTGCTCAGGATGTAGCCCCACAGTGCGCGTGTGCGACTGAGACGGGGGTTAGTTGTTAATAGCCGCTCGTTACGCGCGAATGCAGAGCGAAAGACACCACCGACAAAAAAAAAAAGACACAAACAAAAACAAAAACACACACAAGCACGCACACATATGCAACGCGGAAATGTAAACAACAACAAAACACAGCGCGCTACGTAAAATTCTGTGAATTTTTGGCTGTGGCTGTTGTGGGTTGGTTTAAGCGTTCAACGTTCAACATTCACTGATCGCCGCTTAAGACGCACGTCCGAACGCGTATCGTGGCGGAAGTTGACTGAGCAAACGCAAATGAAACTCAAAGGCAGCTCGCAACGCTTTCGGCTTCGACTGCGGCTCTCGGGCTGTCTTGAGCCTCGGCTTGAGCTTCGGCAGCGGCACCGATCTAAACGCAAGCGCAAAAAACTCAACGAGCGCCGAGCAAAAGAAACGACACCAAAGACATTTGAATTACGGTGATGGAAATGCTTGGCATGTAAGCAGAGCGAATCAGTTAGACGAAGAGAAGGTGCGAGGGAGTCAGGGAGAGGAAGAACATACCAACAGAAGGGCAGCGCATATCGTTTGCTTGTTTAGTGAGCGCAACTAGCTTCTACCTTAGAAGTTCTACAAATGCAGTTGAATGAAATGCGCAATATATTTATTTACTTAATAGTTTAGCAAACATATTTAAGCTGTTAACATTTTTAGACTACATTTTAAGCAGTTTATATAAATACGTTTCATTAGACTTAACTTTATCTAAATAATATAATACTTTTGTTTGGCATATGGCCAAGTCCTAGCTATCATGTTCTCTTGCCATGCTTATAGGGTATAATTACTGGCCCAGCCCAATGGGCTCGCCTATAGCTCGCATGCACGGGCTGTCCCAGCGGCCAGCTGCTGTTGCTGCTGCCTCTTCTACTTGTGGATGGTGCGTGTTGTCGTTGGCAATTATGCGGTGCACTTACCAGTTGATATACTCGCTCAACTAGCGTAAGTAGAGTGTATTTGTTGTGTGCAATAACAAGAGTTCTAAAAATGTTATCTTTGATTGTTTATACAGCTGAATTTGCTCATTTCGAACTGTATGATTCTAAAATCAACTACATATTTAGGCACTCTTAATGTCAAATGACGTGTATTAGACAGTCGACTGCGCAGTTCTTGCTTGCTCTATAGTGGGTATCTATTAGCAGCCCCTTCGAGCTGCACTTGCCCCACCACACAGAAGCGACAATTGGCTACAATGACCGGCGACAGTTTTTTTTTTTTTGTATGTATGCGTGTGTGAGAGTTAGTGTAAGCGAGTAACTATGTGTATGCATGTGTCTGTGCGTGGTTTGGTAAAACGTGCTCGTCTCGCGATCATCAAGTGTGCTGTTCTGTGTGTGCGTGCGTGTGTGTGTGTGTGCGTCTGTGTTTTACATAGGAAGCAAAGCGGCGTTCGTCGTATAGAAAAACAACTTTATATAGTTAAGATATCAGCGTGCAAGATAGACTGGGAAAGTCAGTTCGAACGCATAATGCTTGAAAAAGTCTAATATAGATTAAAGAGATCTACGCGACTCAGCTATGTATATAAATGCGATAAATGTATTTAAGAGTAGTTGTAGAAATACTTTTGAAGACTTTCTTAAGATGGAAAGCAAAAATACTTGTATTACGCTTCAGGTTCAAAGGTTGAGTATGTAACTACTAACTCTAGTGATCTCTTCTTAATTTACGTATAGCTTTCGTGTGGCTTTCACGTATTCCATTGTTATTGCCTTGTCTGTCGAAACAGATCTTCAGCTGGCATTGAAATATAATACCAAGAACTTTGAAGATCGATTACTTAAGCTCAAGTAGCTCCCACGACAATGTGAAGTACGTACACACAGTGAGAGGGATAGAGAAAGAGAGAGGGGGAAGGGGAGAACATTAAAATGGGCTTAGTTACAAGATATTCATATGGGAGAGAGAGCAACACAAGAAATAAGAGGGGGTTACGTATAGATATATGTAGGTAGGGGAGATAGGTAGGTAGTCGGGTAGTCATGTACTTCTAAGTAACCCCATATAAACCACGCTCATTACAAAGAGCTATAAGCATTGCATGCAGACGTTGGGCTGAGAATGAAGAAGCAGAGAATGACAATGATAATGATAATTATAATGATAATGACAATGATGCTGATGATGAATATGAAGATGATAAGGCTGAGTAGTAGGAAAATGAATGCGTGTAGCCAGAAGCTCATGATGAAGAGAATGATAATGATGATGTTGATGATGATGATGATGATGATGACAGCTAGTGGCCAAAATGACAAAAAAAAAGCGCAGACAAAAGCAGCACAGATGCAAAAAGGGGCGTGGCTGGGCAGCAGAGAGAAGAGCACGTGTATGTGTGTTTGAGAGTGTATATGTGTGGGTATGTGTGCATGTCTGGGGGGGTATGGGAAGGGATTGGGTAGCAAAACTTATTACAAAGTAGGAACAGAAGTGAGCAAACTGAAATGAATGAATGGAAAATTGTGGGAACAATGGAAGGCAGAGCGTGTGAAATAGCCAACTGCTGATGACGATAATGATGTTGCTGATGTTGATGATATTGCCGATGATGATGTTGGTGCTCAAGATTCAGATTCAGACAGCGTCTTAAGGTCTGTTTACTGTTTAGCACACAATGGCACCATTAAAGGTCGAATCTCACAGGCAAACTCTGCAAACTTTTATATCATCAACACTCGCACACTCTAGCTGTCTCAGTCGCTCTCCCTGTCGCTCTCTCTCTCGCGCTCTCTCTCTCTTTGTGTATGCAGCGACTCTTTAGAGTCCATCATAATTGCAATTTTAAAGTTAACTAAAACAAAACATAACTCTCCAATGGATTATGCACATATTTCTAAGCAATTTTCTTAAACGTATGTGCGAAATTTTCCAGCAGTTTTTCCATTCGAGTTCAAGGCAAAAGCCATGAAAATTGTAAAATGGAAATGGAAATGGTACGTGGTTCGTGGTTCGTGGTGATTCGTGCAGTGCTTATGACAATGCATTGGGCCAAATGAGTTGGCATTTTAAAGTGTTTGCACTTAGCCATTTGCTCAGGTTCAATGCTTCGGGTGAGGGACCCTTCCGATCATTATCCAGCAATTACTTAGCTCAAATGATCAATTTGCCAACTTTCATATGCACAAATTGATATTAATATTATAATATTATGATGATGAAGAAGAAGAAAAACTCTGCTAATGCATTTTCTTATATGTGAAGAAAGCTGAAGTCGGTAGTGCTCGAATAGAAAATACCGGAATCCTGATTGATTTGCATTTATACATATATTCCATAGCTTATATCTATGCTTGGATATCCAAAGCGAACCTATCATATCTATCATTCTGCATCGCCTATACCATCAGAAACCAAGCCTACGTTTCCGTCATCTAGCATCGCCTCTACTTCACCTTATAAACTTTCCTTCATCAGAGACCAAGCCTACGTTTCGCCTCTTGTATCACCTCTAGTATCGCCTCTACTTCACCTATTTACATCTCTGTCGGCACCTCTATCGTCTATTATCACCTCGCCTCTAACTTCACATCTACTTTACCTTATGTACACCCTATCATCAATCTCTAATCCTGCATCACCTCGTCGCCACTTTATAAGCTGATAAATCATACCACTATCGATTCCTTGACTTGAATCCGAAAAGGAATGCACATGTTTGAATGCATGTGCGCACACGTGTAGAGCAAATGCATGCGATTGGCGTTGATTGCCACGTGGCTTTGCCAATTGACCAAACGATTTATTTAATGACTTCTGCGTCCAATGCAAGTCGCTAGTGTGGGACGGATGGATGACAGATGGACATACAGATGTAATCAACTCGCTGCGCTTCATATCAACAATATATATACTTTATGGTCTCAGTCACGCCTCAAAAAGCATAACCGTAAACGCATTATGCCCAAATTTCCAATTTTAATGGTTGGGAACCGAAATCCAATATCTGACAAAACCCGAAATTGTATTAAATTAGTATCTATATATATGCAAAAGAGTTGGAGACTCTAAATCTAAAGATGAACGAGATATAACGAGCTGATTCTCGATAAATCTTTTATCGATAACTCTGGAACTATACAAATAATCGAATTTCTGAAACAAACTCGTACTGCGCGTGCAATAGACGAACCTAACACAAAACGAATGAAGTCTCTAGCTCTTACATATATCTTCGGAAATCGACGCGTTCAAGCATACTAACAGACAAACAGAGAGTCAGACAGGCGGACAGACGGACTTTTCTCATCACTCTGATCAAGAATATATATACCTCCTTCTGTTTGGTAAATACTTTTAATAAAGCCATTATATCCCGATTTCCTATTTTCAATGGGTTTAGGGTATAAAAAAAAGTTGATCTTTATAATTACAACCAGGTAGATCTAACATTTCCTAAACATGTCAAAAAATCTTAAGCGAACAACAAAATAAAGTTCTCTTTAAATGGAGATCATAAAACTCGTGTAATGTACGTACAAAACATTTAGTTGTAAAAAATTGAGCGCTTAAAAGGAAATCGCTTACAACGCCACGCCCAACCGCCCCTTTACACACACACACTTAACACCTTACAGCAACTGTTCTGATGACTGGGGCCGGCTGTGCCAAAGATTGTTCAACAACCTACGGGCAGGCAGTTGTATAACTTATTAGAATACCCTGTACTATGACAAAAGTGAAATGGGGTATGCTGAGTATGGAGTGTGTTTAAATCACGGATTAAGGCAGGCATCTTTGGGGTTATGTTTCTATATATACATATCTTTAAACTTACATTTAATATACTATATATATTTGATCAGATGTACGTATAACCATGCTATAGATTTATTTCAGCTTTTCTTAGCTTATATAAAAATTTGTATTTACTACGAGCTTATCAATATCGATATCTCAATCCCTTTGCTTCTTTTCGATAATTCGATTTAGTTTCTTGAGCTTAACCCAAGATATTTTTCTATTCTTATGTGTATAATGCAACAAAGCAGAATATTTGGGCATTTGAGTTGAACAAATATACATACAGTCTTTCAATATTAATGCAGGGTATCTTCTTGTTAAATCTACTTAAAAAGTACTGCGAAATACAACTTTTACTCTAAGCTCTTAGCTTAGTTTGATTGAAAACGATCTGTATACAGGATAACTTCTAGTCTATCAACTTAAGCAAATTTGTTGAATGTTTACGGCTTACACGGTATATTCTAGTCTTTCAATAATTGATATATATGTTTTGATTTACACATATTGACATACTGGGTATCTTCTGGGTTTATCAATGCGTAACTGAAGCGCGTCTCTCTGATATTTTTTTTTCACTTTGACTTTGTCCATTGTCTTCTGTTTGTGTCATTTTGCTTTGCTAACTTGTTCGTCGTATCAAATTCACCTAACTGACTTTTAATTGTATGAGTGTGTGTGTGTGTGCGTGCGTGCGTGTGTGTGTGCCGGTGCTGTAGCCACGCCCCGTCGCTAGCTCACCCGTCGCGATGTCACAAAAGCCATCCAAAACCGAAACCGAAACTGAAACTGAAACCGAAATGGAGTTCCATTTAGTTTCGCGTGTAACTCAATTTATGGCTGTGAAGTGTGGCTCGCAGTCGCTTCTTCGTATGCCCTTACCAAGCTGGGTATTACAGATTTGATTAGTCATTATGTAAATGTTGATCAGATATACATACGTATATATGTTTGACAAAACTGATCAGTTAGGATCATGAAGTTGTGACTGTGAAGCGTGGCTCTTTACGTATAATGAAAGGGTATTAGAGACTTGATATGATATGATATTACTAAGTCAATGGAGTATATATGTACATATACCTAAGAGTCGAGTTGTGGCTTTCAGATATGCCTAACCTTGTCCCAAGTAGGGTTTTATGTAGTTGATCACGAAGTATGCAATACTAAATACTATATACAATATATATATCATATGAATAGATAGGTAACTCCCATAAACTTAAAATTCTCATTAAATAAACATTTCAAAATTTAAACAAGCTCAAGATTAAAATTCTAGACCCTAAACTATAGGGAAATAGACTCGAGCATTACAAAAAAAAAAAAATAGGCTTAAATATTAGCTAGATAATGTACGTCTTAATGTATTACATAGACCTAGTCTCTATGAAACTATCATAGAAGAACAACTCTAGAAGAATATTCAATATTCGTCTTCCCATAGCACATCTTCAGTTTCCTCTTTCAATCAACGTATGCCACGTGTAACCCGGAAAACTCTTGATGTTTACCTGGCCGATGGCAAACGTGATATCTGCTTCAGGGAAAACGCATCTGCTGAAAAAAAAAACCTATTATGCAACACTAATTTTGCCAACTCAAATAACTGTATGCAGTCAAGCAAACTCTAACAAGTGATGAGATATGTATGTAATTGCTGTGTCTGCAGGTCTGTAAGACCTAGGAGTCTCTACCGTTATGAATGAAATTTCTCGAATTTTCGTTGTGAATGTTGACAGATGTAAGACTTCTTCTAAACAAAATTCCAATTGTTAGGCATACAACACATGCGAATTGCCCAGCAGACCAGTATTAATCAAATTCAGTAAAAATCGTATCTAAATTTAATGGTACTGCATCTATTTTGACACACATTGCCGGTGCACACGAGTTATAAGCAGATTTGTTGCTGCTGCTGCTGCTGCTTCATGCGAACTTAAGCGGATTTTCGTTGTATAACAGTGACTTGATTCTTCCTGCGGCACATGTTCACATAAATAGAGCTGTCATTTTGCAGAAAGAGCACGATATCTCCTCGTCCTTCTTCTTCTCCCACACCCGCCGTCACACAGTCTATCGATATTTACTAATTGCAATTCGATAGCTCTTTTGTAATTGGCCAGCTGCAGCTATAAATAGATGGCAACGCCTAAAAGGCTGCCACATCGCGTGCATAAGCCAATGGGCTGTATGCGTTATGTGCGACCTTTTATTATGGAACACAAATACCCGATGGGTTGAAAGATACAAACAAATAAACAAACATACATACATGCATACACATGCATGTATCAATACAGACAGAAACCATTGTCGCTGCTTGTGATCAGCTCTGCCATGACTAATGCACGCGCCTGGGCCGTACTTGCTGTGGGCGGCGTAACAGAGACAACAACAGAATAGCCATTCGGACAACTACAGTCAGGCAATGAGACAGCAGCACCAGCAACAGCAACAGCAGCAGCAGCAGCAGCAGCAGCAGCAACAACAACAACAACAATGCGAACAAGTCACGTGGCTGCTATGCGTGACATCGTAGTGCACATTTTGAGGCACATTCGAATTCGCAGCAAATGCTGAATTTAACATTGGATAAAGTCAACGTGCCGCCGCCGCTGCCAACAGCGAAGTGACCCCAACCCCTGGGCTGGACCCCCTTGCACGACCAAGTCTGTCGCGGCAAAGCAAACACCCTAACAGCAGGAGCTACCCACGAGTCAAAGTCTCGTTTCCTATAGACTATCCCAACTGTAGTCGCAGAAGCGACTTCCATCTTTTGTTGTTACGTTGATTACGCGTGCATAGCTTAACCCTTAAGCGTGCAAAAGGGTCGTTGAATAACCGCCACAAATTCTGTATAGTTTTGCTAAAGAAAAGAGAATTTATTTACAATAAATATTCACATTATATATATTAATTCATATTAATATAATAATTGTTAAATTTTATATTTCATTTAAAAATTGAATTTGTATCAATATGTATTAAGGTCTTAAGTTAAATAGCTAGAACTTGTTTATCAATAAAAACAATAAGTAAAAAATAAAGTATGTAGTTAAGTACTAAGCAAACGGAAATAGTTCTGCTCGTCTTAAGCTACTTGCTTGCTACATACTAAAATACTGCGCATTGAGCGCGGCTTAAGGGTTAAGCTGAGAGCTAACGAAAACTATGTCAAGCCGAGCATTGCCGACTGCCAATATTCCGAAGAAGAACGCACGTTGTGGCGGCTGCTGCGACCATGTCATGTGTTGGTATATGTGAGCACGAAGCATGCATACACATACACTGGTCGTGTTTGTGAGCGTGTGTGCAGTTTTGCAAAGCTTGGCACGCTGGCGCCACAATGCGCTTTTCGTCTCTTAGCTATGGAGACTGCCGTCAGTATTCGTACGAATCTTCAACAAGTAGGTCGAGAACAACGCAGTAGAGAAACTGTTTTTAGCTAACGCAAGCGGTATTGAACTACATAAACGGACACACGTATCAATATTAGTTTTTTTTTAAATAATTTTTTTCTGTGCCAGTGTCAATGCTGTTAAAGTGCAATAAGTATGCTCCGCATATAAATATATATTAAAAGAATAAGTGAGTTTCGCCCATACATACATACATATATGCAAATGTATTCTTATACCATAAGCAACTTCGTTTGCAATACGTAGATCGACAAAGCGAGAGCGTCAAAGAGAGCGTAATAGAGAGCAATGGAACTGAACGAATGCACAAAAAAGCATGCAAAAGCAACAACAAAGGTTCTTAAGATTTGTGAGCGGAGAGCAAAGCAAATGTTTTGATTATCAAGCATTTGTATAGCTCTCTATGTTGGTGTGTGTGTGTGTGTGTGTGTAATGGAAAGCTCAATTGAAACTTACATAAAGAGCGCTGTTGTCAATGGCTACGTAACATATTTACTTGAATTGTGCACTTTTACGCTCATTGCACAGACGAATAGGGCTTAGCGTCATGTGGCTGGAAAAAGAGACGCGATTATATATATTCTATGTTTACATATAAACATATATTCAAATATTCGACTTAATGGGGGCTTGGCATCACAAAAGATTGAGGTAGATGTATAAACAAATAGAACATTTTGTTGTTTACTTTCCAAAACATTCCATAAGGATGTATACATATGGCGTAAATAGACTGTGTGAAGAGTATCACGTAGTCGTTTACGTTGCGAATATTATATATGTAGTATATACATAGGTGCTGCCCTTGCTGCAGTTAGATGAGGGAGAGAGAGAGGGCGAGAGAGAGAGAGAGAGAGAGAGAGAGAGAGAGTGAATGAGAGATAACCGCCAGAACAAAAACAATTGCTTGAAACAGACCGGCTCAACAGCAATAACGGCAAAATAAAAACAAACAAACAAACCCACACACACACACACACATGCGTGTATGTGTGCATGTGTGTACGCATACGAACTGCATGTGAATTGCGGTAGTCCCCTAACAACAGGGATAGTTCATGAATATTAGGCATACGCCACATATATTATTTATTATAAGAAAAATAGTTTAGTTTGTTATTGTTATTTGCTTTGTGAGCAATATGGATTGATACCAGATCATCAATCTAAATCCTTCTTTCAAAATTAGTGAAGAATTTATATAAAAAAGCAATAAATTTATTTTTTGAATCGTTTTGATTCTAGTGATAAAAGCAGTAAAAATGCTTACGAACATCAACAGAAAGCAGAATTCGGAAAATATATGTATATATATTTATTTTTTTTAAGCTAGGTTTGATTTAGCAACAAAGCTCTATGAAAAAGCCTCTTGTAACGCAAACGAATGTGAAGAAACCGAAATTGAAATATAGAAAAATATATCAATTGAAAATTTTTAAGAAAAACAAGTAAGAAAGCTCTGGATCGACTACGAGATACCCTGAACCCTGCAAAAAATCTAAGACGTTAAAAAAAGTACACGAATTTTCATACGGCGTAACTACCAAACGAGTATTCATATGAAATTTCAGCTCTCTACCTTTAGTAGTTTCCGAAATCTCGACAGTCATACGGACGGACGAACTGGGCTATATGGGGTCTGCGACGTCTCCTTCTGCCTGTTACATACTATTTCACAAAACCCTGAATTCCCATTTTCAATGGGTTCAGGGTATATAAATATGAAATAATTTTGGAAATATTTACTAACATGTAAATTTAAAGAATTTTTTTTGTGATTTTACGCGACGTTTTTGAAATTCAATTCAATCCAAAAAGTTATTGCCTCCAAATCATGCTTAATCAGCATTTTTCGTTAAAGTCTTATATAATATTTCAATATGAAATATTAGATAATACTTTTACTCCTCCCTGTGGCTATCTAGCAAATCCTCGAGTCGAAATTGGATATACGTTCTTTTATTTGTAGACGTAACATTAAAATATGTATTTATATATGTATATACAACATGAACGTCTGCTGTTAGCATTACGTAAGGCAATGGCTTCCAATGGTTCGATTGCTCAGCAGAATTCTAAATTTATGAGTACGAACAAAATTATTAAACTTAAGTTGAACAACAATTTTTGCAGATTATTTACTTTCATTCTCGCTCTTCTACAAGTCAAACAAACTACGATACTTCTAAATATGTCTCTTATAATTTGCTTTCTGCCAAGCCGGCATTTATGCGTATACGTATTCCCTTCTGTTTATGTGCTTATACACTAATACTAATACGTTGATGTGCTTTAGTATTTGTTTTGTTTGGTGTTCGAGTGCATAACGGCACCCGTCAGCAGTCGCAGCTGCAGCTGCAGCAACACGTGAGTCCAATAGCAATTAAACGCTTCTCTCATTTCTCTTCATGCACACTACGCTCTATTGTTATCTCCGTCGCACTCAGTTGACTTGCACAATAGATTTTGCTGTTCGTTAAACGTGACGGCAATTTCATTACGTTGTCACCTTACGCTGATTCAACGCGAAATCTATTTTAATATGACTCAATTATGTGAATGCCAAGCAATTAGTGCGTTGTTATCGTTATTATCAATGAAGTTTTCTCGTATTTTGTTTGTATTGTGATCTCTGAATGAATTTTCAGAATCTGTATATTTTTAAGTTGGTTAAAAAATAAAAATGTTTAGAATTTCACGTTTTTGCGGGAAAGTTAAGATTATTAAAAAATATTAATTGAAGCATAGCAATGAATTTTCATGGGACCTCAAGGCAGACCCATGCATATAGTTTATATGATAAACAAACATATTCAAAATAATATAAAGTCCGATCAAAGTATTTTTAAGTTTTTTTTTTTCAGATATCTTAAATGATATACAACTTCTTTTTTTTTCAAGTAATTAAAATTCTCAAAAATTATAAAAATATTAATATATTATGATTTTTTATAATAATTATAATATAAATTTTAAATTATGTTTTTAAAAATAAATAGATATATTATATTTTCAGGCGCACACAAAAATTGACTTAGTTGAAAAACTTTACGAATACTTTTAAAACTCAGTAAAAGTAATTTATAGATAAGAGATTTATCACAATGGAAGGCGAGTCCACAGAATCAACACACAATACTAAAGTATCCGATTCGGCATACTCCAACAGCTGCAGCAACAGCCAGTCCCAGCGCAGGTTAGTCCAATGGAGCGATCCAAGTCTTTTCAGAATATCCTTAGCTTATGCTCTATTCCTATTTGCATCTGCAGTGGTAGCTCGAAGTCGCGTTTAAGTGGCAGCCACTCGTCCGGCAGCAGTGGCTATGGGGGCAAGCCCTCGACCCAGGCCAGCAGCAGCGACATGATCATCAAGCGGAACAAGGAAAAGTCGCGCAAGAAGAAGAAGGCCAAATGCACGGTGCAAACGTCGACAGTGACATCGCTGGAGAACAACGATGAGCAGCTGCTGCCCAAGCCCTGCAGCTCGGTTAACGGGGAGCAGCTGCAGGAGCTGCAGGACACACAAACGTTCTGTGAGCCACCGGCTTCTGACCAGAAACAGCTGAGCGAACAGCTGCTCACCGTGGACGACAGCGAGGCGACCAACAGCAAGCAAATCGATCAGGCCCAACAGCTGCCCGCCGTTGCACCCCTCTCCGCCAGCTGCAGCCTGCAGACGGGCAACATTCCAATCGCATCGAGCCATGGCCAGGCCAGTGGCAGCATCGGCGGTGTCAAGTCTGACAAGGCATACGAGGCGCTGCCAAGCAAACTGGAGACGATGGCCGCCGGCGTGGGCAAACAGCAGCATCCTGAGAGGACCAAGGAGGATAGCTTCTGCTGTGTTATCTCCATGCACGACGGCGTTGTGTTGTATACCACGCCCAGCATTACGGACGTGCTGGGCTTTCCGCGCGACATGTGGCTAGGTCGTTCGTTCATCGACTTCGTGCATCTGAAGGATCGGGCGACATTCGCCAGCCAGATTACGACGGGCATACCCATTGCCGAGTCACGTGGCAGCGTGCCGAAGGATGCGAGAAGTACTTTTTGCGTTATGCTGCGACGTTATCGCGGCCTCACCTCGGGTGGCTTTGGGGTGATTGGACGGGCTGTCAACTACGAACCCTTCCGTTTGGGCTTGACATTTAGGGAGGCACCTGAGGAGGCACGACCGGATAACTATATGGTATCCAATGGTGCCAACATGCTGCTCGTTATCTCAGCGACGCCCATCAAGAGCAGCTACAAAGGTGAGCTAAAAAACGATGCCAAATAAACATCTATTTATACACCTTCCATTACATTTTCCTATCGTTTTTAGTTCCCGATGAGATTCTCTCGCCGAAGAGTCCCAAGTTCGCCATTCGACACACGGCCACGGCGATCATCTCGCATGTGGACAGCGCTTCGGTCAGCGCACTTGGCTATTTGCCACAGGATCTAATTGGACGTTCTATCATGGATTTCTATCATCACGAGGATTTGGCAGTCATGAAAGATACCTACGAGAAGGTCATGAAGAAGGGACAAACCGCTGGCTCCTCATTCTGCAGTAAACCTTATAGGTTTCTCATTCAAAACGGTTGCTACATCCTCCTCGAAACGGAATGGACTAGCTTCGTCAATCCCTGGTCACGTAAACTGGAGTTTGTTGTGGGACATCATCGTGTATTCCAGGGTAAGTCGTTGGGTCCGATTAACTCGAAAACGAACCCTAATAGAATAGATCAAGACTTAAACGAATATAACTTCCTTCCTTCTCATTGAATCTCCCGCAGGTCCCAAGCATTGCAATGTATTTGAGATGGCGTCAAATACAAAGCCAAAGATATCGGAGGATGCGCAAAATCGGAACGCACGCATCAAGGAGGATATTGTTAAGCTGCTGGCTGAGACGGTGTCCCGTCCGTCGGATACTGTTAAGCAGGAGGTATCGCGTCGCTGCCAGGCGCTGGCCAGCTTCATGGAAACGCTGATGGATGAGGTGACGCGGGCTGATCTCAAGCTGGAGCTACCCCACGAGAACGAGTTGACGGTGTCGGAGCGTGATAGCGTGATGCTTGGCGAAATATCGCCGCATCATGACTACTATGACAGTAAGAGATCCACTGAGACGCCGCCCACCTACAATCGGCTTAACTATAACGAGAACCTGCTGCGTTTTTTTAACAGTAAGCCTGTAACCGCGCCCGTGGAGCTCGATCCGCCCAAATTGGAATCATCCTATATGAGTAGCGCCCGGAAAGATGCCCGCAGCACCCTTAGTCCCGTACACGGATTCGAGGGTAGCGGCGGCAGTGGGTCCTCTGGAAATTTTACAACCGGCAGCAATGTCCGGATGAGTAGTGTCACGAACACTAGCAATGCCGGCACCGGCACCTCTGCCGGAGACAATTCCGGCAATGGTAGCGGCAATAGCAACAGCGCTCCGGCCGTCACAGTGACCCTAACCGAATCGCTGTTGAGCAAGCACAATGACGAAATGGAGAAGTTCATGTTGAAGAAGCACCGTGAACTGCGCGGACGCAACGGCGACAAGAGCAAGAAGTCGGCCAACGAAAAGATGCTCGAGTACACGGGACCGGGCCACGGCCATGGCATGAAACGCGGCGGTTCTCACTCATGGGAGGGCGAGGCCAACAAACCCAAGCAGCAGCTGACCCTGCCCAACAATGTGGGCGTCGGTGTCGGTGTAGGTGTCGGCGTAGGCGTGCCCGTGCCCGACACACTCTCCAAGTGGCAAACGCCGAATGCGCCCAGCAATCAATACGTGCCGAACAACTTGAATTGCGCCCAGAACATCAACCTGTGGCCGCCCTTCTCGCTGGGCATTACCACGCCCTCGGCACACAGCAGCCACACGGCCGTGGCACAGCGCAGCTTCTCGCCCCAGCATAGTCTCTTCCCCGCCTTCTATTATATACCGGCACCGCTGGCCAATGCTACGACCGCGGCGCCCAGTGTCAGTCCGCAGCGCAGTCACAAGAGCTGCGATCAGCCGAGCACCTCGCAACAGGGCTCCGCAGCGACGGCTATGCCATTGCAGTATATGGCCGGCGTTATGTACCCACATCCGTCACTCTTCTATACGCATCCCGCAGCAGCTGCGGCTACAGCCATGATGTACCAGCCGATGCCCTTCTCCAGTGTTAGCAATCCGATGCAGTTGCCGGATCGATCCAATGGCTCGCAGTCGAGCTATAACAAGCCTGTCTATGCGGTGAGTTGACTACACACTATATGCGTTATACTGTTATATTTGTATATTGTTTTACTGGTATACTGCTCCACTATTATACTAGTATACTGTTATGCTACTATACGACTATACTGTTATATTATCATACTGGTATACTTGTGTACGACTATACTGTTATACTGTCATACGGATATACTGTTATATGACTATACTGTTATAGGGCTATACTGTTATACTATTATACTGTTATACTCATTCATTATTGTGATCATTATGATTATCATTAAATTCCCCTAGTCACAGCAATCGCCACCTTCGTCATCGAACAAGACCCCGGGCGCTTTCCATTCGGTGACACCCACTCAGCAGCAGAAGGCCTCCTCGCAGGCGACTTCAGTTAAGGCGGAGCCTGGCTCGAATTTGGCGCCATCGGAATCATCTAAAAAGGACATTCCCGATTCGCCAATCGCCTCGGTTACCGGCGAAGGCTACTCCTCCGATCAGCCCAGCAATCCGCTCAACCTGAAGGTAATCTCAACTTGTGCTCTCACACACCACAAATTAAATGTGGTTAACACACTCTCTATCTTTAACGTTTCCAGCAGAAGTACACGGACAGCAATGGCAACAGCGATGACATGGATGGTTCCAGTTTCTCTTCCTTCTATTCGTCCTTTATCAAAACGACGGATGGCTCGGACAGTCCGCCCGACAATGACAAGGAGACCAAACATCGTAAGCTTAAGGTAGGCTCTATAAGAACGTAGTATTTATGTGGATACCCTGTAGTTTTGACCCAGGAATTGGCATGCGTTATGTCTCTTAATGTCTTGCCTAGAGCTTGAGCTCCACTTCCTAAACTTGATGTTACCCTATAAGTACAATTAGCAGTAGTCGAGCATAATGGAAGATGTAAATGTAATTAGGGTATTTTTTTATTGATGAAAGGGTATTGGGTAGAGGGTATACATTTTTAGTCTCATTTGATTACAGGGTATAAATCTTTTATAAAAATACAGCTTGTGCATACAAAAATAATTACAGGGTATTTGAAACCTATGTAGGGTATACAAATATATTTAACATTTCTTTTAAGTACTCTTAACTGTTTACAGGGTATACAAGAACAATAGATATTAACTTTCATTTCCATTACACAGACCATCATGCAGTCGGATAACAAAATCGTAGAGCATCCGGAGGAGGATCAAACCCAACACGGCGACGGATAGCAGCTGACGGCACAGCTACAGCTGTGCCCATTGCTCCAAACCAGTTGCAGCGTTTGATCGAGCTGCGTCCATGGTCCAGAGTCCAGATTAGTCCAAAACGCAACGCCAACCGAATGTCCGAGCATTACTTAGGTGGGTAACAGCTCCCAGGTTTCTCTCGCTCATTCTCTCTCTTATACTCGCTCTTTCAGAGTTTCCCATATGCACATACATATATATATGTGAGTGTGTGCATGTGTGTGAGTGTGTGTATGTGCCTGTGTTTTTGTGTATCACTTTAACTAGACTTGTGATGGAAGGAATCGAAGAGATGTCGATGCGAAAGATGCACAAATCTAAAATACAAAAAACTCCAAGAAGCTCAAGCAAGTGCTCGACTGCCCTAGGACCAGAAGCTTTTGCTCAAAACACATTCACATCCACAAACTCTATATTTATATATAAACATTATGATTAAGGCTGTGCTTCTTAATTTAGCTTCCCACTATGGAATAGCTCCAATATGTAGCTTTCCGTCAGATATATATACATTTTGACGGAGCTTTATAGCTTATAGATCACAATAAATCCCATATATACTAATATACTATAGCGTAAAATCTTATTCACTTATAAATAATTCATCGTAAGGTATTTTGTCGAAGAACTTTTGTAAGATAGCACGGTAGGCACGATCGGCGGCTTCCAATATCTTCGGCTGTATATCCGCTGATAGAGCGCTCCACTCATCGTTGAGAACCTTCAAGGTGCTATCGCGTAGCTCTACATTATCGTTGAACAGATTCGACATATTAAATGATCCGCTAAAGGAATGAGGATTTGCATTAGAATTACTAGCTTGTGCAGTTACCAGGAAAGTATATATAATATAATCAATAAGAAATTTGTATATATCGATAGTTGCATAAGTTACTAAAACTTGATATCAGTATACACAAAATAAATGATAAGTCAAAGATTTCAATTATCTGATGCTCACTTAACTTGCGCTTACAATTAACATGAGCATATCCTCATTTCAACGATTTTATCCGGTCTTGGATAACCCTCACTTTTAGCTTCACCTTTAACACATTTACTTTACATTCAAACTGACAATTAACATGACGATATCCTCATGTCAACTATTTTAACCACTTGCACGCCCACTAGGATAAAAAAGTTCTGCTGTCTTCTCTTCGTTTTGTATCCTCATGTCAAATCACACGCCTATTTAGATTACCTTTGAAATCATTTAACTTTAACTTAAAACATGTGGAAATCCTCATGTTCTATATTCATTCATTTGTTCCTATACTTACGTGCTCACTTTGGCGACCGTCTTGTAGTCGGTGATCTTCAGATAGGAATGTCCGTCCGGTCGTTTCTCCGGCACAGCATTGACGCGTGTTCTGGACTGTAGGTGGTTTAGATTGATGACCAATGCACCTTTGCTGACAATGGGCAGGATCAGTAGCTTGCCGTTGACTTCATAGTTAGCGTGGACCTCAATATTTTTCGAGCTGGCAACCCAAATCAATTTCAATGGCTTGGTCAGGTCCGAGGAGAACCCCTTCAGGCTCTTGAGGGTCATTTTATCGGCAAAGCTGTTCAATGTGGTGTCTCGCATGATCAGATTGAATTGTATTGAATCGCTGGCGCCGCCACTTCTGATGTTCAGCGTGCCTAGCTGTACGGGGTCAATGGTAGGCAAATTCCATTCGGGTATGCCATCCTTGAAGCTCCGGAAAAACGTATTCGCCTGCTCCAAAATACACGCCTCGTCGTGCACCGTGCAGCGTCTCAGCGGGCTAGCTGCAAGCAGGTTTTGCAAGGAACTTTACAAGGCACCCAAGCCACTTGTCGTAAATGAAACTTACGCAGCAAATCGTCAGCACCGACAGCAGCCCATAGAGCAGCCGCAATTGTCAACCAAATGAAATGCTTTCCGTTCGACATTCTCTTTGTGTGCCTCTGGATCGACGACTAATTCACAGCGAATGCGTGCGATGCGTTTTTATGCACTGGACCCATTGAAAATGGAATTCAGGGTATAATGGTTTTGTGAAAATGTATGTAACAGGCAGAAGTAGATGTCGCAGCCTCCACAAAGTATATATATTCTGATCAACAAATTCGTTTACTTTTCTACGTGTTTTGAGCCAAGCCACGGCAGCAACTGCGCGGCTGCTTATACGTTCGTAAAGAAGAAGGGTTTTAGTTTTTTTTTGCATGGTTCAGGGTATCTCGTAGTCGATCCATCTCGACTAGAGCCTTCTTACTTGTTGTAACTATCTGATTAACAGACCGATTGACTGACTAACTGACTGTAGCTCAGTTCGGTTGAGGTGTGAACATGTTAATCTCCAGTTGCCATTAGCAAGGCAAATATAGAATTAATCGTATCAGATTGAACTGTGAACCGCTACAGTCATTAGCTACTCCCATTGCCTAATAGTTGGACGAGAGCTTCTAGCGACAAAAAATCATAAATTCTATTTGAATAATTATTATTGACGACAACGAATAGATCGACTACAAATATTTAATTACTCATTTTGAACAAAACTTGTTTTATTTCCCAATAACCTTACGTAAGCTAGGGTATCTGACAATCGTGCACGACCCACTTGCTAAGAACCTTTTTTTTAAGTAACAGAGAAGAGATTTCTTTTGCTCTTACTTCTCTCATTCTGTTTCTCTTTCTCTCTCTGTCTCTCTCTGTATATGTCCTCTTACTCTATATTACTCTCTACTCTATATTAATCTAATGTCTCTAATCTCTTGCCATCCTATTCTCTCCTTCTCTTTTTTACTCTCTAATCTCTTTCTATCCTACTCTCCTCTCTATCAATCTCTCTGCCTTTTCCTCTCCTAATGCTATGTCTATCCCTCTTTCTCCCTCTCTTTCTCTCTGTCTATCGTCATCTATCTTTCTCATGGCCTCTCTCCCTCTCCCTCTCTCTCTCTTTTCACTGCATCTCTCTTCTAACTCAATAATTCAATTTTTTGTAATTCATCTCCAATTTTAACTAATCTTACAGGGCATCTCTAAGTATATCATAGACTATTCAAATATAGGCAGAGTTTTGTACTTCATTCGTATTAATTACCACTTATTAGAGGTTAAATGGAGAGGCACTGGACATTGTCAACGAAAATACAATTAAAAACTTGCCTGCGTCGAAAGCTCACAGTAAAAACGATATACAATGTTTACCAGATAACATTTAAGCAATGCCTATAGGCACGTTCAAAATCTGATTGTAAATTTAATAAATACATTATTCGAACGTAATTAGAGCAATTAATTAATAGTATATTAACAAATTGGAAACCTTGAACTATGCGTAGAATTTAGGTTAAGGTAAATTGCATTTTTTTTTTTTTTTGAGGTTAGTAGAAATAGTTGAAAATTATTAGAAAGTCAAAAATAATCAAAAATGTGGATAGCATAATAAAACTTTTTTTTATCAGAGATTGAATGAGCATTTAAAGTTAATTTATATATGTACAAATATCTACAAAAAATTACATATATATATCATTTATAAGAAGGAAAAAAAAATGATATCTATACTCCATTTCGAATAATTTTGATATATATTATATTTTTATATAAATTCAGAGTGAAACAGATTCTAATCAAAACTTAAAATTTCGCTTTCCGAACTTGACTCAAAAAACTTCATTTGTAACCCTAGTAAACTTAAATAAAAATATTTTAATAAAAATATTTTTAAATTAAACAAAAAAATCTTTAACGATTTAACAGCTCTCCAGGTTCAATTAATGGTGAGGAGCTAAGTAATTTCGCTTAAGCTCTATTAACTTAGTAATAATCTCATTATGGGAAAAAAAAATAAATTCTTTATATTACACATCAAAAAGATTTATTCAGGAAAATTAGCTAACAAAAAAAAAAAAAAAAGTTTTCTAAAAGTTGAAGGCGTTCCGTACTTGAGTTGTTAACTGAGTTGTGCTCAGCGGGATCAAAGGTGCGACAGAGCAGTTGATACACAGTGAGTAACCGCTTGAAGCGGGCGGGCTATTAGGAAGTGCAAACAGTTAAATGGAATAATGGGGATTATGTGAAGAGCAACTGAAAGGCCAATTGCTGAATCAATTAAAAATATAAACAACTTTATTTACATTTATCGAACTTGAACCGGCTGTCTAGCGAGTGGATAGAAGGCGGCCTAATGAAAGGTGTTGGATAGTAGGGAGGACCCAGAAATAGCTGGTAGAAGAGCTATTTGAGGAGTCGGAAGAGGAGGAGGCGACAGTGGTCACTGTAGACGTTCGTTGTTGATCGTCCTCGACTCAGTTCAGCTCTGCACTTTAAGATTGCGTTTGATCTGCGCCAAGATTCTTTAGCGATTGCTCAAACTCTACCGAGTCCACCTGGCGTTTGGCTGGATCAAAGGGTGGCGGGCCAATTAGATTTACCACCTCATCATAATCCAACGTCTCCTTATCCAGCAATGCCTCCGCCAGCTGCCAAGCGGGAGAGAGAGAGAGACGGCGTTAGTAAGAGTGAGAGACAAGAGTTGTGTTTGTTGCCTTACCTTCTCCAGTTTGTCGCGATGTTTTATTAGCAGTTCCTCGGTCGTCTTGTAGGCGTCGGAGACAACGCTGCGCGCCTCTTGATCAATAATGCTGTCCATGGCGGAGGAGAAGGGCTTGGAGCTGCCGCTAGCACCGCCGCCGCCAGATTCATTCGAGTCTCGCACGTACATCGGGCCCAGCCTCTCGCTCATGCCGAATTTCTTAATCTGTGAATAGGCTATTTTGGTGACCTTCTCCAAGTCATTTTGCGCACCAGTCGTAATGCGTTTGAAGACCAAATTCTCGGCCGCACGTCCACCCAGTGCCATGCACATCTTATCGAATAGCTCCTCCTTAGAGTATAAATGCTGCTCGCTGGGCGTGTATTGGGCAAAGCCCAGGGCCAAGCTAGTGCGCGGCACAATTGTCACCTTCAACAAGATATCCGAATTGGGCAGCATCCAGCCGACCAGAGCATGTCCACTCTCGTGATACGCGATCACCTTGCGTTCGGTCAGCGACAAGGCATGCGAACGCTTCTCGGTGCCACCTGAAACCACAATAGATTAATTGATTTGATCTGAGAGAGCTAAATTGTTGTCACGCACCCACTAAACGCTCAACGGCGTATTCAAGATTTTTGCTAGTGACCTCCGATTGAACACTGCGCGCCGCATGCAATGCCGCCTCGTTGCACACATTCGCAATGTCAGCGCCGGAGAAGCCGGGCGTCAGGCGTGCCAAACGCTGTGAATAGGTGCTAGGTGGTTCGGCCAGCTTGATTGCCGACAAATGCTTCTCGAATATCTCTTTGCGCTCCTGCAACGTTGGCAGATCGATAAGTATGTGCCGATCAAAGCGACCGGGTCGAAGCAAAGCCTGCAACGAGAAGAAAACGGAATTAGTTGAGATGAGCTTGGGAGAAGAGCTTCATCTCGCCCCATACCTTATCGAGTATGTCTGCTCGGTTGGTGCTGGCAAGCATAAGTACGCCCTCTTTGGTGGCCATGCCGTCCATCTCGACTAGAAGTTGATTGAGTGTTTGCTCCGACTCGCCGGAGCTGCCTTGTCCCATGCTTTCCGTACCGGAACGCTGGCGTCCGATAGCATCGATTTCGTCTATGTAGATGATGCACGGTGCTCGCTTCTTGCCCTCCTTAAACAGATCACGAACGCGTGCAGCGCCCAGGCCGCCAATCATTTCAATGAACTCGGATCCATTCATGCTAAGGAACGGCACCTGCGCCTCGGTAGCCACTGCCTTGGCCAGCAGCGTCTTGCCACAGCCCGGTGGACCCAACAAGAGGGCGCCGCGTGGCACCTTGGCGCCCAATCGCTGATACTTCTCGGGTGTCTTCAGATAATCCACGAACTCCTTGACCTCCTGCTTCGCTTCACTAAGACCGGCAACATCGCGAAAGAGTACGCCGCGGCCACCATCAAACGGATCGACGAGCGTGAACTTTGCCCTGCCCATTTGATTCTAAGTAATATACAATGAAAAGTCAATCAATCAGTCAAACTAAGACATCGAGACACTGCATAGGAGATTACTAACAAATGAATCCATACTGAGTGGGCTCTTCATGCTCTTCATGCGCGTCGCTATGGACATGAGCAGGGCGCAGAAGAGTAACAGCATCAGGATGCGACCTGTGGTATCTGTTTGCCGATCATAGGTGACCGGCACGCCATCTGTAATGCCCAAGCGCTTCTCCACCATACGCAACTTCTCCTCGAATTTGTTAGCATCCGCCACAGCCATGTGGAATATGGTAGAGGTTACTTTGCGACCCTTGATCACAGCACCGTCGTGCAGTATTATCGTAACCATTTCCATATCCGGGCGTATGATCAGCTCTTTGACCTCGCCCACGGCTAGCATATGGTGAACAAACTCATTCCAGGAGACGTAGCGTGTGGAGCCTTCTGGTCGTTCGGTGCGCGGTGTTATAAGCAACGAGATGAACGCCACAAACATATATATGGTGAATAGCCATAGAACCGCCTTAGTTAATACCGACCGCATTTTCTCATCGTTTTCATTGTTTTTGTTGTTGTTCGGATTGGGTGCCTCCTCGCCGGCGCCGGAACCGGGATCTGTTGCCGAGCTCGGCCTGGATTCTTCTCTTCCCTTGATGGCATCCGCATTGCTTTCGCTAGTCGCTGTCTCAGTTGTCTTGGGAGTTTGGGAGGTGGATTTATTGTCTGTGCTGTTACTACTCTCTTTGCTGTTCTTGCTGGCAATGGAACGGCGCTTGTCTGACTCTGTATCTACCTTGCCTGAGCAAAAGCAACGCAGATGCAATTGCTGCACTTCACGTGGCGTCAGCTCAAGCGAACGCGCAACCACGCCCACAATTGCCTTGTACTCCGCCCGCAGCATTTGCATCTGTGCGATGGACAGAATGTATTTAATTATGAGACTGTTCCACTGGGGTTCATTAAGGGTAGGGGTACTTACCTGTCGCCAGCTCAACGGGTGCAGGCCGGGCGAATTTAGATGCCGTTTAAGGTTAGCGGCGCCGCACTGCTTGCTTGGCAATCGTGTATCAGCGCCTGCAGCAGCGGCGGCAACAGCAGCATCGCCATTTGAGTGGCCATTGTGCGTCACGTAGGAATGGCCGCGAGCCACATTGTAGGGTCCACGTAGCAGCACAGTTCTGACATGTCGCAAGCCCTTGAACATAATTCCTAGCCACTTTTATTATGGCTACTGGTGGCCGCCGGTTCGAATACGTAACTTTCGGTTGTTTGCTTGAAATTACATGCATTAGAGTTGCCACCCCGGCGCAAAAAGCGGCTGGCCTGTGACAGCAGCGCTCAATCAGCTGTTTGATGTTATTGATGGAGGGGGCGGGGGGCGGCGGCAGAATGTAAACTATTAATTTTTTATAAAGTTGTCATTTTGAAAGCTACATTGCTATTGTTCTGAATGTGAGATGTGTGAAAGTAACTATGAACGAGGGTTGTGTGAATGCTTTCCATTATCATAATTATCGAAAATTTTGAATTAACCCTTATATGACCAGCATTAAAAAAAAAAAAATTAAACGATCGTTGTTAACCATGTTAAATCTCTATTTTTTATTACAAATCTCTTCAATTCCTCGAAATGTGAAATAATAGAAAAGCGTCTTTTTCTTTTTATTTAATTTTTTTTTATTTATTTATATAAAAATATATATAATAATAATAATTATAATAATCCTATACAAAATTACTTCGTACTACACAATAATAATGTCACTGAATTGAGTAGCCAATTTGTTAAGTGTTTTTGTTTCTTTAAATTTGTTCGTTGTTATTATCAATAATTACTATTCACTGAGCCATCAAATGGACCCATGCTATCGCCAAAGTCCTGCATTTCCTCGTCGATTTCATCATCAATATCATCGCCCAAGTCTTTCGTCTCTGGACATTGTCGACAACGGCTCTCATTAACACCATAATTAATGCACGTAGAGCCCACGCACTCGCAGCAGCTATCGTGGAACCATCTAGAAACAATACGTATATTTTAGTAATAAATAAAAATTCAATAATTATAATCCAAGAATGGAATTGAACTCACCTACAACTGCTAGCACCCATTGTCTGGCAGAATTGACGGCATTTGTTTAAGGACACGCACTGATTCAAATATATAACCGTACAATTGACTGTCTTCGTATTGTCACGTTCCTCATGAGCCTCTTCCAGATTTTTGTCATTATATTCTGTGATAATGATATGTATCAATTACATTTATTTCAAGTTACTTTATACTACTCACTTAAATAATATTTTTCATCCTTGTCCAGTTTTGGTTTACCCCTAGACCAATCCACTTGGAATGTGAAGACATCCCAATAATCACTTTCACTATCCTCTGCAGTGACCAGCACATCGAATAGTTCTGGGACGCCCTCAAAGTCCTCAACGTGAGATTTCTTGGACAATGCATTGCGCGTTTCATTTGGTTTGGGACATAGCTCTGCAAATGACCAAAAATTGTTAGCCAAAGTCGCAACATAGGTGTTAAAATGCAACTATTTTATCGGCTTTTCAACGGCGGCTCAACTATCGATAACCGTACAGTGAGCGATAGCCATAGTTACACATCCCAAATACACACACACATATGTACATCCAAAAACATATACAAACAAGGCAACTGCGACAACGCAATAATGAATAATGATAATGTCACACCAGATCACATCATCAAAAAATTTGTACATAGTATATGTAAATATGTAATTGATTGTAAATTCACTCACCCACACAACTGCAGCATTCCTCATAGTATTTTATGCCCAGACATTTGAGGCACTCCTTGCAACAGGAGCAATTCTTAAGCTCACATTTGCAACTCTGCGTCAACATGCACTTAGACACTATCGAGGCGCAGACGACTTCGTTGCACGACTCCACCACGCCATAGAAGCATGCAAATCCCAATACTAGAACTGCGCCAACCGTTAGCGAGCGCCACACCTCCATTATGATATATTTATATTATAATATTGCAAATACAAATGTTTTCCTTTAGTTTTGTTGATGATAATAAGGGCCCCACACACTTTTCTTGGGGTGGGTGGCTTGGCGGTGTATTTGAATTGCACACGAGTAAAACAGACAGAGAACAAGCGAGAGAGAGAGAGAGAGAGAGATAGAGACGGAAAACGCAAGCGACACACGCCGATAGCTTGAAAGACTTTGATTGATTGACTCGCGACTGACTGATTGACGGATGGATGGCTAGCAAATCAATTGCAGCAAATAACAATAAAATATGTATATGAATAATAAATAAAAACAACACAACACAAACTATTGTTAACTATTGCTACACATAGAGAACATTACGAATATATGTATATATCTTTTGAATATATATATATCAATATATTGGCTATATTATATTTGATAGATACATAGAAATTGAATTTTGTTGCGCGTTATTTTTTGTCGTATTTGCAGCACAAGGCACAAGAACAAGTTTTGGAATGAGCTATGAATATTTTACTAAATCATTGAATAAGTCAGTCACAGCGCGTAACAACAACAGCAAGCGGCGGCAGCAGCAGCGACAGCAGCAGCAGCAACAGCAGCAGCTACAGCAACAGCAACAACAATAAACGACACCACGACAAACACTAACAAAACGAAACAGAAGACAAAACACATACAGCGATCAACGATCGACAGATGCGAGAGAGCAGCAAACGACGACAACAACGACAACGATGTCGATGTCGCAGCCGACGTCGACGTCGACGACAACGAGACGGTGTCAGCTATGTAGCTTGTTTTTGTTATTGACGCGCGACGCAGCAGGGCATAACTGTCTTTATATATTTGTTGTTGTTGTCTCTCTCCTGTCTTTTTTCCCAGCCAGGCCCAAAGGCTAGCCAGCCAGTTAGTTAGCTAGATACAATGCGCGAATTAGGCGCGCGCAGACACACACCACACACACACTCATACACATGAGCAAACGGTGGCTTAGAGAAACGTAAACACGTTACAGAGCATTGTTGGCGTGCGCCGAGGGGAGATGTTGGGGAGCGCGAGTGTGAGCGCGAGCGCGTTCATTAACTGAATGATGGACTACCGCAACGAGATACAAGCTAAACCACAAAGCAAAATGATCAATACACACATCAGCATTAAGATCCAAAAGGTATTCGATTGGAATGCTCTCAGCAGCAGAGTGTATCCACCCATGTGAGTGTGTTTTGTGTGCGCGTATTGATATTTGCAAATGTAAGCAAGCCGCGCTATCGACGTCGATTGCTTTAAAGCCGCCTTATCGACATTTTCTTGACGCCAATCGAAAACACTTGTAACTTATTTAAGTAGTCATATTATTATCTGTAATAAAATAAAACTCTCAAGCACAAATATAAAGTAAATATTTTCATTGAATTGTTAGTGCAATAACCAAATTTGAATATATTTTATTTTCGATGTTTTCTAGTTATCGGTATCATCTCCCTCATTGTCAGTGACATTCTTAAGACCTTTAAATAAGTCAAAAATTAAATTTAAATGAGTTATAGAAATTGGTTTAAATTGAGAAGTCGACTGAATTGATCAATTATTAAATATTACAAGTTTTAGTCTTTTACGTGAACATATGAGACAAAACAGCTGTTGGAGGCAACACGAAACGCGCACATCTCTATTACTCGATGTCCAATAACAAGAATATTCGAAACATTTGGCAACCCTGTGTAAGCTAAATAACAACAAAAGAAAAAAGTTGCCTCAAAATCGCTCGAAATCAGAAATCAAACACAACTAAATGATTGTGTTTAGAAACTGTGCGGTGCTTTTGGTGATTGCCTCAATATGCAGTTTCTTGTATGGCATCGCACATATACACGTCGAAGTGGAGCCCAATGCCTGTCGAATGACATACATGTTTGGTGAGCCAAGATTTGCGGTAAGTTGTGATAACGAATACGCTTTAAATATCTGATAAGGGTTAACGAAAAAAAAAAAAAATACAAATTGTAAATTGTGCAGCCCGTGCGATTCAATGCCAACAAACGATTTCCCAACTATGGCCTATACTATTACTATGAAGGTGTGCGTCAGCCCCTGGATCCTCTTAATATGCGTATGACTGGAGCTCCGGTTATCTTTGTGCCCGGCAATGCCGGCTCATACAAGCAGGTGCGCTCCTTGGCGTCGGTGGCGCTGCGCAAGGCACGTGAACATCCAGAGGCAGGCATACATCTAGATTATTACACAATTGACTACGATGAGGAGCTGTCCGCGCTCTATGGCGGCTACATGTACCATCAGCAATCATTCCTCAAACACTGCATTCGCACCATTGCCTCGCTCTATAGACAACCCAGTCCCATTGTTCTGATCGGCCATTCCATGGGCGGCAAGCTGGCCCAGTCAGTGCTGACGGATGCTGAAATCAGCCAGCACATCAATGCCATTATCAGTATATCGACACCACTCGACCAGCCGGTGCTTAATTTGGATGCACATCTGGGCCAATTCTATAGGGAGACACATGAGCTGCTCAGCCGCACACGCACCGCCACCCAGCCATCAACCAAGACGAACGTATGCCAGAGTCTGCATCAGAAGCCTCCCAGCGAGCAGGCCATGGCCAATCAGGAGCTATCCGCTAAGCTGGACAATGTCCTGCTCATATCCACGGGCGGTGGCAATCGAGATCTGCTCGTACAGGCGGGCCTGACTACATCCCAGTTCAACGATCTGCATGCTATGGCAAGAAACAATATTCTTAATCTCTCAATTGACTTCCTGCTAAAGTTATATCCCTTTGCAGACTTCAGCTATACCACGCGTGAGTCTAAGCTGTGACCATTTGTCTGCTGTGTGGTGCTTGCAGTTCACTCAAGTGATCAATCGCTTCCTATTCAGCATTTCCCAGCGACGCGACGACGGCTCCGTAATCTTTAGCAGCAACAAACAACGTAACATGCAATCTGCAGTGGGACACTTTGTGGTAAATAACATGGGCTTCTTCATGTGCATCATGTAAGACTCATCCTAACCTATTTTCTATATATTGTAGAAGTCGAAGACACGTCAGCAGAGCTTGATCAACATAAAATCTCACGATAATTGGCATGAAGAACGTCATTTAGTCATTAACAAGTTTTTCGCTAATGGCCTAAAGAGTCATTACTATGAGCTGATTGGCTTGGCGCGACAGCAACGCTTTAAGGTTGCATCCAATCTAGTTTTATAACAGCTCTTAATACACTGTTCACAAAGCGACAGACAGAGAGTGTATTGCTTTCCGTAATTGAACTCTGTGCACATTGTATTCAGCAGTTGCCTTAAATGGAGTCAATATTCTAATTTTCTCTTTTTGACTACTCTCTAGAAACTTGCCATTGAGGCTTTGAACGTTGACGGCGATGAGAATTGGCTATTTGGCTGTGAATCATACAAGAACAATGAAACGGGACAGAACTATTGGTGAGTGTGCACACCCACCCACCCACACACACACACACACACACACACACACACATACACATACACATAGAACTAATCAATCCCGATTTACAGCGACAAGGCCATGCCTCTCTCACATCTCGTTCAGCGTCTGCCCAATGCGGACGGCGAACCAAGAAGCATTGCAGTTCTCGATTTACACAATCTACGCAAGACATACGAGAAGTGGACGCACTTACTCTTGCGCCTGCCGCCTGGCAATCAACGCACTGGCTACAATCTAGACATCTATAATCCCAAGGAACGTGTTATTGACATACGCATGCCGCACTGGTATGCCTCTGGCCGGCGCATCGCTGTCCCCGAGACACTACAAGGCACCATACACTATCGCATACGTATTGCCTACCTGGTCGAACCTTATCAAGGTCTGCGTTTTCACGTCGAGCCGCTAAAATGTGTGCAACCCAATTACCGGATCACGGCTAGACTGTGCGTGCCCTGGGCAGCCGGCTTTGAGCGCTACCAGACTCTGACGTAACATTTCCCTTTGAACTATTTACCGATAGGCAAAGGCTAATTGCTTGTACTTTCAGTTCACCAGATCAAAATCCTGGACTTTATATCAATGTGCCCACCATAATGCCTAAGCATTATAATACCACTGTCAATCCCGTTATACTCGACTTGTACTTGGATCCCGTATGTCGGTATCGGTTTAGGTAAGTCGAATATAGGAAAGGGTTGAAAATCTAAAATTACTTCGATTCGTTTTGATTTAAAGTCCGACTCTGGTTAGATTATGTATATATACATGTCTCTCTCATTCCCACTCTCACTCACTTACTCTATCTATCTCTCTCTAAGCTATGAGTATTCGTATGCCGATGCCCTATCTCGTATTGTACTTGAATTCTATGGCTGGATGCCAGCACATTTGGTTTGTGTGCTGTTGATTGTGCTGCGCAAGCAATTGGACCAGTTTCAGGAGGTGGGCAGCTTCAAGAGCTTGAGGCCCTACATTGGCTATCTACAATACACATCGCTCTATGTAGTTACTGGTAAGGTCAACTCGAGTTAATTGCGATTCCTATCTAATTTGTATTCTGCTTCGCTTATATTGCAGGCTGTCGCTTGTTCAAGAAGCTGATACTGAATTTGAAACTATATCCGATACCGGAACAAATGGACTATAGCATTAATATATCGATAATAATTCATTGTACCGCCATTGGGCTGTCAGTTGTTGCCGCTTTGGCCGTTTGGTTTTTTTTGACCGTCTATGGCAATGCTTTCCATCGTTTGGCGTTGCGTTTGACACGCCTATCCACATCCAGTTCGAATATAATGCTCTCGATTATGACACATCTGCCGATCACGTACGGCATTTTGACAATTGGCGTTGCTCTGGGCGCCTGCAGCGGCCTGGCCTTGTTTTTGGCATTCGTATTTTATTTCCTAATGTTATCAAATGCCTACAAGGACTATCTGGAGGACTATCTATGGCAAAAGGCGACCAATTTGGTGCACAAGGCAACGGGCATTGGCAATGACACCCAAAAAGAGGAGCTATCACTTTCACTAGTTAAAACCACTGACGATGATCAGGAAGATGAAGAAGATAAAAAGGAGAAGGAACTATGCGTTGGCCTACAAAACTTTTCCTTCCACATAACGCTCCTGTTAATGCTGCTCACACTGCTGCTGCTTAGCATACCAGCCAGTTTGGCCTGGATACGCAGTCGCAGGTGCGTCTCCCAATTTATAATACTCTCTTGCTATAAGTCTATTTAACAATATGATTCGTTTCATTCACAGACATGGAATTGTTCTGCCTGATCCATCTCTACATACGAGCATTGTGTCGCTAGCTTCACTTAGTTTGCTACTACAGCTACGTGCACCTCAGAAATTGTAAGTAATCGTTGAGTGATCAATGATTGATCGCTGAATTTGTAATTCGTATTTAAATTCTCTTGGCATATATTTTTCATCATTTTATTTAGTGGGTAATGTTCGAGTCACCTCCCTCTTTCTATATAATTTATCTGTATATCGAGTTTCAATTACAACTACTATATTATATAGTTGCTATAGGAATACAAAATTCCTATTATGGACTTTAAATCTAACTTGAATTCATGTAAAATATCTTTCATTACAGACGTGGAAATTGGATGGTCTCCGTTCTATTGTATTTGGGTGCTGGAATTGTATTGCTCTATTGCCAAACGGCTATTTACCGCCTGAACTATATCATCGCTGGAGCGTTCGCAGTGCTTGCCGTACATCAGATCCTATGGAGATTATATCAAAAGCTACGACCTACATCCAATTAGAATTTAAATTAGAAACAACATTTATTTTTTCACCTTCTGGGTCGTATACCCAGAAGTGTAAGAAGTTCCTTGTATTTTTTTTTTTTTAAGTTTTTCGGTTTGTGTTCCGTTTCGTCGTCGAAGTCGTGTAAAAACCTAAACGAATATCTCCATATTTGTTATAGACTTTGCCCACATTAGCCTGTAACCAAATATGTGACACTAAGCGACGCGCACAAGCCACAGCCCAACGATACTAGTCTAGTCGAATATGCAATGGAGTCTGCAAATGGAGATTACGGGAAGTCCATAACGATCTGCTCTGCAAATCTAACCTAAATTGGATGGATGCTGTGGACACCCCAAAGCTATTCGAATTAATAATACGAAAATGAAAGAAAAAAAAAACAAAGAGAAACATAATCAAACCAAAAATTTCACCCCATTTTAATGGCATGTGTGAAAAATGAATTACAAATTACACTAAGCAACCTAATCGAGATTCGCGTTTTAACCTTACCAAATGACTCAAAAAAGAAAATGGTTAGCAAGTATTAAGTTAGTTTAAAATTATTCGATGTGAAAGTATGTGTATTATTTATATCTTGAGATTTATACATGATCTTAAGAATCATATATATAATATATATATATACATATATAGAGCATTAGATGTAAGATTTGTTTTTGTTTTGGTGTTTATAGACTTGTGTATATATTTTATTTATCTAACTCTTTCAGGCTAATATCTTGTTAAGTATTTGTGGTAATGTTCTGACATTTACTCAATGTATTTATAATCTTCCTGTACTTAAATTATATATCAAGTACGTACTCTACATACATATGTATATATGAATATACATATATTATATGTAGATATGGATATCAATCAATTTCGATCTATATCATGAGTGTTAGCTAACAAAAAAGTCAAGATTGATTAAAGTTGATTGCAAATCAAATGTTTTTTCTTTTTCTACAACAAAAAACGAGATCCAAATGCTGTTGCACAGTGTAAATGCCAACGATCTACATGGGCATTCGTTGGCCTACAACTTTTTGCTGTCCATCGTGTTGAGACATCGAGACAAGCGTCTCGTCCTCAGGCAAATGACAGTCAATGGAGCTGATGGACTGGTACTTGTACTGCAACGGGAGCTAGACGTGGAACTGGAATGGGGAGCTGGGAGCTGGGAGCTGGGGGCTGGGAGTTGGCATTCGGCAGTGGCACACAGCAAAAGGGGCGTTCACCGCGCGTCACATAAACGGAGGCGTTGGCGATAAATGGTCAATTGCATGCATCGATTGGCCAACAATTTATTGAACGTGTGTGCAAATTGATTCGCTGCTCGAGACTCTGTCACCTTATGAGCAATTAAGGCGCGCGTGTTTGCATTTTAACTGGCTAACTGGGTGTACAGCGCCCCGGGGAGATGCATTGATTGATCGATTGATAAATTGCTCAATTGACTTAACATTTTTCTTTCTTTATTGGCTCAATGAATTGCTGTTGGCATCGCTAATGTGTTAACAGCTCATAAATGTATGCATTCACAATGAATGGGTTGGATGAAATGTTGTTAGATGGATAGGAAGGGAGGAGGAAGGGATAGTTTAGAAATGGACGATCTATTGTTACTGAGTCGGAGGAGAGAGATAGAATGATGGAGAGTGAAGGGAAATGCCGTGGGAAATCTCAGAGAGAAGCTAGATATACATATACAGATAGAAATAGATAGAAGGAGCGAGAGTAAGAGAGAGATGAATAGAAGATGTGGGTGGATAGAGTCAGAGGATGAACACATTCGATATGATCGAGAATATGGAGGAAGTGAATTAGCTAGGTAGAGAGAGAGAGAGAGAGAGAGAGAGAGAGAGAGAGAGGGAGAGAGAGAGAGAAGGAGAGAGAGAGAGTGAAACAGAGTCGTTAAAGAAAAAAAAGAAGTGAAAAAGAAAGGGAGAAACAAACGAAAGTCTTAGAGGACATAGGAAAAAGATGAGATAGTAGGAGTGAGAGGGAGAGAGGGAGGCAGGCAGAGAATGAGAGGGAGATAGATAGATAGAAAGAGAGAGAGAGCGCGATACAGAGAGGGAGACTCAGAGAACCTTGGGTGGGTAGAGCAAGATTCAACTGGATATAGGCGACAATGCAATGCAATGAGTGGGTGCATAGCACTATAACTATAAAACTAGAATTATTACAAATGCTAGCTAATATTATTTTTAAGAAAAAGACCTATTACTATCTGCAAATATGTAAGAGAGGAGAAAGAGAGAGAAAGGATATGCGCAACAATAGACGTTACCCATAGAGCAAGACCCTACGCATAATACCAATAGAGTTTTGAGACTGAGTTGGTAACAGAGAAATGGAGACAGGCTAAGAGAGATATAGAGAGAGATCGAGAGAGTGCGAAAGATATAGATAAAGACAAGAGTAGAGGCAGGTAGAGACAGAGGTAGAAGCGGGTAGAGTCCAGTCAATAAATAGCTGAACGGTTAACTGAATAGCTAGCCAGATTGACACACCTGTAAATTAGAGAAAGTATATACAAGATACTCTTTGTTTTTGGATAAGTCTTTAGTAATATTTTTATTCATATTTCAGATATAACAAAATAACAAAAAAAAAAACAAAAAAAATATCGCATAAGCTAAGAAGTCGAGACGTCGAGACGTGCTGAACATTGAGCTATTTACACTTATATGGACACATCTGATCGATTAAAGTATATAGTATATAGTATAGTATGGTATATATATAGTATATTTATAGAGTAGGGTACATGTATGCGGCGTACATATAGAGTATAGCGATTCCTACTGCCAATTGGTGGGCACAAACTGGACGGGATTGGCCAGGAAAGGCGGCGGCGGCAAGGCGTTGATGCTGTATGGAATAGAGATCAGAATTAGGGATGAGAGAGCTCGATGGATAGCTGGGAACTTACCTCATGGGCTGGCTGGTCTCGGCAAGGATGGTGCGATAGGCGCGTGGACGTGGCGCCACATAGTTGGCAGAGGCAAAGCTGCGTGGATTGGCAACGGGGAAACGAATATTCGTATTCGAACGGACGCCAGTGCGCGGGCGCACGATGCGGCCGAAGCGAGCCTGAGCAACTGCAGCTGCATTGCCAGCAGCAGCAGCACCGCCACCACCACCGCCAGCAGCTGCACCAGCACCACCAGCAGCAGCACCGCCACCCAATGCTGACAGTCCAGGGCCAAAACCGAATCCAAGGCCTGCCCCGGGCACTGGCGCTGGAGCGGTGTACATGGCCGAGAGCTGGATGGGCACGAAGGCGGGCAGCGAGACGGTGAGTGGCACAGCCGGTGGTGCTGGTGGTGCGGGTCCGGGTGCTGGTGCGGGTCCAGGAGCAGGCGCTGGCGCAGGTGCTGGCTCCGGCTCTGGTTCTGGCTCGGGCTCTGGCTCTGGCTCTGGCTCCGGTTCGGGCTCTGGCTCCGGTTCGGGCTCCGGCTCAGGCTTTGGCGCCGGTTTAGCGTCGGCTGCCTTCCAGGCAGCCAGCAGAGCAAGCACCTCATCCCGTGTAATGTGATTCGAGCGTGGCGGCAGCTCGAAGCTGGGCGCGCTGCTCCAGCCACTGCTGCTCCAGGGACCAGATGGTGGTGGTCCATAGAGTGAACGCTGTGCCCGGCCAGGCAACACGAACTGAGCACTGGCCAAGCCCACGAGACTGACCAGAAGGATGTGTAGACACATGTGATTGCACTTAAGTCCGAGCATGTTGATTACAGTTGAATGAGCGATGCTTGTCTGCGCGCCAATTGTCCAGACGCTGGCTTATATATGCCTAGCGTCTCGAATTGGGTTAGATGAAGTCGTAGCTGGCTCCGGAAGCGAGCGACGGCGTCCAGGCCAGATCCAGTGCGAATGCGAGTGCGAGCTCGATATCTGCTACCCTCCTCTCCCCTCCCCTCCCCGGCTTGCGTCAATTGGCATTGGCATTTGGGCAACTGGTTCAAATGCCTGCCTCAATGATTGGGAAGCCAACGAGAGAGACGCAATCAGCGTGCACCATTTAAGGCCGCATTGCATCACAAGCAGAGCAAGCAACAAGCAACAAGCAGACAGCAGACAGCAGCAGGCCAAACTGGTTGATTGCCTCGACCATGTAGCGCAGTGTAGCATGTGTGTATTAGTTTAGCTTATTGTTTGCCCGCCTGGCAGTCCCAGGTCTTTTCATCCTCGTGAAACTGTATGAGCACCAGCTCGTAGGTGACTATGCTGCCAGCGACCTGAAGAGGAGAAAAATGTTATTAATGCCACTTGCATGGCGCAGGTGGTGCTGGTGGTGCTGGTGGTGCTGGTGGTGCTGGCGAGGTCTGATCCACACTCACAGCCAGACAGAGCTTCCTGGTGACGTTGAAAAACCGGAGGCCGCTCAGCGACACATTATCGCTTGACAGCTCGTTGGCCAGGCGCTGGACCTCGCTCAGATAACCCGACGGCGGCACCAGATGCAGCAGACGCAGCGGCTCCCGCGCCCGTTCGTGCACCGCTGACACGAACAGCAGAACCGACAGCGAGCGGCCAATCAGAAATGCGAGCGAGAAGTAAAAGTAAACGGCATGCACAGCCGATGGCATTTTGCTTAAGGAAGACCAGCCAAAACAAAGACAGGGAGAGCGGAGAGGGGGAGTGGGAAAGGGGCGTGGGAAAGAGAGTGATAATTAATGTAAACAAAACAGTTATCAGTTAATTGATATGCTAATCGCTGACTTGTTGAAGAGATTAGCTATGTATAGGAAAACATTTACGTATATGCAGAGAAAGCGATCATATGTGAAGGAAGGCGAGAGGGGAGAGAGTGCAGAGAAGGAGTCTAAGAGGGAGAGAGGCAGATCGCGTGAAGGAGAGAGACGGAGGAATGATTGAGAGAGAGAAGAAAAGACAGAATGATAGAGAGAAAGTGATAGAGAGCGAGTGAGAAGCAAGTAAAAGAGAGAGAGAGAGAGAGAGAGAGAGAGAGAGAGAGACAGAGTGAGAGAAAATATATAGAGATAGTAAAAGAACAAGAGACTATACAAAGAGACAGAGAGTTATGAAGGAAGAATAAAGACTGCGAGAGAGGAAAAGAACAAGAGGGAGAGAGAGAGACAGAGACAGAGAGACAGATAGAGAGATAGAGACTTTAAAACAAGAGATAGAGAAAGAGATGAGACTTTAAGAGATGGAAATATAGAGTGAGAGAAAAAATATCGAGGGAGGAAAAGAACAAGCGAGAGAGAGAGAGAGAGAGAGAGAGAGAGAGAGTCGATAGATTCAAGCCTCAAGCAAATAGTCAATTTGAATGCAACTGCAACTGCAATTGCAACACTCACTTGATGCTCTTCAGCAGCTGCAGACAAATGAAGTACACATTGGAGCCGAACGATATGAACATAATGCCGGAGATGGCGTCGTCCACCTCGTAGATGAGCTCCACAATCGAACGATAGCGTGTGCGCACATATGTCCAGAACTTCTCGGGCATGGGCTGCAGATGCAATCGGACTAAATATGGTGATCTATAAAGGATGCGTAGAACTCACGCGCTCCACCAGCTGCTGCAGCTGACATGTGAGCCGGGCGAGCAGATGACTCAGGCCGATGCCCACGAGGATGACAAAGAGATCTATGTAGTTCCAGCCAAAGGTGAGCAGCACATTCAGCAGCTTGCCCAGCCAGCCGAGCCAATTGTTGTAGGGAAAGACATAAAAGAGCTGGGTAGCATCCGCATAGAGATACGATTCGATTGGATCCTGGCGCAATGGACAGACCTCGTGATAAACGGATGAGATGATGCTCAACAGGTGCTCCACTGCAAAGAAATTGAGAGTGTGAGGGAGAGGGAGAGAGAGAGAGAGAGAGATTCACAATGACTCAACTGAGTGAAAGCGAGAGCAAAGTAGACGACACGCTGTGTATGCGACGAGCGAGTTGCTCACGTTCCTTCCAGCTGGTGCAAGGTGGCAGCTGCTTCTCCACTCTCGCCCAACGTCGCATCAGCTGAGGCCATTGGCGAGCCACTTGCAGGAACTGGAAGCTGGCCCACAGGATGCTCCCATGGAAGACGATGGGCTCTGCAAAAGGGAAAGTAATTATCGCTGAGATACCCTGTAAACCATTGCAGAAGAGAGTATTTTAATTTATATTCTACGCATGTAACAGGCAGATGGAATCCAAGAAAACTTGTGATCAATAGCTGGAAGCTATGATAATTGTCGATCAATATATAAATATATACATATATAGCATATAAAATCGGATCATGTCAGATGACATCAGATCTCATCTATCTACCCATCTCAATTGCCTGTTGCAAGCGCTGGCTAAAAACCAATATACCCCACAGTGCTCATGTACAGTTATGTTATGTTACCCACCCACACTGCGCACATCCAGACTGCTGTGCAGCGCCAAATTGATAGCGAGCAGCGTATCGACCGAGATGAAGCAAATATAAAGCAGGCTGTACCAGGTGCGCCAGCTGCGCCGGCTGAAGCGGAGGCTGCGCGCCGTTGTCGCTCGAACGCCACAGACGGGCATCAAAGCAAAGCACTGGGCGATGACAAGCACTGGAAAATGGTGAACGGAGACGGGTATGGGAACGGGAACGGGAGACGACATTTTCATTCAAAAAGGAAGCCAGCTATTCGGCTGCATCGCTCACCTGGCGACACGGCTGCATGGAAGCTGCCGTCATGCAAATAATTCCTGTTTGCTGCTTGCCACGCCCATCGCTGACGCCGCTCCAGACGTTTGAGCAAGGCGCGGCTATGCCGCTGCAATTGCTGTTGCCGCCGGCGACGTTGTTTACCTATTTGAACTGGCCACATGAATGTACCCGCCTTCCGTTCATTGCGGTACTTTGTCAGCGCTGGGACAAGTTTGAATTTTTGTATTTTGACATGTGTGCGTGGGGGGTGGGGTGGTCGTCCGATTGATTGCTATCGCAGTTAATTGTTATCGGCACGCGTTCTGCCCTAACGAGCTTTAAATTGCCTACACTGTGGGGCGATTTGCATGGGAAACGGAAAATCCAAAAAGAAAATAAATAAATAAATTAAAAGAAAAATCATAAAGCTACTGTGAAAGTCATTTGTATTTATGCATTGCAAATTGAATAAAAATAAAAATAAACCATTAATCAACATTTGAATGAGCTGTCCAGCGACAAGTTTTTTTAAGCGATAGTTAATTTTTTTGCTCCATGGTGTGCTGCAAATGGTCAAATAATGCAAAACTAATTCTGTCAAAGAGATTATGGCGTGCTTAGTGGTACAAAGTATCAAAATTTATGGTTTGAAAGATCAACGACAGACTCGAAAACAAAAACAATTATTGCACTGCTAGAAAATATTTTAAAAAAATATTATATTTAAAATAATATATGTATATATAAATAGTTGATAGTTTTAATAATATTTCGAGCACATTTAATTAATGTAAGAAATAAACAATTGGTAAATATATTATTTTTTATGTATTATTTATTAATGTTCAAATTTAATTTGATATACATATATAAATGTATAGAAATATATATGTCAGTGTTTATATACGATATATATATATCTCAAATATAATTGTTCGTTTTGTAATCTGGGATTAAGTAGATCTGGCGATTAACTAATTATGTTTTAAGTGTGCAACTACAACAACAACAACAACAACGACAACATGATAAAAGTGGGTCGAGCAAATGAGATATTGTCCAGATTCCGGGTTTCACTTTTTTTTTTCATAAAAATCTGGACCTCGATCACGATTTGGTCGCATAAATAAAAATGTTACATTTGTTTTTTTTTTCTTCATATATTTTTTTTTAGCTGGATGCGGATGTTTGTTGGAAAATTGTAACGGATCAACAGGCAAACGGGCAAACGGCAAAAGGCAAACTTGTTGCATCAACACTTTTAATAGATTCAATTAAGTGGAAACGTGTTTAGAGCTGCGACACATATCCAAACTTGATATATGAGTGTGCGTATGTACACATTGCTATATATTAATGTGCTTATCACTTAAGTAAGTGGAGCGGATTAAGTGAAGTCAAGAAAAACAAAAATTGCTTGACATATATCAGTATATATACGATTTTATGATATGATTTCGTTGCGATTTTTGTAAGTTAGTTGCGCTTGCAAGTAGAAATATATTTTGCTATATTTCTTTATATTAAATAATATTTATTTTTATTTTTCTTGACATTCAGCTGCAAGTTGAAGTTGAAGTTGATTTCCGTTTCCGGCTAGCGTAAATTATTGCTCGACTTTCAAATTGGCATTTTCCACGCTGTACAACTGCAAATAGTTGTATTTATGTATTTATTTTTTAATTTGTTCAAACTGTTTTCTGGTGGCCGTTAACATTTGAATGTTAACTGAAACAATCGATTCGCGGCAAATATTTTTAATTTGATAGATAGCTGGTCACCCTGCTGTTAATTATCGATCGCACCTCAACTGCTTAACAGTATCATTTGAGAACAACAGCAACAGCAGCTTAACATTAATTCTCCGCTAACATCATTTGTTGTTGTTGCGCCGCTAGATTCGGACGTGTCTGTTGTTTTTCCTACGCTTAAGCACGAAATTTCAAATCGAATTAAAAAAAAAAAATCGTCTTCGTTTGTTGACAACAAGTGGCTAACCGTTATTCACTATAGAAAATAAAAAGCAGATCGCCTGCGCATTTAAGTGAACAGCACAATGCCCGGTCCGCCTGCGTACAGACGTGCTAACAATTTGGCATAATACCTCAAAACGAATTGTTGTTTTTTGATTTGTTTTAAATATATATATATATATTTTTTTTTTAAGTTGTGATTTAAGTTAATTGGCCAAGTTGTAGCCAGTGCAGGTAGCAAAATGCAATCGAATTATAATAATTATCAATAGTGGAGCATTCCCAGCACTCAAATCCTTTCAACAATTCTCTCAGCTGCCTTTCAACAACAACCAAAAATAAAAATAGCTCAGCGGGTAAGCCGAACTTGAACAGTTAATAAATATGTAATAGCTACTGTTAAACTTGCTTGAGTGTGTGTGTTAAGTGTGTGTGTGCAAGTGTCTGTTAGTGCGCATGCGTGTGCGTGCCTGAGTGCGTATGTGTGTGTGTGTGTGTTTATGTGCATATGTGGCTTTAAAATATAATTTGAAACATTCAGCAGCAGCTGTGTTGTTGTTGTTGTTGCTGCTGCTGCCAAGATAAAGAACGAACGGCTGTTGTTTGCCTGAATTGCAACAACAACAACAATAAAAATAATTCATCTGCTCTCCCCTCTCTCATTTGCGCGCACTGCTCAGCATCACTCACTGCACACACACACGCGCACATCTGCAGCAACTGTCACACACGCACACATACACGTATACGACTTTTTATCGTGCTCAACCAAAATGAATTCACATTCATCTGCGCATTTTTGTTTTATTCTCTCCCAATTTTCGCTTATTTACTTTGGTTTCTCTATTGTTCTTGCTGTTATTGCTGCAGTTCCTGCAATTAGTTTCATAGCCATCAGCTTGTGTCGCCGACTCATTGTCATCCTCTGCTGCTGCTGCTGCTGCTGCTGCCGTTGCTGCTTTTGTTGTTGTTTCTTCATTTAACCCCGCGCTCACCGTCTGGGCTTGGCTTTGACCAAACAAACGGCAGCTGAATGATTCATGCAATGTTTTTTTTCTCTTTCTCTTTTTTTTTTTTTGTTTTTATTTAGACTGAAACAGCTTTTTTATTTATATATGTATACATTTTTTGTCTTTTTCAAATGCATTTGAAGCGCGACTCATATGAATATCGAAAAGAGTACAACAACAAAAATCTACGGCCACAGATGTATTTCGGTGTTAATTTAATTATCATAATATACTAATAATATTTATATAATGCAAACACATATACATGCATGTTGTGTATATATTTATTCAAATATTTATTTATTATCGCGCTAATCGTTAGCTTTAACCTGTGTGCAATTCACTGCGGCTTTGCTTTTCGATTAGTCAGCCGAAAAAGCTTTCTTCATTTGGCTTCAATATTTCATTTTCGCTACATTTACAAAAATTAAACTTAAAAAAAAATAATATGAAAAGAAACGAGAAGAAGAAGAAACCCATAAACAAATAAGCAATAACTGAAACTTGTATATTTTCTTGTAATAAGTATTATTTGATCAATTGCTCAAGTTTTACTTCGAATTCGAATTCGATTTCGAATATATCATATATAAGATAAGCCACTAAATCAATATTAAACAACAAATTTATGGCATAGAATTCTTAAAGAAGCGGCAAAGTTGGGTGGCCCCAAAAGTAACAAAACTTATACGAGGTGTGCTCGAAAAGTATCGCGAATTGTATTTTATATCACGATAACAATTTGTTTTTTATTACTAACTACTATCAACTACTCTTATATGTATTGCATAGACGTAAATTGCAGGAATTTCATATTCGCAATACTTTTTGAATACATCTCGTATCTCGTATATCAGCAACTAAACTCTGAGATCTTTGTTTTTATTTATTACTCAAATTCCTCTTGGTTTTCATTTCTATATGTGTAACGAAATCTTATATATATCCTTATCTCATAGGTATACAACAATTTGAACTGCTTAGCTTATTAGATTTTTCAGTTCTCATGGAACAATTGAGGTTTGCATATATAGAAAAGTATCGCCGCAGCTATAACTTTTTATGCATGTAAATAGCCCAATAGCTTAGTTTAAAATGATTATTCATATATACATGCATATATATTTTTGTATCATATTTAGTTTTAATTGGCTTTAAAAAGCGTTGATTTATGACCTACTAATGGAACGACCCTCGTTGCCTCACAGCGGAACCCTAAAGAGCTTGTTGTCCCCAGCATATGCATATGATTATACTGTTGCCTGCCATATAAGTCGACCCTCTTTTGGAGCGAATGTTCCTATAGATATTACATGGTATATAGGTATATATATGTATATATATATGGATATATGTATAAATGAGCCAGCTTATCTCTAATATCAGTGGTCCAACATTATGCGAATGGGGGAGTAAGTTGGGGGAAGCATAACCATATCCACTCACATGCACATATGCATACACACACACACACAGCTGGCAGCATATATTGTGGATATCCCAGATTTCAATTTATGTTTCATGACCAAAGAAGTTGTAAAACATAAACAAAAGCTATGACGAAAGTTGAAATACCCTGTAGAAATTAGTTAACAATGTCAATTAACTAATTATGTATATAACTTAGCAATATGTTTATAAGATCTGTATATAAAATCTGTATATGCTATAATCTCCTTTTGTAGAGCTAACATCTCTTTGAAGATATGTATATTTAGCATACTCTAGGCAAGGTAGGGCAAGTAACAGTTCACACACATAAATATAGAACTGTCTTTAGATGGACATACATATATAAGAAATATATACATACATATATGTATATACATTTGCATATAAGAAATGCATAAGCATATTCAATAGTTTTCTTATCAGTGCCTTACGCATATTGTTGACATTATTCATAATGCCCTACGGTAGGGCGATGGGAAAGACAACAATGCATAGCTACATATATGAGGAGAAGAAGAGCACACACGTAAGACACACACGCACACACATGTTGGATCATGCATGAAAGCGGGCCGCACAGTTTACCCCAAAAGAACTCGATACAGAGAACCCCGAAAAAAACACGCTGATGGAAACTGAACCACAATTTAGCTAGCGGGGGAGCAAGAAGTGGAGGAGGGGTAGCTAATGGAGGAGAGGGGGGGGCCCTGTAGAAGAAGATGGATGAGAAGGATGGAGGGTGTTGAACCACTCAATGATGGTTGGGGCAAAGAGTCACCGGAAATCGCGTTAAATGCGTAACAAGGCGCTTTTTAATTCAAGCGATTCAAATACAAATAAAAAGCCTCTCATGCCCAGGCCAGTCCCACTCCCAGTCCCAGTCCCAAGCCCAGGCCCAGGGCCAGGCCGACAACTGTCGAGCCGACATTAAATAAATGAAATTGTTTCTATGCAAAACAGTTGAAACGCTGCGTCCGACCTGCCACTTCTTGTTATCTCTTCAGCTGCATACAGAGTAAAGAGACTCTAGCAGTGTGCAAAAGCTGAACGACTAGCAAATACCCTAAGCAACAAGTCGAACTTCAGATGCTTTTGTAGATCTTTGATTTTCTGCAACGTTAATAGATTGAAACGGGAATTGTTGTAATATTTTTCAACATTTAAAGTATTCTAGTTATAAGAGAACTAATCTGAATGTCATTTGATTACCCTATGCATAAGAATTCCGATATACCTATCGACTTTTGATAAAGACGAAGCGATTTATTGAAAAATATATATATATTTAGTCTAAGTATTCTACACTCACATGCCATTCAAATTCAAACTATACAGTACTTGAGCAATGCTTCAAAAATCATTAAACAAATTCAATTGTTATCGAAAAATCGATATAAAGTCAGCTACGTCTTCAGTTTGCTTAATATAAGCATAAATATCGAATACTGCTTTAAGAAACAATAAAGTTACTTAAATGATCGAGTTTTTGTTATCGATATGCTTGAATAAAATTATCGATAATTATACCAAAATTGACAAGCTGAAGAAATTAGTCAAACGTTAATATATGGAGCGTATCTAATATAACAGACTTGTCTCTCACTAGCTAACTAATATGCCCTATTTTGGCACTACGTTACAGGGTATACAGGGCGACAACAAAATTACATGCAACAACAATGAAAACTGTCACAATACGAAAAACAAACAGAGCTTAATTGAAAATTTTATTTTCATTGCTCTCTCCCTCACTCTCTTTCTCTCTCTCTCTCCCGCTCCCTTCCTCGCTCTCACCCTCCGTAATGATAAATTCTCTCTTTTATTTATTATTTCTGTTTTTTTTTTTTCTTGTATTTTCGGTTCAACATTTCGTTGCGGAGGATCGTGTCGCAAAGTACGGTTCCAAGTGCTTGCAACATGTGTTAGAGCATAAAATTCGAAAAACAAACTTTGTTGATTATTCTATTGAAATAGAAACTAAGTTGTCTTAACTTTAGAAGGTATACGAGAGTTTCAAACAGTGTGTTCGGGCTTATTATAAAGCAAATAGTGTTGTAAAAGTTGAAAATATTGAGTTTAAAAATGAGCTAAAATGTAAATGAATTTCAATTGAAATTTCAACTTTTCAATTCAAGACTAAATCTTTCTTAAAAAGCTTTGATCTAATTAATATTTCTTTGCAAATGTGTTTCAATAATTTAGTTAATCTAAAGGTTTTGTTAACACTATTAAACTGTGCTGCATCAAATGTAAATTGAGTTTTTAACTTTTTTTAAAATCTGATCTTTAGTTGAAAGTAAATCGTTTTATACATATACCTACATCTTTTTAAAAAAGTAACTTCAATAATCTTAAAATAAAAGTATTTTGCACTTTCAAGTCCTTTGTGACTCACTTCTAATTGGTTTTGTGTACTGCCTAACCTAACCTGATATCTTCTCAATTCAAAATATTTTCATTACTTTTGACCTTGCCATTAAAGCTTATCGCTTTTGCTTTTCAAAGAAAATTGGTCATAAAAAACTGTATATTATATATATGTATATACATATATATATGTACATATATATGTGCACATATGCGTATTCCTCATTTGGCTGCTGATAGCGCCTGTTACTTGAATGATCCTACAACTATTTCACTTGCAGCGAAATGTGAATGATTACATTTAACGAAATACGAAAAGGAAACAGGAAATGAGAAATTGTATATCCGACAATTAGAACGTTTTTCTGTTTATATGTTTATCGGGACCTATAACAAAAAAAAACTCTAGATTGTCAGGCATAAAACTATGTGGACGACTTAGTGTATAAGGAAGAAACTATAAATCTTCAGGCATAAATGCTTATCGAGAATTTACTATTAAATTGTATTGAAAAAAGAAAAAACCTTTTTGATTGATGATATTGTGATCCTACCTATTGGAAATTTGATTGCAGGGCATACAAAAGATATTGTGAATCAGAACGACAAGCTGAGTCCAGCTACCCCTATCTATATATCTGAGAGAACAAGAGACTGGAGATTAGAAACTAGATTGAGAACCTATTGGAGCTAGAGACTACAAACTAGAAACTAGAAACTAGAAACTAGAATCTAGAAACTAGAAACTAGAAACTATTTTATGAAGACTCCTCTATAAGAATTTCTCGGACTTTATATATTGAGAGATAAAGATTATATACATAAAGAGAGAGAGTTAGAGAAAGAGAGAAAGAGAGAGACCTCTTCAAGTGCAGTTTAGGGTATATCATAGTCGAATACACACGCCTTTAGCACATTTGCCTCAATCAAATATTAATCGAAGTGTAAAGCTTATTTAATTTGAACAATTACTCAACTGATATTCATATATAAATATATATATATATGCATATATATGGTATTTATATATACGATTAGCGCATTATTTCGAAATTAGCTAATAATAATAATAATAATAATAATAATAATAATAATGATGATGATGATGATAATTAATAAATGTGTGTTTGTGTTCCGCTTTGCAGCATGGATGCCCCCACTCAGTCGATATACCCGCATTCCGCAACGCTTTTCGCAGCCATCTGTGCCTGCGTATTTGTGACCATTGGCGTGTTTGGTAAGTGGAGATCGGAGAATGTTTCTCAATCGATTTACATTTCAAATATTAGCTAAAAATCCATTGATTGAGTGAATGATTGATTGACGACTAGAGATATTGCTCGAGCGACATCATTGAGGTGACTAAATAGCAGCCAGAGTATAGGAAATCGCTATAAATCATAGAATGATTGTAAATATTACGTGATTTCTGGTGTTATCTGAAAGTTACATGGGATGCCATTAGAGGCTATAATCGAAGCACGATAATTCAGATGACATTGCTAAATGCTTACTGCTAGATAACTGAGATGCTGCATAAATTACGACTACACAGCGGAGTCGGAAGCTCGGAATTTCCATTCATTGGGCAGGCCCAAGACGATTCATGATTCAAAACGCAAATCTCATTGAATATTTGAAAAAGTAAATGTCGGCGATAACGGCATAATAGTATATAGTCATTTTCTTGTTTGGTCACCCTTGCCCAGTCAACATTTACTTAGCTAATCGAAGATTCAATTTTAAATTTATATGCATATCTGAATAATTTATCAAATAAAATGTGAATAACTGTATAAGTAAAGCATTACGATACAGCTTAAGCTGCAGAGAGACAGAGTGGAGAGAGTACAAATGCATGAGAAGAGTTTCCGTATTCCTTATTATTTTTTTGATTTCTTTCTCTCATTTGTCTTTTTTCATATTCAAGCTCTTTCTAGAATCTCCCTTCATCTCTCTCTCTCTCATCTTTTCTCTGCATCTCTCTACCTTTCACTTTACCTTCTCTTCTTATACCTGTTTCTCATTCTTCCACTTTCGCTCTCTTACCCATCATCTCTAGTCATTTCTCTTTCTGTGTCCCCCTCTATATCTCCTGCAATAAAATTATCACTTCTTCCTTGTATATCTCCCTCTCTTTTTCCTCTATACTCACTATCTTTCTACCTTCTCCCTTTCCGCTTGCAGTCATAAGACTTTCTCTCTCTCTCTCTCCCTCTCTCTCTCTCTTTGTATCTGTTTCTCACAGACAGTCTCCCTTCTCTATCTTCTCAAATTTCAGCTAACTACCGCTTCCCCATTCCAATACTCTCACGACTCCCTCACTTTCTCTATATCTATTTGTTTTTCATCGCTCTGCACTTCCATTCTCTCTCCCGCATCCTTTCTCGCCCTTCTTCTAATTTAAAATGGAATAATACATTTGATACTATTGAATTTCCAGGCAATCTAATCACACTTCTGGCTCTACTAAAGAGTCCGACGATACGGGAGCATGCGACAACAGCGTTTGTCATATCTCTGAGCATATCGGATCTATTATTCTGCTCTTTCAGTCTGCCCTTGACAGCCGTTCGATTCTTTCAGGAGGTACGTCGCAATCGACTTCGCTATCGATATCGATATCAATAATTAATCTTTGTATATCGATTGCAGAGCTGGACATTTGGAACGACGCTGTGCAAGATCTTTCCCGTCATCTTCTATGGCAATGTGGCCGTCTCTCTGCTCAGCATGGTGGGCATTACACTCAATAGGTAGGGACTAGAAGTTCAATTCAAGTTATTTTAAAGGATTCTAAATGCTATCTATAAATATGGAATTCGAATTGATTTAGTATTAATTTAACAATTATTTTACATAAAGTAATCAAATCTCTTTTCTATTTAACCAGGTATATACTCATCGCCTGCCATAGCCGATATTCACAGATCTATAAGCCGAGGCTAATAACGCTGCAGCTGGTGTTCGTTTGGGCAGTTTCCTTTCTTCTGCTGGTAACTTTCTAATAACTCGGACCTATATATAGTATCTGTATATCTGATGTATATACTATAACTATCTCTATTATATATTACACATCATATCTGTATTATATACTCTATACTACATCTATGTATACATATTAAACAATATCTTCCTCTTTTTCAGTTACCACCGATTCTGGGGATTTGGGGTGAAATGGGTCTGGATGAGACCACATTCTCATGTACGATATTGAAGAAGGATGGCAAATCGATTAAGAAGACGCTCTTCATTATTGGTTTTCTGCTGCCCTGTGTTGTAATACTCGTATCCTATTCCTGCATCTATATAACTGTGCTTCATCAGAAGAAGAAGATACGCAGTCATGATAATTTCCAAATTGGCGCCGCAGCCGCCGCTGCCAAGGCGGCTGGATCAGCATCTGGATCGTATGTGACTACAGTGAGCACTCGCAAAGCGCGTGAGGATAATCGCCTCACTGTGATGATGGTCACCATATTCGTGTGCTTCCTCATCTGTTTCCTGCCCCTGATGCTGGCCAATGTGGTGGATGATGAGCGCAAGACCTCATATCCCTGGCTGCACATCATTGCCTCGGTAATGGCCTGGGCCTCCAGCGTCATCAATCCGATTATCTATGCGGCCAGCAATCGCAACTACAGGTAGAACGAGCTATTTCCATTTTCTTTTATTTTCTTACATATATTTGCATTTGTAGGGTCGCCTATTACAAGATATTCGCATTGCTCAAATTTTGGGGTGAGCCGCTATCGCCGATGCCAAGTAAAAACTATCACCAAAGCAAAAACTCAAAGGAATTATCGGGCGTTATTCGCAGCACGCCATTGTTTCACGCTGTTCAGAAGAATAGTATTAACCAAATGTGCCAAACATATTCAGTATGAGTCTTTTGTATTCGAATTTTGCAATACGACATTAACTACTTATTAATATATACAATTTTTTTTAAAATTGAATTAATTATATATTCGTGCGCTTAAGAAACCCCGAACAATCAAAACAAACAAATATATATATAGATTATTATATTGACGAAAATATAATGAATGCATTTGTATTTTATTTTTGAGAAAGCAAAGCGATATATAGCATTTAAAATAGCTAAAATGTGCAGCACTTGTGAAAACTCAACATGTTAACTGTAAAGTCAGGCAATTCACCTCGACGAGTAGTGATGGCATTTTTTTTGCCAGCACTAAAAACCCGCTGAGATGCAGCCAAACGATGGCTGGAAAATGGCTAAATTAGCAGCACTGCTTGTGCTAAACGCCAATGACGGTAACGGTCACGGTGATGGTAAATCCAAAGGAATTCATTCCACGCGCACCTAGAGATGGGAATATTTAAACAAATCAAAAGACAATGATGAATTATTGCCAGGTCTGAAATGAACGCGTTCAGTAGCTAATCATCTGATGGCCATTTCAAATGGGCTCATAACGATTGCTAGCTAAATGTTATATTTTGTTTTCGAGTATTATTAGCGGAACAAGTGAGACGAAGCTAGCTACTGAACGCGAACATTGTGATCAGTATTCTTTATAATATTTCTTTTGTATGTATGAGACAGAAAAATTGTGTAAATTCGGTGGAGCGGCCAATAAATTACCTAATCCGAAGCGTTGCACAAAAAAAAAAAATTGAAATCCGGTGGAGTATCTAAGCGAAGTGTGTGCACATAACAAATTATTGAAATCCTTTGTTACGTGTAAACGTTATAGTGTCAATATAAAGTATCTAATCGAAGTGTATAGATGAACACTGTGTATGTGTAGGTGGGTTGCATTGTCGTTGTGTGAGTGTGCAGCTTAACACTGCCTGCCATTATCATTGGGCTGATTGAACATTTCGGTATTGAAAGTCTTATCATCATACGGGAATGATGAATCAGTGCCATCATCATTGATTATGTCAAGAATCCTTTTAACGACTTCCGGATTCTCTTGCTGGTTCTCCTCGCAAACGGACTTGACACAACGCAATTTCGATACATACATATCGCGATCCTGTTCGGCACGTTCCAGCTCATGTAGTACATTCTGCATTTCCAATTGATCACTCGCCACATCAATGGGTTCCTTCTCCTTGCGATAGGTCAAATGAGCATCGCTAACAAAGGTGCGTGTGCGCACCTGATGAGCACTATAAACGGAGCGTGCGCTCTGCGACGGACCCTTTGAGTAGGTAGTCCAGCTCGGGCCAAAGCCCATCGACATGCCATCGCGTGCGGATAGGGCATTGTAGGCCTTGCCCTTGTTGTTGGCATTGAAGAACTTGCGGAACCATTGCAAGAACTCGAAATTATCCTGAAAGCGTCCCTTGATCAGACGCTCAATGGGTATCTCCTTGTGCACAGCCTTCTTCTGGAAGCTGGCCTGCAGCAGCTTGAAATTATGAACGAATTCATGCTCCTGATTGGCGCGAAACTTGACGCGCTTCACAGCAACCGAATTGGGGAACAACATGTCCATGAATTGGCAATAGGCAGCGCCTACAACAAAAAAAAAAAAAAAAAAAAAAATGAAAAACTTGAAATTCCTCAAAGTGCAATGTATGGATGTTTAGATCATGCCAATTGACCACAATTCATTCAGCGCATGCGCCGCCACTCACCTGTGCATAGCTCTTCGATCTTAGTGAAGTCAGCTTTCAATTGAGTATTGACCCAGGTCAACATCTCGTGGCGCGACCAATTCTGCGATGAAACGTTGGTCGAGTGCACGTTTACAGCCATATTGGTTTGGTGCATTGGATTCGCTATTTGTTCAAATATATAAAAAACAATTTTTTAGAAATTATGTATGTTGATATTCGTATGTATACGAATAGTGAGAATAATTCAATGACTCCCAGTGCCGTACAACAGCTTACTACATTGCCTCGGTTTCACAGCGAAACCAAGGCCTGCTTTGAAATCAATTTGAAAAGCAAAAGCAATTTGAATGGATTTTTGGGAAAAAAAAAAAATAAGGCCCCTAACCTTAAAAGGGAATTGTGTAAAGTTCATGTCCTGGCAAGTAATTGTCGTAGAACTCACTTACTATCTATATTTACCATAGAAATGGCTTTAACACTCTTCGTTTCTATTGCAATTTACTGTTATTTTATATTACTTACCATCGAAATGAATATTTCTGTAATTGAAAATCGTTTTTGATGTGTGCTATAGAGCACTTCGTGTCAATTTCTGTTTGAAGTCTTGGGACAACTGCCTGGAATACTGGAAATATTGCTGACAGTGCAAATGGAACACCGGCAATGGAACACACATACACACGGCAGTCACAGGAGAAGCTCGTGCTCCGTCAGTGTTGCTAATATAGGACAGTTGAGCCTGTACGGCATCTCCTTGATGGAACAAGTGAGACCGTTGCATTCAAGCTCTACCAACTGCAGAATACTCATTCGTGTTCAAATCGATACCAGATTCAATACTCAATTACTCACGCCTCCAATCTGCATAGATATACATCTAGCCATTAGCAAATCAATTGAGATCTCATACTTCATGCAACTGTAAAACTAATTACGGCAGAGCTTTTGCCATGCTCCCCATTAGCTTAGATATATTCGCCCATATCTTTTATCTTTACTTGTCAACGAGACTATATCTAGCTTATTTCAAGTGCTTAGCATACATAGCGTGAAAACTATAAGAGAATATATACAAATCCATATATATATAGTATGATCTGCGAAAATTACAGGATACTTTTGATATGCCGAAGTCAAAAGTAATGCAATTATACAATAATTAAGCTTCAAGCACTAAAATTGTACAATAGAAAGTTTTGTGGTTCACAAACTCATATGGACGTAGATGTCCTATATATAAGTTTCTGATCTATACACGTTACAAACACAAACTATCTAACCTCTGCAAATATCAGAGAATTATCTTGATATCAGTCGTAGCTAATATGTGGACGAGTAATATTACAAATTGTATATATCTAGCGGTTTCCATTCATACGTATAGAAATTGCACAAAACCAATATACTCATTTTGTTTCGTGAAGGAGTATAACAAGTTTGCATAGCTCACATACACACACACACACACACACACACACACATATTCGTATACACGCGAAATGTTTGTTTAACACAATCTATATATATATAACACATGGATGTTCACATTTAAAAAAAATGGTTTTATTCTTATTCCTTTTGCTTTTGTTTTCAGGAGAATTCTTAACGCACACTAGTTAGCAACAACTAATTGTTGTTTAATTCCAATAATCTTTTGTCTATGCTTTAAGGGCATATTTGCGTTGTGGGAAGATGGAACGCTTGCGGATTTCCTTGAGGGTCTTGCGGTTGGCATCGCGCGGCGACAGGGCCTTGCGCATGGCGCGTGTCTTCTTCTTGCGCAGATCCAAAGGCTTGTACTTCTTGTTCCTGAAGACCTTGCGCAGATTCTCCTTCTGCTTCTGGTGCATCACAATGTAGACGCGTGCGATAGCCTTGCGGACAACGCGGCTGAATGCAGCAAGCAAAATAGAAAAGAAAATGAAAAGAAAACACATTATTCAATTATTCAAGAGAGTTGTAGGAAAGGAAGTGAGATTAGGCTACACTCGACTTACATCTTGGACAGCTTTGAGGGTGCTCCACCGGTGACCTTAGCCACACGCAGATTGAGCAGTTCATTCTTGAGCTCATCCAATTGCTTGGTGAGCTCCTTCTTGTCCTTCGTTCTCAATTCTGAGCACTTGATCTTCACCTATGTGAGAAGAACAAAAACAATACAATTTACAATACTTTAGTAATTCGATTTTTAGCGCGCACACACAAAAAATAAAGTGTCACACAATAAGTATGCACAGTTCGTTTCGTGTTTCATACATTTCTTAGATATTTCATGCACGGATGTTATTTATTTTTAAAAATTATAATTCACAAAAACTTAGTACCAACCATTTTTCTCGCTGGTCACGTCAAAAAAGAAAGAACTAGGGCCGGGCTATCGAACGAGGGCTGCCGTATGAAAACAAACGCCGATTTTGACACATGACAGTTGTACCATTTTACAGCACTAGCTATATATAGCAGCACTGTTGCGTGTGGAGCAATGCTGTTTACAGACACAGTGGCAACGCCAATAAATCCAGCCCACGGCCCCCCACAGCACTAGCAGATCCGCTAATAGTTTAAGTTCAATCGCTAATGAATTAACTGTATAGAAAAAAAAAACAAAACAAAGTATATACCCAAACAAATTGCAAACATGGCTGACAGAGCAATAAAGCTGCTCATTATAGGAGAGAGCGGCGTTGGAAAGTCCAGGCAAGCTATTTAACACAAATACCAATTAACCTTTGCAAATTGCGTATTTCATCTGCGCACGCATACACACATGTAAACAACACGTAAATTGAGATACGCTTACTAAGCCTTAGTCATATATGCGTGTTGTTTATTTCGCAGTCGACTCTAACGAGAATCTATTGTTTTTCTCTTGTTGCATTTTCTAGCCTGATACGTCGTTTCGTTGAGAATAAGTTCGACGACAATCATGACGTCACAATTGGTATGGACTTTAAGAGTGCCATCATGAATGTAGATGGCATTGATTACAAGGTTGCTCTGTGGGATACAGCGGGCGCCGAAAGATTTCGCAGTCTGACACCCAGTTTCTATCGCAAGGCCCTGGGCGCCATACTTGTCTATGACATCACAAATCGCGAATCACTGGTCAAACTGGATGCTTGGATGGCTGAGCTGGACAGTTACAGTGATAATCCAAACATAGCGATTATTGTGGTCGGAAACAAAATTGATAAGGATCGTGTTGTGGATAGAGAAGATGGACGCAAATTTGCGCGCAAACATCGTGCGCTATTTATCGAAACATCGGCGAAATGTGATCAGTACGTTAGTGATGCGTTCAAGGATATTGTAGAGAAGGTGGGGGTTTTATTGTGATATACTATTTAAATTCGTTTCTGATCGAATTTCTATTTACATTCTCATTCCAGATTGTTTCGTCAGAATATTTCGGTAACGGAAATTCTTCAAATGGCATGACCATCGATAATACCCAGGATGTGGAGTCGAGTCCATCGACGTGTTATTGTTGACGTGCGCGCCGTGCATTTCCTTGGTTTTTTATGCTTTTCGATAATTAATTTTCGTAAATTTGTAGAGTATATTTATTTTTAACGTATCAATTTCATTAGTATAAATGCTTTACAACATATCCCAAAAAGAAAAAAAAAAAAAAACGAAATGCTTCGATATTTGTAACGGGAATTTGCAACGCCCGCTGCTGTTCGGTAAGCAATACGACGAAATTGTTTATATGTATGTACCTAAACTGTAAATATAATTATCCCACACATCGTCGCAACGATTGGCTAACAATAATTTGTTACTCAGTTTTTTTTATATATACCAAAAAGTGGAAAGCGCAAAGCTGATTCCGTTATTTTTAGCCCGGCCGCGCAAGCGCTCTATCTCTGTCCTTCTCTCTCCCTGGCATAGTTTTATAGTTTTTTGTTTTGTTTGTTTTCTGTCTCTTTTTATTATTAAATTTTATATGAAGATAATTCTTCAAGTCAAAAGCTCGTTGCGCTAAATTTAATTAAAAAAAAAAGAAGAATAATAACAATAATTACAAATAAAAGAGATAAAGAAATGGGCAAAGAAAAATACGATTTTTAGATAGAAATGTACATGGAGCACGATTGTTATTCTCTTCATTCATTTTGATTGATGTTTTTGCGTGAGAGTGTGTGTTTAGGTGTTTTCGTGAGAGTGTATTTACAAATCAATGAATTTTATTTTAATTTATTTTCTTTTCGTTTGTTGTAATTATCGCTAAAAACACGAGGTGACAAAATTTCTGACGATAAAGCGATGTTTCGTCGAAGAAACAATTCCAGCCGTACGCCCTATGTATGTACACTTTCTATTATATTGTTTGGTTTTGATTTTTTTTTTTCTAATTTTTTTTCAGTTTTTGTGTTTTTTTTTTTGTTTTGTTTTTGTTTTCTGTGTAGTATCTAGGCATTACAAATGTAACTTATATTTATAGCAACGTCCCCGTTACAGGCGCTGCCATCTGTCATCTACTTGCCAGCGATGCCACTCTTTTTGGCATCCAGTTCGTAGATGAGTAGGCGCCACATTTTCACCACAAACACTTCAGCCTCCTCGTCCAGCACCTGAATGAGTGAAAGAAAAAGATAGAGTGTGTTGTTTATAAGTGTTGGCGCGGTGTGGTGAATGTGATATTTCGTATTTCGTATATAGTCTGTCTACTCACCATTTGGACATCGTCCAATATGCTTTGTGGTGGACTGCCGGCCAATACTTTGGAACATATGAAGTCCACTAACGTTGGCTCCGGCTCACCGATATATTCGATGATTTTCTTATTGATCCATGGACGTATTTTGCGTTCCATTAGACCGCTGTCAATCTCGTTGCGGTCAAGCTTATAATTAAATAGCTCCTCCTTTTGTGTGGGTATCCTGTCAATAATGCTTTTTATATGCCGCCGTTTTTCATCATGCACCTTTGCACCATTTTCATCCTTTTTGGTGTTTGTCGCGGCAGCATCTGCGCCCCCCGCAGATGCAACTGCATCATTCTTACCATGGTGTTTGCTGCTGGCATTGTTGCCGCTGCTGCTGCCGCCACCATGCTTTCCATGCTGGCTACTGCTATTCTTGCCACTTGACCCGGAGGATGTCGAACCAGATCCATTGCCACCGCCCACTGCATTCGCAATCTTCTGGCTAACCGCAGCTGCAGCAGCTGTCGCCGCCGATACAGCAGAACTGTGACGCTCCGCAGCCGTCTGTGCTGCACTTATCGATGATGTACTATTGCTTATATTGTCATCATAATCTGCAATGGATAAACAATATATTAAAGAGAGATATATAAAGAGCTACTATATCATAGCACATCATTGTTGTATAGTAATATTAACAGTCTTCTTTCATCTTGGTTCGTCTTCACATATTGCTCTTTGACATTAGGGTATCTTATCAAGTTAATCTATCTCTATGCTGCTCTACATCAACACAAGTTATATACATATATGTATATATAAAGAGGAGCATATTTTGAAATTTGATAACAGTCTTAGACATTCTTATATCTTGGGGCCACTTAAGCTTCACTAAACTAGTTCACATAAACAGTTACAATCCCTCCCGCTCTTCTCTCATAATCCTACCTCTCCCATCACATCCAAGTAGAACTCCATTTCACTCGTCTCTATCATACCTCCTATTATTACTCTCTCCATTTGCTCACTCACCTAAAGGCACCAGCTTGCGCTTCTTGGGATTGATGTTCTCGTCGTTGTCGTCATCATTGATAAAGACGCCCGTTGTCTCGATTACCTTCTTCTTGAGACTATTGCCGAGGGTGAGAGAGATGAGCGGCATGCTCATTGCTGAGGCAGTCGCGGCGGCTGCTGCTACCGTTTGATGGTCATTCTCTGTGGCATTCATTGAAGGTGTATGGATGTTGGCTAACGAATCTCTGGATTCGCTATTCTGTCGACTGACGCTATCGTCGCCGCCATCACCAACGTCTGCGGCGCCAGCCTGAATGCTGTTATTGCTAATGTTGTTGTTGTTGCTGTTCTTGAGATGGGAATAGCCGCTGGCATTGGAGGCCGAATCCGCCATGGAAGCGCGATCATCGTTCGTCGATATGGAATCCTCTGATGGCGGCGCCTTATGCACCACCACATCACCTTCAACTCCAATCACGCTATCGCGGCTATCATAATCCTCGTTCAGCTGTTGCTTGCGGCGCTCGGACTGCTGCTGTTCCTGCTCCTGTTCTTGTTGTTCTGGCTCGGCATCACGCCGCTGCGCCTCAAGATTCACATTGATCAGAATGCGCGGCTCGTAGAGCTTTTCGATTTCACGTCTGGCTTTTTCGAACTCTTGCGACGGATTCTCATATTCGCCGCTAAAGATTTTGTTCTTCAATTCGTTCAGTTCCTCGGCCTCCTTTTCTCGATCCTTCGAATCGGCATCTGCTTCGCGCACCCGCTCCGCCAAACGCTGCTGCAGCTCACGGCCTCGATAATAGAGCGCATCGTCGCGTTCGTCGTCGTAGTCCTCAACGAATTCCTTCAAGCGTTTGGCGTCCTTTTCGCGCTCCTCCTGACGCAGCAGCTCCTTAAGGCGATACTGCAATTATTGAGATAATTAGTTAGATAAACATGCTTCAATGACCATTAGCTGATTGCCCAAGGGCTCTGGCTCTATCCTTTTAAAAATCTTACAACGACACGGGCTTTACTCATCAGAATCTATGTTCAGATAACATTTACTTAAGGATAGCAATGGATAGATAGATATTTTAATATATACCCAAGTCTACGCTAATGTCATTTGACAATACCTATAACTCTAGAGCCTCAAGCTAACAATAATAATCTAGTTTCATTATAGTTCAAGATCAGTATTATTGCTAGCATTGTGCAGATTTTCTTCTTCACCTTTTCGTTCTCCTTGGCCTTGCGTTTTTCGCGCATCTCCCAATTGGTTAGACGCTCCTGATAGGCGGCCTCTTTTTCGCGAGCCTTCTTCTCGGCCTTTTTGCGCTCACGCATCTCTTCTTCCATTTCCTTTTCGCGGCGTGCATCACGTATTGGCTTGATCATTTTCTCATCGCGCTCACGCTCGCGCTCTCGCTCTCTGTCCCGTTCACGCATCTCCATGCGCTCTCGCTCACGCTCCCGTTCACGTTCGCGCTCTCGCTCACGATCACGCTCACGCTCACGTTCACGTTCACGCTCACGCTCACGCTCCTTGTCGCGCAGCTCACGCATCTCACGCTCTCGCATCAGTTCCCGCTCACGCTCGCGTTCGCGATCGCGTTCCTTGGTACGCGACTTGGAACGTCGGTCGCGACGTCGACTTTCCTTGTGGACGTCAATGGTGCTGCTGGTGATGCGCTCCTTATGGTCCTTGGACAAACGTACAGGCGACTCGTCGACGGTGACAATCGACTCCTTGCGACTGCGCTGATTGACTGGCTCCTTGCCGGGCAGCTCTTTGTCAGGGATCTCCACAACCTCTTCCACTTCAGTGCTCGCTGCTGGGGGTTTGGTACCGGCACTGGCCGTGCCGCCGGCGCTGTTGCTTCTGGCTTTGCGCTCTGATTCGCGCTGTTGTTTTTTGCGTTCGCGCTCCTTTTCCTTCTCCTTGCTGGCCAACTGTTTCTCCTTTTCTTTCTCCTTCTCCAGCTCCTTACGGTGCTCGTCGGCCTCGGCACGTTTGCGGAATTTGCCAATCTCACTGCTGATCAAATTGCGTTTCTCCTCCTCGAGCGCATTGTCGTTCAATGATTTGATCTTGATGTCATCTTCGCCGCGGCGCGTCTTCTTGTTGCGATTGCTACTGCCGCTGCCGCCATAGAGATCGCCGCGATTACTGCCATCGAAGCCCTCGAACTCGTGTTTGTGCTCCTCAAGCAGATCGTGCATCAGGCTGGTGGCATACTCGTCCTCAGTCTTTTCGTCCACGGCATTGGGACCGCCCTCGCCATTCTTGCACTCCTTCTCCTTGTAATCCTCTATTAGCACTTTGTTCTTAGCATCCACCTTAGCCACCAGCTTCTTACCATCAATCTCCAGTTCGCTGAGCAGCCTCACAGATCTCATCGCCGCAATGGGACCACTGCGAGAGGGAGAGAGGATACATTACACATTACATTGTTTATAGAATATGGAATTCGACAATTACTTACTCGAATTCACAGAATCCGAATGTGGAGACACGCTTCCAATTGATGACAACACCACAGGCGGCCAAAATGCGCTTCAGTAACGATTCCGGGACACGCTCACTGATGTTGCCCACAAAGACGGTAATGACGGGTCCACGGAATTGGGGCTGCGGCTCTGGCGGCCGATGATACACTGTTGGCTGTGAGCTGATCGTCGCCGAGTTGCGGTAACTGCGTGGCGGGTGTATCGGAGGCATCAGCTAGCAATGGAAAATGCAATTTCTCAACCATTGGGAATATTTAATTATTAATCGACTTACATGCGGCGGTGGTATTGATGCATTCATATATGGCGGCATCGGCGCACGCGGTGGATATGACATTTTGGTTGCTCCTTTTGTTGTGCCTTTCTGTTTTTAAATACTATTATTTTGTATATTGTTGTTGGCGTGCGTGCGAATTAAAGCCGACAAATTCACACACACCAACACACATACAAGCGGACACTCGCTCGTTCGCTCGCCTGCTCACTCATACACACACACACATACACACATGCACGCGCGCACACGAAACAGGCGAGTGTGTTGGAGTGAACGTGAATCGTGTACGATATATTTGTAGATCAAATGCAAATATGTGTACACAGTGCTAACAACAAGAACGTACGTTCAAGTCCACCACACGCGTATCTTAGTCTAGTATCGCGTTTTCGTTTGTTTCAATTTGACAATTTTTGTACATACATATGCAATTAAAAAAAACTACACGTAAAAAAGGCTGCTCTCAAATTTTCACCACTGCAGCCGCTGCCACATAGAGATGAACAAGCATATAGCGCTGCTGTTATCGCTTGCGCGTGCGATAATGGTCAAATGCAGTCCAATGTGCGTTGACAGCTAAACGGCTACGTTCAGTGTTGTGTAATTCGCAAAGATTTACGCTCAGCTGTTTCATTGAATACAAAAATACGCACAAAGACAATAAAAACATTCGAGATTTTATAACAAATTAATATAGTACATATATCACAAATCGAGAATATATCAGCAAAAACATCATTTACACTACCAGGCAGCTGCTGTTGGCTTTTAGCAGTTGCTGACATATCTTGTATCAGTTTACAAATTTATTGAAATTATTATACAATGCGCCTGGGCAGTGTGCTACGATGCCGCAGCGTTATTAAACAACAATATGTGCCGGAGCACAAACCAGCGCTGAATGATGATATCAAACGCTTGGAAGACTTCTTGCTAAGCCGACCTAATATTTTGGTGCTTACAGGCGCGGGCATATCAACAGAATCGGGTAACTTCAAAGCTTCTCTATTGAATGGCGAACAAGATCTCTCTAGGCTCACTGTACAGATATATTAACATATACACTTCACTGCTCGTTGGCAGGCATACCCGACTATCGTTCCGCTGGCGTTGGACTGTATGCGCGCACCAATCACAAGCCCATCCAGCATAGCGAATTCCTGAAATCCGCCGCAGTGCGTAAACGTTATTGGGCTCGCAACTTTGTGGGCTGGCCCAACTTCTCAGCGACACAGCCGAATGCTACACATTACGCTTTGGCGCGCTTTGAGCGTGAGCTACGCATCCAATCAGTGGTCACCCAGAACGTGGATCGCCTGCACAGCAAGGCAGGCACCAAGAACATCGTGGAGTTACATGGTAGCGGCTATGTGGTCAAGTGTTTGGACTGTGATTATCGTATCGATCGACATGAATTTCAAAACATACTCACTTCCATGAATCCGGCATTCAAGGATGCACCGGATATGATACGGCCGGATGGCGATGTCGAGATCCCAGCCGAATATATTGAGAACTTTCAAATACCCGCATGTCCGCATTGCGCTGGCAACTTGAAACCCGAGATCGTATTCTTTGGCGATTGTGTGCCGAGGGAGCGACTCGATACGATTGCCAAGATGGTCTACAACAGCGACGGGCTACTGGTGCTCGGCTCCAGTCTGCTTGTCTTCTCCGGTTATCGCATAGTACTGCAGACAAAGGACCTCAAGTTGCCCGTGGCCATTGTCAACATTGGAGAGACGCGAGCGGATCACTTGGCCGACATCAAGATCTCCGCCAAGTGCGGCGATGTCTTGCCCAAACTCTTCGACTATCGCGCCACAACTTAGAGGAAAACCAAAAACATTCATAACCATTGTTGTTGTTATTGTGAAATATATTTTGTTAGACATTGGACAAAGCTCAGCTAATTGTTAGCGTTGATGTATTGATCGATCTTGTCGTAGATGCCACGATTGTCGTCGCGAAACCAAATGTCCGATTCCAGCAGCTGCAACTGCTCCAGTGTCTCCTGCGAGCGATCGCCCAGTCGTTTATCATCCTGAGCAAAGCGTAGGGTGCAGCTGCCCGTGCAGGGATCGGCCAGCTCATCGTTGTACTCGTAGACGACGAGATAAAAGTGATCGCCGCAGTTGAAAGATTTGCGCAGCAGCAAAGGTGTCTTCAGGTAGTTGGGCAGCAGCTGCTGCGGCGTCATGGGCTGTGTGTCCGGCAGCTCAATAATGATTAGCTCCTCGGGAGCTGAAGCTGAAGGCGCCTGCTCTGCCTCTTGCTGCTCTAACATCTGCTGAACTGACTCCTGCTGCTCTGACTGGTGCTGCTGTAATTGCTGTGACTGCCTCAGTGCCATCTCGTTCAGCTTCTCGCAGCTGAGCACCTTTAGGCGCTGCGAGGGCATAACGGTCACGACGCTGGAGTCAGTCACCGAAGACTCCTCGTCGGAGACCACCGGCGAATCATCGTCAGCTGCGACACTCAACTCGCAGCAATTCTTTGGCATATAGAATGAGGAGTCTATGGATTCCTCTTCTGCTGTCGTTTGGGTTTTGGGCAGCTGCCGTTCCAGCTGCCGTTCCTTAGGCTGCTGCAGCTTCGCCTCCACCTCGGCGCACGTGCTGCACTTAAACTTGTTTGGTTCGTTGACGGAGGTGCGCGCTAGGCGCGTTGTGCCCACTTGACACTTGTAATGGACGCCCACGGCAGCGCACAGTATGCAAGGCTGGATGCACCAGCTGTTGCGATTGAAGTCGCGCCCCTTCGGGCACAGACACACGGTCTGCTCGCAGCGCATGCGTCTGCTGTGCAGCTCACTGTAGGCATTCGGTTGGCGTTCCCACGTGGCATCGCGATCCGGCACAAAGACCGACTGCAGCCGAATGCTGTCATGGAAGTTCTTCGAGCGGCACCAGAGACAGCGCAAGTAGTACCCGGATGCCAGAGCATAGCGACGCATGCAGGTACGATGGGCAAAGCCTTTGCGGCAGCAGTCGCCGTAGGTGACGTTGTGCAGAAGAAAGGGCGAGATTGGGCGAAAGCAGATGTCGCACTGGACTGCCTTGGGTGGATCGGCCAACAGCCGGCGCTTGTAATCGTCCAGCGGAGCACATTTTTCGCAGAAGCTGTGGAAGTTATCGCAGAACTGATAGACACAGCGATTCTCCAGCCCACAAATCATATGGAACACAATGCGGCACTTGAAGCAAATAACGCTGGCGCCCTTCTCGCGGCAGAAGGCGCATTTACGTTTTTGGGCAGCGGCTGCCTCTTGCCTTATGTCGCGCAACAAAAAGCCCAAAATTCCGCTCGAGTCGCCACCGCGTTGAGGCAGATTCGTGGACAGCATCTGTTGGCGGCAAAGACTGTTGCATATAAATCTATATAAAAAGGTGATTTAAATTGATTCCACTTACCAGACAATAGTAGTGCACGGTTACATTCTGTTTGACCATCCATTCGCCGTAGAGCAACGTATCGTCCTCATCCTCATTGGCATTGTTTTTATTGCAAATATCACATATATGCATTTCATTTAAATATTTTTGTTCGCTTTCATTCAAAATGCGTTGAAGCAATGTGACCGTATCGTGTCACATTATCGATAACATTATTATCAAATTAACCAACACTGCTTGTCACTTGAATGAAATTAAAGAGAGAAAAAACTTAACACATAACAAAAAAAAACACACACACACACAAAACAACAAGAGCAGCAGCAGCAAGACGGCGGCAACGACGACGACGAGGACGGCGAAGACACTAACATAACATCCAGAGAGGCAACGGCAAAACTGGCTGTTTTTTATATAAATACTCATAGAAAACCCTAACATAATGGCTTATGACTTAAAAAAGGAGTCGGACGTTAAGGAATATGTGGAAAAGTTGGGCGTAGAATATCGCTTTGGCTGCTATTCCGAAAAGAAACCGGAAGGTAAATACCGACAACAACAACAACAATAAAAAACAGCAGGCGGCCAATACACCAACAACAACATAACCTATGTTTTCATATTGTGTTCGTAATTGAATTACAAAACAAAGCATGAACAACTTTTGTAAAAGATACGCGAAAATCTATCTATCGATTGCACAATCTGAATATGATTATTTTTGAAAAATTCTTTCAGTTTGCCACTTGCTCGGCGACTATTTGGAGGGAATCAAGAAGGATTTCGAGAAAGCATCCAAAGTATACAAATCGACATGTGACGACTATGGATATGCCAAGTCGTGCTACAAATATGGCAACTATAGCTTCCTTGGTAAGGGCAAAAGCGGCAGCAAAGGCGAGCCACGCGTCGCCTATCAATACTATGAAAAGGGCTGCAATCTGAACGATTCGGATGCTTGTCTGCATTCCGGTCTGCTGCTCGTCTCGCGCTCCATGCCCAAAGAAATTGACCGAAATGTGCCTAAAGTGAGTGCTAGCTTCTATTCCCTGAGCTGAATGTTACTAATTCCCACTGATTGCGCTTATATTTGTAGGGTTTGCAGTTTCTCACAAAGAGCTGTGACATGAACAATGCCACTGCCTGCTTTTACTTATCCGGCATGCATATTTCGGGTGTGCAGAAGAAGCCGGAAGATGTGACAACTGCGTCACAGGCCAAAACACTAAAGGACACCGACTACATTGTGCTCAAGGACATGAAGAAGGCCTTTCAGTTCGCCTACAAGGCCTGCGAGTTGCGTAACATGTATGCGTGCGCCAATCTTAGCCAGATGTATGCACGCGGCGATGGCACCGAGAAGAACGAAAAAGAGGCGGAGAAATATAAGAAGCTGGCGCTCGAAATGCAGGATGAGGTGAAGAAGCAACAGGAGACGCTTAGCTTTCAGCAGGGCGTCGGCATGCCAAACTGATTTATCCAATCTATATCGACATACATACATGTACATGCGCATGTATGCATATATGCATATATACTTATACTATATATGTGGTCATCTACACGCATATCGATCTATATATGTGTGTGTATATATATATGACTGCGTGTGTGTGTATATATATATATAATTCGTTTTCTTATCCTTTGTTTTTTCCCTCTAATTTTTTCCGTATTTTGTTCCGTTGACATTTCCTAAACATTTGCTCTAACTAATTTAAGTGGGTTATAAATATATATACATACATGTGCATATGTATATATATTTAATTTTTTGTTGTTTTTTCGTGTATATAGGCAGCGGCATTTGCGTTTTCGGCATGTGTTTTGTAAAAGAGAAAAATTTATAGTTTTAATTGTTAAAGTTTATAAACGACAAACAAGAGAAAACGAGAAAAAAAATATATGTATAAAACCTTATATATTCCCCCGTTGATACCTTAAATTAAATACAAAGAAACAAAACCAAAATCAAGCACAAACACAAATAAAAAGCTGCAATGATAATGCCAATCAGAGCTGTGAAATATAATCCAATTGGAAAATGACTTAAATTTATATTCCCAGTGTTTCAATATGCCTAAATGAATTTGGATTGAATTCTTGAATTTCCAATAAGAAAAGAGACGCGTTTACTAATTGGAAATGAACGTACGCATTCGATTCCAATAAGATACTCAAATGGAACTGCATACTGGAAAGGGAATGCTATTTAGATTGAGCTAACGCAAGTTGAGCACATTCCGATTGGAATTGCACTAATTAATTTACTCTTGCAACACGATATTCGATATTGTACTTTCTGCTGCAAAAGAGATATCCAATTAGAACAGATGTACATATTCACTGCAATGGGAAACTAAATAGCTTATGCATTTTCATATTGGAATGTGTGCTGCAAGGAGAATTCCTATCAGACTACCATAATATGAGACGTGTAATTTATATATTTTATTTGATTGGCATATTAGCTGACAAATATGGTTTATATATTCGTATATAGTTACATCCCGATTCAACTTCAAATTCAAGCCAATTAGAGAACATTTTTGTAAGCTTTCGTGTCAGCTGTGCGTGTTCCATTTAATAACTATTTAGTTGCTTATATAAATATTTAAGATATTGGTTCTGGAAGCTATTATTAAAAGATATGATCACGATATATGATTAGGGAACTATAAGAAACAGTCTAAATCAGCTTGCGGTTATGAGAGCCATTACTGCAACAATCACTCATTCGACTCAGTAGATTAATAGAACAATCATTCAATCATTCGATCAATCAGACAATTAATAGGCTAGTCAATCAGCCACTCAGCCAGTCAATTAATAAATAAGAACATCAATCTCTCAGACAATCAGTCAGCCTAACCATTAACTCAATCAATCACTCGTCTATCAGTCAATCATTCAATTAGTTATCCAATCAGATAAGCACTCTATCACTCAATCTATCAATCACTCAGATGTTAGTTAGCCAATCAGTCAGTCATTCAATCAAATCAATCAGGAATTCAATTAATTAGTCAAATTATCAATCAGCTTAGTCAATCATTATTCATTCCGTTCCATCAGTCATTCAATTAGTTATGCACCCAAAGCGTTAATCACTTCATCAATCAGTTGAGCTATCGCTAATCATTTAACCAGGCATTAAATTAGTCAATCAAATAGTTATTTAATTAATCATCAGACATTCGTAAATGTAGCTAATCGGATTGCGACCAATCAGTCAATCAATCAATCAATCAATCAATCAGTCTAAGCCCAAGCAGTCAACTCAGAAACATTCTAACCAACGTACTCCCAAAGGCAATGATTTTCCCCAATTAGAATAGCATGCATCCAATTAGCAAACTTACACGTATTGGACACGTAATGCTTAGGTCGTTCGAGGCAGTCATCATAAATAGAATAGGAGATAAGCACATAAAAAAATATATATATGTATAACTAAAAACAAATAAAATGATCTTGCTTATATATTTTGCTTAGGTTCTTATTTTTATATAGATTTAAAGCTCTGCCGTTTGTCAAGATTTCTGTTTGATTAACTGTAAGAATAACATTTGCATACATACATGCCAGACAGGTAGACAGAGCAAGGAGAGGCAGAGTGAGAGAGGGAGATATGCTAGAAATAAGATATGTTTTGTATACTTGATTTCTAACCCAATTTTTCCTTTTTTGAGAGATGACGAATTTTTTGTTTTCTTTTTTTTTTTTTTTTCTTGGGAGTACTCAGACATGTTTCCCCGATAAGATGAATGAATATTTAATGAATGGGGCCACATATTGCAAAGGTAAACTAAGATCAGTTGAGATGCGATAAGCATGAATTGGCTCTGGAGATAGGGGGCGAGGAAAACTTTACTTGCCAGTCGAGGCGCCTCATTTCGGTTGCTATATCAATTTCTTTCCTGTTTAATGCTCGCTGGCAGTGCGAGAGCGGGTATATTGGTTGGCCGTCTATGAAGCTGAAGACTTTACATTTTTATATGCATACCTAAGTCGCCTATGGGTCGGTAAAAACTATATCTTTATTTTCATCTCTATCTCAACTGCTCTATAAATTAGCTATAAATTTAATATACAAGTCGTTAGGTGATCTATTCTATATAAGTATGTACGATTATAATGGCTTTCGTTGTATTGTCTATAGGATAAAGGATCTATAAACAGATTGATTTAGGAAATTAGAAAATATCTAAAATTAAAGTAAGGAAATATCGATATTATATAAGTTTATCTAGTCTAGAGTATTCCGCTGTCGGAATCAACCGATTCCTAAGTTCATACTTGTTTTTAAGTTCATCTTATCTATCTTTATGTTCTTTCGTCCACGTAATCTTACAATTCGCATAAACAAACGATGCTAGATTCAATATTTTGTTGTTCTCACAATTTATGACAGGGTTTTTTTTTTTTTTTTTTTTGGCTCGAAAAGTTTCAAGATGTTTTCATATTATAATACTAATATAACATTCATATATATGTTATATATATTTCAAAAAATCAGCAATATCATTTTACATACAATTTTTGTTTAATTAAATACTTCAAAGTAGTTTAATTAAACCGTTTATTTGGATTAGGTTTCTGGGTAACTGTTAGCCAACTGTAGTTTTTTTGTTTTTTCAAAAGAAGCCAAGCCCAAATCAAAATAAGCCCAATAAATAACTTTCTTTAATGGCACGAGCTATTAAAAAAAAAAAAAAAAAAGAACATAATTAGTTGGTCGCTGTACCATGACATGACCTTTGCCGCATAGGATTGTATGCTGTTCAACTGTTCAAATGCCGCTGTCCAATCGCGTCTATGTGAGGAAACTGGAGACTAGTCGACGACAACAAAAAAAAAAAAAAAAAAAAAAACAACAACAAGAGAGCTACGGGCATACTATGCACGTATGCATGTGTGTGTGTGTGGTCAGCATGCAATCGTACTTACATATATGCACACACATATGTGCGACAAGTACAAGTATATAGTCTATATAGGCTTGTTAAGCTGTCTATATGTAAGCAGCATGCACATACACACACTCTCACACACACACACACTTATATACATATGTACATACATACATTGAATAAAGCAGGTACAGGCACGGACCGAATGGGTGACTCTATACAAAAAAAAAAAAAATCAAGCTCGGCAAAAATTTTCGATGCTCAGTTTCGACTAAAGCGCTATCCGAAACATCGAATCAGTTTAACGTCAAACGTCGGCGGCATCAAGACAATATAGAATAAAATAAAGCCAAAGCCAAATGCTAAACTAAACTAAACTAAACTGAAGCCAAAGCCAGATGCGAAAAGCTTAGACTATAAATACACGCACAAACACAGACAAGCATTCATCATTCGTACCTACATACATTCATGCATATAAACATGCATACTTGCATACAGACACAGGCGTAAGCGAGCATAAAGAAATGTGAAAGATGCGCGCGGTCAACTGAGCAACGGGATTCGGGATTGACATTTTTTCTTTCATTTTTTTTTTTTTTTGTTTGTTTTGTATTTGTTTGTGTTTGCTTATTGCCATTGTTGCTGTTGTTGTTTTGTTTTTGTTGTTGTTGCTACTGCTGTTGTTGTTGCTGCCATTGCGGTGCACAAAAGTGTGATAAAGATAAAAGACTAGTGAGAAGCGTTATTCGTGACTGGCACGAGGCGCGTGCGTGTGAGCGAGATCGCAGGAGCAACTGTGTTGAATGCTGGCGAGGAGCGAGAGCAAGAACAAGAGCGAGACCCGAAGACGAAATTGAAAAAGAAGAAGAAGAAGCTGAGTAGGAAGAAAGGCAACGGCGGGCTGACAGTGGCGGCGGCTATTTTATGATTGCCCCTTGATTTATGCCTTCTGCCTTAGAACGCGGCCCGACAACGCGAAATGCATTAAGTGACACGCACACACACTCGCGCGCGCGCACACACACACACACAGCATTGTGTGTGGGTGTGTTTGAGTGTCGCGCCACGCCGCGCCTTGTGCTTTAAATTGCTACCTCTCCCCTCCTCATACGATCAAATAGTACCAGCTGCCCCCTGTCGACGCCCCCACCCACCCCTGCGCTAAGATCTTCACGACAATTGAAAATAACGCGCGTTCATATAGAGGCTTCAAGCCAGCTTCATGCTGTGCGTGTGTATGTGTGCGTATATGTGTGTGGGTGGCTGGTTGCCTGTGTGCGGCTAAGCTGCGACTAAAGCGCTGAGAAGAGACGCAAGACAAAGACGAAGACAGCGCAAGGGGACGCCACCAACACCACTAAGCCAGGCAGGCAAATCAACACCATTGAAGTGGAAGCGACAGAGATTGAGATTGAGATTGCGTTTCATATAGCGGCCGCAGCGCAGTTTACGAGTGTCCATCACCACTACAACACCGTGCAGCAATGGAAGACTCTTGGGGTCTTAGCAGCACTACGGGTACGGGCACAAATTACATACTTAAAATATAAAATAAAATAGATGTAATCAAACACCAAAAAAAAAAAAAAAAAGGAAAAATTAAAGATAATAAAAAAAGAACAGATCGAGGCAAAACTAACCTAAAAACCAACTCTCAAATTGAAGCACTCAAAAAGAGGACATAATACCAGTGTTGCAAAATATACAATACAAATATATTATTAAATAATCATTAAATTGTAAAAATCCATAAGCGAAAAATTTAAATTTATGTGCTAATATACATGTATCAGTATTTTTTTTGTCCTTTTTGTTATGCGGCAAAATCAAAATGAATTAAGCAATTAGTGTTGATTTAGTGTGCGTAGCTGTATGTGTGTGTGCAGTGACGTCATGCATACAATATATATATTTATATGTAATACATTACAGCTAATATATAAATATATAATATATAACTATAATGTAATTCAAAATGTTCGTCGTCGTCGCTTAGAAATGGATTTTTTTCTGCACATTTGTCGGCGCGTATTTTGCTGTTTCTTCATCTACATATATACAGACACACACATACATACACACACACTTGCTTAAACCCATACACAAACAACACACACATACAAGCGCACATAATCTATTTATATATATATATTCGTGTGTGTGTGTGTGTCGCGTAAACTAAAGCATATGGATCAATTGTCTAAATTGGCTCATTAAGTGAAACTTAATGACATTTACTATGCACAAAAAAATACCAACAAAAAGGCAAAAAAAAAAAAATTTAGAACTAAATCAAAAGACTGTTGTTGTTGTTGTTGTTGTTGCTGCCGTGACTATTGTATAGTTTTCTTTTTACTTTTTGTTGTTGTTGTTGCCGTTGCGGAAAACTTAATTTTTATAGATGACTTCATTTGTATGTGGCCAACGTATAATGCGGCGTATGCGCAATGCGATTAATCATACGCATTGAGCGAGTCCGAAAGCACTCAAAACTCAATCAAAAATTGTTTATTTTTGGTCAATAATTATTTTTATTTTTTAAATGTTTACTAATTGAAATCAAAATTGTTAACAGTTTTCAATGCATAATTTTTAAAGTTCAATTTGAATTAATCGCAGATCAAATCAAATCAAAAAATCAAATTCGTACAAACAGCAACAAATTGTTTGATTTTTTATGGGTTTTATTGTTCGAACGCATTGGAGCGTTGCATAAAAACAAACAACAAAACAAACAGATCTAAAACTAAATTCAAAAATGTATTCGTATAACACGCAACTGGAAATGTCATGTCTCATTGCTTAAAGCTCAATCAATTTGACAGCTAACAATCAGTCACATTTAATAAACAGTTATTTAAGTTTCTAACAGTCCCTTCAAAAGCTAAGCGAGGCGTGAAAAGCCTCCAAAAGCTAACCGGTTGTCTTCTTAATCAACCTAACCTAATTTATAGATGGAAATAGATCAATATACAGATACACATAAAGACACAAATACTAATAGAGATAACGATACAGATTCAGATACTTTAACAGAACATTAGATAAAGATACAGATACAGATATTTCAACAGTAGCTTAGATAAGATACAGATACAAATACTTGGACAGCAGCTTACTATAAGCGAGCAACATTTATTCAGAGCTACGATGCGACGCGATCCGATGAGATGGGATGAGATGAGATGAGATGAGTTGGGTGCTCTCAAACTTAACTTAAACGATACACAAAAGTCATATTAAAACGCATTGTTGGCGTTGATTTTGCTTATTTATATACAAAATATCTAACGTGAACTTAAATGTATATTCTTCTCCCTCTCTCTCTCTCTCTCTCGCTCTCTTTCTCTCTTTATATACACAATATATGTACATATATTGATATATGAATGGACTTTGTGATTTCTGAAATATTTGTCTGTCTCTCTTGTAAAACAATGAGCAATTGCGGCAATGAGGCGTATACGTACGAGGCCGAGTGAAGGCCGGTGGCTTGCCAGTGTGCGCGCACTGCGAGTATCTGCATGGAAGCATTATCTAACAGTAAGGAAAGAGGCTATCCTAGATACGCGGAGACGGAAGAGACGCGAGACGGCGAGAAGCGAGACGCGAGACGCGAGACGGGAGACGCGGTATGACGCGCGCGCGGACGCGAGACGCGAGGGACGCGGACGCGAGACGCGAGACGGAGACGCGAGACGCGAGACGCGAGACGCGAGACGCGAGACGAGACGCGCGACCGAGACGCGAGACGCGTAGACGCGAGACGCGAGCGCGCTGAGACGCGAGACGCGAGTAAGCGGAGACGCGAGCGCGAGACGCGAGGGAGGACGCGAGGACGCGGAGACGCGAGACGCGAGACGCGAGACGCGAGAGCGAGACGCGAGACGCGGGACGCGAGTACGCGAGAAGAGAGACGCGAGACCGCGAGACGCGAGACGCCCGAGACGCGAGAAGCGAGAAGCGAGACGCGAGACGCGAGACGGCGGAGACGCGAGACGCAGACGCGGAGACGCGAGACGCGAGACGCGAGGACGCGGACGCGAGGAAGCGAGACGCGAGACGCTGAGACGCGAGACGCCGGAGACGCGGACGGAGACGCGAGACGCGAGACGCGAGACGCGAGACGCGAGACGCGAGACGCGAGAACGCGAGACGCGCGAGACGCGAGACGCGATTCGCGAGACGCTAGACGCGAGACGGCGAGCGCAGACGCAGAGACGCGAGACGCGAGACGCGAGACGCGAAAGCGAGGAGAGTGCGCGAGATACGCGAGATGGACGCGATGACGCGAGACGCGAGACGCGGAGACGCGAACGCGGTAGACGCAGAGGACGCGAGACGCGAGACGCAGAGACGTCGAGACCGAGACGCGAGGACGAGAGACGGTAGACGCGAACGCTGCGGACGCGAGACGGAGGACGGCCGAGGACGCGAGACGCGGAGACGCGAGACGCGAGGATCGCGAGACGCGTAGACGGCGGACGCGGACGCGGGAGCGGACGCGGACGCGAGCGAGAGACGCGAGACGCGAAGACGCGAGACGCGAGACGCGAGACGGAGAAGCGAGACGCGAGACGCGAGACGCGAGGTACGCGAGACGCGAGGCCGCGAGACGCGATACGCGAGACGTCGAGACGCGAGACGCGAGACGCGAGACCGAGACGCGAACGCGAGACGCGAGACTGCGGAAGCGAGACGCGAGGACGCGAGAACGCGGGACGGACGACGCGAGGAAGAGATGTAAGCGAGACGCGTAGACGCGCGACGCGGATACGCGAGGGACGCGAGAACGCGAGCGCGAGACGCGCGACGCGAGACGCGAGACGCGAGACGCGGAGACTCGTAGACGCGAGGACGCGAGGACGCGATGACGCGCAGACGGAGACGGCGAGACGCGAGACGCGAGACGCGAGACGACGAGATCGCGAGACGCGAGACGCGGAGAGCGAGACGCGAGACGCTGAGACGCGGATGACGCGATACGGCGAACGCGAGACGCGAGAGCGCGAGACGCGAGGACGCGAGACGCGAGACGCGAGACCGAGAAGCGAGGACGCGAGACGCGAGACGGCGAGACGCGAGACGTGAGCGCGAGACGAGCGAGACGCGAGACGCGGACTCGAGACGCGGGACGCGAGACGCGAGACGCGGACGCGAGGACCGGAGACGCGAGACGCGAGACGCGAGACGCGAGGACGCGAGACGCGAGACGCGAACGCGAGACGCAGACGCGGTAGACGCGGACGCAGACGCCGAGACGGCGGAGATCGCGTAGACGCGAGACGCAGACGCGAGCGCGAGACGCGAGACGCGAGACGCGAGATCGCGAGACGCAGACGCGAGACGGCGAGACGCGAGACGAGAGACGCGAGACGCGAGAGCGAGATCGCGAGACGCGAGACGCGAGACGCGAGACGCGTATGACTGCGAGGACGCGAGACGCGAGACGCAAGAAGCGAGACGCGAGAGCGAGACGCGAGACGCGGACGCGAGACGAGAGACGCGAGACGCGAGACGCGAGGACGAGAGGGCGCGAGACGCGAGACGCGAGACGCAGGACGCGAGACGCGAGGACGCGAGAACGCGAGACGCGAGACGCGAGACGCGCGACGCGAGACGCGAGCGCGAGACCGCGAGACGCGAGACGGAGCGCGAGACGCGAGAGCGCGAGACGCGAGACCGCGAGACGGAGACGGGAGACGCGCGACGCTTAGGACGCGAGGGGGGGGGACGCGAGACGCTAGCCGCGGAGAAGCATACGCGAGCACGCGAGACGCGCGGACGCGAGGACGCGAGACGCGAGAAGACTGATGACGCGAGGACGCGAGACGCGAAGACGCGAGACGCGAGACGCGAACGCGAGACGCCAGACGCGAGACGCGAGACGCGAGACGCGAACGCGAGACGCGAGACGCGAGACGCGAGCGCGAGACTCTATACGCGATTACTCGATACTCTATACTCTATACTCGATACTCTAGTACTCTATACTCTATACTCTATACTCTATACTCTATACTCTATACTCTATACTCTATACTCTATACTCTATACTCTATACTCTATACTCTATACTCTATACTCTATACTCTATACTCTATACTCTATACTCTATACTCTATAGTCTATACTCTCTCAGGGTCAAGTGTTCTATAGGGTTCGATTATTGGTGGTGGATCGCTTTCAGTGGTGCTAATGCGGCTGTTATTCAATTAGTGTGAACTTAATTAACTGTGCTTGAACATTTCGCTGATTGTTATCCATGTTAAATTGATTATCATTAACACCAATGCGACGGCAGCCAGCGACAACTTTTCTTTGCTGTAAATGCTGATTAAGCATTATTGCATTATGCGGGCCGTCGGTTACAAAATGCGTTCAATTGACCCCTAAGATGGACAGACAGACACCGTGAAAAACTAACTACAAGAAGAAGAAGAAGAAGAAGATGTGATTCTGTTGTCTACTCTATACTCTTCTGATCTGCATCAAGTGACAGCCACATTTGGGCTGCCGCCGGCACACATCGTTGGCTTCTTATATAGCTTAGTAAATTCCAATGTTGTTGATCTTCTTCTTCTTGGCGTTGTTGTCTCTGATACATACGCTTGTGTCTACATAAGTATTATTGAGCTGTTGCCCGACGTTACGTATAAAAATTGTCTTCAATTGTTTATCGAAATTTATGCAAATTGCCCTACAAATGAAAAGAAAAAAAAAAAAATGCTATATATAGATGTTGTCTTAGAGAGGTGTTTAAAATATTTCAAAACAAACTGATCGATAATAATATCTATATAATAGTATTTATTTAAATTATTAAATAAATATATCCTCAGCTCATTTGAGTTAATTATTTAAGTTTTATTTTTTTATTTATATCATATTTTTACTGTTTTTAAAACTAACAAGGGAAATTCGAAAGAGCAGCTAAATTTTATTTTATTAAAAATTTAATATTTTGAACATTTATTTATTTTAAAATTTTTCAAATATTTTTTTGTACATACATTTTTTTTATGTCCATATTTAATTTGATTTATACATTTAATGCTTGTATAAAAAATAATAATAAAATATTATAAAATAAAAAAAAAAGTATAAAATAAATTTATAAAATTATAATATATAAAACTAAAAATATTGATTTATTTATATTTTTTCTTCTCATTTCTTTTGTTAATGAAAGAAAAAATAATAATAATAATAATCAATAAATAAATAAATAAAATAAAAAACTAATATAAATGAAATACTAATAATTGCAATGAATTTAACTATTTAGATATGTGAAAAAAAAAAAACTAAAATAAAATATATAAGTCAAATATTATGAATTTATGCATACCCATGTAAAATATCGTAAACTTTTATTGAAAGAAGAATTGCTTAGGTACCTAGGTGTATGACTAACAATCTCATTTAAGTAATGCCCCAAATGTTGTTTGTGTTTTCTAATTTTTTGTAATTTATCGGTCATGTTTTGTGTTTAAAAAAAATTTTTTTTTTTTAGTATTTGTTGTCTATGTTTTTCTAGAACGCCGACACGCGTCGTTTTTTATTATTCAATTTGTTGATATCGTGAGATCAAAGCGCTTCTCGTATTTATTGTTTCCGTTGCTAGATAGTCTATACCTATAGTCTATCCAACGATCCAACGGAACTCGACTCAACGCAACTTAGACTCAGCTCAGTTGATCGATAATCAAGTGAAGTCGGCAATTGAAATCGGTATCCGAATCGTACACGAATTGAACGCAGCTCTTCGGCTCTTATATCTTATGCTCGCTAGGATGGGAATGTCAAGCGAGTATATTGGTTTCGAGACTGGCAATGTAATTTAGAAACAACATAACTAAATTCTTGGGTATGATATATGGTTATACATCTTACATGGCATATATTCCAGTGGTCTATAAAGTTATTTAACCTATATATATGAAAGATAGGCCATATAAGATACCTCTCTCTCTCTCTCTCTCTCTCTCTCTGTGTGTGTGTCTGTCTCTCGCTCTTCAGAGATATATATCCAAATGCTTTATAGCTCTATTGAACATTTTTTCAAACGGGTCCATAGACAATCTCTTTAATATTCTCAGAACCAAATAAAATGAAACCTGCATGAGCGAGTATTACGCAGTCGATTGGACTCATACTTGTGGATTTTTGTCTTCTTATTATGAATGTTGATTGTTGTCGATTCCTTAGCTGGGATCTCTCTGTGGACAGAGTCTTGTGGTTGTTCTTGCTGCTTTGCTGTTTTAGTTCTTTACCGGCGCTTGAGAGCAAGAAGCGAGAGATTGTCTATAATAATAATACAACAAGAATATATTTGTATATATACAGTGTTATAGTACAAACAGCACGAAATATCGAAATAATTAAAGTGACAAACGTAACATGAAATGTGCGCATTGCGATTATTTATTAACGCATCTATAAATGCTACGAACTCTACACAGATGTTGATCTCTTAATTGATGTTTGAAGATCTGTGAACTGTGTGTTAAACGAATAAGAGATTGAATAGAGCCAACATTAATTAATCAAGCGATTATTGTCATTCGCACGTAATGCTCGTAATGCTCGTAATTTGTAAACAAGAACTCTATCAATTGAGTATTATCATCAATGATTGTCAAACTTGATTTATTATTGATTTTTATTTGTTTGTGTATTGCTGAAATAATAATATTATTTATTATTATTTAATAATAATATTTATTGAAATAATAATATTGTTTTTTTTTTTTTTTTTTTTTTTTTTTTTTAAATTATTAAATAAAATAAAATAAACCATTTTACCAAAAAAAAATTACTATGCGCTTAAAAGTAGGCAATTTATTTTGTCAAGCTTTAAATAAAGTAGAGTGAAGATACAAATGGAGCGGTGGAGGAGTTATGAATAATGAAGAACAAATGATGAGCAATGAGTAATCAAAAATGAATGTTGAGTAATGAGTGCCTAAGTAAATAAAATAATAAAATATGAATATTGACTGATGAATGATGATTGTATGAACAATGAATAATGAATAATGAATGTATGATAAATGATATATGCTTATTAACGAATTATAAATAGTGAGTAATGAATAATGAAAAATGAATTAAAATTATAAACAATGATAGAAGTAAATGTATAATGAAGAAAAAAAAAAATTTAATAATAAATTGTAAATGATGAAGAAATATAAAATAAACATGAGAAATAATTAGTAAATGTTTGATGAGGAGCTATGACTGAACAGTAATAAATACTGAGTAATGAATAATGAACTATGAATAATGAGTAATGCTCTCCAAGCCTTGATTTATAATGAATAGTGAATAATACTAAATACTGCAAATCAAATGAGTAATGAATAATGAATAATAATTGCGTCTTTTGCTATTTCTTTACAGATATAAATTGCACTCAGCCCGCCATTGATGATTTCCCCAGAGATCTATTCACGGAGGCGCAAAGACAGTCCGGTGCTGTTGTACTTCATGTTATAGCCAGTTTATATTTATTTGTAGCATTAGCAGTAGTATGTGATGAGTACTTTGTGCCAGCTGTTGAGAAAATATGTGCAGGTAAGATTCACACAATTCAAACTCAACAAAATCTTTATTTGTATATCGTTGATATATACCTTGATCCATTGTAGCACTCAATATGTCCAATGATGTGGCGGGTGCCACGTTTATGGCCGCGGCCACATCAGCGCCGGAGCTCTTTGTCAATGTGATAGGCACATTTATCACGGAAGGTGACATCGGAGTGGGCACCATTGTCGGCTCCGCAGTATTCAATATACTCGCTGTGGCCGCCTGCTGCGGCATCGGTGCTGGCATGGTAAGAAAACCAAATTCCACTGATCCTAAGAACTATAGCTTCCAATAACTTGATCTTTATTCTCATAGACTATACCCTTGGATTGGTGGCCTCTAACGAGGGATAGCATCGCCTATGGCATTACGGTCGCCATTCTCATCTGTGTGATGCACGATGAGCGCGTCGAATGGTATGAAGCATTGATTCTGGTATCGCTCTATGCGGTCTATTTGGCAGTCATGTATTTCGACAAATCCTTTCAAAAGTGCGCCAAAGGTGAGTTCGACAATCCGGTGAGGAAGAAACACATACACGGAAAACAATATCTGTTGTCTTAGAGGAGTTGAGAAGCATTTCCAATTCAGTTTCTTATCAAAACTAGAGCAAGACATAGGTGTTAGCAAGAGACTATATGAGATAGCTTGTCAATGTTGCTGTGATCTTTTGACATGAGCTTTTATTTAAGCGAATTTAAACTGCCTGTTAACTACAAACAAAGGTAGCTTGACAAATGGATCGACATGAATATTTGATATCTGAGCAAAAGTAAACTTTTTGTTGGGCAAATGTCAGACAGCTTGAAGTATAGATGTAAACTTAGTGTCAAATAATGAATTGATATATTTGGGCAATGGTAAAATGAGTTTGACATGTACTTTTGACAGCAAGTTTTTAATTAAATTGAAGTGGACTATATGTGTCTTAGATTCAGACTTTGATTAAGCTGCATATTTATATTTATTTATATTATTATATTTCTTTAATTTGTTTATAAATACTTTTGACATGAACTTTTGACAGCAACATTATAGTTACTAGAGGTGATCTACTCATGATTGGGGCTTTGACTTAGCTTCATATTTCGCTAGCATGAGTCGTAATGCCATTCAGCTAAATGGCCTAAATTTGACATAAACATTTGACAAGAGCTTATAGAGTATGCAAAAATTGTTAATTAATTGTCAAATGTTAACTATGTGGTAGAAAGTAAACATGAGAAATAGAGAGAAAGAATTATATAAGATAGAGCACCCACACATATACATATTTATACGCACACACACATACACACACACACATAGACACATACATATACAAGCACATACACTCAAGAAATACATAACAGAAATACCAACTCTCACACACAGGTGGCGTTAAGCAGGCGCGTTCGCGCAGCCGCTCCTCCAACTGCAGCATACACACAAAGAACAGCAATGAGAAGGAACCAGGTATAGCATGCACACATAAGAAAACAAGCAAATATCGTGGAATATACTCTAACCTTAGTTAGCACATTGAAGAGTTCAAAGCTAAATTCAATTTATTTGACATTTCGCAGAGCTTGTAGAGAATCGCATTTGCCATAATATGGCCAGCATTCAGTTGAATGGCGGCCTTAATAACGATCAGGCCAAGGCCAGCAGTGGCACAGCAGCTGTAGCTGGAGCTGGTTCAGGTGCTGCAGCAGGAGCTGGCGGTGCAGCTGCAGTGGGCGTCGGGGTCGGAACTGGAGCTGGAGCTGGCGCTGGAGCCGGAACTGGTGCTGCAGCTGGAGGTGCCATTGCACCCATCGCCATCATGGAGAATGCCGATGCCGAGGCACAATTGGCCGTTGTTGCTGCGGCAGCAGCTGCCGTCGAGGAGCCCGAACAGGAGGGCTACTCGCTGTTGACATACCCAAAGGGCACCAGTTGCTTTGCCCAGTTCACCTGGATCATTATCTGGCCGATACACTTGCTCTTCCGCATCGCGATACCTGATTGCAAAAAGGCCAAAAATAATAAAATCTTTCCGCTAACCTTTATCATGTGCATTGTCTGGATTGGATCCCTATCGTATTTCGTGGCGTGGATGATAACCATCATTGGTGAGTGGATTATCAAGATCATGCTATAAAACGGAATCATTTATTTAAAAGAAAATGCTCAAAGCGAAATCATGAAGTTCATGGCATGAACTTAGTTAAAAATTGTGTTTCCCAATTTGATAGATTCCCCATATAGGAAATTGAGATTTTTAAGTTTTTTGCACACAGACAAATAGACAGATAAACTGACGGACGAACGGATGAACGGAAAACAGTTGGATAGAAAAACGAATAGGACTTTAGTTAAGGAGTAGTTTTTGTTCTTTAATAGATCACGCTCTTACTTGTTTCTTTGATATACTGCATCATGGAAGCTTTTGATACAATGCTCTAGATGGGAGATACATTTTTTTTGCGCTGCATCCGTCATATCATGAGATCATACTGTATTCCTATAGTCCTAGCTACAGATACTGAACAGTTGACCAAAGCTATGCTTAATTTCGATTCGTTCGTTTTTTTTTCCTTTCCCCCATCAGGCGATACACTTAAGATACCCGATTCAGTGATGGGCATTACGTTCCTGGCCGCCGGCACCAGTGTACCCGAGGCCGTGTCCAGCGTGATTGTGGCCAAGCGCGGTGAGTGTTGGCTAACTGCATAGAGTTGGAATGAGAGGGCCCCATAATGGGGCTAAGATTTGTATTGAAATGCTGATGTGTTGTATGTGGTATATTCTTGTTGGTTTCCATTGCCATTGTAGGTCATGGATCGATGGGAATTTGCAATTCGATTGGCTCGAACACGTTCGATATACTGCTCTGCCTGGGTGTGCCCTGGTTGATCAAGGCAGTCTTCTTTCCGATACAGCCCGGCCAGAATTATGTGGCCATCAATTCGGCTGGCCTCGAATATTCGGCCATCACACTGCTCTCGACGCTCTTTCTGCTCTATCTGACCTTCTCGATGAACAAGTTCAAGCTGGACACGAAGGTGGGCATCGCGTGCCTGGTCATCTATTTGGTATTCATGGTATTTGCCTCGCTCATCGAGCTCAATGTGTTCTTTCGCGTCAATCTGCCAACATGCGGACGTTCATGAGCTGGAGTTGGAGTTGGAATTGGAGCTGGAGTCGGAGTCGGAGTTGGTGTTGGAGCTGGAGCTGGAGCTGGAGCTGGAGCTGTAGCTGGAACTAGTACTGCAATTTGGAGCTGGAACTGGAGATGGCCGTGCAGTCGTTTTAATTAATTAATTAATATGTATTTCCTGTTCTATTTCTATCTACCTTGATAGTTGAGTTACCTTTATGCTACTACGTTATGCTGTTATTGTAATACGTTTTTTTTTTTTTATTATTATTATTAAAGTAGAGGAAACTCTTGCCCCAAAGTGACATGAAATGAGAACAAAAACAAGAGCAAAAGCAAAAATCAACAAAAACAAAAAAAAAAACAAAACAAAAAACAAAACAAAACAAAACAAATTCCATAATGTATTTATATGATTAATATATGAGATTTAACAAAAGAATTAGATTTGATGTATTTTCTTCTTTTTCTTCTTCTCGCGGCGGCTGTTATCGATCATAATAATCGATTTTCAACTGGGCAGAATTGGGATTTTATTTTATTACTTATAAGTAATCCATACATATGTATGTCCATGTCTATGTGTGAAGATTCAATATAAAGACATGGAAGATATTGATTAAATTCCATTTAGCTTCTACTAAAAACATGTTTTTACCTGGCTTTGGCTTATATAGTAATATCCCTTAAATATTACTTATTATCGATCAAAATCTATTTGCAGCAAAGCATTTACTATTGATAGTAATATAGACTAAATAGGGTGTAGAGTTTTTAATCAGGTATATATGTATATGACAAGATACATCTCGACTGCATTGATATCGATAGTTATCGGTGTGAAGCCGCCGGCATCATATTATATACATATGTATGATTCTTCCTGGTAAGCATATATAGGTAAGCATATCGTATAAATGTTTTCTTTTTTTATTATCTTAAAGCCATGGTTAATGATAATTCAGTAATTAATGGATTTGAGAGGGCCAAATGAGGCATAACAAAACCATAATACATATTTTTGATCGTGGTCGATCAATTGTTATTTCTATCTATATTATCCCACATATTAAATGCAGCTATTTGGAGCTTCTCTATAATATTTGGGATTCAACTGCCGGTTGTATGTTAGCTTCCAAGTCTCTCATATACAATGAGATGTATCATATACAATGCGATATCCACTGATGTGAGCGTGAATCCTTCGTTTCTGCAAGTTGTTCGTTTATCTCGTATTGTAGATCTAGTCACACTTGAAAAAGTCAGTTGTAGTATACGTTTATAAAGTTTGTTATTGTAAGAGTTGTAGTATTGTCTTTGTACGTAAATTTTTGTTTTGTTTTTCGAAATTCTTAAACCAGGTATCTGAATGGCTGTATATTTTAGTGAAGGTGTTAACAGTGACGCTGGCTTCGATCCCAGTGAGCGAACTCATAGATTGATAAGTACTATGCTAATATCTCTGATCAGCTTTTATCCTATTTCATGCAACGCTACGCACGGAGAACTGTACATTGCCATCGATAATTGATTTCCCCAACATAATGCGCAAGAAGTCGGTTGGCTATACGATAGCGTGTATATTGATTACCGCATATATATTTATCATGCTGGCTATTATCTGCGGTAGCTATCTGGTCCCGTCCATTGAACGTCTATGCTACGGTAGGTATTTGCGAATTCGATTCTATCGGCTCCAAATGATTTATTCCCTTCCGTGATACATTTAGCTTTACGAATATCCTATGATGTGACTGGTGCAACATTCCTGGCACTTGCCACTTCGGCACCGGAACTATTCGTTTGTTTTGTGGACTTGTTTATTAGCAACGGCGATATGGGTATTGGAACCATTGTCGGGTCTTATGTCTTTAACATCCTCGCCCTTCCAGCTATTTGCGGCGTATTCGCGCACGTGGTACGGCTTTTATATCATTGTCTCGCTATCTCTTTTAGTCACATTCAATATAAGTCTTATTCTCTATATCGCTTACTCTCCCCTTATATATACTTACACACTCATCCTCTGTCACTCATTTGCTTTCTCTCTTACTCTCTCTTTAGTATACTGCATTATTCTCTCTATTAAACTGTCTCTGTCTTGATCCCTCTCCCTCTTCCTTTTTTCTTCACTTTGTCTCTCTCATTGTCTTGTATCTTGATTGTGTATTCACGCCCCCCATTTTCTGTTTGTCTATATCACTCTCTTTATTTTTCTCTCTCTTTCTCTCTATATATCTCCTTCTATCTTTGTCTATTCTCATTCTTACTAATGCAACCCTTTCTATCTACCTGTCTCACTCCCTCCCACTGGCAGAAGGCGAAATTGGATTGGTGGCCGATAGTAAGAGATTGCTCTTGGTGTTTTATATCAATATGCGTGCTCTTTGGATCATTATTCGATAACGTATTGCAACTCCATGAGGCCATTATCTTGGTGTCATTATATTTCGTATATCTGTTTGTAATGATATTTGATCGGAAGATCAAGGGATTATGCCTAAGTAAATATATATATAATTTGTATTTCATTTTAACGTCAGCTAAATGAATTTGCAGAAGTGGATAAAGAGAAGGATATACTCACTGAGAATCCCATGACTCGTGAGGAAGAGTCATTGAAGTCGTTCAAGGATACCGTTTGTGGGTTCCCGAAGAAGGAGGATAAGATTTGTTGCAAGATCTGGTTTGCCATCAAATACCCAGCTATACTCTTGCTGGCGCTGACCACGCCCAGCGCACGAACCATATTCTTTCTCTGTTTTCTAATGGCTATTATGTGGATTTGCCTTTTGTCTTATCTGGTCACCTGGACACTCACGATCATTGGCTACAATATTGGAGTACCTGACTCGATCATGGGGATCACTTGCCTTTCATTCGGCACCAGTGTTCCCGAAGCTGTATCCTCGTACATTGTTACCCGAAAAGGTGCGTGTTGCTTAAACCTGAATCCGACATAAATATATCATATGCCAAATCGATTTAATTTCTCGATCAATTATCGATACAAATTGTTTTAGTCGGGCACTCTCTGCTTACTTGCTTCTAATTATTATTTTAATTTTGTTTTTTTTTTTTTTTTTCTCATTTACTTAGGATACGGTTCGATGGCAATATCGAACGGAATCGGCTCGAACACCTTTGACATCTTCATTTGCTTGGGTTTGCCCTGGCTGTTTTATACAGCGATCAAGAAGAAAAATTTTGAAGTGAACTCAAATGGACTGTACATATCCACTGGTATGTTGATCGTCGCCATAGCAATCCTATTTTTCAGTTTACTTGGCACCAAGTTCGTTTTGGGCAAAATCGTTGGCTGGATTTGTCTCGTCAGCTACTTTGCTATCATTACTACTGCCGTCATTTTGGAGATGCTCTCACTGAAGACTGTCTGTAATATTGAATCGGGGCTTTATTCATCCTATACTAAATAATAGGACTCTAAATTCTGTGTAATCAAATCGAATCGTGCAGACGAATCGTGCAGACGAATCGCCAGACCAGATTTTAACTTATTAACCAATTGAAATGTATATTAATGTATTTTTCACTTTGTGATAATTTCAATTGTATTCCCGCCATATTGTAAATATATACATATATCATAAGCATTATAGAGTTGGATTGACGCATCTATCTAGTATATAGATCTGAATGTACAGGTGCCTGTGGGGCACGCGCACAGCAACGATGACGTCAATTCGAGACGCTGTTATGACATCAAGACAGCTACTCGAATTGTCATTGTCAAATACATATACTATGTAACACTAAGTATATACTATGTATGCTATATGCTATTTATATTTGTGTGTTTGTGTGCGCATATAAATCTGAAGATAAGTGCACAAGTCTGTGTGTTTATAATTTATATCATTGATAAGACTTTCGCACGCACCATTTGAAAACCAAAACAGTTACAGATACAGATACTCCAAGTATATATATATAGATATAGATATAGCTGGGAAGCATTTGAAAGGTTCCGTTTTAGATTTCGCACAGAAATGTGAGTTCTTAAAGGAATTCTTGTGCCCTCCATAACTATCTGAGGCCCTAGATTTATCTCAACTCGTGTATATATCATATCAATGTTTTATATTTTCTTATATCCAACACGTTTACAGGCTTTATCTTGGATTAGCTACACGCACATGGTAACCAAATCTGTTATATATGGCGATAAGCAGTAATTAACATTATTTTCTGGTTGTTGTTTGAAGAGTTTGTGTGGGTGCCGATTGAAGTTAGCTCCTCTAAACAGTTTCACTAATCTCGATTGCAGCCCATTTACAATGTCAAATTCGAGTGCTTTTCTCTGTTCGATAAGCAACAACACAGCTAAAAGCTATCGATAGTCTCAAGCTTGACTTTTAGGTACCCTGTAGGAAAATGTGTTATGTGAAGTTTTTAGATACTCTGCGAGAATCTATATATCTAATGTGCTCTGGATTTAATAGTCTTCGAAATAGGCGAAGCTCTTAGATCAATATTTATCGATTGATTTTTAATTAAGGAAATAATACTCAATAGTATATATAGTTGTCTAACAATCGTTTTGGCTATATAAGACAAAGAGTAGGATCAGCCTGATTAACTGACTATGGTTAGGGCTGTATCTGATCAGAATCTCTGCGCTTTATCTGTCGCATTCATAGACTAAACACAAATCTAGCCTCCATATCCATCTTGTATTTCACAGGGTATCAACGAAAAATAGGTACCAGCTAAATAAGCAGGCAAAGGCTGATTAAAGCAATACCTTCTTTGATAGTATACTTAAGATTAAAATATGGTATCAAATATATATATATATATATATATATATATATATATATATATACTAGAAACAATATAATCGATTCAGTTAAATTAAGATCAATCTAAATTAATGTTTGGTCAGAATAAATTTTGGATTTGAGTAGGTGGATGGAAAAGTAGAAATTCTTATCGAACAAACAGCGATCGAAGTAGGGAATACTTGTGGACGTTTCCTGTTGGCTTTTCGTCAAATGGGTCCCTGATTAAATATTCTTCTTCTTTTCATTATAGAAAAAATCAATCTAGGCATAAATCGGAATTGTTATAATTGCCTGAGCTAACAATATAGAGCTTTTGGAGTACCCAAGTCTCATCTATATACATGAATATTTTGTGTATATGTGTATATACTACAAGGTTAAACAAAGTCGATGTTTGAATTTGAGGCATATCAATCAGACCATCGTGAATAGATATGTATGTACCTATAAGTTTATTATTAGTTTGACTCAGCGAGTGCACTCGAGTGGTTAGACTGATTAGTCAATCAATCAATGCATGTGCAATACCGCAGTCTGAGTGATGAACCGATTGATAGATTGATTGATGACCTAACCAACTGAATGACTGATTGTCTGACTATAGATGTTTAATAAACTGATTGATTGACTAGTCCATTTTAAGAGTGAGACAGAGTGACAGAGCTTGCTGATTGATTGAATGATTGAATGATTGAGAGATTAACTCAAAGACTAATTTGCTGACAGGCAATATGATAATTGAGTGATGAACCGATTGTTATACTGGGTAGATGTTTAGAGTGCTTGCCTAACTAATTAACTGCAGAGCAAATTACTTAACTTATTGAGAGGCTGATTGATAGACATATTCATAGTCTAACTGATTGATGACTTGAATAGTGATTGACTGCTTGATTGACTCACTGATAGTTTGCAAGATTAACTGACTGCCGATTCATGAACTGATTGAATGAATGAATAATGTATGAATGATTGAGTGATCAATAGACTGACTGATGGATAAATTGACTGAATTGATTTATAAATTGATTAGTGGATTGAAGGTAGGTAGGTTTCAATGTCCGACTGGCTGAGCATTCATATGATTGACTTGATTTATTGATAAGAAGTTTGATTGATAATAAACGCTCAGTCCCAACGATGTGGCCAAGTACGGTTTGTAAAGTAATTTGCATTTAAAATTCAATGCAGGTTATAGTTGTGTTCGTCTAATGGAATTAGCTCAAGCTTTGGATGGACGGCATCGTGAGTAGTTGCTTCAGTCATGGCTCTTAAATCATTCTCGAGTGTAAAGGGAAGGCGGAGAACAGTATTGAATAATGCTATAAAATAGTTTTGATGGACATATCTATCGAAAATACTTAGGAAGCCAGACATCTAGGTAAGTTTAGGGAACTGCCGCTAAGTCCGGCACTTAAACTGTCTATCAGCATTAAATGCCCATATACCTGCTTTATTTTTATTCTATAGCTATTTGGGGGGGGCTTATAGCTTGCATGATATATGATAGGGCATAGAATGGAATGGGCAAGTTATACGCCATTGCTTGTGGGAGAAATGACGTCTATGACGTAAACTCACAACAAGTATGACGTCCATTGAGAAAGAAGACAGCAATAAAAAATCGAAAGACTCTTGTATTATAGAAAACAAAAGTACACTGCTAATCAATGGGCAAGCCTACGTGATTTGATTGTTCGCTAATCTCCCAGATATGATAAAAAATATATAAAAATAAACACGCTCCAAATGAAAAATGAACAGTTTAGGGTATTTTACCGTTTTACCTTTCTCCTAGCATGCTGCGCTATGAAAACGCTCGAAATTTTTTCAAGTTTTCTCTGATCCTGAAAGATAACAACAAAAGGGGTTTAGGATGATGATATGATGATATGATGATATGATGATATGTATGTACATATATGTAGATTTTTTATCATTCAGGAAGTACAAAGACTAATCTATTGAAAAAACACTTGCGATTACTATAAACAAAAACAATTATATATAGTATTTATAAAAAATTCTTGAACCATTTTAGATTTCACAAATAATAAGTACGAAAAATTTATATAAAATTAATGAAATCAAAATGAATAAAAAAAAATTAAATATATACAATATAAGCATATGTGCAGTTTATAAAATCTAATATATTGTATGTACAATATATTTATCTTCTTAATATTTAATTCTTATAGGGCTACAGCAAAAAAAAAAAAAAAAAGGAAAGAAAAAGCATGAGTCAGCCGGCTAAGCCAGGTAGTACTCGTAATAAATAGATAGATACCTACATATGTATATAAATATTTATATATGCATGCATATGGATAACATTCTTTTGTCAATGAGGGATTTTGCAAGTGGTTTATTATATGTTTTCCACAATTTTTAATTTAAGGGAAATAAAGTTAACTCCCCGCAACGATTCGGATATATATAACTATATATAGAATGTTAAGTATCAGCGCTGATGCAGCACATTTGATCAAAACGTCGTTCACTGGGCGCGTATAGTATTACGTATGGTAAAAGCACATTTTGAACTTAGCCCCAAGCACAGGGAAGTACAATGCAAAAAAGTAATTAATGGAGAATTATTCGATCGATCGTTTTGTTGTTCAGGATCGCAAAATGCATGCTCAACTAATATATGTATATATGCATCTATGAAAGTGAAACTATTGACTGTAATAATAAGAATATTAGTCAGTCTCTCGATCAGCTGATCGCAACCGAGATCAGAGAGAGACTCAAAGCAAACTGATCACTGATCAAATGTCGCACGTGAATCCTATAAATAGTTCCGGAGACAATCTTTCCAGTTAAGCATGAAAATACCCAAAGTCGTTCAATTGATCACACCAAATGCATACTCACACTCACACACACAGACACACTCTCTCGCATTCAAATGAGCTGGAGAGTAATAGATTGATAAACATTGCATTGCAATTGGTTGTCTTTTTTTTTTGTTTTGTTTAATTTTTTGTTTTCTACTCTTATCAAAACGGTAACGTCTATATTAATGAGCACACGTTACAAGCTCTGCTCTTTGTGTGTGTGTGTGTAAGTGAGTACTGCAGCTTGCTGCAGTATAAATGGCACGACTAGCAAGTACCCTGTGAAGGCCCTTATAGCATTGACCTGAATCAACTAACTAGATTTCTCATAAATTTACTGTGCAATTGACTGAGTATGTTTGAATACCTATCGATATTTATCGGGTTCAAAGTATCCTTCAGACAAATTCACTTGAATTTTGATTAAATAATACTTGAATTAATTTGACGAATTATTTCTTCTTATTCTCTTATGAAGTATAGATAAAGATATCAATAATATTAATTGATTGCCAATAATTTTTTATGCACCAGCACACGGAAAATATTTCTGTTTTGATTGTTATTTGCAAACGATTCGATAAATATCGATTTTTAGGGATTTCATATATGTTAAGATTTGCAATTTTATATACCGATTGTGTGTAATTGATAATATACTGATTATTTATAATTTATGCAATCGATATTTATCGATTCGCATATTGGTTTTATGGGATTAATTATATAAATTTCGTTTAATAGGTTTTGCATTGATGAATTTCGATATTTTTTGCCTGACAAGCCAATATAGACAGCTAGCCTATGCTACCCATGAATTGTCCGCTTGTCTAAGTCTACAGGGTATAAATAGCATAATGCGACAATTGGTACCAAGAAGAAGAAACGCACACACTCAAACCGAAATCAACGAAAATCAAAGACTTAAAAATAATCGAAAACCGAAAAAAAACTCAACTTTCGCGTAGCCGACCAGCAGATACCCTAAGTCTCGACATGATCCTAAGATCATATGAAAATGTGAATGATGAAAAAGGTATTACTAATGGCTTTTGTTGTTATAGTTTTTCGAGATGGGTAAAAGGAAATATACATAATCGCTAAAGCTTAACTTTCGATAATTAGACTACTGAAAAGTTATCGATTCAAATTAAAAGTCGTTCAGTGCAATGTATTGTAGCATATAAATATCCAATTTTGTAATGTAAACTTTTATATGTAGTTCTCGTAATTAACGCATTCACTGGACTTGCGTTAGATCGATACTGATCATGAATGATTATAAATATTCTATGTACATATGTACATATGTATATATATGCTATAGACACACGTTTGTCAGTCACGTGCACATGTCCAAAAAAAAATAAAAAAATTTAGGCATTTTCAATGCGTTTTTAGAGTATCGAATGACCGCAAAACGAAAACGAAAACGTTGTCAAGTATTCGAAACTTGACTGCACGCCAGGCAGAGATAAACTCTTTAAAATACAACAACAATGACAACAGAAGCAGCAGCAAAAGCAGCAGCAACAACAACAACAAAAAGAACACAGAAAAATATAACCAATAACGGCTTTTGCCTCAGACAGCTGCGAACGCTGGCAGCAGCAGCGTTCAACAGCGTCGCAATGTTGACGGCGACACCGACACCGACAGCGACAGCGACGGCGACAGCGACTGCGACGCTGGCGTTGCTGTTTATTATTAAGACGCGCGCGCGCTGGTCGCACTTAATTAGTTGTGCGCCACAATTCAAGCCAAGCGGTCGACGCAGCCGTCAGCCATCGTTAAGAGACAGCGCAACACACAAGAAGTGGGCGCATAATAAGAAGCAGCAGCAGCAGCAATAGCAGCAGCCACAAGAAAGAAATCAAAACAAAAACGAAACCCAACAAAGAAAAAACCACCGCTAACAGAAGCAATCGAAGTTCAACTAAATGCATACAACTCCGCCCGTCGAACAACAAATTCGAAGTTTCAAATTCGAAAACGAAAACGAAAACGCGAAATCAAACGTAACGAACGTAAAAGTGAACGTGAACATTTACGTTAACGTCAATGCAAACGAATTAAGTTGCGTTGCGCATACGCCGTGAGTGTGGCAACGAATGAAAGAAAACTAGAAAACAAAAGAAAATAAGTTGAAAAAAAAAAATATATATATATTTTATAGAAAAATTTCAAGGAAAATATATTCGGGGCGCACGTGTGGCACGTGTCGCTGTTTGTTTTCATTTCCCAGCGTAAACCACTTTGAAACCTATTTATTTTTGCCAAAAAATCAAATCAAAACAAAATAACAAAGTTTATTTTATTTTTGTTAAAGTTGATTTTTTTTTTTACCGAACTGTTTCTGTTCATATCATGTTGAAGAACGCGCGCCTTTTGCTCGGCGTTCTCATACTAATTGCCAGCAGCATAGCGGATACACAAGCCACAGGTGAGTAAATAGATCAAATTCTTCAATTTTGATAAATTACGAAAAGCCAGAAAAGAGAATAGAAATTCTGAATTCCCGGCCATTGCACAGAAATCCCCGAAACCTTCAATGAAACGTTTCCCATATGAAATACTCTTAAAAATCGAAATTAGGCATATGAAAAGAGTCATTAAGGAAGAAAGTCATGAAGAAGAAACAATACGTAATATCTAATATGTACATCTTGCCTATCCAGTAGAGCCAAAATGCTTTGTAAAGTTTAAACGAAATCCCCATATTGTTCAGTTCACTTAATGCCTATAAAATATGATTTATTTATGGTAACTGTCTTAGTATTATTGGTCGAAAACTGGAGGCATACATCAGTATAATATATATTTATATAGTACCATATATATTTATTCCTGATTAACATAAAAACTGAAAAATGCATAATCAAGTATATATACAAATATGTTCCCTTTTAAATTAAGCCGAAGCTCTTTCATAAATTTTCGATAACAGCATTTACATAATATCGATCCACAAAAAAATCGATTCCAGGAATTCCAAAATTAAATATTACGAATTCAGTCCATGCAAATTGAATGGATTTTACGTAAACAATAATCTTAGCTTGACTAAATCTTGGTTAATATTCATTATTTTGTGGCACATTCTATTTATCTATATAGATCTTTCTAGCCATCAATACAAAAACTTCCCTTTTTTTCCCATTGCAATGCATTGCCTAAACAACTTTGATTGATCGCCTTATTATTCTGCCAAGCTCCAAGTCTGATAAATTGTGACTGACAAGTGTTTTAGTATTAATTATCTGTGATATACAAATTGTCAGTTGTGAATCTGTGAACTGAACTGGTTCGCAATAATCAGCTCATATGTCAACTCAAAAGAATAGATAACTCTTATAATGCATGGATATTAGCTATATAATATTTGGCAACTTTTTCTTGAACTTAACTATTGTTTTTGCTGAATAGCCTTCAGATCCGAAATAAAGTACGTAAGATCTATGAAACAAACTGAGATAAACATAGAAATCGAAAGTAACCGACTACATGATGCTCGTCCATAGAGACAGTTAAGTCATTTGACGTCAATCCAAAGAGAGTCCGTAGTTACTTAACTTTCCACTTTTGTTGCTCTAGCTTCAAAACTTTAGAGTATACAAAATTTTCTAGTCATTAGCTTGAATGGGCGGATAAACTAGCGTAAGGCAAGGCGAGCATTATACCCCAAATATACTCACTTTACTTTGTGAGCGAGTAGTGAACAAAAAGGTTAACAGCAGCTGTTGTCGAGCACACAGGAAAAACCTTTCTGGATGGGGGCTATCAGCTACGTTGATAACAACTGGCTAAGATTGAAAGATTGGCACAGTCATAAATACATTTATATATATAATATATATATATATATATATATATAGATATAGATATATATGTGCTATATGGGTACGCTACATCTTAATGGTGTTTTATATGGAGCAAGTTCAGCTGCGAACTGCTGCAGCTGAAAGCAGCATTGACGAAGCATCCGCGATCCATCACCCGATAAAGAAATCAAACTGTGAATTGATTGATATATACATATAAATGATGTGATATATATGAACTAAATATATACCATACAAATCGTGTCAGTCATTTGATCGATGCGATTAGCTGTCAACTGTTTAATTGATAAACAATAAACTGCATTTTTTTTTTTTTTTGGTAAGTGGCATGAGAGCTAAGAGCTAAGACCTGATAGTGGCTTGTCAAAGCCTTTTGACCTTTGAGACTATATTTCATTGATGCATGTATTTGATAATACTAATATTGCTGCAGGCATGAGCAGTAGAGCCTAGAATATGAAATGAAACAGACCCGAATAGCTCTAGCATACATCTAGGTTTCAGAGTTCTTGAGTTTTGATAAAATAAAGTCAAGTTTCTTAAACTTGATGCTGTTCAACAAGTAAGCAGCGAAAAGAAGACATATGTAGATAAAGAGAAGAATAGGAAAAGAATCATATGTACATGAAAGTCAGTTTTATAACGACTACGAATTAAATGCATATACTAAGAAATATAGCAGAAATATATATACCCATATTTATAATAAATCATACATATATGTATGTATATAGAGCATATTTTAAGTATAATATAGAATATACATATAGACTATATACAAAACGAGTGAGCCAATGCATCACAATCAGAGCTGAAAGCTATAAATTCTCTCAAATTTCAAAAATGCTTAGCTTTAAATGAATTGCATGCAATTTATCGATAACTTATCAAAGACCTGATCGAACAGAGTCGATTTTGGTATGTTTCAATTTGAGCAAGAAATTTGATATAGAAATTAATATATAGAAGAAATTATATAGCATTACTATTGCCAATGCTGATGATAATTCATCTAGCATAACTCTAATATTTATCTAATATATAATACATAGACATTAGATAGTTATTCTAAACGAGAGTCAAGTTTTTGGCATACAGAGCTAATCTGTCTATATATCTAGTATATAATAATTACATTATATAGATAGAAGAACTCCACATGAATATCTATCAAAAATTTCATAAGAATCTGTTTATTTCCAAGAACTACTAATTGCACACATAAAATAATTCATCTGACAGAAAGAGGAAATGAAACGCGCTGTCAAAAAAAAAAGTACAATAAACAAGATAGGATCGAGCACTTACAAAGATATATATACATATAATATACATACATAGTATATATGTATGTATGTAAATGCATTTATATATTATGATTTTCACTAGAAATTTATATAGTACTTGAGCAGCGTAGACCGCTTAAGAGCACTCGTGCTGCAACTATCGATTAGTAATACTCGCTCAAGTAACTAGAAACCAGGTATATTAGTTAAGCCTAGTTAAAAGACTTGCCGACTGACAAGAATACCTGGATTATAAATGATCATATTTCTCAAGGTATTCTTTCAACTTTTCTGAACTTTCTTCGAGTTGTCTGGAAGCGAGTATTACGCAGTGACTCCACGGTATGTCTGGATTCTTAATTGCTTTGCGCAAGGGTTGGGGATTTTATTACGTGGCGTTGCCACCCATTCATAACTGTTGCATAAACACATTCGAGAGATGCCCCCGCACGCTATAAACACCGACGTCATATGACAAACATTTTTTTGTTTTTTATTTTCTTGTTGATTTCTGTACTTTAGCTAGCTCCACTTCAGCATAAGCAATTGCATGGTCTACCGATGGGTGTGGATGTAAATGTACCCGTACTATGTACATCTATATAGTATATATCAGATATATGACAGGGTGATTCCCGTGCTGTCTTGATTCACTGGCATTGATCCCAGCTCTCTCTATAAATATACTTTGTACTTTGATAGGATTCATCGGAAGCCAATTGGTTATTCCCATTTTCGAATTCCCAATTTGAATTCCGATTTCACTTAGCTGGGATATTTGAACTCTATATGTTGTGCATACGAGGGCATCACATTGATGACGTTTCAACTAGCTGCAGCTGCTGCTGCTAAAGATACCCTGTAATCATGTGAAACTAGATAAAAGTGTGGAGTATATGCATTGATGATGTTCTCAGGGAATCTCTTGAGCTGTCAAATTGAACTTGAATAATTTATATTTGAATTGTATAACTAGTTCATTTTGTTATATATTTAAATCTTTATTGAACTTAATATCAGATGCTTAACTCATTTCAGCTTGCTTTGGCTTACAGGGTATATGCTAGTCGAACAGCTTGACATATTTATTTACATGTATATCTATCTATATACATATATTTATAAATTTATTTAGCCCGTGTTTAGTTATTAATATTACTATTGTTGTAATTGTAATTGTTATTCTTATTATTATTAATGTTATTGTTTGTATTGTTGTTGTTGTTGTTGTTGTTGCTACCAGCTACTGTTGCCAGCTGACATATTTATCATCGGCGTCTCTCGGTATTTGGCGAACAAACAGTCAAACAAAAGCTCGCGGAACGACGGCGCTCGACTTTGATGGGCTACACTGTCCGACAGAAACGTACTTTGTGTATAGCTGACATATTTCTTATTAACTGATTTATTTGCATGTCATATTTCATTTGATTTCATTTCGCTTCATTTCATTTTCTGCTGCAGACTTGTGTAAAAACTTTTCCCAATTTATTTCACGAACTCGAATTTCATAATTTAGAATTTTTAATTTATTACAAATGTTTTTATACCCTGAGCCCATTGAAAATGGGAAATCAGGGTATAATAGTTTTGTTAAAAGTATGTAACAGGCAGAAGGAGGCGTGGCAGACCCCATAAAATATATATTTTCTTGATCAGGGTGACGAGAAAAGTTGATATAACCATGTCCGTCTGTCCGTCCGTCCGTCCGTCCGTATGTATGAACGCCTCGATTTCCGAAGATACAAAAGCTAGAGAGTTCATTCTTTTTGTTTTAGGTTCGTATATTTCACGCGCAGTACGAGTTTGTTTCAGAAATTCGATAACTTGTATATTTGCAAACTTATCGATAAACGAATTTACCGGGAACCAGTTATAAAATTCTAGCTAATTCATCTTTAGAGTTAGAGTCCCCAAGTCTTCTGCATATATATAGATACTAATTTAATACAATTTCGGTTTTTGTCAGATTTTGGATTCCGGTCCCCACTTCGCCCCACCACCCCCAAATGTGTAAAAAATGCATTTCAAATACTAGAGACATGCAGTTTGGTTTAGCATATAGATATGAATATCGTAATCATAATCTGAAGATATCAATACGATGGTCCATCTAGAAACAGAATTATTAATCATCAAAGTTTTCTCATCAAAACCCATGCGACGCAACAGCATGCAGAAACGAATCGAAGCATTCTTGGAATATGATTCGTTCGAAGAAGGGCTCAGGGGATTTCATAGTCGAGCAGTCTCGACTACAGCTTTCTTACTTGTTATTTATTAGGATCTGATTTATTAGCATATATTTCACATATTAAATAAATGGCATGTATGGCGTTAAGGCTTTCTCAAGTGATTCAATTCCACATTTAGTTCATTTAAGCTGAAACGCCATTTTCTAGTATTCCAATTCCAACATTCCCTCTTTGAAGCAATGTCAGTTAATTACAATTTTAAAGAAACTTTATGACAGTCAATCAATCTGGTATATCATTTCATTTCAGTCAACAATTTGCTGAGATTCGCATGAATTTCTCTACTGTGAAATTTTAGTGTTTAATTTCCAGCGTTTCACTTACACGCAGTATCACTCAATAGATAGTTCCTTTTTATTCTACATCATTAGTTGTTTATGAATCAATAAAGTCGTAATTTGGAGTGTTTCAATTCCAATATTCCAATTTCTTATAACTCACCTTCATTCCACTTCCAATTGTCCCACTCCCACCACATTCAAGGGATTCAAATCGTTGACAGCTCGTTTCAATTCCATACAATTTCCGTTGGCCAGTGTGTAGCAATCGGATTTGTTTATTTTGAACAACAATTAAAAAGCTGTAAACACCATTTAGTTTGTATTTTTTTGTAGCTTGGGAAACGATGAATTGATTTGCATTGAGCCGCCTGCCAATTAAGCAGCAATATTCCGAAGCAGAAGCAGATGCAGAAGATGATGATAAACAAAATAAATAAACAACTAATAAAAAAAGAAAAACAAAAAATGTATTACTAACTAAGTAAAATGCACTTTGCAAATTGATGAACGATCATAATATTTGCAAGGGTTTAGCATTAGAGCTTAGGGGTATTCCCGCTGTTGGAATATGTTGGGCATTTCATAGATTAACAATTTCTGGGGTATTTCTCAACACCGACAGCTATAGTCATAGACATAACTATAGGTCTAGCCATAGCAATTGCCACGCCCTGACACCTCGACACCTGTCAACAGGTTCAATAAACTCGTTTAGATGCTTTAGCTGCCAACTCTCAATTATATATTTATATCTATATATAGGCACACATTATATATGTATTTATATCTATAATATAATAATAATCGTAATCGCATCTCACATCTCGCATGCATACATATATTCACACATTGCATGGATTGTTAAGGCTGCGCATGTTGGGCAAGCGGGTATATTAATGCGATCAAAAAAAAGAAAAGAAGATTTTTCAAATATTTTAAGCTCATATTTATCTAGCTACAGCTACAGCTACAGCGAGCTATACTTATAATTACGAGCACATTTTACATGTTCCAATTTATATAGTATACGAATATATAGAACCTGTGCCATTTGCAGAAGGCACGACAACTGATATACCCTGTATGTATACTAAAAATCTATTCAGAATTATTTGATTCTCAGTTTCTCCAGTTCAGCTACACTTTTTCCTTAATTTCGTGCATTTACAGGGTATCTCAGATGTCGTGCCTTGTGTAGCTTTGTCTGTGTTAAGTTTAACTAATTAGAAAATTATGTTTTGATTGCTGCAGTGGCATTTGGTTCTCTCTCATTGTTTCATTAACGCCCAGCTGCAAGCGACATGCAATTCAGACTGCACACAGATCAGAACAATATAATACGATATATATATATATATATATAGTATATATATAGTATATACGAATAATCTAAGCATAAACGAGGCGCTGCCCGAGCGTATCGTGCGTGCTGTAAGAATTTCAATGCAAAAAAGTTCAGCTAGCGCGCATTCCGCATATTTAATTGATGGAGCGTGCGCTACTTGTAGATACCCTAGGAATGCCGCAAGGTTTTCCAATTAACAAAATACTCAAATAATACAAAATTGAGTTTTTTGTTGTTGTTGTTAATTATGTTTTATTTGGCATTAGCTTGGCTTAGCCTATATAATACCCTCTAAAGAGTTGATGTTTAGATTTTTGTTAATAAAAGAGCAGAGCTTTATGAATCCATATACCCAATCTTTTATAGTCGCTCAATGCCAAAAGACTTTAGTCTGGAGACAGTAGAGAAACGTCGCGATTGCCATTCACGACTACCACAACATTTGATATCCAATTAGCGATAAGTCAAATATGACTACAGGGTATAGACTAGACAGATGAATCACATTGTATTGCGGGTAAAAGTTTTGTTTTGCTTCACTTCAATTTGCTGATAAGAGCCCAAAAGGCCCATCAGACAGTGCGGCTAATTCCAAGGTACTTCTGTCGAATAAAAACAAGATATATACGTATACATATATCATATATATAATGACAAACATCGTTATATGGCATTAGTTAAGACAAATTATGACCAACCATAAGCACTTAATCAGGCCTTATAAAAGATATGCCAAAGGAAAACAAAACAAAGCCCTAACGTAATGAGTCTACAGATTATTTCTATATATGACAAGTCAAATGCCAAATCAAAGAGAAATTTATCAAAGTGCCAGAGACGGAGATAGAGATAGATAAATATATAGAAATATATGTAAATTACATCAAATTCAATTGCTTCTTCGATTTAATGTTCGGATTCGTTTGATTTGTTTCAAGCATTAAATAACTAACATCTGGCATCTAATTGCTGGGCTATATAATTCTTTATCTTTTCACGATTTGTGGAAATTTTTTTTCTATTATTTAATTTTTGTTTTTTTTTTTTTTTTTTTTTTTGTTGCGTGAGAAACAATTAAAGTCAGTTTAATGAGCGCAGTTAGAACTTAGTTAACAGCTTCGAAAATAAAAAAGAAAAAAACGTGCTCGACTCGTGAAAAACTTTTGTATTTGAAATTGAAAAAAAAAAAACAAATATATATACCTATATATTTGTTGCCTATGCGGGTGGCTCCAACAAATCGTAGCTGCTGCTCCATGGTCACATTTTTTTGGAATAGCGAAAACCTCAAGCTGAGCAGGTGTATATCTATATTTTAAATATATATCTCAATCTCAGAAGAAATCTATAACTATATATATATTTTTTTTTTTTTTTTTTTTTTTTATATATATTATATATTATATTATCATCATATATAGAAATATCAAGACTCCAGCTATATTTATGGCAAAAAAATATATATTTAGATATAGTTGTATAACTTGATATGGAAATCGCTCTAGATAGACGTTGTTATGATTTCTTCTCCATGTATACTTACTCTTACAGCTAAGTTTTGATATGAAAGAGATAAAGATAGAAAAACTAAACATTCGTTATTCTGTCCATTCATATTATTCAGTTAAAGGCGGTTCTTTAGATATAACCATCTATAAAGCTACATAGTTCAATGTGATATACATATATAAGCACTACTTTTATATTCATATATTAAATATATTTAACAATAGCTAGAAGTGGATTATAGAAAACTTTCTGATTTAGCATCCATTAACACTTTTCTTTATTATATCATCTTAAATCAATTTATATATCTAAGGAAAAGAAGTATATACAAATAACAAATATCGAATGTAGTATACCTCCACATTGGAAATTAGATGTTTTAATGTAGTACACCTCTAAATAAGATTTATTTTTTTCATGTTTTCCTATTTTATACATTTATGGAAAGATTCATGTTATTTGAAGTAGAGTTGTTTAAGACATACATGAAATACATTGAGAAATAGGGTTAGCTATAGATAGATAGATAGATAGATAGACAGTATTATGCTTTGTTCTCCATGGTCACATTAAATGGAATACTTGGGTTACTTATGATTCATAAATTCTTTTGATACTGCCCAAGGCAATGTTTGTCATATCTTTTAATAATATATATACATAAATATGTGTATATACATATATCCATGATTGAAGTCAAGAGAGTCTCCCATGAATAAGATAATTAGCTGATTCGATTCAAGAATGAAACTGAACTACTAAAACTCTAAACTCTTTAGATCATGAACTAGTTCAGATGAATGAAGTCGGCTTTTACTTAGGCAATGCGTAAAAGCCTTAAACCAATGAATTGCTGTAGTAAACATTTATCAATTCCATGAGTTCATTTATAGGGTATCTCCAAGTCTTATATATTTGTGTGCAACTTGCCAGACTGTTTGCTTGTTAGTTTTATAATTGTGCATTTATGATTTTCAGGGTTGCAGTTTCAATCTTATCACAGTTCTGATTTGTTATCTACTGACTAACAGATATATTTATCTAGATACATATATATATAGAAATATAGATATATATGTCAATATATATATGTAGCTGCATCACAATTTACAATTCTAAGAAGCTTAACCCACAGTTATAAAGAAATTTCTAATTTAATCAAATATTTCCCTTTTCACTTGCAGTAAATAATGAAACGAGTTTCTTGGAAACATCGCTAAGATATCTGGATGAACAGCTGCTCCGCGATATACTGCCACGTGGCACTTGCCCAGGCGATGTGGAGGATGCGCCGCTAGATGAATTTAACGATTTATTTACAGGTAAGCGAGACGAGTTGCATCGCATAGAGTAAGTTAAGAAGTAAGGTGTCCCTCTCTCTCTCTCTCTTACTTTCTCTCTTTTTCTCGTTTGCTATCCACCTCTATCCCATTTCTACGCGTCTCTCTTTCTCTTTTCTCAATTTTTCTGTCAATTCATTCCATCCAGTTTTGAGCTGTGGATCTTTCAATTAGTGCTCGAGCCAATTCTCTACTTCTCTTTCTTGGCCTCTCTTTATCTATCTCTTATACCCCCTCTCTCTCTCTCTTACTCTCTCTCTTTTCTCGTTTACTTTCTCCCTCCTCTTTCCCACGCTCACTTCTCACCGTCTCTCTTTCTCTTCCCTCGATACTTCTCTCTACTTATTCCATCTGCTACCACAAAATAACCCCTCCCCCCCTCTCTCTCTCTCCCTCTCTCTATCTCATCCTTTCTATCTATCTCCCTCACTCTACTCTACTCCATTACATCATACATGTATGTATGGATACAATAACCCACAAACTTGAACTTGCTGACCATGCGGCCCCAATAGTCTTCCTGGCCGAGCGGGCCTTATCACTGGGCCAGGGCCAAATCGAGTGCTAAGGCCCACGATAAGCGAGACACTGCTGATCGGGCCAATAAATCAATCGAGGCAAATGTGTTGACACTGGGATATCAACTAAAGTAATGCGACAAGTACGAATAGAGTTCAGTTCAGTTCGCGAACCAGTTTCAGTTCCAGTTCAACTACATTTTCGTCGTTTCGTCTAACCGCCTCATCGGCACTTTAGACGGCACTCTCGACTCGTATCTTCGATGAGCACACACATGTCCGCATTTGTATATATGTATATGTATATGTATATTTCTATATATTTGCCTCTCTTCAAATCGTGCTTCTTATCGTGGAAAACCTTTAATTAAACTACAATACTTGGGACATGACAGATACGCATACTCAGAGCCATGACTGTGCTTACCATGTAATAAATAGCAACAGTTTCTTTATCTCCGCAATATGCCAATCGAGTGCTGTATTTTGTATGCCCTGTAAACTACAATATAAATGCGAGATTGTATCATCTCGTTTATCGTGAGAGTCGCAATCATCGAATTTTTATAGGTAATTGCTTAGAAACCAAATTTGCTTCACAAACTTAGCATTACTAAGTTTACTTGGGCTGACAAAATAATAGATTAAAATTTTATTTAGTTTTAGATAACTTAAGCTATGACTAATCGTGGCAAGACGTGACAAATGTATGCAGAACTTGGCATCTATAAGAGATATATCCTTAAAATGTTGCATTCAGCTTCAGATATACCTAATGATCTAAAATTTCGTACATAGTCTCAGATATATCTATACAAGTAATATGTCTAAGAAAACATATGCATAAGTAAAAGCATCTCTTTGTATTCAGATTAATCTATGCAGAAATCAGGATCTAAAAGAACTAATCCTCTTAAATTTAATACACAGCTCCAGCTATACTTAAAAAGTAGAGATCAAAAAGTATTTTTAAAATATTTTATATAATTTCTTTATATATCTCTTTCTGCCAACAGTGGACGAGCTGCGTCAAGGTTGGGTAGTACTGCACGTCTTCGCTGCGATCTATTTCTTCATATTGCTGGCCATCATATGCAGTGATTACTTTCTGCCCACCGTCGAGTGCATTTGCGAGGATCTGAATCTATCCAAAGATGTGGCGGCGGCGACGTTTATGGCCACAGCCACATCGATGCCGGAGTTTTTTACAAATACGATATCCACGCTGATATTGGAGTCGGATATGGGCTTGGGCACCATCATTGGTTCATTGATGTTCAATACGCTTGGTGTGGCTGGTCTGGCTGCTTTGGCCATCAATAAGGTAAGCAGCTAGATGATGCTGATGATGGGAGTCTTCACTGTACTTTCTATTTGCATTTGCATATGCAGCCAGTTCAACTGGATTGGTGGCCCATAGCACGAGATTGCTTCATCTATATCTTCAATACGCTCGTTTTGCTGGTACTCGCTTGGGGCGGAAGCATTAGCTTTGTTGAATCGTGCGTCATGATGGGCTTTTTGGTGCTTTACTATTTGATTACGTTCAACAACAACAAGTTTATGCCGGCCATACGTGTCTTCATCGAGGATCGCATGAACTGCTGCTTCTCCACACGCTACGGTTGGTATATCTTTACTTTGATTACCAAATACAATTAGTTTACTAAGATCTTATATATATATATATTTTTTTTTTTTTACATAATAGATCTCACGGAGCCGCCAGAGAACAGCGCCAAAGCGCAGTTGCCTTTGAAGAAGGATCCGCTTTCGGGCGATGGTCTGTTTGTGATCAATTTTCCAGAGAATACCTCATCCATGTCATCCACAGCCAATTTGACGCACTCCAAGCATTGTAAGTTCAATGAAAATAAAAATGGTTTGAAAATAAATCTAATTTATATACGAATTAAATGCGATTAGATGCAATTTGATTTTTTTAAATTGGCTCCCTTAGTGATGAGCGATATGTGAATAGATAATATATTAGGAATCATCGATAGATAACTGATTGAATTTCATATGCTAAACTGTTATCGATGGGCAACGAATTTAAATTCGTATGCCAACTGACATTCGCGCGCACTATCGATATGCAAGGAATTAATCGCCTCCTTTCATCACAATCTTTCTAGGGAATGGCGAGGATGATGAAGTCGATCAAATGCCAACAAGTATTTTTGCGTATCCACATAGCGAAACAACATTCATGAAATGCTGGTGGGTCTTCACATTCCCCATTAAGCTAGTGCTGCGCTTCCTCATTCCACACCCAATGCGACATCGTCGCCTCTATCCGCTGTCCTTCATCATGTGCATTATTTGCATTGGCGGCAATGCCTATATAATTGTCTGGATGTTAACGGCATTTGGTGTTGCGATTCGTGTGCCCACAATTGTGATGGGTCTCACCTTCCTCGCTGCTGGCTCCACCATGCCCGAAGCGGTTTCCAGTCTCATTTCGCTTCGAAATGGTAAGCAAATGTAAAGCGAACTTTCACTCCACAGCTCCAACTAACTTTTTTTTTCTATTTTCATTTTGCAGGTGAAAATGGCATTGGTGTCTCGAACTCGCTCGGCGCCAATTCGCTGGCTATTCTGCTGTCGCTAGGCGTGCCCTGGTTCATAAAGAACTGCATGAACTATGGCACCGGCATCAAGCAGCAGGTGGGCACCCAGGGCATCGAGTATAATATTCTGATCCTCATATTGTGCACCATTGGCCTGTTTATCGTACTCAGCTGCAGCGGCTATCGGCTAACTAAACGCGTGGGCGTTGCTCTATTTTCCATTTATACAGTATTTATAGTGCTGCAGATTTTGATCGAGATGCATGTGCTCTTCCCTGTGGACTGCACCAGCTAGTCAGAGCAACAACTACAACAACAGCAACAACCATACCCGTTCCAGTTCCAGTTGGAGTTGCATACATACGAGCTTTTGGCTGGCACCAGAGCTAGATGGATACAATTTCGCTAATGCTTAGTCTCTATTCTAATTCGATTTCTGTATATACGAGAAGTTGAAAAGTTTTGCAGCTACCTGGCCATTGGTTGGTTAATTGTTGTCCAGTGTTGCCACCCCCTCCCCCAAGTGAATGCGATCAACGTAGTAACTTTCGATACTTCAGCCTAAACACAATTATTTACGACTTTGGCTAAAACGTATATAGATATAGACATAGACGCTTGTATTATAACAGTTTTTTTTTTTTTTTACTAGCTTAGGTACGCCTTAAGACTGTCTACTTTAAGGTAAAAATAATGCATTGTTACGAACTTATCCTGCTGTACACTATTTATATATACAGAGAAAAAAAAAAAAAGAAAAATATGAAAAAATAATGTCCTTATGTTATAGTCACAAATTTTTGAACTGGTACCAAAAAGCGCTAGATTCAATAGAGACCAAATGCTATATAGATATATCTACGTCTAAGCTATTATTTACGATTACGTAAGTGCCCTGCGATATTTATGGCCAATCATCGGCTGGACTTTCCTTAACACACACACACACACACACAACTATTGTATTCATAGGGTATTATCACTGTTGATATTCTCGATTGTGTAGACTCTATCTACATATAAAAATGCCGTTTGTTATTAATTTACAAATACACCTAACGACACTAATATCAACCAATGTGATCTTTAAACAATATTGCTCAGATAGCAACAAAAGTAAAACAATGAAGAAATTATTATAAAATAAATTTTAATTTAAAAAAAAGAGACAATAACTACTCGAGTGGACAGTGTGTGATTTACTGTTTAGCGCGCATACTTGTGTCGCACACTGTGCTGATAAAATAAAATAAAAAATTTAAAAATAAATATTTTCTTTTATGGGGATTGTTGTCATATTCTTTTTGTTTTGTTTAATAACCCTTCGGATTGGCGAAATTCTCAAAAGTTTTCATCACAAAAACAAGTTGACAAATGAGATCAAAAAACATACAAATATATATACACAGACAGGTTTATGTATACATACATACATATATCTCAAGTGCGTGCACTGAGAGAAACAAAATTACAAATGTTGTATGAGAGTTGACAAGTCCAAAATTGATATCTTACAGTTACTGCAAGTCGCCAGCTTCAATATGGATGGGTTGGTGCTAATTGAATGGCCGCCACTGTGTGGAGACGTTTACACTACGCTCCATAAAAAAGCTAACGACTCCGGGGTTGTGTTTGTTGTAATCGATTGTAATATTGATATTTAACAATTAGTTATTATTTTTTTTTCTTCTTTTGTTTACGTTTCGTCATACATCATAAAGTGTTTGTACATTGTACATCATACATAAATAAATACTTATAAATAGTTTGCTTGGTTTCCTTGTTTACCGTCATGTCTTACATAGTTTTCGTTTTTCATTTGGTATTCGAATGCAAATTCATATACAATATATATATATATATATATATATATATATATATATATATATATCTGTATATATATAGAGAGAGAGAGAAGTTCAACATTCCTTTCGTCACATGTCTTTTCCTTAGCCGTCATGGTTAATTGGCATAAAATGCAATTGGTTTCTACCATGAACAAATCAGTCTGAGCAATTACAAATACATAAATAAAATCTTTTGCGGGGGGCTGGGTGCTGGGGCGCGTGGGGTGTGGAACAATGTTCAAGACGCTTTACTTTAGCTTTTAGCTGCGCGCTTCAAACTACCAATTGGCACAATAAATCTTTTGAATGACAAATATATATATAAGTATATACATACAGACATATGCATATAGAACATTAATACGCGTTAATCGATTTAAGTATTATAAACTACTCAAAGCGCAAATAAAAATAACACGCACACAAAAATAAAGTGACTTGGTCAATGCCTTGGGCCTGATTAAGTTCTATGTCCTGTTTAGGTGCAACAGTGGTGGCCATTTTTAACGTAATAGTTGTGCATGCCTACGGTGCCGTTTTTGCTGTAACTACCGCTGCCGCCGCCATTGTAGTTAGCACTAGCGCCATTTATGATGCCGCCGGCTGTGCCGTTACTTCCATTATTTCCATGACTTCCATTACTGCTGCCCGCTGCCATTGTCGATGTCGTTGCTGCTGCCGCTGCAGTTGGCGCTGCCGCTGCCTCTGCCGCCGCCGTTGATGTTGTGGTGCCGTTATCCTCCAATCTGTTAGCTGGATCGAACACCTTTATGTGACTCGGTATAATTTTACACGAGAACGGGCGATTCATTCCCGGTTCCTATTACCGAAAATGGATATCTAATTAGTAGCTGGCACCTAACATTCATACATATGCATACATACATCCATGTTTGATTGAGCAAGTGTGTGTTTATGAGTGTGTGAGAGAGTGTGTGTGTGTGTGTGTGTGTGTGTGTGCGTGTTTGTTTGTTTGTGTGAATTAGCGTGTGCGTGTGTCAGTGTTTGAAGGCGCGTTTGGGTATGTTTTTACCTACCTTTGGCTGTATGGGAAAGCAACACCAGAGTATAAAAGCTATGAAGGCCACCAATGTGCCCACAAGCAATATGAAATCCTCAATGGTCTAAATATGAGCATAAAAATTGAAAATCAATTAAAAGTCCTCTTCGTATTTGTCTGGCAACGCCACTGTTCTATTTGATTTATTGTTGTTGCATCTGTTGTTACTTACCGGCTCTTCACCAAGCAGCACGTGATTTATTAAATAGATAAAATCATCAAATGGTGTCATTATGAATGCCAAAATATGTCGTCCAAATGCAGTTTTGCAGTTTGTTTGGGTTACGGTTTATTTTTTCTTTCTTTTTTCGTCTATTCGTTGTCTTCTATTGCAGCTCCTGAGCCTTTTCTGTGCGCGTTTTTGGCTTATTGAATGCACAGCAGTAACGTTAACATGGCTTCGACTGTGCCACCTCAACACAATCACAAAAAATAAATAGTTAAATAAAAATCTCCAACCTTGCACAAAATTATGTGTTGAACGCAGCTGCAGCGGCAGCACAAGCACAGGGACAGCGCTTTGTGATGGGTATGGCGCGTTAAGCTTAGAATATCGATAGTATTAATTAGGGGCCCCCTAAAATACCGAGCAAATTGAAATAATGTCGGCAGATTTTCATCTCAGTTAACGTACATTTATAATATATATTTGAATATAGCAGACCTTTAATATATTACGTACAGAACATTTAATTTATTAGGTAAATTCCAATTGTCGATACCCATTATCTTGTATGCGTAGCACTTATCGATGAAGTTGTAAACTATCGAAAACAAGCGCGGCGCGAATTGACTTGAAGAATTTAAAAGTATCCTAATTTTGTTGGCGGTAATATTTAATATTTAACATTAATGTGAATAACATTCAATGAATTGCCTTGCGTTACGAAGGCTTATCTAAAAAATAAGAGCAAGTAATGAATGTTTTATATAAAAATGTGGCTACAATTAATTTGATTTTGACAGTAAATTGTTGTGCATACGCAACTTATCACTCTGGTGATACTGCCATTCAAATTTGGCGCCTAACTATCGCCGTTGAAGTAATTTGTGTGGAGTACCGAAACATTTTAGCCGTTACTTTCATTTTAAAATTTGGAATTTTAGCGCGGTATATCAACCTTTTAAATCAAACTAATGTGATTGTTTAAATTAATAATAGTAATAAATATTGTATATTTTATTTTCAGTAATGAAAATGTAGCTTACATATAGAACTACAAATAGTTATGATTAGTAAACGGGTTTTCCTCGTTGATTATGGGGTGGGTTAAGATAGGTGGTGGCTGTCGGATGTGGTGCATTTAACCGCTTTTACGTTAATCATGTGAGGCGACAACGGCTAAGCACACACACATAAACAACGTAAAAGTCATATAACACTGATAGATGTACGACTATATATTATAAATATACATATCATTTCAGCAGTTGAACAGGTTTTTTTCGCTTACGATTTTAATCAAGTGCAAACCGACGACTGAACGAACGCGATTCAGTTCTATTAAGACCAGCGCACGGATTAGGCAACCAAGAAGCCCTCGCCTTAGCCCCAGCCCCAGTCCTCGCCCTCGCCCTAGCTCTAATTCCACACGTGACACAAGTTGACCAGCATGGATCGAATGCCAATCCTAATCCTAATGCTAATGCCAATGGCAATTATCAGTGGCGCCATCGAGCAATTGAATGATGGCGCTGATCGATTTCCGCTGTCCATTATCCACATCAACGATTTCCATGCTAGGTAAGTCGCCCACCTATGATAACTCTTGATCAAGAACAAAAAAACACATGCTGGACATATGTGCTTGTCGACGACATATAGAGTAGATTGTTTGTATGGCTCTTTGAGTGGGCAATGGCAGATATCATCATATAATCGACTCGAGTACCGTAAACACAATCATCATCGCTTATCTCCAACAACTGTTTCCACACGGCCATCGTATCGATAAGCAAGAAATATCCCCCCCCACACACACACACACAGTTTAATGTGATTACAAATTTGTGAAAATTCCATTTGATTTGTGAAAATTACAGATTCGAGCCAACGGACACCAGCGGCGGCACCTGTAATGAGGGCGAGCAATGCATCGGTGGCTATGCGCGCACCGTTCACATGGTGAAGCGTCTGCTCGAGGAGCAGAAGGACCACAATCCCATCTATATCAATGCGGGCGATAGCTTCCAGGGCACGCTCTGGTACAACTTCGGGCGCTGGAATGTGACGCAAGAGTTTCTCAATTTGCTGCCGGCCGATGCGATGGTTCGTTGAGCTTCAGCCAAGATCTTTGACTCCTGCTCTAAAGCCCACTTTATCTTCTTCTTCTCGTTGCAGACTCTGGGCAATCATGAGTTCGATCATGGTGTCCCCGGTGTGGTGCCCTTCCTGAAGACCGTGCAGACAAGCATGTTGGTGGCCAACATGGACTGCGCCCACGAGCCCACCATGGAGGGTCTGTATGAGAAATCGAAAATTTTGGAGCGCGGCGGCCGCAAGATCGGACTCATTGGCGTCATCTTGGAGACCACTTATGTAGGATCGTAGTCGCAGTCACAGTTTGGCTCAGCTTCTCAATCGCTTAACTGCTTTGGTTTTAGGACCTGGCCAACACGGGCAAACTGATCTTCCGCAACGAGAGCCATACGATTCGCGAGGAGGCGCGCTTCCTGTCTGAGCAGGGCGCCAACATCATCATTGTGATCTCGCACTGCGGCTACGACGTGGACAAGGTGATTGCCGAGCAGGCAGGTGATGTTATCGATGTCATTGTGGGCGCCCATTCGCACACGTTCCTCTATACGGGCGTGCCACCCGGGCCGGACAGTGCTCGGGGCGACTATCCCACCGAGGTGACCCACAGCAATGGTCATCGCGTGCTCATCGTGCAGGCGGGCGCCTATGCGAAATATGTTGGCAATCTGACGGTGTATTTCGATAGCAAAGGAGATGTTATCGACTTCGAGGGTGCACCCATCTATATGGGCCACGATGTGCCAGAGGGTGAGTAGCCTAGCCTAGCCATTTGATAGATCGCATTAACCCTGTACTTAGACTAATTGCTGATAACATTTGCTATCGATTAATATCGATATATGGTGGATGTATTTTGCATACTTAAAGAACAAGGCACAATAATTGCCTTATCTTATCTATAGCAATCGTTCATCGATAATTATCGATATATCATAACTCTCGAGATATTAGCTTGGATCTTTCCTGCACATGTAGTGCTGTACAAACGTATCGATAAATCTATTTATCAATATATTTCGCTCGATAGATATTGATAAGGAGTTTGTATATCGATGAATACGTCATTCAACTGCAACTGTTTCTTCTTAATAGGGGGAATACAATTTTTTTAAATGTTGGACAAAATCGATATCTATCGACAGGTATCTAATAATTAGTTTGGTCGGATTCATTGTATCGGGGTGTATTTTAGATAGGCAAGCTAGGCCATTTTTAGTGGGCATATCTCAAGCAGATACAAGAATTTATATCTAGACACATGCCTAGGCTAGATATTAACTAACTAGTTTGTGACGGGTTGTTGTTGTTGTTTTTGTTGCTGCCGAAGACGAAACAGTGCTGAAAGCTATAGAGCCTTGGAAGGAGATCATCGACAAGGAGGGCAAGGTGGTCGTCGGCCGAACCCTGGTCGACCTGACCAAAAGCGGTTGCGACACAAGTGAATGCAATTTGGGCAACTTCGTCTGCGACTCGATGGTGCATACGGTAAGCTAGCATGCATGCGATATATTGAGCTGTGACCAAGCTAATTCGTAAATGGGAAAACCCTTATTTTAGTTTGTCGGCCTGACGCCCTTCGATCAGCCGGGCTGGACGAATGTCTCGATTGCATTGGCATCCACGGGCGGCCTGCGCGTGCCTCTGATGCGCGGCAGTGAGTGAACCTTGAGATCCGATAGTTACAGTGAAACATGCCTAAGCTGAACTCTGTACACATATTGCAGATCTAACCTATGCACACATGGTGGCCATGTCGCCGTTTGAGAACACGCTGATAGCCTTCAATTTGCCCGGCCAGAACCTGATCGATGCCCTGGAACATGGGGCCAGCAAGATTGACCTGGACAACGGGGTGACCAGCTCGTATATTATGCTGCAGGTGTCCGGTTTGAAGGTAACCTTCGACTACACCAAGCCAGTCAATTCGCGTGTCATCTCTGTGCTGGCCCGCTGCGCCGATTGCGATGTGCCCATCTATAAGCCACTCGATCCGGCTCAGTCCTATCGCGTCATCGCCCCCAGCTTTTTGCAAGGTGGCGGCGATGGCTTTAGCATGCTCAGTACGGGAACCGACATTCAGTGAGTGTTAATCCATCAAAAAATCATTGCGAATCATCGATATTTTATTGAATATCTTGCATTTGCAGAATGGGCGTTACGGACATAGAAGCCCTCATCTCCTACATGAGCAATGTGGATCCGATTTATACGGGTCTTGAGGGTCGCATTACGGTGCTCAACTGAAAAAACGTTTCGATATCGATGATAATATAATTTGGTTTGAAACACAGAAAGAAACCATAAAATACAAAAGCTCTTCAGAATTTATTATACCATACCAAATACAAAGTTTCCTGAAAATCGATAATTATCGATTGTTACAATTACGGCTTTATTCCTATATACATATATTTTACTGTATTTTGATGAGCTAAAATCAAAATATTTATGAATAACAAAAAATATAGATTTATTCCTGATGCAGCGAAACCTGTGTTGATATTTGGAGCTAGATCTATGCTATATATATATCCATATCTATCCATATTTTATATTTACACGTTTTGTTTGAAAATCTTAATAAAAGGAACTCATATTGTCTCTGCTCGAACTGGCTCTGACTAACCTTGTATATCTATATGCCCCCAGTATTCTATAAAATTGTTTAATCTTCGATACTTATAGCGATTCCTGATGGATTTCCATTGATTGTGTTCAAAGAAATTATATACGAATTATTTAGTTTTTAACAAATTTTGATAGCTTATCTAATTGGCGATATCGCATTCAATTATTTCTATTAGCTCTTAACTGATGTATGCTGAGATTTTCGAAAGCTTGCTCAAATTAGAGAGAGACAAAGAGAGAGAGAGAGAGAGAGAGAGAGAGAGAGAGAGGAAGGCAGAGAGATAGAGAGAGAGAGTGGAAGGAAGAGATATACAGAGAGAGATAGAGAGAGAGAGAGAGACAGAGAGAGAGAGAGAGAGAAATAACGAGCAGACAATAAAAAGTACAGGGTATGCTTAGTTATACATATTCATATAACATTTTGAAACATATATTCTTTATGAATGAAAACATTCTTTTATTCTTTTTCTTTTTTCTCATTCTGCATGGACTTTAATTTTGTTAGATGATGACGTGCTTCTCGCTCTAGAGCCTTGGCAGGCACAGCTGGAGGAGGCATCCAATCGTGTTGTGGGCAACAGTCGCGTCTATTTGCAGCAAGTCGAATGCGCGCGAGGTGAATGCAATTTGGGCAATCTCTACACAGATGCCATGCTGCATGCCGTGAGTAGATTCACATGTTTCTCTCTATATTTCTCTCTCTCTCTCTCTCTTTCTTCCTCTCAGTTTGTTAAGCAAGCTTCTGCTGAAGCGTCCAATTGGAGCAATGTGAGCATCGCGCTAACCAGCCAAGGCAACTTTCGTGTGCCTTTGCCAGCGGGCAGTAAGTAAAAGCATAAGACACCCCATAGAAGAACGCTTAATGGAAATAATTGATATTCAATCCGTGCCAGGCATTACCTATAAGCAGCTGGTGGCCATGTGCCCGTGGGAGAATCACTTGTATGCGTTGACTCTACGCGGCGATCGTCTGTTGCAGCTGCTGGAGGATAGCGTAGCGTCGATGAACGTCAGCCTTAAATTTCCCACATCGAAACGTTTTCTACAGGTTTCCGGTTTGAGGATTATCTATAATCTAAAAGCTGAGCCCGGCAAGCGGGTGAGCCAGATACTCGTACGTTGCTCCCATTGCCCAGTACCTGAATACCAGCCTCTGCAGCAGAGTCAGAATTATCGGCTGGTAGTCATGGAATATCTGGCCAATGGCAAAAATGGTTTCTCTCTGATCAGCAATCATGCCCAAGATCTTGAGTGAGCATCCATAAAGATATTAATTGATTACATCTAAGAAATCTCATTTAGAGTGGGCCCATTTGATTTAGACGCCCTAATGGATTATATGACTGTAACTGGACCTATAACTGCTGGTCTGGAGCAGCGAATACAATTTATAAATTATTAAAAAGTTGTATATTTCAAATGAACGTTGAGAAAATGCGATTATAATAGTTATCGAACTATCGACATATTCAACTATCGCATACAATTCACTCCAAAACGTGAAGTTAGTTGCTTTAGTATTTTTCTTCTTATTAAGTTGAGCAAATTTTTTAGCTTACGCGCTGTGGTCACACCGAGTCTGTAGTCACTCATTTAAAAGTCTTGTTAAGGTTAAGAGTCCGCCTGCGGCACATTTCGAGCGAGTGAGCTTGTTAATTTACATCAAGTCTAATCGGAAGTGTTTCAACACAGCTTTATTTTTGATTATCAAACCTATTTGCAATCAAATAAGAAAACCGTACAAAAGTAAGTAAAATTGGCCAATTTATTATTTAACGTGCTTATACCGCGTGTGCACAATTATTTGGATTATCATTGTTGTGTGTGCGTGTGTGTGTGTGCATTGCTGTGTTATATAAGATAACCGGCAAAGCGAGCGGCAAGCTTCGATCTAGAATCTTCTGTTAAACATGAAGTGAATTGAATTAATGCAAATGTGTATTAATTATATATACAAATGAAAACTCGTGCGGGATTTCTCTTTTGCTTTCCATTGATAATCGTTACATTTTCAAATTGGAACTACTTTCCAGCGACACACTCACACACAGATAGACTCACGTAACAGCAGCGAGCGCACATGTTTTCTTTATTCTTTCCATTTCACAATTACTATGCGAGGAAAAGTTCATGTTTTGTTATTGGACTTTATATTTAATTGCAAGTGTGTGTGGTGGTCCTTATGCACTTGGCCCACATTTCATAACAACCCTAAACATTGCAACAGCTCTCACTCAATGGGGAGGGGTGGGGGCGCGGCCTGGTTACATAAATGATTTGTTCTGGAAGAGTTAGTTGTTCTCTCTCCCTTTATTGCTCATAGGCCGCACCGGTAGGGGGTCGCCGTATGCTTATCAAAGTGATTTAATATGAACTGAAATGGAAATCCAATTCCATTAATTAGCGCTGTGCACGTGTTTTTCTTTGTTTGCCCCTTATTAGCTAGCAATTGATTTATCAATAATTTCATTGCATCGTCTGAATCTGTTGCAGATGTTCCGTTTACCCGTTTCACTTGCACGCACCTCGATCAGTCGGCAGCTGGCGATGCGCAGCTATGCCAAGGATGTCAAATTTGGTGCCGAGGTGCGCGCCATGATGCTGCAGGGCGTCGATGTGTTAGCCGATGCTGTGGCCGTGACCATGGGACCCAAGGGTCGCAACGTAATCATTGAGCAGTCGTGGGGCTCGCCCAAGATCACCAAGGATGGCGTTACGGTGGCCAAGGCCATTGAGCTGAAGGACAAGTTCCAGAATATCGGCGCCAAGCTGGTGCAGGATGTGGCCAACAATACCAATGAGGAGGCTGGCGATGGTACCACTACAGCAACCGTACTGGCTCGTGCGATTGCGAAGGAGGGCTTCGAGAAGATCTCAAAGGGCGCCAATCCCGTTGAGATTCGTCGCGGCGTCATGGTCGCCGTCGAGACCGTCAAGGAGAACCTGAAGACCATGTCGCGTCCCGTCAAGACCCCTGAGGAGATTGCCCAGGTGGCAACCATCTCGGCGAACGGTGACCAGGCCATCGGAAAACTGATCAGCGATGCCATGAAGCGTGTTGGCCGTGATGGTGTCATTACCGTCAAGGATGGCAAGACCCTGATCGATGAGTTGGAGGTGATCGAGGGCATGAAATTTGATCGCGGCTACATTTCACCCTATTTCATCAACTCATCGAAGGGCGCCAAAGTCGAGTTCCAGGATGCCTTGCTGCTGCTTTCCGAGAAGAAGATCTCTTCAGTCCAGAGCATCATCCCAGCTCTTGAGCTGGCCAACTCACAGCGCAAGCCTCTGGTCATCATTGCCGAAGATATCGATGGTGAGGCTCTGAGCACTCTGGTCGTCAATCGCTTGAAAATCGGTCTCCAGGTCGCTGCCGTCAAGGCGCCCGGCTTCGGTGACAATCGCAAATCCACCCTCACAGACATGGCTATCGCCTCCGGAGGTATTGTCTTCGGTGATGATGCTGATCTGGTCAAGCTGGAGGATGTCAAGGTCAGCGATTTGGGACAAGTCGGCGAGGTGGTCATCACCAAGGACGACACTCTGCTGCTGAAGGGTAAGGGCAAGAAGGAGGATGTGCAGCGTCGCGTCGACCAAATCAAGGAACAGATCACAGACACCACATCCGAGTACGAGAAGGAGAAACTGCAGGAGCGTCTGGCTCGCCTCGCCTCTGGCGTTGCACTGCTGCGCGTCGGTGGCTCCAGCGAGGTGGAAGTCAACGAGAAGAAGGATCGTGTCCATGATGCTCTGAATGCCACACGCGCTGCCGTCGAAGAGGGCATCGTTCCCGGTGGTGGCACCGCCCTGCTGCGCTGCATCGAGAAACTGGACGCAGTCAACACACAGAACGAGGATCAGGTAAGCTATAGCAACACTCATCCAATCTTTTTCTAGATCTCTATAATTTCTTCTTCTACAGAAACTCGGCGTGGACATTGTGCGTCGTGCTCTGCGCATGCCCTGCATGACGATTGCCAAGAACGCTGGCGTTGATGGCGCCATGGTTGTGGCCAAAGTGGAAACCCAAGCCGGCGACTATGGCTATGATGCACTCAAGGGCGAATATGGCAACCTGATTGAGAAGGGCATCATTGATCCCACCAAGGTGGTGCGTACGGCCATCACTGATGCCGCTGGCGTTGCTTCGCTGCTGACAACCGCTGAGGCTGTGGTCACCGAGACGCCCAAGGACGATGCTGCTCCTGGCATGGGCGGCATGGGTGGTATGGGCGGTATGGGCGGCATGGGTGGTATGGGTGGCATGATGTAAACAGCATCCATAAACCACGTGGACTTCCATACACAGTCAAACCCACACCCACATACACACACACACCATTCATAAATTTAGGGTCATGATGCATAATGTCGGAGTAGGGGATGGGCTTGGCCACATTCTCTTAGCCAGGTGTGGTTAACTTCCTTTATACAACACACACCTCTAACCCCTCGCACACACACACTCATACATATGCTCATGTATTTGGTGGTCGCCTCCGCCGTGTGCTTTGTTTCGCATTTATATCCTATTTTGAACAATTGTGCCGGACTCGCTGCCCATCCCGTACGCTCGCATTTCTGCAATCGTGTTTCATAATTTCTTTTTCATTTCTTTCTTTAAATATTTTTTTATTATTTGTGAAAAAAAAAACTATTCCTAAATACTATTTTTTACATGTTATATATGTAAAGGCAACAAATAGCGTTAGTTGTAAAAATAACAATAAAAAATACAAAATTATTGAAGAAAACTGTTTTCCTTATCTGTGGGTGGTGGGTGGAAAATGAACGACAATGGCAGTGTGAAGAAACTAAATGGAAATATACATATATACGTATGAATATGAGTAAATAGATGTGTGAATACGGCTATGTTTCAATATGAATGTTATATATTCACATAGAACGAATATAGTATTGTCTTAGATATAGATTTGAATATAAATATATACGGATTTGGCTGAGATATGAACATACATACATATGTATATTCATACTATACCTATGAATGAAAGATATAGACCATATGTGATTTTTGATCATTTTGAATTTTGAGCTTGGACGTATTCTCTGGCCTATTCCATGGACCAGACCAGGTTCCTCGTCGTGACTATTTCTTCCTGCCGATGCAGTCCCTGAAAGTGCATGAAAATCAAAGTTAGGTAAATATAAGATATGATACTTTGATGAACTACCAAATAGATGTAAAGCTTCAAGAATGGGAAATATAAAATCTGATGAGCATGACATCAATTACTTTCCAAATAGATATATATGAATAAATAAAAGACTTGAGTGTTCAATTTTGAGCGAGTTTCGCATATAAAGAGTTTTATTTACAATTTAATAAGTTGACCACGTGTAAAATTTATTGATAGCTCGACTTACGGAGGTACAAATGTATTCTCTACATATACATAATCATAGATAAACATAATAAAATGTCATCTAAAAATAGATAAAGACATCGAATTTGAATAGCTCTAAATACAGATAAAGATACATTTTTATTCTAATATATATATATATATAGAGTATATATAATTAATAAAGTTCCGCCTTTTGCATGACCGCTTCGACGAGAGCTTTGAAAGCATCCTCGATCATGTTAATATGAAGCTGTGCATCGCGGTACGAATAGAGCTTGGCGCTCTCGGTTAGCGGCATTTGCATGGTGGTAACCCCGAGGGAAGATTGCGAGTGAAGGCTACGTCCGGTGTTCATGAGGATGTTGACACAGTCGTCTGCTAAAATGGGAAACGTTTCGACGAATCGCACCATGGCGGGCAGCACATGGCGTAGAAATTTGCATTTTGCCGAGGCGGTGAGCAGCGAGAGCGTTGTCTGTATGACATTCAGACAGAATTTGGAGACGCCCAAGCTCTTGGGTATCGAATAGTTCAATACCAGGTGCGACGTCAGCTCGATGGTGAAGATCTGTTTGTCCATTTCAGTGACGTTGAGGAATTCGTGCACGAAGTCTATGCAAATGTGCATCGAGGGCACGCTGGCCACAATCATGGGTATGACAGACTTGGGATAGGTCTGGAAGTGCACCAGCTTGGCCAGCGATGGCTCCGTAATGAACGCCTGATGCACGTACGTACCAATGATGCCCTGCAGCTCGCGCAACTCCAGCTGCGCCACACGCGTATCCGCCTTGCTATCCATATAGTCCAGCACCTCGAGCAGTATGTGAACGGCTGCGCTCTCTTGAGATGCAATCAGCGTCGTCTTCAGCTCCTCCCTGTCCGCATCCGTTTGCACCAGGCCATTCTTGTCCAGCACCTGTTTCTGTTGCATGTGCACGTTAAGGTAGGTCTTCGATGCGGCCAGGCTGCCCTTCAGGATTCGCAACAAGATGACCAACATGTACGGGGAGCAAAATACCTCACGCGAGCAGCTGTAAAGAGACGAGACAGACAATTAATGGGTAATTCATGGGTAATTACCTATAGATAAGAGGGTGGTCTTGAGAGAGAGAGAGAGAAAGAGAGAGAGAGAGCGAGAGAGAGGGAGGATAGAGGGTAGTTAGAGACAGAAGACACGGGTCGAGGCAGTGGTAGAAGGGGAAGGGAACGGGTCAAGGCCATGGGTATTTGGAAGTCAAACTGTATATAGAAAACTATTACAGTGATATATAGTAGCTGCAGTAGAAGATAAGGTATATATGGCTACTAAGGGTTATATAGAGTATATAAACTTAAATAGACATGAGAAAGAGAGAGATATCAATATATGCGCCTAGACCATTCCAACAGTGTTCATGCTAAACAAGCTAGATCTAACAATTACAGGGTACCGGCTAATCGGTTAGAAAGCCGACTATATAAAACACAAGAAGATAAACTCGTGAAGCATGCAATGCGAAGCTACATCTGAAGCAGTAGCATGTATCAGAAAGTGACAGACATAGGTAGCCAAAATGAGAGAGAGGGAGAAGGAGGAAGAAATGAGGATGAATGTAGTTACTAATATATGAAATAACAGATAAAATTTTCAATTAATGGGTATCCAATGTCTATGCAGAAGACATTCTATGAGCATTACAATTTCGAGATCTCACTGAAGCACATATAAGAAAAGAACAGCAAGAGATTGAGAGGGAGAGAGAGAGAGAGAAACATAATGCAATAAATTAAGATCTCTCCCATTTTCATCGTTCCTTTCTAATACTTAATCCGTCCACATATAACATACCATAACACATCCATGGGCTCCAGAAGGCTCTCATTGGCGAAAGTGCGTCTATTAAGTGCATCCGAATTGTTGGTGATGGCGCGCAGCGACATGATCCAAAAGGTGGTGGGCAGCACTGCATTCAGTCTCAGCCAGAGATCGTTGTACAGATCCTTGACATAGCGCGGCACATCCTTATGAAAGACATGCGGCAGATGCTGCACCAGTTGAGGAGCATGCTTGGCCAGCGCCTCTGGTGGCAGCTGCAGCAGACGCTTGAACAAGCGAACCGCTAACCGTGGCTTCGTCTGGACATTTTGAAGGGCGCGCGTCAACTGCTCCGGTGTAAGATCGTACGCTTGCTGGTGATGTAAGTCGATGGTTGTGGCCAAATAGTGCTCCTCCAGCCAATCGTCGACCATGCTCAAGTGCGGATAGTTGGAGATAATGAGCCGCAGCAGCGGATGGAATAGGGAGAGATAGTCATTGTGATACTGATGCGCCTTCTGGAGCAAATACTTCAATGGAAGACCGCCAAGGAAATTGTTCGTGTACTCCTTCTGCTTGCGTCCGCCCAAGGCACTTTGATTCATCAGCCGGACGTCCTCGTACAGCATCAGATAGTAGATCATCAGCAGCTGTGAGGTCAGCGGACAGGCCACCTCTACCTGGTTAAGCTCCTCGTTGGCGAGTGCCGGCTGCAGATCCTCGGCAAAGAAGGTGAGCGGAGATGTGCGAAAGACGTGGAGAATCTCCTGTTCGGTGAATGGACGATGCATGTGATCGACGTTCATCTTGCCCGTGGGATTCGGTATGATCAGCGTATTGACGAAGACCTCAACCAATGCGGGCATCACCGGATGCACTGGTCGAACGGAGCTGCATATCTGTTTGAAGATCCACGATTTGATTGGGACTTTATGCTTGAGGAAGGTGCGCGACTTGAGCAGTTGATGAATACAATGGACTGGCAAATACCCTGGAATTGTGCCATTCAGATTGGGTGTCACGGGCACGCGGACGGCATGCAATGCCACCACCTGTTCCGTGAACAGATCCTGAGTGAACAGTTGCTTGATGCGATTCGTACTGTTGGGCCTGATCGGTATCTTCATTGCCAGCGTGGAGCACACCATTTCACTGATGGCCGTTATCTGATTGCTGTGAAAGTGTATAGCCAACAGTAGCAGCATCTCGCCCAGGGAGCTGCTCGTGCCCGAGCGCTTGCAGAAGAAGGAATTCTCACGAATGAGCCACTGCAGCCACTCCACAGCCTTGTTCTCCAATGGAATCGTTGAGACCAGTGACGGGCAGGCAATCAGCATGCAGAGCGCCAATGTGACAAACCGAACACCCGACGCCGTCGGCTGCGGGCAGCTGGTGACCAGCTGGGACAATGCATTAATCTCATCATCATTGAATTTTAATCCTCCGATTCCTCTCAGCGCACAGTAGAGCCTCAGCAGGACAGCGCCTTGTAGATTGAAGTCCTTTAGGTCAGACGCACTGCTCGTGATCTGCAGAATCTTTTGTAGCAGTTCGATCCGCACCAGATTCAGTGCATCGCCTTTGCGCTTCTGACTGGTGCGAATATACAATGCAAACCAGGAGCGTAGGTTCTGATCGTTACCCAGCAGCAGGCCTGTTAGAAAGGCAATCTGTAAATGATAACAGATGAGATTAGGCCAAGACTTGATTAGAGTCGGATGCTGTTACCAAATCCTCGGAATGCTTTAGCGCCAGCTTGAGCATAAACGACGGCACCTTCATCATTTCCACGCACATGGAGCGATTGGCCAGCGCTTGGGAGGGATTCATTTCGCTGAGCGACATCAACAGTGCCAGACGCTGTTTGCCCTCGGCGCCCTCCTCATCGCAATTGGAAATCACATGTGAGACCACGTCCCGATAGCAATCTGGGAAATTGGCTACCAAGGCGCAAACGATGCGATATCCATTTGGCACATGAACCAGAGCATCCGTCAGTTCCAAGATGTTAAGCAGAGAGGGTAACTCGGCGAGCGCAATGCATAGTATGTCCACCACTTCCTCCAAATAGATGCCGTCATCGAGGATTTCCGAATGGCTTGACACGCCCACTGATGCGCCCGACGATGGCTTTTGCTCGGCTAGGGCTGCAACCTGTTGCTGCAGATTGAAGATCTCGGATAGAACGACTCGGACTTTGCGTGCCACATCCGCACGCTCGAAGCCAAGAGCAATGCCCGATTGGAGGCCGTATTCGGGCTGCGGCTGGGGCTGTCCTTGACCATCGAAAAAGTTGGTCACAGTGCTCGATTTTTGGCGTGTCAGCAGCTCTTTTTTGAGGTCATTCTCCAGCTCATGATAGTTTACCTGAAGATAGGAGACGATGCTATTCACCACCTCGATGCCAATGAGCACGGCGAGAATCTGTTTACGTGACTCCATCGACGATGCGGTATTGTCCAGCGGCGAGAGCAGGCTCATTCGCACGAGGGACGGCAAAACCGGTCGAATCTCTGTCTCCGGGTAACTGGCGAGAGATGTTATGTCCAGATTTTGCATGGCGCCAAATACTCGGGCCGTCACATCGTACATCTTCACCGGCATCCTAACAGGCGCACCTGTTGCCAATTTAATGGCAACTATTTTTTTTTTTTTTTTTTTGTTTTTTTTGTCCGTCAATCTTTCGGATGCGTCTATCCGGGTGGCCTACGAATTAAACACTCATCTACTGAATCATCGATATTAGCATCACTTATCGATGAGTTTTATTTTATTTAGTCCTTTCGATACAAGTTCGGTAAGTCAGCTATCACATCACCACTTAGACAGAGCTAGCTCTTAGAGTATCCTATGTAGACTAATCTCAATGCAAAGTGTTTCGTTGTCCACCGGTCACCGGTGTGTTCTTGCACACATAGTGCTGCCAACTTGTTTATGTTATTGTTCGATGAATGCACTATCGAGTCATTGTGTTGTGAGCGCATTCGATGTATCGTTGTATCGATGTTTCGATGTTTTTCTTTTACTGATACACACATTTTCCATTCCGTATTCAGCAGTCACTTTTTTTTTTACTCGCAAGTGAAGTTCGACCGCAAAGAATAAATGTGAATAAAAATAAATATATCGTGAATCTATATGAATTGTGTATTTTATGAATCAATTAGGGAAAATTGAACAGCAAGTTTGCCGAGTAGGTAAGTGAAAGTTTATAACAGTGCAGTGCAATGCAAACAGGCGGCAAATAAAAAAATCAAATGTCGGAAAGATGAAAAAATAGACCAACGCCCCAGTGCTCAGTGCTCAGTGCCGTGTGCCTCTAGTGAAACGAAGAAGCAGTAATAGTAGTATTTGTAGTATTTGTAGTTGTAGTAGCAGAGAGGAGTCGGAAAAAGTATCTCAAAATCGAAATGTGGGCCAGTTGGATGCAGCAGTGTTAAATAACTGATATATAATCCATGTATATACACATGCCTAGATACATGATCGAACCTACTTATATACATATCTATCTACATATAGGTATATGTATGCGTGTGAATACGTACATACATAATAAAAACATCATCGATTAAAATTGCCTGCCCCCGTCTATCGCAGTCGCAGTCAGAGTATGTACGTTCGCTGCTAGCGTTGATGACATCATTCGGTGTTATTTTTTTCAGTTCGCTTAGTCTGTGCGATGTCAGAGCGTAGCGCAGGGTCGTGCGTGTGAGTGTATCTGAGTGTGTTTGCGTGTGTATGTGTGTTTGTACTGCTCCGTTACTAGATGAATACGTGCGTGTAAACGAATATTTGAATTAACTCGAATCAAAACAAAAAAGTATGAGAATAAGGAAAATTGAATTAATTTCTATTAAAGCAGCGAAATGAAAGAAACTTGAATTACATTTGCGTCACCGCTCAATAAAAAGTGCGATAAAAGCAATATATTTAATCAAGATATATATATACATATACATATGAACATAAAAAAAAATGTTTTTAATCATACACAGACACACACACACACAAACATATAGTATCTATCTTTTACTCCCTTTCTCGTCTTGCCACTTTTCATACTCTCACTCATTCACACGCACACTCTAACAACAAAATGCACTTTGAAATACAGTTACGTGCACACACACACATACGTAAACACACGGCCCATGTAAAAATAGGAAATCCTTCCAAGAGGTCACGAGTTGAATTTGAAGTTGTTTATCGATACTTGGAAATGGGTGGAAAGCAGAACGAGAAACTGTGCTGCACTTGTCCATATATGCTTTGAGTTTGTGTACGTTCTTTCTATATATGTATGTATGTCTGTATGTTTGTGTCAGAGCGTGTTTGCGTTAAGGTTTGGCCCACCTTCTTAATGAACGCCGCTGTCGGCTGCCTTAAAAAACAAAAATGACAAATCAACGGCCATAACTCAAATTGTACAGTTGTAAGGTAATAAGCACGTACTGAGGTATTTGTATACGCATGTGTGTGTGTATGTGTGCATGTTAATTTGAATTGCTGGAGAAGCCTCATAGTAAAAAAAAAAACAGGTTTTCCATATTGTAAGAAAAAAGCAACATATAATTAAACATTGAAGTTTTCACTGCTGTAATGGTTGCCCTGGTTAATTGAAATCGAACAACGTCAATTGCACAACTCCAACGCCCCAAAGAAAAACCGCGCCTCTTGGTTGCTAATCAAATCAATGTGATGAACTCACTTCCAGCAAGATCAACTGGAGACAAACACACATACATACATATACAAGCACGCACAACAAAAGTAAATATGTGGTCATGTATATGCTTGTGTGTGTGTGCGTGTGAGTGTATGCAATCATAATTGCAAAGCTGGTCGAGCTGAGTTCAAAACCTACCCCATTTACTGGGCTTGCTGAATACGACGACGAGTCGGCCTCCCACTCCCTCCCGCAGTCGGTCGAGTCAGTTTTTTTTTTTTTCTATCTTTTTCTTCTTCGTTTTCATTAGCTCTCCGAGTTACACAGTTATGCTCTCACGCGCTCTCTTTGTGTGCGTGTGCCGCCTGCTTGTTTGTTTGTGTTTCGTTGAGGTCGTTGTTGTTGTTGTTGATGGTTCGCTCTGTTTTCGTTGTGCTCTCTCTCGATTACGTTCATCTCTCAGTCGCCTGTCAGCGGCGAGTTTTAAGCTTCGTTTTCGTTATAATCAGCAAAACATTACGTAATAGATAATAGAAGCGCGTGAATCTGAATGCGAATGTGTGCTATGCGCTCATAAATATATGTATGTAAATAAAGATGTGTGCTAAATTCCCTATTGTTTTCATTTTGTCGCTTTTTGTTAGTCTCTATTGTAGTTGCAAAATTAGCTCATGCCCATTCAGAGCGTAAATTAAATCAGAAAGGCAACAGCATAGAAAAAAAAAAAAAACAAAAAATTTTAGTGCAATTTTTAATAGTGATGTGTTAAATAGGAAAAAAACAACATAATTGCCCCAACTAATGTGGGCCCGTACATACATATGTATGTATGTATGTATGTATGTATGTGCATATGTGTGTATAGAGCGTGAAGGGAATGACCTGCACTGCTTCGAATAAAGGTCAGCATACACTTGCCTGCATAGCCGTATTCTGTATGCTTGTATGTGTGCAGCGGTTCCCATAGGTATACAGATAAAAAAAAAAAAAACCTCACACACATATTTCTGTGTATTTGTGTTTCTTTTTTTTATTTTTGGTCAAGCCGATAGTTTTCTGAATTGAATTTCCTGCAATTTCACCAGCAAGCGATTTAAATCAGTGCGTCCCTCCCACTTTGTGTTGCCGCCCACAACCTGTCACACTTTTTCTCTATTTGAAACGAAAATTAGAATTGGAATGAGAATCGCACTGCGGATGGAACGTGATGTAATCGCGTTAACTATAAAGCCGAAATAATGAATAGATATATGCACATACATACATACATTCATCTATCTATATACAGTGAGCGACAATTGTGATCAGACTTGTTAGCCAGTTGACCCAGGCGACCCGCGTGCCACTCAATGTGACGCCATTGTGCCTTATGAATCATCAAGAGTGAAGAGGGGGTTGGGTGTGTGTGTGTGCATGGGGGAGAGGAAAGCGAAGTGAAAACCACCCACCCAGGCGTGAATAAATTGTATATTTATATACTTTTATGCAGAAAACTTTACCAAAAGCACAAACCTAAAAGAAAATAGCAAGTGAAGAGAAAAATGACAACAAAACTTTATCAACAACGAAAAATACAGTGAAAGCTTATTCGAGTGAACATATACGGGAAAATAGGGCGACGAAATAGAGCGTTTGAAAATATAAATATATTGCAATCTCAATGAACTAAGAATGTATAAATAAATTGTAAACTGTGTTTATATTCATTGATAGAAAAGGTTTTATTCATGAATTCGTTTATTTCGCTGTAAATAGAAATTAGGTAGAAATAATGTAATTTAACTAATTAAAACTTGGACTACCTAAGGGTAGCCAATTCAGCTGTTCAATAATAGACTTCCATTTTACGCTCGAACGTTGTTGTTTTTATTTTTATAAAATTGCTAATCTAATCGAGTGAATAACTCGCAGGTAGAAATCTTTGCTTGCCTAACCGACTACGTAATACCCATTAGTATTACAATAGTCACTGAAAATAGTATTGAATAATTTAAGATTGTTATTTTTTATATGAGCAAATTTTAGTCATTAGTTTTTCTGCTTGATTATGTATCGTAAAAAATATTTCAAAGTATTATTAAGCTAAACTATGCTTAAAGAGTATTAAAATATTGCAATTCCATTGGGTAGAGAGGTTTCAATTTTTTTTTTTTAAATAGATTATATTTATCACTTATTTTACGTCAAGCCCAAGATAAGAAAACATGGAAACAAGAAAGACAAAAAGAACTGCAAAAGTATTTGAAAATGAAATTGACGAAATTATATGTTAAATTATATTATATATAGTACATACAGATATCTATATATATATACATATATACATATATTACATTTTCTCTTTTTCACTCTTTGCAGTTATTGTTTGAGGTTTATTTTCGGTTCGGAATTGGGGGGATACAAAATTGAATTCTTTGCGGTGGTGAGAATTGTGGACAATCTAAACAAGGAGAGCTGACAAAATGACGACGGACATTTCAATTGTTCGATGGGACCCCAGCCAGGGTCCAGGCAACGAATATATCGATGAATACGAATACGATGGCGGCAATTCCAGTTCGCGGCTATTTGAGAGGTCGCGCATCAAGGCCCTTGCCGAGGAGCGTGAGAGCGTACAGAAGAAGACGTTCACCAAATGGGTGAATTCGCATCTCTGCCGGGTCAATTGTCGCATTGCCGATCTCTATGTGGATATGCGAGATGGCAAGCATTTGATCAAGCTGCTGGAGGTTCTATCCGGCGAACGACTGCCCAAGCCCACCAAGGGCAAGATGCGTATACACTGCCTCGAGAATGTGGATAAGGCGCTTCAGTTCTTGCGTGAACAGCGCGTCCATCTAGAGAATATTGGCTCTCACGACATTGTCGATGGCAACGCCTCCCTAAATCTCGGTCTCATTTGGACGATTATCTTGCGCTTCCAGGTATGTTATTTTCAGTTCCAATTCCTTTTAGACTCAGAGTTTAATTCAGTTAAGAGTTAATATTTTGAATGCTAATGTTAGTTAGTGCTTGCAGTTGATGCTAGTTAACTGGATAATTGATAAATGTTAATTTAATAAAATTCAGATGTCAGATATTATAACCAAATATTAGTGTTATGAATATTTAACGTTATGCTATATTAACATATGTTAGCTAATGAGATTTAAAAGTATATGTTGATCAAGATATAGATCAGATATACATATATATAGCTGTAGCTCTAGATGCATTATGAACTATATGAACCATTTGTATATTATGCACGTAAATAGATTCAAGATATCACCATCGAGGAGGTGGACAACAAGGAGACAAAGTCAGCCAAGGATGCGCTCCTGCTGTGGTGCCAGATGAAGACCGCTGGCTATCACAATGTGAACGTGAGAAACTTTACAACCTCATGGCGGGATGGATTGGCCTTCAATGCGATAATACACAAACACCGTCCAGATCTAGTGCAATTTGAGAAGCTATCGAAGACCAATGCCATACACAATCTAAACAATGCATTCGATGTGGCTGAGGATAAGCTTGGATTGGCCAAGCTTCTAGACGCCGAGGATGTGTGCGTTGATCATCCGGATGAGAAGTCGATCATCACGTATGTGGTCACGTACTATCACTACTTCAGCAAGCTGAAGCAGGAGACGGTGCAGGGCAAGCGTATTGGCAAAGTGGTTGGCATTGCCATGGAGAACGATAAGATGATCCATGATTATGAACACTTCACCAGCGATCTGCTGAAATGGATCGAAACGACAATACAATCGCTGGGTGAACGCGAGTTCGAGAATTCCCTGGCCGGTGTCCAAGGTCAACTGGCGCAGTTCTCCAATTATCGCACCATCGAGAAGCCGCCCAAATTTGTGGAGAAGGGCAACCTGGAGGTGTTGCTGTTTACGCTGCAATCCAAGATGCGGGCCAACAACCAGAAACCTTATACTCCCAAGGAGGGCAAAATGATTTCGGACATTAACAAGGCCTGGGAGCGATTGGAGAAGGCCGAGCACGAACGTGAGTTGGCGCTGCGCGAGGAGCTGATCCGCCAGGAGAAACTTGAACAGCTGGCGGCACGCTTCGATCGCAAGGCTTCGATGCGTGAGACCTGGCTGTCGGAGAATCAGCGACTTGTTAGCCAGGATAACTTTGGCTTCGATCTGGCCGCTGTTGAGGCGGCTGCCAAGAAGCACGAAGCCATCGAAACAGACATCTTTGCATACGAGGAACGCGTTCAAGCAGTTGTCGCTGTCTGTGATGAGCTGGAGTCGGAGCGCTATCACGATGTTAAACGTATTCTGTTGCGCAAGGACAATGTCATGCGTTTGTGGACGTATCTGTTGGAGCTATTGCGTGCTCGTCGTATGCGTCTGGAGATTTCGCTGCAACTACAGCAGAACTTCCAAGAGATGCTCTACATTCTGGACAATATGGAGGAGATCAAACAGCTGCTGATGACCGATGACTATGGCAAGCACTTGATGGGTGTCGAGGATCTGCTTCAGAAGCATTCGCTAGTTGAGGCTGATATCAACATATTGGGTGAGCGTGTCAAGGTCGTTGTACAGAACTCACAGAAGTTCCTCAGCGAGGATCCCGAATCGTACAAGCCATGCGATCCCGAAATCATTGTCAGCCGTGTCCAGCAGTTGGAGGATGCCTATGCTGAACTGGTACGTCGCGCTGTTGAGCGTCGTAGCCATTTGGAGGAGAGCCGCAAGCTTTGGCAGTTCTATTGGGATACCGCCGATGAGGAGAACTGGATCAAGGAGAAGGAACAGATTGTCTCAACCGATGAAATTGGTCATGACTTGACCACTGTCAATCTGTTGCTGAGTAAGCACAAGGCACTCGAATCGGAGATCACATCGCATGATCCTCAGCTCCAGAATGTGGCTAAGGTGGGCGCCGAGCTGATAACCGAAGGCCATTTGGGCGCCGATCGCATTAAGGATCGTCTTAAGGAGATTTTGTCCAAGTGGGATCATCTGCTGGATCTGACCAAGTATCGTCGCCAACGCCTGGAGAACGCCGTCGAATACTTCCAGCTGTTTGCCGATGCCGACGATGTGGACAACTGGATGTTGGACACGCTGCGCATTGTCTCCAGCGAAGATGTGGGTCGCGATGAGGCTAACGTTCAGTCGCTGTTGAAGAAGCACAAGGATGTCGCCGATGAGCTAAAGAACTATGCCGAGGTTATCGATGCCCTCCACAAACAGGCCGAGACTCTGAAGCTCAACGAGCCCGAGAAGGCGAATGTCGACAAACGTTTGGAGGCAATCGATACACGCTACAAGGAGCTAACTGAGCTGGCTAAGCTGCGCAAGCAGCGTCTCCTCGACGCACTTAGCTTGTACAAGCTGATGTCCGAGGCTGATGGTGTGGAGCAATGGATCAAGGAGAAGACCAAGATGTTGGACACCATGGTGCCTGGCAAGGATATCGAAGATGTAGAGATCATGAAGCATCGCTTCGAGGGCTTCGACAAGGAGATGAATGCCAATGCGTCACGTGTTGCCGTTGTCAATCAGTTGGCCCGCCAGCTGCTCCACGTCGAGCATCCCAATTCGGATGAGATTCTCGATCGCCAGAATCATCTTAACCAGGAGTGGTCGACACTGCGCGAAAAGGCCGAAGCTAAGATGGATGACTTGAAGTCGGCCCATGGTGTGCAGACCTTCTACATTGAGTGCCGCGAGACCATCTCGTGGATTGAAGACAAGAAGCGCATCCTCACCGAAACGGACAGCCTGGAGATGGATTTGACTGGAGTGATGACGCTGCAGCGCCGTCTCAGCGGCATGGATCGCGATTTGGCTGCCATTCAGGCGAAACTGTCGAGCTTGGGACGCGAAGCCGATAGCATTGAAGTGGAACATCCAGAGGAGGCACAACTGATCCGTAACCGTATCGCACAAATCGAACTGATCTGGGAGCAGTTGACACAGATGCTAAAGGAGCGTGACTCCAAACTGGAGGAGGCTGGCGATTTGCATCGTTTCCTGCGCGATCTGGATCACTTCCAGACTTGGTTGACCAAGACCCAAACAGATGTTGCTTCCGAAGATACGCCCACGTCGCTGCCAGAGGCCGAGAAGCTGTTGAACCAGCATCAATCCATACGCGAAGAAATCGACAACTACACCGAGGACTACAAATCCATGATGGAGTACGGCGAGCGTTTGACCTCTGAAGGCAACACGTCCGAAGATCCGCAGTATATGTTCTTGCGTGAGCGCTTGAACGCATTGAAGGATGGCTGGGAGGAGCTGCATCAAATGTGGGAGAATCGTCAAGTGTTGCTGTCGCAGAGCCTCGATCAGCAGCTGTTTAATCGGGATGCTCGCCAGACCGAGGTGCTGCTCAGCCAGCAGGAACATTTCCTGAGCAAGGACGACACGCCGGTTAATCTAGAACAGGCCGAGAATCAATTGAAGCGTCATGAAGCCTTCCTCACTACCATGGAGGCCAATGATGATAAGATCAATACTCTGCTCCAGGTGGCCGACACCCTTGTGGAGAAGGAGCACTTCGATGCGGATAAGATTGGAAAGCGGGCGGAGAATATAACCGGACGTCGTGACGATAATCGCCAGCGGGCGCTTGATCAGCATGAGAAGCTAAAGAACCAGGTTAAGTTGCACGAATTCTTGCAGGATTTGGAGGAGTTGGCAGAGTGGGTGCAAGAGAAGTATGTCACATCGCAGGATGAGACCTATCGCAGCGCCAAGACCATTCACTCCAAGTGGACAAGACATCAGGCATTCGAGGCAGAGATTGCTGCCAACAAGGAGCGCCTATACGAGGCTGAGAAGTCTGCCCAAGAGCTGTCCAAAGAGAAGCCCGAATTCAAGGATGTCATCGAGCCGAAACTTAAGGAGCTGGCTAAGCAATTCGATGACCTCGAGGTGCACACCAAGGAGAAGGGCGCTCTGCTCTTCGATGCCAATCGCGAGGTGTTGGTTCAGCAGACATGCGACGACATCGACTCTTACATTACAGATCTGGAGAAGCAGATCGTGAGCGGTGACACTGCCAACGATCTGACCTCTGTCAATATACTCATGCAGAAGCAACAGGTCATCCAGACTCAGATGGCGGTCAAGGCACGCCAGGTCGAAGAGATTGACAAGCAGACTGAATATCTGCAAAAGACAGTGCCTGAGGAGAAGATCGAACCGATTGTCGTCAAGAAGACGGCAGTGCTTGAACGTTTCGAGAAGATCAAGGCGCCGTTGCTGGAGCGCCAGAAGCAGCTGGAGAAGAAGAAGGAGGCCTTCCAGTTCTGTCGCGATGTCGAGGATGAGAAACTCTGGATCAATGAAAAGCTGCCCGTGGCCAACTCCACAGATTATGGCAATTCTCTCTTCAATGTGCATGTTTTGAAGAAGAAGAACCAATCGCTGGCCACCGAAATCGATAACCACGAGCCACGCATCAATGCCATCTGCAACAATGGACGCAAGCTGATCGATGAGGGTCACGAGGATGCAAAGAAATTCGAAGCTTTGATCAGCGACCTAACAGCCAAATGGCAGGAGCTGAAGGATGCGATCGAGAATCGCAAGCGTCATCTACTCGAATCGGAAAAGGTGCAGCAGTATTTCTTCGATGCCCAGGAGGCTGAGTCATGGATGAGTGAACAAGAGCTCTACATGATGGTCGAGGATCGCGGCAAAGACGAGATCAGTGCCCAAAATCTGATGAAGAAACACGAAAATCTTGAGCAATCCGTGGAGGACTATGCCAACACCATTCGTCAGCTAGGCGAGGTAGCACGCCAATTTAGCAGCGATGATATCTCCAGCGGCGATGCCGTTGCCGTTAAGCAATCCCAGCTGGACAAGCTCTACGCAGGTCTCAAGGATTTGGCCGGTGAGCGACGCGCTCGTCTAAATGAGGCTCTGCAGCTGTTCATGCTGAGCCGCGAGGTTGACGATCTAGAGCAATGGATTACCGATCGTGAGGTGGTTGCTGGCTCACAGGAACTTGGCCAGGACTTTGATCATGTTACGTTACTCTCTGAACGTTTCAACGAGTTTGCCCGCGACACCGAGGCTGTGGGAGGAGAGCGCGTGGCCAAGGTCAATGGCATTGCCGATAATCTGATACAGGCTGGCCATTCGGATTCGGCAACGATTGCTGAATGGAAGGATAATCTGAATGAGTCGTGGCAAGATCTGTTGGAGCTGATTGAAACACGCACCCAAATGCTGGCCGCTTCGCGGGAGTTGCACAAATTCTTCCATGACTGCAAAGATGTCCTGGGACGCATACTCGAGAAGCAGCACGGCGTCTCCGATGAGCTGGGCCGTGATGCTGGCTCCGTGTCAACGTTGCAGCGTAAACATTACAACTTCCTGCAAGATTTAACCACTCTGTACTCGCAAGTGCAACAGATTCAGGAGGAATCTGCCAAGCTGCAGGATGCCTATGCCGGCGACAAGGCCAAGGAGATAACCAATCGCGAACAGGAAGTGCTTCATGCCTGGGACAATCTGCAGGCCATGTGCGATGCACGCAAACAGAAGTTGGCCGACACTGGTGATCTGTTCCGGTTCTTCAATATGGTGCGCATACTCACCATCTGGATGGAGGATCTGGTGCGCCAAATGAACACATCGGAGAAGCCGCGTGACGTATCCGGCGTCGAGCTGCTAATGAACAACCATCAGAGTCTAAAGGCCGAGATCGATACGCGCGAGGATAATTTCAGTGCGTGCATATCGCTCGGCAAGGAGCTGTTGACGCGTAATCATTATGCCTCCGCTGACATCAAGGATCGCCTGAAGCAGCTGAACAACAGTCGCAATGCCCTGCTCCTACGCTGGGAGGAACGTTGGGAGAATCTGCAATTGAGTATGTATACGAATATAATTGAACCTGTTATCGAATATGCTTAATTGAATTGAATTATCGAATCTTTGCAGTTCTGGAGGTCTACCAGTTTGCCCGAGATGCTGCCGTTGCCGAAGCTTGGCTCATTGCCCAGGAGCCATATCTGCTCTCCTCCGAGCTGGGACACACCATCGATGAGGTTGAGAATCTGATCAAGAAGCACGAGGCATTTGAAAAGTCCGCCGCCGCCCAGGAGGAGCGCTTCAGCGCACTTGAGCGTTTGACAACAGTAAGCCATGACATTTGCTTCCCATTTAATTAACACTTGGCTGTCGTTTGAAGTGATTTTCATTTAATTCTCATTCGACTATCGTTTCACTCACTCTTTATATTATTCTAATTTTAAAATTTTGTTATGCAGTTTGAGCTTAAAGAAATAAAACGGCGCCAAGAGAAAGCGGAAGAGGCTGAACGCCAGCGCATTAAGGAGGAGCAGGAGGCTAGGGCCGCATCTGAGGCGGCGGAGTTGGCTAAACGTGAGGCCGAGCTTCGTGATGATGTCGATGTGGCCAGTGGAGCTCATGATGAAGCAGGTAGGATACGATGGGAATGGAAGCATACATATACTCGAACCTCTTACCTCACCTGTCTATCTGTCTATTTTCATTATTAATATTAACCAACCTATGATCTATTCTCGAACGTATGTAAATAACCCCAATTAAAATCTGAACGTTACATCTCATTCATTCATGCTTACTGTATATCTATATATATATGTATATATATTTATATACCCATATATATATGTATATATATACATGTATATATATATAACGACGGATCAACAACCCTCATCAACTAACCCAAACTAAACACAGCTGCTGCAGACACAGCCGTCGACACCGAACGCGTTATCGAGACCCAAACAGGTATAGCTTGCTGCTTGTCCAAATCAAGGTCAAGTGGCGATCTAACTAACTACTATTATATATTAGACAACAATATGTAATCATATACATCTTTCTCATATCGAACTTTACTACTACTACTATACCTATAAGTTTTGTTAAATGGATCAGCTAATCGAAGTTTCTTATGTAGAGCGTGGCGCCACCCCAGCTGCTGGAGATGGTCAGGAGGGATATGTGACCCGCAAGCATGAATGGGAGTCGACTACCAAGAAAGCATCCAATAGATCCTGGGATAAGGTAAACAACAATCAACCGAGAAATTGCGAATTGAAGAGATCAAAGCAGATATTGAGAATATCTATTTGCTGGAATTTCTTTGATATAGAACAATATAAATCTAATGTGTATTATCTTCCAGGTTTACATGGCTGCACGAGGCGGACGCGTTTCGTTCTACAAAGATCAGAAGGGTTGCAAGAGCAATCCCGAATTGACCTTCCGCGGTGAGCCCAGTTACGATCTGCAGGGCGCTATTATCGAAATAGCCAGTGATTATACCAAGAAGAAGCACGTGCTGCGAGTAAAGTGAGTTTTAAACACGAAATCCAAAATTGGAGAAACTGTATTAATCCTCTTTCTCTTCTAATATTTAGGCTCGCTAGCGGCGCTGAGTTCTTGCTGCAGGCCCACGATGATACCGAGATGTCACAGTGGGTGTCCGCTTTGAAGGCCCAGAGCGAATCGGCAGCTGTGGCGGCTAGCAGATCCCAAACTTTGCCAGCTACTTCACAAAAGGACGAACCAAAGCGCAGATCGTTTTTTACTTTAAAGAAAAAGTAAATGCAATTATATAAGAGCAGCTAATTAAAACAATACAAAAAAAGAAAAAAAAAACAACAAAAATACATATATTTTTTTCATATATTTAATGCAAAACTTATTTCATAAAAAAAAAAGAAAAAAAAAAACAAAAAACAAGAAATCTTGCAAGAGAGAAAGAGCGAAACGTAAACGTAAAACCTTATTATGCTTATCAAATTTGCACGATAAATACTGCTATTATTGATTAAACGTATGTATCTTATTTATTTAAACAAATACAAAGTAATATAAATATAAAAACAAACAAAAAACCCAAAAAACAAAAACAACAAATTGAGAACAACTCGTGTATGCATTTCAATGTATTCGATAAATAAACGAATTATTCCTCTACAGTACACACACAAATTGTTGCCATTGAATATATATATATAGCTTATATGCATGAGTATGTATGTAACACACGCATTAAACTCGTTCTGTTAATGGGGCGGGATCATAAAGACGGGCTTTACTGTACCAGGCGGCAGTAATTGAGGGTTGATTTATGCTTGAAAGTGGGTTGAGCTGCGATGAGGTCATAATGACAAAAGCAATGAAAAAATAAAAAGATAGCAATATTTCGTTAAGCCGACTGGCTGAACGTAGTCGTCAAAAGGTCAATCAGCTGCAGCTACTAACAAGTTGTACATGTGCATTTATTTATAGAAAATATGACCTGGTTTTTGAAAAGCTGTTCACTGCGTGCAATTGCAGTTTTTGAAAAAAAAAAAAAAACTAAATCAGCCAGTGCTGCCAGATGGTGTCGCTCGATAAGTTCGGCGAAAAATTGCAACAGTAATCGATAATTGCTTTTGTTTTTTTTTTGCAAGCAGGTTGGCAGCCTCGCGTACGAGCAGAACAACGGCGACTATTAATTGATTAAATATTTTTGACTTAGCTTAAGAAATGCATAACAAACTAACGCGAAAGATTGTTGGACTAGATCAACAATGTGAAGCATAATAGTGAGACAAGTGCATTAAATCAACACAAGAGTTTTATATTTGTTATTTTTTACCAACACATTCACACACACACGCACACGTACAAGTGCAACGAAAATGAAAACTACGATTCATTCTAAGCCACTATTTTTGCGTGTTCTTGTCTGCCTGCGTGTGTGTGTGTGGGTGTGTGTGAGTGGGCTGTTCGTGTGTGGGTGTGTTAGTTGGTCTGACGACATTGACTGAGCCTGCAACTGGGCCGACTGTCGCCCGACGCCCAACCAACCGACCGCTGGCAGCAGCTAGTAACCGTTACTTTGCTTCTTCTTCTAGTGTGTCTTGCCACAACAGAAACAACTAGAGAAAAATAGTCAGAAAATAAAAAATTAATTAAGAAAGAGCAACGAAATAAACAAACTAAAGCAATCAAAGGTATTAAAATAAAAAAGAACGCAACTCTTGGAAAAGAAAACAAATGTGCCATGTTATTATTGGAATCAGCAGTGTTTGCTGGATTCCAGTGCTGTGAAGAGTTCCACTAAGGACATACATTCCCTCCTACTCTAGCAGACGCGCGCACTCTCTTCCTTGCTCCTGCCATCTTCCACAAACATGTTCAATCGGTTGGGCAACGTTGGAACAGCTTCTACTGCTGCCGCGGCTGCTACCGCCGCTGCTTCAGAGGCCCCGGCTCATGGATCCAGCGGTTCCAGCAGTCATGCCAGTGTTGCCACGCCCATCAGTGATCTCTATTTGCGCCCACTGCCCTATCTGGACGCCAAATGGCTGCGCGCCGATCTCATCGCCTGCCTGCGCAACGCTGCCGAAGGCGCCGTGCTCTGGAACCATCTGATCCAGGACTGCGAATTAGTGTCCTCACCAACGGCGCCGCTGCTCAATGCACGCGGCCAGCTCTCCTACCTGGGCGACGACGGCAAACACTACTGTGGCGCCCAGCCGCTGCAATGCGCCTGTTGCCAGCCCGAGTACTGTGGCCCACTCTCTGCCTGCAACTGCGACGGCTGCCGCCCCCTCGACTCGGACATGGCCATCAAGAAGCTAACCTCGGCGGCGGCCCAGCAGGCAACGGCCGGGCAGCTGCACGCAACGGAGCTAACGCTGAGCAGCTGGATGTGGAGCCAGCCGCCCAATCAGCTTGCCAAGCACGACTGCCAGCGCACCATGATCGCTGAGCTCCACGAGCTGGCGCTGCGTGCTGCCGGCAACTGCCTCTCGGCGCAGCAGCTGCGCCAGCAACTCTTCATATACGAACGATATTTCGTGGCCCTAAAACGAAATCAACTTCAGCAGCAACAGCAGCAGCAAACGATCCATCCCTCTCCAGCCACGCAACAGCAGTCGGAGGATTGCACGGTACCCGCTGCGCCTGAGCAGGAGCAGTCGCGACGTACGGTGCAGCTGGAGTCGGAGCATGCGGCGCTCGGCCTGGCGCGCGTCGGCACACGAGCCGCTCTGAATTTCAGCTTTGCCTTTCTGCGTCGCGCCTGGCGCTCCGGCGAAGACATGGAAATGTGTAGCGAGCTACTGAGTGAGGCTCTGGAATCGCTGCAGGAGCTGCCCGAGGCAACGCTCTTTGACTCGGCCGCCCAGGTCTCACCGCTCTGGCTGGAGGTAATGGAGCGCTCAATCAAGTTTCTGCGTCTAGTCGCCCTCGGCGATCCGATGGGCGGACGTTGCCTGGCCCCGCTGGCGGACAGGCACACGGCCCTGTGCCTGCTGCTCGAGCTGGGCGTGCAGAAGGGTACGCTGGCCGCCACGCTGGAGTGTGTAGTGCTGCTGCTGCTGCTCTGGGAGAAAGACAACGACAGTGGCCATGGCCATGGCCATGTGCACGGCCACACCCACGGTGTGAATGGCGATAATCGAGACATGCCGCGCAAGTCGGGCGCTCCGCTGCTGCGCATCCTGCAGCGCTATCAGCGCCTGGGCGCCGAGCCCATCCAGCACAGTCAAAATGGCTGCCCCAATCCCAACATGGAGCTGCCAACGCCGCTAGCCAGCGCCACAGAAACGTTTCTCCGCTTTCTTATGCTGCCCAAGAGCTCGGCGGCCATTGTGGATCTGCGACGTGCCGCTGTGGTCATCATCTCCCATCTGGATCGGCTGGTGCAGCCGCATATGCCACAACTAACGAATCTCATGCCTAGTTCCATGCTACGCACAACAGCCACACCCACGCCCTCAACAACGTCCACGAACATGTGGGAGCAACAACGCGTCTATGCTCTGGGATGGCCGGCGCTGTCCAAGGAGCAGCAGGGCTTCAATGTAGAGCCCGCCTTGAGCTGGACCAATGCATCCGCACAGCAGCCGATGCCGACGCCACCGCCGCTGCTTCCCTGCAAATTCCAGCTGCAGCAGGTGGCCTGCAGCGAGGATGTGGTATTGCTGCTCAGCAAGGAGGGCAAGCTCTACAACTGGCACATTGCCAAGCCGGAGGCGGAGCCGCAGCCGCTGGATTTTGCGGAAATAGCCAATGAAACATTCATCTCCATAGCCGCTCATTGCGAAGGACGACACTTTTTGGCCGTGGACAGCAATCGTAAGTGGGATGTCAACCAAATGGATTAGCTAAACCTAAACTAATCTCCCTTTTCTTTCTCTTTCTCTTTTAGATAATCCGTATTCATGGGGATTTGGCGACAGCAGGCGCCTGGGTCATGGCGATAGCCATGCCCGTGAGCTGCCCACCAAAATCGAGAGCTTGGTGCGCCTGGTTAAAGCCGTCTATTGCGGCTGCTCCTACAGCGCGGCCATCACTCTAGGCGGAAATCTCTATACGTGGGGGCGTGGCACCTATGGGCGTCTGGGGCATGGCACCTCTGACGATCAGTGCCTGCCCGCCATGGTAATGGCTCTGAAAGATCATCAGGTAGTGGACGTGGCATTGGGCAGCGGCGATGCCCATACGTTGTGCCTGACCAGCGAAGGCCTGGTCTTTGCCTGGGGCGATGGTGACTACGGCAAGTTGGGTAATGGCAGCTGCAACAGCAGCCTGCTGCCGCAGCTGATCGAGTGTCTGCCGCGGGTGCAACGGGTCTTTGCGGGCGCCCAGTTCTCATTGGCGCTGACCAGCGAGGGCCAGCTCTACAGCTGGGGCAAGGCCTCGTGCCTGGGCCACCAGCTGGTCGAGCGCAACGTGCAGGGCTGCAGTGTGCCTAGATTGATAACTGGCCTACAGGTGAGCTTGGTGACGGGAGGGGGCGATTCTTTTTTACGAAATTTACAAATCTTCATTGCTTTCGTTTTGCAGCACAAACGCATTGTGGACGTAGCCGTGGGCGTGGCCCATTGTCTGGCTCTGAGCAGCAGCGGCGAAATTTTTGGCTGGGGTCGCAACGACAATCAGCAGATCTGTCCCGCCTCCGTTTGTAGTGAACCATTGCTTAGACAGCCCATCCTGGTCACACTGCCCACGTTACCGGCCAGCGGCATTGCGTGCACCGCCACACAGAGCTTGATCTGGACGCAGAGCACGCGCCAGGGTGTGCCGTTGCGTGCACCATTTGTCATCGATCTGGGTGAACCCACATTCCGACTGCTCGACCAGCTGCTGGGCATGTGCAGCGCCAGCACTGCCCAGGATAATCGCCAAACCCCCAACCAGGAGTCCGAATGCATCGCTGTCGCCTGCCTCAATCTGGTGCGACTTCAGCTGCTCGCGCTCATTGCCAACGGCGTCGAGCCACGGAGCGTGGGCTTAGCCAGCGGCGGACGACTGCTAAACAGCCTGAAGACTCGCATCCTTAGTCTGGCCGGCGGCAGCCAGGTCCTACGCACCATTCAAATAGCCGCGCAGCAGGCACTTCAGGTACTGTTCAATATAACTTAATGAATCTCCTTATGTTATAAACTGTTTCCTTGACCCACTGTAGGATGGGTGGAGCGTCCTATTACCAACGGCAGCGGAACGTGCACAGACGCTAACGGCCCTGCTGCCCTCGGAGCCGGGACAGGCCTGCTCGCCGGGACATCGTTTCATGACAGATCTGCTGGTCAGCTCGCTGATGGCCGAGGGCGGCTTGGAGACGGCGCTGCAGCATGCCATACGACTGGAGAGTAGCTCCTGCTCCACGGATTGCAACGATGGTGCCCATTTGCCGCTGCTGCAGCTCATCACCCGGCTGCTGGGCAACAATGCGTCGCTCACCCAGAGTCGTCTGTCGCTGACGTTGCTGGTCAAGCAGCAGCAACAGCAACAGCCTGCGGAGGAGGACCACCATCACCATCACCATCCCCACCATCATCACCATCACCATCATCATCAGCAGCAACAGTTGCTGCTGCAGCAACAGCAACAGCCCGGCACCAGTCCCAGTCTCTGTTTACTGCATCGCTTTCAGCGTCTGCTCCTGGCGCACATTCACCAGGCGGGCCCCGAGGAGGATACCACAGGAGCCGAGGCGTTGCTCTCTCAATATCTGCATAGCCTGATTCCCGCCTGCGTTAGCACGCTTCAGCAGGCCCAGGAGCTGGCACTGCAGTGCCGTGAGTCGGGTGAGCTGGTGTCTCTGGGCGCTCAGCTGTTGAACGCCGCCTTGAATCGTGTGCTCCAATCGGACATCTCGGATGCTCTGTTGCACGAGCTGCTCGTGGGCCTGGTACTGCTGAAGCGTGATCGACCCCAGTGTCTGGCCAGCCTGCGCTGGGCACGTCTCTGTCTGCCGCTGCTGCGCGTGCTCGATCGCCTGAACCGCGCTCTTGGCGAAGGCGAATTGCGCGATGGCGACGACATGGGCTGGCCGGGCATCATTTGCCGCGGCGGTCCCAAAGGTGGTGCACCGCCTCCAGCGGCCGATCCGGAGACTCACTACGTGCGACGCTGTGACATGGAAAATCTGCTGCTCGATGGCAATCGATGCATCATTGTGGCCGGCTACGTTTGTGATCTCAATGGCTACAAGTTAGTGAAGCTCTCCCTCTCTTTCTCTACATATATATATATATATATATATATATATCCAGAATGGATTTTATTTTCGTATTCTCTTTCATTCTAGCTGTGAGTCGGATAATATGCGCGCCTTGCTGGATCTGGGTCTGGGCAAGGATCTGAGCGCGGAACTAAGCACGCCGGCATATCGCAGCGCAATGGAACAACTTTTGCAACATCACAAACTGGGCAAATATCTAGCCAATCAGAGTGCAAGCGAGGAGAAGGTAAGTGACTCTCAACTGAATCTGGTCTATCTGGGATAATCCATTGTCCTTCCTTCTTTGCAGACCGCCACACCAGGTGCCACTCGCTTGACGCACTTCAGCTCGGAATGTGCGCTGGCCCAGCTTCTGGGTCTGGTCGCCAATCTCATGTGCAGCGGTCCGAGCCTACAGCCAGCGGAGCTGCAGTGTCGTCAGCTAGACAAGTCGTCGCTGCTCAGCGGTGGCCTGATCATGCTGCAGCCGAGCAATCCCTTTGACGAGGAAAAGGGCGAGGCGCGCAGCAGTCATAGCACGGCGGGCAACACGCCCACAGAGGCACCGCTGCCACCGCCGCCCAAAGCGCAGCTGCAGAATCGCGTAGACAGTTTCATAGCGGGGCTGGCGGAGGCGCGGCTCAGTGAGCCGCTGGTGGCCAATTGGTTGGCGCTGACCGAACGCTACTGCAAGGCGCACAACCTGATGTGGCACCAGGAGTTCGCCACGGAGCATCCGGTGCAGGAGCTGGAGCGTCTGCTGAGTGCCGTTCTGTTGCGGCATCAGTGCCTGGGCGGATTGGTGCTCAGTGCTTTGGAGTCGATGGCTTTGGGTGACCATCAGCCGCAGCAGCATCAGACGCTGCCCAAACAGCTGGGCGAGATCATACGATTGGTGCACCAGACTAAGTGGTCAGTGGTGCGCACACGACAGCAGCTCAATCGCAGCTACAAGGAGGTCTGTGCGCCCGTACTGGAGCGCCTCCGCTTCCTGCTCTATGAGGTGCGACCCGCCATCAGTCCACAGCAGCGCGGGCTGCGTCGGCTGCCAATTCTACAGCGTTTGCCACGATTCCGGCTGCTGGTGCGACGCCTGCTGCAAGAGCTGCGCGCCGCCAAGCAACAGCCGGCGGCCAAGCCCGAAGATCTACTTAATGCCAGTATCCAGCAGCAACAACAACAACAACAACAACAGCAAACGGTTGCAACAGAGCTGCTGATCTATGACCAACATGAGCAGCAGCAGCAGGAGGAGGAGAAGAAGCCCAAGCAGCAGAAGCAACTGGACGAGGAGGAGTCGCTGCTGCGCCGCTTGAACGAACGCCAGTTGCAGACGGACATTGAGTTGGATACAACGCTCATGCAGGATATCGTGGACTTTGCGCTCCAGGACAGCTGCGACGTAGAGACGGTGCGACGTGCTATGTACTGTCAGATGCAGCGCTTCCAAATGCGTCTGGCCGGGCTGCAGCTAGTGCAACAGCTGCTCGAGCTGCACGGCCTGCTCGATGCCGGCCAGTATAGTCTGCTAAATGGCTATCTGGGGCTGCATCTGAAGTCGGCAGCCAGTGGAGCGTCGCCGCAGCATGTGCTCGGCCAGCTGAATATGGTAAGCGCGTACCAGAAGGCACGCCTCCTGCTCGCCCAGTCGCGGGTTCTCGATTGGGCTGTGCGCGAGCTGCGTCGCCTGGTCAACCAGGAGCAGCAGGGCGCTGCTCGTGGCAAGGACAGCTGCAATTTGAGCACATATGTGTTGCTCAAGCGCTTGCCGCGTGCTCGTTTCCTGATCAGCGTTTTCGGGCTGTTGGCCAAGGAACTGGGCGCCAATGAGCTGGGACTACTCATCAACTCCGGCCTGCTGGGCACCGTTCTGGGTCTGTTGGCCCAGACGGGCGGCGAGGGCAACGTCAAATCGAACAACTGTGAGCTGAGCGTCCTGTACGAGGACAGCGTGCTGAAGCAGAAGTGCAGCAAGGCGCAGCTGAGCGGACCGGATCTGGCCAAGCTCATGAAGATCGGCACGCGCATTGTGCGTGGCTCCGACTGGAAGTGGGGCGATCAGGATGGCAATCCGCCGGGTGAAGGACGAATCATCAGCGAGGTGGGCGAGGACGGGTGAGTAGACGAGCAACAGCTGCCTGAGCTCCCTTTCTAATGATTCTCCTCAACAGGTGGGTGCGCGTCGAGTGGTATACGGGCGCCACCAACTCCTATCGCATGGGCAAGGAGGGCCAATATGATCTTCAATTGGCGGACAGTGCTTTGAATGTGGCCTCGCCAACAGAGCCGGAACGCGAAGAGCTTGGCACATTGGAGCCACCGCCCAGCAGCGAATCGCATCCCACAAAACTCTTGAGGCACTGTGCCGCCAAGCTCCTGCAAATCCTGGCCGTGGGCAGTGGCCTGCACGGCGCCCAGCTGGACAAATATGCGTTGCGTGGCATCACTAGCATGTTTCGTGCTATGGTCGATCCGAAGCCAGGGCTGGCCAATGTGGTGCACTGCCTCAACTGGCTGAATCTGGGCTTTATACGTGCCATATCGGGTGAGGCACTTGCATGACACGACGATGACCATATCTATATTTATTAAATTTCGGTTTTTATTATCTAGGTGATTGTCCGCGCCTGTGCCTGGAGCTGAGCACCCCGAATTGGCTGTCTCATTACTTTGTGCTGCTGGAGCAGCCAGCGGGCTCTGAACGTGGCGTATATCGGCAGCTGCACTGTCTGCGCCTGATGCAGTGCATCCTCAGCTCATGGGGTGTGGAGCAAGAGCCGCGCATGGCTGGACTAGTGCGTCAGCTCTTTGCCACGCTCGGACGCATCACGTTACATTGTCCGGGCGATGTGACATTACAGCCAGTGCAGGAAGGGGGCAAGGCGCGAGTCCTGCTAACGGCCTCTCACTCGGGCAGCGTGGCTGAAGAGCTTGTGGCCCTGTTGCGTCGCCTGCACACGCTGCCGCATTGGAATGCGGTCATCAATTCGTTCCTGGCACAGAAACTCTGCGTCGCCGCCGAACTGCTGCAGGGCGAATCGCAGCTGCCGCAGACGCCGCTGGACACGGAGCAGGGTCTGGTGCTGGGCGTGCTGAGCGCCATGGGTGGCTACGATCTGCGGCCGCGTGTCGGTCTGCATTGCTTCCACGAGGGTAGCCACATGATCATAGCCAGCTTCACCCACAAAGGCCGCTGCCTTCTGGCCTACAGCGCTCCGCCTGCACTCGCCAATCTAGCGCAGGGATTGGTGAAGGTGCCATTGGCGACGGTGCTGCCACAGCTGGATCATAGTGTGTTCAGCCTGACTCGTTTGCCTATGAACGAAATGCTGCTTAATGCCTGGACCGTGCTGCTTTATGGCGCTGCCAACCCCAGTTTCAGCGCCGGCAACTGGGAGTTTCTCAATTCGGGCGAGGGCAAATTGGACGTGCGCCTGCTGCGCAGCCAACAGCTCCAGCTGGCGGTGCTGCACACGAACGGAGTGTTATATCGCCACCAAGCGGCACTGCGCAAAATTCTCAAGCAGCGGGCGCCGGCCGGTGTCTACAGCAGCAACGAATGCAGCGAGGAGCCAGAGGCGGAGGTGACCAACGAGGATCAGCAATCGGAGCAAACGGAGGGCAACAACAGCAGCAATGGAAACAACAACAACAGCAATAACACTAGCCACAATAATACGGCCAACAGGTAAGGAATGTTTGTATTGCTGGACAGAATTTGGTCTCTAATTGTCCCTCTCTCTCTCTCTCTCGCCCTCTATCCCCGCAGCAATCAACCATCGGAGCAGCTGCTCATTCAGTGCCTCCTACTGCGCGCCACACAGCCATCACCAGTGAAGGCGTGCTATAGCTATACGGATCTAGCCACAGCGGCGCTCAATTGCGTCCAGACGCTAGCCACCCAAGCGCATCAGCAGCTCAACGTGGAGAACGTTCTGCAGCCGATGCATCTGGCCAGTCCGGCACAGCCGACCATGGTACATGGCATCGCTGTTTACAATGTGGCCAAGGAGCAGACAGCACCCGCAGAATCCGATCAGCTCAACCAGGCTACGCCGCCAGCTAGCGATGCGCAGCTAATTGAGCAGATCATGGAAATGGGCTTCACGCGACGCAATGTGGAGCTGGCCCTGAGGCAGTTGTCGCTGCAGGCGGAGGCTGTGCCAACGCCAGAGCAAATCGTGCAATGGATACTGGAGCATCCGGATGTGTGCGCGAATACCATCGATGTGGAGGCAGTAGAGCCGACAGCGGCAGCCGCAGCGAACGGCAACAGCAGTCGCAGCAGCAGCAGCACCACAACCACTAGCACTACCAGCAGTAATAGTGGCACCAGCACCACCTCATCATCCTCCGACACGGTCGAGGATCAGCAACAGCTGCAAGTGCAAAAATTCGACACACGCAAAGATTTTCCCACGGCTGATCACTATGCGCTCTATGTGCGTGGCTTGGTACGACCTGGCATGCTGGTGCGCTGCTGTCGCGACTTCGAGGAGATCAAGCAAGGCGACATGGGCACTGTGCTCATTGTGGACACGGAGGGACTGCACGATCTGAATGTGCAAGTGGACTGGCGCAATCATGGCAGCACCTACTGGGTGTGCTTCGTGCACATCGAACTGGTCGAATCGGCTCAGCCTGGAGCACATTTATTACCATTGCCACGCCCACCGCCGCCCATAGCTGTGGGTGCCCGGGTGAGACAACTGATGCGGCTGGGTGGCTCACGGAGTCACCTAGAATACGGACTGGTGACGGCCATGCGTGGCAAGCAGCTGACAGTCGAGTTTCCCGACCAACCCAACTGGCAGGGTCACATCAACGATGTGGAGCCGAGTCCCACAGCGGCCGCAGCAGCAGCAGCGGTTGCCACAGCACCAGCACCCACTACGGCAGCGGCGGCTCAAACGGACCTCATCGAGGATTGGTCGCGTTGCATACGTTCGCTGAGCGTGAGCTCCAATGAGGCGGCGGCCAAGCATCTGCTCGACGGCAGTGGGCTAGCCTGGCAGAGCTGCTCGAGCGGCGCCTGCCGACATTGGATACGTCTAGAGTTGCACGATCGCATCCTGGTACACAGTCTGGCGTTGCGTGTCAGCCCTGAGGATCATTCGCACATGCCATCGCTGGTGGAGGTGCGCGTGGGCGACTGCATCGACAGCCTCAAGGAATACACCTGGGTGCCGGTGGGATCGGTCGACACTCGGGTCGTGCTCATGCAGCAGGCGGTTTGTTATTATCCCTGGATCGAAATTGTGATCAAACAGTGTCAGAACAATGGCATCCAGTGCAAGGTGCACGGCATCGATTTTGTCGGACGCCGTCAGCAACCGGACATCCAGCATATGCTGGCCAATGCCCAGTTCTTGGCCTGTGAGTATGGCGGTACGAATGGAGGCGCGGCCGGTGCAGGAGCAGGCGCAGCAGCATTGCCAACCATTGCAGCAACGGCCGCAGGAGCCGGAGGTAGCGGAGCAACAGCCGGTACTTCAACCAGTGCGCCAACGACTGAAAGTCTAACGGGACATGCCGAACAGGAGCTACCCTGCACTGTCATGGTGTGGGGCCTCAACGACAAGGAGCAGCTGGGCGGTCTGAAGGGCTCCAAGGTTAAGGTGCCCACCTTCTCGCAGACAATAAGCCGCCTCCGTCCCATTCACATTGCTGGCGGCTCGAAATCACTCTTCGTGGTGAGTCAGGATGGTAAGGTGTACGCCTGCGGCGAGGGCACTAATGGACGTCTTGGCCTCGGTGTCACGCACAATGTGCCGCTGCCTCATCAGCTGCCGGTTTTGCATCAGTATGTGGTGAAGAAGGTGGCGGTTCACTCTGGCGGCAAGCATGCGCTCGCCCTGACGTTGGACGGCAAGGTCTTCAGTTGGGGCGAGGGTGAGGATGGCAAACTCGGGCACGGCAATCGCAGTACGCTGGACAAGCCGCGACTAATAGAAGCGTTGCGTGCTAAGAAGATACGGGACATCGCTTGCGGCTCCTCTCACTCGGCGGCCATTAGCAGCCAGGGCGAGCTCTACACCTGGGGCCTTGGCGAGTACGGACGACTGGGCCACGGAGATAATGCCACGCAATTGAAGCCAAAGCTTGTGGCTGCACTCAGTGGACGTCGGGTCATCCAAGTGGCCTGCGGTAGTCGCGATGCCCAGACGCTAGCGCTGACCGAGGACGGTGCCGTCTTCAGCTGGGGCGATGGCGACTTTGGCAAGCTGGGACGCGGCGGCAGTGAGGGTTCATCGACGCCGCACGAGATCGAGCGGCTGTCTGGCATCGGAGTGGTACAGATCGAATGCGGCGCCCAGTTCAGTTTAGCCTTAACGCGAGCCGGTGAGGTCTGGACTTGGGGCAAAGGAGACTACTATCGCCTGGGCCATGGCGGAGATCAGCATGTTCGTAAGCCTCAGCCCATTGCCGGACTGCGTGGACATCGCGTCATACATGTAGCTGTGGGTGCGCTCCACTGCCTGGCCGTAACGGATACGGGTCAGGTGTATGCCTGGGGCGACAACGACCATGGCCAACAGGGCAGCGGGAATACGTTTGTGAACAAGAAACCGGCCCTGGTGATCGGCTTGGATGCGGTCATCGTGAATCGGGTGGCATGCGGCAGCTCGCATTCCATGGCCTGGGGTCTGCCCAATGCCAGTTTGGATGAGGAGAAACGAGGCCCGGTGCCATTCGGCAGCACTCGGGATCCGCTCGGTGGCAGCAGTCTGGGCATCTATGAGGCGGAGACACAGCAGCACACGCACACCACGCCGGATGTGGCCGGCAAGCCGGACGTAAGGCCGAGCACCTCGGCTGCAGCAGCGGCGGCAGCAGCAGCTGCTGCGGCTGCTTCGTGTTCCGGTTCTGGATCGTGCTCTGGCTCATCTCTGGCTAGTCTGAGCGAGAGCCTGGCATTGGAGACGCCAGCAGCGCGTCAAGCGGCACTGGGACATGTGTTGCGCGCAATGAGCATCTTGCAGGCGAGGCAGCTCATTGTTGCCGCACTCACCAGTCACAGCAAGGTCAACTACAAGGAGTCGGCGGCCAGGCACGCCGGCGCGCACATCGAACTAGAGGAGCAGCTGAATACGGCAGCGGGAACTGGGAGTGGAACAGCAACACAAACGACAACGGCAGCAGCAGCAGCCGCCGCAGTGGGAGCTACCATGATCGCTCAGGGCGGAGGTGAGGCGCCAGCGGATGCCAGCGATGTAGAGCAACAGGCGCAGCACAGTCCAGAGGAGATACCAGGACTGCCGGCCACAGTGCTGAGCTCGGGACTGAGCGCCTTCCAAAGCTTGACCGGCTCACTGTCCATGTCGGGCATGTCGGCGGGCTCCCATTCGCGGATGTCCGCTAGCGCGATGTCTGTGATGGCCGCCACGATGACGCAGCAGGAGGAGATGCTGGCCCAATTCAGTCACAATCATGGACTGGATGATTTCGGTGGCCTGCTGCAGGAGGCGGAGGCGAAAAGTCTGGTGGAACTGCTTAAGCTGGCGGTGTGCGGACGCTGTGGTCCACCCAGCACAGCCCAGACAATAGCCGAGACCCTAATCTCGCTGAGCAACAATGCGGGCATTGCGGCCATGCTGCTGGAGACGTGCATCACGGAGCTGGAGGATCTTTGCACGTCGCGTCACTGCCTGGGCAAGCTGCCCAAGCCGGTTATGCAGGAGAGCAGCCATCCTTACGTGGACAATATGAATGTGAGTGGAGTGGTCCGCATTCCAGGAGCCGAGATGTTACGCATCGAGTTCGACAGCCAATGCAGCACAGAGAAACGCAACGATCCGCTAGTGATCATGGATGCAGCGGGCCGCATGTTGGCTATGCGCTCCGGCCGTGAATTCGCCCACTGGGCACCCGAAATCCGGGTCCCTGGCGAAGAGCTGCGCTGGAAATTCTGCTCGGACAGCTCGGTAAACGGCTGGGGCTGGCGCTTCTGGGTGCATGCCATCATGCCGGCTGCTACGCTGGGCGAGAGCGGCTCGGATCGCGCCGTATTGTCACAGCCATCGATGGCGCTCGTCATGGCACTGCTCGATGCACGGCTTGCGCCACGTCAGCCCCAGGTGCTGCTCCGGTTAGCCGCAGCGCTGGCTGCCTGTGCTCAACTGGGTGCCCTAAGCACGGCCCAACGCATTTGGGCGCTGAAGAAGCTACATGCGGTGCTGCTGCTGGAGCAGGCGCCCAAGCCACAGGAACCAGCCTTGGCCGCCATATTGATGCCCCTGATCCCGGAGCTGCTGCGACAGTACGAGTATGAGGAGCCGCAGGTGAGAGGAGGCATTCATCTGATGCACTCGGATTATTTCAAGACACTGGCGGCCCTCGCGTGCGACATGCAGCTGGATGCCGCGCTGCCCACCACAAGCATTGGAGGCTGCGGCAGCAGTACGAGTGGTACTTGTACTGGAGCTGGGACTGTGTCTGGAATTGGAGTTGGTGGCGGCGGCAGCAGCAGCAGTCTCAACTCGAATGCCTCGGGGGATTTGCACAAGTGGGCGTGGTTCAAGCGCTACTGCATTGCGGTGCGTGTGGCCCAAGCGCTGATCAGACGCACAGAGCTGCCACGTCAATTTTGCCTGGAGGTACGCAAGAAGTTCGCTGAGATGCTGCCGGCACCAACGCCCACTACAACCGGTGGCTGTCAATCTCCGGGCGCCTCTCTAATCAACTCGACCACATCGCTGTCTTCAAGCACGGTGAGCAATGCATCCGCCACGGACCAACAGCAACAACAGATGCAGGCGCAACAGCTGGCACAGCAGGAGCTGATGTTGATGGAGCAAATGCAGCCGTTGCAGATACTGATGCATGAGGATCACACACTTTTCCAGGCACCACACGATGCCCAGCTGCTGCAGTGGCTCAATCGTCGGCCAGACGATTGGGCTCTAAGCTGGGGCGGCGCCAGTACCATTTACGGCTGGGGCCACAATCATCGCGGACAACTGGGCGGACTGGAGGGCAGCAGGATCAAGACGCCCACGCCCTGCGAGGCGCTCAGCCTGCTGCGTCCGGTGCAGCTCGCTGGCGGCGAGCAATCCCTGTTTGCCGTTACGCCGGATGGTAAGCTGTTCGCCACGGGTTATGGCTCCGGCGGACGCCTGGGTGTGGGTGGCAGCGACTCGTGGGCCATACCCACGCTCCTCGGCTCCCTGCAGCATGTGTTCGTCAAGAAGGTGGCCGTCAATTCCGGCGGCAAGCATTGTCTCGCCCTGACCACCGACGGCGAGGTCTACGCCTGGGGTGAGGGCGAGGACGGCAAGCTAGGACACGGTAATCGCATGAGCTACGATCGACCCAAACTGTTGGAGCATCTCAATGGCATGAGCGTGGCGGACATTGCCTGCGGGAGCGCTCACTCGGCGGCCATAACGGCCAGTGGACACGTTCTGACCTGGGGCAAGGGTCGGTACGGTCGACTGGGACATGGTGACTCTGAGGATCAACTGCGACCAAAACTGGTGGAGGCGCTGCTGGGCTATCGTGCCATTGATATTGCCTGCGGCTCGGGCGACGCCCAAACGCTGTGCATCACTGACGATGACAATGTCTGGAGCTGGGGAGACGGTGACTATGGCAAGCTGGGACGCGGCGGCAGCGATGGCTGCAAGTTGCCCTACAAGATCGAGAGTCTCGCCGGTCTGGGCGTCATTAAGGTGGAATGTGGCTCGCAGTTCTCCGTGGCGCTAACTAAATCCGGCGCTGTCTATACCTGGGGTAAGGGCGATTTCCATCGCCTTGGCCACGGATCAGTGGATCATGTGCGGCGACCCAAGAAAGTGGCTGCGTTGCAGGGAAAGAAGATCATCTCGATTGCGACAGGATCGCTGCACTGCGTCGCCTGCAGCGATACCGGCGAGGTCTTCACCTGGGGCGACAATGACGAGGGCCAGCTAGGCGATGGCACCGTGACGGCTATACAGCGGCCACGCCTGGTCGCCGCCCTCCAAGGCAAGCACATTGTGAAGGTCACATGTGGATCGGCTCATACGTTGGCCCTCTCTACGTCGCAGCTGAGTGAGCGACTGCGTCCGCTGCCCAATCCGCCGCTCGAATATGATTTGGTGCGTGATCTTCCGCCGGAGGCGCTGCACGCCCGGCTTATCCTACTGCACCACTTCTCGGAACTGCTCTGCCCCTGCCTGGCAATGCTGCCCATTGCGGGAGACCTGAGTCTGGGCGCTCTGAAGGACGTGCTCGTCTACAACATCAAGGAGGCCGCATTCCGCAAAGTTATCCAGACAACAATGGTGCGAGACAAACAGCATGGACCCGTCATCGAGCTGAATCGCATCCAGGTCAAACGCTCGCGTAGTCGCTGCAATGGATTGGCCGGTGTTGATGGCATGAAGAGCGTCTTTGGCCAGATGGTGCAGAAGCTGCCGTTACTCACCCAGGAATCGCTCGCATTGCCCCATCGCGTGTGGAAGGTCAAGTTTGTGGGCGAAAGCGTGGACGACTGTGGCGGCGGCTACAGCGAATCCATTGCGGAGATGTGCGACGAGTTGCAGAATGGCAGTGTTCCACTGCTTATCAGTACACCCAATGGCCGCGGCGAGGCGGGTGCTAATCGCGATTGCTTCTTGCTAGATCCGACCCTGACATCCGTCCTGCAGATGAACATGTTCCGGTTCCTGGGCGTACTCATGGGCATAGCCGTACGCACCGGATCGCCGCTGAGTCTCAAGTAAGTACAGATGGAATTATTGACATGCATTTCTGATTTACTCCTAATTTGTTTCCCTCCTCCAGCTTGGCGGAACCCGTGTGGCGACAGCTAACTGGCGAGCCCCTGCGACCCACCGATCTCACCGAGGTGGATCGCGACTATGTGGCCGGCCTGCTCTGCATACGCAACATGGACGACGACACAAAGTTGTTCAATACGCTGGAGCTGCCATTTTCGACATCGTCGGCGCGCGGGCACGAGGTGCCGCTGTCAACCCGCTATACGCACATCTCGCCCAGAAATCGTGCGGAATACGTGCGTCTGGCACTCGGCTTTCGGCTGCATGAGTTCGACGAGCAGGTGAAAGCGGTGCGGGATGGCATGTCCAAGGTTATCCCTGTGCCCCTGCTCTCGCTCTTCTCGGCCGCCGAGCTGCAGGCCATGGTCTGTGGCTCTCCAGACATACCGTTGGGGCTGCTCAAGTCGGTGGCCACCTATAAGGGATTCGATCCCAGCTCGGCGCTCGTCGGCTGGTTCTGGGAAGTCATGGAGGAGTTTACCAACCAGGTAAGTTCAATAAATATAAATGTCAATTTGATTTAGTTGCTAATATATCTCTCGTCTTAGGAACGTTCCCTGTTTCTGCGTTTTGTCTGGGGCAGAACGCGACTGCCGCGCACCATAGCCGATTTCCGTGGACGGGACTTTGTGCTGCAGGTGCTCGAAAAGAATCCGCCCGACCATTTTCTCCCCGAAAGCTACACCTGCTTCTTTCTGCTCAAAATGCCACGCTACTCCTGCAAGGTAACCTCCAAATAATGAAATCCTATCCAGAAATGTTGACTAATCAATAATCCATCCCCTCTAGGCTGTACTGCTGGAGAAGCTGAAATATGCGATTCATTTCTGCAAGAGCATCGATACCGATGAATATGCACGCGTGGCCATGGGCGAACCCACCGAGGCAACTGGCAGCGAGGACAACAGCGATCTGGAGTCCGTTGCCAGTCATGATGGCTAAAACCACTATCGATAACCAAAACTTATCGAGCATTGAAATTAAAAACGACAAAAATAACCCGCTGCTTCTGCTACTGCTGCTTAACATACTATCAACGCAACGCACTTCAAACGCATTAGATTAGATGTTTAGCTGATTAATCGATTAGTCGATTGACTGCTTGGCAATTTGCACATACTGCAGCAGATAGTCAAAGATACCCAATCACATACATACACCCACTGAAGCACATACAGTTTGCGAGATGGCAAGAGAGAGAAAGAGAAGGCACAATGGAGGAGGAGTAAAATACTGGAAGACTTCCAGTGGAAACTGTAGATTAGCCGATGCGACACACGAAACCAAAAAGCAAAATAAGCAAATGTTAAATGTTATTTCCATATTGCATAAATGTTAGTTAAAAACAAGTCCAAACACACACATACTCATATATATGATGTATGAGCACATCATGAATCTCTATATATATATATACATATGCATAATTATGCTTACCTAGCTTACAGTTGGCAGGAGGCAGTTCCTGCCTGCCTCCATGCAGTTGATAAGATATTGATATTAATTACGAATATTGATTATTGATAAATGCTATAATATAATAATGATAATGATAGACGATAATATGCTAATGATGATCAATTCTAGTTGTGTGTTTTCAGCAAAATCTCAAACGAAAAAAAAATTAAAAATACATCATCTGAACTTAAAATTAAATTGCAAACAAAAATTTAATTGTTTATTTATTTTGTGAGAATGTTGAGGAAGGGCGATTTGCAAGTAAAGTCAAAAGGATCCTGGAAGACGATAAGTTATTTATATACCCTGCCTTACCACACATTGAGGGAAATTTGAAAATACGTTAAAATACAAAGTCAGAAGAATCTCAACAATCGATACTTTATATCGAGTCACACCTCTGCTTTAGCTTTAGCACCCCAACCGATTGAGGGAAATTTAGGCTTTAGAAGAATTTTAAAACTGTAACAACGTTAGGGATGGACAATTTGCATGCAAAGTGCAAAGGATCTTAGCAAACGATAGCTTATTTATATCGATATACGATCGAGGGAAATTTAGGCTTTAAATGAATTCGCATTCAAAAATTAATTAGAAAAATTGACTAAATCAAGTTATTGTCATCAAGCTCAGAATAGTTGTTGAACTATTCAAGCACCCATAAAAGAAATTTCACTTTTTATTCTGTGTCAATAAATATAGTAGAAATGGTTAGTTTTGTTATGTGGTCTAGACTTGAGCAATTTTTGCTGCCGTTTAATTTAATAAACAGTTGGTTTTGATTGCATTGAGAATTTTGATAGATATATAAGCCGTTAACCACGGTTTAGCACCAATAAATTTTAATCCCCAAAGTCCTCGAAGAACATCTCCGATGCAAAGTCGTCTTCGAAGCAGCGATACCTTGGCTTCGGTTGCGACTGTGGCTGCGCCTGTGCCTGGGACATGGAGGTGGGCTGCACTTTCGGCTGTGGTTGCTTTTGCAGCTGAGACAGAGTTTCGGGTTCCGTTTGCGTTTGCGTTTGTGCCGCGCCCGCCAACTCTGCCAGCTCGGCCAACTCGATCGCCGTATCGGGATCGCTGCTGGTATTGCTGGGCACACAGGAGCGCGGTGCAGTGCGTCGCTGCCGACTGAGCAGCTGATTGTCGGGGTCATAGTCGCTGCCTTCATCGTCCAACTGGTCGCTGGCATCGATAGCACCACCTGAAACGCTCGGCACCACTGGCGGCGCCACGGCGACGCCAGAAGGATTGGGCATTGATTTTGTGCTGCAGTTGGAATTATCGTCAGTGTCGAGGCAGCGGGTGCCGCCAGAGGCCGTGTCGCCAATAACGGCGCCAATCACATTGCGCAGCACCCGGGAGGCCGCCTCGTGCATCTGTGTGATGAGCTCACGTGCCGGATGCGCCTCATCCATATTTTCCGGGCGGCTGGCAGCGAAGTTCGTTTGCGGCTGGTGCTGCGCCTGTGTCTGGGGTTGTGCCTGCTTCTCTGGATGATGCTGCGTATGCTGTGGCTTGGACGCATCGCAAGGGCATTTGCGACGCTTCGGCGCCTCGCACTTGCCCGATGCCGAACCTGATGGAGGCGGCGGCGGTGGTGGCTCTTTCGAGCAACGATCTTCACGTGGTTTGCGCTCACGGCAAACGCTGCAGTCGCGACCGTTTGCCGCCTGCTTCTTCTTTTTCGGGTCGCAACTGCAGTCCTTGCCCTCCGCCTGCTGGGCCTTGCCCTCCGCGGGCTGGCCCTTACCTCGGCGCACGCGATAGAAGAGATAGACGAGCGCCAGTGTTGCATATGTGGCCTTCGCAACCTGCAGCAGCAGCAGCAGCAGAGGCAGAGGCAGTTCAAAAGGACAGACAGTTAGCTAAGGATTTGATTACGCGATCTGTCTACTCACATTCGCACGGCCGCTCATTGTTGAGCCATTGAAATACTTCTTAAAGCCATCGGCCATCGCGAATAACAGCTATTAGCTTCCGGGTTTTAGTCTTATCTATGTTTTCCAAAATATGGGTTGGGATGTCTGGGTCCGGGCCGGGTCTGAACTGAACTGTCCTGTCTCAAAAATGAGCTGAGCCAAATGTCAATCAGAGGCCTACTAAGTTTTTTGCTTCAGAAGCAACGGCAAATCAGAGTAATTTATTCCATTATATAGGACTAGCAGATACTCTGTGAAATCAAATTTTGATCTGTATTGAATGATGATGGAATGCTGCCCAGAACCGGATTCCTATAAAATAGTGACCACATGATACTACAAATTTCATAGACTTCTAGGCTACTCATCCAGAGTATAGACCAATAGACCTAGGCTCTACTGGACTCTGCTCCTCTACGTACGTAGAATACCAACAGATTTTGCTATTAGAGTCGGTCTATTACTTCGTTTTATACGCTGAACCATTGAAAAGATAATGATGGAGGCGTGGCATGAGTGGATTTGATAGCAGAACTTTCTAGATAGAAAATATTTTGATAATAAATATATTTGAACATATCCCTACGCCCTGCTTTAAACACTGTCCGTGCAACGTCATAGCGAATTGAATCCATTTAGAATTCGCAACTAGTTCATTCAAGGCAAATGAAATGCATTGCTTGAACTGCAATTTAGTTTTTATTAACAGTTGAAGACATAACACAAGAGATTTAGTTAAACGCTTAACGTCCAAGCTGTTTGGCAACCCGAAACACGAATGGAAATTGCTGATGGAGACTTAATGGGGACATCGAACAGAACTAATGCTGCTTAGCAATTAGAGGAGCAGCTTCTGCTGGCAGCCTTTGCAATACTGAAAGGCCTCGCGACGCTTGGCATTGCGACGACGCATCTTGACCAGCACATAGATGAGACCCACCGATGCCCAAGTGGCCTTGGCAACCTGTCACATCATACAATATTCAGTTAGTTATAGTTTATGAGCGTTAAGAGAACTAATGGACTTACGTTGGCGCGTCCGCGCACTGTTTGGCTATCGAAGATCCGGTTGAACTTGAAAAAGTCCGACATCGCGTGTAGAGGGATGAGTTTGTATCTAGAAGAGGAGACTATACCTTGACCAGATATGTATGAGTGTACAAATCTATCTGTTTTTATGTGTCTTTATGTGTTTGTGTTTGAATCGAAATTCAAGCAGCTTACTCGTCAGACTTTTGTTGTGTTGTAACACTTGGACAGCTCTGTGTGAGGAGACATTTTAAGCAGGGCCTACTTCAATTTGAAAGGAAAGTCCTTTTGAGATGATCACAAATATGTTAAGGCTATGTAACCTATCTCCACTAATGGGCAGCTCGTTAGATATTGTGCGATTATAATGAGTATATTCATAATATATTGAGCGATTATTATAGACCCCTGAGTGTGTATTAAATAAATAACTCTATAATTCAGGTAGAGTTCTAATGATGATATATTTGCATTTGAAAGGTTTTAATAATGGGGCAATTTCTGCTAAAGTTTTCATTGTGCAATTGGATTGCATTCATGTCAACTGAAGCGAGAAAACAACGAGAGCGAGGGAGGGAGAAGTAAATATAGAAGAGTGGAGGGAACTAGATAGAGATGCAAAGAAAAGGTACGTAATAAGGTAAGGAATCATAGGTATAGTCAGGTTAGAGCTAAAAGCTTGGGAGATAAACGAAGCGAATATTGGTCTATTTAAATTATATGTAAATAGAATAAAATAGAGGATACCAAGGCTGAACCCTAATGAAGAACTAGAAACATTGCTTTAGCTAGTCCTTACTAAGGCTTAAACAAAGAGAGAAGCAAACGAGGAAGTAAAGGTGAAATTGCAGGATACTTGACTCTGCGGCCAGACCCCAAATATCGACTAACTTTGTGTGGCCAATTCGGGATCCCGCAAGCGCCTGATTTCCCCTTCGCATGGAGCTGCAATTGCAGTTCGCTTGTAGTTCATAGCTATCTAAAGCGTAAAGATCTTGTTGACTCTTGCGTGCTAAGCTAAATTAAAATATTTGTTTTGCAAGCAGACAAACAAACAGAGAGAGAGAGAGAGATAGAGAGAGAAACCAAACGAAAGAGGGAGGGAGAGTGAGAGAGCGAGAAAGGCGTAGCTGGAGGCGGTTAATTATAGTTGTAATGACCGTAATGACGATGATGAACGTTTAACAATGAGGCGTTTGGTTGAACTACTCACTGTAGTTGACCCACAGATGGTCCTACCCGAATGTGGCGTGCCCCAAGAACACCTGAAATACAATTGAGTAATCCTTAGTGGGAGAGACAATTGACAATTGTCAATTGGCAATTGGCAATTGTCATTGGTACAAATGGCAAATGTCTGGTATTAGAGCTAGTAATGAACCGCCCGGGGGTTGGACTGTTGCAACGGTCACTCATTTGAATATTGATGCAAATGTCAATATAAATGTGGGGGAATATCTTGGATGTATCAGATCAGATCAGATCAGTTGAAAGAGTCGCGATGAAATATCTACAGCTTGTAATCGGAAGTCTATTGCTCTGTCTGCCTTTCTGTCGTTCAGGGGTAGGATATGGACAGGATATACGAAAAGGATTCAATTAAAAATATCGAAAATTTGCAGGCCACCGAGGATCAGATGTGGGCAGCCGGCAAGCTAATGCGTGATGTTTGTCTGCCCAAATTTCCAAAGATCACCCCGGAAATAGCTGATAGCATACAGAAGGGAAATCTGCCCGACGACAAGGATGCGAAGTGCTACATCAACTGCGTCATGGAAATGATGCAAACGGTGAGTAGGAAGAGATCAGAGGAGAGACAGAGTTAAGCGAGATTAACGACAGATTGTTCCATTCGCATAGATGAAGAAGGGCAAGTTTATGGTGGACTCGACGCTCAAGCAGGTGGAACTCCTGATGCCAGAAAGCTACAAGGCGTCCTATCGCAAGGGAATCAGCGACTGCAAGGATGCAGCCGTTGGCATCAAGAACAACTGCGATGCAGCACACGCGCAGCTCAGCTGCTTCCGCAGCAAGATTGAGATCTTTGTGTTTCCCTAATCGAACATGATGATGACGACGAGTTTATAGAGTATATATAGTTATATATATATTACGCTCCAGTGGCTCACGAATAAATGTTCGATTTACACCGTCAATTGTGGCGCATTTTGATTGGTTTCCATGGGCGCAGATCCAATCTCTGCTTTTGTAGCTACAAGCGAACGGAATGTCAATCGGCGAATTGCAATCAAGTTGTGTGGCTATAAAAGCAATTCCAAACGGGATTAGTTATATTTGTAGAGAAAGAGATGATGATGATGCTGCAACGGACCTGTCTGACTATATTGCTGCTGGCGCTGCTTAATCTGGCTCAGGCCGAAGACCAAAAGGAGGAGGACTCATCGATGACGCTCAGCGAGGTGGTCGAAATGGTTGAACCCTTTGGCAATGGCTGTGAGCCCAAGCCGGAGCGAAGTAAGTGTTTGCCAATTGTTTGCCCCAATGAATCCTTGGCGAATCCAAACCAATCCAATTCACTCCTGGCCAGGCCACATTGAGGAGATGGTGCTGAACAAGGAGGATGCTTCGCACGAGAGTAAATGCTTCCGACGTTGTATGCTGAAACAATTCGAAATAATGAGCGAGGGCCAGATGCAGTTTGATGAGACCAAGACAATGGACATGATGAACATGATGTTCCCCGAGAAGGAGGCCAATTCCAAAACCATTGTAACAAAATGCAATCAGGCGGGCAATGGCCTAACCGATGAGTGAGTACAAAACTTTGCTTCCTATTCCCCTGACTAGCCCTAATCCACACCTTCCTTTCCGATCAGGTGCGAGGTATGCCACGCCATATCGATGTGTATGTTGCGCGAAATGCGCGCCGCCTCCTACAAGATACCTGATGTCAAGGAGTAGAGGATGCTCTCCACCTACTCCACTTAACAATTTGTCTCCTTTTTTTTTTTTATTTGTATTTGTATTTGTATTTGTTTAATTCCCAACATTCATTTATAGAGCTCGCTGTCCTGGTTCCTGGACATGCACAGACAAATAAAACGAGCAGCCATTAGCAGCAGCAATCAAAGCTTTTTGGGATTGGGATTGAGATTTGGGTGGCGATGAGCCGTTGTGAACCATATTAGGACTTAGGCTCACCAAGGCTCACCAGAGCGCTCCACAGCTCACCAGAACAGCTTCACCCGATTACGCTCCATTTGCTTGCCGATGCATTGATTGAGCTGATGCGCAGCCTCGCAAGGCTTCTGTGTACTGACAGCTCGATTGCAGCTTTGGGCGAGGCTACAGCTTATTGCAATGGCCACCTTGTTGTCCTCGGTGACCAGGCTGGTTAGCTGCTCCACCCGGCGCAGGTTCAGCTTGTTGGTGCTGCCATCCATCTGCAACAGGGAGACGAGTTAGACGGCCTCAATTTGCTAACCTATTTGACTTACAATTTGTATGCCCTTTAGGACGCACTCGAGCAGGCATTTCTCCTTCTCGGTGGGATTTGGTTCTCTGATTAGGGAACGCTGCGCAGCCGGCATTTTCAGCTGCTGCAGGCAGCTCTTCTTCGTCCGTTCGATCATCTGCTGCACCTCGGGCAGATTACGATCGAGCAGCATCACCAACGGCTCACTGCTTCGTCCTCCAAACAAACGCGTCAAATCAAACTGGGGCAGCTGCGGCGTCTTGGTCTGTGCCGTCACCATGCCGCACTGCATCCAAATGCAGCTGGCCAGCGCAAGCAGTGAGAGCAAAGTACTATGCATGATCTTGTGATTGAATCTGTTGGTCGCCAATTTGTTAGCATTCTCTTTTATATGGCTGAACTCTTGGAGAAACTTGACCTTTATTTTATTTTCGACCTCGACTTGTGCGTGGCCATTATGCTGACGCCGTCAAAGCTGCAATGTGTCGAAAGTTCAAGATTGATAAATTTCATTGTCATTGTTAATGCAGTCGCAAGTCGCAGATCACAATTCGCAAATAAACTAATTTTAAAACACGCAAATCAACAATAAATTCATATGCACTCACACACACATGCATGCATGCAAACGCACGTAGAATTGCAAATGTATTTAAAAACACTCGAGCTGCACTATTACTAACTGTCAGAATTGCTATTGAGACGAATTCTATATTATTTACTATTTGAATATTTCAGCTTATTTATGACTCCTTCCGCTTCCAATTTCACTTCCACTTCCACAAATAAGTGCACTGCGCAGAATAATAACCGCAACAAAGTCAGAGTTGCAAAATTATAACGGGATCCCTTTGTGGGACCATTTTTGGCAGTGTGTAAGAGATAGCAATACTCATACATGTACATACATATGTATGTATGTGGATATACATACATATATGTAAATATTTATGTGGTTTACTACACACACATATTTACCTACTCACTTTTATATGTATGAAAAGCATTTTGTAAGCGAAATAGCGAACTGGCCGTTTGCAGTTTCTTGTATATGCACATGTGGTGGAAAGGGAAAGACTGAGTCGTGAGGTGCAAAGGTTTACAAGTGCGAATAAAAGAGAAACATAATAGCTGCGTTTATGGTTTACCACACACATACACACATAGATGCATATGCATTGCATACACAGATGTGCCAACAAATGTATGTGTGTGTGCGAACTTCTGTTCCTGCGTAGACGTACGTACATACATGCATATATACATACATACACAGTATGAAATTACATTCATAGATGTATGTACTATATGCGTACCTAAGACAGTTCCATTAAATTTGCTCACAAATTATAATTAAAATTCGAACAAGTTTTAAATGACAGCTTTTTAATAACGCTTTAATTTTCCACGAACACTTAATTTATCTGTAATTACCTAGTCTTAATTTCAAGATAATTTATTTTTAGCATTGAATTGACTCAATAATATGCCTATGCCTATTTTCTGAGAAAAATGCATTATGGTGTGCGAATAAATTTCGCGCTCACTATATGTGTGAATATGCCGGTTGCGTGCATTTCCAATTTGTTTCAATTCAACCAACAGTTTGGCTTTGCACTCTCTTTTGCTGTCTTGTACGCACACACACAGACACACACATGCACATTTGCATGAATTCGCCAATGTGCAATAGAAAGAGAATTGAAAATTTGGCAATTGCTTGTTATAAGTACATACATGTATGTACATACATATTTGAATATTTATCTCTAATTTCATATCTATCTGTTATTTTTAATAATTAACTTATTCATTATTGGCAGAGTATCTGACAGTCAAGGAACACAGGTGAAGTTTTGATTGATCGCTGTGAAAAGTCGAATTGATGATCTAGCTCATGTCAACTTTCGCGGTCACTGTTGCTATCTCTATCTCTCACATTGTAGGTGCTGAGCGGCTTCCTTTGGGGAATTTTATTTGATTTGTTTTGCAAGTCGAATTGCCAGTCCGATTTGATTTCATGTCAGTAACCAATTAAACACTTGATTATATATTAACAAAGGCACAGAAAGAGAGAGAGAGCGAGATATATAGATGGAGTGCAATAAGACGTTGCTTCTAGCGGATTTTTCACACGTAGCCCAGCGGAGGGCATCTCCGGCGTTTGCCCGTCCAGATTCAAGTGTCATGTGCTGCTCATGTAGTGCAACTGCATCCCACAGCAAATTGGCAATAATTGGAATTTAATTGCTATTAGCTGACACCTGGCCGAGAGCTGGAGACGTGGCGTAGCTTGTCTGACTGAAAATCAGCCAAGTCAAATCACAGATTCCGCCTATAAAATGCTGAAGTCACTCGCGGTTTGTATCCAAGTTGTAATCGTGTAGAGCATTAAACATGTCGCGTTTCGTGTGCCTCTCAGTGCTCGTGCTCCTGGCTGCAGTGGCCGTATCCTCAAAGCCGCAAGAGGAGGTCGACAAAGAGCACTTCAAAGAGCTGGCCGAGGAGTGCCAAACGGAGACGGGCGCCACAGATGGTCGGTGCATAGTTCAGCTCGCTGATTGTACATAGATTAAATAATCCATTTCATTGCAGAGGATCTGGAGCACATGATGAAGCATGAGCCAGCCGAGTCCCACGAGAGCAAGTGCATGCACGCCTGCATTCTGAAGAAGTTGGAGATTGTAAGTGGATGTCAAGCCAGCTGAGTGCATCCAAAACTAAGCTCCCACTCTTTGCAGATGAACGACGAGGGCAAGATGAACAAGGAGCACGCTCTGGAGATGGCCAAGGTGATAATCAAGGGTGATGCCGAAAAGGAAACCGCTGCCGCTGATGTTGTGGACAAGTGTGAGGCCATTGAAGTGCCCGAGGATCAGTGAGTTGTCCACATATATGTAACTAACGAAACATCGAAGCTAATCTCTGTCTTGGTCTCTCTCCAAACTCTATTCCAGCTGCGACGCTGCTGCTGCCTACGAAGAGTGCATTGTGGACTATATCCACGAGCATGGCTTATCCCTGGAGTAGCGCCACAACGAGCTGGAAACGAATATTGCAAGCGCCTCTCATGCTATATGATACACGACTCTCCTCTTTTTTTTTTTAATTATATATACATATATACTACTCTATATATACGTCTAGTTCCTAAGTGCATGTAAATAAATTACGACAACTGCAGTTCAATTTATAATTGTTTTTGTTAAGGAAAGAATCCCCTTAAATGTAGATGTTCCAAGTAAGGATTTAGTTTATATAACGCTTGTATAGCATGTTATGAAAATATTCTATTTTTTTATGTATGATCCCTTGATTAACTGATCTATGACATCTATAGAATCTACGACATCTATAGGATCTATCGCTTCTATATGACTTTCTATTAGAATTATCTTAGACTTTGCTCATGTAATACCCTTATATATGTAGCTGTGAAGAAGTGTTAGGGAAGTATCTAAAACAAAGTTTTATAAAGACTAAAAACTTCAAGAAACTGTTAAGCTCAGTTCAAATAATATCTGGACAACAAGAGTTAGCAGAGCTCGAGGTATCTCCCCACTCAAGATTTCTGTCTGAAAGCCCCAATAAACCACTTATGTATGTCGAAAGAAAAGAATGAATTTGTTTTGTTTTTAAATACGCGCTAGCTTACAAATTCTATTTATTATTTTATATATATATATATCTTTTTTTTTTTGCTTATTTTTCTTTTCTTTAAATATGTTTCGTCGTTTGCGTTCTGAAAAAAAACGTGCATAAACATGGAGATCTGTTTACACGTTGTTAGGACTTTCGATCTTATTTGCTAATAATTTGTAATACAATGCACTTGTTGTTGTTGTTGTTGGGATTGCCATTGGATGAAAACTGACTCACGGAGCAAACTTATGCATCGTACATATATATATATTTACTTATTAAACTAAATGTTAGTGGGAAGTGTGTGAAGGGGGGAGTTCTTTATGTCTAAATGACTGCAGCCAAATGATTGCGAACAGTGCTCTAGTTTCTAATAAAAAATGAGCTAATGCATGACAACAAATAGACGAGAAAGAGAGTACATAAGACGTGAATACAAAAGAAATTAATATACATATATAGATATATACATATATAAATATGTATATATACATATATGTATACAGGCTCAGATTAAATGCCTTATACATATACATATACCTATATATATATTTATATATGCGTAGGAAGTATGTTAATATAGTGTAGTAAATGAAAAATGTTTGGGTTGTGGTCGAGGAACCTTAAATATTTAAATGTTTCACTTTTCTATTTCACTTATTATTTATAAAATTGATTAATTTCTTGTTGTTTTTGCTTTTTTCATCTTTTCGTTTTGTGTGTTTTGCTTGAGGCAGTTATCAATATGATTTTATGTTAATTCGCAAATTGATTTGCTGGTCGCAAGCGGAGGAGCGTGCCCTAGTTGCTGCATTTGGCAACTTAGAGGAAATAGTCAGCTTGTGGCTTCTTAGATGGTATGCCTCGGCTCTCCTGCGGTGCCGCCTCAAATATGACAAAGTCTCGATGCAGGTACTCGTTTAATTCCAATATGGCAGCCACATTGCCGCAGCTAAAGAGAGAACGAGGAAAGTCAAATGAGACATATATATATCAAAAGTATACGAAGTATGATTAAGCTTACCGATAGCAATAGTTGGGCGCCGACCAAACGGTGAGCACCGTTTCATTAAAGTGCCATTTGAAACCTTCCATGACCAGCTGATGGGCGCGACATATCATGTCGATTTCGTTGGTCCGATTGAATTGTGAGACGACATCGGAGCCAAACAAATAGCCGGCACCACGCGGCGATACGCCCCAGCCGGTCTGGTCCTCCGGATCGCTCCATAGCAGATCGCACATGGGGCCATCGTGCGGCACCTCTTGCTTGCGATCGATGCTGCGTATCTGATCCAAATACTGTATGGATGGCGATAGGCCACCATGTACGCAAAAGATTTTCCCATCGATGATGGCTGACAGGCTGAGGTAGTCAAAGATTTCGGTGCAATAGCGCCAAACGGCTGTCGAGCCATATTTGCGTAGGCACTCATCATAGAACCCATACACCTGGGTTATCTGGCGAGATTCATGATTGCCGCGTATTAGCGTAATTCGATCCGGATACCGAACTTTCAATGCCAACAGCAATAGGAATGTCTCGACACTGTAATAGCCGCGATCCACAAAATCGCCCATGAACAGATAGTTCTTCTCGGGCACATCGCCGCCCACCTTAAAGAGCTCCTTCAGGTCATAGAACTGGCCGTGTATGTCGCCGCAGACGGTTACCGGCGAATCAACACGCTGGACATTGCCCTCCTCGACGAGGATTTCGCGCGCCTTGGCGCACAGGCCTTTCACCTCGTTCTCTTTGATAATTTCACAGCGTTTTAGCTGCTCAATTTGGCGATCCAAGTCGCTATAGTCGAACATGGCACCCGGTACACGGAGATGGACGACGACGTGGACGACAACAGCAACAATAACAACCAGGACAACGACAACAATAGCAACTGAAGTCAACACCAATCGTCGCGGTTGCCAGGCTGGAGGAATAGAACGAATGTAAATAAATAGAAATCAAATAATGAAACAATGTGCAACAAACGGTTTCACATCAAATTCGGCATCATCCAAAATGGTTTCGACCATTGTTTGTGTTTTTGCATCATTTGCATTCGTCTCGCTATATGCGCGTGTGCGTGTATGTGTGTAAGTGGGCTTGTGTTTGTGGTGCTTGTGGCTGGGATTTTTTTTGCCGCGCGCGCGGCATTTATTAGCATTGTATATTTGCCGCTACCACCGGCAACATACATTGGGCATATTAAAATGCAGGAAAATCGCGACTTACCTCAATTAAATTCGCTAATTTCTTAATCCTTCTTGTTATTTTCAACTTGCACTTGCACGTACGGTCACGACAAAAAAATGATCCATGATTCGCTATATGTTTGCGATGGGCATCGATGGCCAAACGATTTTTAATCGATAGCTCATAGTCCCAGCATTCAGTTATAAGTGTCAAATTCATAGTGTTGCCAGACTGTTCAACGGCAATATACGGAAAGGATAGAAATTTTAAATGTTTTAATTGAAATTATATTACTTGTTACGCAACAAAATAAAATAACATTATGACTGATCCGGAACCAACCGTGGAATCCAATTCAACAATGCACCCGCTTGACGAAAAACTGGAAGATCAAATGCACAAACAAATACACCTCAAAGAAGTGGACATTTATCGTGATACCTTCTTGCGCTATATGGGTAAGAGTTGCCCGCCATGCATACAGCTACATATATCTCCATTCATTCCACTGTTGCAGGCTACAGCAATGAGGTGGGCGAGGCATTTCGTCCGCTGATGCCCAAATCTGTAGTTGCCGCCACCTACGGTATGGCCATTGGCTATGTCTGTACGGATACGTTTGACAAGGCATTGCGCCATCAAATGGCCGGCGGCACAGATCGCCAGGTGGCGCTAGTGGGCGCCGATGTATTCACTTGGCAAATGTTTGCATCAGTCATAATACCTGGATTGACCATCAACCGGTAGGAACCGCATTCCCCCATCTGACCCATTGTATGCCATACTAAACTCTTATCTAATCTCTCTCCACACCCCATGCAGCATAACTGCAGTTAGCAGATCGCTATTAAAGAAGTCACCCAATTTCGTGGTGAAGACGTTGCCTACATTAATCGGTCTGATCAGCATCCCATTGATAGTGCATCCCATCGATAGTCTGGTTGATCGCGTAATGGATGCCACCTACAGAAAGCTGGTGCGATAATGGACTAAACCCGAATGGCCGGACACTTCATCCACGATTGGTGCTACTTGTATTGTTCATTCAGGCATTCCAAAAATCCAAATTTATAGACATAGTTAAATTCAATAATATTTTGATAAATAAACTCTTGATTCTCGTATTTACAGTGGAATTTATTGCACCAATTACAACTTTACGCGTATTACAAAAATAGTTTATGGGAGCCGGGGGTAAGTAGGAGCTTATCTTTTATACAATTGTTAAGTATCTGGAGCAAATAGGCAAATAGTGGAGGCAGGCGGAGTTTATTGGGGTCCGTCTTCATCCTCCGAGTCTATCAAGTAGGGACTGTCGAGGGCGCCCAGGCCAGCGGCCACGCCTCCCTCATTGGCAGTGGATAGCTTCGTGCGCAGCATATGGCCCGCCTGATAGTTGTGGATAATGTGATCCGCATCGCCAATGATGACCCCGAAGATGCCCAGCTCTGAGACCATGTCCACAATCTGTGGCGGCACATCGCTTCCCGGTCGTATCATATAGCCCTGCGATAGTGGCGGGTGTATCAAGTCCATCAATATCCAAGCGGAACGCTCCACTCGCGACATGCGCTGCGATTAGATAAGACGAATATAACAGTATTATATAGTATATCTAGCTGCACAGTTCATATTACTTGCTCACCTTTAGAGCATCGGGAATGTCCAAGCCATAAATATTGTTGCCACCGCCTTCGCGTTGTGGCTTAAGCACAAACTTCTCTGGCGTACGCATGGCCATCTCATAGTTGGCATTGCCCACCTCGTTGTCGTCCATGGAGTAGAGGCCGGTAAAGATTTTGCCCACCGCCTTCATCTCTTCTGGATCGTTGATAAAACGCTCGAGGACCGCCGGTTGTGCCAATGCCTGCTGAACCTTCTTAGTGCCCGCCAAATGATACTGAATCGATGGACATTTGATGGCCAATGAGGTCTCCATCAAGTACCTGGCATCCCATTCACCCTGCGTGGGATAGTGAGCCGGCTCATAGCCGGCGCGGAAATAGATGACGCCCACCTCAGTGTTGCCGCTAATCGAGGGAGAAAGAGAGAGAGAGAGAGACGGAGAGAGTAAGAGTTATAGTCAATCATTCTCTGACTGAGAATTTTAGAGTGTTAGGGATATACGCACAGTAGCAGCTCCTTTCTTTGGCCCAACTTGCCCTCCTTGTGCACTTGGGTGAGGGTTCGACGCAGCACTTTGATGTGCGGATATTTCTCACGGATGTAGAACTCATGGAAACGCTGATCGCAAATGTTATACGAAATGTCCTCAATGATGAACAGAATGACTGACTCGGGTTTGGCATAGATATTCCAGGCCTTGACCATTCCATCGCAAAGACCGGCGAGGGCTTCGTTCTTGGGCATCTAAACAGAGCGAGAAAGAAGAGTGTATATAAGAGATAGTTCCTAGAGTACTTAAGATGTATGATACTCACTTGCCGCAGTTTCTCGGCATGTCCCAGTTCTCGCAGGACGAAGCTGTTGGCAGGTTGAAGGAGTGGGTGGGGGATTTAGAGAGAAAACGCAAGATTAGCAAAACTTTTACAATGAGAAACAAAACTTTTTTTTTTTTAAATTCCAAAACTAGTTCAAAACAAAGAAATTACAATAATAAACAAACGAGAAAAAATTATTTATTATTAGTTGGATTAGGAGATAGGAGGGTGGGTGGGGGGTTATATACAATACGATTAGTAAGTTAAAGCAGGCAAAAAAACATTTATGGATTGGGTATTACGGTTTGGGGTGCGGGGGTTTTGTTAAGGAAACGGGTTTGGAATAGCATCTCAAAGCTAGAGTTAAAGCCATAACCAGAAGCCAAACAGAGTTTGTGTGTGTGTGTGTGTGTGTGCAAGTGCGAGTGTTTAAAAGAGACGACAGGAGTGTGTGTTAAAAGTGGGAGGGGGAAGGTAAGTGGAGTAAGTTCAGCGAATGAGCGAGAGCAACAACGATAGAGAGAAGGAGAGGGAGAGAGAGATAGATCGAGCGAGCGAGCGAGAGAGAGGGAGAGTGCAAGTGCAAGTGCATGCGATTTACAATTTTGATGAGTGGGCACGACCTTCAAATGGTTTATAATTACAGATGAGTGGGCGGTGGATTCGAGTTGGTACTGAAGTGCGTGCAACTTAGTATATATTTGAATATATATAAATATATATGGGTGGGTGGTGTATGTATGTGAGTACACTCAAACCTGTCTCAAATTCTGCAATTGAAAATTTGAAACAAGCTCTCAATTTGAACTATTCTATAAAAGAGGTGTAAATTTAATATTTTTTAAAACAAATTGTGAATTATACATGAGAAAGAAATCGAGACGAGTGTGCAAGTGTGAGTTTTTGTTTGTGTGAGTGAGTGAGATAAAAAGAGAGAGAGAGAGAGAGAGAGATAGAGAGAGAGAGAAGAGCGCATAATACTTTTGCAGAGGCACCAAGTGTGTAGCAATGCCACCGAAACTGGAGGCAATCGTGTTGATTTCAACCTGCTTTATTGCACAGCCCTCGTACACGTGAGCCAAATAGTCAGAACGTAATAGACCGATGCTATAAGCCTGCAATTATGATCGTTATATATTATATATATATATATATTTAGAAAGAGATTTGTGTAAAATACAGTAACTGCTTAATCGAGTATATAGCAGTAGCCCTTAGCCTAAGCTAAACTAAGCTAAATATGTGTTTACGTATGTATGTCTGTTGAACGGCAAACAAACAAACTACAAAATAAATAAAATTATTATAAATATATTTGCTTAGTTTTAAAAAATAATTAAACAGAAAAAATACTACAAATACTTAGGTTTTCAGAGCGGGAAACGCTCAACACAGGCGTCGAGTGTGTAAGTGTGTGTGCGAGAGACAGAGGGAGAGAGAGGGGGAGGAGAATGAAAGCGAAAGCATGAATATCGATCCAATTTATCGGATTTCGATTGTTGATGTTCAAATGTCTGGCAAAGCGCAAATGCCAGGCAAGTTTTAAGCAGATGATTTGTGTTTACTATCAATGCAAGTGCCATGTGTGTGTGTGTGTTTGTGCGAAGAACATTTTATGATCGTAAACAAAACACACACACATGGACGCATGCATATGTATGTATGTATATTCGGAAAATCCCAAACTGTAAACATATGTATGTATGTATGTACATACAACAAATATTTACAATTTTATTTTATTGCACTTTCTAAAGAATTGCCTGCATATCGGGTTCCTTTCTGACGACTAAAATGTTGCCTGTTGTCGCTATTGTGAAATATTCTGGGATATCGGAATTCACATACAGCGAAATTTATTGGATATTAAATAGAAACCTGAACGCGATTCATTCCATGATGTGTGTATGTGTGTAAGTGTACGAGTGTTGCCGTTGCTTTTTTTTGTCATTAACTAGCTGACGCATAGAGATAAGATGCAGCTGATTGAATGACACAGCAACTTTAAACATTTGTGTTAGTTTCGCATATTTATAGCTGTAAAAAAATAAAACAAAACCATTCGAGCGACAACACCACGAAGAGGAAAGGACAGACAAAAATTGAAAGAAAACAAATCATAAGTGATAGAAGAAGAAGCACAACCTTTAAGCTGCACACATTTATGTACATATGTACATATATGTATGTATGTGTGTGTGTGTGTTTGTGTAGAAGAACTGTTAGGCCAAGTATAAGAGAAAAGCATTGCAAGATCAACAGGCAAAGCGAAGCAAGGCGAGGCTAGGCAAGACAAGGCTTGATGAGACGGGGATGGAAGGGGCTGAGACGGAGTCGAAGAGCGAGCAGCGGTGGGCAATGGGCGCCGGTCGATGTAAACGTTGGAGCGGGGCAGGGCTGGTCATATTTAATATCTTTTTCAACAAGCAAACTAACAACTACGAATAACATTTCAAGGACTCAAAAAAAGGGGGGGAAAAAAACAGAAACAAACAAGCATAAACATATGTACATACATATACATATGTACATATGTATAGATATATCATATGCATATATATGTGTGTATGTACATAGTACATATGTACATATATATTTATATATGTATGTATGTATATGTATATATAAGGCATACATATAAATCCATCAAATAAATCATATATTAAGTGAAAGAATAATAATTAGCTGTACATAAATCAAATGGACATTAAACATATTAAAAATAGCCAGGATAAAACATGACACACGCACGCACACAAATACAAAGCCAAACAAAAGCACAAACACACACGCACACACACACACTTAGACATACATACATGCTATTTGCATGTATTTATGTAAACAGAGAAAGTAACTGAAAGCATGCAAAGTTTTTTTTCATTCTAAGCCAAACCATACCCTTTAGAAAAACCAATTCTGCTGCAGCTGTTTTAGTACTCGATTCAAAACTAAATATGTACATAAAATACTTTATAATTGAAATGACTGTTGCTGGTTAAATATTCCGTTATTTAGTTATTTCTAGACGTTCTACTTGTTGCTATCTTGCGATTAAGAGCCTAACGACAATAATATAAAAATGTAACTTTCTAGAACGTACTATAAACTTTTATTTTAGAGTATAAATTAGATTTAAAATATCTAATAGCAATTTGTATTTTTAAAGTTTATGACTTTGGCAATGCTTATTAACTGGCAGTTGACTGATATTTTCCTACAGGGTATATATATTTTTTTGTTACGGACTGCAAATTAGAAGTTTGACTCTTATATTTACATACATAGCTAATGCAAGCTGTAGTAAGGTTACTTTGTCATGTGTGTGTGTATGTGTGAGTGTGTGTTGTGTGTGTTCAAGTGTGGTTGTGTATGTGTGTATATTTGTGTGTGGATGGCTTTGGTTAGGCTTCGGCATGCACAAGGCAATGCAAGTGATACATATGAGAGAGAAATAGAGACAGAGGGAGAGAAGAAGACATATTCATATAGCTAGCGAGAAAGGATCATGAGAGAGAGAAAGAAAGAAAGAGAGAGAGAGAGAGAGAGAGAGAGAGAGAGAGAGAGAGAGAGAGAGAGACAGACAGCACCTTTGTATGGTTTTACTTGCTGGTCCCAAATGGCCAAAACCCGATGCTATCGTATTGATCTCAACTTGTTTCCAGCAGCAATAGGCCGATGAGGTGCTAACGCTGCGCTGAATGCCCGCCTTGGCTGTCGATTTAGCCTTTTCCGACGTCGTGCTCGCCTTTGCGTCCGCCATTCGCTCCTTCTGCTCCTGCCCGTCCTTCGTACCAGCGCCAACGCTTGTCTCCAACAGGGGCGACAACTCCGGGCAGCGGGATTCCAGCATCAGATCGCTGCGCAGCATGCCCAATGAAATGGGCTTTGGTGGCGAATGGATATGCGCGCATGTAAGTGTGGGTGTGTGTGTGTGAGTGGATGTGTATACATGTGTGTGTTTGTGCAAAAGTATATGTGTTTAGAGTGTGTGAACGTGTAGATCGGTATGCGATAGACGATAACAATTACGATTAAAACGAGCAACACACACCATTCGTTTGAGATAATTCGATTGGATTTTCGGAATCGATTGTTCGGATCAATTCGAATTTTGATTTATGCGCAAGTCGTTAAATTTCATTGGGTTTCGGTTTTCATTGGTTTGAATTTTTTTCGGAAAGGAAAGCAGAAAATGTCAAATAAATGCATGAGTTAATTGTAAAATTCTTTGTTTTTCTTTTGTATTTTTTGGATTTGTGGATAGATATAAACATAAAGCTGGGAGTATAAACAGCGACAACAACAATAACAACAACAACGCAAACATTAGGAGCAGCACCACATAAAAAGAAAGGGAGAGAGAGATCAGGAGAGACAAGACGAAAATAAAGAAAAAAAGGAACTAATCAATGTTAGAAGAAATTAAAACATTTTAATTTTAAAAAAATCAATAAGGACTATTGATTAATAGCAGCAGTAGTGCCGGCAGCAGCAGCAGCAGCAGCAGCAGCAGCGGTGCCATATACTCAAGTTGTCCGGGATGTGCGCATAAATCATGTGGCAACGCTTGAGACTTGAGATTAGCTGTTGAGCCGATTGGCTATGGGATTTATGACATGGTGATAAGATAATGGAATATGAGCTAAAGAGCAACAGAAATAAACATATATATATTTGAATATATATATAGATATACATATATAGAAAGAGTGGTTGGTGGGGCGGTTGAGGGTGTGGACCGTTAGAGTAAGCGAGATATCACTTTAGCTGTGCACCCAAAATACTTGCACTGGCAGCCTAATCCCTAAAGCTCAATGGATAAATACATATGTTTGGGTAAATGAGGTGCTGACAATGGGCTTGGACGGAGGTGTGTAGGGGTGTACTTGTAGATGTGTGTGTTTGTGTGGTGGGTGTGAGTGAGTGCGGGTGCGGGTGTGGGTGCGGGTGGACGTGGCATGATGACGAACAAAATGTCTCACCTGAGTAAAGCCAAGGGCTAGCACCTTGCGATAGATATTAAACAAATTTGCCGTAAACTCATCCACTTTAATTGTCTCCGCCAACGTCGTCGTAATGAATTCTTCGTCGTGTGCAACATTATGCATTAATCGATTGATTATCGGCTGCAATGCAATTGCCTTCTCAAATTCCTTTCGCGGAAAGGACGACGGCACCAGCACAAAGGGCGCAAACTAAGAGGATATATGAAAAGAGAGAGAAAGAGATGGAGCGCATTGGAATGGAGTGAAGATAGACATACTCACATTCAGGGAGTCCGGACTGAAGCTTGTTTTAGAACGCATTGCGGCGCCATGCATTATAGCATAGTCCTTAGCCTTGGCGATCACCTCGACCAGCTCGTCCTTTTTCAGAGGCAACTTAATGCAGCCCCGCAGCACGGGCGTATTCTGGTCAACAGACATGCTTTTTCTTTGGTCTGTTGTTGCTAGAGCTAATTAAATTGAGCTAATTAATTGCGTTGCGTTTCGTTTGATGCGGCTGGATTCTTGAATCGTATGCGTCAGCTGTTCCTGTTGCTGCAAATGTCACGCTGTGCTGTGATCGGCGCTCTGGCTACCTGTTGCATGCGCGCCTCTTTGTATACTGTACGTGAAATTCGGGATGGAATGTCGGAGGGGCTTCCTCAATGCTTCCGAATGTTATGGAAATTGAATTTCACAATACACTTCAGCACCACGGTACAGTCGATTTACGATAAGTTTTTTTTGTTCCCTTCTTCTTTTTATGCAGAATGGCGAATCGGCTCTGTTAAACGCGTGGAGTGCTCCTCTGTTAACGTGCGGCGCCTTACTATTAACATGACCAACCACTTTTACTTGGTTAGTTGATGCTGTTAAACATTGCCGACTTCTGTTAACATATATCGCCACCGCCGATGCTATTGCGCAAAAGAAGAACGAATTTTTTTAAAAATTTTTTTCTAACAATAAATTTCAACTATAACCAAAGAGAAAATTACAAATATTTGCTTTTATTTATTTGTCAGACATGATTGAAAACAACATTGATACATATCAGCTTATTATGTTTTTATATATACAGGTCGTCATTAAAGAACTCTGGATCTCTGTAGCTTAAATGGACATAGCTTATATTATATATATAAGCACTTTGAAAGGGGATATTCGCTTGGAATTGCAACAACTGCAAAAATGAAATAAAATTCACTTCGCTTGGCAACCGTTATTGAATTACTATTACCGCTACAGCTGTTGCTGTTAAAACTGAATTCCAATGCCTAACGATACTATCGATACATTGCCGCCATTTTATCGACTTTAAATTGATTAATACGTTTAAATTTTCTGCCAAAATCTCAACTAGCTTTGGAATTAATGTCAACTAGTTTGATGTGAAGGGATTCGTCAAATTGATTTCCGACTTCACTTGTAATTCATTTTCGCCCAGTGACGAGCATATCAATTTGTAAATTGAAAAAACTAAAATTTGCGAAAAACTCAATATTAATTCGTTTGTTTTTTGTTTTTTTTTTTTTTGTGTTCATTTTTTATTTAACGTTTTTAGACGTGCAACAAACAAACGACCAAAAAAAAAAAATTGAAAAAAACTAACCAAGAAAATGCCACGCGGAAAATATCTGAACCACAAAGGCCGCAGCCGCCAATTTACTCCAGTCGAGGAGTTGCAGCGCGAACGTGAGCTGGAGGTGTGCATAATGTCATCGCAGCCCAATAAGTTTAACGAGAGCGCTAGCAGCATTGACTCAACTAACGATGGAGAGAGCAGCAGCGATTCGAGTGGCCATGGCAATGGTAATAGCAATAATAGTAGCAATGGCATAACGAAAAGTCGCAAGTTGGGCGGAGCTGTTGAGGGGCTGATTGAGATATCGAACCCGAATCGCCCCGCCAAGAAGTCGCAGAAGCTGGCCCTACTAACCGAAGATACCAAGGGAAAGGGCAAGACCATTGAGGACTCATTGATGGAGCAGCGTCGTCGTGAGCGCGCCAGAGAGAAGCCGCGCTCCAATTCGTACCAGAAGACTGTTAGCGAGGCCAATGCCGATCTCGCTCGCCTCGCACTCGTGCGTAAGAAACGTGAAGCCGCTGCCGAGTTGCGTTTGGCTGCCAAAAAGGAGAGTAACAGCAACTATCATCCTGCTGATGGGTCAACACCATCCCCATCGAAACCGGAACTCTCCAACAAAAAGAAGAACAAGAACAAATCGGTCCTGGGAACCAATGAATTTCTCAAGAAACCCAACAACGAAGAGACTGCTGTCAAAGCCGTGAGGGGCCGCCATGCCAACAAGCGTAATGTCAACTTGCAGGCCTAAAGAGAGAGTGAAAGAACTCGAACATAAACAGGCAACTAAGTAGCAAAATAAGAAAAGAAAAAAAAAGATTAAAAAATTATAACTAAACAAAGAAACACATACACAAATGCAAAAAGAGGATAAGACCAAATGAAAAATCAGCATGGAAATCGTAAAAAGCCAAATCAAATCAATTCAAATCAAATCAAATCAAAGTAGGCTAGCTCTGGACTGTTTGAGCGAACGATTTATGTATACATACGTATGACTAGTATATATATTTAGCCTTCAGTCATTTCGATTTCATTTCACGTTCGTTTCGATTTGTAAATTTTGAGTTACCTACACGAATAAAACAAATAAAAACTACAACAAAATTATTTTGTATTCAAACTGATGCCATTCCCAGGCTCGACGCTTTACGGTGCATGTAATCAAGTGTGTGTGAAAATATATATAAATATATTTGTACAGTAAGATATATTTTTTATACATCCATATGTATACAACAAGAACATATCTATAATAGAATTAACCAATTTGTGTGTGCGTGCGCTTGCGCCAATCAGAGTGAGTAGTAAAATGCATTTGAAATAAACGGCCAAACGGACAAACGGGCGCAAAGCGCGCACACCCACATTTCGATAGGCAGGCCGCACGCTTGCGCGTTAGCCAACACTATTTTTGTTGTTTCTTGTTTTTTTTATTTTGATTTTTTGTTGCCACCTGGTCGCGTGCAAAATGCAGCACTGGCCGGCAAACAGCTGGGCGGAATGCCAATCTTAAATAAATGTACTATTTCGCATTGCAGCAGAATCGACATATAGAAGTAGCCGGCGAAACTTTTCTGATCTAATCCACAAAAAGCAAAATTGTAACACAACATTTTGGAAAACAAAAAAAATTTAAAAATAAAGGCAAATCTACAAAAAAAAAAAAAAAAAATGGAGGGCAAACCATTGAAACGTATGCGCTCAGAGGACGAGGAGAGTAACAATAATGTAACTCAATCCAAAATCTGGGTAAATGAGAAAATCAACGATTCATGCGATCCGGAGAAAATGAAGGCGGTTCATGGTGAGTAGAATATTCCAATTTGAATAGAACACGCACAGAGACACATACATACATATGTATGTATGTATATACACAGCAATTAATTCACAACATATTCTTGCAGAGAAAACCACAAAAATGCTTTTCAAGGCAGCCGCAAACATAGATGCGAACACAGATGAGCCAACGGAGGAGACTAGCACACCGGCTCCGATACCCGCTAGACCGGTCAATCTATGCGAGCAATATCAGCTGATTGGCGATGGCAACATAATACTGCGCGACATGAATCCTGATGTTGCCAATCCGGGCTTAGAACGTCGTCTATCCACATGCTGCCATCGTCCGACTCTGATCCGCGGCACTTGCGTCAATTGTACATTTGATTTGTGTGAGGAATGCGGCTATTCGTGCGTCGAATGCAGCCAGTTTATATGCCGCACTTGTGTCACCCTGTTGTAAGTAGATCTTTATTCATAAAGTGCTGCCCATCGAACTGACTATATACTATTTCATCTCTCTCTTTCTCTCTCTATTAGCGGCAATCGTCCGGAAGAAGCCGAGCATCCATTGTGCGAAGTCTGTCAAATGTTCGTGTCCTAAGTGAGGTGTGCATACGCAAAGATATATACACACACACACACACACACACACACACACACACAAACGCACACATGCACATACACTCGCATATACGTGCAGGCAGGTGCAATAAAACACAAAAGTGAATGTATACGTTATATCATTACAAATGAAAATGAAGTACAAAGCAACCTCCTAAGCGAGCAACATCCCTCATAAAGATGTGCGCAGAGCTGCCTTGAACAAATCAACCAAAAACCTAAACAAACAAATTGAAAAGGGAAAAAAAATGCAAAAATTCAAAATGTAAAACAAAACTATTATAAATTCTGGCATAGTTCAAACACACACATACTGGCCCCCAATACACATACACACACATACACTCCCACACTCACATGGAAATCAAATTTCTTAATTTAAATTCAAATGAAAATTATCATAAAAAAAAAATATATATATATATAAAAATGAAAGGAACTGATATAGTTAATTTTAACGGACATCATTGTTATATTAGCCTGTCGTATCAATTACAAATTCGAATTGTTAACTGTTTTCCCTCTCTCTCTCTCTCGCGCACGGAGTGCTTAACGCTGGGAACACAATTTACAAGGAGAGAAACTTTTAAACTTTTTCCAAAATAAATTTTAAATTTAAGTTTATGATATTTTTGTAATCTATTTGATGTCTATTACATTTATTCATATACAAGTAAACAAAAAAAAAATAATTATATAAAAATATCTCTTGTCTCTTTCATTCTTTATGCCGAAAACTAATATTTTTTTTCTTGCACCATTTTATGTTCATCATTTCGAACATAATTTCTCTTCTTTCTGCCTCTGCCTCCCCTGGTAATGGTTTCCTCCATTTCCGTCTCTCTCTCTCTCTTTTCTCTCTCTCTCTATCTTCCTTCTTTCCTTAAACCTTGCCATGGAACTTGTGGTACTTGTCATGCTCCTTCATCAAGCTCTGGTACATGCGTGCGCCTGCCTCGCTGCTGCAGCGCAGTATGAAGTGGCCCGAACGATGGTCACACATCGAGATGAGCTCGTGACAAAATCGATCCATTTGCAGTTTGACCTGTTCCAGAGCAGAGTAAAGGATTAAACACAATTCGGAGCAAACGATTAAGAAACTCTCTACTGTTTACCTTCTCGAAGAGTGTCGTGGGTCGCTCGGTGCCAATCATTTGCTTGATGGTGAAGATGAGCAGAAACGGTGCCACACGCTTCATGGCCAAGGCCTGGGAACCAGCTGCAATGCTCGCCATGAGCGTCACCAGCTTCAGCGCCAGCTCGGCCAGACCATCCAGTTCCTCGTCCGTCAGACTTTGCGCCTGCTTGCGTTCGCTGCGATAGCAGACAATCGACTGCACCAGATCCTTGCATATCGCACTCAGCTGTGAGGCCCGATCCGTCATGAGTGTGGCATGCTGACGCAGCAGAAGCAAACAGTTCTCGGACAGCATTGCGTGCAGTTGTCGGAAGGCCGACCAGCTGCCGCCGGCTAGAATGAAGCGTTTGATATTCAGGTCCAGCATGCTTGATAGCATCGAGTCCAGAGTTTCGCCAGTCAGCGGCACGGTGCGATTGCTGATCAAGGCACTCTGAGCTTCCAGCAGGCGCAGCACATGGCTGCAATAGACGGCATCACTAGGCGCTGGCAGACGCAACGATACATTGCCGCTGATCAGTTCAAACTGCTCATTGAGCATCTACATGGAGAGCGCAAGATATTAGTCAAGCTTCAGCCAGATGGAGAACTTTCGCTTACCGCTCCCTTGATGCTGCTCAGTGAGCACTTGGCAAAGAGCGTCACAAGCACGAGCACATTGTGCAGGCTCGTATGCTGTTCCGGTGTCTCAGGTCGCTGCATCTCGTCCAGTTGCTTTCCCAGTTCTCGCAGCAGCAGCAGGAAATCCTCATTCGTCTTGTAGCCAATGATGAGCTTGACAGCGGGCTCTATGTTGGCCATATCTAGCGCAGAGCTGGCGGCAATATCCTTATTCAATTGCCGCCAATAGCTGTCCAGCACAAACTCAATCTCGTCCTGGTCCAAATGCAGCAGCTGGCGATGCGTTAAGGCCACATTCAGCAGCCGAATGGCATGGGCATTGCGATAATTCAGCTGAGACAAGAGAAGAGAGATGTCAGTTAATATAGAGGAAGCTTTTTGTGGCTATTAATGTGGCTGTGATCAAGTCTTGGTTATACATAATAAACATATTCATATTCATATTCATATATGTATATGTGTGCCTAACCTCACTATTGATAACTTAATGTAAAATTTGTATTAATGCTTAAAGTAGAAATAGCCTAAGAGTTTTTGGACATTTTAAACTAATTTGTATATATAAAAGTGCTGACCATATTTCACGCACACGCAGCATGGGCAGCACTTTCATTAGGGTTTTCAATTTGGATATATTAAATCAAATATAAATATGCATATATATGTGATTTGTATATCATATATATCTTATTGTAAGTAAGAATAGACTTGTCTGATTAGTAGACTGCAAAGGTCTACAAAGCTCTATATACATTTGTATGCCTTACATAGTACATTTGAAATCCTTAGCTATTGTAGTATTCATGTAACGATTAAAGAATCACATGAAATGTTAGATTATCATTGATAAGCAAATGGGATGATTCATCGTAGAAGACAGTGATAAACTCCCACTGCATTTGACATTCAGAAATATTCACATCACATTTCAAGTCTATAGTTTTTGTAGTCTGTGGACATAAATAAGCCCAAGTGGACTCAGCTCGTCGTCATCCAGATCTGCTTGTTACATACACCCGCAATTAACATAAATGATTTCATTATCCATTAGCTCCATAATCTATTATCCATTATCCTTCAACAATTCACTTGAATATATCCATTATTTCCATTATCCATTATCCATTATCCATCCCTTTGTTTCTTACGATCTAATTTTCTTGCAGCTCACCGAATGTCCTATGTAAATCTTACAAATGCGCCTAAAGCTCTCGTCGATGGCTTGCACTGCAACCGCTGCTGTTTCCGGCTTGGCCTCGTCGACATTCTCCTTCTGTTGCTTAGCCGCCCGATTGATGCAGCTGCTCAGGTAGACGGCGTAGCCACTGAGAGTCTGTTGCACGAACTCCTTGTAGACGGCGGGCGACTTTTTGTGGGAGCCAAATTTGTGGCTAACCATTTGGCCATAGATCTCGAGCAGCGGGTGCAGGTGACGTTGCATGCGCCGCCCCTGCATTCCTGTGCCGCTGGCCAACGTCTCGATAGCGAGCAGCAGCAGGCGACAATGCGAGGCTGAAAGCTTTGGCAGCTGCTCGCGGAAGAGCACAGCACAGCTGGCCAGAAAAAGATCGCTACCGGGCGTCAGGCGACGTATGCAGCGACCGAAGAACATCTCATAGAAGCGCCAGGCAATGGAGTTGGCCTCTGTGGCAGCTTCAGTCTCAGCTTCATCTGCCTCTATATCGAGCGGCAGCAGCTGCAAGAGTTGCGCCAGCTCCGGCAAATGGCTGCACAGCGGCAAAGGTTGACCAAAGTGTAACATATCTAAAAGAAGAGAGAGTGAGAGGAATATTGATATATGAAGAGTCTGTAGAGGATTAGCTGGGAGACGAACCTGTGAGCTGTTCGAGCAGCTGATTGGACAGCTGCAGTAGTTGGGCGCGTCGCACATCCTGGAAGAGCGTGAAGAGAAGCAGCCAGAGACGTAGCTTGAGGCAGCTTTGGAGCTGGTTCAGTGGCAACCGCTGCAGTGCATCAATTAGCTCTTGCGTGGATGCAGCAGGCAACGCTGGTTTCTTTGTGCTCGCACAGCTCTCTCGCAATAATGTGGCCATTGCAGTTTGATCTGTTGCCTGGGGCAGCTGTTTGGCCAGCAGGCAGCCCTTGATCTTGGTCTGCTTTAAGCTGTCCACAAACTGCTGAAGCAGCTGCAATGTCAAGAGCTCAACGCACTCGGCATCCTCCAGAAGATTGGGCAACTGTTGCTGTTGCTGCTGCTGTACACGCATCTCCTTCTGGGCACGGGTCAAGTGACTGAAAAGCTTCTGTGGCAGCAGCTCCACTAGTGCATCCGGACAAGGCTCTAGCCGCTGATTAGGCAGGAGTAGCCAACCCGATAGTGTGAGCTGTAGTTCGAGTCGCTGCAAGCGTTGGCGGCACATAGATTTGCCAAAATTATGCACGCGCTGGCGAACCAGCTCCCACTCGTCGCTAGAGAGGAATAACTGCAGCTGCGGCAGCGGCGGATCCATCTGTGGCTTCTCCAAGCCATCGGGCCAGTAGTAGGCCAGCATCAGATCGAAGTTATTCGCCCGCTCCACACACTCCAGGTATATGTTCATCGTGCGTCGGTTGTGCTCCAACGAGAGCAAGTGCTGTCCGAACTGCTGAAGAACCAGGATCGTGTGACTGCGCTGTAGCTGCACATCCACCTGATGCTGCTGCACCTGCTCCGTCAGTCGAGTGCCGACCAAATATTGTGAGAGCAGCGTCGCCTGCAGCTCGATAGCAAAGTTGAGATTGCAGGGCTTGACGGCCGTTGTCTTGGGTTCCAGCAGTTCGGAAAAGCTGTGCAACAGACACTTCCAGATGACAATCGAGGGCTTGGGCATCAGCTGGCTGATCAGCTGGATAAAAGCGCCGCCAGCCGTTGAGCTTGGCCAGGCCTGGGACAGGGCATCCGTGCTATAGCCAATGGAACTGGAATTGGACTCGGGTCGGAATAGGAGCTGCACATAGGTATTCAGTTTCTGCTCCTGCTCGGTTGCCTGGTTCGGCTTTTGCTCTATGCAACTGCGCTTACCCGACTCCGCACTGGGCAGCTCGTATTTGTGTAGCCATTCGCGCAAGGACTTCAACATGTTCATAACGAAGCGTTCGGTCCGACTCATGCGCCGGCACATGTCCAACAGCAGGACAAGATAGTCGGAGTAGAGCTCCAGCTCGCGTTCGTTGCGCTTGACGACGCACATCATCCAAATCGTGATCTGATAGCCATTGGGCTCCACCAGCAACGGATTGAAACGGAGCGCCGCACAGAGCAGCTCCAGCACACTGTCCAGATGCAGCGCCCGGTTGCGTCGCACGAGACCATACACTTGACGGGCCAGATAGTCCACGCCCGTATTCTTGAGCTTGTCGCCAAAGTTGAACTGGATGTTGTGGCGACGCAGTGCGTTCAATGCATGTGTGAACAAAATAATATTCAATAAGCGATCTTTTGGCTTAGGCTGTGGGTCCAGGGGCACATCGCCGGCGTCATCCGCTTCTTGTGCCGTATTATATGTGACGATGCGATTTATCAATTTGAATAGCTTGTTCATGTCGTAGCGATGATTGACCAGCGCACACTCCATTGTTAGCAGTTGCACATGCAGCGGCTGCTTGAACATCAGATCGGTGGCTTCAATAATGTCCAGATGATCGATCAGCTGCAACTCCAGGGCAGCCAGCTGCTCGAAGCAGCAGAATCCGTGTTCTCGCAGCTGCAAAAAGAGCTGGCACAGCGGTTGCAGTGTCGCATCCGCATAGGCCTGCAGCAGGCGCTCATTGTTCTGGGCACGTTGCACATAGTCGCGCAGCTGCTGCAGCACGGGCAGAATAAACTCTGCATGCCGAGGCTTTGGCTCATCTTCGTTGATTATCAGTAGTTGTCGCTCGTAGCAGGTGAAGAGTGTGCCATAGCTTCGCATGACCAGATCGTAGTCGGCACGCAGAGCATCTTGCACCAGCTCAAAGTTGATCAAGCACTGCAGCAACTGTGGATACCCCTTGGTCGCGGCTGGAGGTGTTTTGTCGAAGCGCTGCAGAATCGCTTCAATTAGTGCTGATTTTGTGGCAACATTCACCAGACCCGGCTGAGCACGCAGGCTGAACAGTTGCTGCAGCTGCTCCACGGGCAGTTCCGCCTCCTTGGGGATAGTCTCGGCGAGCCATTTGCAGACGACTTCTTGTTTGTTTATGTACACAAAATCTAGTGATTGCCAAATTTTAATAGCGAATTCCAGGCGCGCTGGGTACGCTTTGCTCTTGTCGTCCAGCCATATTCGTAACTCTGCAAGATTTCATTTAATAATTATATGATTCCATTTAATTTGCGAAGCTTACCTTCGCCCACTTCCATGTTGCAAATACAAACTTCGATAACGATTGCATTTCGTGCACGTGTTGAGCCTCGCGGTTTTTATCGATTACATTGTCCATGAGTGTTGCATAACTCTGTAAAATAACATATATAAGAAGGTAATGCAAATAAATCCATCTATTGATATGTTGCTCATTTGATTGATTTGATATATAATTGTATATATATATTGTAAATTTTTTTTTATTTCTTTAAATATTCAGTGCGATTTCATTTTAACTATATAAAAGTAGCTAACAGAACAATATACATACAAGCTAACAACCATTTTTCATTTATTTAACTCATTAAAATAATTTAGAATCTCATAAATGAGAATATGTATGAATTACTTTAGTTGTACCTGAGCGATAAGTTTGGCAGCCAATTTCAGTTTGTTTCCAAACAAGACTGATTTTACACTTAGTATGAGCTGACGTCACAAACTAATATCGATTGCTTCGATAGCTGTGTGTTATCTTTCAACTGTTATTATGCATGCCAACAGCTGTTTTAGTTGTGTTTTGCGGGCCGTTTGCGTGGGGGTCGAAATTCACAAGTTTTTTTTTAAATATTTGTATACATAACATTATAATACCTAAATGAATGGTGGTGCAAAATTAAAACCGTAGCTTACTATATGAATGCTTGTATAAAATATTCGAAAACTGCATCAAATAACAATGTTGTTAAACTGCACCAGAGTGAAGCACATGTGCATAACATTACGAATTACCCAAATACCTTCCGCAGTACCTAGATTTTCAATCAATTCGTCTAGCATACATAACCATTTGCTCAGGCGGCAGCATCATAACCATCATCTCTATAATATTCGACCGCCTGCTGGGCGACAGCTGCTTGCGTCTCCCTCCTCCTCCTTGTCGACAAGTTCCTGTGCAGGTGTTCGCGCATCCAGGTGGACAGCACGTCTGCTTAATGTGCGACGATGTATGAGCAGCAAAGATGTCAAGCTGGCCGTGCCCAAAGTGGAGTCTGTCATTAAGACCGGCAAATTCACATCGTCACGTCTCATCCGTATGCTGAAGGAAGAGAAGTGGGCGCTCCTAAGTACGGCCCCCCACCCATTCATCGATCTATGCCAATGTGTATCGCTTATACGATTAGGTTTATTTCGTTGCAGTTGGCCTTGCCTGCTTGATCGTATCTTCGACTATCACCATGAGCGTACCCTACTTCCTGGGCAAGGTCATTGACATAGTGTTCCATAAGGATGGCATGGATGAATCGGCCATAACCAGTTTGCGCGACTACTCCAAGATGCTCTTCATAGTATTCGTCATTGGCGGCCTGGCCAACTTTTCCCGCGTCTATTTGTTTGGCAGCGCGGGTAAGCTCACAGCACACCTCGACTTTCTCTCTCTCTCTCTCTCCATCACACTCTCTCTATTTGTACTTTCTCCGCATAGCTTTGCGTATTGTGCGCAGACTGCGCTCCAACTTGTATCGATCGATGCTGATGCAGGAGGTATCCTGGTTCGATACGCGCGGCTCCGGCGAGCTCATTAATCGTTTGAGTAACGACACTTACTTTGTGGGCACCTCCCTTAGTCAGAATGTATCCGATGGCCTTCGCTCGCTGGCCATGATTGGTGTGGGCACCTTCATGATGGTACATGCAATGTTTTCATCTAACAATCTCTGGTGAAATCCAAGCTCTTTCTCTATCTCTCTTAGGTCTACACGTCAGCCAAGCTGGCGCTAGTTAGCGCTTTGATTGTGCCTGCTCTGGCTGGCGTTGCCATCGTTTATGGACGTTACGTGCGCCGCATAACCAAGATCGAGATGGACAAATTCGCGGACGTGATGAAGCACGCAGAGGAACGATTTGGCAATGTGCGCACCGTCAAGGTATTTGGTCGCGAGCACACCGAGTGCGCGGAGTACGACAAAAAGCTGGACGAAGCCATCGAAATTGGCTACAAGGAGACAAAAGCTAGATCCATATTCTTTGGCCTGGTGAGCTAGTTGAATGGCAACTCGAATTGCAATTGCAGCTTAGATCAGTTTTCTCCCATATTCAGACCGGCTTCTCGGGCAACGTGGTCATCATATCGGTGCTCTACTATGGCGGCACCTTGGTGCTGAACGAGGAGCTCACCATTGGCGCCATGACCTCATTCATGCTGTATGCCGGCTACTCGGCTGTGGCCATGAACGGCCTGTCCAACTTTTACAGCCAACTGAATAAGGGGGTTGGCGCCGCGCAGCGCATTTGGGAGATCATGGACAGGAAATACGCCATGCCATGCGACAAGGGCATTGTGCCAACGACCAAGGCAATTGGCGAGGTTGACTTTCGCAATGTTAGCTTTGCCTATCCGTCGCGCATGGAGAGCAGAGTACTATTGAACTTCTCACTCAAACTAAAACCGAACCAGACGACCGCCCTGGTGGGCCGCTCTGGGTCGGGTAAATCGACGACGGCAATGCTTCTGATGCGGCTTTACGATCCGCAGCAGGGCGCCATCTACTTGGATGGCGTCGATTTGCGAACATTGAATCCACATTGGCTGCGCCAGCATGTGAGCGCTGTTAGCCAGGAGCCGGTCCTCTTCTCTGGCTCGATACGCTCGAACATCCTGTACGGATTGCAGCCGGGCAAGCTGGCCGATGAGCAGTTGTTCCAACAGGTGGTGAAGGACTCAAATGTCAGTGAATTTGTCAGCCATCTGCCCGATGGCCTTGAAACCATTGTGGGCCAGAGGGGAATTCTTCTGAGTGGCGGACAAAAGCAGCGAGTGGCCATTGCCAGGGCGCTCATTAAAGTAAATTATATATAGATTTATTTACAGATGTGTATTCTAATCGATTTCTTTGTTATAGAATCCCACCATACTCATCCTGGATGAGGCGACAAGTGCACTTGATGCCGTTTCAGAACAACTAGTGCAGAGGGCGCTGGATAAGCTAATCAGTGGACGCACTGTGATTACCATTGCCCATCGTCTAAGCACAATACATAAAGCACACAAAATAGCTGTCGTTGACGAGGGACGCATTGTGGAGGAGGGCACCTTTGATGAACTGATGAGCAATGTAAATGGGGTTTTCAGGGAACTGATATCCAAACAAGCATTTGGTGGCAGGCAGTAGTTAATAATGCAGTGCGAAAGCTGCAGCGGGTGTTCACATATATATACACATAGATTTGTATATAACTAGACAAAACAAATTTACAACGCATTGTTATTATTTTTATAAAAAGACGGAAACCATATTGATGACTTCTGTTCCATATTGTTTATAGACGTTATTAAGGGTAGACTTGGTTCAAACTATGGCTAATGCAACAAAAAAAAAATGTTTTAACAATCAAATTCTAATGTTAAAGTTAATTTATTAATATTAAGTAATTAAATGGACAAATCTTACATTGAGTTTCACGTGTGCCTTAAACATTTTTAATGTCTTCTTATTTACGCGGTCCAAATAAGTGTTGCCAGCTCGTTTAAAATCCTATTGCTGTAGATCAGCTGTCGGGCAATTGCTTCATATTCTATTTTAAGTTGATCATAATAAAATGTTAATTTATATTTACATTGAGAACATAAGTTTTTAGTTATTGCATCTTGTTATACATCCTTAAAAATTTTGATCTTCGGTTTCTTAAATATTCCAGCATAAAGCAGTGCTGCCACGTTGGTCGATCTTTCCATTGTAAATAAAAGCGTTGCCACCATGTTTGCATGTTCGATCAATTAATTTCGAGATATTCTTGTTTTTAAACATTTTATTTAGTTTTTAACGTTTCGTTTTTACAATTTTACATTTAGCTTAACTCTAATTAACAGGCACAGAAAATAAATGCAGCAATTCCTTTCCACAGCTCACTCCATACGAGTCCATGTGTGGGTGTGTGTGTTTTTGTGTGTTTGTGTGTCTACTTCATGGTGGGCATGGCCACGGCCGCCTGGGTGTGGTTGACATCGGTCTCGCGCCACAGCTGGGTAACGGTCTTGGTCTGTGTGTAGAACTTGATGCCCTGCTTGCCATAGAAGTGATGGTCACCGCGGAAGGAGCCGCGGGTGCCGGTGAAGGAGAACATGGGCAAGGGCACGGGGATGGGCACATTGACACCCACCTGGCCGGCATCGATCTCATTGACAAACTTGCGTGCAGCAGCACCGTTGGTGGTGAAGATGGCGGTGCCATTGCCATAGGGATTGGAATTCACAATTGAGATGGCTTCATCAAGGGTGTCGGCATTCAGGATGATCAGGACAGGGCCGAAGATCTCCTCGGTGTAGCACTGCATGTTCTGTTTGACGTCGGTCAAAATGGTGGGGCCAACAAAGTAGCCATTCTCATAGCCGGGTACCGCGATCTTCCTGCCGTCGAGGATCAGCTTGGCGCCCTCCTTAACGCCCGATTCAATCAAGTCGTTGATACGCTTGCGGGAAGCGTCGCTGATGACGGGTCCCACATCAGTGCCGGGCTCATGGCCAGCATTGACCTTCAGTTTCTTTGCGCGCTCAACCAGGTCGGGGATCCATTTCTGGGCTTCGCCCACAAACACGGCCGTGGACAGGGCCATGCATCGCTGTCCGGCAGCACCGAAGGCGGCGCCAGCCAGCTGGTTGAGGGTGTTCTCCTTGTTGGCATCACTGAGCACGACGCCGTGGTTCTTGGCGCCCATGTTGCTCTGGACACGCTTGCCATTCTTGCCGGCGCGCTCATAGATGTACTTGCCGGCCGTGTCGGAACCGACAAAGGAGACGGCCTTGATCTCGGGTGCGTCGCAAATGAAGTTGACAGCATCGTGCTGGCCATGGATCACATTGACCACACCGGGTGGGCAGCCGGCTTCGTTGAGCAGTTCCATCAGCATCATGGTAGCGCCGGGCACACGCTCGGAGGGCTTCAGCAACATGGTGTTGCCCGTGGTAATGGCCACGGGGAACATCCACAGCGGGATCATAGCTGGGAAATTGAATGGAGCAATGCCAGCGGTGACACCGAGTGGCATGACCAGCGAATAGGTGTCCATGTCACGGGCAACATTCGCCACCGTCTCACCCATCTGCAGGGAGGGGATGCTGCAGCAGTGCTCAACAACCTGGAGACCACGGAGTACATCACCCTCAGCATCGACCAGAGTCTTGCCCTGCTCCTTGGTAATGTTCTTGGCCAGCTCACCCATATTTTCCTTGATCAGGGCCTGCAGCTTGAACATGATCTGCTGACGTGACACCACAGACTGGTTGCTCCACGATTTGAAGGCGCGCTTGTTGGATTCCAAAGCAGTTTGCATTTCCTCAGTCGTTGCCTTGGGCACACGGGTCACCACCTTGTCGGTGGCCGGATCTTTCACATCGATCCAATCGTTGGTCTTTGACTCCACAAACTTGCCATCAATGAATAGCTTGGTTGTGGGCGCAGCCGACGAGTAGCTACGTCTGGCGATCAAACGTGCCTGCAAAGGGATTTAATTAAATTTTAATGTTATCGATAAGTCGATCGAAGTGAACTTGGAATCTGTTGGGTAAAAGTTGCCACATCTACCAAATGGAAAAGTACCATAATGGTACAAGAGCTGACAATATGTGCTAATTTCATTTAACGGTAGTTACACTTTAATTAATTCATTAACATAAGCTGTCATATGTACCAAGGACACCAAGGATATACATTTTTGGTTTATTTTAATATCTTATCTTATCTTTTGCTTATATACATATTTGTATTTATACATATATACACACATATATATATATATTTTTTTTTTTTTTTAATCTTTGGGCGCTACGTGTCACGTCTTCCGCATGCTTAACGACTGTACCCAAATTTATCTCATATATTATTCTTTCTGCAAAAAAATCCTATTAGTTCACTGAATTAAATAAAATGTGCTTAAATCATTTGCAGTGTAATTAATGAATATACAAATTTGTATGGCCACAAGGAACTTTTGCCCTATGGAGAAAGTAAATTGACTTTGGGTATTTTCCAATTTAATTTTGGATGACATAACAGTTTAATTATGTCAACTCGCAATATTTCCAGCGCATTTCAAGGACATCATATAGCCAATTATACAATCTAAATAAAAATGGGTACACTTCGTTGCAAATGTAGGTACAACATAATTTTGCCAAGTGGCATCCCTTTTCCCATAAGAAAAAATTCCATCAAGAACTTTTCTACAATTGCATTAGAACAGGTAAAGTTGCGTAAAAGGCAAACGCGCTTGCGCTTCTTGGACAAATTGGGCCAGGCTTCACTGTATATATGTATGTATGTGTGTATGTACATATGCATGTGCATGTGCATGTGTTTTACTGCGTTACTTGAAATTCAACAGGTGAGCATGGCTTTGCCTGGCAACATGATAATATACGTACATATGTATATATATATATGTATATACACACAGACATACATACATATATACTTATGCACATAAGGGATAAATGCCACGCCCTTGCTTATCAGTGGCAGCAGCCGCCCGTTTGATAGGCATTTATTTATATGGCTTACCGTCTAATTAAAATACAATTGTATTACACACATGCACACATACATACAAACGAGTTTCTCTTTGTGTGTGTGTCCATTCTGGCATTATTGTGATCGTCGCATTATCTGAATCGCAGCAAACCAAAATTACGTAACATGTGTTTGCGCTATCAAACAGTCAGTTCTTTTTTCACGTTTTACCGTTTAATGTGGACAATTTATGAGACCACAAATACACATAGGGAAGCAGCACGCGTGCTTCAATTTGCATGCATATGCAATGCTCACACACACACACACAGGCAGACACAGACACACACGCCCACCCACACGCCAGTGCACTTACAAGTGTGCACCGCCCCTTCCCATTGTAAGCTTTTCAACACACTGCGCAATTGTTATCGATAGTTGTGGATGGCTTATGCAAATATAAATTCTTACCTCAGCACCAATTAGACGCACAAAGGACATCTTTTAGCAGGCGATGGAAATTTTAGGTCAGGGATTCTGGATAATGGAAGCTCCGGCTGGAAACGCGTGTGTTGCTGCTGCTACTGCGGCTGGCCCAACCAATGGTCTCACTAGAACTGAAAGCAAAAGCAAAACCAAAACCAAAAGCTGAGGCTGTGCCAAGTTGCGGCCCCAGCGCGCGCGTGTGTGGTGTGATTGTTGATATACGACGCGACGGCAGCGGGCGAAGCCGGCGAACGTTTGGTTGGCTGCTCGCACCACTTTATTAGACGAGCACACACACACACGCGCACACAGGCACAGCCGCATGTGCATGTGTGTGTGCGTGTGTAGCCAAGAACTTGAAAGAGCAACTGTTGTTGTTTTTGTTTTCACTCTAGTTCGTTGGGGGCTCGATAGTATATGTACATATGTATCAATGTGTGTGTGTGTGTGTTTTTTTTTGTTGTTTTTCTTCTTTTTTTTTGCGACGTTTGAGGAGACATACGCACAGGCTTAATTAAACACACATTCATACATACATGCATACGTTCATGTAAATATATTAATATATTTTGGAGAGCATAAATACATACATATATTTACAAACATGCCCACATACGTACATACAAATTTGTTATTTACGATTGCTCGCACGTGTAATATTTGAAATCAAATGTTGCTGCATCAGTATGTGTGAGCGCGTGTGTGTCAACGTACATTCATAACCATGTAATTATTTTATTAGCTGAGCAGTTATATATGTAGGTACATACATACATACAGCTCATCAATACAACACACTTACTTAGATACATGCATCACAACTAACAACTCTTTTTCTGTTTATTTATAAAATAAACTTAGGTCTGATTAAGTGTATAATGTGTGAATCAGATAAATAATTAAGTTAAACAAACTTAAATACTATATAGCATACTTTTAGGCTGTGCCAAATAAATGAGCTGCTTCAATTAAAATATGTTCGTATAAAATTAAAGTATACTTTTAAGCGCGTGATCATTTATCAAAGTTGCAAACCCATTTTGAACTCACCGTGGAACCTATCTAGCTAGCATTGCGTATTCCCTGCTGCTGCTTCAAGTCTTGGCTGCAGCTCAAAACTAACTTAAGCACTTAGCAAAGTTTCAATCCAAGCATAGACTAGCTATGCATTGGTTACGTTTGTGCTTATCTAAATTTGTGCATCTAGTTTAACTTAAAACTTGTTTGTTCAGATAATAAAGGTGTGAGCTCAGACCAAATCAATGCCTAGCTTAAGCATTTAATTGGCGTACAAGCTTATCTGCATTCTGAAGCTGATTCAAGTCTTGGTTTCAGCAGATCACATATCAAACTTTCAAACCCGCTGCGAATTAGCTCTGTTAACTATACAGGCTAGCTTAATCATTTGGTTTGAGTACATGCTTAACGACTTGATGTAGCTGGCTTCAGCAGATCACATATCAAAGTTTCAAACCCACTGCGAATTAGCTATGTTAACTATACAGGCCAGCTTAATCATTTGGTTTGAGTACATGCTGGTGTAGCTGGTTTAAGTCTTGTCTGCGACTCAAAACTGCTTCGCAGCCCTGGTATTTATACTTTTGTTTTTTGATATTTGGATTATTTTAACTTTGCTTAATCTAGAGTTAAAAAAATGAAATGGAAAATATTTTGTATTTTTGTTCGCAACTTTTATTTGTTTTATATTTTTTTCTTGCATTGTCATATCAATTAAGACGTAAATAATTAATTTAGTTAAGTACGCTAACCGCTAAGTACATAATTTAATTTGTTCAATCATTTTTTCTTCTTGTTGTTGTTGTTGTTGTTTCTCTTTCATAAAATAGTTAGAAAACTCTTGTTGAAATGCTTTGGTTATTGCTGTAAAATGTTTCGACTATTTTATATATATATATTTATATAAATATGATATTGGATATATCTGTATAAATATATCTGCTTTATATATAAATGTTTTATTAATTTTTGTTTTTTTTTTTAAATTATTTCCAAAAAAATTTGTTTTTAATGTATTTCGCTTGCTTTGCTGAGTTTTTCATATAATCAAATATTTTTTATAGTTTATATAACAAATGTTTTGTATAATAATATTATTAAAAAAAAAAAAATTGCGCTTAAGATTAGAATTGTAATAATTAATATGGAATGCTTGAAAGAGCATTTTTTGTTTTGTTTTGTTTATTTTAAATATTTAATTTAAGCCACGCTGCGGTTGAAGGCCTCAGAAAATGTACACGAAAAATCAGTTATGTAATATTAAATATATATATAGGTATGTATGTATATATATATATATAGCTATAGCTATATTTAAGTAGAAGAAGAGCACTACGTAGGCAAAGTTCATATACAGCTAAATATCATTTTTTTTTTTGCAATTTTTTCCATTTTTTCTCATTTTTTTGTTTATTTTTTTTAAGTTTTTTTTTAAGTCTTTTTTAAGCACTGTGTTCTAAGTTTAAATATATTATGAATAATATATGTATATATATGGTTATAAAAAAAATTTGTTTATTTTTAATTTTTCTGCCTATTTTTGCATTATTTTTTTTTTTTTTTTGATTAATTGTGGCGCTAGCTTGACGCTGGCGCTCCTCAGCCCTGCGCAGTGTTGCCAAACGTTACGCTCAACGGTTGTACCGTTAGACAACTTACACTATGAAAAAAAAATGTGTTTTTTAGTTGTTAAGAAAGTCTCAAAAAAAAAAAAAAAAAAACGAACTATTTAGGCTTTGGTATATGTGGGGCGAGAGATCTAAGACTCTCTCTCTCTCTCTCTCTCTCTCTCTCTCTCTTTCGCTTACAGTTCAAAATTCGCTGTATACTAAGTTTATTCTGTATATATATATATAAATATATATATGCATGCGTGTATATATGTGAGTTTGGTTTGAAAAGTTGCAAATTTTATGTATTAAAAAAAAAAAATTAGCTTTTTCAATTTTTTTTTTTTTTTTGCAAGTTTCGATTTTTTTTCAAATCAAGCTCAGATATATATCTGTATATATATATATGGATATATATATCTTGTCTAATTTACTGTTGCTTCATTCATGTTTTGTTTTTGTTTTTTTTGTTACTTTTTGCTAGACGTCTAAGACTAGGACTACTGAGCTGGCTTAAAGGGTTTTGCCCTGACTCTCTTTAATCGTGTTTTTTTTTTTTTTTGCTTACTTCTCTTCCTCTGGCCTTTGCGACCCTATCGCCTACTATTGGCCTATTTTGTTTTGTTTTTCTTTTTGTTGATTTTCTGCTTGTTTCGTGAACTTCACTTCACTTGTCGACGCCCAACAGTTTGGCCGCCTCGTCGGGTGAGCTGAGCAGCTTGTTGAGTATGCCCTGGTCGGTGATGCCGAGCAGATTGCCCAGGAAATCACCGCTGGCCACGCCCACAGCAGCTGCTGTTGCGGGCGCAGAGGGTTCGGCAATGTTCTCCTTGTGCTCGCCGAGGCGACTGACGCGCCATTCGTTCGCCTTGTCCAGCAGCTCGTGCAGCTTGGGCAGACGTACGCTCTTACTGTTGTTGTTGTTATTGTTCGTGTTGTTGTTGTTGTTGTTGTGGCAAGTGTTGTTGTTGTTGTTGTTGTTGTTGCTGGGCATTGGCATGGGCATAGGCATGGGCATGGGCATGGGCATGGCCGTGGGTATTGGTGTTGTGGGCGGCGTTGCCATCTGCTCGTCATCGGAGCAATCGGAGGCGCCCGGCTCGCCATTGTGACTGTGTCCACTGTGCTTCTTCATGTGGCGCAGCATGCTGTGCTTCAGCGTGAACTTGCGCAAGCAGATCTCGCACTGGAACGGACGCTCTCCCGAGTGGGTGCGCATGTGACGGCGCAGATCCTCGGTGGACCAGAAGCGACGCACGCAGAAGGCGCAGATCACCTTGCGATTGCTGTAGTCCGGATATTTGCCCGAGCTGCGGCCCGTATTGGACTCATCCTCGGAGACGCCAGCCGAGACTGCTGCAGCAGTAGCAGCAGCAGCAGCAGTTGCATTTGCTGTGGCTGCTGCTGCTGCCACCTCCTGCTCCGTCTCGATGGCGCCCTTGGCCAGCAGCAGAGCGAACTCCTGGGCGTGTTGCTGCTTGATGTGGTCAAGGCACTGCATGCGCTCCCCGAACGAATACTCGCACAGGTGACACTTGTAGGGCAGCTCGCTGCCATTGGCCTCGGCGGCAGCGCTGCTGATGCTGCTGCTGCCACTGTTGCCACTGTTGCCACTGGTGGTGGCAGCTGCGGCAGCAGCGGCCTGAGCTGCGGCCACCATCTGCTGACTGAGCTGAGCTGCCGCCGTCAGTTGCTGGATGAGCTGCTGCTGCTTGCGCTCGCGTTCCAGCTCACGCTCCCGCTCCAGTTCACGTTCGCGTTCTCGCTCGCGCTCCAGCTCTAGCTGGCGCTCCTGCTCGGCGGCCTTGCGGCGGCGCTGCTCCTCCAGCTCGATCTCCTCGACGGACTTGGGCACGGGTATCGGCTCGTTGACGTCCTCGGTGGGCACGTAGACGGACATGGCGGACTCGACGTTGCCATGCTTGCGCAGCAGGTGGCGGTCGCAGTTGCTCTTCGTGGTGAACAGCAGCGGGCAGTGGGAGCACTTGAATGGCTTCTGGCCCGTGTGTGTGAGAATGTGACGCCGCAGCGAGCTGCTCCAGGGGAACATGCGCTGGCAGTACGGGCAGCTGACGCGATTGGGCGCCAGGCTGTAGGCGGACTTCTTCTTTGGCTCGCTGCAGCTGCTGCTGCTGGTGACGTCCTCGGTGCCGGAGTTGTTGCTCTCGCTGGCGCTGCCGGAGGCGACGAGGCCCTCCTCGTCGCTCTGCTCCATGTGGTTGGCCACGTCGCTGGGCCGGAAGTAGCTGTTGAACGACACCTGGTTGCTGGTGGCATTGTCCACCAGCTTGGCCACCGGCACCAGATCCTGAGATTCATCCTTGAACGGCGAGCTGGCCACCTCCTTCAGGGACTTGGCCACCGACTCGGCCTGGGCAATCATAGTCTTCATTGTTGACGGCTCGCCGCTGGGCTTCAGTTTCGGCTCGATCGGTTCGGCGAGCGGCTCTGGCTCATCTTTGGCATCAATTTCAATTGGCTGCACTTGCTCCACACGTTGCTGTTGCTCCTCCTGCTGTTGCTGTTGCTGCTGCTGCTGCTGCTGTTGCTGTTGCTGCTGCTCGTCTTGGTCTAGCTCCTCGTCCTCCTCCTCTTCCTCCTCCTCATCTATGTCATCGAAATCATCGTCATCGTCCTCGTCTATAATCAGCTTTGGCGGCTCATCATCATCCACGGGCAACTGTTGCTGCTGCGCCTGATTGTTCCCATTGACATCGCTGTTGCTGTTGCTGTTGCCGTTGGCGCTGTTGTTGTTGTTGTTGTTGGTGCTGTTGTAGCCAAAGTGCAGCAGCGGATTGACGGCCACGCTGCTAGAGCCATGGGCCAGCGCTTGCTGCAACAAATCCGTATCCTTGCGCGCCAATTGCTGTGCCAGGATCGCGTACTTCACCTGCTCCGATATGGGCGGATGCTGCTGCTGTTGCTGGTGCAGATTTGTCATGGCTGCTGCTGCGGCTGCTGCTGCTGCTGCCGCTGCCGCCGCTGCTGCTGCTGCTTGGGCCGCACCCGAGTTGGCCGCACGCCCACGCATCACGTGGTGCCCGCTGCGCTGTCGCTGCGCATAGAACTGCGGATGCTGCTGCTTGACATGGCGCTCCATGTTCGAGCGCAGCGTGAATCTGGCCGAGCAGTGCTCGCAGGCGAAGGGACGCTCGGTGCGGTAGCGTCGCTGTTTCTGCTTGGGCATCAGCACGCCGTTCTTGATGACCATCTTGACCGGGCCAGCCGCTGGCACTGGCACGCCCATGCCGCTCAAGGGCAGGCCCAGTGGCGGCGGCCCTGCAGCAACTGTTGCTGGCGTCGCTGGCACTCCAATCGCTGGCGCTGACTTCTCCAACGCAGCAGCCGGCGGCGGCGCCATCAGCCCAAAGAACGGAAAGCCGGAGGACTGCTGCAGCATCAGATTGCGCAATATCTGCATATACTGCGTCGCTGCATCGCCTGGATTGAAGAGCAACTGTTGCTGCTGCTGCTGCTGCTGTTGTTGCTGCTGCTGCTGCTGCTGTTGCTGCTGCTGCAAGAGTAAGTCATGTTCGCGTTGCGGCTTCTTGCTAAGATCCAGCACATCCATGCTGAGATCCATGGCAGGTGCCAGCGGCTTCTCCACCAGCTGATCCAAGCTCTTTACCTGAATCTTCAACGGAGGCTGCGGCTGCGCCTGCGGCTGCTGTTGCTGCTGCTGCTGCTGTTGTTGTTGTTGTTGCTGCTGCTGCTGCTTGCTGGGCTGATCGGCCAGCAACATGTGCTTCAGCTGGGAGCTCGCCTCCACATTGGTCATAGACGGGGCGGGACTGAGTGAGCGAAAGCTGAGGTCCGACAGATCAGGATCCATCTTGGGCTTGATGTCCTCGCAGCTGGCATCCTCGGCCGGGTGATAGACGATCGCGCGCTTCACCTCGTCGCGGCTCGTCTTGCCGTGCCGATTACGCAGATGGCGCTCACAGTTGGCCTTTGTGGTGAAGGCGTAGTTGCAGACGGCGCACTCATACGGCCGGTCGCCGTTGTGGGTGCGCATGTGCCGCACCAGAGCCGCCTTGTCGCAGACGGCGTAGGGGCACATGTTGCAGCGAAAGGGGCCGGCGGCACCGACGGCTGCCAGATGGACGCGATTGTGGCCCTTGAGGGCGCGCAGATTGGGAAAGACGGCGGAGCAGAGCTTGCAGGGGAACTCGCCGCGCAGCTTCATGCGCCGGAACTCGCTGGTGAAGGCATCCTGGGCCTCCTCCTCGCCGTCGCGCCCATCCACGCTGTATTGGCTGGAGCAGGGCGTGTTCACGTTCTGCTCGAAGTTGCGCAGGAAACTGGACGTGCAGCTGGAGCTGGTCATATGCAGGATGCTCTGTATGTCAGCCAGATCCTGGCGCTGCTCCGACGGCTCATGCTTAATGGGCGACGGCAGCGAGGAGCCGCTCGACTTGCCCTTGAGATAGAGCTGCTGAAAGAACTCGTCGCGCTCGCTGTTCGCTTGCAGGCGCATATCCTCCTCGTCCTCCTCAGCCTCGGCCTCGGCCTCGTCATCGCGCTGCCGCTGCCGCTGCTGCTGCTGTTGTTGCTGCTGCAACTGCTGCTCCTCATCCTCCTCCTCCTCCGCCGGCTCCTGCTTGTGCAACGGCGACGAGCTTGCGCCCAGCAGCGGCGGCAACTGCAATCCCCGACAGCTGTGCGCCTGCAGCTGCCGCTGCGTGGCAAAGATCACCTCGCACTCCCGACACTTGGCGGGTATATCGGCGTGCTCCGCCTCCAGGTGAGCGTACAGCGCACCCAGCGTCTCGAACTCGCCGGCATTGCAAACGGGGCAGCTGGGCAACGACTCCGACTCGGGCTCTGGCGTTCTCGGGCTGCTGTTGCCCGACGATGTTGCCAGCAGCGTGGCCACGTCCGGTGTGCTCGTTATCATCTGTGTCACATCCACGCTTTCGCCATCCGCTGCCTCCTCCCCATCGCCATCGCCATCGCCATCGGCATCGGCATCGGCGTCCATGCCCAGTGCTCGCTCGTCGCTGACAATGATGTTGTTGTTGTTGATGTTGGTCTTCAGCTTCAGTTGCTGCTCCTCATTGTTGTTGTTGTTGTTCGCTTGGCTACTGTTGTTGTTGTTGTTGTTGTTGTTGCTGGTTGCACTGCTGCTGCTGCTGGATATATCCGTGGAGCAACTGGCATCGCTTTCATAGCTCTCAGCACGCTGACCCACAGCATTTGATGTCACATGTTGCTGATGTCGCTGCAACTGCTGCTGCTGCTGCTGCTGCTGCTGCACTTGCTGTGACTGTGACTGTGGCTGCTGCTGCTGTTGTTGTTGCTGCTGCGGCTGCTGTTGCTGCTGCTGTTGATGTTGCTTGTGTGTTCGCATGTGCCGATGCATGTTGCCATTTGTCGTGAAGGTCAAATGGCAATAGCGGCAATTGAAGGGTCGCTCCCCGGTGTGCACCAGGACGTGTCTGTCCAGCGAGGAGGCTGAAGAGAGTACCTATAAGACGGTGAGGGAAATGGAGGCACAGAGAGAGAGAGAGAGAGAGCGGGAGAGAGAGATGGTTGGAATGGGATTAACAATTTGTCAAAGGCAAAAAAAAGGCACAAAAAGCCAAACAAATTCAAATGTAGTCGACAGCTTGAATACCCTATAATGTTGACAGACATGAAAAACTATTTAATATACCCTGTAATTGACTATTAATATTCAGTACAGCTTGCACATAGTTTATTGCTATTTAGTTACCCCAATATCTTCTAAAGCTATTGCGCGATTCATAGATACCCTATAAGTTGCATTTCTCTGTAAATGGCTTAAGACAAGCAGTAAAGTTTTCATATTCAGTGCATAGTGACTATGAAAGTATATCGTGATCTGGCTTATTGACAATTCATAGATACCCTGTTATGTGGAATACCCTGTAATTACAATTAGCTAACAACAGCTTTAGTTTGCATTTAGTTTATTCTCACTTAGATACTCTAAAATTGTTTAATAAAAGCAATATAGCTCTTTTGAAATTTTTAGATACCCTGTAATCCAGTATACCCTTTAATTGCACAATAATTCACTATAGCTTGCATTGATTTCATAGCAATTTAGATATCTTATAATATAGTATACTCTGTAATTGTGCTCAGCTTATTTGCTAATTGTAGTCTAGATACCCTGTAATGCCACTATGCATTAAAACAAAAAATTGTTTTCTATGAAGCAAAGTCTGTCTATCTGTTAATTTGTATTTTCAGCTGTAGACGACTATCGAGATACCCTGTAAATGCTTAACTTAGCCGGTATTTCAAGTTAGTCTCAATAGTAGTTAGCTGAATACCCTATAATCGAGTGAGCATGCGGACTTACCTTGGAGCAAATGCGGCAGGTGAAGTTCTCGGTGTCGCCGTTGGCATAGTTGTGGCATCGAATGTGATTGGTGAACTCGTGGGGCGTGGTCGAGACGACCTCGCAGATGGGACAGACATATTTTCTGTGCTCGTCGCCGGCGCCGATGCCGGACTCGGCGCTCGAATGGCAGAGGCCTTGCGGCGAGGAGCCGCCCGAGCTGCTGCCCGAGCCCGGCTGCTGTTGCTGCTGCTGCTGCTGCGCGGTCGTCACCGACTGCGCTGCGCCGCTGGCACTGAGCAAAAAGCCGCTGTGTGCGCTGCCATCGACGAAGCCCGACTCGGAGAGGTCGCCGTTGTGGGCGCTGATGTTGCTGCGATTCAGGCGAAACTTTTTGCGCAGCGAGCTGGCATCGCTGCCGACGCTGTAGTCGACGACGATGCTGGCGCTGGCAGCGGCCGCGACTGCATTGCCGCTGCGGCGCTGCTTATGGCGATTGCGATGCACCGACTGTTCCAGCAACTGTTGCTGCTGCTGTTGTTGCTGTTGCTGCTGTTGCTCGTCCTCCTCGTCAGAGTACAAGATTTGCTGTTGCTGCTGTCGCTGCATCTTGCGCTTTCGCGACGTCGACTCGACATGCGGCGTCGACGTCGGCATCGACGCACCGCTGTTGCTGCTCAGCTTCTTTGGCGTGCGACCCAGATCCAGATGCTCCAGCGATGACTCTGAGGTGCTGGAGTCACGACGTTGTCGCTCCATAACCGCATCCTCAAGAGTCACTGCTGCCGCTGCTGCTGCTGCTGCTGTATGTTGCTGCTGTGGCTGCTGCTGCTGTTGCTGCTGTGTGGCCAGCATTTTCGCTGCTGCTGTCGTTGTAGAAGTTGGCTAATTGAGATCGTAAACGGCTGCTGCTTGTCTGCTGTGATTAGCTGCTGGAAGGTGCAAGAGAATTGAAAAGGTTGATCAACATTGATTTTGACATGAGCTTTAACAGCATATTTCAAATTGCCTAACCATCTAATAGCTTAACAAAACAAAGACTTGACATTGCCACTGAAATGGGTATAACTGTAGAAATCTAATGTCTGTCTAATCTAATTGGATAAGACATAAGAAATACAGAATATACTAAAAGATATTATCTTTAACAGCAGCTTTACTCTGACAATTTCACTAGAGCTGTAAACTGTAAACTGATTGTCAGCTTTGGCATAAGAGTTTAAAAAAATCTAAATATTTTAACGTAGCTTCTGACGGGTTAAGAAGATTTGTAAAGATTTGACATGAACTTTATACAGTAGTTCAACATGAACATAACTGTATCACTAAAAATCTCTATGCAATAGGGCAAACTGTTAAGGCTCGATTTAAAATGCGTTCAAACTATGTTGTTTTTAATCGAATGCTATCACATAATATATATATATGAGTTTTGAGAGTTTTCAAGATTTTGTCATGAGGGTTTTCAGAAAGTTTGACCTTAATATTAACATAAATATGACTTGACACATTGCATGCTTAAACAACCTTAGAGAAGCGAAAGCAAGCAGATGAAGCATGAAACACATACGAATTTGCCATGCGCCTTAACATGATGATAAATATTAGCAACAGCAAATATATATTTACAGCTTAGAATTATTTTCACTCAGGAAATAAATCCTAAGAAATCTTGTTTAGCAGCAGCACAAAATGTAACATGCGATTTAACATGAAGTTTGACATATATATATAATGTTAATTAGCAGATTGTAAGACGAGCCTTCCACACTAATCGAATGACTTTGACAAAACTAAGCATTTGTTAAGTTTTCTCTGATGATTTCCTTGGAATATGTATTTAGCTATAGCTAAAAGTCTTATTGGATTCTTGGCACATTCATTGGAAAGTCGAGCTAAACATGAATTCCTTGTATACTGCTTGCTTTGCACTGATTGGATTACGCGCAATTCAATATGAGCTACGAGCACAGACCGTATCTCGGTTTCAGCTGAACAGCTGATTAATCGATCGATCGCTGGAGAGGGAAGCGGACTACGGAAGGCGAAGCTACGGCGAATTGGTTAAATAAGACGCTGTGAAAACTGTTTAAATGTTTTTTCTTTGCTGCTTGCAGCTGCGAAAATGTAAACGGATGCATTTCCAATTCCCGATTCCAATCAAGGCAGATGAGTAATTGGCTGGAGAGGGCTCTCATCTCTAATATGAATACATGCACGCTCTCTCTCTCTCTCTCTCTCTCTCTCTCTGTCACCCTGTCTCGCTCATGCTGTGTATTGATTTGTTATCGGTTCGTGCGCTTTACGCTTTGTATTTGTTGCATTTCCATTCGCTGCTCATATTTCCCCATTAGCATTTACCGTTATCAATTGGCTTTGCTGGCGCTGCTTAGGATTTCCAATTGGCGACGAGCAACGATCCAAAGCAGCAGCAGCAACAGCAGCAGCTACAACAACAACAACAACAAGTTGACAATTTGTTAAAGAAAACTTTGAAGCGATAACATTTTTGTTGTTTATTTGTTTTTGCTTTTGTTATTGTTGTTGTTTTGTTTTTTAGCTTTGGTCATCGATTTTGGTTGGTCGATTTCGAATTTGATTTCGCTCGTGACTCAGCCGCATGCTAAATCATTAGAGATAAAGGCACGCCCCTAACCGCCCCCTCCCCTGCCAACACTCGCCTGCTCTCTCTCTCTCTCTCTCTCACACACACTCTGTGTGTGTGTGTGTGTCGTTTGTAGCTCTCTCCGACAATAGGAAGTGAAGAAATAATTTCATATTTTTGTAGACTTTACAGGTAAAATATATGAAATGGTGAAATTTTAATTATATGCTAACGTCCTCTAATCTAACACTAATTGCAATGTTGGGATTTATATTACACTCTTTGGAGACTTTACTGTGGAATGCAGATTGTTGACAGATGTTGGAGATATTTGTATCAAGTGGAGACTAGCTTTTGCTTTAAGGACTAGAGAGACTAGAAGTGGAGAGATTTGTGTGTGTGCTTTGGAGACATGACTGCTTAATCAATCTGTGTATGAAGCGATGCTTAGCTATCATTGAAGCTAAATAGATTTGGAAGTATTTAGTATTTCGTATTAGTTTATATATTGAGGGATCTGCAAAATCGATAATTATCGATAGTCAATAATTAGCTGTACTATGCAAAGAATATGCATTAATTTAAAGCAAGCTGAAAGCGTGAATGTACTGTGGAGAGTAGATTCTATATTATGGAATAAGCAAATGCATTTCATATAGAGTTTAAGCTTTACTCTACAATCAGTTCTGTTACACTATGATTTTTGTTTCTAGCCTCTTTAGTCTTCAACGTTATTTACAAAAACTGCACAAGGTTTTCAGATAAACTTGGAAAAATATATATATAGTATTTAGTGTAAACTTTGGTATATGTGTAAACTCAGTTGTATTGGCTAACTGAAGTAAATTCAATTCAAAAATATTTTCGAATTTCTATTAAAATTATTTGCACACCAAATATTGCTTGAGATTTTTAATATAGATGTTTTTAGAAATATAAATTGAAGAGTTTGGAGTAAAAAAATATTAAATTTTTGTAAAAATTCAATTGAAATCAAGAAAAGGTTTAAAAATTGGAATCCATAAAAAAAAAAATTACAGATATAATATATAAGATATTTCTATAGAGACTTCAACTAGAAACAAAATATAAATAATAATAATAATAATAATAAGTTTGTGTAAACTAAAAGTTGTCTATAATCCGAGGTATATATTATATATGTATAGTTTGTAATCCAGGATAAATGCTTTTCACACTTTTCACACTTGAAAATTGACACAAGAAAAAAAAATGTGTTTACAAAAAATTTTTGTTGTAATTTTTGTAGCTAACAATTTTTTACCTTTGTTTTGTTTGGGTTTTTTGTACAATTTGGCGGCGGCATTCGAAATTTGTTTATTTTTTATTCATAATATTTTTCTGGTTTGTTTTTCCTTTTTGTTGATTTTCTGTTGTTTGTTTTTGGTTTAAGTTTTTCACTAGGTTTCACGTTTGCTTATTTGTTTGTATTTATTTATTTTGAATTCTTTTTGTCGTTGCACTCAATTATTATAATTAAAAATAATTAATTTGTAGCACGTTTCTTTGGTTTAATTGTAGTTGAAAAAAAAAAGTAAAATAAAATAAAATAATATATAATTTAATTGAATGAAATGTTTTCAGCTTATTTTTGTCGTTGTGTATCACTGTTATTTTGAGTGAGTTACTGCTTTGCTTTATCCCGTTATGTTGTCGCAGCGCGCCGGCAGATGCTTTCACGTTGACGCGCACACGAGTTCTGAGCGCAGCCGCGGCGCAACCGTTCGGCAGAGCCTCGCTGGCAGCTTTATCTAATGTCTGTGCGTGTCTGTATTGCTCTCTCTCGCTCGCTCTCTGGCACCGTCTCAGTGTGTGTGTGTGTGTGCACTGAGAAGAATGCAGACGATTTGCTCGAAGAAGTGTATGAAGCAGCAATAACAGAAAAAAAATAAGTATGTGTGTATAAAATTAAATAACAAATTCAAGACGTCTTTTCGGTTCGACTTCTGAATTGTATTTGAACGCATCTATAAAATTGTATTTATAAAAGCGCAGAGCAGCGCCATGAGCCAGCGTCAGAGCAGCGACAGCAGCAGCAGCAGCGGCAGAGGCAGCAACGCAGCAGCAGCTGACATCTGAGCAACGCGACGAAGCCAGTGAGAGAGAACGCAATGGCTGCCTGTGTCTCTGCCTCTGCCTCTGACTCTGCTCAGAGTATGCGGGCATACGTGTGTGAGTGTGAGAGCTGTGCTCGCGGCTGCGGCTGTGGCTGCGGCTGCGGCAGCGGCTGCGACTGTGGCTGTGGCTCTGGCTGTGGCTGCTGTTTGCTGTGTGTTGGTGGATGAACTGGCATTGGTATTGGTTAGATAAAACTGCAGAGTTGCTCAGAGCAGTTAAATCTTTAGCGCAAAGGAAGCAGCAGCAGCAGCAGCGGCGGCGGCGGCGACAGAAGCAGCAGCTTTGCCGCTTCTTTGTTGGATTTTTCTTTCGTTCCATTTTATTTTTGGACGCAAATAGGATTACACTTGGTTTGTCTGTGTGTGTTTGCTTGTGCACGCATGCTGTTTGCGTGCGCTGTGGGTGCGTATGTGCTAGAGCGAGCGCGCGCTATGATACACACATGCAAGCATGCACATACATGTATGTAATGTATGCATGTGTATTGCCCAGCCACAAGGAGCTGACTCTGACGGTGTCTCTCAGTGTGTGTGCTTATGTAAATGTGGACTACATGTACATATGTATGTATGTACATGTAGAACTTGGTATGGTGTATCTCCTTTTGAAGTATATATGTATGTATACACACATACACACAAGTAAAGCAGATATTTGCTGATATTATGTATAGTGTGTTTGGAAATACAGTAAATCTTGTTGCCATTGGCTACTTCAATGTTTTGTTTCTACATACATATGTATGTATGTATGTATGTACATATATACAGTCAAAGCTCCATTAAGCAAGCAGACAAGTTCACAGGATCTTAACAGATTATTAATTATATAATAAAATGTTGCGTAAATTTTTAGGATAACAAAATATATAGACATATGTACATACATACACATGTATATTGTTGGTTCGAATTTAATTTCTTACTAATACGAAATTAATCATCAATCAAAAAACTTTAATACTCTTATAGAGGTACACACTTAATTTCTTAGTTTACCTCCATCATGCAACAGTCGGTAAATCAAAATCAAAATATAACTTTTATAATCATTTGAATATGTAAGTAAATATAATATTTTAATCCGTTTTTCCGTTCTTCGCCTTTCAATCGATCAATTAGCTTTAATAAAATTATATTGTATATAAAAGCCTTTAGCCTGTGTTAAGCTGATGAGCCCAGTCAATCAATAGACTCAAATATGTACATAAAAACATATACATACATACATACATACATATATTTAAATAGGATACAAAGTTATCCCATTTCAGTCGAATTCCCTAGCTACAGTACGTACTCGCTCCACACAATGCCTTCGCCAAATGATGGGTTCAACCATCGATGGTGCCATCGTTGGTTTTAACAGCTCCATCGCACACACGTGCGTGATCAATCATAAAACGAATGCACTCTGACCCACCCTACCCCCTGCCATTCTACCCATTCCCTGACCCCGACCCTGTGCCTATGTATGCCTGCTGCCCGTTGGCCACAATGCGATTCCCTCAACCTTCACCTCAAACTTGAAAATAAAAACTCATCAAAAACGGAAGTAAAAGACGTTTTGAGCTGACTTTTTGTCGTCACAGTTGACCGCCTCGAAAAGGTGTGCAGCAAACACACACACACACATCCCTACATACATACAAACACACACACACGCGCAGAGATATGGGGTGAAGATGAGTGTCAGCTGCCAAGAAATGCAAATGAATTAAAAGGCGATTCTCACTTTAAATAATTAATTTGTACCCAAAAAGAAAATGAACAACAAACGAAAAATGTACCAAAATATAAGATAAGAATAGATATTTATTCATTTGTTGTTTATAATAGATTATAATTTAATAAAAATATATTTAAAATTTGTTAATTCGGGCTACATATGTATCTAGTAAATGTGCTTGCTGGGCCATCTCTAGTTTAGCTTTTGAGTGTAGCTGGTCCATCTCTAATGCAAGTCTGATGTTGGTTGTGCTATCTCTTTTGCACAGCTTCAAGGAGCGGCTTAAAACATGTATCGATTGAATGCTGGAAGAGCATCAGCGCTTGGCTATCGATTGCAAGTTGACCAATAAATTGCAACAGCCATGGCGAGAAAAACTGATTAAGACAGGGTAATAAATAAAATAAATAAAATAAGAAAACAAAACAAAACAAAACACAAAGAAAACAAGAAAAACACAATTGCAAAAACAAAAGAAGCAGCAGCCAGCAGAAAACTCGAGCATATTTGTAATAAATACATACAGGTATGCACACACACACACACACACACACACTCACTTAGCATGTATACATGCTCACATACATGCACACACATGCATATGCGCAAAAAAGATATTGTGCAAAAAATGCAGCAAGAGTTCAATACACCCGGCCCACACACAGACGCACACGCATGCGACACGCGCGCTTTAACGCGCGCACACACACACACACATGCATTCGCACACTCACGCACTCACCCACCTACACACAGCGCATCGGGAAAGAAAACGCAGACAGTGGAATACACGTGCAACAACTACAATAACAACAATAGCAACAACAACAGTGACGACTGTTTATATAAATTTAATAATATTGACGTTTTATTTATAATGAACTTGAAATACACGTAAGTGTGTGCATTTGCACCGTGGTGCACAATGGCTAGAAATGTTAAGCGATTTGTTAAGCAGCCGCCGCAACACTTAAAGCAGGGCACGCAGCACTGTGCAAGACGCACGCCCCCACAACAACAACAACGAGAACAACAACACTAGAAGCAGCAGCAATAACAATAGTAACGGCTACAGCGCGTGTGGCAATGCGTGTTAAATAAACATTAAAAGCAGTAACAGAAACAGCATATTGCAATTTTTTTTTGTTGCTTTTGCATTTTTGCTTTTTTTTTTTGTTTTTGTTTATGCGAACAGCTGAGAAACGGTTTCCATTTCGTTTTTCAATTGTGGCGGCGGCGGCGGCATTCAATGAGACCGAAAGTGATAATGAGCAGGCAACAATAACAGTAAACAGTCCACATACATTCACAATGAGAGAGAGAGAGAGAGAGAGAGAGAGAGAGAGAGAGGCACATGCATACGTACATATATAATTATAACAGTAACAGAAGCGCGCGACATTAACATTTAATTGCCAGCATTTAGTCAGCATTTAACTTTGCATAAAACAAATGGCAGCAGTAGCAATAGCAGCAGAGCTCTCTCTCAAACTCTCTCTCTCATCACACACACACACATTCACACGCATGCATGCTTGGACTGCACTCCTACGCGATCTGTTGCTCTCGCTCTGGCATGCGCATTTCAACTTTGACTGAGCTGAACATGAGCTTTAGCATTGCTCATGACAGTTACATTTACATTGTGTTCGTTTCGCTCGCACTCATTCGACTAACTGCAGCGTTTACCCTTTTTGCAATGCTTGAAATTCACTTTCATTTTGCATTACGGCTGTTGTTGTTGTTATTATTGTATTTTTAATAATAAATATAAATAATTGTTATAATTTGCGTGTTTGCTATTAGCTACTTATTTGTTATTGTTATTGTTATGTTGTGTTAATGGATTTAATAAGCCCACCGCTTTGACATGTCAAGGTGAATGGCGCCGCTCACACATTCACACAGCCAAACACACACACACACGCACGTAGTCGCTTTTACTACTGGCAGCATAACGTTTCGTCCGTCATTGTTGCTGATAAACAACAATTATTGTGTTTAGTATCGTAAAACAATTGAAAAATGCGAGCGTGCCTTATTCAGAGATACCCTTTATGGAAGGGTATATTAATTAGTTAAAGCATTATATAACAATCACTTAGGGCATATAGGGAAAATTCAGTGCATTATATCAATTTATATATATACTTAAACATCTATATCTCTTTATTTCATTTATTTACCAAACAACCGTATCTCTATTTTTATACATAGCCCTACTTTTATATATCTTCATATCTCTGCATGGCTAGGGTATTTCAAAGTCGATCTTATCGATTCTTGCTATCTTCAGTTACCTTTCCCCTTCTATTGTATATACTTACGCGTTATTTTCGGTTTATGTTTAAACTTTGCACCACCCGCAACAACAAGCGTAATATTTAGCCGTGTTAAACAAATGCCGTTAGCATGATTCAGCCTACAGGTTTTGGGCGAAATACCTTGATGGGCAACGTTTGCTGTTCGATATGGCACGACATAGGCCAGAGGAGCTTGAGCAAACCAAGCCAAACCAAACAAGCAAATAAAAGAACGTCATCGAGTGGAGCATTCAACAAGTGAAGTAATAGTCGCGCCTCCAATTTTCTAATACTATATGAGGCTTACATGGACACCTACATGTATAGCTGTGTATATGTATTTGGGGAGAGGTGTCAGACGGTCTTTAAAATAGCGTGTCGAAATTCGTGTGGGCTAAACAGGATTTTATTGCTATAGTTTGTATACAATAATATACATATACATATTTTTATATATACATACATTTACATATATGCATGTATATGGGCGCTGTATGATATATGATATATTAGTAGGTGGTATATATAATTCTATGTTTTTCGTAACCTTAACAAATGTTTGTTATCGATATACAATTAATCGACATGACAAAGTTCTTCTGTTAACAGCAAGTTACCTTCACAGTCACAGTAAATATCAGATATCTTCGAGTACAAATAAACGAAATAGATCAATTTCCTGTTACTATCGATGTGCAAGATTCATCGATAATAGAAGATTAATTAGATCTAATTATTACAAGTCATAACCAAGTTGTCCCATTTATCAGCCGTACTCTATTCCATGGACAATCATGTTATTTACATTTCACATATCAAACCAAATCGATCTGAAGACTGAGAATGTATCGATAACACAAGATATATTAGACAGGGCATGACTAAGTTATTTCAGTTTATCAGCTATGTATTTTCCACTCATTTTATATTTATATCTTATGCAATTGGCCAGGTGAGCTAGAGACGCGACTCGAATCGTCTACTCCGTCAATGTCCATGCCGCACGGTAGCTGAGCTCATTAGAAACCAATTGACTCGGTTGGATAAATGACAGCAGACGGTCGGACCTGCTCGGTTTTTGGGTCTGAATGGACATCTATTGAGTCTGGTCATCGTTTGTGCATTGTTTGGCAACAATTGAGAACGATTAGGACACGAGTCGCGGCTCAGGTAGTTACCGCTAGTCTGGTCACAATGTTTTTTATGACCTCTGCTGTCTGATGCAATTTTTGAGGTTAAGTGACGCACTGATAACAGTGAGTGAGAGAGAGAGAGAGAGAGAGAGAGAGAGAGAGGAGAGAGAGAGAGAGGGAGAGAGAGACAGAGCCATTTTTAGTTTTTCGATTTCTCGTCTTTTTTGCCGCTGACATGCCTATTCACCTGATAAGCGACAGCTATATAAACCATAACTTAAGCTTCGACTTGCCTATCAGCTAATGTATCTGTATACCCTGTAAGATAAACTGAGTGGCAATGCTGAGTGCAGCATTAGATAAAAGAGAATCATATTATTTAGCTACTAAACTGCTTAGTCTCTTCTATTGTTACTCGATAATCGATAGGTATCGAAGTGCACTTGAACTAAAGTCTAAAATACACTCATAAATTTCAACATATAACAAATTGTGCCTCCGTCTCCTTTCTTGCGGGATAGCTGCTAGTCGCATATACCCCAAATTGGCAATTGTTTTCGGTTGGGGCTTTTCCCGTTTCGCCCACAAGCTAATTTCATCAATCGCCATGTTGCCGTTGCCCCGGCCCCAAACTAATATTCAATATTATGCATCATCAGCATGGTCAATGCGATTCGTATCCTTATCTGTATCTCGAGTTCTGTGTTGCTGTATCTGTATCTGCGTATGAATCAGACGGCAAGTACATTGAGCTCTCTATCTCTCTCTCTGTCTCTTTCTATCCCTCTCTCGCGTTCTCCCTCTCTTTCTCTCGCACGCTGTGTATGTGTGTCGATTGGTTGCGACTCTATGCGGTCTTTTGGCGTCATCCTTTTCATCAGTAAGCGTTCATTGAATATCGAACTCCTCAGCACGCCCAACTCATAAACGATAAGCAACAGTGTTTGTGTGTGTGTGTGTGTGTGTGTGTGTGATAGTAGCTATGGAGTGTTTCGCTAGAAATCATCGTCGCAATTATTTTACAACCCGCTTCTATTAACTCGATTGTGCTTTCGCATTATCTGAGATCTCTGCAGCTCTACCTATACACATATATATAACTGTATATATATATATATATAAATAACATATTATATAGATATATATCGGCTTTTACCACATTTTAACTTTGAAATCTAAGCAGAAATTGTGTGTTAGGTTTGGTTAGCAGCTCTCTTTTCTAATAGTCAAAGATCAAGCTGAAAACCTATTAAGTTAATGATCATGCGTAGGTCATCCTAATGATCTTTAAATATTTACCTTATAGATTAAAGTTAATTCATATGATTACTAGCTATTTTAGACTCTGCTCAAAGAGAGTTTTCATCTTGATTGTTAATATTTTTTAAAGAATCTTCGATGATGCTCATATCTCATAGATATATAGCATATGTACCAAGATGTTCAAAGTCGTAGCAATGATCATGAAGAGTTTAGTACACTAAGGGCTAACGATCCTCAAACGATCCTCTCGATCACTAATGGATCAGTAGACATATATTGATTGTTTATTTCATTCTCTTCTCGCTTTCGCTTCTTCTCTCTTTTTGTTTTCTCTGTTAATCTGTCAGCTTATACTAATCGTGATTCAGTTTAAAATTAGTAATTGCGTTTTTCTACTGATCATAGAATCAAATGCTAGGCATATTTATTTACTCTTGCCTTATCGAGTAACATTTCGTTTGTCATTCGTTTTGTTTTTCCCACAGCTTCAAATGATGATACCGCTTCACTCTGGCCATATCATGTCATGGCGTATCGTATCGTATCATATCTCATTATCAGCCATAAAGCTGTAAGTGTCGTCGCTATGTCAATTGCCAGATTTATCACTTGAGACGTTGCGATCGCATAACGCGGAGACCGCGACGGAGACTGTGACTGCGACAGCGACAGCGACTCTGTCTGGGAATGCCACCCCCTAACGCCCCCCCGTGGGCTAACTTCATTAGGCGAGGCTGTGCCAAAAAAAAAGAAAAAGTCTTAATGAAGAACATTGCTCATTAGGTTTCGGGTTGTCGGCGAGAGTCAGCTTTCAGTCTCCAGTCTCCATCTTCTCGCCTCCATCACCGTTGTCATTGTCATTGCTGCTGCTGCTGCTCTCGAGTTGTCTTTTTGTTCTTGTTGATATTTACTCAAGTGTAATTGCAAATTGTAAATGCGACAACACAGATGCTCGTAATGATTGTGCCCGCGTTGATGTCTGTTCAAGCTCCGAGCGTGAGACTTCATCATCATCGACAACAACAAGAGCTTGATCAGCATGAGCAGAACGATCAGTCAGCTTTATATGGCCGAAAAAGAAATAACAATTTAAACAGCTCAAAGAGTACCTGACTAATAGATACTCCCTCCCACTTAAGTTACCATTACCCACTTATATTTGTTATCTATAGCTCTCATAGTCATCGAGCCAGGCTAAAAGCTCAATTGATGAAATCGATATTTATCGAAACGATTTAATCATTTGTTCTCTATATGTATATATCTGTGTATACGTAATGTCAAGTCTATCAGTATACCCTGCTTTGCCACGTACTGGGTATAGCAGCTAAACAACGGGCGCTACGTGAGCTTATGGCTCTGACATTGTTTGATCCGTGCGTTAATGCCACCGAGTTCGATTCGCAGAGCAAAGGAATTTGTCAAGGTTTTGCATAAAACGATTACTTAGTCAATTATACCCTGTACTCAAATGCATTAAGGGTTGTATGAAGTCAGAATGAATTGTTAAATCAAGCACAGAGTGAAGAGCTATTTATAAGTATATACAAATATCTGATAGCAATATGGGAAGTCTATATAGAAAACTATATATTCAGTAACAGACATTTATAGAGGTTTACAAACACTTATTGAGATATTTATGGATATATTCGCGCAGAGCAAAAGAGCTAGATAATATACAAAAGTCTTCCTATAGACTCAACTAAATATGTTTATATTTATATATGCATATATACAACAGATGAGCAAAGTATATTATATCTGATTGAGCAATATTTATTGATTTAACCGTAATTTAAGCTGTTTTCTAGTATCTGTGCGAGCTGTGGATTAGTTTTCATTGTTATTATTGAGCTTTCATTTGTGTAGCTCGATCCGCAAGTGTTGCAAGAACAGGTGTTGTTTATCCAGCCAGCTGGATCTGAGTGGAAGATCTATTGAAATATGACTATTGGATGAATCAGCTAAGATTACTAGCAACTACTGCTCGAGCTGCAGCTTATGGGAATTGCTATAATACAGAGACTATCATCTGGATCTGCATCTGCACCTGTATATATTTGTGAGCTGTGGTTCTGTATCTCCATCTGCCTTGTACTATTTGTATCTTTTATCTGTGGAAATGAACGGACAAAGTTATTCGTCGCTGTTGTTTGAATGTTGATTGTGAACTGATCGGTATTTACCACCATCTGAACATTACAGCTCGTCTCGTCAGATTGTTCAGTTAGTCAGCCTGTCAATCTGTGAGTACAACTAAAGGGGCTGCGGAAGGCGTGGCATGCTCTGAAGTTTTCAATTTCAGTCACACTGAGTTACACCTAAGCAAACAATCTTGTGTTGGCTTCACATGTTGCACGTCTGTATCTGAATCTGTGACTCTGTGGCTATATCTTTAGCTGTATCTGTATCCGTATCTATGTTTTTTTGTATTTGAATTTATTTTCTTTTCTGTAGACACATTGAATTTCTCTTTGGCTTTTGTTATTGTTTTGGTTTCTGTGTAGCAGTGTTCCCTTTCCTATTATCGATTATCGCATCTTTTTAGCTCTTACTCAAAAAGATTGTATATTTTATTGCTGTATACCCTGTGAAATGTGTTGAAGCAGAAGTTTGAGGACTGCTTTGCTCTAGATGTACGCTACAATAGAGTTGTTCGTATATCACTTAGAATGTGTATTGATTGAAATCGATATATATCGATTAGTATATGCATATAGATAATAGACTTGAATATGAAAACTGATGTTTGCATACAAACCTTCCACACTTATTTCTTCTACATTGTATTGTCTTTACAGGGTGTTTGCCAGTTGATCAATTTACCTAATCGATTGTAGCACGCTTTGTTGTCTTCATTGAAGTTTTGTTTCCCTTCGACGCTCTTTCACTTTTGTGTTCTCAGCGCCAACACAGACTTGCACGACCTGTGTCTCACTGATGGACAGGCGGACTTCCAGGGGCAGAGGGACAGACGGATGGACACACTTGATAAGAATATTTGCTAATAAGCATGGCAAAGATTATATTGGTCCCAGTTTGGTACCCGCTGCGGTGTCTGTGCTCTGTGTGTTTACCCACTCATCTGTTCGTCAAACACACACGCATCACAATCGCATAAACACACACACACACACAGACAGACAGATACACAGATACAGACGCAACATGCGCAACATCTTTATGATTTGATTTGTTTGCCATGTCGCAGATCTGGCAAGAAACGCATCTATTTGACTTGTCATCAGTTCTTGAACTGAATCGATTATCAATTGACATGCTACAAGGAAACCCATTAGCTGTAGCGCTGCTCTCTCAACAAACGTGAACAAACAAACTTCAATTTGAATATTTTTAAGGTTTTCTAAAAGTTATCGATCAACGATAGCAGTTGGTATCGACCAATTGCTTGATTTGAGTTTATCGTTGAGTTTCTTAAGCATCGCAATTTCTATCGGTAATTTATCGATCTCTATTTAGCTGTATAGCCCGTTATGCACAACTTGCTTTGGGTTTACGCAACTTGACATTGGTTCAGCTCGCAGTTCGCCGTTTGCTGTTCGAGTTCTCGTTCCATATCAAAGGAACCGCTGATAATGGATGTGAATGGATGTGGGGTAAGCACCCTGTCGCCGTCGTCGTCTTCCCCCTCAAAGTATTTGCTCGAAACTGTTTGGTATCTTTTTTCACAACTTTGGGTGGGTGTTGGCCACAGATCGTGTGTCATCGGGGCACAACTCATCAGCAGATAAAGAGTTATAGCTGGCATGGCCAGAGCACCGACGGAGTCTTTCTGCTCCAAGTCCCCCTGATTCTTCTTTATCGCAACATTTGGCCTGCAATGACAATGCCAAAGTAAAGCCTAAGCATATCAATCAATTTGATCACGCACACATACATAGATAGATATAGAGCACGGCGGATGGCACCCATCCAGATAGAGTGACAGATTTCCAAAAGTTCTAAGAGTGTGATAGAAAGTCTACAGCTAAGTGTGGTTCAAAGAAGCTTTAAATACCCTATTCATAAGGTTGTGCTGTATTAATCTAGAAAATAGATCTATAATCTATAGATCATATAAAGGAAATTCATTTAGTTTTAACTAAATGTTCAGATGAATCTCATGGGAAACTGTTGGGTTTTGCCATTATCATTAACATTAAGTGTCATCGAAAGAAGCTTCATAAGAAATAATATAATCATTAGCTGATCAATCAATTAGTGGATCAACCTGGTGTTATAATCACTTCAAATTTCCCAACTAATTTGTTTTTTTTTTTTTTTTTTGTGAATTGAGTTTGAACCATAAAAATTATTTCCTAGAACTGAATTTTGGAACTACTATATGGTTTATAGATATTGTATGCTGATAATACTAGATGATTTAGCATAGTCATGAAATAGAAGCATTTTGGATGTTTTGTTTACGCCCACTCTATCCACACCTTGCCCGCCGTTCGCTCTAACTTTTTACCTATCGATCATACCCGTCGTGCTATTTTGGGGACAGGGTATAATTAAAGATTTATAAATATAGAATCAAGTGAGTGCGGAATGCGTAGCAAATAATTATCAAGCGCTGAGTTGAGACCGTGTAGCCATCGATAACTGATATCGAAATTGGGCATCGACTGCGACTGCGACTGCGACTGCGACAGCAACTGGCGACTGGCGACTGCTGCTGGGCAGCTGCTGTCAGATAAGCGACATCCAAAACATCCGACAAGGCCCGCCTTCTGCGTCCCCATCGCTCTGCAGGTGCGTCATCACCCACCACAAGGTTGCTACACTCTCAAATCGACCTAAATCGATTGATTATTAAATGCTTCAACCATTTTTATTGCACTAAAAATATTTACGGAATTCTCATGAATTTCTATTTGTTTTGATGCTAACCTGATTAATTTTCTACCAGATATTTCGAGAATTAAATGAACTGAGAATGAAAATGCTACAAAAAAATCTAGAAATGTGGACATCGATATATGAGTTGAGCTTTCTATTGATAAAGTATGGATTTTTTAAATTCATTTGAGCTTTGAGTTTCTATATAAGCTTGGATATCTGTAAAGGTAAGGGAAGTTTCAAAGAGAAAAGACATTTGCTTTTGAAAATATGAAATCTGTACAAAATGATAGATATTTATGTATTTGCTATACTATATTTATGTATAGCAAATATATGATCAGGTGTACGGCTCAAAATTGTTTTTGTTGCTATCTTGTTAGCGTTTATGGAATCAGTCATATATGGATCGAAATTCTAAAATAGATGAAATTGATGTATAGATTTAGTTGAATTTAGTATTTCCAAATCTACAAAGCCGCTCAGAGATTTGTTTTCGCTTTCTTTGTAAGGCCTTAAACTAAACTCAATTCACATATAGTTTTTACGATTTCCAGATAGAAATTTATTTGTAATGTTTAGTTTAGAAGTCAAAAATTGATAGGTTTATCTTTTGTGAATTACCTGTGGGGAATGACTGTATATGGGCTAGCTCGCTGGCTGACTGGTTGGCGCCTCGGAGGAGACATCGATCGACTTTGACCCCGAGACACTGATAGCGTTGAGCTCTAAAGAAAATCTCTGGCTGCATTTTTCGATCGTCGAGCTGTACGATGAATACTTATATATACTAATATATATTTCTAGGTAAGTGCGACTTCACTCTCCCAATGTTGTCCAAAGTTTTGCTCATCGCTGTTTGTCGTTAAGTTCTTCAAACAAATTATCAACTTCTAAGGGCGGAGCCGACACTGACGCGTTGACAAGCTCACCAAGTACTCGTTGTTGTTGTTGTTGTTGGTAGTGTATGGAAGTTGACTAGAGTATAAGCAGAGTGAATATAGAGCAAAACGCATTACAAATTATCGGGTCGCAAATTACAAAAAAAATAGAAAAAAGAAAAAATTGTGGAAAAAAAAAATACAAACTCGCTCAAATATCTCGAGTCGAGTCGTCGTAAGTTATTGGCAAATAAACGAGCGAAACCAAAAACCCAAGCGAAATACGCTGAAAGTCCCCGCTGACTATAGACATACATATGCCAGCGTACAGACGTGCCTAGAGATACCTGTACACACACACACATACATAGACATTGCTCTATCTGAGCGTTAAGCTACGCGCCTTTAGACACGATTTTCGCCATGATTTTTCCATGCACTTTTTTCAATACAATTCGATTCTCGCGCGCTCTCTGTCTCTTTGTCCCTCTGCCTCTCACCCTGTCTGTCCCCTGTCTCTCTCTGTGCTTCTCTGATAAGATATTTTGAATGATGATGTGCTGTTGTCAAATGCCTACAGTTACACACCACGTCGCCCCGCCGCGCCCCTCCTCACCTGTACAGCCCTTACCACCCATGCCCCACATACACAGAGGTACGTGAGCACAGTCCACATAAGCATGGGGGATTTGTCAAGGCATTAGATAATATCTCCCCACTGTGCGGGCCCGTCGCGTAACTTGGTTAGCGACATGGCCTCCGCTTTCAGAAACAGAAACAGAAACAGAAACAGAAATAGAAACAGAAATAACAACAACCAAATAAAGTTATAGAAACTGTGAGCTGTCAGCAGTAGTCGCAAGTGGAGACGAGACGAGAGAGTATAACCTTAATTAGGTTGCATATTTTAAATGGATGGTCGCAGCGTTCAACAGTGAGTTGTCTTGCATGGTCTTATATGCGGCGAAAAGTGTCAAGTTCTGAACACCATAAGTCAATTTTGGTTACTGATAGTTCAATTAGTTGGGATAGAGCTAGCTGTAAGCTCCACAAATGGATTTCAAGAATTCTCATTTAAATAACTTCTTCAGTTACTGAGTTACATAAGATTGGAATTAGTTGGATGGGCAGAATAGTCAGGATAGTCAGGATGATGACAGTTCTAAGCTAAAGAAATTGAATGTAAGCAGTCTTAGCTATATAAAGTCTTCTGTTCGCAAGTTACAGGACGTTCGAATTAGTTAGATCATGAGTATAGTCTGGATAGTTAGGATAGTTGTAGTTCTTTGCTCCACAAATGAATGAAAGAACTCGAATCTATATGTGAGATGTGCACATGAGGTTAGAACTTGTTGGATAGTGTCTAGTTAGCATAGGTATCAGATGATACTATCATATATGTACCATCTGCAGTCGCTTAGTTATACGAGTTTGGTAGTACAGAGATAATAACATATCCATAAAATGTCTTTAATATTTCAGCTATGAAAAAGTTATCAATATATTTCTTTCTGCTACTATTTCATGTAGGCTCCACTCTCTATATATATAGCTATATATATATGTATGTTCTTTGTATAGTTCCATTCCATATTCCCAGCTGCTTTTCGTAAACTTCAAGCTAAGTGCATTAATAATGGCTGTGTTATTATTAATAATATGATATAAAATGATTCATAAAACGCACAGAGCTCTTCATGAATTTGAAGTTATCAAAGTTCGCACCTCAAACGCATCAGGAAGCTGTTAGCTGGAAGCGTGCGATATATAGTTACGAAATATTAGCCATATGTGATTGACTCAACGAATCAATTGATCTTTGCTAATCGTTACAAACTGTACCAGCTCTATCAATATGAGCTACTTCTACATGGATGCAAAGCTCAATACTTATCGGATTCAGATTTCATAATTGCGAAATTGAATGAACACGCAACCGTCGGATGATCGGTCTGGAGTGGGTCGTAGCTAGAGGTAAGGCGACTCTGCCTATCGCATCTACTTCTCGTTTATCTGTGCTAAGCACAATCCAAAAGCCATTTCTATTTGTTCAGGTGTCAATTTCGCATTGATCTGGGAATACTCTTCTGTCTGTGAATCTCTGTGTGTGTTTTATCCAGAAGTAATGTCAATTCTTGTCTCCTCCATCTCTATCTCTCTCTCGCTAACTATATATTTGTCTTGTTTTCTATTTCTTGGGCATATCAAAATAGACTTCAATTTCTTTATTGTGGCTTCTCTATTGTCTTAGATCTAGATCCCTTCCGATCTATCTAGCTCTATCTCTCTCCCTCTCTCTCTCTCTCTGTCTCTCTGTTGTCGCTCTTTCTATATCTTTCTGTTCTCCATTAAAAAGTTAATATTTCTCTCTCTTTCTCCATCCATCTGTTTATCTAACGCTTTCTTTGTCTCTCCTATCTCTTTCTCCCTCACTCTCTTTCTCTCCATCTCTCTGTCTTCTCAAGCTAACTTCCACAAAATTCATAAAGTGCGCCCCCCATTTATCAAATGTTGAAAATCTGGCATTGCCTTTGATAAAAATGAATAAAATAAGAAAATGGCCAGCAATGTGGGTCGTGTTTGTTTCCAGTGTGAGTGTATATATATATATATATATATGTGTGTGTGTGAATGGTGAACAATCGCTGGCATTGAGTTGCTGTCAAACGGCCATTCTGTGCTCCCCGGTGCACTCAAGTGGCTCATTACTGTTGGTTGGATTGGAGTTCGCTTCACTTCATGTAGGTTGCTAGGCGCCACATTAATGAATTCATTGAAAACTGGATAATGCCAGGAACTTGTCGTAGAGCAACCGAATTTCTTGAAAACCGAAGAGGATTTTATCAATCGACTTCGATTTGACAAATGCCCCGCACACTGCATAGTTCAATATGAATCAGACTTCAGAATTAACGATAAATGTTTATTGATTTTTAAGCGAATTGGGAGTAGAGCATACGAATTAAGTTGCCGTTAGTTTTATTACTTAATTGCCTATAAAATTTCTTATCGATTTGGGTTTGTATTGAAGTGAATATGAATTTGGAATTTAACAAAGCGATAATATTCGCTTTGGATAATAGATGCTTTTCGATGGCAAATAATCGACATCAGTTCGAGTGTTATCGATATCGAGCACTCTCCCCATTTTGAATGTAAGTGAAATGCAATTTAGACAGAAGTCAGAAGTCAGCTAAAAGCGCCTTTGCTTCAGTTTTTGCTGTAAATGAATTTTTATTGAAATTCAACAGATATTACTTAAGATCCCCAAGATGGGAGCCATACATGAGACCATGTACAGACATATATATCTATATGTATATATATATAAATAAATATATGTGCAATTTTCTCGATTTGCACAGATTCAGCGAAATTTTGTTGCAGACGTAAAGAGTGTGCAATCAACCCGAGCTGCAGTTCCAGCCCCAGCCCCAGCCCCAGCCAGAGACAGAGCCAGAGACAGAGCCAGAGCCAGAGCTGCTTGTAATATGAGACACCCATGCGATATGGCGATATGGCTATATGGTATTTACTGCCACCGAAATCCGTACTTCTATATACATATATCTTCTGGGCAAAAAAAGTGAGGTAAAAATTGCACTCGCAAGATAAAATTCAGGCCAAAAACGAACGGAAAAGCAAAAAAAAAAAATAAAATAAAATAAAATAAATAAAAAAGAATTAAAAATGTTATAAAAAAAATAAAAAATTGTTATATGAAAAATTGAAATGCGGCAAGATCTCCGACTCTGTGTTCAATGACATCAGAATCAAAATATTGCAATATACATACATACATACGTATGTGTATTTGTATGTATGTGTGCGTGTATGTGTGTAATCGGATCGTGTATTGTATGTTGTATGGATGGATATGCTTATAGAGGGCATTTACAGGTGCATACATAGTCCATGTGCCGGTCATTGTCGGCGCTCGTGAGCGCATGATTAATTATGCGACTTTGCTGTCTGTCAACTGATAAATGTGTGATATTTTTGCATGTGCAGAGCCAGAGAGAAGGGGAGATGAATGAGAGAAGGGGGAGAAGTGTGGAGCAAGATTGAATTAGAGCTAGAGATAGAGATGTGAGGAAGAAATATAGAGAGCGCATGTGAGAGGAAGCGAGAGAGACAGAGAGAGAGATAGAGAGAGAGAGAGAGAGAGAGAGAGATAGAGAGAGAGAGACAGAGAGAGAGAGAGGGAGATATAGAGATAGAGATAGAGATAGAGAGAGAGAGAGAGAGAGAGGTGAACCAAAAGTACCCGAACCTCAAATACGACTGGTGCTAGATAGAGCAAGTGAGAAAGTGGTGACGGAGAGGTTTAGTGTGAAAGGGAGAGAGAGAGATAAAGAGAGAGATAGAGAGAGAAAGGGAGAGTGAGGGAGAAGTCGGCAGTTGAAACGTACGCTTAACCTGAGAAGGAGTAAAGCACAGAGTTAGACTTGATGAGAAAGATAAAGAGAAAACAATAGTAAGACAAAGAGAGATGGGGAATGAATGAGCTAAAATAGCTGAGCGAGAAAGATACAGAAGAACAAAAATAGCACGTAAGACATGAACATGTGTTGAAGCAATTCACAAATGACTCACTGACCCAGCTCAACTAGACGGACTGACATGCGTCTGTTAATATATATTGATATACATATATATATATATATATATATATATATATATATATATATGTATGTATATAGGTAGAGTCAGATAAATTGAAAGAGATATATACAATTAATGATAATTTATGCATTGTTTAGCTACGATTCGGGTGAATGACACCTGCCAAATAAACTCTACATCTTGGCATCAATTTACCTCCAGCTATTGCGCTCTGTCTCTTTCTCTTTTGCTGTTGCACTCTCTCTCTCTCTCTCTCTCTCTCTATCTATCACTTCACCCGACTCTGCGTTGCTCTCGCTGTATCAGTTTTTGGCTGCAGCTCGTAAGTTCCTCGGATTACAGCTGCCCGCAAGTAAAGTTTTCATTTTGAGTCTTATTTCCAGCTTTTTTTTTGAGGGCTTTTCAATTTCGCTGATGTTTCGCATTTCTTATATAGATCAATGCTCGCTGCTGTCGGCCATACAGTCCGCATTTATGATTTGCGCATTGACAGTTTTTGTGCCTTTCCTTGTATGAATATCAATATGTGTATATACACATTTATGATTTTCTTATACAGTTTTTGAAATATAATTCTTGGAAATGGTCATCATAATCGCAATCCCAATTATCATCGCAATCACTTGTTTTGGGCTTGTTCCCAGGGTCGTCCATGTGACCAACCGCCAACCACTCAATGCTAACAAAATGACCGCAAATTTTTGGTCTTATCTTCACAATTTAGTCAAGTCAAAATGTTGAAATAATCATAATGTTTGTTTTCCCTATACCACCACATGCTTCTCGTAGCCCCGCTCTCCTTGTATCTATCTCTCTTTCTCTGTTATTATATATAGTTCTCTCTCTCTCTCTTTCTCTCTCTGTTTCTCTCTCTACCTCTCTTTTTCTGTTATTTTAAGGCATATTCCATGCAAATCACTTGGAGAACCACAAAGTCACAGCACAAAGTGACAAACTATTTGCTTTGACTTGAATTGTACTCGACTATGCTGTTACCCTATAATTTCTACAAAATCGCTTTAAATTGCTGAAATTTTTGTTTCTTAAACTGAAATTGCTAAAAGCTATGTATATATACATAGTATATATGTCCTAATATATTTTTTCTACGTTCTATATTAACTTCATGCTCAGTAGAGTCTAATAGGGGGAAGAAGTCTTAGTTAGCAAAGAGTCGGAAAATCAATATTCCTTAATAATCTTCTTTAATACAGTTCATCCAGCAATTTTCACAAAAAGTATGCAGACCTTCAATGCCCACTTCTACTATAATGTCTAATCAGACTCTTCTGTCAATTCAGTTAATCTAAGAATTTCAATATTTATAGCTTGTATGCCTGCTGCTAGTGCAATGAATACGGTTCACCAGCAAAACCCATATACCCTATTAGTCTTCACTTATCTGCAACAGTATTTAGCAGTGGGAATATTTATTTATATATATTGGTTTTTTATCACTGGTGGAGCGCCATGTGTTCCAGCTGCTATCAGCAGGCTCTGGTCAGCGTCTTAACGACACAGCTCTGACCGCAAGTCTCAGTGCCTAAGTGTATGTATTAGGGGTACGGAATATTGACTGCGGTTGGGATTCAATTCGAGCTGTGCTTGAGGCTGTAATGATTGGCCTGACTTATTAGTCCAGCACAGCTTCTGGGTCTGGGCAGGCAGCTCAGCCAGATGTCGCTGGCCAGACAGAGGACACGACAACTGCAAGAGCGAAACAGATAGAGTGAGAGTGAGAGAGGCAGATAATGCCTGCAAGTAGAGTGTTGGGGCTTATCGATCTACAGATATATACGGCCAGAGCTAGTGTCTTGCGACCTTCGATTGTTTGGCATTCGGTTAGAGTTCTCGTGCGAGGGGTTTAATTTGCGATGTTTACATAAACTCGGACAAAGTGCTTCCTTATGGCTGGCCATAATCTGCGCACTCAATAGAAAACGATTGCAGCCAATGGCAGATACTTTGGCTGTGGCTGCGGCCATCGTCATCGCCAACGCCATCGCCAGCGTCTGCTGCCAATTGCGACTTCGATTGCAATCGTATACTCTGTAATCGAATTGATAGTGTGAGTATATGCATTTCCAAACAGCGTATGTGCATGACACAGTTCACTTGTAGAGCTTATAGGCCTTTTGCAGCTTATCGATAACGCTTTGTTTATTATGTTGTCTAGATATGAGTACAGGGTATAGCTCATAGGTAGGTTTAGCTTTATTGTTTTTTAATTTCCATTGACATATCCTTATGTCGATTTTGCTATTACCTCAATTCTATTTTTTATCAACTTAAGCTAACTGCATTTATCGATAATTTATTGATTTGTACTAACTTGCCGACAATCATAAAATTAATTCGATTTACAGGGTATCTGGCAAGTCAAATCATCTTAATTAGATTGCTATTGCTGTTGTTGCGTGTCACTAAAATCTTTGCGCGCATATTTTTACAACTGTCGCCGTTGTCGTCGAAATGCAATTAGTTGCAGATTGCAGTCATTGCTATTGCCCATTCGCCCTCCTACCCCTGCTCCAGCCCATTGGCCCCTATCCTCTAGCGCGTACCCCTTATAAATGTATTCTATGGCCGGGACACGCGTTTCTGGTTCAGTTAATGCCGCTAGAGCAGACGGATGAGTTTAGCGGCCGTGTGGATCGATTTGGCATCAAAATTGTTATCGATAACATGTTATCGAAGTGCCATAAACTAGATAGAGCACACGCTCTCTTTCTCTCTCTCTCTCTCTCTCTCTGTCTGAGTATGTTTGTCTAAAGATATATATACATATGTACTGCGAGCGGGATAGCTAACTGATCGACCGACTGACTAGCTGACAGATTGACGTCGTCGCCTTGCTTAACAGATGTTGCGCTTATCGGTTCTGTCGCATTTGCTTCGCCTCTTATCGACAGCATTTCCCATGTATTCTCTGTTGTTCTTTTATTGGTTACAGTTTACCCGCTAGTAAAATCCAATCTGCAATTCATTGGCAATTGCCGTGTACGTTTCGTCATCGCGTCTCGTAGTGCCCATAGAATATTTCCGAACATTTCACAATTGATATTACTCTCCGATTAGCCCACCTATCGGAATGAGAAACTTGCCGTGGGGGGATTTTTGAGCGAGTTCCCTGTAAATGTCAGTTATACGCGATATATATGTTATATATACATATATATAACTGGATGAGGCATTGCGTGATTTTACGATGTCTTAGGAATAGGCGTTTATCTATATAAAGATTCCCGATTGAAAATCTATATACTTTGTATAGATTGTGAGCTAAAAATAAATTATATGTATGTATATGTAAGTGAAATATATGACTCAGATTCTATATATATATGATCACATTTAATCTAACATTAACTCCAATTCTTTTACACATAAAATATATAACTGGACTATGTGGAGTCCAATCAGATGATATCAAATCCAGCTGTATGCATAGATTTATTTCAGACTAAAGGCTAAACACTTTTTATATAACTAGAGTCAATTGAACCTAGAATTCTATAATCTATATATCTAAACATTCTAATGCATTGGCAAAAAACATGTGCACTTTTTGTGAAATCTTTGTATATTTTGTAAGTTATACGCATATGGCATATAGCTTGATTTATATAGAAATTAACTGAAAGAAATATGAAAATATGATTCTTTTTCAAAGAATTTGTTTTGCCTGAGTCTTGGACTTTTATACATAGGTAAACGAGTCGTATGGATATATAAATCTAATATAATTTCATTTAAAAAATGATAACGACAACGAGGCTGGCATCCCAATGTGATGTGTCATGCTAGTGAATTGAGCTATGTATATATCATATATATGTATATATATATATATTATTGTACATACATATATGCATATATCTACGTCTGTAGTCTCTGTTCATCCGTATTGATTTTTGCTGCCACATGGAGGCAAAAAGCGCTCGTTGTGTCTGTGTGTGTATAGGTAGGAAACTCAACGCCCAAGCACACACACAGATACATATTTTTATACATATACATATACATATATATATGTGGAGCACACTCCATGGCGCAGTAGAAAAGAATTTATCAGAATAACATCAGAAATTCAGAAGAACTTGCGATGAGGCCTCCCTCTCTCAGGCTGGCTGGCTGGCTGGGCTGGCTGGCTGGGCTGGCCTGCACATGGCCATGATATAAACATATATATACACATACATAAACATATACATATATCTAGTATATAGAGAGAATCGGCCAAGGAAACAACAACAACAATGGAAACGTTGGCAATGTGTAAAAGAAGCAACAACAACAAACGAAAAGAAGAAGAAGAGTAGGAGAAGGAACAAAAAAAAAACACGACGACGTCATCGTCGCTCATGATGTGAACCTGAGCTCAAGGGTGGCCGCAGGGAGCGATAGGGGGAGGATTTGGGGGTAGGTGTATGTGTGTGTGTGTGTCTGTGTCTGTGTCTGTGAGTCAGGTGGAAAGGTGGGCAAGTAGAGGTCATATAGAGGGTAGTGGCTGAGAGCTGCTGCGACCTGCTGCTGCTGCTGCTGCTGCTGCTGGTGCTGCTGTTGTTGCTGCTGCTGTTGCTGCTGGGGGTGGTTTGTGACGAGGGTAGTTGCTCTGCTCGAGAAACGAGAGAACCGAAAGCCGAGCCACTGCCGAGCGTCAGGGAAGGTCGCAGAACAAAATTTCATAGATTTTTTCTTAGAACTTGGGAAAATCCAATTAGAAATGCGCACAGAGGGAAATAATTCACCTGTCAGCCCACACACACACACACCCAGTGTGTGCGGGTGAGAGAGAGAGAGAGAGAGAGAGAGAGATAGATAGAGAGAGTGAGTAAAAAGAGAGAGAGAGCACGACAGCTATATATATATAGGTATATAACAAGTGCGAGCGAGAGCGTTAAGCGGGGGATGGAACTGAAACAGACGAGCTGACAAGGCAAACTGAAACTGACTGAAGGCTTCGCTGCCTGCGGAGGATGAGGCCAGTTGGAATGGGTGGAGACCAGGTGGGTAGGGTGGAGGGATTTACGGCTGGCAGGTAAATTAATGACAGGCGAGGGTGGCTGCCCAGGCTGCAGCGAGGGGGGTGAGGGAGGAGGAACGGGGCTTCAACGAGAGAGACGCAGTTGGCGTCGACGCCACGCAGCCAGACGTTAAATGATGGCGCGTCGCATTTTCGAGACTTGCGTCTCACTCTCGCACTCTCTCTCCCTCTCTCTCCTTCTCTCTGTCTCTTTCTTTGTCTGCGTGTGTGTGTGCAACGGAAATGAGCAAACAGAAATACACAAGAAATAACAAGAGCATGTGAATGGGTTGTGCACGACTAGCAGATACCCCCAAGTCCATGAGCGGAGTCATCAGAAAATGGATTAGATGAAGCCCCCAGAGAATTATGTGAGCAATATATGCAGCTAATGAGAGCTTGAATGGAAATGTTACAAGTTCAGCTCGTGAAGCTTTCGAGATTGCTCAAGAAATTAGTTCTGAAAAGGGAAATCTACATTGTAAATTCAAGTCCCTGACAGATAAGTAATTTCCTACGTCTGTTGCATGCAGCTTCTCCTAGCTCATAGACCGCATTTGACTCATATACCTCCAGCATGTATACATACTTTATCATCTAGTCAATATACCCCGCTTAACCAAGTCTATTCTAGGTCCTAAAATACTAAAAGCAAAGCCATGAATCTGAAATTCTTGGGCCGCTTTTTGCCTCAGAATCGAATGACATGCGGCTGACGTGAACGCGGCCTGATGAAGTGGCCTCCACAGGGCTCCCTTCTGGTCCCTTCAACCCCGCTCAAACTACCTTAGCACGCCCCTGTTTCGTACTCCTGTTTTTTTTTTTCTATTTACCTGAGGGCTGGGAGCATTTAGAGCTCGGCAGAAGAGAACTTGCAAATGGGCAGGACATTATGTTCATTTTTTATGAATACCCTGTGAATGAAGTTGCTCGAAAGGGCATATGATGGGGTTGACAGGTAGCGCAGGTAGGCATTAAACTTAGTATTTGGCAGACTTGAACATTTCATTGCAATCGTAAATCTAGGGTATTCTCAAGTCTTGCCAATCATTGTCTCTGATTTTTTGTAATTGCGCATTGATTTGGCAGGTGGTTGAAATCGTTAAGTAACCTCCACCCAACCAAATTGGTTAGTCATCAATACGGAAAGGGAAATTGTCATTTAGAGAGCTTCAAATACAGATCCAGAAAAGAACATTCCCGGGCCGTTAGAGTGCACTAAGTCATAAGGACTAAGTCGAATGCAGACCGAGATTGCAAAGCTCTGAAGATGGATAATGGAAGTTAACGAATGCTTAAGGAAAACTTCGGATGTTATTGAAAGCTTACTTAAAAGAGCTCAAGAAGTTGTGGTTGCATTCTTGATTCCTTAGCCAAGTATTCCTTCAATCCATATAGATAGACTAGTTGAGTTCAGAACTTAGACATGATGGACTTAACGAACTTCCGAAAAACCGCTTAGCTGAATCCCAAATCTTTCATTATTTCATATTTAAACTTGAGTTCCATGAAAGATTCAAGCATGAACTGTTTAGGATAATCATTTAGATGATCTCTATGGGCTATAGACTAGAGCTGGGAAATCCATCGAGTGGTGCCTTCATCGATAGATTCCCAGCTCTACTATATACTTCTTAAAGGACTTTACATCAATTTCCATTGGCTGCTGTTCGAGCAGACGAAACATCCCCAGAAAGAATTAGATAGCTAGAAAAGCTCTGGGCTGACGCCATTTTGTGTGCAGGAAGCTGTCAAAGAGCTCTCGGATTTTGCAACCCTCTAAAAAGATTAAAGCCATAAGAGTGCAGAAATAGCTGTAACAATAGACACCCACCCACTCAGAGTAACAAATCAAAGCAAGAGAGAGAGAGAGAGAGAGGGAGAGGGAGAGGGAGGTCGAGTGCGTCGAGTGGTTGGATTCAGATTTTTGGCTAGCCAATAAGACGAACCTGAGGCCAACAACATATTCACAAGAAGCCAAAAGCCATAAGCAGTAATTACCCACACATGTGTAAAAACTGAAATGACAGCTGCTGTGGGTGTGTGCGTATGTGTGTGTGGGACACCTCGCTGAGCCATGCGACACGCAAAAAAGGGCAAAGTCATCGCTGGGGCTGAGCTGCGGCGGATGCAGACACAGCACAGCTCGACCCGGATGATGAGGAGCCCAAAGTGTGTTAGGGGCTGTGAAAGACGCAAGGGGGTAGCAACCCTCAACGTACACGTGTCCTTCGGCGTCCTCGTTCACGTCCATGTCAACGTCTGTCGCTTGGCTCGACTTGGCTTGGCTTGGCTTGGTTTGGCGTATCTGCAAAATACATTTCGAGCTGTAACGGAAAAATCTATTAAATCAACGTTGCTGCGGCAACCAATTGCGGGCAAACGAATGAAACCACCGAAAAACCAGCGCGCACACAGCCAGAGTGAGTGACAGAGCAAGAGAGAGAGAGAGAGAGACACAGAGAGGGGGAGAGAGAGAGGACGCTAGGGGTGGGTGCCACCCCCATGTTCACTCGCATTGGTCTAAGTAGCGCACAGATACAATTTACAGCTCACATTTCGTATGCAAAAAGCAGCCAACAACAAAAAAGAAGGTCTACAACTTTTCAATACCCAGCGCTGAATATGAAATGTGTAAATGGGGTACACTAAACGCTCATTAAGACTTGCTTAAGTACATATAACCTAGACTTTTTCCCAAATCCAATCTGTGCCTTGGTTCTCCAAGCTCAGCATCGTAAAGACATATAGAGATATATCACATCAAGTATGAGGGTCTATACAGATGAGAGCCAACTCTCTCTATAGCTGATCAATTCAATGCAGAAGGAAACTGAGTTGTAGCTAGCTAACTTGAGAACTTGAGAAAATGTATCTAAGGTCCCCATGCAATTGGGAATGAGATACTTTAATACCTTCCATCGCCTCTAACTAATCGGGAGCTTTCGTATGCAGTATGGAATCGTATCTAATGTCTATATAATTCCAAGCTCTTCACCTGCCATGTGCAGCCTTAGCTCGCTTAGATTTAGGATATGTATAAGTCGTGCAATACCTTCGGACAGCTTTTTCACATTTGCAGCACGGCAACCGCAGGGGTGCATTGTGGTGCTGGCCGGGGCAGGCGGTGGGCGGTAGGTGGGTTTTGCGAGCGCGACGGCAATCGTCAGATACATTTCGCTCGAATTTATCGCTGCTGTAAGTTGGACCTCAATTTCACACAGTGTGTGTGTGTGTGTGTGTGCGTTGGATAACTTTTGTAAAGCAGGAAATTGTCGCATAGGAACACCCCAACACCAAACTGCACTCAGTGCCAGAGCAACAGAGAGAGAGAGAGAAAGAGAGAGATAGAGAGAGCAGGAGAGTTAGAGAGAGGAAGAGTATATGTTGCAGCCAACACCCAATCACCCACTCAGCGGCCTTTGCACATCCCTGCAACTAGAAGGATATGCCCGTTAAGCATGTCAAGATGGTAGCCAGAGGATTAAAGCCAGCGCACAGAGAGTCCTGTGATAGGCTGTTCAGAAGTTCAAAAGTATCGCCCGCAAAACTTTTACAGTATTCGGTTGCAATGGCGAGGCTCAGACTTGGCAGAAGATGTTGCTCTTCCCTTTAACCCCAACGATCCTAGTGGCCATTTGTTAGTCCAATGAAACCTCATAAGCAAAACTTTCAAGCCAGTTGGAAAATATTCCCGTAGTTCGCTAACTGCCGTAGAAGGGACGTGATGGCATATCCAACTCAATATTTGCTATCCTTGCTTGGGATTCTAATGTGAGTTTGGATTGCTTTGATGCAACCAATCGATATACCCGCTTGATGCAAACTAGTCTATGCGTCTAGCCCTTACCCATGACCATTTGGCTGCAGCTCAAACTGCAGTTGCGAAACATGTTTGGCTAACGTTCGCGATCCTTGAAGCAGCTGCCACAAATCCTTAAGAAAAACCCTAATGTGCAAATGGGGGGCTTGGGGCGCAGAACATCGACTGCATTGCTATGCAAATTTTTCCGTGGCAAGACCACAAAATAGCTTAAGAGCTCGTTGGGGTAGCTTCGCAGGCAGTTGCAGTTACACATTTTCTTTTTTTTTTTTTTTTATATATTTTGGGTCATGTTTCGTGGACAGCAGCTGGAGGGGCGTAAATCATGCTGGAGCGGCTTTTGGGCTTTTACTCTTAGTCATAGGGCTGTGTGGGCTTTACATAATAGAGAGATACATACATATGTATATAGGGGTGTCGAAAGTGCAGTTGGAAAGCCTTGAATTGCATGTCAACCAAATAAACCCAAGCCAAGGGAGCTGCTAGCCCCAAACCCAACTGGTCAAAGCCCAGCGACAATCATCATTACTCATGTGGCCCAAAAGTCCCATCATAAAGAAGTCATGAACTGTACGTCATTGTTATGTGTGTGTGTGCGTGTGTGTGTGTTTGGTTAGCACTCTCCAAGGACTCGCCTAATGAGCATGTCCATGTCCATAGCCAGATAATCAGCGGTCACAGCGCTCTCGGGTGGCCAGGACTTTGGAGTTTCAACTGAACTAGCAGCGGCTGCTGATGTAGAGCCTCATTAACTGCCAGCCAACTGAGTGCACTTGAAAGCTCACACATACACAGAGCTGATGTATGTATGTGTATAGATAGATATATCTATATGAGCTAGCCCTGGCGCTGAGCTTACATTAGGCCAGGTGGTTGGAACTGTGCGTCGCTTTTATGGCGCTTTGTGTGCTCAGGGACAGCGAGTGCAAATCATCCTTCTCTCTCTCTCTCTCTCTCTCTCTCTCTTTCCCACTCCAATTGTAACTCCAACGTTGACTCTGCTCTCCCTCTCACCCTCTTTCAGTTTATTTGGAGGATTAGTTGCCAACGCGCTTCCTTGCCAACGTCTTTCTCTTTCTGCCTCACTCACTCGCCCCCTCTCTTTCTGTGAGTGTTTTCGTAAGGTGTGTCATTGACACTCGCCTGGACGGATGGCTGCCTGGCTGCCTGGCTAGTTGGCTGTATGGGTGCGGCATGCAACCTCCCTCCGGACAGCATCTGCCTGGCTAAGCGCTCTTAACTTTTTATTTTTGACTATTGATTTTCGTTGCCCTGAACGCACGCGATCAAAGTAAAAAAGCAAAATAAAAACGTAAAGACCAACACACGCATGGCTCGCACCCCAGCGCCAGCCAGTGTAGTAGCTAGTAGCTAGCGTATGCTGCCCTCCCCTCGTCGTTCGTCGTTCGTCGTTGCTCTGGACGTCATCAGCGCCGTCTTGGCGTTGGTCTCTGGTCTCGCTGTGCACTCGAACGTAACGATTAAAACTGGGCAAGCTGCTTGCTTGCTGTGCGGATGAATGTGCTCCTCGGACAGCTTTCGAGCGAACTGACTCCAAGCTCAGCTCTGACCCTGAACTGGGCCTGGGCATAGGATTATCAGAGCTTGATCTTTCAATTAGCAGGCAAACTTTTTATTATAGCTACTTTTGTATCTAAAATTGTAGCTACTTTTGTATCTTAAAGATACTTTTGTTTAGGAACTCTTACATAATTCATTTTTTTATAAGATAGTTTTGTATCTTAAAGATATGTTTTTATACTAAATCTTAAGTTAAGAAGATTTGATCTAAACTTATCCTCAACGCTATCAAATATAATTTATCATAGATACTATTACATTATGTAGATACTTACTTAGATAGATCGCTGTAGATACTATACTTATCCCTTGCTAGGTAACCCAAAGATGCAATAGTCGCTTCAAGATACTTTTGTATCTCAATGCCAAACAGAGCTGCAAACAACTCTCCAAACATGTCACGAAGTCACAGAGATCGTGCGCTCAGCCAATCGCATCGAAGATGAAAGATGAAATCCAATAAAAACAGACGCCAAAGATGAAGTCCACGATATGCCGGGCGGGCTAATGGCTGCTACTCTTCCCCTTCCCCATCCATTCAGCCTCCACAGCCGGAGACAGCATAAAATCAAAGCTAAAGCACACACAGCCATCAGCAGAGATACAGATACATTCACATTCAGTCACAGCCACAGCCACAGCCACAGCCACAGCCACAGCCACAGATACAGATACAATGTCGGAGACAGATACAAAGCAAAAGAAACGAAAACTGAACGAGGGAGCCATTGTGTGGAGCGCAAAGAAGGGGCGGCTATGCAGAGGTAGGCAGCCACGCTGACAGAGATTAATGAAGCACTTATGGGTGAACGAGACGCGCGCGCACACTCACACACACACACACGCACACGAGCGCAGACAAACGGGCGTCGTCTGCTGCTGGCTGTGTGTAGCTGTATCTGTATCTATATCTGTATCTGTATCTGTGTCTGTGCTTGTATCTGTATCTGGTGGCTGCGCGCTGATCGCGTTGATCATCAGGCAGCAATTGCTGCTGCTGCTGCTGCTGCTGTGGCTGTTGTTGTTGCTGTTGTTGTTTATTTGCTGTTGCTGAGATTTCGACGCCTACATAACACACACACACACACACATGAGCATTTATGAGCATTGTATCTGTAGCTGCTGGCAATGGCTGCAGATACACGCAGTCTGAGCTAAGATCAAGGCAAGCTATTTATAGCCACAGCTCGCTCTGCCCCTCTCTCTCTCTCTCTCTCTCTCTCTCTCTCTCTCTCTCTCTCTCTCTCTCTCTCGCTGTGTGTATGATGGCGTTTTGTAGGAGGAGCTGTCGTTCGCCCATAAACATATCTCTTAGCCTTGCAGATGAGCTGCTAAATCTGTGCTGCAGACCCAACTATTCTAGTCTGTTTTTTTTTCACACGCCCTCACACACACTCACACATCACTGAATGTCCAGTCGTGGCGCTGCCTTGGGCACCAGTTGGCGGTCATCTTTGCGTTTGCATTTTTCCAACGTATCCGCATCTGCATTCGCATTCGCATTCACATTCGCATTTGTATCTGTATCTTTATGTCTGCTTCTTCATCTTTGTATTCTTTGATTTTTTGTGTGCACCTCCATCTGCTCCATCGTGTGTAGCTCTTAATTTGCCATTGTCTGGCCGCGAAATTCTGTGAAAAATTCCAGGCAACGAATTTAAGCAACAATCTGTCTACACTGAAAGAAAATGTTGTTGTGCGAAGCGAATCAAATTATAACTGATTCGGATTTGGATTATATATAATGCAATTATCATAGTTTCTCTTCTATTAATTCGAATTCTATATCACAATTTTTCTTTATTACTATTATATGATTCTTCGTTAGAGTTTCTTTAAGTGTATCATCGGATGTCGGAGTGTTTGACTAGCTCGTCGAGTATCTTTCGAAAATGTTCTAAGGCTATCAGATAATTCGAGCAAATTGCCAAAGAAGAGGAAGCAGAACTACTATGTTGAAATCCGGAACAGATATTAGATGAACTCTATTGACAACATTTCTCAGCTCATTTTTATGACTTTCTTGGCTTCCTTATTTCGTCTATGTAGCTGTATCTGTGTCTGTATACATCTATGTATTGTATCTATATCTTGAGCTCTTACATATGTGTATCTGCATCTGTATCTGTTGCTTTGGCTTACAGGGAAGCTTGGAGTCAGCGGACGCGACGCCATTTACAAAGCGACAGCGCAGCCAGCGGGAGGAGTAGCCAAGTTAATGTCTGTCAGCAATGAAATGCCTGGAAGATCAACATCATTATGATGATGATGACGATGATGATGACGATGATGATGACGGTGGTGGTGGTGGTGGTGGTGGTGGTAGTGGTGCTGCTGCTGCTGCTGCTGATGTTGATGGTGATGACGACGCAGATGTAGACGCACTGAAAGCAAACGTTACGCTTGGTTAAAGATCATTACCGGCAGCAACAACAGCAGCAACAACAGCAGCAACAACAGCAATAGCAACAATGTCAGCGACAGCGACAACAAACGACAACGGGGCGTCGTCAGCATTGCCAAGGGGCAATGAAAAGACCCAGACCAAGACCCAGACCCAGACCGAGACCCAGAGACTAAGACTAAGACAGCCAGCAGCGGGCCTAGGCCCAAACGATGACGGCCAACAGCATATTTATAGATACCCAATGCAAATGCAACTAAAGGGTATGTTGAACTGTGGGAAAGCACTATAGTTCTGCTATGAGATATAGACAGAGAGACTACAAGTAACGTCTGAAGCTGCACGGAAATCTCAAGTCATGCCCTAAGATAATATTCGATATAGGGTAACTCGTTGTATATCATTTTAATTGGTTGGCTGTTGCATCCTAAAAATTCAAGCGGCTAAATATACAAATTGGGAAGAGACTTAAGAGCTGAGAGCCGAGAGCCGAGACCACAATGGAATTGCAGCTAAGCAAAGCTGCACAGCTGACTGACGTTTACCAACACTGAGTAGCGCGGAGAGAGGTCGGCGGGCGGCGTGCAAGTGGAAAATGGTAAAAAAAAAAAAAAAAAATGGGCTGCTGTTGACTGCGTCTCTCAACGGCTCAACGATTTTTGACCAAGAGCAAGAGCAAGAGCCAGAGCCAGAGCAAAAGCAGCGCCGACTCGACCTCTTGGCGGGCGGCTGTGACGCAGTCAGGCAGATCAGCGCGCACGCCAGAGTCCACAGAGCAGACTTAACAAATATATATATATAGTATATAGTCGGTGTGTGAGTGTGTGTGGCGGCCCCGCATAGACCCCTATAGGTTTTATGGCCCCTGGCATAAGATGACGGATGTTCTCGCTCTCTGCCTGCCATCATTATCTGCAGCTTCTATTTCTCCCACTACCTTTCCCCCCTCTCTCTCTCTCTCTCTCTCTTTTTGTCTCGTTTTTGCTTTAGCTTTACATTCTGTTTCTCCCATTTCTGTTTTAGAGTCTGGCTCCGTTTTTTTTTTGTTTTACATCAATGATCACTGAACCGTTTACGTTTTTGAACTGTTTCAAGGTCTGCTCCAGTCTGTTTTTTTTTTTTTTTCTTTCCAGCGTCTTGTGCTTCTTATTTGTCTCTCTCATGCTCTGTTGCGAAGTTGAGGGCGAGCATATTCAGTACTAGGCTTTATCTTGCTGCTGCGAAGAATTAGCCTGCATCTGCTTTCTAGAAATATCGGAACTCGGATCTCGGATCTCGGATCTCGGATCTTGTAAATTGAACTTCTCTAAGCATACCCAGAATCATTTCTACATCAGGCACAAGTAAATCAACAGCAATTGTCGCAAACTGTAAATAGAGTATTCGGCAGTCGTTGAGTCTCGATTGAAATGACTTTAACTTCTTGTCGTAAGCTCCTCCTCGCCTTCACCGCTCCTCTGTTGTTCCGCTGTAGTTCTGTTGAGCGCACTCTTCTAATTTTCTGTTCATACACAGTTGCTGCCGTTCGCCGTTTGCCGTTTGCCGTTCGCCTCTCTATGCGCTTCTCAGCCGCAACGCTGAAACTTTCTTTCGCATTGGAAAGTGCCATTTGCTGAACCGTGTTAAACTGTGCTAAACGACGCTCCAAAGTTCAGTTGTGGCCGCCTTTTCTGATTGATTAGCGGTCCGATGTGTGGGTGGCTCCATTGACCACTCGCTGCAGTGGGTGGCTGCTTGTGGCCGAGTGGGGCAAGTGCAGCAGCTGCCACTTGCAGCAGCAGCAGCAGCAGCAGCAGCAATGGCAGCTGCCACAGCCACAGCCAGAGCCACAGTTAGTTACCCCCGCAATGTTGCAGTTACAATTGTTGTTGCGGCAGGTGTTGCAACATAGTCGGGCACTGGCTCTGCCGCTGTCTTCATACCCTCTTCGGACTCGTGCTCATATTTGTTATAATACTAGTTCCTCATCCCTCGCCCTCCACTTTGCGGACTGCGACGTCTTCGTCTCACGTGCATTTTACATGGCATGCGATCACGAATTTAATGAGCGACAACGTAATTGCTTCTTAATGGAAATTGGGCAAAAGGCAACTCGCAATGGAAATGAAAATGAAAACGTAAACGAAAATGTGTAGGAAAATGTGCAAGGCAACTGCACTAGCTGGACAGCGACGATCTAACGACAATTTCCCTCAGAATATGTCGGCAAAACCGAAAGTAAACTGTATATGGAACTCGAAAACCCCCAGCTAAAAAATTCACATTGATCGAATGACGGATTCAAATGTATTCAAAATTAAATGTGTATGAGCATAACGATGGAAAATATCCTGATGATCAAATCAATTGGATTCGTACTTCACATTGCTTATCCTCATGGCAAAAGATGTGGTATGCTAAGCAAATTACTAAGCAACATGGTAAACCTCATGTCAGTTTTTAAGCTCATGTGGCCTCATGGCAAGCTTCATGGTCAACTTTATTTTTCCGACATGAATTTAATTTTCAAGAATCAAAATCGATGCAATTATATTAATGCGAGCTTTTAGGTGAATTTCAAAGCTCCTGTTAAAGCTCCTGTTAAAGTTTGTTACAGACCTTAATTGGGCATTGTAAATAACAAATTTGCGCTGTTTTGTTTTGGGTAATCTTCATGGTAAGCATCATTGTAAAGCTCTAACTAAAGACACATACAAATAAAATATAAAACTCAATTAAATTCAGGATTTCCTTCTAAAGGTTAAGCAGATCTAAGAGAATTTCCATCCACATGCAAATGCTTACACTTTGTCAAGGTCAATCTTAATGTTAAACTTCCTGCTAAATTGACTGTTAGATCTATTAAATAAAGAAATTCTAATAATTTGCTTTGTTGCTTTAATTTACCTGATTAAGCTTGTAATCTTGATCATTGTAAACTTCCTGGTAAGCCTCTAGCTAAAACTCGATTATCGAGTACGAATTAAGTAAGAGTTTTAAGCTTTTTTGGCAAGACTCAACCCAAAGCTCATGTTATATGATGAACTCTCCAAATAGCATTTGATGAAATATATATCTGCTAGGCAAACGAACGCTATTGAAATACGAGTGTTTTGTGCCCCTTTGTTTTTGCACTTGAGCATTACGCAAGATGTGGTACATGTGACATATAAGAGACTTGTATAATGCTCAACAAAGCAATTGCAAAATTCACTTGGAACTGGGCAACAGAGCGGATTTAGCTCTACTAGAATCAGTTGTGTGGCACATATAGTGTGGCACGTAGCCACAGATAAGTCAGGAAATTGGGTAACTATTCTAAATAGGGAGACAAAGAGAGAGAGAGCGCGCTTTGGGGGTGCTCAAATTATGTGTCTGGCTGCAGAGGCTGCAAACGAAATGGAGACATCAGACACCAGACAGCAGACGGCAGACAGTAGGGTGCGCGTGGCATTAGGGGCACTCACAACATTTATTTCTGATGCTCAATGACGACTGTCTGTATTGAACTAAATTTTGACTTAAGCTAATTTCTGACTAAATGAAAGATACATGTATCATTGACCTTTGATGCGTGACTATAACTTTGTCAATTTTGTTCATCTTTTCTGGTAGAGCTACTTCTGCGAACGTCCGGTTGACGTTCAATTGACATCCTCTTATTAACCTCTTTCTGCATATCTTATGAGCACTTTCTCAAGATCTTCGGCTGATGATCATAGTCCCTAGTAATCTTTCTGTCGATCTTCTACAGTTTACATCCCCTTGTTAAACTTCTCTTGATAATCTCCGTCTGTAGATGTCTTCCAATCGACCTCTTTCGGTAGACTTCCTTCTTCAGTTGACATCCTTCTGGTGAACTATTTCTACAGACCCTCTCCTGTTGTCATCCTCTTGATCCTCTGATGATCTTCATTTGTGTACCTCCTCATGGCTCATGCCATACTCCTGTGGACCCCCTTCCGTAGACGCACATCTATTGGCCCCGTCATTTGATATTCTCAGTTTCGTGTTTTTCGCGAATTGAACAAGTATCGAGCAGTCGTTCATGCTGGACTGCAGCATTTTTATTTGCTTTTTTCTAGCGCACGTATGCCAAAAACGAGCCTGGCCGATTACAATCGAGAGTCGAGCTACATAAGTACAAATAAATAAATATATGTATGTATATAACATATATATAGACAATCGATCGCTTATCGGCACTCAGCTGGGATTACAAACTTCAAATGCCTAATATATGGCATTTATAGAGTATGCATATAGACATACATACATATGTCACATATACATATACATATACATATATATATATATACTCTATATACATAATACTTGGGCTCGTGCTTTTGCGATAAGCAGAGTGCAGCATGCCTCTGGCAGGGGCGTCGTCACAGGGTCGAGGGGGGTGGGGCGTTTGGGCGGGGGGTAAATCGAAAAAGGGGTTCGTTGCAATTGCGAAAAACATTAAAAACTGAATTTGAACACGTCTTCCTGTTTTGACCAATTACGTAATGCCTTAAACCTGACGTGCGGCAGCTGAGTTTCAGATAACTCGCAACTGAAACAGCTTAGAGTGCGCCAATTGGCACTGCTTGACTTGAAGATACTTTCAAATAAGCTATAGAACAAAATAAAACGGGTGTAATCTCTCAAGATTGTTCACTGCAGCTCTGATAATCTTTAAGTTATCGATATCGATATTTTGAAAAGAATTGTATGCAGACAAAGGGGCCGATCTCAAGCAACTCAACTTTACGTGCTGATCAGCAATATATATATATTTATATAAGCATGCTCGCAACCTATATACCCCATTTGGCTATAAGCAATAGCTTCAGTTTGCACAACAAAATGATTGAAACTATTTCGAATTGGATTCCAATTGGACATCAATGCAATGGGATTGAGAAACGAAGCTAGTTCAGTGCGCTCTGTCTCGCTCACACACACACACACACACACATACACACACCTTAAGTGGAACACAGCAGGCGAGCAGTCTGCGAGATTAGAGCGCTATGCTAATACGTCTATATATATACATATATATCTTTATATACATACATATATGTATCAATTTGCCCCACTGTACGCGCCGTGGCTTAGTTAACGGTAATGCTATCAGCAAAAAGTTTCATTGATTACATACACACACACACATACACCCACACGCACACTCACTTGTTTTTGAATCTTGCGCAAGATGTGCGTCCAGCTGAAAAAGTACAGTTGCGTTCGCTGGAATACACAGACTTTCGTACATACCCTTAACTCACTTGATCCACATCTGAAAATTGAGACAGAAATCAATATAAGCACGAATACACTAACCAAAGGAACATGAACTATATGAAGAGATGTGATTGGCTATATAACATGATGATTGACTATATAATAGCTTTAGCTATTTATTGATGTTTGATGAAGGTCTACTGTACTATTCTCTGTAAGTTTAGGTTCAAGTTGTCATACTTTATATACACATCAAAATAAAGTGCTTGATGAATAGCCTTTCTATGTGAATCTCATAGTATATGATTGGACGCTTCTCTATGCAAATCTCATTATGTGATGATGGTGGTGTTCAGCTAAAGGCTTTATTATAATTCCTAATTAATAATGATAAGCATAACAAACTCATTATTAAGTCAATTTGAAGTTACATACAATCAAGTATTCGATAATGCGCCGCTCTATGCAAATCTCATTTCATATTTCACAGAGCAATCGCAATTGTTAGAGCATTTGTTGTGCGCATTGAGCGCGTATTTCTTTCGATTCCATAGACCTGCGCCTGTCTGATAAATAATCGCTCGTTTGTTTCTATAATTGCGCCTATCACGAAACAAAAGAAGAAGCAGAAGAAAACAACCAAATATCAAAATATCAAATACCAGAAGCCAATGGAACAGCAGCAGCTGAGAAATCACACCTCAGCTCTGTCTGTGTGTGTGTGGGTGAGTGTTGGTATGTGGGTGCACTGCCACGCCCAGCCACAACAGCCTCTGCGACAGCAACAGTTGCTGCGCAGCTTCGATAATCTTGTGACTCGACGGCGCCGAAGGCGAAGACGTGTAAGAGCGAGAGGGGTAGAGGGGGCCGGTGGCTGTCGTCAGGTATTCGACGGTCGATTAGATAAGCGCAGCACATCAAAGGCGACAGAGCAATGGAGCAACTGCAATAACTAAAATAAAATCGGATAATTATGCACTTAAAGATACCCTATTCCCTGAGCTCAATAAGCAGCTAACTATATAGAAAGACTTGATGGAATGAACTAAACAAATGGCATGCCTCTCTAGCGCTGTGGTAAGTGCTTGAGTTGTGCATTAAGCTAAGCATTATGGTTAAAAAAATGGACTTCAAATGCAACCAGTATACCCAACTAGCGCAGTTTCAATATCTACAGGGTATAACTGGCAGCAGCAGCAGCAGCCGTTCAATCATTTACCGCAAGATAAGCGACAAAGGAGCCACACAAAATAAAAGCTGACCAAAAGGGCGTGGCCAACAAGAGTTAACCAACCTCTCCACCTCTCGCTCACCATTTCTACTTCCCCTCCTGCTGCTCCTACTCCATCTGCATTTTGGCAGTGGCAAAGCAAATGAAAAGTGAAGAGCAGCAACAATTGCTCGTGACCGTTGCTGCTGTTGTTACGCGACAGCAGCAGCAGTAGCAGCAGCAGCAGCTACACGTACTTGCAGATACAGATACAAACACACACTCACACACACACACACACACACACACACACATTGACAGCGAGAGTAAGGGGCAAACATATTTTTAACTATTTATGGTTATTGCGCGTCGTTAGCGTGCTTTATTTTTAAAATAGACCAAAAAGAGCGACGCCAACGACGACGACGACGGCGGCGACAACGGCAACGGCGACGACGTAACGGGCAATGGAAATTGGGAAAATTTGTAAAAATGGCAAATGAAAGTCGAGGAAATTGTGTTGTGCAGCAATTAGGCAGGTGCCCTGGGTCAAGGACAAACGAGCGAAGGGCAAAGAGAGACACGGAGGGAGGGAGCGAGAGGGAAGAATGAGTGGCGCATATGTTAAGAGTATATCTGAAAAGTGAAGAATGAGAGAGAGAGAGAGAGAGAGAGAGAGAGAGAGTCTATTGTATATCATATTATTATCGATAACCCATCAGATATGTGCATTATACAAAATACACTAAGGGAATATAAAAAGTTAAACAACTATAATCGATTACTCCTATATATATCCTATCCTATATATATAATGTACTTAATAATTATCGGTACTCGATTTTGGTTATCGATAACTATTCATATACTTATTTATATATGTTCATATATTTATTTATTTTCAAATAAGAAACTAATTAATAAAAGCGAAAGAAGTATTGCTAGTTGTTATCGATAACTGGATATATTAAAAACATAGATAAAAGTTATCTTTAGATTAAACAAAAATGATATGGAAATGGCATACAAATCTATATGTTATATCTACCGTTCTTATCGACTATTAGCAGTTGTAAATATCGATTAATTTTACAACCGATTACCTTAGTTTACTCTAAAGCAAATGCTCCAATTATTTGACATCACTTAAACATATTTATTTATTTTCTATTTTTTTCCAGTCGACAATTTCCCACTATAATCAACTTTCCCTACAGCTTCATTATGGCCCAGCCCCAAAAGCAACAACATTATCATCTCGCACTTTTAGAACCAGCTCCAAAAATGCCAACGAAGAAGAAGCAGCCGAGAAAGACGAAGCGGAAAAACAATGAAAAAGAAAATGTCACTGATAGTTAATTAAAAAACAATTTAAACAAATTAGAGTTGAAGATGGAGACAAACATAAACAGCATGAGTAAAACAAGCGACAACAGCGAAAGGGACAGAATACGAGAATGAAAGAGATAGGGAACAAGAGATGACTCCGAAAATAATATGTAAAACGTAAGCGTAAAACGCAAAAACCCGTAAAGCTGGCGACGAAAATTTTAACAAATTTTCCAAAAAAAAAAAAAGAAGAAAAAGAAAAAAAACAAAACAACAACAAAAAATAAAACAAAACAAGCAGCAGCAGCAGCGGCAGCGACAACAAAAAGCCGCCACACGCTCATTACAATTCAATTGAAGTAGCGACAGCGACAGCGACAGCGACGCTGCCGTTGACGTCGACGTCGACAAACGACGACGCGTCGCGAGTCGCAGACACGTTCAACGACTTTGCCGAAGAAAAACCAAACAGCAGCAGCAACAACAACAACAACAGCTACTCAGGTGTAATCAAAGCGCATAGTCAGCCGCCGCAGCAGCAGCACAACAAGCAGCAGCAGCAGCAGCAGCAGAGAGCACGAGAGAGCGCACGTCACACACTAGCGCAAGCAGCTCACACAGATAAGCCACATAGATACGGCGCTGAGAGCACGCAAGCGAGAGCGAACGCGAGCGCGACGTGCACATGCATGAGAGCGACAGCGCTGCCGACGTCGTCGCATCTTGCGCAGCAGGAATGGTGATAAATTGCCGCCTGGCAATTGGGTAAAGCGCGCGGCGCTGACGTCGTCGTTTCTGCTGCTGTCGCTGCTTTTACTATAGCTGCTGTTGCTGCTGCTGCTGCTGCTGCTGTTGTTTCCTTCTCATTTCGTTTTGCTTCTGCTTCCTTTGACCGTTGAGATTTGTTCTCTGGGCAAGGCGGCAGAGCAGTCTGCTGTGTGTGTGTGTTTCGCTCTGTATGTGTGCGTGTGTACGTGTGTACGTGTGTGAGCCAACCACAGCAGCCTCTCGGCTGCTGCTATCTCTGTCTTGGCGGCTGCTGCTGCGCAGGACCGACCATTTACAGTGTTATGTGCTAGGTGTGCGTGTGTGTGTGTGTGTATATATATACATCTCTGCTTGCGCCGCGTGACTTGCGTTTTTGTGATTCGTTTGCTCTTTGGCGCTGCTCTTGGCCTCTGCTCAGCTCAGCTCTGCGCATTGATTTTTCTGCCCGGCCAGATACACAGCATAATATGCGATTAGTCATTGCTCATGATATACATATGTATGTATGTATGTATGTACATAAGTCTTATTGTATGTGTGTGTGTGTGTATACAGGTTTATTCATGTTTGTTTACATGTACATATGTATTTGTGTATGTAACGCACACGCCCGCATTTAGTCAACGAACCACAAAACAGACGCAGCCACAGCCACAGCCACAGCTACAGCTACAGCCGCAGCTGCAGATACATTTTATCGATTTGGTTGTTGTTGCTGTTGCTGTTGCTGCATCCAGCAGCAGGTTGTTGTTGCTGTTGTTGTTGTCAGATGAAATCATGCGGGCAACTGGCAACTGGCCAATGACAGCAGCAGCAGCAGCAACAACACCCGCAGAGATGGGTTGCCTTTTTCTGTATGTGTGTTGATGTGGTTGGGGCTTGCTTTTGGTGCTGCCTCATCCACCCCTATGTCAGTTAGCCTCCTCCTCCCGCCTCCCTGCCACCCCCTGCACAGCTCGATGTTTTGGTTTGTTATGTACAATTCTCATGGTTTTCGGTTGCCAGGCAACACTTGTGTATCTGTATCTGCAAGATACACACACACACACACAGAGAGACGCACGCACATACATAGATATGGAAGCAACCCCCAGACAGAACGATGTTATCCCCATTTTTGGTGCACCCACCCACAGTCCGCATTTGTTGCTACTGCTACTCGTCTTCAGTTGGTCAGGCTGTGTGCGACGCGCAAAAGAGACAGAGCTACATAGATAGAGATGGCGTGATAGAGATGAAAAGAGAGCAAGAGCGCAAATGTTACACCATGCAACATAAAGTGAGCTCCACTTGGTGTCTGTATCGTGAAAATCATTTGATCTGTCAGCTATAATATTATTTACAGACTATATGTATATATCTATAATCTTTACTCAGAATGCAATGGCCTAAGAGCTGTCAGCTGATTTGTATAGTATAGGAAATATGTACAGATGTATAAACTATATATCAAGTTTATTTTTATCAATAAAAACTAAGCACATTTTCATTTTGTGCTAACCTATATAAACTATGTATGTATGTATGCGTACGTAAAGCAGGCAGCAGCCTTCTTTACTATAATAAAGTTGGTTACCTATATCAGAATCTATATACTTACCAACATACATATGTATGTATGTATGTAAAGATACTTTCTTTATATACATTAATTACTTACGCTGAATTTCAACTCGACTTTGTTTCACGGTGTACAAATGAAATACAAAGAAAAGATGTAATATACTATACACATAGATTTATCATATGCATATGTATATATCTATGTATGAACATTGTACATATATATTTAATAACTTACACAATTTTGTAGTTTAGTGCATGAATCAATATGGCTGCAGACCAAGGCAGTTATGATGGACAGCTGGGTCGTTCGGATGTCGAGGCTTCTCTGCTCTTGTTCTGTCTTCCCATACCCGTCAGTCTCTGGAGGCAAAGCTTATAAATTATGCGTGAGTTTTTTATTGATTCAGGATATAGAAATATGCCACAGCGATGGCCAATGCACTGGGCTTGACAGTTGGGCGTTTGGAGATGGGTGCGACAGGATATCAGAAGCATGGCCTAATGTGCCAACAATTGGACAATTACATAATGAGTTTAACTGGAAACAATTTACGAGCCAAATGCTTGGACGAGCAGCATGTCTAAAGCACGAACACACATGAACAAAATTGCGTAATTTGGTCAAATAGATGAGACAGAAAGAGTAAAACTTTAACCAAGGGAGATAGAGAGAAAGAGAGAGAACGATTGGGAGTGAGAATGCGAATTACACCAATAAATATGTATTGATAACCATATATATATAGAGTGGTATAGAAAGAGAGAGAGAGAGAGAGAGAGAGAGAGAGAGAGAATGATAGAGACAGAAAGACAAACAGCAAGGGAGAGAGAGAGAGAGAGAGAGTTGGAGCACATCTCTCTTAGATAGAGGGGCAAATATAGTGGACTTTATTTTGACATTGATACCAGGCAAATACGTAAATGCCTCGAGTTGCCCCCACTTTGTGACTCACGCGCTGACTCACAGGAAGTATGATCCCCGAAATGTGATCAGCACCCGACTCAGATATATGTACATATACAAGTATACATATATATATACACATATAAGCACACATCTATATACCATACATATGTATATATATGTAGACTTTGCGAGAGCTAGTTGGCGATATCACGCGGTGCGGCTCGATGCCGTTCGATAGGCTTAAAAATCGTTTACAGCGTCTTTAGGGCTAAGGCCCGACACAGAAAAACAGATACGAGATACTTTTGTTATTTTTCCTGTTTTTTAGGCTTTGCAAGGCTCAACTTTAGGTGACAACACACTCACACACATACACACACTCTCTCCCTCTCTCTCTCTCTCTCTCTCTCTCTATCTCTCTCTCTCTGTAAGTGTATTACAAATAGTGAAACACTGAAACGCCTATCTTGGCCACAATAATAATATCTGTTATCTGGTCGGGGCCAATAGATCGATAGATCGTGTTCGCTTTATGACAGCAGCTGCCTCTTACAAACACACAGATAATCGTACAGTGCACTGCAACAAATCAAGCAAAACTTTTTATTTATATATATATATATTTATATTTATATATATTATATTATAATTTAAAAACCCGATTTGAGCAGATATAATATTATTTAACTAGCGAGATATCGATATTTATCGATTTGAAAACTATTTAATCAATTACAAAATATGTAATACAAAAATAAATGTTTATATATAGGAATTAATTCTTTTGTGAATTAGTCATAAGCAGAAATCGATATTTATCGATACTCAATTATACAGATAAAATAATGGACAATTTCTTAGAAATAAATGGACACGAATAAATACTCAAATCAGATTCAGCACAATTGCAATCTATCGATCATGTTTTATTTTTCCTAGTGTAGCATTATAAACTTGAATAAACAAGTGGAAAATAGTGCGGGCGTCATAAAATTGGCAAAAGGCGGGGAGCTCAGAGCAGAGAGAAAGAGAGCGAGAGAGAGAGGGAGAGAGAGAAAGGGGGAGAGGGAAAGGGAGAGAGAGAGAGCAGCAGATAGACGCATTGACAGAATGCATTAGAAATTGTTTATACAACGTCCCTCATATATCTTGGCCATATAATCGGGCACGTGACACGATTTTGCAGGCCAATAAATTGGGCGCTACGCGTCTGAGAAGAGAACGCAAAGAGCTAAATAAAATGTGAGCTAATGTGGCAATGGGCAATGGGCAATGGGCAATACGGCCCCTAAACAATAAAGATAAACGAATGGAACGGATTCCGGAATCGGACAAAATGATACTGAAAACGATACGGACCTCAAAAAGTAATTTCTAAATGCAATTCCCAGATAGGAAATACACTTAAGCCTATGTATGTATATATCTGTGTACACCGATATATGGAGTCTAAAGTTCGACTTCTAGTCAATAGATCATTTGTCCAGATCTGCACACACTGCCTCCGAAACGAACTTCGGGTGGGCGGGTCCAAGGCGGCAAAATTTTGGAACTTCAAGCGTATTTCGAGCAACAGCCCCCCAGACTTATCGCTAATGATGATGGATCGTGAATTTGAGATGATCGATGATTTTGCCAGGCGATAAGCGAAACGGAAACTCACTCGACGTGTACTCGAACCACAGTCCGCCCAGCCCCAAGAGGTGGCTGGTGAGGGAGTCTCGGGGGCCAAATAGAGCGGGGTTACGTCTGTGTGTGTGCTCTTGAGATTTAAGCCGACGCCAGCGACGAGAAGTGGGAGGTAGAAGTGGAGGAGGAGCAGAGGGCGGAGTAAGAGGCGGAGGCGTAAGGCGATGTTGATGATGGTTGCGCGTCGCCTGATATCAGGGCCAGAATTGGAATTTGTTGTCAGTGAGGTTTTTCGTTGTGTTTAACAATAATTTCATATAGATATATACACTAGGCAAAAGAGACTTATGAATCTGCTATGAGCTATGTATGGGTGTATAAGTCGCATCTGTATTATCTTAGTTCCTATAGTATCTATAGTATCTATAGTATCTATAGTATCTATAGTATCTATAGTATCTATAGTATCTATAGTATCTATAGTATCTATAGTATCTATAGTATCTATAGTATCTATACTATCTATAGTATCTATAGTATCTATAGTATCTATAGTATCTATGGTATCTATAGTATCTATAGTATCTATAGTATCTATAGTATCTATAGTATCTATAGTATCTATAGTATCTATAGTATCTATAGTATCTATAGTATCTATAGTATCTATAGTATCTATAGTATCTATAGTATCTATAGTATCTGTAGTATCTATAGTATCTATAGTATCTATAGTATCTATAGTATCTATAGTATCTATAGTATCTATAGTATAGATATAGAGTATCTATAGTACCTATACTATTTGTTATTATGAGTATAACAATTAACTGAAATATCTGTTATATGTCTGTTATACATATGTTAGGGTATTAAATTCTGACATTCAAGAAATCTGTTATTTTCATATATAAACATTTTGTGTGGCTTTTCTTTAAGAATCAAATTGAATCGCGTCAGCCAGAGACGTCTGCTCACCCGTTATCTATTTATTCTTGATAATGTTACCTACTTACATAAACATACACACGTTCACACAAAGCCAACTATACATATGTTTATACATACATAGCTGTGTTTCGACTTTGGCTTCTTGCCCGATGTTCGATACGATTTGGTTTTTTGTTTGATTTTGTTATTGGCATAGCTTCCTCTATCGCTGCCTCCCTCTGTGGATCACATTCTCATACGTTCGCTCTCTTCCCTCAGTTTACTACTTTTAAATTCTTTGTTGTTTTTCTTTCTCTAGTTCACTCTCTTCTCCTGTCTGTAACTTCAACTCTCTCTCTCTCTCTCTCTCTCTCTCTTTATCTTTCTCTACTGCGCTTCTCTCTCTGTCCCTCCTTCCATCGCATTCCATCAGCATGTTTCCCTCTGACATTATCTTTCTCTCTCCCCATCTCGCATTCTTCTTTACTCTTCATTCACTTTTCGTCTCGCTGTCTTCCTTCTCTCCCCTTATCTCTCTCTCGATTTTTTTTCGCGAGAACCTCTCTCTCTCTCTCTCTCTCTCTCTCTCTCTTTGTTTCCCTCTAGCTTTTCTCTGACCTTGACTCGCTCTCTCTTTATCTCTCGTATTTTTTCTTTCCCATTTCATCTCATTTCGTCTCTCCCTTCTTCTTGCCTCAGCTTGTGCTATTTTCTTCCTCCTTCTTCTTTTATACTTTCTTCTTCTCCATTTCTAGGCTCATCCTTGACTGTTCTAAAGTATTTTGTAGTTTCTCATTTTTTTTTTTTTTTTGCATCCTTGAACGTTATCTCTTCTGCCTTTACCTCGTCTCGCCTTACAGTTATACTTACCTAGCAGTATCCTCTTTTGTATGCTCTTTCCGCCTCCCCCACCCTCGTATTTGCCCAACTCTACCCACCGTTTCTCCTCCTCTCCTCCTCTCCTCGCTTCATCCCCTCTCTAATTCTCTCATCAGCTTGTTTGCTTAGTCTACGTTTACGTTGCGCTCAATTTTGCGCCCCATGGCAAATCGTGTGACCCAGCTCCGTCCTCCAGCTCCAGACCAGCTCGTGCTGCGCTGCTGGCGGCTCTAACGGTTCGGATCGAACCGACGAGCACCACCGGGAACCACCCTCGCACGAGCAGCCACAAACTGATTGAATATTCATGTGTTTGTTGTGTGTGCACCAAATAGTCATGGCAACTATCTATACTTTTTTTATGTATCCGTATCTCTATCTGTATCTGTATCTACACACATGTCTCAATATGTGTCTGTGGGTGTCTGCGTGTGAGTGTGGATGAGTGTATTCCCTGTGCTAGGGACAACACATCAGGAAACAACAGCAAACACGCGCTCTTAAATGCATCTGCGTGCGTTTACTTTTTTACCCGTCCGATTGCATTATGAGCGCCTTTTCTTTTTTTTACTGATGAATACATACACAAATACCCTGTAAAAGGAAGAAGTTATTGCATCTAGTAGGAATTAGATTCTGAAGCATATCCTTAGAATTTATTTATTATTACAAAATTTTCGTATAATACAAAATTTTTGTTATAAGCTCTTTAAATGTCAGATTCTATGCAAAATCCAATTTCCATTAGTAAAAAAGTTGTTTCTGTTTAGGCAGGACAACTTTTAGTCGTGCATGCCCGCCTTGAGCATACTATTACTATTTTTATGTTTTTGTTTTTTTTTTTATCAGGCAACTAAAATATTTGCTTACAGCCCAGACTCAAGCTCGCTTCCCAGTTGCCTCAGAGGAAGTGGAAGTGCGCTAAAAAGGGCGCATGCAGCCGGCTAAAAGGAGAAGGAGTTGGAGGAGTGGCAGGAGGAGTGGGTAGAGGAGTAGGAGAAGCAGTTAGCTGCCTGGTTATCTGAGTGGCTGAATGTGGCTGCTGCTGTTGGTGGTTGTCCCTGGGCTGTCCCTCGATATATTCAAATGTAACCGAAACTTGCGGCAGAGAGAATATCCGTTGTATCTTTTATTTGAACTGATTAAATTGTTGACACAGCGACGATTGGTGACGATGACGATGACGACGGCCGAGATGCCCTTCGAGACTAGCACACACAAGCACACACACCTTGTTGTCAATCGTTGTAGTTGTCACTTTGCCAGGTAATCAATATCCAAATGACACGCAACGCACCTCTGTTTGCTTTAAGATGAATTTGTATTTTTGGGGTTTTTCACTTTTTCTTAGAGTTTTGCAACTGGCAACTGTTTTGCTCTCGTTAAAGCAAAGTTAAAGTCGAATCCTAAGTCTTATCTTACTTTATTCAATCTTTATAATGCTGAATTTTGCATTTAAATTAAATGACTCTAGATCTGATTCCAAGTACGACGCTCAAGGGACCGTCGTTATACCCGGAAGACGCTAAAGTTTGCTCACAAAAGTTTGAAAGTATAGCTTAAGAAAGCTATAAGCGGAGTCGTTATAACCGGATTCTAATAAACTTTCTTCCCTGCGCCTTTTCTCCCCATTTTATTAACTCTCTCCTACTAACTGTCTATTTATATTTCCTATTAATTATTTCCATGTTCTTCGTCTGATTTTCCCCATTTCGCCTTTACTCCTTTTCCTTTTTTCTTTCCTGCTTACTTCCTTGCTTTGAACTGCTTTCTTCTTTATTTTTGCATTCTTTTTTTTAGAATCATCATCGTTCTTTTGCCTTCCTTCTTGTTCTCTTCTTTGTTATTTCTTCCATCATTCTATTCATCTTTTTCGTTGAACTTACTTCTAATCTGAGAGACTGCATAAGCTTAAGAGTTTGATGATCTGAAACATATGATATTACTACTAGGAATGTCTTTCTCCCGACAATAATTCCATTAATACCAAACAAAGCTGTCTATTTATAGCCAAGTATGCATATGTAGATATTCTCAGAGCCAGCTGAAGACTGACTGGAAGTCCTTATAATTATATAGGCAACTGCGTTTTATAGTTCAACAAACTGAAGAGCAGCAGCAGGGAGCATTGATCCTTAGCCTAGCTATAAAGGCAGACAGACTGACTGACCGGCAGGTCCGGCGTCCTGTGCCAGCAGTTGAATGAACGCCGCCGCAACTGAAACAATGAGGGATGTGTGGATGATGGCAACAGCAGCTTCTTAGCCCCCTTTCCCCTACATATACTTTGTACCTGTTTCGCTGTATCCTTCCTCTGCTCTTTTTTCTCGTCGCTTCGCTTTCGTTTTTTTTTTTTTTTCAGTTTTTGCTGTGACGTTCGACACACGTTTTACATTACACTCGAGCGCACACAGAAGTCTGAAGAGCAACCCCTGGCTAGAGACAATTGGCTGCAGTTGCAGCAAGGTGCATCCTTGCAGCATGATCGTCATGATGAGCATCGGGGCATCATCATTAGGCGCTGCACCTGTCATTGCGGTAGCCGCGGCTCGGTTGCTCGCCAGCTTGGCCAGCAAAGATCAAGCGTCAACGGATCATTGTGTGGCATCAAATTACACTGGCCCCGTCCCTGGTAGCAGGTCCTGGAGCCAGCTAGCCAGCCAGCCAGCCAGCCAGCCAGCCCCTGACACATTTCACAGAATCGTAGCTGTTCGAGAGCAGAGGGTAGGACGAAGAACTGAGTAGGGGCCGTTGGATAAAAGTGTTTAATCAAGTGGAAGGCGGCAGTTAAACTGGGACAGCAGGAGAAGCAGTTGCAGTCGCAGTCGCAGTCGCAGTCGCTGTCGCTTGCAATGTAGCAACTCCTTCTGCGACAGTTTCAGTTCCAGTTGGAACAGTTTTGCCCCCGCTCTACGTCCTGTTCACAATTCGTAATATGAGACTCGCATCGGAAGTCGGAAACGTTGCGCTCTTGTAATGCTTGATTGGACTTTGCACTTGGATGCCAGCGGACAACGGACAACGGAGAACGGACAGCGGACAGCGGACAATGAGGTGTAGAGAAAGGACGACTGCTTCCTCTTTTGGGCCATTCAGGGAAGCTTTACAAGGCGCATATCCTATATCAAACGTCAGCTGAGTCTGCTCTCCAGACACTCTCACAGCTTTACAATATAGCACACTCCAAGCTAGGCCTAGCTCAATCATTGATTGGCAGCCTAAATGTCAGTCGGGTTGATGAGCGAGAGTTGGCAGACATACCAAATTCCTGGAGCTAGGGATTAAGTTGAGTTCGAAAATTATTGTTGAACATCTATTCATAGACATTCTAGGTGCCTTCATATTCCTCTTCCATTCTATGTTCCAAGTTCCCTCACTGATCAGTTGATTGTAGCATCAATTTGAAATTTCCTATATATAGTATATAACTGTAGATGAATTCGATCGGGTTCGCATTGTTTGGCCATCAATCATTGGCTAATTTCTACAATTATCATAATGAAACCACGTTGAATCGTTCATTTTTTGTCTTTTGTTTTTATTTTTTGGGTCAGAATCGTGTGCAGACAACTTTCACGGTCCACCAGTTCGTTGACCATAGTGTCCAACGTCCATGGGCCCATCCGCATACCCATACCCATACCCATAACTATGCACATGCCCCTGCCCCCACCCATACCCATACATATCTATGCATGCTTAATTTCTCCGACTTCGTCTCGCATAATGAATTTATTATTAAACAAATCTCAAACGCGCCACACACACCACAACAAGTACATATAATTTTTTAATAATGCATAGTTTGTCAATAAATTTCTTTTATGATGATGGGGCGAACGTCCAAAAAGTAACTCGACTTTGTCGCCATGTTTGTTTGGGCATCTTCCAAAAGCAATACGCACGCGAGTCTGAAGCTTTCGTCAATGGACTTTTGCAATTAGTAAACCCGATAATTGTCGGATCGATATATATTGCATATATCGACGTATATAATTTATCGATAGGAAGAGATTATGTACAAAAACCATAATCATACTCGTTTGAAGTTCTTTGATTGTCCTGAATCGATAATCTTCTCCTCAGCGAAATTCCCAACTGAAAGAGCTCCTCAATGATAATGTGTTCTTCCTTTAATCTTATCTCTTCATGGAGTGCGCAATCGACCACATTGATGGACAGCATATTCACAATCGATACTTATCGATAACAACGAGAGTTAGAGAATATGCCTCGTCGTTACGCTGGGCTAATCGCTTTCCATTCTGGTTTTCTCAATGCGCTGCTGAGAGACGCGTCGGGCACGATTTCCAAATACATTAACATTGCGATGGGTGCACGATGGGCATGGGTCTGGGGTCTGGGGTCTGGGGTCTGCTGGTCTGTGAGTCTCGGGTCCGGGGTCTGCGGGTCGCGGGTCCGAGCTCTGCCGATCCGCAATTCACGATCGACAATGGCTGCGGCTATGGCTATGGCTATGGCTGCTGGCCGCCGGTCTTCAAACGCCGCGCCAAATACGAAATCACATCCAAAAAGCAACAACAACAGCAACAATAACAAGCTCAACTCGTTAAATAGCAACAACAACAACAATTCGAATCTTACGGCTCAATAAAAGAAAATGTGCGGCAACGTTTATGGTCGTGCCCCCGAGGGCCCCCTAACTTGGGGATTCTTCATTAAAGATTCATGATGTGTGTTTTCTTTCCATCGAACGTACGCCATATGCCAACCGGCGGGCCCAAACGCTGGCCATTAACCAACAGCTCCAACTGCAACTACTTGACGGTCTCCAAACTCGATTCGTTGGCTGCTGCTGCGGCTGTTGCTGCTGCGCCGCCAATCTTCAATGAGTGATGGCCACTGAGGCAGCCAAAGCCAACCAAATCCAAAAGCCCAAGGCCCAAACAAAGCGTGCTTGTCTACGGCTAAGTAGACTTGTGAAATACCCTGTAAAATGAAGTGTATCTGTATCTGTATCTGTATCTGTATCTGTATCTGTATCTGTATCTGTATCTGTATCTGTATCTGTATCTGTATCTGTATCTGTATCTGTATCTGCATCTGTATCTGTATCTGGAGTTCTTCTTGGAGTTCTTCTATCACACATCAATCATACCCAATCTGCTCAAGAATGCAGGGTATTTTGAAGGCAGTGGCAACGACTTTCTTTTTGACCAAATTGTCGCCGCTGTCAAGATCCAACAATATTCATGCACAGGGGGCAGCCCTTCTATGGACTGGGCCTCTATCTCTGCCTCTGTCTTTCCCTCTCTCCCTCTCTCTCTCTCTCTCTGTCTTTGGGAGTGGGAGCGACAGACAGACAGACAGGCAGAGAGACAAACTTATGGCCGATGGTCGATGCCTGTTCAATGGCTATGCAGAGCTCTGCAGAGCGCGCTTTGGCTTTGTCTGATTGGCTTTGGCTGCGAGTTGGAATTGGAATTGGAATTGAAATTGGATGTTGGCACTTGACGCAATGGCCGGGAGGGAGGAATGGAGAGGGAGTGGGAGCGAGAGGGGGGGCACTGAGACTGAGACTGAGACTGAGACTGAGGCCTCGGGGCCGTTGTAGGCCGTTGGCCTAAAATAATAAGAAAATTTCTATATTAAAATGCTGTGCCATGCCTCAGCCTCGCACGCAGCTCGCAGCAGCAACCGCAGCAACAGCAGCAACAGCAGCAACGGCTACTAGCAACAGTTGCTGCTGTTGTTGTCCAAAGTGATTGCTGTCTTTGGAAATCTTTAGTTAGCTGAGTCGACATCTTACCTAATTGCCCGCACTGAATATATAATGGTTATGATGACAGAGTCGACAGGGTATATACCACAGCCTATCAGCGCTGGTCAAACGGAAGTCGTTAGTGAGGTGAGCGCAGGTAGATCTTGAGTGGTGCTGATCCTTGGCCAGGCAGTGACATCTTTATCGAAGGTCATGGCCTGCATTTCCATGAACATGCAACAGGAAGCACTTCCCATCTAACTATTTTGGCTGCACTTAAGCCCAAAACAAATGTCAGATAAATCGAATGGAACGGAAATTCGATTAGCTTCAGACAATTGGCAATTTTGTAAATTTCTCGTTTCATTTGGGTTTCGGTTGTGTTTGTATTTTATTTTTGTATTTCATTTCAGCGCTGCATATTTTAAATGTTCATACAACCTTACAGGAGCTGGACGAGCACAGAGGGACGGAGTGGAGCCGTCTATGGAGGGGGCAGATGGTGGTATCATTGCGTATCTCCATAGGGCAAAGTAACATCGACAGCGACAGCGACAGCGACATCGACATCGACATCGACATCGACTCATTTGCATAGATCAGCAGCAGGCAACACGCGATACAATTGACGAAATGATAAGCAGGCGCAGAGCCAAGCGACGGGAATCTAGAGAGGAGCACAGTGTTGTAAAACCATCGATCAACCACTCAATAGTATTGCAAATTTATACCAGATGAATCAAATGATGAACTAATTTGAAGAGAGGAATTTCAAATATTTCAACTTTCTACTTTGCATAGAGATCTGAAATTCATTGTTGGGAAATATGTGAAATTTTATTTAGAATTTTTAAAAATGAATTGCAATATATTAAATATAGTATATTTAATGTAGACTATTTAAGAGGTAGCTATGAAAGCTTAGCTTTAATGAAATTTCTTCAATATCAAAATTATTTAAAAAATTTAAATTCAATATGTTGTGTTAAAAATTGTAATAAAAAAAACTTTTTTTTAATTTAAAAATTATTTTAATTATTAAAATTGAAACTCTAAAGCACTTATATTTATAAAAATTCCTTTATACAAAAATAAGAGTTTTTTTTAAGTTATTTCTAACATTTATATATTTTATTATATATATTAACTCTTTAAAAACTGTAAAAATGATCGACTTCTTGGAATTTATATAACAATTTCGATTCAATTTAATTGTTGCAAAAGGCGCCCACCTCTAATTGTCTTCGCTTCGCAATTCCAGCAACCTCTCTGGCTACAGCTCGCCCCCTCGTCTCTACCTGTACCTCTACCTTGCTCTATCTCTCTGGCTGAGCTGCTCTTTAGGCCTGAAATATTTTTGAAATTTGCTCGTATATACTTTTGATACATTTGCTTTTGTTTTTGAATTAGAATTTTATTTTTAATTTCCTTGTACGGGTCCAAAATGTGAGCACTACGAAATGTATGCACATATGACTTTGCTTGATAGCTGCTTAATATATGTATTGTTATTTAGTATCTGGTCTTGCCTCTTGCCCCACCCCCTCTCACGCTTACTCCCTCTCTCTCTCGCTCTCTCTCCTTCTATATCTCTCTGTCTCTGTCTTTGCTTTTGCTGCTTCTCACTCTCTCAGTCCGTTTGTCTATCTGCCAATCTTTAGACTCATCAATATTCAACGCATTACAATTGCAATAAGTTGCCACAATCCGATCCAATGCGATCCGTTGAAATCATCAGTCCATCACATACGGATTTTTATGCTGATTTTGACCCAATTGAACCCGCCCGAGCCAACCAGGCCCCATTAATACGCAGCGTAATGCGTCAGCTTAAGTACATTTCGTTGATGTTGTCGTCAATCGCGCTGATCGCCAACGACACGCGACATGTGATCGTACATAAGTGCGTGACAAAATCTGTAGATGGCATTTAGAAAATCTTTGAAATCTAATTAATCAATATCATTTATATACTCTATACGTAATCTTAGCTTATTCATTGTTCAATATTTTTCTACTCCCAGACTTATGGTTAGGCACTTCAACTGATCTTCAAAAGGTCATGAGGTGATCTTCACTTTGACTTGCTTAGGTTTATCGTCGATCAGCTAGCTCACAGGTGATGTCCATCTGAATAAGTGAAAGATATAGGTTTATCGATCGTCGATCGACGCCAGCTCAAAAGTTAAATAAAAGATATTTTGATCATACAAATTTAATAGGGCAAGTGAACTTTATGAAGTGATCACCCAAATTAATGAAATGGCTTATTAGAGATTATCTTAAATTCTGTACATGCTACCTGATCAACAGTAAATATCAATATTCTCCCAACGGATCTTCAGTAAAGTTATCTTTATATTCGAGCTGCACCTATTAGAAAGGTTGCTTCTCTTCAACTGATTTTGATTGTAGCTTATCAAAAAGTAATTCAGGCCCTCAAGTTCTCATATTATGGATGATTATGCATGATCGTCATTTGGACAGCATCTTGTTGATCACATCGTAGTGTCTGAAAGACCCGATGTTGATCGTAATATAACCCCTTCACACAACAAACGATCTGTGTATATATTTGATATTTGAGTGGGCTAAACAGGAACCAACAGGTCGTAAAAGCTGTTTTAGCCACGCAATCGGCGTGGCATGTGACAAGTTCCGGCCATAATGATGATCAACATCAGACTCAACATCTTTACGATCTTTATGAATATGGAGCATCGCACACAGCGACGGAGAGTGAGAGTGCGAGAGGAAGAGAGCGGGGATAGAGATAAGGCACAACAAAGATGAAAATGCCGCCAAAGGCAAACACAACCAGAGAGAGAGAGAGAGAGAGAGAGAGAGAGAGAGAGAGAAAGATTGGAAGAGAGAGAGACGAAACGGCGTCAAAGCTAGCAGAAGAGATGTTTAATATTTGCTCACAAGATGTTGATAGCGCAGTTGCCCAAGTTTTCAGCAAGCAAGACCAAAAGGCAGCCGACGCTGATCCTCACAACGTTATATCAGTGCAACTCCAAATTAGTTGGGCCACCCGTTTAGGCCCAGTCCACAGCGCTGGCTTTGTTGAGCCGCCTTCGTTTTATGACTCAATCATCTTTCACAAAAAACCAAAAATAATGACTGAGTGAGGAAAATGTCACCAGCTACCGGCCTCTTTGCCCCTGTTTTTCCCATCAGTTTTTTATTTATTTTTTTTTTTCGGTACTTGTTACAGCCTTTGACCCTTGTGTAGCCTGTGATTTGGGTGGTCCAGGTCCAGCTAGAGTGCGCTCTCTCTCCCTCTCTCTCTCTCTCTCTGTCATTCTGTCTTTCTCTTGAAACACTCTCGTTTTCGATTTCGCCCCCATTTCAAGCGAATCGCTGCGAATTGGTATGCAAAGTGTGCAGTCCGTCACAGCTACTTGGCTTAATTTGAAGCCGTTTCGTTTAATTGCTGGGCCACATTATGTGACAAGAAGCAGAGCACAGGCCCACTGCCACAGACACACCCCCTGCCCTCACTCTCTACACACACACACACCGCCGTCGCCCACCCCCCTCCCAGCACGGCCCACAAAAGTTCGTCTTCGTTGATAATACGCCGTGGGGCAAATAACTCATGTAATAAAATGCCAAGAAACATGAACAGCCAAAGGCAAAAGCCGCACACCGAACACTAAAATATACTGTAAAAGAAACGTTTGAAAGGGAAAATTAATTTGCTTGAAGGTTTGCTCCAAGACACCTTACAAAAATGTTCTTCAAGTACTCAAAAAATAAATAAATTAGATGAAACGAAAAAAGCTGATTTAAAATTATTATATTCAATATAAAAAAAAATTTATAAAATATCAAATATTTGATAAAATTATAATTTATATAATAATATTATTAATATACAAAATTTAATAATAATAATATATATAATATAATATAATAATAATATAATATAATATATATTTTACATTTGTATTTTATTTAAAATAATTTTATTCTGTTTCTTTTTATTTTCCTTTTTTTACATATTTATTTGTTTTTATTTATTTTATTTTTAATATAACAATAATTCTTATATATTCAAATGCATTCAACTTCAAGCTAAAGAAATGCTCTAAGTGTAAATAAAATATCAATAATAAAATCTACAAAGCTCCATCTAAGCTCGAACAAGTGCATTTAACAATCCATAGCTCTATTGTTACATTGGGCATAGTAATTTGGGTAATGCCCCTAATGAAAGTTAGTGTATGTCTGTCAAAGTCAGAGCCGCAAACGTTTTTGATAAAATAATTAAAATAAAATTAATCTCGTCGTTTCCCACGGTCTCACAGCCCATTTGCTCCAGTTTTTCAAAAACATTCAGTGGAGATGGCTGCATGGGGCGCGCAGGGGGGGGGTGAGGGGCAGGCACAGGGTTTCGAGTTTCCAGATAGTTTTCGAGAGCTACGAAAGACTTACTAGAGTTTTGTGTCGACTATGCGCCAACAATTGGCACAATGATTACAAATTTAATTTTATGCTAATTAGACAAAGCGCCCAGCGTTTACTTCACCTCATTTTCACCAGCTCGAGTTCGACTCGAATTCAGTTTGGGTTGGTCTTCGCTCTCGGGTCTTGGGTCTCGAGTCTGGGGTCTGGCATTTTGGTAGCATTTTCCACTTTTCCAATTAGCATGCAGCGTATCGAGTGGTATCGGCCATTTCTACATGGCTAAATAGATAGTCAACTGGGTCTATGGGTGGGTTTTGTATTTCATTATTCGGTTTGGCGTCTGCCGTCTGCCGTCTGGCGTCTGGAGGGGAATCGAGTCTTATCGCTCAAGTCTTATGTGCTCCAATTGCTCACAAGATATTCTCATAGCACTTAGCGTATTAATTCCTATACCAGCTAGCAACAATTCTCTCTTAATTGACAATTACAAGCACACAACACACACGGACACAAATACATCTGGATATATCTATTACTGGACTAACTGCAACTTTCTTTAAGTTTACCTAGAATCCAACGATACAGGCATAAATATATCGAATCATAATTGAACATCGATTTCTGACTAAATGCGCTGTTCATGCAGACTTCTCAAATCACCTGTTTGCATACCCTGTACGAATAAATAGAATGGGTATATAATACAGTGGTTTCTATGTTAACAATTGGAAAAGCAAAGCTTAAAATATTTGTGTATAGATCACTTTCTTAATCGATTTCAATATCGATCAATATCGATACATGCTTAGAGACTGAAAGATACCAGCTTAAGAATATATACCTTAGGTTATCTCGCATAGCATACAAATACTTATCAAATGCCCATTCTTCATATCCTAAACTTGAACTTCAAAATCGATTAGTTTTCCATCGATTATATCACCGATAACAATAAACTAAAACAAGAGATGCTTAGTAGTACTTGCAGGGTATCTCTTCATTATACCCCTTAGCACTCTCACTGGCTATTACTTGAGAATCGTTGATATCGCTGATCCCACACCTTATTTTTTTTTTTTTTTTTGCTGTGAGTTTGTTTGGAGCAAAGCGATGGAAACCCTATGCTTGCAGATTCTCAGGCAGATTCAGGCGAGCTCCATGTCTCAGAGGCTACATGGCACAGAGAAGTGAATGAGATGATCACAAAAAGACATACAGCCAGGCTTATCACTGGAGATCAGGTGTCGCTAACTAACCACCAAAAAATAAATAAAATAAAAATCAATACGCAGAGACGACGATAAAAAGAGAAAGAAAAAAAAACTGTGAAACTGGCGACAATAAACGGAAACAATTAGGCACCTGACTTCCTCAGGATGAGCCTCAATGAAACTGAGCACGTTTCAGGTGAAGGGATTCCAAATCGCATTTGGGATGGGGCAAGCGATGTAGGGATGAACAGTGTTTGGTGTTGATCAGTCAATGCGAACGATCCAGCAGTCGATCTTCGTCGATCGGCTGACTGTTTGTGTGCGATGTGTGGACATTGGACATGAAGATGGCCAACATTGGAGCCGTTGATAAGACCTGGAGTATGGAGAATGGAGGTTGACCAACAGCGGGCGGGGGACGATCATACGATCATGCATACACAATGTGTATCATATTTCAACTGCGGCGACGACGGCGACGGCGACGCACCTGATGAGAAAACACAATGAGAGACGCGCTGAAGACCAAGGCAAGAGCAGCTCGTTGGGCAATCACTTGACCTCTTTCAGGATGTTGTTGTAGCTGTTGCTGTTGCTGTTGCAGCAGCAGCAGCAGCAACGGTACTGGTAAGGTTCAAGTGCGTATCTGAGTGTGTTGGCATTGCTTGTTGTGCATTCAGATACCCTATACTTATCCAAAATGTGTAATCGAGTAGATGTATGCATTTATATGTCACTAATGGATATTTATTATGGGACCTCTGAAACTATATATTTCTGAATGTTCAACAATCATAAAGATTCCATTCATATATACCCTATAAAAAGGTGTTATGTGTTATGCAAGAGATAAATGTGAATAACCTATATCTAGTCACAAATATCTTTTAATGTATCTAAAATGATATTCTCTATTTCCTGCGTCAGCAAACATCTCGATAAGACTCTATTTGATGTTCTTCATTTATGATATATAACAATTCACCGAATGCCAAAGAAATACTCATGTCGTTGAATATAGAGGGTATCTTGAAGTTAAGCTCAATCAATTTGCGAAATCTACGTTACTGTTATGTCACTTTGTCAATGCCGCAACTCCGAATCCATATCAAAATCTAAATTCGAACACGAGTCCGATACGAAATCTGAGTTGGAATCCGAATTCGAATCCGCATTCGAGTCCGAAGCTGAATCCGAGTCCGAATCCGAATGTGAATGTCAGTTGGCGTGCGTATTATGAGGGCCATTGATGATCCGGCTGGCATATAAATAAGTCCAAAAACCTCTGGCCCGGAGAAAGGGAGAGCAATAGAGGCCGATGGCATCCTCACGTATTCCCCATAAAATACATTTTCGACCGAAATTTGGTTTCTGTTTTGTTTGTTTGTCATTTTTGTTGGTAGCTGTTTTGCCTCTTTAAGTGATTCCCACGAGACGCTACCGAGTGTAGGCGGTCGGGTAGACAGATCTTCAGTTGCGGCCCGTGGCCTCTGGCTGGGCCTAACGCATCGAAATCGGATGCACAGATGATGATCATCCACAAAAGCCAGAGAAACAGCATGCCATTAGTATGCAGCTCAGGCAACTGGCTTGCTGGCCATTAAATTTTTGTGCGGAGACGCAACAGCAGCGACCTCAAAAATGGCAACGGCAACGGCAACGGCAACGGCAACGGCAACGGCGACAATCATCAGCGTGCTTATGATGACAATGTTAATCATGATCAGCATGATCATCATCCTCTCCTGGCTCACATCAAGTACCAATTTAATGGCACACAGACTCACCGACAGATTGCCCCCCACTCAATTAGTATGCCAAGTGCAGCCCCATTGTTCTAAAGGAAATGGCATCACATCGCTTTGCCAGAGGATCAGATGCTGTTCTCTCATTTTAGCTCTCTCTCTCTCTCTCTCTCTCTCTTTCTCTCTCTCTCTCGCACTCTCTGTGTATGTTGGCCTACCCACGCCCACGGCTTGACTTCTAAGCCAGACTGCGTTTTATGTTTGACACGTTTGACGCTTGGCTTACTTTAAGTACCTTCAGATCCTCACTGATATATTCTTAATGCATTTCATGATCCAAGAAACGAATAACTATAAACTCTGCCACGGACCACAAGTAGTTATGTAGCGACTTTTAACCAGCATTTGCCCGATCATCAGTGATCTTTATTATCTGAAGAAAACCAGTTAGAATCACTTGAAATCCATGGAAATGGAATAAAACGTAATAGAAGATCTTAAATGATATTCAATCTGAAAATAATCTGATCTGTTAACATATGAAGCAAATGCCTCAATTTTAATATAGTATAAGGTTGATGTTCTGTATCGCAATCGACTTGAATAGATCCTCGCAGATTTGCTCGATCACTGAAAATAATGTTTAGGCATCTTCTATGATCTTGAATCTGGAATTCATCTGATCTAGTTACAAGCCAAGTAAGGCTATAAAGTTAGCTTGTTTCATTGATGTTTAAGTTGAGTATATCAAATGACTTCAATGATCTCTCTAAATGAATAGACTAGAATGAGTTCTCACAAATCTTATTAAGTTCAAAATAGAATCTCAATTTTAGTAATCCCGAGTGTAAGTATTCTCTTAGATATCTATAGGAAAATAAAGTTCTATGATCTTCCGTGATCATCGTTTGCTATGCTATGCATACGAAGAGCCAACTAAAGGGCTAGGCATAATTTTGGAGTGCTTTGGGCAGGCAGCCAAATACAACTACAAATGCTCAATAGACCGATGATCATCTGAAAGAGCCTATTTAAAATTCTGAGAGCAAATCAGAGACCAGACAAAGGTCTATGGTCTATGGGCAATGCGCAATGGGCAGTAGGTAATGGATAATGGCTTGCCGCCAAAGTGCGGAGAAATTATCAAAGTGAAAGACGGGCCAAGCCAGCAACAAGAAGAAGAAGAAGTAGAAAATGGATAAGAAGAAGCAGCATGAAGAAAGACAAAAGATAAGCACATTGAATGCCATATGGGTGGGGTGGCGTAGTGGGGCGTACTCTACCAACTAAACCTCTTAAAATGGACTTGGTGTGCGAGACAGAGAGAGAGAGAGAGAGAGAGAGAGACAGACAAAGAGGAGGGGCGCGAGAGGGAGAGAGAAAGAGAGAGAGACAGCGCATATGACAATGCGACAGGAAATGCTCTTTGCCGCGATCAATTTCCATAATTAAACGGACGCAGCTGAAGACATTGGCCACTTGTAGGTTAAATGGGTTTGTTGGCCCCGTCGTTAACCGACTGCCAATGCACACACCTATATACACCAGATATATATATATATATCTGTATACTATATACAATATTAAACAATTGTTAATTGTTAATTGAATGGTCTGCGTTTTACTTTTGCACCATCAGCGCTCTAATAATTTCAACATTGATTCCATTGTATAGATTTTTAATTGAATTAACTTTAAATCGAAGCATTTAGAAGTGTTGAGTAGAATATGATGGACTAGGAGTTACTAATCTTGTCAATAATGAAAATCAGTGTTAAATCTATAGACAATATTTGACTTCTTACAGTTAAGATGGAAGAGATCAAAGTATATTAGTTATTAGAAAGAGATAGATAATCAATATAGACTAGCAGAATATACTAGATCATAATCATATCATATTCTATTAGCCTAAGGGGTATCTATAAAATTGGATGAAGAAAACAGCAGACTACCTTGACTTAAGCAGAAGTTACTCCCAATTTGTCGATTGCTTCGCTGGTTTTCTCAAGGCGATGACAGTGATTCACCTCGGAAACTGGCAGCTGGAACTGTTGTCCAACACCTCCGTATAGCTATCTATATAAATATATACATATGTATGCAGTAGCCCCATGTCAGTTGGGTGGGCGGATGTGCCCACACAGGCGGTCCGCTTAGACTCAACTCGAAATTGGCATTGCACGCGAATGCGAACGCGTATGCGAAACGCGTTCAAGGCATCGCCTGCGAATTCTGCGAGAAGCAGCGGACTAATGAGAACCTTCGACTCGACTAATTAGCGGAGCTATTGGCTTAAGATTCTCTATGAATATAGCAAATGACTTTGGATTCGGCTTCGACTCCGTTGCTGGACCTCGACCCCAAATGGTTGACGGTCAAGCAATGCATTTCATTGCGAATCATCCATGTGAGCAGCTCATGTTTATTTTAATTGATTAAGGTTTGGGTTTTGTCATTATCATTAACAGTATTAGAATGCTGCATAACAATGATGAACTCAAGGCGAACCATGTGCTAATGCGACAAATCTTCTCTTAGCTGGTACTAATACTACTATTAGTATTAGTATTGGTATAAGTATTAGTATTAGTATTATTATTAGTATTTGTATTAGTATTTGTATTAGTATTAGTATTAGTATTAGTATTAGTATTAGTATTAGTATTAGTATTAGTATTAGTATTAGTATTAGTATTAGTATTAGTATTAGTATTAGTATTAGTATTAGTATTAGTATTAGTATTAGTATTAGTATTAGTATTAGTATTAGTATTAGTATTAGTATTAGCATTAGCACCAATTACTCTTTGTATCAACAATATCTTTACAATCTTTCGTTCTCTTACCTCAATGCACCTATGTAGTATGTCTATCACCTATCTATCACAATTAATCGTTACATCTGTTTTCAGAAACATCTGCATATATACGTGTGTATGCACACACATATAGAGCGAAAGGCTTAACGATCCGCCCATCCCAGCAGATCTAGGCAAATGTTGATCTATGATTCGAATCGCAGTCGTTTGTGTGTTTTTGTATTTTTGTTCTTGTTTATTATTGACACTGTGTCCCATTTGCGCCAGTGTTGAGTAACGTGAGTATGTGTGTGTGGGTGTTTCGATAAGCTCACCAAATATTGAATCAACTGAGTCGGGGTCTGTTCTGGTCTCAGCTCTCGGATGGGACACCTGCATGTTGTTATCTCTTATCAGCAGCGTGCCAGAAAGTCAATCGAATTTATTTGCCCTAACTCGAAACTGAACTCAACTCCAGACTAATACGCTCTATCTCTCGCTCCCTGCCTCTCTCTCTCTCTCTCTCTCTCTCTCTCTCTCTCTCTCTCTCTCTCTCTCTCTCTCTCTCTCTCTCTCTCTCTCTCTCTCTCTCTCTCTCCCTCTCTCTCTCTCTCTCTTCGTCTCACTTTAGCTATATATACATCTATATGTATTCGATTGTGTATTTATCTATCCAGCATGGGGCATCGGCATTGGCATCCCAGTTAAGCCCGTGTGTGTGTGTGTGTATATATCTTTATTTGATTTTGCTCAGATCGTGTGAATAAGGCAAAACCGAATTATTTTTATGGTTTGTTATCTTATCGTTATTATAGCTCATATTTATGACACTGTGCAATGCCTTGAAAATTATGCCGAACGAAAGTGTTGAGCTATCTACCTCTCTCTCTCCTTCTCTCTCCTGCTCTATGTATCTCTCGCTCTCGTAATCTTTGACTGCTCTGTAGAGATCCGGACGGATGTGAGCATTACTTTTTATGGATATTTATGTAGGGAACGTGACAGTCGTTGGCTCAAACGAAAAAAACATTCCAAGCGATCAAAACAATTCGAAACGAGTCAAGAAGACTTCGAAGAACTTTTCTTCTTCTTCCACGAGTTCGTACTGGGATTTTGTTGTTGTTTTTGTCGAACGCCAGGCGATTTTTAATTTTCAGTGCAGGAAATCCTCATAAGTACACCCTCAGCTAATCTGATAACATGAGAGAGAAGGTGTGTGTGTGTGTGAGAGAGAGGGAGAGTGGAAAACTAACTGTAAGCGATGCCCCGTGTGCCAGCCCAACAAAAGCTCTTCCCACCAGATAACGAGCCGAACAGAAATTTAAATAAATGGTAGAAGAAAAGACAAATACCCTCTAGTATACCATCTCGAATATCCGTATATAAATCATCAAATATCTATTATATCTCATTTACTATATAAAGAATTTGATATGAAATCCGTAGAAATTGAGTTTTCTTTAGTGAAACATCTAAGATCTAAGAGATGCTCTTTGTATATCAAAGTCGATTTCGTCGTGAGACTTCTGATGCATCGTCTTACAGACAATCCCAACGATTTGTGGAATGGAATGAAGCGTGTGTGGTAATACGAACTCTGGAACTTAAGTTAGCCAAAAAAAAAGCTACTTCAGCGGAAATAACAGATATATAATTTTTGGGTATATGTTAAATATGGTAATATAGGATGTGGATATAATTTTAAAATATATTTAATCTTATTATTATATCTTTTTTGTTTGAGATATATCATATTCCTAAATCATATAATATTAATCATTTTGCGAGTATCCCCTATGGAGCTGTAAAACTTTCTAAAGAATTTTCGATCTTCATAAAAAAAAAAGTCTAAACTATATATATTTTACAGCTATTACGAGTGATCAAAAGTGATCAGTGCTTTGATCACTTATGATCATTTGTAATAGTTGCATTGTTTTTTGTTTTCTGTAATTTGTTGTTGTTTTCGTGTTGCATTTCTTAAGACGAGCGCAGCGCAATGGAATGAAAATGAAAAACAAAAATGGAAAATAAAAATGAAAATGAAAATGAAAACTCAACTGAAATCATAATAAAAATCTCGCATAAATGCAACAAATTTGTGGCGCATGCGCAGCCAACAGAAGCGAGCGACGAAGCTGCCAGCAACACACACACCCCCCACCCCTTTCCACCGTCTCCAGCCCCTACGCCACCCACTTAGCCCAGCTCCTCGGCTGCAGCAGCTGCTGTGTAATTAATAAAAACAACAGGCTGCGCAGCTCCGCCTCCCTCTTAGCCGCATTGTTGCCGCCTTCACAGCCGCCGTTGAAGCTTTGCCGCTGGCGATGAGCTAACAGATACCCTGGACAGCTGCGTAAATGGGCTGGATTAGTTGTGTGTTCAGCTAGACCCCATATGGGCTGCTGTATTAGTATTTATCGATAACTGATATGAATCGATATCGATTTAAATGGATCTATCTCTATAGTATAATGAGAACAGCAGATATGAGTTTTCGTATAAAAAACTACTTTTGTTTTACTTACTCTCTCTCTCTCTCTCTCTCCTGCAAAGCTAGATCTTATTTACATCAGCTAACAACTATTGTTATCTAAGCAGGGTATCTTTTAGTCGTTCAATCTGCTGCTGCTTTCTGTGTGTTGTTTTTTGCACCTTTTAACTGGCATTTGGCGCGCGAGGCGCCGGCACGCGCTGCACCAGCGTTTATATCTTGCAGATACAAAATTGCATCGCTCCACAGTTTATGATTGTTGTTGTTGTTGTTGTTGTTGTTGCTATTTCTATTGTTGTTGTTGTTGTTGGTGTTAGCGTTTGTTTTTATGATTAACGCTCGTTTCGCTTTATATAATCGCAATCACTGCACATGGGCGCACTGCGCAGCAACAGTAACAAACATGACGAGCACTCAACTGGGGTATGCACGACCACCAAGTTACCCAGAAGCTACAAAAAAAAGAAACAAAGCAAGACTTGCACAACTTTAAGCAAGGATTCCTAAAGAAAGCCAATCAAGCGAAGGCTGTAATGTAGCTTGAAGTGTATTAACAATTTGTTATCGATAACGATAGACTAGTCGCAACTAAGCGATATTTGATAAAGAGACAACTTGACAATTATTTAGTAAAAGAGTTTTCTAATAAATGGAATAGTTGCATCTTAATGCTATACAATTGCCACACATTCAATATACCCATTTCTAGCTTCAGATGACTAGGGTATTCCAACAATTTCATAATTGAAAAGTGGCGCAACTATTTTGGCTCTTTTCGGCCTAACTCCGTCACTTACCATGCATCCATCCATCCATCCATTCATTCATCCCTCCCTCGATCCACCTAACCAACTATCCGTCCGTCCGTCCGTCCGTCTGTCCGACCATCTTTTTGGTCTGTCTGTACGTGTTGCATGTTTGATTTGAGTTAATGCAATGCTAAATCTTGTTGTTGTTGTTGCTATTGTAATTAAACAGAAATGCCGCAACTGCAAGTTTAAGAGGAAGTTTGCCCAACAAACTGGGCAACAATGCGTCCATAGCTGGAAGTAGACGTTCAAAGACTACCGGTTTATGGAGTCTGGACTATGGGCGTAAGCGAAAAGCAAAGCTCCAAACATGATCAGCACATGGAACTGATCAATTGAATGTAAGCAATTCCTATATAGCTTATTATCTCTCTCTATCTCTTGATGTCCAATGTATTCCCTTTTCTTAACGAACATTTCCTCTCTTCCACTTCCCACTATCTTAGTCTGTCTTTATGTCTTCAGGTCATTTCCCTCTCTCCTCACTCTCTCTCTTTCTCTCTCTCTCTTTCACTCATCTCTCCATATCTATCCCAAGGTTATCGATCAACCATTCTCCACCATCCACCTGTCTCTCTCTTTCCCATCACCATCTGTGATCCCAATCTCTATCTATTATTCCTTCTCTCTCTATCCTTGTTTCTCTGTCTCTCTCTCTATTTCTCCTGTCTACTCTCTCTCTCACTCTCTCTCTCGTTCTCTATCTCCCTTCATTCCGTCTCAATTTCTTTATCTATCTCTCTTCTCAAAACTTTACTCTTTCACTCTGATGTAATTCAGAAATGTCAATTACCAGATAGAGAGCTTACAGAACATATAAACAGCTTCCAAATTAAATTGAATTATCTGCAAGTACTTTAGGTACCTTGCTGGTTGACCTTCACATTGAGATAGAAATGTTATCTCTGAAGTTCCCAGCATTGCCACAAGCTCAAGTGTTTGGCAAAGGGAAAACATGGACAAAGAGACAGGCGAACAGACAGCGAGACAGTGAGACTGACAGATATCTGACACATAATGAAGTTTCTTTGACATTTCGTTAAATATGTTTTACTTAAAATACTGTTGGCAACGCAGAGTAAGAGAGTATATCAGCTTTGCGCTATGTTTGTGTATCACTTCACAAATTGTCAGCCCAACAGCCGAATCAGGAATGAATTGCTATATCCTTCAGATTTACATAGATATAGTACACTACTTAGTGTCTAAAATTCATCAGATATCCATATAATATTCTGAACAGCGCATTGTGCAGTCGACTATAGCCGTCTCACATTTGATGCCTGTTTAAACTCTGTCTCTCTCTCTCTCTCTCTCTCTCTCTCTCTCTAAATTCTTCAACTTCTACTACTATAGCCTTAGGCTAAACAGAGTCAATCGAATTTGCAGCTTCAATTGCCATAACAAAATAGAGCATTGTTTAGTCGTCTATGGCCGATTGAATTGGTTGGCTCGTTCACGTTACGCGTTGACAAACAAATGTGAGTTATGGCCAAACGAGACGAGCTACAAGCCGAACAAGTTGGGAGAGTGCTAACGGAAACTGTTTTGGCCAGTTGACCAGTTTCCCAGTTTCGGGGTCAGCTCGGCTAGCTTTCATCTACAATATGTTGGGTATCTTTAAGCGTTATGAGTATCTTTTTATGGCTATAAACGAAACATGCGAGCTGGGAAATGACAAAAACCAAAACCAAAAACTAAACGAAAAAAAAAACGCGCAAATGACCAAATGAAAAAAAAAACGAGACACCGAGGTGGGTCAAAAGGTGCTGAGAAAGAACTCCAACGAATGATGCTGAAACTTGTTTCATTTCGGGGAGCTGCTCAACTTGGATGTTGAAATTGCAGCTAAAACATACAGAGACTACACACACACACACACACACACACACAGAGACATAACTCTGTTACAGTTTCCAGGTGTTTGAATCCGTTTTTATTTTACTTTTTTTTTTTTTTTTTTTGGTCACTAATTGGACAGCTGTAGCTGACCAGCGAGTTAGGCCAAATCTCTTCACACACAATCCATCTAAAGGTCTTTTAACACGCAGCATCTTTGGTGTTGATCTGTGATCGACACGAGCGCTGCTCTACTTACGCCCTTTAGCTAAGGGGTTACGTCAAGTCAAGCCAGGGGTTGAGCGCTCATAAATCAACAAGGCAGAAACCCGTTTAGCAGCTTAACCCAAACTTCTTCATCTTGGGGTTGTTTTCTGTCTTACTGTTATTCTTTATCCATTTACCCCTTAGTCTTAAGCCCTTTGCGGCCTGACCAATGTCTCGGCGAAATTATGAACTTTCTAGCTAAAAAAAAAAATTAATTGAATGTGTTTGCTTTTGAACTCTTGATCTGCATCTTGATCTTGAACCTGACAGCAACAGCAAAAATATTTCATTAAAAATGTCCTCGTACCCGGCTGCCCAGAGTCCAGAGTTCAACATCCCCCTGAACTCTGAGGGTTGCTCATCAGCAGAAATTCATTCAAATATGGCAAATTTTTGGGTTAGAAAATGTCAGTTTTTACCTTTTTAGCCATTTGCTACGGCGAGCTGAAGAACTATGCTGGAATGCTGGACCAATGCGATTGGCGTAGAGATAAACAAAAATGGCGTGCGTTTACTGTAAGCAGTGAGTGTAACCTGTAGTTGCAGACTTTGAGTAGTAAATGAACTAGTTCCAGAGAGTAAAACATTTCGATAAGCATATTTCTACTTTTAAGACATACATTTCACATGGCTTAGGGCATTTCTTTCTCTTCCTCTTCTACTACTCTATTGTTTTCTTTTCCACGTTTTGTTATTGCTTCACTGACCGTTAGAAATTTTGTTATTTTGTTTTTTTTTTTTATATTAATCCGAAACATGTCCTGCGTTGATCTAATTTTCGGCCCTTTCATTGAACCACGTCCCGTCTCAAGGTGTGGAAATAAAAAGCCGTTACCTCTTAGCATAATGCCCAAGGGCATTTGCCCTTGCCTCTGGCTCTGGCTCTGGCTCTGCCTTTGCCTTAGCATTTGCCCTAACTGCCTGTCCAGCCGGCCAGCCAGAGCGAATGTCCTGCCTATCCTTGTTGCTTGCTGCCTCGCTCAGTCACTGACCTCATTTCGATCGACTGAGCTGCAGTTCGTATAGATAGAGAATGAGGGAGGAGAGCTCGAAAGAAGAACAGGCTACAACAATATATGCGACGATTTTGAATATGCTTGGTCATAAGTTGATAATTTGAATAAGCAAAAAGTATATACACATATAAATAACTTAAAATTAGATACATACATATAAAGATATTTGATTACAAAAATATTTTAATTATAATTTTTTTTCATTAAACAACACAAACTACATCTAAACATCAAACTACATATTCATATGTCTCTTTAAACAGTTCTTAAGCAGCTCTAAGATCTACTTCTTATATCTTATATTCCATATATAAACCCCTCTATAATCCTCATATTTTAATCGAAAATGATCAAGCTAGAAATCAGCTAAAATTATAGAAAACTGTTCTTGTTTTCCGTTTAGCCAACATATTATATATTGAAGTATTTATTATTTGGAATTTTCTATTTGATTTTGTACAATAATAATCTATAATTGATTCCATTTGCAACCAGCGCAAGTCGATCGTAGCTATGTAGAAAAATATATATAAATTTTAGGACAAATTCATTAATACACATATATAAAACTAATATTGTACACTATAATTTATATACACTTAAATTTATACCGAATTTGGAGTTCGTACTTCTCCAATAACGTCAATATTATATATGCTGTTATATTTATGAAAAATGAAAGTAATCTATAGAATTTTTACTTGCTAAACTTCTATTATAAACTTCTAGCTTCAATAGCTATAGCAAGTTATCTGTCTATGTAGACTGGACAAAATTCAGATCAGAAAGAACTGTGCAGACATATCCTTTCACTTGCTGTACGAGCATATAAAGTTAGGAAGAATCTTTGCAAATTTAACTAAGTTAACTAACTCAATCATGGATTACTGGCTCTGCGTTTCTTTTCCAGCTTAAGCTAATCAAACTCGCACTACTTTCTCTTATAGCTCTCAATAGTTTTAGTCTTCCTCCTAAACTAACAACAACTTCAACAACAACTATTGTATCTTAATCATCATCAAAGACAGCTTCACTTAAATTCTCACAGAGAAATAATCATCATAATATAATTATACGAACCCTTCAAGAAAACTCTATAAAATTCCCTTGTTTTTATCTGAAAATCAAATTGAAAGAAAAAAATAAAAATTTGCATGCATTAATTTGAGTCGCATTTGCAGCGCTGGCTAATCAAGCGAAATTAAGGCGATAAACCAAAGCTAAAATATATATGGACCAAGGTTCAAGCTATCATTAACCCATGCAAGGGTCTGTCAACCTAGCTATCTATAAATTATCATTTTAACGGACACACACACACATGCATAAGCGAAAAATTACGCAGTCATAAGACAAATTTTTATAATCAACTAAAGATGCACGGGATCAAATTGTAATACGCATGTTGACCAAGCCTAAACAAAAAAAAAAAAAAAAACTGGACTTGGCATGAAATATGAGTTCAGAGACAGAGGGGTGAGAGGGTAGAGGCTTGGTCAAGCGTGTAATGCCCAAAGGATGTGAGAGAATGCGCTGAGAAGGCGCTGGCAATTTCACAGCAGCAAATGAAGATGATTGACCAAACCCAACTAATATTCAAATGAGGTCGACCGGATCAGTTCCGGGCCAGAAGCAGAGCCTTCAAGATCTGGATGAGACCGTAAATTAACAGCCAACTGACCAATGCCAGGCTAGGCCAAAGGGGTGAAAGGCAGCGCAGAGCAGCGCAGAGCAGCGCAGCACAGCTCATTACAATGAGAGCAAACAGCAAAGGGCTAGAGGGTTAGTGGGTTAGAGGTTTCGAGGGTAGGGGGCATAAGACGCATAAATTGCATTGACCCGAGGATGCGAAACCACCCTTCCAGCTGGACAGTGGTCAGCGAGCGACCCTCGCCTTGGAATCCCGTCCCGTTCTCGAATAGGTAAAAAGCAGCCTAATTTGCATTTGGCGCCTTCTACGTCTATCTATCTATATTTTATTGTTTATTTTGTGTTGTGCACGTCCGTTCCGCGATGGGAAAACTTTTGCCGGCCGTTGGTCAGCAGTCTCAGATCTCAGCTAGAGCTGATCCCATTTCCATACCCATTCCAAGATATTCTTTGCTAGCTTCAAGTGCGTCGGCCATTGTCTGCTTGCTGGCCTTTGTTATCATATGTCATGTAGGACACATTCGGGCTGTGACTGGACCCTGGACCCGGGACCCGGCACCCGGGACCCGATACTCGGTACATGGGACCCTGCAAACCTTCTCTGGCGCCGCGGCAAACACGTTTTGCCAACCAAATGAGACATATATTTCGCGGCAATCAGCGATCAACAGCTGTAGGGTCTAGCTCTATCTCCCTCTGTCTCTCTGTCTCTCTCTCTATCTGTCTCTATACAGTAATTAAATGCCTTGATTCGATTTTGGCGCCAAACTGAATATAGAGCACACTATCTTATCCTTTTCATTCTCGCTCTCTCTGTCTCTTTCTCTGTCACTAATCTTAGGCCATGCTTCAAGTTTGGCGCCAAATAGATCACGCAGGGCCTTCTCTCCTCCTATCTATCTATTTATCATGCTCATTATATAATTTTTATGAAATGAGCATCATTTGTGATAAATCTAAGAGACATTTATTATATTTGATGAGCTGAACTTTAAGGACTGTCATAGAGTTAATTGCTTCATTTCACGCAGTTGCTACAGGGCCAAACCCAAAAAGTCGACCAGCCAAGCCCAACAAAAAGAACACCCACCCGTGATGCTTGGCTCTGGCAAACGAGCACGTGATGGCAGTGGAAGTGGGTGTGGCACTGGCATGGAAGACGGTGGTGCAGCGACCGAGCGACCGAGCGAGGGTGGCTGCGACTTTTCATGCTTAAATTTGACTTTTAGCGCGCCAAGGGCTAAAGGTAAATGCGCTTTGGCATTAGGGTAAATGCACAGAATGCTGCATCAAGAGGCAAGAAACAACAGAGAGAGAGAAAGAGAGAGAGAGAGAGAGTGAGGGGGATGACTGCAAGTCTGCGAATCTAGACAGTAGATACTAATCCCCGAGGTGTTGGCATTTCGCGAGTGCAGTTGACCCTTGACTTTGGCATAATTGCATTTGGCACAGCAGCAGCTGAGCTCTCCTCTTCCTACTTTGGCAATTCCTGGATATCTGATATATGTGCCAGACATTCGCTGGCATTTTGCAAAGCAGATGAGGGCTAAGTGGATCTTCCGCTCAGCCGATAGACCCACAACGGCGACCAGGAAACGACTTCCTCTTCGCATTTTTGCAGCTCAGCTTTTTACGCTACAAAGCATTTATATAGTTTTTTATATATTTATATGTATCTTAAGGCTGAAATGAAAATGAAAACAAGATAAACGAGGAAAAAAAACCAATGAAAATCATATAAAAATAAATGCAAGCGGGCAATTATCACGTGCAAGCCATGAAAGCAGACAAATAAAGCAGCAGGAGGCGCGGGGCGAGGATCCGGAGGGGGGAGTAACTGCAGATGTTGCACATAAGAAAGCAAAAGTAAGAGGTGCTCGTAATACTCATAAACAACATCAGCAACAATGTTAACCATTCCCCAAAAACCAAACCAAACCAAAGCAAAAGCAAAGCTAAACGAAACTCACTTAAGGAATACAACCAAAATCCAACTGAACTGAATTGATGTGAGACGAACGGAAGACAGAGATACATATATTTAGAGATATATTTGTAGTAGAGTATATTAAAATAATATATACATATACTATAGTAATAAGCTAAGGAAGCAGAAGAAAGAGACAAAGCGAGAGGAAGAGAGAAAGAGAGACAGAGAGACTGAAAGATGGAGAGAGAGAAGAAATACAACAAAATAAGGTGGAACAAGATTAAATATGAAACTGTGAAAGAATAAGAGAGAGACTTAATAAGATAATAATTAGAGAGAGAGAGAGATAGAGAGAGGGAGAAATAGTTTCTCTGCTTATTTGCATCTCTTATAATCATATTATGTTACAGCATATCATATCATATCATATCTCAAACGTATTTTATACTTTTTTCAATAATCACATCATTTCATATCCCATCATATCATATCATATCATATCATATCATATTTTTAGCTACTTCCCAGTTTACGACAGTTCGATTATCCATTCTATAGCTAACTTCTAATGAATTAAGAAACAATTCAGAATCTCTGTTTAATACATGAAATATAATATCATAAAATATATTTAAATCTATTTCGAACCTAGTCTAAAATATAGTTTAGTAAGTTAATATATTTCTTAAGTAACATGTGTATATAGATTTAAGAACAAGTATTTTCCAGAAATCGCAAAAAAAAAAACTTCCCAATCTTTGCACTGGGATATTATTTGTATACCTAGTCTAGGAATCCAAAATTTTGAAGTATTCTCTAATAACTATCAACTATAATATATATGTATACAACTTATAGTATCTATAGCTGCAACTAGAATTGTATATTTTGATCAAAGAATTTTATTCAAAGGAACTCAACATCTTTATGAAGTGCATATACCAGATGCACTAAGATGGGTATTATATGTTTAGATACCTAAAGTTTTGCTTTTTATATATCCCACATTTTGGGCATTTGATTTTCCCACGCGTTACTCAGGTGGAGCTGTGAAGCTTATCTTTGAAGCTTTCTTACGCCCGCATGGCCCAGGAGTAAGAGTTCCCAAGCAGCCAGGTTAGCTGATAAGCTTGCTCTATAATGCTCCCTCTCTCTCTCTCTCTCTCTCTCCTCACTCTCTCTCTCTCTCTTCTTGTATGCTCTCTGACGTCTGCTAGTGGATTTTTGCCGCCATTTGCGCAGCGAAGCGAAGACAACTGCCAAGACAGTTGAGCCCGCTGTGCCAGTCCCTTGATAAGGCGCAACTGAGACGAGGGCCTTTCGTAACGGCTGCTTGCAATAGCAACAGCAACAGCAACAACAACAGCCAAAATGTGAGTGCGAGTGCAACTGCAACTGTGCCACTGTTTGTGGTGGCTTATTTAACTGTGGCAGTTGCAGGAGTCAACCAGCTGACGCTGGTGGCGCGTTCCAATTGCCCTGATTAGAAGCCTGACCCGTGCACAAATCAACTGGTTCACTCAACCGTTCCTTAGCGTCACGTCTATCAAAGGCAGCTCGAAGCAGATGAGCAAGCCGCAATTCTCTATCTAAAGTATGCTACGACCCCGACATTGACTCCAACACCGAGCCGAGTGCAATTGACCAGCTGCAAGGCGTGCGCTCGTCTTGCCTCGACTTTGTCTCTGACTGGCTGAGGCAACATTTTGTCATCTTGATAATTATTAAATGTCATTGCATGTGAAGCACTCGCCAGGCCCCTAGCCACTGGCCCCTAGCTACCTCCAACCACCCTACGAGAGCGAACGAACACCTGAACGCGCAGATCTTGCACTCTGATCTCGTTGATCGTTCGCATTGATCGCTGCAGCTGATAGATGACAGACATAGAGAAAGAGCGAGAGAAGGAGAGAGAGAGAGAGAGAGAGAGAGAGAGAGAGAGAGAGTGAGAGGAGAGCAGAGCAAGAAAAACTGCATCAAGATGTGGCAGAAGAAGTCAACATCTGTGGCCTGCACTTTTAGGGACAGCAGCAAAAATAGTGAAGATGACAAAGAAGAAGAGGAAGACGATGAAGTAGAGGTAGGAAAATAATGTCATGTGGGTTCAACTGCAACAGAAACGTACGGCAGGTACAAGGACAGGAAGAGGGGCAGTGCCAGTGGCAGGGAACACCGGGGCATCGGGGCACGTGCCCTCTCAAGCGCGAAACGAAACGAAGCGAATGACTAGCCAAATGAGGAAGATGCCAGCCAGAGGGCATCAGCCAGGCCCGAAGCTAGCCAGGGTCTTAGCCTGTACATTGCTCTCTCAGCTCCTCTCTCCCTCCTCTCCCTCTCTCTCTCTCGATCGTGTCGTGAGCAGGAATCGTATCGATAGTTAGCTTGGCTAATACTTGTTTATCATCACATATTATAAGAATAATATCAACCTCCCCATTTTATTAAAAAATACAAAAGTACAGGGTACATCTTAGCTGCAATTTGACTGATCTTAACTTAAAGTTTAAAGATTTGTATTATTACATCTACTGACTCGATCGTGCTTTCAATTTATCTCTAGTATATAGAGAGTTGATCTGATTTGAGATCTACTATAGTATGCTATATTTGTAGGCGTACAGCCCGAACTATTTTACCTCTTCCTTTAGCCTTAGTTAACTTATGTTTCGCCTTCATTTCCGGCGCTGCGGTTGGCTTCGTTTCACCTCAGCCGTTGTCAAGTTCATCATCTTCATTATCATTATCATCATCATCATATTGCGTTGTTGACTTTAATTACTTTGGTCTCCTCACTCGACAGTCCTGTTTCCACATTCCCGCAGGTTTTTCCCTTATTTTCTTCTACTCGATTACAATAGAGATTCTCCCTCTCTTTCGCCCTCTCTTTCTGTTTCAGTTTCTGCTTAATTTTGTATACCCTGAACCCATTGAAAATGGGAATTCAGGGTTTAATGGTTTTGTAAAAATATATGTAACAGGCTGAAGGAGACGTCGCAGACCCCACAAAGTGAGTGCGTAAAGAAGAGTATTAGTTTTTTAGCAGGGTTCAGGGTATCTCGTAGTCGAGCCGTCTCGACTAGAGCCTTCTTACTTGCTTTTTTATTAATTTTATTTCCTATTAAATTAGATTAAGCAGTCAAGCACATGTCTCGAGTTCCACTCAATTCGAGCCACGCTCCTGGAGACAATTCCCGGCGTCTGGGCAGAGGCCTCTCCAAAGGGTTCATGGCAACAGCAACTGCAACTGTTGTCCCTTCGCTAATAGATTTGACTATCTTAGGCAAGGTCTAGGTCCTGGCGAGCTCAACAGCAGGCGAGACCATCCGGTTTGAACTGATGAAGCGATCAAGAAATCAATTACTACTTCCATAATCTATAATCCATTTGTAAACTTCAATGATGGAAGCAAATTGAAATAGGAAAAGAACCAAGCACGATGTTTTGGAGCTGGCATATCATTTGGCCTACAGCCAATTCATATTGAATACAGCTGTGAGCAAGCAACCTTAGAATACTAAAGCTAGTCAATTCGAATATCGCATTCATATGCAGATATATATATATATATATACATATACATATATCGAAACATTTATTGTCTGTTGAAAAATGTTTATTATAAAACCAAATAGGATTTTATTGGAATAACTTTTTTGATCACTTCTTGCTTCTAAACATCCATTTTTCCTCAGATGTTTTTAGACCAGAAAATTTGATTCAATTCTCAAAACAAAACTTCTTGATGTTGATGATGCTACAAAGATGATATGATGCTGATGATGATATGCTGCTGATGACCATGCTGATAATGTTGATGGAGTTGACGATGTTGATGATGTTGTTGATGATGATAGACCAGAGACTTAATTCACTTCTCAAAACAAAACTTCTTGTTGTGGATAATGTTGATGATGATGACGATGAATTAAAGATGATATGATGATGATGACCATGTTGATGATGTTCATGAAGTTGATGATGATGATCATGATAGACCAGAGTTTAGTCATTTCTCAAAACAAAACTTCTTGATGTTGATGATGTTGATGAGGTTGATGAGGTTGATGATGTAAAGATGATATGATGCTGAGATAATATGATGATGTTGATGATGCTGACGATGTTGACAATGTTGATGATGATGATGATGAATGATGATGATATGAAGTGAAGGCCGACAAAAATTAACTCTTCAGCTTGACATGACAATGCTTGGATACTCTTGGGATAATTCTTAAACAATATAACTCCATAGAAAATTATATATTGATGATGAACATGCTGATGATGTTGATGATGGATATGGTGGTGATGAATACAAAAATAAAAAAATTTGATTAGCAAATGAATTCAGGAATTTGGAATTTCAACAGAACGAATAGAATTCTGACGACTCAGATAAAGCCACATATTTCATGGCTTACTAATTCATTCTGAATTGACTTGATTTCGTTGACAATACCCTTGAATTTGTTGCCCTGCTCAGCGAGCATATAGAACTTTTCATATATCTTATAGACGCGATCTGCTCTTCCTCCCTTCCCCCGACTGCCACTACTTTCTTTCCATGCCATAAGATCTGGTATTATGCAGTCTGTTATATGCATTGACAATGGAATTATCATCGTCACGTCCATCGAGACTTTGTCCAAGGGATGCTGCCACATGCTGCACGCGGTGTGCGCAGTGCAATGAACCTGCATAGCGGCCGAAGCGACTCGACTATGTATGTATGTGTGTGTGTGTGTGTGTGTGTGTCCCCTTTAATAGGCCGGACAGGTGCATTGGCAGCTCTCGCAGGACCCTCGCTCTCGGCTGTTGCATTCGCATCCTTGCAGCAACAACAATAATAACTCGTAAATAAGGCAAACACACACACGGGGCACGTGCCCCTCGTTCTGTCAGTGTCTGTGCTTCATCTTGGCGAAGTGCAGCGAGTGATGTTGGCTGGCATCCCATCCGCTTGCCGCTTACCGCTTACTTGTTTACCTGTTTATCTGTTGCCTTTTACCTGTTTCGCGCCGCTTGCTGCCCGCCAGTTGCCCCATTTCACCGTTGCTCGCATTTGCAGCAGGCAACATGCTGCAAGCTGCATTTGGACCCCGCTTCGCATTTGCCTCCCTTTTTTTTTCCCGTCCTTCGTTCGTATGGGGCATCTACAATTTAGCGCGTGCCACGATCAGTCACTCTCTGTGTGCATGTGTGTGTGTGTGTGCGTGTGTGTGTGTGTTGCCGCTTTATAATTAACTTGACTTTCGGCTCGTGCAGCATCCAAATGCTACAGTTGCCGCAGCTGCAAAAGTTTGTGGCAAGAAATCGTCGACGTCGCGACGTGTCCTGATCCTGATCAGCAAGATCAGAAACTAAACAGAAAGCGGGTGTACGACTTGAAGATACCCTAGACTATCTGCCTTCTTCATCTCTATTTGCCTGCTATCCCTATAGATATATCTTGAAAAATACATTGAATAGTCCTCACGCTCAAGGCGTGAGCGCAGCGAAAAAGTAACTCGACTTGGAGCTACCCTGCATACTCAAACTACCTACTATGATATCTAAAAGGTATATGAAATGCTGAATAAGAATATACTTGTACTTAATCCTGCTGTAAGATCGGCAATCAAGCGCGATGAGCCCAATTGACTTTCAGATTTTCATATACATTATGATATTATAATCTAAAATTAAGAAAGCTAATATTGAGCTATTGAGTAAACTGAAGTTCAAAGCCTAAGAATGAAATATAACAGTGAAACATCAGCCTCCGACATTACATCATCATATATGACTTCAGCAGAGTATGTCCGCTACATTTACGCCCGTTTCCAAAATCTTCTGGACATAGGTAACGGCATTAGACACACCTTTTTAACCAGGGCTGTGAGCCCATTAAACGCACATAAACAATTCAGAATCCATATGCAGTGCTCCTCCACATCTCAGCATTATGCACGTCATCAAACCAATTACGCATCCAATTATGACTAAATAGACGCACCTTTTTATACCTGAATAGAGAGCGAGAGCGAGAGAGAGAGAGATACACGCCCACGCCGCTGTCAAAAATCATTGCGTAACTAGGCACAGACGCGAACAGAGCAGCGTAAAATGAGGAGCAGCATGATCTAAAAAAAAAGGAAGGAAAACATCTGCCAGATATGCATGTAGCCAGACCCTGGACCCAGGGACAAACCCTTGGCCAATCTGTCGACAGCAACTGGCGTTAAAAACGGCGAGGGTTGCCACACTCACACCTCGACAGAGCGCGGATGGCGGGGCTTCGAGTAGAATACGTAGAAGACGACGCGACGCTTAATCAATACGTGGCCATAAATCAGTAGGAGCTAACAGACTGCACTGAATGCGCCGTAAGCGCCGGCATGAACGACTCGCCGAATACCCTGCAAATGGCAGCAGGGGTAGTTCGATTAAACGTGAGATTGCTATTAGTAGTTAGACTACATTCGTTTTTCTGTTACATCTATGAACTTCACATTTGAGCATATCGAATAATCGATAAATATCGTATTGAAAATACTGGATATCTTATACATGCACACATTCAAAGTTATTTATCATTTTTAGACATAACTATTTAAGAAGATATACATATATAATAGAAATTACACATTTCTATAACTTGACGAGCTTCGATAAGCAATCGATTTTTAATGTACGCAAGCTTACAGCGCAGGTAAAGCAATCTTTGACTACCCTCTTTGCTGAATTGACCTTTACAGAGCAACTGCTAGTCAATCACTCCCTATTGTACTGCATTGCCTTGTTCTCCTTTCGATTGTTCGAGGCGCGTTCTTTGGCTCGTGCTCCTTTTTCAAAGTGGGGCAACCGCAAAAGCAAATGAGGACCCGTTTCTTATCCGCATGCCAATGACCTGCTTTGAGGACCCTTTCTCGTACGGCGCACAGCTGCAATGGGTTCTACTAAGGACAACAGACAGCTCAATTCTACAGATCAAAGACCTCCCCCGGCCAGAGTTTAAGAAACTCTTTCAGTTTGCCTATTAATTACGGAGAATAGAAACTGTGTGCTCGAAGGGCAGCAACTTTTTAACCACTTCGTAGCTCCCTCTAGACCCATCTAGTAATATGAGGCTGCCCCCTTTTCGCATTTCGCCAGAGACTGTAAATATTTACACTATAAAAAAAGCGTGCCGATAGCAAAAGTTACGAGTCATCGCACGATATCAATGACTAAAGTCCTAACCCCCCGAATTCTCCGCACTGCTCATTCCCTTAGCTTGGCTCCCCATAAGCCACCCTAGCTATATACATATATATACTACTTGCACTTAACACTAGAGCGTGAGAAAAGCAAAGTGAAATGAAATAAAAAATAAAAAAAAATAAATAAACAATTTGATGTTGCGCATTCGGTGTCCGATTTCCCATGAATAAGATGAATGCTTTAGTATTAAATCTACATACAAATATTTTGGAACTGAAATTCTATATCTAAATAGTAGCCAAGGATACAATATTGTCTGAGCTACTTAGTTGTTGATTGGAATTTGTAAGCTTCACACAAGCTTGAGGGATATATGGTAAATTGTTATATTGATTGATTCACTGAATGACTGATTGCTTGATTGATTCATTTTTTATAGAGTTTAAATTTAAAGTATATATTTTCCAAGCGCGTAAATGTATCCATAGAATGGGTTGTAACTGACTAATCGATGTGGATATGAAGATAAATATAGGTATGGAGATTAATATGGATATAGATAGGAGATGGATATGAATAAGAATATAAGTAAGGATATGAAAATGGATATGTATATAGAAGATAGAAATATGTATGAAGATAATATGGATATGGATATGAATATGGATATGGATATGGATATGGATACGGCTATAGAAGATACGGCTATAGATAGATAGAATATGGAGATGGATATTGATTTTTTAACTGGTCAAGTAAAAGGATCTGGATATAGAGATAGATATAGCTTTGCAGATTAATATGTAATTGAATTGAATTGATTAATATGGATATGAATAGACGGATATACATAGATATAGAAGATGGAGTTGGGGTATTGATATGGATATGAATATAGGCATGGATATATAAGATAGAATGAAAGTGGATATGGATATGGCTATAGATACACATGTATGTATGCGGATACTTCATCTTATCTTCTTCTTCTTTTTATATAGTAACTACATACATATCTTTCTATAGTTATCCAAACATGCATTTTACCTACTATTCATCTCCATTTACATATACATATATTATATGATATCTATAGTTCTCCTGTATAACTATTTATATTCCCATGCTAAAACTCTGACATTTGGCATCAAAAATGTGATTACCCCAACTAACCTAACTCTGGCCACGCCCATTCACCCACGCCTGCACCTCATGTTGATTGCAAACCTGATTCTCCATTGTCCCCTCGCTTCTTACTCCACATTCCTTTCCACATATATTTCATTCCCGCTCTTCTTCTATATTGTTGTGCTTTTTGTTAGCTGCGCTTAACCCGGCCTCTACATAGTCTCCCCACCTCCCATCTCCAACCATCCTCGTGCTCCTTCATCGCCTTCCTTCTGCTGTCGGCTGTCGCCTCTGCTCTTTTGTGTCCTTTGTGCGCACGCTTTTTATTTATTCAGCAAACAGCTAAAGCAACATACAAAAAAAAACACAACAAAAAACTAAAACAACTAAAACAACAACATTAACCAAAAATGGGCGGAAGCCAAACTAAATGCGCCCAACAAAGCGCGCGCCTCTCTCCCTCCCCCAACCCCTCCTCGCTCTGCATATTTGTGTGTGTGTGGGTGTGCCTACCTGTATGTTTGTGTGTGTGCTGTGTATCTTGTAGATACTTTTTGCCAACCTCACGAAATGTACAGCTGCTGCCTGCCTGCCTGCCTGGCTGCTGCTGCTGCTGGACATATCGATCCAATCTAGACACACACACTCACACACACACGCACGCATAAACATGCAGGCACATTGGTATGGAGACGCTTGAAAAAGCTCACTCGAATACATTTGTTAATCTATTTCGAAAAAACCTGTAAAGTATGCAATAGAAAATATTTGACAAAATAGAAATTTTGATGCGAAAGCGGCAATAGAAAAGAAAAAGAGAAAGATATTTATAAAGATTTAAGCAAAAGTTATGATATATTTGTATGCCCTGAACCCACTGAAAATGGGAATTCAGGATATAATGGTTTTGTAAAAATATATGTAACAGGCAGAAGGAGACGTGGCAGACCCCATAAAGTAAATATATTCTTGATCAGCACAAAAATAAGTGGATATAGCTCTGTCCGTCTGACCGTTCGTCCGTCCGTCCAGTTGAAAAGATCAAAGATCAAAGCTTTCTATCATATAATAGATTATTTAAATACTCTAAAATAAATCTAGCACTCACGTACAAACAGCCGTAGCACAGAACCAATATACTCCTTTCACTTTCCGAACGAGTATACAGATATCCAACTGTATTATTTTTATGTCAACTCTTCGATATATGCATATATAAATAATATAAATAGATTTTAGCACTATATGAAGAAAAGTAGAAAGGGAAAACAAGCTTACATATCACATGATGAATATTTAATAATTAATGCATTGACTATATGTTAAATAAAACAACTCAGCATTTGGCACACTTTCAACCACTGTGCGCAGTTAGTGTTGCGCTGCGCTGCGCTGTGGGCGTTTGGGAGGCGCATAGAGCTAACGGAAATGCCGCAGCGTCAGGCAGCAAATGTTCCCATCGCTGACATTTTAAATTGCGCTTGCTGGCGCCATCTGGCAGCGGAAATCATAAACTAGCGCTACTCAAACCAAACTCCATCTCGCTCGCACCAGCTGCATTTCGGTGTCTGTTGCGCTGCGCCTAACTGCGTCTCTACTGCCCACTTCTGCGCCCTCTCTCACTCTCACTCTCACTCTCTCTCTCTCTCTCTCTCTCTCTCGCTTCAGCTTTCAGCCTTGGACTGGCACGTCACGCGCCGAATAGCGGATTCATGTTACAGTTAGAATCGGGTAGCAGGCTCTGGAATGGGACAGGGACGGTGACGGGGACGAACAGGGCCAGGCGCAGGTGTCGCACATTTTAGATGATTTTTTGACCACAGAAAATAATCGATAATGACAATAATAAAATTGTTGACGATTATTAATAAAGATTTAATTGAGTGAATTAAAAACGTAAAAAAAAATGTTGAATTACAAAAAATTGTTGTTTTAAATAAATAAATACTTAGATGACGAAGAAAAAAAAAATCCATTTAAAATTAATTTCGTTGATTTGCGCTTCGCCTTTAGGCGACAAATTTCAGATTCGTGCGCTTGCGATTACCGAATTCGCCGTTTCGCCGCGGCGACTGCTGTGCCACCGCTGGCTGCTGCGCTGCGCTGCGTCCGAGCAGATTCCAGAATGGACGCGGCGTTGTGGTTGTCGTCGTCGTCACCGGATCCTTGTTGATGTAGATGCAATTGACGATCGGCTCGTCGCCAAAGTACTGCTGGCGATAGCCGCTGACGAAGCCATTTTGCTGGCGAATCTTGTTGCGACGACGACGCTGGCGCTGCAGCTGCTGGCGGCGACGCTTTTGCTGCTGTCGACGGCGACGTTGCGCCTCCGTCAGCTGTGGCCGGCGGCGTCTATAGCCGCCCAGCGAGCCGTAGCTATAGCTAGCGCTGGAGCTGGAGCTGGGACGGCGACGTCGGTTGCCTACGCTGCTCGTATTCTTCTTCTTCTTCTTCTTTTGCTTGGGCTTGGACTTGCGGCGCTTAACGGGCGTGGAAGAGGCTCCGCCACTGCTGCTGCTGCTGCTGCTGCTGCTATTGACTATTGGCTTTAGCGCAGACTGATCGACGCTGCTGACGCTGACGCTGACGCTCTGCTGCAGCTGCTGTTGCTGTTGCTGTTGTTGTTGCTGTTGCTTTTTCTTGTTGTCCTGCTCTACTCCATTCATTGTCTGCATATCGTTGGCGGGTCGCTGCTTCTTCTTCTGCTGCTGCGGCTTCTTGCGCTGCTGCTTTTGCTTCTGCTGCTGCTTGCGACGTTTCTGCTTCTGCTGCTGCTGCTGCTGCGGCTTTCTCTTTTTCTTGTTGCCGTTGACGGGACGATTGGCCGGATTGTTAACGGGAATTATGTCCTCGTCGTCACCATCCGTGCTCCAAATGGCCGACGTGCTCACGGGGCTGTCCTCGGTTATGAACTGCTCGTACTCATCGTAGAGGCCTTGATAGTAGAAGCCATCGCTGTCGATGTCGTCCTCGTTCTCATCCTCGTCCTCCTCGGCCAAATCATCCTCGCCCAGAAACTGTGCGCCCTGCTGGAAATAGGCCGGCTGATTCAACGGCTTCAGCTCGAAGACCGCGTGCGTATTGGGATTCACCTTGGGCGGCTGTTGTGATTCAACCACAACGATGCCCGCATCTTCGCCCACATTGGCATGGCTGGCCGCATTGGCCACCACGCTGATGCCACCGGGCACCTTCTGAGTGAAGGCGACAAAGGTGTTGGGGCTTTGGCCTGCGAACTGCTTCTGCTGCACTGCATCAATCAGGATCGTTTGTGGCTTCACCTGCTGCACCTGCGGCTCCTGGGTGTTGTCTTCGGCCAAGACCACTTCCTCGATTTCCAATTGCTGCTCATCGGCATCGTCTTCATCATCATCCTCTTCGTCGTCATCATCGTCCTCCTCCTCCTCCTGCTGCTGCAGCTGCACTGCTGCCAGTGCCACATAGCGTCGCTTGCCCAAGTCCTGCTCCTGCTGCAGCTTCAGCTGCTCCGGCACAGCGCTTAAGCTCAGCTGCTGCGAACTAACTGAGATGCTTGGCTCGGCCATCGAGCGACTCGCACGCTTCCTCCTGGTGACCACACACTGCGACTTGCTGCCCTGGCCATTCAGCTGCCGTCCCTGGATATAGAAGCGCTTCATCTCGTACTCATCCCCGTTCTCGTCCACCTCGATCCTCGTCTCACCGCTGACCTCCCGGCTGGCCAATGCCAGCCAGAGCACCGTCACAATCAAGGCCCAGACGCAGCTGTGACTCCTCATGGCTCTAGACTAAACTGAGCTACGAGCGGCCGCTACCGCTTATATTAGCTTGCTGCGGACGCAGACCTATTGACCCAAAGCTAATTGCCAAAATCTTCAACGATCTCCGATCGCTCATCTGTGATCTGAATTATTCATTAACTTTGCCCCTTGCCCCGTCCTCCTTTCTCTCTCTCTCTCCCTCTCTGACATTTGTTGTAGAATCTATTTAGCTACTTATTCATACTTGGCTTTCTTCCAAGAACTCGTTTTGTTTTCGCCATAGAAAAAAAGTTGTGTTTTTTTTTTTCCCTATTTTTGGCTAGTCGGGGTCAAAGAACAATCAACTATAGCCCCCTTAGGAAAGACATCGACTGCCAAATTTGGCATATGAAAGTTTTTAGTCAAAGGGCCCTTCGGCGAAACCTCGATCGACCTCTCGACATATGGGCCCAACAACAACAACAACAACAACTTAATTCTCCGCTGGGAAAACATTTTAAGCATCGAAAGTTCGTAAAATTAATTATTCGTTTTGTTAACAGCCACAGCGGGCCGGATGCCAGGGATAACACGGGGCCCAAAATAGGGCACTGAACTATTTTTATTTAATTTTATATAAATATGAAGGTATTTATTTATATATGTTTAATGTGATGTGATCATAATAATTTACACGATATCAAATATTAGTAAATATTATTGTTTGAGTAATCAATTACAGGATATATTATATTCAATTATACAAATTAAAAAAGAAAAAAAAAAACTTCTTTCCTAATGAATCATCATCAAAATTCAACTACGCATTAGGCGCTCAGCCAAAAGCGAATCCGCTCCTGTTCGAAATACATAATCGCATAGCGAAATACAAAATAGAAGAAAAGAAAGCGAATTTTGACCTATGACAGCAAATTAATATTCCAAATGCAAAGATTTCTAGTCAAAGCGATAGAACAATCAATTTATGGGCATTTACAAATATTTCTAAATCGGAATCACAGATATTGTTTCTAATTTTTACTGTGTAGACAAGCTGAACACAATAGGCCAACAAAATTAGCTTAGCAATGCGGGCTAAGCATGCCGCACAGCTTGAACTCACACGCACACATGCCTACTGAGTGTGTGTGTGTGTGTTTGTGTGAGTGCTAGTGCGAATGCGAGTGTGTATGTGCATCTCTGTTCCCCCTTCCATTTTCAGCAGCTGTTATATGTGCGCCTGAGTATGTTTTAAGCGCATTCTTTCCTCCCGCTTCAACTTTAGGCATTTACTGTATCGGTGTGTGTGTGTGTGTGTGTGTGTGTGGGCGACACTCCTTTCTCAACGCTATCCTCTCTTTACCTCCCCCTTCCACTGGAGCCCTATTTGCATGTGTGAGGCTATGTGAGATTAAAACTCTTCGTCTCTCTCTCTCCCACCGCTTGTCCTCTTGCTGTATGAGTGCCAGTCAAGCTCCTTTTCCTCTCTGCCTTCCACTTTAAGAATTTGCTGTATGTGTGTATCTCTTCGCACTGGTCTTTCTTTCAAACCACTTCAGCTTATGCTATGTGGATTTGTGCAGCTCTCTGTAGCCCTCCCCCTCCTCCAGCATTAGCTATCAACTCTTTTTGCATGCTAATTATACATCATAAATTTTCATACACACACACACACACACACAGACCGAGATAAAGAGAGAATCAAAAATAGCCAAAGATAGTTGGCATGGGATGCCGCATGGTAAGGCGCAAAAGTGGTAGGAGATAATGGAGGGAGGAAGGGAGGCGTTTTATCAAGAAACCTAAACAAAAGATCAATTGACAGAGAGAAATGTTTTGCGGCAGCTGCGCGCAACACTTGAATAATAATAATGTAACAAATATAAAAAGAGGCCATTAAATTACAAACATCTTCAACGGCCAACAAACAGTAGCAATAACAACAATGACCAGCAACAGCAACAGCAACAGCTTCTATTGGCCTCCAAAACTGATTTGGTATGGAGAAGGTGTCGCCACGATCGTCATTCAAGAGGGAACCCAACTCCAAGCAGCAGCAACATCAGCAACATCAACATCAACAGCAGCAACGGCAACGGCAACAGCAGCGCAGCAGCAACGACAGCAGCAGCAGCAGTCAAGTGCGTTGCGCGTGCAGACATGCAACAAATACAACAACAACAAAAACAAGCGACAACAACTCCGCTCGTCAATTTGTGACGATCGTATCTCTTTAATGTGAATGTAAGTAGAAGTGGGCGAGAGAGAGCGAGAGAGCGCGCGAGTGTAGTGTGTGTGTGTGTGTGCTGTGTGTAACGGCAGGCAAACTAAAGCTGCGCTCGTGACACGATGACACGCAGCTAAATAGACAGGCAAATTTATTTGTATCAATATCAAAACAAGATGCAGAAGCAAAATAAGCGGATCTATATAAATATAAGATTATTTATTCATACAAAATATCAAATAAATGCTTAATATATAATATATAATTGTAATATTTTTTTTATTTGAGCATTGGCTTGCTCTACAATTCGTTCCATTTGCAGCTTGTGCGCGTGTTTGCAACAAAACTTTCAACACGCGCTCATCTCCAGCAACGGCGAAGCGTAGGCCTAAGCAAAAGGTCACTCACACACACAAACACATGCATACACTGTGCTTGACTATTTAACTTTTGTGTGTGAGTGTGAGTGAGTGTACACACTGATTCTAATTGATATATAAAATGCATTTGCATTGCACACACTGTTACTTATCGATCGAAATCGATTCAGTGCAGTGTTGCAAAGCCATTACATGTTAGGGAAAATAAAAAGAAGCTGAAGAAGAAGCGACTAAGCATAGCAAGACATCATAAAAACACACTTTCATTAACAATATCAGAAGATACAAACGAAGCTGGAGGCAGGTCACAATAAAGCGCCAAAGTCTCAAATGCGATTTATTTACATATTTATTAATTTACTTCAATATTGATGTCTTTGTTGTTGGTTTATCGGCGTTCGCTTATGCTAACTACTTTCGCGTTGCGGGCACCAATGGAATTTTTAATTAATTCATGCCCTTAACTTTTGTATACGCAAACACGTGTGTGCCAATGCGTGCGCATGCATGTGTGTGTGTGTGTGTGTGCTAGAGAGCAATTGAAAAGAAGTTATTTGGCTTGAAAAAAGCTTAAAAAAGCTATATTATGTTGGCAAAAGCTGAAGCAGCGGAAGAAAAAGAAAAGGGCTCTGAGCAAAAAGATGAAAATGAGTTTAGCTAAACAAACAAAATCTAAGCTACTGCTGAACAGTTGCAACTACTTTTACTGAATAGTATTTTTTTTTGTAATGAATAACTATTTTTAGATATATAGAGGCATTTAATTTATACAAATCGAATAGACAAAAATTTAAATATACATATATGTACATATATTCATATGAAAGCCAATTTCTGCATGAAATGCGGCTACCTTGCCGTCGCTATTGTCGTCGTCGTCATCGTCGTCGTTGTCGTCGTCGTTGCTGCTGCTTGCAGAGTTTTGTTTGTGCCAAAGTTTCCTTCGTGATTTTATGCATGCTTTTTAGCTGGGTTTGGAATGTGTGGCATGTGGTATGCGGCACGCAACGGTAATCGGCGGCCATGATGGCTGCAGCAGCAACAGTGACACTTGCAGGCAACAAGTTTCATTTTGTGCAGCAGGAAATCAATGCTACGAGCACCCAATCAGAATACAACAACTACACACACATCCAAGCATGCACACACACAACACACACATGTATGCATGCACATGTACTTGCATTGGGATGCTGTTGCAATATCTGCTAGCTCGCTCGCACTCATGCAGGCAAGTGCGCCCTCCCTCGCCCAGCAAAATGGCGGCCCATGCACACTGCACATAAATTTGAAGTTCGCTGGGACATTTTCGTGCAGTTGTTGTTGTCCCTTGTCCCAAAAATTGTCTCTTCTGCTGGCACCCATCGAAAATACAGTTATATTGTAAATATGTGCAATAATTCGCACTTGCAAGTGCAATGCGACCCAACATTAATATGCTCAACGCGTTGATTAAATTTATTTGATTATTTGGCTGCCGTGCAGTCCAATCATCAGCACAGCAACAGCAGCTGAGGAAATTCGTTCCACCAGAAAATGCAAAGAAGGGACATTTGCAAAAATATGCGCACTTACATAAAAGAAGCCTATGTTCTTAAAAAAGATACGGATTTATGCTCTATACATTTACGTAAATGATATTTTATTTCGCTCTTATTTATTATATATATAAAAAAAAAAAACTATTTGATATAAAATATTTGAATGTTGCGCCAAACTCTCTTTTGAGACACACTAGCGCCATCTACATGTCAATACTGAAAGCTAATGTTTAGTTTGCAGGTTGTCATTCGATTTGTTTGAATTTGAGGACCTTTAATTCACATAATCGAATGAAATATCGATGCACATGCGCCATATATCGTAAGCAAATATTATGACGATGTGTATGTCATATCGATGTATTAAACCATCCCTAGTCCAAGGAAGTATTGGGGTGTTTGGAAATGTTCGATATTTGCGTAGAAATTTTTAAAGTAAAACGAAAAACAATGTATTAAAGTTGCAATTAATTAATGCTAAAGGAGTGGTCAACAATCATTTGAATCGTGTGTCGAAAACGCAACAAACGCATTCGCATTAGGTGGCGCCAGTGTTAAACTGTGTGTGCGTGTGTATCCAAACCAAAGAAAATCGAAAGAAAAAGCGAGACCCAGCGCAGAAGATGTGTCTATACTACGGCCTAAATGAATGAAATGTGAAGTGTGTGTGTATATGTAGGCGAAGGCGATACCAGCTAACTGTGCATGTGTGCATGCGTGCGTGTGTATGTGTGTGCGATAGTATGTGTATGCGTATTCGCCTGACTCTTTCATTAGTGTGCGTGTGTGTGTGTGCTGCACACTGAAAGAATCAATAAAGGATGTGCTGTGGATTTTTGCAGCAGCAGCAGCAGCAAAACCAGAAGCAGGAGCAGGACCAACGAAAACCAACAAAAACCAAATAAAAAAAGCCAACGAGAACAAAAACAAAGCAGTGCAGCCAAGTAAAAATTACAACATTTACTTTTCGCGATAGTTTTGAACACAGTAAAAACTTGTAACGGTAAATGTTGCAAAAAAGAAAAAAAATTATAACTGTAATATGTGTAGCTATTGTGAATAGTGAATTGTAAAGCGAAAAAAAGAACTGCGCAAGTGTGCGTGTGCGAAAAGGAAGCGAGGAAAAAATAAAAAAAATATAATAAAAAAAATTAAATTAAACTTCAGTCAGTTAATCAATCAATCAGCGCAATATGAAGTGCTGCGTAATAATTACGGCGCTAATGCTGCTGTCCGTTACACGTAAGTGTTGAAAAACTCATTAAAATGCAAATATATATAAATGCAATTATATGTGTATGTGTGGTGTGTGTGTGTGTGTGTGTGTGCGGGTGTGTGGGTGAGTCGGTGTGCATGTGAGCGGGTGGGGCATTGATTGATTGATTGATTGATCGCAAAATTGGTCCATTTGCAGGGCACATTGGCACCGTTGAGGTGCACTTCGAGGCACCTGACAGCGGCTTCTTCCTGAAGCACGCTCGCCAACCACCTGTGACGCCGGAGATAGCCAACATCCAGACCTCGTCCTCGGTAGCCGCCACTGAGAACACGCCCCGCGTATGATTCTGTCTTATCCCTGGATCGCTTCACCGTTGTGGAGACTACACAGCCCGTCTCCATCCGCGCCAGCTACGGCCCGTTCTCGACCAAGCAGACGGTGCCCGCTCGCTACATTGTGCCGGACACCATGGAGACCAATCAGGCGGGCGACTATGGAAACGTAAGCTATCCTTGAGTAATTTAGTGCAATTCCTTTTCCTTAACCTTCTCCATATCTTTTTCTCTCTCCTCTCTCTCTCTCTCTCTCCTGCTCACATAGAACTCTACGGCTACGCTGCTGGAATTGCAACAGCCCAAATATGCATCTGGACATCTCGGCGCATTTGGTGCGTGCTTCGGTTTCGCAGGATTCGCCAGTGCTGCGCGTGCTCTTCCACGCAGGCGCCGATCCGGGCGGCCATCTGCAGCGACAAAAGGTCTGCGTACTGCTCCACGTAGCCATGCCCAATGAGCAACCGTTGAAGGGACGCTGCATGCCCGAGGGTGAGGATGGGGTTTGTGTAGCAGAGGTGGTCATTCCACTTGGCTGGTGGCCAGCGCTGCCAACACCTAGACACAGCCGCGAGGGCAGCAGCAATAGCGGCGCGGACGGACAGCCGCAATTGCCGCCGAAGGTGCCACAGCGCTACGCCCAGGTCTCGTACAGCGTCTTCGAACCGCCAGTGCGCAATCCGGAGCAGTGTGAGCCGAAGGTGCAGATACAGCCATTGACAACGTTCGCTCAGGTTCCGCTGTTAGCGGCGAAGACATCGTTCAAGGAACTGCGAGCGGATGATTCGGTTACGTTCCTGCTGCCCCAGCATCCCCTCTATCCCATGTCCAAGTTACACGTGCCCGTCTTTCTGCATCAGTACGCGGATCAGGAGCAACGAGTCGCTGCGTTTACAGTGCGCGCCCGTGTCAAGGCCGGACTACGCATCCTCGGCGCCAGCGCATCCAGTGATCAGTGGAGCATTAGCATTGAGAAAGAGAATCCCAAGCACACGACTGCTCGAGTCACAGCCTTCCGAAAGGAAATAGACTCGTCCTCCTCATCCTCAGCCACATCAAGCATGGAGAACAGAGGCAACTACAACAGCAGCGGCACCAGTAGCAGCAACAGCAATGAGGTCTACGAGGTCTTCTCCTGGCTGCTCGAGGTCGCCGATGACTCCAATGATATTATGGACGGCGGCAAGATCGTATGGTCGGTTACCCATGTCTATGACACGCCTAAAGACAAAGACTCCTCCGAGCTAATTCCCACAGATGACACCAAGAAGCGTTTGATTGCCAAGCTGGAGATCAACAAGGATGACATTCAAGCAGTATTGCCCATGGCCAAGATCTGGGAGGTGATGAACACAGCCGTGCTCACTGGCCGCCAGGTGGCCCAAGCCATGAAGGTCTTCATTGTCTCGCAGGCGGGCAAAGTGGCTGATGTTACCTTGCAGAGCTCCTGTCATGCCGAGGACGAAAGCGTTATCAAGGTGAAGACAACGAAAGCTAAATTGAGAGAGAGGGAGAGATTAATGTATTCTCATTTTATGCCATTCCCCTTGGTTTAGGTCTCTTCGTCGTGCAGCTCCGTTTATGTTGACGGCTCTGAGCAGCGCGGCTCATCCAATGCCTCAGTCATTGTTAAGTATGGCACCTATGTGGGCGTGGCCAAGTTCATTGTCTGGATGCCCGAATTTCCGCTCGAAGTTTACATAGCCGACTTTCGTCTATCCCAAATCAAGGGCTGGAAAGTAACTGATGACAGCCATTATCTGTAAGTGTGTAGAGAATAGCGAGACGGGAAGGGATGTAACGAGTGGGGATTAGAAAGCAAACAGTGAAAGAAAGTCTGAGATAATCAAACTCTGATATCTTGACGGGACAACAAAATATGAGCTTATATGATATATAAGCTTTATATAGAGAGAAAACATAAATTAACTAGATACCAACGAGTGGTGATTAGGAAGTGGGGAGAAGCTGATTAAAAGCGACGAGTAATGAGTAGAATTTATAAACTTATTTACAAAGTTTGGCATAGGCAACTTTACAGTGAGATCAAGCTAGTGGAAGTAATCAAAGACTAACGGCTAGTGAGTATAAAATTACTAGTCAAAAATAAGACTAAAAAAAAAAATGAAGAAGTAATTATTACAAAGTAACGAGTAGCTATTAAAAAGTAACGAATAGCATTTGTTCAGCACGTACTCAATTGACATTTCAATTTCCGTAGCCACAACAAGCAGTCGAGACGTCGCAAGAAGCGCTCGTATTTGTGGAACCAGCACGGCACCGGCTACTACAACAATGTGGGAGCGGACAAGAGCATTTGTCGTGCACGCTACCAGCAGAGCCCCGTCGAGGTCTACGCCAAGTTTTTGGCCGTCGATCAGGTGAGCAAGTCAACTCGCGATATCCCAAGCCAACTGATCTACATAGAGTCTCTCTTGTTGTTTCCCATAGAACTCTGGCCGCACCAGCTACTTCATATCGCGTCGAACTGGATTGCGTGTAACGGATCTGGTGCAGCCGCTGCTGCGCGTTGCCGATCCAAAGATCGCCTCTCTGAAGGGTCGCATACTGCAGGGCAAATCCATGGGTCGCACCGATGTCCAGGTATTGTCGCCCATTACGGGCCGTGTCATTGGCACCAAGGAGATACGCGTTGGCAGCGACAAGGTGAATCTCTCCCGTCTCATTGTGCGCGTCATCTCCGGCCTGCAGTTGACCATTACGCCAGAGAATGCCATCGAGAACGGCTATCTGGCAGAGACATCTGTTACCCACAAGCTGACGGCACAGTATCAGGAGGGATTGCTTGACATCGATCTGGAGTTCAACGATGGCTCGAAGACTCCCTTGCGGTAAACGAGCAAACGGTTCAATTTATGTGTGCTCTTTATTGAAATTTTTGGGTCTTTACAGGGACATTGCTGTGGAGGATTACTTCCTGCTGGTGGAGAGTCTCGATACGGAAGTGGTGGCCTTTGCTCCCATGCTAGCCTCACATCATCCGCGTGTCATCGCCGTGGGAGAGGGCCATGGCAATCTGCTGCGTGTTACGCTATTGCTCTCCGAAGAATGTCGCATGCGACGTGGACCTGGCGGCTCCTCATCGAGCAGTTCCAAGCCGAACAAACCGAATGCTTCACCATTAGCCAGTGCCCTGGCCTCCATCGAGGTGGACTTCAACAATGTGGACATTGTCAGCAAACAGGAATCAATACAGAACGATGGTACAGTGGGACGTGAGCGCAAGAACTATCGCAACACGGGAGACTTGGCTGACATTATAGGTAAGCTCATTTAAGCTATTCATCTACTCGGCTAGCTGAACTAACAATCTGTTCTGGCTAGTTGGCATTCCGCTGCGCGACTCCAGCCAACAGTACGAGCCAACGGTACAGGCGCGTCAGCATCGAGCAAGCATCCAGGCCGTGCATAAGTCGCATTACGGCAATCGGGGTGGCTTAGGCAGCGGCAACATGTCCTCCATGGAGCTGGGCATGTATGTGCTCCTCACGGCCTTCTGCTTTGCCATTATTGTGTTTGTCATCTCGTGCGTGGTGTATGCCTCCAAATTCCGGCCAGCCATGATTGAGTCTGGTCTCGATCCACTCAGTGGCTCCGGCAACGGCAACGCTAGCGGCTTCCGTGACGTGCGTCTCAAGGAGTCCACTACCAATGCTCACGACTGGGTCTGGCTGGGACGCTCCACCATAGACAGGCAATCGGTGGCAGTCAACGACACCAACACGCCTCAACCACAGCCACAGCAGCAGCATGTGAATGCACGCGGTAAGCTTCAACTAGCTGTACATAATCCCCTCCAGAAGTAGTAGTAATCAAAATGTGCATTTATTTGATTTTTAGACTCTCGCATGCGCATCACCAGCAATCCGATCATCAACTACGACAATAGCCGACGTGTCAGCTCCTTTGATCAGCCACAGCCCAAATTGCAGACGCACATTGTGCCCGCTTCCAATTTGAATAAGGTTCATGCCGAACAGTAAGTTCATGATAGTAAATGTCTGGCATTTGTAATGCAACTAATCCGCTTCCATCTTCTCTCAGCTATCTCTCCAATGACCGGAAGGACGCTGCTCTGGACTACAAGCCCCCAGTGCCTCCACATCGCAATGTGGGCACACGCGCCATGTTGCCGCCACAGGCAGCACCCGTAAAGGTAAGAGCTTCAAGAAACTAGCTAAAATACGCTAATTAATTATTGTTATTGTATTATTGTTTTTATAATACAGGATAAGGAGTTGATTAACAAGCGACACAGTCAGCTTTATAAGCGAGAGCATCTTCAAAACAACGAGAACAACAATGCGACGCCTCCGCAACAACAACAGCAACAACAACAACCACCACATTTGTCACTGCAACAACAGCAGCCGCCGCAGCATAAGCCAGAACAACGTCTGCCAATGCATCAGCCGGAACGTCAGCATCAGCGCAGCCACAGTCATAGCCACAATTTTATCCAAGAGCCAGCGCTCAGAGCCGCGCACTTGAAACTCAAACAGCATCAGCAGATGCAACAGCAGCAGCAACAGCAACAACAGCAGCAGCAGCAACAGCAACAACAACAGCAGCAGCAACATGAGGAGTTGCACAATGCTGAGAAGCTAGTGGAGTATACAAATCCGCACCAGAAGAACGCATTTCAATTCGATTCGCTAACACCAAAGAGAGTAACCAAAGCAGCAACTGCTGCTGGACCAGCAGCAGCAACAGCAGCAGCCGCATCCGCAGTAGCAGCACCAACAGTTGTTGGCAACAAAAATATCGCCAGCTGTTATACAAATCAAGGGTTAGTTAACATAGATCGCATAAATAACGTAATTTTTAATACAAATTCTTTTGCTTTGCTCTTCAGAGAATCACAACCACAGCATTTTGAGCACTGTTGCGGATGCGGCCAATTCGAATGCCACTGATGAGATTGTCCGGCTGCCGACACCGCCCGGTCACACAGTCACGCCCGTTAGCAGTGAGCCAACAACAAAATCATCGCGAGTCAAGCGGGCAACAGTTGTTGGCAATCCGATGTTCTCGTCCGCTGTGGATGATACATTGGCACCGGGTGAACGTTTGGGTCTCGATGATCTCGACATGGACTACGAACAGATCATGCACTATTTCGATAATCTAAAGGTTAGTCTCTCTAAACAGTTGCAATTTTGTTATGATGAGTGATATATCTATATGTTTATCTATCGATTGCAGGAGTCAAATGCCTGAGTACAAGAGATCATTGCTAAAATTCGCGAGATATTGTCAACATTTCAACAACGATATCAGAATGTCGTTACACCCCTAACAACGCCCACGCGAAAGCAAATCCAAATGCTCGACGAGCTCGTCGCCGTTGGAGTCGATGTTGGAATTGGAGTTGAAAAGAATAAAGAAGCAGCAGCAGCAGGAGAAGCAGCAGCAACAGCAGCAACGGGTTTGCCGCCAGAGCCATGTCTGCGCAATTTTCAAATTCCAAGCAAATGCAACTAAAGGGTAACTAATACATACACAAACACACACACACGAATACACACAAAACATATAACCGCAATTCTAGCAATCCAAAACTTAAAGAATACTCACAGCATAAAGATGAAATCCAGAGTTAAATGTGACGCTGATAAACAAGAAAATATTTATTGCCTAGGCTAAGTTCATATAACAGAAGACATATACATTTATATATATATATATATATCGTGCATAATTGATGTTCATGTGTCGTAGCTGTTCTCCTAATCCTCATCCTTTTACACTTCCTTGCCAGCACAAGTGGAGAAATGTTTGTTAATTGAATACATCTAGACTTAAGATATATATGTATATGTATGTGTACAAGAGAGCATCAAAGCATAGCTTATTCAAATTGCTTCCCAAATCTTCTTGCTTAGGCGCTTGCAATCATCCCAAATATATATATATATATAACAAATCAATATACATATATGAAACCTAAAACTTAATCTAGTAGCAACAATTGTGCCCTCTGTGGGTGTATTTAACTGTGTAAGTGTGTGAGAGTGGGAGTGTTTCGCATACACAACAAACAAACAAAAACAAATTTTGTACGAGATCTCGGCCCTATATGCATATCTCTTATTAGAACTATGAAATGAAATCAACATTTATGCTGAAACTTTTGCATTTGTTATATTTAACTCCATTTTCTTTTCCTTTGGTTCTATTTACAAAACCAAAACCAAAACCACTTGTGCTGAATAAACGACATCAAATGCTACAATATATATATATATATAGATATATGTATTAACAGATGCATGTGTATATATGTATATGTCTATGTGTAATACCAAGCATACTATAAATGTATTTCAAAATGACATAAAAAATACAAGAAAACATCGCTTTATAAAACTGTATAAGTTGCCTAATGTATGCCCCCAAATATCGCAATCATAATATTATTATTATCATTATTATTGTCATTATTATTATTATGATTCTTATGATGATTCTGATTATTATAAACCCTAAGACAAACTACACATAAATTATAATAATATTAACAAATAATAATACGCAAAACAAAAACAATTAAGAAATTAACTAAACGAATTCGAAGAAAAGTATATAGACGCTTATGAGCTTTATTTGAACGATTGCATTAATGGACAAGCAAATAAAGTATGGAAAATGTGTAACCAAATATTATATGATATTACGGAGCGATTAAGCTTTATATATAATATTAACATATTTATGGATATATATATATATGTATATGTATATATACAATTATTATTGTCATTATTCTGATTAATCTATATATATGTGCATATATATATATATATATATATATGTTGAGAAAGCAAACACTTAAATCAATTACAAAACAAATATATATATATATATATATATATATATATATATATATATGCCAACGCAACTAAGAAGTTATAAAATTTTGCTATATGCAATTCACGCTCTATATATATATACATATATATATATATGTATCTGTCTAATAAGCTAACCAAGCTCTGTTTCTTTTCGTTTGACTTCAATATATCTATCTATAGATACCCAAAAGCTAATTCATTCCATTAGCAAAAAGTTCATCATATATTATATATATATAGTTATATAGAAAGATTATGTTTTCTTTGATTGTGTTTGTTTCTGTTGCCATTTTAATTTGTAGTTTTGGCATTCGTCAGGCATCTAAGTATTACATTTTGTTAGATCATTAACGCATTGTTTCATAATCATATGTTGTAAATTGTTCCGTCCAACAAAAAACAAAAAAAAAACGAAAAAAAAAAAAAACATAACATAAAGAAGAAAAAAAAATGAAATCGAAATCGAAAAGAGAACAAAGAAAACAAATATGTAAAGCACTTAAAAGTTTCTTTGTATACAGCAGCCATAACAAGAAAACTAGAAACACGATTATGATTTGTATTATGAATTTGATTGTAAGACTCTGTAGTTCAATCAGCATCAATCATTTGCCATTATGCTTGCTTTGTAGACGATCTCTAGATCTGTAGCACATATTGTAAATAAGACAATATATATTATCAAATTGAACTTTGTTAACTCTCACTCACTCACTCACTCACTCATTCACTCACTCGTCCTCTTCCTTTCTAATTGAATTGTGTTGAACCGAACTACAGAGTGATATATATATATATATATATGAATATGATATTTAAAATTCTTATGTCACACACACACACACACTTACCATACACACATACTTATCAATGTTTGAATTTATTTTAAGCTTAACACTAATTTTGATCTATTTGTATAACTCGTAAACTCGTATCTCAAATTCTACACAGATAGACACGCAGACAGATCGCATTGCCTTGATAGCTTGCAGAGTCCCAGTGCTAGTGCTAGTGCCATATAAACGCAATCAATCATTAGTTGTAGTTCGTGCATCACATCACATCATCAATCGATTATCAATCAATCAATCAATCATTTGGGGCATGCCTAGAGCTTAACACGAGCAAACGCTTGTTCTATCTCCCTCCAAAAAAAAAAACAAAAAAAAAAAAAAAAAACAATTTAAAATACAAATTACTATAGAATGCGTAGTTATATAGAAAAAGATTGACCGATTGACTGACTGAGTGAATTTGAATTTGATTGATGGTAGCCAAATGTCGAGCAATGATTGATGATAAAAATAACATATTGATTGTACAACAAATTAGCAAATTATTAACTAAACTTACACCTACAGCACACTCACACTCACTCACACACACACAATCACACATACACACACACAACTCGCGTACATCTAGATGTAAGATGTTGACTGTGCTTTTGTGTGTATGTGTATATCGATTCCAATGCAAAGACTTTATATATGTGTTTTTTTTATTAATAATTAATTATTATTATTATTATTATTATGTTTAGCAATTGATATATATGTACATGTATTTATAATAACGAATTATTATGATTGATGGCATGATTGACACGCATCGTACATCACGTTAAGACACTTATTTCGAATTTCTAGTCAGTTAGAAGCGTACAAATAGTTTTGTTACATCACTCACACACACACAAACATACACCGTGTATACATTATATATATATATATATGTATATATATATATATATACATGCTTTTTTTTATATATATACACTATCCAATTATATTTTGCCATGCTTTTTACCAGGCCCAAAAAAAACTAAAAAAATATGAATAAAAAAAACATACACAATCCTAAGGCTAAGCTATATATGAATGTATTTGTATGTATTATCAAAAAAAAACTAAAAATGAATATTATAAAGGTAAAAATTTCAAAATAAACAGAATGCACACAAAAATTCAAAAGAAAATAAAAAAAAGTCAAAGTCAAAGAAATTTGCATTTTCTGTTCCCTTCGAGTCTCTTTCGTTTTAAGCTAAACTAAAAAACAAACAAAAAATAATATTTATAATATAGTTAAACAAAAGAAAATGATATATATATATATATATATATATATATATATATATCTGCTATATATATAATCTATCAAATTATATAGTATATATTGATATATATATATGTAAACCAACTATACAAAATGCAACAAGAGAATGCAAATTGTTTAAGCTGCTTTTTTGCAAATGATATTTATATATATCGTATATATATATATACAGATGTCTCTAAAGATAATGCAAATTCGCTTGGCACTAAAATCTAAGAATTAGATAAAAACACACGAACGAAAAAACAAAAATTCCCAGCATTCACTCTCGCTCACTAGCCCGCTCTCACTCACTAGCTCTCTCACTCAGTCTCTCTAGCCATTTGTATCGATCAACGATATATATCGCAATTCGTTAAGTATGTAAGTTCTATGAATGTCCCACCTGCTGTTCCATTTTCCCACACACACACACACCTTTTGATCGCTGCTTTCTTTACACCAGGCCTTAAAAGAAAATTAAACAACATTTGCACTGAGAGAGAGTGAGGAAGAGAGAGAGGGAGATATATACAGACAGAGTGAGAGCCAGTGTCAGAGAGAGAGAGAGAAGTATAAGAGAGCCACCGCCGCATAATTGTTAACATTGTATCAGTTATAACGTAGTTGTTGTGTATCTATTGTATGTTTGTAAGTACTCCATGAAAAAAAACAAAAACAATCATAACTCGATTAATCGCTAATCGATGTTCGATTTATCGATTATTGACAAACATTCTTGCTGTTACATTTGGAGTTCATGTGTTTCCCACTTGACAAAGCTAGCGTGATATATGATTTCGCTTGATTTCAGTTCATTCTTTCTTTCATTTCGTTCTCTTACAACACTGTGCAAGCAAAATCAATGTGTTTATATACAGATAGATGATCCCTCAACCTACACACAAGGCTTACCAAATATACATATATATATATATATATAAATATATATATTTATAACTATATACGTGACCTATATAGCCATTATATGCATATAAAACGCTTTTACAACACTGTTTGACACTTGCCTTCTCAACGCTCTCAGTTCTCCTATAAGTATTGCCGATCCCTCCTAACCGATTCTTTGTACCTCTTCGACTATGTATTTCAATATGCTTCTTCTTCAACTCTATTCCGTTATATGTAAACCGTTACAAAAAAAAAAAATATATATATATATATACGAAATAAAATAAAGAAAATGTCAAACCATAAAACTTAACTGGAAAACCAAGAAATTATAGTTGCCATGTAAAACACTTGAGTAGAGTCTATTATTATTATGATTATGATTATTATCAATATTATTAAGTGGAACACAATTTTGTTTAAATGAAACATCAAATTCGAAGCAAGCAACAAGACAAAGAGAAGCAGAAGCAAAAGCAAGCAGCAAAAAAAAAAAAAAAAAAAAATGGAAAAATAATTTTTAAAAATATTATAAATATTCAAAAACTGAAATATTAATTTAAATAAAATAATTTATTAATAAACCACATATTATGAAATGACATAAAAATTGAATGTGTTTTACTTTCAAAATGGCGGGTGATTGATTGATTGAAGAGCTTGAGAGTAGAATCAGCTTGAATGAAATGATTTAATATAAAATAAAAGTTTTTAATTTTTGTGATTTATTACTAAGTATTTTTTATTGATTGATGACAAAGAGTAAGAGGTTTTGATTGATTGATAAACAAAATTAACATAAGATTTCGGAATGAATATATGTGTTGATTGACGGTGATTGATGTTCAACTTTTTTATATAAAGCATTTTAAGTAAATGTCAAACGATTGACTGAGTGATTGATGGCATTGCTAGCTCAAAGCTGATAACGTAATTGCCAAAAACAATACGAAATTGTTCAAAGGTAGATATGCACCAGATATGCATAATTGTATATATATATATATCATCTATGCCTTGGACAACTCACTTGCAAATGGAGTTCTACGATCGCTTTCAGCTTCCTCTCCATTTGGTTCGAGTAGCAATAAGAGTTCGTTTCGATTTCGTTGTTTTTTTGGCTTGTAAATGGATCATATTGTTCGATGCCATGATAATTGGAATCGATCGCGGTTAATTGAGCTCTGTGAGGGAACATTTGTACGCTCCTTATGCGAATTGTTCTATCAAAATTTTGCCAGTTGCCCTTATTAAGTCGTGTTCTTGAAATTTACGCAACATTTGGCGCTTCTTTTGACGCGTGATCTTGACAATTCTGACGATGGCGTCAACCTGCATCATTATATACGACTGCCACGCCCCCGTCTCCCACGTCGAAACCTCCACGATCCGCACCCAAACCCACCCACCCACTCACACAATCGCCGCCCGCGGCCCCCTCGTGTGGGCGAGGATCCATGTGGAACGTTACGTTTTTTAATGAAATTTTGATAGCACCGTGCATATTGGCTATGCAAGAAAGTATGTAACAGGGCATATGTAGTGGATGGAATTATATTTTATATGAAGTCGATTTGTAGTAGTAGAACCCTCGAACCCTTTAGGAACTAGAGAGCTCAAGTTCGGTATTAGCAATCGTTTAAGAAATCTTGAGATAATAAAATTTCTTTTATTTTTTGTAACTACTTTTGGACATTTATAATAGACTTTGCAAGCTAGAGAGCTCAAGGAATACTCAGATAGGCAAATATTCCAGGTAATTATTGTGGAAATGGTTATCGAAATTTACATACATATGTATATCCAAGGAAACTAGCAGCAGCTTCCTTATATGGGTATTGTAATCGTCTAGAGCTTTATAGATATGTTTTGTATAACGAATTTAGCATTTCTCTATAATACATTTCATTCATTTGTAAATCATAACTGAGAATTTGACATGGTCTACGCTGTAGGGTATCTTCTAGTCGAGCACTCTCAACTAGAGCGCTCTTACTTGTTTTAAAGTGCGTTTCACGTTTTAATTCCAATTGTAAGAACTTCCAATTTGAGCGATAGACCGACCGACATTTTGCCACACCAAGATCTGGCTGTAACTGTGTGTGCGGATGTCTGCGGATGTGTGCGGATGTCTGTGTGCATGGCTCTGGCTTGACTTTCATTTCAGCTGTGTGATGAGCCAACGAAGCGTATAAAAGCTCAACAAAGATGCTCCAACGTTTCAGTTGCTTTCAAAAATTCGCGCTCTCTTCAAGTGAGATCTGATTTGGTTTTTTTTTTTTTTTTTGTTGAATTGATTATCGAATCACGTACGGATTTATAATGTCCTATCTCGGCAACGCATCGGATGTGGAGTGTGAAAAGAACGAGTTCCCCAGGCCCCGTCCTACGGGCATCGTCACCAAAATGGCCGCCCACAAACTGTCGTCGGAGCCGAAGTGGGCCGACAAACGGGAGGATGATTCAGATTCCGAAGTCTCATCGCCCGATAATTTCCTAACCAAAGGTGAATGAAGAACCAAATTGATAAATGACAACCATTAGGAAACGGAAATTTAAAAAAGGGTTTATATTATATGCCTATCAGTTAATATACCCTATAATGGGACTCCAATAAGAACAATATTGAGTCGGTAGAACAACTCAGCTCAGGCAGTTTATATATATTTATTGAATATATAGTTTTATGGAATGGAACTAATAGAGAAATATATGAACATACATGAATATTTCAATATTTCACAAAGTTAACTTCAAGTTCTTCGATTGGCTTTCATATGCAGCTAAAATCAAAGCTAACCTTAGACTAACTTTTTGGAAAATCGCATGATATATTAAGCTTCTGTAGCCTGCTCTCTGTCATATGTATATGACTTATTATCGAACTAAATCTTCTGCCAGATCGAAGTAAACTTACTGAATTCTAAATACGAAACTTTAAAGCTAATAATGTAGTCTTTTCAAAGATACTTATATTCGTATGGATATTCTAATCCATATCCATATTTAGATTCATATTCATATCGACCGTCTATATATATATTTACTTCTACATACATGTCCATCTGTCTATACCCATAACTATATATATCAACATCCTTATCCTTATCCATATCCATATTCATATTTATCTATAGCTATATCCGTAGCCGTATCCATATCCCTTTCCACATATACAATCAATACATATCTATAAATATCCATATCCACTCCCATATCCACATCCATATTCATATCCATATCCATATCCACATTCATATCCATATCAATAACTGTACTAACTGCATCGTAACTGCATTGCAGGCGCATTTCTATTGACACCTTCGTATGAGCTATCCATGGAACGAGCCGCATTGATATGCGAGAAGATGAGTTTCAAGGGTTGCTTCAGCTTGACCAAAACGGCAACTGGAATTCTATTTAAATTCTCACATCCAGATGATTATCAGGCGGTGTTCAAGAAGGGATTTCACAAGGTGACCGGAGCGCGCTTCTATCGGAAAGTAAGTGAAAGAGATTATGCTCTTGATTATTGTTAATTATATACGTAGATATCATATGTAGAGCTCTCTCTCTCTCTCTCTCTCTCTCTCTCTCTCTCTCTCTCTATTACACACACTCACTCTCTCCCTTTCTCCTTGTCTGTTTGTCTCTATTTGGTATTAACGCATTATTTATTATTAGAGATCATGTCTGATATGTAGAATAAGTCGCTCTCTCTCTATCGCACTGTCTTTCTGTCTCTATCTCTCTTTCACTCCCTCATCTCCGTCCAGTACTTAGCTCCTCTCTCTCTCCCTCTCTCTCTCTCTCTCTAACTCTATTCTTCGCTTTCCCTCGCTCTTTTATTATCGGTAAACATATTATTTTCATAAGATATCATATGTGGACTTCCCCATCACAATTTCTCTATATATCTCTCTCTAACTCTTAATCTTCTACCCATTTCGCTGTTGCCTTCTCTCATTCTCCTACTCGCTTTCTTACTCTCTCTCTCTCTCTCTCTCTCTCTGTCTCTCTCTCTCTCTCTGTCTCTCTCTCTCTCGTCTCTTTATTGAAAAAAAAAGGAGAAAATACAGTTCAAACAACAATTATATATCAATCTCTCTCTCTCTCTCTCTGCCTCTCCTTTACGCACTTTCTCAGTGTCCCTCGCTCACACACACACTCACTCTCTCTCTCTCTCTCTCTTCCCTCTCATTGAATTGTGAAATCTTTTGAAAATCTTTTAACATTTTTCCAGCAAACATTCTCGCGCAGCGTGAGTATAAACTATTGGCAAAATCCATTGGCATACCTATATATAACATATGCTTACATAGTAGATATATGTTCGTAGACAGTAGAAATCATTTCTGCTCGCATCAGCCGTAACACCTTGTGCATCTGTGATCTTTCTGTCGTTTTTCCTTCTCTGTTGACCCTGTTTGCTTTGCAGATCGCGATTCCATGCCGTCCACGAAAGACGTTTACGCTCTATGTGCTGGATGTGCCGGAGGATTTGCCCGTGGAGGATATACGGCATGCCATGTACAAGTTCGACTCGGTGGTGGAGGTGGTGCGTCTCCACATCTATTCCAGCCCGGGTCTGGCCAGCGGCGGCTCCGCCAGCTCCAACCCGGACAAGGTTGAAGGTGAGCAGCTCACAGCCTCTCCGAGCCCGGGCCAAACTCTGCGCCGTGCGGCCATACGAAGTAATGTCCAAATTCCAATTGAGCACTCCACCTACCCACACACACACCCACCCAACCACACACACACACACACAACAGAAGCTCATACATGCGATTCAAAACTCTTTCAGGCAGCAGCAGCGCCAAGAGCCTCGTCTCTGGCATTGTGGGCGAGGCCATTGAGAAGGCGGAGCGTCCGGAGCGCCGAGAGCTGCCCCCAGCTGTCATTCGCATTACACTCGCCTCCATGGACGAGTACAACATTCTGCTCCAGAACGGACTCAACTTCTACGACGCCACATTCTTTCCCACCGAGGCCAACATCTCCCTCAAAGGCGCCAAAATTGATTACAAAAGGCGGTAAGATTGAACCCCAACGTTGCCTTGCCTAATCCTCATTTCATGCATTCCAACATTTGTGCACTGACCAAAAAATTTGCGAGAAATCATAATTGACACTCAACTCCGAGCTAAACCTAAACTAAGCTTGCAGTAGATTATAAAAAATGGCAAAATAACTTTTATTTATGAAAAAATCTATTATTTTTAATGAACAAATATCAAACTAACAATTTTTTTAATATCAATTTTTTTTTTTTTAATTAATTTTTGATAAAAATATATTTTTTTTATGCAAATATTTAATAATAATATATTTTAGTAAGCAAAAATATCAAACATTTTTTAAGAAAAAAATTAATTCTTTTTTTATTAACTTATTTTTTTAGCATAAAAAATATTTGTTAATTATAAAAAAAATTTGTATGAAAATAACTCTTTTTTTTAAATATTTTTATGATATTTTCATATAATAATAAATAAAAATATAAAAAAAGTTATTTTCATAAAAAAATATTTTATATTTAACAAAACTTTTATATAAACATATAAATAATGAAAATAATTAAACAAAAATATCTCAAAAACTATTTTTTTATTTATTTTAAACTGTTAAAATTATTTAATTTTTTATGCTTTAACTTCAAAATTGTTTTAAAAGAATTTAAAATTTTTAATAAATAATATAATCTAAATTTCATTCGTAAATTTCATGTTCTATTCTAAAATAGTGATGAGAGAACTAAAATTTCATTTAGTTTAAGTTTTGTGCGCTAGTGCTGTTCCATGATTCATCATTCATCATTTTTCTGACATTTTATATGAGTTTTTTATATTTCATACATACATATTGTTTATGTATTTTGCATATAATTTATATTTTATTAATGCATGCATTATATTTATCAATATAATCTTGCATATTTACTGATTTCCGCTAGCTGAAATCTTTTAGCTCTCAATTTGCTCAGCCTTTGCTCCACCCACACACAGCCTATCAGCGCCTCATTCATATCTCTCACCTCACTGCGCCTCACACACACACTCACACACACGCTGACAATTCACATTGTCTATATTGCCTACTCGCTCTCACTCACTGCTCTTTCAATGACAGCATGCTCGATGGCTCGATACCCGGGCGTGTGCGCGAGCTTTTGCCCGTGTTCGATGCAGCTGGCTTTTGCAAGCTGCCGGCGCCCACGAGCAAGCTAATTAAGCCGCCGAGGTCATAAGCGACGGCAATGACAACTGCGACGACGACGACGACGACGACGACGACGACAGCGACGATGGCGACGACCCCAGATGTTCCGGCTAAATAAGCAGCCCGTCGAAGACCCGTTACCCGCCACCCACTCCACACATTTGACGAAAGCAGCAAAACAAAAACAACAACAAAAAAACAAAATAAAAATTCTCGATTTGATTTTTTTAACGGATGCTTGGAAACGTTTCCGCTGCCAACCAACTACAACAGTTTATAATAATTCCTCTTTTGGACAAAAAAAAAAAAAAAACAACTATTTTTCAGCTTGTGAACTCTATTTTTTTTTTAATTTTTTTTTTTTTGCCTAGTTTTATTATTAAAGGCCCATAAAAGGCTTAGCGTCTAATTTGTTTGATTGTCTAACAGCAAAAAAAAAAAAAGAAAGAAAAACAAAAAAAAAAAAAAAAACAAATAATAAAATAAAAATGAAAAACAATTTGAAATGGCAACGGAAATAAACTAATTCAATTTAAATGCCTTATATAGCATATAAACGATCTATAATAACTTGTAAAATATATATACACATATATATATACATATATATACACATATAACCCTTGACACATTCTATACAAAAGTTTATTCTTTATTCTCATTGAGCAATTGGTCGTCTCCCATAAGATATTGTGAATGCTTGGGCAATACCAATAAGATTCTTACTCGAGAGTTGAAAACTTATTGGAATGGCTTTCTGATGTGCGCAAAGCAAGCTTAGCAGTTTAAGAAATAGCTCGGAATATAGCTAAAAGGTAATGTGGCATATAGAATAGTATGGAATAATTGGAAATAAGGAATAGAATAGAGAACTCTTTCTATAGTTCTTTATGTCTATTCAAGCGCTCTAGAATATAGGAATAATTGGAAATAAGGAATAGAATAGAGAACTCTTTCTATAGTTCTTTATGTCTATTGAAACACTCTCGCTTGATCTGCTAAGCTTTCGTTATCGTTCTTTTAGCTGTTTATTGACGAAATTGAAGCGATTATTTCTAGTTTAAGCTACTCAGAATTCTGATACTTATTCTTCATTAATTGACTATACATGTTTGTATATTAAAATTCAATTTAAATTGAAATAAATTTATTTTGAAATTTAAAAGTTAAACTCAAAGCGTACCTTTGCCCTGAGCTGGAGCTACAGTACATATATATCATAGTTTTTTTTAGCTAAAACTAGATATAGTTTTTCATAGCTTAAGTAGTACATATATAGTCTACAGTCTAATTTTTCAAACAAACTTATGTTTTAATATCAAAAAATAAAACTCTTGCTTTTTTATAACTTTTAGCAAAGATTTTTAGAACTATAGAAAAACGTTTTGCTAGGCAATTTCTGGTATTCTATTATCTTAAGTATATTACCGTTTTTGGTTAACAGCTGCTGCGTACAGGGTGTATGCTAGTCGAGCAAGTCAGCAATGCGACTGTGAAACTGTGGAAAAATAATGTGTGTGTATGGGTATATTTGTGTGCGTGTGTGTGTGTGTGTGTATGTGTCTTTGAGTGTGTGTGTTTGCATATAAATTTGTGTATGGATTCATATATGTGAGCATGTTTTTGTGTGTATGTCTAAGACTATAATTAAATAAGAACAAATTGTGGATTAGTTTAATACTTTTTTTCGCTCGATTTTTAATTTTTTTCTTTATTATTTTTGCACTTTATTTAGGTAATTGATTTAGGTATACATTATATATATATATATATATATATATATATATATTAGATATATATATATAGATGTATAGCGTAGATCTTGATTGATTTAACAGACAAAATTGTTGCACAAAGTTTAACACAAAGACATAAGTAAACGCGCACACACACACACACACACACACATACACACACACACACGCACACAGATGCATAGACACGAGAGATGCGCGTATGTGTGTGTGTGTGTGTGTGTCTGTGGTATCTATATATATATATGTAGAGTTACACATATATATGTATATAGAATATAGATTATATAGAATATATAGTTTATATAAATATATTCTCATAGGCATATAATTTATCATACTGCAGAATGTCTTGTATATATATATATAATAATTAATAATTGATTTAAAGCATATATATAAGTAGTAAATATATACACACACACACATATAGAGGCATATGCATATATATATATATATGTATATATATAGTCTGTTTAGGAAATACTCATAGAATATAAACGAATCGAACATGAATTCGTTATTTAGTTATTTTGTTGTTGGAAAAAGAGACAAAAACAGCAAAAACATCATCATCATCATTATCAATATCATAATCAACATCATCATCATCGTATATAAGTATGTATATATGTATGTAATAAAGAAATATAATAATCAACATTTAACAAACAAAAAAAAATGTAATAAAATACGCACGCACCCACTCACACACTCTCTCACACACACTCTCACACACACAGTCTTTCACGCACACACACACACGCATACAGTAAGCACATGGTACATATATTGAAAGTTTAAAGCGTAAATCAGAATACACAGACAAAGGACACGACGGACACATAATTAATATACAAAATATGTTTATGTTTATGTTTGTTGTTGTTGTGGTTGTTGTTGTAGTTGTAGTTGTAGTTAGTAGTTGCTGCTAGTTATTCCTTGTAGCCTAATACACGGTGTGCACAATATTATCTTTCTCGACAAGCAGCCGTACCTTCATGCAGCCATCGGAGCCACAGGAGAAGAGACGCCCGAATGGATCCACATACACCTGGCTAACGCCTTGACCGGTGTGTTTGAAGAATCCATTTTTGGCATGCTCATGCGGGAAAGTATTGATCAGCATGAACTGGTTCATGTCCCATATCTGCAATCGAGAAATCAATCGATGAATTAATGGAACATACATATATGAGAATTATAAAGAAATAAGACTTCAATAGGGCCATATAGCTCAATCATCAGATTAGATATAAATTTTGTGAATGATTGAATGATTCTTAATTATTAAAGCCTCTCAGTCAAGTAATCTCTTGAACTTCATTCAATGAGTCAATCACCTTAATATCGCCCTCAATGGAGCCCGTGACAAAGAACTCCTCGTGCGGATCCAGCGCAATGCACTTGATGGTGCTATCGTGTGCCTGTGGACATGACATCAATTGCAATTAGTTAAGAATAGAGGAAGAAAGAGTAGGCTAGGGACTCACTTGATAGCGATGACGGAGTGTGCGCTGGCGCACGTCGAATACGCAAACGTCGCCGCGCTTACCACAGGAAATGAGCACCTGATGCTGCGGTGCAAAGACCAAACAAGATGAGCCCTGATCATGGCATGTGAAAGCTGAAAGGAGAGAGCGACAAAGAACCAACACAAGTTTAAATATATCAAACAGCCTTTGAAAGGTCGACGAGAGATTCACAACTTACCAGATACGCAGGACTTCTTGTGCGGCAGCAATGTGTCCCAAATGTTAATGTTCTTGTTCTCGGAACTTTGGCCAGCTGTGCATAGAGAAAGAGAGAAAACCATTTGAGTAAATTGGTTGTTTAATTCACAGCTAAGCCAAGGAGACTTACCGCTGGCTAACAAACTGCAAGAGCCGAGGAATACGAAATCGGAGAGCGCCTTATTGTGGCACTGATAGGTCTAGGGAGCAAGAGGAATGGAGTGTTAATACAAATATGGTTAAAAGCCCGTATATATATAGTTAGACTAACAATGAAGGATCGATTGTTTTGGGAGGCTGTGCCCGCTTGCCAGAGGCTCAGATTGCCATCGCCATCGCCGATGCCGAATTTGTTGCCCTGCTCGGAGAAGCGACAGCGCGTGACCTTGGCAAAAGTGCCAGAGGTGCGTGGACAGCAGACGGGTTGTTGATGTCCCCACTCCCAGATCTGCACAGAACCATCCTGACCGCCGGTCAAGTAGAGCGGCATCAGCGGATGGGCGCTCATGCGCTTCACATTGTCCACCTTGTGGCGCAGCACCTGACCGGAAAAAAAGAGAAGAGCAGAGATTGAGCAACGACTGAGAGTAGGGCAAGCAGGAACACTCACCATAGATGTGCCGCGGCCAGACTGTGAGGCGCTCTGCGTGCTGACACTGGCTTCGCTGAAGCCGCTGTTCGTGCCAAATGGCTGCCTGTGAATTGCAAAAGAAGGGTTTAGGATTAGTTCGGGTTTGATGGCTTGACTTGAGGCTATCGACTCACTGATCCTGCGATTGAATGATGAGAAAAGCGGAGCTATTGGTGTCCGCATCTTTGGACAGATTCATCATATCATATTCGCACTCATCCTCATACCAATTGGGCGATTCGAGTAGCAGCGATATATCGATCTCCTGGATCTCGCGCGGATTAGCAAAGGCTATCATCGATGAGCTGTTATTCTTTAAGCAGAATGTGAGTATCGATTCGTGATCCTTGTGTATGATGCGTATTTGGTCCGTATTCTCGTTAGTCGAATGCGATTGGCCTAAACAGGGATGGCGATAGAGAGAAACATGAAATAGAAAGAGACAGATAGATGAAGAGCGAAAGAGAATGAGAAAGGGTAAGCAAGTGTTAATATAAATTAGAGTTAAGCCAAATCATGCATTTAATTAAAGCTAATTTTAATATAATAATTTAATTAATACAAAAATCGGAATTTATATTTCGGATGTTTTTTTCCTTTTCATCTAACTGCCTGCCAGGTGTTAAACGCTGTTGTGAATTCAATTGACAACAAGGTGTTAATCGAGCTTCTTCTTTACAATTGCGATTATCTTATCAAGTATATTATTTGGTAATTGCCTGTAGAAGCAGTTATTTAGTTAACTCTTAACAGTTGGCCGTTAACAGAGCAACAAATCAGAGCCACTTCAAGCAGTTCAGGTGCAGTTCGCCTAAAGCAGTGCAAAAGTTATCGATTACCGGCTTATCTCCGTCTTCAAGTTGGGAGATCAAAGCACTTCCCAGAGGAAGCAAAAAATAAACAACAATCGAATACAAAAAATAATATAACTACAACGTTTTTTTGTTTCTATTTTGCTTTAATACATTTCACTGGTAAACGAAAATCACAAATAATTTAACATACAAAAAAAAAAATATAGGAAGGAATCATGGAGGAAGGTTTTGTTTGGGATACTTCTGCATAATACTTCGTAGATAACAAGTTTAAAATTAAGTAACATCTGCCACCTCAATACTAATTATTTAGAACCGAACAACAACAGCAACAACAAAAAACAAAATTATTAACAAAAACAAATGTACAGCCAGGCTGTAAATGCCTACAGCGTGCACAAAAAAAAAAATTGTAAAATTTACAAGCGACTACAACATATTAAGCTGATAAAACTGGTGCGTAAAAACTAATTAAAAATATATTATACATTGGAATGTAGAATATATATATATATATGATATATGTTATATATATATATATATATATGAATATCAATATATATAGGCAAAGATAACTACCAACTACTCTACTTGGCCCTGACTCTCTGGACCCAGGGCTGTGCGGGGGTGCTTAGTGCTTAGAGGAATTTGCAACAACAACAATTATAATAGCAACATTTTGGTACGGAATACACACCTTCGTCGGTGTCGTTATCATTGTGATGGCTGTGATGATGGCTGGTGCGCGCACTGCTCTCTGTGCTCTTGCCAAAGATGCTCTTGATGAAGACCTCCTGCGTGGGCTCCTGCCGGACCAGATAGTTCCACAGTCGCCTTATGGGGCCCGCCGCCGAACCCGATATGAACGGTGTGTTGTCCTTGTTCAGGAGCGAGCGATACTTGTGTATGGCCAGGCCATTGATGCCGCTCTCCGCATAACAGCCGGGTATATAGTTACGTGAGGGTGGGCCACGGCTAATCAAATCGTTCAATGCAAATTCCTGCCAGCGATTCAGTGTGCGTAGCACCTCATGCGACAGCGGACTTATGACGGGAAGATCTGCAAATGGAATTTTAAATTTCATTTAAAATTATATCAATAAATGGGATCCGTGTGATGCTCACCCTGCAGCTCGATGCCGGCAACCTTGACAAACTCCTGAATCTTGTGTGTGCTGAGTTTGACGAGTGCCAGGCGTAAAATGCTCCACGAATAGGACATGGGATTGGTGTGTTCGGTGTTGTCCTTGGCCTTCAGCTGACTGCGACTCACATTGACATCGTCATCATCGTCCTCCTCTTCCTCACCGTCCGATTCATGCGAGTCATCCGTGTCGTAGTCATCGCAATCTGAAAATGTTTGCATTTATTCTGTATCTTCACGAATCGAGCTTCATTGAGAACGTTACCTGTATTGGTTGGCTTCATGAGGAAGTAGGAGAGCATGGATGTCTCTGGCGGCATGAACTGTTCCCTGTACGTGGGCTTGTCCTCCTTCATATTGCTCGACGTGCTATTCTGGCTAAAGTTGCCCAGAATCTTCATATTCAGTTTCATGCGCTGCTTCGTTATCGATGTGACCGTATTCCAAACACTATTCTCATCCGATGCATCCTCGCCAGCAGCAGCCGTTGCCTGCGGTTGGGCCTGAGCCTGTACGTGGGCATGCGGCTGTGAGGCCGGCTTAATGAGCAGCTTCTTCATACCGCCGCCAAAGAGGGTCGACCAGGTGTCGTTGGTAAAGTTCTGGCCGCTTAGGCGATAGAGCAAGCGACTGTCGCAGGTGGATAGCGAGTAGATGAACAATGCCATGTAGGTGGATACGAAGGACTCGAGTAGCAGCACATTCAGCTTCGGCACATCTTCGTCCTTCTCGCGCGCCAGAAGTGCACGCAAATTGGTAACGCCCGGCCATTTGGATGGCGTGGTGCAGATGCCCGCCGGCTCATCCGTGGAATACTTGCGTCGTCTGTGGAAGGCGTTGCGACTGCCCACCAGATAGCTGCACTCGAACGACGAATTGATCTTGGCTATGTTCTCAATGCCCGGACTGGGATAGCCATTGAAGGTGGCATTGTTCACCACAAAACTCTCCGAATCGCACAGCGATTGGTAGATGCAGGAGGAGAGGGCTACGGCCAGATCGCGCAGCACAAAGATCTCGCTAAGGGCGCTCGTCTCGAGGCCCGGGAATGGCATAAGCTTAATGATGCTCTGTAGCATGTCCACTGTCTGCGACTGCAGATACTTAATGGGATCCGCAATCACTGTCTTATTGCCCGCCACGCAGGCGCTCAACAGCGGCAGAGTTGTGGGGAAAGGCAACGGGCTGAGCAGCTGCTGCTGAGTCTTCTCCTGCTGCAATTCCTGCAGCAACAGCACCAGCTCCATGCGCACCGAGGCCAATCCACCGCCGCTGGCGCCATGCAGCGAACAATAGCTGAGCAGAGTTCGCAAAAGCGTTTCATTAGCTAATGGATGAGAAGAAGAGTGAGTGGGTGAAGGATAATTAATGTATCCTGGCTATAAATAACAATGGGGATAACTCACCTTTGAGCCAACGCTTGCGCTTGGCGGCCCTCATCACTTTGGCCTCAAAGTCCTGCTTATCCTGCATGAGTATCTCGTGCAGTGTCGGTCGCTCTGTGCACGGATAGATGCTGGCATTGATGTCCTTATCCTTGGTATCGTTGGCATCCACATCACTCACATCATTGACCTGGTCGGAGCTGCAATAGTTGCACAACTGTTTCAGGGCCTCCACCTCGCGCTCTAGCCACATGTACAGTTGATAGCGCAGTTGCCCGCCGTCCACCTCGAATCCGGTCGCCAGCGTCGACAGCTCCTCCATTAGGATCTTCAGGCAGGCCACAAACTTCAGCTGCTGTGCCATGATATCCATTTTGCAACCATTTGACCTGTTAGTATTGCCCGGCTGTGGTGTCGCTACCTCTCGATCATCGTTGTCGTCATTAGTCGCTGCTGCTGCCACTTCGCCATCCCCATCGTCATCGTTCTCATCCTCGTCCTCGTCGTCCCACTTGATCTCGAACTTGGTCTCCACTACGCTGCTCACTGGAGCACCCCAATCGAATTGATCCGCATTGGCCGACGTCTGCCACTGATCCATAATGCCCGAGTTGATGAGCTCATCCTTGGCACCCACCTGCTCTGCAGTGTCCGCGACGCTGCAATTGCTCGAGGCCGGGGCTCCGTCGTTGTCGCTAATCTTCATGGGCAGCTTGTTCAGCACCTCCAATGCCAGGGCCGGACAGCCAGACTTGAAGTGTCCGTGGGCTGTCGTAAAGTACAACTGACGCTCAATTGCCGTAATTGAATCCTCCAGCTGCAGCTGCTTATCGCTGGCCACTGGCCTGGAGCTCGCCTCGCCGGCATAGCTGAAGCCCGAGAGCACCACGTGTGCGATGCGTTTCTCCTGAGCCGAAATGGCAATGTTCTGCCGGATGAGCAGCGGATGGGTGCGCAAATAGATGTAGAAATTGAAGACATTCGGATTGGTGGCATGCGGTGACTCCGGACGCAATAGATCCTCCTCTCGATAGCTGCTGTGCAGACTGCCCACGCCATTGAGCAGCAGGGTGTTGAGGCTCTCCTGATACTTCTTCAGGTTCCAGTATGTCATGGAGCGCAAGAAGGGATCGGGATGAGCACGCGTCAAATCACATCGTCCAGTCTCCACGTCCGTGCCGAGGACGTGCTCATTGAGCAGCTTGTGATAGTAACAGCCCTCGGTGTCGCCCTCATATAGCCGTGCAATGATCAAGGCCAGCTGGAAATCCTCCAGCTTATTCATGCACACCTCGATCGCATCATTCAGGGAGTTGGCCAGCAGGAAGAAGGCAACAGCATGCTCGAATCTCTGCTTGCCCAGCAGCACAAAAGCATTCTTCAAGGCAGCCTTACGCCAGCGATCCTCGGCAAAGTTGTTGCCAAAGAAAGTGGTCATCTTCTCATCGCGCTTGGAGCGGAACAGACCCCATACTAGCGACTTCTTCTTCATGGCCAAATAGTAGATGGCTGCATCCAGTGGCTCCTGCTTCTGTTGGTACGCACACTTGGCCAACTTCTCGACGCAACGCCGCAGCGTATTGATGTTCTTCAGCCAGTAGCCGACGCCCAGGTCGCGTAACGTGGCCCAGCGTAGATCGCCCTTGGTGTAGCTGGGTATCAGATGCAATAGCTCCTCCTCGCTCTCGGAGTGATAGGCCCACACGATGTTCGCTGTGCCGACGCCCTGGCGCTGGAACTGCGCTCGCTGCTGCAGCGGCAGGCAGCGCAGCAAATACGTGAAGTGCTTCATGGCGAGGAGGAAGCGCAGACCGCAATCGTCCAGCGATTCGGTGGCCTGCTCCTTGATGCCACTGATGCCAGCACCGCTGTTAATCTGACTCTGATTCTTGCCCAGGTCAGCGGCAAACTTGTCCGAGAAGTCTGTGTTGCACGTGGCCACGGTATCGGCCAGCGCCAGCAGATGCATCTGATCCAGCGAGGACAGACCTGGCAAATGGGTGTGGGTCAACAGACGCGACAATAGTTGGCCCTGACGTGGCCCGAAATGGGAGATGGAGTGTTTGTCGGGCAGCGAGAGGCGACGCTCCTGACGCTTCTGCTCGCCATCGCACAGCAACTCGTCCAGGTTATCGTCCGAGTTGTGCATGTCGAAAAGCTCATCGTAATCCTTGTCCCCATCCGCCGCATTTGTCGGCTTGCCCGGCTGCTCACGATCGGCATTCAACAGCACCCACAGCGGCAGAGGTGGTATGGAATTGATTTCCGCATAGTCGAGCATCAGTTCCTCCGGTATTTGTGTGGTGCTGCCGCGATGCTCCGCTTGAATGTTACTCGTGTCTGCCGTGTAGCTAATGCTTAGGGTGCGTGAGCGTGACCAACTACGCTGCCTGCCACCAGCACCGCCGCCACCACCGCCCGGACCACCACCACCGGCTCCGCCGCTCAGGCTACCGTCGTCGTCATTGGGTAATCCATTGGCTGCACCGCTGCTGCCGCTGCCGCTCATGCAGCGCACCAGATGGGCCAGAATAGCCTTCACCCAGCGAATCTTGCCGCAGTTGAGCAACTCCATCAGCTGCTTGGGATGGTATTGCGGCAGCACGGGGCACGCAATTCGCGAGGCTTGGACAGTCCAAAGTCTGTCATATAATCATCATTGGGCGGCGCGTCGCCAGCAAAGCCACCGCCTACTACGCCTGCCCCATCCTGGCCATGTCCATTCATATTCGCCATGCTGCTATTAGCGGCGAGACGGCGCTGCGACAGTAGCTGCAAATTCGCCGTGCTCACTTTGCTGATCAGCGGCATCGAGGCAACGTTCTTCAGTCGCATCTGCGTCGACTCGTTGGCCAGGGAGCGCAAATCCTCATCGCGCAGGTTACGCGTGTCGGTCATATCGTCCATGCCGGCTGCTGCTGCTGCTGCCGCTGCCGCTGCCGCTGCTGACATGAAGTGGGCACCGTAGTGTGGCTTCCATTGTGAATAAACGTGCATCTCTGAGTCCATGGCCACGACGAGAATTCCGTCGCGCACCCATGAGATCTGCATGGGCAGCGGCGGCAGACCATCGGCTGTCTGTAGATCAATCTGACGCAGTTTCATCCAACGTATTTCATCAACAAAGTTCGGCTGGGCCAGGGAGCTCGCCTTGCGCAATATCGGCCGATTCACGGAGCGCGATTCCTTCATGGCTTTGATGTTCGCTTGGGCAATATCTGAGCTAACTGGCGTATACAACAGGATCTTGCTGCCCACCGCCACGGTCAGAATGTGTGAGCCATCCTCCTTGGACACCCAATCCAGTTGCACCAAGTGCTTCTGGGTCAGCGGACAGGTATTACCGTTCTCGGCAATGCTCTTTCTCAAGGACTGCAACGTGCTGAAGCTGGGCACGGTGAGCAGTCCCACGGCAGCCGATTGCTTGGATGTGGCCAGCTCCGGGGTGGTCTCTCCGCTGCGAGGCGAACGACTCTCCTGGTCGTGGGCAAAGGTGTGCAGCACCTGGTTGAGGCGCTGCTTTTTGGCCAGCAGGCGACTGTCGTGCAGATAGCTCAGGTCAATGCCATGGCCAATATTGATACGCGGCAAGTGGACGTTCTTCAGGTGAATCGTGTCCTCCAGCACCCACTCGCTGCCGCCGCTGCTCTCGCACTCGTAGATGGCCACACAGAGGTTGACGTAGCGCGAATCCGGATCGCCGCGATTGGGCCGAGTGAAGCTCTTGCCGTATTTGTAGGCGCAGGCAATGCGGCCGGAGTAGGCGGCGCTAATGTTCAGTGGCTGGCCAGGTATCTCAATGGCCGACTGCTGGATGCGGCTAAACATCTTCCACTCGGACCAGTGGTAGGCATCGCTGCCAGCGGGCTCGCACTTCCAGAACCGCGAAATTGAGTCCGAGCAGGCGGTCACAATGATGTACGGCGCAAAGCAAGCCGGGTAAATGCTTGAGCTGCTCAAGTGCCCGGCAGCTGGGGAGGCATGAATGACATCCACACCCTCGGGCAATGGTAGCTCCTGGGTGCAGACCTTCTTTGTAGTGATCGAAATGTGCGGCGCCTCCACATGCGGTCCAAAGTGCTCGGCACCTGTTAAAGTCTCTGCGCCCTGTGACATGCGTCGTGCCTGTCCCGTATTCGGATCCGCATCGTCCGGTTCCTGGGTCAAGTTACTGTCCGGCACATACATAGCCGTCTCCGAGAGGAACGAGTTTTGCTGCTTGGAGCTGATGACAATGCGCCACATGTGAATCGTACTGCCGCGCAGCGTCTTCTCAATGTTCACAATGTAGAAGGGCTCCTCGAAGTCCACGTTGCGCTGCAGATCGACAATGGCATCCATGTCCGATTCGAGCAGCGCGCTCATCCTCGGCTCCTCCAGGTCGTGCATGTCCGGTGGGGACGTACGCTGTCCGCCCGTAATCAGCTGTGCTTGGAATACGTGCAGAAATTGTGTATTCTGCCAGTCGTGCTTGGCATCCGATATGGCATCCAGTTGCAGGATGCAGCCCGGACGAGCTGTTGATTGCTGCGAGACGACCTTCAGCTTGTCGTGCAGCGCCGAGCGTTGCGCCTTCAGCGTGGACGAGGCATTCGAGATCATCGAGGAGAGCGAATGGGATTTGTGCAACGTGTTTAGATTCTCCGAGCACGAGATCTCCGCCAGAAGGGTGCGTGCATCAATGACGGCTTGATAGACGCGCAAGTTCTCACCATCGCTGGCCACAAAGCAAGCCGACGGTGAATTGCTGTAGCTGCCCAGGGTGGTGCTCGGGCAATAGGGTGGGTATCCAAGCCACATTGCTGAAGGCGGATATCTCTGGTGAATTGATGCGGGCCAATTCGCTCACGCCGCCCGAGTGGCACAGCGGACCCACCGAATCCACACGCCACAAGATCAATTCCGAACAGAAACCTGTCGGCGTAAATATATCTTTGTCTCCGCTGGGCGTGCTAGCCCCCGAGCCACCGCCACCGCCAAGGCCGGCCGCAGCGGCAGACGAGGTAGCTCCACTGCCACCAGCGAGTGGATGCTCGAAGGGCGACATCGGAGACTTGGCCTCCGAGTCGGACAGATTGTGATGCGAGGTGGAAACGAGCAGCGGCAACACCGGGTGGCAGGTGATGTCATTCACGCGGAAGCGATGTCCCGAGGCGCGACTGACATGGCCGATGCTTAATACTTGAGTGAACTTTGTCTTAAAGGCGAACGTTAGCTGCCACAGGTTGAGTGTGCCGTTCGAGTGCTTTGTCACCATTGACACCGATGGCGACACATTCAGGGGCAGCGCCGAGCCGACGGCTGCAGCAGCACCTGCTGAATCTTGCGAGGTGCTGCTTCCTGCAGCGCCTGCAGCGCTGCGTTCCCCACCATCTTCTGCCTGACCGGCGGCAGCAGCATCATCGTCGTCGTCATCGTCCTGCTGCTCTTGATCCTGGTCCTCGTCGTGCTCGTCATGCTTGTCAAACTGCTGATTGGAGTTCTGATCGCTGCGCAACGAGTTCTGATCGCTGCCGCCCTTGTGGAACTCATCCTTGCTGCGCACATTGTTGGCGATGTCCCGGAAGGCCAGCGGATGGGTGCCCGTATTAAAGAGACTGACCGTGGTGGACATGGACATGGCGTCGCCCAGTGGAAAGGCCGATGGTATGCGTGTCGAGAATGACACCTGAGCCTGCCTGTACGACCCGGGGTAGTAGTCGTCGAGCCACTCTATGACCCAGATCAAATAGCTACCATCGACTGGATGGATGGCAAAGAGCAAGTCCGGGCTCTGATGCCAGTCCCGCAGCAGGCACTCAATCTTATTGTCCAGCGAATCAGACAGCTGTGGCGTCTGATTATGTTGGTCCTGGTTCAAGGAGTTCTGCGATGTTGTATTCGACATGGAATTCAAATGCATGCCAGCGCCAGTTGCAGCCGTGTGCTGCGAATACTTGCTGTACTCCTCACCGCTGTCGTCCACCGAGACGGACTTGGAGTTGCGCATGAACTTCTTGTGCGACTGTTGGGCATCATCGGGCAGATCGACGCCCGAGGAGGCGGCAGCACCAGCTGTGTGACTGCCACCTACATGAAGACCATTCTCTTCGTCGATGACTTTCTTGGTTAGCTCCTGGAGTATGGCCTCCGCTTGGAGCGTGAAATGCATCTCCTTGTTGTTCAGCCAGTGCAAGATGAAGACATTCTGATTGGCCGGATCGGAGGTTTGCATAGACGGCACCAGCGGTATATCTGTCTCGGCATTTATCGATGCCGCCAAATGGAAATGCATGCCGGGTGTTACGCCAGATCCCTGAAACCCATACGAATGGAAGTCGTGCACGCTGCACGATGAGGGCAACGATGGTATCGGACCTTGATAGTTGCTAAAGCTGGCCGGTGAGCTACCCATGACAGCGGCGGCACCGCTACCAGCACCACCGCCACCACCAGCACCGCCCACGCCGCTTCCCGAGCTGCCTGGCAGCGAGCCAATGCCATGGCCGCCCACAATAGCAGAAGCATTAGCGCCCGCCTTCATGTGGCGACGCAAGTGGAAACAGGTCTTCATGTGCTTCAAACGCTGCATGAATCGATGCTTGTGCCGATGCGTGCGAAACTTGGGATTCTGCGAGGCGAGCGGATCGAACTGTGTCATATTGACCATGCCATCATCTGGCAGCACCGTCTCAATCCAAATGCGACAAATGTTATCCAGGCACGACGTGACCAACATATTGGCCACCGAGCCCTTGGGCATATACTTGCTCGTCTTTCTCCATACAATGTTCGAGACGGCGCGCGGATGTGCGATATACACATATGTGAAATTTAAATCTCCAGCTGAAATTGCTCCTCCAGAGCCCGAGGCGACATCGTGCGGAGCTTTGGCTGGGAACAGCACCTGCTTATTCTCGTACCAGATCTTGACTAGACGATCGTTGCGGCCGCAGGTGGCAAACAAAGTGCCATCGGGACTAAATGCCATATGGTAAATGGGTATGGCCGTCTGGCAGGACCATATGTTCTCCCACGTGGATACATCATCCGCTTGAGAATTAGACGATTGCTTGGTCTCCTTGCTCTCGCCAATCTCAAATTTAACGCCTGCCACAGCAAAAAGAGAAACTTTTAATTACATTTCTTTAAAAGGGTTATTCAGATTCTCCACTTACCCGTGTGCTCCTCCTCTTGCTGGTGTGTGGGCGACTTGCTCTTCCAGAGCTGTATATTCGTGCCACCTGTTAGAAGACGTGTGCCCTCCAAGTTCCACGACAATGTCACCACATTCGAATGGCTGGTAAACGAACCCGTCTGCACCCATCTAAAGTATTGTTGAAACAACTCTCAATCAGCATCAATCAAGATTGACTTCGTGCCATTTCTGTACTCACCTGTAGTCGAGAAAGTGTGTATTATGTTTGCTCGACTCAATCACTGGCGTCGGCTCAAAAATGCAAATCTTATTCTCATAGGCAGCCGCTATCTTGCCCGTATCGGTGCTACAGTCAAGAGCCGATATCTTCACATAGCCATGATTGGCGCCCGGTATAATCTGGACGCGTTCGAAAGTGCTCGCTAGAATGACCACATTGCAGCCGGCGGCATAAGCCTGTTAAAGAAACAAATGAAAGGAACGTTTAATCATTCATATTGACTTTTATATATAGATTATATTAAGCAATCTTTAATATATTGTGATTGACTAATTCATCAATCATCATATACATACTTCAGAATTGCATATAACTAACTGACTAGACTTGACCAGATACATGTTCACATCATACATAAGATGAGCTCTTCAATCGGTTGTTGCATGTAAACATGTGTGCATAATACTTAGGCTGATTGATGAATTGATTGACAGTGTCTACATCAAATAATCATATTATATAATCATGTCATACTTCATTTGATATCATAAATATAATTAATGTATAATAAAAATATTCTGCTGATTGGTTAATTGATTGACTGAATGATTGGGTGACTGTGTGCACAAAATTGATGTGCTTGACTGATATTTAGATCATCAATAAGTCATTTTACGCTCATGCACAATTGAAATGATTGATATCTTACTAATATATAATAGATTATATATTGACTGATTGACGCTTCGATCAATATACGTATATAGAGTAATATTTGTGACTAACTAATCGATTTGAAATAACAAAATAAATCAGTTGTTGCCGATTGATGATTGATTAATCGATTGACCAACTGTTTGGACAATTTCTGATTAGATTATTGCTTGGAAATAATAAATCTGTTTTACTTTTTTAATTCATGAAAAACAAGTCTGATTAACCGAGTGGACAGACTTAACTGATTGATAGAAAGAACATATGTGCCCTGATTTATAGCGAGTTTAAAACAGAAATTTGCAGAAATGACTCAAAATCGAAATGGAGGAAAAGCTAAAACCATATTGCAAACCCACTTACGCTTTGTTATAAAAACAGAGCTGTCTAGAAATTTATGGGCACTTAAATGAATCAAATAAACAGCAAATTTGATGACAAATTCTTGTAGGAAAGCAAATGTCACGTGCTAAGCACATAATAGAAAATATAATATGCATCATTTACCATATCTATAGATTGATTATAAAGATAACGCACGATTAGATGTGTGTATACACAGTGAAGCAGGAGCAGGAGGCAAACGAAAAGAAGGTAGTGGAAGGGGTAGGAGAATGGGAAGGGGAAGGTCGATGATGTTTAGCAAGTGACCACGGGGAACCAACATTGAACTGTGACTCAGAACTGGGGCAAGGCTATTGCAAAGAAAGTGCCATCAAGTGATGTAATACATATATAAGCCATAGAGATATAATATAGAGATATATAGATATGGTAACAGGTACGACATATGTGATACCCATTAAACTATAATAATTGAGACAATAAATGGCTATGACCAAAAATAAGAACAAAGACAAAAATGAAGAATTCATTTGAGTGATGCAAATTAAAATTGAAATTCCGGCACAAGCTAATTTAGACCAATTTGGTTTCATACCGGATTGTACAGGAAAGGTTTCGCTTTTCGATATCATAAAACAAAAAAAAAAAGTTAAATTAAATCGTTGCCCTTGTATATGAATCGCTTAACTTTCGGACAACAGCAGCTATGTTCGTTGCCTTATCTCGCTTGCTTTCTTTCTAATTTTTGATATATACATTTATATAATTTTTTTTTTAGTTGGGTTTAGTTTTAGTTGTTTTCCCCTAGCACCGCTGCTGATATGTATGTACATATGTGTTTCATTATCTTAAGTAGGAGCCAAAGCAAGATATGGCTGCGGATATTTTCTTGCGTCAAGGCCAGCAAGGCTCAATGCTATATGAGTTGTGCTGCCCAGCGCCAGATGGCGCCACAGTATTCACACGTATGTATGTACATATGTACGTGGGTATGTGTGTGTGTTTGTGTCTGCCCATTTTTCAAGTTCAGCTATGCCTCTTCTTATTTCTTTATATTAATAGTTGTTGCACAAAAACACACACACACACACACACACACACACACACACACACACACACACACACACACACACACACACACACACACATGAATATTATAAAAATACAATTGAAATGATGGCATTTACATACATTTTTAAATGAATGGGTGGCAATGTCAACAGCAGCAGCAGCAGCGGCGGCGGCTCGCAGCTCATTACAGAATATAATGCAGATGTGTACACACTGTGTGCACACACACATACACACATACACAGAGTCATGTGCAGCTGTTGGCATTTTCAAATTAATTTTTTTTTTTTTTTTTCGCAAAAACAATAAATAATATGAATAAGAATAGTTTGTGCGGGCGGAAGGGATAAGTCATTTCTACATATTTATTATTTAACTATTCGAGTTAATTATGCTTGTGACTTCAAAATTACAAAAACAAAATAGTGGCGAAGAGAGGAAAACAGATCTCGGGTGCTAGCGGTAAACAAATAAGCGCAAACAGCGCGTGTGTATGGGTGGAAGGGGTTACCGTTAGTAATTAATATTTGATATATATGTATGTATGTATGTTTGTACGTCCATAACACATACATACATACGGACATACGGACACACACACACATACAATCATAAAAATAAACGACTCCAGCTACAGTCGCCACATTATAAATGCGTGCTCACGACAAAACACACAAAATAATAATAATAATAAAAAAAAATATACGAAAAGCAAAAAACTATAAACGAAAAACGAATTTTTGCAGCATTTTATGGGCCGTGTATAATTTATTTGTTATTGACGTTTTGATTGTCTGACAACATTTAGCGAGGATTGCATTTGCAGGCTGCAGGGCAGCACACACACACACACATATAGGCACCCACACATATACATTTATATGTGTGGAGATGTGCCTAGTTGTTTGTATGTTTATCGAATTTAGGGCATCAAAGGCCATTTGACCAATCGAATTTTACATATACATACATATATACACATGTATATACATATGTACGCACAAGCTGCGTGTGCATGCCTGCAAGTGTGCGTGTGCGTGTGCGTGTGCGTGTGTGTATGGCTATGGGGTTGTGTGCATGAGTGCGTAAGGCAACGTGAGAGGCTTGTTTACAGCCAAAGCACTTGACCTTTAAATGTAATTAAAAGCCAGAAAACATGTTAATACATTGATTTCAAATTGGAATACCGTGAAAAATTGTTTATTTGCAGCATTTATCGAAACAGAATGGAAAAAAAAAAAAACCATACACACGCAAACATTCAGCGACGACAACAACAACAAGAACGACAACAGCTGAAACAGTTAACAGTTGTTATCGAATTTACACGAAATGAAAAAACATTTGCTTTGGATTTAATTGACCACAGCCAGACAGAAAAACAGACGGGCGGACGGATGGCGACAACCAGTGACAGCCAAGCATCACTTTTATTTATATGTACCCGTCGCACAATGGCACGCACACAGCGTGTGTATAGAAGCGTACATGTGTAAATAAAAACATTAAAATCCCCTTTGGGCCGATTGGAATTGGATATTCCAATTGGAAATCGCTAAACGGCAGTCGAGTTGGAAAATATGGTACATACAATAGTTGTACCCTTAAGTACCTAACGACAAGTAGACACACACATACAAATATATATACATTTTTGTATATAGATGTGTATATATATACTACATATGACTGTCGCGCACGTACATACATATGTAGGTGTTTGCATATACATATATATAAATTTATGTTTATGTGTGTGTGTGTGTTTGCAGGTTGTACAATATGATGGATGCGTGATAAAAACGAAAACGAACAGCAAAAAAAAAAAAAAAAAATTAAAAAAAAACTTGGTAATCGTAATCGCTCGTATTCTTACTGTAAATGGTATGCCTTCCACGGAGCCAATTGCGAAGCACCGGTCACCCGCATTGCAGGCACCGCTCAATATTTGATGACAATTCATTATTTGTTACAATTGGATATCACATCACAGCGCACAAAGTAATATTCTTGGTTCTTTGGTTTGGTTACTAGCACGATTTTTTCTTTGTAAAACGACAACAAAGTGATGAGTGACATTACATAAAAATGTAGGCCAAATAGTGATGGACGCTATCGACTAGTGCTATCGAACGGTGTTAATGTCTAACTGTCGTATCGATACGCTCACAACAAGGTTTGAGGTTCTAAACAAAATACCTTATCGATATCAAACATATGCCTGCTTATTTGACACATTATGCTATCGATATATCGCTATATCGCAATATCGCCGAATAATTTGCAACACTGCATCCAATAATCTAAACGCCGTGTATGGTTTGACTGCTTGCATGGACTTAAAAGTTGTAAAATCATAATCGTTGGTTCTGTGTTAGTTCGGCATATAATTAAATAGCAAAATGGCCGCTGGTCCAATTGCTGAACGTAACCAAGGTAAGCAATAGCTATACGTACATATTAACTTGCAATACTTAAACGTTTTCGTAAACCTCCAAATTAGATGCCACCATTTATGCCGGTGGCCTGGACGACAAAGTTTCGGAGACATTGCTGTGGGAACTGTTCGTCCAAGCCGGTCCAGTTGGTAAGTTACATTGTATATGCCAGTATTTCCTTATGCTGTAACTGTTGTCTCTTGCAGTCAACGTGCACATGCCCAAGGATCGCGTCACACAAATGCATCAGGGATACGGATTTGTTGAGTTCCTAAGCGAAGAGGACGCCGACTATGCGATCAAAATCATGAACATGATAAAGCTGTATGGCAAGCCTATACGCGTCAACAAGGCATCAGCACATCAAAAGAATCTCGACGTTGGCGCCAACATATTCATTGGCAATCTGGACGTCGAGGTGGATGAGAAGCTGCTCTACGATACCTTCTCCGCATTTGGAGTCATTCTGCAAACCCCAAAGATTATGCGTGACCCAGAGACGGGTAAATCCAAAGGCTTCGCCTTCATCAACTTTGCCAGCTTCGAGGCTAGCGATGCTGCCATGGACGCCATGAATGGACAATATCTGTGCAATCGTCCCATCTCTGTTTCATATGCCTTCAAAAAGGATCACAAGGGCGAACGTCACGGATCGGCAGCTGAACGTTTGCTGGCCGCACAAAATCCCTCGGCGCATGCGGATCGTCCACATCAACTGTTCGCCGATGCGCCCGTACAGAGTATGATGTCAGTTATGCCTGGTCAGATGATGCCGCCACCGATGATGGCACCGCCGCCACCAGTGGTGCCCGTCTCGGCCACCAACATGGGCATGATAGCTCCACCGCCCCCGGTGCCGCAGCCAACACCGTTTCCAGCTACCATACCACCGCCACCGCTGCCACCCATGGGCGGTGGGCAGCCGCCGCTACCTCCCTCCATGGGCATACCGCCGCCGCCACGCATGCTCCAGCCACCAAATGCTTGGGGACCACCTGGCATGCCAGCACCGCCGCCACGTCCACCGCCAACAAATTGGCGTCCGCCGCCCGTACCCTTTGCGCCGGCCCAGTTCTCTCGTCCCTATCAACCGGATGGCTACCAGTACTAAGTCAACCAACTATTGTATAGCATTAGTTCTTAGTTATACAATTATTTAGACGACACAATAAAAACGACAACAAATTTTTATACTAACACCGAAAAACCGAGATCTTTTATGATCTTTTGCTGATATAAGTGAAAGAAGCGAGAGAGAGAGAGGATGAGAGGGGAGACCAAGAATCAAAGAGAGAAAGATCTATGCAATTAACATATATATCTATATATAGAGAAGCTTAAAGATATATTACAGTCTATACAGTTCAGCGAGAGAGAGAGAGAGAGATAGATAGAGAGAGTGAGAGTTTTACACCACATAACTCATCATATAAACACAATTTGTAATTTTTTCTTGTCTTTTTTTATGATTTATTTTATTCGTAACATTTTAAATAAAGAACAAACGATTTAACCAATATCCGAAACTTGGAAGATCACAGCTGAACTGCTGATCGGTTCGGATCGAATCATGTAGTACAACATTTATAATATCGATTTACTATATCCAAATAGCACATACAACATTTATAGCATTAATAATATAATATCTCATTTTTTCTGTTTTTTTTTTCTCCTTCATTTTCATTTTTTTTTTTTTAATATTGTCACCGAAAAATGTTCACAAGTTTTTTGTTTACTCAAAATATTTGTCCAAAAAGTTATTTCAAAATTATCTAAATACAATTAGTAATAAATTAACATTTATAAATAAATTGTTTTATATATATATATTTGGATAATGCAAAAAGCGATGCAAATGCCAAATGCAAATATTTATGGAACAGCGCAAAAAACGATTTCGATTTGGAACAGATGCGTATATACGTGTGTATACATATATATATATATATCGGAATTATATATATATGCATATATGTATTTACATTTGCCTTAATTATAATTAAATCAGCATTAGCGAATTTCATTAGCTAACTATAACATTGGATCGAACAGATCCTGCATACAATTAAATATTTAATTATACATATATCAAGAAATATACATATATATTTATATATAGATAAACTTTAGACCGTTGTCTGCACGTTCTGCACGGCCTTGGAGAGCTCCACCTTGGAAGGTATTAAATAAAATGCGGGCGTCATCGTCTCACCGCAAGGACACTGGCAAGCTGCAAGGACAAAGAGATAAATCAGTCAATCAAGCCTTAGATTATTGCATATAAGAGTTTTCTCTGCACAGATGAAGACACAAATTATAAGACCTCATATACACATATAAGAGTAGGAGTAGAAGGTACGAGTCTAAGGTGTATAACTTAAATTATACTCCTTATACTCATACCTTATATCTTTTGCTGCGACTCTTATACTCCTACGTCTTAAATATTAGTATAAGAGTCGATTGGCAATCATTGCTATGAGATATAATATAAGAGAAATCTATTCTAAAAGCTGCACAAGCTATATATATGTATATATGAGTATAAGAACAAACTCTGCTCTCATTCAGTCAGCTAAGCTTAGTATAAGAGCTATATCTTCCACATATAGATAGTGAAATTATAAGAGTTGCTGCACTCACCATTCACCCAGCTAAAGTTGCCAATCTTCTGCTCACACTTGGGACAGTGGAGTCGACCCTGGGTGTTGAGCATGATGCGATGCATCCAGGCGATGGGCTCCACAAATAGCAAGCTGCGACAATTGTTGCTGGAGCCGGCAACAGCGGAGGCGGCAGCGGCGGCGGTGACGAGATTATCGTGACTGGGCGAACCGAGCGAAGCTTTGCGTATGCGATCCGCCAGCTGATCGAGCAGACGTGGCTCTGAGCCCGATCCAGTGGCGCCGCCAAGCTTTTGCTGTTGTTGTTGTTCTTGCTCCGGTTCCTGGTCCTGTTCGTGATGTGGCTGTTGTTGTCGCAGGCCACGTGGCCGATGCTCCAGCACATGTGACTTGGAAGCGAGCACGCGTCGACAGCGACGACAGCGAAAAACAATTGGTTCGGGATTTTCGCGTGTGATATCCGGATCTGGACGCACCACATTATGGAAGCTCTGTGGCAAGATCTTGGCCTTGCGCATTTGTTCGCCAGCGAGACGCAAGCGATGTATCTTATAGCGCTGATAATTGGGATCGATTTTATAGCCCATGCGACGGAATAGCTTCAGCTGTGCCACAAAGCCCGCATTGGGCTGCACAAAGCGACGCTTGGCCAGCACCAGCTCATACGCTGACTGATAGTCCAGGCCATGACGCTTCATTATGTATGCAATCACGGCCGACGAGCTGCGACTGACGCCAAAGTAGCTAAGGAATACAAGCATATATATATATATATATATTCATATAAGGCAGTTCATATAGATCTATATAGCTGTTTTCCATACCAGTGAACGAGCACATTGTGCTGCTGCTCCAGGGTATCGGATATGAACTGCACGCATGCCTCCAGATGCTGCAAGATATCCTCGCGCGGCATGTCCGAAACTGCAATGAATCAATGAGTACAATGAATGCTTCCATAGGGTATATCTGACTGCCACACATACTCTGCACGTATTTGGTTGTCAGGAAGCTCGCCTCCACAATATGCTGCGGCAGCGGCACCGAGTCCAGCGTCAAGATGTGTGTTATCTTAAAGGACTTGAGCGTCTCCATGTGCGTAGCTGCTGTCAAGTTACCTGCAATATGAATATGCAAATATATAGATACATGTGTGCATATATGGATATGTATGCAGCTGGTCAACTTACCCAGAAACAGACCCGTTTCGATCTCATCTATGCTAACGGGTCCGCCATTGAAGTCTTGGCGCGTCAATGTGCCACAATCCTGTCGCTTGCCACGCGCTGTCGTCGCGGACTCCATGCTGCACGCTCAAGGACGAGCAACGGGCAACGGGCAACGAGCTACGAAAAACAGCAACTGTTGCGCTTAACGGTTGCGAAATGTCGCTCACTCTGTTGCCAGTGACAGCTGCATCTGAATTGTGACAGTTATTTGTCCTTCTTGTTGCACTAATCACTGCTCCACGTTTAATGGCAGCTCCCCACACGCCGCGCCCGCAGCAATTGAATTGGCATTGCGCTGTTGCTGCCTTCTGCTTTTGCTGCTGCTGCTTCTGCTTCGGCTCGTGAAGCGCAAAAATTCATGCTGCCCTGATCCGCAGCGTAACGAGGGCCACCAGATAGCGCCAATTTATGCGCAACTTTTTTGGCGCGCACTGCGCATGACGTCACAAACACATACAAGAGCCGGGGACATATAAATAATTAAATATGAATGATAATATCGATAAGAATAGTATACAAATCTACAAATAGCGCCTAATAAGTTTTCAAAATTTGCCACATTAACATTTTTAATTGCAATACATTGTAGCTGGGGCGTCATACAGATGAATGACATGCAATAGACCTGTATAACGCAATACCATGTGTTCGTATTTTAGTATACAGTGAGATATCGATAAAAAAAAAAAAAAAAAAAGAGATAGAGTATTAGACGGCTCTAAAAGAATGTCTAGTTGGAATATCCGAAAAAGCTAAACTCTAAGGAAGCTAGCCATTAAATGGCTAAAGCATCAGAACATTTTTATTTCAGTTTTAATGTACTGGCAAATTTAGTACAAATGACAAAATACATAAACAAAGTAGTTCGTAGTAGTAGTTCAATCGTTTGCATTGCCTTACATTTGATCAAAAACATTTTTTCTAAAATTTATAAAATATTCATATTTTAGTATAGCTATTAATTTAAGCGTATATAACCAGCTTGAAGCCAAACGGTAAGCACTGATATACACTATCGATAACAGACAATGTGTTCACCGTGGATAATCGATAAGCAATTAACAATAAACTAATATACATAGACAGCATTGGATTATATAGAAAATAGATCAAATTAGATAGATATCTTTATTAAAAATGACTACCCTACGACCGTTTACCTGTGATGACCTCTTCAAATACAATAATGTGTAAGTAAATTGCACGTATGTATATCATATGGTACAAATTGAGATAGTCTATTTCAGAAATTTCGATCCATTGACTGAAACATATGGACTCTCATTTTATACACAATATTTGGCCAAATGGCCTGAATACTTTCAACTAGCTGAATCGCCCAGCGGTCACATAATGGGCTACAGTAAGTATACGATGATATGTGGCGATATCAATAACTTACATATATGTATATCCAAATGTTTTACAGTTATGGGCAAGGTTGAGGGTCATATGGACAATTGGCATGGACATGTAACGGCCCTAACCGTTTCGCCCGATTACCGAAGATTAGGCCTGGCCGGTCTATTAATGAACTTCCTAGAGGATATATCGGAGAAGTATTTACCTATAAATATATACGTAAAATATATATAAATATTTTAGTATTTTGCAGAAAACGCGCCTACTTCGTGGATCTGTTCGTCCGCAAAAGCAATAAAGTGGCCATAAATATGTATAAAAATCTGGGCTATATTATATACCGTACGATATTAGAGTATTACTCGGGTGACCAGGATGAGGATGCGTATGGCAAGTCCATTTAATTCAAATAATTGAATAATCAATTACTTGATCGATTGATTTGATTTGATATTATTGCTTGCAGATATGCGAAAGGCGCTGTCGCGAGATGTGAATAAAAAATCGGTTATACCGTATACGCAACCTGTACGATTGGAAGATATAGATATGAATTGATATCCACCCAATACTGCCCGCATTCGCATTTATGTTTAACTATGATACTGATTCACCAATCAAATAGCATTTCGCATACAAATTTCTAGTTCAACAACGACAACAAATTGAATAGCAAACAAATTGTATCTAATCTGGAGTTATAAGTCCCCACAAAACAATATGCTAACTTTCTCTCTCAAAAAACAACAACAACAACAAAATTGCAATGAAACCCCAAAATTCGATGCACCCAAAAAATTCCTAGTTTGATTGCAAGCGATCTTGTAATCCATAATCTTGTTAATAATACTTTTTCAAACGCATACATATATAAATAATTCTACATGATTTTGTTATCAGTAAATAAGACTTCTTAACGCCGATTCTATAACTATTACAAAACGAATGTACTCACTGAAACTTCAAGGTAAATAATACGGTTTGTCCTTTACAAATTGTAGCTAACCTTATATATATATATATCATATATTCTCTCATATCTCATGTATTCCAATAATCGCATTTATGCAAACTTTCTGTCAATCCATCAATTTTTTCAGATGACAATGCGTGAGTTGCGCCACCAAATGCGGCACGAGGCCAAATGCCAATAACGGTACATTTTCGCCATCTACAACAGAAAGGAAGCCAATTATTATTGCTTTTTTTTTGTTTTTTTTTTAACAATTTTCTTAATATTTTTTTTGTTGTCAACATCAATTTTTTAGGTAAAATTTTTTTTAAATTCTTAGTTGTTTAAATATACCGTATATACATATATGTATTAATAATTATATGTATATATGTATGTATACAGTATGCAAAATTAATAAAAGTCTAGAAATAAACAAATAAAATTGATTTTTCTTTTCCCTTTCGCTGATTGCCTGTCTCGCTCTAACAAATTGCCATCAGACAAGCCCTTCGATTCCCAGGCAATTAGTATTGGCAAAAATATTAATTGCGATCTTCATCTTGTAACAGCGTTTAATGGCGGCATTTACCATTAATATTAAATTAAAAGCGAAAATAGTGCAGAAATCATTATTTGGCCAAGGTCTAAGCAATCAGCTAACTTATTTATGTAGTATGTGAATTGCAGTTGGAAATAAAATTGAAATAACGGGTTTTCATAACCGTTTCAAGCGTTCAAGGTGCCTAAAATCGAATAGAGGGAATTATTGGCTAGTCCTCAGCAGGTACATATGTATGTATGTATGTATGTATGTATGTAAATAAATATCCCTACACGGAACGAGTATGCATGTGTATGCGTGTGTGTGTGTAAATGCGTAAGCTAACGGTTCAACAATTGGAGTTCGCAGCAGAGGAAACACAAATGAAGATGAATGCACGTAAGAAGAGTACTTACTCAATATGTGTGTAGGCTTGAATGTACGGTTAATACGAATGAAAAACTATATGAGAAAATTTGTAAGTATGTATGTATGTATGAATATGTATAAAGACATCTGGTCATATGTACATACAATGTATTCAGGTATTACTCGCTGTTCTGTGTACGCAGAGTCATTTGTACTTGGCTCTGTAAGTGGATCTAAACAAATTTCCAAAACCAATATATTCGCCGCTTCGGCCGCAAAACGAAGAGCGGCGGACAGCAACGTGTGGATTGCCTTCTCTTCTTTTCGCGTGTGTCACGCTCTAGCTGTGCATGTGTATCTATGTATGCGTGTGTGTGTGTATGTGCTTGTACAAGCCTTAATGTAGTATGTGTGAGTGTGTGTGTGTGTGTATTTGTGTATGTGTTCTGTATCTGCCGCTTTATAAAAGTGTACAAAACAAAAATTCAGCTTACTTTTTGCTATTGTAGGGTATCTTTGGCGCAACGAAGCAACCAACCATTTGTCTTCTCATCTAATTATCATTAATAATTTTGCGGTACGAAAATGTGGGCATGATAGAGCCACATTCAGATTCAGTGTGAGATTGAGAGTCAGCTTTTAGCCTTATATTCACATTTCATGCATGTAAAACTCGTTTCAAGTTGAATTTTTGTTCGCAATGTGGCAACGCTGCGCCCCACAGCAACAGAAACAGCAACAGCAAAAGCAGCGGCAGCAGCAATAACGCTGAACATGACGGATACTGATGTGCCATTGTATGCGTGCGAATGAGTGTGTGTGTGCGAGAAACTGAGCATAGGGTAAAAATAAGCGAACCACAAACAGTCAACATCTACAGAGCTAAATTGCAGCTGCTATACGCGTCGCCGACGACAACGACGAATAGGGTAAGTAAAAAACAGGCAACAGCAGCAACAACAACAACGACAACGAATCAAGCAGCAAAGCGCAAATGACGCTAAAGCCGAGACAAAGACGTAGATGGTAAAACGAACGAATGCGAACACGAACGTTACAGAAACAACAACGCCATCAACGACGAACGTACATACAACGTTGAGCGTATGTATGAATGCAAGCATACGGAGCGATAAACTGCCAGGGGCGTTGCGAACGGGATACAACAGTATTTGTACACACTGATGGATGGATTTGTCGGATGAATGTACGAATTGTACATAAATTGCGCACTCATGTCGGAAAGTAATTATTTGTATTTGCTGCTGCTGTTGTTGTTCTGGATGAATACAGGCAGCAGCAGCTATGGCAATGGTTGCAACAACCCCTATAAATGGTGGCTGCGACGCCGCTGTTACTGCCGCTTGTACCGAACAGGCGAGCGACAAGCATTGAATACGAATGAATGTTCGAAAGTGGAAACGACGATAAAGCGGTGCGCACACAGTCGTGCGGCAACGAGGGGTGAGCCGTCGCTGCTGCTGCTGCTGCTTCTGCTTCTGCCGCTGCTGTTGCTGTTGCTGTTGCTGTTGCTGCCACTGGCCACTGGCAACTGGCAATTGAAAGACACACAACTTCAGTTCCACTCATAGTCATTCGGGGCGAGTCAGAGATAAGGCGCTCCTGCAGTTCGGAGTAGTGTTCTAGCGCGCACGCACACAGCTGCATCCTTGTTTGTTTTTTTCTTTCTGTTTTTTTGTTTTTTCGTTAAATTTCTTTTTTCGTGCTCGTGCAGCCCCTGCTCAGCGACGCCACTGGCATTCAAGGCAGAGGCAGCGACTACTGCTAGCTTTATAGCTGGCTGGCTCTGGCACTGGCTGTTTTGCTGACTGCCTCGCTGTGGACAGAACGAAAGACAGGCGGCAACTAAAGCGGCGGTCGCAAGCGAAATTTGTTTAATATTAAATACAAATACAAATACAAATACAAGAATAATAACAACAAGAACAGCAGAAGTAGCGACGACGCTCAACGTACTAGAGACAACTATAACAATAATAAGAATAACATACATAAAATAAAATAAAAAATAACGGCAAATTAAAAAGAAGCGAAGACGACGAATAGCGGCGGTAGCAGAGCACACAGGCTATACGAAACGTTTTTTAAAAACGCCAAAAGGTAAGCACAAGCAGCTGCACTCGCATACGACTTTACGAATATTCGCGTTCGCGTCCGCATTCGCATTCGAAATTCGCAAATCGCATTTGGCTGTCCTCCTCTGGGCACTGGGCAACCCGTGTCTGCGACTTGGACAAGCAGCTCTTAAACAGAAACTGCAGCTGAATGATGGATGTTATGTTTTAGTTGTTAGTTGTGCGCAAAAACATCTATCTCTATATTTGAAATTCGTATCGCGCTTCGTATTATTTCCCATTTTTTTATTCTCTTTTCCAAAATACAATAATATGTATGAAAAGAAATTTCGTTGCCCCGTTTCGCCTTAATGGTGGTAGTGTGTGTATGTACGTGTGTGTTTGTGTGTGCGAGCGTGCTTGCTAGTGTATGTGTGAGTCGCAATAAGTATATATAATATTTTATATATATATAAATATATGTGTGTGTGTGTCTGTAAGCGAGTTGTTTGCATGTGTGCGTGAGTGTGTGTGTTCATGCTTGTGTTTTTGAGTGTGTGCGTGCGAAAGACCGACAACGACGTCGACGACGACCAGTAAAAAGAACCCGACTGACTGTTGGTGTGGACTGCGACTGCTGCGGAGAGTAAAATTCGATTTGCTGTGCCCTGAAAAATTGCAAATTGCAAACGAAATGTGATTATCGGTATTGAAAAATTCTGCTGACAAATTGACAAAAGAAAAACAAAATAAAAAAGCAATAAATTGAATAAAATGAAATGATAAACGGACAGTGAATAATAATTGTAACTTATAAATCGGCAATTATTTAACGGTGCATGCAAACAGCATACGGCAACGCTGTCAATTTTTTCATTTTATTTTATTTGATATTTTTTCTTTTTTCTTGCTGTGAATGTTTTAACTGTAATGCTAATTTGTGTGTTGCTTGTGTTTTCGCGTTGCCTGCTATATACATCTTGTTCTTCTTCTCTATTTTCATGCCAACGTTTCGCCGGCAACAACAACAATAACTATAACAACAACTGATGTGACGGCTACATCAATAACAACAACAAAAACAACAACCACAATCATCAAATCAAATGGAAATTGTATCGATAACGATAGTAGCCGCAGGCTAATCGATAGACATACTGAAGAGGCAAAGAGAACGTCCCCTACAAACTCTAATACACACACACACACATACATAAATACACACACACATATACACACACTCATACACATACATACACACATACACAGTACATAAGCGTATACAATTGAAGGTTAATCGATAAACGATCAACAAGAAGAATTACCACAACAACAACAACAGAAACATGTCGAACGGCAAGGCGACGGCTTCGTTCTTTGAGAACGGAAGCACCAGACAGTTTGAATACTGCTACGAACTGTATCCGCAGGTGCTAAAGATTAAGGCCGAGAAGCGCAGCAAGAAGCCACAAGAGCTAATCCGCTTGGATCAATGGTATCAGAACGAACTGCCCGGCTTGATAAAGGCGCGAGGGAAAGATGCCCACTTGGTATACGACGAACTGGTTCAGGCCATGAAATGGAAACAGTCCAGGGGCAAATTCTATCCGCAATTATCATATTTGGTCAAGGTGAATACGCCGCGTGCGGTCATCCAGGAGACAAAGAAGGCCTTTCGCAAGCTGCCCAATCTGGAGCAAGCGATCACAGCTTTATCGAACCTCAAAGGCGTCGGCACCACAATGGCATCCGCCCTGCTAACAGCCGCCGCCCCCGACTCAGCCCCATTTATGGCCGACGAGTGCCTGATGGCCATACCAGAGATCGAGGGCATCGATTATACGACCAAGGAGTACCTCAACTTTGTGCAGCACATTCAGGCCACAGTGGAGCGACTGAATGCGGAGGTTGGCGGCGATACGCCGCACTGGTCGCCGCATCGCGTCGAGCTGGCGCTCTGGGCGCACTATGTGGCCAACGACCTCAGTCCCGAGCTGCTCGACGATATGCCCTCGCCGACGGCTACAGTTAATACAAACGGCAGCCTGAGCAAGGCGAGCAAGGTGCTCGACGGCGAGGACACCAACGATGGCGTCGCTGTCGATGTGGATGAGGACGAGAGCCTCGGTGCAGGTGAGATCACTGAGCCAAAGAAGAGAAGCTATATAAATAGAAGTGGATGTCTAGAATAGATATAAATAATGAATAGATGCCAATGTCTATATGATGTTCATATATGTATATATATTCATGATCATGATTAGTCAATAATCTAAAAGAAACTTGGCTTAGCAACAGAGAGAGGGAGAGCGAGAGAGAGAGAGAGAGAGAGATCGATCGATCGATCGATAGATAGATACTTACTTACTATTGATGATCTAGTTAGGAAAGACTTATATAATAGAGATAGATCGATAGATCCTTATACTTTATATTACGTATATTATTATGTATAGTCCTTTAACTAATCGAATCTTTTGTTTTATCGAAATCCAGGCGGTCGAAATACGGCAACAGAATCCGAGACGGAGAACGAGAACACCAATCCGATATCGTTGACGCCGCTGGGCAATGCGAGTGGAGGCGTTGGCGTTGGTGGCAAGAGCAACATTAACAGCAACAACAACAGCAACAGTAACAACAGCAGCAACAGCAACAATAACAACAACAACACTGCCGCTTTGCAGGATGGCGACTCGAACTTCGTGTCGAACGATTCCACCTCGCAGGAGCCGAACATTGATGACAACACCACACAGACAACGGCCACCACCACATCGACGGAGGACGGCGAACAGATGGGCGTGGCCACGCCACTGGCCTCCGACTCAGAAAGCAATCTTGAGGCGCCGGTCAAAAGTCGCTTGGGGACTGTTGGGGCGTGTGTTGGAGAAGGAGCAGGTGTTGTGACTGGATCGGGAATAGTGGCAGGAGCAGCTGTTGCCCAATCGCACAACAACAACAAGCAGATCAACAACAATGGACAAAGCGCTGCACAATCAGCAGCAGCAGCCGCCGTCGCCGCAGCAGCAGCAGCAGAAGGATTGGTTGGACCAGCCGCACCATCAGCAGTCCCAGCCGTTCCAACAGCAGCCAATGGCAATGGCAATGGTGTGCTCTCGCTTGGAGGCAGTGCGTCGGCAGCGAATCAGGTTGATGACGACGATGAGGAGGACGAAGAGGATGAGGACGAGGATGAGGTGGACGAGGATGAGGATGAAGATGAGGTGGACGATGAGCTAGAGGCTGATGAGAGTAACAGCAATGGCAGCAGCAATTTGCGTGCCAGCAAGTTGCAGCATTTGGCTGCAGCTGCGGCTGCGGCGACAGAAGCGACAGCGTTGACAGCGCCATCCATTGGCCAGAAGCGTACGGCGCTGCATTGTGAAATGGAGGCAAATGCTGCTGCTGCTGCTGCTGCTGCAACTGGAAACGCAACTGTGGCTGCGGCTGCTGGTGAGAAATCGCCGGAGTTGAAAAAGCTGCGCAGCGACTGAGCTGAATGCAGCGTAGCGCCGTCACAGTCGTCGCTAAGAAACACCGTTAGGCCGCGTATATCTGGTGGAAAGACATATGTATGTAGTGCAGTTGAGTCGACATTTGAGAGCAACATTACCTACACTTTGCCACAACAACATTCAAGAAATTTTACTATTAAGCAAAACTAATTATACATATAATATATAATATATATATACAACAAAGAAAAAACACATACACACAAACACATATAACAAGAAGCAGCACACACACACACACACACACACACAACGAGAACATAAAAGGAGATCGAGAAGCAGCACAGCAGCAGCACTTAACATAACATAGGCTTAACAGGCAAAAATATTAAATGAGAAGAACAAGCAAGGAGAAGAACCCCATAACAGAGAGAACGTAACACACCACACCACACCAAACCACACCAAACCAGACCACACCACACCACAGCACACTCACATTAAATTTAGGAACATAGTGCGGGCGCGTATTAAATGAAGTTTAAATTGAACTCGAGGATAAAAGCGAGTAATGTTGGATGATTATATGATGATGATGATGATGATGATAATTGATAGAAAGAGTAATAGCCATACGGAGTCCCCAATTGCAGCAGCGATTAACATTATATATGTGAAGTGAAAACGATAAGCAAATACATAGTAACTATTAAATCAGATACAAATTGATATTTTTACACAGTCAAATGAAACCAACATTTAAATATTAAACGAAAAAAACAAAACAAAAGATAAAAATTTACAAATGCCGCAGTTGCCCACTACATACAAGAAACGGAAGAAAAAAAACAATAATTATAATAAAAAGTAATTTATATAAGTATTTAAAATTAACAATAAATCAAAAAAAAACTTGTCGCATAAAACTCAACACATCGTCCCCCGATTGATCGCCGCCTTCCTTCTTAACCAACACAACACATACACGCGCTCCATCTCTTTCTTGCACCCAACTACCCATCCTAACACGCTCACCAGAACTCGCCAACCTCATACACAAACACATACACATCCCAATCCAAGCGGACGACGCCGTCATCGACGTCGATTAAGCAAAAACAAAAACAAGAAAAAAATACAAAAACTCATTTAAAACAATGCGAAATTTTTGTGGTCGTATTTGTAATAATATAATTTTTAATTTATGTGTACAACTTACTTTTTTTTTAATACTATATATAATACTGAATTTTTTATAATTTATACGATAATATTTTTTCATTTGATTTAAAAGCAAAAAAACTAAATTTAAATTAATTTTGGCATCGATCTGCTTTTATCTGTGGGGCTGAAGCATCATTATACGATACTTTTTTCAGCTTCTGCTATTTTTCAATTGGTATCGACAGCGAATCAATTGTCTGAACACCATCTCTCAAAATTATAATAATTTTAGTTGATATAGCATAAGTTCAAAATAAATTGTGAAAAATATTCTGAGTACAACCGAGCCAGATGCAAACCAATGAAACCTCCTTAAAGTACCTGTCGAATCAATTTCTCAATTTTTATAGTTACAGATTGCGAAAATTTGCAAACACTTTTTGAATATTGTATACAAGCGCGTTAAGCCGTATTATCGGTTGGCCGCCACGTATAAGCGGTTATTTTTTTCTACAACAGAGACGTATGCAACTAATTGATAGCATTTATTGTCTCTTTTATATGCAACAGTAAAAAGAGCTGAATAATTGAAAGTATTGTACGATTCTGCATTAATAAACGAGCAAACACAAGACGTGCTCCATTAATCGAGTATTTTTGCACCTCCTAGGCATATGCTACAAAAAATACTGCTGAAAACATATCGATAGTGATTCTGTTTTAAATATCGTTGTAAAATAAGAATATCGATACGTTTACAACATCCCTATTTTTAGTATTTTGTTATTTATTTATTAAAATAAGAAAAATAGTACATAAAAGAAAGATACCTGTGTCATCTGTGTGCTGTTGCGCTGTGCCGCACAATGTTTAGCAGATGTCATAATTGCGGCTAAAGGCTGTGAATATGCGACAAACACGGCAAAACACGTTCCAATACAACATTAACTAGCTGCCGTGCACACACACACACACACAAACATACACAAAATAACACACGGACACACAGATAGAAACCTTTGGACGCCACAGATAAGTCACAGCAGCAGGCGAGCAGGACGGAATAACAAGGATTAGAGTGTGGATACGGCGCCATGCTCCTGGTGCGTCAGCTGTTTGGCTCATCATCCAATTCGTGGGTGCGCGCCCTCATCATCTTTGTGCTCGCCTGGGCGGTGCTCGTCTATGTGTTTGTGCTCAAACTGACCAACAGCCAGGCCCAGAATCAAACCCATCAAACCATCTCTGCCAGCGACAATGAGTACAATGCGCGACGCATCAATCAGGCGCTGCAGCTGCTGGAGCATACGGAGCGACGCAACGAGGAGCTCAAGCTGCTCATCGATGAGCTGATGAGGTAGGTGACAGCAATACCATCAACAACAACAACATTATCATGAGCATCATTTGCATCATCAGCAACAAGCCACAAGTAGACCCAAAGCTGCAGTTCCCACCCACAGCCTAACGCCTCCACTCCCCTCCCATTCCCACAGCCTTTCTAAAGCGTTCCAAGTGCTTTGCATTAATGCGACCTTTCATATGTAAAGCGAGCGAAAAGAACTTTTCATTCGGCTAGCCGAACTCTGAATACCCTTGCGAGCAGTGCATATGTGATAAAGACAGTTCTTATCAGCAAAAAATAAAATATTAATTAAAGACTGATATTTCCAATAGGCGTTATGTGTTATATATATATATATATATATATATATATATATATATATATATATATATATATATATATATATATATATATATATTTTTTTTTTTTTTTTTTATGACCGAACTCTGTTATAATTTTAGTTATTATTATTTTTTTTTTATATTTCTTTTTTTTTTTTTGTAAATTATAGCACTAGTATTTTTATGACCGCAGCTGTATATATATATATAATACTAGTGCTATAATTTACAAAAAAAAAAAGAAAGAAATATAAGAAAAAAAATAATAACTAAAATTATAACTTAAAAAAAAAAATTAAATTGTTAGAAGTGTTATGAGCGCAGCTGTATATATGTAGATTCAGCTTTCTATATATAGCACATACATATATGTTACCTAATAGCTGACATTGTCCATATGCTCGACGTAAGGTTAGGCAATCAATGCTCGGTCACGCTTGCACACGCCGTGGCGTTGACGAATGGCAAATAACCACGCATAACCTATGTGCCGGTGCGTGTGTGTGTGTGTGTGAGTGTGTGTGGGTTGTTATCTCTTGTTGTTGTTGTTCTTACAGCGAACAGCTGGATAAACAGAGCGCCATGAAATTAATCCAAAGGCTGGAAAATGATTCGCACAATGCAAAGCAATCAATGGGCGATGATACGCTCTTCGAGGTGATTCAAGCAGATGCCGCTGGACAGGATCAACAGCAGCAGCAACAGCAGCAGCAGCAACTGGGCTTAGATGCTGCTGGGCAGCTGCCTGGACAGCCGGGCATTGAGCCCAGTTTGGAGTACGAGTTGACGCGGCGACGCATCCAGACGAACATTGCCGAGATCTGGAACTACTTCAGCAGCGAGCTGGGCAAGCTGCGCAAGGCCGTTGGCCCCGCCAATGCGGAGCTGGAGGAGTCCATACAGCAAGTGCTGCTGCAGGGCGCCGATCATAAGCGTTCGCTGCTGAGCGACATGGAGCAGCTGCGACGCGTCGACGGCTACGAGGCCTGGCGCCAGCAGGAGGCCAACGAGCTGAGCGATCTGGTGCAGCGGCGACTCCATCATCTACAGAATCCCAGTGACTGTCAAAATGCTCGCAAGCTTGTCTGCAAGCTGAACAAGGTTCATGCGACAATCACACTATCAATGAGAGATGAAGTGCATCCCTTTGCAACTCCCTCTCATTGTTTATCTATACATCATTCCTTATCATCTGTTCTCTCATCCATTCTCTGTTCTATTCTGTTTGATTGCATAACAATACTAATTGCATGTTTTCTTTTGATTAATCTCATTGCCATTTGTTATATGTACAAATATTGTAAAGAAGAGAGAGAGTGAGAGAGAGAGAGAGCATTCATAATTCTCTCTTTAGAGAGAGAGAACTTCTTTGCTTTGATTTCTTTCAAATATCTCTTTATCACAATATCTTTAACTGCCCTCGCTACTCTATAGCTCTTATTTATCTCTCTTTCTTATTTATGTTCTTCCTTTTCTTGCCATCCTTATTTCTTCTCATATTTTATATTTTAATTCATTTCAAATGCGTTTAATCTTTTTCTGTTATTTAGCATTTCTTAACGTTATACTGAAAGCTCAGGAGAAGCAGTGAAGGTGCCGGAGGGGATGAGAGAGAGAGAGCAAGAAATAGCTCTTGGTTATATATAACTATTAAGTATTCCAAGAACTGTCTCTCACCTACTCTCTCTCTCTTTTTTTTCTCATTCTTTCGCTCCCTCAATTTGTCTATATCTTTCTCTTGCTCTCACTCTCTCTTTCTCACTCGCTATATATCTTTCTCTTGTTCACATTCTCTCTCGCTCTCTAATTCTTTCTTTCTCTGCCTCGAAATCAATTATTTACTCTCTATATTAATTTCCCAACTGATTTATTGTTTACATTCCTCACTGAGAACCTTATTCCATTGAAAAGGTTTTCCCCTAACTGCTCAACTCAAACTTTTGTTTTCCCCATTACTTATTTTTGTCTTTTGCGTCTCCTTCTTTATTAATACATTCGTAAACGGTCCTCTGCACTCCATTAACCTGCCTGAAAAGATTTTTTATATTAACACTTTTCATTTTAAGCCAAACTTTTCATTTAATTTTCCACTCTTTTAGCTATCTTTTATTTTCCAAGTGGTTTCCGCCCTCATTTCATTCCGTTTCGTTTCATTTCGTTGCAGGGCTGCGGCTATGGCTGCCAGCTGCACCATGTGGTCTACTGCTTTATCGTGGCCTATGCCACGGAGCGCACGCTGATATTGAAGTCGCGCGGCTGGCGCTATCACAAGGGCGGCTGGGAGGAGGTGTTCCGTCCGGTGTCCGACAGCTGCCAGGATGCGGGCACAGCGTATGCCTACAATTGGCCGGGCAAGCCGAACACTCAGGTGCTGGTGCTGCCGATCATTGACTCGCTGATGCCACGCCCACCCTATCTGCCGCTCGCCGTGCCGGAGGATTTGGCACCGCGCCTGAAGCGCCTGCACGGCGATCCCATTGTCTGGTGGGTGGGCCAGTTTCTCAAGTATCTGCTGCGTCCGCAAACGGAGACGCGTGACTTCCTCAACTCGGGCATGCGTAAGCTGGGCTGGGAGCGTCCCATTGTGGGGTAAGCCATGACCATATGCTTCTCTTAGCCCTTGGATCTAATCTCCATCTGCTTGCAGTGTTCATGTGCGTCGCACGGACAAGGTGGGCACCGAGGCAGCCTTCCATGGCATCGATGAGTATATGACGCATGTGGAAGACTATTATCGCACCCTCGAGATCAACGGCAGCAGCGTGGTGCGTCGCATCTTTCTGGCCTCCGATGATGCGCGCGTCATCGTGGAGGCACGCAAGAAGTATCCACAATATCAGATCGTCGGCGATCCGGAGGTGGCGCGCATGGCCGCCGTCTCCACACGGTATACGGACACCGCCCTGAATGGCATCATCCTGGACATTCATCTGCTGTCCATGTCCGACTATTTGGTGTGCACATTCTCCTCGCAGGTCTGCCGTGTGGCATACGAGATAATGCAAACGATGTATCCGGATGCGGCACATCGCTTCAAATCGCTGGACGATATCTACTATTACGGCGGACAGAATCCGCATAATCGGCGTGCGGTCATTCCGCACAAGCCGCGCTCGCACGAGGATCTACAAATGAAGGTCGGCGATCTCGTCTCGGTTGCGGGCAATCATTGGGATGGCAATTCCAAGGGCAAGAATACGCGCACCAATCAGGGCGGACTCTTCCCCTCCTTCAAGGTGGTCGACAAGGTCGAAACGGCCAAGCTGCCAGTCTATGCGGGTGTCTAAACAACGGTTTGCTGGATAACGGATAACAGATAACGGATAGTGGATAGCGGTTATCCTGGATGGCCAGTCGACTCCATTCACAACCTTCTTTGCTGAATCTCAAATTTAAACTCTGCTCCGCCGCATTCCAAGTGTTTGTGTATCTTAAATTCTGGTTAAAAAAAGAAAACAAAAATCGCCAAAAACGAACAAAACAAAAAAAAATGGACACTGAACAATTCAAAATTCTCCAAAAGCTCGAATCTCGTTTCTGAATGGTGGAATCGCTCAATGTTCCACAAGATTCCATTTGTTGCACTAATTCTATGCATTTTCCCTAAGCCGAAGAAATTAGAACAAGAAAAAAAGAAACGAAAATGTTGACAAAGTAAAGAATATACATATAGAAAAAGAATATATATATCCATATAGATATATATATATGTGTATGTGTGTATATATATATACATCAGTATGTATGTATATACAGTATGTTTAAGCATGCATGTAGGGTTCAAATACGCGCAATATAGTTTATCCTTTGTAACATAGACGAAACTCACACAAATAAATATAGTCAAGTTTTAATTTGCAATTTGTGGATGATTTCAAATCGGCGGGAGTTGGGTCAGCAACGAATGGAATGGAACGCAAAGCAAATGAGCTCTGAGCGGCTCTGATGCGTAGAATACATTTTACTCCATCAACCCATAAAGATAATTGTAATATTAGTAACAATTCATTCATTTCATTTAATTCACTGATAACATCATTTCATTTGATTGATTACAAATAAGCGTGAATGCTCTACATAGCTGAGGTGTTCCGGCATAGAGATACCCAGAGTCCCAAGAACAGCTGAAATTCCAATTCCATTCCACGCTCGCTCACACACACATACATACGCTCGCATGCTTACGCAGCTGCTCTGCTGACTGCGCAGTTACCGCTACGACTGCGCTTAAACTTATTGGCTGAGAATTGGATTGTTGAATAACTTTTCTTCTAGATAAAGTTTTTTAACAAAATTTTCAGTTGGTAATAATAATGACATTCGTATGTCTGCATTTGAAGCACAAGTCTTTAGTACTTGAAATAAATTTTCACTGTATAATCTATACGGGAAGGTAGGTATACAAAATCTGAAATGAGTGTGTATAAAAACTCTGATATTACATAAAATTAAACCGTAAAACTAAAACGCCTAGCTCTATTAAGCTATCCTGTTCAAGCCCTGCCCAAGAACATTATACCAAATTACATACTTCTTTTTTTATTTTTTTTTTATTGATAATAAATAATATGGCATGAGTTTTTAGAAAATTATTGATAAACTCGTACTACATATGGTTTGACCGGGTATACATGGAAAGCTGGACATGGCTATGTCGACTAACCTTGTCATCCTGATATACATATACATACATATATACAATTAGGTTCCGTCCCGCCAACTTCTCTGTTATATACATTACAAACAAATTATACGCTCTGAGATTTCATGAAATACTGATAAATTTGATTCTGATCTGATATATAATGATATACTATTTGCTACATTGAATCTCGTATAGTGTACCATAATAAGCACCCTAACAGTATTACTCTTATACACGAAACTCCACTGCATTCTGATGCTGTTAGTTCCTTGTACTAAATGTTAACTTACCTTGCTCTAACAGCATTATTCTTGAGCCATCACTAGCTTTGGTACATTTGCTGTTAGTTTACGTTAACTAAATGTTAACGTTGTACCGTAAGCAATGCCATAACGGAATTCCTCTTTGCTGTTAGTTTGCGGCATCAACAGCAGCAGCGCTGTCAATGTCAATGTCAATGACTGAGTCGCTTCAATAACATTGGCTTGGATATGCACTTACACATTCTCAGTCACACACACACACATACACATACAGGTGCAGGCACACAAAAGCCATAATGTAACGTACTCCTCGATTGCTATTTCGAACTCTGTTTTGTTGCGCAGCTCAGGTTCAAGATCCCAGGCGGTGAAAGTGCACGGGCTGCCTGCTGCCTGATGACAATGATGATGTTAATGATAATAATGAGGATGATGATTTGTGTGCGAAACTCTGACTCAGAAATGAATTTATACCCAGCCACAGGAATGCTACTTTATAAACAAGAAAACACCAACGAAAATTCCCAAAATATAATTAAAAGAAAACAAAACAAAATTAAAAACAAAACAGGCGCCAATTGACAGCGCGACAGAGCGGAATGAAAAACGTGATAAGCGCCCGCTCGAAAAAAGAAGAAAAAAAAATTTATATATACATATGTACATATATAATATATAAATTAAAGCTCATCACAAAATTATTTATATGCGTAATATAATTAAGTACTCAATGAACCGCAGGGAAGTTGCCGCAACAGCAGCAACAAAAAGTTACCAAACAGGCAGCTGCCGTTAAACCGGCATGGGCGCGAAAAGGAGCGGTATATGGCGAGTGCCGTGCGTTGGAGAAGGTCAACTTGGTTGAGCCTCAGCTCAGCTCAGCTGACGGCGCTTACGCTCGCGTTCGATAAGCCCCGTCGGTCTCACACGGACTTTGGCATATGATAACAGGCAGCGATTCGGTATATAAGACATTGCAGCTGTCTTCCAATCAGCAGCACTCGTGAACTTACATCCCAATCGGCATCACCTTCCAGCATCGAATTCCAACAAGAAATTATTCACAAAATGTCGCAATTCCGTTTTGTCGCCCTGATCGCCTGCGCCGTCGTCTATGTTCTGTGCAGCCAGAGCGCCACAGCGCAGTCCATTGGCAGAGTTGCTCTCAAGAATCCCAGTAAGTATATGAGCGCGCAAGAAATAGGAGAGAGTTGCGCATATCTAAATGCATATCCTTTGTTCCACTCTAGCTCATCCTGGCAAATGTGTAGTGAACTCCAATTTGATTATGTCGGTCGGACAGGCTGCCAAGGCACCCAATCATCCATGCGCCAGCATCACCTGCCTGGATGGAAGCATAGCCGAATTGCGCACATGCCGCGCGGTGGCGCCACCCAAGGGCTGCAAGCTACGTGACTTTGTCAACACCAATCGTGAATTCCCCGAGTGCTGTGAGCGCAAATACGATTGCAACAAGCATATCTAGACGTTATCGTTATCGATAATCGATTCTTGTTTACTTGTTCTAATTTTGTATTTTGATTTGTTTTTTTTGTGTCGTTTTTTTTTGTTTTTATTTATTTTGTATACTACAACATAACAATTAAAAAGTAAACGCTTAGCAATACAATTAAATAATTTAATAAAATCATTAACAGAAAATACATATGCATTTATGTATGTATGTATGTACATATGTAAGTATGTATGTTTTCTCTTGTAGGGGCATTTGGGCATAAGGCCTCGCTGCTAATTAACTACACACATTCATATATTCGCTGTTATGTTCTATGCATATGTATGTATATATATGTATGTTTTTATGTATATGCATATGTGTTTATGCATGTCTTGCTCCTTTATACTATATATGTATGTACATACGCATTACGACGCTAGCGTAGTTTATGTCTTCCAACACAGCACGCAGCTTTGTGTTTATGTGTGTGCGTTTGCTTGCTTGCTTGCTTGCGTGCGTGCGTGTGTATGTCTGTATGACTGTGTGACGAACAGAACAAACTAAATCAAGAGCGTGTGAAAGGAAGAGGAAACCGTCCGTTAACTTTTGATACGTTCTGTATGGTGTTTGTTTTGGTGTCTCTTTCATAATTTGTTTTGCTTTTGTGTTCGTTAGTAACTTTCGCTTGTTGCATTTGTTTATGTGTGTGTATGTTGTGTCTCCTATCGACTGAGATTGTTTATGTAGAGCGCGTGCAGTTCGGTGCGCGGAGTATTCTCGAATAGGGCGGCACGATTCTGGCCCTCGCCCTTCTTTACCCAATGGCCATAGACGCGGAAGGCGCAGCCATCGATAACCTGTCAACGATAAATAATGATCGATATACATATGTATGCATGTATGTATGTATATGCATATGTATGCGTGTAAATTTATCTCATTTACCTTGCGCAGCACCTTAACGCGATAAGGATCACGTATGGCCTCCTCCACGTGAAGCGGCTCGGCCGTGTAGCGTAGACGGCGTATCCTAATGACCGCGCGTATCACTAATATGGCAAATTGGAACTTTTTGCGCGCATTGAAGCGACTCTGTTTCCGCAGCTAGATATACGAAAATGAAAGAAAAAATCACACATAGGATGGGGGTTAATTTTGTTATAAGGTAATTACTTCAAAATTGTTTATTGTGTTAGGATTTGTTTATTTTTTTGTTTTTTTTTTTAAATATTTGGCTTTACGATTTAGTTCATACGCCTTGGGTTAATACGGTTATCGTTAGCAGCTGTTCAATACAACAATTCTAAATGTGCGTGTGTGTGTGTTTGTGTACATGTGTATATGTTTGTTTTGGTTTGTGTGGTTAAAACACTTTACGCGAACACAACTTGCGTTAGGCGACTGTATGTCTGTGTCTGTGCTGTGTCCATGTCAGTGTATCTCTGTGTGTGTGTGTATATATGTATATATATATGAGAGAGGCATTTACATATGCCTAGTTAATCTTAAGCTGTTAGTTCCGTGCTGTTATGTGCGTTAAGAGAGTGGAACAGAGAGAGCGGGTTAAATTCACCACATTGTCAGTGTACGGGACGTGCCAGTTTGTGCTTGTGTGTGTGTGAGTGCTGGTATGTCGAAAGCAAAAGCAAATAAACAAATACAACAGGATCGAAATGAACTCAAAAAAAAAAAAAGAAAAGAAAGAAAGAAAAAACGTAGTGTGGTATGTAGGCGAAACTGTTAAATCCGTGAGCGAGTGAAAGAGAGCGCATGCGGAACGCGCTCAGGGACAGAACACACACAGACATAAATATATAGATATACATGCATATGTACATTGAATTATCAACATACACATACATATATGGTGGATAAAAACATATATAGATATAGAGTTTAACAATGGCATTTCAAAATGTATATTTATATACTGTATAGGTAACTAATTGTTTTATATATGGTTTTGCGCATTTTGACTTTGGTTTACTCACAAGGGAGTCTCCACAACACCGACTTAAAGACACACATCTTATAAGGGCGTTGAGACTCTGACAATATAGAGAACATGACACACAAAACAAAACGTGTATATCAAATCATACAGAGGAGAAATTAAGAACAAAACAAAAAACATTGTCAGTGAATCGGTAAGCGTAATTGTTTTTTTTTTTTTTTTTTTTTTTTTTTTTTTTTACAAGAATTTAATTTGTTTTTTTTTTTTTTTCATAAATAATCTATGTGGTATATGTGGTGTATGTATGCATATGCTCGGATGTGTAGTTAACAGTTAAATTGAACATAAACAAAAGCCGTGCAAAGGAACAGAGGACAGTGAGGACACAAACACAGATGCAGGTAGATAGATAAGGAGAGATATGTATATATATATATATATATGTAAAGAGAAAGAGAGAGAGAGCCAAAACTACAACAGCATTATGATTAGTGATATACAACATAATATTTAATAATACTACATGACTACAAGAATACAAACGGTAGAAGCGTTATTATTATTAATATTTTTTGTATTTTGTAAAAAGAAACCAATTGACCCAAAAATATATACTACATACTATAAAGGTGCATATAATACAGTTTTTTTTTTTTATAAATATTTGTTTTTTTTTTTTTTGTATATACGACTAGAAACAGCTAACAATATATAATTCATAAATATTAAGTGTAAAATTAAATGTTACAAACTAAATACAAGTGTGCGCTCCATTTACCACAGGGCTGGCAAATCAAATACAATATCAAAGTGTGGTGAGGTGAGTAGAGTTGAGGTGTGGTGAGTGCGCCCTGCTACATGGCTACAATATTTTTTACTGTGCTTGAAAATGAGAAAGGAAATGGAATGCGAATGTGTGTGTGTGTATAGGCTCCGTTGCCTAAGTTCAGTGTGCGTGTGTGTGTGTTGTGTATGTGTGTGTGATGCATTAATCAAGTACAACTAAAAGCGCTTTTCATTGAGAGTTGAAAGAAATAAGAAATGTGTTTGTTATAGAACTAAATTGATACGTGTATAAATTGATAAAAGAAAACAAAGGAAAAACCTGCCTGCACTGATGAATATAATAAATGTTTTTCATTTGCATTTGCCGCACTCTCATAATTATCGTTATCGATGCCCAAATGCTGACGCGCTTTATTAGCCGTTGCTGAATGCTGTCGCTGCTGCTGCTGCTGCTGCTGCTCTTGTTGCTGCTGCTGCTGTTGTTGCTGTTGTTGGTGGTGGAACTGCAACTGTTGCTGTTGCTGATAGTATACTGTGGCCGTCAAAGTCATTGACGAGGGTGTATTGCAGGTGGAATTGGAAGTTGTTGCTGTTGTCAGTTGTTGTTGCTGCTGCTGATGCTGTTTCTCCGCCTCAGACGCATAGTAATTGCTGCTGCTGCTGCTGCAGCTGGTTGTGGCAACATCGCGTAATCGATTCGATGAGTACGAACTCTGCGGTGCACTGCAGTATATGTAGGAGGCGGATGGGCCGCAACTGCTGCCAGCGTTGCCACTGTTCAGTCGATTATAACGGAACGCTGTTTGAGTTTGATTCTGCCGGCTCGAGCTGGGACCGTTACTGTTACTGTTGCCGCTGCCAGGATAATGCGCAGCTTTGGCATTGGCATGCAAATGCTGCATATACGTCATTTCGTTCAATAGAACCTAATTAGCGCGTCATTTGTTTTCATATTGAGTACGACAGATAGAGAGTGCGCGAGAAAGAGAGAGAGAGAGGAGTAGGAGGAGAGCGGGAAATTGGCAAAGTGCAGGCAGCGCGTATGTTGAGCAGGTCAAAACGCACAGAAAATGAGGAATACAAAATTGTAAATATGTTAAAGGAAGTAAATCAAATGAACAAAACCAGACAATAAACATAAAATTAATAATATAAATATGTCTAAGTATAATATTTAGAGTATGCCTAATTATGCTTAAGATAAGGATTTAGATATAAATATAAGACTTTGTATAAGAGTCTATGCGCGCCTAGCCTACGCTTTATATGCACCTTCTTAATTGCTCCTCACTTAAATCTAGGAAGACATAAAGAGTGTGTGGGTGACAGAGGGAGAGGGAGAGGGTGACGCATACATGCAGTATAAGAGTATACCACGAATGCATACGAGGTGAGTTTCTTTTTTTTTTTGTGTTTGGGAGTTAATGTTAGACAGAGTTAGCATGCATTCGCTTTTTGGCTGCGGCGTCTGCTGCTGCTGTTGTTGTTGTTATCGTTCTCGTTATCGATATACATAGAGATGTTAAATAAGATCGCAATCGCAATGCACACGCAACAGGGACAATGATAACAATTACATACATACATACATACATAGATAAACAAGCAAATATATATATATGTACATACATATGTTGTAATTAATAGAAATTAAATTAAATGAGACTATAGAGATGTGTGTGTAAATGGAATAAAATGCAGCTGCATCAATCAAACACAGAGAGAGAGAGAGAGAGGGGAAATAATAAACGACAACAAGCCAACACGATTACGATAACTAAGTGAGCCGATAAAAAAGAAAACAAACACATACGAAGGAAAAGAAGAACAAAAAACGTTTGGTGTTAATTGAATCGAATTGATATCGAAACACAATGCAAATACATATACATCGAATAGATTTATAAATATTTATATAAAAACAGACAAAATGCAATGTGATTTTATTGTTGTTGGTTTCTATATATTGTTGTTGTTGTTTATTAATAGTTTTTAATAGTTTGAATCGTTTGGCTGCTGTTGTAGTTGTTACATTAGAATTGGGTGGATTTGGGTTAGTCCAGTAATAATTCGTTACCAGTGCGATTTCAGTGATGCGACTCATTCTTCTGGACTTGGTCGATAGGCTGCGCTTGAGGCCATCAATGTTTTGCTCGAACAACTATCGGTTTGTTATCGAGTTATCGAGAAAAGATTTTCGTTTGATTTTTTAAGTTTGTTTGTATTCGTGTTTCGATTTTTGTTTTTGTTTTTTTTTTTTTTTTTTTTTTTTGTAAAATTAACAATTTATATATTTTGCGGTATTTTTCAGTAATTTTGCGGTATTTTTGTATATTTAAGTATATGTAAGAAAAAGAAAAAAATAGGTACGTATATAATAAAGTTGAAGAAAAATAAGAGAGAAAAAAAAAACATGGGTAGAATAGAGGAAGAAGAATAATGCGCTTAACTTAAATGCAGAAAAATATAGGATGTATATAAATATAGTATGTAAATATAGTTAAGTATCTAAGATATAAGAAACTCAACTAAAAGCTGATTTCTAGAACTTAAACAGGAAATACAAAAGTACAGTAAACACTCGTTAAGTGGCAAGATTTTCAAAATGAATTCAAAAATTATAAATTTGTAAAACGTCAAGGATTTAGCTTAGCGAGTGTTGACTGTAGTTATGGCTAGAATACGTATAAGCGGATTAACTGATTATCTTATTTAGATATATGTATAAATAAAATATATTATAGAGTTTATACAAAATAAAGCAGTTATTAGGCTGGGTGTTTGAGCAGTGTGTGAGTCACAGTGGTGTGTGTGTAGGTGTGTGTGTGATTGAGAGGGGGCAATAGGGTGTATAATAGGGGGTTTCCTTTCCTTTAGAGACAATTATATAAGAAGAGGAACTCAGAGAGTGTAAAGAGAGGGGAATACTTGGGGTGTACATAGGTCGTGCTTCAATGTGTGTGTGGAACTTAAGTGCTAGATATAGTTATATAAATATATATGTATACTGTATTGAATAGCGTTTTTTTTGTTTTTGTGTTTGAGACTCTTGGAGACTGCTCTAAACATTATGGCTAAACATATTGACTAGCATATTTGTGTATATGGTATAGTTGTAATAATAGTAATGCCTAGTAGTAGCGGGTGGTGTATAGATTCCACATGGACGGGCGGCGCCGGGGGCGCCGACACTTACCATTTGATTGAAGAATGGATGTCTTAATACTTCCCTAACGGTGATACGTTGCGCTGGATCAACGACTAGACATTTGCGTATTAGATCCTTGGGATCCTCTGTGGAATGTGAAGTACAAATGAATATTCTAATAATTCATATATGCATATACACTATGGTGAGAGTTTTACCTGAAATATCGGCCCATTCGGGCGAGGTGAAACTGTATTTGCCCTCCATGATGTTGCGCAGCATCACCATCTGCTTGCGATGCCAGAACGGGGGACAGCCGACAAGCAGCGTGAACATAATGACGCCACAGGCCCAACTGGAAAAGCATATCAAATGTATGTGACTTTAGATGTATAAATAGTAATCATTATCTGTTGCTTACATGTCCACTTCCTGCGAGTAGCCCGGCGAACCCTCGAACATATTACACTTGAGCGTCTCTGGTGCCAAGTAACCGGGCGTGCCGCAAAGATCTGTTGGGATAGAAGAGTAAAGCAAGAATTGCATTACCTGGATATACACTGTATAATATGGTTTAGAGCGAGACAGAGTATATGAGAGAGGTAATTGCATACCTTGATGTGATTTCTGTTTATAAGAGTTCTTGCTAGCTTTTTTTCAGAGTTAACTAAGTAAATCCCATTCTGAGCTGAAAGAAGTCTGAGGGGGCAGACGCTCCATAGTGCATTGAACTTGTTAAGAGTTGTGCAATACAATTTCAATTAATTATTGTAATATTAAAAGTTGCTCATATAGTTTTAAACAAAGAATAGCAAGAGATCAGCTCAGATCAACTCGAGCTATGACATATAGACTTGCATACAATTTCTATCTGTCTCTTCACTTATTATGTATGCTACCTATAACAGTAATTATACAATTATCTTCTCCATATACTACTCATACCAATTATGCTTCGATTTAGAGTAAAGTTTATATCTTGTTCTCTATATAAATTCAATTCAATCTAAGCAATTCAATTCAATCAACTGAATATCTTGAGATCTTGAGCTTGAACATATATTGGGTTTTCTCATCATATCATATAATCATTTTGTCATAGCATCATATCTTCTCTACTGTACTTTATATCGATCAAAAGGGATTTAGAGACTTGGGCATAATTCAAAGTCTATAGGATCTTGATATAGTTCTTAAAATGTATACAAGTTACGAATATACCTGAAGACCTGAATGACCTAAAGATCTCTAAGCATGCCATATATATCTCATTAAGGCTATACACATTATGAATACAATATCTTTCACTCTTATAGCTCAGATGAATATCATCATCAATTACAGTTCAGTTAACTCGTCGCCTACATTACAGATCGGACAAGAAATGACTAGAATTCCATTTCCTATAATTGATCGATTATCCCTCGTATGCTCTAAAGCTTATCTTTTATACTTCATTCTTCTTTGCCTCTCTAATTGCATCTTCTTCTTCTTCATCATCACCTGTAAGTTTCTCGCCCTCGTTCAGCTGCCGGGCAAATCCAAAGTCTGTGATCTTTACGTTGTGATTCTCGTCGAGCAATATATTCTCGGGCTTCAGATCGCGATGTACAATGTTCTTGGCGTGTATATACTCGACGCCCTCGAATATCTGACGCATAATGGTGCGCGTCTTCTTCTCAGAGAGCGTCACCACCGATGTAAGATAGTCGAACAGTTCGCCCTTGGGGCACAGCTCAAAGACGAGAAATACAAATGCATCCGATTCAAATACATCCTGCAAATCAACTGCAAAGGGAGAGAAATATATATAGAAAAGCTACATATACATATATATATATTGGATATCCTGGTATATTTACTTATGTAGGGATGACCCATCACTCGGCGTAAGATTGAGATTTCCTGTCTGGTTGCTTCGAGCATATGATATGGATTCGTTTCGCCCGCCTCCGTCGTGGCGCCCAGATCGATAATTTTCGCTGCGAACTCTTTGCCCGTCTCCTTCTCAATGCAGCGACGTACCGTTGAGCTGATGCCCCTATAAAAGAAGATGATGTGAAGGGATTAGAGAAGGGAAATACAGATATATCGATCATATGAAGTAACTCCAACTATAGCTATATATATATATATTGTGTCTAGTCCGATTCGAATCACGCATTCTATAGTATTTTTACAGTCTTGATTGGAATGCACACTGTATAAAGATTTGGACTATCTGATTCAGATAAGATCTTTTCAAATGCGCATTACAGCCAAACGAAATGTTTATCCAGCTGATGAGTCTTGTAATATGTAAACAGAGAGAGGAGATAGAAGAGTGCAGATAGGACTATAGAATATATAATCTACACAGTAAATGAAGTTCAGTTCAAGGTGCTTTATATAGACTTATCCTACGGGAAATTTGATTATCTACATTATAACAGTTTTATTTCTCTCTTTGCTTTATATAGACTTATCCTAAGAGAAATCCGATTATATTATCCATCTTATACCAGTTTTCTTTCATTTCTTGATTTATCCTAAGAGAACTTTGATTCCGTCTTATGCCTATTCTGGCTCTTTTTTGCTTTATATAGACTTATCCTAGAGAAATTCGATTATATTATACATCTTCTAAAAGTATTCCCCCTCTCTTTGCTTATCCTAATAGAAATTTGAATCAATCATCCGTCTTCTATCAGTTTTCTTTTACTCATTGACTTATCCGAAGAGAAATTCGATTATAATATTCATCTTCTACCAGTTTCCCCCCCTCCTTGGCTTTATATATGCCTATCCTAGAAGAAATGTAATTCAATTATCCATCCTCTATCAGTTTTATTTCTCTCTTTTGCTTTGACCTCATTTAAACTTTGCTTTCTAGTTCCTAGCTTGTCTGATTCCCTTGCATTTGGGGGTATTACGCGACAGTTCACACGTCGCGTCATGTGCCCCAATGGAACAGGCCACAGAGCTTTGAGTCATAGCTCAACAATTAGGCAACTCGTCAAAAAAATAATATAAAATAAAATGAATATGAAAATGAAAAAAAAAAAGATAATGCAAAAACATTTTTAATGAAATAAACAAAGTTTAGAATTCTGCAAAGTCAACAGAAACGGGAAGAACAAGCAACAATTGCAAGAAGTAAATAAATAAATGAAATGATTTAAGCATAGAGAATCAGGTGGCGACTTCAAGTGCTATATGCTTAGATCCTTAGAAATAGAACTAAATTTAGAAGGTTTACTGAAATAGTCTTTGGAGCTGTAAGCTAAATGAACCAGTCAATCAATCAATCAATCATCAATGACTCGAATCACAGAAGCTTGGATAATATTGAATATGAAATTGAAACAGCCTAGAGCTAAAATTTTAATATCTAATCAGTGAATACTGATAAGTTGGCCTTAATTGTTAAAGCCACAAAAACTTAGAAAAGAAACAAGCTTTAATTATATCAAAGATTTTGGGAAATTTTCATTTAAACAAAATGATATAGGGCTGGAATCATAGATCTACAGAAACTATCTGTAATCATAAGAGCTACCCTGAACCCAGCGAAGAGCTCTATTCTAATGGTTCTAAGCTTCCTTTATTCGCCTTTCTGCAACAAAGAAGATCAAGATCAAGAAAATGTATATACTTAAGGGCTCTGCCACGGCTTCTTCTGCCTGTTACATATGTTTTCACAAAACCATCATACTCAATGAGTTCAGGGTATAAAAACTGATTCAAGTTGTAAGTTAAGGTTTTGTCGCCAATCGATCAATCAAGCCACAAATATCTATAAACATATTATGTAGTTAATTGATAAGAGAAAATTAAAAAAAAAAAAAAAAAATTTATTTAAACTCAACTCTCTCTAACTAAAACTCAAAATGCCTAACAAATTTTGCATGCAATTTCTAGTAGAATAGATCAAGTTAACATTAGCTAGTGATCACTGTACTGCGCAATTGCAGCGTTCTTTCTATGCTTTGCATAGAGTTCACAGAGCTTTGTTTGTCATGAAATATAAGTCAGCGTATAAGACATGCTGTTTATGGTTTGTTCGACTTTTTTAATTGCTTACCTGCCAAGTATTTCTTTGGGCTCGTATTTGGCATAGAAGCCCTTGGCCGCATCCTTGTCGGGCAGCAGATCATCCTCCTCGTCTTTGGCCATTAGATCGAGTGAAATTTTGGCGACGTTCTCCGACGACGCTCTGGCAACTCTTTACTTCTTCTTTATATTGCTGTTGTTGCTGCAGTCGTTATTGTTGTTGTTGATTGTAATCCAAATCTGCAGTTCTGTTAGCGACAGATTTCAATTCCACAATGATTCCCTCGCGTCGTTCTTCTGAATTTGAATTTGAATCTTCCTCCCGCTCTCTTTGGTGTGCGCGCGCGTTCTCGTTCTAGCTCTCTCTCTCTCTCTCGCTCGCTCTTTGGTGTGTTGCTATTTTTATAAACGAATGGACGCGATGTGATGCGATCAGTGCACGAATTGAATCTGTTCCGTTATGTGCCGACAACTTGCGATTGAGTGGTCTCTGCTGCTGCCGCTGCCGCTGCTGGCTGCACGATTGTTCCTATGCTTTGCTTTGCTTTACTTTTAATTACCAACAAATCGTTGGCGTTGGCGTTGGCGTCGGCGTCGCTGCTGCGGCTGCGAGTGTAGCTGTTGTGCCGGTGTTTTGCAGCTCGGGCTGGTGCTGGTGCTGACTTTGTATAAGAAGCAGTAGCAGCAATTGTTGGTATTGTCGTTGTCTGCTGTATAAGTCAAATGTGGGCTGCTGCTGCTCTTGCTCTTGCTGCTGCTGCTGCTGCTGCTGTTGTTGCCCTCTCATTCCCACTCGTTGGCTCGGTCGCACTCAGCTGTTGTTACGGCTGCCGCTGCGGCTGCTGATTTAATTAATAACGAATGCCAGCTACAACAAATCGATTTGAACAGAACAAAAAACATTAAAAAAAAAAAAAATCAAATCAAATGAAATAGAATTAACATTTTTCCTTAGTTTTGCGCTTATAAATGATTACACAACGCGTGGCCCAATAAATGACGACAAATGCGTTCTCACATGCCTAATTACATGCACTCACATACTCGCACTACACTCACACTCTCTCGCACGCACACGCACACGCACATGCACACACACACCCCCCCTTGCTGGCTGCCTCTCACTCTCTTTCACTCACAATCTTTGGCGTTTGTTTTGATCAGATTAATGCACACATTTACTCTAGCACTGGGACACGGCCATCAGAAGAAACCGAGCTTAAGCGCTGCCTCTGCAACCACTGCCACAGCTGCTGCTCGCTGCCGACGTCGCAGTCACTACTTTGCTTGCGTGTTTTTGTTGCCGCAGGTGTCGTTGTCGTTGTTATTGTTCATTGCTCGTTGCTCATTTCATTTATTATATATTCAGTTTCATTTACTAGGTTTTTTTTTTTATTTCAATTTTTTGGGGGCTCGTTGGGTCTGCAAATGCAAGCAGATCTCAATTCGAGATTTGCTCTCCCTTTCTAGCGCACACAGCACAACACAACACTAATGGGACAGCAAGCGAGCAGGCAGGCAGGCAGCCAGACAGACGCACTGTCTCCGCCTCTAGCGGGTACATTTCAATGTCAACTAAGGTTAAAAGTAATACTGTTGGCCAGGGGAGTTTGCATTTCACATACACAGGGCACACGAACAGCTGCTGGCGTGTCAGAACTTAGCGGGCATAACTATCTGAGTTTTATTTTCTAATATTTAATAGGCAAAACAAAACCCTGTATTTTGGACACAATCACAATACTACCGAAACATCTACAAGTACCACGGTTAAGCAGCTATCGATATCGAGTGCACATGCACCGATGCCGATAAGGTTGCGCAAAGCAACTTCTATGTTATCGCACGCATACGATAGTCCGCCTAATCGATATTTTTGTGCACGACGAGTGTTGGCACGTGGATAGAGAGAAACTGTTGAAATTTAAAGTCTATTTGAATTTCTTTGCAATTGATTTTTGTTTTTCGTTTATTTGACATACATGTATATTTACGTGTTTATATGTTGTTTTTTCTTTTCTTTTTTGTTTCTTTTTGTTTTTTTTTTTTTTATGTAATACAATTGTAAAAATATTAAATAGTGGATAAGGTGGTTTTGTAATAATTATGAGGCAAATGTTTACAAATTTTGTTGTTTTTTAGATAAAGCAGTTTTGCTTTTTTTTTTTTTTTTTTTTTTGAAGGGGCGAAAGTTGATGAAAAACAATTTAGTTTTTATTTTTAATTTTATTTTCTTGCTTGTTTTTTACTTAATGCTTAAGGTTTATTAATACTCCACAATGGGCTTGATGTGGTTGTTAATTACCTGTGGCTCAACCTCGGTGTTTACAATATTTTTTGTTTGTTTTTTAAATCTTTTTTTTCTTGTTTTTTGTTTTGTTTTGTTTCTTTTTTAAAGTACACAATCAAAAGTAAACATATCGTTATATTATATATAAATGTATAGAGACGTACTAGAAAAAAATATATATTAATCGATTACAAAATACAAATAGACTTGCAAAAAAAAAAAAAAAAAAAAAAAAAAATAACGGTTGCTCAGTGCCAAAGATACATTACAATAATATATATATCATTATAGCATTTTGTTTATATATATATATATATATATAAATATATATATATATATAATATGAATGTATATTTCTGACAATGTATATATATATAAAAAAAAAGTAATTGTTTCGTATTTTAGACCTACGACTTATAAATAATATCTATGTATATATATATACGTATTTTCTTTTTCTCAAATTTCTTCAGGATCTGAGGGAGTATGGAACTCGCTTCAGTTCGCTTCGGGGTTTCAGTACAATAAATCAGTTTTCTGAGCGCCTTCGCTATAAACAATGCCGCCCTGCTGTTAGATAGTCATCGACATCATTCTGCTCCTGCTGCATCCTTGACTCCGCTTTCGCCATTCTCACCATCCTTGAGCAGCCCCTCGCTGGCAATGCTGCCGTTGCCATTGAAGCCGTTGCTGTTGCTGTTGCCGTTTGTGGCAACAGCGCTGGGGGAGCGCGTCACGCCCAGCTGAAACAGACTGTCCATGGGCGACGCCTTGACGGGGGTGTAGAAGCCCAAAGCTGTAGAGCCTGCAATGGAGAGATCGATTAATCGAAATTGAAATTGAAATTGAAAGGGCGTTACAAGCTAATCGATTATTCACTAAAGCCGATCAGATTGATTTAGTTAACTGAATGTGCTAATTAGTGTTGCATAATGTGCAAATTAAAGTGAAACCAATTTGTGTGAGTGTGAGTGAATGAGTGAGTGAGTGTTTTCAATTGAGGTTAGTTACCTTAGGAGATTAATGTGAATTGGCGATAAGTTTAGTTTTTAATTAATTTTTGGTTTTGTTAGACTTCAGTTCTTCGTTAACCAACACCGTTAAAAGGTAGCTGTTGTTGTTGTTGTTGCTGATGTTGTTGATTATTATTGTTGCCAGGCTAACAGCCAGCGCTCCAGTGTGCGAGCGAGCGAGAGGGAGAGACGTTGCTTTGCACCTCAATGTTGTTGTCATTTGATTTTGATGTTTTCTTTATAACTTTGATTGCCATACACATATACATATACATATATTATATATGCATTTGTATATATATGTTATATTATGATTAATTTTTTGTGTGTTATTATTATAGATATTATTTGTAAGTATTCTGTTATTAGTTTTAAATAATATCTGCAAAAGAAATTAGTAAAACACAAGAGAGGGAGAGAGAGAGAGAGAGAGAGTGGAAGAGTGTGAGTGAGTGAGAGGGGGGGTAGAGAGAAAAAAAATTGTTTTGTTTAAATAAAATATAGATTAGTATTTAGATATATACACATATTATAGAGCTATACGAGAGGTGCCAAGCAGTTATTATTAGTATTATAGAAAGATGTAAGCTAAATTAGAGTTACTTGTGCTGCAGCCAACTTAATGCATAAGTTATGTTATTTCAATGTTGTCACATCTTTGAAATGTTAAACAGTGTTGGGAAATGAAAAACATGTAGTTCAGTTTTGAAGTTATATTACTATGGTAAGCAGGAAAAACAGTGCAGCAGTTAGAAATTATAACGAGTAGCGAGTAGTCAATCAACTCGATAATTCCGTATAGAATGCTAGACTATGTTCTTGGGGGTAAGTTGAGTTATCTATAAGAAATAACGAGTGGGGGGAGACATCGTACTATGCCTAGCGTGTGCATTCATTATAGGGCTTAAGCGAGAGTATTAAGGAACGTAAAATTGTGTGCGAGTCAGGGCAAGAAGTAACGAGTCACGAGTGACGAGCTGCCAGCAAGTAACGATATTTCGAGCAAGCAAACGTAAGCGCAACACAAAACGATCAAGTATACAGGAGGCTGACCGAGCGAGTAGCGATTAGCAGTATTTGTGTCCTTTACCACTGCAACCATTGGGCTTTAAGGAATTGTGTAGGGGCTTCAACATGTACAAGGGTCTGAGCCACAACCAGAACGAGTAGCGAGTAGCGTGAGATGTGTGTGTGTAAGTCAGTAAAATCCATACAAGAGTAGCGAGTGAAGAGATAACGAGCAGTAGCTGGCGCGTATCTGTAACTGGGGAGGAGAATACGGATCTGGATCCACAACCATAGCGAGTGAGAAGTAGCGCAACGACTCGTTATGCTTGAACTAAACGATAACCCAGGAATGGGGCTGGAGTGAGTGAGCATAAGATATATATACTAAACCGCATTGGAATCGGAACGGGGCCACAACCATAGCGAGCAGCGAGTGCGCAGGACGTAGGACGAAGGAGCAGGGCTTACACAACGAGTACATATAAATAGCTTGAGTTTGCCTACGTTTCGCAAGAGACAGGATGGAACGGAGAGCAAAGACAGTTTAGACATAGTAGAGCGTGTTGCCTGGAATGCGAGCCTGCAGCAGGGCGTTGGATGCGTTGGGTAGCGCTAGCGACGACGACGATGACGACGACGACGACGACGACGACGACGAAGAAATTGACGACATGGATGACATCGTCAGGTTGTGGGTGGCTAAAGGCAGACTGGCGCGACGACGACTCAAGCAACTTCCATAGCTGCATGCACTTGTTATTGTTGTTGTTGACGTCGTCGTTGTTATCGTAGATGTTAGAATGTGTTTGGTATATTTACTCTGCAGCTGTTGTTGCTCTTGCTGTTGCTGTTGCCGTTGCAGTTGCAGCTGCAGATGGAGCTGCGGCTTGGCGACATGCGAGAAGGAGGCTGCTTTGCGCTTGGCCAGATGTGTTGCAGCAGGCACTGCTTCATTTTGCAGAAAGCACGCATATTGCGGCTTCAATAGAACCGAAGGTCTACGACGTTGTTGCTGTGGTTGCTGTGGTTGCTGCTGCTGCTGCTGTTGCTGCGGCTGCTGAACGTCCATTGGCTGTGGCTGTGGCTGTGGCTGTGTCTGTGGTTGAGACTGTTGCAAGATAATACCCCTCCCTAAACTTGGGTAATCTGCAAATATGCGTGATCCTTAAATAGAAAGCCTAACAGCTGATCGCTGTGTATATGGTGCACGGGTCAAGGGTCATAGTTAGGCTGGGGTCTGCAGGGGGCGGTAACTAGAGAGATAGCTAGATAGTTGGGCGTAGGTGTAAGGGGGGGTGTCTGGCTGCTTGAGTAGCTCAACGTAAGTGCACAACACCCACCTGAAGAGCTGAATTAGTTTTCGAAATCTTTTGAGCAGCTGCCGGCCAGGTGGCAACGCCAATTGCCAGCAGCAGCGTGCTGCCCTGGCATGACCTGGACAGCAATCCCTAGACATGCTAGTTGAATTGCAGTTAGCGGCAATCGCTATGTTAACTGTAACAGTGGCCTTTTCTGTAAAGTGCAGAGATATGTTGTTGTTGCTGTTGTTGTAATCAGCAGGCATGCATATGCAATTGGATCGTATGCGTGCGTATATGTGTGTGTGTGTGTGTGTGTGTGTGTGTTTGTAGGTGTGGTGAGTATGGTATAACAGGATGCTGAGTGCTTGAGTGTGAGAGACTGTGTTAATGTGTATATTGATGGCTGTCAATTTGAATCCTCCGCACAGATGGTGGCGCCAATAAAAAGTGTTAAATAGTTAAAACTCATGAGCACAGCACTACGCCAAAGACAAGATCTACATATATGTATATATATATATATATATATATATATATATATATATATATATATAGACACAGAACAAAGGCAAAGATAAAGTGAGAGATACAGAGACAGAGTGTGACAAAGAGACAGAGACAGACAGAGAGAGAGAGAGAGGCAGTTGCGGCTCTTGGTAGACATGCATTTACACACACACACACACACGTATGCATGTGTGTGCATGCGCATATGTAGATAGTATGTTTATATGACAGGGTTGCCACACACTCACCTAATGGTAAATTCCCCAGCATTGTGCTGGTTGCCGACGTTTTATGCGACGTCGAGGATGTGGTCGATGCTGTCGGAAGCTCAATTATCTCATCAACTGTTACATGATGATGCTGTGGCTGTTGTTGTTGCTGCTGTTGTTGCTGTTGCTGCTGATGTTGCATGCGTAAATGCTCCTCGTAGAACAGCTGATGATGCTTGGTCACATTACCGTAGAGATCGGCATAGGGCGGATCGTCAACGGTTTGTGATGCCTCGGAGGGATATTCAAACGTTGAAGTTAACGTATCGTTAAATTGTACGCGGAACTGTATTAATAGACAAAAAATAACGGTAAATTATTTATATATGTATATACTCCATATACATGTGTATGATATCTGTCACACTGATGAAATGTACCCAAGAAGCCCAAGCCTGCCTGAACTTTTCCCTTCTGCCCCCTGCCCAACGACGCCCCAACAGAGAGAACCCCAACAAAAGCCAATTTTAATGCATTTTGATTAATAGCGACGGCACAAATAAATAAGTATATGATAACGCAACAAGGAAATGAAAAAAAAAAAAAATAAATAAATACATAAAATAAAATAAAATCAACAATAACAATAAAACTAGTTAGAATAGTTTATGCTGCTTGTAGTCGCCGGCTGAAATACCCTAGCAAAGACCTGTTTACGATTAATCTCTGTTTCACTTTCTTATCTGGGCATAAACGTATTCTAAGACTCGGCTGACTAATCAAGACTTTTTAATCATGAAATACTCTCTTTCTCTCTCTCTCTCTCTGTCTGTTTCTCTTTCTCTTTGCATCTTCCTGGTTTGCACTTATCTTTTATCTAGTCAAATATCCTCTTAGCTGTTAAGCATTGCAACTAACAGAATAGATTAACAGCATGTTAACAGCGCTAATAGCATGTCAACAATGTATAATTTACAGCTAACTTTTCTGCCACTTGCGCTCTCTTCTTCTTCTTCTTCGGCTGCTGCTGCTGCTGCTGGAGATGAGCAAAGCATAAAAACGATAAACAAACAACAACAAAGCAAATGAAAGTGGCTCAAGTAAGTTTTCGTACGCTGCTTTGTGCCCTTAATACAAGAAGCGAGCAAAACAACATTTCCGACAATGGGGGAAACAAAACAACAACGACAAATAACACAAAAGGAAATTTGTTACAAAAAAAAATGTTTAAATAAAATAAATAAAACACTGACCCCACGAGCTTTAAGAAATAATTGCTGCTAATTGTTTTGCATCAGTTTTTGTTTTTTTTTTTTTTTTTTTTTTTACAGCGATTAAAAGCTAAACGAAAGTGAAATTAAGGCCAATATGCTGTAGCAATTTAAAAATATATGTATATATATACATATATATATTAAAAAATGAAGAACAAGAAGCGGCAGATTACCACAAATTGATAAATCTAGTACAGTGAAAGCACGCTTAAGTGCACAGCCAACAGTTTGGAGATGTTCTATTGGCGAAATTATTAAATATTAGCAATTTCTTCTTCGAATTCCCGTTTAATTTTTATCTATTTTTAATAATGCTATATTTGATCTGATGCGGTGTTTCTATTAATGTATACTATAATACCCCATAACTTAAAAACAAAAATAAACAAATTCATTCGATATGCGATAAGACTCAAGTTTCATTACAATGCGACAGAATCTTCAATCATAAAATAATAATAAAAAAAAATAAAGTCGCCGCAACTTCGTTACAATTAATTGGGTAGCCCTCACGCTCACACTGTACAACAAAAGTAATCTTATCTTATCCTTGCCGAAAAAAAAAAAAAAGAACCTGCACAATCAGAAAATACTCAAGTATTTGTGGTGAGTGTCGAGTTAGTCATACCCCACGTACTACCGATAGTTGTATGTACTATAATATATTTATGGGTGTATGTACATACATATGTATGCATACATACATACATACATATGTGTGTATTAGTCACGACGAGTCGTATAATTGGTTGGAATGAAATGCATTTCCGCATATACATACATATGTATGTATATACATACATATGTAGGAATGGTGAAGGTGAGAGTGTGAATGTATGTATGTAAGTGTGGCGGGCATGCGAGGGAGGCTGGTGTATTGCTTTTACTCACCGATGAATCTTTGGGTTTCTGTCGTATGCTGGACTTGCCATCGATCACAATATTTGCATTCTCGAACTCCACATCGCAGGGCGACGGCGGGCACATGGAATAATCATCGTAGTCCGTGTCTGTCGATGTCTCCACCGAGAGGTCGCCCAATAACACGAAGCCCGGTTCATTTGGCTGGAAAGTGAAAATTAACGAAAAAGTTCGAATCAAATGAAATTTTTCAAAAGCTCAGTTTGTTGTAGATAGATTGGCAGAGTGTGTGACTGTGAGAGAGAGAGAAGCGCGAGAGAGACGGATGGAGATGGAAGGGAGTAAAGTTGTTTCGATGCCGATATCGTTGGCTCTGAATCACAGCTGTCCCATTTCTCGCCATGACGGACGCAGAACCTAATGGACGGACCATATATACATACATACATATGTATACCAAACAAGAGATAATAAACTTCAGGCGCAGATAACAATAAAAAAAAAAAAACATTTATATGTATATACATATGTATGTATATGCGAGTATCTGAGTATGTATGTATGCATATGCATATATACATGAACACATAAAAGAGACCAACAAGAACTACATAAACAGCAACAACAAACATAATAAGAATAACATAAGGAATAAAGCAAAAGCGACCAGAATTGAACGTCAAAAAAGAATTGACAAAATTGAGTTCAGAGCGGCATAAAAACGGGTTTACTATTGTCAGTAGCAAGAGCGAAAGAGCGAGCGCATGTTTTGCACACGAAAGGCAGAGCGGGAGCGCGTAATAGGCAGTGAGAGCAACAACAGCAAGAGCGAGCGACTTTGTGTTGAGCAGAGCACTTTTATTCAACACGGCTGCGTTCAGAAACAGCTGTGCAAGCGCAAAGCCCCTTTAGACCTCATACACCTCAACTCCACTCCTCCTCCTCCTCCCCCCCTGACTCAACCTTTTGCAACAGCAACTCACCACAACACCAAAGAGCTTCAACATGCGCTCCGCTCGTTCGTTCAATGCTCTCCTTCATAAGTCATAATATATCTTTGTCTGCTTTAGTCTATGTGCATACATACATACAGGCACAAATGTATGTGTGCGTATATTTATATGTGTGTGCGTTTATAAATGAGTGTAGCAGCAGGAAGCAAAGAACAAATGAAGAAATATCGTAATATGTGCATGCATATGTATATGTACATAGGTACGTGTGTATGTATGTTTGTATTTTAAACATATGCATACATACATATGTACATATGTGTATGTTTGTATGGGCAAGAACGGGTTTTTGCAATGCAATCGCAGGCAACAAGAGGAAGAATTTTCCAATCGCAGCAGCAGCAACAGCGCATCCAACACTTCTCTTTTATTTATTTTTTGTTAATGTTCAACAAAGAGTCTGGAATACACACACCCACTTAACTGTATGAAAGTTTGTATGTATGTATGTATGAATGCATGTGTGGTTGGAAATTGATCAACACAACATTTGCATAATTCGCAATTTATCGAACACTGTGTGCAGCACATCTAAGTAATTCCCATGACGCGCCCCGCTCAAAAGTCAAGCTTGAGAAAGCTCACAGACGCTGGCATTGCGGCTTCTCACATGGGGTGCGGATTGCGCATCACTCTTGAACATTTAGAAGGTCACTCGGAAAGCCGCGTTTCTGCGTCACGCGTACACTCACACATGTACATACATATATACATACATACATATGAATGCATGTGCATGTATACATTCATATAAGGAATGAAATTTCATATGCTTCCTATAAGATTTTGTAACATTGAAACTAGAGCTGGGAACTTGCCATGTGTTCGCGTAATGAGCATTATATTGCAAGCCAAATTGTATGTCGTTAAACAAAGAGTCATTAAACAGAGATCTAATAAGCTAAATTTACTCAAAATTAGCTATTAAAATGTGCACACATACATTTTGAGTGTGCGAATTAACACGCTGTCATCTCTAGTTGGAATTAAAACTGTTTCGTAGACAACAACAGGATTCGCTTGATGTGACATTTTACAGTTTAGTTTTCAGTGGAAGCGCAAAACAGTGTTTTGACATTCTTTATACATTTTGTTGCTATTGTTGAACTTTCCAAAATGCGCACGATCTTCCATGCTCTCTCGCTTGCTGTCGCGCTTTTTCCCTCTCTCGCTGTCTTTATCTCTCTCTCTCTCTCTCTCTCTTTATCTGTTGGTGGGCGCTTTGTTTCGCATTTGTTTATATGGCAAGCAAAAAGCACAAGCCACAAACAAAAATTGTGCATGTATTGGGGAGGGGGGGCCTTGTTAAGCCAAGTCTGTGTGCGTTCGAATGTAAGTCCGTGTGTGTGTGTGTGTGTGTGTGTGCGTGCGTGAGTGTGCAAGGGGGCTTGCAAAGATTAAGAAGAAATATAATAATTCATACAGAAAATAAGCATGAATAATGCGCAACGGCGCCGCATTCCAGGCATAGTTGGGCAGCACCAATCTTTGTCTACATACATACATATGTATGTATGTATGTCTTTGTGTATGTGTGCGTGGGTTTGGTGAGGAGAGAAGAGATGGTTTGCTGATAAGCAATGAAAGCAATAGCAAACAGCTGTCTAGGCCAAACCAAACGGGGTGGGTGTGGTGGGTATTATGTACATGCATGCATATGTGCTGTGTTACTCACCTTTGGCAATTCCCGTTTACGTCTGTAGATCACAACATCGCTTTCAATATAATCTGGCACCTCCTTGCTGCTCTTGGAAAAGTTGAACACCATGGAGGTGTTGTTGTCTCCATGCGAGCTGCTGCCTACGCCGCTGCTACTGCCATTGGCGCCACCTGTCGGCTGACGGCGCTTGCGCAACGGCCAAATGGGCGAAATGCCGCTGCCCGCTGCGTCAATTTCGCTGCTATCCTTGGTGTTTGTGTTTATCACGGTATCCAGACTAGTTGCTGCTGCTGTTGATGAGGCGGAGGCGGCGGCAGCGGCGGCGGCAGCTGCATCTGCAGCCAATGCTGTTGATTTTTTCATCTCATTAATGCGATTCTTCTCAATCTCGCGACTGGTCAACGGCGTACTGCTGCTCGAATTATTCAGCAACGGCCTGATGACACCAATTTGCTTCGCTGTTGTTGTCGTTGTTGTTGCTGTTGGTGATGGTGATGCGGCTGCTGCGGATTCAGTGTTATCGGTTCTGCGTTGAGGAAGCTTTCGACTACTGGAACTCGTGCTGGAAGCGTGCGCGTTCTCTTGCAAGGCGGCAGCAAATGATCGCTGGGCGCTGCCGCTAACGCCAACGCCAACGCTTCCTGCTTCATCCATCGGCTGCGCTGCTATCGACGTCGCTGCTGTTAACTTATCGCCATTGCAAACATCGTCGCCGCCGTCAACTTCAGCCTCAGCTGTTGCTGCTGCCGTTGCCGTAGCCGTTGCTGCTGCGTCGTTGTCATCGACGTCATATTCGTTGCCTTCGTCGTTCTCCTCGTCTTTGCTGCTGTCATCGTCGTCGTCGCCTTTGTCGGTCACTACGTCGTCAGCTGCTGTTGCTGCTGCCTGCGTGCGCTGCTGATCGCTGACTAAGCGCTGATTACCGTTGCTGCTGCCGTTGCCGTTGCCGCTGCCACCCGCACCCACCACCCCAACGGAGGCCTCTGACTGCGCTGACGTCGTCGAGTTTTCCAAGTGTATGCGTTCCAGCATTTTGCTGATGTTCGTCACAGGCGAATCGTAGGCACCACAGTTGGTTTCCAGCTGTCTGGGAATGATGTCTGGAACGGCGGTGACGCGTTGCTTGGGTGTCGAGGCAGCGAATCCAGCTCCGGTCGGCGGTGTGGCGAGGGCGTCCCGCTTGATACTGCCAAGGGCATTGCCGCTACTGGCGCTACTGCCGCCGTTGCCGCTGCCACTACTGCTGCTGCTACTGCTACTCTGTGGCTTTTGCTCCTTGATGATGGACTTTGTAGTTGGCCACCTTGCTGGCAACGCCACCGACGCCGTTGCTGCGCTGAGCGGCGCGTGGACGACGATTGACGCTCGCCTCGAACATTTTGAGGGTCTGCTTGACCAGATCCGGCGGTGGACGCTCGGTGTCATCGATGATGGAGGTCAGACGCTTGGGCGGTGTGGAGTCGGTGCCGCTGTGCAGTCGCTCGCGCGCATTGTGAATCTTATCCTCGATGCTGACGCAGGTAGGCGTGCCGGGGGCAGTGACTGTGGCTCCAGCTCCAGCTGCAAGCTGCGCCTGTTCCAGAGACTGCGCTGCTATTGACCACAGTCGCTGCCTGATAGCTGGCGCGCTGCGTATTCCAGGGCGACTTCTCGCAGAGCAGCGCCTCGACAGAGCGCGCACGTTTCATAACTTCATTGCCGCGCTTATAGTGACGCGAGCGCAGCCCGTTACCGTTAAGCGGCGGCGCCGGCGTCACCGTTGACTGTTGCTCCTGTGTCGCCAGCAGCGGCTGCTGCTGCTGCTGCTGCTGTTGTTGCTGCTGTTGCGGCTGCTGTTGGTGTTGATTCTGCTGGCGTAGCTGTTGATGCAAGACATTTACGCTTTTGATGTAACAGCTGCTGCTCGCTGGCTTGGCGCTCAGTATGGGAGGAGCTGCAGTGCTGCGCGTTACATTGACGTTGACTGCGGCAGTGACTGCGACTGCATCGCTGTTCACTTGCTGCTGCTGCTGCTGATGATGTTGCTCATCATCGATCTCGTCGTCGTTGCGATCGAGCAGCGTATTGAGGCTGGTGGAGCGCTGCAGTCGCTGCTTCTGGCTCTGCTGGCGTGACTCGCAGCGCAGGGCTAGATTTAAATAGCGGCAGCGCAGTTTGGACACAATGCCGGGGCCATAGCTGAATTCCTCATTATGATCGACAGCATCCAAGAGCGTTGGCAGCACACCAACTCCAACATCCAAGTCGGTGTCGGCGCTCTTTAAATGCAGCTGTTGTAGCTGCTGTTGCTGCTGCTGTTGCTGTTGATGGTGATGATGATATTGTTGATGTGTATGATGATGATGATGATGATGACGCTGTTGGCCATTTTGTGTGGTTGTCTTTTTCATTTCTTGCATGGCGACCATTGTCGTTTTTACCGCTACTTTTGTGGGCGACGCGGCCGTTTGGCGTTCCAATTGCTGTTGTTGTTGTTGTTGCTGTTGCTGCTGCTGTTGATTTTTAATGAACTTGTTGCTCTGCAATTTATCGGATATTTTCGTTTTACAATTTTTATCAATTATAATTGGCGTAGTGTTGCTAAAATTATGTAGCGCTGCTTCAGCAACGCTCTGGCCTGGTTTGCATTTCGTTTGCAACTGATTTGCTGACGACGACGAAGTCGCCGTTGTTGCTGTCGTTTGTTTCACATTTGCGCTGCCGCTGCCGCTGCCGCTGACACCGCTGCCGTTATTGCTGTTGTTGCTGCTGCTGCTGCTGCTGCCTATTGCTGTTAATGCTCCAGTTGTCGCTGTGCCAGTTTCAACTTCACCAGAGCGCACGCTCGCATACGCCATGCCAACGCTATTCACCTCAACGTCACGCTCTCCGCACGCTCGCTCGCGCTCTCTTGCGCGCTCTCTGGCATCCAAATTTAGAATCTCTTCTTGCTCCTTGCCAGTTGATTGACTTCTTGTGTTGAATAAACTTGATCGCTGCTTTGGTATTGGTGGTGCTGCTGCTGCTGTGCTGTGGCTGTGGCTGCTGTTGATGCTGATGCTGCCGTTTCGGCTGAAAAGGCCGTGGCTAAGTCTTTGCCTTGTGTACTTTGGGCTGCTGCTGCTGCTGCTGCTGCTGCTGCTGTTTCTGCTGGAAGCGTCTGATGACCTCCACTTCCAATAAAACATTTCTCAGACTTTTCCTCTGTTGTTGGTGAAGTCTTAAATGCTGCTGCTTGCTGGTATGTTTGGCTTACATTTCGTTTCACATGCTGCTGCTGCTGCTGCAGTTGACTAGTTGCTGTTGTTGTTGTTGTTGCCGTTGGTATTGCGGCTGAGGCTGAGGCTGCGACTGCGGCTGCGGCTGCGCTGCCTTCAGTTGCACCTGAATCTGCAATTATATTGGCCATAAAACGAAAATCCAAATTGATGACAAATTCAAAATATTACTAAAAACTAAACAAGAAATGTTAAACAATATACTATTGAAGCTATTTTCTACGCTTGTGACTAACGAACAATGGGTTGCTTTGACTTCAGCTAGTTCAATTAACAATTGATAACATTCGATAAAGGCAGGTACAAGCAAATATTAGTTTGGGCAGTCAAGAGGGCGAGTGGGCACGACTAGGCACTATACCCTGTACACACAATGTTGAGGTGTCTATGTAGCGTGTGTTAGGCACTGTATTCACCTATACAAAGTATATGCATCTTCTGCAGTGTGCTCGACTAGTTGTTACCCTGTATTGTTATATGGCACCCATAGTTGGTCTAAGACTAGCTGATACTCTGTATAGACAAAACAGTACATACAACTAAGAGATTTCTTTAGTTTGGCGTGACTGGAATACATGTTACCCTATACTGAACTACATGACATCAAGTTGATGTTCCTTGTAGGGTCTGTTAGTCTCGCGGATACCCTGTATACAAAATATATTGTTTAGATAGCCAATATCGAGCTACAAGTCGATTTATTCTACTAGAGTATGTTCTTGGTACTAGGTGATACCCTGTAAAAATCTAACGATTGTATGCATACATAGATATCATCAAGCTAGATTACTTTATTTTTACTCTATTACTCTATGTGATCGACTAGCTGTTACCCTATATTTTGCTAGCAAATGCATGCTATACTACTCCAATAGGGTATGCCAGACGTCTTTATACTCTATAACATGCTAATCAATGTACCTGACTGAAATAAAATATGTATATTGAAATTATATTATAGTTGCTGATTGATCCAATTGGATTGGTTTACTATCAGATTAAGTTGATATTGCTAATCAGAAATATATATTATACATATATACACAACGATCGGTAAAAAAAAAGACATTTCAAATAAAATTGCCAGGCTGTTTCCCACTGAAACAGGCGTCGCTGCAATTGTTATCGATAAACGATTACTCACAATATGAAAAACAGTTGTGCCTGTGTGTGTGTGTGTGTGTGTGTGAATTGGACTTTTGAGACACACACAGGTGAAATAACATTGAGCCAACAGTCAACAGCTTTCAATAATTACAATTTCATTTTTTAATCAGCTCAACTTATTAACGTGGCTAATTATACACCCCAGCTGTGCAGCTCACAGATATTGATATGGCCATGCATATATGTATGTATATACATTATACATATGACATATGCATATGTCATTGCAACTGGCATTGCCTCATTCAGCACATTTGCGATTTCATGAATCGATATCGATACGTCCAATCTGTTTTTCTTTATCTACTTTTTTCGCTCTTTGAACGAACGAAACGTCTTCAATTACAGAAAATCAAACACAGTCGGAATATATATATGTATATATAATTATCTATAGTGTTTTGTAGTTAATGCAAACTAGATTTTTAGTTTGTTCTCATATTTGATTTTCTAGATACGATAATACTCTTCTATGAAGTGGGACGAGTATATTGATTTAATTCAAGGTTCGTCTTAACATATGTTTAGATTAATGTGTTATATCTGGTACGAGTACTATATCTGATGCTAGAGATTTGAAATTTTCTATATATATTACTTGTGTGGACAGACCAAGATCGAAACTATTTAATAGTATATAGTAAATTGAACTACTGCGATAAGACGCAAAAATCTATATAATCTATTGTTATAATAAGTATGGTATATACTCGTAACTGTACTATTGATTTACTACAAATTGCGTATAGAAAATGATATATATAGATATAAAATATACTATATATATATAGTTTTGGGAGGTGATCGTTCGCCATATAAATCTGTATATATAGCCAGAGTTGATGCTAAGTAAACTTCTATCGAACTCAGCTCTATATACAAATTTGTACTACAGATCATGATATATCTAGATATATGTATAGACTATGCATATATAAAGATATTCGTTGATCTAGCAAATTATTTTGAAAGCCAGCAGATATATATACACATATATGTCTATATATAGCTTAAGCTAAAACTCAGGTTAAGCACCTGACATGCTTGAACTCACCTGTGGGCTCAGTGAAAGCCGCACAACTGCCATCAGCTGTTGGGGCCGCTAAGGTGGGGGAGCTGGCGGTGGCGGCGGCGGCGTTCGTTCGGGCCACATTCGTTTTGCGGCGCTGTATCAAATCCTTTTTCCATTGCGGCATATCCGGCAGGAAGCCCGAAGGAGTTGTTGCCGGCGACATGAGCTCAGCTCCAGCTCCAGCTCCAGCTACCGATCCAGTTCCAGTTCCAGCTCCAACTGCGGATGCAGCGTTGTCCGCACCTAAATGCAATGTGGGTCGCTTCGGTGGCTCCAGCGAAGACATTTTTGGCTAAATTTAACGCTGCAATTGGCATTCTGTGTGTTAGTGCATCGCATCAGCCAACGGACTCGCGTAGTGATTTAAATGGCTTAATCAAATACAGATACAAAAAAAAAAAAAAAAAAGATTCAAATATCCCGTGGCCCGCTGCCCGCTGCCCGCTGACCGTTCACCGTTCACAGAGACGTCTCGACCCAAGCGCTCAACTCAACAAACTGAAGCGCGGCTCTGACAGTGCCAAATGCAATGCATTCCACATTCCGCTAGCAAAGTGCGGGCCTAAGCGAAGCATTAACTCAATTGACCCAGCTGATACCCTTAACTGAACTGTGACCAGCACGACTCGGCTACAGCTTTGGCGCCAGCTAGAAAGTCTAGAGTAGTAGGAATTTCATAAGGTCATCAAATTATTATTAAAAACTTTTTTTTTTTTAAATTAAAATAAAATAAAATAAAATTTTAAATAAATTATTATGCATAATGAAAAAGAAAATATGCAGGCATATATTATAAATCTCTCTCTCTATATATATATAATAATAATTTTATTTAATAACAATTTTGTAATTAATTAATAAAATTAATATATATTGCATTTTTTTAAATTTAATTATTATTGAATATTTTCATTTCTATATTATTATCTAGCCTTCTTGTGTAGCGCATGCAAAAGTCGACTGGACCCTGTATGTTTCACTCTTTGCATTTTGCGTTAATTGGATTAACTGTATTTGTTTTCTTTTTCAATAAAAGCAAAACAACAGAAAAAAAAACCAAAGAAACCTCAATATTTGTTCATTGTGTAAAGAAAAAAAAAACAAGAAGAAGAATAATAAAAAAAAAAAAGGTGAAGAAGCAGAACATTAATGAAGAATATGCTAAAAATATGAAGATATAAAAATGTAAGTGAATTACTTTTCATTTCGTTTCGTTTCATTTTTGGTCTTTGATTTTCTCGTATTCGCGCGATCGCGCTCCTTTTGCGAGCGCTAGAGCGAGGGGTAATGATAGTGGATGAGCAGGTGAGAGCGAGACAGGGCGAGTGAGAGAGTGCGGCAAGTGTCAAATTGAGCTCAGCTTAAATCATAGTTATTCATATTTGCCCCCTTACTTTCGCCTGTGTGTGTGTGTGTGTGTGTACATGTGAGCATGTGTATCTGTGTATAACTCTTGTGTGTGTGTGCAAGGGAGAAGAGCGCAGGAGCGGAGCAGGGGCTGCAAATCGCAGACGAAGCATAAAATAAACAAGCGGCAGCACCAGCGGCGGCGACGCTACGGGCTGTGCATATTATCGATTTTTACAAGCTGCAAGAACTTTTGAGCAACACACACACATACATACAGCGAGTTAGATGCCTGCATACATACATTAATAGGCCTGAATGTATGGGTGAAACAACTTTTGCTCACTGGCGACGGGTTGAAAAGAAAGCGTCCAAAAAAAAAAGCCTCACAAAGAATAGAAAACACAACACATATGTCGATGGGCTGCAAATTAATGAACAGCCCCCTTTTTGGGGATGACCAATGGGCTGGTATTCAAATTAGCCAATGTTGTCCCAGCTAAGAGCCGGGCTCTGTTTATTTACACACGCACCACATACACGCACACGCACGCACACATACAGACGCGAGTATAAACATAAACAATTTGATGAGAGTTGCTTACTTTTGCGTCCAATTCAGTGAGGTAGGCCCTTAACTTGTATTTGTTCTCATATGTCTGATAGTTGTAAGCATGGATGTAATTGATAAGCAGCTCCTTAAATGAATATTATATACGCGCACTTTCTTTGCACTGCACTCGGTATAAATGCAATTAAGTCGCCGTTCACTGCGCTAAAATGCTCCGAACAACTGAGCAGTGTTGTCTTACAGACAGAAAATTATCGAGCTATTATCGATAGTCGGCTTTATGAGCGTTTTGATAGTATGCGGACTTTATTAAAATTTTATGTGGTTAACTCCTAATAGTAATATAAATAAACGTATAATTTGTATTTTGCATATAATCTAGTAATATGATATAGTTGTATAGATAACAAAAATGTAATGCTCTGATCATGAAGTTGCTAAATATCGATAGAAAGGAGTTGCAGCATCTCAACTCCTGTTCTTAATTATAATATAACATAATAAGTAAAAAATACGGTTTAATAGTCTAAAAAAGATCTGCAACAAAAAAACTTATATTCAATGTTCATCATACAAAACTTCAAAGTTTGAAGTGAGACTCGGTTTTGTTTATATTCCGTCCGAACACCGTCGGAAGCTGGATTCAAATAAACAAAAGCGCGGTTTATTATTGCAGACGGTTACTAACAGAATGTTAACTCAAATTGGTCATGTTAATAAAATGCAGCCCTGGTACCTGGCTTGCAACGAGTTGGCAGATCTATTTATGCATTTCTCTGATTCGTGTTTATGTTTTTATTTATTGTGAGAAATGAGTATTAACTGGATTAAAATAACCGAGCGGTAAGCTAGCTAAAATTTCTTCAAGTGAATTATTGCTCAATTCATTGCATTTATCATTCAGCGCACGCGAAGGCATCAAAATCATCAATGCTCTGCCCTACGATACGTTCACCACAGTTTTGCTCTACGTCCACCGACAGATGAGTCCAGGGAGCTCTGCTGCAGCTGCCTCCGCTGCGGCTGCCGCTGGCATTGCAAATGCGGCGAATATCTCGGGCAATGCCACAGTTAGCACAACAGTGGGCACTAGTGTCACGACCACCGAGCGAACCGGAAGCAGCATCGAGACGAGCCACACAAGCAGCGAGCCCGAATATACGCTGGAGGAGTTGGAACGCTTAGTGGGCGTGGCCCGGGCTGACTTCTTGCTGCTGATCAAGACATTCTCGTATATCTTGCGGCGCATTTCGACGTTCATCATCAAGCCCAGCCATTTGCAGCGCGAACTGCGCGAAAAGCTTCAACTGCAGGACGAGGCGAAAATCGATGCAATTTTGCGGCTGTGGGTGCGACAGACGACGCCCATGCTCAACAATTTGGCAAGCGAGCGATATGAGTCGAATGTCATCGAGGATATGGCCTGGAAGCTGAATGTGGAGATTGCCTCGCATTGCCAGCAGCGCGAAAAGACAGCTCTGGCTGTACTCCAGCTAAAGACGGTCGCCGGAGAGGATATTAATTTTGAGATGACGCAGCCGGAGTTGTTGCAGCTGTTCAATCAGTTTGAGCATATTCAATCCGAACTGGATGCCACCTTGGCCAACATGAAAGGCAACGAGGGCGAGCATTGAATGAGTTGCATTCGCCGGAAATTTATGCAATATTCCCTTAAAGTTAGCCCGGGCTGTTTGTAAGACTTATGTATATATTAAATTGTTAAATTTGTTTATTTTTACGTAATTTACATTAATTTAAATTAGTAATGAGCTACAATAAAATTGCATTCAAATAACGCATTAAATCAAATAATAAAATGCACTTTTTCATAATGTTAAGCCGTCGACAGCAATATCGATAGCAGTTGCGCGCTTTACTTTTAAAAGATATCGAATTTAAAGCCACTAACGTTAAACTTTCGTTAAGCTGTGCGTGCCATCGATAACAAATTGCGCGCCAATTAGTGCCGTTGCCATTTGAAATGAAATTACAATTGGTTTTGTTTTTCTTGCTTTTTAATATGCATTTCTTTGTTTTTTGTTTGTTTCATAATTCTACTGATAAACATTACAAATTATTACACTGATATATATGTACCTTTTTATATATATATATGTATATATTGTATATGTATATGTATTTTCGTTTATGTATAATATATATGTATACATATATGTATATATATACATACGTATATCAAGTCGAAACTCTTGCAGACTTGTTAGTTATTCATTCATGCATATGTATTTAGTTTATACTCGTAAGTAATTAGGTGTGTGTGTGTGTTTTAGTGTGAATTGCACATTGCTGGCCTGTGGGTCAATTGGGGATCGTTGCTTTCATATATATATATATATATATCTTTTTCCTGTTATCTAGACTAAAAGCAAAACATTTCTATTGCACATTATCAACTAATTTCAACTAAGCTGGAACCAATTGTGTGTTGGCAACTGAAATTATACTACATTCATTATATTTTCTCTCTTGCTATTGCTAAATTGTTATTGTTACTGTTAGTTTTTAGTTACTCTTCTTCATTTGTAGCTACTCTCGTGTGTGTGTGTGTGATTGAGTGTGTAAATTGAGTTTTGGCACCGGCTAAATGCTTATGTTATTAATTCGCTTACTGTTAAGCTACAGAGTCTACTTTAACATTCGGTTGTTTTACAGTACTTTATGCGTACATACAAAAACCATAAACAAAATTCGTTTGTTTTTGTTGTGTAAATGATTATCGCCAGGCAGTAATGCGTTGGTCATTTGTGCTTTTTGTTGTTCTTGTTGTTGTTGGTGTTGTTGTATTTTTGTTGTTGTTGCTCGGTGTACGGTTTCTATTATGTGTCATTTCATGTGTTTCTCTTAAGCTAACAGCGCCTTGTGCATTTACAGTACCGCACGCTGCTAGCTTAGATGTTGCATGTTAAACGTTGTATTGAGTGTCTGTTATGCTAACAGCGCCTTGTTCATTGACAGTACTGCGCGCTGTTAGCTTGAATATCGTAATTTAACGAACAAATTGCTTGAAAAACAAAAAATAAACACAAAAAATTATAATTTTCATTTTTTTGTTTTTTCTTTTTTTTTTTTTAAATAAAATTCTATATAATTAAACAATATTAAAGTAGCACATACACATACATCAAAAATTACACACATATACAAAGGTATTGTTTATATATATATAGTATATAGTTTATCGATTAAAAAAAAATAATAGAATATATTAAAAATTAGATTGATACAAATTGTTTGCTTTATCTTCTTGTTTAAAACTATGTAACTGAATTATTGCAATTTTTACATTATACATTTTACGGTATATCGTATATATATATATTTATATCGTAAGCAGTGCTTAGCTTTCTTTTAGTTACTTTATATATATATGGAGATATATATATATGGTATAGTATATGTATATAAAAAAAAAACATTTAGCGCTCATTCTTCTCCTCTTCTTCTTCTTCAACTAACATTTAGTGTACAAAAATTGGAAGTTACATATAGATATATATATGTATGTTTCTATATATGTATATGTATACAAAAAAATTGTGGCTAGCGATAAAAATATTTTTTTGTTGTTGTTCTTCTTTTTCTTTTTTTGACAATTAGTTTTATAATAATAATAATAATATCGGTAGTTTCCATTAGCAGTGTTTACAGAGTACAAGACAAGACAGGATTGGATTGATATATATGTATATGTATATATATATATATTAATCTATATAAAGGGTATAGAGTAGACTGTAGTGTAAGACGATTTACAGCGTCTCCCGAACACATACATACACACATATATGTATATATATATCCTCGACTCTGAAATAGTTATACAAAACAGTTTTTCTTCGTATAATTTTTGTTTAGCAAAAGTATTCCAATCCGGACAAGTTGTACCACATACGATATACCTACACACATACATATATATGTATATATATGGTATATATGGTCTGTGCTCATATAGACGTATATATGTATATGGGCTATATCGATAGCATAATATCAAGCGTTACTTATCGAGTTGATCTTAAGTCAAAATTTAATTATGTTTAGTTTGCCACATGGATTCATCGCATTGCTTCTACGTTTCGATTGCAGGTGGGGAGGGATGATGGAGTTGGAGTTGGAGTTGGAGTTGGAGTGGCTGTGGCTGTTTCTCAATCCATCGTTCAGCTGCGCTTGGCCTACATGCCCGATTCCGCAATGCCCTCGTCATCTGCAAGCATTATCTAATATTAGCATTTGTAAACAAAGAATCGCATTACAATCGAAAACAACAAATCAAAATATCTACAAACTAGGTGGGAAGAAATAATAGCTAAGCTTCGTCATAACGAAGTTCAAATACCCTTGCAGACAGAGAGAGATATGTAATAATATATATATACATATATAACGAGATGTATGTGATATCTGAGAGAACTTTGGTTTTAACAGATGTAAATATATATTTATAATGAATATATATATATATTTTCAATATACAGATAAGCAATTTTTCGGAGTATATATGTATATTCAATCAATATAAATATAAATTTTTATTTTTTATCAACTACTCAGATTTGAATTACAAAAGATAAAACAATATACCCTAATTTCCCATGTTGATTAAACAAAAATGTATTATTACAATGCACAAAAACCAATATACTCGCTTTTAGCTACGCGAACAGGGTATACAACCAGAACTATTGCAGAGCTTCTCTTTGAATTCACTTGAAGTTCCGTTACAATTGCTTGTAGCTTTGGCATGTAGCAAAATTCTCTAGCTTTTAAAGCTAAAATCAAGAGAGTTTCGCGTATTAAATAGACAAAATTGACTTTAACAGACAGACGAAATTGACTCTATAGACAGTCTATATATTCTATAAGAGATGTAACATAATGAGTTGCAAAGCGAATATAGCCTGCTGCAAGGGTATTACAATAACAAATTGATCAAGCAAGGTAACATGCAACAACAACAAACAACAACAAATACAATGTGAAACATGCAGCAGAAAGAGTTAGCTTTGAGTGTGTTAAGCATGCAAGAGCGAGATAGAGTGAGAGCGAGATAGAGAGAGAGGAAGTTAGAGGCTAGAGTTTGAGAGAGCTATAGATATATAGTAGATAGTGACTGAGAGAGAGAGAGAGAGAGAGAGCGTATTACAAACCCATAAATGGATTGGCATAGATAATGCCGCCATTGCCATTGCCAATGTTTGAGCCCGGCTCCAAGGCGCATTTGCCCAGAGCAGCTCCAGCTGTGGCGCTTCCCACGCCCATGCCCAGCCCCGTGCCATTGCCCAAGCCATTACCAACACCAGCACCACCATTAGCTGTAGCTGCTGCAGCTGCAACAGTAATCCCCCCGTTCTGGCCCTTGCGGCCCATGATCTGGTGATCGTTGTCCCCAATGAGCGTTGCCAGATCGTCGTCGTCGCCATGGCGCGTATTGCAGCTGCTGCCCAGCAGCTGATCGTAGCAGCTGACATCGGTGCTGATTACATCCACCTCGATGTCATCGTCATCCTTCTCCAGGCTATTCCGATTGCTGCCGCCGAGCGAGCTGTGCAGCGCATGGGAATCCTCGTAACTGCCGCCGCCACTGTCATCGTTGGCATTGTTCGACTTGGCGTCGATGTGCGTCTCGAATTCGTCGTGCATGTAGAGCACATCTTCCACATCCTCCACAGCAAGGCCGTCTTCCTCCTCCACCTCCACCTCCTCGTCTTCGTCATCCTCAACTGGGTTTAGCTGCTGCTGCTGCTGCTCAATTGCCTCCTGGGCCTGCTCCTCCTCCTCATCGTCGTCGTCGTCGTCGTCGTCCTCGTTCTCATCCTCCTCCAGCTGCAGTGCCAGCTCCTCGCCCAGCTCTATCGAACGCCTGCTGTGGACTTCCTGCTCAGCCGTTGGAGTTGATGCTGCAGCTGCTGCTGCCGCTGGCTGCTGCTCCTCGGCATAGCTAAGCCGGCCGCTGGCCGTGATCAGCTCATGGCTGAGGCTATTCTTGATATCGCTGGAACTGGCGCTGAATGTGATCAGTTGGGATTTGCGACGATGCTGGAGCGTATTGTAGCCATTCGCCGGCAGCGAATTGGTCATAATTGGCGCTGCAACGGGCTGTGACTGCGACTGCGACTGCTGCACGCCATCCTTGGAGTCGATGTCGACGCGGCTGCCCTCCTTGCAGATCATCGAGCTGGGCTTGTTGTCAACCAGCACGATAACCACCGAGTTGTTGTTATCGCTCTGGTTGACAACCGCCGAATGTCATCTGTCCGGGGCATCGATGCCGAACGAGCTCATCGAATTGGAGCCAAGACCCATGCCCATGCCCATGCCCATGCCCAAGCCCAAGCCCAAACCCAGCCCCAAGCCCAATCCGTTGCTGGTATTCCCGAAGCTGCTGCCTGTCAGCGGCTGCTGTTCGTCGTGATGAATCGCCGCGTTCTCGTCATCGATCGCCTCCAGTTGATGGTGCAGCTGCTCCTCGATGGTCGCCAATATGGCGCCATGCTCATCCAGTTGACCATCTCCGCCTACTTACACACACACACACGCGCGCGTATGTGCATGAGTGTGTGTGTATCAATGTGTGTGTGTGCGTGTGTGTTTGTGTGTTAGAAGAAATTTGCATTTTTGTTAGTCATGTTGCCGAACCCAGCACCAAAATGTGTATCAAATGAACTCTGCTCACGTGTGGGGTGTGCGCGACTAGTAGTTACCCTGTAAATACTTTTTTGTTAGCCAATTGCCCATAGACTAACAGCTCAAGTGTTCCATTTATCATACTAAACGCATGTAATGCTGTTTCAAATCTCTATAGCTAGCCTCTGCTGTCAATCGATATTTATCGAATTGCCTAAAATTCATTAAATCGAAGTCATTTATATGAGGAAAACGTAGATTTCTCTTATATAGATATTTAAAAACCTGGAGAAGCTTATAGCTGCTTGGGCTTCGTATCGATATTTATCGATTTTACTTCTATGGAATGAGTTGAATATATTTTATTAAAACTGACCCATTGACCATCGTTATAATCATTATCGGCTATTGAATAGCAGCAACTATGACGAAAATATGATTTATGTTCAATTTCTAATTTTTCTCTGATCGATAATATCAGAAATTGCTTAAATAGAATACATTCTTCCAAGCATATCTCAAAAATCTTCAATATAGACCTCATTAGAAATTCGAATGGCATCTATTTATATTTTCTAATTTTTCTAGGGTATCTGCAAGTCGTGCACTTCACGCTCTAGCACACATTTGCTCACACTGGTGAGCAGAGTATGTCCAGTAAACAAACTAAGCACATGTTCTGTGCAGCATTTGTGGGTTAGTGTTAAAAAGAAACGAGGCGTTTCGCAACGAGCGGCCCAGCACCAGGCAACAATGGGTCCTACGTGAATCGCCGCACCTACCTTCGAAGCCCTCGTTGTCGTCCATGACACGTGCCGGTCCGACAATATTCTCCTTGCCCTCGAGCACCGCCAGCAGGCACTGATGTATGCAGATATACTGCTGCTCCGTTTGCACCATCCAGACGCGCTCTACACAATCGATAGTTGGATTAGCTGAGCGAGCTCTGAGGCAGTTCGTTAATGGGTCTTACCTTTGCGCATGGCATAGACTATGCCAAAGATGTCCACATAGTCGGACGTATTGATCTGCTGTAGTATGCGATCCAGTGTGATGAAGGTGCCGGATCTACCAACGCCAGCGCTGCAGTGCACCAAAATGGGACGCTGGTCGGCGCCGATTCGATCTCGGAACGCCCGAACGAAACGGACAAGCGTCTGGGGAGGATTGGGTACACCAAAATCGGGCCATGTGATGAAGTGGAAATGTCGCAAAATGCGCTGTTCACTGCCCTGTAAGTTAGAGAGAGAGAGAGAGAGAGTATGAGAATCAGATGTGTGTAATGGGACTATCATATCATAAATGTAAAGGTCGGAGAAAGGGTTGGCAGGAATATGGTTGAATAAGGAATATGGAGAGAAAGTAGAAGCTGAAGAGGTCTACCAGGTCTACCAGGAGCACAGGCAGACTTGAAGGGAGAGAGAGAAAGGAGAAGACTTGCGAGGTCTCCCGATCGGAAAAAGGGAGGATTCCCGAGGAATTTAGTGATAAAGTCAAATATGCACAGTCAAGTGAACTTCAATAGGGGTTACCCTCAGGTTGAGATTACTTACTCGACACAGCATAAACTCGGTCATCACCCAGTCGGCGTAGTGGCTATCGTTGAGTATTTGCACCTTGATGTCGCCGTAGAAGACGGGCACCGTATCGTTGGGCCAGTACTGATCGCACTTCTCGCGGCCCTTCTCGAAGCAGCGAGTGAGCATGACAATTGCCCGGGAGTTGCTCTCCCAGCACATGCGCCAGAAGTCGTCGCGTGTGGAATGCAACGGACCCTGGGTGACAATGAATTCACGTGGCGAATTGTGACCGGGCACATAGTTGGCATTGATATAGTCCGAGCCCTCGTCGTCGTCGACGGGCTGCAGCTTGAAGCGCGAGTGATCGTAGGGCAGAATGTTGGTGAAGCGATTCTTCGGCCGATTGCAGGGCAGATCGGCAAATGTGCAGGGCTGATCCCGACCGACATGCTTCAGCTCCTCGAACTCCTCGCTGAAACGGAAGTCCGAGTCGGCAGACATGAGGCGGTAATGCTCCGCAAAGTTCTTAATCAATATGGGACGATTCTGTTCGATGACGCTGTCCGGCAGAGACATATTATCATTGGCACGCGAGTCCTTCGTGGTCTTGCGGCAATTGTTGCGACGTCTCTTGTAGAACAACACCGTAAAGAGCAGCACAACGATGATGGTCAGAGGCACTGTGATGGCCACAATAACCGTCGAATTGCCTTGATCTGCAAAGACCCGCCGAAAGAGAGAGAGAGAGAGAGAGAGCGGGAAAGAAAGAGAAATAAAGAGATTAATATCATTCAATAGCAATATACATGGTTTATCCTGGATAAAAGCTTACCCGGTGAGCTCAGCAGCTCTATAAATATGATTATAGAGCATGCCATTGGCAAGACATAGATTAGAGTCGGATTAAATATTAGTTGCAGTTGGATTAGTTATTTAATATGAATAAAGCACTGAATCACACAATCAATAAGTCAGTCAATCAGTCCTTGAGTCAATCAGCCAATCAGTTAGCGAATAGATCAGTCAATTTCCAAATCTAACAGTTAATTTGTTACTGCATCTCTCAATCAGTCAGTCTGCCTGTCAAACAGTGAATCAGTCATCGGTCAGTTCATCAGTCAATAAAATGCTTGATCAGACAGTCAATCAATGTTCATTTAGCCACTCAGTCAGTTACTTATTCTGTCTTCAGGTATTCCGACAATCAATCTCTCAATCAGTCTATTAGTTACCCATTCATTCAGTCAATTAATAATCGCAATCATCGAATTCCAACTAAGGACTTTCGAATCAGCACTCAAATGAGCTTCTAGAAGAGTACTTCCAGCTTTCGACTCACCTGTTTGTATGGGAAAACTGTATGCGGTATCTGTGAACTTGTCGGGGCCGGTGAAGGCGCGCACCTTAACCCGATAGGTGGTGCCGGACTTGAGGGGTCCATTGCAATAGCCGAGTTTGTGATTGTCACAATTCTCGGTGCCGATGGTAAAGTCCTCGACGGAACGATTCTCGAATGGGTAATACGGATCGATGGCCTGGTAGGGCAACCAGACGCTATACGATTGTACATCCATCCAGCTGGGCATCTCAAGGCCGGACGCATTTTTGGTATCATCCTCGGCCACGATGATCGTGTACATGCGCACCTGTCCATTCTGATCGGAGAAGTAGTTCTTTCGGAATCGTATTTGTATGGTCGATGAGCTGCGATACACCTCGGTGGGCACCACCTGGGTGGCGGGACGTGGAGGCGCCAGAATGGGCATCGTTTGCTTATATTCCCGTTCTGGACCGTAGCCAATGGCGGTCTTTGCTTGAATCTTGAACACATAGGTCTCGCCGGGCTTGAGGTTGCGGATAACGCCAAAGGATTCCTCCGAATCAAAGTCCTGCACGCCCGCATCCGTCAGATTGTTGATGTTCGTATACGCAATCGAGAACTGCCGAATGATGCCGTTTGCCTCGCTAGATGGCAACGACCACTCAAAGTTAATCTCGCTCGGCTGGACGTCCATCGGATGGAAGCGTTCGACGCGCCCTGGCACAGCTTCGTTCGTCGTAAAGCTGGCGGAGAGCGGAGCACTGCTGCGCAGCACTGACGACTCCGTGCCAGAGCGTACGACTACGGTGAATGTGTAATTGCGATGCGGACGCAGATCGCTAATTGTGATCTCATTGCGTGTCGTCATATTCTGAGCCAGCACATTGTCGGCTGTCAGGTAGGCGATATCGAAGTCGTTGTACTCGCCCTTGGGCAGATCCCAGCGCAGCGATATTTCCGTATCCGTAATATTTGTCGCATGCAGCTGTGTAATGGGCTCCGGATAGAGGCGATCCTGTCGCTGTATTGGCAAACTGGCAACGCCTCCGCTCACCGTCCATACGGTGATGTTATAGAGTCGTCCCGGTACGAGACCCGTGAAGGTAACCTTACGATCCGTATCGTTGGCCAGCTTCTCCTTCTCCTTGATCTCCGCATCGCCCAGCGAGAAGCGATAGATATCAAATTTGGACGAGGATTGCGGCGTCGGCGTGTAGCTCAACGTTATCGTATCACGTTCATCCTCTTTCTCGCCATTTGCGACTACCACATCGGACTGGATGAGGGGCATGGTGCGCGGATAGAGACTCGTTGTGCCCGACAAGATGCCATACGATGTCGTCTGTATATCGAATTTGTATTGTACACCCGGCATTAGGTCGCCAATCAGCACACGCACTGTCGACAAATCATCAGCTGTAGGCAAAGGGAGAGAAGAAGGATTCGAATTAGTATTAGAAGACTTTTCTCTTTCATTAAGTTATTCTTATTCCAGTCTAGTCTAATTCAATCTTTCCTATTCATAGCAAATTTCCTTACTTCCTTTCTTCCTTTCCCATATAAAATCCATTTCTTACTCAAATTTCTTTTCTGTTCTCTTCCCTCTTTTTCTTAGCCACTTACCCGATTTGTTCTCGGAGACATTTTTGGTTTGTACACGCGTTGGATTGTCGGTGGGCCACCATTTGAGAATGTAAGACTCAACTCGGCCCTCCGGCTTGGGCCACTCCAGTGTGATATTGCGCGAGTCAACGAGCTGTATAATATTAGAGACGGGATTCGGTGGCACGGTTGTGTTCACCTCCTGTGGATTGGGACTCTCGACGCCAAAGCTAACCGTGTTCACCTGGATGGTGTACTTCTCGCCCTTGGTCATGTCCGTGATGTCAGCCTCCGTGGAACGTACGCTGGGCAATCGCACCCATTGCTGTTCGCTATCCGTGCGATAGCGTATGGAATACTCTGTGAATTCACCGCTCTCTGGCGGCGACCAATGAACGAGCACCGAATTGCTGCGCACCGTTTCGATGGTCATGTTGCGTGGCGGATTGGGAACTGGGCAAGGATAAAGATATTGAAGATCTTTGAGGTATTTCAGTGATTGTGATACTTACAGACTGCCTGGAAGTAGGCGTGCGGTTCGCTGCGCAGCTCGTGACTGACAGCAAATACCTTGAGCTCATAGCCAGCGCCTGGCTGTAGATTCTTGATGACCAAGCGTGACTCCTTGGTGATGAGTGTGCTCACCTCGCTGGTGCCGTTGCGTGAGTAGAGCACCTCGTATTGCTCTTGCTTCGAGTTGACATCGCTCTTCCAGCTGATGTTGAGGCCCATGCGTATGCTCTTCAGATCCTCAATGATGGGCGACGATGGACGGGTGACCACAAAGATGCTTGTCTCATTCGATTCCATCTTCTTGGACACCGCTTGCACGGAGAGCGAGTAGTTGCGACCAGGCAAAAGACTCTCGAGGTTAAAGCGTGTGCGATCTGTGGTCAGGGTGCTCGTATCTCCATTGAATGTCTCCAGCTCATGATAGCTAAGGAGGGAGAACAGATTAGTATTATGTCTAGTAGGATCTTCACTCTACTTACACAATGCGATACTCGTCCTGTGTGCTAGCCGCATCCGCCTCCCAGGTTATGATCATCGTATTAGTCTTGTCATCGTTGAAGCTGCGCAAATTGCGCACGGGCAGCGGCCGTAGTGTCACATCACCTGTGGCTGGCCATGAGGTAACCTTACCGGACACCGTCTTCACAATCACATTGAATGTTTTGCCCGGCTCGGCAATGTCGCGGAAATCGAAGAAAGCGATTGGCTCATTGCTGCGCGCCACTGTCGATTGGCGACGCGTTGTGGCAACGGATACCTGGTACTTGTCGAACTCGGAAACGCCCTTGGGCGCCTCCCACAGCACCCGGAACGAGTTCGATGTGATGAAGTCCTTGTCGAAGGTGACGTTCAGTGGACGCAATGGGACCGTTCGATATTGTGCCGTTGTTGGCAATGAGATCTCATCCTCGGACATTGTTTGCACGGAAATATTGTAGGCACGTCCAGGGACGAGTCCTTTAAATGCCGCCTGTGCCGGGCCCGGTGGTTCGCCCTCCTTCTCCACATAGAGCACACTGTCATTGGCATCAGGCGGCTCTATAGACACCTTGTAGTGCGTATAAATCCCAGCTGGATATGGCGGCTGCCAGAGCACCAGCAGCGTTGTCTCATTGCGAAACCATACAATAAATTTCCCAGGCGTATTTGGTTCTGCGGCAAGGACAAGATGTTAACATAAGAAGAAGCAAGAGAACAATGCAAGCAAAACGCAAGCGAATTGCAATTTGTTAGCTAATTTGTGACCAACGGATTTCATCTAAAGTATATATATGTATATATAGAGTTGCGTACGACTGTATGTATATATGTATATAGTATCTATATATATGTGCCTAGGCATAAGTGCAATTCAAGCTGTTCACATGCACAGTGGTTAAAGCTTGAGTTAAAATATACAAAAATTATTCTTATAATTAGTTTTGCTTAGCCTTAAAGTATAGATACTTTTTACATTTATGCATTTTTGGTTATGTATGTGCCAAAAGGGTTAGTTCTAATTAAGTTGAGAGCATAATGAGTTGAAGAGTTATGAAAATCAAAAATATATACTATATGTACTATATGAATAAGAGACCTGTAGACTTTACACAGCTTAGATAGATTAAGTTTTGGAAGCATTAGGCTCATATTCGATTTTGGTCTGCATAGATTTGATGTATTTAATAGTAGACACTAAGAAATGTGAAAATTTCAAGAAATATGATATTCAATTTATTTTTTATATTTTATTTTACCCAAATTTATCTGGCCTTAATAGATGCCAACAATAATTTACATACATACAAATTTCTTTTTTTTTCCTAAATATTGGCTTAGGCAGCATGCAACACCAATTGGGAATTATAGAAGCAGACAAGTGCTGTTGCCAGTGCTGCCAGATAGCAGGGATTAACATGAAGGCAGACCACGCACACAACCATCTTTCAGTGTGTGTGTGTGTGTGTGCGCTGCAGTATTTGCCATGCCTGTCGGCATACGAAAGTTGGGTGCGTGTGTGTGTGTGTGTGTGTGTAGTCGCACTTTGTTGTGGCTGTGTGGCTCGAATTGCGAAAGGGATAGAGTCAACGTTGAGGGAGGAGGGAGCGAGCGCAAAGGAATATTTGCAATTTGAGGCTAGCCAAATGAATTCGGAACATTGCCAACGGAGCCCCCCCATCCTAGGTCAGGGTTGTTTTTTGACAAAAATAAAAAATAAAAATAAAAATAAAAATAAATAAAATGCAATAAATAGAAACGAAACTCAGGCAGGCTTTGAGGTTAGTTCTACATGCAAAAAAGTACAGCTAAAAGCTACTTGAAATGCACTTGCCATGCAGTAGTAGAAACCCGTTATGTGAGCTTTATATTACCTCTCAAGATTTTGATATCCAGCAATTCTTTATGCCGCGTCCTTCGACCTTTTTTTTTTTAATTTAATTTTTAGTGTTTTTTTTTTTTTTTTTTTTTTTTTAGTTACATTTACGTTAAGAAGCACAAAAGTTAAGAGCAGAAGAATGAAACATGTGTTTTTTTTTAGTTATATTGTTTAAACACCAACACCAAAGGTGAGAAATGAAATACAAATTAATTGGGAATCATCTCACTTACTTGTTGTAAAGTTGCGACTCGTATAGGCCACAGACTCCTTGCCATCGTATATGGTGTAGGCCTGCACCTGGTAGGTGGCACCTGGCGTCAGTTCCTTGACACTGTGCTGGAATGTATTGTCGTTGACCTGGAAGGTGCGATTGTAGCTATTGGATGCCTCCGATAGGCCCAGCACCTTGATCTTAAATGCCGTATAGCTGCCCTGTGTGGGCGGTGACCAGAGTATGATGGCATTTTTGCCGCTGCGCACCTGTACGGATAGGTTGGATGGTGGATCGGGCGCTGAAATTAATTAAAAAAAAAAAAAAACAATTTAATTAATTAAAATAATTAAATATACTTAAAGTAGTAGTTGCAGTTTTCGTCTAGATTTGAACCCACGCCATCAAATTATCAGGCGAACACACTACCATGAGACTAGCGATAGTGGCCGATAGCTGGCTGAGAGCTCAATTCGCGCTGCCGCTGCCGTAGCTGCTCTGCCACTGTCTGTTGTCTATTTTTAGCTACAGCAGCAGAGCCAATGTGCGCTCTCTCTCTCTCTCTTTTTGTTTTTTGCTGTCGCTCTTTTAATGGCATCTTGTTTTTGTTACTGCTGCTGCGCAACTGGTTTTTGTTTTTGTGCGCAGCGATTTTTCACTTTCTACTTTTGACAGCTTTCGATGTAGCCAGAGAGGAGGGGGCAGCAAACGAGCAGCAGTGTGTGTTTCTTTTGATCGCATTCAACCTAACGGCACTTTAATTATTGGAATTAAGCGAAATATATAAGATGAATAATATATACAATTTGATTCATCAAAATCGCACAGCAGCCAAAAAAAAAAAAAGAAAAAAAAGATAGCTTGCATCGGCCGGGAATCGAACCCGGGCCGCCCGCGTGGCAGGCGAGCATTCTACCACTGAACCACCGATGCTTCATAGATTAAGCATCTCAAATGGCAGCTAGTTGAAGCTAGGCTCTCTTTCCATAAGCTACTTCACTCATTGCTGTAAGATTGTCCATTTTTAGTAATTTTTCAGCTATATTCCATTAACTGCCCATTGCGATAGACAACATTTGTTATCTCTCTCTGTCTTTCTCTCTTGAACTCGCCTGCATTATTAAGTTGCCTAAAGCTAATACTTATGATGAACTCACCTGTTGTAATGGTCACCGTCCAGGTGAGCCAATCGTGGTGCGTAAAATTTGTGTAATATAGCCAGAAATTGTATTTGGTACCAGGCAGCGCGCGTGAGAATTGTATCTCGTTGCCGATGTCCCGTGAGGCGATCGTCGTATTTGGCTCCGGATAGCCAAAAGGCGGACTATAATCCAGACGATACGAAGCACCATCATCCAAACCGGGATTATTTGGTATGCTTATGGCCAGATCAGCGCCATACGAGTGCTGGAATGGAATACAAAAATAGATAAAATGTTAAATGATAAATGTAGATAGATGTTTCTTAATATATTGAGCCGAATAGATATTAGTCTTACTAATGATAAGATGTGATTTGAAACATCGCGTAATGAACTATGGGTCAATGTCATTTGAGTAGTTCAAGTATATAAGATTCGCTAGATATTTGAGCTGAATTATCTAGTTTGAAACAAGGACTAGGCCAATGACTATGAAAATACTTCAGACTAGAGCATAACTCAGCTCATTATAATCACTTTACTTGCGAATTCAGTGAATAGTTGTGGTTCTACCTGACATAAGTTGTGCCATTTCGTAATAATTACTATAAGTAGTTGCAATTATTTGAAGTGGGCCACGAGGGAAGCTGCCTTGTGTCAGCTCCTAGGTGGCTACCCCTATGTCCCCTTCTCTGGTCTCTCTACCCCTTGGCAGCCCTGGTCCAAAAGGATGGCCCAACACAAAAAGTGCAATGACATTCGCGAAATGCAAACAAAAGTAACAACTGACAATAAAATGGCGCATGAAGTGCATGAAGAGCATCATAATGATGATGTTGCTGGTGCAGCTGCAGCTGATGATGATGATGATGATGATGATGATGATGATGTCCTTGTTGTTGTTGCTACTGCTGCTGTCCTTTGGCTGGTGACAGACACCAAATATTAACAGCGCAAACAATGCGATGCGGCGCGAAAAAATAAAAAAAAATAATAATGATAAACAAATAATAATGAATGCGCTTCCAACAGCCAGACTCAATGAGTGAGAGAGAGAGAAACAGAGGGAGAGTGTGATAGGAAGGGGGGGAATGGATAGAGCAACCACATCGTAGGGCTTATAGGGCATACAGTTGCCACTAGAGACCTCTCACAGGAGTCTGAACAGGAATGCATAAACAAATATGTGTGTTCTGGTAGGGCATGCACGACTAGCAGATACCCTGAAGACGCGCCGAAAACCTTTGCTATGAGAGTGTTAAAGAGTTGAAATGTTGAGATTTCATTGATGGACGAACGGACAGATGGGAGAAGAAGAGAACCGAGGGATTGAAGGAGGGATGGATGGACGAATGGACAGGTGGATGAACAAATGGATGAATGATTATGATTAAGACTAGACGAAGGGACAAAGGGACAGATGGACTGTACAACTAAACTGAGAATTGAACAGAATGACACTGAGTCGAAAGTCGAAAGAATGGACACACGAAATGACGGACAGATTGACGGATGTACGAAAAACTCTGCTGTTAGTCACTTTCAAGATCTGCATGAGCCCTCAATAAACTGCAACAGAATCTATATATCTGAAATGTTAATATTTCATAGAAATTTTTTTGTCAGTTCTATATGAAAGCTATAAATCATAGTTAAAGCACCCAAATCGCATCACTGTCGTTTCACATCACATGAAACAGAGCAAAGTAACTGCAGTTGGCCGCATTAAGTTGGCTCGACAAGTGTAAGAACAAGAGTTAAGTTGGCTGCAGCAACGTGTCGGCTGCATGCCCGTTAAGTTAGCTGCGCCTGAGAGAGTACTTGGCAGCGGCTGGGCAGCGACCACATTAAGTTGGCTGCGAAAATGCAATTTGGCTTTAAATTCGCGTAATTCAAGTAGATTCAACGTGCACTCAGGCAAAGTCAATAATTTACATTTACGTAATGCCCACTCGCTGGCTAAATTTATGGATTTCGTAGCAAAATTTAATTTATTAAATTGAATTATTGCCAGAGAGATTTTCTGAGAGAGAGAGAGAGAGCAGGATATAGGGCCAGAGGCAGGCAAAAGAAAAGAGAAAATGTCGCACAAAATGGCGGCAAACAGCGGAAGTCAGCTACGTGCTGATATGATTGATGGCTGCCAACAGCATCAAAAAGTCAAATGCAAATAAAATTCACATCTTTTTTTCGCCTCTTTTTCGTGGGCCATGTGAAATGCATAAGCTGAGCCGTTAGTTTTTCACTTTAGTCTGGTTGGATACATCATTTACGTCTATTTTCCCCGTCTATTTTGAAGTGACGCCACTTGCTGGCACGTACACCCGTTAAGAGTTGCCATTTTACGTTAAGTGGCAACGCCAACTCACACAAGCATCATAAATTAATTGGATTGTGTTTTACGAGCTAACTGAAAGCTATGTTCATATACTATATACGATTGTAAATTAAATTATCGTAAATCAAATTGTGCTTTCTGCTGCATTTGTAAACGTTTTACTAGATGGCAACGCTTGTTGGCATTGCCATCTTTATTTCTGATCTTCTCTATCATTTTTGTTTCTATTTGGCTCAGTCTGTTTTCTCTCTTCTTCGTTTTTCTTTTGTCTCTTTTATTGTCTTTTTCACTTGATTGAAGAGAACTTCACTTCTTGTTCTCGTTCTCTTTGTCTCACTCTCTCTTTTTTTCTCTCTAACAGTCTTTCTCTCTCACATTACCTCTTCCTCGTCTGCATTCTTTCTCTGTGGCTTTCTCTCCCTCACTCTATCTTTGGCTATCTTCCTCTCTCTATCTATCCTTACTCTCTCTCTCTCTCTCACTATTCCTATCTTTATCTCTCTCTTTCTAAATTTTTTTAAAGGTATATATCTCTTTAATCACTCTATCTTGATCTATATCTCTCTCTATCTCGCCCTGACTCTCTTTCTCATTCCCATTCAGTTTCCTGAACTCAGCTGATGTAGTATATTACAACTCTATCAATCCCCATTTAACTGTCTCTCTTTATAGCTTTTTTTTTACACTTCTTTCGATTATATCACAATTTTTTTTATAGCCAACTCATTCTGGAATAATTCACTTAGGCCCCCTTTCCCCTTTCTCTTTCTTTACATTTCAGCGGGCCGTTGGTCAGTCAGTCAGTCAATCAGTCAATCAGCGAGTTAATTGCTTACTTACAACACTCATGCATATGAATTAGGGGCATTCCCCCATTGTGATCATTTTCTGTCTCCCTCTCACTCGCTTTATGTGCTGTCTGTCGTCACATAATCAATTTACTTTGTTACACTTTTTTGCTTGTTGCTGTTGATGTTTTGTCAGTTTTCTTTTTTCTACATTTTTCGCAACATTTTTTTGCAACAAATTGTTGTTGTTGTTGCTATGCTGGGCGGCAAAATTCAATTGCAGTTAAAGCAAAGCTTTCGCTACAGTTTATAGCGCGCGCACACACACAAAGGCGCACGCCGGCGATAAGTAGGTAAAGAAAGAGCAGAAACGAAACGAAATGAAATGAAATGAAATTTAGCTCAGCTACAATAATAATAACAACAACGACAACAACAGCAGCAGTAGCAGTACAAACTGTTGTTAATGCTGTAAAGCGCGTGTTAAGCATATGCTGGCAGCTGTTGCTGCTCTCTCGCTCACTCCAATTGATTGCATAATTGATGCGTTTCTTTTTGTCTTTCTACTTTTCTTTACATGTTTCGCTTTTGGGCATTACATGATGCGCGCTTTGGGGCAGCGCTGCTGCTGCGCAGTCATTAGTCTGTTGGTGCTGCTGCTGCCTAATGATAAAGCGCGCTCGCTTACACACACACACACTCACGCATGCACCCATTATGCAATTCTCCAATATTCACAGAGCAAAACTCTACAAGAACACAACGAAAATGGTTATCCGCAAGAGCTGGGATTTTGGCATTGCTGCTGTACTCTTCACACGCATACAAATGCTACAATTGCCAGACAGACAAAGAGATCTGTGGCACAGATTAGCCAATGCCAGAGCTCTGCGGGCGTTTAGCCATGGCCAGAGAGCCTGTGATCTATGGCGCTCCATTTTAATTAGCATAGATATGTATATGTGTATGTATATATATAGAATTTCACAGAAAGCTTTATCTCAGATTCTTATTAGCGTTCGCACTACCTGCAGCCATTCCATTTGGAGCGTTGATCCACATGATATAAAATCCAGTTTTTTTTTTTTTTTTTTAGCAAGTCAAGAAACAAAATTAATAACAATTAACAACAACAACAACAAAACGACGGTCAACCTTCGCTTTTTGATTTTCGCTTTGGTTTTGCCTTTGGCTTTGACTCATTCAGGGTCGCTGCGTTATTAATCGACAGAGAGAGAAAGAGTGTGTGTGCGTGTGATGAGAGAGAGCGCCTTAGTGAGAGAGAGAGAAAGAGCTAGTCAGCTAAGTGAAGGGATTTTTGAATATCTAAAGATTTGCGTATGCAAAATTATTTTGCAAAATTCAGAAAAAAAATATATAATATAATTATATATGTATATAAAATTGTTTTTGATTTTCATTAATTTTTCATTGTTGCTTAGTTTCAGATTTAGTGATTGATTGACTCGTTGATTGATTGACTGATTGATATTTCAAATCTATAAACATATGTTCGTTCTATCAGATTGATTGATGGGTAGATTGACTGCCTAATTATATGATAGATTGATTGCTGGAGTTTTACTAATTAACAAACTCTATATACATAGATATATAGACTAACTGTACTTCCAAGTGTTTGCTAAGCCTTTGCTTATGAAATATTTCAAATATTGTTTTTAATCAAATTTGCTGTCTTCAAGCTTGAGTGACTGGCAAATATTTATCATTTCTGAAAATGTTGCATTCGAGCTCATAAATAATTATTCAAAGAGATAAACACGACATATATATGCATATATTTATATACATATATTATATATTTATGCTGTATATACACACGGGCCTTGGGTTAGATGAGGGCCAACTCGACGCGATAGCCAAAGCAAACAGAGGACAAGACAAACACAATATGAAACAAACAAACAAACAATTCTCCGCAAGAAAAATGTCAGCAAAAAATATTATTTAAATAATTACAAAAACAAAAGAAGAAGTAACTCTTTCCAAATTTTGAATATGAGAACAAATGGTTCAAGTCCATTCCAGAAATATTTAAGAAAAAGCTTTAGCGTTGAAGTGTTAGACAGCTTTATAGATAAGGCTTTTAAAAACTAACGTAGTGAAAAGCTCTTTTAAATCACCTTAAAGCTCTGTTAAAGTTGCTTAACTAATAATTAGTAATAATAATAACTTTATAATAGTATTTCAAAAATTGAGTTAGCTATGCACAACATTTTCTAATGCAAATATGATAAGATTAGATTGTAATTGGCCCAAAAAAGTAGGCTGCAACATTTTGTCAATGTTCCCTTTTGTAGATAACGTTAAATGGCGCGATAAGAATTTGCTGCAATGTCTAAACTTAAAACAATAACAGATTCAAGCTAATATCTAAATGTTAACACAATTTGTTTACGAAAAATACAAAGTGAATTTGTTTACCTGCCTAAAGGTAAACAAACGTGCAAACAAGCTGCTGTTGCTGCTGCTCTTGATCAATAAAATGCGTATGTGTCGCATATCAGCTGCCAGCTATAAACATTTCGCATTTAACATTTGTCAACTGCGATTTATTTGGTGTAAATTACTGAGTAATCACTCGCTCTCTCGCTCTCTCGCTTACTCGCGCCCATTCATTCTTACACTCCCTCAACTCTTGGCATGCGCCATCTCGTTTCTACTTGCATAGCTTCACTTAACATTTGTATTGGGTCGGAGCAAAAGGCAAACGCGCAATTAGCATAAAGTACCGGACAGTCCGACAGTGGGACAGCCAGACAGTTGTTGTTGTTGCTAGTTTTGCAAGTGTGAAAAGTTTTTTGCAAGTTTCAGGTTGACTGCCTTGACGATGGTAGATGACGTCAACAAAACGCAAAGCGCAGCCCATAATAACTGAGTGAGTGAGTGGACTAACTCACTTAGCTTGAGTGCGCGAGTGAGCGAGCGAGCGAGCTAGCGACTGAGTCAGTAAGTCTGCAAGTGCAAGTTAGACGACGCACAGTGGTGTGCAATATAATTAGCACAGCCACAAATTTGTGGATATTTTATTTATTTTAAAGTGTAAACATTTTTACAATTTATATGTTTATGCAATTAATAAGATATTTAGCGATAGTTTTACTTACTACGAATTAGCTATATGAATATTTGTATACATGTACATACATATGTATGTGAATATATTTGATTTTCTACCTGCGCAACTTACTTGTGCATTGCTTGTCTACCGGGCAACACCCACAGCCATACACATTCACACACACACACACATCATTCCACAGTCACAATTCAGTCACCGCGCGCTTAATTTATGTTCATTTATTTAGTTATTGTCTCTCTTTCTATTGCTGTCGTTGTTTGTTTATTGTTGCTTTATGGCAATTCCCTTTCTCTTGTCCCCCATTTACGTTTGGCATGCGCTGCACGTATTTCTGTCCCTTTCCCTCTTCCCCCGCACCCAATAACAAGCGAACGAAGCGTCGCACTGAGCTGCGCTTAGTTAAGTTGAGCGCAACGGTTAAACTGCAGCGCTCTCGCTCTATTGCTCTGCCGCTCGTTCGTTAAATCACTCTCAGTTAATGGCTTTGCGTGTGTGAGTGTAGGAGTGTGTGTGTGTGTGTGTGTGTGTGTGTGTGTGTGTGTGTGTGTGTGCGTGCAAAGAATTGTTGCTTGTTTGTTTGTTTATTTATTTTGCTGTCGTCATAACAGCGCCTAGTTATCGCTTTAACAGCAGCAGCCGCAGCCGCAGCAACGACAACAACAATTACTTTAAAGACAGTTGCATAGCAATAACAACAACAGCAACAGCAGTGCCAAACAACAGGAAGCTTTAATTCAAATCAAATTACCTCACACTCTTGCCCAGTCTTTGGGCATAAATGTGTGTATGTTTGTGTGTGTCTGTGGAACGGCGTCCCAAAATGGCGCCTTCATAATTGAAAGCTCAGTCATAAATTGGTCCAATATCAATTTTTGATTTATTATTGAAATTCAACAATAGCAAATCAATTATCATAACAAATGAACTTTTGACAATGGACAAAAGATACATAGACTACACTCAAGCTATTGATATAACAATGCACACACACAGACACATACATAGCCAGACAGAAGCACGCACAGACCACACATGGGAAATGTCAAAGGCAATTGCGGTATTAGTAAATTCCCTCAAGCAAAGTTTTGAAAGGCTTAGACCTTAAGGTATTTAGTTCTAGCAAGCAAACAGCTAATAAATGCACAGTACAAAATTGTACTAAAACTTTAAATAGAATTTTTATTATTATTAATTTAAAATATTTATAAATTTGCATCATTTATGATTATTTCATTTTATTGAAATTCATAAATAAAATAAGTTATTAATATTCTCGCGAAAAGTAAGCAACATTTCTTACAGTGCATAAATACATGCAAACATACATACATATGTGCTGTTACATACAGCACTGTGCAAAAGCAGTTGGGTGTTAGGTAGGGCGTTAGGAGGAGACGAAGAAGTAGGGAAACTTGAAGACACGTTGACATGACTATACACTTAGACAGTGGCACATAGCAGCAGGGGTCGAGGATTGGGTCGCATTTTCCAACGCAATTTGCAAAGTGTTGACAGCAGAGGCACACACACACACACACACACACACACATATACATCAAATATGCGTGTGTGCTGAGAAACTTGCTATCAAAGTGGAGCACAAAAGTAAGAGAATTTATTAGTTGCCTTTCATAGCAAATATTGTGACAAATAGGCATATAAAGGAAGCATTTGCTGAGTGCTTGGAGAGTTTGTGACTGTGTTTGTTCGTGTGTGTGTGTGTGTGGAGACTGGGAGAGTGCAGCGGCCATTTGTTGCTGCTGTTGACAGTCAGCGTAGAGAAGCTTATTAGCTTTAGCTAGATTTAGCTAGTTCTTTGTGGCAAGCACAGCAAAAGTGGATGTTCAGCTTAGCTGCAAAACAGCTAAACGCTTAAATTCGGACTTTATCGCTAGCTAGACGGGCAGCACTGACTGAAATACAACTAGTTTCATGTGCGTATATGCAGAAAAATAAAAGCCTGACGACTTAAACTTTATGCTGACTGCGTTTGCAGCACGAGGCGCCATGTTGTTAATTGACATGCGGCTCTCCTTGTCCCTCCCACAGCAATCCTCTATACAAACAGTGAAGACAATTACAGTGGTGGCGCCATCAAGTGTGCCATATGCATTTGGCTTTGTATGTGTTATGCATTCTGTTATTGTTGTTGGTGTTGTTTTAGTGATTGTTGTTGCATGCGCTACGCATGTTGCCTACTTTTCTGCTTTTCTGCCAGCACTTAACCTCACTGCTGTCGCACGCTTAATCAGCACTTTGCATATTTTATTATTTCATTTGTCGTTTATCGCTCATCGATTAACGCCTTCGCACAAAACTCACAAATTGACAGCTCGTCGGAGGTGGAAGCGGGAAGGGTTGGGGATGGTCTCTTGTCTGTTTGGGAGACATTGCTTTTGCACCTCCCGCTCGCCCTCCAAAATGACATGCAAATATCATTGACTTGCGTTTACCCATTACATATTTCAGAGATGTGTGAAGGGTGTCACAGTTGTAATGAGATGGGCAAGAAACTTTATTTGCGTTCAATTGAAAAGCGATAAATATCGATTTTTAGTTACTTTTAAGTGTGCAGGTCGTTCAAGTCAAGTAATGTGCGGACTAGCATAGGATATCTAACATGAATATTCTCTTAATGTTACTAGTTATAGTACGGTATAGTCTAAATCATTGTAATTTCAAGAGTTAATAGCAAATGATATGGGATTTGAAGATTTTTGGTTTGTTTTTACATAATTTTACTAATACTCCTACTACTCCTACTACTCCTACTACTCCTACTACTCCTACTACTCCTACTACTCCTACTACTCCTACTACTCCTACTACTCCTACTACTTCTACTACTCCTACTACTCCTACTACTCCTACTACTCCTACTACTCTTCCTACTATTCCTTCTACTCCTACTCCTCCTACTACTCCTACTACTCCTACTACTCCTACTACTCCTACTACTCCTACTACTCTTACTACTGGTACTACTCCTACTACTCCTACTACTCCTACTACTTCTACTACTCCTACTGCTCCTTATTCGTAGCGTATCTGGCAGTTATGTTACTTTCTAGCAAATCAATATGCACACTGCAGCTTCCGTTTTTTGCTAATTACTACAGGGTATTTTCAAGTGTTGCGCCTCTTGTTAAGCATTTAACGAGTCTGGTTGCCTCTGACTCTGTCGCTGCCTTTGACAGCCCGCCCTTGTCACACACACACACACACACACACACACACATACAGTATATATATATATACGTATATCATATACATATGTAGTTATATAGTAGGGCCGCCGTCTGTTGACTTTCCAGTCGCACTGTTGCCCAGTGCAAATTTGCCTGCATTATTGAACACTTTGCGCGCGCTCTCTCTTTTACAGCGGGGAAAAACAAACTGGCAGCTGGCATAAACGCTTTTCCATTTGCACATTCGCACATTTTCACAATTTCCCTAGCGTGGCGCACCAGGGGCGGGGGCACAGGGCGTGGCGCTGACTGAGTTTATTCATTTCGTTTTGTTTTTTGTTCGCCGTTTGAATGAGACGAAGGCGAAGTTTAATTAAACAAGGAAATATTTTTAAAGCATTTTCCCTCCAAAATTGCTTAATCTAGAGCTTAAAAGCTTAAATGGTGTTCTGGCAAAAATATTTGGTATAGAGTAAAGAAAAGTTTAATTGAAGTATTAAGAGAGTTTGTAAATTAAATATCATGTAAGTTTTCCAAAGAAAAAGAAACGAAAATTGAACTCTTGCTTCAGTAGAGTTTTAAAGCTCTAAGATGAATCATGAATTGATAAAGGGTATATGCAGAGTATATCATATAATATAAAGCAATTTAAAAGCATAAATTATCAGTTTCCAAGGTTCTTTGTAAAAAAGTCTTTTTATTTTATCTAAATAACTCTTGATGCTATTTGATAATTATCGATAATTAACGATTTTGTTTAAAGATAAGAGAAAGTTTATCAATCGAAAATAATCGATTATATTTGTCATTTGTGAAACTTGAAGTTTCTATCTATATATCTATTATTTATATCTTTTCGCAGTTATATCATTTGCTATACCAAGTCCTTTTATCTGCAACGCTTTTTCCACTCCTCTCAAAGGACGAGCACAGCAATTGCCAACTGCCAAGTTTGTGCCACACTAATAACCGAACGCATTTTGCTCTCGAATGCATAAATTATAGTCGAAGACCAAGAGGAAAGTGCTCCATGAAATGTTATTGTAGCAATGCTCGTTCAGGTAGTGGGGAAGCGAGTATATAGGCTTGACGCAATGCCCATCCGTATAGATTTGTTTGCATACATTATGGCTATTGTAGATAAGGACCTGAAAGAGTTAAGCCTTTTGCTATATGCCCATTGAAGGCGACAGGGGTAAAGCTGTATCCTATTCAGTTATAGAGCTAAGTTTAAACGATTTAAACTTGAATCGCTCTACAGTTGCTCACTAAATGATTCATCTTTAGCTAATCACAAACCTGGGCGAGCATTAGACAATCGTTCATGCTCGAATGCAACATTTTTACTTGTTTTTTATGCAAATTTCTGCCTGAAATTTGCATAGAGCTTGGCAATAAAAATCAATACTCGTTGAAACGCAACGAGTAGAGAATGGCAAAGAGAGAGGGGAATAGAGGAAGAGAGTAAGAGAGATAGGTAGGGATAGAGATGCAAAGCTTCACTTCCGTTTCTGGAAACCCGCTCGTTACCATCCCATTGTATTCCGAGGCACGCACAAAAACATAGAAATTGAAACATGACTCGCAGTGAAATCTGCCCAAGAGCCGATTACATAACTCTCTGACTATCATAGGAATAGTTAGAAGAAGGCTTAACTAGAATATCGTTTAGACATATTACATAAGATCTCTATTATAAATAACTTGAAAGCTTAACCACTTCATAGAGCTTGACATTCATTAAGTTTAACATTCAGTTTAAGTGCAGTTTGTGAAATATTTGGTAGTTAAAAGCGTCCATAAATATCTTTAAGTAATTGAAAACCCGTTTGATAAACAGCTTAACTATTAACTATAATTAACGAGCCCAACTGTACTTAAATGCATTCGACTTTAACGACGGGGAGAAAATACTTTTTCATATTGCTTAATTTTATTTATTTTTTTGTAGTTGAACGAATGATTAATATGTAAATTGATTGATGGCTAAAATCGTAAAAAAAAAAAACTAAAACGAAATTCAATTAAGTGAAATGCGAATATGCCCATAAAAGAGAGAGACAACAACAACGACAACAACAAAAAGTTTTTGCCTCAGCTAATGGGCCGGTTGGCTTCTGCTTTTGGCCTTTTGGCATTTAAACGCGTTTTGGCTTTCTTCTGCTTTCAGCTGCGGCTGACACTCAAATGTCAGTTAGGATTTCAAATGGCTAATACCCATTGAAGTATCGGCACACAACAATAGGGTTTGCTAGGTAAAGAGTTAGGAATGGGGGGGAGGAAAGCAACGGTTCTTAATATACCCTAAGCATACTAGTAATTGTAGTATTTTACTTATTTCTTATATATTCTAATCACTTTTGAATCGATAAATATCGATTTAGAGCTTGCGTTGTGCAAATCGGGAATTTATTAACTAGAAAGTAGAGTTTATGCATAAATATCTGATTGGGTATATGTTTTTCAATATGTTATTGATTTAACCAAGTTCGATATTTATCGATTTAAAAAAAATGATTCTCGTACTTCTACTTTCAAGCAGAAAATATATAATATGTTGAAAGTGAGCCATTGTATTGCTGCTGATCTAATAGATAATGTCTGTTGCATATTGGCAAATTCGTGTTTGAGCGAGTGCAGGGTATTGTGTAGTCGAGCACAATCTCTTATTGCAATTATGCTGGTTATTGTGGACCGGGGCTGAAACTAATTAAGTCCAACAGCCAAATTTGACTTTGATGAACTGCTCGCATGTATATAACGGGTCGATTAGGTGTATCTAGACGGAGACGGCAATGGACTGGGGATTGGGGGCGGTTGTTCATGCAATACGAGACGCATTTGCATAACAATTGAGGGAATGGGGAACTGTCGCTGGGGCTGTGCTGTTCTCCATTTTGAAGGGTTGCTTGTGGCATAGGCAAATGTGTTGTTGGTGCCACAAATTGTTGCAGTTGCATTAATCTTAATTAATGCTATGTTACGGTTGCAGTTGCAGTTGCACTTGCTATATATTTCAAGAGCACGTAAATGGGAAGGAGAAGACGAAGGGAGGGGGGAGTTGCAGTGTGTTTAGTGGCAACATTTTAATTAAGCCCGTGCTTTGGCGCTGCAACTTGCAAGGATTCGATTTGGCTGCCAGTCGCGGTAAAAACTATTTTTAAATGCCACTAGGCAAGGCAATTCCATTGCAAGCTCGTCTTAGCCCAGTTAACAGAGAGAGCTGAAAAAAAAAATGAAAATGAAAATATAAGCTCAACTGCTGCTGCCTCGACCCAAATGTCATCGAAATGGCGCTGAGTTCAAAAACAAAGCGCATGGCCTCAATATGCAGAAGCTGCGCAAGATTAACTAAGCAAAAAGCAAACAGAAGTGCGGAAAAATCTAGGAAGATTGCTGCAGTAGGCAGTGCACGACCTAGTGTATGCTCGTTACGTGGAGCTGCTAGGGCGGGAACATCAGGTATGCAGCGAGTTTTGCATACGATTTTTCAGTTGTCAAGCCATGTTATCGATTATTATCGATGGCAAGCAAAAGGCTTGGGTTATCCATGAAAGAAAATAACTCTTACATATTACAGATTATAAATAAATAGATTCACATTGTCTTTATATATTATACATTTCAAGTCTCTAGATTACTCTAATCAACAAGATCTCTTTAATCATTGATCATCATCATTGCAACACTCGCTCAATTGCGCACGGTACACGGTTTATGGATCAAGAAAGAAACGAGCTTCTCCTCTTTATAGATCAAAGAGAAGTTTATGGGGGCTGTAAAAGTTTGTCGAGTGCTTAAAAGTTTTCAAAGTTTGCATTCATAATTTCATGTTGCAGCTCTCCGAGACACTAGAAAAAAGTCTTAAAATTTTTAATGCAAAAAAAAAAAACGTAAAGAAGGTACGAAGCGGAATTGAAACGGCGCGGAAACGGAACATGGCAGCAAAATGTATGCAAAACAAAAAAAAAAAGAAGCATTCTACTGTTGCAACATTTTGTTGCCATGGCGGAATGCGATAAAGTTTTTAATTACAAGAGAGGGCGACACATATTTTACAACCATTAAAAACTTGCCGACATGACAAGATTCCCGCCCCACCATGACCCCCTATACCATCGGCAGTCCCCTCCCCCTACGCCTTACATATGTCGAGCGACACGTTTGCCACCCACAGGCAAACAGGCAAACAGACACCCATTGGGGCAACAAAACTGTTTGCTCTGCGAGTTTCAATTAACTGAAACATTTTCACATATATTCCCAGAGCAGAGCCCCATCGGACTCGGAGAATATTCAAATAATTCGCATGCGAACAATTCAAATGACCTAGAAAGCATTAAAGCAGTAAATTCGTAGTTCCACTATTAAGGATATTTGGTTCTATGAATATGGGGCCTTATATAATGCCACTATAAGTTACAGATTACTAAATTTCGACTGAAAACTTCTTAAATGCATATAAAATATTGGAATATAAAATTATATAATCAGTTTTGATTCAGTTGTTATACCCTGAACCCATTGAAAATGGAAAACTACAACAGCTAGAGAGCTGAAATTGTCACATGAATACTCGTATGTTAGTTACGCAGTACGAGTTTGTTTTGTTTTTTGATAACCCATCCCATTTCCAAATTATCGATAAAAAATTATCGAAAATTTGTTTACAATTTTTAGGTTTTTTGGGCATAGCTTCTAGACTGTTTTAGCTAGAGACTTCAAATACATATATTTAGATAGATATTATGGATACGCAGATTTTGTAATTTTCAGATTTTGGATGCCACACCCCCTTCGCCCCCAATTTAAAAAAAAAAACGCATTTCAAATACTAGAGACCTGCAATTTGGCAAATAGATACATTTAGATACTCTGAATCCACTCTGAAAATTTCATAAGAATCCATCTAGAAATGGACCCCTAAGCCCCTAAGCGCGCGCTCATACGTACGTGAAGAAGAAGAGTATCACTGTTTTTGCATGGTTCAGGGTATCTCGTAGTCGAGCCGTCTCGACTAGATCCTTCTTACTTGTTCTCTCTGATCGTGTTAATTTGATGTGTGGATTGTGGAACTGATCAGTTGTGGGCATTATCTGCTATCAATATTTATATAACATATATGGCTGGGCTAAATTTTTCAAAAACTTTGATAAATATGTTTAGTTTTTTGTAAATTTCATATTAAAATAAAAAAAAAAAAAAACAATGCTTATATTTCGATAGAAAATTGGAAAACTCTGGCAATATCTATATAGTCTGCTCATCGCAATATATATATATATTCATGTGTATCAAAGGCAAGAGGAGCGATACCAGAATCTGGCGAGATGTGCGAGGTGCTGTTGTTGCTGGAAGATCTGGGCCACATGTTTACCAATTTCAAGGAGCAGCGTCGCATCGAGATGCTCCAACTACTTGGGCAGGTGCGTTGCTGCGATTGCGGTCACAAAATGCGCATGCTGAAGGCACAGAAGACGATTTCCAAATTTTCAATGGGCTGCCGGAAATTGCTGGTGTTGTGCATAACGCTCCTGTTGCTGCTGGCCGCGATGTGGATCTACATGACAAGGCGATTCAATCAGGTTGCCGCCCTAGGCAGTGGGGCCTGTGTCGCCAATTATTTCTTTACCCAATCCGATTGCGATGTCTATGTATAGCATTGTTTTTCTTTATATATTAAATATGAATATATTTCTAGTCGAGTCGGTTAAGTTTGTTCTATAGTTATCGATCATATCGATAATTATCATTTAAATGTTTCTGCAATGCCAAAAGTTTACTTGTTCAATTTCGATAAATATCGATTATTGTTCATATTGCAATATGTTTATTCACATATTTACTGTACATTTTATTTATATATGAAAATTGTAGTTTGATCTCTATTCTTCTTGATTTTTTTCCTTCTATCTCCCGCTCTCTCTCTTAATTTTATTCTTTCTGCATTTCGCTGTAGCACTCCCAAAAATGCGCAACAGAGGGCGCCAGCAGTACAACGAAAAAACCAACAGCAGCAAAAAACACTTTCTAAAACCTAAAAAAAAACAAATTCCTTTACAATTCACTAAACAGCAACAGAAAGAAGAAGAACAAAAAGCCAAGCTTAACACAAATTGTGCAAACACAAACCGAAAACTAAAAAAAAAATCAGCCAAAAAATTTGTTTGTGCAACAAAGTAATAACACGCCCATAGCTCCGTCCCGCCACGCCGTGCCCCTGACGCCCCCTACGGCGTCCACGCCCTATTTCAGTTAAAATCAACATCTGCCCAAAAACCATTAAAACAAAAAGTTAAAGTCGAGTATTACCAACTAGAAGTTGACCTATAAACGAATGGATGTTATAAATTGGGAAATATATACGAATGGAAGCTTTTGGAGAGAGCTCATATATAACAAAAATTTATTAAGTGAGGTCTATTTAATAAGAGGTCTATTACATATGAAAAGCAGATTAGTTTTGCTTGCTCTATAAGAGATTTACCATCATGTAGACCCAAGGAACTCAGAAACTATAAGCGTTCGCAGTGTCAAACTGAATATGTGTGCTCTGCTCAAGCTTACTGTATGTATTGTATATATGAGAAAAATTTCAGTTTAACCTATTTTAGCCGAGACTCAAGGAACTCAGAAACTACAATAGCGATAGCATTCAAATTTGCTAACTAAGCTCTCATTAAGCTTCACTTAAAATGCATATAAAAAGTACCTCAATTCAACCTAGATTATACAAGAATTCCGTCTAATATACCCAAGGAACTCAGCAACTATAAGAGATATAACTGTTATAGGTGAGCTTTACCTCTATTATTTCAGATTCCCATTGCATAGATTCAAGGAACTCATAGGCTACAATACATAGAGCTTTCGAAGTGTTCCCTATATGAACACTTCTAGATAACACCTTAAAAGAAACAAACATTTGCACAGTAACAAAATACCCTTTTCAGTTCGTTTTCAATGGGTTCAGGGTATACAAAGAATGTGAAATAAAATCAACAAATGCGCAGCGCAAAACTGAACCAAAAAAAAAAAGCCTAGGGAGGCGGTAGCAGTGGGCGTGGCATGGCCTGCCTGCCTGCCGTTGAGGCGTTACGTTTAGTGTTTCATATATATTTATATAAACTTTTTTTTCGCTGAATAGTTTTTCAGTTTTTTTTTTCTCCCACTTTTTTCATGAATGGAACGCAAAATGCGGCTCAGTCGGTGGGCGGCTGGGCGTGGCTGTGCTCGTTAGAAAGCCGACTGCCGACACTTGAAAGTGTTGCCAAAGCTTCTGTGTGTGGGTGTGTGTTGTTGTTGATGTTGTTGTTGTTGCTGTTGCTTTTTTTCATATTTCTAGTTTGCCATTCAAGAAGCAAAACAACAAACAACAAACATGAGCGACAAAAGCGACAGCCGTGCGACATTAATTGAAGTTTGTTGAACCAAAAAAAAAGCTATTTGCATGGCCCCCATTCTTAATGAACTAGCCACGCCCACTGAGGCAACCGCCCATGCTGTGGCAACAGCATCTTTAGCTGATGACTGTGAGATAACAACAACAGCATAAGAAGCGGAAGCTGCTTTGGTTCAGCTTCGAGCGGTTTTCAATGGGATTTTGCACAAAAGCACTTCAATCAAGCTAACTGATTGATTGACTGACTTAGTAGGTCACTGACTGAATGATTGACTGAGCATACACTGTATTATTGACTACTTTGCTAATAGAGCCAAATTTATGAGAACCTGATGGATGTTTGATCGACTTAGTGATGGATTGATGATTGTCTGACTGATTTTATGAATTGAATGAATGAATGACTGACTGTCGTGGCTGGTAGACTTAGTGATGGATTGATGATTGTCTGACTGACTTTATGAATTGATTGACCGATGCACGAGGACTCTTGATTGGGGAGCTTACTATGAGACTGATTGCAGGACAGTCTAATGGCTGAGCACACATCAATCATTAAATAATAATTTATATGATTGTTGGCTAGATATTTCACTTGATGTATTAGCTGACAGAGTGATTACTGAATGATTAATCAATGATTGACTGAGCGTTTGATTGACAATGACTGACAGACTGCTTTGCTTAACTTGTTCGACTAATTTACTATGATTTAGTAATTGATTGCATGCGAAGATGATCGATTTACATACTGAGTACTGCATTGACTGATTGTTTATCGTTAGGTTTGCCCGATTGATTGACTGATAGACTAAGCAAATGATTAACTATTAAAGTGCTTGACTAATTGATTAGCATATGAACTGACTGACAGGCCAATTAATAAATTGCCTTTCATTAGATTCGCTGTAAATTAATTGAAGGTTGAAAAGGCTTTAAAACATTTGATTACAAACTACAATAGCTCACAGCAGTAATTAGATTTGTGATTCAATTTTGTCCATTGTCTTAGCTTCATGGGAATTTTCACTTGTTTCAGCTGCTTTCAGATTCATTTTCATACTTACATTGAAGCGTGATGCAATCCGGTGAGAAATTGTCAAAAGAAATATTGCAAAGACATTTCCTGGCAAAGGTTTTTGTAAGATACGCTAATAATACCCTCAATAGGTGGTTGTTAACTAAGTGCTGTTGCAATATTACGTTTTATAGGCTAATTATAACCAAGAGAGAGAGAGAGAGAGAGAGAGAGCTGTCAAATTGGTAATATGAACTCTATCCACCATCCATTATGTTTATATTGAATAAAAAAGAACAATATGTAAAATAGTTGAGATATATGCCTAATAGACCCAAGGAACTCAGAGACTAAATGGTATACAGTTGGAAAATTTGGTGAGGTGGGCTGGTTTTAGCTAGCTTACTTGAATTTGCTCAATAGACCCAAGGAACTCAGAAATGAAAAGAGTTATAGACGTAAAATTTGATATGTGAGCTTTTGAATGGAATACTAAGAACTTTATTCAACAAGTAGTTGAATTATTGAGAAATATAGAGAATGTTAACTGAATATCATAGATGAACTTAATAGATAGATTATCTATTCCTTCATATAGAAATATATCTATATTTTAGAAGTAAGCTATAATACATGATTTTAGAATTATCTTTTCCAGAGTATCTCTTAGTCTCCATATTCAATACAGACACATTTTCATTAGTTTTAATAGCAGTGACATTGTCAAGAGCTCAAAGTAGCTGTCTAAGTTGTAAGGAAGTTGCAGAATCTTTGCCCTCGCTCATGAATCCTTTTTTGGCGCCAGGTTCAATGCGCCCAGAAAATTTGTCTTCGTTGTCTGTTTTGTTTTGTTTTTGTTTTCAGCATTTTCTCTCTTGCTCCTGCCACTGTAAACTTGACAAAGTTATTGCACAGATAGAAATGCAGCGAATTTCGTCCGATCCGTTGCACAGTGTCCATTTAGCCTTCTGCTTAAGAGTTTTCTATTTACAAACTTTACGATTTGTGTTTACATTTTTCCTTTTTTTGCTGCTGCATTTCTATCTCTATATCTATCTCTATCTCTATCTCTATCTCTATCTCTATCTCTAGCTTAAGCGCTGCCAGGGTTGCCACTCTTTGCCCAATCGAAATGGCAACTTCATTTCGAAGAGTGTGAAGTGTCAATAATTATTTGCAATTGAAATTAATTTGTTCGCCTAGTTTTAAAATCCATTGCGGCACCAGGGTTGTCACAGGCGTGCAAATATTTGCGCAACCAATTTCAACTTTTGTCCACAATATGGCGGCGACTATAGGGCGGTGCCTGGGCTCTGTGGCTTGGCGGGGTATTTTTTTTTTTTTTTTCGGCTCTCTTGTTGATATTGTTGTTGTTCGTGTAGCCGCTGGCTGTGTGCCACCTGTACGCTGTCAGCTGCCCCAACCACAGTCCCAGTCGCAGTCCCTGCCCCACACTCTGTGTCTCGGTCTCAGCCTGCCCACACACATCGTTTCAAGGACACTTTTGGCTCCTCGGCAGCTACCCGCGCCTACTACCCTCCTGACCATCCATCTACCCACCTCTCTTAGCCGTCTCCCACTCTCGCACATTTCACATAAATCAACGCCGTCTGCTTGGGCTTCCGCTTTGCCTCTCCTTTCCTCACTTTCCTAGTCGGCTGCTTGCTTTGCTCTCTGTTGCTTTGTTTGACTGTCTACGCTTTTTCTTGCCACTGCCTCCCCCACCACCACCACCTCCGGCTGTCCCTCGGGACAATAAAAATGGAAAGCAAACAACAACAAATATGAAACACTCCAGCAGCATTTTCTAGGCTCCGTTTCTAGGGTTGCAAATGTACCAGCTTCACATTATATATATAGATGTATATATATGTATACATATGTATTGGGTAAACATGTGTTGGCATATCCCAACTATAGAATACCCTGTTAAGAAATTAATTTTTATTGATGGAGCTAAATAAACAACGATCTAGAAGAATTCTTTTTGCATTTATAGACTGATATAGAGAGATATATACTGAATGAGTCGGTAATGAAATAGATAATAGATAATATTCATGTATAAATAAATAGATATCTATGATAATACGCCATATATCAAATCCTTGCAATATACATTTATATCGATGGATCCTCCAAAGTTGCAATGTATTGGTAGATAGATATCTAGCTATAGATATTGATAGAGATACATACGATATCGATAAATATAAATAAGATATAAGATAGATACAAATCATATTTCAGGATCGTAGGATAAGATAGTAAGATACATGCATAGAATATATATAAAATATAGACAGTTACTTGGATACTTGAAACATTGACATTGAAAATATCGCTCATAAATTTGAAAGAAATATATTCCATGCATCTATAAGATATTTCAATTATCTATCAACTATCCAAACGATCTGTCAACTCAAAAAAAGTCTTAACAATTTGACAGAACTCTTCATCTCTTACGCTCTTTCTTCTTTCCTCCTCCTTCTCTCCCTCTCTCTCTCTCTCTCTCTCTCTCTATGTACATATTTCTTTCATTCCTTCGATTTGCAATCGCATATACTTAGCTAATTCTGAACACAAAGCCATCTAAAATATGCGGAATCCGTTTTTTATTACGTTGATCCCTTTCATTTTATGGACCCATTAAATTCACATTCGCATGAGGCCCAACAACATCCCACGTCCCACATGCATTTCTTCTATGGCTTTTCCTTATGCTTTGCTCTTCTCTTATCTTCGCTCATGTTTTGTTTGTTTGTTTTGGGTAAACACATTTGGACAACAACAACAAAAAATTGAAAAAAAAGGGTTGCCTGAATAGAGTTTTGGGGGTTGACGTACAAGGACTGCTTGATTGATTGATAGATTAATCAATTGATGAGCTTTACGCGAGAAGATTGCAAGAACTTGACGAGAGTGCGCTAACACGGTGAGAAATACTTGAGAGAATAATAAAGAAAAAAAGTTGAATATGCCAAACTAATTTTAAATATATTTGGAAGGATATTTAGATAGAGCAACAAGCGATAGTCAAAGATGCGAAATTAATGGTGAAGTGATTCCAAGAAAGATCTTTGAAGTTATATGTATAAGTAAAGATAGAAAAACTGAACTATATCGATGGGGATAGATATGATATATAGTTGGATAAGTCAATCTATGAAGATAGATATATAGGTCTGTAGATATATGACGATAGATAGAGAAAGACAGATTGGGATAAATAGATAGATAGGTATATACAGACGGTATACTTGAGAGAATTATCTAACTAAAAGGAATAAATAGATGGATGTATTCCCATATCTATCTATATAGATAGATAAATAGATAGATATAAATAGATTGGTAATGTCATATATGTATATAACTATGAATAGATATAGATATAGATATAGATATAGATATAGATATAGATATAGATAGATTGATATGAATAGAGAGATCTAGATAAAAAGATAAATATAGATAATATATAGAATTGTTTATATAAAAATATATAGATCTACACATATCAATATATAGATGATTTGATATACCGACGGATATGTTTAGCCAGATAGATACTTAGCAGAGCAGTGAAATAAATTCAATGAGCTCCCTTTCCATAGACATTCACAGTTAAAAGACAAATCTATTGAAATCTTATTGAAATTCCCTATGAATTTCAACTATTCAAATGCTTCACAGCCGTAAGCTATTCGAATAATGATGCTTCATCCTTCATCTTTGGCCATTTACAGGCGGTAAATGCTTTGCATTGAGTGCGACATCAAAAGCATATTGCCACAGGGCAATTTTCTTTTTGAGTCTGTAATCAACGTATGGAAAGAGCTAAAGCTGGAGAGAGAGGGAGAGAGTTAGGGGAAGAGAGCGAGAGAGACGCAACACAAAGCTAGCCCCAAAATAGAAATTTAACTTTAATATTTTTTCATAGTTGTTGTCGAGGAACTTTACAAAATTTCATCAGCTGGCTTAAAATGAAAAAAAAAAATCTGTTGGCCAACAATTTTTGGCCAACAACATTTGTCTGCGTGGGCGCTGCTAACGCTCGCAGTTCCGCCCACCTATTAGAGTCAGCAAAGTTGGCTGAAAGTGAAGACGGAAAAAGCAAATGTTATACACAACAAAGAGGACAGAGCAGCGGGGAATGGGAAGGAGCAGACTCCCCTAATATATATACATAGGTATATAGAGGGGCAAGCTTACTTGCCGCAGAGGCCTGTTGCTAACAACCAGGAAATGGCCAGAGATTCACTTGCCGCTTAAATTTCAGCATACCCTGTGCGGTTAATGCTGAGGGAAGCGTATGCTGTTTGAGAGTTAACATGGATTTGTCATTTTATAATTCAATTAACTTTCATTGTAAAACTGTCGCTGCTTTTATTTACAGGGTATTCAGCTCATATTTCATATAGACAATAATGGTCACTTAGCTCTTGCTTACACTTTTACAGGGCATTTCGTGTTTAATCTATATGTATAAATCGATACTAGAGTCAATTCAAGTCAAGCTTAAGTGTCGTTTTCTTTATTTACAGAATATTTAGTTCTTTTAACTCCCAGCACATTTGAAAAGGTATATAAAAGGCATACAGCTCCCATTTACAGGGTATTTCATACTGATTATCTTCTATTTCAAGCTCAATTAAAGTGTTTTTTATTTGTATAGATTTTAATTAGAATTCTTCTTTCATTTACAGGGTATTTCATATGTGATGCTCAATTCGAAAGTCTCGTTATTTTTGCCGATCTTTGATTATAGGCTATTTGGTTCATTTTGCTCTCATTTACAGGGTATTTCACATAGATTTATCTTTATATTAAGCTCGAATTAAGTTTTTCCATTAGTTACAGTATATTTGTGCTTATTTCTATGCAATTTTAATGGGTATACAAAGCGTGCGGCTACAAATGGCAAATTGCCAAATGGCCCATGTGAGCTGCAAAAAATATCAAGTATACGATATGTGAGCTGAAGTTGCTGCTGCTGCTGCTGCTGCTGCGTCTGCTGTTGTCCATTGTGCACATGCTTTGCGGCTGCATAAAACAACAACACAATCTTGCTTAAAGTTGTTGCCAAAGAAACTGAAAAAGCATCGAAAGCAGAAGAAAAGGAAAAACTATCCATCTGCAGTTGGCAGCGACTGCTGGCTGCTGGCTGTTGGCTGTTGCTGCTGTGCCATATCTTGAAGCGACAGCAGCAGCAGCGGCAACAACAACAACAGTTATAATGGAAAAGGTGTCTGCCACAATGTTAACAACAACAACAACAACAACAACAACATCCCGGCGCAGACGACAAAGCGCAAACGGCAAAAACGCTTCAAAAGGAGCACAGAAAATCGATAGATTTTTGGCAGATACACACACGCAAAGACAAAACGCACACACACACACACAGACACAGAGAGACCGACACACACACACACACACACACACACCGACAAAAGGCAAACTTCCTGAAGCCAGCCGGCGACTGTTTTTGCCAGATATTCTGTATACGCAATGTTATACAAAGCGAAGCCAAAGAGAGTGAGTGAGAAAGAGAGAGAGAGCGCGAGAGAGCGAGAGCGAGCGCACAAAAGGGAGAGTGGCAGCAAGAGAGCAGAAGCAGCGTAAGGGGGACGGACAGAGGGTGCTATCAAAAAAAGCTAGAAACTAAGCTGAGGCAAGAAAGAGAGCGAGAGCCTGCCAGAGCAGTGGGGCTTAATAAAATGTTGCCGGAATTTGAATTTTGATGATGATTATTATTATTGTTGATTGTTGTTGTTGTTGTTGTCGTTTGTCGACTGGTTGTTTTTGTTGTTGTTGCTGCTGTGCATAAGTAGTTGCGGCCGGCTGGCAAATATGTGCAGAGCCCTGCGCATACATAAATATAACATGACAACAACAACAGCAACTCGAACAACAACAACAACAACAAAGCCCTCTAATATCCTGCAAAAGAGACACGTTTTGTGCTTTATACACTGTTCGCATAATATCAATAGAATATGGAGTATAAACAATGCTCCAATGTTTGAACTGGCTAAGCGAGTGCACGTTTAGCTGTCAGCTCGCTTTGGCCAGTTGCCTAAATATACATACATACATACATGTATGTATCTATGTATGTGTGTGTATATGTATAAATGTTAGCATCTATGCAGCTGTATGCTGAGCTATCTCTGCACAGATATATATATATATATATATATGTACCTATGTGCTTATATCCGGTTATCCGGTTACAAGCAGTGTATACATACATATGTTTATCCGTTTATCCATTCATATACATTTATATATTAGGTTATCCGATCATAATTTATTTCTTATCCAAATGCTTATCCATCCAACTATGTAATAGATTCTGCGATCGATACTTTCAGTAGTAAAAGTATTATATACATATATATCTATACTCGTATGTATTTCCGGAATTTATATATAACTATTTGACCTTGTCTGTATATGTGTATTTGCTTATTCGACCTTATGATTAACCGTCTATATAATCAATGCCTTATATAAATTTATATCCCAATCTATATCCATTCATTTCTATATTTACTTCGAATGACGCCTCCTGCTCATTACTTTGCTTATCCAAAATCAAATTGCGCTCTATGACTGCTTGTCATTAAATCGATAAACGATAAACGTATGCATAATTCAAATTCAATTTAATTTCTCTTCCTCTTCTTCTTCTTCTTCTGTTGAATCAAAGCTAATATTCCATGCAATTTCCCTTTGCCATCTGTCCCTCTGTGCGTTCATCAGGTTAGCTGCCTGGCTGCCTGGCTGTCCTTCATTCATTGAACAGTGTCCACCCCGTTGACCTCGATGACCGTCACCCTCTTCGGCTCCCCATGCCGTGCTGCCATTTGGCATCCTTTTCGATGTCCGGCGTTTCGTTTTAATTGCATCAGTGTCGCTTGATTTAACCACACTGCTCGGATTTAATATTAAAAATTGACATGGCAAAAGCTAACATAAACGGATATTTAAACACGGACACCTCTACACACACAGCTCTACACACACACACACATGCACCTGCTCACCTGTACAGGAAAATCAATGGAAAGCTCTTAGGGCGGTCCTTTGCAATCGGGTCAGTGGCATTAATAGGGGGGAAAAAGGGGCAAGACAGATATAAAGAAAACACGCATAAATAAGCAAAATGACCTGATCGACTAACAGCTACCCTCTGCGTGCTAAGGACCAATGAGGAAGCTCACATCTTGTAATATATATTTTTTGTCCTACTCTATCCTTACCTAGCCTTTGCTTCTCTACTTAATTTGCTATTTGAACTTCGTCGCTTCTTTCTTTAACATGATATTCTCTCCGCACATTTAGCTTAACTTCTTTATTTTTATTTCAATTTCGCTTCTTGGTTCTCTGTCTAATACTCTCCGTCAAGTTCTGTTCATTTACTAATTATACCCTGAAACCATTGAAAATGGGAAATTGAGGGATTATTGATTTAGTTTTGGCTCTTCTTTAACTTCACTCAGCACTTTTTCCTGTACGCTTCTTTCCCAAACTTCTTTTTTATTCTCAGCTTAATTTGAATAGTTCTTAACTTCTTACTGTACTTGATATAAATAATATGTTTTGGCCGTAATGCGACTTCGACTGACTTTACTGATCACTTCGCTTCTCACTGCTTGACTCTTTTCATTGCTTTAGCTTTTGAATTCTTTTAGCTTCTCTTTATTGTCTGTTTCTCACTTTAGCTCCATCTAGTTTAGTTTTCTTCATGCTTTGTTTATAGACAGGTTCAAGCTGCGCTTGAGCTTCTTACTTTGCATAAGATTATAATATCCTATATGCTATCCCCCTTCATAACCTATCCAAACTCTAATAATGATTTCGCTTCTCAATCGCTTCTCTCTGCTGCAAGTAAATGCTTCCATCTCTTGCACGGACCCTACACGTCGCTGTGTGTGCAAGGAAATCTAGGCGTAGCTAGATAGCACGTGCCGCTTCTCTAATTGCTGCTCACAGCGCTTGTTACGGGGGCGTATCACAGCCACGCCCATTTGTCTGTAACGGAAATGTAGGCAACAACGATACGACAGCCGAGCTGAACGAACAACAATGCAACAAAACGGGGATAACGAAATGGAAATGCTGGGTGTAGGTAGAGAGAAGCGAGCATTGAGAAGTGTTGGAGCAGTTGCAGGCAAATGCAATTTCCCCCATTGCACAATGGCGACACCTGGCGGCAGTTAGCCGCAAATTACAGGAATTTGCCACAGTGAAAGCGGAAATGTGAATAAAAGACGAGGCTCCTCCATTGTTTATGGCCGGGGCGTGAATCGCTGGAACTGGAACTGGAACCAGTGAACCATTGAATCGCTAATGAACCGCTAATGTCTATAAATGTGCGCGACATTTTAGACAAGACAACAGTTGCGAGCTGCCAGCCAACTTTGTTGCCGGAGTGCCAATAAAAAAGTTGCCAACTAACTTGGCTAACTTGGCTGTCAAAGCCACAGCCAAACAACTTGGCCAATTGCCAGAGATTTGTTTTCTTGCATTGCTCTGGCTTTTGCCTTTGCCTTTCCTGCTTTATTTCCATTTTTTCATTTTTTTTTTTTGTTTGTTTCTTTTATATTTTTTTTGGCAGACTTGAAGTAGTTTCCCATCATCGTGATGAACTGAAAGCAGGCTTTTATCAACTGTCACAGCTATTGAGCAATTGACATATGCATTGTCTCATTGTCTCACTGTCTCCCATTGTCGCTCATTGTGTTGGTGAAAAACTATTTGATGAAACGGCGGATGCTTGGGCTTCAAAAGTTTTCGCAGACTCTGGCAATAAAGTTGAGAAGTTCATTCCAAAAAGAAAATGAATTATATAATCGCACTTTATATAATATGGTCGAGATGGAAAATTGGATTTCCAGGTTGAAGCTTAACATCGTGAAACTGACTTTTCACAAACCGAAACGAGTTTGAAGTTGCTGTCTATATAGTGAATGAGTGATTGACTGATTGCCAAAGACCTAACTCAATTTTGATTGAGAGTTAGCGACTCTCTGATCAATTCTAATAATGGATGGACGAACTAACTGGCTAAAGCTGATCTGCTTAACTGATTGATTGATTCGTTAACCGATTGATTGATTGATTGGTTCACTGACTGATTGATTTACTAAGTGAACAACTCTAAATGAACAATTGATTGAGGCAGTTATTGGCTAAGGCTGACATATATTTATGTATGATTGACTAAGTGATTGACTGACTTATTAAATTGTTTGATTGACTCTGACTTTCAGTGTGATTGCTTGATTGACTACTGGACTACATAACTGATTGACAGAATTGACTAACTGATTGATTGATTGATTAACTCTGACTGACATACTGGCTGATTGTATTATTGATTATCCGACTCATTGACTAACGGTTTGAATTAAATTACTGACTGCATGATACTCTGACTTGTTGACCAACTTACTCATAGAATATTCGCTGAATTGATTGACTAGATAATTGACTAAAAGTCGGCATACCCGACTTGATTGACTGACGTCCATTACCAAGAAATTGCCAATTCCAAACAACCTACTCACAATTATAAATATATCCTTCGATCAGACCTGTTGATATGCTTTGGCTCAATCATATTTCAACATTTCCACAATTTATGCTCAACGTGTGTGAAGCAATGCGCAAAGTCTGAGCTGTCGATTAATCAAGCCAAATCACAGCGGAAATAAGTCTGCAATGGAACAACAGGAACAACAACAACAACAAAGTGTTGGAACAACTGAGATAAGAAGAAACACAATGTGACAGCTGTCAAAGCACAGCAGGATTGTGGCATGGTAAACAGATTGCAGAGGGGTTGAGTGCTCAAATGGGAAATGGCAAAAATAATGTCAGTCTATGGGAATGCAGCAAAGACAGGGAGAGAGAGAGAAAGAGAGCAGGAGGCGAGACAATGAGAGAAAAGTGTAAGAATTATCAAGGAAACCACCCGAAAATCTCAGTAGCGACAAGTGTGTAGAGGGGAGAATGAGAGTGAGAGAGAGAAAGTGTGTGAGAGAGAGAGAGAGGTGTGCTAGGTTAGAGGGGCAGCTGTTGTTGCCATAACAACGACAACAACACTCAACACGAATGATGCCGCTGCTGCTGATGATGATGATGATGATGATTCTGTGGAGCAGCGCTGAAGTGCTCCAAGGGGAAGTACCACGGGCCCTGGCATAAAGTTGCGTTTAAACGGATTTCATCACGAGGCACGAAATTCAATTTAATTTATCAGCAAAGCAAAAACAACCCCCGGTATAGTGTCGGGGGCAAGGGGTGGCTCAGGGGTTCGCCCAACAAGGGGATGTTGCTTAGTTCTTTTGCGTTTCGCTTTACCCAAACGTCTTCGCAAAGCAACCTGCAAAATGCAATTAATCATTCTTCCATTTTTCTTTTTCTTTTCATTTTCATTTTGATTTTCCTATTCGCATTTCTTCAAATTACTGCCGAAAATGCTTGCCTTCAATTGGTAGCGCACAATTAAGCGCTTTAATCCGATTAACCCTTGAGCCACACCCCATGCCCCCCGCACCGACAGTTGACTCAACATCATGTGGCAACTGTGATATGATCTGGCAACACGCTTAATTGGAACACATTTGCATATGAGATTCAACAGTTGACTTCGCTCTCTCTCTCTATATCTCTCTCGCTGTATCATTATCTCGCTTTCCCTCTCTCTCTCTCTCTCTCACGCACTCTAACTGTGTCCTGTGGTCAACCCTTTCTCGTTTCTAATTGCTCAGCCCTCAACACTTTGGCCACAAAATTTCAACAGTTCGTCAGACATGTGAACAAGTGTAGGTCGGGAGCACATATATTAAATTAAATTGTGATAGAGGACTATTTCAGACTTTCTCAATTCTTTAACTATCACCCTCTCTTTCTAATTTTGTATGTCTTTATATTTATATTTCTTTCTATTCCACTATGTTTCTCATTCACTCTTCTATGCGCTTCTCACAGTTTATTAGTTGCAATCTTTCACTGTCTTAATTTCTCTGCTCTTCTCTCACATGTTCTCTGTCTCACAATCACCCTCTCTCTCTCTCTCTCTCTTTCACTCTTTTATTCCTTTCTCATAATCTTTCTCTCACAATCTATATATATTTTGATTGTTAATCTCTCTTTCTCACATCTGTCTCTAGCCCTCTAAAAGGCCCTCTATCTCAAAATCTCTGTCTCTCCTTTCTTTCTCTCTCGCTCTCTCTCTCTCTATCTTTCCTTCTCCCTTTCTCTACTTCTTAATTTTTCCATTCCTCTATCTAGTACGTTCTTCCTCGATATTCCCCGATATCTCGATCTCTCTCTCTCTGGAAATCTTTCCGCAACTAAATCAAATTTCGCTCTCACTCATCAACTCCGTTGTTCTCACTTGATTGCTTTGTCTTTTCATTATCTACCTCTTCCTCACTTCTATCGCTCTCTTCTAATCACAGAGATTATCTTTCCATTCCATTCTTAAACAGCTTCTGATGCATTCTCTTTCTGTATTATTCAAGCGTTTCAATTCATTTTCTCTTAATTTGCGCCATTCCAGTTTACATTTCATTGATCAAGTGATGTCAAGTACGCTCTAGCTTAAAGTTAATTCACTGTTAATTGGTTTGTTAACTGGCGCTCTAAGCTTGATCCAATTTGTAGTTAATCAAGAGCTAAATCGTTGTTAATTCAAGTCCAATTGCCAATTGCTGCTGAAGCACTTGAATTTCGCATTGTCTGGGCCGTTCATGATATACCGTTTAGCTATACCTGGGCAGCCAGACTGGCAGGCAGGTGTAATTAAACAGAGTGCGACATACTGAGGCGGAGAGAGAGACAGAGAGAGGGAGTGAAGGGCAAATAAAAAACAGGTGAGCTGCAATGCACAAACTATGGCAATAAATCTGTTTTAGCCTACGTGTTCAGAGCGAGAGAGTAAGAGGGAGAGGGAGTGGGAGAGAGACGCAGTAGCTGTCGCATTGATAATCGCTTCACACACACATACACCTCCATTAGGCGTATGCGAGTGCGTGGGGGAACAGTTGAAGGACAGACTACAGCTGAGGGCAGAAGCATTTAAAAAGCGGAAATCAGGCAGACGACATAAATACACAGAAACATTCAGAGAATGAAAGCGAAACAGATAGAGAGCTAAAGAGGGAGAGAGAGTGAGGGAGAGAGAGAGAGTGAGAGAGAATAGGAGAGGTGCAGAGGCTTAGGAGAAGAGAGAGAGAGAGGCGCTGTGGTTAACAAGTGCCAAGTCGGCTGGGCTTACAATGAAGGAAAGACAGAAAGAGAGAGAGAGAGAGAGAGAGAGAGAGAGAGAGAGAGAGAGAGAGAGAAAGAGAGCCAGAGAAGGAAATAGTAGTCCCACGATTTACTAGGGAATGGGCTGCATTGAAACACTTTGTTAAGCCAGCGCCTTAGATAATTGCATGGAAAAGGCGATTGAGAAGGAGTCGAAAAGGCGAGCAGAAAGCAGAATGCAGAAAACAAAAGAAATCACAGGAATTATTTAATGACAACAAATATATTAATAGAGAGATATTAGAAATATTAGAAGCTAAGGCGCTTGAATAGAAACTGGATATAAGTGTTAAACTTTATGCCCATTATCGATATAATTATCGATAATTTTTGTATTTACAATTTAAGCCCAAATATGTGTTTGGACACATGAATTAAGTTAGTTTTACACTTCCGATACGAGCTTTTAGTATCGAAACAATTATCGATAGTAATTTCGATAAATGGCTTATATATTTTTAAGCAAGTCTTCGTTTTAGATAGACTAGAAAACTATAATATCAAAATTATACTATTGCATTATATATAAATATGCATATACACTGATAAGATTGGCATAATTAGGGATCGATATATAATATCGATAATTCTGTTACATTCTTCTTGTCTACGTATTATATGTTTGCATAGCATAAAGACTTGAATAGCCTGATAGCCACATAAGCGCTTATATAATGGGTTATAGCTTACTGGGGTAAGCTATCGATAAACGCATTCATTTACACAAGCGCAATCGATAACAGTGAGTTTATCGCATAGGCAACATTTTTATGCATATAATTATATCAACACATATAATGCTTGATAAATGCAAGAGCAAGCTTCACAAATTCCAACACGTTCCGGATAGATGTTTCCAGTGGGGTAACAATGCCAAAGTCTGAAAATATTATTTCAGCTTTAGCCAGAGCATACGTTATGCTGTTATGCCCCATGCACTCGCATCTATTCACTTGCCCACTACATGCCTGATTATGAATACGGATGGATGTATTCATGACTAAATGCAAATGCTGCACACACGCAGAACACTTTCCATGGCAACAGCTGAAAACCACTTGGAGCTCCCTTTGTCTCTTCCAGTGACAATAAACTTGAATTATGGCCACAAGACATATGCATAAATGCACAAAAGTATCTCAAACACTCACACACACACTAGAGTATCTGCACCTCTTTGCGTATATGTATCTAGATGTAGCTGTATCTGCATTTGCATCTGCATTTACCACCCAGAACCCATTAAAAAGGGGTAAATAGGGTATTTTGTTTATGTGTAAGAACATGTAAGAGGCAAAAGGAGGGGCGTGGCAGCTGGCATAGCTGGAAAAATGTAATCATATACGCCTATTGATCTATCTAAGAACTTGAAATTTCAGATATATAATCTTAAATGTATTATAAACTCAAATATAGTAGCAGTTAGGATATCTGTTAGTCGAGCATTGCCGACTTGAACACTTTTACTTGCTTTATTTTTCAACTACTCCAATGCAGAGGCCGTGATCTCTGCATTAAGCTTACCACATTGTTTCTACACTTTACTTTTGAGTGGACTTATGAGAGCTTACGAAGCTATGCGCACTTTACATCATGTTACATACCTGCAATAAAAGAAAGAAAGAGAGAGGTTGAGAGGGAGAAATATATTACATTTGAGATGTGAGAAATTCGTTGAAGTTGAGGCAAGCCTCAAATTGTTTTATACTAATATGATATTTGTACTGTAAATTTCTGGAATAGCTTCAAAATTCTAGTTAAGAATTTATGAAGGTGTATGAATAATATTAGATTAGAGAATGAGAGAAAGAGAGAGAGAGAGAGAGAGAGAAAAATAGGGAATTAGAGTGAAAAGAATCAATGCTCAAAGTGAATGTAAGTTTCTTTTGAGGAGTGAAGAGAGAGAAAGAGAATAGAGAGATAAACAGAGAAAGCAGATCTCAATCAATCAATTAAATGTGAATAAAGCATAAAAAAAATATTTGAGATTTTCAGACTAGATAAAGAAAAAACTTTGCCAAGACAACTTGTAAGGTAAGCAACTGGAATATTTATAGGAATAGCGTTAGATATGGAGCACGAGCCAGACAGGAAGAGAAAGAGAGATAATCAATCAATCAATTAAATGGAAACAAAAATAGCACAAGAGAAGAAAATTGTGCTAAAGACAAAGTCAGGAAACTGACAATGTCAGAGAAAGAGATAGAAAATTGACTAAATAAAGAAGGAGAGAGATAGAAAGAGCGAGAGTCTGTGTGCATTTCGAGATAAAGCTAGAAAAACGGCTTAATTTTATGTCAATGAGCGACTGCTGCACAATTGTTATTGCTGTCATTATAAATAATGTGCGACAACCCTGGCCAAGAGATCAAAGCAATTGTACCAGGCACTATAATAGATGTGGTTGTTAGTTGTTGTTGCTGTTGCAACTACAGTTAACCCACCCGCCCCACGACAGAGAATATTAGAGCGCAAACATTTCAATTCAATATTTCATAGAAAGCAGAAGTCACGACTTTCATTTGGTGGTTGCTGGCGATTGCGCGGCCGTTAACCTTGCCAAAAACGAATGCAACACCTGAAACCAGCTTGTTCATACTTCTTGCCACAGTGTCCCATTTGGGTCTAGTGTGTCACATCTGTTGGCAAATGATGTTGTTGCTGAGCTCAGCAGCCCCTGCTGTTCGCATTCTTTAGCTGCTTGTAATCCTTTTTAAATTACATAAATTTGTCAAAATTGAAACTTTGATTTTACATAAATTTTACACAGATGTAAAAAACTATATAAACAAAATACATATACCAAATGGAATATATTTGTTTTCTTTATTTAGAATTGCATATAAAGCAGAAAATTGCAAGAGAAAATAAATGAAAATCTAAAAATGAATAAATAATAAGAGTAGATTGAAATACTTTTAGATTGAAGAATAAAATAAATAATAAAATTATTAATATTAAATAAAAAATTTAACAATATATAATTATATGATATAATTATGTTGTATTTAACTGATTGATATAAATAGAATTTTTTTAATTGAATTTTTTGTGTTAGTTGTAGAAGAAAGCAAAACCCGCAATCAAGGCAAAACTTATAGAGATAAATAGAGCAAATATTATTGAATCAATAGATATAGCATTATACTTAATGAACTTTCTCAAGAGCTCTCACAACTAATGTGCAGTGAGCAAAGCAACCCCATTGGGCACAGGATAAATGAAGTTTTGAGAAACGCTGACAGACGACAGAGCCGCATTATTGGCCTTCTCTGCCCAATCGAAGGCCAATCGATAAACAATATAAAATATCTCAGACTCTGAATGCTGGGCAACAACATTCAGAGTCTTCGTCCACCCCGTTAGCTGGCTGGCAGCCTGGCAGCCAACCCCTGGGAAATAACCAGAGCCAAGCAGAAAAAAAATAAAATAAAACTTCGTAATGAAAAGTGTTAAAAATGCAACCCACAAAAATTGCGAGCAAAAATGCGTTGAACAGACGGCGCCAACGGCGGTGACAGCGGCGTTCTGCTTTGATTTGTTGCGATTAGTTTTAGAGCAATTTGTTCTTCTGTATTTAATACCCTATATAAATATATGTGGCAATGAGCGAAGAGACAAAAGAGCACAGTAATAGCACAATATAGAGCGGCTACATAGATATAAAGATGAACAGGTTTAAATGCAAACCTAGGAAACATTTTAATATGTCAATCAGTCTTGATTTTTTTCATATTACAAAGCTCTTAAATTGCAGTGGGTCTCAATAAATGATTAGAAAATGCATGAAATATACGATTCTTGATATACTTCACTGCTGTTCTGCCTATCGATATATATCGTTAGACTTATATTTGTCATATACAGCATTATACTTATCAAGACTTGTTTACACGAATTGTTTATAAAGTATTTAATCTAAAAAATCGATTATGTATATACTTGTTATCAACAATCCATTCATTTATACAATCGATAAATATCGATATGATTAAATTAATTATTAAATATAGTTTAATATGAATATCCAATAGAAGCTTGAAGCAACATCTAAGCTTATGCTTAACTGTAAAGCAACGATAAACGAGCAAAACGATAAATATTCGATAAATAAACTATATAAAATTGTATACTCATACATATATGAACATATATATATTTACTAACACAATATTTAGTATAGAATTTAGCTCATCTTCTCAAAAGAAAGAGCATACGCTAGTCGCTAACATCCATTAATGTTGTGCCTTTAGCCTCGCCTTTTTTTTTAACACTTAAGTCATAAAAATGAAGCAATAAAATGCTGCTGCGACACGTGGCTGTAGCTGTTAACGGACCTCGTTTCGATGCTTGCAAAAGAAATCCCAACATTAATCGCAATCACATAAGAAATAAGTAAAAGCTTTAGTCGATAGTGTACAATAACGAGATACCCTGGGATGAGAGGTTTCCAAGAATTGAAAAGATTCATCATGGAAGCATTCAGAGCAGAGAGAGTTAGAGTTACAGTTATCTATATTGTGAGCTTGAGTGTTCAAGTTAAGATAGCGATATTTATTTTAAGCTTTTAGATCGAACTAATAGTCAATAAACTTGTCATTTGGATCAAGAATCTATAGAGCTTATGGGCACTGCCCAACCTATTTTCGTCTCTCAGCAACGATATACTTTGCGTAGCTCTTTTCAGGAACAAGGAAAAAGACTGAAATGTCAGTGAAGCGGTTAACTCAATTAGCGCTTGAACGAGTTGCGAATCACAAGCGGAATTTTTGTAAAGCGCAAATGCCTGCAGCTAAACTGTAACTGGAACTGTAACGGACTAGCCGGCTCACTCTGTCGCTCTCTTTCTTTCTCTCTTGCGGGCGAAAATTCAATTTGCTTGCGGCAAGAACTTCGCCGTGCACTTCGGCACGTAGTCGTTGAGGCTCCGGTAAACCGTAAAGTGCCAGGGTCTGAACTGTTTATGCATACAGTTTACGGCGAACGCATCGACGAGCCAATGCCACGCCTACTTCTCGTAGGCAGACCATTTCTATGCTAAACGTTTTGTTTACCGTCTAGTTAGATGCTTGGCCAGTCCGCAAGGGGCAAGTGGGGCAAGTCACTCCGAGTGCTGCACATGTAACTCGGTAACGAGCTACTTGGTGTGGATGCAACAGCCTCTGCCTCTAGGCAACACTGAAGGGTGCGGAACGTAGCTCAACTATGCACCAGGGAGTCATAAATTACACTGGCAGACAGACAGACCGAGGAGTGTCGAGCTGGCGAGAGGGTTGAGCAGGGTCATATAATTGCCCTACGGCAACAATATAATACTTATATATAAACATATATATCTATATAGCAACAGACGTGCACTTGACAGCCGGAGAAGAAAAAAAACTGTAGAATTTTAAATAAATTGCGAATCCTTGAAATGCAAAAGGCGTTGTGCACATTAACACAGCTGAGCCAAGAGGCAAAGCCGTAAGGCTTCTGAAATCAGCATGTCTATGGCAGAAGCTTTACGTAGTTGAGGTCAATTTAAGCAGAACACTAAAAGGAAGTAAAAGAAGCAATTTGAGGCAGAGAGCTAGCAGCAAAAGTTTTGTCTAACGGGATAATCAGAGGAACTCTCTCTTTCTCTAGCTTTATCTTTTAGAGAAGTTCTTTCATAGCTAATGTTAATAACTGAGATGAGAATTGAGGATGTAGCTTGGTGCATCAAGATTATCTCTTTCATTGAAGACAATGTCTCTTATGAGAATACTTTCACTACATATAATTTCCTTGAGATCTTTCTAAACAGTTAATTAGTTTATCAATCAGGTATTCTACTGCCTTCCAGAACTTCGATTGGTTATGCACCTTCATGCTTCAGCTGAGAGCTGTAAAGGAAATTGATTGAGTTAGCATTCGCTTTGAGGTTTCCGCTATCAACGCACATCAAGGTCAATGCTGCATGGAGGGGATCTATGGAAGGGTGGGTGGGTAGATGAGCTCTAGCAGCAGGGTGGGACAGCTGAGGCCAGAGGCTAGAGGGTAGGGGCGAGGTTAAGAAACTGAAAGTCACCCCGATAACTCGGAATCGGTCATTATGTGTACATGGCACGCATTTCCTGAGCGCGTTTCGACTATACATACTATGTCTCTCTCTCTTTCTAACTCTCTTTCGATATATTTATATATATATGTATATATATATATACCCTACCCAGTGCCACATTATTCCGCACCCCATTCCACACAAAAGCCACTCCGCTTTCCATGCCCAGATGACAGCAGAAACTAATAATTAAAACTACAAATGAATTCACACCCTGCCCTGCCAAATGTTCTGATCGTGAGTCCATTCAATGCCTCAATGAGTGTGGGAGTGCGTGTGTGCGTCTCTAAATGAGTGCGTGTGTGAATGAGTTTCGAGACCCATCAACATTTAGCATTGGTCCTGTCGAATAATTTAAAAGCAGAAATGCTTCATTCACAGTTACGAAATGGCATTGAGTGCACTTGAAACTCATTCAAATGATTGATAGATCAAGCAAAAGGAAGTCAGTTGGGTGTGATCAACTGAATAATACTCTATATAAATTGAGTATACAAATGTGTAAATATTTCAAATATGAGCTAATATACTCGTTTTCACTCTGGTATACAATGAAAGCACTTTGTATGTTATCAAAAATGCACTTGAAATAAAAAAACAAATTTTAAAATGCCAACAAAATTGATTATTTGAGTGTTTCGCTGTTTAATTCATACTCCCCAGTGAATACATGAGTTATTCATTCAGTCATTCAAACTCTTATTCACCTCCGCCCGGCCACTGAAATCAACTGTCAGCGCAGCTGATTGACAGTTAGTTGGGAGCAAAGAGAACCAGAAAATTAGAGACTGACAGTTGGGCAAAAGTTTTCTACATATGTGAGTCTCGCACAGCAACAGCAGGTGTCAATCAGTCTGGCCACACTGGCAATTATATATGCTACTCGAATGGCAGCATAGACATGAATATGCCTCACTAAAGGCAAACATTTGACAGTTGTCAATCAAATACATATATTACATATGATGGGCAATACGTGCTCATCGCGTTTGGTAGCGACAATTACCTAAAGACTGACCAGAGTTGAGTTTGAAGAGAGTGAAATTGCAATAATGATTGATGTTTGAATATTGGTATTAGAAGATGGAATATTTGAGTGAAAAGATTTACAGAACTGTTCACAATTCTTAGGCGCTTCTCGAGTTGAACATTGCACAAGCATCACCTATGCTTAATGATGGGTTGATACTGGTGTAATAGAGCATAGAATCTTTGAAAACATAGAATTTTATAAACAATCTTAATGATTGATAATGATTGATGTTTATAAGTGAAAGTAAGCTTCTTTTATGGATTATTTTCATCTAGTTTTGCATAAAGATTGACACATATTGATGGATGATTGATTGATTCTAAATGGATTGATGAAATTTGTTTGATTTTGGTATTAGATTGATACTGCTGCAGCTTGAATATAGAATCTTGGTCGTTTTAGACAAAAGTTCGATTTTTCGCAGTTCCTATTGGAAATTAAGAGTTCACTGCAAAGTTCATGGCAGAGTGATACTTGTGATTAGTCAATATGCAAAATGAAAATGTGCCTCTATATTAAGAATGCCAAATGGCCAGTCAGACAGCAATGCAATGAGGCTGAAGATGTGGGTGTAAGATGAGCCACAAGGGAGCGAAAGGCGAACAGAGTTGGCCGCATAGGCAAATCAGAAATAATAAAGTCAAGGGGCAATATCCTGTAATCATAACATTCTCAGCGTGCACAGAGGCTGCAGTTCGCACCCGTAGTAGCCCAGCACATGGATGGGTAACTGAATACCAACAGCAAGCAACAACAACAACAACAGCAACAACAACAACAACAGCAACAACAACAACAACAGCAACAACAACAAACAACAATTGCAATGCGCACTCAATAAATTTCAATTAAGCAAACAGCGAGCTGTGCATTTTCTCACTGCATGTTTTTTATATTGTTTATAGTTTTCCTTTTGTCTCGGCTTCCTTTTCTTCTCGGAATACCCAGTGAAAAATGGATGAAGCAGCTATTTGAAAAGTTGAAAGCTAATTAAAACGGTTAAACAAAATGAAAATCAATAAAACATTTACTCACTCCCTCTCTATCTCTCCCTCTCTCTCTCCCCCACTCTCTCAAATTTCGAACTACACTTTACTCATTAGAGTTGTTTATAATATTTATACAGAGTATAACCTAGTCGAGCATGCTATATATACACACATAGATATATTTTTTAGTATTATGCATAGCCCATTGCACATGGCTAACGTTGCATTGCGGCTGTGGAAATCGATTTTTTAATTCAAGTCTTTTATTATACAAAAAAAAATTCTCATTGAAATATTTATTGTTGCTGTAATTATGATTGGAATTGCTCAAAGTATCATTATTATTATGAATAATATATATTTGTTTAATTATTTCAAACTTCATTAACATTGTTATAATCATTATCATCATCATTATTATTGTCATTATTTTATCAATATTATTAGCACATCAACATTAACATTATTATTGCCATTGTCATTATCATTATCATTATCATTATCAGTGTCATTGTCATTGTCATTGTCATTATCATTATCATTATCATTAACATTATTATTGTTATTGTCGTTGTCATTGTCATTGTCATTGTCATTGTCATTGTCATTATCATTAACATTATTATTGTTATTGTCATTGTCATTGTCATTGTCATTGTCATAGTCGATGAGATAATTTTAAAAGTCAAATTTCAAATCACTTTTATGTGAAGAACACTTCCTCCATACATCTATAAATTTATTATCTGCTACGAAGACAGCTAGACAAACCGGAACCAGTGCGGCTGCATTAATGTTCCCCAAAATTTAAGCTAGCGTTTCACAAGAAAAGCATCTCTCGCTCGCTACAATTGCCTTATTTATGTATTCATTTGAACTTTAAAGATTTGCTCTCAAATCTGTCTGCTTCTTCGCATTGTTCCACTTTCATGGGATTTACTTTGCAACGAACTCATTATGAATTTACGCAAATTTTGGTTCATGATTTTATGATGATATTTTTTTCTTCTTTCTTTCTTGTATTTTATGCGCTTTCATTTTGGACATTACACAAAGTTTTTCTGAGTATGGCAACTGTAATTAAGGAGGGAAAAAAGCAAAAGCCTACACTTGAAGAAAAATGGCTAGATGAGTGCCAGATGCTCATGTTATACAGATGTACATAGAATTTATTGAAGTGCCTAAGATTTATAGAGTTTAAATATAGTTTTCTAAATTGAGTTATTGAGTGAGAGCTGAGATAAACGAAAAGGAAGTAAAACTGATGTGCTATAAGTAAGTAAAGCTAAAATTGTAGATCAAAGCAATGTAGAGGACTGGTACAAATAATATTTCTAAGAGCTATGAATGAAGAAACGGTTTTTGTTGCTATTTAGTAAATATTTTTACAATTAAACTGAATTTGACATTGTTAGACATTTAAAGATAGCTTTACCACAATAAATATTTGATATGCTCTAACTAGTCTATCACATAATAGAGATTCCTCGAAACAATAAGTTATCCAATGAAATTTTGAAGTGTATTACTTTTATATGGACTTGCATGTAACGACTTTTTGCTTATATGATGTATAGATGTACATGTGTGTACGCATGTATGTGCATGTCTGTGTATCCAATGACTTTAATAATCAAGTGGGTGCAAAAACTAGCGTCTCGAGGGGTGACGCGAATACCGAAAACCCAACTGTCGGTAGTGTTAGGGCATACAGACCAAAGTGAGAGGTGTGGGAAGGTGGATTAGGTGACGCGAGAGAGCACCGAGGGAGCAGGGCAGTGAAGTTGAGGGCGGTTCACCCCCGGCGCTTTAGTTCACTCGAAAACAAAAAAAAAAGACCGAAAAAGTCCGAACAGTTCATCATACAAATGCATGATTCATGCTACACTTACAACATACAACTAAATATTAAGCGACTTTTTACACACACACACATACCACATGTGTACAAAGGAAACTACATCGAAAATCACCCTCACTTTGTATGTGTATTAGTGTGTGGGAGACAGCGTTTGCTGAGTAATTTGGGCATTAAGAATTTTACGATGACTTCAAATACTACAATGGCTGCTTACATACTTGAAATACCCTGTAAAAGAAGCGGGAGTAAGTATGCTACAGTAACAACAGGCAGCAGAAATTTATCAGTAGCAAAAATCTATTCCTTTATATTTCACCTTTTCATTGGGAATATCGATAAATCCATAAAAATCGATAAATGCTAATATTCAGCAACATATATTGAATATTGCATATTGAATAACTTAATAGAGGATTCAGTTAATATTAACTGATAAAATTGCTTTAAGCAAATAGAATATGACTTAAAACAATGCATTCCTTGAATTCGATAAATGTAGACATTTCGCTTAGTATTCAATAGCATAACTCGCTTAGTGTAATAGCTGAAGTGATATATATATATATATATATATTGTAGCTGGCGTATACGCTCTTATATACTTTGTATTTACATTACTTTACTGTACTTCCTATAGGATATCTCTCAGTTAAGCTCATCCAGCATACAGTTCACTTAATGTTTTCTTTTCTACTTTTCCTAGTGTCTGTCGTGCAATTGATTTGTGTCCAAAATACTTCCGCAATGGATTCGCAGAGTTATTTATCTGCCTGTCAACACTTGAAAGCAAGTCGGTAAATGGTATATATGTATATATACCTACAGACATATGTAGTCATATATGAATGCTCGATTCATGCATGAGCCCAAATCAAGTGGCGTTTGCCATTTCCGATGTCTACTTTAAAGTCGTTTCGCAGCCTGTTTCATATTTTTCTCTTGCACTCTCCTACACATCTCTCTACCTTCCGCACTCTCGCTCTCTCTCTCTCTCTCTCTCTCTCTCTCTCTCTCTCTCTCTCTCTCTGTCTCTCTCTAGTTTTGCTTGCATCTTTTCGCATTTTGATGGCACATTTCCGGCAGAAGAAGCTCTTGTTGATTTTGTCGCTCTATTTTTGGCTTATGGCGCACGCATCGACTGCATTCGTAGCTCCTCATTTGGCTGGAAACACTTGGAGCTTGTTCCCGCTGCTCATCGCCAGCACCAGATGCCAAATCCCAGATTGCCACATGCCAGTTGCCAGATGCCAGATGCCAGATGCTAGATACCAGATTCTAGTTGTCAGTTGTCTCGTCTGTCTACTTTATGCATCGAGAATTACATTGAAATTTATTAGCTTTCTTCTCAGTTCTCTAGTTCTCAGTGGTTCTGTAGGTCAAACATAACTTAACTGGTTCCCTTAAACAGAGAACTGGTTCCTCTATACACGTTTTAATTGGCTGCTTCTTATTAAAATAATTTTTTGCATTGACAAATTTCTATACAAATTTTCGCAAGTCTTTTCTACATTCCTTTCCTCCTTTGTCATTTACTTTCTTGTTGTCTCTCTTTTTCTCTCGCTATCTCTCTTGATGGAAAAGATAACATTACTGTATTTTCAACTTTCATATATATCAACATCTATCTGGCTGTCTGGATGGGTCGCCTTCTCTCGAAATAAATCTCTCTGTATTTCCCCCTCTATGTGTCTCTCTCACGTTATCTCTCTCTCCTTATTCTCAATCTGTTTATATCTCTCTCAATGTCTATGCTTTTGTGTTTCTATATCTTTTTGTATCTCTCTGTTCTTTCCATTAGCATTTCTCTCTCTCTTTTTTTCACACACTCTCTCTCTCTCTCTCTATCTCTCTCTCTATCTCTCTTTCTATCTCTCTTTCTATCTCTCTCTCTATCTATATATCTATCTCTCTCTGTCTAGGTCTCCATCTATCTCTCCTTATCTATCGCTGTCTGTCTATCTCTCTCTATCTCTTTCTCTTACTTCTCCGCTCTCTCACTTTGTCTCTCTCTCTTTCTTTCCCACACCTACTTCTCCCCGACTTTTCTACATCTTCTAATCTTCTCTCTATTCATAGATCTTTTACTCTGACTCTCTCGCTCTCTCGCTCTTCTGACACTCATCTCATATCATCTGAAACTCGTTCTCTCTTTAACTATATCGATCTTTATCAAACTATATGCGAATCATGCGTAACACATTCGCCGGGTGTCAATTGTCATTGCCAGTGCGAGGCAGTCAGTCAGGCATTAAGTCAGTCATTAAGTCACTCAGACAGTCAGTCAGCCTGTCTGTGTCTCTCTATCTCTCTGCTCAGGGCAGCATTAATTGAAAAGCTCCTCCCACCACACAGTATGTGCGTGTGCATGTCTCTCTCTCTCTCTCTCTCTCTCTCTCTCTCTCCCTCTCTCTCTCTCTCTCTCTATGTAATCAGCCGCATTTTGCAGCTCTTCTTCTTCATCTTTCAAGTGGTCTGCTCTGCTCTTTGCATATGCGTCTGTTTCTGTTGTTGTTGCTGCCGTTGACTGTTTCTTTAGGCCAGCTTGACACGTGCCATTGGGCTTAATATGGGTGTGTAGAGTGCGAGATGGGGACAGGGGGACAGAGTGAGATGGAGAGAGAGAGAGACACAGAGTTTATCACTCTTATCTGCGACACGCATCTCTGTCCTTTGTCTTTTGTCTATTGCGGCCGTGCATTTAATTGCCGTGCAGCCGCCCGTGCCACGCCCTCAAATTAGCCAGACATCCCCGCCCCGCCGCCAAATGGCAGCCGAAAAGCCAAAACCAATTGCAACTCAAATCCATAGCCAAAGCTGAAAATCCAAAGCGTATCGCGCATTGTATTCTCATTCTGTTTTTGTTGTTTTTTTGTTGCCTCGTCTCTGCTTAATTGTTTTTGTTTTTATTTAATTTTGTATTTTGTATTTTGTTTTTGTTTCATCTTCTTCTTTTCTGTTATTGTGTTTGCTTCAAATTAGGCCGCACTTAGCGCTTAATTTACCACGCATCCGTTTCAGCTCACATATCTGCAACTAAAGCTGTATCTGTATCTGTATCAATATATGTATCTGTATCTGTATCTGTATCTGTATCTGTATCTGTGTCTGTATCTGTATCTGTATCTGTATCTGTATTGTATCTGTATCTGTATCATCATCATTTAACATTAAAGAGATATAACTCTCAAAGCTTTTAATCTAGACTTTCTTCTAGGTCTTCTTCGTGCCGTGTAAGCCTAGAACAAGTTTTAGCTTTTTTCATTTTTGCAGATTTATCCAAAAATATCCCATACAGAAACAAATTTTTTTTTTAGGCCAGTTCGCTGAACCAGACTCGAGTGCAATGCTTTGCAGATTATAAACCTTATATATATGTGCAAGAATATATGTTCACATATATTTATTTTTTATAGGTATATTCAAGTTGGGATCCGTTCAAAGCGCCGTGCGGCAGACGTGACTTTTGGGCCATGACGTTCGAGCACAATGCAAAGCAATTTCAATTCGTGGTATGTGACTAAATGATAAATATTTGCGTTCATTTATCGAATAGACAAACAACAGCAACAAATACACAACAATAATAACAATTTACTGTGATGGATCAGCGGAAGTAACTAAAAAAAAACACAACAACAACAACAAATTCAAATAAAATAAGTAAGAAAGATCTAGACGGACGTACTCGACTAGGAGGTACCCTAAACTGATGCTGTTTGAAGCAATTGAATATGCTTCTATATATAGACAGATATATAAGAGAGCTTTAGTCAATTTTCAATGGGAAACTCTAGAGCTTATGCTCATTAAAGTAAATCTACTAATAATATCCATATTTATCGACAATAAGCAAATTTAATAGAATTGTATATAAGAATATATATTTACGATACATAGAGATAGACAAACGTGACTAATTCGACGCAGTTCATTATAGTGATCAATTAGGTATATACTTTATGGACCCTGCCACGCCTTCAATTCAAAACGAAATACCCTATTTAGCCATTTTCAATAGGTTTAGGTCTTTCAACTTCAACTCTAGTCAATTGAACCGCAAAGAACCAATTCGAACTAGTTCGCAACACCGTCCGATTGCACAATCATGACTAAATGTTAATCTAAGCACTAAATGCAAACGACTAAAACATGCTTGCCCAGAGTAATTATTTCTTCTTTATTAGAGCTACGTGACGTTCATTTGTTAGCTTCAGCGTGAAACAATAAAAAAAAATTAAATACCAAACAAACAAAAAATATATATAATCATTAATTTACTTGGCTATTTATTTTATGACTTCGACTCACAAGTTCTTAATGGCGGCACATGCCATAGCGCCGCTAAAACATCTTGCCAAAAGCTCATTATCATTAAAATCGAAGTTCAACAAATAAATTCCAAATAAAATAAAAGAGTTAAGCAACTAGAACGAAATTGCATAATAAATAGCTAAAAAAAAAAAAAAAACTAAACTAAACTAGACTAATACAATATATGATTTCTTCTCTGCAGATCTTTCATTTTCAATCTATATCATTATATAAAGATTATGTTATTAAGACTTCCATTGTTATGCAATCGACATCACGATCTAGCCATAAATCGAATGTATTTTAGATTCACATGTATTTGTATTTGTTGCTGTCTTTAAATCCGCGTATTGGTTCACATCTCATCTGCGACTATTTCCATCGCATTCACACCAATTGACCAGCCCAAAGCTCAAGGTCTCTAGCGAAAAAGAGTACAATAGAGAAGAAAACAATATCAAAACTACCCCACCCCCCGCGCTCCTAAACACACTAAACAACACCCGCTATGCGGTGCGCTCGGCTAGAAGACGAGTTTTGCAAGCAGCAGCATAAGAAATAAAAACAAACAAAAACGAACATAAAACGCAATGCGAAACGAAAAAAACAAATCCAAAATTGAATTGAATTAACATGGGAAATGCGCGCTCCACTAACAACTATGATAAAGGCAGCAGCAGCAACAACAACAACAAACACAAGAGACCAGCATGAGAACACAGCAGCAAGTGCAGCTGTGATTTTTCGCGTCTCTTATGTGCGTGCTGTTCTTCTTGCTGCCAGGCCCGATGTTGCGAGTGTTAGTATTATTGCTCAGCAGTTAGTTAACCCCTTAGTGCGCAGTTATTTAATTGGCTTGGCCGACAGATCAATTTATATAAATGGTGCCCTACAAAGATTTGGATATATATGATGATATTGATACTTTAATGAAAAAATAAACAAGCTTCTGACAATACTTCCAATTATATAAATAAATCTGAACAGTAAACAGCATTTTAATAATGTCTTTACTATAGTACACAATGTTCTTATTGGGTTAAGTGCTTTTGTGCTTAGATACATACATATGTACGTAAAGTGTATCCATGCAAAACGTAAGTCCATGTTGAAAAGGCTGTATGTATATATACATTGAATCTAAACATAAAGGAACTGTATTGCTTACCTGCACGCAAAATGTAGCCAAAAATGCGAAGCTCCACAGCCAACAATATTGCCGAGCTGTTGTTGTTGATCTTGTTGTAGTGATTGTTGTTGTTACTTTTGGCTGTTTCTGTTGCTGCTGCCTTTTGAGTCGGATTCTCGTTGTTGCTTTGCTTAGCGTGTCCAACATTTTGTGGCCGTCTTGTTGCTGCAGTTGTTGCTTGTAGCTTGTTGTTGCTATCTGAACGCTGTTGTTTCAGTTAATTTTATTAAAATTTGTTTTGCTCCGTTTTGCTTTTTGACTTTATCAATGCACTTTGGCTAATTTCTTTTAATTTTCGACATTTTCGTAACGAGAGTAGTTTTTGTTTTAAGCAAATGCATTGTTCGTTTTTGTTTTGTTATTTTCTTTCTTTTTGTTTTGTTTGTTTTGCAACCACAACTTAATTATTGTTGTATTAACTTTCCTCGCGTCATTCTGCGGGAGAGTAAATATTAGAGCATGAGAGACAGAGCGAGAGAGAGTTGCATTTCCAACGCATACAAGAGACTATATATGAGCGCGAGAGCGCGAGACCGCCAACTAGACAGGCAAACACGTCTGTGTGTGAGTGTGTGAGTAAGTTACTTGCGTCTAGATGTATATATACATATATATATATGTGTGTGTGTTCGTTTGTATGAGAGCAGCTTTCAAACCGAGCTCAGCAGCACAGCTTTTGCTGTTATTGATCAATAGCTCTCCCTAGCTCGCACCCTCGCTCGCTTCCTCGCTCATTGCCCCTATCTGCCTCTCTGTTTTTTCTTGCAAGGTGCGTTATGGGGCAGCAGCGGCGCCTGCGCCAACGGTTTTCTGTTTCTGTTTGTTGGCTAAGCTTTCGATTTTTTTATAGGTATTTCTTTTTCTTAATGTTATTGCATTAAAATTTTGTCAGTTGCCACAGAGCAGAGATGACGTCACAACACCAAAAGCTAAGCAGCAAAATCATAAATACGAACAATTTATGTATATTCGTGCGAGCGTGCGCGTGTGAATATATGTATGTGTATGTGTGTATGTATTTATAGTAAATACCAATAAAAAGAAATCAACAACTTTTACAGAAACCTGTATTTCGTTTTTGGTTTTTACGTTAAAGCTGCCTAGGGTCGAGTTGTTGCTGCTGATTGTTAATAACATTGCCGTATGCAAAAAAGGCCTTCAACTCTGCTGCTGAGCTGCAACTGAGCGGGAGAGTGGGAGAGCACGAGAGAACCAAGTACAAATAGTAAACGGTAAAGAAGCAGAACGCAGCAAACCGTCAATGATGGCAGATTTTACACGCGCTCTCGCAGAATAGACAATGTAAGAGAGAGCGTGAGAGAGAGGGAGATAGAACGATCCAAGCTAAGCTTGAGCCATTGTTCTGTTCATTAATAGAACTACAACAACAACCACAACAACAACAACAACAACAACAGCAATAGCTAATCAACTTTGAAGCTTGTGAAACAGCAAGTAAACAAAAACAATGCAAAGCTCAGAAAACGAGTTTTTTTTTGGGTAAATTTTGTTTTCAAGCGAATTTAGGACAAGTTTCTAACCATTATTTGAATACATGTACATACATATGTATATACAAAAAATAATAATCGTATTTTGTTTGTGCGCCACAATTTCCGCTTATGTTTGTCAAATTCATTCACAAACACTGGCGAAATTAAAAAAAAGTTTTTTTTTTTTAATAAAAAAAAACCCCGACAAGGAGTAGAAACTGAGAGACTATTGCAAAACGGCGCCAACAGAGCGCGCTTTAGTGCGAGGGGGAGGCAGTGCAATGGCACGCAAAAGAAAGCGGCGGCATGCAAAGGAGAAGAAGGTTGAGGAGAGAGAGAGGAGGCAGGTGGTGGGGCGACAACAAACAAAAAAAAACGGCTTTTTGCTGCCGGTGTTGCTAGTGTTGCGTAGGTGTTGTTGCTGTTGTTGCTTTTATTGTTGCGACAAAAACAACTCTCAATTTCTGCTTTTACTTTGCTGCGGCTGATGGCGCTGCTGCTGCGCTACGCTTAGCTGCTCATTTCTTGGCCAAAAAAAAATCAAAAGTGTGTGCATGTGTTTGTTAATATATATTAAAGACACGAACTTTTCTTATTCAACATTTAAACATATATATATATATATATATCTATGTATGTGTGCTTTCATATATATTTATAAATATGTAGCTGCGTTCAAAATTATTTTGCTAACCGTCGCCAAAAAAAAAACAACACAAACATACAACAACCAAAAAAACAACAAAAAAACGTACACTCAGACGCAGACGCACACACACTTAAACGTAAACATACACGACGGTGACGACAACCGCGACGGACAAGCACAGCGGCTAAACAGAAAACGGACGACAATTAGACAACGACATGCAACTGAACACGTTCACGGCCAAAACTCGACTGAGCATCGGGCTTTATAGCGGTGGCTGCGCTGCCTGCATCGCAAGTCGGCTGAGCAAGTGTCTGCTTGCGTATAATTGTGTGTGTGTGTGTGTGTGTGTGTGTGTGTGTATGCTTGTGTATATAGGTTTTGGTGTTTGTGTGGGAGACGGCTCCCGGTGCGCTAGGTGGATGTTTCTGTGATAGCGTTGCCATACTTGGCGCGTGATTTGAATATTTTCAACGGTAGTGCTGGCAAACTCTTGAATAATTTCAATAGCAATTTTACAATTTTGCTTACTGAAAGTTGCGGTGTGCAATTCGATTTTTATGATAAATAAGAATCCAACTTATTAAATTATTAAATATATTTTAATTCAAAATTGGGCACTTACTTGTAAGTGTTTAATAAATAATTGGAAATAAATTACTTAGAAAATGATTTACTAATAAAAATTAAAATGTATGGTACACTAAATATCTAAAATATCAATTTTTATTTAAATATAATTCTTATTATACTTTTGGTGTTGGATAATACCGATGACTGACTTGAAGATCGATATGTTCGCTTATCGTATTCAACTGAACCTATCGACACGCCACTTGCATCCCTAGTTTTAGTGTTTCTTTAATTTTTTGCACACCACTAACTCCCAGCTACAGCTATACGGTTTTTTTTTGCAAATGCATTTAGCATTTATATTTATTTAGCTAATATAAACAGTGTATTTAAGTTAAACGCGCCGCTTTAACGCTTATTGCAATTAAGTGCAATAAGGCGCGACAATATAAGGATTTGAAGCAACACTATCAACAAAACCGGCAACAGCTTCCATACAGACGCATACACAAATAGGCATCTACACATACACATGTAGATTAATGTATGAAATTGTCGCTAAAAACAAGAATCATCTCCCATTGTGCAAAGACAGCAAACGTGTGCGAGAGCGAGCGAGAGAGGAGGAGGTGGAGCAGCAGCCGTAACAGCAGCAGCATTAGTAGTAGGTGTAATAGGTGTCATCATCAACACATTTAGGCCATGAAGAACGTGCTGATGGTGGCCGAGAAGCCTTCGCTGGCTGCGTCCCTCGCCGGCATTCTCTCCAATGGACGTTGCACGGCAAAGCGAGGTTAGAGACGACAAACAATAACAATATAATTGTTAATTTAATTGATGTAAAGTGTATCAATGAGCGACTGCAGAGCAAGTCATAATTTAAAGCAATTGAACTGAATATCCGCATGAAGCTCTCAAGACAATCCAAGCATCTGCTCATCTATATTAGTTGTTATAAATCTATATTAATATACATATCCATTCTCCTTGAACAGGGAACAACGGCTGCTCTACTCACGAATGGACCGGACACTTTCGTAACGAAGGCAACGTCCACTTCCGCATGACCTCGGTTTGCGGCCATGTGATGTCGCTCGACTTCATTAGCAAATATACCTCATGGGATAAAGTGGATCCCGTGGAGCTGTTCGATTGTCCCACAGAGAAAAAGGAATGCAATGCCAAGCAGCAGATGCGTTCGTTTCTGGCGCATGAGGCACGCGGCTGCGACTATCTTGTGCTGTGGCTCGATTGCGACAAGGAGGGCGAAAACATCTGCTACGAGGTGATGGATGCAGTGCAGCATGTCATACACAATGTGTACAGTAAACAAGTGACCTATCGAGCGCACTTCTCGGCCATCACGGACAAGGACATCAAGGGCGCAATGGAGACGCTGGGGCATCCCAATGAGAACGAGGCCAAGTCTGTGGACGCACGTCAAGAGTTGGACTTGCGTATCGGCTGTGCCTTTACGCGATTTCAAACGAAATTCTTTCAGGGACGCTACGGCGATCTGGACTCGTCGCTCATCTCCTATGGTCCCTGCCAGACGCCGACGTTGGGCTTCTGTGTGAAGCGGCACGACGATATTCAATTGTTTAAGCCCGAGACCTTTTGGTATTTGCAACTGATGGCCGGCCAGCCGGAATACACGCTCGAGTGGGCGCGCGGCCGTATCTTCAAGAAGGACATTGCCATCATGCTGCTGAATCGCGTCAAGGAACACAAGGAGGCGACGTAAGTGAAACCTCAATATCCAACTATCTCTCACTCACATAATCTCTCTTTCTCTCTTTATGTGTGTTAACTTTGTAGTGTGGAGAGCGTGAGCAGCAAAGAGTCATTCAAGAGCAAGCCTCAGGCTTTGAACACCGTCGAGCTGATGCGGATTTGCAGCTCGGGCTTGGGCATCGGTCCATTTCAGGCCATGCAAATTGCGGAACGTTTATATACTCAGGGCTATATCAGTTATCCGCGCACAGAGACCAATCAGTATCCGGAGAACTTTGATTTGCACGCCGTGTTGCGGGTGCTGCAGCCATCGGGCGATTTCGGCGATGAGGCGCGCGCTATTTCGAGCGATTTCCAAACGCCGCGCAAGGGCAAAGATGCGGGCGACCATCCACCGATAACACCCATGAAACTGGGTCAACGCAACGACTTCGATCGGGATACTTGGCGGGTGTATGAGTTCATCTGCCGTCACTTTATGGGCACCGTATCGCGTGATCTGAAATATCGCACGACGACGGCCAAGCTGAAAGTTGGGCTCGAAACGTTCACGTGCACGGCGAACGTTCTGCTGGATGCGGGCTTCACGAAAGTTATGACCTGGCAGGCCTTTGGCAAGGATGAGGCAATGCCTCCATTTGTTCAGGGCACACAGGTGGCCATCAATGATGTACGCCTAGCCGAGAGCCAGACCGGACCGCCAGACTATCTGACAGAGGCGGAGTTGATAACATTAATGGAGCAGCACGGCATCGGTACGGACGCCTCCATACCCGTGCACATAAACAACATCTGTCAGCGCAACTACGTGAAGATTGAGACTGGCCGGAAGCTGATACCGACGACACTGGGCATTGTGCTGGTGCATGGCTATCAAAAGATCGATCCGGAGTTGGTGCTGCCCACGATGCGCTCCGAAGTTGAACGCATGCTCACGCTCATTGCCAAAGGATCGGCGGACTTCAATGATGTCCTGCGACACGCCATCAAAATCTTTAAGCTGAAATTCGTCTATTTCGTGCAGAACATCGCCAGCATGGATATGCTCTTCGAATCCTCCTTCTCGCCACTAGCCGAGTCGGGGAAAGCGCATTCGCGATGTGGCAAATGTCGTCGATACATGAAGTATATACAGGTATGTATATATATACAGAGATGTATAAAAGAGATCTAAGTATATCTATATAGAAGGCAGAAGTAGATAGGAAATTATGCAAATGATTTACTAATGTACTAAATAGACAGAGTGGATGTAATAGGAAAGAAATTTATTAGTGGTTATACATGAAGAGAAAGAGAGAGGAAGTAAAATGGAAGAGTTGATAGCTGTTATAGATATAGTTAGTTATAGGATAGATATTGATAAGGTTTAAAATGAGCTTATTTTAAAATAGAGATAGTGTAAAGTTTATGTAATAGAAAGAGGTAGGGATAAGTTAGAGAGGGAGAGGGAGAGGGAGAGAGTGAGTAATATAGAAGAGAGATGGGTTGAGATATTGATATAGATATAGAGAGGTATGTATATATAGAGAGAGATAGAGATAGGGGTAAGAAAAAAACGTATATATATCATATAAGGGATAGACGGAAAAGTGTAAAGATATAGATTGAGGCACGTATATATGAAGAGAGAGAGAGAGAGAGAGAGAGATCTAAGATAAATCAATGAATATGAATATATATCAAATAAGCTAAAGAGATTTCTAGAGATATAGATAGAGAGACAAAGATAACATGTATCGATTAGAGATATAGATAAGACATGCCAAAAGCGATTTAGATAGTAGATGATTGGTGGATAGTATTATGAATTTTTGGATTTGCTGCATATTAGACAAATATATCAATCAGATAACGTTAAGGCTTACTATAACTGTATATAGAAAGAGATAGAGAGAGAGAGGAATATGGATGAATATATACATCAAGATTAGATTAGATCATCATTAGATTAGTCAATAAATGTATAGAGAGAGAAAGTGAGAGAGTGAGAGAGGTATGTAGATACAGTTAAAGATAGCTAGATAAGCAGATAGAACAGCCAACATTTAAATTGATGCTAAATAAGGAGAGGACAAATCATCTCTACTTAATTTTGACATAGTTTAACTATTTGAATTGAATTGCAAATAAACTCTATTCTATTGCTATCTCTTTTGCAGACAAAGCCCGCTCGGTTGTACTGCTCGCACTGCGACGAGAACTATACCTTGCCTAATGGCAATGTGAAGGTGTATCGCGAATTCAAGTGTCCGCTGGATGATTTCGGACTGCTGGCGTTCTCGACGGGCGTTAAGGGTCGTTCGTTTCCCTTCTGCCCGTATTGCTACAATCACCCGCCCTTCAGGGATATGCCGAAATTCGGCGGCTGCAACACCTGTACGCATCCCACCTGCCCGCATTCACTCAACACGCTGGGCATATCCAGTTGCGTGGAGTGCGAGACGGGCGTATTGGTGCTCGACAGCACGCTGTCGCCCTCCTGGAAGCTCGGCTGCAATCGTTGTGATGTGATCATCAATTGCTTTAAGGGTGCCACCAAAATAACCGTCGAAGGTGAGAACCTTTAGCCAACTACATACAAAATGAAATTATAAATTATAATTGTAAATCTATTTCTTGGCAGAGAGCAAGTGCGGCGAGTGTGGCGCGCAACTGGTCAATGTGGTCTACAAATCGGATAAATCGAAATTCAAGGATGGCAGCGATGAGAAGAGCGGCTGCATTTTCTGCTCTAGTGAATTTGCCCACCTAGTTGAGAAGCATCGGGCGGTCGCCTCGCGACAGGTGCGCAGTGGCGGTCCGCGTGGCGGCGGTGCTGCCGGAACGGGCAATGCACGTGGTGGACGACACGGTGGACGGCCGCCAAAGGATAAAATGGCACAATTGGCTGCATACTTTGTTTGATCAAGCACTGCCCAACAATGGCCTCTAATTCAAATTGCATTTAATTAATCTAGAACTCGAGATTCGGCAGTAAATAAACAAAATTTGTATAAATAGAATTACAACTAAGGACTTTCTCTTTTGACCCAGTGCATAGCATAAGGGTTAAGCGCCTTTGAGCAAAAATTCAGTGTTGGGTAATGTCGATGTGCTGCCAATCAACTTGAATCTGAGCAAATATATTTGATAATGATAATATTTGATTTGAGGAGTTCACGAGCTATACGCAGTTTTTCATTACATTTTGCCAATAATTTTGTTGATTGCAATTTACGTTTTTTATAATTATTTATTGAATTAACCAGTTTATAAATATCGATATTCATTAGGCTAATGCCCCCCTCAAACGTTGGCAGTGATCTGCTTTTCCATTTAATAAAATTTTCCACTACATTTTTAACATTTCATTATGCATTTTAAACAGATTAGCAATCAATTCTTGTTTAATGGCTAACTTTAATTAAATCTTTTCCAAATGCCCACGAATTCTGTAAAAATAAAGTAAATATATCGATCGTGTAATATGCCCTAAGCGATTATTTTGCAATACCTAATAATATTTGTATGTATGTCGACGATTTGCTAGCAAATTAGGTTTATTTGCCAGTTTTACGCGTTTACATAATTATAACATATACGAAGCTAATCCAATGATTACATATTTCATTTTAGCGTTATTGTAAATCAAGGGCTTAAATCAAGTGCAGGTGACTGACGAAAATATCGATATATCGTCACCTGCTAAAGCGATTACTTCGTCCTCACAAGTGCAGCACACTAAAATTGAAACAATACTAACAGTTTCGTTGCAAGCATAAAGCAATCGCAGTTATACAATTCAACTAGTCAGATAAATTTAGTGTTAAATTTGTAAAATTGGAAATTGAAAACACATAAACGTTTAGTTTCTACCACTAACCATACATTCATACAATTTGAGTACATCTACTCAACCATTGGTAAATATCGATATGCATGTCATATATAAACGATGAAATGGGTCGTTGCATATGCTAATTCATTGTGCGATAACTCACGAAACGCAAGGTCGTTGCCGATAACAGCTGTTTGTGTCCGTCTGTTATTGTCGCACAGCCCCATCTCTAACATAGCTCTTGTCTAAAGAAATTTATTAAGATTTCGACAGATAGTAAAAAGCAACAGCATACGCATTGAGCAGCGCGTAAGCAAAGGCATACTGCGACTCAAACAGTACAGCCAGTGTACTAATAAATAGCACGCGCACGTTACACACAAATTAGTTTGTTTCAAATTTTCATAAATCCAATATTGCCAGCCGTCGACGTCCCCCCAACCCCTCAAGCAGCTTAGCCAACAACGTTTGCAATGGACAAGCTCATCAAGATGACGAACCATCGTTCCGGGATAGTCGTGGGCGAAAAATACAGAATCATACGCAAAATAGGTAAGTGCAGCCAAATATCTATCCATTTGCTATTTAGCAGCAATTGCCCCATTTTTTTTTCGAGGGTCAGGGCCAAATGCAACTCGCCTGGATATGCGATTTGTGATTTTGTATATTTTTGTGTATTTGAGTATTTTTTGATTTCTAATGTGTGTATTGACTATTGTAAATTGCAAATTGTAAATTGTAAATTTTAAATTAACGTCTGAATTTAGGAAGTGGCTCCTTTGGTGACATCTATTTGGGAATGAGCATGCAGTGCGGTGAGGAGGTGGCCATCAAGATGGAGGCTACCAATGCACGCCATCCGCAGCTACTCTACGAGTACAAGCTCTATCGCGTTCTCAGCGGTGGTGTGGGCATACCGCGCATTCGCTACTATGGCAATGAAAAGAACTTTAACATATTAGTTATGGATTTGTTGGGACCCTCGCTGGAGGATTTGTTTAATTTTTGCACACGTCATTTTACCATTAAGACGGTGTTGATGCTGGTCGATCAGATGATCGGACGCTTGGAGTATGTGCACAATAAGTGTTTCATTCATCGCGACATCAAGCCGGACAACTTTCTCATGGGCATCGGACGGCACTGCAACAAGCTGTTCCTCATTGACTTTGGCCTGGCCAAGAAATTCCGTGATCCTCATAAGCGCATACACATACCGTATCGTGAGGAGAAGAATTTGACTGGCACGGCACGCTATGCCTCGATCAATGCCCACGTGGGCATCGAGCAATCCCGTCGCGACGATATGGAGTCGCTTGGCTATGTGATGATGTATTTCAATCGTGGTGTGCTGCCATGGCAGGGCATGAAGGCTACCAACAAGAAGCAGAAATATGATAAAATCTCTGAGAAGAAAATGTCTACGCCCATCGAGGTGCTCTGCAAGGGCTATCCGGCTGAATTCTCAATGTATTTGAATTACTGCCGCAGTTTGCGCTTTGAGGAGGCGCCCGATTATATGTATTTGCGTCAATTGTTCCGGTAAGTGATTGTCAAACACACTCTCGCTCCCACTCTTCCTCTGCCTCTCCCTCTCCCTTTCTCTTCGTTTCTCTTGGTCTGTCTGTGTTTCAATGCAAAGCTTTAATTGATTTGATTTGTTTCGATTCGACAGCATTTTGTTCCGCACGTTGAACCATCAATATGACTACATCTACGACTGGACAATGCTGAAGCAGAAGACCCATCAGAATCAGCAGCAGACCGCGGACAACATGCTGACGCCGGAACAGCGTGCTGAACGTGACAAGGAGAAGCAGAGCGGCAGCAAGCCAAACACATTGGCCGACTAAACGTTGCTCGTTCAGAGCGAACGATTTAAACCACAACAAAACAAAAATATAAAAATATAAATGAAAACAAGTAAAACAAAAAACAAAAATACGAAAACAAAAACAAAACTATAATCGAATAAACAAGATGAAAACAAATGGAAAAAAAACTGAAGAAAAAAAAAACGGCACTGGCTGCATTGCAGGACGAGCTAACCAGAATTAGTTGATGAAAGATATGCATATATAACAACAACAACAACAACAACAATTTGTAATAATGTATGTATATATATATATATATATATGTGTGTATCTATATATATATAATATATATATATATAAACTATAGTATATACATATATGTATATATATGTAGTTTATTTTTATAACAAGTGCAAGGGCAGCAGCTATAATATGTATATAGAATTTAATGTTACACACACACACATGCAGAGATATAAAAACCTCCCCTCCCCTGTTACCCCAACAGGACTCAGCTCCTGCAATGCACACGAACACGCATACACTTATATATACTATATATATATATATGCATTCTATATAGTTGTTATCAATGCTATATATAGTTGGGTCTGTTATCTGAGACAGGCACACACACACACATATATGTAATATATATATATATATATATAGTATATATCCTATCATAAACACATTCATTCACTCACACACACACACACATACAATTAGTTGTATTAGCTAACACAAACAAATTTGAAGCGCGGAAAATGTGTTTATTTTTACCCCTTTCATTCGCTTAAGTTACACAAAATTAACCACAAGAAAAACATGGAAAAACAGAATAATAATAAAAACAAAATATTGTATTAAAGTATGCCTAATCAGGTGCACAATTACAACAATCGCCCTCTCCCCACGCACACACACCCTCCTCTGCCTCAAGCCATCCCCTCCTCACGTTTGACACTGCATCGAGTTTTACTTTTCTCTTATTATTATTATTATTATTTTTTTTTTTTTTTTTAATTATTTCTTCGTTTCTAAAGTCTTGACGGACAAGCACAAACAAATTCTTCGTTGTATCAGCAATAGCAAACAGAGAAAAAACAGAAATAAAATCATCAAATCAACAATTAAAATCATCTAAATATTTTTTTTTTTTATTATATTATTTATATATATTCCGTTTTCCCTCACTTATTAAACTAATTGCAAATCCAGCAACAACAAGAAGTAAACATTGAAAATTTTTTGTTTTTTGCGCTGTTTCTTTATCATTTTTTTCTTTCTTTGTGAACTGAAAGCAAAAGCAAGATCAATAATAATAATAATAACGAAAAAAACTTAAACAAAAATGATAAATTATGAATAAATACAATTAAAAATTTATTCATTAGGCATACGAGTATGTAATATAACAAACAAATGTAATATTGTAATCTACTATATGAGAAAGTTTACAAATAAAAAAATAAAAAAACAATAAAAAAAAATAAAAATACAAAAAAAATTACAATAAAAAATCCCCAACAAAATGCATGAATTATTTTCTATTTCTCTTTTGATTTAGGGTCAAAAGCTTGAACTGAATCCGTTGCCGATTGTTTGATTGATGCTGATTGACTACAAGAAATGCTGATTGCTTGATTGATCGAGAGAAATGGTCTTTGAGTAATTTGAGTGATTTACCAATGGAAGTGTTGATTGATTGACTGATGGATATGCTGACTGTTAGGCAGATTGATTGATTGATCGAGAGAAATGGTGATTAACCAATAGAAATGTTAATTGGTTGATTGACTGATAGAAAAGCTGACTGATTGTTTGACTGATAGCCTAATTGATTGATTGATCAAGAGAAATGTTGATTCATTGGCTACAAGAAATGCTGACTGCTTGATTGATCTAGAGAAATGGTCTTTGAGTGATTTAGCAATAGAAGTGTTGACTGATTGATTGACTGATAGAAATGCTGACTGATAGACAGATTGATTGATTGATCAAGAGATATGTTGTCTTATACATTGACCAATAGAAATGTTAATTGGTTGATTGACCGATAGAAAAGCTGACTGATAGCCTAATTGATTGATTGATCAAGAGAATAGCAATAGAAGTGTTGACTGATTGATTGACTGATAGAAATGCTGACTGATAGGCAGATTGATTGATTGATCAAGAGATATGTTGTCTTATACATTGACCAATAGAAATGTTAATTGGTTGATTGACCGATAGAAAAGCTGACTGATAGCCTAATTGATTGATTGATCAAGAGAAATGTTGATTCATTGACTACAAGAAAGACTGATTCAATCAAATAGAAATGTTGATACGTTGATTGACCGAGAGAAATGCTGATTTAGTGATTGATTGGCCAATAGATATGCTGAGTGATTGATTCATTTAATAGTAATCATTTTCCAGCACTTTCGAGTTTGCTTGGTTGACTCTCAGATTGATTGATTGACTGATTGATTGATTGTTCTGCCTATCAAGTCTTGTGTAAAAAATGGGTTAGTAATAGGTAGAAAGTCACGCATCGACAAGACAACTCATTCTACACTCTCATAGCATCACAATATCTCTTTAGCCTGTACAGCAGCAACTTGAGTCATTCATTAGCTCTAGATAGATCAAATATACTAGTTCATTCGTTTCCTTTTGCCAGTATTTATTTATGTCTGTTTGACTGACGACACTGAGACTAGAATTGGGCATCGTCTACTGTCTGGGTTGGGGACAGTATCTGAGACACTTGATGCCGATTTGGTAAACAGCAAAATTTCCATAGGAATCATATTTGTTTATTTAAATGGCGCTCAAAAGCTATTCAAATGCGTTAATTTCGAAATATTTCTTAATAGCTGAGTATTCAATTCAATAATCAAGCAAAAAGCAATCTCTGATTATGATCATATAATATCCATCCCCATACATCCGATTTTCTTCCAGTCCATCTTTCCATCCATCTAACTAATCATCAACATACTTGACTTTCTTATATCTATATCTATGTATATATCCATCCACCTGTTTAACAATCCATACATTCATACATCCATCTAACTATATACGTGATTTTGGATCTCTCTGCGACTATGATATTATCAATTAATAGACCTATCTATCCAGCCATTAATCATATTCTACATTCCTTCTTTCTATGTAACGATATATCTTCCTATTATATATATCTTCATCCATCTACACAGCTAAATGTCCTTCTATTCCTAGATCAATATATCAATATATCGATATTTCCTACTATCTTAATCTGTTCTTTTATCTATTTCTTCATCTTCCACTTCAAATAAAAAATGCGAAGAGAAAGTTTAATTTTAATTTCAACATATTTATTGATGTAATTCAAAAAATTAAATATAAGTTATCGTTTATAATTATTACGGCTTACAATGCAAAAATTTATTTGCAGTTTTGCGGTTGTTTTTGTTGTTTTTTTTTAATTTCGTTTTTTTTTTTTTAGTTTTTGTTTTTTTATATTTCTCCCCTCTCGCTTGGCCTTGCTCGCATGCTTTATTAATTATGATTTTTTTATTGCGTTTGTTTTTCTTTGTTGTTGTTTTGTTTTATTATTAATTTCATATTTTTATTTTAGTGAAATCAATATCAATTTATATATATATATATATACATATATATATATATATTTATGTGTATGTGTGTTTATATATATATATATATATATAGATATATATATTTGTATATGCATATTTTTACACGCGAGAAACATTTGAATGTGTGTGTGTGTGTGTATGTGTGTGTGTGTGTTGCATTATATACATATATAATATATATTTTTGCATTGTTATATCATATATATATATATATATATATATATATATATATACTGTTTTGCTTTTGCTTTCATTAGGCTAAGTGTTTTGCTGTGTCTGTGTGTGTGTGTGTGTGTATGAAAATTGCTGTGTGTGTGTGTATGTGTATGTGAATTCCATTTAGATATTTCAGCATAATGTTTGTTTTGCTTTCATCATCGTCTTAAATGTTTAGTATTGAATTTAAATTAATAATAAGAAACATCCTAACTTCCGTTTCCATCTCCATTTCCATCTCCATCTCCATCTCTACCTCCGATTCCATTTCTTGTTCCTTATTCATGTTCTCCATTCCATTTTCATTTTCATTTCATTTTGTTTTACGCATTCTGTTGCTTGTTTTTAACGCTTACCACCCAATGTTATTGGTTGTATTTGTATCAATATTATTATTATTATTAATATTATTATTATAATTTATCTGCCTTTCAGCTGAATTACTCGGTGATGGGAGGTTTGCAGTTCGGTTTCTCTTTCTCCTTATCGCGATCGTTGCGTGGTTCCAACTGTTCCAGCAGCAAGGCGGGATTCGGCTGACCCTGATGGGTCTTCTGCTTCAGCATTGTCCAGTCATAGATATAATCATACTGATGGTTCAGCGTTCTGAACAAAATGCTAAACATCCAAAGCAGAAAGAAAAGAAATGTTAGAATTGTTTTTGTTTTATAGCGATTGATGTACGATATCTATGGGCATCTATCTATCTAACAGTTTATCCATTTACATTCTATCTATTCATCAATATATGCTATCTATCTTGATCTATCATTATATGCTGCTATTCAGCTGTCTCACACTTGTGCCTATCTTTAGATCTATCTTATCCTATTTATGCAGATCTGTCTATCTATAGATCTATCTGTATCATTATATCTACTTATAAAAGTATCTATTCTATACCCAATCTTCATTCTGTTCATTATCCTTATTAAGGCAATCAAAAATTAAACTATAATACTATTATTGTCTATATAATCTAGCTCAACGACAAGCGAACAGTCTCACTCTCAGTGCTTCAAGACCCAGGGTCAGGGTGTGCTTAGACTAAGTAGCAACTAACCGGAACAATTGACGTAGGTACATGTAGTCGGGCTGTTCATCGAAACGCAAGCTACGACAATAGTTCAAGTACATGGAGAACTCGGCCGGTGAGCCTTTGCAGAGCACCTCGATGGGCGTGGACATCTTCTTCTCAGAGATTTTATCATATTTCTGCTGCTTGTTGTTGGCCTTCATGCCCTGCCAGGGCAGCACACCACGATTGAAATACATCATCACATAGCCAAGCGATTCCATGTCGTCGCGACGGGATTGCTCGATGCCCAAATGGGCATTAATCGAGGCATAGCGGGCCGTGCCCGTTAGATTCTTCTCCTCGCGATACAATATATGCTGGCGACTGTGGGCGTCGCGATATTTCTTGGCCAGGCCAAAGTCTATGAGGAACAGCTTGTTGCAGTGACGTCCGATGCCCATGAGAAAGTTGTCCGGCTTGATGTCGCGATGAATGAAGCACTTGAGATGTATATACTCTAGACGGCCGATCATCTGATCGACCAGCATCAGTACGGTCTTAATGGTAAAATGACGTGTGCAAAAATTGAACAAATCCTCCAGCGACGGTCCCAGCAGATCCATGACCAAAGTGTAAAAGTTCTTCTCCTTGCCATGATGACGTATGCGCGGAAATCCAACGCCTCCGCTCAGCACACGATACAGTTTCGCCTCGTACAGCAGCTGGGGATGACGGGCATGAGCGCTCTCCATCTTGATGGCTACCTCCTCGCCGCTCTGGATGCTCATGCCCAGATAGATGTCGCCAAAGGAGCCGCTGCCTATATAAATGATATAAACAGTTTAGTACAATACATATATGCATATATATAGATGGATTGATTAATCTAGTTTAAAACTAATTGATAATCGACTATGAGATCGGTGTCATATATCTGAAACTTTATTAGCAAGATATGTGAGTCATATCGGTTTAGTTTCTTTATAACTAATGCTATATCATATCATATAAACTGCAGTTCGATAAAGAAGTTCTAGAAATGTATACGATAAAGCAGTTCCAGAATTATATGTGATGACTTAGATGATATGATAATAGATATGAAAGTGCATATGATAAAAGACTATTCAGATATTAAGCTATTTTTAAATGCAGATATAAAGATAGAAAAGATTTTAAGCTATTTGTATATATATCTAAGATATCTAAGAATTCTTGGACAATGGCAATGAACGGATGGTTCTATATGCTCTATATATATATAGGGCCCTGTGTCTATAATGATGTATAGTATATAGAGAAAGCATACTCATTGAAGTTCGTCTTCGAAGTTTATTCGAATAACAAGATCATCAACAACTGCGATATTGTCAGATATTTTGAAAGGAATTTCTATTAGGTTCAGATTATACAAAAAGGCTTTAGTGAACCAAATATGAATTTAGATGATTTAGATATTGGCAACTAGAAGCCAATATGAAGCTGGGTTAAATATAGTCAAAGCTTAACATATATGTTGGACTATATAGGAGGAACAGGAGACCTGGGCAAGACATAGACAAGACTATAGACAAGATCTATATACTAAAGACTAATATGTACCATAAATATATGGGTATATACTATAGATCTGTATACTATAGACAAGATCTATATACCATACATAATGCGAACTAAAGCTTGTATATATGCAAACTCTGAGCATATTGCTCGAATGAGTCTAAACTTTCTTGAAAGTTTTCAACAAAATATCTATACGATATTGTAATAACAAGCCTCACTCTGTGTATATACAACTCTATTTGATCTTGGAAATGAACTTCATAGAATTGTAAACAAAACTTGCGGAAAATAACTTATGAATGACCGTTGCTATGATAGCTACATATACATGTATACATGCATATGTATATATGTGTGAGTATACATTATAGGATTTCAATCTGTGTCTGATTACAGCTGAGCGTCGTCGCAGCTATGCAAAGTTTGTTTAATTTGAATTGAAAGCGGAGGATTTGCATTAATATAGCGACAGCTGAGTTTATCGAATCGTCTGTTGCTATATGAGACATATGAAGGCTGTTTACAGCCATGGGCTTAAAAGTGTTTTTGTTTCTGTTTTTGGTTTTGGTTCTGTGAATTGTGTAAACAACAGAGTCATGAATGAATGAATCAATCAGTTATTAAATATCACACTATACATATATGTACATAGATACATATATGCTATTACTTACCTATCTTGCGTATCACCCGATATTTGCCGCCGATTATTATCTGGGAACGATGTTCCTTCATCATCCGCAAATTGTCCATGTTGTTGGGATAATGGCTACGCCGCGCGTTCGCTGCTCCTTAACAATATGAAACTCTGCCTCTCTTCCTTGTTGTTTTTTATTTAGTTTTGCTATGTATATATATATTAGCAAATATATATATATATATATTTGAAATTAACTTATAGACGAAATCTGTTGAAAGTAAAAACAAAACATAAATTGTATTCATTTGTTGATTTTCGATTATTATTTCATTCAGATGTTTTTTTGTTTTGATTTGTTGTTGTTTATTGGCGCCAACGGAGCAAAAGGCATAAGCGCGAGCACTTTCCTTTTCGAATCTTTTTTTTTTTTTCTCGGTTATTTGTTGTTGCTGTGTCAGTTCGTTCGTTTGTTATTGCACACACGCGCACACACATATAGAGAGACACACACACACACACGGCCAACACACATTTGCTGTATTGTTTTGTTATGATTTTCGCTGCACTCTCTTTGGCCTTTATGCTTTGCCTGGCGATTCGCTTCAAAAAAAAAAAAAAAAAAAAAAAAAAGAACAAAAATTTGCCTGCAAATATTGCGCATTTTCATAACGAAATTAACATTTTGAATCGATAGATAGTCGATATATTGAATGCGTGCGCGCGTGCATATATACATGTATGTACATATATAGATATATGTATATATACATGTATATATGTATATATATATGTGTGTGTGTGTGTGTGTGTGCAAATGTTGGACAACAACAACAATAACAGACATGGGCTCGCTGATGGTGTGAAGCAGTATCAGGTGGCCCACTATTGGCAGGAGACGTAAACAGACTGTGGTTGTTCGATTATTCATTTTCATAATTGTCGATTTCTATATAAACAGAGCCGCTGATAAACGATAAACAACTGTGACAACGAGCCACACAGCCACAATGACAGGTATAGAACAACAACAACGTCAACGGGACAACTACATGCTCTGCTTCTTTTACCCCGTTGGAATGCACATTACACACACGCACACACACATATATATACATCACATATATATATACATATATGCAAACGCAGCAGCACCAACACTTTAGCATTGGTGCACACACACATACAGCTGCAAGCAGTTGTATACTACAGCAGCTTACATGTTTCTATTTCATCGCCTTTTTGACACAAAAGAAAATAAGTCAAATTTTAGCCCGCATTTGAGCGCATGCTGCATTTGACATTTTCGTAAATGGTTCATCAGCTGAGTTGTTTAATTTTCTCTTTCATTCTTTTTTGCTTTCGGTAATTTCTTTATTTTGGTATTAAATCTTACCACGAAACGTTTGCGAACATCAGTGAAACGGTTTAAAACTGCTGTGCTGGGTGTTTCTCAAGGTTGGCTTTTTACTATTGTACGAGGGGGGCCAAAACGAATGACAAAAAAAAATTTTTATATGTAGGTGTGTGTGTGTGTGTGTCTGTGTGTTTATATGTGTATATATGTGTGAGTGTGTGAAATTTCGTAGAAGATTTGCGTCTGTGACTGCAAGATGGCCCGTTAATGCACTCGCAACTGTCGCGTGAATGTCTTTCAGCACTTTACATACGCGCACAACGGAAAAAAAAGAGGAAATATGTGTTTTTATTAACTAAAATAAAATGGTTAGACTCCAGCAAAAATGCTTTTGCTAGTGCTGACAGCCAGCGATACACACGCACGACTATCGACTATGGCAGCCCGATATCGCGATAGGCAATGGCTACATCAGTGCAATGCAGTGTTGCATAACGCAATACATTCATCGATCTGTGATTTCTTCATGTGTCTGTTTTACTGGGCGCTGCCACACTGTCAATAACTTTAAAGGTAATGAAAAAAAAGATTTTAATTTATGTTTCTTTTAACAATAAGTCAATAAGTAGCAAGCAGCAATTTGAGGGCCCAAGTAAAGATTTTCATATTGCTTGGCGTGGGCTTTTCTAGTGCTTGGCTGCCTTCGAGATTGTTCTAGTTTTTTCTTTTCGAAATGGTTTGACAGCGCCAAGACGATAACAAAAACTTTCAAGCGCGCTTTTTAAAAAGCTTTTCTATATGTAAATATTACGTTTGTTTTCTTTTACTAGCCCACGCCCATGTGCGTTTTTAGACACCAAATACATAGATTCCTTCACTCAGCGTAGCTTCTAGAAATTCCCATTTCTTTTATTAATTTATTGATCAGATCAGCAGAGAGCAACGCAATTTGTTATTTTTTTTGGTCTATATATTTTTATTAAAAACATTTTTTTGTATGGTTTTTTTTGTTGTTTTTTTGGTTTTGTTTTTGGTTTTTTTTTTTGTTTGTTTTTGTTTGTAAATAACGTGACGACTTGAAAACAGAAATTAAATAAGTGTACTTTACTCGTAATGTAGTAGAAAGTGTTATAAAAGCAATATTACAATAACTGTGGTAGAATTGGCTCCTAAAATAGATATTTTACAACTGATACCACTTTTTGTCTTTATATTTAAGCATTAATTGATGCGCTGTACCGCTGAAATCTTGAGCTGTATTGGCCATACGCTCCGCGCGCTCCTCCAACAAATTCAATTTCTCGCCGCGCTCCACCGCCAGCTGATGGGCCCGACTGATCTCCGAGGCGGCCGTCGATGCCCGTTGGCCCAGCTGCTCCAAGTTGGGGCCAGGTATATGGCGGGCAACCGATCGATTTGCTTTCCCGCTCTGTTCACCAACTGTCGGGGATAGAGGTTAAAAAATGGGTATTACAAAAGCAATGTAAACATATGTAAATTTTTATATAAAGATACATTCTCGAGCTTTACAGTTCTCTACAGATTGGGATAAGGATATATGTCGGAGTAGAGATATATAGAGATGCTCTTCCTATTTTCGTGCTTCTCTTCTCTGCTCTTCTCATATACATTTTTCAACTGTTTTCCTTTTCTCTTTAAATCTTTTTCCATCTCTCCATTATTCCTCTTTCTATCTTTTCTTCTTGCTTCTCCTTCCCATCGTCTTCTTTTCTCTCTATTCCATCGTCCCACTCGAGTCTCTTCATTCCCCCTTATGCATGGATATTTATCAAATACTTACACAACTCTTCGCGATCCAAAAGCTTGGCTCCACCGCCAAATAGACCCTTAAAGAAACCCTCCTTCGGCTGTTCGGGCATTTCGTGTACCGTATATAAATCACCCATCATCTCCAAAATAAATTGACTATAACAGAGTAATATGAATGAGTATTATAGATGATAATATTAATAATCCCAATTGGTACTCACCAAAATTCCGATGATATCGTGAATTTCTGAATTTCGGTGGGCGATGCCATGTACAATCCATGACCTTTATGACTAAAGCAAAAGATTTTTGATATTCTGCAATGGGTAAGAAAAATCAGATTCAAATATGCTCTATTTAGGATTCGATCGATTTGTCAACTTACTGAGTTGTATCTTCATGAACAATGATCTGTTGACCCCATATCGAAAGCATTGGATCCACAATTCCCTGTTTACATTTGGTTTGAAAACTGAAGCGCAATATAGAAATATATTAGATAAATCCTAGACTAAATTCTGAATAGAGTTTGCACGCACCTTAAGTCCATAAGCGGTAAGAAATCAGTATCCAATAACAGTTTTAGACTAGGAAGACTATGTACCATTAAATGGCCATTCGAAAGATAGGTTGCTAAGCAAGAGCCATCTGTAGAGCAGGGAAATATGGAATTATAAACTTGATTTGTAGAGGAAATAAATATATACCCTTGCAGAAGAGACATTTACAAGGCACAGATAGGTATCGATATATGATTTATCGATTTGCAAAATATATATAATATTGTACTTATTATTTGATATAGTTGTTGTTATCTGTGGTAGAGTTTTTTCAGGCATTACTGCCCTAATGGGCATATCTATCGATTCTTGTTTATCGATAACAACAGTTGAAATGCAAGTCAAACTATAGCATACTTATTAATGTTTCATTACTGGCAAGCTAATATGTAGATATATAGTTTACACTATAAGATTAGTATTACTCATAGAATATTTAACAATCGATAAATGCTATTATCGAAATGCACCATTGATTACACGTAAACTTATCATATAGATGATGTAATCAACTATTAATTGTAGTACATGTTACTAGATTATGGATTTGTAGATATATACCAAGTATAACAAATATCGATAAAGCGATAACACTTAATTGGATCTAATAGAGTGTAATCAACAGTTGATCGATCAACGTTTTCGATAATTAATCTAAAGATCACATTAAATGATTTTTTTAAGAAAAGCTAATATTTATCAGACATATCGATGACTTTTCCTAGTTGCCTCTGCAAGGATAAATATATATATATGTATTATTTTATATGCACCTTTCATCGTGATAGTTTCTGCCTTGACTGCGAAATCCATTTCCGATAACTGAATGCGATTGATGCAGCACTGATTGGCCACATCAAAGACCTTTGCCTGCTTTCCGCTAGCGATAACTATGTATTGTCGATCGGTGAGTGTTTCCAGCCCGGTGCTAACGCTGCCGCTGATGCCGCTGCTGCTGGCGCTGCTGCTGCTGATGCCGCCGCCGCCGCCTCCGCTGCCGCTGGCACCGGCGCTGCCGCCACCGCCCGTTGCACTTCCGCTGCCACTGCTACCTGTTGCACCTGCTCCACCCGCCGCTGATGCAGCGCCTCCAGCTCCAGCTCCACCGCCAGCTGTGCTGCCCGCTGCAGCGCCGCTACCAGCACCGCCAGCAACCGAAGTGTTTGATATTGTATTGGCAGTTGTTGGTGTAAATGTGGGGCTGGTGCGGCTGCTGCTCTTAGTGGGCGTGCCTAAGAGGAGTGGAGGAGAAAAACATTGCGATATATATCGATTGTCACACCCGCATATTCGAATTTCATTAACAGTTACGATCTTTCTTGTCCCGATTCTCGTCGCGCCAAGGCTCAAATGTATAGGGTATGATTGAGCCATACGAGTCTAAAAAAGACATGGAAGTTATGGAACCTTTGAGTCGTACCACGGGTCCACCTAAACGAAATCAAACATATTAGAAACAAGCATACAGAAAGAGTGTGTGTGAGAGAGAGAGAGAGAGAGATAGGTAGAGGGAGTGAGAGAGATGAGAACTCACCGTTTATTGTAACCAACACTGGCTGAGATTTGCGCACATCGCGCTCCGGCATTGTTATGAACAATGTCAATATTGAACCGAAACTAGTTCCAATCCATAAAGTAGGAACAAGTGTCAAAATATCTGAAATGCAAAATCAAAAAGAAATACGAAGAAGTTATCGAATTGAAAGTTGTTGCAATTTCAGTCATAAATATCGATAGCACTGTTTTGTTTTTAGTGTTATAGATATTGTTCGATTTTTATGAGAATGTCTATCGATTAATATTTTTTTTTTACAAAATACGTTCATATGACATGTATTTCTATAGGGCATACTAAGTGCCCTCTAAAGTATGCTATAGAAATATACATTTAACTATAGATATATGGAAATGGGAAGGTTTTCAATAGATTTGGACTTACCATTGCGTTTTGCATAACTCTCGATAAAAGCTAAACAGGTAACAGATTCAGAGGAAGACATATCAATGCTTGACATTGATGACGATCTGGATCTCGAGAAGGTGCCATCTAATTTATCTGTAAATCAGTTATTGTATGAGGAAACGAATCGATTAATTCGATAAATTAATGCAAAGAGTTGTATATAGATATATACATATATGTATATATAAGTATATATATATACATATGTGTATATATCGATTATTAGATAACGGTACAGCAAAGAGAGTGGCAAACGATTACAAAATACAAATTTTTTATAATATAGAGAATTTTTCGGAATTTATAAGGAATGACGCAGAAATAGAGATAGAGGAGAGAGAGACAGAGAGAGAGAGAGAGAGAAAAAGAGAAAGATAGAGAGAGAGAAAGAGTAAGAGTGAGAGTGAGAAAGAAGAGGAAAGAGAGACAGAGAGATAGATAGAAAGAGAGAGAGAGAGAGAGAGAGAGAGAGAGAGTAAAGCGGCGGGCGGTAGTAGGCATAACTTTTGCATAATAATTATTTATTTAATTTATTCATTCTTTGTTGGAATATTTTACTAAAGATATTATATTTTGAAATATTTTCTTTAATTTTTTTTAAATATATATATTTTTTTCATATTTTTTGCTGCACTATTTTCGCTAGACTGCTAATTATTGTTGTTGTTGTTGTTCTATCTATATGTACGTATATATGTATGTATGTGTGTGTGTGAATGCGGGTGTGTAAATCTGTGTGTGTGCGAGTCTTTGGGCCAATCACTGAAAGTCCTCAAATACAATCGTATGTGTGCATTTAGTATGTCTGTGTGTGTGTGTGTGCCAATACATTCATGTGTGTGAGTGTATGTGAACTATGCAAAAATATTTTTGCCAATGCAGAATTTGCTGAGCTTTTGTTGCAGTTAGTTGTTGCTATTGCAGTTTTATGGTTTATAATTTTTTTGTTTTTTTTTTTTTTTTTTTTTTTGCTTTTCTTATTAGTTGCTAATTGGAAGCGTGCACAAATACCGAGAGCGAACGAACGAGCGAGCGAGACAGAGTGTTTTGTGAACAAATACATAAACATATTAAGAGTAAGACAGAGCGAGAGTATAAACAGATTAAGAGAACTAGAGATAGAGAGAGAGAGAGAGAAAGAGATATAGATAGAGAAAGAGAGAAAGAGATTGAGAGAGCGAGCGAGCGAGCGAACGAACGAGCGGTAGAGTGTGGAGCGAGCGAGCGAGTCAGACAAAGTCGTAAGAGTTGTATATAAATATATATTTGAATATATATTTATTTATTTTTTTTTTTTTAATTTTGTTGGTTCTTTTTAATATTATTAATTTCATTTTTATTTTTGTTGTTTTTGTCGTTGTTGTTGTTGTTGTTGTGAGCGAAAGTGGCGAAAAAAATGTGAGCGAAACAATGGCGACATTCCTAGCAAACCCCTCCCCATGAAGGAAATAATGAAAATAACCATTGCAGTCGCTGCCATCGCTACAGTCACTGCCATCGCTAGCGCAGCAAGCAAAAAAAAAAAAAAAAAATCAAACAAACAAGAAAAAAAAAACAAAAGAATCAAAACAAACACGAAATTACAAAATGGCCGCTGCAAGCGTTGGCGCTTGGCAAATGGACGCAGAAGACAAGAGTGTGCATGTAAGTGAGACAGAGACAGAGAGAGAGAGAGGAGACAGATATATAGAGAGAGAGAGAGAGAGCGAGTAGAGAGGCAAACCACAGGCAACGTGCTGCTGAGTGTGCGTATATATGTGTTTGTGTGCGTGTGCGTGTCAGTGCATGTGCGTGTGCTTACATATGTGTAGAGTGTTGCACGTGTTATATGTATGTGTTATACAAACAACTGTTTTGCATAAGTGTAGCACACAAATACATATACCTATATCTACACATATATAAATATATATGTATAAATATAGATATTATATGTATATATAGGGAGTCAGAAAGGGAGAGAGAGAGAGAGAGAGAGAGTGATAGACAGAGAGCTATGCTTGTTGTTGTGGTGCATATTGTTGTTGCTTGTTGTTGTTGTAGTTGTTGTTATTGTTGTAGTAGTTGTAGTTGTAGTAGTTGTTGTTGTTGTTGTTTGGTGCTCTGTTGTGCTCCCACCTTGTGATTTGGACTTTTTTAGGGACTCGTACGATGTCACCGACTGCTGTTGCTGAATAACAGATGTTTGATGCTGATGCGGATGCTGATGCTGATATTGTTGTTGTTGTTGTTGCTGTTGTTGCTGTTGTTGTTGTTGCGCACCTGTTGCACCAGCATAAGCACCTGCCTCGCCATTATCTGCATCAAATGAAGCCAGCAATTGTTGTAGATATTGTTGTTGCTGTTGATCAATGCCGCTGCCGCTGCCGCTGCCACCGCCGCCGCCGCCGCTGCCGCTGCCACTGCCACCGACACCGCCACCCGCACCTGATAGGCCACCACCACTACCAATACCACCAACACCAACACTGCCACTAGCAACACCCGCACCTGCATCGTCCGCACCATAAACGCCAGACGCCGACGCCGACGACGCTGCTGCAGCCGCAGCCGCTGCGTTTGCTGACGACGACGTCGACGCGGACAGAGGATCGCCCATCGTCTGCTGCTGTTGCTGCTGCTGCTGCTGCTGCTGCTGCTGTTGTTGTAGCTGCTGCTGTTGCTGCTGCTGCTGTTGCTGTAGCTGCTGTTGTTGCTGCTGCTGCTGTTGCTGTAGCTGCTGCTGCTGCGCTGAATTTGCGCTTGCATTAGCGTTCGCATTGGCTCCGCCGTTGATCTAGTCAATTGTAAATAAACAATAATAAGGGAGGGGAGAGAGAGATACACACAGAGAGAAGGAGAGAAAGAGAGAGATAAATGCACTAAATGATTGAATGGAGCAACATATCAATTGTACACTTTGTTGTTCGTCTTTTTCTTCTTCTTTTTCTTGTTCTTGTGCGAGCACGTGTGCATATACATATATATAGATATATGTGTGTGTCTGTGTGTACGTGTGTGGGTGTGTGTTTTTGTGTGTGTGACGAATAGCATACTTTGTTTTGCTTGTGTTGGGAGCGTGGGGGAGGAGAAGGGTCGCATGAGACAACGATAAACTTAACGAATGCACAACGAGTGTGTGGGTGTGTGTGTGTGTGTGTATGTAAGTGACTGTGTGAGAGCGAGAGTGAGAGTGAGAGTGAGGGTAGTTAACAATTAACGGTAAGAATGCCCGTTGCCCGTTTTTGCATTGTGCAAGGCAAACAGAACAGAAAAACAAACAAAATGCTCGTGTCTGTGTGTGTGTGTGTGTGTGTGTGAGAGAGAGAGAAAGCATTTGCTGGAGTGAACAGAGTTGGTTAATGAAAATCGCAAATATTTATCAAAGTGTAGAGTGTATGGTTAAGCTGAGTGATGAGTGCAAATGAATGGAGAACGAAACAACAAATCACAACACAGAGAGTGAGTGAAACAGAGATAGAGAGACAGAGAGAGAGAGAGAGAGCGAGAAAGAGATAAAGAGCAAGGGAGACCGTAACAGCGACTGTCACGGGACTAAACGATACATATGTATGTATATATAAATATATAAATATTTACTTTATATATGTATATATAGATAATTTAAATAAATGAGACAGATCTGAACGAGAACGTTAATTATATAGATAAATAGTTAAATACATAAACATTATGTAAAGAGGCAGGAATGCATGTATGTAAGCAGCTGTTGGTGTGTGTGTGTGTGTTTGCGTGAATGTTATCGATCAATATTTATCGATTATATGATGATATACATATAAAGCTTATCAATAAAAAAACAAAACATTTTTATATTTTCGTGTTTTGATATTTTACAGTGTTCATGTAGGCAAACAAAGCAACGACATATAAGCGTTGCAAGCGATTTTAAAAAAATATTATTTTTTATTTTTATTTCATTAAAATCGATAAACATAACGAAAAGCATAAGAAGCCAAAGAACTAACACAAAAATAAAGAAAAAACTAAACTGAAATCAGTTTTAAAGCTAGTCAATAACACAATTATGAACAAATTTGATAGTTATCGATCAAACAATCGCAGCTCCAACAGAGACAAAGACAAAGGGGGAGCGAGTGAGCGAGAGATAGAGACATACATACATAGAAAGAGAAACGCTTCAGACAGACATTGAGTTAACCCAATCAAAAACAAACAAACAAACAAAACACATACATACATACATATATATACACACACACACATACATATGTAGTAGTTATCGATAAACGATTGCTGATGTACATATGGCCTTCGATAGACATATACTTTAGTTGTTGGCAGTTTGGTGGAACGGGCTGGCCGGCGGTATCGCGATTGTCACCACATACGAATACATACAAGATATCTATGTGGGGCGATAATACTTGGTTGTATTTTATGGATTTTTGTTTATGATAATGGCGATGATGATGATGGTGATTGGTGTGATGGATGGGCGGTATTTATGATATTTATGATATGTACTTATGATACTTATGCAACTTACACATAACAAACGTGTAACGTACAACACTCACAAACAACTCATTGGAAAATTTTTTGGATTTTTTTGTATATGGTATTTTTCGATACTTTTGGTATTTTTTATTTGCACAGTGCATACACAGAGGATTTTTTTCTCTTTTTTTTAAGGTGAATACACTTACTGATTTTTGTGTGTGGTTGGTATTTTTTGGTATTTTCTTGGATTACAACAGTTATGCATACTATATTGTATATATATTTTTTAAAAGTAATTTATGTATATCAACACATACATACATATACACATTTGTGTACATATATACAAACTATATATATATACATATATAGAGAAAAAGAGATATATAAAGAATCAAAGAGAAAGAGAGACAGAGAGAGAGAGACATAGTTTTGTTTTTTTTTGCTTTTTGATTTATAATAGAATTTTATAACATTTTTACATGTTTTTTCTATTGTTTTAAAATTTGAATTCGTTTTAAGATTTCTTTCGCCGCCATTTTGTAAGCCGTTGCATGGTACGAGGTATGTGAGCGGGCGGAGGGAACGGCAAGGAGAGAGAGAGAGAGAGTGAGCGAGTGTGACAGAGAGAAGGGAGGGGGGGGGGGGGGGGGGAGTTTGGGTCAGCGGTCTTCACACTACTAAGCTAAGATTGCAATACATACATACATGTATAACTATGTATGTATATATGTATATGTATGTGTATTTGTATGTCTGTATGTGTTGCTTGTACTGCGATTGTGCTAATTCTGCCTCTGCTTTAGCAACATCTTCATCATCTCTTCTTCTTACTCAGCTGCAAACTACATACATATGTAAAATTCGTTAACTTTGTGTGTGAGTGTGTGTGTGTGCGTGAGTTGTGCATGTGTGTTGTTGTTGTTGTTAGAATGAATTACCAAAGAACTTCCATACAATCACATAAAGGCAGTTATATTGCAGCTCTTCTGCATCCGTTGCCTAGTTTCAGGAGAAAGAAGCATATAGATAAGAATTTCAATTTTCATTTTTCATTCATTTCATTGTTGCATTTTAAATTTGATTTGCATTATTATTATTGTTGTTGTTGTTGTTGCTGTTGTTGTTGATTGGTGCTATTATTATTATTATCATCATTATTATCATAATCATTACTATTATTATTATTATTATTATTATTATTATTATTATTATTATTATTATTATTATTATAATTGTTGTTGTTGTAGTTGTTGTTGTTGTAGCTATTGAAAACAAAGAAACTCTACGAAATTTTGTCGCTATACAAAATGCAATTCGAAAAATCAAAACAAATTTGAAGCAGCCCCGTTTCATTTCATTTACAGTTATCATATAATACGCTCTCTAAATTGACTGTTGGATTTATAACGGGTTGTGAGGGAGACGGGTACTGGAGGTCTCAGCTTGCATTACTACAACAAAAATCTACGGCTTGCATACTCTTAACATACAAAAGCCAGCAAAGAGTGGGTGAGTGAGAGAGACAGAGGGAGAGAGATAGAGAGAGCAGCTAAAGAGAGGATAACGGGTTGGGTTATTATCATTATTATTATTATTACTGTTGTTGTTGTTGTTGTTTATTGGCCTAGTCACGCCCTATTTGATACACACGCACAATAAATACAATGCACCGCAATACAATGGCGCAGCATGGTAAATCAGCAGCACCAGGCAGCAGCATGTGTGTGTGTGTGTCTGTGTGAGTGAAATGTTCGCATGTGTGCTTATATGTGTGTGAGAGAGTGAGAGATTTTTTGTCAATTTTACTTTCAATTTCGATATCGCCTTTGACTCTCTCGCGTTCGCTCTCATTTAACTGCAACTGCTATAACTACAATTTGCCGCGCTTGACGACGCTAAACACGCTTACGCTCTCTGCTGTTGATGGTCAGTGGTGGAGAGAAAGAGGTGGAGGGAGAGTGGAGAGTGGAGACTGGAGTTAATACATATATGGTTTGGCCGCTTGCGCCTGTTTTACGCTCTCGCTTTCACATTACACGCTGTACACGCTGTACAGTGCAGTTCGGTCGAAGGAGGGAGGATGGGAAGTTTTTTTTTCTTGTTTATTTATTTTTTGTTGTTGCTATTTTTAGAAGCTTTTACACACGCATACTTACGTATCTTTTTGGTTAGACTGCCGCTCATCATTGGCGACACATCGTTCTTATTGGCCCGCCCAGCGCCAGCTCCGATGCCAATGGCGCCCGCGCGCTGCTCTCTCGTCTGATATTTAATGTTCGGCACCGAGAGCAGACGCTGATCGCGTGACTTCTCTTTGAACTTTTGCCGTGTCGGCTTTAATGGCGGCTGCTGCTGTTGCTGTCCCTCGCTCAATGGCAAATTATTTGGCCTCTCGCCGCTCTCCTGCGGCTGCTCAAAATCGACACGCTTCTGGGGCGGCGTCGCAGTCGGCGTAACAGCCGGCGCATCGCCAGTATCACAATTGAGCATTGCGCTGGCCGCTGCCAGGCCGACATCCTCTTCACGGCACTCGAGCGCCTCCACGGGCAGATCCTCGGCACCCTCGGGCGAACTCTCTTTGGTCGCATAGAATATGGAGGAGCTGTTCCGCATGGATTCCAGCTCCGTATTGACATTGAGGCTACCGCCACCGATTTTCATATTGACTTTTGATAATTGACGCTTAAAATTGAACGTTTTCCATGACATTGACTTGCGGCGATCCTGCAGCTCTTTGGGTGCCACGCCCGCCTCGTCACGCTGCGGACTTTTGGCCGCGGCCAGCGCAGCAGCCGTGGCTGCGTTAGCGTTGCTCATTAGCGATTCTTTTGTGCTGTTAATAACATCGGCCACGCCCAGCGGCGATGTGGGTCGCGAGCCCGTGTCGCCCGTTGCTGCTGACGCTGGCGTCGCTGCCGACGTCGATGCCGTTGTTGCTGACAGCGCTGCTTCATTCGCCTCGGGTATGAACTCAATCGACGGACTGTCCGGGCTGGTCGTATCGTGCAGCTATATTTGCATATATATATATATACACACATATACATACATATATATACATATAAATTGATATATATATATATATATAGATATGTATATACATGAGGAGGGGATGGAAGGCGGGCGCATGGCGCCACAATTTTTAATAAAGTTTCGGCTAAGCAAGGAGACGCGTACGTAGTATAACAGGGGCACACTTCGCATATCCGAGAAACCAAAAGTAAAGCCAAAAAAAAATGAAAAAAAAGGAAAAGAAATATACAAAAAGAGAAAAAACGAACAAGAGGAAGAGCGAAAACTATTTAGAAGAAGAACAAGAAGGCGAAGCAAAAATGGTAAATAGTTGATGTGCGAAATCTTTCCAATATTTAAAATTCCAATACTGTAAACCTTTCATAGCATATCTAACTGTTACCTGTTATCATAGCATACTAACATAACTGTTATACTGTTATACTTAAGTCAATATCTGAGTGTTATGTGTATAACATATCATATTCAACTATTGTATACATAATATAGTTCATCTAACTGTTATACGAATTTACATCATATGCTATCTTTCTGTTAAATGTATGTTAAAACTGTTATATCAACTAGAAGAAGAATAAGTCTTACTGCAAGACCTGAATATATTCAACATATTTCATTAAAAAGTTATACAAATGTTTATCAATGAAATTGTTATATTTATAACAAATTATACCAAACTGTTATATGACGACTTCGTATTTATAGCTTTATGTTTCATTGAGATAATTCACTGTTCTATGCATTCAATAAATAACTGTTATATGTGCATGTATATAGCACATTATATGCAACTGTTATATGTTCTCTAAATTATGTTATACATATGAGACTATATTTACTTGGCTGATAATAACCTATAAGTGTAGCCTTCCTTTCCTTATCCAAAGTATCTAAATACCACATTGGAACGAATAGAGAAAATTCACATAAGCAGAAAACTTTTACAACTGATGCTTCTCTTCTTCTTCTTCAGTATAGTCTATTCATTGTACTCTTCTCCTCTACTCTTTGTTCAAGACTTTCTTGCTCTTCTTTTTTTTTTTTTTTGCTTTACTTTAAAGGCGCTGAGAAGTTATATATTGCGTATTTTTATAACAGAGATATTATTTGTTGTTCATATGGGGTATATATATATACATATATATATACTTATATAATCAGATAAAATAGGGATGGAATGGATTTATAGAGACATATATATGCATATACATAATATACATATAAATGTATGTCATACGAAGTATGCATATTTATAGTTCTAAACTGTAAACGTATAACAGTTATAACACACTTCCAGTCCACGATTACAGCCAACTATGAATTTGCATACTCCCAAGTAGATATAGGCATATACATATATATGTATATAAATATGTTTATTAATCAGTTATCAATCAATGGTCAATTATATTGGTATAACAGTTAATTGTTATAATTGTTTCACATTGTTTCATTTTTTCAAATTTTAGTTTAGGTTTTTAGTTTAGTTTGGGATTTTAATTTAGTTTTTAGGTTAGGTTTAGGTTAGTTTTTAATGGATAGGCGGAAATGTTACATCATGATGTATAGCAAATAGAAATATAGATACATATGCATATACATATATGTATGTATATATGTTTATGTATATGTATATTGTGTGATATCGGGTCTCATAGTTAATGCAAACCAAAACCAAAAAAATAAAATAATAATAATAATAAAACAAAAAAAAAACTAACACACATACATATACATACACTAAAGGAACACACATCAATCAACGAGTCAATCAATCAATCAATGAA